>OY755048.1:45514945-48422445 GCA_963576565.1 Aspidapion aeneum
AGGATCGTCAAAAAAACTTTTTTTTATTTTTCATCAAAATAATGTAACCTAATCACCAAAATTTTTGATAGCGACGCGTCGCGTCGATTGTCTGGGGCACGATAACACAAAAATTAAGAAATATATTTTAGTCACCTAACTGTCAACGTTCCCATTTTTACAACACTTAATAGTATAGTTAATAACAAATAGTTTCAGAGGAATTCATAGTTTTTTTAAAAATAAAATTAAATATTTTTAGTAATTAGGCAATGTTTGCAACAAAGTATAAAAGGCAATTTCAAAGGGGTAAAGTCAACCACGGACACGGGTGTTTCGTAGAAAGAAATTTTTCACTTAATGGTATAGTTAATAACAAATAATTTCAGAGGAATTCATATTTTAAAAAAAATTAAACCAAATATTTTTAGTAATTAGGAAATATGTTTGCAAAAAAGTATAAAAGGCAATTTCAAAGGGGTAAAGTCAACCACGGACACCGGTGTTTCGGAAAAAGGAATTTCCATCGTCAGCGTGGCTTGCCTGACTACAGTAATCAAACTGACTACAAGATACAAGGTAATTTACCTATTTAGGAAAATGCAGATCATTAAAATATATATGTTTTTTAGGTTAGACTAGAAACACAAGCCTGACTCCATCCGAGTACAATGTTACAAAAATTATATATTAAAAATAGCGTAACCAAAATCATAACATTTTTGGCTTCGACGCAGTTCACATTTCACTTTTTTCCACTCTTAAAACTTTCGTTTGTGAGATATTACAGCCTAAATCAGATGGCACACGTGACATAAGCTCTGTTTTACGATTTTTACTGTGGCAATATCAAAAAATCTGTAGCGGTGTAAGAAAATTCGCTTAAGTCCATGGACTTTGCGAAATAACTGACATTTTTACAAAAAATCATCCTGACGCCAATGGTGATATTTTAACAAAAATTAAAAAAACCGTCTCGGCATAAATGTTCAAACTTCAATAAAACGTGCTTTGCATTTACCTAGACTTGATATCAGTTCACCTACAGAAGGTGAAACTCAGGTTTGATCATAAATAAATTTAGAAAAAAAACTTTTTGAATACAAGCTTTTATAAAATGGACTAAAAAGCATAAAATAATTTTTTGAGTGTTCTGATATCATAATAATAAAAGCGATGGGCGTATTAAAGGAAATTTACCCGTTTTTGTTTTAGCCTTGTTAACTCGAAGTTTAGTGAAAATCCAAATTCATTATATTATAGCAGAAAAATGTAAGGGTAGACAATTTAACCCAACCCAACCCAACCCTACTAAAGCTACCCTTACATTTTTCTGATATGGATGGACATTATTACGCCTGCTTCATATTTGGCAGATAATCCGCGACCGGCAGTGTGTCGATTTATTTTGTCACATTGAAAAAGAAGAGTCGGCCCATCATCGGTTGTGGACGATCAACCAAATGCGCATGGAAATGCATTTACTTCATATTAAATCCAAGGTAATTATGTTTCTTTAGTGGCCATTTTAACAAAAAATAGGGAGCCATGGACGAACCAGGGGGGGGGGAGCGGCCTGGCCCCTTCCCCAACGCTAAGATTTTTGTGCCACATATTACATGAGCAAAAAACTTAAATTCCATAAAATCCGACATCATGGGGTCTCGCCACCCCTCAGGCATATTTGTCGGTGCGCTACTGACTAACCTCTTTAACCCATTTGTTCCCAAGCAGTGGCCTATCTAGGCCCTTAAAGTTGGTGGAGCCCTAAAATAAAACTAAATTATGACTTTTTTACAGATAAAACTGGAGTCGGGCAAAAGTAAATTCGAGGAAAAATGATTTTTTTGTTTTATAGTTTAAAAATTTTAAGCGTTGCGAACAAAGCATCGAAACACAAAATATCAACAGTTCAAAGTGTCGAAAACACAAAAAATCGAAATTACAAAATAAGACAAAATGTCGAAATGCAAAATAAAAGATAAAACCCAACCTAACACGATCTGGTCAGGTTAGATTTTGTGTAATAACCTAACCAGAACATGTTAGTACTTTTTGTTTACTAACGTAACCAGGTCAGGTTTAAAACCTATTAATATTATACAAAAAAAAATTAACCTGATCTGGTCAGGTTAGTTTTTTATAATTATAATTACCTAACCAGAACAGGTTTTTTTTTAATAACTTCGTCATTTTGTACTTTCGTCATTTTGTGTTTAAACGTTTTGTTCGTCACCCCAAAACGCACTAGAACAATATAAAAAATAATATATTTTTCCTGTCTTTTTAAGTGTTTAATATGTATTTAAAAGGAAACAGCTACCACTAACACCTTTGACACCAACATAAAAAACTCAAACTTTTATATGCTTTATCCAAACCATCTCTCTCAGTCATGGCGCACCCAAGGTGGGACACTCGGGGTCCGGGCCCCCTCCAAAACCTTCGGATTTTTTGGATATTTTTTACATGTTTAATGAAAATAGCATAAGATACGGCATTATCGGGTTTTGAGCCTCCCCCAAAACGTATTCCTAGGTGCGCTATTGCTTAGTTACACGTATTTGAAACAAGACAAATATTAAACACGATCTTCTCGCACAAATTTGCTTTTAACCTTCAGATACACCGTAACAAGGCTTAGCTAATCCATTCTCCCTCTTTGTAGAGTTGTATGTGAAGAACAAGGACTTAATCGCGATTAAACCCAAAATTGCGCTTAAGTGCATCTGAGGGTAAATCGTGTATAATTTTCAGAAGATATCATTATTGAATACTGATACAATTTTGGTAATAAGACCGCAGGCAAAATTTTTGCTTTTTTAGTTGAAAAGATGCCGATAAACTATTACTTGGTTTCTTTGCAATTTACCAAACTTGGAAAGATTAAGTACTCTATTACCTCCCTTTGTATACGCCGGTGTTCTTAATAATAGCAAATAAAAATTTAATTTAACGTTCCTTTCAATATGGTCTCAATTTAAGTGCAGGCAGCCTGCAGACCAAACACGTTTAGATGCGTCCTGCAGGCCGGTTGCCCTGCTCTGTATACCCAGCCAGGTCCAGCCATGATCAAACAAATGAAAAAATAAGCGGGCAACGTTCGAAATTACGTAAAAATGCACCCCCCATATTCTCACTAAAGATTTACCTGCGTGCAACAAAGAAAGAAAAAACCCCAAACTCACAAAGAAGGGTGATTCTTGAACGCAAAGTGTAACGTTCCAAATTACGTAAATTGTCTCAGACTGACCAATGAATATTTAACTGTGTGAAACAAATAAAGAAGAACATAATAGGTATCACCGAGTAGCCTATTCTTGATCGCAGAGCCTTCAACTTTCATTGATAAATGCAAAATCACTAATATTTTTAGGCTGTATAGTTTGGTATAGTGGCCAAATGGATTCATTCATGCTTTTAAATTAAAAGGACTAAATTAAAAGTCCGAAATTCTCATCCCAACTTGGTAGCGGCCATTTAATTAGTCCCTGTCTGTACAAGAAGCCAAAGCAAAAACCTTAATGAATTATGAAGAATCATGTTTACACCCCAAATAATAATTTAACTATGTAGCATTAATACAAATAATAAAAATAATAAAAAATAACGAAAAAAAAGTTCTGCTTTCACCCTGGATTGAACTGGGGACCTTTAGATTTCCAGTCTAAGGCTCTCCCAATTGAACTATTTCGGTTCATGTTTATCACTTCTTATCAAACTTTGGCTTAATTATTATTAAACATGGTACAAGTAGAGGTCTGTACAAGAAGCCACAGCAAATACCCTTAATAAATTATAAAGAATCATGTTTCCACCCCAAATAATAATTTAACTATTTAGCACTAGAAACGAATAATAAAAATAATAAAAAATACCGAAAAAAAAGTTTGGCTTTCACCCTGGATTGAACTGGGGACCTTTAGATTTCCAGTCTAAGGCTCTCCCAATTGAACTATTTCGGTTCATGTTTATCACTTCTTATCAAACTTTGGCTTAATTATTATTAAATAGGGTACAAGCAGGTATACTCAAACCTAGGTACAATAAGAGCGCTATTTTAGGCTTCCACTTACGGACCCATGCTAGGTGTGTCCCATGGCGCGTCATTAGTTAGCCAACCAATTAACATTCCCTCAGGGGTTTCTTAGTTCTTCCTAGAGATCTGTACCACAGCAAAACCCTTAATAAATTATTTAGAATCATGTTTACACCCCAAATAATAATATAACTATGTAGCACTAGATACAAATAATAAAAATAAAAAAAAATAACGAAAAAAAAAGTTCTGTTTTCACCCTGGATTGAACTGGGGACCTTTAGATTTCCAGTCTAAGGCTCTCCCAATTGAACTATTTCGGTTCATGTTTATCACGTCTTATCAAACTTTGGCTTAATTATTATTAAACAAGGTACAAGTAGAGGTCTGTACAAGAAGCCACAGCAAATACCCTTAATAAATTATAAAGAATCATGTTTACACCCTAAATAATAATTTAACTATTTAGCACTAGAAACGAATAATAAAAATAATAAAAAATAACGAAAAAAAAAGTTTGGCTTTCACCCTGGATTGAACTGGGGACCTTTAGATTTCCAGTCTAAGGCTCTCCCAATTGAACTATTTCGGTTCATGTACCCTTAATAAATTATAAAGAATCATGTTTACACCCTAAATAATAATTTAACTATTTAGCACTAGAAACGAATAATAAAAATAATAAAAAATAACGAAAAAAAAAGTTTGGCTTTCACCCTGGATTGAACTGGGGACCTTTAGATTTCCAGTCTAAGGCTCTCCCAATTGAACTATTTCGGTTCATGTTTATAACTTCTTATCAAACTTTGGCTTAATTATTATTAAACAAGGTACAAGTAGAGGTCTGTACAAGAAGCCAAAGCAAAACCCTTAATGAATTATGAAGAATCATGTTTACACCCCAAATAATAATTTAACTATGTAGCACTAAATACGAATAATAAAAATAATGAAAAATAACGAAAAAAAAATTTTGCTTTCACCCTGGATTGAACTGGGGACCTTTAGATTTCCAGTCTAAGGCTCTCCCAATTGAACTATTTCGGTTCATGTTTATCACTTCTTATCAAACTTTGGCTTAATTATTATTAAATAGGGTACAAGCAGGTATACTCAAACCTAGGTACAATAAGAGCGCTATTTTAGGCTTCCACTTACGGACCCATGCTAGGTGTGTCCCATGGCGCGTCATTAGTTAGCCAACCAATTAACATTCCCTCAGGGGTTTCTTAGTTCTTCCTAGAGATCTGTACAAGAAGCCACAGCAAAACCCTTAATAAATTATTAAGAATCATGTTTACACCTCAAATAATAATATAACTATGTAGCACTAGATACAAATAATAAAAAAAATTAAAAATAACGAAAAAATAGGTTCTGTTTTCACCCTGGATTGAACTGGGGACCTTTAGATTTCCAGTCTAAGGCTCTCCCAATTGAACTATTTCGGTTCATGTTTATCACTTTTTATCTAACTTTGGCTTAATTATTACCAAACAAGGTACAAGTAGAGGTCTGTACAAGAAGCCAAAGCAAAACCCTTAATAAATTATAAAGAATCATGTTTACACCCCAAATAATAATTTAACTATTTAGCACTAGAAACGAATAATAAAAATAATAAAAAATAACGAAAAAAAAGTTTAGCTTTCACTCTGGATTGAACTGGGGACTTTTAGATTTCCAATCTAAGGCTCTCCCAATTGAACTATTTCGGTTCATGTTTATCACTTCTTATCAAACTTTGGCTTAATTATTATTAAACAAGGTACAAGTAGAGGTCTGTACAAGTAGCTATAGCAAAACCCCCCAAGAATTATGAAGAACATGTATACAAACCAGATATTTATTTATCTATGTAGCACTAGATACAAATAATAAAAATAATAAAAAATAACGAAAAAAAAAGTTTTGTTTTCACCCTGGATTGAACTGGGGACCTTTAGATTTCCAGTCTAAGGCTCTCCCAATTGAACTATTTCGGTTCATGTTTATCACTTCTTATCAAACTTTGGCTTAATTATTATTAAACAAGGTACAAGTAGAGGTCTGTAAAAGAAGCCACAGCAAATACCCTTAATAAATTATAAAGAATCATGTTTACACCTCAAATAAAAATATAACTATGTAGCACTAAATACAAATAATAAAAATAATAAAAAATAACGAAAAAAAAGTTCTGCTTTCACCCTGGATTGAACTAGCGACCATTAGATTTCCAGTCTAAGGCTCTCCCAATTGAACTATTTCGGTTCATGTTTATCACTTCTTATCAAACTTTGACTTAATTATTATTAAACAAGGTACAAGTAGAGGTCTGTACAAGAAGCCAAAGCAAAACCCTTAATGAATTATGAAGAATCATGTTTACACCTCAAATAAAAATTTAACTATGTAGCACTAAATACGAATAATAAAAATAATAAAAAATAATGAAAAAAAAAGTTCTGTTTCCGCTCTGGATTGAACTGGGAACCTTTAGATTTCCAGTCTAAGGCTCTCCCAATTGAACTATTTCGGTTCATGTTTATCACTTCTTATCAAACTTTGGCTTAATTATTATTAAACAAGGTACAAGTAGAGGTCTGTACAAGAAGCCACAGCAAATACCCTTAATAAATTATAAAGAATCATGTTTACATCCTAAATAATATTTTCTATTTAGCACTAGAAACGAATAATAAAAATAATAAAAAATAACGAAAAAAAAAGTTTGGCTTTCACCCTGGATTGAACTGGGGACCTTTAGATTTCCAGTCTAAGGCTCTCCCAATTGAACTATTTCGGTTCATGTTTATCACTTCTTATCAAACTTTGGCTTAATTATTATTAAACAAGGTACAAGTAGAGGTCTGTACAAGAAGCCACAGCAAATACCCTTAATAAATTATAAAGAATCATGTTTACACCCTAAATAATAATTTAACTATTTAGCACTAGAAACAAATAATAAAAATAATAAAAAATAACGAAAAAAAAAGTTTGGCTTTCACCCTGGATTGAACTGTGGACCTTTAGATTTCCAGTCTAAGGCTCTCCCAATTGAACTATTTCGGTTCATGTTTATCACTTCTTATCAAACTTTGGCTTAATTATTATTAAACAAGGTACAAGTAGAGGTATGTACAAGAAGCCAAAGCAAAAACCTTAATGAATTATGAAGAATCATGTTTACACCCCAAATAATAATTTAACTATGTAGCATTAATACAAATAATAAAAATAATAAAAAATAACGAAAAAAAAGTTCTGCTTTCACCCTGGATTGGTTCGGTTCGGTTCGGTTCATTCATGTTTATCACTTCTTATCAAACTTTGGCTTAATTATTATTAAATAGGGTACAAGCAGGTATACTCAAACCTAGGTACAATAAGAGCGCTATTTTAGGCTTCCACTTACGGACCCATGCCAGGTGTGTCCCATGGCGCGTCATTAGTTAGCCAACCAATTAACATTCCCTCAGGGGTTTCTTAGTTCTTCCTAGAGATCTGTACCACAGCAAAACCCTTAATAAATTATTAAGAATCATGTTTACACCCCAAATAATAATATAACTATGTAGCACTAGATACAAATAATAAAAATAAAAAAAAATAACGAAAAAAAAAGTTCTGTTTTCACCCTGGATTGAACTGGGGACCTTTAGATTTCCAGTCTAAGGCTCTCCCAATTGAACTATTTCGGTTCATGTTTATCACGTCTTATCAAACTTTGGCTTAATTATTATTAAACAAGGTACAAGTAGAGGTCTGTACAAGAAGCCACAGCAAATACCCTTAATAAATTATAAAGAATCATGTTTACACCCTAAATAATAATTTAACTATTTAGCACTAGAAACGAATAATAAAAATAATAAAAAATAACGAAAAAAAAAGTTTGGCTTTCACCCTGGATTGAACTGGGGACCTTTAGATTTCCAGTCTAAGGCTCTCCCAATTGAACTATTTCGGTTCATGTTTATAACTTCTTATCAAACTTTGGCTTAATTATTATTAAACAAGGTACAAGTAGAGGTCTGTACAAGAAGCCAAAGCAAAACCCTTAATGAATTATGAAGAATCATGTTTACACCCCAAATAATAATTTAACTAGGTAGCACTAAATACGAATAATAAAAATAATGAAAAATAACGAAAAAAAAATTTTGCTTTCACCCTGGATTGAACTGGGGACCTTTAGATTTCCAGTCTAAGGCTCTCCCAATTGAACTATTTCGGTTCATGTTTATCACTTCTTATCAAACTTTGGCTTAATTATTATTAAATAGGGTACAAGCAGGTATACTCAAACCTAGGTACAATAAGAGCGCTATTTTAGGCTTCCACTTACGGACCCATGCTAGGTGTGTCCCATGGCGCGTCATTAGTTAGCCAACCAATTAACATTCCCTCAGGGGTTTCTTAGTTCTTCCTAGAGATCTGTACAAGAAGCCACAGCAAAACCCTTAATAAATTATTAAGAATCATGTTTACACCTCAAATAATAATATAACTATGTAGCACTAGATACAAATAATAAAAAAAATTAAAAATAACGAAAAAATAGGTTCTGTTTTCACCCTGGATTGAACTGGGGACCTTTAGATTTCCAGTCTAAGGCTCTCCCAATTGAACTATTTCGGTTCATGTTTATCACTTTTTATCTAACTTTGGCTTAATTATTACCAAACAAGGTACAAGTAGAGGTCTGTACAAGAAGCCAAAGCAAAACCCTTAATAAATTATAAAGAATCATGTTTACACCCCAAATAATAATTTAACTATTTAGCACTAGAAACGAATAATAAAAATAATAAAAAATAACGAAAAAAAAGTTTAGCTTTCACTCTGGATTGAACTGGGGACTTTTAGATTTCCAATCTAAGGCTCTCCCAATTGAACTATTTCGGTTCATGTTTATCACTTCTTATCAAACTTTGGCTTAATTATTATTAAACAAGGTACAAGTAGAGGTCTGTACAAGAAGCTATAGCAAAACCCCCCAAGAATTATGAAGAACATGTATACAAACCAGATATTTATTTATCTATGTAGCACTAGATACAAATAATAAAAATAAAAAAAAATAACGAAAAAAAAAGTTTTGTTTTCACCCTGGATTGAACTGGGGACCTTTAGATTTCCAGTCTAAGGCTCTCCCAATTGAACTATTTCGGTTCATGTTTATCACTTCTTATCAAACTTTGGCTTAATTATTATTAAACAAGGTACAAGTAGAGGTCTGTAAAAGAAGCCACAGCAAATACCCTTAATAAATTATAAAGAATCATGTTTACACCCTAAATAATACTTTCTATTTAGCACTAGAAACGAATAATAAAAATAATAAAAAATAACGAAAAAAAAAGTTTGGCTTTCACCCTGGATTGAACTGGGAACCTTTAGATTTCCAGTCTAAGGCTCTCCCAATTGAACTATTTCGGTTCATGTTTATCACTTCTTATCAAACTTTGGCTTAATTATTATTAAACAAGGTACAAGTAGAGGTCTGTACAAGAAGCCAAAGCAAAACCCTTATTGAATTATGAAGAATCATGTTTACACCCCAAATAATAATTTAACTATGTAGCATTAATACGAATAATAAAAATAATAAAAAATAATGAAAAAAAAGTTCTGCTTTCACCCTGGATTGAACTGGGGACCTTTAGATTTCCAGTCTAAGGCTCTCCCAATTGAACTATTTCGGTTCATGTTTATCACTTCTTATCAAACTTTGGCTTAATTATTATTAAACAAGGTACAAGTAGAGGTCTGTACAAGAAGCCACAGCAAATACCCTTAATAAATTATAAAGAATCATGTTTACACCCTAAATAATTATTTAACTATTTAGCACTAGAAACGAATAATAAAAATAATAAAAAATAACGAAAAAAAAAAAGTTTGGCTTTCACCCTGGATTGAACTGGGGACCTTTAGATTTCCAGTCTAAGGCTCTCCCAATTGAACTATTTCGGTTCATGTTTATCACTTCTTATCAAACTTTGGCTTAATTATTATTAAACAAGGTACAAGTAGAGGTCTGTACAAGAAGCCAAAGCAAAACCCTTATTGAATTATGAAGAATCATGTTTACACCCCAAATAATAATTTAACTATGTAGCATTAATACGAATAATAAAAATAATAAAAAATAATGAAAAAAAAGTTCTGCTTTCACCCTGGATTGAACTGGGGACCTTTAGATTTCCAGTCTAAGGCTCTCCCAATTGAACTATTTCGGTTCATGTTTATCACTTCTTATCAAACTTTGGCTTAATTATTATTAAACAAGGTACAAGTAGAGGTCTGTACAAGAAGCCACAGCAAATACCCTTAATAAATTATAAAGAATCATGTTTACACCTTAAATAATAATTTAACTATTTAGCACTAGAAACAAATAATAAAAATAATAAAAAATAACGAAAAAAAAAGTTTGGCTTTCACCCTGGATTGAACTGGGGACCTTTAGATTTCCAGTCTAAGGCTCTCCCAATTGAACTATTTCGGTTCATGTTTATCACTTCTTATCAAACTTTGGCTTAATTATTATTAAACAAGGTACAAGTAGAGGTATGTACAAGAAGCCAAAGCAAAAACCTTAATGAATTATGAAGAATCATGTTTACACCCCAAATAATAATTTAACTATGTAGCATTAATACGAATAATAAAAATAATAAAAAATAACGAAAAAAAAGTTCTGCTTTGACCCTGGATTGAACTGGGGACCTTTAGATTTCCAGTCTAAGGCTCTCCCAATTGAACTATTTCGGTTCATGTTTATCACTTCTTATCAAACTTTGGCTTAATTATTATTAAACAAGTTACAAGTAGAGGTCTGTACAAGAAGCCAAAGCAAAACCCTTAATGAATTATGAAGAATCATGTTTACAACCCAAATAATAATTTAACTATGTAGCACTAAATACGAATAATAAAAATAATAAAAAATAACGAAAAAAAAGTTCTGCTTTCACCCTGGATTGAACTAGGGACCTTTAGATTTCCAGTCTAAGGCTCTCCCAATTGAACTATTTCGGTTCATGTTTATCACTTCTTATCAAACTTTGGCTTAATTATTATTAAACAAGGTACAAGTAGAGGTCTGTACAAGAAGCCACAGCAAATACCCTTAATAAATTATAAAGAATCATGTTTACACCCCAAATAATAATTTAACTATTTAGCACTAGAAACGAATAATAAAAATAATAAAAAATACCGAAAAAAAAGTTTGGCTTTCACCCTGGATTGAACTGGGGACCTTTAGATTTCCAGTCTAAGGCTCTCCCAATTGAACTATTTCGGTTCATGTTTATCACTTCTTATCAAACTTTGGCTTAATTATTATTAAATAGGGTACAAGCAGGTATACTCAAACCTAGGTACAATAAGAGCGCTATTTTAGGCTTCCACTTACGGACCCATGCTAGGTGTGTCCCATGGCGCGTCATTAGTTAGCCAACCAATTAACATTCCCTCAGGGGTTTCTTAGTTCTTCCTAGAGATCTGTACCACAGCAAAACCCTTAATAAATTATTAAGAATCATGTTTACACCCCAAATAATAATTTAACTATTTAGCACTAGAAACGAATAATAAAAATAATAAAAAATACCGAAAAAAAAGTTTGGCTTTCACCCTGGATTGAACTGGGGACCTTTAGATTTCCAGTCTAAGGCTCTCCCAATTGAACTATTTCGGTTCATGTTTATCACTTCTTATCAAACTTTGGCTTAATTATTATTAAACAAGGTACAAGTAGAGGTCTGTAAAAGAAGCCACAGCAAATACCCTTAATAAATTATAAAGAATCATGTTTACACCCTAAATAATACTTTCTATTTAGCACTAGAAACGAATAATAAAAATAATAAAAAATAACGAAAAAAAAAGTTTGGCTTTCACCCTGGATTGAACTGGGAACCTTTAGATTTCCAGTCTAAGGCTCTCCCAATTGAACTATTTCGGTTCATGTTTATCACTTCTTATCAAACTTTGGCTTAATTATTATTAAACAAGGTACAAGTAGAGGTCTGTACAAGAAGCCAAAGCAAAACCCTTAATAAATTATAAAGAATCATGTTTACACCTTAAATAATAATTTAACTATTTAGCACTAGAAACAAATAATAAAAATAATAAAAAATAACGAAAAAAAAAGTTTGGCTTTCACCCTGGATTGAACTGTGGACCTTTAGATTTCCAGTCTAAGGCTCTCCCAATTGAACTATTTCGGTTCATGTTTATCACTTCTTATCAAACTTTGGCTTAATTATTATTAAACAAGGTACAAGTAGAGTTATGTACAAGAAGCCAAAGCAAAAACCTTAATGAATTATGAAGAATCATGTTTACACCCCAAATAATAATTTAACTATGTAGCATTAATACAAATAATAAAAATAATAAAAAATAACGAAAAAAAAGTTCTGCTTTCACCCTGGATTGAACTGGGGACCTTTAGATTTCCAGTCTAAGGCTCTCCCAATTGAACTATTTCGGTTCATGTTTATCACTTCTTATCAAACTTTGGCTTAATTATTATTAAACATGGTACAAGTAGAGGTCTGTACAAGAAGCCACAGCAAATACCCTTAATAAATTATAAAGAATCATGTTTCCACCCCAAATAATAATTTAACTATTTAGCACTAGAAACGAATAATAAAAATAATAAAAAATACCGAAAAAAAAGTTTGGCTTTCACCCTGGATTGAACTGGGGACCTTTAGATTTCCAGTCTAAGGCTCTCCCAATTGAACTATTTCGGTTCATGTTTATCACTTCTTATCAAACTTTGGCTTAATTATTATTAAATAGGGTACAAGCAGGTATACTCAAACCTAGGTACAATAAGAGCGCTATTTTAGGCTTCCACTTACGGACCCATGCTAGGTGTGTCCCATGGCGCGTCATTAGTTAGCCAACCAATTAACATTCCCTCAGGGGTTTCTTAGTTCTTCCTAGAGATCTGTACAAGAAGCCACAGCAAAACCCTTATAATTATATAACTATGTAGCACTAGATACAAATAATAAAAAAAATTAAAAATAACGAAAAAATAGGTTCTGTTTTCACCCTGGATTGAACTGGGGACCTTTAGATTTCCAGTCTAAGGCTCTCCCAATTGAACTATTTCGGTTCATGTTTATCACTTTTTATCTAACTTTGGCTTAATTATTACCAAACAAGGTACAAGTAGAGGTCTGTACAAGAAGCCAAAGCAAAACCCTTAATAAATTATAAAGAATCATGTTTACACCCCAAATAATAATTTAACTATTTAGCACTAGAAACGAATAATAAAAATAATAAAAAATAACGAAAAAAAAGTTTAGCTTTCACTCTGGATTGAACTGGGGACTTTTAGATTTCCAATCTAAGGCTCTCCCAATTGAACTATTTCGGTTCATGTTTATCACTTCTTATCAAACTTTGGCTTAATTATTATTAAACAAGGTACAAGTAGAGGTCTGTACAAGAAGCTATAGCAAAACCCCCCAAGAATTATGAAGAACATGTATACAAACCAGATATTTATTTATCTATGTAGCACTAGATACAAATAATAAAAATAAAAAAAAATAACGAAAAAAAAAGTTTTGTTTTCACCCTGGATTGAACTGGGGACCTTTAGATTTCCAGTCTAAGGCTCTCCCAATTGAACTATTTCGGTTCATGTTTATCACTTCTTATCAAACTTTGGCTTAATTATTATTAAACAAGGTACAAGTAGAGGTCTGTAAAAGAAGCCACAGCAAATACCCTTAATAAATTATAAAGAATCATGTTTACACCCTAAATAATACTTTCTATTTAGCACTAGAAACGAATAATAAAAATAATAAAAAATAACGAAAAAAAAAGTTTGGCTTTCACCCTGGATTGAACTGGGAACCTTTAGATTTCCAGTCTAAGGCTCTCCCAATTGAACTATTTCGGTTCATGTTTATCACTTCTTATCAAACTTTGGCTTAATTATTATTAAACAAGGTACAAGTAGAGGTCTGTACAAGAAGCCAAAGCAAAACCCTTATTGAATTATGAAGAATCATGTTTACACCCCAAATAATAATTTAACTATGTAGCATTAATACGAATAATAAAAATAATAAAAAATAATGAAAAAAAAGTTCTGCTTTCACCCTGGATTGAACTGGGGACCTTTAGATTTCCAGTCTAAGGCTCTCCCAATTGAACTATTTCGGTTCATGTTTATCACTTCTTATCAAACTTTGGCTTAATTATTATTAAACAAGGTACAAGTAGAGGTCTGTACAAGAAGCCACAGCAAATACCCTTAATAAATTATAAAGAATCATGTTTACACCCTAAATAATTATTTAACTATTTAGCACTAGAAACGAATAATAAAAATAATAAAAAATAACGAAAAAAAAAAAGTTTGGCTTTCACCCTGGATTGAACTGGGGACCTTTAGATTTCCAGTCTAAGGCTCTCCCAATTGAACTATTTCGGTTCATGTTTATCACTTCTTATCAAACTTTGGCTTAATTATTATTAAACAAGGTACAAGTAGAGGTCTGTACAAGAAGCCAAAGCAAAACCCTTATTGAATTATGAAGAATCATGTTTACACCCCAAATAATAATTTAACTATGTAGCATTAATACGAATAATAAAAATAATAAAAAATAATGAAAAAAAAGTTCTGCTTTCACCCTGGATTGAACTGGGGACCTTTAGATTTCCAGTCTAAGGCTCTCCCAATTGAACTATTTCGGTTCATGTTTATCACTTCTTATCAAACTTTGGCTTAATTATTATTAAACAAGGTACAAGTAGAGGTCTGTACAAGAAGCCACAGCAAATACCCTTAATAAATTATAAAGAATCATGTTTACACCTTAAATAATAATTTAACTATTTAGCACTAGAAACAAATAATAAAAATAATAAAAAATAACGAAAAAAAAAGTTTGGCTTTCACCCTGGATTGAACTGGGGACCTTTAGATTTCCAGTCTAAGGCTCTCCCAATTGAACTATTTCGGTTCATGTTTATCACTTCTTATCAAACTTTGGCTTAATTATTATTAAACAAGGTACAAGTAGAGGTATGTACAAGAAGCCAAAGCAAAAACCTTAATGAATTATGAAGAATCATGTTTACACCCCAAATAATAATTTAACTATGTAGCATTAATACGAATAATAAAAATAATAAAAAATAACGAAAAAAAAGTTCTGCTTTGACCCTGGATTGAACTGGGGACCTTTAGATTTCCAGTCTAAGGCTCTCCCAATTGAACTATTTCGGTTCATGTTTATCACTTCTTATCAAACTTTGGCTTAATTATTATTAAACAAGTTACAAGTAGAGGTCTGTACAAGAAGCCAAAGCAAAACCCTTAATGAATTATGAAGAATCATGTTTACAACCCAAATAATAATTTAACTATGTAGCACTAAATACGAATAATAAAAATAATAAAAAATAACGAAAAAAAAGTTCTGCTTTCACCCTGGATTGAACTAGGGACCTTTAGATTTCCAGTCTAAGGCTCTCCCAATTGAACTATTTCGGTTCATGTTTATCACTTCTTATCAAACTTTGGCTTAATTATTATTAAACAAG
Source organism: Aspidapion aeneum (assembly GCA_963576565.1). Lineage (NCBI taxonomy): Eukaryota > Metazoa > Arthropoda > Insecta > Coleoptera > Brentidae > Aspidapion > Aspidapion aeneum. The sequence goes on from OY755048.1 coordinate 45,530,556, forward strand.
GTACAAGTAGAGGTCTGTACAAGAAGCCACAGCAAATACCCTTAATAAATTATAAAGAATCATGTTTACACCCCAAATAATAATTTAACTATTTAGCACTAGAAACGAATAATAAAAATAATAAAAAATACCGAAAAAAAAGTTTGGCTTTCACCCTGGATTGAACTGGGGACCTTTAGATTTCCAGTCTAAGGCTCTCCCAATTGAACTATTTCGGTTCATGTTTATCACTTCTTATCAAACTTTGGCTTAATTATTATTAAATAGGGTACAAGCAGGTATACTCAAACCTAGGTACAATAAGAGCGCTATTTTAGGCTTCCACTTACGGACCCATGCTAGGTGTGTCCCATGGCGCGTCATTAGTTAGCCAACCAATTAACATTCCCTCAGGGGTTTCTTAGTTCTTCCTAGAGATCTGTACCACAGCAAAACCCTTAATAAATTATTAAGAATCATGTTTACACCCCAAATAATAATTTAACTATTTAGCACTAGAAACGAATAATAAAAATAATAAAAAATACCGAAAAAAAAGTTTGGCTTTCACCCTGGATTGAACTGGGGACCTTTAGATTTCCAGTCTAAGGCTCTCCCAATTGAACTATTTCGGTTCATGTTTATCACTTCTTATCAAACTTTGGCTTAATTATTATTAAACAAGGTACAAGTAGAGGTCTGTAAAAGAAGCCACAGCAAATACCCTTAATAAATTATAAAGAATCATGTTTACACCCTAAATAATACTTTCTATTTAGCACTAGAAACGAATAATAAAAATAATAAAAAATAACGAAAAAAAAAGTTTGGCTTTCACCCTGGATTGAACTGGGAACCTTTAGATTTCCAGTCTAAGGCTCTCCCAATTGAACTATTTCAGTTCATGTTTATCACTTCTTATCAAACTTTGGCTTAATTATTATTAAACAAGGTACAAGTAGAGGTCTGTACAAGAAGCCAAAGCAAAACCCTTAATAAATTATAAAGAATCATGTTTACACCTTAAATAATAATTTAACTATTTAGCACTAGAAACAAATAATAAAAATAATAAAAAATAACGAAAAAAAAAGTTTGGCTTTCACCCTGGATTGAACTGTGGACCTTTAGATTTCCAGTCTAAGGCTCTCCCAATTGAACTATTTCGGTTCATGTTTATCACTTCTTATCAAACTTTGGCTTAATTATTATTAAACAAGGTACAAGTAGAGTTATGTACAAGAAGCCAAAGCAAAAACCTTAATGAATTATGAAGAATCATGTTTACACCCCAAATAATAATTTAACTATGTAGCATTAATACAAATAATAAAAATAATAAAAAATAACGAAAAAAAAGTTCTGCTTTCACCCTGGATTGAACTGGGGACCTTTAGATTTCCAGTCTAAGGCTCTCCCAATTGAACTATTTCGGTTCATGTTTATCACTTCTTATCAAACTTTGGCTTAATTATTATTAAACATGGTACAAGTAGAGGTCTGTACAAGAAGCCACAGCAAATACCCTTAATAAATTATAAAGAATCATGTTTCCACCCCAAATAATAATTTAACTATTTAGCACTAGAAACGAATAATAAAAATAATAAAAAATACCGAAAAAAAAGTTTGGCTTTCACCCTGGATTGAACTGGGGACCTTTAGATTTCCAGTCTAAGGCTCTCCCAATTGAACTATTTCGGTTCATGTTTATCACTTCTTATCAAACTTTGGCTTAATTATTATTAAATAGGGTACAAGCAGGTATACTCAAACCTAGGTACAATAAGAGCGCTATTTTAGGCTTCCACTTACGGACCCATGCTAGGTGTGTCCCATGGCGCGTCATTAGTTAGCCAACCAATTAACATTCCCTCAGGGGTTTCTTAGTTCTTCCTAGAGATCTGTACCACAGCAAAACCCTTAATAAATTATTAAGAATCATGTTTACACCCCAAATAATAATATAACTATGTAGCACTAGATACAAATAATAAAAATAAAAAAAAATAACGAAAAAAAAAGTTCTGTTTTCACCCTGGATTGAACTGGGGACCTTTAGATTTCCAGTCTAAGGCTCTCCCAATTGAACTATTTCGGTTCATGTTTATCACGTCTTATCAAACTTTGGCTTAATTATTATTAAACAAGGTACAAGTAGAGGTCTGTACAAGAAGCCACAGCAAATACCCTTAATAAATTATAAAGAATCATGTTTACACCCTAAATAATAATTTAACTATTTAGCACTAGAAACGAATAATAAAAATAATAAAAAATAACGAAAAAAAAAGTTTGGCTTTCACCCTGGATTGAACTGGGGACCTTTAGATTTCCAGTCTAAGGCTCTCCCAATTGAACTATTTCGGTTCATGTACCCTTAATAAATTATAAAGAATCATGTTTACACCCTAAATAATAATTTAACTATTTAGCACTAGAAACGAATAATAAAAATAATAAAAAATAACGAAAAAAAAAGTTTGGCTTTCACCCTGGATTGAACTGGGGACCTTTAGATTTCCAGTCTAAGGCTCTCCCAATTGAACTATTTCGGTTCATGTTTATAACTTCTTATCAAACTTTGGCTTAATTATTATTAAACAAGGTACAAGTAGAGGTCTGTACAAGAAGCCAAAGCAAAACCCTTAATGAATTATGAAGAATCATGTTTACACCCCAAATAATAATTTAACTATGTAGCACTAAATACGAATAATAAAAATAATGAAAAATAACGAAAAAAAAATTTTGCTTTCACCCTGGATTGAACTGGGGACCTTTAGATTTCCAGTCTAAGGCTCTCCCAATTGAACTATTTCGGTTCATGTTTATCACTTCTTATCAAACTTTGGCTTAATTATTATTAAATAGGGTACAAGCAGGTATACTCAAACCTAGGTACAATAAGAGCGCTATTTTAGGCTTCCACTTACGGACCCATGCTAGGTGTGTCCCATGGCGCGTCATTAGTTAGCCAACCAATTAACATTCCCTCAGGGGTTTCTTAGTTCTTCCTAGAGATCTGTACAAGAAGCCACAGCAAAACCCTTAATAAATTATTAAGAATCATGTTTACACCTCAAATAATAATATAACTATGTAGCACTAGATACAAATAATAAAAAAAATTAAAAATAACGAAAAAATAGGTTCTGTTTTCACCCTGGATTGAACTGGGGACCTTTAGATTTCCAGTCTAAGGCTCTCCCAATTGAACTATTTCGGTTCATGTTTATCACTTTTTATCTAACTTTGGCTTAATTATTACCAAACAAGGTACAAGTAGAGGTCTGTACAAGAAGCCAAAGCAAAACCCTTAATAAATTATAAAGAATCATGTTTACACCCCAAATAATAATTTAACTATTTAGCACTAGAAACGAATAATAAAAATAATAAAAAATAACGAAAAAAAAGTTTAGCTTTCACTCTGGATTGAACTGGGGACTTTTAGATTTCCAATCTAAGGCTCTCCCAATTGAACTATTTCGGTTCATGTTTATCACTTCTTATCAAACTTTGGCTTAATTATTATTAAACAAGGTACAAGTAGAGGTCTGTACAAGAAGCTATAGCAAAACCCCCCAAGAATTATGAAGAACATGTATACAAACCAGATATTTATTTATCTATGTAGCACTAGATACAAATAATAAAAATAATAAAAAATAACGAAAAAAAAAGTTTTGTTTTCACCCTGGATTGAACTGGGGACCTTTAGATTTCCAGTCTAAGGCTCTCCCAATTGAACTATTTCGGTTCATGTTTATCACTTCTTATCAAACTTTGGCTTAATTATTATTAAACAAGGTACAAGTAGAGGTCTGTAAAAGAAGCCACAGCAAATACCCTTAATAAATTATAAAGAATCATGTTTACACCTCAAATAAAAATATAACTATGTAGCACTAAATACAAATAATAAAAATAATAAAAAATAACGAAAAAAAAGTTCTGCTTTCACCCTGGATTGAACTAGCGACCTTTAGATTTCCAGTCTAAGGCTCTCCCAATTGAACTATTTCGGTTCATGTTTATCACTTCTTATCAAACTTTGACTTAATTATTATTAAACAAGGTACAAGTAGAGGTCTGTACAAGAAGCCAAAGCAAAACCCTTAATGAATTATGAAGAATCATGTTTACACCTCAAATAAAAATTTAACTATGTAGCACTAAATACGAATAATAAAAATAATAAAAAATAATGAAAAAAAAAGTTCTGTTTCCGCTCTGGATTGAACTGGGAACCTTTAGATTTCCAGTCTAAGGCTCTCCCAATTGAACTATTTCGGTTCATGTTTATCACTTCTTATCAAACTTTGGCTTAATTATTATTAAACAAGGTACAAGTAGAGGTCTGTACAAGAAGCCACAGCAAATACCCTTAATAAATTATAAAGAATCATGTTTACATCCTAAATAATATTTTCTATTTAGCACTAGAAACGAATAATAAAAATAATAAAAAATAACGAAAAAAAAAGTTTGGCTTTCACCCTGGATTGAACTGGGGACCTTTAGATTTCCAGTCTAAGGCTCTCCCAATTGAACTATTTCGGTTCATGTTTATCACTTCTTATCAAACTTTGGCTTAATTATTATTAAACAAGGTACAAGTAGAGGTCTGTACAAGAAGCCACAGCAAATACCCTTAATAAATTATAAAGAATCATGTTTACACCCTAAATAATAATTTAACTATTTAGCACTAGAAACAAATAATAAAAATAATAAAAAATAACGAAAAAAAAAGTTTGGCTTTCACCCTGGATTGAACTGTGGACCTTTAGATTTCCAGTCTAAGGCTCTCCCAATTGAACTATTTCGGTTCATGTTTATCACTTCTTATCAAACTTTGGCTTAATTATTATTAAACAAGGTACAAGTAGAGGTATGTACAAGAAGCCAAAGCAAAAACCTTAATGAATTATGAAGAATCATGTTTACACCCCAAATAATAATTTAACTATGTAGCATTAATACAAATAATAAAAATAATAAAAAATAACGAAAAAAAAGTTCTGCTTTCACCCTGGATTGGTTCGGTTCGGTTCGGTTCATTCATGTTTATCACTTCTTATCAAACTTTGGCTTAATTATTATTAAATAGGGTACAAGCAGGTATACTCAAACCTAGGTACAATAAGAGCGCTATTTTAGGCTTCCACTTACGGACCCATGCCAGGTGTGTCCCATGGCGCGTCATTAGTTAGCCAACCAATTAACATTCCCTCAGGGGTTTCTTAGTTCTTCCTAGAGATCTGTACCACAGCAAAACCCTTAATAAATTATTAAGAATCATGTTTACACCCCAAATAATAATATAACTATGTAGCACTAGATACAAATAATAAAAATAAAAAAAAATAACGAAAAAAAAAGTTCTGTTTTCACCCTGGATTGAACTGGGGACCTTTAGATTTCCAGTCTAAGGCTCTCCCAATTGAACTATTTCGGTTCATGTTTATCACGTCTTATCAAACTTTGGCTTAATTATTATTAAACAAGGTACAAGTAGAGGTCTGTACAAGAAGCCACAGCAAATACCCTTAATAAATTATAAAGAATCATGTTTACACCCTAAATAATAATTTAACTATTTAGCACTAGAAACGAATAATAAAAATAATAAAAAATAACGAAAAAAAAAGTTTGGCTTTCACCCTGGATTGAACTGGGGACCTTTAGATTTCCAGTCTAAGGCTCTCCCAATTGAACTATTTCGGTTCATGTTTATAACTTCTTATCAAACTTTGGCTTAATTATTATTAAACAAGGTACAAGTAGAGGTCTGTACAAGAAGCCAAAGCAAAACCCTTAATGAATTATGAAGAATCATGTTTACACCCCAAATAATAATTTAACTAGGTAGCACTAAATACGAATAATAAAAATAATGAAAAATAACGAAAAAAAAATTTTGCTTTCACCCTGGATTGAACTGGGGACCTTTAGATTTCCAGTCTAAGGCTCTCCCAATTGAACTATTTCGGTTCATGTTTATCACTTCTTATCAAACTTTGGCTTAATTATTATTAAATAGGGTACAAGCAGGTATACTCAAACCTAGGTACAATAAGAGCGCTATTTTAGGCTTCCACTTACGGACCCATGCTAGGTGTGTCCCATGGCGCGTCATTAGTTAGCCAACCAATTAACATTCCCTCAGGGGTTTCTTAGTTCTTCCTAGAGATCTGTACAAGAAGCCACAGCAAAACCCTTAATAAATTATTAAGAATCATGTTTACACCTCAAATAATAATATAACTATGTAGCACTAGATACAAATAATAAAAAAAATTAAAAATAACGAAAAAATAGGTTCTGTTTTCACCCTGGATTGAACTGGGGACCTTTAGATTTCCAGTCTAAGGCTCTCCCAATTGAACTATTTCGGTTCATGTTTATCACTTTTTATCTAACTTTGGCTTAATTATTACCAAACAAGGTACAAGTAGAGGTCTGTACAAGAAGCCAAAGCAAAACCCTTAATAAATTATAAAGAATCATGTTTACACCCCAAATAATAATTTAACTATTTAGCACTAGAAACGAATAATAAAAATAATAAAAAATAACGAAAAAAAAGTTTAGCTTTCACTCTGGATTGAACTGGGGACTTTTAGATTTCCAATCTAAGGCTCTCCCAATTGAACTATTTCGGTTCATGTTTATCACTTCTTATCAAACTTTGGCTTAATTATTATTAAACAAGGTACAAGTAGAGGTCTGTACAAGAAGCTATAGCAAAACCCCCCAAGAATTATGAAGAACATGTATACAAACCAGATATTTATTTATCTATGTAGCACTAGATACAAATAATAAAAATAAAAAAAAATAACGAAAAAAAAAGTTTTGTTTTCACCCTGGATTGAACTGGGGACCTTTAGATTTCCAGTCTAAGGCTCTCCCAATTGAACTATTTCGGTTCATGTTTATCACTTCTTATCAAACTTTGGCTTAATTATTATTAAACAAGGTACAAGTAGAGGTCTGTAAAAGAAGCCACAGCAAATACCCTTAATAAATTATAAAGAATCATGTTTACACCCTAAATAATACTTTCTATTTAGCACTAGAAACGAATAATAAAAATAATAAAAAATAACGAAAAAAAAAGTTTGGCTTTCACCCTGGATTGAACTGGGAACCTTTAGATTTCCAGTCTAAGGCTCTCCCAATTGAACTATTTCGGTTCATGTTTATCACTTCTTATCAAACTTTGGCTTAATTATTATTAAACAAGGTACAAGTAGAGGTCTGTACAAGAAGCCAAAGCAAAACCCTTATTGAATTATGAAGAATCATGTTTACACCCCAAATAATAATTTAACTATGTAGCATTAATACGAATAATAAAAATAATAAAAAATAATGAAAAAAAAGTTCTGCTTTCACCCTGGATTGAACTGGGGACCTTTAGATTTCCAGTCTAAGGCTCTCCCAATTGAACTATTTCGGTTCATGTTTATCACTTCTTATCAAACTTTGGCTTAATTATTATTAAACAAGGTACAAGTAGAGGTCTGTACAAGAAGCCACAGCAAATACCCTTAATAAATTATAAAGAATCATGTTTACACCCTAAATAATTATTTAACTATTTAGCACTAGAAACGAATAATAAAAATAATAAAAAATAACGAAAAAAAAAAGTTTGGCTTTCACCCTGGATTGAACTGGGGACCTTTAGATTTCCAGTCTAAGGCTCTCCCAATTGAACTATTTCGGTTCATGTTTATCACTTCTTATCAAACTTTGGCTTAATTATTATTAAACAAGGTACAAGTAGAGGTCTGTACAAGAAGCCAAAGCAAAACCCTTATTGAATTATGAAGAATCATGTTTACACCCCAAATAATAATTTAACTATGTAGCATTAATACGAATAATAAAAATAATAAAAAATAATGAAAAAAAAGTTCTGCTTTCACCCTGGATTGAACTGGGGACCTTTAGATTTCCAGTCTAAGGCTCTCCCAATTGAACTATTTCGGTTCATGTTTATCACTTCTTATCAAACTTTGGCTTAATTATTATTAAACAAGGTACAAGTAGAGGTCTGTACAAGAAGCCACAGCAAATACCCTTAATAAATTATAAAGAATCATGTTTACACCTTAAATAATAATTTAACTATTTAGCACTAGAAACAAATAATAAAAATAATTAAAAATAACGAAAAAAAAAGTTTGGCTTTCACCCTGGATTGAACTGGGGACCTTTAGATTTCCAGTCTAAGGCTCTCCCAATTGAACTATTTCGGTTCATGTTTATCACTTCTTATCAAACTTTGGCTTAATTATTATTAAACAAGGTACAAGTAGAGGTATGTACAAGAAGCCAAAGCAAAAACCTTAATGAATTATGAAGAATCATGTTTACACCCCAAATAATAATTTAACTATGTAGCATTAATACGAATAATAAAAATAATAAAAAATAACGAAAAAAAAGTTCTGCTTTGACCCTGGATTGAACTGGGGACCTTTAGATTTCCAGTCTAAGGCTCTCCCAATTGAACTATTTCGGTTCATGTTTATCACTTCTTATCAAACTTTGGCTTAATTATTATTAAACAAGTTACAAGTAGAGGTCTGTACAAGAAGCCAAAGCAAAACCCTTAATGAATTATGAAGAATCATGTTTACACCCCAAATAATAATTTAACTATGTAGCACTAAATACGAATAATAAAAATAATAAAAAATAACGAAAAAAAAAGTTCTGCTTTCACCCTGGATTGAACTAGGGACCTTTAGATTTCCAGTCTAAGGCTCTCCCAATTGAACTATTTCGGTTCATGTTTATCACTTCTTATCAAACTTTGGCTTAATTATTATTAAACAAGGTACAAGTAGAGGTCTGTACAAGAAGCCACAGCAAATACCCTTAATAAATTATAAAGAATCATGTTTACACCCCAAATAATAATTTAACTATTTAGCACTAGAAACGAATAATAAAAATAATAAAAAATACCGAAAAAAAAGTTTGGCTTTCACCCTGGATTGAACTGGGGACCTTTAGATTTCCAGTCTAAGGCTCTCCCAATTGAACTATTTCGGTTCATGTTTATCACTTCTTATCAAACTTTGGCTTAATTATTATTAAATAGGGTACAAGCAGGTATACTCAAACCTAGGTACAATAAGAGCGCTATTTTAGGCTTCCACTTACGGACCCATGCTAGGTGTGTCCCATGGCGCGTCATTAGTTAGCCAACCAATTAACATTCCCTCAGGGGTTTCTTAGTTCTTCCTAGAGATCTGTACCACAGCAAAACCCTTAATAAATTATTAAGAATCATGTTTACACCCCAAATAATAATTTAACTATTTAGCACTAGAAACGAATAATAAAAATAATAAAAAATACCGAAAAAAAAGTTTGGCTTTCACCCTGGATTGAACTGGGGACCTTTAGATTTCCAGTCTAAGGCTCTCCCAATTGAACTATTTCGGTTCATGTTTATCACTTCTTATCAAACTTTGGCTTAATTATTATTAAACAAGGTACAAGTAGAGGTCTGTAAAAGAAGCCACAGCAAATACCCTTAATAAATTATAAAGAATCATGTTTACACCCTAAATAATACTTTCTATTTAGCACTAGAAACGAATAATAAAAATAATAAAAAATAACGAAAAAAAAAGTTTGGCTTTCACCCTGGATTGAACAGGGAACCTTTAGATTTCCAGTCTAAGGCTCTCCAATTGAACTATTTCGGTTCATGTTTATCACTTCTTATCAAACTTTGGCTTAATTATTATTAAACAAGGTACAAGTAGAGGTCTGTACAAGAAGCCAAAGCAAAACCCTTATTGAATTATGAAGAATCATGTTTACACCCCAAATAATAATTTAACTATGTAGCATTAATACGAATAATAAAAATAATAAAAAATAATGAAAAAAAAGTTCTGCTTTCACCCTGGATTGAACTGGGGACCTTTAGATTTCCAGTCTAAGGCTCTCCCAATTGAACTATTTCGGTTCATGTTTATCACTTCTTATCAAACTTTGGCTTAATTATTATTAAACAAGGTACAAGTAGAGGTCTGTACAAGAAGCCACAGCAAATACCCTTAATAAATTATAAAGAATCATGTTTACACCCTAAATAATTATTTAACTATTTAGCACTAGAAACGAATAATAAAAATAATAAAAAATAACGAAAAAAAAAAGTTTGGCTTTCACCCTGGATTGAACTGGGGACCTTTAGATTTCCAGTCTAAGGCTCTCCCAATTGAACTATTTCGGTTCATGTTTATCACTTCTTATCAAACTTTGGCTTAATTATTATTAAACAAGGTACAAGTAGAGGTCTGTACAAGAAGCCAAAGCAAAACCCTTATTGAATTATGAAGAATCATGTTTACACCCAAATAATAATTTAACTATGTAGCATTAATACGAATAATAAAAATAATAAAAAATAATGAAAAAAAAGTTCTGCTTTCACCCTGGATTGAACTGGGGACCTTTAGATTTCCAGTCTAAGGCTCTCCCAATTGAACTATTTCGGTTCATGTTTATCACTTCTTATCAAACTTTGGCTTAATTATTATTAAACAAGGTACAAGTAGAGGTCTGTACAAGAAGCCACAGCAAATACCCTTAATAAATTATAAAGAATCATGTTTACACCTTAAATAATAATTTAACTATTTAGCACTAGAAACAAATAATAAAAATAATAAAAAATAACGAAAAAAAAAGTTTGGCTTTCACCCTGGATTGAACTGGGGACCTTTAGATTTCCAGTCTAAGGCTCTCCCAATTGAACTATTTCGGTTCATGTTTATCACTTCTTATCAAACTTTGGCTTAATTATTATTAAACAAGGTACAAGTAGAGGTATGTACAAGAAGCCAAAGCAAAAACCTTAATGAATTATGAAGAATCATGTTTACACCCCAAATAATAATTTAACTATGTAGCATTAATACGAATAATAAAAATAATAAAAAATAACGAAAAAAAAGTTCTGCTTTGACCCTGGATTGAACTGGGGACCTTTAGATTTCCAGTCTAAGGCTCTCCCAATTGAACTATTTCGGTTCATGTTTATCACTTCTTATCAAACTTTGGCTTAATTATTATTAAACAAGTTACAAGTAGAGGTCTGTACAAGAAGCCAAAGCAAAACCCTTAATGAATTATGAAGAATCATGTTTACACCCCAAATAATAATTTAACTATGTAGCACTAAATACGAATAATAAAAATAATAAAAAATAACGAAAAAAAGTTCTGCTTTCACCCTGGATTGAACTAGGGACCTTTAGATTTCCAGTCTAAGGCTCTCCCAATTGAACTATTTCGGTTCATGTTTATCACTTCTTATCAAACTTTGGCTTAATTATTATTAAACAAGGTACAAGTAGAGGTCTGTACAAGAAGCCACAGCAAATACCCTTAATAAATTATAAAGAATCATGTTTACACCCCAAATAATAATTTAACTATTTAGCACTAGAAACGAATAATAAAAATAATAAAAAATACCGAAAAAAAAGTTTGGCTTTCACCCTGGATTGAACTGGGGACCTTTAGATTTCCAGTCTAAGGCTCTCCCAATTGAACTATTTCGGTTCATGTTTATCACTTCTTATCAAACTTTGGCTTAATTATTATTAAATAGGGTACAAGCAGGTATACTCAAACCTAGGTACAATAAGAGCGCTATTTTAGGCTTCCACTTACGGACCCATGCTAGGTGTGTCCCATGGCGCGTCATTAGTTAGCCAACCAATTAACATTCCCTCAGGGGTTTCTTAGTTCTTCCTAGAGATCTGTACCACAGCAAAACCCTTAATAAATTATTAAGAATCATGTTTACACCCCAAATAATAATATAACTATGTAGCACTAGATACAAATAATAAAAATAAAAAAAAATAACGAAAAAAAAAGTTTTGTTTTCACCCTGGATTGAACTGGGGACCTTTAGATTTCCAGTCTAAGGCTCTCCCAATTGAACTATTTCGGTTCATGTTTATCACGTCTTATCAAACTTTGGCTTAATTATTATTAAACAAGGTACAAGTAGAGGTCTGTACAAGAAGCCACAGCAAATACCCTTAATAAATTATAAAGAATCATGTTTACACCCTAAATAATAATTTAACTATTTAGCACTAGAAACGAATAATAAAAATAATAAAAAATAACGAAAAAAAAAGTTTGGCTTTCACCGTGGATTGAACTGGGGACCTTTAGATTTCCAGTCTAAGGCTCTCCCAATTGAACTATTTCGGTTCATGTTTATAACTTCTTATCAAACTTTGGCTTAATTATTATTAAACAAGGTACAAGTAGAGGTCTGTACAAGAAGCCAAAGCAAAACCCTTAATGAATTATGAAGAATCATGTTTACACCCCAAATAATAATTTAACTATGTAGCACTAAATACGACTAATAAAAATAATAAAAAATAACGAAAAAAAAAGTTTTGCTTTCACCCTGGATTGAACTGGGGACCTTTAGATTTCCAGTCTAAGGCTCTCCCAATTGAACTATTTCGGTTCATGTTTATCAGTTTTTATCAAACTTTGGCTTAATTATTATTAAATAGGGTACAAGCAGGTATACACAAACCTAGGTACAATAAGAGCGCTATTTTAGGCTTCCACTTACGGACCCATGCTAGGTGTGTCCCATGGCGCGTCATTAGTTAGCCAACCAATTAACATTCCCTCAGGGGTTTCTTAGTTCTTCCTAGAGATCTGTACAAGAAGCCACAGCAAAACCCTTAATAAATTATTAAGAATCATGTTTACACCTCAAATAACAATATAACTATGTAGCACTAGATACTAATAATAAAAAAAATAGAAAATAACGAAAAAAAAAGTTCTGTTTTCACCCTGGATTGAACTGGGGACCTTTAGATTTCCAGTCTAAGGCTCTCCTAATTGAACTATTTCGGTTCATGTTTATCACTTCTTATCAAACTTTGGCTTAATTATTATTAAACAAGGTACAAGTAGAGGTCTGTACAAGAAGCCACAGCAAATACTCTTAGTGAATTATAAAGAATCATGTTTACACCCCAAATAATAATTTAACTATTTAGCACTAGAAACGAATAATAAAAATAATAAAAAATACCGAAAAAAAAAGTTTGGCTTTCACCCTGGATTGAACTGGGGACCTTTAGATTTCCAGTCTAAGGCTCTCCCAATTGAACTATTTCGGTTCATGTTTATCGCTTTTTATCAAACTTTGGCTTAATTATTACCAAACAAGGTACAAGTAGAGGTCTGTACAAGAAGCCAAAGCAAAACCCTTAATGAATTATGAAGAATCATGTTTACGACCCAAATAATAATTTAACTATGTAGCACTAAATACGAATAATAAAAATAATAAAAAATAACGAAAAAAAAGTTCTGCTTTCACTCTGGATTGAACTGGGGACTTTTAGATTTCCAATCTAAGGCTCTCCCAATTGAACTATTTCGGTTCATGTTTATCACTTCTTATCAAACTTTAGCTTAATTATTATTAAACAAGGTACAAGTAGAGGTCTGTACAAGAAGCTATAGCAAAATCCCTTAAGAATTATGAAGAACATGTATACAAACCAGATATTTATTTATCTATGTAGCACTAGATACAAATAATAAAAATAATAAAAAATAACGAAAAAAAAAGTTTTGTTTTCACCCTGGATTGAACTGGGGACCTTTAGATTTCCAGTCTAAGGCTCTCCCAATTGAACTATTTCGGTTCATGTTTATCACTTCTTATCAAACTTTGGCTTAATTATTATTAAACAAGGTACAAGTAGAGGTCTGTAAAAGAAGCCACAGCAAATACCCTTAATAAATTATAAAGAATCATGTTTACACCCTAAATAATACTTTCTATTTAGCACTAGAAACGAATAATAAAAATAATAAAAAATAACGAAAAAAAAAGTTTGGCTTTCACCCTGGATTGAACTGGGAACCTTTAGATTTCCAGTCTAAGGCTCTCCCAATTGAACTATTTCGGTTCATGTTTATCACTTGTTATCAAACTTTGGCTTAATTATTATTAAACAAGGTACAAGTAGAGGTCTGTACAAGAAGCCAAAGCAAAACCCTTAATGAATTATGAAGAATCATGTTTACACCCCAAATAATAATTTAACTATGTAGCATTAATACGAATAATAAAAATAATAAAAAATAACGAAAAAAAAGTTCTGCTTTCACCCTGGATTGAACTGGGGACCTTTAGATTTCCAGTCTAAGGCTCTCCCAATTGAACTATTTCGGTTCATGTTTATCACTTCTTATCAAACTTTGGCTTAATTATTATTAAACAAGGTACAAGTAGAGGTCTGTACAAGAAGCCAAAGCAAAACCCTTAATGAATTATGAAGAATCATGTTTACACCCCAAATAATAATTTAACTATGTAGCACTAAATACAAATAATAAAAATAATAAAAAATAACGAAAAAAAAGTTCTGCTTTCACCCTGGATTGAACTAGGGACCTTTAGATTTCCAGTCTAAGGCTCTCCCAATTGAACTATTTCGGTTCATGTTTATCACTTCTTATCAAACTTTGGCTTAATTATTATTAAACAAGGTACAAGTAGAGGTCTGTACAAGAAGCCACAGCAAATACCCTTAATAAATTATAAAGAATCATGTTTACACCCCAAATAATAATTTAACTATGTAGCACTAGAAACGAATAATAAAAATAATAAAAAATACCGAAAAAAAAGTTTGGCTTTCACCCTGGATTGAACTGGGGACCTTTAGATTTCCAGTCTAAGGCTCTCCCAATTGAACTATTTCGGTTCATGTTTATCACTTCTTATCAAATTTGGCTTAATTATTATTAAATAGGGTACAAGCAGGTATACTCAAACCTAGGTACAATAAGAGCGCTATTTTAGGCTTCCACTTACGGACCCATGCTAGGTGTGTCCCATGGCGCGTCATTAGTTAGCCAACCAATTAACATTCCCTCAGGGGTTTCTTAGTTCTTCCTAGAGATCTGTACAAGAAGCCACAGCAAAACCCTTAATAAATTATTAAGAATCATGTTTACACCTCAAATAATAATATAACTATGTAGCACTAGATACAAACAATAAAAAAAATAAAAAATAACGAAAAAAAAAGTTCTGTTTTCACCCTGGATTGAACTGGGGACCTTTAGATTTCCAGTCTAAGGCTCTCCCAATTGAACTATTTCGGTTCATGTTTATCACTTCTTATCAAACTTTGGCTTAATTATTATTAAACAAGGTACAAGTAGAGGTCTGTACAAGAAGCCACAGCAAATACTCTTAGTGAATTATAAAGAATCATGTTTACACCCCAAATAATAATTTAACTATTTAGCACTAGAAACGAATAATAAAAATAATAAAAAATAACGAAAAAAAAAGTTTGGCTTTCACCCTGGATTGAACTGGGGACCTTTAGATTTCCAGTCTAAGGCTCTCCCAATTGAACTATTTCGGTTCATGTTTATCACTTCTTATCAAACTTTGGCTTAATTATTATTAAACAAGGTACAAGTAGAGGTATGTACAAGAAGCCAAAGCAAAAACCTTAATGAATTATGAAGAATCATGTTTACACCCCAAATAATAATTTAACTATGTAGCATTAATACGAATAATAAAAATAATAAAAAATAACGAAAAAAAAGTTCTGCTTTGACCCTGGATTGAACTGGGGACCTTTAGATTTCCAGTCTAAGGCTCTCCCAATTGAACTATTTCGGTTCATGTTTATCACTTCTTATCAAACTTTGGCTTAATTATTATTAAACAAGTTACAAGTAGAGGTCTGTACAAGAAGCCAAAGCAAAACCCTTAATGAATTATGAAGAATCATGTTTACACCCCAAATAATAATTTAACTATGTAGCACTAAATACGAATAATAAAAATAATAAAAAATAACGAAAAAAAAGTTCTGCTTTCACCCTGGATTGAACTAGGGACCTTTAGATTTCCAGTCTAAGGCTCTCCCAATTGAACTATTTCGGTTCATGTTTATCACTTCTTATCAAACTTTGGCTTAATTATTATTAAACAAGGTACAAGTAGAGGTCTGTACAAGAAGCCACAGCAAATACCCTTAATAAATTATAAAGAATCATGTTTACACCCCAAATAATAATTTAACTATTTAGCACTAGAAACGAATAATAAAAATAATAAAAAATACCGAAAAAAAAGTTTGGCTTTCACCCTGGATTGAACTGGGGACCTTTAGATTTCCAGTCTAAGGCTCTCCCAATTGAACTATTTCGGTTCATGTTTATCACTTCTTATCAAACTTTGGCTTAATTATTATTAAATAGGGTACAAGCAGGTATACTCAAACCTAGGTACAATAAGAGCGCTATTTTAGGCTTCCACTTACGGACCCATGCTAGGTGTGTCCCATGGCGCGTCATTAGTTAGCCAACCAATTAACATTCCCTCAGGGGTTTCTTAGTTCTTCCTAGAGATCTGTACCACAGCAAAACCCTTAATAAATTATTAAGAATCATGTTTACACCCCAAATAATAATTTAACTATTTAGCACTAGAAACGAATAATAAAAATAATAAAAAATACCGAAAAAAAAGTTTGGCTTTCACCCTGGATTGAACTGGGGACCTTTAGATTTCCAGTCTAAGGCTCTCCCAATTGAACTATTTCGGTTCATGTTTATCACTTCTTATCAAACTTTGGCTTAATTATTATTAAACAAGGTACAAGTAGAGGTCTGTAAAAGAAGCCACAGCAAATACCCTTAATAAATTATAAAGAATCATGTTTACACCCTAAATAATACTTTCTATTTAGCACTAGAAACGAATAATAAAAATAATAAAAAATAACGAAAAAAAAAGTTTGGCTTTCACCCTGGATTGAACAGGGAACCTTTAGATTTCCAGTCTAAGGCTCTCCCAATTGAACTATTTCGGTTCATGTTTATCACTTCTTATCAAACTTTGGCTTAATTATTATTAAACAAGGTACAAGTAGAGGTCTGTACAAGAAGCCAAAGCAAAACCCTTATTGAATTATGAAGAATCATGTTTACACCCCAAATAATAATTTAACTATGTAGCATTAATACGAATAATAAAAATAATAAAAAATAATGAAAAAAAAGTTCTGCTTTCACCCTGGATTGAACTGGGGACCTTTAGATTTCCAGTCTAAGGCTCTCCCAATTGAACTATTTCGGTTCATGTTTATCACTTCTTATCGAACTTTGGCTTAATTATTATTAAACAAGGTACAAGTAGAGGTCTGTACAAGAAGCCACAGCAAATACCCTTAATAAATTATAAAGAATCATGTTTACACCCTAAATAATTATTTAACTATTTAGCACTTGAAACGAATAATAAAAATAATAAAAAATAACGAAAAAAAAAAGTTTGGCTTTCACCCTGGATTGAACTGGGGACCTTTAGATTTCCAGTCTAAGGCTCTCCCAATTGAACTATTTCGGTTCATGTTTATCACTTCTTATCAAACTTTGGCTTAATTATTATTAAACAAGGTACAAGTAGAGGTCTGTACAAGAAGCCAAAGCAAAACCCTTATTGAATTATGAAGAATCATGTTTACACCCCAAATAATAATTTAACTATGTAGCATTAATACGAATAATAAAAATAATAAAAAATAATGAAAAAAAAGTTCTGCTTTCACCCTGGATTGAACTGGGGACCTTTAGATTTCCAGTCTAAGGCTCTCCCAATTGAACTATTTCGGTTCATGTTTATCACTTCTTATCAAACTTTGGCTTAATTATTATTAAACAAGGTACAAGTAGAGGTCTGTACAAGAAGCCACAGCAAATACCCTTAATAAATTATAAAGAATCATGTTTACACCTTAAATAATAATTTAACTATTTAGCACTAGAAACAAATAATAAAAATAATAAAAAATAACGAAAAAAAAAGTTTGGCTTTCACCCTGGATTGAACTGGGGACCTTTAGATTTCCAGTCTAAGGCTCTCCCAATTGAACTATTTCGGTTCATGTTTATCACTTCTTATCAAACTTTGGCTTAATTATTATTAAACAAGGTACAAGTAGAGGTATGTACAAGAAGCCAAAGCAAAAACCTTAATGAATTATGAAGAATCATGTTTACACCCCAAATAATAATTTAACTATGTAGCATTAATACGAATAATAAAAATAATAAAAAATAACGAAAAAAAAGTTCTGCTTTGACCCTGGATTGAACTGGGGACCTTTAGATTTCCAGTCTAAGGCTCTCCCAATTGAACTATTTCGGTTCATGTTTATCACTTCTTATCAAACTTTGGCTTAATTATTATTAAACAAGTTACAAGTAGAGGTCTGTACAAGAAGCCAAAGCAAAACCCTTAATGAATTATGAAGAATCATGTTTACACCCCAAATAATAATTTAACTATGTAGCACTAAATACGAATAATAAAAATAATAAAAAATAACGAAAAAAAAGTTCTGCTTTCACCCTGGATTGAACTAGGGACCTTTAGATTTCCAGTCTAAGGCTCTCCCAATTGAACTATTTCGGTTCATGTTTATCACTTCTTATCAAACTTTGGCTTAATTATTATTAAACAAGGTACAAGTAGAGGTCTGTACAAGAAGCCACAGCAAATACCCTTAATAAATTATAAAGAATCATGTTTACACCCCAAATAATAATTTAACTATTTAGCACTAGAAACGAATAATAAAAATAATAAAAAATACCGAAAAAAAAGTTTGGCTTTCACCCTGGATTGAACTGGGGACCTTTAGATTTCCAGTCTAAGGCTCTCCCAATTGAACTATTTCGGTTCATGTTTATCACTTCTTATCAAACTTTGGCTTAATTATTATTAAATAGGGTACAAGCAGGTATACTCAAACCTAGGTACAATAAGAGCGCTATTTTAGGCTTCCACTTACGGACCCATGCTAGGTGTGTCCCATGGCGCGTCATTAGTTAGCCAACCAATTAACATTCCCTCAGGGGTTTCTTAGTTCTTCCTAGAGATCTGTACCACAGCAAAACCCTTAATAAATTATTAAGAATCATGTTTACACCCCAAATAATAATATAACTATGTAGCACTAGATACAAATAATAAAAATAAAAAAAAATAACGAAAAAAAAAGTTTTGTTTTCACCCTGGATTGAACTGGGGACCTTTAGATTTCCAGTCTAAGGCTCTCCCAATTGAACTATTTCGGTTCATGTTTATCACGTCTTATCAAACTTTGGCTTAATTATTATTAAACAAGGTACAAGTAGAGGTCTGTACAAGAAGCCACAGCAAATACCCTTAATAAATTATAAAGAATCATGTTTACACCCTAAATAATAATTTAACTATTTAGCACTAGAAACGAATAATAAAAATAATAAAAAATAACGAAAAAAAAAGTTTGGCTTTCACCGTGGATTGAACTGGGGACCTTTAGATTTCCAGTCTAAGGCTCTCCCAATTGAACTATTTCGGTTCATGTTTATAACTTCTTATCAAACTTTGGCTTAATTATTATTAAACAAGGTACAAGTAGAGGTCTGTACAAGAAGCCAAAGCAAAACCCTTAATGAATTATGAAGAATCATGTTTACACCCCAAATAATAATTTAACTATGTAGCACTAAATACGAATAATAAAAATAATAAAAAATAACGAAAAAAAAAGTTTTGCTTTCACCCTGGATTGAACTGGGGACCTTTAGATTTCCAGTCTAAGGCTCTCCCAATTGAACTATTTCGGTTCATGTTTATCACTTTTTATCAAACTTTGGCTTAATTATTATTAAATAGGGTACAAGCAGGTATACACAAACCTAGGTACAATAAGAGCGCTATTTTAGGCTTCCACTTACGGACCCATGCTAGGTGTGTCCCATGGCGCGTCATTAGTTAGCCAACCAATTAACATTCCCTCAGGGGTTTCTTAGTTCTTCCTAGAGATCTGTACAAGAAGCCACAGCAAAACCCTTAATAAATTATTAAGAATCATGTTTACACCTCAAATAATAATATAACTATGTAGCACTAGATACTAATAATAAAAAAAATAGAAAATAACGAAAAAAAAAGTTCTGTTTTCACCCTGGATTGAACTGGGGACCTTTAGATTTCCAGTCTAAGGCTCTCCTAATTGAACTATTTCGGTTCATGTTTATCACTTCTTATCAAACTTTGGCTTAATTATTATTAAACAAGGTACAAGTAGAGGTCTGTACAAGAAGCCACAGCAAATACTCTTAGTGAATTATAAAGAATCATGTTTACACCCCAAATAATAATTTAACTATTTAGCACTAGAAACGAACAATAAAAATAATAAAAAATACCGAAAAAAAAAGTTTGGCTTTCACCCTGGATTGAACTGGGGACCTTTAGATTTCCAGTCTAAGGCTCTCCCAATTGAACTATTTCGGTTCATGTTTATCGCTTTTTATCAAACTTTGGCTTAATTATTACCAAACAAGGTACAAGTAGAGGTCTGTACAAGAAGCCAAAGCAAAACCCTTAATGAATTATGAAGAATCATGTTTACGACCCAAATAATAATTTAACTATGTAGCACTAAATACGAATAATAAAAATAATAAAAAATAACGAAAAAAAAGTTCTGCTTTCACTCTGGATTGAACTGGGGACTTTTAGATTTCCAATCTAAGGCTCTCCCAATTGAACTATTTCGGTTCATGTTTATCACTTCTTATCAAACTTTAGCTTAATTATTATTAAACAAGGTACAAGTAGAGGTCTGTACAAGAAGCTATAGCAAAATCCCTTAAGAATTATGAAGAACATGTATACAAACCAGATATTTATTTATCTATGTAGCACTAGATACAAATAATAAAAATAATAAAAAATAACGAAAAAAAAAGTTTTGTTTTCACCCTGGATTGAACTGGGGACCTTTAGATTTCCAGTCTAAGGCTCTCCCAATTGAACTATTTCGGTTCATGTTTATCACTTCTTATCAAACTTTGGCTTAATTATTATTAAACAAGGTACAAGTAGAGGTCTGTAAAAGAAGCCACAGCAAATACCCTTAATAAATTATAAAGAATCATGTTTACACCCTAAATAATACTTTCTATTTAGCACTAGAAACGAATAATAAAAATAATAAAAAATAACGAAAAAAAAAGTTTGGCTTTCACCCTGGATTGAACTGGGAACCTTTAGATTTCCAGTCTAAGGCTCTCCCAATTGAACTATTTCGGTTCATGTTTATCACTTCTTATCAAACTTTGGCTTAATTATTATTAAACAAGGTACAAGTAGAGGTCTGTACAAGAAGCCAAAGCAAAACCCTTAATGAATTATGAAGAATCATGTTTACACCCCAAATAATAATTTAACTATGTAGCATTAATACGAATAATAAAAATAATAAAAAATAACGAAAAAAAAGTTCTGCTTTCACCCTGGATTGAACTGGGGACCTTTAGATTTCCAGTCTAAGGCTCTCCCAATTGAACTATTTCGGTTCATGTTTATCACTTCTTATCAAACTTTGGCTTAATTATTATTAAACAAGGTACAAGTAGAGGTCTGTACAAGAAGCCAAAGCAAAACCCTTAATGAATTATGAAGAATCATGTTTACACCCCAAATAATAATTTAACTATGTAGCACTAAATACAAATAATAAAAATAATAAAAAATAACGAAAAAAAAGTTCTGCTTTCACCCTGGATTGAACTAGGGACCTTTAGATTTCCAGTCTAAGGCTCTCCCAATTGAACTATTTCGGTTCATGTTTATCACTTCTTATCAAACTTTGGCTTAATTATTATTAAACAAGGTACAAGTAGAGGTCTGTACAAGAAGCCACAGCAAATACCCTTAATAAATTATAAAGAATCATGTTTACACCCCAAATAATAATTTAACTATGTAGCACTAGAAACGAATAATAAAAATAATAAAAAATACCGAAAAAAAAGTTTGGCTTTCACCCTGGATTGAACTGGGGACCTTTAGATTTCCAGTCTAAGGCTCTCCCAATTGAACTATTTCGGTTCATGTTTATCACTTCTTATCAAACTTTGGCTTAATTATTATTAAATAGGGTACAAGCAGGTATACTCAAACCTAGGTACAATAAGAGCGCTATTTTAGGCTTCCACTTACGGACCCATGCTAGGTGTGTCCCATGGCGCGTCATTAGTTAGCCAACCAATTAACATTCCCTCAGGGGTTTCTTAGTTCTTCCTAGAGATCTGTACAAGAAGCCACAGCAAAACCCTTAATAAATTATTAAGAATCATGTTTACACCTCAAATAATAATATAACTATGTAGCACTAGATACAAACAATAAAAAAAATAAAAAATAACGAAAAAAAAAGTTCTGTTTTCACCCTGGATTGAACTGGGGACCTTTAGATTTCCAGTCTAAGGCTCTCCCAATTGAACTATTTCGGTTCATGTTTATCACTTCTTATCAAACTTTGGCTTAATTATTATTAAACAAGGTACAAGTAGAGGTCTGTACAAGAAGCCACAGCAAATACTCTTAGTGAATTATAAAGAATCATGTTTACACCCCAAATAATAATTTAACTATTTAGCACTAGAAACGAATAATAAAAATAATAAAAAATACCAAAAAAAAAGGTTTGGCTTTCACCCTGGATTGAACTGGGGACCTTTAGATTTCCAGTCTAAGGCTCTCCCAATTGAACTATTTCGGTTCATGTTTATCACTTCTTATCAAACTTTGGCTTAATTATTATTAAACAAGGTACAAGTAGAGATCTGTACAAGAAGCCACAGTAAAACCCTTAATAAATTATTAAGAATCATGTTTACACCTCAAATAATAATATAACTATGTAGCACTAGATACAAATAATAAAAAAAATTAAAAATAACGAAAAAATAGGTTCTGTTTTCACCTTGGATTGAACTGGGGACCTTTAGATTTCCAGTCTAAGGCTCTCCCAATTGAACTATTTCGGTTCATGTTTATCACTTCTTATCAAACTTTGGCTTAATTATTATTAAACAAGGTACAAGTAGAGATCTGTACAAGAAGCCACAGTAAAACCCTTAATAAATTATTAAGAATCATGTTTACACCTCAAATAATAATATAACTATGTAGCACTAAATACAAATAATAAAAAAAATTAAAAATAACGAAAAAATAGGTTCTGTTTTCACCCTGGATTGAACTGGGGACCTTTAGATTTCCAGTCTAAGGCTCTCCCAATTGAACTATTTCGGTTCATGTTTATCACTTTTTATCAAACTTTGGCTTAATTATTATTAAACAAGGTACAAGTAGAGGTCTTTACTAGAAGCCGCAGCAAATACCCTTAATAAATTATAAAGAATCATGTTTACATCCTAAATAATACTTTCTATTTAGCACTAGAAACGAATAATAAAAATAATAAAAAATAACGAAAAAAAAAGTTTGGCTTTCACCCTGGATTGAACTGAGGACCTTTAGATTTCCAGTCTAAGGCTCTCCCAAGTGAACTATTTCGGTTCATGTTTATCACTTCTTATCAAACTTTGGCTTAATTATTATTAAACAAGGTACAAGTAGAGGTCTTTACTAGAAGCCACAGCAAATACCCTTAATAAATTATAAAGAATCATGTTTACATCCTAAATAATACTTTCTATTTAGCACTAGAAACGAATAATAAAAATAATAAAAAATAACGAAAAAAAAAGTTTGGCTTTCACCCTGGATTGAACTGGGGACCTTTAGATTTCCAGTCTAAGGCTCTCCCAATTGAACTATTTCGGTTCATGTTTATCACTTCTTATCAAACTTTGGCTTAATTATTATTAAACAAGGTACAAGTAGAGGTCTGTACAAGAAGCCAAAGCAAAACCCTTAATGAATTATGAAGAATCATGTTTACACCCCAAATAATAATTTAACTATGTAGCATTAATACGAATAATAAAAATAATAAAAAATAACGAAAAAAAAGTTCTGCTTTCACCCTGGATTGAACTAGGGACCTTTAGATTTCCAGTCTAAGGCTCTCCCAATTGAACTATTTCGGTTCATGTTTATCACTTCTTATCAAACTTTGGCTTAATTATTATTAAACAAGGTACAAGTAGAGGTCTGTACAAGAAGCCAAAGCAAAACTCTTAATGAATTATGAAGAATCATGTTTTCACCCCAAATAATAATTTAATTATGTAGCACTAAATACGAATAATAAAAATAATAAAAAATACCGAAAAAAAAGTTTGGCTTTCACCCTGGATTGAACTGGGGACCTTTAGATTTCCAGTCTAAGGCTCTCCCAATTGAACTATTTCGGTTCATGTTTATCACTTCTTATCAAACTTTGGCTTAATTATTATTAAATAGGGTACAAGCAGGTATACTCAAACCTAGGTACAATAAGAGCGCTATTTTAGGCTTCCACTTACGGACCCATGCTAGGTGTGTCCCATGGCGCGTCATTAGTTAGCCAACCAATTAACATTCCCTCAGGGGTTTCTTAGTTCTTCCTAGAGATCTGTACCACAGCAAAACCCTTAATAAATTATTAAGAATCATGTTTACACCCCAAATAATAATATAACTATGTAGCACTAGATACAAATAATAAAAATAAAAAAAAAATAACGAAAAAAAAAGTTCTGTTTTCACCCTGGATTGAACTGGGGACCTTTAGATTTCCAGTCTAAGGCTCTCCCAATTGAACTATTTCGGTTCATGTTTATCACGTCTTATCAAACTTTGGCTTAATTATTATTAAACAAGGTACAAGTAGAGGTCTGTACAAGAAGCCACAGCAAATACCCTTAATAAATTATAAAGAATCATGTTTACATCCTAAATAATAATTTAACTATTTAGCACTAGAAACGAATAATAAAAATAATAAAAAATAACGAAAAAAAAAGTTTGGCTTTCACCGTGGATTGAACTGGAGACCTTTAGATTTCCAGTCTAAGGCTCTCCCAATTGAACTATTTCGGTTCATGTTTATAACTTCTTATCAAACTTTGGCTTAATTATTATTAAACAAGGTACAAGTAGAGGTCTGTACAAGAAGCCAAAGCAAAACCCTTAATGAATTATGAAGAATCATGTTTACACCCCAAATAATAATTTAACTATGTAGCACTAAATACGAATAATAAAAATAATAAAAAATAACGAAAAAAAAAGTTTTGCTTTCACTCTGGATTGAACTGGGGACCTTTAGATTTCCAGTCTAAGGCTCTCCCAATTGAACTATTTCGGTTCATGTTTATCACTTTTTATCAAACTTTGGCTTAATTATTATTAAATAGGGTACAAGCAGGTATACACAAACCTAGGTACAATAAGAGCGCTATTTTAGGCTTCCACTTACGGACCCATGCTAGGTGTGTCCCATGGCGCGTCATTAGTTAGCCAACCAATTAACATTCCCTCAGGGGTTTCTTAGTTCTTCCTAGAGATCTGTACAAGAAGCCACAGCAAAACCCTTAATAAATTATTAAGAATCATGTTTACACCTCAAATAATAATATAACTATGTAGCACTAGATACTAATAATAAAAAAAATAGAAAATAACGAAAAAAAAAGTTCTGTTTTCACCCTGGATTGAACTGGGGACCTTTAGATTTCCAGTCTAAGGCTCTCCTAATTGAACTATTTCGGTTCATGTTTATCACTTCTTATCAAACTTTGGCTTAATTATTATTAAACAAGGTACAAGTAGAGGTCTGTACAAGAAGCCACAGCAAATACTCTTAGTGAATTATAAAGAATCATGTTTACACCCCAAATAATAATTTAACTATTTAGCACTAGAAACGAATAATAAAAATAATAAAAAATACCGAAAAAAAAAGTTTGGCTTTCACCCTGGATTGAACTGGGGACCTTTAGATTTCCAGTCTAAGGCTCTCCCAATTGAACTATTTCGGTTCATGTTTATCGCTTTTTATCAAACTTTGGCTTAATTATTACCAAACAAGGTACAAGTAGAGGTCTGTACAAGAAGCCAAAGCAAAACCCTTAATGAATTATGAAGAATCATGTTTACGACCCAAATAATAATTTAACTATGTAGCACTAAATACGAATAATAAAAATAATAAAAAATAACGAAAAAAAAGTTCTGCTTTCACTCTGGATTGAACTGGGGACTTTTAGATTTCCAATCTAAGGCTCTCCCAATTGAACTATTTCGGTTCATGTTTATCACTTCTTATCAAACTTTAGCTTAATTATTATTAAACAAGGTACAAGTAGAGGTCTGTACAAGAAGCTATAGCAAAATCCCTTAAGAATTATGAAGAACATGTATACAAACCAGATATTTATTTATCTATGTAGCACTAGATACAAATAATAAAAATAATAAAAAATAACGAAAAAAAAAGTTTTGTTTTCACCCTGGATTGAACTGGGGACCTTTAGATTTCCAGTCTAAGGCTCTCCCAATTGAACTATTTCGGTTCATGTTTATCACTTCTTATCAAACTTTGGCTTAATTATTATTAAACAAGGTACAAGTAGAGGTCTGTAAAAGAAGCCACAGCAAATACCCTTAATAAATTATAAAGAATCATGTTTACACCCTAAATAATACTTTCTATTTAGCACTAGAAACGAATAATAAAAATAATAAAAAATAACGAAAAAAAAAGTTTGGCTTTCACCCTGGATTGAACTGGGAACCTTTAGATTTCCAGTCTAAGGCTCTCCCAATTGAACTATTTCGGTTCATGTTTATCACTTCTTATCAAACTTTGGCTTAATTATTATTAAACAAGGTACAAGTAGAGGTCTGTACAAGAAGCCAAAGCAAAACCCTTAATGAATTATGAAGAATCATGTTTACACCCCAAATAATAATTTAACTATGTAGCATTAATACGAATAATAAAAATAATAAAAAATAACGAAAAAAAAGTTCTGCTTTCACCCTGGATTGAACTGGGGACCTTTAGATTTCCAGTCTAAGGCTCTCCCAATTGAACTATTTCGGTTCATGTTTATCACTTCTTATCAAACTTTGGCTTAATTATTATTAAACAAGGTACAAGTAGAGGTCTGTACAAGAAGCCAAAGCAAAACCCTTAATGAATTATGAAGAATCATGTTTACACCCCAAATAATAATTTAACTATGTAGCACTAAATACAAATAATAAAAATAATAAAAAATAACGAAAAAAAAGTTCTGCTTTCACCCTGGATTGAACTAGGGACCTTTAGATTTCCAGTCTAAGGCTCTCCCAATTGAACTATTTCGGTTCATGTTTATCACTTCTTATCAAACTTTGGCTTAATTATTATTAAACAAGGTACAAGTAGAGGTCTGTACAAGAAGCCACAGCAAATACCCTTAATAAATTATAAAGAATCATGTTTACACCCCAAATAATAATTTAACTATGTAGCACTAGAAACGAATAATAAAAATAATAAAAAATACCGAAAAAAAAGTTTGGCTTTCACCCTGGATTGAACTGGGGACCTTTAGATTTCCAGTCTAAGGCTCTCCCAATTGAACTATTTCGGTTCATGTTTATCACTTCTTATCAAACTTTGGCTTAATTATTATTAAATAGGGTACAAGCAGGTATACTCAAACCTAGGTACAATAAGAGCGCTATTTTAGGCTTCCACTTACGGACCCATGCTAGGTGTGTCCCATGGCGCGTCATTAGTTAGCCAACCAATTAACATTCCCTCAGGGGTTTCTTAGTTCTTCCTAGAGATCTGTACAAGAAGCCACAGCAAAACCCTTAATAAATTATTAAGAATCATGTTTACACCTCAAATAATAATATAACTATGTAGCACTAGATACAAACAATAAAAAAAATAAAAAATAACGAAAAAAAAAGTTCTGTTTTCACCCTGGATTGAACTGGGGACCTTTAGATTTCCAGTCTAAGGCTCTCCCAATTGAACTATTTCGGTTCATGTTTATCACTTCTTATCAAACTTTGGCTTAATTATTATTAAACAAGGTACAAGTAGAGGTCTGTACAAGAAGCCACAGCAAATACTCTTAGTGAATTATAAAGAATCATGTTTACACCCCAAATAATAATTTAACTATTTAGCACTAGAAACGAATAATAAAAATAATAAAAAATACCAAAAAAAAAAGTTTGGCTTTCACCCTGGATTGAACTGGGGACCTTTAGATTTCCAGTCTAAGGCTCTCCCAATTGAACTATTTCGGTTCATGTTTATCACTTCTTATCAAACTTTGGCTTAATTATTATTAAACAAGGTACAAGTAGAGATCTGTACAAGAAGCCACAGTAAAACCCTTAATAAATTATTAAGAATCATGTTTACACCTCAAATAATAATATAACTATGTAGCACTAGATACAAATAATAAAAAAAATTAAAAATAACGAAAAAATAGGTTCTGTTTTCACCTTGGATTGAACTGGGGACCTTTAGATTTCCAGTCTAAGGCTCTCCCAATTGAACTATTTCGGTTCATGTTTATCACTTCTTATCAAACTTTGGCTTAATTATTATTAAACAAGGTACAAGTAGAGATCTGTACAAGAAGCCACAGTAAAACCCTTAATAAATTATTAAGAATCATGTTTACACCTCAAATAATAATATAACTATGTAGCACTAAATACAAATAATAAAAAAAATTAAAAATAACGAAAAAATAGGTTCTGTTTTCACCCTGGATTGAACTGGGGACCTTTAGATTTCCAGTCTAAGGCTCTCCCAATTGAACTATTTCGGTTCATGTTTATCACTTTTTATCAAACTTTGGCTTAATTATTATTAAACAAGGTACAAGTAGAGGTCTTTACTAGAAGCCGCAGCAAATACCCTTAATAAATTATAAAGAATCATGTTTACATCCTAAATAATACTTTCTATTTAGCACTAGAAACGAATAATAAAAATAATAAAAAATAACGAAAAAAAAAGTTTGGCTTTCACCCTGGATTGAACTGAGGACCTTTAGATTTCCAGTCTAAGGCTCTCCCAAGTGAACTATTTCGGTTCATGTTTATCACTTCTTATCAAACTTTGGCTTAATTATTATTAAACAAGGTACAAGTAGAGGTCTTTACTAGAAGCCACAGCAAATACCCTTAATAAATTATAAAGAATCATGTTTACATCCTAAATAATACTTTCTATTTAGCACTAGAAACGAATAATAAAAATAATAAAAAATAACGAAAAAAAAAGTTTGGCTTTCACCCTGGATTGAACTGAGGACCTTTAGATTTCCAGTCTAAGGCTCTCCCAAGTGAACTATTTCGGTTCATGTTTATCACTTCTTATCAAACTTTGGCTTAATTATTATTAAACAAGGTACAAGTAGAGGTCTTTACTAGAAGCCACAGCAAATACCCTTAATAAATTATAAAGAATCATGTTTACACCTTAAATAATAATTTAACTATTTAGCACTAGAAACGAATAATAAAAATAATAAAAAATAACGAAAAAAAAAGTTTGGCTTTCACCCTGGATTGAACTGGGGACCTTTAGATTTCCAGTCTAAGGCTCTCCCAATTGAACTATTTCGGTTCATGTTTATCACTTCTTATCAAACTTTGGCTTAATTATTATTAAACAAGGTACAAGTAGAGGTCTGTACAAGAAGCCAAAGCAAAACCCTTAATGAATTATGAAGAATCATGTTTACACCCCAAATAATAATTTAACTATGTAGCATTAATACGAATAATAAAAATAATAAAAAATAACGAAAAAAAAGTTCTGCTTTCACCCTGGATTGAACTAGGGACCTTTAGATTTCCAGTCTAAGGCTCTCCCAATTGAACTATTTCGGTTCATGTTTATCACTTCTTATCAAACTTTGGCTTAATTATTATTAAACAAGGTACAAGTAGAGGTCTGTACAAGAAGCCAAAGCAAAACTCTTAATGAATTATGAAGAATCATGTTTTCACCCCAAATAATAATTTAATTATGTAGCACTAAATACGAATAATAAAAATAATAAAAAATAACGAAAAAAAAGTTCTGCTTTCACCCTGGATTGAACTAGGGACCTTTAGATTTCCAGTCTAAGGTTCTCCCAATTGAACTATTTCGGTTCATGTTTATCACTTCTTATCAAACTTTGGCTTAATTATTATTAAACAAGGTACAAGTAGAGGTCTGTACAAGAAGCCACAGCAAATACCCTTAATAAATTATAAAGAATCATGTTTACACCCCAAATAATAATTTAACTATTTAGCACTAGAAACGAATAATAAAAATAATAAAAAATACCGAAAAAAAAGTTTGGCTTTCACCCTGGATTGAACTGGGGACCTTTAGATTTCCAGTCTAAGGCTCTCCCAATTGAACTATTTCGGTTCATGTTTATCACTTCTTATCAAACTTTGGCTTAATTATAATTAAATAGGGTACAAGCAGGTATACTCACACCTAGGTACAATAAGAGCGCTATTTTAGGCTTCCACTTACGGACCCATGCTAGGTGTGTCCCTTGGCGCGTCATTAGTTAGCCAACCAATTAACATTCCCTCAGGGGTTTCTTAGTTCTTCCTAGAGATCTGTACCACAGCAAAACCCTTAATAAATTATTAAGAATCATGTTTACACCGCAAATAATAATATAACTATGTAGCACTAGATACAAATAATAAAAAAAAAAAAAAATAACGAAAAAAAAAGTTCTGATTTCACCCTGGATTGAACTGGGGACCTTTAGATTTCCAGTCTAAGGCTCTCCCAATTGAACTATTTCGGTTCATGTTTATCACGTCTTATCAAACTTTGGCTTAATTATTATTAAACAAGGTACAAGTAGAGGTCTTTACAAGAAGCCACAGCAAATACCCTTAATAAATTATAAAGAATCATGTTTACACCATAAATAATAATTTAACTATTTAGCACTAGAAACGAATAATAAAAATAATAAAAAATAACGAAAAAAAGTTTGGCTTTCACCCTGGATTGAACTGGGGACCTTTAGATTTCCAGTCTAAGGCTCTCCCAATTGAACTATTTCGGTTCATGTTTATCACTTCTTACCAAACTTTGGCTTAATTATTATCAAACAAGGTACAAGTAGAGGTCTGTACAAGAAGCCAAAGCAAAACCCTTAATGAATTATGAAGAATCATGTTTACACCCCAAATAAAAATTTAACTATGTAGCACTAAATACGAATAATAAAAATAATAAAAAATAATGAAAAAAAAAGTTCTGTTTCCGCTCTGGATTGAACTGGGAACCTTTAGATTTCCAGTCTAAGGCTCTCCCAATTGAAATATTTCGGTTCATGTTTATCACTTCTTATCAAACTTTGGCTTAATTATTATTAAACAAGGTACAAGTAGAGGTCTGTACAAGAAGCCACAGCAAATACCCTTAATAAATTATAAAGAATCATGTTTACACCCTAAATAATAATTTAACTATTTAGCACTAGAAACGAATAATAAAAATAATAAAAAATAACGAAAAAAAAAGTTTGGCTTTCACCCTGGATTGAACTGGGGACCTTTAGATTTCCAGTCTAAGGCTCTCCCAATTGAACTATTTCGGTTCATGTTTATAACTTCTTATCAAACTTTGGCTTAATTATTATTAAACAAGGTACAAGTAGAGGTCTGTACAAGAAGCCAAAGCAAAACCCTTAATGAATTATGAAGAATCATGTTTACACCCCAAATAATAATTTAACTATGTAGCACTAAATACGAATAATAAAAATAATGAAAAATAACGAAAAAAAAATTTTGCTTTCACCCTGGATTGAACTGGGGACCTTTAGATTTCCAGTCTAAGGCTCTCCCAATTGAACTATTTCGGTTCATGTTTATCACTTCTTATCAAACTTTGGCTTAATTATTATTAAATAGGGTACAAGCAGGTATACTCAAACCTAGGTACAATAAGAGCGCTATTTTAGGCTTCCACTTACGGACCCATGCTAGGTGTGTCCCATGGCGCGTCATTAGTTAGCCAACCAATTAACATTCCCTCAGGGGTTTCTTAGTTCTTCCTAGAGATCTGTACAAGAAGCCACAGCAAAACCCTTAATAAATTATTAAGAATCATGTTTACACCTCAAATAATAATATAACTATGTAGCACTAGATACAAATAATAAAAAAAATTAAAAATAACGAAAAAATAGGTTCTGTTTTCACCCTGGATTGAACTGGGGACCTTTAGATTTCCAGTCTAAGGCTCTCCCAATTGAACTATTTCGGTTCATGTTTATCACTTTTTATCTAACTTTGGCTTAATTATTACCAAACAAGGTACAAGTAGAGGTCTGTACAAGAAGCCAAAGCAAAACCCTTAATAAATTATAAAGAATCATGTTTACACCCCAAATAATAATTTAACTATTTAGCACTAGAAACGAATAATAAAAATAATAAAAAATAACGAAAAAAAAGTTTAGCTTTCACTCTGGATTGAACTGGGGACTTTTAGATTTAGATATCACTTCTTATCAAACTTTGGCTTAATTATTATTAAACAAGGTACAAGTAGAGGTCTGTACAAGAAGCTATAGCAAAACCCCCCAAGAATTATGAAGAACATGTATACAAACCAGATATTTATTTATCTATGTAGCACTAGATACAAATAATAAAAATAATAAAAAATAACGAAAAAAAGAGTTTTGTTTTCACCCTGGATTGAACTGGGGACCTTTAGATTTCCAGTCTAAGGCTCTCCCAATTGAACTATTTCGGTTCATGTTTATCACTTCTTATCAAACTTTGGCTTAATTATTATTAAACAAGGTACAAGTAGAGGTCTGTAAAAGAAGCCACAGCAAATACCCTTAATAAATTATAAAGAATCATGTTTACATTCTAAATAATACTTTCTATTTAGCACTAGAAACGAATAATAAAAATAATAAAAAATAACGAAAAAAAAAGTTTGGCTTTCACCCTGGATTGAACTGGGAACCTTTAGATTTCCAGTCTAAGGCTCTCCCAATTGAACTATTTCGGTTCATGTTTATCACTTCTTATCAAACTTTGGCTTAATTATTATTAAACAAGGTACAAGTAGAGGTCTGTACAAGAAGCCAAAGCAAAACCCTTATTGAATTATGAAGAATCATGTTTACACCCCAAATAATAATTTAACTATGTAGCATTAATACGAATAATAAAAATAATAAAAAATAATGAAAAAAAAGTTCTGCTTTCACCCTGGATTGAACTGGGGACCTTTAGATTTCCAGTCTAAGGCTCTCCCAATTGAACTATTTCGGTTCATGTTTATCACTTCTTATCAAACTTTGGCTTAATTATTATTAAACAAGGTACAAGTAGAGGTCTGTACAAGAAGCCACAGCAAATACCCTTAATAAATTATAAAGAATCATGTTTACACCCTAAATAATTATTTAACTATTTAGCACTAGAAACGAATAATAAAAATAATAAAAAATAACGAAAAAAAAAAGTTTGGCTTTCACCCTGGATTGAACTGGGGACCTTTAGATTTCCAGTCTAAGGCTCTCCCAATTGAACTATTTCGGTTTATGTTTATCACTTCTTATCAAACTTTGGCTTAATTATTATTAAACAAGGTACAAGTAGAGGTCTGTACAAGAAGCCAAAGCAAAACCCTTATTGAATTATGAAGAATCATGTTTACACCCCAAATAATAATTTAACTATGTAGCATTAATACGAATAATAAAAATAATAAAAAATAATGAAAAAAAAGTTCTGCTTTCACCCTGGATTGAACTGGGGACCTTTAGATTTCCAGTCTAAGGCTCTCCCAATTGAACTATTTCGGTTCATGTTTATCACTTCTTATCAAACTTTGGCTTAATTATTATTAAACAAGGTACAAGTAGAGGTCTGTACAAGAAGCCACAGCAAATACCCTTAATAAATTATAAAGAATCATGTTTACACCTTAAATAATAATTTAACTATTTAGCACTAGAAACAAATAATAAAAATAATAAAAAATAACGAAAAAAAAAGTTTGGCTTTCACCCTGGATTGAACTGGGGACCTTTAGATTTCCAGTCTAAGGCTCTCCCAATTGAACTATTTCGGTTCATGTTTATCACTTCTTATCAAACTTTGGCTTAATTATTATTAAACAAGGTACAAGTAGAGGTATGTACAAGAAGCCAAAGCAAAAACCTTAATGAATTATGAAGAATCATGTTTACACCCCAAATAATAATTTAACTATGTAGCATTAATACGAATAATAAAAATAATAAAAAATAACGAAAAAAAAGTTCTGCTTTCACCCTGGATTGAACTGGGGACCTTTAGATTTCCAGTCTAAGGCTCTCCCAATTGAACTATTTCGGTTCATGTTTATCACTTCTTATCAAACTTTGGCTTAATTATTATTAAACAAGTTACAAGTAGAGGTCTGTACAAGAAGCCAAAGCAAAACCCTTAATGAATTATGAAGAATCATGTTTACACCCCAAATAATAATTTAACTATGTAGCACTAAATAAGAATAATAAAAATAATAAAAAATAACGAAAAAAAAGTTCTGCTTTCACCCTGGATTGAACTAGGGACCTTTAGATTTCCAGTCTAAAGCTCTCCCAATTGAACTATTTCGGTTCATGTTTATCACTTCTTATCAAACTTTGGCTTAATTATTATTACACAAGGTACAAGTAGAGGTCTGTACAAGAAGCCACAGCAAATACCCTTAATAAATTATAAAGAATCATGTTTACACCCCAAATAATAATTTAACTATTTAGCACTAGAAACGAATAATAAAAATAATAAAAAATACCGAAAAAAAAGTTTGGCTTTCACCCTGGATTGAACTGGGGACCTTTAGATTTCCAGTCTAAGGCTCTCCCAATTGAACTATTTCGGTTCATGTTTATCACTTCTTATCAAACTTTGGCTTAATTATTATTAAATAGGGTACAAGCAGGTATACTCAAACCTAGGTACAATAAGAGCGCTATTTTAGGCTTCCACTTACGGACCCATGCTAGGTGTGTCCCATGGCGCGTCATTAGTTAGCCAACCAATTAACATTCCCTCAGGGGTTTCTTAGTTCTTCCTAGAGATCTGTACCACAGCAAAACCCTTAATAAATTATTAAGAATCATGTTTACACCCCAAATAATAATATAACTATGTAGCACTAGATACAAATAATAAAAATAAAAAAAAATAACGAAAAAAAAAGTTCTGTTTTCACCCTGGATTGAACTGGGGACCTTTAGATTTCCAGTCTAAGGCTCTCCCAATTGAACTATTTCGGTTCATGTTTATCGCTTTTTATCAAACTTTGGCTTAATTATTACCAAACAAGGTACAAGTAGAGGTCTGTACAAGAAGCCAAAGCAAAACCCTTAATGAATTATGAAGAATCATGTTTACGACCCAAATAATAATTTAACTATGTAGCACTAAATACGAATAATAAAAATAATAAAAAATAACGAAAAAAAAGTTCTGCTTTCACTCTGGATTGAACTGGGGACTTTTAGATTTCCAATCTAAGGCTCTCCCAATTGAACTATTTCGGTTCATGTTTATCACTTCTTATCAAACTTTGGCTTAATTATTATTAAACAAGGTACAAGTAGAGGTCTGTACAAGAAGCCACAGCAAATACCCTTAATAAATTATAAAGAATCATGTTTACACCTCAAATAATAATTTAACTATGTAGCACTAGAAACGAATAATAAAAATAATAAAAAATACCGAAAAAAAAGTTTGGCTTTCACCCTGGATTGAACTGGGGACCTTTAGATTTCCAGTCTAAGGCTCTCCCAATTGAACTATTTCGGTTCATGTTTATCACTTCTTATCAAACTTTGGCTTAATTATTATTAAATAGGGTACAAGCAGGTATACTCAAACCTAGGTACAATAAGAGCGCTATTTTAGGCTTCCACTTACGGACCCATGCTAGGTGTGTCCCATGGCGCGTCATTAGTTAGCCAACCAATTAACATTCCCTCAGGGGTTTCTTAGTTCTTCCTAGAGATCTGTACAAGAAGCCACAGCAAAACCCTTAATAAATTATTAAGAATCATGTTTTCACCTCAAATAATAATATAACTATGTAGCACTAGATACAAACAATAAAAAAATTAAAAAATAACGAAAAAAAAAGTTCTGTTTTCACCCTGGATTGAACTGGGGACCTTTAGATTTCCAGTCTAAGGCTCTCCCAATTGAACTATTTCGGTTCATGTTTATCACTTCTTATCAAACTTTGGCTTAATTATTATTAAACAAGGTACAAGTAGAGGTCTGTACAAGAAGCCACAGCAAATACTCTTAGTGAATTATAAAGAATCATGTTTACACCCCAAATAATAATTTAACTATTTAGCACTAGAAACGAATAATAAAAATAATAAAAAATACCAAAAAAAAAAGTTTGGCTTTCACCCTGGATTGAACTGGGGACCTTTAGATTTCCAGTCTAAGGCTCTCCCAATTGAACTATTTCGGTTCATGTTTATCACTTCTTATCAAACTTTGGCTTAATTATTATTAAACAAGGTACAAGTAGAGATCTGTACAAGAAGCCACAGTAAAACCCTTAATAAATTATTAAGAATCATGTTTACACCTCAAATAATAATATAACTATGTAGCACTAGATACAAATAATAAAAAAAATTAAAAATAACGAAAAAATAGGTTCTGTTTTCACCTTGGATTGAACTGGGGACCTTTAGATTTCCAGTCTAAGGCTCTCCCAATTGAACTATTTCGGTTCATGTTTATCACTTCTTATCAAACTTTGGCTTAATTATTATTAAACAAGGTACAAGTAGAGGTCTGTACAAGAAGCTATAGCAAAATCCCTTAAGAATTATGAAGAACATGTATACAAACCAGATATTTATTTATCTATGTAGCACTAGATACAAATAATAAAAATAATAAAAAATAACGAAAAAAAAAGTTTTGTTTTCACCCTGGATTGAACTGGGGACCTTTAGATTTCCAGTCTAAGGCTCTCCCAATTGAACTATTTCGGTTCATGTTTATCACTTCTTATCAAACTTTGGCTTAATTATTATTAAACAAGGTACAAGTAGAGGTCTGTAAAAGAAGCCACAGCAAATACCCTTAATAAATTATAAAGAATCATGTTTACACCCTAAATAATACTTTCTATTTAGCACTAGAAACAAATAATAAAAATAATAAAAAATAACGAAAAAAAAAGTTTGGCTTTCACCCTGGATTGAACTGGGAACCTTTAGATTTCCAGTCTAAGGCTCTCCCAATTGAACTATTTCGGTTCATGTTTATCACTTCTTATCAAACTTTGGCTTAATTATTATTAAACAAGGTACAAGTAGAGGTCTGTACAAGAAGCCAGAGCAAAACCCTTAATGAATTATGAAGAATCATGTTTACACCCCAAATAATAATTTAACTATGTAGCATTAATACGAATAATAAAAATAATAAAAAATAACGAAAAAAAAGTTCTGCTTTCACCCTGGATTGAACTGGGGACCTTTAGATTTCCAGTCTAAGGCTCTCCCAATTGAACTATTTCGGTTCATGTTTATCACTTCTTATCAAACTTTGGCTTAATTATTATTAAACAAGGTACAAGTAGAGGTCTGTACAAGAAGCCAAAGCAAAACCCTTAATGAATTATGAAGAATCATGTTTACACCCCAAATAATAATTTAACTATGTAGCACTAAATACAAATAATAAAAATAATAAAAAATAACGAAAAAAAAGTTTTGCTTTCACCCTGGATTGAACTAGGGACCTTTAGATTTCCAGTCTAAGGCTCTCCCAATTGAACTATTTCGGTTCATGTTTATCACTTCTTATCAAACTTTGGCTTAATTATTATTAAACAAGGTACAAGTAGAGGTCTGTACAAGAAGCCACAGCAAAT
This sequence comes from Aspidapion aeneum, assembly GCA_963576565.1. Taxonomy (NCBI): domain Eukaryota; kingdom Metazoa; phylum Arthropoda; class Insecta; order Coleoptera; family Brentidae; genus Aspidapion; species Aspidapion aeneum. Next base: position 45,568,403 of record OY755048.1, read on the forward strand.
ACCCTTAATAAATTATAAAGAATCATGTTTACACCTCAAATAATAATTTAACTATGTAGCACTAGAAACGAATAATAAAAATAATAAAAAATACCGAAAAAAAAGTTTGGCTTTCACCCTGGATTGAACTGGGGACCTTTAGATTTCCAGTCTAAGGCTCTCCCAATTGAACTATTTCGGTTCATGTTTATCACTTCTTATCAAACTTTGGCTTAATTATTATTAAATAGGGTACAAGCAGGTATACTCAAACCTAGGTACAATAAGAGCGCTATTTTAGGCTTCCACTTACGGACCCATGCTAGGTGTGTCCCATGGCGCGTCATTAGTTAGCCAACCAATTAACATTCCCTCAGGGGTTTCTTAGTTCTTCCTAGAGATCTGTACAAGAAGCCACAGCAAAACCCTTAATAAATTATTAAGAATCATGTTTACACCTCAAATAATAATATAACTATGTAGCACTAGATACAAACAATAAAAAAATTAAAAAATAACGAAAAAAAAAGTTCTGTTTTCACCCTGAATTGAACTGGGGACCTTTAGATTTCCAGTCTAAGGCTCTCCCAATTGAACTATTTCGGTTCATGTTTATCACTTCTTATCAAACTTTGGCTTAATTATTATTAAACAAGGTACAAGTAGAGGTCTGTACAAGAAGCCACAGCAAATACTCTTAGTGAATTATAAAGAATCATGTTTACACCCCAAATAATAATTTAACTATTTAGCACTAGAAACGAATAATAAAAATAATAAAAAATACCAAAAAAAAAAGTTTGGCTTTCACCCTGGATTGAACTGGGGACCTTTAGATTTCCAGTCTAAGGCTCTCCCAATTGAACTATTTCGGTTCATGTTTATCACTTCTTATCAAACTTTGGCTTAATTATTATTAAACAAGGTACAAGTAGAGATCTGTACAAGAAGCCACAGTAAAACCCTTAATAAATTATTAAGAATCATGTTTACACCTCAAATAATAATATAACTATGTAGCACTAGATACAAATAATAAAAAAAATTAAAAATAACGAAAAAATAGGTTCTGTTTTCACCTTGGATTGAACTGGGGACCTTTAGATTTCCAGTCTAAGGCTCTCCCAATTGAACTATTTCGGTTCATGTTTATCACTTCTTATCAAACTTTGGCTTAATTATTATTAAACAAGGTACAAGTAGAGATCTGTACAAGAAGCCACAGTAAAACCCTTAATAAATTATTAAGAATCATGTTTACACCTCAAATAATAATATAACTATGTAGCACTAAATACAAATAATAAAAAAAATTAAAAATAACGAAAAAATAGGTTCTGTTTTCACCCTGGATTGAACTGGGGACCTTTAGATTTCCAGTCTAAGGCTCTCCCAATTGAACTATTTCGGTTCATGTTTATCACTTTTTATCAAACTTTGGCTTAATTATTATTAAACAAGGTACAAGTAGAGGTCTTTACTAGAAGCCGCAGCAAATACCCTTAATAAATTATAAAGAATCATGTTTACATCCTAAATAATACTTTCTATTTAGCACTAGAAACGAATAATAAAAATAATAAAAAATAACGAAAAAAAAAGTTTGGCTTTCACCCTGGATTGAACTGAGGACCTTTAGATTTCCAGTCTAAGGCTCTCCCAAGTGAACTATTTCGGTTCATGTTTATCACTTCTTATCAAACTTTGGCTTAATTATTATTAAACAAGGTACAAGTAGAGGTCTTTACTAGAAGACAGCAAATACCCTTAATAAATTATAAAGAATCATGTTTACATCCTAAATAATACTTTCTATTTAGCACTAGAAACGAATAATAAAAATAATAAAAAATAACGAAAAAAAAAGTTTGGCTTTCACCCTGGATTGAACTGAGGACCTTTAGATTTCCAGTCTAAGGCTCTCCCAAGTGAACTATTTCGGTTCATGTTTATCACTTCTTATCAAACTTTGGCTTAATTATTATTAAACAAGGTACAAGTAGAGGTCTTTACTAGAAGCCACAGCAAATACCCTTAATAAATTATAAAGAATCATGTTTACATCCTAAATAATACTTTCTATTTAGCACTAGAAACGAATAATAAAAATAATAAAAAATAACGAAAAAAAAAGTTTGGCTTTCACCCTGGATTGAACTGAGGACCTTTAGATTTCCAGTCTAAGGCTCTCCCAAGTGAACTATTTCGGTTCATGTTTATCACTTCTTATCAAACTTTGGCTTAATTATTATTAAACAAGGTACAAGTAGAGGTCTTTACTAGAAGCCACAGCAAATACCCTTAATAAATTATAAAGAATCATGTTTACACCTTAAATAATAATTTAACTATTTAGCACTAGAAACGAATAATAAAAATAATAAAAAATAACGAAAAAAAAAGTTTGGCTTTCACCCTGGATTGAACTGGGGACCTTTAGATTTCCAGTCTAAGGCTCTCCCAATTGAACTATTTCGGTTCATGTTTATCACTTCTTATCAAACTTTGGCTTAATTATTATTAAACAAGGTACAAGTAGAGGTCTGTACAAGAAGCCAAAGCAAAACCCTTAATGAATTATGAAGAATCATGTTTACACCCCAAATAATAATTTAACTATGTAGCATTAATACGAATAATAAAAATAATAAAAAATAACGAAAAAAAAGTTCTGCTTTCACCCTGGATTGAACTAGGGACCTTTAGATTTCCAGTCTAAGGCTCTCCCAATTGAACTATTTCGGTTCATGTTTATCACTTCTTATCAAACTTTGGCTTAATTATTATTAAACAAGGTACAAGTAGAGGTCTGTACAAGAAGCCAAAGCAAAACTCTTAATGAATTATGAAGAATCATGTTTTCACCCCAAATAATAATTTAATTATGTAGCACTAAATACGAATAATAAAAATAATAAAAAATAACGAAAAAAAAGTTCTGCTTTCACCCTGGATTGAACTAGGGACCTTTAGATTTCCAGTCTAAGGTTCTCCCAATTGAACTATTTCGGTTCATGTTTATCACTTCTTATCAAACTTTGGCTTAATTATTATTAAACAAGGTACAAGTAGAGGTCTGTACAAGAAGCCACAGCAAATACCCTTAATAAATTATAAAGAATCATGTTTACACCCCAAATAATAATTTAACTATTTAGCACTAGAAACGAATAATAAAAATAATAAAAAATACCGAAAAAAAAGTTTGGCTTTCACCCTGGATTGAACTGGGGACCTTTAGATTTCCAGTCTAAGGCTCTCCCAATTGAACTATTTCGGTTCATGTTTATCACTTCTTATCAAACTTTGGCTTAATTATAATTAAATAGGGTACAAGCAGGTATACTCACACCTAGGTACAATAAGAGCGCTATTTTAGGCTTCCACTTACGGACCCATGCTAGGTGTGTCCCTTGGCGCGTCATTAGTTAGCCAACCAATTAACATTCCCTCAGGGGTTTCTTAGTTCTTCCTAGAGATCTGTACCACAGCAAAACCCTTAATAAATTATTAAGAATCATGTTTACACCGCAAATAATAATATAACTATGTAGCACTAGATACAAATAATAAAAAAAAAAAAAAATAACGAAAAAAAAAGTTCTGATTTCACCCTGGATTGAACTGGGGACCTTTAGATTTCCAGTCTAAGGCTCTCCCAATTGAACTATTTCGGTTCATGTTTATCACGTCTTATCAAACTTTGGCTTAATTATTATTAAACAAGGTACAAGTAGAGGTCTTTACAAGAAGCCACAGCAAATACCCTTAATAAATTATAAAGAATCATGTTTACACCATAAATAATAATTTAACTATTTAGCACTAGAAACGAATAATAAAAATAATAAAAAATAACGAAAAAAAGTTTGGCTTTCACCCTGGATTGAACTGGGGACCTTTAGATTTCCAGTCTAAGGCTCTCCCAATTGAACTATTTCGGTTCATGTTTATCACTTCTTACCAAACTTTGGCTTAATTATTATCAAACAAGGTACAAGTAGAGGTCTGTACAAGAAGCCAAAGCAAAACCCTTAATGAATTATGAAGAATCATGTTTACACCCCAAATAAAAATTTAACTATGTAGCACTAAATACGAATAATAAAAATAATAAAAAATAATGAAAAAAAAAGTTCTGTTTCCGCTCTGGATTGAACTGGGAACCTTTAGATTTCCAGTCTAAGGCTCTCCCAATTGAAATATTTCGGTTCATGTTTATCACTTCTTATCAAACTTTGGCTTAATTATTATTAAACAAGGTACAAGTAGAGGTCTGTACAAGAAGCCACAGCAAATACCCTTAATAAATTATAAAGAATCATGTTTACACCCTAAATAATAATTTAACTATTTAGCACTAGAAACGAATAATAAAAATAATAAAAAATAACGAAAAAAAAAGTTTGGCTTTCACCCTGGATTGAACTGGGGACCTTTAGATTTCCAGTCTAAGGCTCTCCCAATTGAACTATTTCGGTTCATGTTTATAACTTCTTATCAAACTTTGGCTTAATTATTATTAAACAAGGTACAAGTAGAGGTCTGTACAAGAAGCCAAAGCAAAACCCTTAATGAATTATGAAGAATCATGTTTACACCCCAAATAATAATTTAACTATGTAGCACTAAATACGAATAATAAAAATAATGAAAAATAACGAAAAAAAAATTTTGCTTTCACCCTGGATTGAACTGGGGACCTTTAGATTTCCAGTCTAAGGCTCTCCCAATTGAACTATTTCGGTTCATGTTTATCACTTCTTATCAAACTTTGGCTTAATTATTATTAAATAGGGTACAAGCAGGTATACTCAAACCTAGGTACAATAAGAGCGCTATTTTAGGCTTCCACTTACGGACCCATGCTAGGTGTGTCCCATGGCGCGTCATTAGTTAGCCAACCAATTAACATTCCCTCAGGGGTTTCTTAGTTCTTCCTAGAGATCTGTACAAGAAGCCACAGCAAAACCCTTAATAAATTATTAAGAATCATGTTTACACCTCAAATAATAATATAACTATGTAGCACTAGATACAAATAATAAAAAAAATTAAAAATAACGAAAAAATAGGTTCTGTTTTCACCCTGGATTGAACTGGGGACCTTTAGATTTCCAGTCTAAGGCTCTCCCAATTGAACTATTTCGGTTCATGTTTATCACTTTTTATCTAACTTTGGCTTAATTATTACCAAACAAGGTACAAGTAGAGGTCTGTACAAGAAGCCAAAGCAAAACCCTTAATAAATTATAAAGAATCATGTTTACACCCCAAATAATAATTTAACTATTTAGCACTAGAAACGAATAATAAAAATAATAAAAAATAACGAAAAAAAAGTTTAGCTTTCACTCTGGATTGAACTGGGGACTTTTAGATTTAGATATCACTTCTTATCAAACTTTGGCTTAATTATTATTAAACAAGGTACAAGTAGAGGTCTGTACAAGAAGCTATAGCAAAACCCCCCAAGAATTATGAAGAACATGTATACAAACCAGATATTTATTTATCTATGTAGCACTAGATACAAATAATAAAAATAATAAAAAATAACGAAAAAAAAAGTTTTGTTTTCACCCTGGATTGAACTGGGGACCTTTAGATTTCCAGTCTAAGGCTCTCCCAATTGAACTATTTCGGTTCATGTTTATCACTTCTTATCAAACTTTGGCTTAATTATTATTAAACAAGGTACAAGTAGAGGTCTGTAAAAGAAGCCACAGCAAATACCCTTAATAAATTATAAAGAATCATGTTTACATTCTAAATAATACTTTCTATTTAGCACTAGAAACGAATAATAAAAATAATAAAAAATAACGAAAAAAAAAGTTTGGCTTTCACCCTGGATTGAACTGGGAACCTTTAGATTTCCAGTCTAAGGCTCTCCCAATTGAACTATTTCGGTTCATGTTTATCACTTCTTATCAAACTTTGGCTTAATTATTATTAAACAAGGTACAAGTAGAGGTCTGTACAAGAAGCCAAAGCAAAACCCTTATTGAATTATGAAGAATCATGTTTACACCCCAAATAATAATTTAACTATGTAGCATTAATACGAATAATAAAAATAATAAAAAATAATGAAAAAAAAGTTCTGCTTTCACCCTGGATTGAACTGGGGACCTTTAGATTTCCAGTCTAAGGCTCTCCCAATTGAACTATTTCGGTTCATGTTTATCACTTCTTATCAAACTTTGGCTTAATTATTATTAAACAAGGTACAAGTAGAGGTCTGTACAAGAAGCCACAGCAAATACCCTTAATAAATTATAAAGAATCATGTTTACACCCTAAATAATTATTTAACTATTTAGCACTAGAAACGAATAATAAAAATAATAAAAAATAACGAAAAAAAAAAGTTTGGCTTTCACCCTGGATTGAACTGGGGACCTTTAGATTTCCAGTCTAAGGCTCTCCCAATTGAACTATTTCGGTTTATGTTTATCACTTCTTATCAAACTTTGGCTTAATTATTATTAAACAAGGTACAAGTAGAGGTCTGTACAAGAAGCCAAAGCAAAACCCTTATTGAATTATGAAGAATCATGTTTACACCCCAAATAATAATTTAACTATGTAGCATTAATACGAATAATAAAAATAATAAAAAATAATGAAAAAAAAGTTCTGCTTTCACCCTGGATTGAACTGGGGACCTTTAGATTTCCAGTCTAAGGCTCTCCCAATTGAACTATTTCGGTTCATGTTTATCACTTCTTATCAAACTTTGGCTTAATTATTATTAAACAAGGTACAAGTAGAGGTCTGTACAAGAAGCCACAGCAAATACCCTTAATAAATTATAAAGAATCATGTTTACACCTTAAATAATAATTTAACTATTTAGCACTAGAAACAAATAATAAAAATAATAAAAAATAACGAAAAAAAAAGTTTGGCTTTCACCCTGGATTGAACTGGGGACCTTTAGATTTCCAGTCTAAGGCTCTCCCAATTGAACTATTTCGGTTCATGTTTATCACTTCTTATCAAACTTTGGCTTAATTATTATTAAACAAGGTACAAGTAGAGGTATGTACAAGAAGCCAAAGCAAAAACCTTAATGAATTATGAAGAATCATGTTTACACCCCAAATAATAATTTAACTATGTAGCATTAATACGAATAATAAAAATAATAAAAAATAACGAAAAAAAAGTTCTGCTTTCACCCTGGATTGAACTGGGGACCTTTAGATTTCCAGTCTAAGGCTCTCCCAATTGAACTATTTCGGTTCATGTTTATCACTTCTTATCAAACTTTGGCTTAATTATTATTAAACAAGTTACAAGTAGAGGTCTGTACAAGAAGCCAAAGCAAAACCCTTAATGAATTATGAAGAATCATGTTTACACCCCAAATAATAATTTAACTATGTAGCACTAAATACGAATAATAAAAATAATAAAAAATAACGAAAAAAAAGTTCTGCTTTCACCCTGGATTGAACTAGGGACCTTTAGATTTCCAGTCTAAAGCTCTCCCAATTGAACTATTTCGGTTCATGTTTATCACTTCTTATCAAACTTTGGCTTAATTATTATTAAACAAGGTACAAGTAGAGGTCTGTACAAGAAGCCACAGCAAATACCCTTAATAAATTATAAAGAATCATGTTTACACCCCAAATAATAATTTAACTATTTAGCACTAGAAACGAATAATAAAAATAATAAAAAATACCGAAAAAAAAGTTTGGCTTTCACCCTGGATTGAACTGGGGACCTTTAGATTTCCAGTCTAAGGCTCTCCCAATTGAACTATTTCGGTTCATGTTTATCACTTCTTATCAAACTTTGGCTTAATTATTATTAAATAGGGTACAAGCAGGTATACTCAAACCTAGGTACAATAAGAGCGCTATTTTAGGCTTCCACTTACGGACCCATGCTAGGTGTGTCCCATGGCGCGTCATTAGTTAGCCAACCAATTAACATTCCCTCAGGTGTTTCTTAGTTCTTCCTAGAGATCTGTACCACAGCAAAACCCTTAATAAATTATTAAGAATCATGTTTACACCCCAAATAATAATATAACTATGTAGCACTAGATACAAATAATAAAAATAAAAAAAAATAACGAAAAAAAAAGTTCTGTTTTCACCCTGGATTGAACTGGGGACCTTTAGATTTCCAGTCTAAGGCTCTCCCAATTGAACTATTTCGGTTCATGTTTATCGCTTTTTATCAAACTTTGGCTTAATTATTACCAAACAAGGTACAAGTAGAGGTCTGTACAAGAAGCCAAAGCAAAACCCTTAATGAATTATGAAGAATCATGTTTACGACCCAAATAATAATTTAACTATGTAGCACTAAATACGAATAATAAAAATAATAAAAAATAACGAAAAAAAAGTTCTGCTTTCACTCTGGATTGAACTGGGGACTTTTAGATTTCCAATCTAAGGCTCTCCCAATTGAACTATTTCGGTTCATGTTTATCACTTCTTATCAAACTTTGGCTTAATTATTATTAAACAAGGTACAAGTAGAGGTCTGTACAAGAAGCCACAGCAAATACCCTTAATAAATTATAAAGAATCATGTTTACACCTCAAATAATAATTTAACTATGTAGCACTAGAAACGAATAATAAAAATAATAAAAAATACCGAAAAAAAAGTTTGGCTTTCACCCTGGATTGAACTGGGGACCTTTAGATTTCCAGTCTAAGGCTCTCCCAATTGAACTATTTCGGTTCATGTTTATCACTTCTTATCAAACTTTGGCTTAATTATTATTAAATAGGGTACAAGCAGGTATACTCAAACCTAGGTACAATAAGAGCGCTATTTTAGGCTTCCACTTACGGACCCATGCTAGGTGTGTCCCATGGCGCGTCATTAGTTAGCCAACCAATTAACATTCCCTCAGGGGTTTCTTAGTTCTTCCTAGAGATCTGTACAAGAAGCCACAGCAAAACCCTTAATAAATTATTAAGAATCATGTTTTCACCTCAAATAATAATATAACTATGTAGCACTAGATACAAACAATAAAAAAATTAAAAAATAACGAAAAAAAAAGTTCTGTTTTCACCCTGGATTGAACTGGGGACCTTTAGATTTCCAGTCTAAGGCTCTCCCAATTGAACTATTTCGGTTCATGTTTATCACTTCTTATCAAACTTTGGCTTAATTATTATTAAACAAGGTACAAGTAGAGGTCTGTACAAGAAGCCACAGCAAATACTCTTAGTGAATTATAAAGAATCATGTTTACACCCCAAATAATAATTTAACTATTTAGCACTAGAAACGAATAATAAAAATAATAAAAAATACCAAAAAAAAAAGTTTGGCTTTCACCCTGGATTGAACTGGGGACCTTTAGATTTCCAGTCTAAGGCTCTCCCAATTGAACTATTTCGGTTCATGTTTATCACTTCTTATCAAACTTTGGCTTAATTATTATTAAACAAGGTACAAGTAGAGATCTGTACAAGAAGCCACAGTAAAACCCTTAATAAATTATTAAGAATCATGTTTACACCTCAAATAATAATATAACTATGTAGCACTAGATACAAATAATAAAAAAAATTAAAAATAACGAAAAAATAGGTTCTGTTTTCACCTTGGATTGAACTGGGGACCTTTAGATTTCCAGTCTAAGGCTCTCCCAATTGAACTATTTCGGTTCATGTTTATCACTTCTTATCAAACTTTGGCTTAATTATTATTAAACAAGGTACAAGTAGAGGTCTGTACAAGAAGCTATAGCAAAATCCCTTAAGAATTATGAAGAACATGTATACAAACCAGATATTTATTTATCTATGTAGCACTAGATACAAATAATAAAAATAATAAAAAATAACGAAAAAAAAAGTTTTGTTTTCACCCTGGATTGAACTGGGGACCTTTAGATTTCCAGTCTAAGGCTCTCCCAATTGAACTATTTCGGTTCATGTTTATCACTTCTTATCAAACTTTGGCTTAATTATTATTAAACAAGGTACAAGTAGAGGTCTGTAAAAGAAGCCACAGCAAATACCCTTAATAAATTATAAAGAATCATGTTTACACCCTAAATAATACTTTCTATTTAGCACTAGAAACAAATAATAAAAATAATAAAAAATAACGAAAAAAAAAGTTTGGCTTTCACCCTGGATTGAACTGGGAACCTTTAGATTTCCAGTCTAAGGCTCTCCCAATTGAACTATTTCGGTTCATGTTTATCACTTCTTATCAAACTTTGGCTTAATTATTATTAAACAAGGTACAAGTAGAGGTCTGTACAAGAAGCCAGAGCAAAACCCTTAATGAATTATGAAGAATCATGTTTACACCCCAAATAATAATTTAACTATGTAGCATTAATACGAATAATAAAAATAATAAAAAATAACGAAAAAAAAGTTCTGCTTTCACCCTGGATTGAACTGGGGACCTTTAGATTTCCAGTCTAAGGCTCTCCCAATTGAACTATTTCGGTTCATGTTTATCACTTCTTATCAAACTTTGGCTTAATTATTATTAAACAAGGTACAAGTAGAGGTCTGTACAAGAAGCCAAAGCAAAACCCTTAATGAATTATGAAGAATCATGTTTACACCCCAAATAATAATTTAACTATGTAGCACTAAATACAAATAATAAAAATAATAAAAAATAACGAAAAAAAAGTTTTGCTTTCACCCTGGATTGAACTAGGGACCTTTAGATTTCCAGTCTAAGGCTCTCCCAATTGAACTATTTCGGTTCATGTTTATCACTTCTTATCAAACTTTGGCTTAATTATTATTAAACAAGGTACAAGTAGAGGTCTGTACAAGAAGCCACAGCAAATACCCTTAATAAATTATAAAGAATCATGTTTACACCTCAAATAATAATTTAACTATGTAGCACTAGAAACGAATAATAAAAATAATAAAAAATACCGAAAAAAAAGTTTGGCTTTCACCCTGGATTGAACTGGGGACCTTTAGATTTCCAGTCTAAGGCTCTCCCAATTGAACTATTTCGGTTCATGTTTATCACTTCTTATCAAACTTTGGCTTAATTATTATTAAATAGGGTACAAGCAGGTATACTCAAACCTAGGTACAATAAGAGCGCTATTTTAGGCTTCCACTTACGGACCCATGCTAGGTGTGTCCCATGGCGCGTCATTAGTTAGCCAACCAATTAACATTCCCTCAGGGGTTTCTTAGTTCTTCCTAGAGATCTGTACAAGAAGCCACAGCAAAACCCTTAATAAATTATTAAGAATCATGTTTACACCTCAAATAATAATATAACTATGTAGCACTAGATACAAACAATAAAAAAATTAAAAAATAACGAAAAAAAAAGTTCTGTTTTCACCCTGGATTGAACTGGGGACCTTTAGATTTCCAGTCTAAGGCTCTCCCAATTGAACTATTTCGGTTCATGTTTATCACTTCTTATCAAACTTTGGCTTAATTATTATTAAACAAGGTACAAGTAGAGGTCTGTACAAGAAGCCACAGCAAATACTCTTAGTGAATTATAAAGAATCATGTTTACACCCAAATAATAATTTAACTATTTAGCACTAGAAACGAATAATAAAAATAATAAAAAATACCAAAAAAAAAAGTTTGGCTTTCACCCTGGATTGAACTGGGGACCTTTAGATTTCCAGTCTAAGGCTCTCCCAATTGAACTATTTCGGTTCATGTTTATCACTTCTTATCAAACTTTGGCTTAATTATTATTAAACAAGGTACAAGTAGAGATCTGTACAAGAAGCCACAGTAAAACCCTTAATAAATTATTAAGAATCATGTTTACACCTCAAATAATAATATAACTATGTAGCACTAGATACAAATAATAAAAAAAATTAAAAATAACGAAAAAATAGGTTCTGTTTTCACCTTGGATTGAACTGGGGACCTTTAGATTTCCAGTCTAAGGCTCTCCCAATTGAACTATTTCGGTTCATGTTTATCACTTCTTATCAAACTTTGGCTTAATTATTATTAAACAAGGTACAAGTAGAGATCTGTACAAGAAGCCACAGTAAAACCCTTAATAAATTATTAAGAATCATGTTTACACCTCAAATAATAATATAACTATGTAGCACTAAATACAAATAATAAAAAAAATTAAAAATAACGAAAAAATAGGTTCTGTTTTCACCCTGGATTGAACTGGGGACCTTTAGATTTCCAGTCTAAGGCTCTCCCAATTGAACTATTTCGGTTCATGTTTATCACTTTTTATCAAACTTTGGCTTAATTATTATTAAACAAGGTACAAGTAGAGGTCTTTACTAGAAGCCGCAGCAAATACCCTTAATAAATTATAAAGAATCATGTTTACATCCTAAATAATACTTTCTATTTAGCACTAGAAACGAATAATAAAAATAATAAAAAATAACGAAAAAAAAAGTTTGGCTTTCACCCTGGATTGAACTGAGGACCTTTAGATTTCCAGTCTAAGGCTCTCCCAAGTGAACTATTTCGGTTCATGTTTATCACTTCTTATCAAACTTTGGCTTAATTATTATTAAACAAGGTACAAGTAGAGGTCTTTACTAGAAGACAGCAAATACCCTTAATAAATTATAAAGAATCATGTTTACATCCTAAATAATACTTTCTATTTAGCACTAGAAACGAATAATAAAAATAATAAAAAATAACGAAAAAAAAAGTTTGGCTTTCACCCTGGATTGAACTGAGGACCTTTAGATTTCCAGTCTAAGGCTCTCCCAAGTGAACTATTTCGGTTCATGTTTATCACTTCTTATCAAACTTTGGCTTAATTATTATTAAACAAGGTACAAGTAGAGGTCTGTACAAGAAGCCACAGCAAATACCCTTAATAAATTATAAAGAATCATGTTTACATCCTAAATAATACTTTCTATTTAGCACTAGAAACGAATAATAAAAATAATAAAAAATAACGAAAAAAAAAGTTTGGCTTTCACCCTGGATTGAACTGGGGACCTTTAGATTTCCAGTCTAAGGCTCTCCCAATTGAACTATTTCGGTTCATGTTTATCACTTCTTATCAAACTTTGGCTTAATTATTATTAAACAAGGTACAAGTAGAGGTCTGTACAAGAAGCCACAGCAAATACCCTTAATAAATTATAAAGAATCATGTTTACACCTTAAATAATAATTTAACTATTTAGCACTAGAAACAAATAATAAAAATAATAAAAAATAACGAAAAAAAAAGTTTGGCTTTCACTCTGGATTGAACTGAGGACCTTTAGATTTCCAGTCTAAGGCTCTCCCAATTGAACTATTTCGGTTCATGTTTATCACTTCTTATCAAACTTTGGCTTAATTATTATTAAACAAGGTACAAGTAGAGGTATGTACAAGAAGCCAAAGCAAAACCCTTAATGAATTAGGAAGAATCATGTTTACACCCCAAATAATAATTTAACTATGTAGCATTAATACGAATAATAAAAATAATAAAAAATAACGAAAAAAAAGTTCTGCTTTCACCCTGGATTGAACTGGGGACCTTTAGATTTCCAGTCTAAGGCTCTCCCAATTGAACTATTTCGGTTCATGTTTATCACTTCTTATCAAACTTTGGCTTAATTATTATTAAATAGGGTACAAGCAGGTATACTCAAACCTAGGTACAATAAGAGCGCTATTTTAGGCTTCCACTTACGGACCCATGCTAGGTGTGTCCCTTGGCGCGTCATTAGTTAGCCAACCAATTAACATTCCCTCAGGGGTTTCTTAGTTCTTCCTAGAGATCTGTACCACAGCAAAACCCTTAATAAATTATTAAGAATCATGTTTACACCGCAAATAATAATATAACTATGTAGCACTAGATAGAAATAATAAAAATAAAAAAATAACGAAAAAAAAAGTTCTGATTTCACCCTGGATTGAACTGGGGACCTTTAGATTTCCAGTCTAAGGCTCTCCCAATTGAACTATTTCGGTTCATGTTTATCACGTCTTATCAAACTTTGGCTTAATTATTATTAAACAAGGTACAAGTAGAGGTCTTTACAAGAAGCCACAGCAAATACCCTTAATAAATTATAAAGAATCATGTTTACACCATAAATAATAATTTAACTATTTAGCACTAGAAACGAATAATAAAAATAATAAAAAATAACGAAAAAAAAGTTTGGCTTTCACCCTGGATTGAACTGGGGACCTTTAGATTTCCAGTCTAAGGCTCTCCCAATTGAACTATTTCGGTTCATGTTTATCACTTCTTACCAAACTTTGGCTTAATTATTATCAAACAAGGTACAAGTAGAGGTCTGTACAAGAAGCCAAAGCAAAACCCTTAATGAATTATGAAGAATCATGTTTACACCCCAAATAAAAATTTAACTATGTAGCACTAAATACGAATAATAAAAATAATAAAAAATAATGAAAAAAAAGTTCTGTTTCCGCTCTGGATTGAACTGGGAACCTTTAGATTTCCAGTCTAAGGCTCTCCCAATTGAACTATTTCGGTTCATGTTTATCACTTCTTATCAAACTTTGGCTTAATTATTATTAAACAAGGTACAAGTAGAGGTCTGTACAAGATGCCACAGCAAATACCCTTAATAAATTATAAAGAATCATGTTTACATCCTAAATAATATTTTCTATTTAGCACTAGAAACGAATAATAAAAATAATAAAAAATAACGAAAAAAAAAGTTTGGCTTTCACCCTGGATTGAACTGGGGACCTTTAGATTTCCAGTCTAAGGCTCTCCCAATTGAACTATTTCGGTTCATGTTTATCACTTCTTATCAAACTTTGGCTTAATTATTATTAAACAAGGTACAAGTAGAGGTCTGTACAAGAAGCCACAGCAAATACCCTTAATAAATTATAAAGAATCATGTTTACATCCTAAATAATACTTTCTATTTAGCACTAGAAACGAATAATAAAAATAATAAAAAATAACGAAAAAAAAAGTTTGGCTTTCACCCTGGATTGAACTGGGGACCTTTAGATTTCCAGTCTAAGGCTCTCCCAATTGAACTATTTCGGTTCATGTTTATCACTTCTTATCAAACTTTGGCTTAATTATTATTAAACAAGGTACAAGTAGAGGTCTGTACAAGAAGCCACAGCAAATACCCTTAATAAATTATAAAGAATCATGTTTACACCCTAAATAATAATTTAACTATTTAGCACTAGAAACGAATAATAAAAATAATAAAAAATAACGAAAAAAAAAGTTTGGCTTTCACCCTGGATTGAACTGGGGACCTTTAGATTTCCAGTCTAAGGCTCTCCCAATTGAACTATTTCGGTTAATGTTTATCACTTCTTATCAAACTTTGGCTTAATTATTATTAAACAAGGTACAAGTAGAGGTCTGTACAAGAAGCCACAGCAAATACCCTTAATAAATTATAAAGAATCATGTTTACACCTTAAATAATAATTTAACTATTTAGCATTAGAAACAAATAATAAAAATAATAAAAAATAACGAAAAAAAAAGTTTGGCTTTCACTCTGGATTGAACTGAGGACCTTTAGATTTCCAGTCTAAGGCTCTCCCAATTGAACTATTTCGGTTCATGTTTATCACTTCTTATCAAACTTTGGCTTAATTATTATTAAACAAGGTACAAGTAGAGGTATGTACAAGAAGCCAAAGCAAAACCCTTAATGAATTAGGAAGAATCATGTTTACACCCCAAATAATAATTTAACTATGTAGCATTAATACGAATAATAAAAATAATAAAAAATAACGAAAAAAAAGTTCTGCTTTCACCCTGGATTGAACTGGAGACCTTTAGATTTCCAGTCTAAGGCTCTCCCAATTGAACTATTTCGGTTCATGTTTATCACTTCTTATCAAACTTTGGCTTAATTATTATTAAACAAGTTACAAGTAGAGGTCTGTACAAGAAGCCAAAGCAAAACCCTTAATGAATTATGAAGAATCATGTTTACACCCCAAATAATAATTTAACTATGTAGCACTAAATACGAATAATAAAAATAATAAAAAATAACGAAAAAAAAGTTCTGCTTTCACCCTGGATTGAACTAGGGACCTTTAGATTTCCAGTCTAAGGCTCTCCCAATTGAACTATTTCGGTTCATGTTTATCACTTCTTATCAAACTTTGGCTTAATTATTATTAAACAAGGTACAAGTAGAGGTCTGTACAAGAAGCCACAGCAAATACCCTTAATAAATTATAAAGAATCATGTTTACACCCCAAATAATAATTTAACTATTTAGCACTAGAAACGAATAATAAAAATAATAAAAAATACCGAAAAAAAAGTTTGGCTTTCACCCTGGATTGAACTGGGGACCTTTAGATTTCCAGTCTAAGGCTCTCCCAATTGAACTATTTCGGTTCATGTTTATCACTTCTTATCAAACTTTGGCTTAATTATTATTAAATAGGGTACAAGCAGGTATACTCAAACCTAGGTACAATAAGAGCGGTATTTTAGGCTTCCACTTACGGACCCATGCTAGGTGTGTCCCATGGCGCGTCATTAGTTAGCCAACCAATTAACATTCCCTCAGGGGTTTCTTAGTTCTTCCTAGAGATCTGTACCACAGCAAAACCCTTAATAAATTATTAAGAATCATGTTTACACCTTAAATAATAATATAACTATTTAGCACTAGAAACGAATAATAAAAATAATAAAAAATAACGAAAAAAAAAGTTTGGCTTTCACCCTGGATTGAACTGGGGACCTTTAGATTTCCAGTCTAAGGCTCTCCCAATTGAACTATTTCGGTTCATGTTTATCGCTTTTTATCAAACTTTGGCTTAATTATTACCAAACAAGGTACAAGTAGAGGTCTGTACAAGAAGCCAAAGCAAATACCCTTAATAAATTATAAAGAATCATGTTTACATCCTAAATAATACTTTCTATTTAGCACTAGAAACGAATAATAAAAATAATAAAAAATAACGAAAAAAAAAGTTTGGCTTTCACCCTGGATTGAACTGGGGACCTTTAGATTTCCAGTCTAAGGCTCTCCCAATTGAACTATTTCGGTTCATGTTTATCACTTCTTATCAAACTTTGGCTTAATTATTATTAAACAAGGTACAAGTAGAGGTCTGTACAAGAAGCCACAGCAAATACCCTTAATAAATTATAAAGAATCATGTTTACACCCTAAATAATAATTTAACTATTTAGCACTAGAAACGAATAATAAAAATAATAAAAAATAACGAAAAAAAAAGTTTGGCTTTCACCCTGGATTGAACTGGGGACCTTTAGATTTCCAGTCTAAGGCTCTCCCAATTGAACTATTTCGGTTAATGTTTATCACTTCTTATCAAACTTTGGCTTAATTATTATTAAACAAGGTACAAGTAGAGGTCTGTACAAGAAGCCACAGCAAATACCCTTAATAAATTATAAAGAATCATGTTTACACCTTAAATAATAATTTAACTATTTAGCATTAGAAACAAATAATAAAAATAATAAAAAATAACGAAAAAAAAAGTTTGGCTTTCACTCTGGATTGAACTGAGGACCTTTAGATTTCCAGTCTAAGGCTCTCCCAATTGAACTATTTCGGTTCATGTTTATCACTTCTTATCAAACTTTGGCTTAATTATTATTAAACAAGGTACAAGTAGAGGTATGTACAAGAAGCCAAAGCAAAACCCTTAATGAATTAGGAAGAATCATGTTTACACCCCAAATAATAATTTAACTATGTAGCATTAATACGAATAATAAAAATAATAAAAAATAACGAAAAAAAATTTCTGCTTTCACCCTGGATTGAACTGGGGACCTTTAGATTTCCAGTCTAAGGCTCTCCCAATTGAACTATTTCGGTTCATGTTTATCACTTCTTATCAAACTTTGGCTTAATTATTATTAAACAAGTTACAAGTAGAGGTCTGTACAAGAAGCCAAAGCAAAACCCTTAATGAATTATGAAGAATCATGTTTACACCCCAAATAATAATTTAACTATGTAGCACTAAATACGAATAATAAAAATAATAAAAAATAACGAAAAAAAAGTTCTGCTTTCACCCTGGATTGAACTAGGGACCTTTAGATTTCCAGTCTAAGGCTCTCCCAATTGAACTATTTCGGTTCATGTTTATCACTTCTTATCAAACTTTGGCTTAATTATTATTAAACAAGGTACAAGTAGAGGTCTGTACAAGAAGCCACAGCAAATACCCTTAATAAATTATAAAGAATCATGTTTACACCCCAAATAATAATTTAACTATTTAGCACTAGAAACGAATAATAAAAATAATAAAAAATACCGAAAAAAAAGTTTGGCTTTCACCCTGGATTGAACTGGGGACCTTTAGATTTCCAGTCTAAGGCTCTCCCAATTGAACTATTTCGGTTCATGTTTATCACTTCTTATCAAACTTTGGCTTAATTATTATTAAATAGGGTACAAGCAGGTATACTCAAACCTAGGTACAATAAGAGCGGTATTTTAGGCTTCCACTTACGGACCCATGCTAGGTGTGTCCCATGGCGCGTCATTAGTTAGCCAACCAATTAACATTCCCTCAGGGGTTTCTTAGTTCTTCCTAGAGATCTGTACCACAGCAAAACCATTAATAAATTATTAAGAATCATGTTTACACCTTAAATAATAATATAACTATTTAGCACTAGAAACGAATAATAAAAATAATAAAAAATAACGAAAAAAAAAGTTTGGCTTTCACCCTGGATTGAACTGGGGACCTTTAGATTTCCAGTCTAAGGCTCTCCCAATTGAACTATTTCGGTTCATGTTTATCACTTCTTATCAAACTTTGGCTTAATTATTATCAAACAAGGTACAAGTAGAGGTCTGTATAAGAAGCCAAAGCAAAACCCTTAATGAATTATGAAGAATCATGATTACACCCCAAATAAAAATTTAACTATGTAGCACTAAATACGAATAATAAAAATAATAAAAAATAATAAAAAAAAAAGTTCTGTTTCCGCTCTGGATTGAACTGGGAACCTTTAGATTTCCAGTCTAAGGCTCTCCCAATTGAACTATTTCGGTTCATGTTTATCACTTCTTATCAAACTTTGGCTTAATTATTATTAAACAAGGTACAAGTAGAGGTCTGTACAAGAAGCCACAGCAAATACCCTTAATAAATTATAAAGAATCATGTTTACATCCTAAATAATATTTTCTATTTAGCACTAGAAACGAATAATAAAAATAATAAAAAATAACGAAAAAAAAAGTTTGGCTTTCACCCTGGATTGAACTGGGGACCTTTAGATTTCCAGTCTAAGGCTCTCCCAATTGAACTATTTCGGTTCATGTTTATCACTTCTTATCAAACTTTGGCTTAATTATTATTAAACAAGTTACAAGTAGAGGTCTGTACAAGAAGCCAAAGCAAAACCCTTAATGAATTATGAAGAATCATGTTTACACCCCAAATAATAATTTAACTATGTAGCACTAAATACGAATAATAAAAATAATAAAAAATAACGAAAAAAAAGTTCTGCTTTCACCCTGGATTGAACTAGGGACCTTTAGATTTCCAGTCTAAGGCTCTCCCAATTGAACTATTTCGGTTAATGTTTATCACTTCTTATCAAACTTTGGCTTAATTATTATTAAACAAGGTACAAGTAGAGGTCTGTACAAGAAGCCACAGCAAATACCCTTAATAAATTATAAAGAATCATGTTTACACCCCAAATAATAATTTAACTATTTAGCACTAGAAACGAATAATAAAAATAATAAAAAATACCGAAAAAAAAGTTTGGCTTTCACCCTGGATTGAACTGGGGACCTTTAGATTTCCAGTCTAAGGCTCTCCCAATTGAACTATTTCGGTTCATGTTTATCACTTCTTATCAAACTTTGGCTTAATTATTATTAAATAGGGTACAAGCAGGTATACTCAAACCTAGGTACAATAAGAGCGCTATTTTAGGCTTCCACTTACGGACCCATGCTAGGTGTGTCCCTTGGCGCGTCATTAGTTAGCCAACCAATTAACATTCCCTCAGGGGTTTCTTAGTTCTTCCTAGAGATCTGTACCACAGCAAAACCCTTAATAAATTATTAAGAATCATGTTTACACCGCAAATAATAATATAACTATGTAGCACTAGATACAAATAATAAAAAAAAAAAATAACGAAAAAAAAAGTTCTGATTTCACCCTGGATTGAACTGGGGACCTTTAGATTTCCAGTCTAAGGCTCTCCCAATTGAACTATTTCGGTTCATGTTTATCACGTCTTATCAAACTTTGGCTTAATTATTATTAAACAAGGTACAAGTAGAGGTCTTTACAAGAAGCCACAGCAAATACCCTTAATAAATTATAAAGAATCATGTTTACACCATAAATAATAATTTAACTATTTAGCACTAGAAACGAATAATAAAAATAATAAAAAATAACGGAAAAAAAGTTTGGCTTTCACCCTGGATTGAACTGGGGACCTTTAGATTTCCAGTCTAAGGCTCTCCCAATTGAACTATTTCGGTTCATGTTTATCACTTCTTACCAAACTTTGGCTTAATTATTATCAAACAAGGTACAAGTAGAGGTCTGTACAAGAAGCCAAAGCAAAACCCTTAATGAATTATGAAGAATCATGTTTACACCCCAAATAAAAATTTAACTATGTAGCACTAAATACGAATAATAAAAATAATAAAAAATAATGAAAAAAAAAGTTCTGTTTCCGCTCTGGATTGAACTGGGAACCTTTAGATTTCCAGTCTAAGGCTCTCCCAATTGAACTATTTCGGTTCATGTTTATCACTTCTTATCAAACTTTGGCTTAATTATTATTAAACAAGGTACAAGTAGAGGTCTGTACAAGAAGCCACAGCAAATACCCTTAATAAATTATAAAGAATCATGTTTACATCCTAAATAATATTTTCTATTTAGCACTAGAAACGAATAATAAAAATAATAAAAAATAACGAAAAAAAAAGTTTGGCTTTCACCCTGGATTGAACTGGGGACCTTTAGATTTCCAGTCTAAGGCTCTCCCAATTGAACTATTTCGGTTCATGTTTATCACTTCTTATCAAACTTTGGCTTAATTATTATTAAACAAGGTACAAGTAGAGGTCTGTACAAGAAGCCACAGCAAATACCCTTAATAAATTATAAAGAATCATGTTTACATCCTAAATAATACTTTCTATTTAGCACTAGAAACGAATAATAAAAATAATAAAAAATAACGAAAAAAAAAGTTTGGCTTTCACCCTGGATTGAACTGGGGACCTTTAGATTTCCAGTCTAAGGCTCTCCCAATTGAACTATTTCGGTTCATGTTTATCACTTCTTATCAAACTTTGGCTTAATTATTATTAAACAAGGTACAAGTAGAGGTCTGTACAAGAAGCCACAGCAAATACCCTTAATAAATTATAAAGAATCATGTTTACACCCTAAATAATAATTTAACTATTTAGCACTAGAAACGAATAATAAAAATAATAAAAAATAACGAAAAAAAAAGTTTGGCTTTCACCCTGGATTGAACTGGGGACCTTTAGATTTCCAGTCTAAGGCTCTCCCAATTGAACTATTTCGGTTAATGTTTATCACTTCTTATCAAACTTTGGCTTAATTATTATTAAACAAGGTACAAGTAGAGGTCTGTACAAGAAGCCACAGCAAATACCCTTAATAAATTATAAAGAATCATGTTTACACCTTAAATAATAATTTAACTATTTAGCACTAGAAACAAATAATAAAAATAATAAAAAATAACGAAAAAAAAAGTTTGGCTTTCACTCTGGATTGAACTGAGGACCTTTAGATTTCCAGTCTAAGGCTCTCCCAATTGAACTATTTCGGTTCATGTTTATCACTTCTTATCAAACTTTGGCTTAATTATTATTAAACAAGGTACAAGTAGAGGTATGTACAAGAAGCCAAAGCAAAACCCTTAATGAATTAGGAAGAATCATGTTTACACCCCAAATAATAATTTAACTATGTAGCATTAATACGAATAATAAAAATAATAAAAAATAACGAAAAAAAAGTTCTGCTTTCACCCTGGATTGAACTGGGGACCTTTAGATTTCCAGTCTAAGGCTCTCCCAATTGAACTATTTCGGTTCATGTTTATCACTTCTTATCAAACTTTGGCTTAATTATTATTAAACAAGTTACAAGTAGAGGTCTGTACAAGAAGCCAAAGCAAAACCCTTAATGAATTATGAAGAATCATGTTTACACCCCAAATAATAATTTAACTATGTAGCACTAAATACGAATAATAAAAATAATAAAAAATAACGAAAAAAAAGTTCTGCTTTCACCCTGGATTGAACTAGGGACCTTTAGATTTCCAGTCTAAGGCTCTCCCAATTGAACTATTTCGGTTCATGTTTATCACTTCTTATCAAGCCTTGGCTTAATTATTATTAAACAAGGTACAAGTAGAGGTCTGTACAAGAAGCCACAGCAAATACCCTTAATAAATTATAAAGAATCATGTTTACACCCCAAATAATAATTTAACTATTTAGCACTAGAAACGAATAATAAAAATAATAAAAAATACCGAAAAAAAAGTTTGGCTTTCACCCTGGATTGAACTGGGGACCTTTAGATTTCCAGTCTAAGGCTCTCCCAATTGAACTATTTCGGTTCATGTTTATCACTTCTTATCAAACTTTGGCTTAATTATTATTAAATAGGGTACAAGCAGGTATACTCAAACCTAGGTACAATAAGAGCGGTATTTTAGGCTTCCACTTACGGACCCATGTTAGGTGTGTCCCATGGCGCGTCATTAGTTAGCCAACCAATTAACATTCCCTCTTGGGTTTCTTAGTTCTTCCTAGAGATCTGTACCACAGCAAAACCCTTAATAAATTATTAAGAATCATGTTTACACCCCAAATAATAATATAACTATTTAGCACTAGAAACGAATAATAAAAATAATAAAAAATAACGAAAAAAAAAGTTTGGCTTTCACGCTGGATTGAACTGGGGACCTTTAGATTTCCAGTCTAAGGCTCTCCCAATTGAACTATTTCGGTTCATGTTTATCACTTCTTATCAAACTTTGGCTTAATTATTATCAAACAAGGTACAAGTAGAGGTCTGTACAAGAAGCCAAAGCAAAACCCTTAATGAATTATGAAGAATCATGATTACACCCCAAATAAAAATTTAACTATGTAGCACTAAATACGAATAATAAAAATAATAAAAAATAATGAAAAAAAAAGTTCTGTTTCCGCTCTGGATTGAACTGGGAACCTTTAGATTTCCAGTCTAAGGCTCTCCCAATTGAACTATTTCGGTTCATGTTTATCACTTCTTATCAAACTTTGGCTTAATTATTATTAAACAAGGTACAAGTAGAGGTCTGTACAAGAAGCCACAGCAAATACCCTTAATAAATTATAAAGAATCATGTTTACATCCTAAATAATATTTTCTATTTAGCACTAGAAACGAATAATAAAAATAATAAAAAATAACGAAAAAAAAAGTTTGGCTTTCACCCTGGATTGAACTGGGGACCTTTAGATTTCCAGTCTAAGGCTCTCCCAATTGAACTATTTCGGTTCATGTTTATCACTTCTTATCAAACTTTGGCTTAATTATTATTAAACAAGGTACAAGTAGAGGTCTGTACAAGAAGCCAAAGCAAAACCCTTAATGAATTATGAAGAATCATGTTTACACCCCAAATAATAATTTAACTATGTAGCATTAATACGAATAATAAAAATAATAAAAAATAACGAAAAAAAAGTTCTGCTTTCACCCTGGATTGAACTGGGGACCTTTAGATTTCCAGTCTAAGGCTCTCCCAATTGAACTATTTCGGTTCATGTTTATCACTTCTTATCAAACTTTGGCTTAATTATTATTAAACAAGGTACAAGTAGAGGTCTGTACAAGAAGCCAAAGCAAAACCCTTAATGAATTATGAAGAATCATGTTTACACCCCAAATAATAATTTAACTATGTAGCACTAAATACAAATAATAAAAATAATAAAAAATAACGAAAAAAAAGTTCTGCTTTCACCCTGGATTGAACTAGGGACCTTTAGATTTCCAGTCTAAGGCTCTCCCAATTGAACTATTTCGGTTCATGTTTATCACTTCTTATCAAACTTTGGCTTAATTATTATTAAACAAGGTACAAGTAGAGGTCTGTACAAGAAGCCACAGCAAATACCCTTAATAAATTATAAAGAATCATGTTTACACCCCAAATAATAATTTAACTATGTAGCACTAGAAACGAATAATAAAAATAATAAAAAATACCGAAAAAAAAGTTTGGCTTTCACCCTGGATTGAACTGGGGACCTTTAGATTTCCAGTCTAAGGCTCTCCCAATTGAACTATTTCGGTTCATGTTTATCACTTCTTATCAAACTTTGGCTTAATTATTATTAAATAGGGTACAAGCAGGTATACTCAAACCTAGGTACAATAAGAGCGCTATTTTAGGCTTCCACTTACGGACCCATGCTAGGTGTGTCCCATGGCGCGTCATTAGTTAGCCAACCAATTAACATTCCCTCAGGGGTTTCTTAGTTCTTCCTAGAGATCTGTACAAGAAGCCACAGCAAAACCCTTAATAAATTATTAAGAATCATGTTTACACCTCAAATAATAATATAACTATGTAGCACTAGATACAAACAATAAAAAAAATAAAAAATAACGAAAAAAAACGTTCTGTTTTCACCCTGGATTGAACTGGGGACCTTTAGATTTCCAGTCTAAGGCTCTCCCAATTGAACTATTTCGGTTCATGTTTATCACTTCTTATCAAACTTTGGCTTAATTATTATTAAACAAGGTACAAGTAGAGATCTGTACAAGAAGCCACAGTAAAACCCTTAATAAATTATTAAGAATCATGTTTACACCTCAAATAATAATATAACTATGTAGCACTAGATACAAATAATAAAAAAAATTAAAAATAACGAAAAAATAGGTTCTGTTTTCACCTTGGATTGAACTGGGGACCTTTAGATTTCCAGTCTAAGGCTCTCCCAATTGAACTATTTCGGTTCATGTTTATCACTTCTTATCAAACTTTGGCTTAATTATTATTAAACAAGGTACAAGTAGAGATCTGTACAAGAAGCCACAGTAAAACCCTTAATAAATTATTAGGAATCATGTTTACACCTCAAATAATAATATAACTATGTAGCACTAAATACAAATAATAAAAAAAATTAAAAATAACGAAAAAATAGGTTCTGTTTTCACCCTGGATTGAACTGGGGACCTTTAGATTTCCAGTCTAAGGCTCTCCCAATTGAACTATTTCGGTTCATGTTTATCACTTCTTATCAAACTTTGGCTTAATTATTATTAAACAAGGTACAAGTAGAGGTCTGTACAAGAAGCCACAGCAAATACCCTTAATAAATTATAAAGAATCATGTTTACACCTTAAATAATAATTTAACTATTTAGCACTAGAAACAAATAATAAAAATAATAAAAAATAACGAAAAAAAAAGTTTGGCTTTCACTCTGGATTGAACTGAGGACCTTTAGATTTCCAGTCTAAGGCTCTCCCAATTGAACTATTTCGGTTCATGTTTATCACTTCTTATCAAACTTTGGCTTAATTATTATTAAACAAGGTACAAGTAGAGGTATGTACAAGAAGCCAAAGCAAAACCCTTAATGAATTAGGAAGAATCATGTTTACACCCCAAATAATAATTTAACTATGTAGCATTAATACGAATAATAAAAATAATAAAAAATAACGAAAAAAAAGTTCTGCTTTCACCCTGGATTGAACTGGGGACCTTTAGATTTCCAGTCTAAGGCTCTCCCAATTGAACTATTTCGGTTCATGTTTATCACTTCTTATCAAACTTTGGCTTAATTATTATTAAACAAGTTACAAGTAGAGGTCTGTTCAAGAAGCCAAAGCAAAACCCTTAATGAATTATGAAGAATCATGTTTACACCCCAAATAATAATTTAACTATGTAGCACTAAATACGAATAATAAAAATAATAAAAAATAACGAAAAAAAAGTTCTGCTTTCACCCTGGATTGAACTAGGGACCTTTAGATTTCCAGTCTAAGGCTCTCCCAATTGAACTATTTCGGTTCATGTTTATCACTTCTTATCAAACTTTGGCTTAATTATTATTAAACAAGGTACAAGTAGAGGTCTGTACAAGAAGCCACAGCAAATACCCTTAATAAATTATAAAGAATCATGTTTACACCCCAAATAATAATTTAACTATTTAGCACTAGAAACGAATAATAAAAATAATAAAAAATACCGAAAAAAAAGTTTTGCTTTCACCCTGGATTGAACTGGGGACCTTTAGATTTCCAGTCTAAGGCTCTCCCAATTGAACTATTTCGGTTCATGTTTATCACTTCTTATCAAACTTTGGCTTAATTATTATTAAATAGGGTACAAGCAGGTATACTCAAACCTAGGTACAATAAGAGCGGTATTTTAGGCTTCCACTTACGGACCCATGCTAGGTGTGTCCCATGGCGCGTCATTAGTTAGCCAACCAATTAACATTCCCTCAGGGGTTTCTTAGTTCTTCCTAGAGATCTGTACCACAGCAAAACCCTTAATAAATTATTAAGAATCATGTTTACACCCCAAATAATAATATAACTATTTAGCACTAGAAACGAATAATAAAAATAATAAAAAATAACGAAAAAAAAAGTTTGGCTTTCACCCTGGATTGAACTGGGGACCTTTAGATTTCCAGTCTAAGGCTCTCCCAATTGAACTATTTCGGTTCATGTTTATCACTTCTTATCAAACTTTGGCTTAATTATTATCAAACAAGGTACAAGTAGAGGTCTGTACAAGAAGCCAAAGCAAAACCCTTAATGAATTATGAAGAATCATGATTACACCCCAAATAAAAATTTAACTATGTAGCACTAAATACGAATAATAAAAATAATAAAAAATAATGAAAAAAAAAGTTCTGTTTCCGCTCTGGATTGAACTGGGAACCTTTAGATTTCCAGTCTAAGGCTCTCCCAATTGAACTATTTCGGTTCATGTTTATCACTTCTTATCAAACTTTGGCTTAATTATTATTAAACAAGGTACAAGTAGAGGTCTGTACAAGAAGCCACAGCAAATACCCTTAATAAATTATAAAGAATCATGTTTACATCCTAAATAATATTTTCTATTTAGCACTAGAAACGAATAATAAAAATAATAAAAAATAACGAAAAAAAAAGTTTGGCTTTCACCCTGGATTGAACTGGGGACCTTTAGATTTCCAGTCTAAGGCTCTCCCAATTGAACTATTTCGGTTCATGTTTATCACTTCTTATCAAACTTTGGCTTAATTATTATTAAACAAGTTACAAGTAGAGGTCTGTACAAGAAGCCAAAGCAAAACCCTTAATGAATTATGAAGAATCATGTTTACACCCCAAATAATAATTTAACTATGTAGCACTAAATACGAATAATAAAAATAATAAAAAATAACGAAAAAAAAGTTCTGCTTTCACCCTGGATTGAACTAGGGACCTTTAGATTTCCAGTCTAAGGCTCTCCCAATTGAACTATTTCGGTTTATGTTTATCACTTCTTATCAAACTTTGGCTTAATTATTATTAAACAAGGTACAAGTAGAGGTCTGTACAAGAAGCCACAGCAAATACCCTTAATAAATTATAAAGAATCATGTTGACACCCCAAATAATAATTTAACTATTTAGCACTAGAAACGAATAATAAAAATAATAAAAAATACCGAAAAAAAAGTTTGGCTTTCACCCTGGATTGAAATGGGGACCTTTAGATTTCCAGTCTAAGGCTCTCCCAATTGAACTATTTCGGTTCATGTTTATCACTTCTTATCAAACTTTGGCTTAATTATTATTAAATAGGGTACAAGCAGGTATACTCAAACCTAGGTACAATAAGAGCGCTATTTTAGGCTTCCACTTACGGACCCATGCTAGGTGTGTCCCATGGCGCGTCATTAGTTAGGCAACCAATTAACATTCCCTCAGGGGTTTCTTAGTTCTTCCTAGAGATCTGTACCACAGCAAAACCTTAATAAATTATTAAGAATCATGTTTACACCCCAAATAATAATATAACTATGTAGCACTAGATACAAAAAATAAAAATAAAAAAAAAAACGAAAAAAAAAGTTCTGTTTTCACCCTGGATTGAACTGGGGACCTTTAGATTTCCAGTCTAAGGCTCTCCCAATTGAACTATTTCGGTTCATGTTTATCACGTCTTATCAAACTTTGGCTTAATTATTATTAAACAAGGTACAAGTAGAGGTCTGTACAAGAAGCCACAGCAAATACCCTTAATAAATTATAAAGAATCATGTTTACACCCTAAATAATAATTTAACTATTTAGCACTAGAAACGAATAATAAAATTAATAAAAAATAACGAAAAAAAAAGTTTGGCTTTCACCCTGGATTGAACTGGGGACCTTTAGATTTCCAGTCTAAGGCTCTCCCAATTGAACTATTTCGGTTCATGTTTATAACTTCTTATCAAACTTTGGCTTAATTATTATTAAACAAGGTACAAGTAGAGGTCTGTACAAGAAGCCAAAGCAAAACCCTTAATGAATTATGAAGAATCATGTTTACACCCCAAATAATAATTTAACTATGTAGCACTAAATACGAATAATAAAAATAATAAAAAATAACGAAAAAAAAGTTTTGCTTTCACCCTGGATTGAACTGGGGACCTTTAGATTTCCAGTCTAAGGCTCTCCCAATTGAACTATTTCGGTTCATGTTTATCACTTCTTATCAAACTTTGGCTTAATTATTATTAAATAGGGTACAAGCAGGTATACTCAAACCTAGGTACCATAAGAGCGCTATTTTAGGCTTCCACTTACGGACCCATGCTAGGTGTGTCCCATGGCGCATCATTAGTTAGCCAACCAATTAACATTCCCTCAGGGGTTTCTTAGTTCTTCCTAGAGATCTGTACAAGAAGCCACAGCAAAACCCTTAATAAATTATTAAGAATCATGTTTACACCTCAAATAATAATATAACTATGTAGCACTAGATACAAATAATAAAAAAAATAAAAAATAACGAAAAAAAAAAGTTCTGTTTTCACCCTGGATTGAACTGGGGACCTTTAGATTTCCAGTCTAAGGCTCTCTCAATTGAACTATTTCGGTTCATGTTTATCACTTCTTATCAAACTTTGGCTTAATTATTATTAAACAAGGTACAAGTAGAGGTCTGTACAAGAAGCCACAGCAAATACTCTTAGTGAATTATAAAGAATCATGTTTACACCCCAAATAATAATTTAACTATTTAGCACTAGAAACGAATAATAAAAATAATAAAAAATACCGAAAAAAAAAGTTTGGCTTTCACCCTGGATTGAACTGGGAACCTTTAGATTTCCAGTCTAAGGCTCTCCCAATTGAACTATTTCGGTTCATGTTTATCACTTCTTATCAAACTTTGGCTTAATTATTATTAAACAAGGTACAAGTAGAGATCTGTACAAGAAGCCACAGTAAAACCCTTAATAAATTATTAAGAATCATGTTTACACCTCAAATAATAATATAACTATGTAGCACTAGATACAAATAATAAAAAAAATTAAAAATAACGAAAAAATAGGTTTTGTTTTCACCCTGGATTGAACTGGGGACCTTTAGATTTCCAGTCTAAGGCTCTCCCAATTGAACTATTTCGGTTCATGTTTATCACTTTTTATCAAACTTTGGCTTAATTATTACCAAACAAGGTACAAGTAGAGGTCTGTACAAGAAGCCAAAGCAAAACCCTTAATGAATTATGAAGAATCATGTTTACGACTCAAATAATAATTTAACTATGTAGCACTAAATACGAATAATAAAAATAATAAAAAATAACAAAAAAAAAGTTCTGCTTTCACTCTGGATTGAACTGGGGACTTTTAGATTTCCAGTCTAAGGCTCCCCCAATTGAACTATTTCGGTTCATGTTTATCACTTCTTATCAAACTTTGGCTTAATTATTATTAAACAAGGTACAAGTAGAGGTCTGTACAAGAAGCTATAGCAAAACCCCCCAAGAATTATAAAGAACATGTATACAAACCAGATATTTATTTATCTATGTAGCACTAGACACAAATAATAAAAATAATAAAAAATAACGAAAAAAAAAAGTTTTGTTTTCACCCTGGATTGAACTGGGGACCTTTAGATTTTCAGTCTAAGGCTCTCCCAATTGAACTATTTCGGTTCATGTTTATCACTTCTTATCAAACTTTGGCTTAATTATTATTAAACAAGGTACAAGTAGAGGTCTGTAAAAGAAGCCACAGCAAATACCCTTAATAAATTATAAAGAATCATGTTTACACCCTAAATAATACTTTCTATTTAGCACTAGAAACGAATAATAAAAATAATAAAAAATAACGAAATAAAAAGTTTGGCTTTCACCCTGGATTGAACTGGGAACCTTTAGATTTCCAGTCTAAGGCTCTCCCAATTGAACTATTTCGGTTCATGTTTATCACTTCTTATCAAACTTTGGCTTAATTATTATTAAACAAGGTACAAAGAGGTCTGTATAAGAAGCCAAAGCAAAACCCTTAATGAATTATGAAGAATCATGTTTACACCCCAAATAATAATTTAACTATGTAGCATTAATACGAATAATAGAAATAATAAAAAATAACGAAAAAAAAGTTCTGCTTTCACCCTGGATTGAACTGGGGACCTTTAGATTTCCAGTCTAAGGCTCTCCCAATTGAACTATTTCGGTTCATGTTTATCACTTCTTATCAAACTTTGGCTTAATTATTATTAAACAAGGTACAAGTAGAGGTCTGTACAAGAAGCTATAGCAAAACCCCCCAAGAATTATGAAGAACATGTATACAAACCAGATATTTATTTATCTATGTAGCACTAAATACAAATAATAAAAATAATAAAAAATAACGAAAAAAAAGTTCTGCTTTCACCCTGGATTGAACTAGGGACCTTTAGATTTCCAGTCTAAGGCTCTCCCAATTGAACTATTTCGGTTCATGTTTATCACTTCTTATCAAACTTTGGCTTAATTATTATTAAACAAGGTACAAGTAGAGGTCTGTAAAAGAAGCCACAGCAAATACCCTTAATAAATTATAAAGAATCATGTTTACACCCTAAATAATACTTTCTATTTAGCACTAGAAACGAATAATAAAAATAATAAAAAATAACGAAAAAAAAAGTTTGGCTTTCACCCTGGATTGAACTGAGAACCTTTAGATTTCCAGTCTAAGGCTCTCCCAATTGAACTATTTCGGTTCATGTTTATCACTTCTTATCAAACTTTGGCTTAATTATTATTAAACAAGGTACAAGTAGAGGTCTGTACAAGAAGCCAAAGCAAAACCCTTAATGAATTATGAAGAATCATGTTTACACCCCAAATAATAATTTAACTATGTAGCATTAATACGAATAATAAAAATAATAAAAAATAACGAAAAAAAGTTCTGCTTTCACCCTGGATTGAACTGGGGACCTTTAGATTTCCAGTCTAAGGCTCTCCCAATTGAACTATTTCGGTTCATGTTTATCACTTCTTATCAAACTTTGGCTTAATTATTATTAAACAAGGTACAAGTAGAGGTCTGTACAAGAAGCCAAAGCAAAACCCTTAATGAATTATGAAGAATCATGTTTACACCCCAAATAATAATTAAACTATGTAGCACTAAATACAAATAATACAAATAATAAAAAATAACGAAAAAAAAGTTCTGCTTTCACCCTGGATTGAACTAGGGACCTTTAGATTTCCAGTCTAAGGCTCTCCCAATTGAACTATTTCGATTCATGTTTATCACTTCTTATCAAACTTTGGCTTAATTATTATTAAACAAGGTACAAGTAGAGGTCTGTACAAGAAGCCACAGCAAATACCCTTAATAAATTATAAAGAATCATGTTTACACCCCAAATAATAATTTAACTATTTAGCACTAGAAACGAATAATAAAAATAATAAAAAATACCGAAAAAAGAGTTTGGCTTTCACCCTGGATTGAACTGGGGACCTTTAGATTTCCAGTCTAAGGCTCTCCCAATTGAACTATTTCGGTTCATGTTTATCACTTCTTATCAAACTTTGGCTTAATTATTATTAAATAGGGTACAAGCAGGTATACTCAAACCTAGGTACAATAAGAGCGCTATTTTAGGCTTCCAGTTACGGACCCATGCTAGGTGTGTCCCATGGCGCGTCATTAGTTAGCCAACCAATTAACATTCCCTCAGGGGCTTCTTAGTTCTTCCTAGAGATCTGTACCACAGCAAAACCCTTAATAAATTATTAAGAATCATGTTTACACCTCAAATAATAATATAACTATGTAGCACTAGATACAAATAATAAAAATAAAAAAAAATAACGAAAAAAAAAGTTCTGTTTTCACCCTGGATTGAAATGGGGACCTTTAGATTTCCAGTCTAAGGCTCTCCCAATTGAACTATTTCGGTTCATGTTTATCACGTCTTATCAAACTTTGGCTTAATTATTATTAAACAAGGTACAAGTAGAGGTCTGTACAAGAAGCCAAAGCAAAACCCTTAATGAATTATGAAGAATCATGTTTACACCCCAAATAAAAATTTAACTATGTAGCACTAAATACGAATAATAAAAATAATAAAAAATAACGAAAAAAAAGTTCTGCTTTCACCCTGGATTGAACTGGGGACCTTTAGATTTCCAGTCTAAGGCTCTCCCAATTGAACTATTTGGTTCATGTTTATCACTTCTTATCAAACTTTGGCTTTATTATTATTAAACAAGGTACAAGTAGAGGTCTGTACAAGAAGCCAAAGCAAAACCCTTAATGAATTATGAAGAATCATGTTTACACCCCAAATAATAATTTAACTATGTAGCACTAAATACGAATAATAAAAATAATAAAAAATAACGAAAAAAAAGTTCTGCTTTCACCCTGGATTGAACTGGGGACCTTTAGATTTCCAGTCTAAGGCTCTCCCAATTGAACTATTTCGGTTCATGTTTATCACTTCTTATCAAACTTTGGCTTTAATTATTATTAAATAGGGTACAAGCAGGTATACTCAAACCTAGGTACAATAAGAGCGCTATTTTAGGCTTCCACTTACGGACACATGCTAGGTGTGTCCCATGGCGCGTCATTAGTTAGCCAACCAATTAACATTCCCTCAGGGGTTTCTTAGTTCTTCCTAGAGATCTGTACAAGAAGCCACAGCAAAACCCTTAATAAATTATTAAGAATCATGTTTACACCTCAAATAATAATATAACTATGTAGCACTAGATACAAATAATAAAAAAAATAAAAAATAACGAAAAAAAAAGTTCAGTTTTCACCCTGGATTGAACTGGGGACCTTTAGATTTCCAGTCTAAGGCTCTCCCAATTGAACTATTTCGGTTCATGTTTATCACTTCTTATCAAACTTTGGCTTAATTATTATTAAACAAGGTACAAGTAGAGGTCTGTACAAGAAGCCACAGCAAATACTCTTAGTGAATTATAAAGAATCATGTTTACACCCCAAATAATAATTTAACTATTTAGCACTAGAAACGAATAATAAAAATAATAAAAAATACCGAAAAAAAAGTTTGGCTTTCACCCTGGATTGAACTGGGGACCTTTAGATTTCCAGTCTAAGGCTCTTCCAATTGAACTATTTCGGTTCATGTTTATCACTTCTTATCAAACTTTGGCTTAATTATTATTAAACAAGGTACAAGTAGAGATCTGTACAAGAAGCCAAAGTAAAACCCTTAATAAATTATTAAGAATCATGTTTACACCTCAAATAATAATATAACTATGTAGCACTAGATACAAATAATAAAAAAAAATAAAAATAATGAAAAAATAGGTTCTGTTTTCACCCTGGATTGAACTGGGGACCTTTAGATTTCCAGTCTAAGGCTCTCCCAATTGAACTATTTCGGTTCATGTTTATCACTTCTTATCAAACTTTGGCTTAATTATTATTAAACAAGGTACAAGTAGAGATCTGTACAAGAAGCCACAGTAAAACCCTTAATAAATTATTAAGAATCATGTTTACACCTCAAATAATAATTTAACTATTTAGCACTAGAAACGAATAATAAAAATAATAAAAAATAACGAAAAAAAAGTTCTGCTTTCACTCTGGATTGAACTGGGGACTTTTAGATTTCCAGTCTAAGGTTCCCCCAATTGAACTATTTCGGTTCATGTTTATCACTTCTTATCAAACTTTGGCTTAATTATTATTAAACAAGGTACAAGTAGAGGTCTGTACAAGAAGCCAAAGCAAAACCCTTAATGAATTATGAAGAATCATGTTTACACCCCAAATAATAATTTAACTATGTAGCATTAATACGAATAATAAAAATAATAAAAAATAACGAAAAAAAAGTTCTGCTTTCACCCTGGATTGAACTGGGGACCTTTAGATTTCCAGTCTAAGGCTCTCCCAATTGAACTATTTCGGTTCATGTTTATCACTTCTTATCAAACTTTGGCTTAATTATTATTAAACAAGGTACAAGTAGAGGTCTGTACAAGAAGCCAAAGCAAAACCCTTAATGAATTATGAAGAATCATGTTTACACCCCAAATAATAATTTAACTATGTAGCACTAAATACAAATAATAAAAATAATAAAAAATAACGAAAAAAAAGTTCTGCTTTCACCCTGGATGGAACTAGGGACCTTTAGATTTCCAGTCTAAGGCTCTCCCAATTGAACTATTTCGGTTCATGTTTATCACTTCTTATCAATCTTTGGCTTAATTATTATTAAACAAGGTACAAGTAGAGGTCTGTAAAAGAAGCCACAGCAAATACCCTTAATAAATTATAAAGAATCATGTTTACACCCTAAATAATACTTTCTATTTAGCACTAGAAACGAATAATAAAAATAATAAAAAATAACGAAAAAAAAAGTTTGGCTTTCACCCTTGATTGAACTGGGAACCTTTAGATTTCCAGTCTAAGGCTCTCCCAATTGAACTATTTCGGTTCATGTTTATCACTTCTTATCAAACTTTGGCTTAATTATTATTAAACAAGGTACAAGTAGAGGTCTGTACAAGAAGCCAAAGCAAAACCCTTAATGAATTATGAAGAATCATGTTTACACCCCAAATAATAATTTAACTATGTAGCATTAATACGAATAATAAAAATAATAAAAAATAACGAAAAAAAAGTTCTGCTTTCACCCTGGATTGAACTAGGGACCTTTAGATTTCCAGTCTAAGGCTCTCCCAATTGAACTATTTCGGTTCATGTTTATCACTTCTTATCAAACTTTGGCTTAATTATTATTAAATAGGGTACAAGCAGGTATACTCAAACCTAGGTACAATAAGAGCGCTATTTTAGGCTTCCAGTTACGGACCCATGCTAGGTGTGTCCCATGGCGCGTCATTAGTTAGCCAACCAATTAACATTCCCTTAGGGGTTTCTTAGTTCTTCCTAGAGATCTGTACCACAGCAAAACCCTTAATAAATTATTAAGAATCATGTTTACACCTCAAATAATAATATAACTATGTAGCACTAGATACAAATAATAAAAATAAAAAAAAAATAACAAAAAAAAAAGTTCTGTTTTCACCCTGGATTGAACTGGGGACCTTTAGATTTCCAGTCTAAGGCTCTCCCAATTGAACTATTTCGGTTCATGTTTATCACGTCTTATCAAACTTTGGCTTAATTATTATTAAACAAGGTACAAGTAGAGGTCTGTACAAGAAACCACAGCAAATACCCTTAATAAATTATAAAGAATCATGTTTACACCCTAAATAATAATTTAACTATTTAGCACTAGAAACGAATAATAAAAATAATAAAAAATAACGAAAAAAAAAGTTTGGCTTTCACCCTGGATTGAACTGGGGACCTTTAGATTTCCAGTCTAAGGCTCTCCCAATTGAACTATTTCGGTTCATGTTTATCACTTCTTATCAAACTTTGGCCTAATTATTATTAAACAAGGTACAAGTAGAGGTCTGTACAAGAAGCCAAAGCAAAACCCTTAATGAATTATGAAGAATCATGTTTACACCCCAAATAAAAATTTAACTATGTAGCACTAAATACGAATAATAAAAAATAACGAAAAAAAAGTTCTACTTTCACCCTGGATTGAACTGGAGACCTTTAGATTTCCAGTCTAAGGCTCTCCCAATTGAACTATTTTGGTTCATGTTTATCACTTCTTATCAAACTTTGGCTTAATTATTATTAAACAAGGTACAAGTAGAGGTCTGTACAAGAAGCCAAAGCAAAACCCTTAATGAATTATGAAGAATCATGTTTACACCCCAAATAATAAATTAACTATGTAGAACTAAATACGAATAATAAAAATAATAAAAAATAACGAAAAAAAAGTTCTGCTTTCACCCTGGATTGAACTGGGGACCTTTAGATTTCCAGTCTAAGGCTCTCCCAATTGAACTATTTCGGTTCATGTTTATCACTTTTTATCAAACTTTGGCTTAATTATTATTAAACCAGGTACAAGTATAGGTCTGTACAAGAAGCCACAGCAAATACCCTTAATAAATTATAAAGAATCATGTTTACACCCTAAATAATATCTTAACTATTTAGCACTAGAAACGAATAATAAAAATAATAAAAAATAACGAAAAAAAAAGTTTGGCTTTCACCCTGGATTGAACTGGGGACCTTTAGATTTCCAGTCTAAGGCTCTCCCAATTGAACTATTTCGGTTCATGTTTATCACTTCTTATCAAACTTTGGCTTAATTATTATTAAACAAGGTACAAGTAGAGGTCTGTACAAGAAGCCAAAGCAAAACCCTTAATGAATTATGAAGAATCATGTTTACACCCCAAATAAAAATTTAACTATGTAGCACTAAATACGAATAATAAAAATAATAAAAAATAACGAAAAAAAAGTTCTGCTTTCACCCTGGATTGAACTGGGGACCTTTAGATTTCCAGTCTAAGGCTCTCCCAATTGAACTATTTCGGTTCATGTTTATCACTTCTTATCAAACTTTGGCTTAATTATTATTAAACAAGGTACAAGTAGAGGTTATGTACAAGAAGCCAAAGCAAAACCCTTAATGAATTATGAAGAATCATGTTTACACCCCAAATAATAATTTAACTATGTAGCACTAAATACGAATAATAAAAATAATAAAAAATAACGAAAAAAAAGTTCGGCTTTCACCCTGGATTGAACTGGGGACCTTTAGATTTCCAGTCTAAGGCTCTCCCAATTGAAATATTTCGGTTCATGTTTATCACTTCTTATCAAACTTTGGCTTAATTATTATTAAATAGGGTACAAGCAGGTATACTCAAACCTAGGTACAATAAGAGCGCTATTTTAGGCTTCCACTTACGGACCCATGCT
This sequence comes from Aspidapion aeneum, assembly GCA_963576565.1. NCBI lineage: Eukaryota > Metazoa > Arthropoda > Insecta > Coleoptera > Brentidae > Aspidapion > Aspidapion aeneum. The sequence goes on from OY755048.1 coordinate 45,605,798, forward strand.
AGGTGTGTCCCATGGCGCATCATTAGTTAGCCAACCAATTAACATTCCCTCAGGGGTTTCTTAGTTCTTCCTAGAGATCTGTACAAGAAGCCACAGCAAAACCCTTAATAAATTATTAAGAATCATGTTTACACCTCAAATAATAATATAACTATGTAGCACTAGATACAAATAATAAAAAAAATAAAAAATAACGAAAAAAAAAGTTCTGTTTTCTCCCTGGATTTTTACTGGGGACCTTTAGATTTCCAGTCTAAGGCTCTCCCAATTGAACTATTTCGGTTCATGTTTATCACTTCTTATCAAACTTTGGCTTAATTATTATTAAACAAGGTACAAGTAGAGGTCTGCACAAGAAGCCACAGCAAATACCCTTAATAAATTATAAAGAATCATGTTTACACCCTAAATAATACTTTCTATTTAGCACTAGAAACGAATAATAAAAATAATAAAAAATAACGAAAAAAAAAGTTTGGCTTTCACCCTGGATTGAACTGGGAACCTTTAGATTTCCAGTCTAAGGCTCTCCCAATTGAACTATTTCGGTTCATGTTTATCACTTCTTATCAAACTTTGGCTTAATTATTATTGAACTGGAAATCTAAAGGTACAAGTAGAGGTCTGTACAAGAAGCCAAAGCAAAACCCTTAATGAATTATGAAGAATCATGTTTACACCCCAAATAATAATTTAACTATGTAGCATTAATACGAATAATAAAAATAATAAAAAATAACGAAAAAAAAGTTCTGCTTTCACCCTGGATTGAACTGGGGACCTTTAGATTTCCAGTCTAAGGCTCTCCCAATTGAACTATTTCGGTTCATGTTTATCACTTCTTATCAAACTTTGGCTTAATTATTATTAAACAAGGTACAAGTAGAGGTCTGTACAAGAAGCCAAAGCAAAACCCTTAATGAATTATGAAGAATCATGTTTACACCCCAAATAATAATTTAACTATGTAGCACTAAATACAAATAATACAAATAATAAAAAATAACGAAAAAAAGTTCTGCTTTCACCCTGGATTGAACTGGGGACCTTTAGATTTCCAGTCTAAGGCTCTCCCAATTGAACTATTTCGGTTCATGTTTATCACTTCTTATCAAACTTTGGCTTAATTATTATTAAATAGGGTACAAGCAGGTATACTCAAACCTAGGTACAATAAGAGCGCTATTTTAGGCTTCCACTTACGGACCCATGCTAGGTGTGTCCCATGGCGCGTCATTAGTTAGCCAACCAATTAACATTCCCTCAGGAGTTTCTTAGTTCTTCCTAGAGATCTGTACAAGAAGCCACAGCAAAACCCTTAATAAATTATTAAGAATCATGTTTACACCTCAAATAATAATATAACTATGTAGCACTAGATACAAATAATAAAAAAAGTAAAAAATAACGAAAAAAAAAGTTCTGTTTTCTCCCTGGATTTTTACTGGGGACCTTTAGATTTCCAGTCTAAGGCTCTCCCAATTGAACTATTTCGGTTCATGTTTATCACTTCTTATCAAACTTTGGCTTAATTATTATTAAACAAGGTACAAGTAGAGGTCTGCACAAGAAGCCACAGCAAATACCCTTAATAAATTATAAAGAATCATGTTTACACCCCAAATAATAATTTAACTATTTAGCACTAGAAACGAATAATAAAAATAATAAAAAATACCGAAAAAAAAAGTTTGGCTTTCACCCTGGATTGAACTGGGGACCTTTAGATTTCCAATCTAAGGCTTTCCCAATTGAACTATTTCGGTTCATGTTTATCACTTCTTATCAAACTTTGGCTTAATTATTATTAAACAAGGTACAAGTAGAGATCTGTACAACAAGCCAAAGCAAAACCCTTAATGAATTATGAAGAATCATGTTTACACCCCAAATAATAAATTAACTATGTAGAACTAAATACGAATAATAAAAATAATAAAAAATAACGAAAAAAAAGTTCTGCTTTCACCCTGGATTGAACTGGGGACCTTTAGATTTCCAGTCTAAGGCTCTCCCAATTGAACTATTTCGGTTCATGTTTATCACTTTTTATCAAACTTTGGCTTAATTATTATTAAACCAGGTACAAGTAGAGGTCTGTACAAGAAGCCACAGCAAATACCCTTAATAAATTATAAAGAATCATGTTTACACCCTAAATAATATCTTAACTATTTAGCACTAGAAACGAATAATAAAAATAATAAAAAATAACGAAAAAAAAAGTTTGGCTTTCACCCTGGATTGAACTGGGGACCTTTAGATTTCCAGTCTAAGGCTCTCCCAATTGAACTATTTCGGTTCATGTTTATCACTTCTTATCAAACTTTGGCTTAATTATTATTAAACAAGGTACAAGTAGAGGTCTGTACAAGAAGCCAAAGCAAAACCCTTAATGAATTATGAAGAATCATGTTTACACCCCAAATAAAAATTTAACTATGTAGCACTAAATACGAATAATAAAAATAATAAAAAATAACGAAAAAAAAGTTCTGCTTTCACCCTGGATTGAACTGGGGACCTTTAGATTTCCAGTCTAAGGCTCTCCCAATTGAACTATTTCGGTTCATGTTTATCACTTCTTATCAAACTTTGGCTTAATTATTATTAAACAAGGTACAAGTAGAGGTTATGTACAAGAAGCCAAAGCAAAACCCTTAATGAATTATGAAGAATCATGTTTACACCCCAAATAATAATTTAACTATGTAGCACTAAATACGAATAATAAAAATAATAAAAAATAACGAAAAAAAAGTTCGGCTTTCACCCTGGATTGAACTGGGGACCTTTAGATTTCCAGTCTAAGGCTCTCCCAATTGAAATATTTCGGTTCATGTTTATCACTTCTTATCAAACTTTGGCTTAATTATTATTAAATAGGGTACAAGCAGGTATACTCAAACCTAGGTACAATAAGAGCGCTATTTTAGGCTTCCACTTACGGACCCATGCTAGGTGTGTCCCATGGCGCGTCATTAGTTAGCCAACCAATTAACATTCCCTCAGGGGTTTCTTAGTTCTTCCTAGAGATCTGTACAAGAAGCCACAGCAAAACCCTTAATAAATTATTAAGAATCATGTTTACACCTCAAATAATAATATAACTATGTAGCACTAGATACAAATAATAAAAAAAATAAAAAATAACGAAAAAAAAAGTTCTGTTTTCTCCCTGGATTTTTACTGGGGACCTTTAGATTTCCAGTCTAAGGCTCTCCCAATTGAACTATTTCGGTTCATGTTTATCACTTCTTATCAAACTTTGGCTTAATTATTATTAAACAAGGTACAAGTAGAGGTCTGCACAAGAAGCCACAGCAAATACCCTTAATAAATTATAAAGAACCATGTTTACACCCTAAATAATACTTTCTATTTAGCACTAGAAACGAATAATAAAAATAATAAAAAATAACGAAAAAAAAAGTTTGGCTTTCACCCTGGATTGAACTGGGAACCTTTAGATTTCCAGTCTAAGGCTCTCCCAATTGAACTATTTCGGTTCATGTTTATCACTTCTTATCAAACTTTGGCTTAATTATTATTGAACTGGAAATCTAAAGGTACAAGTAGAGGTCTGTACAAGAAGCCAAAGCAAAACCCTTAATGAATTATGAAGAATCATGTTTACACCCCAAATAATAATTTAACTATGTAGCATTAATACGAATAATAAAAATAATAAAAAATAACGAAAAAAAAGTTCTGCTTTCACCCTGGATTGAACTGGGGACCTTTAGATTTCCAGTCTAAGGCTCTCCCAATTGAACTATTTCGGTTCATGTTTATCACTTCTTATCAAACTTTGGCTTAATTATTATTAAACAAGGTACAAGTAGAGGTCTGTACAAGAAGCCAAAGCAAAACCCTTAATGAATTATGAAGAATCATGTTTACACCCCAAATAATAATTTAACTATGTAGCACTAAATACAAATAATACAAATAATAAAAAATAACGAAAAAAAGTTCTGCTTTCACCCTGGATTGAACTGGGGACCTTTAGATTTCCAGTCTAAGGCTCTCCCAATTGAACTATTTCGGTTCATGTTTATCACTTCTTATCAAACTTTGGCTTAATTATTATTAAATAGGGTACAAGCAGGTATACTCAAACCTAGGTACAATAAGAGCGCTATTTTAGGCTTCCACTTACGGACCCATGCTAGGTGTGTCCCATGGCGCGTCATTAGTTAGCCAACCAATTAACATTCCCTCAGGAGTTTCTTAGTTCTTCCTAGAGATCTGTACAAGAAGCCACAGCAAAACCCTTAATAAATTATTAAGAATCATGTTTACACCTCAAATAATAATATAACTATGTAGCACTAGATACAAATAATAAAAAAAGTAAAAAATAACGAAAAAAAAAGTTCTGTTTTCTCCCTGGATTTTTACTGGGGACCTTTAGATTTCCAGTATAAGGCTCTCCCAATTGAACTATTTCGGTTCATGTTTATCACTTCTTATCAAACTTTGGCTTAATTATTATTAAACAAGGTACAAGTAGAGGTCTGCACAAGAAGCCACAGCAAATACCCTTAATAAATTATAAAGAATCATGTTTACACCCCAAATAATAATTTAACTATTTAGCACTAGAAACGAATAATAAAAATAATAAAAAATACCGAAAAAAAAAGTTTGGCTTTCACCCTGGATTGAACTGGGGACCTTTAGATTTCCAATCTAAGGCTTTCCCAATTGAACTATTTCGGTTCATGTTTATCACTTCTTATCAAACTTTGGCTTAATTATTATTAAACAAGGTACAAGTAGAGATCTGTACAACAAGCCACAGCAAAACCCTTAATAAATTATTAAGAATCATGTTTACACCTCAAATAATAATATAACTATGTAGCACTAGATACAAATAATAAAAAAAATAAAAAATAATGAAAAAAAAAGTTCTGTTTTCACCCTGGATTGAACTGGGGACCTTTAGATTTCCCGTCTAAGGCTCTCTCAATTGAACTATTTCGGTTCATGTTTATCACTTTTTATCAAAATTTGGCTTAATTATTATTAAACAAGGTACAAGTAGAGGTCTGTACAAGAAGCCAAAGCAAAACCCTTAATGAATTATGAAGAATCATGTTTACGACCCAAATAATAATTTAACTATGTAGCACTAAATACGAATAATAAAAATAATAAAAATTAACGAAAAAAAAGTTCTGCTTTCACTCTGGATTGAACTGGGGACCTTTAGATTTCCAGTCTAAGGCTCTCCCAATTGAACTATTTCGGTTCATGTTTATCACTTCTTATCAAACTTTGGCTTAATTATTATTAAACAAGGTACAAGTAGAGGTCTGTACAAGAAGCCACAGCAAATACCCTTAATAAATTATAAAGAATCATGTTTACATCCTAAATAATACTTTCTATTTAGCACTAGAAACGAATAATAAAAATAATAAAAAATAACGAAAAAAAAGTTTGGCTTTCACCCTGGATTGAACTGGGGACCTTTAGATTTCCAGTCTAAGGCTCTCCCAATTGAACTATTTCGGTTCATGTTTATCACTTCTTATCAAACTTTGGCTTAATTATTATTAAACAAGGTACAAGTAGAGGTCTGTACAAGAAGCCACAGCAAATACCCTTAATAAATTATAAAGAATCATGTTTACACCCTAAATAATAATTTAACTATTTAGCACTAGAAACGAATAATAAAAAATAACGAAAAAAAAAGTTTGGCTTTCACCCTGGATTGAACTGGGGACCTTTAGATTTCCAGTCTAAGGCTCTCCCAATTGAACTATTTCGGTTCATGTTTATCACTTCTTATCAAACTTTGGCTTAATTATTATTAAGCAAGGTACAAGTAGAGGTCTGTACAAGAAGCCAAAGCAAAACCCTTAATGAATTATGAAGAATCATGTTTACACCCCAAATAAAAATTTAACTATGTAGCACTAAATAGGAATAATAAAAATAATAAAAAATAACGAAAAAAAAGTTCTGCTTTCACCCTGGATTGAACTGGGTACCTTTAGATTTTCAGTCTAAGGCTCTCCCAATTGAACTATTTCGGTTCATGTTTATCACTTCTTATCAAACTTTGGCTTAATTATTATTAAACAAGGTACAAGTAGAGGTCTGTACAAGAAGCCAAAGCAAAACCCTTAATGAATTATGAAGAATCATGTTTAAACCCCAAATAATAATTTAACTATGTAGCACTAAATACGAATAATAAAAATAATAAAAAATAACGAAAAAAAAGTTCTGCTTTCACCCTGGATTGAACTGGGGACCTTTAGATTTCCAGTCTAAGGCTCTCCCAATTGAACTATTTCGGTTCATGTTTATCACTTCTAATCAAACTTTGGCTTAATTATTATTAAATAGGGTACAAGCAGGTATACTCAAACCTAGGTACAATAAGAGCGCTATTTTAGGCTTCCACTTACGGACCCATGCTAGGTGTGTCCCATGGCGCGTCATTAGTTAGCCAACCAATTAACATTCCCTCAGGGGTTTCTTAGTTCTTCCTAGAGATCTGTACAAGAAGCCACAGCAAAACCCTTAATAAATTATTAAGAATCATGTTTACACCTCAAATAATAATATAACTATGTAGCACTAGATACAAATAATAAAAATAATAAAAAATAACGAAAAAAAAAGTTCTGTTTTCACCCTGGATTGAACTGGGGACCTTTAGATTTCCAGTCTAAGTCTCTCCCAATTGAACTATTTTGGTTCATGTTTATCACTTCTTATCAAACTTTGGCTTAATTATTATTAAAAAAGGTACAAGTAGAGGTCTGCACAAGAAGCCACAGCAAATACCCTTAATAAATTATAAAGAATCATGTTTACACCCCAAATAATAATTTAACTATTTAGCACTAGAAACGAATAATAAAAATAATAAAAAATACCGAAAAAAAAAGTTTGGCTTTCACCCTGGATTGAACTGGGGACCTTTAGATTTCCAGTCTAAGGCTCTCCCAATTGAACTATTTCGGTTCATGTTTATCACTTCTTATCAAACTTTGGCTTAATTATTATTAAACAAGGTACAAGTAGAGATCTGTACAACAAGCCACAGCAAAACCCTTAATAAATTATTAAGAATCATGTTTACACCTCAAATAATAATATAACTATGTAGCACTAGATACAAATAATAAAAAAAATAAAAAATAATGAAAAAAAAAGTTCTGTTTTCACCCTGGATTGAACTGGGGACCTTTAGATTTCCAGTCTAAGGCTCTCCCAATTGAACTATTTCGGTTCATGTTTATCACTTTTTATCAAACTTTGGCTTAATTATTATTAAACAAGGTACAAGTAGAGGTCTGTACAAGAAGCCAAAGCAAAACCCTTAATGAATTATGAAGAATCATGTTTACGACTCAAATAATAATTTAACTATGTAGCACTAAATACGAATAATAAAAATAATAAAAAATAACGAAAAAAAAGTTCTGCTTTCACTCTGGATTGAACTGGGTCCATTAGATTTCCAGTCGAAGGCTCTCCCAATTGAACTATTTCGGTTCATGTTTATCACTTCTTATCAAACTTTGGCTTAATTATTATTAAACAAGGTACAAGTAGAGGTCTGTACAAGAAGCCACAGCAAATACCCTTAATAAATTATAAAGAATCATGTTTACATCCTAAATAATACTTTCTATTTAGCACTAGAAACGAATAATAAAAATAATAAAAAATAACGAAAAAAAAAGTTTGGCTTTCACCCTGGATTGAACTGGGGACCTTTAGATTTCCAGTCTAAGGCTCTCCCAATTGAACTATTTCGGTTCATGTTTATCACTTCTTATCAAACTTTGGCTTAATTATTATTAAATAGGGTACAAGTAGGTATACTCAAACCTAGGTACAATAAGAGCGCTATTTTAGGCTTCCACTTACGGACCCATGCTAGGTGTGTCCCATGGCGCGTCATTAGTTAGCCAACCAATTAACATTCCCTCAGGGGTTTCTTAGTTCTTCCTAGAGATCTGTACAAGAAGCCACAGCAAAACCCTTAATAAATTATGAAGAATCATGTATACACCTCAAATAATAATATAACTATGTAGCACTAGATACAAATAATAAAAAAAATAAAAAATAACGAAAAAACAAGTTCTGTTTTCGCTCTGGATTGAACTGGGAACCTTTAGATTTCCAGTCTAAGGCTCTCCCAATTGAACTATTTCGGTTCATGTTTATCACTTCTTATCAAACTTTGGCTTAATTATTATTAAACAAGGTACAAGTAGAGGTCTGTACAAGAAGCCACAGCAAATACCCTTAATAAATTATAAAGAATCATGTTTACATCCTAAATAATACTTTCTATTTAGCACTAGAAACGAATAATAAAAATAATAAAAAATAACGAAAAAAAAAGTTTGGCTTTCACCCTGGATTGAACTGGGGACCTTTAGATTTCCAGTCTAAGGCTCTCCCAATTGAACTATTTCGGTTCATGTTTATCACTTCTTATCAAATTTTTGCTTAATTATTATTAAACAAGGTACAAGTAGAGGTCTGTACAAGAAGAAAAAGCAAAACCCTTAATGAATTATGAAGAATCATGTTTACACCCCAAATAATAATTTAACTATGTAGCACTAAATACGAATAATAAAAATAATAAAAAATAACGAAAAAAAAGTTCTGCTTTCACCCTGGATTGAACTGGGGACCTTTAGATTTCCAGTCTAAGGCTTTCCCAATTGAACTATTTCGGTTCATGTTTATCACTTCTTATCAAACTTTGGCTTAATTATTATTAAACAAGGTACAAGTAGAGGTCTGTACAAGAAGCCACAGCAAATACCCTTAATAAATTATAAAGAATCATGTTTACACCCTAAATAATAATTTAACTATTTAGCACTAGAAACGAATAATAAAAATAATAAAAAATACCGAAAAAAAAGTTTGGCTTTCACCCTGGATTGAACTGGGGACCTTTAGATTTCCAGTCTAAGGCTTTCCCAATTGAACTATTTCGGTTCATGTTTATCACTTCTTATCAAACTTTGGCTTAATTATTATTAAACAAGGTACAAGTAGAGGTCTGTACAAGAAGCCACAGCAAATACCCTTAATAAATTATAAAGAATCATGTTTACACCCCAAATAATAATTTAACTATTTAGCACTAGAAACAAATAATAAAAATAATAAAAAATACCGAAAAAAAAAGTTTGGCTTTCACCCTGGATTGAACTGGGGACCTTTAGATTTCCAGTCTAAGGCTCTCCCAATTGAACTATTTCGGTTCATGTTTATCACTTCTTATCAAACTTTGGCTTAATTATTATTAAACAAGGTACAAGTAGAGATCTGTACAAGAAGCCACAGCAAACCCTTAATAAATTATTAAGAATCATGTTTACACCTCAAATAATAATATAACTATGTAGCACTGGATACAAATAATAAAAAAAATAAAAAATAACAAAAAAAGAAGTTTGGATTTCACACTGGATTGAACTGGGGACCTTTAGATTTCCAGTCTAAGGCTTTCCCAATTGAACTATTTCGGTTCATGTTTATCACTTCTTATCAAACTTTGGCTTAATTATTATTAAACAAGGTACGAGTAGAGGTCTGTACAAGAAGCCAAAGCAAAACCCTTAATGAAATATGAAGAATCATGTTTACACCCCAAATAATAATTTAACTATGTAGCATTAATACGAATAATAAAAATAATAAAAAATAACGAAAAAAAAGTTCTGCTTTCACCCTGGATTGAACTGGGGACCTTTAGATTTCCAGTCTAAGGCTCTCCCAATTGAACTATTTCGGTTCATGTTTATCACTTCTTCTACAAGTAGAGGTCTGTACAAGAAGCCACAGCAAAATTCTTAATGAATTATGAAGAATCATGTTTACACCCCAAATAATAATTTAACTTTGTAGCACTAAATACGAATAATAAAAATAATAAAAAATAATGAAAAAAAAGTTCTGCTTTCACCCTGGATTGAACTAGGGACCTTTAGATTTCCAGTCTAAGGCTCGCCCAATTGAACTATTTCGGTTCATGTTTATCACTTCTTATCAAACTTTGGCTTAATTAATATTAAACAAGGTACAAGTAGAGGTCTGTACAAGAAGCCACAGCAAATACCCTTAATAAATTATAAAGAATCATGTTTACACCCCAAATAATAATTTAACTATTTAGCACTAGAAACGAATAATAAAAATAATAAAAAATTCCGAAAAAAAAGTTTGGCTTTCACCCTGGATTGAACTGGGGACCTTTAGATTTCCAGTCTAAGGCTCTCCCAATTGAACTATTTCGGTTCATGTTTATCACTTCTTATCAAACTTTGGCCTAATTATTATTAAATAGGGTACAAGCAGGTATACTCAAACCTAGGTACAATAAGAGCGCTATTTTAGGCTTCCACTTACGGACCCATGCTAGGTGTGTCCCATGGCGCGTCATTAGTTAGCCAACCAATTAACATTCCCTCAGGGGTTTCTTAGTTCTTCCTAGAGATCTGTACAAGAAGCCACAGCAAAACCCTTAATAAATGATTAAAAATCATGTTTACACCTCAAATAATAATATAACTATGTAGCACTAGATACAAATATTTAAAAAAATAAAAAATAACGAAAAAAAAAAGTTCTGTTTTCGCTCTGGATTGAACTGGGAACCTTTAGATTTCCAGTCTAAGGCTCTCCCAATTGAACTATTTTGGTTCATGTTTATCACTTCTTATCAAACTTTGGCTTAATTATTATTAAACAAGGTACAAGTAGAGGTCTGTACAAGAAGCCACAGCAAATACCCTTAATAAATTATAAAGAATCATGTTTACATCCTAAATAATATTTTCTATTTAGCACTAGAAACGAATAATAAAAATAATAACAAATAACGAAAAAAAAGTTTGGCTTTCACCCTGGATTGAACTGGGGACCTTTAGATTTCCAGTCTAAGGCTCTCCCAATTGAACTATTTCGGTTCATGTTTATCACTTCTTATCAAACTTTGGCTTAATTATTATTAAACAAGGTACAAGTAGAGGTCTGTACAAGAAGCCACAGCAAATACCCTTAATAAATTATAAAGAATCATGTTTACACCCTAAATAATAATTTAACTATTTAGCACTAGAAACGAATAATAAAAATAATAAAAAATAACGAAAAAAAAAGTTTGGCTTTCACCCTGGATTGAACTGGGGACCTTTAGATTTCCAGTCTAAGGCTCTCCCAATTGAACTATTTCGGTTAATGTTTATCACTTCTTATCAAACTTTGGCTTAATTATTATTAAACAAGGTACAAGTAGAGGTCTGTACAAGAAGCCACAGCAAATACCCTTAATAAATTATAAAGAATCATGTTTACACCTTAAATAATAATTTAACTATTTAGCACTAGAAACAAATAATAAAAATAATAAAAAATAACGAAAAAAAAAGTTTGGCTTTCACCCTGGATTGAACTGGGGACCTTTAGATTTCCAGTCTAAGGCTCTCCCAATTGAACTATTTCGGTTCATGTTTATCACTTCTTATCAAACTTTGGCTTAATTATTATTAAACAAGGTACAAGTAGAGGTATGTACAAGAAGCCAAAGCAAAAACCTTAATGAATTATGAAGAATCATGTTTACACCCCAAATAATAATTTAACTATGTAGCATTAATACGAATAATAAAAATAATAAAAAATAACAAAAAAAAAGTTCTGCTTTCACCCTGGATTGAACTGGGGACCTTTAGATTTCCAGTCTAAGGCTCTCCCAATTGAACTATTTCGGTTCATGTTTATCACTTCTTATCAAACTTTGGCTTAATTATTATTAAACAAGGTACAAGTAGAGGTCTGTACAAGAAGCCACAGCAAATACCCTTAATAAATTATAAAGAATCATGTTTACACCCCAAATAATAATTTAACTATTTAGCACTAGAAACGAATAATAAAAATAATAAAAAATACCGAAAAAAAAGTTTGGCTTTCACCCTGGATTGAACTGGGGACCTTTAGATTTCCAGTCTAAGGCTCTCCCAATTGAACTATTTCGGTTCATGTTTATCACTTCTTATCAAACTTTGGCTTAATTATTATTAAATAGGGTACAAGCAGGTATACTTAAACCTAGGTACAATAAGAGCGCTATTTTAGGCTTCCACTTACGGACCCATGCTAGGTGTGTCCCATGGCGCGTCCTTAGTTAGCCAACCAATTAACATTCCCTCAGGGGTTTCTTAGTTCTTCCTAGAGATCTGTACCACAGCAAAACCCTTAATAAATTATTAAGAATCATGTTTACACCCCAAATAATAATATAACTATGTAGCACTAGATACAAATAATAAAAATAAAAAAAAATAACGAAAAAAAAAAGTTCTGTTTTCACCCTGGATTGAACTGGGGACCTTTAGATTTCCAGTCTAAGGCTCTCCCAATTGAACTATTTCGGTTCATGTTTATCACGTCTTATCAAACTTTGGCTTAATTATTATTAAACAAGGTACAAGTAGAGGTCTGTACAAGAAGCCACAGCAAATACCCTTAATAAATTATAAAGAATCATGTTTACACCCTAAATAATAATTTAACTATTTAGCACTAGAAACGAATAATAAAAATAATAAAAAATAACGAAAAAAAAAGTTTGGCTTTCACCCTGGATTGAACTGGGGACCTTTAGATTTCCAGTCTAAGGCTCTCCCAGTTGAACTATTTCGGTTCATGTTTATAACTTCTTATCAAACTTTGGCTTAATTATTATTAAACAAGGTACAAGTAGAGGTCTGTACAAGAAGCCAAAGCAAAACCCTTAATGAATTATGAAGAATCATGTTTACACCCCAAATAATAATTTAACTATGTAGCACTAAATACGAATAATAAAAATAATAAAAAATAACGAAAAAAAAGTTTTGCTTTCACCCTGGATTGAACTGGGGACCTTTAGATTTCCAGTCTAAGGCTCTCCCAATTGAACTATTTCGGTTCATGTTTATCACTTCTTATCAAACTTTGGCTTAATTATTATTAAATAGGGTACAAGCAGGTATACTCAAACCTAGGTACAATAAGAGCGCTATTTTAGGCTTCCACTTACGGACCCATGCTAGGTGTGTCCCATGGCGCGTCATTAGTTAGCCAACCAATTAACATTCCCTCAGGGGTTTCTTAGTTCTTCCTAGAGATCTGTACAAGAAGCCACAGCAAAACCCTTAATAAATTATTAAGAATCATGTTTATACCTCAAATAATAATATAACTATGTAGCACTAGATACAAATAATAAAAAAAATAAAAAATAATAAAAAAAAAAGTTCTGTTTTCACCCTGGATTGAACTGGGGACCTTTAGATTTCCAGTCTAAGGCTCTCCCAATTGAACTATTTCGGTTCATGTTTATCACTTCTTATCAAACTTTGGCTTAATTATTATTAAACAAGGTACAAGTAGAGGTCTGTACAAGAAGCCACAGCAAATACTCTTAGTGAATTATAAAGAATCATGTTTACACCCCAAATAATAATTTAACTATTTAGCACTAGAAACGAATAATAAAAATAATAAAAAATACCGAAAAAAAAAGTTTGGCTTTCACCCTGGATTGAACTTGGGACCTTTAGATTTCCAGTCTAAGGCTCTCCCAATTGAACTATTTCGGTTCATGTTTATCACTTCTTATCAAACTTTGGCTTAATTATTATTAAACAAGGTACAAGTAGAGATCTGTACAAGAAGCCACAGTAAAACCCTTAATAAATTATTAAGAATCATGTTTACACCTCAAATAATAATATAACTATGTAGCACTAGATACAAATAATAAAAAAAATTAAAAATAACGAAAAAATAGGTTCTGTTTTCACCCTGAATTGAACTGGGGACCTTTAGATTTCCAGTCTAAGGCTCTCCCAAGTGAACTATTTCGGTTCATGTTTATCACTTTTTATCAAACTTTGGCTTAATTATTACCAAACAAGGTACAAGTAGAGGTCTGTACAAGAAGCCAAAGCAAAACCCTTAATGAATTATGAAGAATCATGTTTACGATCCAAATAATAATTTAACTATGTAGCACTAAATACGAATAATAAAAATAATAAAAAATAACGAAAAAAAAGTTCTGCTTTCACTCTGGATTGAACTGGGGACTTTTAGATTTCCAATCTAATGCTCTCCCAATTGAACTATTTCGGTTCATGTTTATCACTTCTTATCAATCTTTGGCTTAATTATTATTAAACAAGGTACAAGTAGAGGTCTGTACAAGAAGCTATAGCAAAACCCCCCAAGAATTATGAAGAACATGTATACAAACCAGATATTTATTTATCTATGTAGCACTAGATACAAATAATAAAAATAATAAAAAACAACGAAAAAAAAAGTTTTGTTTTCACCCTGGATTGAACTGGGGACCTTTAGATTTCCAGTCTAAGGCTCTCCCAATTGAACTATTTCGGTTCATGTTTATCACTTCTTATCAAACTTTGGCTTAATTATTATTAAACAAGGTACAAGTAGAGGTCTGTAAAAGAAGCCACAGCAAATACCCTTAATAAATTATAAAGAATCATGTTTACATCCTAAATAATACTTTCTATTTAGCACTAGAAACGAATAATAAAAATAATAAAAAATAACGAAAAAAAAAGTTTGGCTTTCACCCTGGATTGAACTGGGGACCTTTAGATTTCCAGTCTAAGGCTCTCCCAATTGAACTATTTCGGTTCATGTTTATCACTTCTTATCAAACTTTGGCTTAATTATTATTAAATAGGGTACAAGTAGGTATACTCAAACCTAGGTACAATAAGAGCGCTATTTTAGGCTTCCACTTACGGACCCATGCTAGGTGTGTCCCATGGCGCGTCATTAGTTAGCCAACCAATTAACATTCCCTCAGGGGTTTCTTAGTTCTTCCTAGAGATCTGTACAAGAAGCCACAGCAAAACCCTTAATAAATTATGAAGAATCATGTATACACCTCAAATAATAATATAACTATGTAGCACTAGATACAAATAATAAAAAAAATAAAAAATAACGAAAAAACAAGTTCTGTTTTCGCTCTGGATTGAACTGGGAACCTTTAGATTTCCAGTCTAAGGCTCTCCCAATTGAACTATTTCGGTTCATGTTTATCACTTCTTATCAAACTTTGGCTTAATTATTATTAAACAAGGTACAAGTAGAGGTCTGTACAAGAAGCCACAGCAAATACCCTTAATAAATTATAAAGAATCATGTTTACATCCTAAATAATACTTTCTATTTAGCACTAGAAACGAATAATAAAAATAATAAAAAATAACGAAAAAAAAAGTTTGGCTTTCACCCTGGATTGAACTGGGGACCTTTAGATTTCCAGTCTAAGGCTCTCCCAATTGAACTATTTCGGTTCATGTTTATCACTTCTTATCAAATTTTTGCTTAATTATTATTAAACAAGGTACAAGTAGAGGTCTGTACAAGAAGAAAAAGCAAAACCCTTAATGAATTATGAAGAATCATGTTTACACCCCAAATAATAATTTAACTATGTAGCACTAAATACGAATAATAAAAATAATAAAAAATAACGAAAAAAAAGTTCTGCTTTCACCCTGGATTGAACTGGGGACCTTTAGATTTCCAGTCTAAGGCTTTCCCAATTGAACTATTTCGGTTCATGTTTATCACTTCTTATCAAACTTTGGCTTAATTATTATTAAACAAGGTACAAGTAGAGGTCTGTACAAGAAGCCACAGCAAATACCCTTAATAAATTATAAAGAATCATGTTTACACCCTAAATAATAATTTAACTATTTAGCACTAGAAACGAATAATAAAAATAATAAAAAATACCGAAAAAAAAGTTTGGCTTTCACCCTGGATTGAACTGGGGACCTTTAGATTTCCAGTCTAAGGCTTTCCCAATTGAACTATTTCGGTTCATGTTTATCACTTCTTATCAAACTTTGGCTTAATTATTATTAAACAAGGTACAAGTAGAGGTCTGTACAAGAAGCCACAGCAAATACCCTTAATAAATTATAAAGAATCATGTTTACACCCCAAATAATAATTTAACTATTTAGCACTAGAAACAAATAATAAAAATAATAAAAAATACCGAAAAAAAAAGTTTGGCTTTCACCCTGGATTGAACTGGGGACCTTTAGATTTCCAGTCTAAGGCTCTCCCAATTGAACTATTTCGGTTCATGTTTATCACTTCTTATCAAACTTTGGCTTAATTATTATTAAACAAGGTACAAGTAGAGATCTGTACAAGAAGCCACAGCAAACCCTTAATAAATTATTAAGAATCATGTTTACACCTCAAATAATAATATAACTATGTAGCACTGGATACAAATAATAAAAAAAATAAAAAATAACAAAAAAAGAAGTTTGGATTTCACACTGGATTGAACTGGGGACCTTTAGATTTCCAGTCTAAGGCTTTCCCAATTGAACTATTTCGGTTCATGTTTATCACTTCTTATCAAACTTTGGCTTAATTATTATTAAACAAGGTACGAGTAGAGGTCTGTACAAGAAGCCAAAGCAAAACCCTTAATGAAATATGAAGAATCATGTTTACACCCCAAATAATAATTTAACTATGTAGCATTAATACGAATAATAAAAATAATAAAAAATAACGAAAAAAAAGTTCTGCTTTCACCCTGGATTGAACTGGGGACCTTTAGATTTCCAGTCTAAGGCTCTCCCAATTGAACTATTTCGGTTCATGTTTATCACTTCTTCTACAAGTAGAGGTCTGTACAAGAAGCCACAGCAAAATTCTTAATGAATTATGAAGAATCATGTTTACACCCCAAATAATAATTTAACTTTGTAGCACTAAATACGAATAATAAAAATAATAAAAAATAATGAAAAAAAAGTTCTGCTTTCACCCTGGATTGAACTAGGGACCTTTAGATTTCCAGTCTAAGGCTCGCCCAATTGAACTATTTCGGTTCATGTTTATCACTTCTTATCAAACTTTGGCTTAATTAATATTAAACAAGGTACAAGTAGAGGTCTGTACAAGAAGCCACAGCAAATACCCTTAATAAATTATAAAGAATCATGTTTACACCCCAAATAATAATTTAACTATTTAGCACTAGAAACGAATAATAAAAATAATAAAAAATTCCGAAAAAAAAGTTTGGCTTTCACCCTGGATTGAACTGGGGACCTTTAGATTTCCAGTCTAAGGCTCTCCCAATTGAACTATTTCGGTTCATGTTTATCACTTCTTATCAAACTTTGGCCTAATTATTATTAAATAGGGTACAAGCAGGTATACTCAAACCTAGGTACAATAAGAGCGCTATTTTAGGCTTCCACTTACGGACCCATGCTAGGTGTGTCCCATGGCGCGTCATTAGTTAGCCAACCAATTAACATTCCCTCAGGGGTTTCTTAGTTCTTCCTAGAGATCTGTACAAGAAGCCACAGCAAAACCCTTAATAAATTATTAAAAATCATGTTTACACCTCAAATAATAATATAACTATGTAGCACTAGATACAAATATTTAAAAAAATAAAAAATAACGAAAAAAAAAAGTTCTGTTTTCGCTCTGGATTGAACTGGGAACCTTTAGATTTCCAGTCTAAGGCTCTCCCAATTGAACTATTTTGGTTCATGTTTATCACTTCTTATCAAACTTTGGCTTAATTATTATTAAACAAGGTACAAGTAGAGGTCTGTACAAGAAGCCACAGCAAATACCCTTAATAAATTATAAAGAATCATGTTTACATCCTAAATAATATTTTCTATTTAGCACTAGAAACGAATAATAAAAATAATAACAAATAACGAAAAAAAAGTTTGGCTTTCACCCTGGATTGAACTGGGGACCTTTAGATTTCCAGTCTAAGGCTCTCCCAATTGAACTATTTCGGTTCATGTTTATCACTTCTTATCAAACTTTGGCTTAATTATTATTAAACAAGGTACAAGTAGAGGTCTGTACAAGAAGCCACAGCAAATACCCTTAATAAATTATAAAGAATCATGTTTACACCCTAAATAATAATTTAACTATTTAGCACTAGAAACGAATAATAAAAATAATAAAAAATAACGAAAAAAAAAGTTTGGCTTTCACCCTGGATTGAACTGGGGACCTTTAGATTTCCAGTCTAAGGCTCTCCCAATTGAACTATTTCGGTTAATGTTTATCACTTCTTATCAAACTTTGGCTTAATTATTATTAAACAAGGTACAAGTAGAGGTCTGTACAAGAAGCCACAGCAAATACCCTTAATAAATTATAAAGAATCATGTTTACACCTTAAATAATAATTTAACTATTTAGCACTAGAAACAAATAATAAAAATAATAAAAAATAACGAAAAAAAAAGTTTGGCTTTCACCCTGGATTGAACTGGGGACCTTTAGATTTCCAGTCTAAGGCTCTCCCAATTGAACTATTTCGGTTCATGTTTATCACTTCTTATCAAACTTTGGCTTAATTATTATTAAACAAGGTACAAGTAGAGGTATGTACAAGAAGCCAAAGCAAAAACCTTAATGAATTATGAAGAATCATGTTTACACCCCAAATAATAATTTAACTATGTAGCATTAATACGAATAATAAAAATAATAAAAAATAACAAAAAAAAAGTTCTGCTTTCACCCTGGATTGAACTGGGGACCTTTAGATTTCCAGTCTAAGGCTCTCCCAATTGAACTATTTCGGTTCATGTTTATCACTTCTTATCAAACTTTGGCTTAATTATTATTAAACAAGGTACAAGTAGAGGTCTGTACAAGAAGCCACAGCAAATACCCTTAATAAATTATAAAGAATCATGTTTACACCCCAAATAATAATTTAACTATTTAGCACTAGAAACGAATAATAAAAATAATAAAAAATACCGAAAAAAAAGTTTGGCTTTCACCCTGGATTGAACTGGGGACCTTTAGATTTCCAGTCTAAGGCTCTCCCAATTGAACTATTTCGGTTCATGTTTATCACTTCTTATCAAACTTTGGCTTAATTATTATTAAATAGGGTACAAGCAGGTATACTTGAACCTAGGTACAATAAGAGCGCTATTTTAGGCTTCCACTTACGGACCCATGCTAGGTGTGTCCCATGGCGCGTCCTTAGTTAGCCAACCAATTAACATTCCCTCAGGGGTTTCTTAGTTCTTCCTAGAGATCTGTACAAGAAGCCACAGCAAAACCCTTAATAAATTATTAAGAATCATGTTTATACCTCAAATAATAATATAACTATGTAGCACTAGATACAAATAATAAAAAAAATAAAAAATAATGAAAAAAAAAGTTCCGTTTTCACCCTGGATTGAACTGGGGACCTTTAGATTTCCAGTCTAAGGCTCTCCCAATTGAACTATTTCGGTTCATGTTTATCACTTCTTATAAAACTTTGGCTTAATTATTATTAAACAAGGTACAAGTAGAGGTCTGTACAAGAAGCCACAGCAAATACTCTTAGTGAATTATAAAGAATCATGTTTACACCCCAAATAATAATTTAACTATTTAGCACTAGAAACGAATAATAAAAATAATAAAAAATACCGAAAAAAAAAGTTTGGCTTTCACCCTGGATTGAACTTGGGACCTTTAGATTTCCAGTCTAAGGCTCTCCCAATTGAACTATTTCGTTCATGTTTATCACTTCTTATCAAACTTTGGCTTAATTATTATTAAACAAGGTACAAGTAGAGATCTGTACAAGAAGCCACAGTAAAACCCTTAATAAATTATTAAGAATCATGTTTACACCTCAAATAATAATATAACTATGTAGCACTAGATACAAATAATAAAAAAAATTAAAAATAACGAAAAAATAGGTTCTGTTTTCACCCTGAATTGAACTGGGGACCTTTAGATTTCCAGTCTAAGGCTCTCCCAAGTGAACTATTTCGGTTCATGTTTATCACTTTTTATCAAACTTTGGCTTAATTATTACCAAACAAGGTACAAGTAGAGGTCTGTACAAGAAGCCAAAGCAAAACCCTTAATGAATTATGAAGAATCATGTTTACGATCCAAATAATAAATTAACTATGTAGCACTAAATACGAATAATAAAAATAATAAAAAATAACGAAAAAAAAGTTCTGCTTTCACTCTGGATTGAACTGGGGACTTTTAGATTTCCAATCTAATGCTCTCCCAATTGAACTATTTCGGTTCATGTTTATCACTTCTTATCAAACTTTGGCTTAATTATTATTAAACAAGGTACAAGTAGAGGTCTGTACAAGAAGCTATAGCAAAACCCCCCAAGAATTATGAAGAACATGTATACAAACCAGATATTTATTTATCTATGTAGCACTAGATACAAATAATAAAAATAATAAAAAACAACGAAAAAAAAAGTTTTGTTTTCACCCTGGATTGAACTGGGGACCTTTAGATTTCCAGTCTAAGGCTCTCCCAATTGAACTATTTCGGTTCATGTTTATCACTTCTTATCAAACTTTGGCTTAATTATTATTAAACAAGGTACAAGTAGAGGTCTGTAAAAGAAGCCACAGCAAATACCCTTAATAAATTATAAAGAATCATGTTTACACCCTAAATAATACTTTCTATTTAGCACTAGAAACGAATAATAAAAATAATAAAAAATAACGAAAAAAAAAGTTTGGCTTTCACCCTGGATTGAACTGGGAACCTTTAGATTTCCAGTCTAAGGCTCTCCCAATTGAACTATTTCGGTTCATGTTTATCACTTCTTATCAAACTTTGGCTTAATTATTATTAAACAAGGTACAAGTAGAGGTCTGTACAAGAAGCCAAAGCAAAACCCTTAATGAATTATGAAGAATCATGTTTACACGACAAATAATAATTTAACTATGTAGCATTAATACGAATAATAAAAATAATAAAAAATAATGAAAAAAAAGTTCTGCTTTCACCCTGGATTGAACTGGGGACCTTTAGATTTCCAGTCTAAGGCTCTCCCAATTGAACTATTTCGGTTCATGTTTATCACTTCTTATCAAACTTTGGCTTAATTATTATTAAACAAGGTACAAGTAGAGGTCTGTACAAGAAGCCACAGCAAATACCCTTAATAAATTATAAAGAATCATGTTTACACCCTAAATAATAATTTAACTATTTAGCACTAGAAACGAATAATAAAAATAATAAAAAATAACGAAAAAAAAAGTTTGGCTTTCACCCTGGATTGAACTGGGGACCTTTAGATTTCCAGTCTAAGGCTCTTCCAATTGAACTATTTCGGTTAATGTTTATCACTTCTTATCAAACTTTGGCTTAATTATTATTAAACAAGGTACAAGTAGAGGTCTGTACAAGAAGCCACAGCAAATATCCTTAATAAATTATAAAGAATCATGTTTACACCTTAAATAATAATTTAACTATTTAGCACTAGAAACAAATAATAAAAATAATAAAAAATAACGAAAAAAAAAGTTTGGCTTTCACCCTGGATTGAACTGGGGACCTTTAGATTTCCAGTCTAAGGCTCTCCCAATTGAACTATTTCGGTTCATGTTTATCACTTCTTATCAAACTTTGGCTTAATTATTATTAAACAAGGTACAAGTAGAGGTCTGTACAAGAAGCCACAGCAAATACCCTTAATAAATTATAAAGAATCATGTTTACACCCCAAATAATAATTTAACTATTTAGCACTAGAAACGAATAATAAAAATAATAAAAAATACCGAAAAAAAAGTTTGGCTTTCACCCTGGATTGAACTGGGGACCTTTAGATTTCCAGTCTAAGGCTCTCCCAATTGAACTATTTCGGTTAATGTTTATCACTTCTTATCAAACTTTGGCTTAATTATTATTAAACAAGTTACAAGTAGAGGTCTGTACAAGAAGCCAAAGCAAAACCCTTAATGAATTATGAAGAATCATGTTTACACCCCAAATAATAATTTAACTATGTAGCACTAAATACGAATAATAAAAATAATAAAAAATAACGAAAAAAAAGTTCTGCTTTCACCCTGGATTGAACTAGGGACCTTTAGATTTCCAGTCTAAGGCTCTCCCAATTGAACTATTTCGGTTCATGTTTATCACTTCTTATCAAACTTTGGCTTAATTATTATTAAACAAGGTACAAGTAGAGGTCTGTACAAGAAGCCACAGCAAATACCCTTAATAAATTATAAAGAATCATGTTTACACCCCAAATAATAATTTAACTATTTAGCACTAGAAACGAATAATAAAAATAATAAAAAATACCGAAAAAAAAGTTTGGCTTTCACCCTGGATTGAACTGGGGACCTTTAGATTTCCAGTCTAAGGCTCTCCCAATTGAACTATATCGGTTCATGTTTATCACTTCTTATCAAACTTTGGCTTAATTATTATTAAATAGGGTACAAGCAGGTATACTCAAACCTAGGTACAATAAGAGCGCTATTTTAGGCTTCCACTTGCGGACCCATGCTAGGTGTGTCCCATGGCGCGTCATTAGTTAGCCAACCAATTAACATTCCCTCAGGGGTTTCTTAGTTCTTCCTAGAGATCTGTACCACAGCAAAACCCTTAATAAATTATTAAGAATCATGTTTACACCCCAAATAATAATATAACTATGTAGCACTAGATACAAATAATAAAAATAAAAAAAAATAACGAAAAAAAAAGTTCTGTTTTCACCCTGGATTGAACTGGGGACCTTTAGATTTCCAGTCTAAGGCTCTCCCAATTTAACTATTTCGGTTCATGTTTATCACGTCTTATCAAACTTTGGCTTAATTATTATTAAACAAGGTACAAGTAGAGGTCTGTACAAGAAGCCACAGCAAATACCCTTAATAAATTATAAAGAATCATGTTTACACCCTAAATAATAATTTAACTATTTAGCACTAGAAACGAATAATAAAAATAATAAAAAATAACGAAAAAAAAAAGTTTACCACCACCCTGGATTGAACTGGGGATTTTTAGATTTCCAGTCTAAGGCTCTCCCAATTGAACTATTTCGGTTCATGTTTATAACTTCTTATCAAACTTTGGCTTAATTATTATTAAACAAGGTACAAGTAGAGGTCTGTACAAGAAGCCAAAGCAAAACCCTTAATGAATTATGAAGAATCATGTTTACACCCCAAATAATAATTTAACTATGTAGCACTAAATACGAATAATAAAAATAATAAAAAATAACGAAAAAAAAGTTTTGCTTTCACCCTGGATTGAACTGGGGACCTTTAGATTTCCAGTCTAAGGCTCTCCCAATTGAACTATTTCGGTTCATGTTTATCACTTCTTATCAAACTTTGGCTTAATTATTATTAAATAGGGTACAAGCAGGTATACTCAAACCTAGGTACAATAAGAGCGCTATTTTAGGCTTCCACTTACGGACCCATGCTAGGTGTGTCCCATGGCGCGTCATTAGTTAGCCAACCAATTAACATTCCCTCAGGGGTTTCTTAGTTCTTCCTAGAGATCTGTACAAGAAGCCACAGCAAAACCCTTAATAAATTATTAAGAATCATGTTTACACCTCAAATAATAATATAACTATGTAGCACTAGATACAAATAATAAAAAAAATAGAAAATAACGAAAAAAAAAGTTCTGTTTTCACCCTGGATTGAACTGGGGACCTTTAGATTTCCAGTCTAAGGCTCTCCCAATTGAACTATTTCGGTTCATGTTTATCACTTCTTATCAAACTTTGGCTTAATTATTATTAAACAAGGTACAAGTAGAGGTCTGTACAAGAAGCCACAGCAAATACTCTTAGTGAATTATAAAGAATCATGTTTACACCCCAAATAATAATTTAACTATTTAGCACTAGAAACGAATAATAAAAATAATAAAAAATACCGAAAAAAAAAGTTTGGCTTTCACCCTGGATTGAACTGGGGACCTTTAGATTTCCAGTCTAAGACTCTCCCAATTGAACTATTTCGGTTCATGTTTATCACTTCTTATCAAACTTTGGCTTAATTATTATTAAACAAGGTACAAGTAGAGATCTGTACAAGAAGCCACAGTAAAACCCTTAATAAATTATTAAGAATCATGTTTACACCTCAAATAATAATATAACTATGTAGCACTAGATACAAATAATAAAAAAAATTAAAAATAACGAAAAAATAGGTTCTGTTTTCACCCTGGATTGAACTGGGGACCTTTAGATTTCCAGTCTAAGGCTCTCCCAATTGAACTATTTCGGTTCATGTTTATCACTTTTTATCAAACTTTGGCTTAATTATTACCAAACAAGGTACAAGTAGAGGTCTGTACAAGAAGCCAAAGCAAACCCCTTAATGAATTATGAAGAATCATGTTTACGACCCAAATAATAATTTAACTATGTAGCACTAAATACGAATAATAAAAATAATAAAAAATAACGAAAAAAAAGTTCTGCTTTCACTCTGGATTGAACTGGGGACTTTTAGATTTCCAATCTAAGGCTCTCCCAATTGAACTATTTCGGTTCATGTTTATCACTTCTTATCAAACTTTGGCTTAATTATTATTAAACAAGGTACAAGTAGAGGTCTGTACAAGAAGCTATAGCAAAACCCCCCAAGAATTATGAAGAACATGTATACAAACCAGATATTTATTTATCTATGTAGCACTAGATACAAATAATAAAAATAATAAAAAATAACGAAAAAAAAAGTTTTGTTTTCACCCTGGATTGAACTGGGGACCTTTAGATTTCCAGTCTAAGGCTCTCCCAATTGAACTATTTCGGTTCATGTTTATCACTTCTTATCAAACTTTGGCTTAATTATTATTAAACAAGGTACAAGTAGAGGTCTGTAAAAGAAGCCACAGCAAATACCCTTAATAAATTATAAAGAATCATGTTTACACCCTAAATAATACTATCTATTTAGCACTAGAAACGAATAATAAAAATAATCAAAAATAACGAAAAAAAAAGTTTGGCTTTCACCCTGGATTGAACTGGGAACCTTTAGATTTCCAGTCTAAGGCTCTCCCAATTGAACTATTTCGGTTCATGTTTATCACTTCTTATCAAACTTTGGCTTAATTATTATTAAACAAGGTACAAGTAGAGGTCTGTACAAGAAGCCAAAGCAAAACCCTTAATGAATTATGAAGAATCATGTTTACACCCCAAATAATAATTTAACTATGCAGCATTAATACGAATAATAAAAATAATAAAAAATAACGAAAAAAAAGTTCTGCTTTCACCCTGGATTGAACTGGGGACCTTTAGATTTCCAGTCTAAGGCTCTCCCAATTGAACTATTTCGGTTCATGTTTATCACTTCTTATCAAACTTTGGTTTAATTATTATTAAACAAGGTACAAGTAGAGGTCTGTACAAGAAGCCAAAGCAAAACCCTTAATGAATTATGAAGAATCATGTTTACACCCCAAATAATAATTTAACTATGTAGCACTAAATACAAATAATAAAAATAATAAAAAATAACGAAAAAAAAGTTCTGCTTTCACCCTGGATTGAACTAGGGACCTTTAGATTTCCAGTCTAAGGCTCTCCCAATTGAACTATTTCGGTTCATGTTTATCACTTCTTATCAAACTTTGGCTTAATTATTATTAAACAAGGTACAAGTAGAGGTCTGTACAAGAAGCCACAGCAAATACCCTTAATAAATTATAAAGAATCATGTTTACACCCCAAATAATAATTTAACTATTTAGCACTAGAAACGAATAATAAAAATAATAAAAAATACCGAAAAAAAAGTTTGGCTTTCACCCTGGATTGAACTGGGGACCTTTAGATTTCCAGTCTAAGGCTCTCCCAATTGAACTATTTCGGTTCATGTTTATCACTTCTTATCAAACTTTGGCTTAATTATTATTAAATAGGGTACAAGCAGGTATACTCAAACCTAGGTACAATAAGAGCGCTATTTTAGGCTTCCACTTACGGACCCATGCTAGGTGTGTCCCATGGCGCGTCATTAGTTAGCCAACCAATTAACATTCCCTCAGGGGTTTCTTAGTTCTTCCTAGAGATCTGTACCACAGCAAAACCCTTAATAAATTATTAAGAATCATGTTTACACCCCAAATAATAATATAACTATGTAGCACTAGATACAAATAATAAAAATAAAAAAAAATAACGAAAAAAAAAGTTCTGTTTTCACCCTGGATTGAACTGGGGACCTTTAGATTTCCAGTCTAAGGCTCTCCCAATTGAACTATTTCGGTTCATGTTTATCACGTCTTATCAAACTTTGGCTTAATTATTATTAAACAAGGTACAAGTAGAGGTCTGTACAAGAAGCCAAAGCAAAACCCTTAATGAATTATGAAGAATCATGTTTACACCCCAAATAATAATTTAACTATTTAGCACTAGAAACGAATAATAAAAATAATAAAAAATAACGAAAAAAAAAGTTTGGCTTTCACCCTGGATTGAACTGGGGACCTTTAGATTTCCAGTCTAAGGCTCTCCCAATTGAACTATTTCGGTTCATGTTTATAACTTCTTATCAAACTTTGGCTTAATTATTATTAAACAAGGTACAAGTAGAGGTCTGTACAAGAAGCCAAAGCAAAACCCTTAATGAATTATGAAATAATAATTTAACTATGTAGCACTAAATACGAATAATAAAAATAATAAAAAATAACGAAAAAAAAGTTTTGCTTTCACCCTGGATTGAACTGGGGACCTTTAGATTTCCAGTCTAAGGCTCTCCCAATTGAACTATTTCGGTTCATGTTTATCACTTCTTATCAAACTTTGGCTTAATTATTATTAAATAGGGTACAAGCAGGTATACTCAAACCTAGGTACAATAAGAGCGCTATTTTAGGCTTCCACTTACGGACCCATGCTAGGTGTGTCCCATGGCGCGTCATTAGTTAGCCAACCAATTAACATTCCCTCAGGGGTTTCTTAGTTCTTCCTAGAGATCTGTACAAGAAGCCACAGCAAAACCCTTAATAAATTATTAAGAATCATTTTTACACCTCAAATAATAATATAACTATGTAGCACTAGATACAAATAATAAAAAAAATAAAAAATAACGAAAAAAAAAGTTCTGTTTTCACCCTGGATTGAACTGGGGACCTTTAGATTTCCAGTCTAAGGCTCTCCCAATTGAACTATTTCGGTTCATGTTTATCACTTCTTATCAAACTTTGGCTTAATTATTATTAAACAAGGTACAAGTAGAGGTCTGTACAAGAAGCCACAGCAAATACTCTTAGTGAATTATAAAGAATCATGTTTACACCCCAAATAATAATTTAACTATTTGGCACTAGAAACGAATAATAAAAATAATAAAAAATACCAAAAAAAAAAGTTTGGCTTTCACCCTGGATTGAACTGGGGACCTTTAGATTTCCAGTCTAAGGCTCTCCCAATTGAACTATTTCGGTTCATGTTTATCATTTCTTATCAAACTTTGGCTTAATTATTATTAAACAAGGTACAAGTAGAGATCTGTACAAGAAGCCACAGTAAAACCCTTAATAAATTATTAAGAATCATGTTTACACCTCAAATAATAATATAACTATGTAGCACTAGATACAAATAATAAAAAAAATTAAAAATAACGAAAAAATAGGTTCTGTTTTCACCTTGGATTGAACTGGGGACCTTTAGATTTCCAGTCTAAGGCTCTCCCAATTGAACTATTTCGGTTCATGTTTATCACTTTTTATCAAACTTTGGCTTAATTATTACTAAACAAGGTACAAGTAGAGGTCTGTACAAGAAGCCAAAGCAAAACCCTTAATGAATTATGAAGAATCATGTTTACGACCCAAATAATAATTTAACTATGTAGCACTAAATACAAATAATAAAAATAATAAAAAATAACGAAAAAAAAGTTCTGCTTTCACTCTGGATTGAACAGGGGACTTTTAGATTTCCAGTCTAAGGCTCTCCCAATTGAACTATTTCGGTTCATGTTTATCACTTCTTATCAAACTTTGGCTGAATTATTATTAAACAAGGTACAAGTAGAGGTCTGTACAAGAAGCTATAGCAAAACCCCCCAAGAATTATGAAGAACATGTATACAAACCAGATATTTATTTATCTATGTAGCACTAGATACAAATAATAAAAATAATAAAAAATAACGAAAAAAAAAGTTTTGTTTTCACCCTGGATTGAACTGGGGACCTTTAGATTTCCAGTCTAAGGCTCTCCCAATTGAACTATTTCGGTTCATGTTTATCACTTCTTATCAAACCTTGGCTTAATTATTATTAAACAAGGTACAAGTAGAGGTCTGTAAAAGAAGCCACAGCAAATACCCTTAATAAATTATAAAGAATCATGTTTACACCCTAAATAATACTTTCAATTTAGCACTAGAAACGAATAATAAAAATAATAAAAAATAACGAAAAAAAAAGTTTGGCTTTCACCCTGGATTGAACTGGGAACCTTTAGATTTCCAGTCTAAGGCTCTCCCAATTGAACTATTTCGGTTCATGTTTATCACTTCTTATCAAACTTTGGCTTAATTATTATTAAACAAGGTACAAGTAGAGGTCTGTACAAGAAGCCAAAGCAAAACCCTTAATGAATTATGAAGAATCATGTTTACACCCCAAATAATAATTTAACTATGTAGCACTAAATACAAATAATAAAAATAATAAAAAATAACGAAAAAAAAGTTCTGCTTTCACCCTGGATTGAACTAGGGACCTTTAGATTTCCAGTCTAAGGCTCTCCCAATTGAACTATTTCGGTTCATGTTTATCACTTCTTATCAAACTTTGGCTTAATTATTATTAAACAAGGTACAAGTAGAGGTCTGTACAAGAAGCCACAGCAAATACCCTTAATAAATTATAAAGAATCATGTTTACACCCCAAATAATAATTTAACTATTTAGCACTAGAAACGAATAATAAAAATAATAAAAAATACCGAAAAAAAAGTTTGGCTTTCACCCTGGATTGAACTGGGGACCTTTAGATTTCCAGTCTAAGGCTCTCCCAATTGAACTATTTCGGTTCATGTTTATCACTTCTTATCAAACTTTGGCTTAATTATTATTAAATGGGGTACAAGCAGGTATACTCAAACCTAGGTACAATAAGAGCGCTATTTTAGGCTTCCACTTACGGACCCATGCTAGGTGTGTCCCATGGCGCGTCATTAGTTAGCCAACCAATTAACATTCCCTCAGGGGTTTCTTAGTTCTTCCTAGAGATCTGTACCACAGCAAAACCCTTAATAAATTATTAAGAATCATGTTTACACCTCAAGTAATAATATAAATATGTAGCACTAGATACAAATAATAAAAAAAAAAAAAAATAACGAAAAAAAAAGTT
Source organism: Aspidapion aeneum (assembly GCA_963576565.1). Classification (NCBI taxonomy): domain Eukaryota; kingdom Metazoa; phylum Arthropoda; class Insecta; order Coleoptera; family Brentidae; genus Aspidapion; species Aspidapion aeneum. The sequence goes on from OY755048.1 coordinate 45,635,112, forward strand.
CTGTTTTCACCCTGGATTAAACTGGGGACCTTTAGATTTCCAGTCTAAGGCTCTCCCAATTGAACTATTTCGGTTCATGTTTATCACGTCTTATCAAACTTTGGCTTAATTATTATTAAACAAGGTACAAGTAGAGGTCTGTACAAGAAGCCACAGCAAATACCCTTAATAAATTACAAAGAATCATGTTTACACCCTAAATAATAATTTAACTATTTAGCACTAGAAACGAATAATAAAAATAATAAAAAATAACGAAAAAAAAAGTTTGGCTTTCACCCTGGATTGAACTGGGGACCTTTAGATTTCCAGTCTAAGGCTCTCCCAACTGAACTATTTCGGTTCATGTTTATCACTTCTTATCAAACTTTGGCCTAATTATTATTAAACAAGGTACAAGTAGAGGTCTGTACAAGAAGCCAAAGCAAAACCCTTAATGAATTATGAAGAATCATGTTTACACCCCAAATAAAAATTTAACTATGTAGCACTAAATACGAATAATAAAAATAATAAAAAATAACGAAAAAAAAGTTCTGCTTTCACCCTGGATTGAACTGGAGACCTTTAGATTTCCAGTCTAAGGCTCTCCCAATTGAACTATTTTGGTTCATGTTTATCACTTCTTATCAAACTTTGGCTTAATTATTATTAAACAAGGTACAAGTAGAGGTCTGTACAAGAAGCCAAAGCAAAACCCTTAATGAATTATGAAGAATCATGTTTACACCCCAAATAATAATTTAACTATGTAGAACTAAATACGAATAATAAAAATTATAAAAAATAACGAAAAATAAGTTCTGCTTTCACCCTGGATTGAACTGGGGACCTTTAGATTTCCAGTCTAAGGCTCTCCCAACTGAACTATTTTGGTTCATGTTTATCACTTCTTATCAAACTTTGGCCTAATTATTATTAAACAAGGTACAAGTAGAGGTCTGTACAAGAAGCCAAAGCAAAACCCTTAATGAATTATGAAGAATCATGTTTACACCCCAAATAAAAATTTAACTATGTAGCACTAAATACGAATAATAAAAATAATAAAAAATAACGAAAAAAAAGTTCTGCTTTCACCCTGGATTGAACTGGAGACCTTTAGATTTCCAGTCTAAGGCTCTCCCAATTGAACTATTTTGGTTCATGTTTATCACTTCTTATCAAACTTTGGCTTAATTATTATTAAACAAGGTACAAGTAGAGGTCTGTACAAGAAGCCAAAGCAAAACCCTTAATGAATTATGAAGAATCATGTTTACACCCCAAATAATAATTTAACTATGTAGAACTAAATACGAATAATAAAAATAATAAAAAATAACGAAAAAAAAGTTCTGCTTTCACCCTGGATTGAACTGGGGACCTTTAGATTTCCAGTCTAAGGCTCTCCCAATTGAACTATTTCGGTTCATGTTTATCACTTTTTATCAAACTTTGGCTTAATTATTATTAAACAAGGTACAAGTAGAGGTCTGCACAAGAAGCCACAGCAAATACCCTTAATAAATTATTAAGAATCATGTTTACACCTCAAATAATAATATAACTATGTAGCACTAGATACAAATAATAAAAATAAAAACAAATAACGAAAAAAAAAGTTCTGTTTTCACCCTGGATTGAACTGGGGACCTTTAGATTTCCAGTCTAAGGCTCTCCCAATTGAACTATTTCGGTTCATGTTTATCACGTCTTATCAAACTTTGGCTTAATTATTATTAAACAAGGTACAAGTAGAGGTCTGTACAAGAAGCCACAGCAAATACCCTTAATAAATTATAAAGAATCATGTTTACACCCTAAATAATAATTTAACTATTTAGCACTAGAAACGAATAATAAAAATAATAAAAAATAACGAAAAAAAAAGTTTGGCTTTCACCCTGGATTGAACTGGGGACCTTTAGATTTCCAGTCTAAGGCTCTCCCAATTGAACTATTTCGGTTCATGTTTATCACTTCTTATCAAACTTTGGCTTAATTATTATTAAACAAGGTACAAGTAGAGGTCTGTACAAGAAGCCAAAGCAAAACCCTTAATGAATTATGAAGAATCATGTTTACACCCCAAATAAAAATTTAACTATGTAGCACTTAATACGAATAATAAAAATAATAAAAAATAACGAAAAAAAAGTTCTGCTTTCACCCTGGATTGAACTGGGGACCTTTAGATTTCCAGTCTAAGGCTCTCCCAATTGAACTATTTCGGTTCATGTTTATCACTTCTTATCAAACTTTGGCTTAATTATTATTAAACAAGGTACAAGTAGAGGTCTGCACAAGAAGCCACAGCAAATACCCTTAATAAATTATAAAGAATCATGTTTACACCTCAAATAATAATTTAACTATTTAGCACTAGAAACGAATAATAAAAATAATAAAAAATACCGAAAAAAAAGTTCTGCTTTCACCCTGGATTGAACTGGGGACCTTTAGATTTCCAATCTAAGGCTCTCCCAATTGAACTATTTCGGTTCATGTTTATCACTTCTTATCAAACTTTGGCTTAATTATTATTAAACAAGGAACAAGTAGAGGTCTGTACAAGAAGCCAAAGCAAAACCCTTAATGAATTATGAAGAATCATGTTTACACCCCAAATAATAATTTAACTATGTAGCACTAAATACGAATAATAAAAATAATAAAAAATAACGAAAATAAAGTTCTGCTTTCACCCTGGATTGAACTGGGGACCTTTAGATTTCCAGTCTAAGGCTCTCCCAATTGAACTATTTCGGTTCATGTTTATCACTTCTTATCAAACTTTGGCTTAATTATTATTAAATAGGGTACAAGCAGGTATACTCAAACCTAGGTACAATAAGAGCGCTATTTTAGGCTTCCACTTACGGACCCATGCTAGGTGTGTCCCATGGCGCGTCATTAGTTAGCCAACCAATTAACATTCCCTCAGGGGTTTCTTAGTTCTTCCTAGAGATCTGTACAAGAAGCCACAGCAAAACCCTTAATAAATTATTAAAAATCATGTTTACACCTCAAATAATAATATAACTATGTAGCACTAGATACAAATAATAAAAAAAATAAAAAATAACGAAAAAAAAAGTTCTGTTTTCACCCTGGATTGAACTGGGGACCTTTAGATTTCCAGTCTAAGGCTCTCCCATTTAAACTATTTCGGTTCATGTTTATCACTTCTTATCAAACTTTGGCTTAATTATTATTAAACAGGGTACAAGTAGAGGTCTGCACAAGAAGCCACAGCAAATACCCTTAATAAATTATAAAGAATCATGTTTACACCCCAAATAATAATTTAACTATTTAGCACTAGAAACGAATAATAAAAATAATAAAAAATACCGAAAAAAAAAGTTTGGCTTTCACCCTGGATTGAACTGGGGACCTTTAGATTTCCAGTCTAAGGCTCTCCCATTTGAACTATTTCGGTTCATGTTTATCACTTCTTATCAAACTTTGGCTTAATTATTATTAAACAAGGTACAAGTAGAGATCTGTACAACAAGCCACAGCAAAACCCTTAATAAATTATTAAGAATCATGTTTACACCTCAAATAATAATATAACTATGTAGCACTAGATACAAATAATAAAAAAAATAAAAAATAATGAAAAAAAAAGTTCTGTTTTCACCCTGGATTGAACTGGGGACCTTTAGATTTCCAGTCTAAGGCTCTCCCAATTGAACTATTTCGGTTCATGTTTATCACTTTTTATCAAACTTTGGCTTAATTATTATTAAACAAGGTACAAGTAGAGGTCTGTACAAGAAGCCAAAGCAAAACCCTTAATGAATTATGAAGAATCATGTTTACGACCCAAATAATAATTTAACTATGTAGCACTAAATACGAATAATAAAAATAATAAAAAATAACGAAAAAAAAGTTCTGCTTTCACTCTGGATTGAACTGGGTCCTTTAGATTTCCAGTCTAAGGCTCTCCCAATTGAACTATTTCGGTTCATGTTTATCACTTCTTATCAAACTTTGGCTTAATTATTATTAAACAAGGTACAAGTAGAGGTCTGTACAAGAAGCCACAGCAAATACCCTTAATAAATTATAAAGAATCATGTTTACATCCTAAATAATACTTTCTATTTAGCACTAGAAACGAATAATAAAAATAATAAAAAATAACGAAAAAAAAAGTTTGGCTTTCACCCTGGATTGAACTGGGGACCTTTAGATTTCCAGTCTAAGGCTCTCCCAATTGAACTATTTCGGTTCATGTTTATCACTTCTTATCAAACTATGGCTTAATTATTATTAAATAGGGTACAAGTAGGTATACTCAAACCTAGGTACAATAAGAGCGCTATTTTAGGCTTCCACTTACGGACCCATGCTAGGTGTGTCCCATGGCGCGTCATTAGTTAGCCAACCAATTAACATTCCCTCAGGGGTTTCTTAGTTCTTCCTAGAGATCTGTACAAGAAGCCACAGCAAAACCCTTAATAAATTATGAAGAATCATGTTTACACCTCAAGTAATAATATAACTATGTAGCACTAGATACAAATAATAAAAAAAATAAAAAATAACGAAAAAAAAAGTTCTGTTTTCGCTCTGGATTGAACTGGGAACCTTTAGATTTCCAGTCTAAGGCTCTCCCAATTGAACTATTTCGGTTCATGTTTATCCCTTCTTATCAAACTTTGGCTTAATTATTATTAAACAAGGTACAAGTAGAGGTCTGTACAAGAAGCCACAGCAAATACCCTTAATAAATTATAAAGAATCATGTTTACATCCTAAATAATAATTTAACTATGTAGCACTAAATACGAATAATAAAAATAATAAAAAATAACGAAAAAAAAGTTCTGCTTTCACTCTGGATTGAACTGGGTCCTTTAGATTTCCAGTCTAAGGCTCTCCCAATTGAACTATTTCGGTTCATGTTTATCACTTCTTATCAAACTTTGGCTTAATTATTATTAAACAAGGTACAAGTAGAGGTCTGTACAAGAAGCCACAGCAAATACCCTTAAGAAATTATAAAGAATCATGTTTACACCCTAAATAATAATTTAACTATTTAGCACTAGAAACGAATAATAAAAATAATAAAAAATACCGAAAAAAAAGTTTGGCTTTCACCCTGGATTGAACTGGGGACCTTTAGATTTCCAGTCTAAGGCTTTCCCAATTGAACTATTTCGGTTCATGTTTATCACTTCTTATCAAACTTTGGCTTAATTATTATTAAACAAGGTACAAGTAGAGGTCTGTACAAGAAGCCACAGCAAATACCCTTAATAAATTATAAAGAATCATGTTTACACCCCAAATAATAATTTAACTATTTAGCACTAGAAACTAATAATAAAAATAATAAAAAATACCGAAAAAAAAAGTTTGGCTTTCACCCTGGATTGAACTGGGGACCTTTAGATTTCCAGTCTAAAGCTCTCCCAATTGAACTATTTCGGTTCATGTTTATCACTTCTTATCAAACTTTGGCTTAATTATTATTAAACAAGGTACAAGTAGAGATCTGTACAAGAAGCCACAGCAAAACCCTTAATAAATTATTAAGAATCATGTTTACACCTCAAATAATAATATAACTATGTAGCACTAGATACAAATAATAAAAAAAATAAAAAATAACGAAAAAAGAAGTTTGGATTTCACACTGGATTGAACTGGGGACCTTTAGATTTCCAGTCTAAGGCTTTCCCAATTGAACTATTTCGGTTCATGTTTATCACTTCTTATCAAACTTTGGCTTAATTATTATTAAACAAGGTACAAGTAGAGGTCTGTACAAGAAGCCAAAGCAAAACCCTTAATGAAATATGAAGAATCATGTTTACACCCCAAATAATAATTTAACTATGTAGCATTAATACGAATAATAAAAATAATAAAAAATAACGAAAAAAAAGTTCTGCTTTCACCCTGGATTGAACTGGGGACCTTTAGATTTCCAGTCTAAGGCTCTCCCAATTGAACTATTTCGGTTCATGTTTATCACTTCTTATCAAACTTTGGCTTAATTATTATTAAACAAGGTACAAGTAGAGGTCTGTATAAGAAGCCAAAGCAAAACCCTTAATGAATTATGAAGAATCATGTTTACACCCCAAATAATAATTTAACTATGTAGCACTAAATACGAATAATAAAAATAATAAACAAATAACGAAAAAAAAGTTCTGCTTTCACTCTGGATTGAACTGGGGACTTTTAGATTTCCAGTCTAAGGCTCTCCCAATTGAACTATTTCGGATCATGTTTATCACTTCTTATCAAATTTTGGCTTAATTATTATTAAATAGGGTACAAGCAGGTATACTTAAACCTAGGTACAATAAGAGCGCTATTTTAGGCTTCCACTTACGGACCCATGCTAGGTGTGTCCCATGGCGCGTCATTAGTTAGCCAACCAATTAACATTCCCTCAGGGGTTTCTTAGTTCTTCCTAGATATCTGTACAAGAAGCCACAGCAAAACCCTTAATAAATTATGAAGAATCATGTTTACACCTCAAATAAAAATATAACTATGTAGCACTAGATACGAATAATAAAAAAAATAAATAATAACGAAAAGGAAAAGTTCTGTGTTCGCTCTGGATTGAACTGGGAACCTTTAGATATCCAGTCTAAGGCTCTCCCAATTGAACTATTTCGGTTCATCTTTATCACTTCTTATCAAACTTTGACTTAATTATTATTAAACAAGGTACAAGTAGAGGTCTGTACAAGAAGCCAAAGCAAAACCCTTAATGAATTATGAAGAATCATGTTTACACCCCAAATAATAATTTAACTATGTAGCATTAATACGAATAATAAAAATAATAAAAAATAACGAAAAAAAAGTTCTGCTTTCACCCTGGATTGAACTGGGGACCTTTAGATTTCCAGTCTAAGGCTCTACTAATTGAACTATTTCGGTTCATGTTTATCACTTCTTATCAAACTTTGGCTTAATTATTATTAAACAAGGTACAAGTAGAGGTCTGTACAAGAAGCCAAAGCAAAACCCTTAATGAATTATGAAGAATCATGTTTACACCCCAAATAATAATTTAACTATGTAGCACTAAATACGAATAATAAAAATAATAAAAAATAACGAAAAAAATGTTCTGCTTTCACCCTGGATTGAACTAGGGACCTTTAGATTTCCAGTCTAAGGCTCTCCCAATTGAATTATTTCGGTTCATGTTTATCACTTCTTATCAAACTTTGGCTTAATTATTATTAAACAAGGTACAAGTAGAGGTCTGTACAAGAAGCCAAAGCAAAACCCTTAATGAATTATGAAGAATCATGTTTACACCCCAAATAATAATTTAACTATGTAGAACTAAATACGAATAATAAAAATAATAAAAAATAACGAAAAAAAAGTTCTGCTTTCACCCTGGATTGAACTGGGGACCTTTAGATTTCCAGTCTAAGGCTCTCCCAATTGAACTATTTCGGTTCATGTTTATCACTTTTTATCAAACTTTGGCTTAATTATTATTAAACAAGGTACAAGTAGAGGTCTGCACAAGAAGCCCCAGCAAATACCCTTAATAAATTATAAAGAATCATGTTTACACCCCAAATAATAATTTAACTATTTGGCACTAGAAACGAATAATAAAAATAATAAAAAATACCGAAAAAAAAAGTTTGGCTTTCACCCTGGATTGAACTGGGGACCTTTAGATTTCCAGTCTAAGGCTCTCACAATTGAACTATTTTGGTTCATGTTTATCACTTCTTATCAAACTTTGGCTTAATTATTATTAAACAAGGTACAAGTAGAGATCTGTACAAGAAGCCACAGCAAAACCCTTAATAAATTATTAAGAATCATGTTTACACCTCAAATAATAATATAACTATGTAGCACTAGATACAAATAATAAAAAAAATAACGAAAAAAAAAGTTCTGTTTTCACCCTGGATTGAACTGGGGACCTTTAGATTTCCAGTCTAAGGCTCTCCCAATTGAACAATTTCGGTTCATGTTTATCACTTTTTATCAAACTTTGGCTTAATTATTATTAAACAAGGTACAAGTAGAGGTCTGTACAAGAAGCCAAAGCAAAACCCTTAATGAATTATGAAGAATCATGTTTACACCCCAAATAAAAATTTAACTATGTAGCACTAAATACGAATAATAAAAATAATAAAAAATAACGAAAAAAAAGTTTTGCTTTCACCCTGGATTGAACTGGGGACCTTTAGATTTCCAGTCTAAGGCTCTCCCAATTGAACTATTTCGGTTCATGTTTATCACTTCTTATCAAACTTTGGCTTAATTATTATTAAACAAGGTACAAGTAGAGGTCTGCACAAGAAGCCACAGCAAATACCCTTAATAAATTATAAAGAATCATGTTTACACCTCAAATAATAATTTAACTATTTAGCACTAGAAACGAATAATAAAAATAATAAAAAATACCGAAAAAAAAAGTTTGGCTTTCACCCTGGATTGAACTGGGGACCTTTAGATTTCCAGTCTAAGGCTCTCCCAATTGAACTATTTCGGTTCATGTTTATCACTTCATATCAAACTTTGGCTTAATTATTATTAAACAAGGTACAAGTAGAGATCTGTACAACAAGCCACAGCAAAACCCTTAATAAATTATTAAGAATCATGTTTACACCTCAAATAATAATATAACTATGTAGCACTAGATACAAATAATAAAAAAAATAAAAAATAATGAAAAAAAAAGTTCTGTTTTCACCCTGGATTGAACTGGGGACCTTTAGATTTCCCGTCTAAGGCTCTCCCAATTGAACTATTTCGGTTCATGTTTATCACTTTTTATCAAACTTTGGCTTAATTATTATTAAACAAGGTACAAGTAGAGGTCTGTACAAGAAGCCAAAGCAAAACCCTTAATGAATTATGAAGAATCATGTTTACACCCCAAATAAAAATTTAACTATGTAGCACTAAATAGGAATAATAAAAATAATAAAAAATAACGAAAAAAAAGTTCTGCTTTCACCTTGGATTAAACTGGGGACCTTTAGATTTTCAGTCTAAGGCTCTCCCAATTGAACTATTTCGGTTCATGTTTATCACTTCTTATCAAACTTTGGCTTAATTATTATTAAACAAGGAACAAGTAGAGGTCTGTACAAGAAGCCAAAGCAAGACCCTTAATGAATTATGAAGAATCATGTTTACACCCCAAATAATAATTTAACTATGTAGCACTAAATACGAATATTAAAAATAATAAAAAATAACGAAAAAAAAGTTCTGCTTTCACCCTGGATTGAACTGGGGACCTTTAGATTTCCAGTCTATGGCTCTCCCAATTGAACTATTTCGGTTCATGTTTATCACTTCTTATCAAACTTTGGCTTAATTATTATTAAATAGGGTACAAGCAGGTATACTCAAACCTAGGTACAATAAGAGCGCTATTTTAGGCTTCCACTTACGGACCCATGCTAGGTGTGTCCCATGGCGCGTCATTAGTTAGCCAACCAATTAACATTCCCTCAGGGGTTTCTTAGTTCTTCCTAGAGATCTGTACAAGAAGCCACAGCAAAACCCTTAATAAATTATTAAGAATCATGTTTACACCTCAAATAATAATATAACTATGTAGCTCTAGATACAAATAATAAAAAAAATTAAAAATAACGAAAAAAAAAGTTCTGTTTTCACCCTGGATTGAACTGGGGACCTTTAGATTTCCAGTCTAAGGCTCTCCCATTTAAACTATTTCGGTTCATGTTTATCACTTCTTATCAAACTTTGGCTTAATTATTATTAAACAAGGTACAAGTAGAGGTCTGCACAAGAAGCCACAGCAAATACCCTTAATAAATTATAAAGAATCATGTTTACACCCCAAATAATAATTTAACTATTTAGCACTAGAAACGAATAATAAAAATAATAAAAAATACCGAAAAAAAAAGTTTGGCTTTCACCCTGGATTGAACTGGGGACCTTTAGATTTCCAGTCTAAGGCTCTCCCAATTGAACTATTTCGGTTCATGTTTATCACTTCTTATCAAACTTTGGCTTAATTATTATTAAACAAGGTACAAGTAGAGATCTGTACAACAAGCAACAGCAAAACCCTTAATAAATTATTAAGAATCATGTTTACACCTCAAATAATAATATAACTATGTAGCACTAGATACAAATAATAAAAAAAAATAAAAAATAATGAAAAAAAAAGTTCTGTTTTCACCCTGGATTGAACTGGGGACCTTTAGATTTCCAGTCTAAGGCTCTCCCAATTGAACTATTTCGGTTCATGTTTATCACTTTTTATCAAACTTTGGCTTAATTATTATTAAACAAGGTACAAGTAGAGGTCTGTACAAGAAGCCAAAGCAAAACCCTTAATGAATTATGAAGAATCATGTTTACGACCCAAATAATAATTTAACTATGTAGCACTAAATACGAATAATAAAAATAATAAAAAATAACGAAAAAAAAGTTCTGCTTTCACTCTGGATTGAACTGGGGACCTTTAGATTTCCAGTCTAAGGCTCTCCCAATTGAACTATTTCGGTTCATGTTTATCACTTCTTATCAAACTTTGGCTTAATTATTATTAAACAAGGTACAAGTAGAGGTCTGTACAAGAAGCCACAGCAAATACCCTTAATAAATTATAAAGAATCATGTTTACATCCTAAATAATACTTTCTATTTAGCACTAGAAACGAATAATAAAAATAATAAAAAATAACGAAAAAAAAAGTTTGGCTTTCACCCTGGATTGAACTGGGGACCTTTAGATTTCCAGTCTAAGGCTCTCCCAATTGAACTATTTCGGTTCATGTTTATCACTTCTTATCAAACTTTGGCTTAATTATTATTAAATAGGGTACAAGTAGGTATACTCAAACCTAGGTACAATAAGAGCGCTATTTTAGGCTTCCACTTACGGACCCATGCTAGGTGTGTCCCATGGCGCGTCATTAGTTAGCCAACCAATTAACATTCCCTCAGGGGTTTCTTAGTTCTTCCTAGAGATCTGTACAAGAAGCCACAGCAAAACCCTTAATAAATTATGAAGAATCATGTTTACACCTCAAGTAATAATATAACTATGTAGCACTAGATACAAATAATAAAAAAAATAAAAAATAACGAAAAAAAAAGTTCTGTTTTCGCTCTGGATTGAACTGGGAACCTTTAGATTTCCAGTCTAAGGCTCTCCCAATTGAACTATTTCGGTTCATGTTTATCCCTTCTTATCAAACTTTGGCTTAATTATTATTAAACAAGGTACAAGTAGAGGTCTGTACAAGAAGCCACAGCAAATACCCTTAATAAATTATAAAGAATCATGTTTACATCCTAAATAATACTTTCTATTTAGCACTAGAAACGAATAATAAAAATAATAAAAAATAACGAAAAAAAAAGTTTGGCTTTCACCCTGGATTGAACTGGGGACCTTTAGATTTCCAGTCTAAGGCTCTCCCAATTGAACTATTTCGGTTCATGTTTATCACTTCTTATCAAATTTTGGCTTAATTATTATTAAACAAGGTACAAGTAGAGGTCTGTACAAGAAGAAAAAGCAAAACCCTTAATGAATTATGAAGAATCATGTTTACACCCCAAATAATAATTTAACTATGTAGCACTAAATACGAATAATAAAAATAATAAAAAATAACGAAAAAAAAGTTCTGCTTTCACCCTGGATTGAACTGGGGACCTTTAGATTTCCAGTCTAAGGCTTTCCCAATTGAACTATTTCGGTTCATGTTTATCACTTCTTAGCAAACTTTGGCTTAATTATTATTAAACAAGGTACAAGTAGAGGTCTGTACAAGAAGCCACAGCAAATACCCTTAAGAAATTATAAAGAATCATGTTTACACCCTAAATAATAATTTAACTATTTAGCACTAGAAACGAATAATAAAAATAATAAAAAATACCGAAAAAAAAGTTTGGCTTTCACCCTGGATTGAACTGGGGACCTTTAGATTTCCAGTCTAAGGCTTTCCCAATTGAACTATTTCGGTTCATGTTTATCACTTCTTATCAAACTTTGGCTTAATTATTATTAAACAAGGTACAAGTAGAGATCTGTACAAGAAGCCACAGCAAAACCCTTAATAAATTATTAAGAATCATGTTTACACCTCAAATAATAATATAACTATGTAGCACTAGATACAAATAATAAAAATAATAAAAAATAACGAAAAAAGAAGTTTGGATTTCACACTGGATTGAACTGGGGACCTTTAGATTTCCAGTCTAAGGCTTTCCCAATTGAACTATTTCGGTTCATGTTTATCACTTCTTATCAAACTTTGGCATAATTATTATTAAACAAGGTACAAGTAGAGGTCTGTACAAGAAGCCAAAGCAAAACCCTTAATGAAATATGAAGAATCATGTTTACACCCCAAATAATAATTTAACTATTTAGCATTAATACGAATAATAAAAATAATAAAAAATAACGAAAAAAAAGTTCTGCTTTCACCCTGGATTGAACTGGGGACCTTTAGATTTCCAGTCTAAGGCTCTCCCAATTGAACTATTTCGGTTCATGTTTATCACTTCTTATCAAACTTTGGTTTAATTATTATTAAACAAGGTACAAGTAGAGGTCTGTACAAGAAGCCAAAGCAAAACCCTTAATGAATTATGAAGAATCATGTTTACACCCCAAATAATAATTTAACTATGTAGCACTAAATACAAATAATAAAAATAATAAAAAATAACGAAAAAAAAGTTCTGCTTTCACCCTGGATTGAACTAGGGACCTTTAGATTTCCAGTCTAAGGCTCTCCCAATTGAACTATTTCGGTTCATGTTTATCAATTCTTATCAAACTTTGGCTTAATTATTATTAAACAAGGTACAAGTAGAGGTCTGTACAAGAAGCCACAGCAAATACCCTTAATAAATTATAAAGAATCATGTTTACACCCCAAATAATAATTTAACTATTTAGCACTAGAAACGAATAATAAAAATAATAAAAAATACCGAAAAAAAAGTTTGGCTTTCACCCTGGATTGAACTGGGGACCTTTAGATTTCCAGTCTAAGGCTCTCCCAATTGAACTATTTCGGTTCATGTTTATCACTTCTTATCAAACTTTGGCTTAATTATTATTAAATAGGGTACAAGCAGGTATACTCAAACCTAGGTACAATAAGAGCGCTATTTTAGGCTTCCACTTACGGACCCATGCTAGGTGTGTCCCATGGCGCGTCATTAGTTAGCCAACCAATTAACATTCCCTCAGGGGTTTCTTAGTTCTTCCTAAAGATCTGTACCACAGCAAAACCCTTAATAAATTATTAAGAATCATGTTTACACCCCAAATAATAATATAACTATGTAGCACTAGATACAAATAATAAAAATAAAAAAAAATAACGAAAAAAGAAGTTCTGTTTTCACCCTGGATTGAACTGGGGACCTTTAGATTTCCAGTCTAAGGCTCTCCCAATTGAACTATTTCGGTTCATGTTTATCACGTCTTATCAAACTTTGGCTTAATTATTATTAAACAAGGTACAAGTAGAGGTCTGTACAAGAAGCTAAAGCAAAACCCTTAATGAATTATGAAGAATCATGTTTACACCCCAAATAATAATTTAACTATTTAGCACTAGAAACGAATAATAAAAATAATAAAAAATAACGAAAAAAAAAGTTTGGCTTTCACCCTGGATTGAACTGGGGACCTTTAGATTTCCAGTCTAAGGCTCTCCCAATTGAACTATTTCGGTTCATGTTTATAACTTCTTATCAAACTTTGGCTTAATTATTATTAAACAAGGTACAAGTAGAGGTCTGTACAAGAAGCCAAAGCAAAACCCTTAATGAATTATGAAATAATAATTTAACTATGTAGCACTAAATACGAATAATAAAAATAATAAAAAATAACGAAAAAAAAGTTTTGCTTTCACCCTGGATTGAACTGGGGACCTTTAGATTTCCAGTCTAAGGCTCTCCCAATTGAACTATTTCGGTTCATGTTTATCACTTCTTATCAAACTTTGGCTTAATTATTATTAAATAGGGTACAAGCAGGTATACTCAAACCTAGGTACAATAAGAGCGCTATTTTAGGCTTCCACTTACGGACCCATGCTAGGTGTGTCCCATGGCGCGTCATTAGTTAGCCAACCAATTAACATTCCCTCAGGGGTTTCTTAGTTCTTCCTAGAGATCTGTACAAGAAGCCACAGCAAAACCCTTAATAAATTATTAAGAATCATGTTTACACCTCAAATAATAATATAACTATGTAGCACTAGATACAAATAATAAAAAAAATAAAAAATAACGAAAAAAAAAGTTCTGTTTTCACCCTGGATTGAACTGGGGACCTTTAGATTTCCAGTCTAAGGCTCTCCCAATTGAACTATTTCGGTTCATGTTTATCACTTCTTATCAAACTTTGGCTTAATTATTATTAAACAAGGTACAAGTAGAGGTCTGTACAAGAAGCCACAGCAAATACTCTTAGTGAATTATAAAGAATCATGTTTACACCCCAAATAATAATTTAACTATTTAGCACTAGAAACGAATAATAAAAATAATAAAAAATACCAAAAAAAAAAGTTTGGCTTTCACCCTGGATTGAACTGGGGACCTTTAGATTTCCAGTCTAAGGCTCTCCCAATTGAACTATTTCGGTTCATGTTTATCATTTCTTATCAAACTTTGGCTTAATTATTATTAAACAAGGTACAAGTAGAGATCTGTACAAGAAGCCACAGTAAAACCCTTAATAAATTATTAAGAATCATGTTTACACCTCAAATAATAATATAACTATGTAGCACTAGATACAAATAATAAAAAAAATTAAAAATAACGAAAAAATAGGTTCTGTTTTCACCTTGGATTGAACTGGGGACCTTTAGATTTCCAGTCTAAGGCTCTCCCAATTGAACTATTTCGGTTCATGTTTATCACTTTTTATCAAACTTTGGCTTAATTATTACTAAACAAGGTACAAGTAGAGGTCTGTACAAGAAGCCAAAGCAAAACCCTTAATGAATTATGAAGAATCATGTTTACGACCCAAATAATAATTTAACTATGTAGCACTAAATACGAATAATAAAAATAATAAAAAATAACGAAAAAAAAGTTCTGCTTTCACTCTGGATTGAACTGGGGACTTTTAGATTTCCAGTCTAAGGCTCTCCCAATTGAACTATTTCGGTTCATGTTTATCACTTCTTATCAAACTTTGGCTGAATTATTATTAAACAAGGTACAAGTAGAGGTCTGTACAAGAAGCTATAGCAAAACCCCCCAAGAATTATGAAGAACATGTATACAAACCAGATATTTATTTATCTATGTAGCACTAGATACAAATAATAAAAATAATAAAAAATAACGAAAAAAAAAGTTTTGTTTTCACCCTGGATTGAACTGGGGACCTTTAGATTTCCAGTCTAAGGCTCTCCCAATTGAACTATTTCGGTTCATGTTTATCACTTCTTATCAAACTTTGGCTTAATTATTATTAAACAAGGTACAAGTAGAGGTCTGTAAAAGAAGCCACAGCAAATACCCTTAATAAATTATAAAGAATCATGTTTACACCCTAAATAATACTTTCAATTTAGCACTAGAAACGAATAATAAAAATAATAAAAAATAACGAAAAAAAAAGTTTGGCTTTCACCTTGGATTGAACTGGGAACCTTTAGATTTCCAGTCTAAGGCTCTCCCAATTGAACTATTTCGGTTCATGTTTATCACTTCTTATCAAACTTTGGCTTAATTATTATTAAACAAGGTACAAGTAGAGGTCTGTACAAGAAGCCAAAGCAAAACCCTTAATGAATTATGAAGAATCATGTTTACACCCCAAATAATAATTTAACTATGTAGCACTAAATACAAATAATAAAAATAATAAAAAATAACGAAAAAAAAGTTCTGCTTTCACCCTGGATTGAACTAGGGACCTTTAGATTTCCAGTCTAAGGCTCTCCCAATTGAACTATTTCGGTTCATGTTTATCACTTCTTATCAAACTTTGGCTTAATTATTATTAAACAAGGTACAAGTAGAGGTCTGTACAAGAAGCAACAGCAAATACCCTTAATAAATTATAAAGAATCATGTTTACACCCCAAATAATAATTTAACTATTTAGCACTAGAAACGAATAATAAAAATAATAAAAAATACCGAAAAAAAAGTTTGGCTTTCACCCTGGATTGAACTGGGGACCTTTAGATTTCCAGTCTAAGGCTCTCCCAATTGAACTATTTCGGTTCATGTTTATCACTTCTTATCAAACTTTGGCTTAATTATTATTAAATTGGGTACAAGCAGGTATACTCAAACCTAGGTACAATAAGAGCGCTATTTTAGGCTTCCACTTACGGACCCATGCTAGGTGTGTCCCATGGCGCGTCATTAGTTAGCCAACCAATTAACATTCCCTCAGGGGTTTCTTAGTTCTTCCTAGAGATCTGTACCACAGCAAAACCCTTAATAAATTATTAAGAATCATGTTTACACCTCAAGTAATAATATAAATATGTAGCACTAGATACAAATAATAAAAAAAAAAAAAATAACGAAAAAAAAAGTTCTGTTTTCACCCTGGATTAAACTGGGGACCTTTAGATTTCCAGTCTAAGGCTCTCCCAATTGAACTATTTCGGTTCATGTTTATCACGTCTTATCAAACTTTGGCTTAATTATTATTAAACAAGGTACAAGTAGAGGTCTGTACAAGAAGCCACAGCAAATACCCTTAATAAATTACAAAGAATCATGTTTACACCCTAAATAATAATTTAACTATTTAGCACTAGAAACGAATAATAAAAATAATAAAAAATAACGAAAAAAAAAGTTTGGCTTTCACCCTGGATTGAACTGGGGACCTTTAGATTTCCAGTCTAAGGCTCTCCCAACTGAACTATTTCGGTTCATGTTTATCACTTCTTATCAAACTTTGGCCTAATTATTATTAAACAAGGTACAAGTAGAGGTCTGTACAAGAAGCCAAAGCAAAACCCTTAATGAATTATGAAGAATCATGTTTACACCCCAAATAAAAATTTAACTATGTAGCACTAAATACGAATAATAAAAATAATAAAAAATAACGAAAAAAAAGTTCTGCTTTCACCCTGGATTGAACTGGAGACCTTTAGATTTCCAGTCTAAGGCTCTCCCAATTGAACTATTTTGGTTCATGTTTATCACTTCTTATCAAACTTTGGCTTAATTATTATTAAACAAGGTACAAGTAGAGGTCTGTACAAGAAGCCAAAGCAAAACCCTTAATGAATTATGAAGAATCATGTTTACACCCCAAATAATAATTTAACTATGTAGAACTAAATACGAATAATAAAAATAATAAAAAATAACGAAAAATAAGTTCTGCTTTCACAATGGATTGAACTGGGGACCTTTAGATTTCCAGTCTAAGGCTCTCCCAACTGAACTATTTTGGTTCATGTTTATCACTTCTTATCAAACTTTGGCCTAATTATTATTAAACAAGGTACAAGTAGAGGTCTGTACAAGAAGCCAAAGCAAAACCCTTAATGAATTATGAAGAATCATGTTTACACCCCAAATAAAAATTTAACTATGTAGCACTAAATACGAATAATAAAAATAATAAAAAATAACGAAAAAAAAGTTCTGCTTTCACCCTGGATTGAACTGGAGACCTTTAGATTTCCAGTCTAAGGCTCTCCCAATTGAACTATTTTGGTTCATGTTTATCACTTCTTATCAAACTTTGGCTTAATTATTATTAAACAAGGTACAAGTAGAGGTCTGTACAAGAAGCCAAAGCAAAACCCTTAATGAATTATGAAGAATCATGTTTACACCCCAAATAATAATTTAACTATGTAGAACTAAATACGAATAATAAAAATAATAAAAAATAACGAAAAAAAAGTTCTGCTTTCACCCTGGATTGAACTGGGGACCTTTAGATTTCCAGTCTAAGGCTCTCCCAATTGAACTATTTCGGTTCATGTTTATCACTTTTTATCAAACTTTGGCTTAATTATTATTAAACAAGGTACAAGTAGAGGTCTGCACAAGAAGCCACAGCAAATACCCTTAATAAATTATTAAGAATCATGTTTACACCTCAAATAATAATATAACTATGTAGCACTAGATACAAATAATAAAAATAAAAACAAATAACGAAAAAAAAAGTTCTGTTTTCACCCTGGATTGAACTGGGGACCTTTAGATTTCCAGTCTAAGGCTCTCCCAATTGAACTATTTCGGTTCATGTTTATCACGTCTTATCAAACTTTGGCTTAATTATTATTAAACAAGGTACAAGTAGAGGTCTGTACAAGAAGCCACAGCAAATACCCTTAATAAATTATAAAGAATCATGTTTACACCCTAAATAATAATTTAACTATTTAGCACTAGAAACGAATAATAAAAATAATAAAAAATAACGAAAAAAAAAGTTTGGCTTTCACCCTGGATTGAACTGGGGACCTTTAGATTTCCAGTCTAAGGCTCTCCCAATTGAACTATTTCGGTTCATGTTTATCACTTCTTATCAAACTTTGGCTTAATTATTATTAAACAAGGTACAAGTAGAGGTCTGTACAAGAAGCCAAAGCAAAACCCTTAATGAATTATGAAGAATCATGTTTACACCCCAAATAAAAATTTAACTATGTAGCACTTAATACGAATAATAAAAATAATAAAAAATAACGAAAAAAAAGTTCTGCTTTCACCCTGGATTGAACTGGGGACCTTTAGATTTCCAGTCTAAGGCTCTCCCAATTGAACTATTTCGGTTCATGTTTATCACTTCTTATCAAACTTTGGCTTAATTATTATTAAACAAGGTACAAGTAGAGGTCTGCACAAGAAGCCACAGCAAATACCCTTAATAAATTATAAAGAATCATGTTTACACCTCAAATAATAATTTAACTATTTAGCACTAGAAACGAATAATAAAAATAATAAAAAATACCGAAAAAAAAGTTCTGCTTTCACCCTGGATTGAACTGGGGACCTTTAGATTTCCAGTCTAAGGCTCTCCCAATTGAACTATTTCGGTTCATGTTTATCACTTCTTATCAAACTTTGGCTTAATTATTATTAAACAAGGAACAAGTAGAGGTCTGTACAAGAAGCCAAAGCAAAACCCTTAATGAATTATGAAGAATCATGTTTACACCCCAAATAATAATTTAACTATGTAGCACTAAATACGAATAATAAAAATAATAAAAAATAACGAAAAAAAAGTTCTGCTTTCACCCTGGATTGAACTGGGGACCTTTAGATTTCCAGTCTAAGGCTCTCCCAATTGAACTATTTCGGTTCATGTTTATCACTTCTTATCAAACTTTGGCTTAATTATTATTAAATAGGGTACAAGCAGGTATACTCAAACCTAGGTACAATAAGAGCGCTATTTTAGGCTTCCACTTACGGACCCATGCTAGGTGTGTCCCATGGCGCGTCATTAGTTAGCCAACCAATTAACATTCCCTCAGGGGTTTCTTAGTTCTTCCTAGAGATCTGTACAAGAAGCCACAGCAAAACCCTTAATAAATTATTAAAAATCATGTTTACACCTCAAATAATAATATAACTATGTAGCACTAGATACAAATAATAAAAAAAATAAAAAATAACGAAAAAAAAGTTCTGTTTTCACCCTGGATTGAACTGGGGACCTTTAGATTTCCAGTCTAAGGCTCTCCCATTTAAACTATTTCGGTTCATGTTTATCACTTCTTATCAAACTTTGGCTTAATTATTATTAAACAGGGTACAAGTAGAGGTCTGCACAAGAAGCCACAGCAAATACCCTTAATAAATTATAAAGAATCATGTTTACACCCCAAATAATAATTTAACTATTTAGCACTAGAAACGAATAATAAAAATAATAAAAAATACCGAAAAAAAAAGTTTGGCTTTCACCCTGGATTGAACTGGGGACCTTTAGATTTCCAGTCTAAGGCTCTCCCAATTGAACTATTTCGGTTCATGTTTATCACTTTTTATCAAACTTTGGCTTAATTATTATTAAACAAGGTACAAGTAGAGGTCTGTACAAGAAGCCAAAGCAAAACCCTTAATGAATTATGAAGAATCATGTTTACGACCCAAATAATAATTTAACTATGTAGCACTAAATACGAATAATAAAAATAATAAAAAATAACGAAAAAAAAGTTCTGCTTTCACTCTGGATTGAACTGGGTCCTTTAGATTTCCAGTCTAAGGCTCTCCCAATTGAACTATTTCGGTTCATGTTTATCACTTCTTATCAAACTTTGGCTTAATTATTATTAAACAAGGTACAAGTAGAGGTCTGTACAAGAAGCCACAGCAAATACCCTTAATAAATTATAAAGAATCATGTTTACATCCTAAATAATACTTTCTATTTAGCACTAGAAACGAATAATAAAAATAATAAAAAATAACGAAAAAAAAAGTTTGGCTTTCACCCTGGATTGAACTGGGGACCTTTAGATTTCCAGTCTAAGGCTCTCCCAATTGAACTATTTCGGTTCATGTTTATCACTTCTTATCAAACTTTGGCTTAATTATTATTAAATAGGGTACAAGTAGGTATACTCAAACCTAGGTACAATAAGAGCGCTATTTTAGGCTTCCACTTACGGACCCATGCTAGGTGTGTCCCATGGCGCGTCATTAGTTAGCCAACCAATTAACATTCCCTCAGGGGTTTCTTAGTTCTTCCTAGAGATCTGTACAAGAAGCCACAGCAAAACCCTTAATAAATTATGAAGAATCATGTTTACACCTCAAGTAATAATATAACTATGTAGCACTAGATACAAATAATAAAAAAAATAAAAAATAACGAAAAAAAAAGTTCTGTTTTCGCTCTGGATTGAACTGGGAACCTTTAGATTTCCAGTCTAAGGCTCTCCCAATTGAACTATTTCGGTTCATGTTTATCCCTTCTTATCAAACTTTGGCTTAATTATTATTAAACAAGGTACAAGTAGAGGTCTGTACAAGAAGCCACAGCAAATACCCTTAATAAATTATAAAGAATCATGTTTACATCCTAAATAATACTTTCTATTTAGCACTAGAAACGAATAATAAAAATAATAAAAAATAACGAAAAAAAAAGTTTGGCTTTCACCCTGGATTGAACTGGGGACCTTTAGATTTCCAGTCTAAGGCTCTCCCAATTGAACTATTTCGGTTCATGTTTATCACTTCTTATCAAATTTTGGCTTAATTATTATTAAACAAGGTACAAGTAGAGGTCTGTACAAGAAGAAAAAGCAAAACCCTTAATGAATTATGAAGAATCATGTTTACACCCCAAATAATAATTTAACTATGTAGCACTAAATACGAATAATAAAAATAATAAAAAATAACGAAAAAAAAGTTCTGCTTTCACCCTGGATTGAACTGGGGACCTTTAGATTTCCAGTCTAAGGCTTTCCCAATTGAACTATTTCGGTTCATGTTTATCACTTCTTATCAAACTTTTGCTTAATTATTATTAAACAAGGTACAAGTAGAGGTCTGTACAAGAAGCCACAGCAAATACCCTTAAGAAATTATAAAGAATCATGTTTACACCCTAAATAATAATTTAACTATTTAGCACTAGAAACTAATAATAAAAATAATAAAAAATACCGAAAAAAAAAGTTTGGCTTTCACCCTGGATTGAACTGGGGACCTTTAGATTTCCAGTCTAAGGCTTTCCCAATTGAACTATTTCGGTTCATGTTTATCACTTCTTATCAAACTTTGGCTTAATTATTATTAAACAAGGTACAAGTAGAGGTCTGTACAAGAAGCCACAGCAAATACCCTTAAGAAATTATAAAGAATCATGTTTACACCCTAAATAATAATTTAACTATTTAGCACTAGAAACTAATAATAAAAATAATAAAAAATACCGAAAAAAAAAGTTTGGCTTTCACCCTGGATTGAACTGGGGACCTTTAGATTTCCAGTCTAAGGCTTTCCCAATTGAACTATTTCGGTTCATGTTTATCACTTCTTATCAAACTTTGGCTTAATTATTATTAAACAAGGTACAAGTAGAGGTCTGTACAAGAAGCCACAGCAAATACCCTTAAGAAATTATAAAGAATCATGTTTACACCCTAAATAATAATTTAACTATTTAGCACTAGAAACGAATAATAAAAATAATAAAAAATACCGAAAAAAAAGTTTGGCTTTCACCCTGGATTGAACTGGGGACCTTTAGATTTCCAGTCTAAGGCTTTCCCAATTGAACTATTTCGGTTCATGTTTATCACTTCTTATCAAACTTTGGCTTAATTATTATTAAACAAGGTACAAGTAGAGGTCTGTACAAGAAGCCACAGCAAATACCCTTAATAAATTATAAAGAATCATGTTTACACCCCAAATAATAATTTAACTATTTAGCACTAGAAACTAATAATAAAAATAATAAAAAATACCGAAAAAAAAAGTTTGGCTTTCACCCTGGATTGAACTGGGGACCTTTAGATTTCCAGTCTAAAGCTCTCCCAATTGAACTATTTCGGTTCATGTTTATCACTTCTTATCAAACTTTGGCTTAATTATTATTAAACAAGGTACAAGTAGAGATCTGTACAAGAAGCCACAGCAAAACCCTTAATAAATTATTAAGAATCATGTTTACACCTCAAATAATAATATAACTATGTAGCACTAGATACAAATAATAAAAAAAATAAAAAATAACGAAAAAAGAAGTTTGGATTTCACACTGGATTGAACTGGGGACCTTTAGATTTCCAGTCTAAGGCTTTCCCAATTGAACTATTTCGGTTCATGTTTATCACTTCTTATCAAACTTTGGCTTAATTATTATTAAACAAGGTACAAGTAGAGGTCTGTACAAGAAGCCAAAGCAAAACCCTTAATGAAACATGAAGAATCATGTTTACACCCCAAATAATAATTTAACTATGTAGCATTAATACGAATAATAAAAATAATAAAAAATAACGAAAAAAAAGTTCTGCTTTCACCCTGGATTGAACTGGGGACCTTTAGATTTCCAGTCTAAGGCTCTCCCAATTGAACTATTTTGGTTCATGTTTATCACTTCTTATCAAACTTTGGCTTAATTATTATTAAACAAGGTACAAGTAGAGGTCTGTATAAGAAGCCAAAGCAAAACCCTTAATGAATTATGAAGAATCATGTTTACACCCCAAATAATAATTTAACTATGTAGCACTAAATACGAATAATAAAAATAATAAACAAATAACGAAAAAAAAGTTCTGCTTTCACTCTGGATTGAACTGGGGACTTTTAGATTTCCAGTCTAAGGCTCTCCCAATTGAACTATTTCGGAGCATGTTTATCACTTCTTATCAAATTTTGGCTTAATTATTATTAAATAGGGTACAAGCAGGTATACTTAAACCTAGGTACAATAAGAGCGCTATTTTAGGCTTCCACTTACGGACCCATGCTAGGTGTGTCCCATGGCGCGTCATTAGTTAGCCAACCAATTAACATTCCCTCAGGGGTTTCTTAGTTCTTCCTAGATATCTGTACAAGAAGCCACAGCAAAACCCTTAATAAATTATGAAGAATCATGTTTACACCTCAAATAAAAATATAACTATGTAGCACTAGATACGAATAATAAAAAAAATAAATAATAACGAAAAGGAAAAGTTCTGTTTTCGCTCTGGATTGAACTGGGAACCTTTAGATATCCAGTCTAAGGCTCTCCCAATTGAACTATTTCGGTTCATGTTTATCACTTCTTATCAAACTTTGACTTAATTATTATTAAACAAGGTACAAGTAGAGGTCTGTACAAGAAGCCAAAGCAAAACCCTTAATGAATTATGAAGAATCATGTTTACACCCCAAATAATAATTTAACTATGTAGCATTAATACGAATAATAAAAAAAATAAAAAATAACGAAAAAAAAGTTCTGCTTTCACCCTGGATTGAACTGGAGACCTTTAGATTTCCAGTCTAAGGCTCTACTAATTGAACTATTTCGGTTCATGTTTATCACTTCTTATCAAACTTTGGCTTAATTATTATTAAACAAGGTACAAGTAGAGGTCTGTACAAGAAGCCAAAGCAAAACCCTTAATGAATTATGAAGAATCATGTTTACACCCCAAATAATAATTTAACTATGTAGCACTAAATACGAATAATAAAAATAATAAAAAATAACGAAAAAAATGTTCTGCTTTCACCCTGGATTGAACTAGGGACCTTTAGATTTCCAGTCTAAGGCTCTCCCAATTGAATTATTTCGGTTCATGTTTATCACTTCTTATCAAACTTTGGCTTAATTATTATTAAACAAGGTACAAGTAGAGGTCTGTACAAGAAGCCAAAGCAAAACCCTTAATGAATTATGAAGAATCATGTTTACACCCCAAATAATAATTTAACTATGTAGAACTAAATACGAATAATAAAAATAATAAAAAATAACGAAAAAAAAGTTCTGCTTTCACCCTGGATTGAACTGGGGACCTTTAGATTTCCAGTCTAAGGCTCTCCCAATTGAACTATTTCGGTTCATGTTTATCACTTTTTATCAAACTTTGGCTTAATTATTATTAAACAAGGTACAAGTAGAGGTCTGCACAAGAAGCCACAGCAAATACCCTTAATAAATTATAAAGAATCATGTTTACACCCCAAATAATAATTTAACTATTTGGCACTAGAAACGAATAATAAAAATAATAAAAAATACCGAAAAAAAAAGTTTGGCTTTCACCCTGGATTGAACTGGGGACCTTTAGATTTCCAGTCTAAGGCTCTCACAATTGAACTATTTTGGTTCATGTTTATCACTTCTTATCAAACTTTGGCTTAATTATTATTAAACAAGGTACAAGTAGAGATCTGTACAAGAAGCCACAGCAAAACCCTTAATAAATTATTAAGAATCATGTTTACACCTCAAATAATAATATAACTATGTAGCACTAGATACAAATAATAATAAAAATAACGAAAAAAAAAGTTCTGTTTTCACCCTGGATTGAACTGGGGACCTTTAGATTTCCAGTCTAAGGCTCTCCCAATTGAACAATTTCGGTTCATGTTTATCACTTTTTATCAAACTTTGGCTTAATTATTATTAAACAAGGTACAAGTAGAGGTCTGTACAAGAAGCCAAAGCAAAACCCTTAATGAATTATGAAGAATCATGTTTACACCCCAAATAAAAATTTAACTATGTAGCACTAAATACGAATAATAAAAATAATAAAAAATAACGAAAAAAAAGTTTTGCTTTCACCCTGGATTGAACTGGGGACCTTTAGATTTCCAGTCTAAGGCTCTCCCAATTGAACTATTTCGGTTCATGTTTATCACTTCTTATCAAACTTTGGCTTAATTATTATTAAACAAGGTACAAGTAGAGGTCTGCACAAGAAGCCACAGCAAATACCCTTAATAAATTATAAAGAATCATGTTTACACCTCAAATAATAATTTAACTATTTAGCACTAGAAACGAATAATAAAAATAATAAAAAATACCGAAAAAAAAAGTTTGGCTTTCACCCTGGATTGAACTGGGGACCTTTAGATTTCCAGTCTAAGGCTCTCCCAATTGAACTATTTCGGTTCATGTTTATCACTTCATATCAAACTTTGGCTTAATTATTATTAAACAAGGTACAAGTAGAGATCTGTACAACAAGCCACAGCAAAACCCTTAATAAATTATTAAGAATCATGTTTACACCTCAAATAATAATATAACTATGTAGCACTAGATACAAATAATAAAAAAAATAAAAAATAATGAAAAAAAAAGTTCTGTTTTCACCCTGGATTGAACTGGGGACCTTTAGATTTCCCGTCTAAGGCTCTCCCAATTGAACTATTTCGGTTCATGTTTATCACTTTTTATCAAACTTTGGCTTAATTATTATTAAATAGGGTACAAGTAGGTATACTCAAACCTAGGTACAATAAGAGCGCTATTTTAGGCTTCCACTTACGGACCCATGCTAGGTGTGTCCCATGGCGCGTCATTAGTTAGCCAACCAATTAACATTCCCTCAGGGGTTTCTTAGTTCTTCCTAGAGATCTGTACAAGAAGCCACAGCAAAACCCTTAATAAATTATGAAGAATCATGTTTACACCTCAAGTAATAATATAACTATGTAGCACTAGATACAAATAATAAAAAAAATAAAAAATAACGAAAAAAAAAGTTCTGTTTTCGCTCTGGATTGAACTGGGAACCTTTAGATTTCCAGTCTAAGGCTCTCCCAATTGAACTATTTCGGTTCATGTTTATCCCTTCTTATCAAACTTTGGCTTAATTATTATTAAACAAGGTACAAGTAGAGGTCTGTACAAGAAGCCACAGCAAATACCCTTAATAAATTATAAAGAATCATGTTTACATCCTAAATAATACTTTCTATTTAGCACTAGAAACGAATAATAAAAATAATAAAAAATAACGAAAAAAAAAGTTTGGCTTTCACCCTGGATTGAACTGGGGACCTTTAGATTTCCAGTCTAAGGCTCTCCCAATTGAACTATTTCGGTTCATGTTTATCACTTCTTATCAAATTTTGGCTTAATTATTATTAAACAAGGTACAAGTAGAGGTCTGTACAAGAAGAAAAAGCAAAACCCTTAATGAATTATGAAGAATCATGTTTACACCCCAAATAATAATTTAACTATGTAGCACTAAATACGAATAATAAAGATAATAAAAAATAACGAAAAAAAAGTTCTGCTTTCACCCTGGATTGAACTGGGGACCTTTAGATTTCCAGTCTAAGGCTTTCCCAATTGAACTATTTCGGTTCATGTTTATCACTTCTTATCAAACTTTGGCTTAATTATTATTAAACAAGGTACAAGTAGAGGTCTGTACAAGAAGCCACAGCAAATACCCTTAAGAAATTATAAAGAATCATGTTTACACCCTAAATAATAATTTAACTATTTAGCACTAGAAACGAATAATAAAAATAATAAAAAATACCGAAAAAAAAGTTTGGCTTTCACCCTGGATTGAACTGGGGACCTTTAGATTTCCAGTCTAAGGCTTTCCCAATTGAACTATTTCGGTTCATGTTTATCACTTCTTATCAAACTTTGGCTTAATTATTATTAAACAAGGTACAAGTAGAGATCTGTACAAGAAGCCACAGCAAAACCCTTAATAAATTATTAAGAATCATGTTTACACCTCAAATAATAATATAACTATGTAGCACTAGATACAAATAATAAAAATAATAAAAAATAACGAAAAAAGAAGTTTGGATTTCACACTGGATTGAACTGGGGACCTTTAGATTTCCAGTCTAAGGCTTTCCCAATTGAACTATTTCGGTTCATGTTTATCACTTCTTATCAAACTTTGGCATAATTATTATTAAACAAGGTACAAGTAGAGGTCTGTACAAGAAGCCAAAGCAAAACCCTTAATGAAATATGAAGAATCATGTTTACACCCCAAATAATAATTTAACTATGTAGCATTAATACGAATAATAAAAATAATAAAAAATAACGAAAAAAAAGTTCTGCTTTCACCCTGGATTGAACTGGGGACCTTTAGATTTCCAGTCTAAGGCTCTCCCAATTGAACTATTTCGGTTCATGTTTATCACTTCTTATCAAACTTTGGCTTAATTATTATTAAACAAGGTACAAGTAGAGGTCTGTATAAGAAGCCAAAGCAAAACCCTTAATGAATTATGAAGAATCATGTTTACACCCCAAATAATAATTTAACTATGTAGCACTAAATACGAATAATAAAAATAATAAACAAATAACGAAAAAAAAGTTCTGCTTTCACTCTGGATTGAACTGGGGACTTTTAGATTTCCAGTCTAAGGCTCTCCCAATTGAACTATTTCGGATCATGTTTATCACTTCTTATCAAATTTTGGCTTAATTATTATTAAATAGGGTACAAGCAGGTATACTTAAACCTAGGTACAATAAGAGCGCTATTTTAGGCTTCCACTTACGGACCCATGCTAGGTGTGTCCCATGGCGCGTCATTAGTTAGCCAACCAATTAACATTCCCTCAGGGGTTTCTTAGTTCTTCCTAGAGATCTGTACAAGAAGCCACAGCAAAACCCTTAATAAATTATGAAGAATCATGTTTACACCTCAAATAAAAATATAACTATGTAGCACTAGATACGAATAATAAAAAAAATAAATAATAACGAAAAGGAAAAGTTCTGTTTTCGCTCTGGATTGAACTGGGAACCTTTAGATTTCCAGTCTAAGGCTCTCCCAATTGAACTATTTCGGTTCATGTTTATCACTTCTTATCAAACTTTGACTTAATTATTATTAAACAAGGTACAAGTAGAGGTCTGTACAAGAAGCCAAAGCAAAACCCTTAATGAATTATGAAGAATCATGTTTACACCCCAAATAATAATTTAACTATGTAGCATTAATACGAATAATAAAAATAATAAAAAATAACGAAAAAAAAGTTCTGCTTTCACCCTGGATTGAACTGGGGACCTTTAGATTTCCAGTCTAAGGCTCTACTAATTGAACTATTTCGGTTCATGTTTATCACTTCTTATCAAACTTTGGCTTAATTATTATTAAACAAGGTACAAGTAGAGGTCTGTACAAGAAGCCAAAGCAAAACCCTTAATGAATTATGAAGAATCATGTTTACACCCCAAATAATAATTTAACTATGTAGCACTAAATACGAATAATAAAAATAATAAAAAATAACGAAAAAAATGTTCTGCTTTCACCCTGGATTGAACTAGGGACCTTTAGATTTCCAGTCTAAGGCTCTCCCAATTGAATTATTTCGGTTCATGTTTATCACTTCTTATCAAACTTTGGCTTAATTATTATTAAACAAGGTACAAGTAGAGGTCTGTACAAGAAGCCACAGCAAATACCCTTAATAAATTATAAAGAATCATGTTTACACCCCAAATAATAATTTAACTATTTAGCACTAGAAACGAATAATAAAATCAATAAAAAATACCGAAAAAAAAGTTTGGCTTTCACCCTGGATTGAACTTGGGACCTTTAGATTTCCAGTCTAAGGCTCTCCCAATTGAACTATATCGGTTCATGTTTATCACTTCTTATCAAACTTTGGCTTAATTATTATTAAATAGGGTACAAGCAGGTATACTCCCACCTAGGTACAATAAGAGCGCTATTTTAGGCTTCCACTTACGGACCCATGCTAGGTTTGTCCCATGGCGCGTCATTAGTTAGCCAACCAATTAACATTCCCTAAGGGGTTTCTTAGTTCTTCCTAGAGATCTGTACCACAGCAAAACCCTTAATAAATTATTAAGAATCATGTTTACACCTCAAATAATAATATAACTATGTAACACTAGATACAAATAATAAAAAAAAAAAAAAATAACGAAAAAAAAAGTTCTGTTTTCACCCTGGATTGAACTGGGGACCTTTAGATTTTTAGTCTAAGGCTCTCCCAATTGAACTATTTCGGTTCATGTTTATCACGTCTTATCAAACTTTGGCTTAATTATTATTAAACAAGGTACAAGTAGAGGTCTGTACAAGAAGCCAAAGCAAAATACTTAATGAATTATGAAGAATCATGTTTACACCCCAAATAAAAATTTAACTATGTAGCACTAAATACGAATAATAAAAATAATAAAAAATAACGAAAAAAAAGTTACACCCTGGATTGAACTGGGGACCTTTAGATTTCCAGTCTAAGGCTCTCCCAATTGAACTATTTCGGTTCATGTTTATCACTTCTTATCAAACTTTGGCTTAATTATTATTAAACAAGGTACAAGTAGAGGTCTGTACAAGAAGCCACAGCAAATACCCTTAATAAATTATAAAGAATCATGTTTACACCCCAAATAATAATTTAACTATTTAGCACTAGAAACGAATAATAAAATCAATAAAAAATACCGAAAAAAAAGTTTGGCTTTCACCCTGGATTGAACTTGGGACCTTTAGATTTCCAGTCTAAGGCTCTCCCAATTGAACTATTTCGGTTCATGTTTATCACTTCTTATCAAACTTTGGCTTAATTATTATTAAATAGGGTACAAGCAGGTATACTCCCACCTAGGTACAATAAGAGCGCTATTTTAGGCTTCCACTTACGGACCCATGCTAGGTTTGTCCCATGGCGCGTCATTAGTTAGCCAACCAATTAACATTCCCTAAGGGGTTTCTTAGTTCTTCCTAGAGATCTGTACCACAGCAAAACCCTTAATAAATTATTAAGAATCATGTTTACACCTCAAATAATAATATAACTATGTAACACTAGATACAAATAATAAAAATAAAAAAAAAATAACGAAAAAAAAAGTTCTGTTTTCACCCTGGATTGAACTGGGGACCTTTAGATTTTTAGTCTAAGGCTCTCCCAATTGAACTATTTCGGTTCATGTTTAACACGTCTTATCAAACTTTGGCTTAATTATTATTAAACAAGGTACAAGTAGAGGTCTGTACAAGAAGCCAAAGCAAAATACTTAATGAATTATGAAGAATCATGTTTACACCCCAAATAAAAATTTAACTATGTAGCACTAAATACGAATAATAAAAATAATAAAAAATAACGAAAAAAAAGTTACACCCTGGATTGAACTGGGGACCTTTAGATTTCCAGTCAAAGGCTCTCCCAATTGAACTATTTCGGTTCATGTTTATCACTTCTTATCAAACTTTGGCTTAATTATTATTAAATAGGATACAAGCAGGTATACTCAAACCTAGGTACAATAAGAGCGCTATTTTAGGCTTCCACTTACGGACCCATGCTAGGTGTGTCCCATGGCGCGTCATTAGTTAGCCAACCAATTAACATTCCCTCAGGGGTTTCTTAGTTCTTCCTAGAGGTCTGTACAAGAAGCCAAAGCAAAACCCTTAATGAATTATGAAGAATCATGTTTACACCCCAAATAAAAATTTAACTATGTAGCACTAAATACGAATAATAAAAATAATAAAAAATAACGAAAAAAAAGTTCTGCTTTCACCCTGGATTGAACTGGGGACCTTTAGATTTCCAGTCTAAGGCTCTCCCAATTGAACTATTTCGGTTCATGTTTATCACTTCTTATCAAACTTTGGCTTAATTATTATTAAACAAGGTACAAGTAGAGGTCTGTATAAGAAGCCAAAGCAAAACCCTTAATGAATTATGAAGAATCATGTTTACACCCCAAATAATAATTTAACTATGTAGCACTAAATACGAATAATAAAAATAATAAACAAATAACGAAAAAAAAGTTCTGCTTTCTCTCTGGATTGAACTGGGGACTTTTAGATTTCCAGTCTAAGGCTCTCCCAATTGAACTATTTCGGATCATGTTTATCACGTCTTATCAAACTTTGGCTTAATTATTATTAAACAAGGTACAAGTAGAGGTCTGTACAAGAAGCCAAAGCAAAACCTTTAATGAATTATGAAGAATCATGTTTACACCCCAAATAAAAATTTAACTATGTAGCACTAAATACGAATAATAAAAATAATAAAAAATAACGAAAAAAAAGTTCTGCTTTCACCCTGGATTGAACTGGGGACCTTTAGATTTCCAGTCTAAGGCTCTCCCAATTGAACTATTTCGGTTCATGTTTATCACTTCTTATCAAACTTTGGCTTAATTATTATTAAACAAGGTACAAGTAGAGGTCTGTACAAGAAGCCAAAGCAAAACCCTTAATGAATTATGAAGAATCATGTTTACACCCCAAATAATAATTTAACTATGTAGCACTAAATACGAATAATAAAAATAATAAACAAATAACGAAAAAAAAGTTCTGCTTTCACTCTGGATTGAACTGGGGACTTTTAGATTTCCAGTCTAAGGCTCTCCCAATTGAACTATTTCGGATCATGTTTATCACGTCTTATCAAACTTTGGCTTAATTATTATTAAACAAGGTACAAGTAGAGGTCTGTACAAGAAGCCAAAGCAAAACCCTTAATGAATTATGAAGAATCATGTTTACACCCCAAATAATAATTTAACTATGTAGCACTAAATACGAATAATAAAAATAATAAACAAATAACGAAAAAAAAGTTCTGCTTTCACTCTGGATTGAACTGGGGACTTTTAGATTTCCAGTCTAAGGCTCTCCCAATTGAACTATTTCGGATCATGTTTATCACGTCTTATCAAACTTTGGCTTAATTATTATTAAACAAGGTACAAGTAGAGATCTGTACAAGAAGCCACAGCAAATACCCTTAATAAATTATAAAGAATCATGTTTACACCCTAAATAATAATTTAACTATTTAGCACTAGAAACGAATAATAAAAATAATAAAAAATAACGAAAAAAAAAGTTTGGCTTTCACCCTGGATTCAACTGTGGACCTTTAGATTTCCAGTCTAAGGCTCTCCCAATTGAACTATTTCGGTTCATGTTTATCACTTGTTATCAAACTTTGGCTTAATTATTATTAAACAAGGTACAAGTAGAGGTCTGTACAAGAAGCCAAAGCAAAATACTTAATGAATTATGAAGAATCATGTTTACACCCCAAATAAAAATTTAACTATGTAGCACTAAATACGAATAATAAAAATAATAAAAAATAACGAAAAAAAAGTTACACCCTGGATTGAACTGGGGACCTTTAGATTTCCAGTCTAAGGCTCTCCCAATTGAACTATTTCGGTACATGTTTATCACTTCTTATCAAACTTTGGCTTAATTATTATTAAATAGGATACAAGCAGGTATACTCAAACCTAGGTACAATAAGAGCGCTATTTTAGGCTTCCACTTACGGACCCATGCTAGGTGTGTCCCATGGCGCGTCATTAGTTAGCCAACCAATTAACATTCCCTCAGGGGTTTCTTAGTTCTTCCTAGAGGTCTGTACAAGAAGCCAAAGCAAAACCTTTAATGAATTATGAAGAATCATGTTTACACCCCAAATAAAAATTTAACTATGTAGCACTAAATACGAATAATAAAAATAATAAAAAATAACGAAAAAAAAGTTCTGCTTTCACCCTGGATTGAACTGGGGACCTTTAGATTTCCAGTCTAAGGCTCTCCCAATTGAACTATTTCGGTTCATGTTTATCACTTCTTATCAAACTTTGGCTTAATTATTATTAAACAAGGTACAAGTAGAGGTCTGTATAAGAAGCCAAAGCAAAACCCTTAATGAATTATGAAGAATCATGTTTACACCCCAAATAATAATTTAACTATGTAGCACTAAATACGAATAATAAAAATAATAAACAAATAACGAAAAAAAAGTTCTGCTTTCACTCTGGATTGAACTGGGGACTTTTAGATTTCCAGTCTAAGGCTCTCCCAATTGAACTATTTCGGATCATGTTTATCACGTCTTATCAAACTTTGGCTTAATTATTATTAAACAAGGTACAAGTAGAGGTCTGCACAAGAAGCCACAGCAAATACCCTTAATAAATTATAAAGAATCATGTTTACACCCCAAATAATAATTTAACTATTTGGCACTAGAAACGAAAAATAAAAATAATAAAAAATACCGAAAAAAAAGTTTGGCTTTCACCCTGGATTGAACTGGGGACCTTTAGATTTCCAGTCTAAGGCTCTCCCAATTAAACTATTTCGGTTCATGTTTATCACTTCTTATCAAACTTTGGCTTAATTATTATTAAACAAGGTACAAGTAGAGGTCTGTACAAGAAGCCAAAGCAAAACCCTTAATGAATTATGAAGAATCATGTTTACACCCCAAATAATAATTTAACTATGTAGAACTAAATACGAATAATAAAAATAATAAAAAATAACGAAAAAAAAGTTCTGCTTTCACCCTGGATTGAACTGGGGACCTTTAGATTTCCAGTCTAAGGCTCTCCCAATTGAACTATTTCGGTTCATGTTTATCACTTTTTATCAAACTTTGGCTTAATTATTATTAAACAAGGTACAAGTAGAGGTCTGCACAAGAAGCCACAGCAAATACCCTTAATAAATTATAAAGAATCATGTTTACACCCCAAATAATAATTTAACTATTTGGCACTAGAAACGAATAATAAAAATAATAAAAAATACCGAAAAAAAAGTTTGGCTTTCACCCTGGATTGAACTGGGGACCTTTAGATTTCCAGTCTAAGGCTCTCACAATTGAACTATTTTGGTTCATGTTTATCACTTCTTATCAAACTTTGGCTTAATTATTATTAAACAAGGTACAAGTAGAGATCTGTACAAAAAGCCACAGCAAAACCCTTAATAAATTATTAAGAATCATGTTTACACCTCAAATAATAATATAACTATGTAGCACTAGATACAAATAATAAAAAAAATAACGAAAAAAAAAGTTCTGTTTTCACCCTGGATTGAACTGGGGACCTTTAGATTTCCAGTCTAAGGCTCTCCCAATTGAACAATTTCGGTTCATGTTTATCACTTTTTATCAAACTTTGGCTTAATTATTATTAAACAAGGTACAAGTAGAGGTCTGTACAAGAAGCCAAAGCAAAACCCTTAATGAATTATGAAGAATCATGTTTACGACCCAAATAATAATTTAACTATGTAGCACTAAATACGAATAATAAAAATAATAAAAAATAACGAAAAAAAAGTTCTGCTTTCACTCTGGATTGAACTGAAGACCTTTACATTTCCAGTCTAAGGCTCTCCCAATTGAACTATTTCGGTTCATGTTTATCACTTCTTATCAAACTTTGGCTTAATTATTATTAAAGAAGGTACAAGTAGAGGTCTGTACAAGAAGCCACAGCAAATACCCTTAATAAATTATAAAGAATCATGTTTACACCCCAAATAATAATTTAACTATTTAGCACTAGAAACGAATAATAAAATCAATAAAAAATACCGAAAAAAAAGTTTGGCTTTCACCCTGGATTGAACTTGGGACCTTTAGATTTCCAGTCTAAGGCTCTCCCAATTGAACTATTTCGGTTCATGTTTATCACTTCTTATCAAACTTTGGCTTAATTATTATTAAATAGGGTACAAGCAGGTATACTCAAACCTAGGTACAATAAGAGCGCTATTTTAGGCTTCCACTTACGGACCCATGCTAGGTTTGTCCCATGGCGCGTCATTAGTTAGCCAACCAATTAACATTCCCTCAGGGGTTTCTTAGTTCTTCCTAGAGATCTGTACCACAGCAAAACCCTTAATAAATTATTAAGAATCATGTTTACACCTCAAATAATAATATAACTATGTAACACTAGATACAAATAATAATAAAAAAAAAATAACGAAAAAAAAAGTTCTGTTTTCACCCTGGATTGAACTGGGGACCTTTAGATTTTTAGTCTAAGGCTCTCCCAATTGAACTATTTCGGTTCATGTTTATCACGTCTTATCAAACTTTGGCTTAATTATTATTAAACAAGGTACAAGTAGAGATCTGTACAAGAAGCCACAGCAAATACCCTTAATAAATTATAAAGAATCATGTTTACACCCTAAATAATAATTTAACTATTTAGCACTAGAAACGAATAATAAAAATAATAAAAAATATCGAAAAAAAAAGTTTGGCTTTCACCCTGGATTGAACTGGGGACCTTTAGATTTCCAGTCTAAGGCTCTCCCAATTGAACTATTTCGGTTCATGTTTATCACTTGTTATCAAACTTTGGCTTAATTATTATTAAACAAGGTACATGTAGAGGTCTGTACAAGAAGCCAAAGCAAAACACTTAATGAATTATGAAGAATCATGTTTACACCCCAAATAAAAATTTAACTATGTAGCACTAAATACGAATAATAAAAATAATAAAAAATAACGAAAAAAAAGTTCTGCTTTCACCCTGGATTGAACTGGGGACCTTTAGATTTCCAGTCTAAGGCTCTCCCAATTGAACTATTTCGGTTCATGTTTATCACTTCTTATCAAACTTTGGCTTAATTATTATTAAACAAGGTACAAGTAGAGGTCTGTACAAGAAGCCAAAGCAAAGTCCTTAATGAATTATGAAGAATCATGTTTACACCCCAAATAATAATTTAACTATGTAGCACTAAATACAAATAATATAAATAATAAAAAATAACGAAAAAAAGTTCTGTTTTCACCCTGGATTGAACTGGGGACCTTTAGATTTCCAGTCTAAGGCTCTCCCAATTGAACTATTTCGGTTCATGTTTATCACTTCTTATCAAACTTTGGCTTAATTATTATTAAACAAGGTACAAGTAGAGGTCTGTACAAGAAGCCAAAGCAAAACCCTTAATGAATTATGAAGAATCATGTTTACACCCCAAATAATAATTTAACTATGTAGAACTAAATACGAATAATAAAAATAATAAAAAATAACGAAAAAAAAGTTCTGCTTTCACCCTGGATTGAACTGGGGACCTTTAGATTTCCAGTCTAAGGCTCTCCCAACTGAACTATTTCGGTTCATGTTTATCACTTTTTATCAAACTTTGGCTTAATTATTATTAAACAAGGTACAAGTAGAGGTCTGCACAAGAAGCCACAGCAAATACACTTAATAAATTATAAAGAATCATGTTTACACCCCAAATAATAAATTAACTATTTGGCACTAGAAACGAATAATAAAAATAATAAAAAATACCGAAAAAAAAGTTTGGCTTTCACCCTGGATTGAACTGGGGACCTTTAGATTTCCAGTCTAAGGCTCTCACAATTGAACTATTTTGGTTCATGTTTATCACTTCT
Source organism: Aspidapion aeneum (assembly GCA_963576565.1). Lineage (NCBI taxonomy): Eukaryota > Metazoa > Arthropoda > Insecta > Coleoptera > Brentidae > Aspidapion > Aspidapion aeneum. Next base: position 45,671,814 of record OY755048.1, read on the forward strand.
TATCAAACTTTGGCTTAATTATTATTAAACAAGGTACAAGTAGAGATCTGTACAAGAAGCCACAGCAAAACCCTTAATAAATTATTAAGAATCATGTTTACACCTCAAATAATAATATAACTATGTAGCACTAGATACAAATAATAAAAAAAATAACGAAAAAAAAAGTTCTGTTTTCACCCTGGATTGAACTGGGGATCTTTAGATTTCCAGTCTTAGGCTCTCCCAATTGAACTATTTCGGTTCATGTTTATCACTTTTTATCAAACTTTGGCTTAATTATTATTAAACAAGGTACAAGTAGAGGTCTGTACAAGAAGCCAAAGCAAAACCCTTAATGAATTATGAAGAATCATGTTTACACCCCAAATAAAAATTTAACTATGTAGCACTAAATACGAATAATAAAAATAATAAAAAATAACGAAAAAAAAGTTCTGCTTTCACCCTGGATTGAACTGAAGACCTTTACATTTCCAGTCTAAGGCTCCCCCAATTGAACTATTTCGGTTCATATTTATCACTTCTTATCAAACTTTGGCTTAATTATTATTAAACAAGGTACAAGTAGAGGTCTGTACAAGAAGCCACAGCAAATACCCTTAATAAATTATAAAGAATCATGTTGACACCTTAAATAATAATTTAACTATATAGCACTAGAAACGAATAATAAAAATAATAAAAAATAACGAAAAAAAAAGTTTGGCTTTCACCCTGGATTGAACTGGGGACCTTTAGATTTCCAGTCTAAGGCTCTCCCAATTGAACTATTTCGGTTCATGTTTATCACTTCTTATCAAACTTTGGCTTAATTATTATTAAACAAATAATAATTTAACTATGTAGCATTAATACGAATAATAAAAATAATAAAAAATAACGAAAAAAACGTTCTGCTTTCACCCTGGATTGAACTGGGGACCTTTAGATTTCCAGTCTAAGGCTCTCCCAATTGAACTATTTCGGTTCATGTTTATCACTTCTTATCAAACTTTGGCTTAACTATTATTAAACAAGGTACAAGTAGAGGTCTGTACAAGAATCCAAAGCAAAACCCTTAATGAATTATGAAGAATCATGTTTACACCCCAAATAATAATTTAACTATGTAGCACTAAATACGAATAATAAAAATAATAAAAAATAACGAAAAAAAAGTTCTGCTTTCACCCTGGATTGAACAAGGGACCTTTAGATTTCCAGTCTAAGGCTCTCCCAATTGTACTATTTCGGTTCATGTTTATCACTTCTTATCAAACTTTGGCTTAATTATTATTAAACAAGGTACAAGTAGAGGTCTGTACAAGAAGCCACAGCAAATACCCTTAATAAATTATAAAGAATCATGTTTACACCCCAAATAATAATTTAACTATTTAGCACTAGAAACGAATAATAAAAATAATAAAAAATACCGAAAAAAAAGTTTGGCTTTCACCCTGGATTGAACTGGGGACCTTTAGATTTCCAGTCTAAGGCTCTCCCAATTGAACTATTTCGGTTCATGTTTATCACTTCTTATCAAACTTTGGCTTAATTATTATTAAATAGGGTACAAGCAGGTATACTCAAACCTAGGTACAATAAGAGCGCTATTTTAGGCTTCCACTTACGGACCCTTGCTAGGTGTGTCCCATGGCGCGTCATTAGTTAGCCAACCAATTAACATTCCCTCAGGGGTTTCTTAGTTCTTCCTAGAGATCTGTACCACAGCAAAACCCTTAATAAATTATTAAGAATCATGTTTACACTTCAAATAATAATATAACTATGTAGCACTAGATACAAATAATAAAAATAAAAAAAATAACGAAAAAAAAAGTTCTGTTTTCACCCTGGATTGAACTGGGGACCTTTAGATTTCCATTCTAAGGCTCTCCCAATTGAACTATTTCGGTTCATGTTTATCACGTCTTATCAAACTTTGGCTTAATTATTATTAAACAAGGTACAAGTAGAGGTCTGTACAAGAAGCCACAGCAAATACCCTTAATAAATTATAATGAATCATGTTTACACCCTAAATAATAATTTAACTATTTAGCACTAGAAACGAATAATAAAAATAATAAAAAATAACGAAAAAAAAAGTTTGGCTTTCACCCTGGATTGAACTGGGGACCTTTAGATTTCCAGTCTAAGGCTCTCCCAATTGAACTATTTCGGTTCATGTTTATCACTTCTTATCAAACTTTGGCTTAATTATTATTAAACAAGGTACAAGTAGAGGTCTGTACAAGAAGCCAAAGCAAAACCCTTAATGAATTATGAAGAATCATGTTTACACCCCAAATAAAAATTTAACTATGTAGCACTAAATACGAATAATAAAAATAATAAAAAATAACGAAAAAAAAGTTCTGCTTTCACCCTGGATTGAACTGGGGACCTTTAGATTTCCAGTCCAAGGCTCTCCCAATTGAACTATTTCGGTTCATGTTTATCATTTCTTGTCAAACTTTGGCTTAATTATTATTAAACAAGGTACAAGTAGAGGTCTGTACAAGAAGCCAAAGCAAAACCCTTAATGAATTATGAAGAATCATGTTTACACCCCAAATAATAATTTAACTATGTAGCACTAAATACGAATAATAAAAATAATAAAAAGTAACGAAAAAAAAGTTCTGCTTTCACCCTGGATTGAACTGGGGAACTTTAGATTTCCAGTCTAAGGCTCTCCCAATTGAACTATTTCGGTTCATATTTATCACTTCTTATCAAACTTTGGCTTAATTATTATTAAATAGGGTACAAGCAGGTATACTCAAACCTAGGTAAAATAAGAGCGCTATTTTAGGCTTCCAATTACGGACCCATGCTTGGTGTGTCCCATGGCGCGTCATTAGTTAGCCAACAAATTAACATTCCCTCAGGGGTTTCTTAGTTCTTCCTAGAGATCTGTACAAGAAGACACAGCAAAACCCTTAATAAATTATTAAGAATGATGTTTACACCTCAAATAATAATATAACTATGTAGCACTAGATACAAATAATAAAAATAATAAAAAATAACGAAAAAAAAAGTTCTGTTTTCACCCTGGATTGAACTGGGGACCTTTAGATTTCCAGTCTAAGGCTCTCCCAATTAAACTATTTCGGTTCATGTTTATCACTTTTTATCAAACTTTGGCTTAATTATTATTAAACAAGGTACAAGTAGAGGTCTGCACAAGAAGCCACAGCAAATACCCTTAATAAATTATAAAGAATCATGTTTACACCCCAAATAATAATTTAACTATTTAGCACTAGAAACGAATAATAAAAAATACCGAAAAAAAAAGTTTGGCTTTCACCCTGGATTGAACTGGGGACCTTTAGATTTCCAGTCTAAGGCTCTCCCAATTGAACTATTTCGGTTCATGTTTATCACTTCTTATCAAACTTTGGCTTAATTATTATTAAACAAGGTACAAGTAGAGATCTGTACAACAAGCCACAGCAAAACCCTTAATAAATTAATAAGAATCATGTTTACACCTCAAATAATAATATAACTATGTAGCACTAGATACAAATAATAAAAAAAATAAAAAATAATGAAAAAAGAAAGTTCTGTTTTCACCCTGGATTGAACTGGGGACCTTTAGATTTCCAGTCTAAGGCTCTCCCAATTGAACTATTTCGGTTCATGTTTATCACTTCTTATCAAACTTTGGCTTAATTATTATTAAACAAGGTACAAGTAGAGGTCTGTACAAGAAGCCACAGCAAATACCCTTAATAAATTATAAAGAATCATGTTTACATCCTAAATAATACTTTCTATTTAGCACTAGAAACGAATAATAAAAATAATAAGTTAATAAGTTTGGCTTTCACCCTGGATTGAACTGGGGACCTTTAGATTTCCAGTCTAAGGCTCTCCCAATTGAACTATTTCGGTTCATGTTTATCACTTCTTATCAAACTTTGGCTTAATTATTATTAAACAAGGTACAAGTAGAGGTCTGTATAAGAAGCCAAAGCAAAACCCTTAATGAATTATGAAGAATCATGTTTACACCCCAAATAATAATTTAACTATGTAGCACTAAATACGAATAATAAAAATAATAAACAAATAACGAAAAAAAAGTTCTGCTTTCACTCTGGATTGAACTGGGGACTTTTAGATTTCCAGTCTAAGGCTCTCCCAATTGAACTATTTCGGATCATGTTTATCACGTCTTATCAAACTTTGGCTTAATTATTATTAAACAAGGTACAAGTAGAGGTCTGTACAAGAAGCCAAAGCAAAACCCTTAATGAATTATGAAGAATCATGTTTACACCCCAAATAAAAATTTAACTATGTAGCACTAAATACGAATAATAAAAATAATAAAAAATAACGAAAAAAAAGTTCTGCTTTCACCCTGGATTGAACTGGGGACCTTTAGATTTCCAGTCTAAGGCTCTCCCAATTGAACTATTTCGGTTCATGTTTATCACTTCTTATCAAACTTTGGCTTAATTATTATTAAAGAAGGTACAAGTAGAGGTCTGTACAAGAAGCCAAAGCAAAGTCCTTAATGAATTATGAAGAATCATGTTTACACCCCAAATAATAATTTAACTATGTAGCACTAAATACGAATAATATAAATAATAAAAAATAACGAAAAAAAGTTCTGCTTTCACCCTGGATTGAACTGGGGACCTTTAGATTTCCAGTCTAAGGCTCTCCCAATTGAACTATTTCGGTTCATGTTTATCACTTCTTATCAAACTTTGGCTTAATTATTATTAAAGAAGGTACAAGTAGAGGTCTGTACAAGAAGCCACAGCAAATACCCTTAATAAATTATAAAGAATCATGTTTACACCCCAAATAATAATTTAACTATTTAGCACTAGAAACGAATAATAAAATCAATAAAAAATACCGAAAAAAAAGTTTGGCTTTCACCCTGGATTGAACTTGGGACCTTTAGATTTCCAGTCTAAGGCTCTCCCAATTGAACTATTTCGGTTCATGTTTATCACTTCTTATCAAACTTTGGCTTAATTATTATTAAATAGGGTACAAGCAGGTATACTCAAACCTAGGTACAATAAGAGCGCTATTTTAGGCTTCCACTTACGGACCCATGCTAGGTTTGTCCCATGGCGCGTCATTAGTTAGCCAACCAATTAACATTCCCTCAGGGGTTTCTTAGTTCTTCCTAGAGATCTGTACCACAGCAAAACCCTTAATAAATTATTAAGAATCATGTTTACACCTCAAATAATAATATAACTATGTAACACTAGATACAAATAATAATAAAAAAAAAAAATAACGAAAAAAAAAGTTCTGTTTTCACCCTGGATTGAACTGGGGACCTTTAGATTTTTAGTCTAAGGCTCTCCCAATTGAACTATTTCGGTTCATGTTTATCACGTCTTATCAAACTTTGGCTTAATTATTATTAAACAAGGTACAAGTAGAGATCTGTACAAGAAGCCACAGCAAATACCCTTAATAAATTATAAAGAATCATGTTTACACCCTAAATAATAATTTAACTATTTAGCACTAGAAACGAATAATAAAAATAATAAAAAATATCGAAAAAAAAAGTTTGGCTTTCACCCTGGATTGAACTGGGGACCTTTAGATTTCCAGTCTAAGGCTCTCCCAATTGAACTATTTCGGTTCATGTTTATCACTTGTTATCAAACTTTGGCTTAATTATTATTAAACAAGGTACAAGTAGAGGTCTGTACAAGAAGCCAAAGCAAAACCCTTAATGAATTATGAAGAATCATGTTTACACCCCAAATAAAAATTTAACTATGTAGCACTAAATACGAATAATAAAAATAATAAAAAATAACGAAAAAAAAGTTACACCCTGGATTGAACTGGGGACCTTTAGATTTCCAGTCTAAGGCTCTCCCAATTGAACTATTTCGGTTCATGTTTATCACTTCTTATCAAACTTTGGCTTAATTATTATTAAATAGGATACAAGCAGGTATACTCAAACCTAGGTACAATAAGAGCGCTATTTTAGGGTTCCACTTACGGACCCATGCTAGGTGTGTCCCATGGCGCGTCATTAGTTAGCCAACCAATTAACATTCCCTCAGGGGTTTCTTAGTTCTTCCTAGAGATCTGTACCACAGCAAAACCCTTAATAAATTATTAAGAATCACGTTTACACCTAAAATAATAATATAACTATGTAGCACTAGATACAAATCATAAAAATTAAAAAAAATAACGAAAAAGAAAGTTCTGTTTTCACCCTGGATTGAACTGGGGACCTTTAGATTTCCAGTCTAAGGCTCTCCCAATTGAACTATTTCGGTTCATGTTTATCACGTCTTATCAAACTTTGGCTTAATTATTATTAAACAAGGTACAAGTAGAGGTCTGTACAAGAAGCCACAGCAAATACCCTTAATAAATTATAAAGAATCATGTTTACACCTTAAATAATAATTCAACTATTTAGCACTAGAAACGAATAATAAAAATAATAAAAAATAACGAAAAAAAAAGTTTGGCTTTCACCCTGGATTGAACTGGGGACCTTTAGATTTCCAGTCTAAGGCTCTCCCAATTGAACTATTTTGGTTCATGTTTATCACTTCTTATCAAACTTTGGCTTAATTATTATTAAACAAGGTACAAGTAGAGGTCTGTACAAGAAGCCAAAGCAAAACCCTTAATGAATTATGAAGAATCATGTTTACACCCCAAATAAAAATTTAACTATGTAGCACTAAATACGAATAATAAAAATAATAAAAAATAACGAAAAAAAAGTTCTGCTTTCACCCTGGATTGAACTGGGGACCTTTAGATTTCCAGTCTAAGGCTCTCCCAATTGAACTATTTCGGTTCATGTTTATCACTTCTTATCAAACTTTGGCTTAATTATTATTAAACAAGGTACAAGTAGAGGTCTGTACAAGAAGCCAAAGCAAAACCCTTAATGAATTATGAAGAATCATGTTTACACCCCAAATAAAAATTTAACTATGTAGCACTAAATACGAATAATAAAAATAATAAAAAATAACGAAAAAAAAGTTACACCCTGGATTGAACTGGGGACCTTTAGATTTCCAGTCTAAGGCTCTCCCAATTGAACTATTTCGGTTCATGTTTATCACTTCTTATCAAACTTTGGCTTAATTATTATTAAATAGGATACAAGCAGGTATACTCAAACCTAGGTACAATAAGAGCGCTATTTTAGGGTTCCACTTACGGACCCATGCTAGGTGTGTCCCATGGCGCGTCATTAGTTAGCCAACCAATTAACATTCCCTCAGGGGTTTCTTAGTTCTTCCTAGAGATCTGTACCACAGCAAAACCCTTAATAAATTATTAAGAATCACGTTTACACCTAAAATAATAATATAACTATGTAGCACTAGATACAAATCATAAAAATTAAAAAAAATAACGAAAAAAAAAGTTCTGTTTTCACCCTGGATTGAACTGGGGACCTTTAGATTTCCAGTCTAAGGCTCTCCCAATTGAACTATTTCGGTTCATGTTTATCACGTCTTATCAAACTTTGGCTTAATTATTATTAAACAAGGTACAAGTAGAGGTCTGTACAAGAAGCCACAGCAAATACCCTTAATAAATTATAAAGAATCATGTTTACACCTTAAATAATAATTCAACTATTTAGCACTAGAAACGAATAATAAAAATAATAAAAAATAACGAAAAAAAAAGTTTGGCTTTCACCCTGGATTGAACTGGGGACCTTTAGATTTCCAGTCTAAGGCTCTCCCAATTGAACTATTTTGGTTCATGTTTATCACTTCTTATCAAACTTTGGCTTAATTATTATTAAACAAGGTACAAGTAGAGGTCTGTACAAGAAGCCAAAGCAAAACCCTTAATGAATTATGAAGAATCATGTTTACACCCCAAATAAAAATTTAACTATGTAGCACTAAATACGAATAATAAAAATAATAAAAAATAACGAAAAAAAAGTTCTGCTTTCACCCTGGATTGAACTGGGGACCTTTAGATTTCCAGTCTAAGGCTCTCCCAATTGAACTATTTCGGTTCATGTTTATCACTTCTTATCAAACTTTGGCTTAATTATTATTAAACAAGGTACAAGTAGAGGTCTGTACAAGAAGCCAAAGCAAAACCCTTAATGAATTATGAAGAATCATGTTTACACCCCAAATAATAATTTAACTATGTAGAACTAAATACGAATAATAAAAATAATAAAAAATAACGAAAAAAAAGTTCTGCTTTCACCCTGGATTGAACTGGGGACCTTTAGATTTCCAGTCTAAGGCTCTCCCAACTGAACTATTTCGGTTCATGTTTATCACATTTTATCAAACTTTGGCTTAATTATTATTAAACAAGGTACAAGTAGAGGTCTGCACAAGAAGCCCCAGCAAATACACTTAATAAATTATAAAGAATCATGTTTACACCCCAAATAATAAATTAACTATTTGGCACTAGAAACGAATAATAAAAATAATAAAAAATACCGAAAAAAAAGTTTGGCTTTCACCCTGGATTGAACTGGGGACCTTTAGATTTCCAGTCTAAGGCTCTCACAATTGAACTATTTTGGTTCATGTTTATCACTTCTTATCAAACTTTGGCTTAATTATTATTAAACAAGGTACAAGTAGAGATCTGTACAAGAAGCCACAGCAAAACCCTTAATAAATTATTAAGAATCATGTTTACACCTCAAATAATAATATAACTATGTAGCACTAGATACAAATAATAAAAAAAATAACGAAAAAAAAAGTTCTGTTTTCACCCTGGATTGAACTGGGGATCTTTAGATTTCCAGTCTTAGGCTCTCCCAATTGAACTATTTCGGTTCATGTTTATCACTTTTTATCAAACTTTGGCTTAATTATTATTAAACAAGGTACAAGTAGAGGTCTGTACAAGAAGCCAAAGCAAAACCCTTAATGAATTATGAAGAATCATGTTTACACCCCAAATAAAAATTTAACTATGTAGCACTAAATACGAATAATAAAAATAATAAAAAATAACGAAAAAAAAGTTCTGCTTTCACCCTGGATTGAACTGAAGACCTTTACATTTCCAGTCTAAGGCTCCCCCAATTGAACTATTTCGGTTCATATTTATCACTTCTTATCAAACTTTGGCTTAATTATTATTAAACAAGGTACAAGTAGAGGTCTGTACAAGAAGCCACAGCAAATACCCTTAATAAATTATAAAGAATCATGTTGACACCTTAAATAATAATTTAACTATTTAGCACTAGAAACGAATAATAAAAATAATAAAAAATAACGAAAAAAAAAGTTTGGCTTTCACCCTGGATTGAACTGGGGACCTTTAGATTTCCAGTCTAAGGCTCTCCCAATTGAACTATTTCGGTTCATGTTTATCACTTCTTATCAAACTTTGGCTTAATTATTATTAAACAAATAATAATTTAACTATGTAGCATTAATACGAATAATAAAAATAATAAAAAATAACGAAAAAAACGTTCTGCTTTCACCCTGGATTGAACTGGGGACCTTTAGATTTCCAGTCTAAGGCTCTCCCAATTGAACTATTTCGGTTCATGTTTATCACTTCTTATCAAACTTTGGCTTAACTATTATTAAACAAGGTACAAGTAGAGGTCTGTACAAGAATCCAAAGCAAAACACTTAATGAATTATGAAGAATCATGTTTACACCCCAAATAATAATTTAACTATGTAGCACTAAATACGAATAATAAAAATAATAAAAAATAACGAAAAAAAAGTTCTGCTTTCACCCTGGATTGAACTAGGGACCTTTAGATTTCCAGTCTAAGGCTCTCCCAATTGTACTATTTCGGTTCATGTTTATCACTTCTTATCAAACTTTGGCTTAATTATTATTAAACAAGGTACAAGTAGAGGTCTGTACAAGAAGCCACAGCAAATACCCTTAATAAATTATAAAGAATCATGTTTACACCCCAAATAATAATTTAACTATTTAGCACTAGAAACGAATAATAAAAATAATAAAAAATACCGAAAAAAAAGTTTGGCTTTCACCCTGGATTGAACTGGGGACCTTTAGATTTCCAGTCTAAGGCTCTCCCAATTGAACTATTTCGGTTCATGTTTATCACTTCTTATCAAACTTTGGCTTAATTATTATTAAATAGGGTACAAGCAGGTATACTCAAACCTAGGTACAATAAGAGCGCTATTTTAGGCTTCCACTTACGGACCCTTGCTAGGTGTGTCCCATGGCGCGTCATTAGTTAGCCAACCAATTAACATTCCCTCAGGGGTTTCTTAGTTCTTCCTAGAGATCTGTACCACAGCAAAACCCTTAATAAATTATTAAGAATCATGTTTACACTTCAAATAATAATATAACTATGTAGCACTAGATACAAATAATAAAAATAAAAAAAATAACGAAAAAAAAAGTTCTGTTTTCACCCTGGATTGAACTGCGGACCTTTAGATTTCCAGTCTAAGGCTCTCCCAATTGAACTATTTCGGTTCATGTTTATCACGTCTTATCAAACTTTGGCTTAATTATTATTAAACAAGGTACAAGTAGAGGTCTGTACAAGAAGCCACAGCAAATACCCTTAATAAATTATAAAGAATCATGTTTACACCCTAAATAATAATTTAACTATTTAGCACTAGAAACGAATAATAAAAATAATAAAAAATAACGAAAAAAAAAGTTTGGCTTTCACCCTGGATTGAACTGGGGACCTTTAGATTTCCAGTCTAAGGCTCTCCCAATTGAACTATTTCGGTTCATGTTTATCACTTCTTATCAAACTTTGGCTTAATTATTATTAAACAAGGTACAAGTAGAGGTCTGTACAAGAAGCCAAAGCAAAACCCTTAATGAATTATGAAGAATCATGTTTACACCCCAAATAAAAATTTAACTATGTAGCACTAAATACGAATAATAAAAATAATAAAAAATAACGAAAAAAAAGTTCTGCTTTCACCCTGGATTGAACTGGGGACCTTTAGATTTCCAGTCTAAGGCTCTCCCAATTGAACTATTTCGGTTCATGTTTATCACTTCTTATCAAACTTTGGCTTAATTATTATTAAACAAGGTACAAGTAGAGGTCTGTACAAGAAGCCAAAGCAAAACCCTTAATGAATTATGAAGAATCATGTTTACACCCCAAATAATAATTTAACTATGTAGCACTAAATACGAATAATAAAAATAATAAAAAATAACGAAAAAAAAGTTCTGCTTTCACCCTGGATTGAACTGGGGAACTTTAGATTTCCAGTCTAAGGCTCTCCCAATTGAAATATTTCGGTTCATGTTTATCACTTCTTATCAAACTTTGGCTTAATTATTATTAAATAGGGTACAAGCAGGTATACTCAAACCTAGGTAAAATAAGAGCGCTATTTTAGGCTTCCACTTACGGACCCATGCTAGGTGTGTCCCATGGCGCGTCATTAGTTAGCCAACAAATTAACATTCCCTCAGGGGTTTCTTAGTTCTTCCTAGAGATCTGTACAAGAAGACACAGCAAAACCCTTAATAAATTATTAAGAATGATGTTTACACCTCAAATAATAATATAACTATGTAGCACTAGATACAAATAATAAAAATAATAAAAAATAACGAAAAAAAAAGTTCTGTTTTCACCCTGGATTGAACTGGGGACCTTTAGATTTCCAGTCTAAGGCTCTCCCAATTAAACTATTTCGGTTCATGTTTATCACTTCTTATCAAACTTTGGCTTAATTATTATTAAACAAGGTACAAGTAGAGGTCTGCACAAGAAGCCACAGCAAATACCCTTAATAAATTATAAAGAATCATGTTTACACCCCAAATAATAATTTAACTATTTAGCACTAGAAACGAATAATAAAAAATACCGAAAAAAAAAGTTTGGCTTTCACCCTGGATTGAACTGGGGACCTTTAGATTTCCAGTCTAAGGCTCTCCCAATTGAACTATTTCGGTTCATGTTTATCACTTCTTATCAAACTTTGGCTTAATTATTATTAAACAAGGTACAAGTAGAGATCTGTACAACAAGCCACAGCAAAACCCTTAATAAATTAATAAGAATCATGTTTACACCTCAAATAATAATATAACTATGTAGCACTAGATACAAATAATAAAAAAAATAAAAAATAATGAAAAAAAAAAGTTCTGTTTTCACCCTGGATTGAACTGGGGACCTTTAGATTTCCAGTCTAAGGCTCTCCCAATTGAACTATTTCGGTTCATGTTTATCACTTCTTATCAAACTTTGGCTTAATTATTATTAAACAAGGTACAAGTAGAGGTCTGTACAAGAAGCCACAGCAAATACCCTTAATAAATTATAAAGAATCATGTTTACATCCTAAATAATACTTTCTATTTAGCACTAGAAACGAATAATAAAAATAATAAGTTAATAAGTTTGGCTTTCACCCTGGATTGAACTGGGGACCTTTAGATTTCCAGTCTAAGGCTCTCCCAATTGAACTATTTCGGTTCATGTTTATCACTTCTTATCAAACTTTGGCTTAATTATTATTAAATAGGGTACAAGTAGGTATACTCAAACCTAGGTACAATAAGAGCGCTATTTTAGGCTTCCACTTACGGACCCATGCTAGGTGTGTCCCATGGCGCGTCATTAGTTAGCCAACCAATTAACATTCCCTCAGGGGTTTCTTAGTTCTTCCTAGAGATCTGTACCACAGCAAAACCCTTAATAAATTATTAAGAATCATGTTTACACCTCAAATAATAATATAACTATGTAGCACTAGATACAAATAATAAAAATAAAAAAAAATAACGAAAAAAAAAGTTCTGTTTTCACCCTGGATTGAACTGGGGACCTTTAGATTTTCAGTCTAAGGCTCTCCCAATTGAACTATTTCGGTTCATGTTTATCACGTCTTATCAAACTTTGGCTTAATTATTATTAAACAAGGTACAAGTAGAGGTCTGTACAAGAAGCCACAGCAAATACCCTTAATAAATTATAAAGAATCATGTTTACACCCTAAATAATAATTTAACTATTTAGCGCTAGAAACGAATAATAAAAATAATAAAAAATAACGAAAAAAAAGTTTGGCTTTCACCCTGGTTTGAACTGGGGACCTTTAGATTTCCAGTCTAAGGCTCTCCCAATTGAACTATTTCAGTTCATGTTTATCACTTGTTATCAAACTTTGGCTTAATTATTATTAAACAAGGTACAAGTAGAGGTCTGTACAAGAAGCCAAAGCAAAACCCTTAATGAATTATGAAGAATCATGTTTACACCCCAAATAAAAATTTAACTATGTAGCACTAAATACGAATAATAAAAATAATAAAAAATAACGAAAAAAAAGTTACACCCTGGATTGAACTGGGGACCTTTAGATTTCCAGTCTAAGGCTCTCCCAATTGAACTATTTCGGTTCATGTTTATTTATCAAACTTTGGCTTAATTATTATTAAATAGGGTACAAGCAGGTATACTCAAACCTAGGTACAATAAGAGCGCTATTTTAGGCTTCCACTTACGGAACCATGCTAGGTGTGTCCCGTGGCGCGTCATTAGTTAGCCAACCAATTAACATTCCCTCAGGGGTTTCTTAGTTCTTCCTAGAGATCTGTACCACAGCAAAACCCTTAATAAATTATTAAGAATCATGTTTACACCTCAAATAATAATATAACTATGTAGCACTAGATACAAATAATAAAAATAAAAAAAAATAACGAAAAAAAAAGTTCTGTTTTCACCCTGGATTGAACTGGGGACCTTTAGATTTCCAGTCTAAGGCTCTCCCAATTGAACTATTTCGGTTCATGTTTATCACGTCTTATCAAACTTTGGCTTAATTATTATTAAACAAGGTACAAGTAGAGGTCTGTACAAGAAGCCACAGCAAATACCCTTAATAAATTATAAAGAATCATGTTTACACCCCAAATAATAATTTAACTATTTAGCACTGGAAACGAATAATAAAAATAATAAAAAATACCGAAAAAAAAGTTTGGCTTTCACCCTGGAATGAACTGGGGACCTTTAGATTTCCAGTCTAAGGCTCTCCCAATTGAACTATTTCGGTTCATGTTTATCACTTCTTATCAAACTTTGGCTTAATTATTATTAAATAGGATACAAGCAGGTATACTCAAACCTAGGTAAAATAAGAGCGCTATTTTAGGCTTCCACTTACGGACCCATGCTAGGTGTGTCCCATGGCGCGTCATTAGTTAGCCAACAAATTAACATTCCCTCAGGGGTTTCTTAGTTCTTCCTAGAGATCTGTACAAGAAGACACAGCAAAACCCTTAATAAATTATTAAGAATGATGTTTACACCTCAAATAATAATATAACTATGTAGCACTAGATACAAATAATAAAAATAATAAAAAATAACGAAAAAAAAGTTCTGTTTTCACCCTGGATTGAACTGGGGACCTTTAGATTTCCAGTCTAAGGCTCTCCCAATTAAACTATTTCGGTTCATGTTTATCACTTCTTATCAAACTTTGGCTTAATTATTATTAAACAAGGTACAAGTAGAGGTCTGCACAAGAAGCCACAGCAAATAACCTTAATAAATTATAAAGAATCATGTTTACACCCCAAATAATAATTTAACTATTTAGCACTAGAAACGAATAATAAAAAATACCGAAAAAAAAGTTTGGCTTTCACCCTGGATTGAACTGGGGACCTTTAGATTTCCAGTCTAAGGCTCTCCCAATTGAACTATTTCGGTTCATGTTTATCACTTCTTATCAAACTTTGGCTTAATTATTATTAAACAAGGTACAAGTAGAGATCTGTACAACAAGCCACAGCAAAACCCTTAATAAATTAATAAGAATCATGTTTACACCTCAAATAATAATATAACTATGTAGCACTAGATACAAATAATAAAAAAAATAAAAAATAATGAAAAAAAAAAGTTCTGTTTTCACCCTGGATTGAACTGGGGACCTTTAGATTTCCAGTCTAAGGCTCTCCCAATTGAACTATTTCGGTTCATGTTTATCACTTCTTATCAAACTTTGGCTTAATTATTATTAAACAAGGTACAAGTAGAGGTCTGTACAAGAAGCCACAGCAAATACCCTTAATAAATTATAAAGAATCATGTTTACATCCTAAATAATACTTTCTATTTAGCACTAGAAACGAATAATAAAAATAATAAGTTAATAAGTTTGGCTTTCACCCTGGATTGAACTGGGGACCTTTAGATTTCCAGTCTAAGGCTCTCCCAATTGAACTATTTCGGTTCATGTTTATCACTTCTTATCAAACTTTGGCTTAATTATTATTAAATAGGGTACAAGTAGGTATACTCAAACCTAGGTACAATAAGAGCGCTATTTTAGGCTTCCACTTACGGACCCATGCTAGGTGTGTCCCATGGCGCGTCATTAGTTAGCCAACCAATTAACATTCCCTCAGGGGTTTCTTAGTTCTTCCTAGAGATCTGTACCACAGCAAAACCCTTAATAAATTATTAAGAATCATGTTTACACCTCAAATAATAATATAACTATGTAGCACTAGATACAAATAATAAAAATAAAAAAAAATAACGAAAAAAAAAGTTCTGTTTTCACCCTGGATTGAACTGGGGACCTTTAGATTTTCAGTCTAAGGCTCTCCCAATTGAACTATTTCGGTTCATGTTTATCACGTCTTATCAAACTTTGGCTTAATTATTATTAAACAAGGTACAAGTAGAGGTCTGTACAAGAAGCCACAGCAAATACCCTTAATAAATTATAAAGAATCATGTTTACACCCTAAATAATAATTTAACTATTTAGCGCTAGAAACGAATAATAAAAATAATAAAAAATAACGAAAAAAAAGTTTGGCTTTCACCCTGGTTTGAACTGGGGACCTTTAGATTTCCAGTCTAAGGCTCTCCCAATTGAACTATTTCAGTTCATGTTTATCACTTGTTATCAAACTTTGGCTTAATTATTATTAAACAAGGTACAAGTAGAGGTCTGTACAAGAAGCCAAAGCAAAACCCTTAATGAATTATGAAGAATCATGTTTACACCCCAAATAAAAATTTAACTATGTAGCACTAAATACGAATAATAAAAATAATAAAAAATAACGAAAAAAAAGTTACACCCTGGATTGAACTGGGGACCTTTAGATTTCCAGTCTAAGGCTCTCCCAATTGAACTATTTCGGTTCATGTTTATTTATCAAACTTTGGCTTAATTATTATTAAATAGGGTACAAGCAGGTATACTCAAACCTAGGTACAATAAGAGCGCTATTTTAGGCTTCCACTTACGGACCCATGCTAGGTGTGTCCCGTGGCGCGTCATTAGTTAGCCAACCAATTAACATTCCCTCAGGGGTTTCTTAGTTCTTCCTAGAGATCTGTACCACAGCAAAACCCTTAATAAATTATTAAGAATCATGTTTACACCTCAAATAATAATATAACTATGTAGCACTAGATACAAATAATAAAAATAAAAAAAAAATAACGAAAAAAAAAGTTCTGTTTTCACCCTGGATTGAACTGGGGACCTTTAGATTTCCAGTCTAAGGCTCTCCCAATTGAACTATTTCGGTTCATGTTTATCACGTCTTATCAAACTTTGGCTTAATTATTATTAAACAAGGTACAAGTAGAGGTCTGTACAAGAAGCCACAGCAAATACCCTTAATAAATTATAAAGAATCATGTTTACACCCCAAATAATAATTTAACTATTTAGCACTGGAAACGAATAATAAAAATAATAAAAAATACCGAAAAAAAAGTTTGGCTTTCACCCTGGAATGAACTGGGGACCTTTAGATTTCCAGTCTAAGGCTCTCCCAATTGAACTATTTCGGTTCATGTTTATCACTTCTTATCAAACTTTGGCTTAATTATTATTAAATAGGATACAAGCAGGTATACTCAAACCTAGGTACAATAAGAGCGCTATTTTAGGCTTCCACTTACGGACCCATGCTAGGTGTGTCCCATGGCGCGTCATTAGTTAGCCAACCAATTAACATTCCCTCAGGGGTTTCTTAGTTCTTCCTAGAGATCTGTACCACAGCAAAACCCTTAATAAATTATTAAGAATCATGTTTACACCTCAAATAATAATATAACTATGTAGCACTAGATACAAATAATAAAAATAAAAAAAAATAACGAAAAAAAAAAGTTCTGTTTTCACCCTGGATTGAACTGGGGACCTTTAGATTTCCAGTCTAAGGCTCTCCCAATTGAACTATTTCGGTTCATGTTTATCACGTCTTAACAAACTTTGGCTTAATTATTATTAAACAAGGTACAAGTAGAGGTCTGTACAAGAAGCCACAGCAAATACCCTTAATAAATTATAAAGAATCATGTTTACACCTTAAATAATAATTTAACTATTTAGCACTAGAAACGAATAATAAAAATAATAAAAAATAACGAAAAAAAAAGTTTGGCTTTCACCCTGGATTGAACTGGGGACCTTTAGATTTCCAGTCTAAGGCTCTCCCATTGAACTATTTTGGTTCATGTTTATCACTTCTTATCAAACTTTGGCTTAATTATTATTAAACACGGTACAAGTAGAGGTCTGTACAAGAAGCCAAAGCAAAACCCTTAATGAATTATGAAGAATCATGTTTACACCCCAAATAAAAATTTAACTATGTAGCACTAAATACGAATAATAAAAATAATAAAAAATAACGAAAAAAAAGTTCTGCTTTCACCCTGGATTGAACTGGGGACCTTTAGATTTCCAGTCTAAGGCTCTCCCAATTGAACTATTTCGGTTCATGTTTATCACTTCTCATCAAACTTTGGCTTAATTATTATTAAACAAGGTACAAGTAGAGGTCTGTACAAGAAGCCAAAGCAAAGTCCTTAATGAATTATGAAGAATCATGTTTACACCCCAAATAATAATTTAACTATGTAGCACTAAATACGAATAATAAAAATAATAAAAAATAACGAAAAAAAGTTCTGCTTTCACCCTGGATTGAACTGGGGACCTTTAGATTTCCAGTCTAAGGCTCTCCCAATTGAACTATTTCGGTTCATGTTTATCACTTCTTATCAAACTTTGGCTTAATTATTATTAAATAGGGTACAAGCAGGTATACTCAAACCTAGGTACAATAAGAGCGCTATTTTAGGCTTCCACTTACGGACCCATGCTAGGTGTGTCCCATGGCGCGTCATTAGTTAGCCAACCAATTAACATTCCCTCAGGCGTTTCTTAGTTCTTCCTAGAGATCTGTACAAGAAGCCACAGCAAAACCCTTAATAAATTATTAAGAATCATGTTTACACCTCAAATAATAATATAACTATGTAGCACTAGATACAAATAATAAAAAAAATAAAAAATAACGAAAAAAAAAAGTTCTGTTTTCACCCTGGATTGAACTGGGGACCTTTAGATTTCCAGTCTAAGGCTCTCCCAATTGAACTATTTCGGTTCATGTTTATCACTTCTTATCAAACTTTGGCTTAATTATTATTAAACAAGGTACAAGTAGAGGTCTGTAAAAGAAGCCACAGCAAATACCCTTAATAAATTATAAAGAATCATGTTTACACCCTAAATAATACTTTCTATTTAGCACTAGAAACGAATAATAAAAATAATAAAAAATAACGAAAAAAAAGTTTGACTTTCACTCTGGATTGAACTGAGGGCCTTTAGATTTCCAGTCTAAGGCTCTCCCAATTGAACTATTTCGGTTCATGTTTATCACTTCTTATCAAACTTTGGCTTAATTATTATTAAACAAGGTACAAGTAGAGGTCTGTAAAAGAAGCCACAGCAAATACCCTTAATAAATTATAAAGAATCATGTTTACACCCTAAATAATACTTTCTATTTAGCACTAGAAACGAATAATAAAAATAATAAAAAATAACGAAAAAAAAGTTTGACTTTCACTCTGGATTGAACTGAGGACCTTTAGATTTCCAGTCTAAGGCTCTCCCAATTGAACTATTTCGGTTCATGTTTATCACTTCTTGTCAAACTTTGGCTTAATTATTATTAAATAGGGTACAAGTAGGTATACTCAAACCTAGGTACAATAAGAGCGCTATTTTAGGCTTCCACTTACGGACCCATGCTAGGTGTGTCCCATGGCGCGTCATTAGTTAGCCAACCAATTAACATTCCCTCAGGGGTTTCTTAGTTCTTCCTAGAGATCTGTACAAGAAGCCACAGCAAAACCCTTAATAAATTATTAAGAATCATGTTTACACCTCAAATAATAATATAACTATGTAGCACTAGATACAAATAATAAAAAAATAAAAAATAACGAAAAAAAAAGTTCTGTTTTCACCCTGGATTGAACTGGGGACCTTTAGATTTCCAGTCTAAGGCTCTCCCAATTAAACTATTTCGGTTCATGTTTATCACTTTTTATCAAACTTTGGCTTAATTATTATTAAACAAGGTACAAGTAGAGGTCTGCACAAGAAGCCATAGCAAATACCCTTAATAAATTATAAAGAATCATGTTTACACCCCAAATAATAATTTAACTATTTAGCACTAGAAACGAATAATAAAAATAATAAAAAATACCGAAAAAAAAGTTTGGCTTTCACCCTGGATTGAACTGGGGACCTTTAGATTTCCAGTCTAAGGCTCTCACAATTGAACTATTTCGGTTCATGTTTATCACTTCTTATCAAACTTTGGCTTAATTATTATTAAACAAGGTACAAGTAGAGATCTGTACAAGAAGCCACAGCAAAACCCTTAATAAATTATTAAGAATCATGTTTACACCTCAAATAATAATATAACTATGTAGCACTAGATACAAATAATAAAAAAAATAAAAAATAACGAAAAAAAAAGTTCTGTTTTCACCCTGGATTGAACTGGGGACCTTTAGATTTCCAGTCTAAGGCTCTCCCAATTGAACTATTTCGGTTCATGTTTATCACTTTTTATCAAACTTTGGCTTAATTATTATTAAACAAGGTACAAGTAGAGGTCTGTACAAGAAGCCAAAGCAAAACCCTTAATGAATTATGAAGAATCATGTTTACGACCCAAATAATAATTTAACTATGTAGCACTAAATACGAATAATAAAAATAATAAAAAATAACGAAAAAAAAGTTCTGCTTTCACCCTGGATTGAACTGGGGACCTTTAGATTTCCAGTCTAAGGCTCTCCCAATTGAACTATTTCGGTTCATGTTTATCACTTCTTATCAAACTTTGGCTTAATTATTATTAAACAAGGTACAAGTAGAGGTCTGTACAAGAAGCCAAAGCAAAACCCTTAATGAATTATGAAGAATCATGTTTACACCCCAAATAATAATTTAACTATGTAGCATTAATACGAATAATAAAAATAATAAAAAATAACAAGAAAAAAGTTCTGCTTTCACCCTGGATTGAACTGGGAACCTTTAGATTTCCAGTCTAAGGCTCTCCCAATTGAACTATTTCGGTTCATGTTTATCACTTCTTATCAAACTTTGGCTTAATTATTATTAAACAAGGTACAAGTAGAGGTCTGTACAAGAAGCCACAGCAAATACCCTTAATAAATTATAAAGAATCATGTTTACACCCCAAATAATAATTTAACTATTTAGCACTAGAAACGAATAATAAAAATAATAAAAAATACCGAAAAAAAAGTTTGGCTTTCACCCTGGATTGAACTGGGGACCTTTAGATTTCCAGTCTAAGGCTCTCCCAATTGAACTATTTCGGTTCATGTTTATCACTTCTTATCAAACTTTGGCTTAATTATTATTAAATAGGGTACAAGCAGGTATACTCAAACCTAGGTACAATAAGAGCGCTATTTTAGGCTTCCACTTACGGACCCTTGCTAGGTGTGTCCCATGGCGCGTCATTAGTTAGCCAACCAATTAACATTCCCTCAGGGGTTTCTTAGTTCTTCCTAGAGATCTGTACCACAGCAAAACCCTTAATAAATTATTAAGAATCATGTTTACACTTCAAATAATAATATAACTATGTAGCACTAGATACAAATAATAAAAATAAAAAAAATAACGAAAAAAAAAGTTCTGTTTTCACCCTGGATTGAACTGGGGACCTTTAGATTTCCAGTCTAAGGCTCTCCCAATTGAACTATTTCGGTTCATGTTTATCACGTCTTATCAAACTTTGGCTTAATTATTATTAAACAAGGTACAAGTAGAGGTCTGTACAAGAAGCCACAGCAAATACCCTTAATAAATTATAAAGAATCATGTTTACACCCTAAATAATAATTTAACTATTTAGCACTAGAAACGAATAATAAAAATAATAAAAAATAACGAAAAAAAAAGTTTGGCTTTCACCCTGGATTGAACTGGGGACCTTTAGATTTCCAGTCTAAGGCTCTCCCAATTGAACTATTTCGGTTCATGTTTATCACTTCTTATCAAACTTTGGCTTAATTATTATTAAACAAGGTACAAGTAGAGGTCTGTACAAGAAGCCAAAGCAAAACCCTTAATGAATTATGAAGAATCATGTTAATAAAAAATAACGAAAAAAAAGTTCTGCTTTCACCCTGGATTGAACTGGGGACCTTTAGATTTCCAGTCTAAGGCTCTCCCAATTGAACTATTTCGGTTCATGTTTATCACTTCTTATCAAACTTTGGCTTAATTATTATTAAACAAGGTACAAGTAGAGGTCTGTACAAGAAGCCAAAGCAAAACCCTTAATGAATTATGAAGAATCATGTTTACACCCCAAATAAAAATTTAACTATGTAGCACTAAATACGAATAATAAAAATAATAAAAAATAACGAAAAAAAAGTTACACCCTGGATTGAACTGGGGACCTTTAGATTTCCAGTCTAAGGCTCTCCCAATTGAACTATTTCGGTTCATGTTTATCACTTCTTATCAAACTTTGGCTTAATTATTATTAAATAGGGTACAAGCAGGTATACTCAAACCTAGGTAAAATAAGAGCGCTATTTTAGGCTTCCACTTACGGACCCATGCTAGGTGTGTCCCATGGCGCGTCATTAGTTAGCCAACAAATTAACATTCCCTCAGGGGTTTCTTAGTTCTTCCTAGAGATCTGTACAAGAAAACACAGCAAAACCCTTAATAAATTATTAAGAATGATGTTTACACCTCAAATAATAATATAACTATATAGCACTAGATACAAATAATAAAAATAATAAAAAATAACGAAAAAAAAAGTTCTGTTTTCACCCTGGATTGAACTGGGGACCTTTAGATTTCCAGTCTAAGGCTCTCCCAATTAAACTATTTCGGTTCATGTTTATCACTTCTTATCAAACTTTGGCTTAATTATTATTAAACAAGGTACAAGTAGAGGTCTGCACAAGAAGCCACAGCAAATACCCTTAATAAATTATAAAGAATCATGTTTACACCCCAAATAATAATTTAACTATTTAGCACTAGAAACGAATAATAAAAAATACCGAAAAAAAAAGTTTGGCTTTCACCCTGGATTGAACTGGGGACCTTTAGATTTCCAGTCTAAGGCTCTCAAAATTGAACTATTTCGGTTCATGTTTATCACTTCTTATCAAACTTTGGCTTAATTATTATTAAACAAGGTACAAGTAGAGATCTGTACAACAAGCCACAGCAAAACCCTTAATAAATTAATAAGAATCATGTTTACACCTCAAATAATAATATAACTATGTAGCACTAGATACAAATAATAAAAAAAATAAAAAATAATGAAAAAAAAAAGTTCTGTTTTCACCCTGGATTGAACTGGGGACCTTTAGATTTCCAGTCTAAGGCTCTCCCAATTGAACTATTTCGGTTCATGTTTATCACTTCTTATCAAACTTTGGCTTAATTATTATTAAACAAGGTACAAGTAGAGGTCTGTACAAGAAGCTACAGCAAATACCCTTAATAAATTATAAAGAATCATGTTTACATCCTAAATAATACTTTCTATTTAGCACTAGAAACGAATAATAAAAATAATAAGTTAATAAGTTTGGCTTTCACCCTGGATTGAACTGGGGACCTTTAGATTTCCAGTCTAAGGCTCTCCCAATTGAACTATTTCGGTTCATGTTTATCACTTCTTATCAAACTTTGGCTTAATTATTATTAAATAGGGTACAAGTAGGTATACTCAAACCTAGGTACAATAAGAGCGCTATTTTAGGCTTCCACTTACGGACCCATGCTAGGTGTGTCCCATGGCGTGTCATTAGTTAGCCAACCAATTAACATTCCCTCAGGGGTTTCTTAGTTCTTCCTAGAGATCTGTACCACAGCAAAACCCTTAATAAATTATTAAGAATCATGTTTACACCTCAAATAATAATATAACTATGTAGCACTAGATACAAATAATAAAAATAAAAAAAAATAACGAAAAAAAAAGTTCTGTTTTCACCCTGGATTGAACTGGGGACCTTTAGATTTTCAGTCTAAGGCTCTCCCAATTGAACTATTTCGGTTCATGTTTATCACGTCTTATCAAACTTTGGCTTAATTATTATTAAACAAGGTACAAGTAGAGGTCTGTACAAGAAGCCACAGCAAATACCCTTAATAAATTATAAAGAATCATGTTTACACCCCAAATAATAATTTAACTATTTAGCACTGGAAACGAATAATAAAAATAATAAAAAATAACGAAAAAAAAGTTTGGCTTTCACCCTGGAATGAACTGGGGACCTTTAGATTTCCAGTCTAAGGCTCTCCCAATTGAACTATTTCGGTTCATGTTTATCACTTCTTATCAAATTTTGGCTTAATTATTATTAAATAGGATACAAGCAGGTATACTCAAACCTAGGTACAATAAGAGCGCTATTTTAGGCTTCCACTTACGGACCCATGCTAGGTGTGTCCCATGGCGCGTCATTAGTTAGCCAACCAATTAACATTCCCTCAGGGGTTTCTTAGTTCTTCCCAGAGATCTGTACCACAGCAAAACCCTTAATAAATTATTAAGAATCATGTTTACACCTCAAATAATAATATAACTATGTAGCACTAGATACAAATAATAAAAATAAAAAAAAATAACGAAAAAAAAAGTTCTGTTTTCACCCTGGATTGAACTGGGGACCTTTAGATTTCCAGTCTAAGGCTCTCCCAATTGAACTATTTCGGTTCATGTTTATCACGTCTTATCAAACTTTGGCTTAATTATTATTAAACAAGGTACAAGTAGAGGTCTGTACAAGAAGCCACAGCAAATACCCTTAATAAATTATAAAGAATCATGTTTACACCTTAAATAATAATTTAACTATTTAGCACTAGAAACGAATAATAAAAATAATAAAAAATAACGAAAAAAAAAGTTTGGCTTTCACCCTGGATTGAACTGGGGACCTTTAGATTTCCAGTCTAAGGCTCTCCCATTGAACTATTTTGGTTCATGTTTATCACTTCTTATCAAACTTTGGCTTAATTATTATTAAACAAGGTACAAGTAGAGGTCTGTACAAGAAGCCAAAGCAAAACCCTTAATGAATTATGAAGAATCATGTTTACACCCCAAATAAAAATTTAACTATGTAGCACTAAATACGAATAATAAAAATAATAAAAAATAACGAAAAAAAAGTTCTGCTTTCACCCTGGATTGAACTGGGGACCTTTAGATTTCCAGTCTAAGGCTCTCCCAATTGAACTATTTCGGTTCATGTTTATCACTTCTCATCAAACTTTGGCTTAATTATTATTAAACAAGGTACAAGTAGAGGTCTGTACAAGAAGCCAAAGCAAAGTCCTTAATGAATTATGAAGAATCATGTTTACACCCCAAATAATAATTTAACTATGTAGCACTAAATACGAATAATAAAAATAATAAAAAATAACGAAAAAAAGTTCTGCTTTCACCCTGGATTGAACTGGGGACCTTTAGATTTCCAGTCTAAGGCTCTCCCAATTGAACTATTTCGGTTCATGTTTATCACTTCTTATCAAACTTTGGCTTAATTATTATTAAATAGGGTACAAGCAGGTATACTCAAACCTAGGTACAATAAGAGCGCTATTTTAGGCTTCCACTTACGGACCCATGCTAGGTGTGTCCCATGGCGCGTCATTAGTTAGCCAACCAATTAACCTTCCCTCAGGGGTTTCTTAGTTCTTCCTAGAGATCTGTACAAGAAGCCACAGCAAAACCCATAATAAATTATTAAGAATCATGTTTACACCTCAAATAATAATATAACTATGTAGCACTAGATACAAATAATAAAAAAAATAAAAAATAACGAAAAAAAAAAGTTCTGTTTTCACCCTGGATTGAACTGGGGACCTTTAGATTTCCAGTCTAAGGCTCTCCCAATTGAACTATTTCGGTTCATGTTTATCACTTCTTATCAAACTTTGGCTTAATTATTATTAAACAAGGTACAAGTAGAAGTCTGTAAAAGAAGCCACAGCAAATACCCTTAATAAATTATAAAGAATCATGTTTACACCCTAAATAATACTTTCTATTTAGCACTAGAAACGAATAATAAAAATAATAAAAAATAACGAAAAAAAAGTTTGACTTTCACTCTGGATTGAACTGAGGGCCTTTAGATTTCCAGTCTAAGGCTCTCCCAATTGAACTATTTCGGTTCATGTTTATC
The DNA here is from genome assembly GCA_963576565.1 of Aspidapion aeneum. NCBI lineage: Eukaryota > Metazoa > Arthropoda > Insecta > Coleoptera > Brentidae > Aspidapion > Aspidapion aeneum. Next base: position 45,697,387 of record OY755048.1, read on the forward strand.
ACTTCTTATCAAACTTTGGCTTAATTATTATTAAACAAGGTACAAGTAGAGGTCTGTAAAAGAAGCCACAGCAAATACCCTTAATAAATTATAAAGAATCATGTTTACACCCTAAATAATACTTTCTATTTAGCACTAGAAACGAATAATAAAAATAATAAAAAATAACGAAAAAAAAGTTTGACTTTCACTCTGGATTGAACTGAGGACCTTTAGATTTCCAGTCTAAGGCTCTCCCAATTGAACTATTTCGGTTCATGTTTATCACTTCTTATCAAACTTTGGCTTAATTATTATTAAATAGGGTACAAGTAGGTATACTCAAACCTAGGTACAATAAGAGCGCTATTTTAGGCTTCCACTTACGGACCCATGCTAGGTGTGTCCCATGGCGCGTCATTAGTTAGCCAACCAATTAACATTCCCTCAGGGGTTTCTTAGTTCTTCCTAGAGATCTGTACAAGAAGCCACAGCAAAACCCTTAATAAATTATTAGGAATCATGTTTACACCTCAAATAATAATATAACTATGTAGCACTAGATACAAATAATAAAAAAATAAAAAATAACGAAAAAAAAAGTTCTGTTTTCACCCTGGATTGAACTGGGGACCTTTAGATTTCCAGTCTAAGGCTCTCCCAATTGAACTATTTCGGTTCATGTTTATCACTTTTTATCAAACTTTGGCTTAATTATTATTAAACAAGGTACAAGTAGAGGTCTGCACAAGAAGCCATAGCAAATACCCTTAATAAATTATAAAGAATCATGTTTACACCCCAAATAATAATTTAACTATTTAGCACTAGAAACGAGTAATAAAAATAATAAAAAATACCGAAAAAAAAGTTTGGCTTTCACCCTGGATTGAACTGGGGACCTTTAGATTTCCAGTCTAAGGCTCTCACAATTGAACTATTTCGGTTCATGTTTATCACTTCTTATCAAACTTTGGCTTAATTATTATTAAACAAGGTACAAGTAGAGATCTGTACAACAAGCCACAGCAAAACCCTTAATAAATTAATAAGAATCATGTTTACACCTCAAATAATAATATAACTATGTAGCACTAGATACAAATAATAAAAAAAATAAAAAATAATGAAAAAAAAAAGTTCTGTTTTCACCCTGGATTGAACTGGGGACCTTTAGATTTCCAGTCTAAGGCTCTCCCAATTGAACTATTTCGGTTCATGTTTATCACTTCTTATCAAACTTTGGCTTAATTATTATTAAACAAGGTACAAGTAGAGGTCTGTACAAGAAGCTACAGCAAATACCCTTAATAAATTATAAAGAATCATGTTTACATCCTAAATAATACTTTCTATTTAGCGCTAGAAACGAATAATAAAAATAATAAGTTAATAAGTTTGGCTTTCACCCTGGATTGAACTGGGGACCTTTAGATTTCCAGTCTAAGGCTCTCCCAATTGAACTATTTCGGTTCATGTTTATCACTTCTTATCAAACTTTGGCTTAATTATTATTAAATAGGGTACAAGTAGGTATACTCAAACCTAGGTACAATAAGAGCGCTATTTTAGGCTTCCACTTACGGACCCATGCTAGGTGTGTCCCATGGCGTGTCATTAGTTAGCCAACCAATTAACATTCCCTCAGGGGTTTCTTAGTTCTTCCTAGAGATCTGTACCACAGCAAAACCCTTAATAAATTATTAAGAATCATGTTTACACCTCAAATAATAATATAACTATGTAGCACTAGATACAAATAATAAAAATAAAAAAAAATAACGAAAAAAAAAGTTCTGTTTTCACCCTGGATTGAACTGGGGACCTTTAGATTTTCAGTCTAAGGCTCTCCCAATTGAACTATTTCGGTTCATGTTTATCACGTCTTATCAAACTTTGGCTTAATTATTATTAAACAAGGTACAAGTAGAGGTCTGTACAAGAAGCCACAGCAAATACCCTTAATAAATTATAAAGAATCATGTTTACACCCTAAATAATAATTTAACTATTTAGCGCTAGAAACGAATAATAGAAATAATAAAAAATAACGAAAAAAAAGTTTGGCTTTCACCCTGGTTTGAACTGGGGACCTTTAAATTTCCAGTCTAAGGCTCTCCCAATTGAACTATTTCAGTTCATGTTTATCACTTGTTATCAAACTTTGGCTTAATTATTATTAAACAAGGTACAAGTAGAGGTCTGTACAAGAAGCCAAAGCAAAACCCTTAATGAATTATGAAGAATCATGTTTACACCCCAAATAAAAATTTAACTATGTAACACTAAATACGAATAATAAAAATAATAAAAAATAACGAAAAAAAAGTTACACCCTGGATTGAACTGGGGACCTTTAGATTTCCAGTCTAAGGCTCTCCCAATTGAACTATTTCGGTTCATGTTTATTTATCAAACTTTGGCTTAATTATTATTAAATAGGGTACAAGCAGGTATACTCAAACCTAGGTACAATAAGAGCGCTATTTTAGGCTTCCACTTACGGACCCATGCTAGGTGTGTCCCGTGGCGCGTCATTAGTTAGCCAACCAATTAACATTCCCTCAGGGGTTTCTTAGTTCTTCCTAGAGATCTGTACCACAGCAAAACCCTTAATAAATTATTAAGAATCATGTTTACACCTCAAATAATAATATAACTATGTAGCACTAGATACAAATAATAAAAATAAAAAAAAATAACGAAAAAAAAAGTTCTGTTTTCACCCTGGATTGAACTGGGGACCTTTAGATTTCCAGTCTAAGGCTCTCCCAATTGAACTATTTCGGTTCATGTTTATCACGTCTTATCAAACTTTGGCTTAATTATTATTAAACAAGGTACAAGTAGAGGTCTGTACAAGAAGCCACAGCAAATACCCTTAATAAATTATAAAGAATCATGTTTACACCCCAAATAATAATTTAACTATTTAGCACTGGAAACGAATAATAAAAATAATAAAAAATACCGAAAAAAAAGTTTGGCTTTCACCCTGGAATGAACTGGGGACCTTTAGATTTCCAGTCTAAGGCTCTCCCAATTGAACTATTTCGGTTCATGTTTATCACTTCTTATCAAATTTTGGCTTAATTATTATTAAATAGGATACAAGCAGGTATACTCAAACCTAGGTACAATAAGAGCGCTATTTTAGGCTTCCACTTACGGACCCATGCTAGGTGTGTCCCATGGCGCGTCATTAGTTAGCCAACCAATTAACATTCCCTCAGGGGTTTCTTAGTTCTTCCCAGAGATCTGTACCACAGCAAAACCCTTAATAAATTATTAAGAATCATGTTTACACCTCAAATAATAATATAACTATGTAGCACTAGATACAAATAATAAAAATAAAAAAAAATAACGAAAAAAAAAGTTCTGTTTTCACCCTGGATTGAACTGGGGACCTTTAGATTTCCAGTCTAAGGCTCTCCCAATTGAACTATTTCGGTTCATGTTTATCACGTCTTATCAAACTTTGGCTTAATTATTATTAAACAAGGTACAAGTAGAGGTCTGTACAAGAAGCCACAGCAAATACCCTTAATAAATTATAAAGAATCATGTTTACACCTTAAATAATAATTTAACTATTTAGCACTAGAAACGAATAATAAAAATAATAAAAAATAACGAAAAAAAAAGTTTGGCTTTCACCCTGGATTGAACTGGGGACCTTTAGATTTCCAGTCTAAGGCTCTCCCATTGAACTATTTTGGTTCATGTTTATCACTTCTTATCAAACTTTGGCTTAATTATTATTAAACAAGGTACAAGTAGAGGTCTGTACAAGAAGCCAAAGCAAAACCCTTAATGAATTATGAAGAATCATGTTTACACCCCAAATAAAAATTTAACTATGTAGCACTAAATACGAATAATAAAAATAATAAAAAATAACGAAAAAAAAGTTCTGCTTTCACCCTGGATTGAACTGGGGACCTTTAGATTTCCAGTCTAAGGCTCTCCCAATTGAACTATTTCGGTTCATGTTTATCACTTCTCATCAAACTTTGGCTTAATTATTATTAAACAAGGTACAAGTAGAGGTCTGTACAAGAAGCCAAAGCAAAGTCCTTAATGAATTATGAAGAATCATGTTTACACCCCAAATAATAATTTAACTATGTAGCACTAAATACGAATAATAAAAATAATAAAAAATAACGAAAAAAAGTTCTGCTTTCACCCTGGATTGAACTGGGGACCTTTAGATTTCCAGTCTAAGGCTCTCCCAATTGAACTATTTCGGTTCATGTTTATCACTTCTTATCAAACTTTGGCTTAATTATTATTAAATAGGGTACAAGCAGGTATACTCAAACCTAGGTACAATAAGAGCGCTATTTTAGGCTTCCACTTACGGACCCATGCTAGGTGTGTCCCATGGCGCGTCATTAGTTAGCCAACCAATTAACCTTCCCTCAGGGGTTTCTTAGTTCTTCCTAGAGATCTGTACAAGAAGCCACAGCAAAACCCATAATAAATTATTAAGAATCATGTTTACACCTCAAATAATAATATAACTATGTAGCACTAGATACAAATAATAAAAAAAATAAAAAATAACGAAAAAAAAAAGTTCTGTTTTCACCCTGGATTGAACTGGGGACCTTTAGATTTCCAGTCTAAGGCTCTCCCAATTGAACTATTTCGGTTCATGTTTATCACTTCTTATCAAACTTTGGCTTAATTATTATTAAACAAGGTACAAGTAGAAGTCTGTAAAAGAAGCCACAGCAAATACCCTTAATAAATTATAAAGAATCATGTTTACACCCTAAATAATACTTTCTATTTAGCACTAGAAACGAATAATAAAAATAATAAAAAATAACGAAAAAAAAGTTTGACTTTCACTCTGGATTGAACTGAGGGCCTTTAGATTTCCAGTCTAAGGCTCTCCCAATTGAACTATTTCGGTTCATGTTTATCACTTCTTATCAAACTTTGGCTTAATTATTATTAAACAAGGTACAAGTAGAGGTCTGTAAAAGAAGCCACAGCAAATACCCTTAATAAATTATAAAGAATCATGTTTACACCCTAAATAATACTTTCTATTTAGCACTAGAAACGAATAATAAAAATAATAAAAAATAACGAAAAAAAAGTTTGACTTTCACTCTGGATTGAACTGAGGACCTTTAGATTTCCAGTCTAAGGCTCTCCCAATTGAACTATTTCGGTTCATGTTTATCACTTCTTATCAAACTTTGGCTTAATTATTATTAAATAGGGTACAAGTAGGTATACTCAAACCTAGGTACAATAAGAGCGCTATTTTAGGCTTCCACTTACGGACCCATGCTAGGTGTGTCCCATGGCGCGTCATTAGTTAGCCAACCAATTAACATTCCCTCAGGGGTTTCTTAGTTCTTCCTAGAGATCTGTACAAGAAGCCACAGCAAAACCCTTAATAAATTATTAGGAATCATGTTTACACCTCAAATAATAATATAACTATGTAGCACTAGATACAAATAATAAAAAAATAAAAAATAACGAAAAAAAAAGTTCTGTTTTCACCCTGGATTGAACTGGGGACCTTTAGATTTCCAGTCTAAGGCTCTCCCAATTGAACTATTTCGGTTCATGTTTATCACTTTTTATCAAACTTTGGCTTAATTATTATTAAACAAGGTACAAGTAGAGGTCTGCACAAGAAGCCATAGCAAATACCCTTAATAAATTATAAAGAATCATGTTTACACCCCAAATAATAATTTAACTATTTAGCACTAGAAACGAGTAATAAAAATAATAAAAAATACCGAAAAAAAAGTTTGGCTTTCACCCTGGATTGAACTGGGGACCTTTAGATTTCCAGTCTAAGGCTCTCACAATTGAACTATTTCGGTTCATGTTTATCACTTCTTATCAAACTTTGGCTTAATTATTATTAAACAAGGTACAAGTAGAGATCTGTACAAGAAGCCACAGCAAAACCCTTAATAAATTATTAAGAATCATGTTTACACCTCAAATAATAATATAACTATGTAGCACTAGATACAAATAATAAAAAAAATAAAAAATAACGAAAAAAAAAGTTATGTTTTCACCCTGGATTGAACTGGGGACCTTTAGATTTCCAGTCTAAGGCTCTCCCAATTGAACTATTTCGGTTCATGTTTATCACTTTTTATCAAACTTTGGCTTAATTATTATTAAACAAGGTACAAGTAGAGGTCTGTACAAGAAGCCAAAGCAAAACCCTTAATGAATTATGAAGAATCATGTTTACGACCCAAATAATAATTTAACTATGTAGCACTAAATACGAATAATAAAAATAATAAAAAATAACGAAAAAAAAGTTCTGCTTTCACCCTGGATTGAACTGGGGACCTTTAGATTTCCAGTCTAAGGCTCTCCCAATTGAACTATTTCGGTTCATGTTTATCACTTCTTATCAAACTTTGGCTTAATTATTATTAAACAAGGTACAAGTAGAGGTCTGTACAAGAAGCCAAAGCAAAACCCTTAATGAATTATGAAGAATCATGTTTACACCCCAAATAATAATTTAACTATGTAGCATTAATACGAATAATAAAAATAATAAAAAATAACAAGAAAAAAGTTCTGCTTTCACCCTGGATTGAACTGGGAACCTTTAGATTTCCAGTCTAAGGCTCTCCCAATTGAACTATTTCGGTTCATGTTTATCACTTCTTATCAAACTTTGGCTTAATTATTATTAAATAGGGTACAAGTAGGTATACTCAAACCTAGGTACAATAAGAGCGCTATTTTAGGCTTCCACTTACGGACTCATGCTAGGTGTGTCCCATGGCGCGTCATTAGTTAGCCAACCAATTAACATTCCCTCAGGGGTTTCTTAGTTCTTCCTAGAGATCTGTACAAGAAGCCACAGCAAAACCCTTAATAAATTATGAAGATTCATGTTTACACCTCAAATAATAATATAACTATGTAGCACTAGATACAAATAATAAAAAAAATAAAAAATAACGAAAAAAAAAGTTCTGTTTTCGCCCTGGATTGAACTGGGAACCTTTAGATTTCCAGTCTAAGGCTCTCCCAATTGAACTATTTCGGTTCATGTTTATCACTTCTTATCAAACTTTGGCTTAATTATTATTAAACAAGGTACAAGTAGAGGTCTGTACAAGAAGCCACAGCAAATACCGTTAATAAATTATAAAGAATCATGTTTACATCCTAAATAATACTTTCTATTTAGCACTAGAAACGAATAATAGAAATAAAAAAAAATAACAAAAAAAAAAGTTTGGCTTTCACCCTGGATTGAACTGAGGACCTTTAGATTTCCAGTCTAAGGCTCTCCCAATTGAACTATTTCGGTTCATGTTTATCACTTCTTATCAAACTTTGGCTTAATTATTATTAAATAGGGTACAAGTAGGTATACTCAAACCTAGGTACAATAAGAGCGCTATTTTAGGCTTCCACTTACGGACCCATGCTAGGTGTGTCCCATGGCGCGTCATTAGTTAGCCAACCAATTAACATTCCCTCAGGGGTTTCTTAGTTCTTCCTAGAGATCTGTACAAGAAGCCACAGCAAAACCCTTAATAAATTATTAAGAATCATGTTTACACCTCAAATAATAATATAACTATGTAGCACTAGATACAAATAATAAAAAAATAAAAAATAACGAAAAAAAAAGTTCTGTTTTCACCCTGGATTGAACTGGGGCCCTTTAGATTTCCAGTCTAAGGCTCTCCCAATTGAACTATTTCGGTTCATGTTTATCACTTTTTATCAAACTTTGGCTTAATTATTATTAAACAAGGTACAAGTAGAGGTCTGCACAAGAAGCCATAGCAAATACCCTTAATAAATTATAAAGAATCATGTTTACACCCCAAATAATAATTTAACTATTTAGCACTAGAAACGAATAATAAAAATAATAAAAAATACCGAAAAAAAAGTTTGGCTTTCACCCTGGATTGAACTGGGGACCTTTAGATTTCCAGTCTAAGGCTCTCACAATTGAACTATTTCGGTTCATGTTTATCACTTCTTATCAAACTTTGGCTTAATTATTATTAAACAAGGTACAAGTAGAGATCTGTACAAGAAGCCACAGCAAAACCCTTAATAAATTATTAAGAATCATGTTTACACCTCAAATAATAATATAACTATGTAGCACTAGATACAAATAATAAAAAAAATAAAAAATAACGAAAAAAAAAGTTCTGTTTTCACCCTGGATTGAACTGGGGACCTTTAGATTTCCAGTCTAAGGCTCTCCCAATTGAACTATTTCGGTTCATGTTTATCACTTTTTATCAAACTTTGGCTTAATTATTATTAAACAAGGTACAAGTAGAGGTCTGTACAAGAAGCCAAAGCAAAACCCTTAATGAATTATGAAGAATCATGTTTACACCCCAAATAATAATTTAACTATGTAGCATTAATACGAATAATAAAAATAATAAAAAATAACGAAAAAAAAGTTCTGCTTTCACCCTGGATTGAACTGGGGACCTTTAGATTTCCAGTCTAAGGCTCTCCCAATTGAACTATTTCGGTTCATGTTTATCACTTCTTATCAAACTTTGGCTTAATTATTATTAAACAAGGTACAAGTAGAGGTCTGTACAAGAAGCCAAAGCAAAACCCTTAATGAATTATGAAGAATCATGTTTACACCCCAAATAAAAATTTAACTATGTAGCACTAAATACGAATAATAAAAATAATAAAAAATAACGAAAAAAAAGTTACACCCTGGATTGAACTGGGGACCTTTAGATTTCCAGTCTAAGGCTCTCCCAATTGAACTATTTCGGTTCATGTTTATTTATCAAACTTTGGCTTAATTATTATTAAATAGGGTACAAGCAGGTATACTCAAACCTAGGTACAATAAGAGCGCTATTTTAGGCTTCCACTTACGGACCCATGCTAGGTGTGTCCCGTGGCGCGTCATTAGTTAGCCAACCAATTAACATTCCCTCAGGGGTTTCTTAGTTCTTCCTAGAGATCTGTACCACAGCAAAACCCTTAATAAATTATTAAGAATCATGTTTACACCTCAAATAATAATATAACTATGTAGCACTAGATACAAATAATAAAAATAAAAAAAAATAACGAAAAAAAAAGTTCTGTTTTCACCCTGGATTGAACTGGGGACCTTTAGATTTCCAGTCTAAGGCTCTCCCAATTAAACTATTTCGGTTCATGTTTATCACTTCTTATCAAACTTTGGCTTAATTATTATTAAACAAGGTATAAGTAGAGGTCTGTACAAGAAGCCACAGCAAATACCCTTAATAAATTATAAAGAATCATGTTTACAACCTAAATAATAATTTAACTATTTAGCGCTAGAAACGAATAATAAAAATAATAAAAAATAACGAAAAAAAAAGTTTGGCTTTCACCCTGGTTTGAACTGGGGACCTTTAGATTTCCAGTCTAAGGCTCTCCCAATTGAACTATTTCGGTTCATATTTATCACTTGTTATCAAACTTTGGCTTAATTATTATTAAACAAGGTACAAGTAGAGGTCTGTACAAGAAGCCAAAGCAAAACCCTTAATGAATTATGAAGAATCATGTTTACACCCCAAATAAAAATTTAACTATGTAGCACCAAATACGAATAATAAAAATAATAAAAAATAACGAAAAAGAAGTTACACCCTGGATTGAACTGGGGACCTTTAGATTTCCAGTCTAAGGCTCTCCCAATTGAACTATTTCGGTTCATGTTTATTTATCAAACTTTGGCTTAATTATTATTAAATAGGGTACAAGCAGGTATACTCAAACCTAGGTACAATAAGAGCGCTATTTTAGGCTTCCACTTACGGACCCATGCTAGGTGTGTCCCGTGGCGCGTCATTAGTTAGCCAACCAATTAACATTCCCTCAGGGGTTTCTTAGTTCTTCCTAGAGATCTGTACCACAGCAAAACCCTTAATAAATTATTAAGAATCATGTTTACACCTCAAATAATAATATAACTATGTAGCACTAGATACAAATAATAAAAATAAAAAAAAATAACGAAAAAAAAAGTTCTGTTTTCACCCTGGATTGAACTGGGGACCTTTAGATTTCCAGTCTAAGGCTCTCCCAATTGAACTATTTCGGTTCATGTTTATCACGTCTTATCAAACTTTGGCTTAATTATTATTAAACAAGGTACAAGTAGAGGTCTGTACAAGAAGCCACAGCAAATACCCTTAATAAATTATAAAGAATCATGTTTACACCCCAAATAATAATTTAACTATTTAGCACTAGAAACGAATAATAAAAATAATAAAAAATACCGAAAAAAAAGTTTGGCTTTCACCCTGGATTGAACTGGGGACCTTTAGATTTCCAGTCTAAGGCTCTCCCAATTGAACTATTTCGGTTCATGTTTATCACTTCTTATCAAACTTTGGCTTAATTATTATTAAATAGGATACAAGCAGGTATACTCAAACCTAGGTACAATAAGAGCGCTATTTTAGGCTTCCACTTACGGACCCATGCTTGGTGTGTCCCATGGCGCGTCATTAGTTAGCCAACCAATTAACATTCCCTCAGGGGTTTCTTAGTTCTTCCTAGAGATCTGTACCACAGCAAAACCCTTAATAAATTATTAAGAATCATGTTTACACCTCAAATAATAATATAACTATGTAGCACTAGATACAAATAATAAAAATAAAAAAAAATAACGAAAAAAAAAGTTCTGTTTTCACCCTGGATTGAACTGGGGACCTTTAGATTTCCAGTCTAAGGCTCTCCCAATTGAACTATTTCGGTTCATGTTTATCACGTCTTATCAAACTTTGGCTTAATTATTATTAAACAAGGTACAAGTAGAGGTCTGTACAAGAAGCCACAGCAAATACCCTTAATAAATTATAAAGAATCATGTTTACACCCTAAATAATAATTTAACTATTTAGCACTAGAAACGAATAATAAAAATAATAAAAAATAACGAAAAAAAAAGTTTGGCTTTCACCCTGGATTGAACTGGGGACCTTTAGATTTCCAGTCTAAGCCTCTCCCAATTGAACTATTTTGGTTCATGTTTATCACTTCTTATCAAACTTTGGCTTAATTATTATTAAACAAGGTACAAGTAGAGGTCTGTACAAGAAGCCAAAGCAAAACCCTTAATGAATTATGAAGAATCATGTTTACACCCCAAATAAAAATTTGACTATGTAGCACTAAATACGAATAATAAAAATAATAAAAAATAACGAAAAAAAAGTTCTGCTTTCACCCTGGATTGAACTTGGGACCTTTAGATTTCCAGTCTAAGGCTCTCCCAATTGAACTATTTCGGTTCATGTTTATCACTTCTTATCAAACTTTGGCTTAATTATTATTAAATAGGGTACAAGCAGGTATACTCAAACCTAGGTACAATAAGAGCGCTATTTTAGGCTTCCACTTACGGACCCATGCTAGGTGTGTCCCATGGCGCGTCATTAGTTAGCCAACCAATTAACATTCCCTCAGGGGTTTCTTAGTTCTTCCTAGAGATCTGTACCACAGCAAAACCCTTAATAAATTATTAAGAATCATGTTTACACCTCAAATAATAATATAACTATGTAGCACTAGATACAAATAATAAAAAAAAAAAATAACGAAAAAAAAAGTTCTGTTTTCACCCTGGATTGAACTGGGGACCTTTAGATTTCCAGTCTAAGGCTCATCCAATTGAACTATTTTGGTTCATGTTTATCACTTCTTATCAAACTTTGGCTTAATTATTATTAAACAAGGTACAAGTAGAGGTCTGTACAAGAAGCCAAAGCAAAACCCTTAATGAATTATGAAGAATCATGTTTACACCCCAAATAAAAATTTAACTATGTAGCACTAAATACGAATAATAAAAATAATAAAAAATAACGAAAAAAAAGTTCTGCTTTCACCCTGGATTGAACTGGAGACCTTTAGATTTCCAGTCTAAGGCTCTCCCAATTGAACTATTTCGGTTCATGTTTATCACTTCTTATCAAACTTTGGCTTAATTATTATTAAACAAGGTACAAGTAGAGGTCTGTACAAGAAGCCAAAGCAAAACCCTTAATGAATTATGAAGAATCATGTTTACACCCCAAATAATAATTTAACTATGTAGCACTAAATACAAATAATAAAAATAATAAAAAATAACGAAAAAAAATTTCTGCTTTCACCCTGGATTGAACTGGGGACCTTTAGATTTCCAGTCTAAGGCTCTCCCAATTGAACTATTTCGGTTCATGTTTATCACTTCTTATCAAACTTTGGCTTAATTATTATTAAATAGGGTACAAGCAGGTATACTCAAACCTAGGTACAATAAGAGCGCTATTTTAGGATTCCACTTACGGACCCATGCTAGGTGTGTCCCGTGGCGCGTCATTAGTTAGCCAACCAATTAACATTCCCTCAGGGGTTTCTTAGTTCTTCCTAGAGATCTGTACAAGAAGCCACAGCAAAACCCTTAATAAATTATTAAGAATCATGTTTACACCTCAAATAATAATATAACTATGTAGCACTAGATACAAATAATAAAAAAATAAAAAATAACGAAAAAAAAAGTTCTGTTTTCACCCTGGATTGAACTGGGGACCTTTAGATTTCCAGTCTAAGGCTCTCCCAATTGAACTATTTCGGTTCATGTTTATCACTTTTTATCAAACTTTAGCTTAATTATTATTAAACAAGGTACAAGTAGAGGTCTGCACAAGAAGCCACAGCAAATACCCTTAATAAATTATAAAGAATCATGTTTACACCTAAAATAATAATTTAACTATTTAGCACTAGAAACGAATAATAAAAATAATAAAAAATACCGAAAAAAAAAGTTTGGCTTTCACCCTGGATTGAACTGGAAACCTTTAGATTTCCAGTCTAAGGCTCTCACAATTGAACTATTTCGGTTCATGTTTATCACTTCTTATCAAACTTTGGCTTAATTATTATTAAAGAAGGTACAAGTAGAGATCTGTACAAGAAGCCACAGCAAAACCCTTAATAAATTATTAAGAATCATGTTTACACCTCAAATAATAATATAACTATGTAGCACTAGATACAAATAATAAAAAAAATAAAAAATAACGAAAAAAAAAGTTCTGTTTTCACCCTGGATTGAACTGGAGACCTTTAGATTTCCAGTCTAAGGCTCTCCCAATTGAACTATTTCGGTTCATGTTTATCACTTTTTATCAAACTTTGGCTTAATTATTATTAAACAAGGTACAAGTAGAGGTCTGTACAAGAAGCCAAAGCAAAACCCTTAATGAATTATGAAGAATCATGTTTACGACCCAAATAATAATTTAACTATGTAGAACTAAATACGAATAATAAAAATAATAAAAAATAACGAAAAAAAAGTTCTGCTTTCACCCTGGATTGAACTGGAGACCTTTAGATTTCCAGTCTAAGGCTCTCCCAATTGAACTATTTTGGTTCATGTTTATCACTTCTTATTAAACTTTGGCTTAATTATTATTAAACAAGGTACAAGTAGAGGTCTGTACAAGAAGTCAAAGCAAAACCCTTAATAAATTATTAAGAATCATGTTTACACCTCAAATAATAATATAACTATGTAGCACTAGATACAAATAATAAAAAAAATAAAAAATAACGAAAAAAAAAGTTCTGTTTTCACCCTGGATTGAACTGGGGACCTTTAGATTTCCAGTCTAAGGCTCTCCCAATTGAACTATTTCGGTTCATGTTTATCACTTCTTATCAAACTTTGGCTTAATTATTATTAAATAGGATACAAGCAGGTATACTCAAACCTAGGTACAATAAGAGCGCTATTTTAGGCTTCCACTTACGGACCCATGCTAGGTGTGTCCCATGGCGCGTCATTAGTTAGCCAACCAATTAACATTCCCTCAGGGGTTTCTTAGTTCTTCCTAGAGATCTGTACCACAGCAAAACCCTTAATAAATTATTAAGAATCATGTTTACACCTCAAATAATAATATAACTATGTAGCACTAGATACAAATAATAAAAATAAAAAAAAATAACGAAAAAAAAGGTTCTGTTTTCACCCTGGATTGAACTGGGGACCTTTAGATTTCCAGTCTAAGGCTCTCCCAATTGAACTATTTCGGTTCATGTTTATCACGTCTTATCAAACTTTGGCTTAATTATTATTAAACAAGGTACAAGTAGAGGTCTGTACAAGAAGCCACAGCAAATACCCTTAATAAATTATAAAGAATCATGTTTACACCCTAAATAATAATTTAACTATTTAGCACTAGAAACGAATAATAAAAATAATAAAAAATAACGAAAAAAAAAGTTTGGCTTTCACCCTGGATTGAACTGGGGACCTTTAGATTTCCAGTCTAAGGCTCTCCCAATTGAACTATTTTGGTTCATGTTTATCACTTCTTATCAAACTTTGGCTTAATTATTATTAAACAAGGTACAAGTAGAGGTCTGTACAAGAAGCCAAAGCAAAACCCTTAATGAATTATGAAGAATCATGTTTACACCCCAAATAAAAATTTAACTATGTAGCACTAAATACGAATAATAAAAATAATAAAAAATAACGAAAAAAAAGTTCTGCTTTCACCCTGGATTGAACTGGGGACCTTTAGATTTCCAGTCTAAGGCTCTCCCAATTGAACTATTTCGGTTCATGTTTATCACTTCTCATCAAACTTTGGCTTAATTATTATTAAACAAGGTACAAGTAGAGGTCTGTACAAGAAGTCAAAGCAAAACCCTTAATAAATTATTAAGAATCATGTTTACACCTCAAATAATAATATAACTATGTAGCACTAGATACAAATAATAAAAAAAATAAAAAATAACGAAAAAAAAAGTTCTGTTTTCACCCTGGATTGAACTGGGGACCTTTAGATTTCCAGTCTAAGGCTCTCCCAATTGAACTATTTCGGTTCATGTTTATCACTTCTTATCAAACTTTGGCTTAATTATTATTAAATAGGATACAAGCAGGTATACTCAAACCTAGGTACAATAAGAGCGCTATTTTAGGCTTCCACTTACGGACCCATGCTAGGTGTGTCCCATGGCGCGTCATTAGTTAGCCAACCAATTAACATTCCCTCAGGGGTTTCTTAGTTCTTCCTAGAGATCTGTACCACAGCAAAACCCTTAATAAATTATTAAGAATCATGTTTACACCTCAAATAATAATATAACTATGTAGCACTAGATACAAATAATAAAAATAAAAAAAAATAACGAAAAAAAAAGTTCTGTTTTCACCCTGGATTGAACTGGGGACCTTTAGATTTCCAGTCTAAGGCTCTCCCAATTGAACTATTTCGGTTCATGTTTATCACGTCTTATCAAACTTTGGCTTAATTATTATTAAACAAGGTACAAGTAGAGGTCTGTACAAGAAGCCACAGCAAATACCCTTAATAAATTATAAAGAATCATGTTTACACCCTAAATAATAATTTAACTATTTAGCACTAGAAACGAATAATAAAAATAATAAAAAATAACGAAAAAAAAAGTTTGGCTTTCACCCTGGATTGAACTGGGGACCTTTAGATTTCCAGTCTAAGGCTCTCCCAATTGAACTATTTTGGTTCATGTTTATCACTTCTTATCAAACTTTGGCTTAATTATTATTAAACAAGGTACAATTAGAGGTCTGTACAGGAAGCCAAAGCAAAACCCTTAATGAATTATGAAGAATCATGTTTACACCCCAAATAAAAATTTAACTATGTAGCACTAAATACGAATAATAAAAATAATAAAAAATAACGAAAAAAAAGTTCTGCTTTCACCCTGGATTAAACTGGGGACCTTTAGATTTCCAGTCTAAGGCTCTCCCAATTGAACTATTTCGGTTCATGTTTATCACTTCTCATCAAACTTTGGCTTAATTATTATTAAACAAGGTACAAGTAGAGGTCTGTACAAGAAGCCAAAGCAAAGTCCTTAATGAATTATGAAGAATCATGTTTACACCCCAAATAATAATTTAACTATGTAGCACTATATACGAATAATAAAAATAATAAAAAATAACGAAAAAAAGTTCTGCTTTCACCCTGGATTGAACTGGGGACCTTTAGATTTCCAGTCTAAGGCTCTCCCAATTGAACTATTTCGGTTCATGTTTATCACTTCTTATCAAACTTTGGCTTAATTATTATTAAATAGGGTACAAGTAGGTATACTCAAACCTAGGTACAATAAGAGCGCTATTTTAGGCTTCCACTTACGGACCCATGCTAGGTGTGTCCCATGGCGCGTCATTAGTTAGCCAACCAATTAACATTCCCTCAGGGGTTTCTTAGTTCTTCCTAGAGATCTGTACAAGAAGCCACAGCAAAACCCTTAATAAATTATTAAGAATCATGTTTACACCTCAAATAATAATATAACTATGTAGCACTAGATACAGATAATAAAAAAAATAAAAAATAACGAAAAAAAAAAGTTCTGTTTTCACCCTGGATTGAACTGGGAACCTTTAGATTTCCAGTCTAAGGCTCTCCCAATTGAACTATTTCGGTTCATGTTTATCACTTCTTATCAAACTTTGGCTTAATTATTATTAAACAAGGTACAAGTAGAGGTCTGTACAAGAAGCCACAGCAAATACCGTTAATAAATTATAAAGAATCATGTTTACATCCTAAATAATACATTCTATTTAGCACTAGAAACGAATAATAGAAATAAAAAAAAAAACCGAAAAAAAAAGTTTGGCTTTCACCCTGGATTGAACTGAGGACCTTTAGATTTCCAGTCTAAGGCTCTCCCAATTGAACTATTTCGGTTCATGTTTATCACTTCTTATCAAACTTTGGCTTAATTATTATTAAATAGGGTACAAGTAGGTATACTCAAACCTAGGTACAATAAGAGCGCTATTTTAGGCTTCCACTTACGGACCCATGCTAGGTGTGTCCCATGGCGCGTCATTAGTTAGCCAACCAATTAACATTCCCTCAGGGGTTTCTTAGTTCTTCCTAGAGATCTGTACAAGAAGCCACAGCAAAACCCTTAGTAAATAATTAAGAATCATGTTTACACCTCAAATAATAATATAACTATGTAGCACTAGATACAAATAATAAAAAAATAAAAAACGACGAAAAAAAAAGTTCTGTTTTCACCCTGGATTGAACTGGGGACCTTTAGATTTCCAGTCTAAGGCTCTCCCAATTGAACTATTTCGGTTCATGTTTATCACTTTTTATCAAACTTTGGCTTAATTATTATTAAACAAGGTACAAGTAGAGGTCTGCACAAGAAGCCATAGCAAATACCCTTAATAAATTATAAAGAATCATGTTTACACCCCAAATAATAATTTAACTATTTAGCACTAGAAACGAATAATAAAAATAATAAAAAATACCGAAAAAAAAAGTTTGGCTTTCACCCTGGATTGAACTGGGGACCTTTAGATTTCCAGTCTAAGGCTCTCACAATTGAACTATTTCGGTTCATGTTTATCACTTCTTATCAAACTTTGGCTTAATTATTATTAAACAAGGTACAAGTAGAGATCTGTACAAGAAGCCACAGCAAAACCCTTAATAAATTATTAAGAATCATGTTTACACCTCAAATAATAATATAACTATGTAGCACTAGATACAAATAATAAAAAAAATAAAATATAACGAAAAAAAAAGTTCTGTTTTCACCCTGGATTGAACTGGGGACCTTTAGATTTCCAGTCTAAGGCTCTCCCAATTGAACTATTTCGGTTCATGTTTATCACTTTTTATCAAACTTTGGCTTAATTATTATTAAACAAGGTACAAGTAGAGGTCTGTACAAGAAGCCAAAGCAAAACCCTTAATGAATTATGAAGAATCATGTTTACGACCCAAATAATAATTTAACTATGTACCACTAAATACGAATAATAAAAATAATAAAAAATAACGAAAAAAAAGTTCTGCTTTCACCCTGGATTGAA
Organism: Aspidapion aeneum; assembly: GCA_963576565.1. Lineage (NCBI taxonomy): Eukaryota > Metazoa > Arthropoda > Insecta > Coleoptera > Brentidae > Aspidapion > Aspidapion aeneum. The sequence goes on from OY755048.1 coordinate 45,715,310, forward strand.
CTGGGGACCTTTAGATTTCCAGTCTAAGGCTCTCCCAATTGAACTATTTCGGTTCATGTTTATCACTTCTTATCAACCTTTGGCTTAATTATTATTAAACAAGGTACAAGTAGAGGTCTGTACAAGAAGCCAAAGCAAAACCCTTAATGAATTATGAAGAATCATGTTTACACCCCAAATAATAATTTAACTATGTAGCATTAATACGAATAATAAAAATAATAAAAAATAACGAAAAAAAAGTTCTGCTTTCACCCTGGATTGAACTGGGGACCTTTAGATTTCCAGTCTAAGGCTCTCCCAATTGAACTATTTCGGTTCATGTTTATCACTTCTTATCAAACTTTGGCTTAATTATTATTAAACAAGGTACAAGTAGAGGTCTGTACAAGAAGCCAAAGCAAAACCCTTAATGAATTATGAAGAATCATGTTTACACCCCAAATAATAATTTAACTATGTACCACTAAATACGAATAATAAAAATAATAAAAAAATAACGAAAAAAAAGTTCTGCTTTCACCCTGGATTGAACTAGGGACCTTTAGATTTCCAGTCTTAGGCTCTCCCAATTGAACTATTTCGGTTCATGTTTATCACTTCTTATCAAACTTTGGCTTAATTATTATTAAACAAGGTACAAGTAGAGGTCTGTACAAGAAGCCACAGCAAATACCCTTAATAAATTATAAAGAATCATGTTTACACCTTAAATAATAATTTAACTATTTAGCACTAGAAACGAATAATAAAAATAATAAAAAATAACGAAAAAAAAAGTTTGGCTTTCACCCTGGATTGAACTGGGGACCTTTAGATTTCCAGTCTAAGGCTCTCCCAATTGAACTATTTCGGTTCATGTTTATCACTTCTTATCAAACTTTGGCTTAATTATTATTAAACAAGGTACAAGTAGAGGTCTGTACAAGAAGCCACAGCAAATACCCTTAATAAATTATAAAGAATCATGTTTACACCCTAAATAATAATTTAACTATTTAGCACTAGAAACGAATAATAAAAATAATAAAAAATAACGAAAAAAAAAGTTTGGCTTTCACCCTGGATTGAACTGGGGACCTTTAGATTTCCAGTCTAAGGCTCTCCCAATTGAACTATTTTGGTTCATGTTTATCACTTCTTATCAAACTTTGGCTTAATTATTATTAAACAAGGTACAAGTAGAGGTCTGTACAGGAAGCCAAAGCAAAACCCTTAATGAATTATGAAGAATCATGTTTACACCCCAAATAAAAATTTAACTATGTAGCACTAAATACGAATAATAAAAATAATAAAAAATAACGAAAAAAAAGTTCTGCTTTCACCCTGGATTATACTGGGGACCTTTAGATTTCCAGTCTAAGGCTCTCCCAATTGAACTATTTCGGTTCATGTTTATCACTTCTCATCAAACTTTGGCTTAATTATTATTAAACAAGGTACAAGTAGAGGTCTGTACAAGAAGCCAAAGCAAAGTCCTTAATGAATTATGAAGAATCATGTTTACACCCCAAATAATAATTTAACTATGTAGCACTATATACGAATAATAAAAATAATAAAAAATAACGAAAAAAAGTTCTGCTTTCACCCTGGATTGAACTGGGGACCTTTAGATTTCCAGTCTAAGGCTCTCCCAATTGAACTATTTCGGTTCATGTTTATCACTTCTTATCAAACTTTGGCTTAATTATTATTAAATAGGGTACAAGTAGGTATACTCAAACCTAGGTACAATAAGAGCGCTATTTTAGGCTTCCACTTACGGACCCATGCTAGGTGTGTCCCATGGCGCGTCATTAGTTAGCCAACCAATTAACATTCCCTCAGGGGTTTCTTAGTTCTTCCTAGAGATCTGTACAAGAAGCCACAGCAAAACCCTTAATAAATTATTAAGAATCATGTTTACACCTCAAATAATAATATAACTATGTAGCACTAGATACAGATAATAAAAAAAATAAAAAATAACGAAAAAAAAAAGTTCTGTTTTCACCCTGGATTGAACTGGGAACCTTTAGATTTCCAGTCTAAGGCTCTCCCAATTGAACTATTTCGGTTCATGTTTATCACTTCTTATCAAACTTTGGCTTAATTATTATTAAACAAGGTACAAGTAGAGGTCTGTACAAGAAGCCACAGCAAATACCGTTAATAAATTATAAAGAATCATGTTTACATCCTAAATAATACATTCTATTTAGCACTAGAAACGAATAATAGAAATAAAAAAAAAACCGAAAAAAAAAGTTTGGCTTTCACCCTGGATTGAACTGAGGACCTTTAGATTTCCAGTCTAAGGCTCTCCCAATTGAACTATTTCGGTTCATGTTTATCACTTCTTATCAAACTTTGGCTTAATTATTATTAAATAGGGTACAAGTAGGTATACTCAAACCTAGGTACAATAAGAGCGCTATTTTAGGCTTCCAATTACGGACCCATGCTAGGTGTGTCCCATGGCGCGTCATTAGTTAGCCAACCAATTAACATTCCCTCAGGGGTTTCTTAGTTCTTCCTAGAGATCTGTACAAGAAGCCACAGCAAAACCCTTAGTAAATAATTAAGAATCATGTTTACACCTCAAATAATAATATAACTATGTAGCACTAGATACAAATAATAAAAAAATAAAAAATGACGAAAAAAAAAGTTCTGTTTTCACCCTGGATTGAACTGGGGACCTTTAGATTTCCAGTCTAAGGCTCTCCCAATTGAACTATTTCGGTTCATGTTTATCACTTTTTATCAAACTTTGGCTTAATTATTATTAAACAAGGTACAAGTAGAGGTCTGCACAAGAAGCCATAGCAAATACCCTTAATAAATTATAAAGAATCATGTTTACACCCCAAATAATAATTTAACTATTTAGCACTAGAAACGAATAATAAAAATAATAAAAAATACCGAAAAAAAAAGTTTGGCTTTCACCCTGGATTGAACTGGGGACCTTTAGATTTCCAGTCTAAGGCTCTCACAATTGAACTATTTCGGTTCATGTTTATCACTTCTTATCAAACTTTGGCTTAATTATTATTAAACAAGGTACAAGTAGAGATCTGTACAAGAAGCCACAGCAAAACCCTTAATAAATTATTAAGAATCATGTTTACACCTCAAATAATAATATAACTATGTAGCACTAGATACAAATAATAAAAAAAATAAAATATAACGAAAAAAAAAGTTCTGTTTTCACCCTGGATTGAACTGGGGACCTTTAGATTTCCAGTCTAAGGCTCTCCCAATTGAACTATTTCGGTTCATGTTTATCACTTTTTATCAAACTTTGGCTTAATTATTATTAAACAAGGTACAAGTAGAGGTCTGTACAAGAAGCCAAAGCAAAACCCTTAATGAATTATGAAGAATCATGTTTACGACCCAAATAATAATTTAACTATGCAGCACTAAATACGAATAATAAAAATAATAAAAAATAACGAAAAAAAAGTTCTGCTTTCACCCTGGATTGAACTGGGGACCTTTAGATTTCCAGTCTAAGGCTCTCCCAATTAAACTATTTCGGTTCATGTTTATCACTTCTTATCAAACTTTGGCTTAATTATTATTAAACAAGGTACAAGTAGAGGTCTGTACAAGAAGCCAAAGCAAAACCCTTAATGAATTATGAAGAATCATGTTTACACCCCAAATAATAATTTAACTATGTAGCATTAATACGAATAATAAAAATAATAAAAAATAACGAAAAAAAAGTTCTGCTTTCACCCTGGATTGAACTGGGGACCTTTAGATTTCCAGTCTAAGGCTCTCCCAATTGAACTATTTCGGTTCATGTTTATCACTTCTTATCAAACTTTGGCTTAATTATTATTAAACAAGGTACAAGTAGAGGTCTGTACAAGAAGCCAAAACCAAAACCCTTAATGAATTATGAAGAATCATGTTTACACCCCAAATAATAATTTAACTATGTACCACTAAATACGAATAATAAAAATAATAAAAAAATAACGAAAAAAAAGTTCTGCTTTCACCCTGGATTGAACTAGGGACCTTTAGATTTCCAGTCTTAGGCTCTCCCAATTGAACTATTTCGGTTCATGTTTATCGCTTCTTATCAAACTTTGGCTTAATTATTATTAAACAAGGTACAAGTAGAGGTCTGTACAAGAAGCCACAGCAAATACCCTTAATAAATTATAAAGAATCATGTTTACACCTTAAATAATAATTTAACTATTTAGCACTAGAAACGAATAATAAAAATAATAAAAAAATAACGAAAAAAAAAGTTTGGCTTTCACCCTGGATTGAACTGGGGACCTTTAGATTTCCAGTCTAAGGCTCTCCCAATTGAACTATTTCGGTTCATGTTTATCACTTCTTATCAAACTTTGGCTTAATTATTATTAAACAAGGTACAAGTAGAGGTCTGTACAAGAAGCCACAGCAAAACCCTTAATGAATTATGAAGAATCATGTTTACACCCCAAATAATAATTTAACTATGTAGCATTAATACGAATAATAAAAATAATAAAAAATAACGAAAAAAAAGTTCTGCTTTCACCCTGGATTGAACTGGGGACCTTTAGATTTCCAGTCTAAGGCTCTCCCAATTGAACTATTTCGGTTCATGTTTATCACTTCTTATCAAACTTTGGCTTAATTATTATTAAACAAGGTACAAGTAGAGGTCTGTACAAGAAGCCAAAGCAAAACCCTTAATGAATTATGAAGAATCATGTTTACACCCCAAATAATAATTTAACTATGTACCACTAAATACAAATAATAAAAATAATAAAAAAATAACGAAAAAAAAGTTCTGCTTTCACCCTGGATTGAACTAGGGACCTTTAGATTTCCAGTCTTAGGCTCTCCCAATTGAACTATTTCGGTTCATGGTTATCACTTCTTATCAAACTTTGGCTTAATTATTATTAAACAAGGTACAAGTAGAGGTCTGTACAAGAAGCCACAGCAAATACCCTTAATAAATTATAAAGAATCATGTTTACACCCCAAATAATAATTTAACTATTTAGCACTAGAAACGAATAATAAAAATAATAAAAAATAACGAAAAAAAAAGTTTGGCTTTCACCCTGGATTGAACTGGGGACCTTTAGATTTCCAGTCTAAGGATCTCCCAATTGAACTATTTCGGTTCATGTTTATCACTTCTTATCAAACTTTGGCTTAATTATTATTAAACAAGGTACAAGTAGAGGTCTGTACAAGAAGCCACAGCAAAACCCTTAATGAATTATGAAGAATCATGTTTACACCCCAAATAATAATTTAACTATGTAGCATTAATACGAATAATAAAAATAATAAAAAATAACGAAAAAAAAGTTCTGCTTTCACCCTGGATTGAACTGGGGACCTTTAGATTTCCAGTCTAAGGCTCTCCCAATTGAACTATTTCGGTTCATGTTTATCACTTCTTATCAAACTTTGGCTTAATTATTATTAAACAAGGTACAAGTAGAGGTCAGTACAAGAAGCCAAAGCAAAACCCTTAATGAATTATGAAGAATCATGTTTACACCCCAAATAATAATTTAACTATGTACCACTAAATACGAATAATAAAAATAATAAAAAAATAACGAAAAAAAAGTTCTGCTTTCACCCTGGATTGAACTAGGGACCTTTAGATTTCCAGTCTTAGGCTCTCCCAATTGAACTATTTCGGTTCATGTTTATCACTTCTTATCAAACTTTGGCTTAATTATTATTAAACAAGGTACAAGTAGAGGTCTGTACAAGAAGCCACAGCAAATACCCTTAATAAATTATAAAGAATCATGTTTACACCCCAAATAATAATTTAACTATTTAGCACTAGAAACGAATAATAAAAATAATAAAAAATACCGAAAAAAAAGTTTGGCTTTCACCCTGGATTGAACTGGGGACCTTTAGATTTCCAGTCTAAGGCTCTCCCAATTGAACTATTTCGGTTCATGTTTATCACTTCTTATCAAACTTTGGCTTAATTATTATTAAATAGGGTACAAGCAGGTATACTCAAACCTAGGTACAATAAGAGCGCTATTTTAGGCTTCCACTTACGGACCCATGCTAGGTGTGTCCCATGGCGCGTCATTAGTTAGCCAACCAATTAACATTCCCTCAGGGGTTTCTTAGTTCTTCCTAGAGATCTGTACCACAGCAAAACCCTTAATAAATTATTAAGAATCATGTTTACACCTCAAATAATAATATAACTATGTAGCACTAGATACAAATAATATAAAAAAAAAAATAACGAAAAAAAAAGTTCTGTTTTCACCCTGGATTGAACTGGGGACCTTTAGATTTTCAGTCTAAGGCTCTCCCAATTGAACTATTTCGGTTCATGTTTATCACTTCTTATCAAACTTTGGCTTAATTATTATTAAACAAGGTACAAGTAGAGGTCTGTACAAGAAGCCAAAGCAAAACCCTTAATGAATTATGAAGAATCATGTTTACACCCCAAATAAAAATTTAACTATGTAGCACTAAATACGAATAATAAAAATAATAAAAAATAACGAAAAAAAAGTTCTGCTTTCACCCTGGATTGAACTGGAGACCTTTAGATTTCCAGTCTAAGGCTCTCCCAATTGAACTATTTCGGTTCATGTTTATCACTTCTTATCAAACTTTGGCTTAATTATTATTAAACAAGGTACAAGTAGAGGTCTGTACAAGAAGCCAAAGCAAAACCCTTAATGAATTATGAAGAATCATGTTTACACCCCAAATAATAATTTAACTATGTAGCACTAAATACAAATAATAAAAATAATAAAAAATAACGAAAAAAAATTTCTGCTTTCACCCTGGATTGAACTGGGGACCTTTAGATTTCCAGTCTAAGGCTCTCCCAATTGAACTATTTCGGTTCATGTTTATCACTTTTTATCAAACTTTGGCTTAATTATTATTAAACAAGGTACAAGTAGAGGTCTGTACAAGAAGCCAAAGCAAAACCCTTAATGAATTATGAAGAATCATGTTTACGACCCAAATAATAATTTAACTATGTAGCACTAAATACGAATAATAAAAATAATATAAAATAACGAAAAAAAAGTTCTGCTTTCACCCTGGATTGAACTGGAGACCTTTAGATTTCCAGTCTAAGGCTCTCCCAATTGAACTATTTCGGTTCATGTTTATCACTTCTTATCAAACTTTGGCTTAATTATTATTAAACAAGGTACAAGTAGAGGTCTGTACAAGAAGCCAAAGCAAAACCCTTAATGAATTATGAAGAATCATGTTTACACCCCAAATAATAATTTAACTATGTAGCACTAAATACAAATAATAAAAATAATAAAAAATAACGAAAAAAAATTTCTGCTTTCACCCTGGATTGAACTGGGGACCTTTAGATTTCCAGTCTAAGGCTCTCCCAATTGAACTATTTCGGTTCATGTTTATCACTTTTTATCAAACTTTGGCTTAATTATTATTAAACAAGGTACAAGTAGAGGTCTGCACAAGAAGCCACAGCAAATACCCTTAATAAATTATAAAGAATCATGTTTACACCTAAAATAATAATTTATTTATTTAGCACTAGAAACGAATAATAAAAATAATAAAAAATACCGAAAAAAAAAGTTTGGCTTTCACCCTGGATTGAACTGGGGACCTTTAGATTTCCAGTCTAAGGCTCTCACAATTGAACTATTTCGGTTCATGTTTATCACTTCTTATCAAACTTTGGCTTAATTATTATTAAACAAGGTACAAGTAGAGATCTGTACAAGAAGCCACAGCAAAACCCTTAATAAATTATTAAGAATCATGTTTACACCTCAAATAATAATATAACTATGTAGCACTAGATACAAATAATAAAAAAAATAAAAAATAACGAAAAAAAAAGTTCTGTTTTCACCCTGGATTGAACTGGAGACCTTTAGATTTCCAGTCTAAGGCTCTCCCAATTGAACTATTTCGGTTCATGTTTATCACTTTTTATCAAACTTTGGCTTAATTATTATTAAACAAGGTACAAGTAGAGGTCTGTACAAGAAGCCAAAGCAAAACCCTTAATGAATTATGAAGAATCATGTTTACGACCCAAATAATAATTTAACTATGTAGCACTAAATACGAATAATAAAAATAATATAAAATAACGAAAAAAAAGTTCTGCTTTCACTCTGGATTGAACTGGGGACCTTTAGATTTCCAGTCTAAGGCTATCCCAATTGAACTATTTCGGTTCATGTTTATCACGTCTTATCAAACTTTGGCTTAATTATTATTAAACAAGGTACAAGTAGAGGTCTGTACAAGAAGCCACAGCAAATACCCTTAATAAATTATAAAGAATCATGTTTACACCCTAAATAATAATTTAACTATTTAGCACTAGAAACGAATAATAAAAATAATAAAAAATAACGAAAAAAAAAGTTTGGCTTTCACCCTGGATTGAACTGGGGACCTTTAGATTTCCAGTCTAAGGCTCTCCCAATTGAACTATTTCGGTTCATGTTAATCACTTCTTATCAAACTTTGGCTTAATTATTATTAAACAAGGTACAAGTAGAGGTCTGTACAAGAAGCCAAAGCAAAACCCTTAATGAATTATGAAGAATCATGTTTACACCCCAAATAAAAATTTAACTATGTAGCACTAAATACGAATAATAAAAATAATAAAAAATAACGAAAAAAAAGTTCTGCTTTCACCCTGGATTGAACTGGAGACCTTTAGATTTCCAGTCTAAGGCTCTCCCAATTGAACTCTTTTGGTTCATGTTTATCACTTCTTATCAAACTTTGGCTTAATTATTATTAAACAAGGTACAAGTAGAGGTCTGTACAAGAAGTCAAAGCAAAACCCTTAATAAATTATTAAGAATCATGTTTACACCTCAAATAAAAATATAACTATGTAGCACTAGATACAAATAATAAAAAAAATAAAAAATAACGAAAAAAAAAGTTCTGTTTTCACCCTGGATTGAACTGGGGACCTTTAGATTTCCAGTCTAAGGCTCTCCCAATTGAACTATTTCGGTTCATGTTTATCACTTCTTATCAAACTTTGGCTTAATTATTATTAAATAGGATACAAGCAGGTATACTCAAACCTAGGTACAATAAGAGCGCTATTTTAGGCTTCCACTTACGGACCCATGCTAGGTGTGTCCCATGGCGCGTCATTTGTTAGCCAACCAATTAACATTCCCTCAGGGGTTTCTTAGTTCTTCCTAGAGATCTGTACCACAGCAAAACCCTTAATAAATTATTAAGAATCATGTTTACACCTCAAATAATAATATAACTATGTAGCACTAGATACAAATAATAAAAATAAAAAAAAATAACGAAAAAAAAAGTTCTGTTTTCACCCTGGATTGAACTGGGGACCTTTAGATTTCCAGTCTAAGGCTCTCCCAATTGAACTATTTCGGTTCATGTTTATCACGTCTTATCAAACTTTGGCTTAATTATTATTAAACAAGGTACAAGTAGAGGTCTGTACAAGAAGCCACAGCAAATACCCTTAATAAATTATAAAGAATCATGTTTACACCCTAAATAATAATTTAACTATTTAGCACTAGAAACGAATAATAAAAATAATAAAAAATAACGAAAAAAAAAGTTTGGCTTTCACCCTGGATTGAACTGGGGACCTTTAGATTTCCAGTCTAAGGCTCTCCCAATTGAACTATTTTGGTTCATGTTTATCACTTCTTATCAAACTTTGGCTTAATTATTATTAAACAAGGTACAAGTAGAGGTCTGTACAAGAAGCCAAAGCAAAACCCTTAATGAATTATGAAGAATCATGTTTACACCCCAAATAAAAATTTAACTATGTAGCACTAAATACGAATAATAAAAATAATAAAAAATAACGAAAAAAAAGTTCTGCTTTCACCCTGGATTGAACTGGGGACCTTTAGATTTCCAGTCTAAGGCTCTCCCAATTGAACTATTTCGGTTCATGTTTATCACTTCTCATCAAACTTTGGCTTAATTATTATTAAACAAGGTACAAGTAGAGGTCTGTACAAGAAGCCAAAGCAAAGTCCTTAATGAATTATGAAGAATCATGTTTACACCCCAAATAATAATTTAACTATGTAGCACTAAATACGAATAATAAAAATAATAAAAAATAACGAAAAAAAGTTCTGCTTTCACTCTGTATTGAACTGGGGACTTTTAGATTTCCAGTCTAAGGCTCTCCCAATTGAACTATTTCGGTTCATGTTTATCACTTCTTATCAAACTTTGGCTTAATTATTATTAAACAAGGTACAAGTAGAGATCTGTACAAGAAGCCACAGTAAAACCCTTAATAAATTATTAAGAATCATGTTTACACCTCAAATAATAATATAACTATGTAGCACTAGATACAAATAATAAAAAAAAATAACGAAAAAAAAGTTCTGTTTTCACCCTGGATTGAACTGGGGACCTATAGATTTCCAGTCTAAGGCTCTCCCAATTGAACTATTTCGGTTCATGTTTATCACTTTTTATCAAAATTTGGCTTAATTATTACTAAACAAGGTACAAGTAGAGGTCTGTACAAGAAGCCAAAGCAAAACCCTTAATGAATTATGAAGAATCATGTTTACGACCCAAATAATAATTTAACTATGTAGCACTAAATACGAATAATAAAAATAATAAAAAATAACGAAAAAAAAGTTCTGCTTTCACTCTGTATTGAACTGGGGACTTTTAGATTTCCAGTCTAAGGCTCTCCCAATTGAACTATTTCGGTTCATGTTTATCACTTCTTATCAAACTTTGGCTTAATTATTATTAAACAAGGTACAAGTAGAGGTCTGTACAAGAAGCTATAGCAAAACCCCCCCAAGAATTATGAAGAACATGTATACAAACCAGATATTTATTAATCTATGTAGCACTAGATACAAATAATAAAAATAATAAAAAATAACGAAAAAAAAAGTTCTGTTTTCACCCTGGATTGAACTGGGGACCTTTAGATTTCCAGTCTAAGGCTCTCCCAATTGAACTATTTCGGTTCATGTTTATCACTTCTTATCAAACTTTGGCTTAATTATTATTAAATAGGGTACAAGTAGGTATACTCAAACCTAGGTACAATAAGAGCGCTATTTTAGGCTTCCACTTACGGACCCATGCTAGGTGTGTCCCATGGCGCGTCATTAGTTAGCCAACCAATTAACATTCCTTCAGGGGTTTCTTAGTTCTTCCTAGAGATCTGTACAAGAAGCCACAGCAAAACCCTTAATAAATTATGAAGAATCATGTTTACACCTCAAATAATAATATAACTATGTAGCACTAGATACAAATAATAAAAAAAATAAAGAATAACGAAAAGAAAAGTTCTGTTTTCGCTCTGGATTGAACTGGGAACCTTTAGATTTCCAGTCTAAGGCTCTCCCAATTGAACTATTTCGGTTCATGTTTATCACTTCTTATCAAACTTTGGCTTAATTATTATTAAACAAGGTACAAGTAGAGATCTGTAAAAGAAGCCACAGCAAATACCCTTAATAAATTATAAAGAATCATGTTTACACCCTAAATAATACTTTCTATTTAGCACTAGAAACGAATAATAAAAATAATAAAAAATAACGAAAAAAAAAGTTTGGCTTTCACCCTGGATTGAACTGGGAACCTTTAGATTTCCAGTCTAAGGCTCTCCCAATTGAACTATTTCGGTTCATGTTTATCACTTCTTATCAAACTTTGGCTTAATTATTATTAAATAGGGTACAAGTAGGTATACTCAAACCTAGGTACAATAAGAGCGCTATTTTAGGCTTCCACTTACGGACTCATGCTAGGTGTGTCCCATGGCGCGTCATTAGTTAGCCAACCAATTAACATTCCCTCAGGGGTTTCTTAGTTCTTCCTAGAGATCTGTACAAGAAGCCACAACAAAACCCTTAATAAATTATGAAGAATCATGTTTACACCTCAAATAATAATATAACTATGTAGCACTAGATACAAATGATTAAAAAAATAAAAAATAACGAAAAAAAAAGTTCTGTTTTCGCTCTGGATTGAACTGGGAACCTTTAGATTTCCAGTCTAAGGCTCTCCCAATTGAACTATTTCGGTTCATGTTTATCACTTCTTATCAAACCCTGGCTTAATTATTATTAAACAAGGTACAAGTAGAGGTCTGTACAAGAAGCCACAGCAAATACCGTTAATAAATTATAAAGTATCATGTTTACATCCTAAATAATACTTTCTATTTAGCACTAGAAACGAATAATAGAAATAAAAAAAAAATAACGAAAAAAAAAGTTTGGCTTTCACCCTGGATTGAACTGAGGACCTTTAGATTTCCAGTCTAAGGCTCTCCCAATTGAACTATTTCGGTTCATGTTTATCACTTCTTATCAAACTTTGGCTTAATTATTATTAAATAGGGTACAAATAGGTATACTCAAACCTAGGTACAATAAGAGCGCTATTTTAGGCTTCCACTTACGGACCCATGCTAGGTGTGTCCCATGGCGCGTCATTAGTTAGCCAACCAATTAACATTCCCTCAGGGGTTTCTTAGTTCTTCCTAGAGATCTGTACAAGAAGCCACAGCAAAACCCTTAATAAATTATTAAGAATCATGGTTACACCTCAAATAATAATATAACTATGTAGCACTAGATACAAATAATAAAAAAATAAAAAATGACGAAAAAAAAAGTTCTGTTTTCACCCTGGATTGAACTGGGGACCTTTAGATTTCCAGTCTAAGGCTCTCCCAATTGAACTATTTCGGTTCATGTTTATCACTTTTTATCAAACTTTGGCTTAATTATTATTAAACAAGGTACAAGTAGAGGTCTGCACAAGAAGCCATAGCAAATACCCTTAATAAATTATAAAGAATCATGTTTACACCCCAAATAATAATTTAACTATTTAGCACTAGAAACGAATAATAAAAATAATAAAAAATACCGAAAAAAAAAGTTTGGCTTTCACCCTGGATTGAACTGGGGACCTTTAGATTTCCAATCTAAGGCTCTCACAATTGAACTATTTCGGTTCATGTTTATCACTTCTTATCAAACTTTGGCTTAATTATTATTAAACAAGGTACAAGTAGAGATCTGTACAAGAAGCCACAGCAAAACCCTTAATAAATTATTAAGAATCATGGTTACACCTCAAATAATAATATAACTATGTAGCACTAGATACAAATAATAAAAAAAATAAAATATAACGAAAAAAAAAGTTCTGTTTTCACCCTGGATTGAACTGGGGACCTTTAGATTTCCAGTCTAAGGCTCTCCCAATTGAACTATTTCGGTTCATGTTTATCACTTTTTATCAAACTTTGGCTTAATTATTATTAAACAAGGTACAAGTAGAGGTCTGTACAAGAAGCCAAAGCAAAACCCTTAATGAATTATGAAGAATCATGTTTACGACCCAAATAATAATTTAACTATGTAGCACTAAATACGAATAATAAAAATAATAAAAAATAACGAAAAAAAAGTTCTGCTTTCACCCTGGATTGAACTGGGGACCTTTAGATTTCCAGTCTAAGGCTCTCCCAATTGAACTATTTCGGTTCATGTTTATCACTTCTTATCAAACTTTGGCTTAATTATTATTAAACAAGGTACAAGTAGAGGTCTGTACAAGAAGCCAAAGCAAAACCCTTAATGAATTATGAAGAATCATGTTTACACCCCAAATAATAATTTAACTATGTAGCATTAATACGAATAATAAAAATAATAAAAAATAACGAAAAAAAAGTTCTGCTTTCACCCTGGATTGAACTGAGGACCTTTAGATTTCCAGTCTAAGGCTCTCCCAATTGAACTATTTCGGTTCATGTTTATCACTTCTTATCAAACTTTGGCTTAATTATTATTAAACAAGGTACAAGTAGAGGTCTGTACAAGAAGCCACAGCAAATACCCTTAATAAATTATAAAGAATCATGTTTACACCTTAAATAATAATTTAACTATTTAGCACTAGAAACGAATAATAAAAATAATAAAAAATAACGAAAAAAAAAATTTGGCTTTCACCCTGGATTGAACTGGGGACCTTTAGATTTCCAGTCTAAGGCTCTCCCAATTGAACTATTTCGGTTCATGTTTATCACTTCTTATCAAACTTTGGCTTAATTATTATTAAACAAGGTACAAGTAGAGGTCTGTACAAGAAGCCACAGCAAAACCCTTAATGAATTATGAAGAATCATGTTTACACCCCAAATAATAATTTAACTATGTAGCATTAATACGAATAATAAAAATAATAAAAAATAACGAAAAAAAAGTTCTGCTTTCACCCTGGATTGAACTGGGGACCTTTAGATTTCCAGTCTAAGGCTCTCCCAATTGAACTATTTCGGTTCATGTTTATCACTTCTTATCAAACTTTGGCTTAATTATTATTAAACAAGGTACAAGTAGAGGTCTGTACAAGAAGCCAAAGCAAAACCCTTAATGAATTATGAAGAATCATGTTTACACCCCAAATAATAATTTAACTATGTACCACTAAATACGAATAATAAAAATAATAAAAAAATAACGAAAAAAAAGTTCTGCTTTCACCCTGGATTGAACTAGGGACCTTTAGATTTCCAGTCTTAGGCTCTCCCAATTGAACTATTTCGGTTCATGTTTATCACTTCTTATCAAACTTTGGCTTAATTATTATTAAACAAGGTACAAGTAGAGGTCTGTACAAGAAGCCACAGCAAATACCCTTAATAAATTATAAAGAATCATGTTTACACCCCAAATAATAATTTAACTATTTAGCACTAGAAACGAATAATAAAAATAATAAAAAATACCGAAAAAAAAGTTTGGCTTTCACCCTGGATTGAACTGGGGACCTTTAGATTTCCAGTCTAAGGCTCTCCCAATTGAACTATTTCGGTTCATGTTTATCACTTCTTATCAAACTTTGGCTTAATTATTATTAAATAGGGTACAAGCAGGTATATTCAAACCTAGGTACAATAAGAGCGCTATTTTAGGCTTCCACTTACGGACCCATGCTAGGTGTGTCCCATGGCGCGTCATTAGTTAGCCAACCAATTAACATTCCCTCAGGGGTTTCTTAGTTCTTCCTAGAGATCTGTACCACAGCAAAACCCTTAATAAATTATTAAGAATCATGTTTACACCTCAAATAATAATATAACTATGTAGCACTAGATACAAATAATAAAAAAAAAAAAATTAACGAAAAAAAAAGTTCTGTTTTCACCCTGGATTGAACTGGGGACCTTTAGATTTCCAATCTAAGGCTCTCACAATTGAACTATGTCGGTTCATGTTTATCACTTCTTATCAAACTTTGGCTTAATTATTATTAAACAAGGTACAAGTAGAGGTCTGTACAAGAAGCCAAAGCAAAACCCTTAATGAATTATGAAGAATCATGTTTACACCCCAAATAAAAATTTAACTATGTAGCACTAAATACGAATAATAAAAATAATAAAAAATAACGAAAAAAAAGTTCTGCTTTCACCCTGGATTGAACTGGAGACCTTTAGATTTCCAGTCTAAGGCTCTCCCAATTGAACTATTTTGGTTCATGTTTATCACTTCTTATCAAACTTTGGCTTAATTATTATTAAACAAGGTACAAGTAGAGGTCTGTACAAGAAGTCAAAGCAAAACCCTTAATGAATTATGAAGAATCATGTTTACACCCCAAATAATAATTTAACTATGTAGCACTAAATACGAATAATAAAAATAATACAAAATAACGAAAAAAAAGTTCTGCTTTCACCCTGGATTGAACTGGGGACCTTTAGATTTCCAGTCTAAGGCTCTCCCAATTGAACTATTTCGGTTCATGTTTATCACTTCTTATCAAACTTTGGCTTAATTATTATTAAATAGGGTACAAGCAGGTATACTCAAACCTAGGTACAATAAGAGCGCTATTTTAGGCTTCCACTTACGGACCCATGCTATGTGTGTCCCGTGGCGCGTCATTAGTTAGCCAACCAATTAACATTCCCTCAGGGGTTTCTTAGTTCTTCCTAGAGATCTGTACAAGAAGCCACAGCAAAACCCTTAATAAATTATAAAGAATCATGTTTACACCTTAAATAATAATTTAACTATTTAGCACTAGAAACGAATAATAAAAATAATAAAAAATAACGAAAAAAAAAGTTTGGCTTTCACCCTGGATTGAACTGGGGACCTTTAGATTTCCAGTCTAAGGCTCTCCCAATTGATCTATTTCGGTTCATGTTTATCACTTCTTATCAAACTTTGGCTTAGATATTATTAAACAAGGTACAAGTAGAGGTCTGTACAAGAAGCCAAAGCAAAACCCTTAATGAATTATGAAGAATCATGTTTACACCCCAAATAATAATTTACCTATGTAGCATTAATACGAATAATAAAAATAATAAAAAATAACGAAAAAAAAGTTCTGCTTTCACCCTGGATTGAACTGGGGACCTTTAGATTTCCAGTCTAAGGCTCTCCCAATTGAACTATTTCGGTTCATGTTTATCACTTCTTATCAAACTTTGGCTTAATTATTATTAAACAACGTACAAGTAGAGGTCTGTACAAGAAGCCAAAGCAAAACCCTTAATGAATTATGAAGAATCATGTTTACACCCCAAATAATAATTTAACTATGTACCACTAAATACGAATAATAAAAATAATAAAAAATAACGAAAAAAAAGTTCTGCTTTCACCCTGGATTGAACTAGGGACCTTTAGATTTCCAGTCTAAGGCTCTCCCAATTGAACTATTTCGGTTCATGTTTATCACTTCTTATCAAACTTTGGCTTAATTATTATTAAACAAGGTACAAGTAGAGGTCTGTACAAGAAGCCACAGCAAATACCCTTAATAAATTATAAAGAATCATGTTTACACCCCAAATAATAATTTAACTATTTAGCACTAGAAGCGAATAATAAAAATAATAAAAAATACCGAAAAAAAAGTTTGGCTTTCACCCTGGATTGAACTGGGGACCTTTAGATTTCCAGCCTAAGGCTTTCCCAATTGAACTATTTCGGTTCATGTTTATCACTTCTTATCAAACTTTGGCTTAATTATTATTAAACAAGGTACAAGTAGAGATCTGTACAAGAAGCCACAGCAAAACCCTTAATAAATTATTAAGAATCATGTTTACACCTCAAATAATAATATAACAATGTAGCACTAGATACAAATAATAAAAAAAATAAAAAATAACGAAAAAAAAAGTTCTGTTTTCACCCTGGATTGAACTGGGGACCTTTAGATTTCCAGTCTAAGGCTCTCCCAATTGAACTATTTCGGTTCATGTTTATCACTTTTTATCAAACTTTGGCTTAATTATTATTAAACAAGGTACAAGTAGAGGTCTGTACAAGAAGCCAAAGCAAAACCCTTAATGAATTATGAAGAATCATGTTTACGACCCAAATAATAATTTAACTATGTAGCACTAAATACGAATAATAAAAATAATAAAAAATAACGAAAAAAAAGTTCTGCTTTCACTCTGGATTGAACTGGGGACCTTTAGATTTCCAGTCTAAGGCTCTCCCAATTGAACTATTTCGGTTCATGTTTATCACGTCTTATCAAACTTTGGCTTAATTATTATTAAACAAGGTACAAGTAGAGGTCTGTACAAGAAGCCAAAGCAAAACCCTTAATGAATTATGAAGAATCATGTTTACGACCCAAATAATAATTTAACTATGTAGCACTAAATACGAATAATAAAAATAATAAAAAATAACGAAAAAAAAGTTCTGCTTTCACTCTGGATTGAACTGGGGACCTTTAGATTTCCAGTCTAAGGCTCTCCCAATTGAACTATTTCGGTTCATGTTTATCACTTCTTATCAAACTTTGGCTTAATTATTATTAAATAGGGTACAAGCAGGTATACTCAAACCTAGGTACAACAAGAGCGCTATTTTAGGCTTCCACTTACGGGCCCATGCTAGGTGTGTCCCATGGCGCGTCATTAGTTAGCCAACCAATTAACATTCCCTCAGGGGTTTCTTAGTTCTTCCTAGAGATCTGTACCACAGCAAAACCCTTAATAAATTATTAAGAATCATGTTTACACCTCAAATAATAATATAACTATGTAGCACTAGATACAAATAATAAAAAAAAATAACGAAAAAAAAAGTTCTGTTTTCACCCTGGATTGAACTGGGGACCTTTAGATTTCCAGTCTAAGGCTCTCCCAATTGAACTATTTCGGTTCATGTTTATCATTTCTTATCAAACTTTGGCTTAATTATTATTAAACAAGGTACAAGTAGAGGTCTGTACAAGAAGCCAAAGCAAAACCCTTAATGAATTATGAAGAATCATGTTTACACCCCAAATAAAAATTTAACTATGTAGCACTAAATACGAATAACAAAAATAATAAAAAATAACGAAAAAAAAGTTCTGCTTTCACCCTGGATTGAACTGGAGACCTTTAGATTTCCAGTCTAAGGCTCTCCCAATTGAACTATTTCGGTTCATGTTTATCACTTCTTATCAAACTTTGGCTTAATTATTATTAAACAAGGTACAAGTAGAGGTCTGTACAAGAAGCCAAAGCAAAACCCTTAATGAATTATGAAGAATCATGTTTACACCCCAAATAATAATTTAACTATGTAGCACTAAATTCAAATAATAAAAATAATAAAAAATAACGAAAAAAAATTTCTGCTTTCACCCTGGATTGAACTGGGGACCTTTAGATTTCCAGTCTAAGGCTCTCCCAATTGAACTATTTCGGTTCATGTTTATCACTTCTTATCAAACTTTGGCTTAATTATTATTAAATAGGGTACAAGCAGGTATACTCAAACCTAGGTACAATAAGAGCGCTATTTTAGGCTTCCACTTACGCACCCATGCTAGGTGTGTCCCGTGGCGCGTCATTAGTTAGCCAACCAATTAACATTCCCTCAGGGGTTTCTTAGTTCTTCCTAGAGATCTGTACAAGAAGCCACAGCAAAACCCTTAATAAATTATTAAGAATCATGTTTACACCTCAAATAATAATATAACTATGTAGCACTAAATACAAATAATAAAAAAATAAAAAATAACGAAAAAAAAGTTCTGCTTTCACTCTGGATTGAACTGGGGACCTTTAGATTTCCAGTCTAAGGCTATCCCAATTGAACTATTTCGGTTCATGTTTATCACGTCTTATCAAACTTTGGCTTAATTATTATTAAACAAGGTACAAGTAGAGGTCTGTACAAGAAGCCACAGCAAATACCCTTAATAAATTATAAAGAATCATGTTTACACCCTAAATAATAATTTAACTATTTAGCAGTAGAAACGAATAATAAAAATAATAAAAAATAACGAAAAAAAAAGTTTGGCTTTCACCCTGGATTGAACTGGGGACCTTTAGATTTCCAGTCTAAGGCTCTCCCAATTGAACTATTTCGGTTCATGTTTATCACTTCTTATCAAACTTTGGCTTAATTATTATTAAACAAGGTACAAGTAGAGGTCTGTACAAGAAGCCAAAGCAAAACCCTTAATGAATTATGAAGAATCATGTTTACACCCCAAATAAAAATTTAACTATGTAGCACTAAATACGAATAATAAAAATAATAAAAAATAACGAAAAAAAAGTTCTGCTTTCACCCTGGATTGAACTGGAGACCTTTAGATTTCCAGTCTAAGGCTCTCCCAATTGAACTATTTTGGTTCATGTTTATCACTTCTTATCAAACTTTGGCTTAATTATTATTAAACAAGGTACAAGTAGAGGTCTGTACAAGAAGTCAAAGCAAAACCCTTAATAAATTATTAAGAATCATGTTTACACCTCAAATAATAATATAACTATGTAGCACTAGATACAAATAATAAAAAAAATAAAAAATAACGAAAAAAAAAGTTCTGTTTTCACCCTGGATTGAACTGGGGACCTTTAGATTTCCAGTCTAAGGCTCTCCCAATTGAACTATTTCGGTTCATGTTTATCACTTCTTATCAAACTTTGGCTTAATTATTATTAAATAGGATACAAGCAGGTATACTCAAACCTAGGTACAATAAGAGCGCTATTTTAGGCTTCCACTTACGGACCCATGCTAGGTGTGTCCCATGGCGCGTCATTAGTTAGCCAACCAATTAACATTCCCTCAGGGGTTTCTTAGTTCTTCCTAGAGATCTGTACCACAGCAAAACCCTTAATAAATTATTAAGAATCATGTTTACACCTCAAATAATAATATAACTATGTAGCACTAGATACAAATAATAAAAATAAAAAAAAATAACGAAAAAAAAAGTTCTGTTTTCACCCTGGATTGAACTGGGGACCTTTAGATTTCCAGTCTAAGGCTCTCCCAATTGAACTATTTCGGTTCATGTTTATCACGTCTTATCAAACTTTGGCTTAATTATTATTAAACAAGGTACAAGTAGAGGTCTGTACAAGAAGCCACAGCAAATACCCTTAATAAATTATAAAGAATCATGTTTACACCCCAAATAAAAATTTAACTATGTAGCACTAAATACGAATAATAAAAATAATAAAAAATAACGAAAAAAAAGTTCTGCTTTCACCCTGGATTGAACTGGGGACCTTTAGATTTCCAGTCTAAGGCTCTCCCAATTGAACTATTTCGGTTCATGTTTATCACTTCTCACCAAACTTTGGCTTAATTATTATTAAACAAGGTACAAGTAGAGGTCTGTACAAGAAGCCAAAGCAAAGTCCTTAATGAATTATGAAGAATCATGTTTACACCCCAAATAATAATTTAACTATGTAGCACTAAATACGAATAATAAAAATAATAAAAAATAACGAAAAAAAGTTCTGCTTTCACCCTGGACTGAACTGGGGACCTTTAGATTTCCAGTCTAAGGCTCTCCCAATTGAACTATTTCGGTTCATGTTTATCACTTCTTATCAAACTTTGGCTTACTTATTATTAAATAGGGTACAAGCAGGTATACTCAAACCTAGGTACAATAAGAGCGCTATTTTAGGCTTCCACTTACGGACCCATGCTAGGTGTGTCCCATGGCGCGTCATTAGTTAGCCAACCAATTAACATTCCCTCAGGGGTTTCTTAGTTCTTCCTAGCGATCTGTACAAGAAGCCACAGCAAAACCCTTAATAAATTATTAAGAATCATGTTTACACCTCAAATAATAATATAACTATGTAGCACTAGATACAAATAATAAAAAAAATAAAAAATAACGAAAAAAAACTAAGGCTCTCCCAATTGAACTGTTTCGGTTCATGTTTATCACTTCTTATCAAACTTTGGCTTAATTATTATTAAACAAGGTACAAGTAGAGATCTGTACAAGAAGCCACAGTAAAACCCTTAATAAATTATTAAGAATCATGTTTTCACCTCAAATAATAATATAACTATGTAGCACTAGATACAAATAATAAAAAAAAAAAAAAAATAACGAAAAAAAAGTTCTGTTTTCACCCTGGATTGAACTGGGGACCTTTAGATTTCCAGTCTAAGGCTCTCCCAATTGAACTATTTCGGTTCATGTTTATCACTTTTTATCAAACTTTGGCTTAATTATTACTAAACAAGGTACAAGTAGAGGTCTGTACAAGAAGCCAAAGCAAAACCCTTAATGAATTATGAAGAATCATGTTTACGACCCAAATAATAATTTAACTATGTAGCACTAAATACGAATAATAAAAATAATAAAAAATAACGAAAAAAAAGTTCTGCTTTCACTCTGTATTGAACTGGGGACTTTTAGATTTCCAGTCTAAGGCTCTCCCAATTGAACTATTTCGGTTCATGTTTATCACTTCTTATCAAACTTTGGCTTAATTATTATTAAACAAGGTACAAGTAGAGGTCTGTACAAGAAGCTATAGCAAAACCCCCCCAAGAATTATGAAGAACATGTATACAAACCAGATATTTATTAATCTATGTAGCACTAGATACAAATAATAAAAATAATAAAAAATAACGAAAAAAAAAGTTCTGTTTTCACCCTGGATTGAACTGGGGACCTTTAGATTTCCAGTCTAAGGCTCTCCCAATTGAACTATTTCGGTTCATGTTTATCACTTCTTATCAAACTTTGGCTTAATTATTATTAAACAAGGTACAAGTACAGGTCTGTACAAGAAGCCACAGCAAAACCCTTAACAAAGTATGAAGAATCATGTTTACACCTCAAATAATAATATAACTATGTAGCACTAGATACAAATAATAAAAATAAAAAAAATAACGAAAATAAAAGTTCTGTTTTCACCCTGGATTGAACTGGGGACCTTTAGATTTCCAGTCTAAGGCTCTCCCAATTGAACTATTTCGGTTCATGTTTATCACTTCTTATCAAACTTTGGCTTAATTATTATTAAATAGGGTACAAGTAGGTATACTCAAACCTAGGTACAATAAGAGCGCTATTTTAGGCTTCCACTTACGGACCCATGCTAGGTGTGTCCCATGGCGCGTCATTAGTTAGCCAACCAATTAACATTCCTTCAGGGGTTTCTTAGTTCTTCCTAGAGATCTGTACAAGAAGCCACAGCAAAACCCTTAATAAATTATGAAGAATCATGTTTACACCTCAAATAATAATATAACTATGTAGCACTAGATACAAATAATAAAAAAAATAAAGAATAACGAAAAAAAAAGTTCTGTTTTCGCTCTGGATTGAACTGGGAACCTTTAGATTTCCAGTCTAAGGCTCTCCCAATTGAACTATTTCGGTTCATGTTTATCACTTCTTATCAAACTTTGGCTTAATTATTATTAAACAAGGTACAAGTAGAGGTCTGTAAAAGAAGCCACAGCAAATACCCTTAATAAATTATAAAGAATCATGTTTACACCCTAAATAATACTTTCTATTTAGCACTAGAAACGAATAATAAAAATAATAAAAAATTACGAAAAAAAAAGTTTGGCTTTCACCCTGGATTGAACTGGGAACCTTTAGATTTCCAGTCTAAGGCACTCCCAATTGAACTATTTCGGTTCATGTTTATCACTTCTGATCAAACTTTGGCTTAATTATTATTAAATAGGGTACAAGTAGGTATACTCAAACCTAGGTACAATAAGAGCGCTATTTTAGGCTTCCACTTACGGACTCATGCTAGGTGTGTCCCATGGCGCGTCATTAGTTAGCCAACCAATTAACATTCCCTCAGGGGTTTCTTAGTTCTTCCTAGAGATCTGTACAAGAAGCCACAGCAAAACCCTTAATAAATTATGAAGAATCATGTTTACACCTCAAATAATAATATAACTATGTAGCACTAGATACAAATGATAAAAAAAATAAAAAATAACGAAAAAAAAAGTTCTGTTCTCGCTCTGGATTGAACTGGGAACCTTTAGATTTCCAGTCTAAGGCTCTCCCAATTGAACTATTTCGGTTCATGTTTATCACTTCTTATCAAACTTTGGCTTAATTATTATTAAACAAGGTACAAGTAGAGGTCTGTACAAGAAGCCACAGCAAATACCGTTAATAAATTATAAAGAATCATGTTTACATCCTAAATAATACTTTCTATTTAGCACTAGAAACGAATAATAGAAATAAAAAAAAATAACGAAAAAAAAAGTTTGGCTTTCACCCTGGATTGAACTGAGGACCTTTAGATTTCTAGTCTAAGGCTCTCCCAATTGAACTATTTCGGTTCATGTTTATCACTTCTTATCAAACTTTGGCTTAATTATTATTAAATAGGGTACAAGTAGGTATACTCAAACCTAGGTACAATAAGAGCGCTATTTTAGGCTTCCACTTACGGACCCATGCTAGGTGTGTCCCATGGCGCGTCATTAGTTAGCCAACCAATTAACATTCCCTCAGGGGTTTCTTAGTTCTTCCTAGAGATCTGTACAAGAAGCCACAACAAAACCCTTAATAAATTATTAAGAATCATGGTTACACCTCAAATAATAATATAACTATGTAGCACTAGATACAAATAATAAAAAAATAAAAAATGACGAAAAAAAAAGTTCTGTTTTCACCCTGGATTGAACTGTGGACCTTTAGATTTCCAGTCTAAAGCTCTCCCAATTGAACTATTTCGGTTCATGTTTATCACTTTTTATCAAACTTTGGCTTAATTATTATTAAACAAGGTACAAGTAGAGGTCTGCACAAGAAGCCATAGCAAATACCCTTAATAAATTATAAAGAATCATGTTTACACCCCAAATAATAATTTAACTATTTAGCACTAGAAACGAATAATAAAAATAATAAAAAATACCGAAAAAAAAAGTTTGGCTTTCACCCTGGATTGAACTGGGGACCTTTAGATTTCCAGTCTAAGGCTCTCACAATTGAACTATTTCGGTTCATGTTTATCACTTCTTATCAAACTTTGGCTTAATTATTATTAAACAAGGTACAAGTAGAGATCTGTACAAGAAGCCACAGCAAAACCCTTAATAAATTATTAAGAATCATGTTTACACCTCAAATAATAATATAACTATGTAGCACTAGATACAAATAATAAAAAAAATAAAATATAACGAAAAAAAAAGTTCTGTTTTCACCCTGGATTGAACTGGGGACCTTTAGATTTCCAGTCTAAGGCTCTCCCAATTGAACTATTTCGGTTCATGTTTATCACTTTTTATCAAACATTGGCTTAATTATTATTAAACAAGGTATAAGTAGAGGTCTGTACAAGAAGCCAAAGCAAAACCCTTAACGAATTATGAAGAATCATGTTTACGACCCAAATAATAATTTAACTATGTAGCACTAAATACGAATAATAAAAATAATAAAAAATAACGAAAAAAAGTTCTGCTTTCACCCTGGATTGAACTGGGGACCTTTAGATTTCCAGTCTAAGGCTCTCCCAATTGAACTATTTCGGTTCATGTTTATCACTTCTTATCAAACTTTGGCTTAATTATTATTAAACAAGGTACAAGTAGAGGTCTGTACAAGAAGCCAAAGCAAAACCCTTAATGAATTATGAAGAATCATGTTTACACCCCAAATAATAATTTAACTATGTAGCATTAATACGAATAATAAAAATAATAAAAAATAACGAAAAAAAAGTTCTGCTTTCACCCTGGATTGAACTGGGGACCTTTAGATTTCCAGTCTAAGGCTCTCCCAATTGAACTATTTCGGTTCATGTTTATCACTTCTTATCAAACTTTGGCTTAATTATTATTAAACAAGGTACAAGTAGAGGTCTGTACAAGAAGCCAAAGCAAAACCCTTAATGAATTATGAAGAATCATGTTTACACCCCAAATAATAATTTAACTATGTACCACTAAATACGAATAATAAAAATAATAAAAAAATAACGAAAAAAAAGTTCTGCTTTCACCCTGGATTGAACTAGGGACCTTTAGATTTCCAGTCTTAGGCTCTCCCAATTGAACTATTTCGGTTCATGTTTATCACTTCTTATCAAACTTTGGCTTAATTATTATTAAACAAGGTACAAGTAGAGGTCTGTACAAGAAGCCACAGCAAATACCCTTAATAAATTATAAAGAATCATGTTTACACCTTAAATAATAATTTAACTATTTAGCACTAGAAACGAATATTAAAAATAATAAAAAATAACGAAAAAAAAAGTTTGGCTTTCACCCTGGATTGAACTGGGGACCTTTAGATTTCCAGTCTAAGGCTCTCCCAATTGAACTATTTCGGTTCATGTTTATCACTTCTTATCAAACTTTGGCTTAATTATTATTAAACAAGGTACAAGTAGAGGTCTGTACAAGAAGCCACAGCAAAACCCTTAATGAATTATGAAGAATCATGTTTACACCCCAAATAATAATTTAACTATGTAGCATTAATACGAATAATAAAAATAATAAAAAATAACGAAAAAAAAGTTCTGCTTTCACCCTGGATTGAACTGGGGACCTTTAGATTTCCAGTCTAAGGCTCTCCCAATTGAACTATTTCGGTTCATGTTTATCACTTCTTATCAAACTTTGGCTTAATTATTATTAAACAAGGTACAAGTAGAGGTCTGTACAAGAAGCCAAAGCAAAACCCTTAATGAATTATGAAGAATCATGTTTACACCCCAAATAATAATTTAACTATGTACCACTAAATACGAATAATAAAAATAATAAAAAAATAACGAAAAAAAAGTTCTGCTTTCACCCTGGATTGAACTAGGGACCTTTAGATTTCCAGTCTTAGGCTCTCCCAATTGAACTATTTCGGTTCATGTTTATCACTTCTTATCAAACTTTGGCTTAATTATTATTAAACAAGGTACAAGTAGAGGTCTGTACAAGAAGCCACAGCAAATACCCTTAATAAATTATAAAGAATCATGTTTACACCCCAAATAATAATTTAACTATTTAGCACTAGAAACGAATAATAAAAATAATAAAAAATACCGAAAAAAAAGTTTGGCTTTCACCCTGGATTGAACTGGGGACCTTTAGATTTCCAGTCTAAGGCTCTCCCAATTGAACTATTTCGGTTCATGTTTATCACTTCTTATCAAACTTTGGCTTAATTATTATTAAATAGGGTACAAGCAGGTATATTCAAACCTAGGTACAATAAGAGCGCTATTTTAGGCTTCCACTTACGGACCCATGCTAGGTGTGTCCCATGGCGCGTCATTAGTTAGCCAACCAATTAACATTCCCTCAGGGGTTTCTTAGTTCTTCCTAGAGATCTGTACCACAGCAAAACCCTTAATAAATTATTAAGAATCATGTTTACACCTCAAATAATAATATAACTATGTAGCACTAGATACAAATAATAAAAAAAAAAAAATTAACGAAAAAAAAAGTTCTGTTTTCACCCTGGATTGAACTGGGGACCTTTAGATTTCCAATCTAAGGCTCTCACAATTGAACTATGTCGGTTCATGTTTATCACTTCTTATCAAACTTTGGCTTAATTATTATTAAACAAGGTACAAGTAGAGGTCTGTACAAGAAGCCAAAGCAAAACCCTTAATGAATTATGAAGAATCATGTTTACACCCCAAATAAAAATTTAACTATGTAGCACTAAATACGAATAATAAAAATAATAAAAAATAACGAAAAAAAAGTTCTGCTTTCACCCTGGATTGAACTGGAGACCTTTAGATTTCCAGTCTAAGGCTCTCCCAATTGAACTATTTTGGTTCATGTTTATCACTTCTTATCAAACTTTGGCTTAATTATTATTAAACAAGGTACAAGTAGAGGTCTGTACAAGAAGTCAAAGCAAAACCCTTAATGAATTATGAAGAATCATGTTTACACCCCAAATAATAATTTAACTATGTAGCACTAAATACGAATAATAAAAATAATACAAAATAACGAAAAAAAAGTTCTGCTTTCACCCTGGATTGAACTGGGGACCTTTAGATTTCCAGTCTAAGGCTCTCCCAATTGAACTATTTCGGTTCATGTTTATCACTTCTTATCAAACTTTGGCTTAATTATTATTAAATAGGGTACAAGCAGGTATACTCAAACCTAGGTACAATAAGAGCGCTATTTTAGGCTTCCACTTACGGACCCATGCTATGTGTGTCCCGTGGCGCGTCATTAGTTAGCCAACCAATTAACATTCCCTCAGGGGTTTCTTAGTTCTTCCTAGAGATCTGTACAAGAAGCCACAGCAAAACCCTTAATAAATTATAAAGAATCATGTTTACACCTTAAATAATAATTTAACTATTTAGCACTAGAAACGAATAATAAAAATAATAAAAAATAACGAAAAAAAAAGTTTGGCTTTCACCCTGGATTGAACTGGGGACCTTTAGATTTCCAGTCTAAGGCTCTCCCAATTGATCTATTTCGGTTCATGTTTATCACTTCTTATCAAACTTTGGCTTAGATATTATTAAACAAGGTACAAGTAGAGGTCTGTACAAGAAGCCAAAGCAAAACCCTTAATGAATTATGAAGAATCATGTTTACACCCCAAATAATAATTTACCTATGTAGCATTAATACGAATAATAAAAATAATAAAAAATAACGAAAAAAAAGTTCTGCTTTCACCCTGGATTGAACTGGGGACCTTTAGATTTCCAGTCTAAGGCTCTCCCAATTGAACTATTTCGGTTCATGTTTATCACTTCTTATCAAACTTTGGCTTAATTATTATTAAACAACGTACAAGTAGAGGTCTGTACAAGAAGCCAAAGCAAAACCCTTAATGAATTATGAAGAATCATGTTTACACCCCAAATAATAATTTAACTATGTACCACTAAATACGAATAATAAAAATAATAAAAAATAACGAAAAAAAAGTTCTGCTTTCACCCTGGATTGAACTAGGGACCTTTAGATTTCCAGTCTAAGGCTCTCCCAATTGAACTATTTCGGTTCATGTTTATCACTTCTTATCAAACTTTGGCTTAATTATTATTAAACAAGGTACAAGTAGAGGTCTGTACAAGAAGCCACAGCAAATACCCTTAATAAATTATAAAGAATCATGTTTACACCCCAAATAATAATTTAACTATTTAGCACTAGAAGCGAATAATAAAAATAATAAAAAATACCGAAAAAAAAGTTTGGCTTTCACCCTGGATTGAACTGGGGACCTTTAGATTTCCAGCCTAAGGCTTTCCCAATTGAACTATTTCGGTTCATGTTTATCACTTCTTATCAAACTTTGGCTTAATTATTATTAAACAAGGTACAAGTAGAGATCTGTACAAGAAGCCACAGCAAAACCCTTAATAAATTATTAAGAATCATGTTTACACCTCAAATAATAATATAACAATGTAGCACTAGATACAAATAATAAAAAAAATAAAAAATAACGAAAAAAAAAGTTCTGTTTTCACCCTGGATTGAACTGGGGACCTTTAGATTTCCAGTCTAAGGCTCTCCCAATTGAACTATTTCGGTTCATGTTTATCACTTTTTATCAAACTTTGGCTTAATTATTATTAAACAAGGTACAAGTAGAGGTCTGTACAAGAAGCCAAAGCAAAACCCTTAATGAATTATGAAGAATCATGTTTACGACCCAAATAATAATTTAACTATGTAGCACTAAATACGAATAATAAAAATAATAAAAAATAACGAAAAAAAAGTTCTGCTTTCACTCTGGATTGAACTGGGGACCTTTAGATTTCCAGTCTAAGGCTCTCCCAATTGAACTATTTCGGTTCATGTTTATCACGTCTTATCAAACTTTGGCTTAATTATTATTAAACAAGGTACAAGTAGAGGTCTGTACAAGAAGCCAAAGCAAAACCCTTAATGAATTATGAAGAATCATGTTTACGACCCAAATAATAATTTAACTATGTAGCACTAAATACGAATAATAAAAATAATAAAAAATAACGAAAAAAAAGTTCTGCTTTCACTCTGGATTGAACTGGGGACCTTTAGATTTCCAGTCTAAGGCTCTCCCAATTGAACTATTTCGGTTCATGTTTATCACTTCTTATCAAACTTTGGCTTAATTATTATTAAATAGGGTACAAGCAGGTATACTCAAACCTAGGTACAACAAGAGCGCTATTTTAGGCTTCCACTTACGGGCCCATGCTAGGTGTGTCCCATGGCGCGTCATTAGTTAGCCAACCAATTAACATTCCCTCAGGGGTTTCTTAGTTCTTCCTAGAGATCTGTACCACAGCAAAACCCTTAATAAATTATTAAGAATCATGTTTACACCTCAAATAATAATATAACTATGTAGCACTAGATACAAATAATAAAAAAAAATAACGAAAAAAAAAGTTCTGTTTTCACCCTGGATTGAACTGGGGACCTTTAGATTTCCAGTCTAAGGCTCTCCCAATTGAACTATTTCGGTTCATGTTTATCATTTCTTATCAAACTTTGGCTTAATTATTATTAAACAAGGTACAAGTAGAGGTCTGTACAAGAAGCCAAAGCAAAACCCTTAATGAATTATGAAGAATCATGTTTACACCCCAAATAAAAATTTAACTATGTAGCACTAAATACGAATAACAAAAATAATAAAAAATAACGAAAAAAAAGTTCTGCTTTCACCCTGGATTGAACTGGAGACCTTTAGATTTCCAGTCTAAGGCTCTCCCAATTGAACTATTTCGGTTCATGTTTATCACTTCTTATCAAACTTTGGCTTAATTATTATTAAACAAGGTACAAGTAGAGGTCTGTACAAGAAGCCAAAGCAAAACCCTTAATGAATTATGAAGAATCATGTTTACACCCCAAATAATAATTTAACTATGTAGCACTAAATTCAAATAATAAAAATAATAAAAAATAACGAAAAAAAATTTCTGCTTTCACCCTGGATTGAACTGGGGACCTTTAGATTTCCAGTCTAAGGCTCTCCCAATTGAACTATTTCGGTTCATGTTTATCACTTCTTATCAAACTTTGGCTTAATTATTATTAAATAGGGTACAAGCAGGTATACTCAAACCTAGGTACAATAAGAGCGCTATTTTAGGCTTCCACTTACGCACCCATGCTAGGTGTGTCCCGTGGCGCGTCATTAGTTAGCCAACCAATTAACATTCCCTCAGGGGTTTCTTAGTTCTTCCTAGAGATCTGTACAAGAAGCCACAGCAAAACCCTTAATAAATTATTAAGAATCATGTTTACACCTCAAATAATAATATAACTATGTAGCACTAAATACAAATAATAAAAAAATAAAAAATAACGAAAAAAAAGTTCTGCTTTCACTCTGGATTGAACTGGGGACCTTTAGATTTCCAGTCTAAGGCTATCCCAATTGAACTATTTCGGTTCATGTTTATCACGTCTTATCAAACTTTGGCTTAATTATTATTAAACAAGGTACAAGTAGAGGTCTGTACAAGAAGCCACAGCAAATACCCTTAATAAATTATAAAGAATCATGTTTACACCCTAAATAATAATTTAACTATTTAGCAGTAGAAACGAATAATAAAAATAATAAAAAATAACGAAAAAAAAAGTTTGGCTTTCACCCTGGATTGAACTGGGGACCTTTAGATTTCCAGTCTAAGGCTCTCCCAATTGAACTATTTCGGTTCATGTTTATCACTTCTTATCAAACTTTGGCTTAATTATTATTAAACAAGGTACAAGTAGAGGTCTGTACAAGAAGCCAAAGCAAAACCCTTAATGAATTATGAAGAATCATGTTTACACCCCAAATAAAAATTTAACTATGTAGCACTAAATACGAATAATAAAAATAATAAAAAATAACGAAAAAAAAGTTCTGCTTTCACCCTGGATTGAACTGGAGACCTTTAGATTTCCAGTCTAAGGCTCTCCCAATTGAACTATTTTGGTTCATGTTTATCACTTCTTATCAAACTTTGGCTTAATTATTATTAAACAAGGTACAAGTAGAGGTCTGTACAAGAAGTCAAAGCAAAACCCTTAATAAATTATTAAGAATCATGTTTACACCTCAAATAATAATATAACTATGTAGCACTAGATACAAATAATAAAAAAAATAAAAAATAACGAAAAAAAAAGTTCTGTTTTCACCCTGGATTGAACTGGGGACCTTTAGATTTCCAGTCTAAGGCTCTCCCAATTGAACTATTTCGGTTCATGTTTATCACTTCTTATCAAACTTTGGCTTAATTATTATTAAATAGGATACAAGCAGGTATACTCAAACCTAGGTACAATAAGAGCGCTATTTTAGGCTTCCACTTACGGACCCATGCTAGGTGTGTCCCATGGCGCGTCATTAGTTAGCCAACCAATTAACATTCCCTCAGGGGTTTCTTAGTTCTTCCTAGAGATCTGTACCACAGCAAAACCCTTAATAAATTATTAAGAATCATGTTTACACCTCAAATAATAATATAACTATGTAGCACTAGATACAAATAATAAAAATAAAAAAAAATAACGAAAAAAAAAGTTCTGTTTTCACCCTGGATTGAACTGGGGACCTTTAGATTTCCAGTCTAAGGCTCTCCCAATTGAACTATTTCGGTTCATGTTTATCACGTCTTATCAAACTTTGGCTTAATTATTATTAAACAAGGTACAAGTAGAGGTCTGTACAAGAAGCCACAGCAAATACCCTTAATAAATTATAAAGAATCATGTTTACACCCCAAATAAAAATTTAACTATGTAGCACTAAATACGAATAATAAAAATAATAAAAAATAACGAAAAAAAAGTTCTGCTTTCACCCTGGATTGAACTGGGGACCTTTAGCTTTCCAGTCTAAGGCTCTCCCAATTGAACTATTTTGGTTCATGTTTATCACTTCTTATCAAACTTTGGCTTAATTATTATTAAACAAGGTACAAGTAGAGGTCTGTACAAGAAGTCAAAGCAAAACCCTTAATAAATTATTAAGAATCATGTTTACACCTCAAATAATAATATAACTATGTAGCACTAGATACAAATAATAAAAAAAATAAAAAATAACGAAAAAAAAAGTTCTGTTTTCACCCTGGATTGAACTGGGGACCTTTAGATTTCCAGTCTAAGGCTCTCCCAATTGAACTATTTCGGTTCATGTTTATCACTTCTTATCAAACTTTGGCTTAATTATTATTAAATAGGATACAAGCAGGTATACTCAAACCTAGGTACAATAAGAGCGCTATTTTAGGCTTCCACTTACGGACCCATGCTAGGTGTGTCCCATGGCGCGTCATTAGTTAGCCAACCAATTAACATTCCCTCAGGGGTTTCTTAGTTCTTCCTAGAGATCTGTACCACAGCAAAACCCTTAATAAATTATTAAGAATCATGTTTACACCTCAAATAATAATATAACTATGTAGCACTAGATACAAATAATAAAAATAAAAAAAAATAACGAAAAAAAAAGTTCTGTTTTCACCCTGGATTGAACTGGGGACCTTTAGATTTCCAGTCTAAGGCTCTCCCAATTGAACTATTTCGGTTCATGTTTATCACGTCTTATCAAACTTTGGCTTAATTATTATTAAACAAGGTACAAGTAGAGGTCTGTACAAGAAGCCAAAGCAAAGTCCTTAATGAATTATGAAGAATCATGTTTACACCCCAAATAATAATTTAACTATGTAGCACTAAATACGAATAATAAAAATAATAAAAAATAACGAAAAAAAGTTCTGCTTTCACCCTGGACTGAACTGGGGACCTTTAGATTTCCAGTCTAAGGCTCTCCCAATTGAACTATTTCGGTTCATGTTTATCACTTCTTATCAAACTTTGGCTTAATTATTATTAAATAGGGTACAAGCAGGTATACTCAAACCTAGGTACAATAAGAGCGCTATTTTAGGCTTCCACTTACGGACCCATGCTAGGTGTGTCCCATGGCGCGTCATTAGTTAGCCAACCAATTAACATTCCCTCAGGGGTTTCTTAGTTCTTCCTAGCGATCTGTACAAGAAGCCACAGCAAAACCCTTAATAAATTATTAAGAATCATGTTTACACCTCAAATAATAATATAACTATGTAGCACTAGATACAAATAATAAAAAAAATAAAAAATAACGAAAAAAAACTAAGGCTCTCCCAATTGAACTGTTTCGGTTCATGTTTATCACTTCTTATCAAACTTTGGCTTAATTATTATTAAACAAGGTACAAGTAGAGATCTGTACAAGAAGCCACAGTAAAACCCTTAATAAATTATTAAGAATCATGTTTTCACCTCAAATAATAATATAACTATGTAGCACTAGATACAAATAATAAAAAAAAAAAAAAAATAACGAAAAAAAAGTTCTGTTTTCACCCTGGATTGAACTGGGGACCTTTAGATTTCCAGTCTAAGGCTCTCCCAATTGAACTATTTCGGTTCATGTTTATCACTTTTTATCAAACTTTGGCTTAATTATTACTAAACAAGGTACAAGTAGAGGTCTGTACAAGAAGCCAAAGCAAAACCCTTAATGAATTATGAAGAATCATGTTTACGACCCAAATAATAATTTAACTATGTAGCACTAAATACGAATAATAAAAATAATAAAAAATAACGAAAAAAAAGTTCTGCTTTCACTCTGTATTGAACTGGGGACTTTTAGATTTCCAGTCTAAGGCTCTCCCAATTGAACTATTTCGGTTCATGTTTATCACTTCTTATCAAACTTTGGCTTAATTATTATTAAACAAGGTACAAGTAGAGGTCTGTACAAGAAGCTATAGCAAAACCCCCCCAAGAATTATGAAGAACATGTATACAAACCAGATATTTATTAATCTATGTAGCACTAGATACAAATAATAAAAATAATAAAAAATAACGAAAAAAAAAGTTCTGTTTTCACCCTGGATTGAACTGGGGACCTTTAGATTTCCAGTCTAAGGCTCTCCCAATTGAACTATTTCGGTTCATGTTTATCACTTCTTATCAAACTTTGGCTTAATTATTATTAAACAAGGTACAAGTACAGGTCTGTACAAGAAGCCACAGCAAAACCCTTAACAAAGTATGAAGAATCATGTTTACACCTCAAATAATAATATAACTATGTAGCACTAGATACAAATAATAAAAATAAAAAAAATAACGAAAATAAAAGTTCTGTTTTCACCCTGGATTGAACTGGGGACCTTTAGATTTCCAGTCTAAGGCTCTCCCAATTGAACTATTTCGGTTCATGTTTATCACTTCTTATCAAACTTTGGCTTAATTATTATTAAATAGGGTACAAGTAGGTATACTCAAACCTAGGTACAATAAGAGCGCTATTTTAGGCTTCCACTTACGGACCCATGCTAGGTGTGTCCCATGGCGCGTCATTAGTTAGCCAACCAATTAACATTCCTTCAGGGGTTTCTTAGTTCTTCCTAGAGATCTGTACAAGAAGCCACAGCAAAACCCTTAATAAATTATGAAGAATCATGTTTACACCTCAAATAATAATATAACTATGTAGCACTAGATACAAATAATAAAAAAAATAAAGAATAACGAAAAAAAAAGTTCTGTTTTCGCTCTGGATTGAACTGGGAACCTTTAGATTTCCAGTCTAAGGCTCTCCCAATTGAACTATTTCGGTTCATGTTTATCACTTCTTATCAAACTTTGGCTTAATTATTATTAAACAAGGTACAAGTAGAGGTCTGTAAAAGAAGCCACAGCAAATACCCTTAATAAATTATAAAGAATCATGTTTACACCCTAAATAATACTTTCTATTTAGCACTAGAAACGAATAATAAAAATAATAAAAAATTACGAAAAAAAAAGTTTGGCTTTCACCCTGGATTGAACTGGGAACCTTTAGATTTCCAGTCTAAGGCACTCCCAATTGAACTATTTCGGTTCATGTTTATCACTTCTGATCAAACTTTGGCTTAATTATTATTAAATAGGGTACAAGTAGGTATACTCAAACCTAGGTACAATAAGAGCGCTATTTTAGGCTTCCACTTACGGACTCATGCTAGGTGTGTCCCATGGCGCGTCATTAGTTAGCCAACCAATTAACATTCCCTCAGGGGTTTCTTAGTTCTTCCTAGAGATCTGTACAAGAAGCCACAGCAAAACCCTTAATAAATTATGAAGAATCATGTTTACACCTCAAATAATAATATAACTATGTAGCACTAGATACAAATGATAAAAAAAATAAAAAATAACGAAAAAAAAAGTTCTGTTCTCGCTCTGGATTGAACTGGGAACCTTTAGATTTCCAGTCTAAGGCTCTCCCAATTGAACTATTTCGGTTCATGTTTATCACTTCTTATCAAACTTTGGCTTAATTATTATTAAACAAGGTACAAGTAGAGGTCTGTACAAGAAGCCACAGCAAATACCGTTAATAAATTATAAAGAATCATGTTTACATCCTAAATAATACTTTCTATTTAGCACTAGAAACGAATAATAGAAATAAAAAAAAATAACGAAAAAAAAAGTTTGGCTTTCACCCTGGATTGAACTGAGGACCTTTAGATTTCTAGTCTAAGGCTCTCCCAATTGAACTATTTCGGTTCATGTTTATCACTTCTTATCAAACTTTGGCTTAATTATTATTAAATAGGGTACAAGTAGGTATACTCAAACCTAGGTACAATAAGAGCGCTATTTTAGGCTTCCACTTACGGACCCATGCTAGGTGTGTCCCATGGCGCGTCATTAGTTAGCCAACCAATTAACATTCCCTCAGGGGTTTCTTAGTTCTTCCTAGAGATCTGTACAAGAAGCCACAACAAAACCCTTAATAAATTATTAAGAATCATGGTTACACCTCAAATAATAATATAACTATGTAGCACTAGATACAAATAATAAAAAAATAAAAAATGACGAAAAAAAAAGTTCTGTTTTCACCCTGGATTGAACTGTGGACCTTTAGATTTCCAGTCTAAAGCTCTCCCAATTGAACTATTTCGGTTCATGTTTATCACTTTTTATCAAACTTTGGCTTAATTATTATTAAACAAGGTACAAGTAGAGGTCTGCACAAGAAGCCATAGCAAATACCCTTAATAAATTATAAAGAATCATGTTTACACCCCAAATAATAATTTAACTATTTAGCACTAGAAACGAATAATAAAAATAATAAAAAATACCGAAAAAAAAAGTTTGGCTTTCACCCTGGATTGAACTGGGGACCTTTAGATTTCCAGTCTAAGGCTCTCACAATTGAACTATTTCGGTTCATGTTTATCACTTCTTATCAAACTTTGGCTTAATTATTATTAAACAAGGTACAAGTAGAGATCTGTACAAGAAGCCACAGCAAAACCCTTAATAAATTATTAAGAATCATGTTTACACCTCAAATAATAATATAACTATGTAGCACTAGATACAAATAATAAAAAAAATAAAATATAACGAAAAAAAAAGTTCTGTTTTCACCCTGGATTGAACTGGGGACCTTTAGATTTCCAGTCTAAGGCTCTCCCAATTGAACTATTTCGGTTCATGTTTATCACTTTTTATCAAACATTGGCTTAATTATTATTAAACAAGGTACAAGTAGAGGTCTGTACAAGAAGCCAAAGCAAAACCCTTAACGAATTATGAAGAATCATGTTTACGACCCAAATAATAATTTAACTATGTAGCACTAAATACGAATAATAAAAATAATAAAAAATAACGAAAAAAAGTTCTGCTTTCACCCTGGATTGAACTGGGGACCTTTAGATTTCCAGTCTAAGGCTCTCCCAATTGAACTATTTCGGTTCATGTTTATCACTTCTTATCAAACTTTGGCTTAATTATTATTAAACAAGGTACAAGTAGAGGTCTGTACAAGAAGCCAAAGCAAAACCCTTAATGAATTATGAAGAATCATGTTTACACCCCAAATAATAATTTAACTATGTAGCATTAATACGAATAATAAAAATAATAAAAAATAACGAAAAAAAAGTTCTGCTTTCACCCTGGATTGAACTGGGGACCTTTAGATTTCCAGTCTAAGGCTCTCCCAATTGAACTATTTCGGTTCATGTTTATCACTTCTTATCAAACTTTGGCTTAATTATTATTAAACAAGGTACAAGTAGAGGTCTGTACAAGAAGCCAAAGCAAAACCCTTAATGAATTATGAAGAATCATGTTTACACCCCAAATAATAATTTAACTATGTACCACTAAATACGAATAATAAAAATAATAAAAAAATAACGAAAAAAAAGTTCTGCTTTCACCCTGGATTGAACTAGGGACCTTTAGATTTCCAGTCTTAGGCTCTCCCAATTGAACTATTTCGGTTCATGTTTATCACTTCTTATCAAACTTTGGCTTAATTATTATAAAACAAGGTACAAGTAGAGGTCTGTACAAGAAGCCACAGCAAATACCCTTAATAAATTATAAAGAATCATGTTTACACCTTAAATAATAATTTAACTATTTAGCACTAGAAACGAATATTAAAAATAATAAAAAATAACGAAAAAAAAAGTTTGGCTTTCACCCTGGATTGAACTGGGGACCTTTAGATTTCCAGTCTAAGGCTCTCCCAATTGAACTATTTCGGTTCATGTTTATCACTTCTTATCAAACTTTGGCTTAATTATTATTAAACAAGGTACAAGTAGAGGTCTGTACAAGAAGCCACAGCAAAACCCTTAATGAATTATGAAGAATCATGTTTACACCCCAAATAATAATTTAACTATGTAGCATTAATACGAATAATAAAAATAATAAAAAATAACGAAAAAAAAGTTCTGCTTTCACCCTGGATTGAACTGGGGACCTTTAGATTTCCAGTCTAAGGCTCTCCCAATTGAACTATTTCGGTTCATGTTTATCACTTCTTATCAAACTTTGGCTTAATTATTATTAAACAAGGTACAAGTAGAGGTCTGTACAAGAAGCCAAAGCAAAACCCTTAATGAATTATGTAGAATCATGTTTACACCCCAAATAATAATTTAACTATGTAGCACTAAATACGAATAATAAAAATAATAAAAAATAACGAAAAAAAAGTTCTGATTTCACCCTGGATTGAACTGGAGACCTTTAGATTTCCAGTCTAAGGCTCTCCCAATTGAACTATTTCGGTTCATGTTTATCACTTCTTATCAAACTTTGGCTTAATTATTATTAAACAAGGTACAAGTAGAGGTCTGTACAAGAAGAAAAAAGCAAAACCCTTAATGAATTATGAAGAATCATGTTTACACCCCAAATAATAATTTAACTATGTAGCACTAAATACAAATAATAAAAATAATAAAAAATAACGAAAAAAAATTTCTGCTTTCACCCTGGATTGAACTGGGGACCTTTAGATTTCCAGTCTAAGGCTCTCCCAATTGAACTATTTCGGTTCATGTTTATCACTTCTTATCAAACTTTGGCTTAATTATTATTAAATAGGGTACAAGCAGGTATACTCAAACCTAGGTACAATAAGAGCGCTATTTTAGGCTTCCACTTACGGACCCATGCTAGGTGTGTCCCGTGGCGCGTCATTAGTTAGCCAACCAATTAACATTCCCTCAGGGGTTTCTTAGTTCTTCCTAGAGATCTGTACAAGAAGCCACAGCAAAACCCTTAATAAATTATAAAGAATCATGTTTACACCTTAAATAATAATTTAACTATTTAGCACTAGAAACGAATAATAAAAATAATAAAAAATAACGAAAAAAAAAGTTTGGCTTTCACCCTGGATTGAACTGGGGACCTTTAGATTTCCAGTCTAAGGCTCTCCCAATTGAACTATTTCGGTTCATGTTTATCACTTCTTATCAAACTTTGGCTTAGATATTATTAAACAAGGTACAAGTAGAGGTCTGTACAAGAAGCCAAAGCAAAACCCTTAAGGAATTATGAAGAATCATGTTTACACCCCAAATAATAATTTACCTATGTAGCATTAATACGAATAATAAAAATAATAAAAAATAACGAAAAAAAAGTTCTGCTTTCACCCTGGATTGAACTGGGGACCTTTAGATTTCCAGTCTAAGGCTCTCCCAATTGAACTATTTCGGTTCATGTTTATCACTTCTTATCAAACTTTGGCTTAATTATTATTAAACAACGTACAAGTAGAGGTCTGTACAAGAAGCCAAAGCAAAACCCTTAATGAATTATGAAGAATCATGTTTACACCCCAAATAATAATTTAACTATGTACCACTAAATACGAATAATAAAAATAATAAAAAAATAACGAAAAAAAAGTTCTGCTTTTACCCTGGATTGAACTAGGGACCTTTAGATTTCCAGTCTTAGGCTCTCCCAATTGAACTATTTCGGTTCATGTTTATCACTTCTTATCAAACTTTGGCTTAATTATTATTAAATAGGGTACAAGCAGGTATACTCAAACCTAGGTACAATAAGAGCGCTATTTTAGGCTTCCACTTACGGACCCATGCTAGGTGTGTCCCATGGCGCGTCATTAGTTAGCCAACCAATTAACATTCCCTCAGGGGTTTCTTAGTTCTTCCTAGAGATCTGTACCACAGCAAAACCCTTAATAAATTATTAAGAATCATGTTTACACCTCAAATAATAATATAACTATGTAGCACTAGATACAAATAATAAAAATAAAAAAAAATAACGAAAAAAAAAGTTCTGTTTTCACCCTGGATTGAACTGGGGACCTTTAGATTTCCAGTCTAAGGCTCTCCCAATTGAACTATTTCGGTTCATGTTTATCACGTCTTATCAAACTTTGGCTTAATTATTATTAAACAAGGTACAAGTAGAGGTCTGTACAAGAAGCCACAGCAAATACCCTTAATAAATTATAAAGAATCATGTTTACACCCTAAATAATAATTTAACTATTTAGCACTAGAAACGAATAATAAAAATAATAAAAAATAACGAAAAAAAAAAGTTTGGCTTTCACCCTGGATTGAACTGGGGACCTTTAGATTTCCAGTCTAAGGCTCTCCCAATTGAACTATTTTGGTTCATGTTTATCACTTCTTATCAAACTTTGGCTTAATTATTATTAAACAAGGTACAAGTAGAGGTCTGTACAAGAAGCCAAAGCAAAACCCTTAATGAATTATGAAGAATCATGTTTACACCCCAAATAAAAATTTAACTATGTAGCACTAAATACGAATAATAAAAATAATAAAAAATAACGAAAAAAAAGTTCTGCTTTCACCCTGGATTGAACTGGGGACCTTTAGATTTCCAGTCTAAGGCTCTCCCAATTGAACTATTTCGGTTCATGTTTATCACTTCTCATCAAACTTTGGCTTAATTATTATTAAACAAGGTACAAGTAGAGGTCTGTACAAGAAGCCAAAGCAAAGTCCTTAATGAATTATGAAGAATCATGTTTACACCCCAAATAATAATTTAACTATGTAGCACTAAATACGAATAATAAAAATAATAAAAAATAACGAAAAAAAGTTCTGCTTTCACCCTGGATTGAACTGGGGACCTTTAGATTTCCAGTCTAAGGCTCTCCCAATTGAACTATTTCGGTTCATGTTTATCACTTCTTATCAAACTTTGGCTTAATTATTATTAAATAGGGTACAAGCAGGTATACTCAAACCTAGGTACAATAAGAGCGCTATTTTAGGCTTCCACTTACGGACCCATGCTAGGTGTGTCCCATGGCGCGTCATTAGTTAGCCAACCAATTAACATTCCCTCAGGGGTTTCTTAGTTCTTCCTAGAGATCTGTACAAGAAGCCACAGCAAAACCCTTAATAAATTATTAAGAATCATGTTTACACCTCAAATAATAATATAACTATGTAGCACTAGATACAAATAATAAAAAAAATAAAAAATAACGAAAAAAAAAGTTCTGTTTTCACCCTGGATTGAACTGGGGACCTTTAGATTTCCAGTCTAAGGCTCTCCCAATTGAACTGTTTCGGTTCATGTTTATCACTTCTTATCAAACTTTGGCTTAATTATTATTAAACAAGGTACAAGTAGAGATCTGTACAAGAAGCCACAGTAAAACCCTTAATAAATTATTAAGAATCATGTTTACACCTCAAATAATAATATAACTATGTAGCACTAGATACAAATAATAAAAAAAAATAAAAAATAACGAAAAAAAAGTTCTATTTTCACCCTGGATTGAACTGGGGACCTTTAGATTTCCAGTCTAAGGCTCTCCCAATTGAACTATTTCGGATCATGTTTATCACTTTTTATCAAACTTTGGCTTAATTATTACTAAACAAGGTACAAGTAGAGGTCTGTACAAGAAGCCAAAGCAAAACCCTTAATGAATTATGAAGAATCATGTTTACGACCCAAATAATAATTTAACTATGTAGCACTAAATACGAATAATAAAAATAATAAAAAATAACGAAAAAAAAGTTCTGCTTTCACTCTGTATTGAACTGGGGACTTTTAGATTTCCAGTCTAAGGCTCTCCCAATTGAACTATTTCGGTTCATGTTTATCACTTCTTATCAAACTTTGGCTTAATTATTATTAAACAAGGTACAAGTAGAGGTCTGTACAAGAAGCTATAGCAAAACCCCCCCAAGAATTATGAAGAACATGTATACAAACCAGATATTTATTAATCTATGTAGCACTAGATACAAATAATAAAAATAATAAAAAATAACGAAAAAAAAAGTTCTGTTTTCACCCTGGATTGAACTGGGGACCTTTAGATTTCCAGTCTAAGGCTCTCCCAATTGAACTATTTCGGTTCATGTTTATCACTTCTTATCAAACTTTGGCTTAATTATTATTAAACAAGGTACAAGTAGAGGTCTGTACAAGAAGCCACAGCAAAACCCTTAACAAAGTATGAAGAATCATGTTTACACCTCAAATAATAATATAACTATGTAGCACTAGATACAAATAATAAAAATAAAAAAAATAACGAAAAAAAAAGTTCTGTTTTCACCCTGGATTGAACTGGGGACCTTTAGATTTCCAGTCTAAGGCTCTCCCAATTGAACTATTTCGGTTCATGTTTATCACTTCTTATCA
Organism: Aspidapion aeneum; assembly: GCA_963576565.1. NCBI lineage: Eukaryota > Metazoa > Arthropoda > Insecta > Coleoptera > Brentidae > Aspidapion > Aspidapion aeneum. The sequence continues at coordinate 45,757,663 of OY755048.1, forward strand.
AACTTTGGCTTAATTATTATTAAATAGGGTACAAGTAGGTATACTCAAACCTAGGTACAATAAGAGCGCTATTTTAGGCTTCCACTTACGGACCCATGCTAGGTGTGTCCCATGGCGCGTCATTAGTTAGCCAACCAATTAACATTCCTTCAGGGGTTTCTTAGTTCTTCCTAGAGATCTGTACAAGAAGCCACAGCAAAACCCTTAATAAATTATGAAGAATCATGTTTACACCTTAAATAATAATATAACTATGTAGCACTAGATACAAATAATAAAAAAATAAAAAATGACGAAAAAAAAAGTTCTGTTTTCGCTCTGGATTGAACTGGGAACCTTTAGATTTCCAGTCTAAGGCTCTCCCAATTGAACTATTTCGGTTCATGTTTATCACTTTTTATCAAACTTTGGCTTAATTATTATTAAACAAGGTACAAGTAGAGGTCTGCACAAGAAGCCACAGCAAATACCCTTAATAAATTATAAAGAATCATGTTTACACCCTAAATAATACTTTCTATTTAGCACTAGAAACGAATAATATAAATAATATAAAATAACGAAAAAAAAAGTTTGGCTTTCACCCTGGATTGAACTGGGGACCTTTAGATTTCCAGTCTAAGGCTCTCACAATTGAACTATTTCGGTTCATGTTTATCACTTCTTATCAAACTTTGGCTTAATTATTATTAAACAAGGTACAAGTAGAGATCTGTACAAGAAGCCACAGCAAAACCCTTAATAAATTATTAAGAATCATGTTTACACCTCAAATAATAATATAACTATGTAGCACTAGATACAAATAATAAAAAAAATAAAATATAACGAAAAAAAAAGTTCTGTTTTCACCCTGGATTGAACTGGGGACCTTGAGATTTCCAGTCTAAGGCTCTCCCAATTGAACTATTTCGGTTCATGTTTATCACTTTTTATCAAACTTTGGCTTAATTATTATTAAACAAGGTACAAGTAGAGGTCTGTACAAGAAGCCAAAGCAAAACCCTTAATGAATTATGAAGAATCATGTTTACGACCCAAATAATAATTTAACTATGTAGCACTAAATACGAATAATAAAAATAATAAAAAATAACGAAAAAAAAGTTCTGCTTTCACCCTGGATTGAACTGGGGACCTTTAGATTTCCAGTCTAAGGCTCTCCCAATTGAACTATTTCGGTTCATGTTTATCACTTCTTATCAAACTTTGGCTTAATTATTATTAAACAAGGTACAAGTAGAGGTCTGTACAAGAAGCCAAAGCAAAACCCTTAATGAATTATGAAGAATCATGTTTACACCCCAAATAATAATTTAACTATGTAGCATTAATACGAATAATAAAAATAATAAAAAATAACGAAAAAAAAGTTCTGCTTTCACCCTGGATTGAACTGGGGACCTTTAGATTTCCAGTCTAAGGCTCTCCCAATTGAACTATTTCGGTTCATGTTTATCACTTCTTATCAAACTTTGGCTTAATTATTATTAAACAAGGTACAAGTAGAGGTCTGTACAAGAAGCCAAAGCAAAACCCTTAATGAATTATGAAGAATCATGTTTACAGCCCAAATAATAATTTAACTATGTACCACTAAATACGAATAATAAAAATAATAAAAAAATAACGAAAAAAAAGTTCTGCTTTCACCCTGGATTGAACTAGGGACCTTTAGATTTCCAGTCTTAGGCTCTCCCAATTGAACTATTTCGGTTCATGTTTATCACTTCTTATCAAACTTTGGCTTAATTATTATTAAACAAGGTACAAGTAGAGGTCTGTACAAGAAGCCACAGCAAATACCCTTAATAAATTATAAAGAATCATGTTTACACCTTAAATAATAATTTAACTATTTAGCACTAGAAACGAATATTAAAAATAATAAAAAATAACGAAAAAAAAAGTTTGGCTTTCACCCTGGATTGAACTGGGGACCTTTAGATTTCCAGTCTAAGGCTCTCCCAATTGAACTATTTCGGTTCATGTTTATCACTTCTTATCAAACTTTGGCTTAATTATTATTAAACAAGGTACAAGTAGAGGTCTGTACAAGAAGCCACAGCAAAACCCTTAATGAATTATGAAGAATCATGTTTACACCCCAAATAATAATTTAACTATGTAGCACTAAATACGAATAATAAAAATAATAAAAAATAACGAAAAAAAAGTTCTGCTTTCACCCTGGATTGAACTGGAGACCTTTAGATTTCCAGTCTAAGGCTCTCCCAATTGAACTATTTTGGTTCATGTTTATCACTTCTTATCAAACTTTGGCTTAATTATTATTAAACAAGGTACAAGTAGAGGTCTGTACAAGAAGTCAAAGCAAAACCCTTAATGAATTATGAAGAATCATGTTTACACAACAAATAATAATTTAACTATGTAGCACTAAATACGAATAATAAAAATAATAAAAAATAACGAAAAAAAAGTTCTGCTTTCACCCTGGATTGAACTGGGGACCTTTAGATTTCCAGTCTAAGGCTCTCCCAATTGAACTATTTCGGTTCATGTTTATCACTTCTTATCAAACTTTGGCTTAATTATTATTAAATAGGGTACAAGCAGGTATACTCAAACCTAGGTACAATAAGAGCGCTATTTTAGGCTTCCACTTACGGACCCATGCTATGTGTGTCCCGTGGCGCGTCATTAGTTAGCCAACCAATTAACATTCCCTCAGGGGTTTCTTAGTTCTTCCTAGAGATCTGTAAAAGAAGCCACAGCAAAACCCTTAATAAATTATAAAGAATCATGTTTACACCTTAAATAATAATTTAACTATTTAGCACTAGAAACGAATAATAAAAATAATAAAAAATAACGAAAAAAAAAGTTTGGCTTTCACCCTGGATTGAACTGGGGACCTTTAGATTTCCAGTCTAAGGCTCTCCCAATTGAACTATTTCGGTTCATGTTTATCACTTCTTATCAAACTTTGGCTTAATTATTATTAAACAACGTACAAGTAGAGGTCTGTACAAGAAGCCAAAGCAAAACCCTTAATGAATTATGAAGAATCATGTTTACACCCCAAATAATAATTTAACTATGTACCACTAAATACGAATAATAAAAATAATAAAAAAATAACGAAAAAAAAGTTCTGCTTTTACCCTGGATTGAACTAGGGACCTTTAGATTTCCAGTCTTAGGCTCTCCCAATTGAACTATTTCGGTTCATGTTTATCACTTCTTATCAAACTTTGGCTTAATTATTATTAAATAGGGTACAAGCAGGTATACTCAAACCTAGGTACAATAAGAGCGCTATTTTAGGCTTCCACTTACGGATCCATGCTAGGTGTGTCCTATGGCGCGTCTTTAGTTAGCCAACCAATTAACATTCCCTCAGGGGTTTCTTAGTTCTTCCTAGAGATCTGTACCACAGCAAAACACTTAATAAATTATTAAGAATCATGTTTACACCCCAAATAATAATATAACTATGTAGCACTAGATACAAATAATAAAAATAAAAAAGAAATAACGAAAAAAAAAGTTCTGTTTTCACCCTGGATTTAACTGGGGACCTTTAGATTTCCAGTCTAAGGCTCTCCCAATTGAACTATTTCGGTTCATGTTTATCACGTCTTATCAAACTTTGGCTTAATTATTATTAAACAAGGTACAAATAGAGGTCTATACAAGAAGCCACAGCAAATACCCTTAATAAATTATAAAGAATCATGTTTACACCCTAAATAATAATTTAACTATTTAGCACTAGAAACGAATAATAAAAATAATAAAAAATAACGAAAAAAAAAGTTTGGCTTTCACCCTGGATTGAACTGGGGACCTTTAGATTTCCAGTCTAAGGCTCTCCCAATTGAACTATTTCGGTTCATGTTTATCACTTCTTATCAAACTTTGGCTTAATTATTATTAAACAAGGTACAAGTAGAGGTCTGTACAAGAAGCCAAAGCAAAACCCTTAATGAATTATGAAGAATCATGATTACACCCCAAATAAAAATTTAACTATGTAGCACTAAATACGAATAATAAAAATAATAAAAAATAACGAAAAAAAAGTTCTGCTTTCACCCTGGATTGAACTGGAGACCTTTAGATTTCCAGTCTAAGGCTCTCCCAATTGAACTATTTCGGTTCATGTTTATCACTTCTTATCAAACTTTGGCTTAATTATTATTAAACAAGGTACAAGTAGAGGTCTGTACAAGAAGCCACAGCAAATACCCTTAATAAATTATAAAGAATCATGTTTACACCCCAAATAATAATTTAACTATTTAGCACTAGAAACGAATAATAAAAATAATAAAAAATACCGAAAAAAAAGTTTGGCTTTCACCCTGGATTGAACTGGGGACCTTTAGATTTCCAGTCTAAGGCTTTCCCAATTGAACTATTTCGGTTCATGTTTATCACTTCTTATCAAACTTTGGCTTAATTATTATTAAACAAGGTACAAGTAGAGATCTGTACAAGAAGCCACAGCAAAACCCTTAATAAATTATTAAGAATCATGTTTACACCTCAAATAATAATATAACTATGTAGCACTAGATACAAATAATAAAAAAAATAAAAAATAACGAAAAAAAAAGTTCTGTTTTCACCCTGGATTGAACTGGGGACCTTTAGATTTCCAGTCTAAGGCTCTCCCAATTGAACTATTTCGGTTCATGTTTATCACTTCTTATCATACTTTGGCTTAATTATTATTAAACAAGGTACAAGTAGAGGTCTGTACAAGAAGCCACAGCAAATACCCTTAATAAATTATAAAGAATCATGTTTACACCCTAAATAATAATTTAACTATTTAGCACTAGAAACGAATAATAAAAATAATAAAAAATAACGAAAAAAAAAGTTTGGCTTTCACCCTGGATTGAACTGGGGACCTTTAGATTTCCAGTCTAAGGCTCTCCCAATTGAACTATTTCGGTTCATGTTTATCACTTCTTATCAAACTTTGGCTTAATTATTATTAAACAAGGTATAAATAGAGGTCTGTACAAGAAGCCAAAGCAAAACCCTTAATGAATTATGAAGAAATATGTTTACACCCCAAATAAAAATTTAACTATGTAGCACTAAATACGAATAATAAAAATAATAAAAAATAACGAAAAAAAAGTTCTGCTTTCACCCTGGATTGAACTGGAGACCTTTAGATTTCCAGTCTAAGGCTCTCCCAATTGAACTATTTTGGTTCATGTTTATCACTTCTTATCAAACTTTGGCTTAATTATTATTAAACAAGGTACAAGTAGAGGTCTGTACAAGAAGCCAAAGCAAAACCCTTAATGAATTATGAAGAATCATGTTTACACCCCAAATAATAATTTAACTATGTAGCACTAAATACGAATAATAAAAATAATAAAAAATAACGAAAAAAAAGTTCTGCTTTCACCCTGGATTGAACTGGGGACCTTTAGATTTCCAGTCTAAGGCTCTCCCAATTGAACTATTTCGGTTCATGTTTATCACTTCTTATCAAACTTTGGCTTAATTATTATTAAATAGGGTACAAGCAGGTATACTCAAACCTAGGTACAATAAGAGCGCTATTTTAGGCTTCCACTTACGGACCCATGCTAGGTGTGTCCCGTGGCGCGTCATTAGTTAGCCAACCAATTAACATTCCCTCAGGGGTTTCTTAGTTCTTCCTAGAGATCTGTACAAGAAGCCACAGCAAAACCCTTAATAAATTATTAAGAATCATGTTTACACCTCAAATAATAATATAACTATGTAGCACTAGATACAAATAATAAAAAAATTTAAAATAACGAAAAAAAAAGTTCTGTTTTCACCCTGGATTGAACTGGGGACCTTTAGATTTCCAGTCTAAGGCTCTCCCAATTGAACTATTTCGGTTCATGTTTATCACTTTTTATCAAACTTTGGCTTAATTATTATTAAACAAGGTACAAGTAGAGGTCTGTACAAGAAGCCACAGCAAATACCCTTAATAAATTATAAAGAATCATGTTTACACCCCAAATAATAATTTAACTATGTAGCATTAATACGAATAATAAAAATAATAAAAAATAACGAAAAAAAAGTTCTGCTTTCACCCTGGATTGAACTGGGGACCTTTAGATTTCCAGTCTAAGGCTCTCCCAATTGAACTATTTCGGTTCATGTTTATCACTTCTTATCAAACTTTGGCTTAATTATTATTAAATAGGGTACAAGCAGGTATACTCAAACCTAGGTACAATAAGAGCGCTATTTTAGGCTTCCACTTACGGACCCATGCTAGGTGTGTCCCGTGGCGCGTCATTAGTTAGCCAACCAATTAACATTCCCTCAGGGGTTTCTTAGTTCTTCCTAGAGATCTGTACAAGAAGCCACAGCAAATACCCTTAATAAATTATAAAGAATCATGTTTACACATTAAATAATAATTTAACTATTTAGCACTAGAAACGAATAATAAAAAATAACGAAAAAAAAAGTTTGGCTTTCACCCTGGATTGAACTGGGGACCTTTAGATTTCCAGTCTAAGGCTCTCCCAATTGAACTATTTCGGTTCATGTTTATCACTTCTTATCAAACTTTGGCTTAATTATTATTAAACAAGGTACAAGTAGAGGTCTATACAAGAAGCCAAAGCAAAACCCTTAATGAATTATGAAGAATCACGTTTACACCCCAAATAATAATTTAACTATGTAGCACTAAATACGAATAATAAAAATAATAAAAAATAACGAAAAAAAAGTTCTGCTTTCACCCTGGATTGAACTAGGGACCTTTAGATTTCCAGTCTAAGGCTCTCCCAATTGAACTATTTCGGTTCATGTTTATCACTTCTTATCAAACTTTGGCTTAATTATTATTAAACAAGGTACAAGTAGAGGTCTGTACAAGAAGCCACAGCAAATACCCTTAATAAATTATAAAGAATCATGTTTACACCCCAAATAATAATTTAACTATTTAGCACTAGAAACGAATAATAAAAATAATAAAAAATAACGAAAAAAAAAGTTTGGCTTTCACCCTGGATTGAACTGGGGACCTTTAGATTTCCAGTCTAAGGCTCTCCCAATTGAACTATTTCGGTTCATGTTTATCACTTCTTATCAAACTTTGGCTTAGATATTATTAAACAAGGTACAAGTAGAGGTCTGTACAAGAAGCCAAAGCAAAACCCTTAATGAATTATGAAGAATCATGTTTACACCCCAAATAATAATTTACCTATGTAGCATTAATACGAATAATAAAAATAATAAAAAATAACGAAAAAAAAGTTCTGCTTTCACCCTGGATTGAACTGGGGACCTTTAGATTTCCAGTCTAAGGCTCTCCCAATTGAACTATTTCGGTTCATGTTTATCACTTCTTATCAAACTTTGGCTTAATTATTATTAAACAACGTACAAGTAGAGGTCTGTACAAGAAGCCAAAGCAAAACCCTTAATGAATTATGAAGAATCATGTTTACACCCCAAATAATAATTTAACTATGTACCACTAAATACGAATAATAAAAATAATAAAAAAATAACGAAAAAAAAGTTCTGCTTTCACCCTTTAGATTTCCAGTCTTAGGCTCTCCCAATTGAACTATTTCGGTTCATGTTTATCACTTCTTATCAAACTTTGGCTTAATTATTATTAAACAAGGTACAAGTAGAGGTCTGTACAAGAAGCCACAGCAAATACCCTTAATAAATTATAAAGAATCATGTTTACACCCCAAATAATAATTTAACTATTTAGCACTAGAAACGAATAATAAAAATAATAAAAAATACCGAAAAAAAAGTTTGGCTTTCACCCTGAATTGAAGAATCATGTTTACACCCCAAATAAAAATTTAACTATGTAGCACTAAATACGAATAATAAAAATAATAAAAAATAACGAAAAAAAAGTTCTGCTTTCACCCTGGATTGAACTGGAGACCTTTAGATTTCCAGTCTAAGGCTCTCCCAATTGAACTATTTCGGATCATGTTTATCACTTCTTATCAAACTTTGGCTTAATTATTATTAAACAAGGTACAAGTAGAGGTCTGTACAAGAAGCCAAAGCAAAACCCTTAATGAATTATGAAGAATCACGTTTACACCACAAATAATAATTTAACTATGTAGCATTAATACGAATAATAAAAATAATAAAAAATAACGAAAAAAAAGTTCTGCTTTCACCCTGGATTGAACTGGGGACCTTTAGATTTCCAGTCTAAGGCTCTCCCAATTGAACTATTTCGGTTCATGTTTATCACTTCTTATCAAACTTTGGCTTAATTATTATTAAATAGGGTACAAGCAGGTATACTCAAACCTAGGTACAATAAGAGCGCTATTTTAGGCTTCCACTTACGGACCCATGCTAGGTGTGTCCCGTGGCGCGTCATTAGTTAGCCAACCAATTAACATTCCCTCAGGGGTTTCTTAGTTCTTCCTAGAGATCTGTACAAGAAGCCACAGCAAATACCCTTAATAAATTATAAAGAATCATGTTTACACATTAAATAATAATTTAACTATTTAGCACTAGAAACGAATAATAAAAATAATAAAAAATAACGAAAAAAAAAGTTTGGCTTTCACCCTGGATTGAACTGGGGACCTTTAGATTTCCAGTCTAAGGCTCTCCCAATTGAACTATTTCGGTTCATGTTTATCACTTCTTATCAAACTTTGGCTTAATTATTATTAAACAAGGTACAAGTAGAGGTCTATACAAGAAGCCAAAGCAAAACCCTTAATGAATTATGAAGAATCACGTTTACACCCCAAATAATAATTTAACTATGTAGCACTAAATACGAATAATAAAAATAATAAAAAATAACGAAAAAAAAGTTCTGCTTTCACCCTGGATTGAACTAGGGACCTTTAGATTTCCAGTCTAAGGCTCTCCCAATTGAACTATTTCGGTTCATGTTTATCACTTCTTATCAAACTTTGGCTTAATTATTATTAAACAAGGTACAAGTAGAGGTCTGTACAAGAAGCCACAGCAAATACCCTTAATAAATTATAAAGAATCATGTTTACACCCCAAATAATAATTTAACTATTTAGCACTAGAAACGAATAATAAAAATAATAAAAAATAACGAAAAAAAAAGTTTGGCTTTCACCCTGGATTGAACTGGGGACCTTTAGATTTCCAGTCTAAGGCTCTCCCAATTGAACTATTTCGGTTCATGTTTATCACTTCTTATCAAACTTTGGCTTAGATATTATTAAACAAGGTACAAGTAGAGGTCTGTACAAGAAGCCAAAGCAAAACCCTTAATGAATTATGAAGAATCATGTTTACACCCCAAATAATAATTTACCTATGTAGCATTAATACGAATAATAAAAATAATAAAAAATAACGAAAAAAAAGTTCTGCTTTCACCCTGGATTGAACTGGGGACCTTTAGATTTCCAGTCTAAGGCTCTCCCAATTGAACTATTTCGGTTCATGTTTATCACTTCTTATCAAACTTTGGCTTAATTATTATTAAACAACGTACAAGTAGAGGTCTGTACAAGAAGCCAAAGCAAAACCCTTAATGAATTATGAAGAATCATGTTTAAACCCCAAATAATAATTTAACTATGTACCACTAAATACGAATAATAAAAATAATAAAAAAATAACGAAAAAAAAGTTCTGCTTTCACCCTGGATTGAACTAGGGACCTTTAGATTTCCAGTCTTAGGCTCTCCCAATTGAACTATTTCGGTTCATGTTTATCACTTCTTATCAAACTTTGGCTTAATTATTATTAAACAAGGTACAAGTAGAGGTCTGTACAAGAAGCCACAGCAAATACCCTTAATAAATTATAAAGAATCATGTTTACACCCCAAATAATAATTTAACTATTTAGCACTAGAAACGAATAATAAAAATAATAAAAAATACCGAAAAAAAAGTTTGGCTTTCACCCTGGATTGAACTGGGGACCTTTAGATTTCCAGTCTAAGGCTCTCCCAATTGAACTATTTCGGTTCATGTTTATCACTTCTTATCAAACTTTGGCTTAATTATTATTAAATAGGGTACAAGCAGGTATACTCAAACCTAGGTACAATAAGAGCGCTATTTTAGGCTTCCACTTACGGACCCATGCTAGGTGTGTCCTATGGCGCGTCTTTAGTTAGCCAACCAATTAACATTCCCTCAGGGGTTTCTTAGTTCTTCCTAGAGATCTGTACCACAGCAAAACCCTTAATAAATTATTAAGAATCATGTTTACACCCCAAATAATAATATAACTATGTAGCACTAGATACAAATAATAAAAATAAAAAAAAATAACGAAAAAAAAAGTTCTGTTTTCACCCTGGATTGGGGACCTTTAGATTTCCAGTCTAAGGCTCTCCCAATTGAACTATTTCGGTTCATGTTTATCACGTCTTATCAAACTTTGGCTTAATTATTATTAAACAAGGTACAAGTAGAGGTCTGTACAAGAAGCCACAGCAAATACCCTTAATAAATTATAAAGAATCATGTTTACACCCTAAATAATAATTTAACTATTTAGCACTAGAAACGAATAATAAAAATAATAAAAAATAACGAAAAAAAAAGTTTGGCTTTCACCCTGGATTGAACTGGGGACCTTTAGATTTCCAGTCTAAGGCTCTCCCAATTGAACTATTTCGGTTCATGTTTATCACTTCTTATCAAACTTTGGCTTAATTATTATTAAACAAGGTACAAGTAGAGGTCTGTACAAGAAGCCAAAGCAAAACCCTTAATGAATTATGAAGAATCATGTTTACACCCCAAATAAAAATTTAACTATGTAGCACTAAATACGAATAATAAAAATAATAAAAAATAACGAAAAAAAAGTTCTGCTTTCACCCTGGATTGAACTGGAGACCTTTAGATTTCCAGTCCAAGGCTCTCCCAATTGAACTATTTCGGTTCATGTTTATCACTTCTTATCAAACTTTGGCTTAATTATTATTAAACAAGGTACAAGTAGAGGTCTGTACAAGAAGCCAAAGCAAAACCCTTAATGAATTATGAAGAATCACGTTTACACCACAAATAATAATTTAACTATGTAGCACTAAATACGAATAATAAAAATAATAAAAAATAACGAAAAAAAAGTTCTGCTTTCACCCTGGATTGAACTAGGGACCTTTAGATTTTCAGTCTAAGGCTCTCCCAATTGAACTATTTCGGTTCATGTTTATCACTTCTTATCAAACTTTGGCTTAATTATTATTAAACAAGGTACAAGTAGAGGTCTGTACAAGAAGCCACAGCAAATACCCTTAATAAATTATAAAGAATCATGTTTACACCCCAAATAATAATTTAACTATTTAGCACTAGAAACGAATAATAAAAATAATAAAAAATACCGAAAAAAAAGTTTGGCTTTCACCCTGGATTGAACTGGGGACCTTTAGATTTCCAGTCTAAGGCTTTCCCAATTGAACTATTTCGGTTCATGTTTATCACTTCTTATCAAACTTTGGCTTAATTATTATTAAACAAGGTACAAGTAGAGATCTGTACAAGAAGCCACAGCAAATACCCTTAATAAATTATAAAGAATCATGTTTACACCCCAAATAATAATTTAACTATTTAGCACTAGAAACGAATAATAAAAATAATAAAAAATAACGAAAAAAAAAGTTTGGCTTTCACCCTGGATTGAACTGGGGAACTTTAGATTTCCAGTCTAAGGCTCTCCCAATTGAACTATTTCGGTTCATGTTTATCACTTCTTATCAAACTTTGGCTTAGATATTATTAAACAAGGTACAAGTAGAGGTCTGTACAAGAAGCCAAAGCAAAACCCTTAATGAATTATGAAGAATCATGTTTACACCCCAAATAATAATTTACCTATGTAGCATTAATACGAATAATAAAAATAATAAAAAATAACGAAAAAAAAGTTCTGCTTTCACCCTGGATTGAACTAGGGACCTTTAGATTTCCAGTCTTAGGCTCTCCCAATTGAACTATTTCGGTTCATGTTTATCACTTCTTATCAAACTTTGGCTTAATTATTATTAAACAAGGTACAAGTAGAGGTCTGTACAAGAAGCCACAGCAAATACCCTTAATAAATTATAAGGAATCATGTTTACACCCCAAATAATAATTTAACTATTTAGCACTAGAAACGAATAATAAAAATAATAAAAAATACCGAAAAAAAAGTTTGGCTTTCACCCTGGATTGAACTGGGGACCTTTAGATTTCCAGTCTAAGGCTCTCCCAATTGAACTATTTCGGTTCATGTTTATCACTTCTTATCAAACTTTGGCTTAATTATTATTAAACAAGGTACAAGTAGAGGTCTGTACAAGAAGCCACAGCAAATACCCTTAATAAATTATAAAGAATCATGTTTACACCTTAAATAATAATTTAACTATTTAGCACTAGAAACGAATATTAAAAATAATAAAAAATAACGAAAAAAAAAGTTTGGCTTTCACCCTGGATTGAACTGGGGACCTTTAGATTTCCAGTCTAAGGCTCTCCCAATTGAACTATTTCGGTTCATGTTTATCACTTCTTATCAAACTTTGGCTTAATTATTATTAAACAAGGTACAAGTAGAGGTCTGTACAAGAAGCCACAGCAAAACCCTTAATGAATTATGAAGAATCATGTTTACACCCCAAATAATAATTTGACTATGTAGCACTAAATACGAATAATAAAAATAATAAAAAATAACGAAAAAAAAGTTCTGCTTTCACCCTGGATTGAACTGGAGACCTTTAGATTTCCAGTCTAAGGCTCTCCCAATTGAACTATTTTGGTTCATGTTTATCACTTCTTATCAAACTTTGGCTTAATTATTATTAAACAAGGTACAAGTAGAGGTCTGTACAAGAAGTCAAAGCAAAACCCTTAATGAATTATGAAGAATCATGTTTACACAACAAATAATAATTTAACTATGTAGCACTAAATACGAATAATAAAAATAATAAAAAATAACGAAAAAAAAGTTCTGCTTTCACCCTGGATTGAACTGGGGACCTTTAGATTTCCAGTCTAAGGCTCTCCCAATTGAACTATTTCGGTTCATGTTTATCACTTCTTATCAAACTTTGGCTTAATTATTATTAAATAGGGTACAAGCAGGTATACTCAAACCTAGGTACAATAAGAGCGCTATTTTAGGCTTCCACTTACGGACCCATGCTATGTGTGTCCCGTGGCGCGTCATTAGTTAGCCAACCAATTAACATTCCCTCAGGGGTTTCTTAGTTCTTCCTAGAGATCTGTAAAAGAAGCCACAGCAAAACCCTTAATAAATTATAAAGAATCATGTTTACACCTTAAATAATAATTTAACTATTTAGCACTAGAAACGAATAATAAAAATAATAAAAAATAACGAAAAAAAAAGTTTGGCTTTCACCCTGGATTGAACTGGGGACCTTTAGATTTCCAGTCTAAGGCTCTCCCAATTGAACTATTTCGGTTCATGTTTATCACTTCTTATCAAACTTTGGCTTAATTATTATTAAACAACGTACAAGTAGAGGTCTGTACAAGAAGCCAAAGCAAAACCCTTAATGAATTATGAAGAATCATGTTTACACCCCAAATAATAATTTAACTATGTACCACTAAATACGAATAATAAAAATAATAAAAAAATAACGAAAAAAAAGTTCTGCTTTTACCCTGGATTGAACTAGGGACCTTTAGATTTCCAGTCTTAGGCTCTCCCAATTGAACTATTTCGGTTCATGTTTATCACTTCTTATCAAACTTTGGCTTAATTATTATTAAATAGGGTACAAGCAGGTATACTCAAACCTAGGTACAATAAGAGCGCTATTTTAGGCTTCCACTTACGGATCCATGCTAGGTGTGTCCTATGGCGCGTCTTTAGTTAGCCAACCAATTAACATTCCCTCAGGGGTTTCTTAGTTCTTCCTAGAGATCTGTACCACAGCAAAACACTTAATAAATTATTAAGAATCATGTTTACACCCCAAATAATAATATAACTATGTAGCACTAGATACAAATAATAAAAATAAAAAAGAAATAACGAAAAAAAAAGTTCTGTTTTCACCCTGGATTTAACTGGGGACCTTTAGATTTCCAGTCTAAGGCTCTCCCAATTGAACTATTTCGGTTCATGTTTATCACGTCTTATCAAACTTTGGCTTAATTATTATTAAACAAGGTACAAATAGAGGTCTATACAAGAAGCCACAGCAAATACCCTTAATAAATTATAAAGAATCATGTTTACACCCTAAATAATAATTTAACTATTTAGCACTAGAAACGAATAATAAAAATAATAAAAAATAACGAAAAAAAAAGTTTGGCTTTCACCCTGGATTGAACTGGGGACCTTTAGATTTCCAGTCTAAGGCTCTCCCAATTGAACTATTTCGGTTCATGTTTATCACTTCTTATCAAACTTTGGCTTAATTATTATTAAACAAGGTACAAGTAGAGGTCTGTACAAGAAGCCAAAGCAAAACCCTTAATGAATTATGAAGAATCATGATTACACCCCAAATAAAAATTTAACTATGTAGCACTAAATACGAATAATAAAAATAATAAAAAATAACGAAAAAAAAGTTCTGCTTTCACCCTGGATTGAACTGGAGACCTTTAGATTTCCAGTCTAAGGCTCTCCCAATTGAACTATTTCGGTTCATGTTTATCACTTCTTATCAAACTTTGGCTTAATTATTATTAAACAAGGTACAAGTAGAGGTCTGTACAAGAAGCCACAGCAAATACCCTTAATAAATTATAAAGAATCATGTTTACACCCCAAATAATAATTTAACTATTTAGCACTAGAAACGAATAATAAAAATAATAAAAAATACCGAAAAAAAAGTTTGGCTTTCACCCTGGATTGAACTGGGGACCTTTAGATTTCCAGTCTAAGGCTTTCCCAATTGAACTATTTCGGTTCATGTTTATCACTTCTTATCAAACTTTGGCTTAATTATTATTAAACAAGGTACAAGTAGAGATCTGTACAAGAAGCCACAGCAAAACCCTTAATAAATTATTAAGAATCATGTTTACACCTCAAATAATAATATAACTATGTAGCACTAGATACAAATAATAAAAAAAATAAAAAATAACGAAAAAAAAAGTTCTGTTTTCACCCTGGATTGAACTGGGGACCTTTAGATTTCCAGTCTAAGGCTCTCCCAATTGAACTATTTCGGTTCATGTTTATCACTTCTTATCATACTTTGGCTTAATTATTATTAAACAAGGTACAAGTAGAGGTCTGTACAAGAAGCCACAGCAAATACCCTTAATAAATTATAAAGAATCATGTTTACACCCTAAATAATAATTTAACTATTTAGCACTAGAAACGAATAATAAAAATAATAAAAAATAACGAAAAAAAAAGTTTGGCTTTCACCCTGGATTGAACTGGGGACCTTTAGATTTCCAGTCTAAGGCTCTCCCAATTGAACTATTTCGGTTCATGTTTATCACTTCTTATCAAACTTTGGCTTAATTATTATTAAACAAGGTATAAATAGAGGTCTGTACAAGAAGCCAAAGCAAAACCCTTAATGAATTATGAAGAAATATGTTTACACCCCAAATAAAAATTTAACTATGTAGCACTAAATACGAATAATAAAAATAATAAAAAATAACGAAAAAAAAGTTCTGCTTTCACCCTGGATTGAACTGGAGACCTTTAGATTTCCAGTCTAAGGCTCTCCCAATTGAACTATTTTGGTTCATGTTTATCACTTCTTATCAAACTTTGGCTTAATTATTATTAAACAAGGTACAAGTAGAGGTCTGTACAAGAAGCCAAAGCAAAACCCTTAATGAATTATGAAGAATCATGTTTACACCCCAAATAATAATTTAACTATGTAGCACTAAATACGAATAATAAAAATAATAAAAAATAACGAAAAAAAAGTTCTGCTTTCACCCTGGATTGAACTGGGGACCTTTAGATTTCCAGTCTAAGGCTCTCCCAATTGAACTATTTCGGTTCATGTTTATCACTTCTTATCAAACTTTGGCTTAATTATTATTAAATAGGGTACAAGCAGGTATACTCAAACCTAGGTACAATAAGAGCGCTATTTTAGGCTTCCACTTACGGACCCATGCTAGGTGTGTCCCGTGGCGCGTCATTAGTTAGCCAACCAATTAACATTCCCTCAGGGGTTTCTTAGTTCTTCCTAGAGATCTGTACAAGAAGCCACAGCAAAACCCTTAATAAATTATTAAGAATCATGTTTACACCTCAAATAATAATATAACTATGTAGCACTAGATACAAATAATAAAAAAATTTAAAATAACGAAAAAAAAAGTTCTGTTTTCACCCTGGATTGAACTGGGGACCTTTAGATTTCCAGTCTAAGGCTCTCCCAATTGAACTATTTCGGTTCATGTTTATCACTTTTTATCAAACTTTGGCTTAATTATTATTAAACAAGGTACAAGTAGAGGTCTGTACAAGAAGCCACAGCAAATACCCTTAATAAATTATAAAGAATCATGTTTACACCCCAAATAATAATTTAACTATGTAGCATTAATACGAATAATAAAAATAATAAAAAATAACGAAAAAAAAGTTCTGCTTTCACCCTGGATTGAACTGGGGACCTTTAGATTTCCAGTCTAAGGCTCTCCCAATTGAACTATTTCGGTTCATGTTTATCACTTCTTATCAAACTTTGGCTTAATTATTATTAAATAGGGTACAAGCAGGTATACTCAAACCTAGGTACAATAAGAGCGCTATTTTAGGCTTCCACTTACGGACCCATGCTAGGTGTGTCCCGTGGCGCGTCATTAGTTAGCCAACCAATTAACATTCCCTCAGGGGTTTCTTAGTTCTTCCTAGAGATCTGTACAAGAAGCCACAGCAAATACCCTTAATAAATTATAAAGAATCATGTTTACACATTAAATAATAATTTAACTATTTAGCACTAGAAACGAATAATAAAAAATAACGAAAAAAAAAGTTTGGCTTTCACCCTGGATTGAACTGGGGACCTTTAGATTTCCAGTCTAAGGCTCTCCCAATTGAACTATTTCGGTTCATGTTTATCACTTCTTATCAAACTTTGGCTTAATTATTATTAAACAAGGTACAAGTAGAGGTCTATACAAGAAGCCAAAGCAAAACCCTTAATGAATTATGAAGAATCACGTTTACACCCCAAATAATAATTTAACTATGTAGCACTAAATACGAATAATAAAAATAATAAAAAATAACGAAAAAAAAGTTCTGCTTTCACCCTGGATTGAACTAGGGACCTTTAGATTTCCAGTCTAAGGCTCTCCCAATTGAACTATTTCGGTTCATGTTTATCACTTCTTATCAAACTTTGGCTTAATTATTATTAAACAAGGTACAAGTAGAGGTCTGTACAAGAAGCCACAGCAAATACCCTTAATAAATTATAAAGAATCATGTTTACACCCCAAATAATAATTTAACTATTTAGCACTAGAAACGAATAATAAAAATAATAAAAAATACCGAAAAAAAAGTTTGGCTTTCACCCTGGATTGAAGAATCATGTTTACACCCCAAATAAAAATTTAACTATGTAGCACTAAATACGAATAATAAAAATAATAAAAAATAACGAAAAAAAAGTTCTGCTTTCACCCTGGATTGAACTGGAGACCTTTAGATTTCCAGTCTAAGGCTCTCCCAATTGAACTATTTCGGATCATGTTTATCACTTCTTATCAAACTTTGGCTTAATTATTATTAAACAAGGTACAAGTAGAGGTCTGTACAAGAAGCCAAAGCAAAACCCTTAATGAATTATGAAGAATCACGTTTACACCACAAATAATAATTTAACTATGTAGCATTAATACGAATAATAAAAATAATAAAAAATAACGAAAAAAAAGTTCTGCTTTCACCCTGGATTGAACTGGGGACCTTTAGATTTCCAGTCTAAGGCTCTCCCAATTGAACTATTTCGGTTCATGTTTATCACTTCTTATCAAACTTTGGCTTAATTATTATTAAATAGGGTACAAGCAGGTATACTCAAACCTAGGTACAATAAGAGCGCTATTTTAGGCTTCCACTTACGGACCCATGCTAGGTGTGTCCCGTGGCGCGTCATTAGTTAGCCAACCAATTAACATTCCCTCAGGGGTTTCTTAGTTCTTCCTAGAGATCTGTACAAGAAGCCACAGCAAATACCCTTAATAAATTATAAAGAATCATGTTTACACATTAAATAATAATTTAACTATTTAGCACTAGAAACGAATAATAAAAATAATAAAAAATAACGAAAAAAAAAGTTTGGCTTTCACCCTGGATTGAACTGGGGACCTTTAGATTTCCAGTCTAAGGCTCTCCCAATTGAACTATTTCGGTTCATGTTTATCACTTCTTATCAAACTTTGGCTTAATTATTATTAAACAAGGTACAAGTAGAGGTCTATACAAGAAGCCAAAGCAAAACCCTTAATGAATTATGAAGAATCACGTTTACACCCCAAATAATAATTTAACTATGTAGCACTAAATACGAATAATAAAAATAATAAAAAATAACGAAAAAAAAGTTCTGCTTTCACCCTGGATTGAACTAGGGACCTTTAGATTTCCAGTCTAAGGCTCTCCCAATTGAACTATTTCGGTTCATGTTTATCACTTCTTATCAAACTTTGGCTTAATTATTATTAAACAAGGTACAAGTAGAGGTCTGTACAAGAAGCCACAGCAAATACCCTTAATAAATTATAAAGAATCATGTTTACACCCCAAATAATAATTTAACTATTTAGCACTAGAAACGAATAATAAAAATAATAAAAAATAACGAAAAAAAAAGTTTGGCTTTCACCCTGGATTGAACTGGGGACCTTTAGATTTCCAGTCTAAGGCTCTCCCAATTGAACTATTTCGGTTCATGTTTATCACTTCTTATCAAACTTTGGCTTAGATATTATTAAACAAGGTACAAGTAGAGGTCTGTACAAGAAGCCAAAGCAAAACCCTTAATGAATTATGAAGAATCATGTTTACACCCCAAATAATAATTTACCTATGTAGCATTAATACGAATAATAAAAATAATAAAAAATAACGAAAAAAAAGTTCTGCTTTCACCCTGGATTGAACTGGGGACCTTTAGATTTCCAGTCTAAGGCTCTCCCAATTGAACTATTTCGGTTCATGTTTATCACTTCTTATCAAACTTTGGCTTAATTATTATTAAACAACGTACAAGTAGAGGTCTGTACAAGAAGCCAAAGCAAAACCCTTAATGAATTATGAAGAATCATGTTTAAACCCCAAATAATAATTTAACTATGTACCACTAAATACGAATAATAAAAATAATAAAAAAATAACGAAAAAAAAGTTCTGCTTTCACCCTGGATTGAACTGGAGACCTTTAGATTTCCAGTCTAAGGCTCTCCCAATTGAACTATTTCGGTTCATGTTTATCACTTCTTATCAAACTTTGGCTTAATTATTATTAAACAAGGTACAAGTAGAGGTCTGTACAAGAAGCCAAAGCAAAACCCTTAATGAATTATGAAGAATCACGTTTACACCACAAATAATAATTTAACTATGTAGCACTAAATACGAATAATAAAAATAATAAAAAATAACGAAAAAAAAGTTCTGCTTTCACCCTGGATTGAACTAGGGACCTTTAGATTTTCAGTCTAAGGCTCTCCCAATTGAACTATTTCGGTTCATGTTTATCACTTCTTATCAAACTTTGGCTTAATTATTATTAAACAAGGTACAAGTAGAGGTCTGTACAAGAAGCCACAGCAAATACCCTTAATAAATTATAAAGAATCATGTTTACACCCCAAATAATAATTTAACTATTTAGCACTAGAAACGAATAATAAAAATAATAAAAAATACCGAAAAAAAAGTTTGGCTTTCACCCTGGATTGAACTGGGGACCTTTAGATTTCCAGTCTAAGGCTTTCCCAATTGAACTATTTCGGTTCATGTTTATCACTTCTTATCAAACTTTGGCTTAATTATTATTAAACAAGGTACAAGTAGAGATCTGTACAAGAAGCCACAGCAAATACCCTTAATAAATTATAAAGAATCATGTTTACACCCCAAATAATAATTTAACTATTTAGCACTAGAAACGAATAATAAAAATAATAAAAAATAACGAAAAAAAAAGTTTGGCTTTCACCCTGGATTGAACTGGGGAACTTTAGATTTCCAGTCTAAGGCTCTCCCAATTGAACTATTTCGGTTCATGTTTATCACTTCTTATCAAACTTTGGCTTAGATATTATTAAACAAGGTACAAGTAGAGGTCTGTACAAGAAGCCAAAGCAAAACCCTTAATGAATTATGAAGAATCATGTTTACACCCCAAATAATAATTTACCTATGTAGCATTAATACGAATAATAAAAATAATAAAAAATAACGAAAAAAAAGTTCTGCTTTCACCCTGGATTGAACTAGGGACCTTTAGATTTCCAGTCTTAGGCTCTCCCAATTGAACTATTTCGGTTCATGTTTATCACTTCTTATCAAACTTTGGCTTAATTATTATTAAACAAGGTACAAGTAGAGGTCTGTACAAGAAGCCACAGCAAATACCCTTAATAAATTATAAGGAATCATGTTTACACCCCAAATAATAATTTAACTATTTAGCACTAGAAACGAATAATAAAAATAATAAAAAATACCGAAAAAAAAGTTTGGCTTTCACCCTGGATTGAACTGGGGACCTTTAGATTTCCAGTCTAAGGCTCTCCCAATTGAACTATTTCGGTTCATGTTTATCACTTCTTATCAAACTTTGGCTTAATTATTATTAAATAGGGTACAAGCAGGTATACTCAAACCTAGGTACAATAAGAGCGCTATTTTAGGCTTCCACTTACGGACCCATGCTAGGTGTGTCCTATGGCGCGTCTTTAGTTAGCCAACCAATTAACATTCCCTCAGGGGTTTCTTAGTTCTTTCTAGAGATCTGTACCACAGCAAAACCCTTAATAAATTATTAAGAATCATGTTTACACCCCAAATAATAATATAACTATGTAGCACTAGATACAAATAATAAAAATAAAAAAAAATAACGAAAAAAAAAGTTCTGTTTTCACCCTGGATTGAACTGGGGACCTTTAGATTTCCAGTCTAAGGCTCTCCCAATTGAACTATTTCGGTTCATGTTTATCACGTCTTATCAAACTTTGGCTTAATTATTATTAAACAAGGTACAAGTAGAGGTCTGTACAAGAAGCCACAGCAAATACCCTTAATAAATTATAAAGAATCATGTTTACACCCTAAATAATAATTTAACTATTTAGCACTAGAAACGAATAATAAAAATAATAAAAAATAACGAAAAAAAAAGTTTGGCTTTCACCCTGGATTGAACTGGGGACCTTTAGATTTCCAGTCTAAGGCTCTCCCAATTGAACTATTTCGGTTCATGTTTATCACTTCTTATCAAACTTTGGCTTAATTATTATTAAACAAGGTACAAGTAGAGGTCTGTACAAGAAGCCAAAGCAAAACCCTTAATGAATTATGATGAATCATGTTTACACCCCAAATAAAAATTTAACTATGTAGCACTAAATACGAATAATAAAAATAATAAAAAATAACGAAAAAAAAGTTCTGCTTTCACCCTGGATTGAACTGGAGACCTTTAGATTTCCAGTCTAAGGCTCTCCCAATTGAACTATTTCGGTTCATGTTTATCACTTCTTATCAAACTTTGGCTTAATTATTATTAAACAAGGTACAAGTAGAGGTCTGTACAAGAAGCCAAAGCAAAACCCTTAATGAATTATGAAGAATCACGTTTACACCCCAAATAATAATTTAACTATGTAGCACTAAATACGAATAATAAAAATAATAAAAAATAACGAAAAAAAAGTTCTGCTTTCACCCTGGATTGAACTAGGGACCTTTAGATTTTCAGTCTAAGGGCTCTCCCAATTGAACTATTTCGGTTCATGTTTATCACTTCTTATCAAACTTTGGCTTAATTATTATTAAACAAGGTACAAGTAGAGGTCTGTACAAGAAGCCACAGCAAATACCCTTAATAAATTATAAAGAATCATGTTTACACCCCAAATAATAATTTAACTATTTAGCACTAGAAACGAATAATAAAAATAATAAAAAATACCGAAAAAAAAGTTTGGCTTTCACCCTGGATTGAACTGGGGACCTTTAGATTTCCAGTCTAAGGCTTTCCCAATTGAACTATTTCGGTTCATGTTTATCACTTCTTATCAAACTTTGGCTTAATTATTATTAAACAAGGTACAAGTAGAGATCTGTACAAGAAGCCACAGCAAAACCCTTAATAAATTATTAAGAATCATGTTTACACCTCAAATAATAATATAACTATGTAGCACTAGATACAAATAATAAAAAAAATAAAAAATAACGAAAAAAAAAGTTCTGTTTTCACCCTGGATTGAACTGGGGACCTTTAGATTTCCAGTCTAAGGCTCTCCCAATTGAACTATTTCGGTTCATGTTTATCACTTTTTATCAAACTTTGGCTTAATTATTATTAAACAAGGTACAAGTAGAGGTCTGTACAAGAAGCCAAAGCAAAACCCTTAATGAATTATGAAGAATCATGTTTACACCCCAAATAATAATTTAACTATGTAGCACTAAATACGAATAATAAAAATAATCAAAATAACGAAAAAAAAGTTCTGCTTTCACCCTGGATTGAACTGGAGACCTTTAGATTTCCAGTCTAAGGCTCTCCCAATTGAACTATTTCGGTTCATGTTTATCACTTCTTATCAAACTTTGGCTTAATTATTATTAAACAAGGTACAAGTAGAGATCTGTACAAGAAGCCAAAGCAAAACCCTTAATGAATTATGAAGAATCATGTTTACGACCCAAATAATAATTTAACTATGTAGCACTAAATACGAATAATAAAAATAATAAAAAATAACGAAAAAAAAGTTCTGCTTTCACTCTGGATTGAACTGGGGACCTTTAGATTTCCAGTCTAAGGCTCTCCCAATTGAACTATTTCGGTTCATGTTTATCACGTCTTATCAAACTTTGGCTTAATTATTATTAAACAAGGTACAAGTAGAGGTCTGTACAAGAAGACACAGCAAATACCCTTAATAAATTATAAAGAATCATGTTTACACCCTAAATAATAATTTAACTATTTAGCACTAGAAACGAATAATAAAAATAATAAAAAATAACGAAAAAAAAAGTTTAGCTTTCACCCTGGATTGAACTGGGGACCTTTAGATTTCCAGTCTAAGGCTCTCCCAATTGAACTATTCGGGTTCATGTTTATCACTTCTTATCAAACTTTGGCTTAATTATTATTAAACAAGGTACAAGTAGAGGTCTGTACAAGAAGCCAAAGCAAAACCCTTAATGAATTATGAAGAATCACGTTTACACCCCAAATAATAATTTAACTATGTAGCACTAAATACGAATAATAAAAATAATAAAAAATAACGAAAAAAAAGTTCTGCTTTCACCCTGGATTGAACTAGCGACCTTTAGATTTCCAGTCTAAGGCTCTCCCAATTGAACTATTTCGGTTCATGTTTATCACTTCTTATCAAACTTTGGCTTAATTATTATTAAACAAGGTACAAGTAGAGGTCTGTACAAGAAGCCACAGCAAATACCCTTAATAAATTATAAAGAATCATGTTTACACCCCAAATAATAATTTAACTATTTAGCACTAGAAACGAATAATAAAAATAATAAAAAATACCGAAAAAAAAGTTTGGCTTTCACCCTGGATTGAACTGGGGACCTTTAGATTTCCAGTCTAAGGCTTTCCCAATTGAACTATTTCGGTTCATGTTTATCACTTCTTATCAAACTTTGGCTTAATTATTATTAAACAAGGTACAAGTAGAGATCTGTACAAGAAGCCACAGCAAAACCCTTAATAAATTATTAAGAATCATGTTTACACCTCAAATAATAATATAACTATGTAGCACTAGATAAAAATAATAAAAAAAATAAAAAATAACGAAAAAAAAAGTTCTGTTTTCACCCTGGATTGAACTGGGGACCTTTAGATTTCCAGTCTAAGGCTCTCCCAATTGAACTATTTCGGTTCATGTTTATCACTTTTTATCAAACTTTGGCTTAATTATTATTAAACAAGGTACAAGTAGAGGTCTGTACAAGAAGCCAAAGCAAAACCCTTAATGAATTATGAAGAATCATGTTTACGACCCAAATAATAATTTAACTATGTAGCACTAAATACGAATAATAAAAATAATAAAAAATAACGAAAAAAAGTTCTGCTTTCACTCTGGATTGAACTGGGGACCTTTAGATTTCCAGTCTAAGGCTCTCCCAATTGAACTATTTCGGTTCATGTTTATCACTTCTTATCAAACTTTGGCTTAATCATTATTAAATAGGGTACAAGCAGGTATACTCAAACCTAGGTACAATAAGAGCGCTATTTTAGGCTTCCACTTACGGACCCATGCTAGGTGTGTCCCGTGGCGCGTCATTAGTTAGCCAACCAATTAACATTCCCTCAGGGGTTTCTTAGTTCTTCCTAGAGATCTGTACAAGAAGCCACAGCAAAACCCTTAATAAATTATTAAGAATCATGTTTACACCTCAAATAATAATATAACTATGTAGCACTAGATACAAATAATAAAAAAATAAAAAATAACGAAAAAAAAAGTTCTGTTTTCACCCTGGATTGAACTGGGGACCTTTATATTTCCAGTCTAAGGCTCTCCCAATTGAACTATTTCGGTTCATGTTTATCACTTTTTATCAAACTTTGGCTTAATTATTATTAAACAAGGTACAAGTAGAGGTCTGCACAAGAAGCCACAGCAAATACCCCTAATAAATTATAAAGAATCATGTTTACACCCCAAATAAAAATTTAACTATTTAGCACTAGAAACGAATAATAAAAATAATAAAAAATACCGAAAAAAAAAGTTTGGCTTTCACCCTGGATTGAACTGGGGACCTTTAGATTTCCAGTCTAAGGCTCTCACAATTGAACTATTTCGGTTCATGTTTATCACTTCTTATCAAACTTTGGCTTAATTATTATTAAACAAGGTACAAGTAGAGATCTGTACAAGAAGCCACAGCAAAACCCTTAATAAATTATTAAGAATCATGTTTACACCTCAAATAATAATATAACTATGTAGCACTAGATACAAATAATAAAAAAAATAAAAAATAACGAAAAAAAAAAGTTCTGTTTTCACCCTGGATTGAACTGGGGACCTTTAGATTTCCAGTCTAAGGCTCTCCCAATTGAACTATTTCGGTTCATGTTTATCACTTTTTATCAAACTTTGGCTTAATTATTATTAAACAAGGTACAAGTAGAGGTCTGTACAAGAAGCCAAAGCAAAACACTTAATGAATTATGAAGAATCATGTTTACGACCCAAATAATAATTTAACTATGTAGCACTAAATACGAATAATAAAAATAATAAAAAATAACGAAAAAAAAGTTCTGCTTTCACTCTGGATTGAACTGGGGACCTTTAGATTTCCAGTCTAAGGCTATCCCAATTGAACTATTTCGGTTCATGTTTATCACGTCTTATCAATCTTTGGCTTAATTATTATTAAACAAGGTACAAGTAGAGGTCTGTACAAGAAGCCACAGCAAATACCCTTAATAAATTATAAAGAATCATGTTTACACCCTAAATAATAATTTAACTATTTAGCACTAGAAACGAATAATAAAAATAATAAAAAATAACGAAAAAAAAAGTTTGGCTTTCACCCTGGATTGAACTGGGGACCTTTAGATTTCCAGTCTAAGGCTCTCCCAATTGAACTATTTCGGTTCATGTTTATCACTTCTTATCAAACTTTGGCTTAGATATTATTAAACAAGGTACAAGTAGAGGTCTGTACAAGAAGCCAAAGCAAAACCCTTAATGAATTATGAAGAATCATGTTTACACCCCAAATAATAATTTAACTATGTAGCATTAATACGAATAATAAAAATAATAAAAAATAACGAAAAAAAAGTTCTGCTTTCACCCTGGATTGAACTGGGGACCTTTAGATTTCCAGTCTAAGGCTCTCCCAATTGAACTATTTCGGTTCATGTTTATCACTTCTTATCAAACTTTGGCTTAATTATTATTAAATAGGGTACAAGCAGGTATACTCAAACCTAGGTACAATAAGAGCGCTATTTTAGGCTTCCACTTACGGACCCATGCTAGGTGTGTCCTATGGCGCGTCTTTAGTTAGCCAACCAATTAACATTCCCTCAGGGGTTTCTTAGTGCTTCCTAGAGATCTGTACCACAGCAAAACCCTTAATAAATTATTAAGAATCATGTTTACACCCCAAATAATAATATAACTATGTAGCACTAGATACAAATAATAAAAATAAAAAAAAATAACGAAAAAAAAAGTTCTGTTTTCACCCTGGATTGAACTGGGGACCTTTAGATTTCCAGTCTAAGGCTCTCCCAATTGAACTATTTCGGTTCATGTTTATCACGTCTTATCAAACTTTGGCTTAATTATTATTAAACAAGGTACAAGTAGAGGTCTGTACAAGAAGCCACAGCAAAAACCCTTAATAAATTATAAAGAATCATGTTTACACCCTAAATAATAATTTAACTATTTAGCACTAGAAACGAATAATAAAAATAATAAAAAATAACAAAAAAAAAGTTTGGCTTTCACCCTGGATTGAACTGGGGACCTTTAGATTTCCAGTCTAAGGCTCTCCCAATTGAACTATTTCGGTTCATGTTTATCACTTCTTATCAAACTTTGGCTTAATTATTATTAAACAAGGTACAAGTAGAGGTCTGTACAAGAAGCCAAAGCAAAACCCTTAATGAATTATGAAGAATCATGTTTACACCCCAAATAAAAATTTAACTATGTAGCACTAAATACGAATAATAAAAATAATAAAAAATAACGAAAAAAAAGTTCTGCTTTCACCCTGGATTGAACTGGAGACCTTTAGATTTCCAGTCTAAGGCTCTCCCAATTGAACTATTTCGGTTCATGTTTATCACTTCTTATCAAACTTTGGCTTAATTATTATTAAACAAGGTACAAGTAGAGGTCTGTACAAGAAGCTAAAGCAAAACCCTTAATGAATTATGAAGAATCACGTTTACACCCCAAATAATAATTTAACTATGTAGCACTAAATACGAATAATAAAAATAATAAAAAATAACGAAAAAAAAATTCTGCTTTCACCCTGGATTGAACTAGGGACCTTTAGATTTCCAGTCTAAGGCTCTCCCAATTGAACTATTTCGGTTCATGTTTATCACTTCTTATCAAACTTTGCCTTAATTATTATTAAACAAGGTACAAGTAGAGGTCTGTACAAGAAGCCACAGCAAATACCCTTAATAAATTATAAAGAATCATGTTTACACCCCAAATAATAATTTAACTATTTAGCACTAGAAACGAATAATAAAAATAATAAAAAATACCGAAAAAAAAGTTTGGCTTTCACCCTGGATTGAACTGGGGACCTTTAGATTTCCAGTCTAAGGCTTTCCCAATTGAACTATTTCGGTTCATGTTTATCACTTCTTATCAAACTTTGGCTTAATTATTATTAAACAAGGTACAAGTAGAGATCTGTACAAGAAGCCACAGCAAAACCCTTAATAAATTATTAAGAATCATGTTTACACCTCAAATAATAATATAACTATGTAGCACTAGATACAAATAATAAAAAAAATAAAAAATAACGAAAAAAAAAGTTCTGTTTTCACCCTGGATTGAACTGGGGACCTTTAGATTTCCAGTCTAAGGCTCTCCCAATTGAACTATTTCGGTTCATGTTTATCACTTTTTATCAAACTTTGGCTTAATTATTATTAAACAAGGTACAAGTAGAGGTCTGTACAAGAAGCCAAAGCAAAACCCTTAATGAATTATGAAGAATCATGTTTACGACCCAAATAATAATTTAACTATGTAGCACTAAATACGAATAATAAAAATAATAAAAAATAACGAAAAAAAAGTTCTGCTTTCACTCTGGATTGAACTGGGGACCTTTAGATTTCCAGTCTAAGGCTCTCCCAATTGAACTATTTCGGTTCATGTTTATCACGTCTTATCAAACTTTGGCTTAATTATTATTAAACAAGGTACAAGTAGAGGTCTGTACAAGAAGCCACAGCAAATACCCTTAATAAATTATAAAGAATCATGTTTACACCCTAAATAATAATTTAACTATTTAGCACTAGAAACGAATAATAAAAATAATAAAAAATAACGAAAAAAAAAGTTTGGCTTTCACCCTGGATTGAACTGGGGACCTTTAGATTTCCAGTCTAAGGCTCTCCCAATTGAACTAGTTCGGTTCATGTTTATCACTTCTTATCAAACTTTGGCTTAATTATTATTAAACAAGGTACAAGTAGAGGTCTGTACAAGAAGCCAAAGCAAAACCCTTAATGAATTATGAAGAATCATGTTTACACCCCAAATCAAAATTTAACTATGAAGCACTAAATACGAATAATAAAAATAATAAAAAATAACGAAAAAAAAGTTCTGCTTTCACCCTGGATTGAACTGGAGACCTTTAGATTTCCAGTCTAAGGCTCTCCCAATTGAACTATTTTGGTTCATGTTTATCACTTCTTATCAAACTTTGGCTTAATTATTATTAAACAAGGTACAAGTAGAGGTCTGTACAAGAAGCCAAAGCAAAACCCTTAATGAATTATGAAGAATCATGTTTACACCCCAAATAATAATTTAACTATGTAGCACTAAATACGAATAATAAAAATAATAAAAAATAACGAAAAAAAAGTTCTGCTTTCACCCTGGATTGAACTGGGGACCTTTAGATTTCCAGTCTAAGGCTCTCCCAATTGAACTATTTCGGTTCATGTTTATCACTTCTTATCAAACTTTGGCTTAATTATTATTAAATAGGGTACAAGCAGGTATACTCAAACCTAGGTACAATAAGAGCGCTATTTTAGGCTTCCACTTACGGACCCATGCTAGGTGTGTCCCGTGGCGCGTCATTAGTTAGCCAACCAATTAACATTCCCTCAGGGGTTTCTTAGTTCTTCCTAGAGATCTGTACAAGAAGCCACAGCAAAACCCTTAATAAATTATTAAGAATCATGTTTACACCTCAAATAATAATATAACTATGTAGCACTAGATACAAATAATAAAAAAATTAAAAATAACGAAAAAAAAAGTTCTGTTTTCACCCTGGATTGAACTGGGGACCTTTAGATTTCCAGTCTAAGGCTCTCCCAATTGAACTATTTCGGTTCATGTTTATCACTTTTTATCAAACTTTGGCTTAATTATTATTAAACAAGGTACAAGTAGAGGTCTGTACAAGAAGCCACAGCAAATACCCTTAATAAATTATAAAGAATCATGTTTACACCCCAAATAATAATTTAACTATGTAGCATTAATACGAATAATAAAAATAATAAAAAATAACGAAAAAAAAGTTCTGCTTTCACCCTGGATTGAACTGGGGACCTTTAGATTTCCAGTCTAAGGCTCTCCCAATTGAACTATTTCGGTTCATGTTTATCACTTCTTATCAAACTTTGGCTTAATTATTATTAAATAGGGTACAAGCAGGTATACTCAAACCTAGGTACAATAAGAGCGCTATTTTAGGCTTCCACTTACGGACCCATGCTAGGTGTGTCCCGTGGCGCGTCATTAGTTAGCCAACCAATTAACATTCCCTCAGGGGTTTCTTAGTTCTTCCTAGAGATCTGTACAAGAAGCCACAGCAAATACCCTTAATAAATTATAAAGAATCATGTTTACACATTAAATAATAATTTAACTATTTAGCACTAGAAACGAATAATAAAAATAATAAAAAATAACGAAAAAAAAAGTTTGGCTTTCACCCTGGATTGAACTGGGGACCTTTAGATTTCCAGTCTAAGGCTCTCCCAATTGAACTATTTCGGTTCATGTTTATCACTTCTTATCAAACTTTGGCTTAGATATTATTAAACAAGGTACAAGTAGAGGTCTGTACAAGAAGCCAAAGCAAAACCCTTAATGAATTATGAAGGATCATGTTTACAACCCAAATAATAATTTAACTATGTAGCATTAATACGAATAATAAAAATAATAAAAAATAACGAAAAAAAAGTTCTGCTTTCACCCTGGATTGAACTGGGGACCTTTAGATTTCCAGTCTAAGGCTCTCCCAATTGAACTATTTCGGTTCATGTTTATCACTTCTTATCAAACTTTGGCTTAATTATTATTAAACAAGGTACAAGTAGAGGTCTGTACAAGAAGCCAAAGCAAAACCCTTAATGAATTATGAAGAATCATGTTTACACCCCAAATAATAATTTAACTATGTAGCACTAGATACAAATAATAAAAAAATAAAAAATAACGAAAAAAAAAAGTTCTGTTTTCACCCTGGATTGAACTAGGGACCTTTATATTTCCAGTCTAAGGCTCTCCCAATTGAACTATTTCGGTTCATGTTTATCACTTCTTATCAAACTTTGGCTTAATTATTATTAAACAAGGTACAAGTAGAGGTCTGTACAAGAAGCCACAGCAAATACCCTTAATAAATTATAAAGAATCATGTTTACACCCCAAATAATAATTTAACTATTTAGCACTAGAAACGAATAATAAAAATAATAAAAAATACCGAAAAAAAAGTTTGGCTTTCACCCTGGATTGAACTGGGGACCTTTAGATTTCCAGTCTAAGGCTCTCCCAATTGAACTATTTCGGTTCATGTTTATCACTTCTTATCAAACTTTGGCTTAATTATTATTAAATAGGGTACGAACCTAACCCATGTTAGGTGTGTCCTATGGCGCGTCTTTAGTTAGCCAACCAATTAACATTCCCTCAGGGGTTTCTTAGTTCTTCCTAGAGATCTGTACCACAGCAAAACCCTTAATAAATTATTAAGAATCAAGTTTACACCCCAAATAATAATATAACTATGTAGCACTAGATACAAATAATAAAAATAAAAAAAAATAACAAAAAAAAAGTTCTGTTTTCACCCTGGATTAAACTGGGGACCTTTAGATTTCCAGTCTAAGGCTCTCCCAATTGAACTATTTCGGTTCATGTTTATCACGTCTTATCAATCTTTGGCTTAATTATTATTAAACAAGGTACAAGTAGAGGTCTGTACAAGAAGCCACAGCAAATACCCTTAATAAATTATAAAGAATCATGTTTACACCCTAAATAATAATTTAACTATTTAGCACTAGAAACGAATAATAAAAATAATAAAAAATAACGAAAAAAAAAGTTTGGCTTTCACCCTGGATTGAACTGGGGACCTTTAGATTTCCAGTCTAAGGCTCTCCCAATTGAACTATTTCGGTTCATGTTTATCACTTCTTATCAAACTTTGGCTTAGATATTATTAAACAAGGTACAAGTAGAGGTCTGTACAAGAAGCCAAAGCAAAACCCTTAATGAATTATGAAAAATCATGTTTACACCCCAAATAATAATTTAACTATGTAGCATTAATACGAATAATAAAAATAATAAAAAATAACGAAAAAAAAGTTCTGCTTTCACCCTGGATTGAACTGGGGACCTTTAGATTTCCAGTCTAAGGCTCTCCCAATTGAACTATTTCGGTTCATGTTTATCACTTCTTATCAAACTTTGGCTTAATTATTATTAAACAAGGTACAAGTAGAGGTCTGTACAAGAAGCCAAAGCAAAACCCTTAATGAATTATGAAGAATCATGTTTACACCCCAAATAATAATTTAACTATGTAGCACTAAATACGAATAATAAAAATAATAAAAAATAACGAAAAAAAAGTTCTGCTTTCACCCTGGATTGAACTAGGGACCTTTAGATTTCCAGTCTTAGGCTCTCCCAATTGAACTATTTCGGTTCATGTTTATCACTTCTTATCAAACTTTGGCTTAATTATTATTAAACAAGGTACAAGTAGAGGTCTGTACAAGAAGCCACAGCAAATACCCTTAATAAATTATAAAGAATCATGTTTACACCCCAAATAATAATTTAACTATTTAGCACTAGAAACGAATAATAAAAATAATAAAAAATACCGAAAGAAAAGTTTGGCTTTCACCCTGGATTGAACTGGGGACCTTTAGATTTCCAGTCTAAGGCTCTCCCAATTGAACTATTTCGGTTCATGTTTATCACTTCTTATCAAACTTTGGCTTAATTATTATTAAATAGGGTACAAGCAGGTATACTCAAACCTAGGTACAATAAGAGCGCTATTTTAGGCTTCCACTTACGGACCCATGTTAGGTGTGTCCTATGGCGCGTCTTTAGTTAGCCAACCAATTAACATTCCCTCAGGGGTTTCTTAGTTCTTCCTAGAGATCTGTACCACAGCAAAACCCTTAATAAATTATTAAGAATCAAGTTTACACCCCAAATAATAATATAACTATGTAGCACTAGATACAAATAATAAAAATAAAAAAAAATAACGAAAAAAAAAGTTCTGTTTTCACCCTGGATTGAACTGGGGACCTTTAGATTTCCAGTCTAAGGCTCTCCCAATTGAACTATTTCGGTTCATGTTTATCACGTCTTATCAAACTTTGGCTTAATTATTATTAAACAAGGTACAAGTAGAGGTCTGTACAAGAAGCCACAGCAAATACCCTTAATAAATTATAAAGAATCATGTTTACACCCTAAATAATAATTTAACTATTTAGCACTAGAAACGAATAATAAAAATAATAAAAAATAACGAAAAAAAAAGTTTGGCTTTCACCCTGGATTGAACTGGGGACCTTTAGATTTCCAGTCTAAGGCTCTCCCAATTGAACTATTTCGGTTCATGTTTATCACTTCTTATCAAACTTTGGCTTAATTATTATTAAACAAAGTACAAGTAGAGGTCTGTACAAAAAGCCAAAGCAAAACCCTTAATGAATTATGAAGAATCATGTTTACACCCCAAATAAAAATTTAACTATGTAGCACTAAATACGAATAATAAAAATAATAAAAAATAACGAAAAAAAAGTTCTGCTTTCACCCTGGATTGAACTGGAGACCTTTAGATTTCCAGTCTAAGGCTCTCCCAATTGAACTATTTCGGTTCATGTTTATCACTTCTTATCAAACTTTGGCTTAATTATTATTAAACAAGGTACAAGTAGAGGTCTGTACAAGAAGCCAAAGCAAAACCCTTAATGAATTATGAAGAATCATGTTTACACCCCAAATAATAATTTAACTATGTAGCACTAAATACGAATAATAAAAATAATAAAAAATAACGAAAAAAAAGTTCTGCTTTCACCCTGGATTGAACTGGGGACCTTTAGATTTCCAGTCTAAGGCTCTCCCAATTGAACTATTTCGGTTCATGTTTATCACTTCTTATCAAACTTTGGCTTAATTATTATTAAATAGGGTACAAGCAGGTATACTCAAACCTAGGTACAATAAGAGCGCTATTTTAGGCTTCCACTTACGGACCCATGCTAGGTGTGTCCCGTGGCGCGTCATTAGTTAGCCAACCAATTAACATTCCCTCAGGGGTTTCTTAGTTCTTCCTAGAGATCTGTACAAGAAGCCACAGCAAAACCCTTAATAAATTATTAAGAATCATGTTTACACCTCAAATAATAATATAACTATGTAGCACTAGATACAAATAATAAAAAAATAAAAAATAACGAAAAAAAAAGTTCTGTTTTCACCCTGGATTGAACTGGGGACCTTTAGATTTCCAGTCTAAGGCTCTCCCAATTGAACTATTTCGGTTCATGTTTATCACTTTTTATCAAACTTTGGCTTAATTATTATTAAACAAGGTACAAGTAGAGGTCTGCACAAGAAGCCACAGCAAATACCCCTAATAAATTATAAAGAATCATGTTTACACCCCAAATAATAATTTAACTATTTAGCACTAGAAACGAATAATAAAAATAATAAAAAATACCGAAAAAAAAAGTTTGGCTTTCACCCTGGATTGAACTGGGGACCTTTAGATTTCCAGTCTAAGGCTCTCACAATTGAACTATTTCGGTTCATGTTTATCACTTCTTATCAAACTTTGGCTTAATTATTATTAAACAAGGTACAAGTAGAGATCTGTACAAGAAGCCACAGCAAAACCCTTAATAAATTATTAAGAATCATGTTTACACCTCAAATAATAATATAACTATGTAGCACTAGATACAAATAATAAAAAAAATAAAAAATAACGAAAAAAAAAGTTCTGTTTTCACCCTGGATTGAACTGGGGACCTTTAGATTTCCAGTCTAAGGCTCTCCCAATTGAACTATTTCGGTTCATGTTTATCACTTTTTATCAAACTTTGGCTTAATTATTATTAAACAAGGTACAAGTAGAGGTCTGTACAAGAAGCTAAAGCAAAACCCTTAATGAATTATGAAGAATCATGTTTACGACCCAAATAATAATTTAACTATGTAGCACTAAATACGAATAATAAAAATAATAAAAAATAACGAAAAAAAAGTTCTGCTTTCACTCCGGATTGAACTGGGGACCTTTAGATTTCCAGTCTAAGGCTCTCCCAATTGAACTATTTCGGTTCATGTTTATCACTTCTTATCAAACTTTGGCTTAATTATTATTAAACAAGGTACAAGTAGAGGTCTGTACAGGAAGCCACAGCAAATACCCTTAATAAATTATAAAGAATCATGTTTACATCCTAAATAATACTTTCTATTTAGCACTAGAAACGAATAATAAAAATAATAAAAAATAACGAAAAAAAAAGTTTGGCTTTCACCCTGGATTGAACTGGGGACCTTTAGATTTCCAGTCTAAGGCTCTCCCAATTGAACTATTTCGGTTCATGTTTATCACTTCTTATCAAACTTTGGCTTAATTATTATTAAATAGGGTACAAGTAGGTATACTCAAACCTAGGTACAATAAGAGCGCTATTTTAGGCTTCCACTTACGGACCCATGCTAGGTGTGTCCCATGGCGCGTCATTAGTTAGCCAACCAATTAACATTCCCTCAGGGGTTTCTTAGTTCTTCCTAGAGATCTGTACCACAGCAAAACCCTTAATAAATTATTAAGAATCATGTTTACACCCCAAATAATAATATAACTATGTAGCACTAGATACAAATAATAAAAATAAAAAAAAATAACGAAAAAAAAAGTTCTGTTTTCACCCTGGATTGAACTGGGGACCTTTAGATTTCCAGTCTAAGGCTCTCCCAATTGAACTATTTCGGTTCATGTTTATCACGTCTTATCAAACTTTGGCTTAATTATTATTAAACAAGGTACAAGTAGAGGTCTGTACAAGAAGCCACAGCAAATACCCTTAATAAATTATAAAGAATCATGTTTACACCCTAAATAATAATTTAACTATTTAGCACTAGAAACGAATAATAAAAATAATAAAAAATACCGAAAAAAAAAGTTTGGCTTTCACCCTGGATTGAACTGGGGTCCTTTAGATTTCCAGTCTAAGGCTCTCACAATTGAACTATTTCGGTTCATGTTTATCACTTCTTATCAAACTTTGGCTTAATTATTATTAAACAAGGTACAAGTAGAGATCTGTACAAGAAGCCACAGCAAAACCCTTAATAAATTATTAAGAATCATGTTTACACCTCAAATAATAATATAACTATGTAGCACTAGATACAAATAATAAAAAAAATAAAAAATAACGAAAAAAAAAGTTCTGTTTTCACCCTGGATTGAACTGGGGACCTTTAGATTTCCAGTCTAAGGCTCTCCCAATTGAACTATTTCGGTTCATGTTTATCACTTTTTATCAAACTTTGGCTTAATTATTATTAAACAAGGTACAAGTAGAGGTCTGTACAAGAAGCCAAAGCAAAACCCTTAATGAATTATGAAGAATCATGTTTACACCCCAAATAATAATTTAACTATTTAGCACTAGAAACGAATAATAAAAATAATAAAAAATACCGAAAAAAAAAGTTTGGCTTTCACCCTGGATTGAACTGGGGACCTTTAGATTTCCAGTCTAAGGCTCTCACAATTGAACTATTTCGGTTCATGTTTATCACTTCTTATCAAACTTTGGCTTAATTATTATTAAACAAGGTACAAGTAGAGATCTGTACAAGAAGCCACAGCAAAACCCTTAATAAATTATTAAGAATCATGTTTACACCTCAAATAATAATATAACTATGTAGCACTAGATACAAATAATAAAAAAAATAAAAAATAACGAAAAAAAAAGTTCTGTTTTCACCCTGGATTGAACTGGGGACCTTTAGATTTCCAGTCTAAGGCTCTCCCAATTGAACTATTTCGGTTCATGTTTATCACTTTTTATCAAACTTTGGCTTAATTATTATTAAACAAGGTACAAGTAGAGGTCTGTACAAGAAGCCAAAGCAAAACCCTTAATGAATTATGAAGAATCATGTTTACGACCCAAATAATAATTTAACTATGTAGCACTAAATACGAATAATAAAAATAATAAAAAATAACGAAAAAAAAGTTCTGCTTTCACCCTGGATTGAACTGGGGACCTTTAGATTTCCAGTCTAAGGCTCTCCCAATTGAACTATTTCGGTTCATGTTTATCACTTCTTATCAAACTTTGGCTTAATTATTATTAAACAAGGTACAAGTAGAGGTCTGTACAGGAAGCCACAGCAAATACCCTTAATAAATTATAAAGAATCATGTTTACATCCTAAATAATACTTTCTATTTAGCACTAGAAACGAATAATAAAAATAATAAAAAATAACGAAAAAAAAAGTTTGGCTTTCACCCTGGATTGAACTGGGGACCTTTAGATTTCCAGTCTAAGGCTCTCCCAATTGAACTATTTCGGTTCATGTTTATCACTTCTTATCAAACTTTGGCTTAATTATTATTAAATAGGGTACAAGTAGGTATACTCAAACCTAGGTACAATAAGAGCGCTATTTTAGGCTTCCACTTACGGACCCATGCTAGGTGTGTCCCATGGCGCGTCATTAGTTAGCCAACCAATTAACATTCCCTCAGGGGTTTCTTAGTTCTTCCTAGAGATCTGTACCACAGCAAAACCCTTAATAAATTATTAAGAATCATGTTTACACCCCAAATAATAATATAACTATGTAGCACTAGATACAAATAATAAAAATAAAAAAAAATAACGAAAAAAAAAGTTCTGTTTTGACCCTGGATTGAACTGGGGACCTTTAGATTTCCAGTCTAAGGCTCTCCCAATTGAACTATTTCGGTTCATGTTTATCACGTCTTATCAAACTTTGGCTTAATTATTATTAAACAAGGTACAAGTAGAGGTCTGTACAAGAAGCCACAGCAAATACCCTTAATAAATTATAAAGAATCATGTTTACACCCTAAATAATAATTTAACTATTTAGCACTAGAAACGAATAATAAAAATAATAAAAAATACCGAAAAAAAAAGTTTGGCTTTCACCCTGGATTGAACTAGGGGCCCTTTAGATTTCCAGTCTAAGGCTCTCACAATTGAACTATTTCGGTTCATGTTTATCACTTCTTATCAAACTTTGGCTTAATTATTATTAAACAAGGTACAAGTAGAGATCTGTACAAGAAGCCACAGCAAAACCCTTAATAAATTATTAAGAATCATGTTTACACCTCAAATAATAATATAACTATGTAGCACTAGATACAAATAATAAAAAAAATAAAAAATAACGAAAAAAAAAGTTCTGTTTTCACCCTGGATTGAACTGGGGACCTTTAGATTTCCAGTCTAAGGCTCTCCCAATTGAACTATTTCGGTTCATGTTTATCACTTTTTATCAAACTTTGGCTTAATTATTATTAAACAAGGTACAAGTAGAGGTCTGTACAAGAAGCCAAAGCAAAACCCTTAATGAATTATGAAGAATCATGTTTACACCCCAAATAATAATTTAACTATTTAGCACTAGAAACGAATAATAAGAATAATAAAAAATACCGAAAAAAAAAGTTTGGCTTTCACCCTGGATTGAACTGGGGACCTTTAGATTTCCAGTCTAAGGCTCTCACAATTGAACTATTTCGGTTCATGTTTATCACTTCTTATCAAACTTTGGCTTAATTATTATTAAACAAGGTACAAGTAGAGATCTGTACAAGAAGCCACAGCAAAACCCTTAATAAATTATTAAGAATCATGTTTACACCTCAAATAATAATATAACTATGTAGCACTAGATACAAATAATAAAAAAAATAAAAAATAACGAAAAAAAAAGTTCTGTTTTCACCCTGGATTGAACTGGGGACCTTTAGATTTCCAGTCTAAGGCTCTCCCAATTGAACTATTTCGGTTCATGTTTATCACTTTTTATCAAACTTTGGCTTAATTATTATTAAACAAGGTACAAGTAGAGGTCTGTACAAGAAGCCAAAGCAAAACCCTTAATGAATTATGAAGAATCATGTTTACGACCCAAATAATAATTTAACTATGTAGCACTAAATACGAATAATAAAAATAATAAAAAATAACGAAAAAAAAGTTCTGCTTTCACCCTGGATTGAACTGGGGACCTTTAGATTTCCAGTCTAAGGCTCTCCCAATTGAACTATTTCGGTTCATGTTTATCACTTCTTATCAAACTTTGGCTTAATTATTATTAAATAGGGTACAAGCAGGTATACTCAAACCTAGGTACAATAAGAGCGCTATTTTAGGCTTCCACTTTCGGACCCATGCTAGGTGTGTCCCGTGGCGCGTCATTAGTTAGCCAACCAATTAACATTCCCTCAGGGGTTTCTTAGTTCTTCCTAGAGGTCTGTACAAGAAGCCACAGCAAATACCCTTAATAAATTATAAAGAATCATGTTTACATCCTAAATAATACTTTCTATTTAGCACTAGAAACGAATAATAAAAATAATAAAAAATAACGAAAAAATAAGTTTGGCTTTCACCCTGGATTGAACTGGGGACCTTTAGATTTCCAGTCTAAGGCTCTCCCAATTGAACTATTTCGGTTCATGTTTATCACTTTTTATCAAACTTTGGCTTAATTATTATTAAACAAGGTACAAGTAGAGGTCTGCACAAGAAGCCATAGCAAATACCCTTAATAAATTATAAAGAATCATGTTTACACCCCAAATAATAATTTAACTATTTAGCACTAGAAACGAATAATAAAATAATAAAAAATACCGAAAAAAAAAGTTTGGCTTTCACCCTGGATTGAACTGGGGACCTTTAGATTTCCAGTCTAAGGCTCTCACAATTGAACAATTTCGGTTCATGTTTATCACTTCTTATCAAACTTTGGCTTAATTATTATTAAACAAGGTACAAGTAGAGATCTGTACAAGAAGCCACAGCAAAACCCTTAATAAATTATTAAGAATCACGTTTACACCTCAAATAATAATATAACTATGTAGCACTAGATACAAATAATAAAAAAAATAAAAAATAACGAAAAAAAAGTTCTGTTTTCACCCTGGATTGAACTGGGGACCTTTAGATTTCCAGTCTAAGGCTCTCCCAATTGAACTATTTCGGTTCATGTTTATCACTTTTTATCAAACTTTGGCTTAATTATTATTAAACAAGGTACAAGTAGAGGTCTGTACAAGAAGCCAAAGCAAAACCCTTAATGAATTATGAAGAATCATGTTTACGACCCAAATAATAATTTAACTATGTAGCACTAAATACGAATAATAAAAATAATAAAAAATAACGAAAAAAAAGTTCTGCTTTCACTCTGGATTGAACTGGGGACCTTTAGATTTCCAGTCTAAGGCTCTCCCAATTGAACTATTTCGGTTCATGTTTATCACTTCTTATCAAACTTTGGCTTAATTATTATTAAACAAGGTACAAGTAGAGGTCTGTACAAGAAGCCACAGCAAATACCCTTAATAAATTATAAAGAATCATGTTTACACCTTAAATAATAATTTAACTATTTAGCACTAGAAACGAATATTAAAAATAATAAAAAATAACGAAAAAAAAAGTTTGGCTTTCACCCTGGATTGAACTGGGGACCTTTAGATTTCCAGTCTAAGGCTCTCCCAATTGAACTATTTCGGTTCATGTTTATCACTTCTTATCAAACTTTGGCTTAATTATTATTAAACAAGGTACAAGTAGAGGTCTGTACAAGAAGCCACAGCAAAACCCTTAATGAATTATGAAGAATCATGTTTACACCCCAAATAATAATTTAACTATGTAGCACTAAATACGAATAATAAAAATAATAAAAAATAACGAAAAAAAAGTTCTGCTTTCACCCTGGATTGAACTGGAGACCTTTAGATTTCCAGTCTAAGGCTCTCCCAATTGAACTATTTTGGTTCATGTTTATCACTTCTTATCAAACTTTGGCTTAATTATTATTAAACAAGGTACAAGTAGAGGTCTGTACAAGAAGTCAAAGCAAAACCCTTAATGAATTATGAAGAATCATGTTTACACAACAAATAATAATTTAACTATGTAGCACTAAATACGAATAATAAAAATAATTAAAAAATAACGAAAAAAAAGTTCTGCTTTCACCCTGGATTGAACTGGGGACCTTTAGATTTCCAGTCTAAGGCTCTCCCAATTGAACTATTTCGGTTCATGTTTATCACTTCTTATCAAACTTTGGCTTAATTATTATTAAATAGGGTACAAGCAGGTATACTCAAACCTAGGTACAATAAGAGGGCTATTTTAGGCTTCCACTTACGGACCCATGCTATGTGTGTCCCGTGGCGCGTCATTAGTTAGCCAACCAATTAACATTCCCTCAGGGGTTTCTTAGTTCTTCCTAGAGATCTGTAAAAGAAGCCACAGCAAAACCCTTAATAAATTATAAAGAATCATGTTTACACCTTAAATAATAATTTAACTATTTAGCACTAGAAACGAATAATAAAAATAATAAAAAATAACGAAAAAAAAAGTTTGGCTTTCACCCTGGATTGAACTGGGGACCTTTAGATTTCCAGTCTAAGGCTCTCCCAATTGAACTATTTCGGTTCATGTTTATCACTTCTTATCAAACTTTGGCTTAATTATTATTAAACAACGTACAAGTAGAGGTCTGTACAAGAAGCCAAAGCAAAACCCTTAATGAATTATGAAGAATCATGTTTACACCCCAAATAATAATTTAACTATGTACCACTAAATACGAATAATAAAAATAATAAAAAAATAACGAAAAAAAAGTTCTGCTTTTACCCTGGATTGAACTAGGGACCTTTAGATTTCCAGTCTTAGGCTCTCCCAATTGAACTATTTCGGTTCATGTTTATCACTTCTTATCAAACTTTGGCTTAATTATTATTAAATAGGGTACAAGCAGGTATACTCATACCTAGGTACAATAAGAGCGCTATTTTAGGCTTCCACTTACGGATCCATGCTAGGTGTGTCCTATGGCGCGTCTTTAGTTAGCCAACCAATTAACATTCCCTCAGGGGTTTCTTAGTTCTTCCTAGAGATCTGTACCACAGCAAAACACTTAATAAATTATTAAGAATCATGTTTACACCCCAAATAATAATATAACTATGTAGCACTAGATACAAATAATAAAAATAAAAAAGAAATAACGAAAAAAAAAGTTCTGTTTTCACCCTGGATTGAACTGGGGACCTTTAGATTTCCAGTCTAAGGCTCTCCCAATTGAACTATTTCGGTTCATGTTTATCACGTCTTATCAAACTTTGGCTTAATTATTATTAAACAAGGTACAAATAGAGGTCTATACAAGAAGCCACAGCAAATACCCTTAATAAATTATAAAGAATCATGTTTACACCCTAAATAATAATTTAACTATTTAGCACTAGAAACGAATAATAAAAATAATAAAAAATAACGAAAAAAAAAGTTTGGCTTTCACCCTGGATTGAACTGGGGACCTTTAGATTTCCAGTCTAAGGCTCTCCCAATTGAACTATTTCGGTTCATGTTTATCACTTCTTATCAAACTTTGGCTTAATTATTATTAAACAAGGTACAAGTAGAGGTCTGTACAAGAAGCCAAAGCAAAACCCTTAATGAATTATGAAGAATCATGATTACACCCCAAATAAAAATTTAACTATGTAGCACTAAATACGAATAATAAAAATAATAAAAAATAACGAAAAAAAAGTTCTGTTTTCACCCTGGATTGAACTGGAGACCTTTAGATTTCCAGTCTAAGGCTCTCCCAATTGAACTATTTCGGTTCATGTTTATCACTTCTTATCAAACTTTGGCTTAATTATTATTAAACAAGGTACAAGTAGAGGTCTGTACAAGAAGCCACAGCAAATACCCTTAATAAATTATAAAGAATCATGTTTACACCCCAAATAATAATTTAACTATTTAGCACTAGAAACGAATAATAAAAATAATAAAAAATACCGAAAAAAAGTTTGGCTTTCACCCTGGATTGAACTGGGGACCTTTAGATTTCCAGTCTAAGGCTTTCCCAATTGAACTATTTCGGTTCATGTTTATCACTTCTTATCAAACTTTGGCTTAATTATTATTAAACAAGGTACAAGTAGAGATCTGTACAAGAAGCCACAGCAAAACCCTTAATAAATTATTAAGAATCATGTTTACACCTCAAATAATAATATAACTATGTAGCACTAGATACAAATAATAAAAAAAATAAAAAATAACGAAAAAAAAAGTTCTGTTTTCACCCTGGATTGAACTGGGGACCTTTAGATTTCCAGTCTAAGGCTCTCCCAATTGAACTATTTCGGTTTATGTTTATCACTTCTTATCATACTTTGGCTTAATTATTATTAAACAAGGTACAAGTAGAGGTCTGTACAAGAAGCCACAGCAAATACCCTTAATAAATTATAAAGAATCATGTTTACACCCTAAATAATAATTTAACTATTTAGCACTAGAAACGAATAATAAAAATAATAAAAAATAACGAAAAAAAAAGTTTGGCTTTCACCCTGGATTGAACTGGGGACCTTTAGATTTCCAGTCTAAGGCTCTCCCAATTGAACTATTTCGGTTCATGTTTATCACTTCTTATCAAACTTTGGCTTAATTATTATTAAACAAGGTATAAATAGAGGTCTGTACAAGAAGCCAAAGCAAAACCCTTAATGAATTATGAAGAAATATTTTTACACCCCAAATAAAAATTTAACTATGTAGCACTAAATACGAATAATAAAAATAATAAAAAATAACGAAAAAAAAGTTCTGCTTTCACCCTGGATTGAACTGGAGACCTTTAGATTTCCAGTCTAAGGCTCTCCCAATTGAACTATTTTGGTTCATGTTTATCACTTCTTATCAAACTTTGGCTTAATTATTATTAAACAAGGTACAAGTAGAGGTCTGTACAAGAAGCCAAAGCAAAACCCTTAATGAATTATGAAGAATCATGTTTACACCCCAAATAATAATTTAACTATGTAGCACTAAATACGAATAATAAAAATAATAAAAAATAACGAAAAAAAAGTTCTGCTTTCACCCTGGATTGAACTGGGGACCTTTAGATTTCCAGTCTAAGGCTCTCCCAATTGAACTATTTCGGTTCATGTTTATCACTTCTTATCAAACTTTGGCTTAATTATTATTAAATAGGGTACAAGCAGGTATACTCAAACCTAGGTACAATAAGAGCGCTATTTTAGGCTTCCACTTACGGACCCATGCTAGGTGTGTCCCGTGGCGCGTCATTAGTTAGCCAACCAATTAACATTCCCTCAGGGGTTTCTTAGTTCTTCCTAGAGATCTGTACAAGAAGCCACAGCAAAACCCTTAATAAATTATTAAGAATCATGTTTACACCTCAAATAATAATATAACTATGTAGCACTAGATACAAATAATAAAAAAATTTAAAATAACGAAAAAAAAAGTTCTGTTTTCACCCTGGATTGAACTGGGGACCTTTAGATTTCCAGTCTAAGGCTCTCCCAATTGAACTATTTCGGTTCATGTTTATCACTTTTTATCAAACTTTGGCTTAATTATTATTAAACAAGGTACAAGTAGAGGTCTGTACAAGAAGCCACAGCAAATACCCTTAATAAATTATAAAGAATCATGTTTACACCCCAAATAATAATTTAACTATGTAGCATTAATACGAATAATAAAAATAATAAAAAATAACGAAAAAAAAGTTCTGCTTTCACCCTGGATTGAACTGGGGACCTTTAGATTTCCAGTCTAAGGCTCTCCCAATTGAACTATTTCGGTTCATGTTTATCACT
The DNA here is from genome assembly GCA_963576565.1 of Aspidapion aeneum. Lineage (NCBI taxonomy): Eukaryota > Metazoa > Arthropoda > Insecta > Coleoptera > Brentidae > Aspidapion > Aspidapion aeneum. The sequence goes on from OY755048.1 coordinate 45,801,935, forward strand.
TCTTATCAAATTTTGGCTTAATTATTATTAAATAGGGTACAAGCAGGTATACTCAAACCTAGGTACAATAAGAGCGCTATTTTAGGCTTCCACTTACGGACCCATGCTAGGTGTGTCCCGTGGCGCGTCATTAGTTAGCCAACCAATTAACATTCCCTCAGGGGTTTCTTAGTTCTTCCTAGAGATCTGTACAAGAAGCCACAGCAAATACCCTTAATAAATTATAAAGAATCATGTTTACACATTAAATAATAATTTAACTATTTAGCACTAGAAACGAATAATAAAAAATAACGAAAAAAAAAGTTTGGCTTTCACCCTGGATTGAACTGGGGACCTTTAGATTTCCAGTCTAAGGCTCTCCCAATTGAACTATTTCGGTTCATGTTTATCACTTCTTATCAAACTTTGGCTTAATTATTATTAAACAAGGTACAAGTAGAGGTCTATACAAGAAGCCAAAGCAAAACCCTTAATGAATTATGAAGAATCACGTTTACACCCCAAATAATAATTTAACTATGTAGCACTAAATACGAATAATAAAAATAATAAAAAATAACGAAAAAAAAGTTCTGCTTTCACCCTGGATTGAACTAGGGACCTTTAGATTTCCAGTCTAAGGTTCTCCCAATTGAACTATTTCGGTTCATGTTTATCACTTCTTATCAAACTTTGGCTTAATTATTATTAAACAAGGTACAAGTAGAGGTCTGTACAAGAAGCCACAGCAAATACCCTTAATAAATTATAAAGAATCATGTTTACACCCCAAATAATAATTTAACTATTTAGCACTAGAAACGAATAATAAAAATAATAAAAAATAACGAAAAAAAAAGTTTGGCTTTCACCCTGGATTGAACTGGGGACCTTTAGATTTCCAGTCTAAGGCTCTCCCAATTGAACTATTTCGGTTCATGTTTATCACTTCTTATCAAACTTTGGCTTAGATATTATTAAACAAGGTACAAGTAGAGGTCTGTACAAGAAGCCAAAGCAAAACCCTTAATGAATTATGAAGAATCATGTTTACACCCCAAATAATAATTTACCTATGTAGCATTAATACGAATAATAAAAATAATAAAAAATAACGAAAAAAAAGTTCTGCTTTCACCCTGGATTGAACTGGGGACCTTTAGATTTCCAGTCTAAGGCTCTCCCAATTGAACTATTTCGGTTCATGTTTATCACTTCTTATCAAACTTTGGCTTAATTATTATTAAACAACGTACAAGTAGAGGTCTGTACAAGAAGCCAAAGCAAAACCCTTAATGAATTATGAAGAATCATGTTTACACCCCAAATAATAATTTAACTATGTACCACTAAATACGAATAATAAAAATAATAAAAAAATAACGAAAAAAAAGTTCTGCTTTCACCCTGGATTGAACTAGGGACCTTTAGATTTCCAGTCTTAGGCTCTCCCAATTGAACTATTTCGGTTCATGTTTATCACTTCTTATCAAACTTTGGCTTAATTATTATTAAACAAGGTACAAGTAGAGGTCTGTACAAGAAGCCACAGCAAATACCCTTAATAAATTATAAAGAATCATGTTTACACCCCAAATAATAATTTAACTATTTAGCACTAGAAACGAATAATAAAAATAATAAAAAATACCGAAAAAAAAGTTTGGCTTTCACCCTGGATTGAACTGGGGACCTTTAGATTTCCAGTCTAAGGCTCTCCCAATTGAACTATTTCGGTTCATGTTTATCACTTCTTATCAAACTTTGGCTTAATTATTATTAAATAGGGTACAAGCAGGTATACTCAAACCTAGGTACAATAAGAGCGCTATTTTAGGCTTCCACTTACGGACCCATGCTAGGTGTGTCCTATGGCGCGTCTTTAGTTAGCCAACCAATTAACATTCCCTCAGGGGTTTCTTAGTTCTTCCTAGAGATCTGTACCACAGCAAAACCCTTAATAAATTATTAAGAATCATGTTTACACCCCAAATAATAATATAACTATGTAGCACTAGATACAAATAATAAAAATAAAAAAAAATAACGAAAAAAAAAGTTCTGTTTTCACCCTGGATTGAACTGGGGACCTTTAGATTTCCAGTCTAAGGCTCTCCCAATTGAACTATTTCGGTTCATGTTTATCACGTCTTATCAAACTTTGGCTTAATTATTATTAAACAAGGTACAAGTAGAGGTCTGTACAAGAAGCCACAGCAAATACCCTTAATAAATTATAAAGAATCATGTTTACACCCTAAATAATAATTTAACTATTTAGCACTAGAAACGAATAATAAAAATAATAAAAAATAACGAAAAAAAAAGTTTGGCTTTCACCCTGGATTGAACTGGGGACCTTTAGATTTCCAGTCTAAGGCTCTCCCAATTGAACTATTTCGGTTCATGTTTATCACTTCTTATCAAACTTTGGCTTAATTATTATTAAACAAGGTACAAGTAGAGGTCTGTACAAGAAGCCAAAGCAAAACCCTTAATGAATTATGAAGAATCATGTTTACACCCCAAATAAAAATTTAACTATGTAGCACTAAATACGAATAATAAAAATAATAAAAAATAACGAAAAAAAAGTTCTGCTTTCACCCTGGATTGAACTGGAGACCTTTAGATTTCCAGTCTAAGGCTCTCCCAATTGAACTATTTCGGTTCATGTTTATCACTTCTTATCAAACTTTGGCTTAATTATTATTAAACAAGGTACAAGTAGAGGTCTGTACAAGAAGCCAAAGCAAAACCCTTAATGAATTATGAAGAATCACGTTTACACCACAAATAATAATTTAACTATGTAGCATTAATACGAATAATAAAAATAATAAAAAATAACGAAAAAAAAGTTCTGCTTTCACCCTGGATTGAACTGGGGACCTTTAGATTTCCAGTCTAAGGCTCTCCCAATTGAACTATTTCGGTTCATGTTTATCACTTCTTATCAAACTTTGGCTTAATTATTATTAAATAGGGTACAAGCAGGTATACTCAAACCTAGGTACAATAAGAGCGCTATTTTAGGCTTCCACTTACGGACCCATGCTAGGTGTGTCCCGTGGCGCGTCATTAGTTAGCCAACCAATTAACATTCCCTCAGGGGTTTCTTAGTTCTTCCTAGAGATCTGTACAAGAAGCCACAGCAAATACCCTTAATAAATTATAAAGAATCATGTTTACACATTAAATAATAATTTAACTATTTAGCACTAGAAACGAATAATAAAAATAATAAAAAATAACGAAAAAAAAAATTTGGCTTTCACCCTGGATTGAACTGGGGACCTTTAGATTTCCAGTCTAAGGCTCTCCCAATTGAACTATTTCGGTTCATGTTTATCACTTCTTATCAAACTTTGGCTTAATTATTATTAAACAAGGTACAAGTAGAGGTCTATACAAGAAGCCAAAGCAAAACCCTTAATGAATTATGAAGAATCACGTTTACACCCCAAATAATAATTTAACTATGTAGCACTAAATACGAATAATAAAAATAATAAAAAATAACGAAAAAAAAGTTCTGCTTTCACCCTGGATTGAACTAGGGACCTTTAGATTTCCAGTCTAAGGCTCTCCCAATTGAACTATTTCGGTTCATGTTTATCACTTCTTATCAAACTTTGGCTTAATTATTATTAAACAAGGTACAAGTAGAGGTCTGTACAAGAAGCCACAGCAAATACCCTTAATAAATTATAAAGAATCATGTTTACACCCCAAATAATAATTTAACTATTTAGCACTAGAAACGAATAATAAAAATAATAAAAAATAACGAAAAAAAAAGTTTGGCTTTCACCCTGGATTGAACTGGGGACCTTTAGATTTCCAGTCTAAGGCTCTCCCAATTGAACTATTTCGGTTCATGTTTATCACTTCTTATCAAACTTTGGCTTAGATATTATTAAACAAGGTACAAGTAGAGGTCTGTACAAGAAGCCAAAGCAAAACCCTTAATGAATTATGAAGAATCATGTTTACACCCCAAATAATAATTTACCTATGTAGCATTAATACGAATAATAAAAATAATAAAAAATAACGAAAAAAAAGTTCTGCTTTCACCCTGGATTGAACTGGGGACCTTTAGATTTCCAGTCTAAGGCTCTCCCAATTGAACTATTTCGGTTCATGTTTATCACTTCTTATCAAACTTTGGCTTAGATATTATTAAACAACGTACAAGTAGAGGTCTGTACAAGAAGCCAAAGCAAAACCCTTAATGAATTATGAAGAATCATGTTTACACCCCAAATAATAATTTAACTATGTACCACTAAATACGAATAATAAAAATAATAAAAAAATAACGAAAAAAAAGTTCTGCTTTCACCCTGGATTGAACTAGGGACCTTTAGATTTCCAGTCTTAGGCTCTCCCAATTGAACTATTTCGGTTCATGTTTATCACTTCTTATCAAACTTTGGCTTAATTATTATTAAACAAGGTACAAGTAGAGGTCTGTACAAGAAGCCACAGCAAATACCCTTAATAAATTATAAAGAATCATGTTTACACCCCAAATAATAATTTAACTATTTAGCACTAGAAACGAATAATAAAAATAATAAAAAATACCGAAAAAAAAGTTTGGCTTTCACCCTGGATTGAACTGGGGACCTTTAGATTTCCAGTCTAAGGCTCTCCCAATTGAACTATTTCGGTTCATGTTTATCACTTCTTATCAAACTTTGGCTTAATTATTATTAAATAGGGTACAAGCAGGTATACTCAAACCTAGGTACAATAAGAGCGCCATTTTAGGCTTCCACTTACGGACCCATGCTAGGTGTGTCCTATGGCGCGTCTTTAGTTAGCCAACCAATTAACATTCCCTCAGGGGTTTCTTAGTTCTTCCTAGAGATCTGTACCACAGCAAAACCCTTAATAAATTATTAAGAATCATGTTTACACCCCAAATAATAATATAACTATGTAGCACTAGATACAAATAATAAAAATAAATAAAAATAACGAAAAAAAAAGTTCTGTTTTCACCCTGGATTGAACTGGGGACCTTTAGATTTCCAGTCTAAGGCTCTCCCAATTGAACTATTTCGGTTCATGTTTATCACTTCTTATCAAACTTTGGCTTAATTATTATTAAACAAGGTACAAGTAGAGGTCTGTACAAGAAGCCACAGCAAATACCCTTAATAAATTATAAAGAATCATGTTTACACCCCAAATAATAATTTAACTATTTAGCACTAGAAACGAATAATAAAAATAATAAAAAATAACGAAAAAAAAAGTTTGGCTTTCACCCTGGATTGAACTGGGGACCTTTAGATTTCCAGTCTAAGGCTCTCCCAATTGAACTATTTCGGTTCATGTTTATCACTTCTTATCAAACTTTGGCTTAGATATTATTAAACAAGGTACAAGTAGAGGTCTGTACAAGAAGCCAAAGCAAAACCCTTAATGAATTATGAAGAATCATGTTTACACCCCAAATAATAATTTACCTATGTAGCATTAATACGAATAATAAAAATAATAAAAAATAACGAAAAAAAAGTTCTGCTTTCACCCTGGATTGAACTGGGGACCTTTAGATTTCCAGTCTAAGGCTCTCCCAATTGAACTATTTCGGTTCATGTTTATCACTTCTTATCAAACTTTGGCTTAATTATTATTAAACAACGTACAAGTAGAGGTCTGTACAAGAAGCCAAAGCAAAACCCTTAATGAATTATGAAGAATCATGTTTACACCCCAAATAATAATTTAACTATGTACCACTAAATACGAATAATAAAAATAATAAAAAAATAACGAAAAAAAAGTTCTGCTTTCACCCTGGATTGAACTAGGGACCTTTAGATTTCCAGTCTTAGGCTCTCCCAATTGAACTATTTCGGTTCATGTTTATCACTTCTTATCAAACTTTGGCTTAATTATTATTAAACAAGGTACAAGTAGAGGTCTGTACAAGAAGCCACAGCAAATACCCTTAATAAATTATAAAGAATCATGTTTACACCCCAAATAATAATTTAACTATTTAGCACTAGAAACGAATAATAAAAATAATAAAAAATACCGAAAAAAAAGTTTGGCTTTCACCCTGGATTGAACTGGGGACCTTTAGATTTCCAGTCTAAGGCTCTCCCAATTGAACTATTTCGGTTCATGTTTATCACTTCTTATCAAACTTTGGCTTAATTATTATTAAATAGGGTACAAGCAGGTATACTCAAACCTAGGTACAATAAGAGCGCTATTTTAGGCTTCCACTTACGGACCCATGCTAGGTGTGTCCTATGGCGCGTCTTTAGTTAGCCAACCAATTAACATTCCCTCAGGGGTTTCTTAGTTCTTCCTAGAGATCTGTACCACAGCAAAACCCTTAATAAATTATTAAGAATCATGTTTACACCCCAAATAATAATATAACTATGTAGCACTAGATACAAATAATAAAAATAAATAAAAATAACGAAAAAAAAGTTCTGTTTTCACCCTGGATTGAACTGGGGACCTTTAGATTTCCAGTCTAAGGCTCTCCCAATTGAACTATTTCGGTTCATGTTTATCACGTCTTATCAAACTTTGGCTTAATTATTATTAAACAAGGTACAAGTAGAGGTCTGTACAAGAAGCCACAGCAAATACCCTTAATAAATTATAAAGAATCATGTTTACACCCTAAATAATAATTTAACTATTTAGCACTAGAAACGAATAATAAAAATAATAAAAAATAACGAAAAAAAAAGTTTGGCTTTCACCCTGGATTGAACTGGGGACCTTTAGATTTCCAGTCTAAGGCTCTCCCAATTGAACTATTTCGGTTCATGTTTATCACTTCTTATCAAACTTTGGCTTAATTATTATTAAACAAGGTACAAGTAGAGGTCTGTACAAGAAGCCAAAGCAAAACCCTTAATGAATTATGAAGAATCATGTTTACACCCCAAATAAAAATTTAACTATGTAGCACTAAATACGAATAATAAAAATAATAAAAAATAACGAAAAAAAAGTTCTGCTTTCACCCTGGATTGAACTGGAGACCTTTAGATTTCCAGTCTAAGGCTCTCCCAATTGAACTATTTCGGTTCATGTTTATCACTTCTTATCAAACTTTGGCTTAATTATTATTAAACAAGGTACAAGTAGAGGTCTGTACAAGAAGCCAAAGCAAAACCCTTAATGAATTATGAAGAATCACGTTTACACCACAAATAATAATTTAACTATGTAGCACTAAATACGAATAATAAAAATAATAAAAAATAACGAAAAAAAAGTTCTGCTTTCACCCTGGATTGAACTAGGGACCTTTAGATTTTCAGTCTAAGGCTCTCCCAATTGAACTATTTCGGTTCATGTTTATCACTTCTTATCAAACTTTGGCTTAATTATTATTAAACAAGGTACAAGTAGAGGTCTGTACAAGAAGCCACAGCAAATACCCTTAATAAATTATAAAGAATCATGTTTACACCCCAAATAATAATTTAACTATTTAGCACTAGAAACGAATAATAAAAATAATAAAAAATACCGAAAAAAAAGTTTGGCTTTCACCCTGGATTGAACTGGGGACCTTTAGATTTCCAGTCTAAGGCTTTCCCAATTGAACTATTTCGGTTCATGTTTATCACTTCTTATCAAACTTTGGCTTAATTATTATTAAACAAGGTACAAGTAGAGATCTGTACAAGAAGCCACAGCAAATACCCTTAATAAATTATAAAGAATCATGTTTACACCCCAAATAATAATTTAACTATTTAGCACTAGAAACGAATAATAAAAATAATAAAAAATAACGAAAAAAAAAGTTTGGCTTTCACCCTGGATTGAACTGGGGAACTTTAGATTTCCAGTCTAAGGCTCTCCCAATTGAACTATTTCGGTTCATGTTTATCACTTCTTATCAAACTTTGGCTTAGATATTATTAAACAAGGTACAAGTAGAGGTCTGTACAAGAAGCCAAAGCAAAACCCTTAATGAATTATGAAGAATCATGTTTACACCCCAAATAATAATTTACCTATGTAGCATTAATACGAATAATAAAAATAATAAAAAATAACGAAAAAAAAGTTCTGCTTTCACCCTGGATTGAACTAGGGACCTTTAGATTTCCAGTCTTAGGCTCTCCCAATTGAACTATTTCGGTTCATGTTTATCACTTCTTATCAAACTTTGGCTTAATTATTATTAAACAAGGTACAAGTAGAGGTCTGTACAAGAAGCCACAGCAAATACCCTTAATAAATTATAAGGAATCATGTTTACACCCCAAATAATAATTTAACTATTTAGCACTAGAAACGAATAATAAAAATAATAAAAAATACCGAAAAAAAAGTTTGGCTTTCACCCTGGATTGAACTGGGGACCTTTAGATTTCCAGTCTAAGGCTCTCCCAATTGAACTATTTCGGTTCATGTTTATCACTTCTTATCAAACTTTGGCTTAATTATTATTAAATAGGGTACAAGCAGGTATACTCAAACCTAGGTACAATAAGAGCGCTATTTTAGGCTTCCACTTACGGACCCATGCTAGGTGTGTCCTATGGCGCGTCTTTAGTTAGCCAACCAATTAACATTCCCTCAGGGGTTTCTTAGTTCTTTCTAGAGATCTGTACCACAGCAAAACCCTTAATAAATTATTAAGAATCATGTTTACACCCCAAATAATAATATAACTATGTAGCACTAGATACAAATAATAAAAATAAAAAAAAATAACGAAAAAAAAAGTTCTGTTTTCACCCTGGATTGAACTGGGGACCTTTAGATTTCCAGTCTAAGGCTCTCCCAATTGAACTATTTCGGTTCATGTTTATCACGTCTTATCAAACTTTGGCTTAATTATTATTAAACAAGGTACAAGTAGAGGTCTGTACAAGAAGCCACAGCAAATACCCTTAATAAATTATAAAGAATCATGTTTACACCCTAAATAATAATTTAACTATTTAGCACTAGAAACGAATAATAAAAATAATAAAAAATAACGAAAAAAAAAGTTTGGCTTTCACCCTGGATTGAACTGGGGACCTTTAGATTTCCAGTCTAAGGCTCTCCCAATTGAACTATTTCGGTTCATGTTTATCACTTCTTATCAAACTTTGGCTTAATTATTATTAAACAAGGTACAAGTAGAGGTCTGTACAAGAAGCCAAAGCAAAACCCTTAATGAATTATGAAGAATCATGTTTACACCCCAAATAAAAATTTAACTATGTAGCACTAAATACGAATAATAAAAATAATAAAAAATAACGAAAAAAAAGTTCTGCTTTCACCCTGGATTGAACTGGAGACCTTTAGATTTCCAGTCTAAGGCTCTCCCAATTGAACTATTTCGGTTCATGTTTATCACTTCTTATCAAACTTTGGCTTAATTATTATTAAACAAGGTACAAGTAGAGGTCTGTACAAGAAGCCAAAGCAAAACCCTTAATGAATTATGAAGAATCACGTTTACACCCCAAATAATAATTTAACTATGTAGCACTAAATACGAATAATAAAAATAATAAAAAATAACGAAAAAAAAGTTCTGCTTTCACCCTGGATTGAACTAGGGACCTTTAGATTTTCAGTCTAAGGGCTCTCCCAATTGAACTATTTCGGTTCATGTTTATCACTTCTTATCAAACTTTGGCTTAATTATTATTAAACAAGGTACAAGTAGAGGTCTGTACAAGAAGCCACAGCAAATACCCTTAATAAATTATAAAGAATCATGTTTACACCCCAAATAATAATTTAACTATTTAGCACTAGAAACGAATAATAAAAATAATAAAAAATACCGAAAAAAAAGTTTGGCTTTCACCCTGGATTGAACTGGGGACCTTTAGATTTCCAGTCTAAGGCTTTCCCAATTGAACTATTTCGGTTCATGTTTATCACTTCTTATCAAACTTTGGCTTAATTATTATTAAACAAGGTACAAGTAGAGATCTGTACAAGAAGCCACAGCAAAACCCTTAATAAATTATTAAGAATCATGTTTACACCTCAAATAATAATATAACTATGTAGCACTAGATACAAATAATAAAAAAAATAAAAAATAACGAAAAAAAAAGTTCTGTTTTCACCCTGGATTGAACTGGGGACCTTTAGATTTCCAGTCTAAGGCTCTCCCAATTGAACTATTTCGGTTACAAGTAGAGGTCTGTACAAGAAGCCAAAGCAAAACCCTTAATGAATTATGAAGAATCATGTTTACGACCCAAATAATAATTTAACTATGTAGCACTAAATACGAATAATAAAAATAATAAAAAATAACGAAAAAAAAGTTCTGCTTTCACCCTGGATTGAACTGGAGACCTTTAGATTTCCAGTCTAAGGCTCTCCCAATTGAACTATTTCGGTTCATGTTTATCACTTCTTATCAAACTTTGGCTTAATTATTATTAAACAAGGTACAAGTAGAGGTCTGTACAAGAAGCCAAAGCAAAACCCTTAATGAATTATGAAGAATCACGTTTACACCACAAATAATAATTTAACTATGTAGCACTAAATACGAATAATAAAAATAATAAAAAATAACGAAAAAAAAGTTCTGCTTTCACCCTGGATTGAACTAGGGACCTTTAGATTTTCAGTCTAAGGCTCTCCCAATTGAACTATTTCGGTTCATGTTTATCACTTCTTATCAAACTTTGGCTTAATTATTATTAAACAAGGTACAAGTAGAGGTCTGTACAAGAAGCCACAGCAAATACCCTTAATAAATTATAAAGAATCATGTTTACACCCCAAATAATAATTTAACTATTTAGCACTAGAAACGAATAATAAAAATAATAAAAAATACCGAAAAAAAAGTTTGGCTTTCACCCTGGATTGAACTGGGGACCTTTAGATTTCCAGTCTAAGGCTTTCCCAATTGAACTATTTCGGTTCATGTTTATCACTTCTTATCAAACTTTGGCTTAATTATTATTAAACAAGGTACAAGTAGAGATCTGTACAAGAAGCCACAGCAAATACCCTTAATAAATTATAAAGAATCATGTTTACACCCCAAATAATAATTTAACTATTTAGCACTAGAAACGAATAATAAAAATAATAAAAAATAACGAAAAAAAAAGTTTGGCTTTCACCCTGGATTGAACTGGGGAACTTTAGATTTCCAGTCTAAGGCTCTCCCAATTGAACTATTTCGGTTCATGTTTATCACTTCTTATCAAACTTTGGCTTAGATATTATTAAACAAGGTACAAGTAGAGGTCTGTACAAGAAGCCAAAGCAAAACCCTTAATGAATTATGAAGAATCATGTTTACACCCCAAATAATAATTTACCTATGTAGCATTAATACGAATAATAAAAATAATAAAAAATAACGAAAAAAAAGTTCTGCTTTCACCCTGGATTGAACTAGGGACCTTTAGATTTCCAGTCTTAGGCTCTCCCAATTGAACTATTTCGGTTCATGTTTATCACTTCTTATCAAACTTTGGCTTAATTATTATTAAACAAGGTACAAGTAGAGGTCTGTACAAGAAGCCACAGCAAATACCCTTAATAAATTATAAGGAATCATGTTTACACCCCAAATAATAATTTAACTATTTAGCACTAGAAACGAATAATAAAAATAATAAAAAATACCGAAAAAAAAGTTTGGCTTTCACCCTGGATTGAACTGGGGACCTTTAGATTTCCAGTCTAAGGCTCTCCCAATTGAACTATTTCGGTTCATGTTTATCACTTCTTATCAAACTTTGGCTTAATTATTATTAAATAGGGTACAAGCAGGTATACTCAAACCTAGGTACAATAAGAGCGCTATTTTAGGCTTCCACTTACGGACCCATGCTAGGTGTGTCCTATGGCGCGTCTTTAGTTAGCCAACCAATTAACATTCCCTCAGGGGTTTCTTAGTTCTTTCTAGAGATCTGTACCACAGCAAAACCCTTAATAAATTATTAAGAATCATGTTTACACCCCAAATAATAATATAACTATGTAGCACTAGATACAAATAATAAAAATAAAAAAAAATAACGAAAAAAAAAGTTCTGTTTTCACCCTGGATTGAACTGGGGACCTTTAGATTTCCAGTCTAAGGCTCTCCCAATTGAACTATTTCGGTTCATGTTTATCACGTCTTATCAAACTTTGGCTTAATTATTATTAAACAAGGTACAAGTAGAGGTCTGTACAAGAAGCCACAGCAAATACCCTTAATAAATTATAAAGAATCATGTTTACACCCTAAATAATAATTTAACTATTTAGCACTAGAAACGAATAATAAAAATAATAAAAAATAACGAAAAAAAAAGTTTGGCTTTCACCCTGGATTGAACTGGGGACCTTTAGATTTCCAGTCTAAGGCTCTCCCAATTGAACTATTTCGGTTCATGTTTATCACTTCTTATCAAACTTTGGCTTAATTATTATTAAACAAGGTACAAGTAGAGGTCTGTACAAGAAGCCAAAGCAAAACCCTTAATGAATTATGAAGAATCATGTTTACACCCCAAATAAAAATTTAACTATGTAGCACTAAATACGAATAATAAAAATAATAAAAAATAACGAAAAAAAAGTTCTGCTTTCACCCTGGATTGAACTGGAGACCTTTAGATTTCCAGTCTAAGGCTCTCCCAATTGAACTATTTCGGTTCATGTTTATCACTTCTTATCAAACTTTGGCTTAATTATTATTAAACAAGGTACAAGTAGAGGTCTGTACAAGAAGCCAAAGCAAAACCCTTAATGAATTATGAAGAATCACGTTTACACCCCAAATAATAATTTAACTATGTAGCACTAAATACGAATAATAAAAATAATAAAAAATAACGAAAAAAAAGTTCTGCTTTCACCCTGGATTGAACTAGGGACCTTTAGATTTTCAGTCTAAGGGCTCTCCCAATTGAACTATTTCGGTTCATGTTTATCACTTCTTATCAAACTTTGGCTTAATTATTATTAAACAAGGTACAAGTAGAGGTCTGTACAAGAAGCCACAGCAAATACCCTTAATAAATTATAAAGAATCATGTTTACACCCCAAATAATAATTTAACTATTTAGCACTAGAAACGAATAATAAAAATAATAAAAAATACCGAAAAAAAAGTTTGGCTTTCACCCTGGATTGAACTGGGGACCTTTAGATTTCCAGTCTAAGGCTTTCCCAATTGAACTATTTCGGTTCATGTTTATCACTTCTTATCAAACTTTGGCTTAATTATTATTAAACAAGGTACAAGTAGAGATCTGTACAAGAAGCCACAGCAAAACCCTTAATAAATTATTAAGAATCATGTTTACACCTCAAATAATAATATAACTATGTAGCACTAGATACAAATAATAAAAAAAATAAAAAATAACGAAAAAAAAAGTTCTGTTTTCACCCTGGATTGAACTGGGGACCTTTAGATTTCCAGTCTAAGGCTCTCCCAATTGAACTATTTCGGTTACAAGTAGAGGTCTGTACAAGAAGCCAAAGCAAAACCCTTAATGAATTATGAAGAATCATGTTTACGACCCAAATAATAATTTAACTATGTAGCACTAAATACGAATAATAAAAATAATAAAAAATAACGAAAAAAAAGTTCTGCTTTCACTTTGGATTGAACTGGGGACCTTTAGATTTCCAGTCTAAGGCTCTCCCAATTGAACTATTTCGGTTCATGTTTATCACGTCTTATCAAACTTTGGCTTAATTATTATTAAACAAGGTACAAGTAGAGGTCTGTACAAGAAGACACAGCAAATACCCTTAATAAATTATAAAGAATCATGTTTACACCCTAAATAATAATTTAACTATTTAGCACTAGAAACGAATAATAAAAATAATAAAAAATAACGAAAAAAAAAGTTTGGCTTTCACCCTGGATTGAACTGGGGACCTTTAGATTTCCAGTCTAAGGCTCTCCCAATTGAACTATTCGGGTTCATGTTTATCACTTCTTATCAAACTTTGGCTTAATTATTATTAAACAAGGTACAAGTAGAGGTCTGTACAAGAAGCCAAAGCAAAACCCTTAATGAATTATGAAGAATCACGTTTACACCCCAAATAATAATTTAACTATGTAGCACTAAATACGAATAATAAAAATAATAAAAAATAACGAAAAAAAAGTTCTGCTTTCACCCTGGATTGAACTAGCGACCTTTAGATTTCCAGTCTAAGGCTCTCCCAATTGAACTATTTCGGTTCATGTTTATCACTTCTTATCAAACTTTGGCTTAATTATTATTAAACAAGGTACAAGTAGAGATCTGTACAAGAAGCCACAGCAAAACCCTTAATAAATTATTAAGAATCATGTTTACACCTCAAATAATAATATAACTATGTAGCACTAGATAAAAATAATAAAAAAAATAAAAAATAACGAAAAAAAAAGTTCTGTTTTCACCCTGGATTGAACTGGGGACCTTTAGATTTCCAGTCTAAGGCTCTCCCAATTGAACTATTTCGGTTCATGTTTATCACTTTTTATCAAACTTTGGCTTAATTATTATTAAACAAGGTACAAGTAGAGGTCTGTACAAGAAGCCAAAGCAAAACCCTTAATGAATTATGAAGAATCATGTTTACGACCCAAATAATAATTTAACTATGTAGCACTAAATACGAATAATAAAAATAATAAAAAATAACGAAAAAAAGTTCTGCTTTCACTCTGGATTGAACTGGGGACCTTTAGATTTCCAGTCTAAGGCTCTCCCAATTGAACTATTTCGGTTCATGTTTATCACTTCTTATCAAACTTTGGCTTAATTATTATTAAATAGGGTACAAGCAGGTATACTCAAACCTAGGTACAATAAGAGCGCTATTTTAGGCTTCCACTTACGGACCCATGCTAGGTGTGTCCCGTGGCGCGTCATTAGTTAGCCAACCAATTAACATTCCCTCAGGGGTTTCTTAGTTCTTCCTAGAGATCTGTACAAGAAGCCACAGCAAAACCCTTAATAAATTATTAAGAATCATGTTTACACCTCAAATAATAATATAACTATGTAGCACTAGATACAAATAATAAAAAAATAAAAAATAACGAAAAAAAAAGTTCTGTTTTCACCCTGGATTGAACTGGGGACCTTTATATTTCCAGTCTAAGGCTCTCCCAATTGAACTATTTCGGTTCATGTTTATCACTTTTTATCAAACTTTGGCTTAATTATTATTAAACAAGGTACAAGTAGAGGTCTGCACAAGAAGCCACAGCAAATACCCCTAATAAATTATAAAGAATCATGTTTACAACCCAAATAAAAATTTAACTATTTAGCACTAGAAACGAATAATAAAAATAATAAAAAATACCGAAAAAAAAAGTTTGGCTTTCACCCTGGATTGAACTGGGGACCTTTAGATTTCCAGTCTAAGGCTCTCACAATTGAACTATTTCGGTTCATGTTTATCACTTCTTATCAAACTTTGGCTTAATTATTATTAAACAAGGTACAAGTAGAGATCTGTACAAGAAGCCACAGCAAAACCCTTAATAAATTATTAAGAATCATGTTTACACCTCAAATAATAATATAACTATGTAGCACTAGATACAAATAATAAAAAAAATAAAAAATAACGAAAAAAAAAAGTTCTGTTTTCACCCTGGATTGAACTGGGGACCTTTAGATTTCCAGTCTAAGGCTCTCCCAATTGAACTATTTCGGTTCATGTTTATCACTTTTTATCAAACTTTGGCTTAATTATTATTAAACAAGGTACAAGTAGAGGTCTGTACAAGAAGCCAAAGCAAAACACTTAATGAATTATGAAGAATCATGTTTACGACCCAAATAATAATTTAACTATGTAGCACTAAATACGAATAATAAAAATAATAAAAAATAACGAAAAAAAAGTTCTGCTTTCACTCTGGATTGAACTGGGGACCTTTAGATTTCCAGTCTAAGGCTATCCCAATTGAACTATTTCGGTTCATGTTTATCACGTCTTATCAATCTTTGGCTTAATTATTATTAAACAAGGTACAAGTAGAGGTCTGTACAAGAAGCCACAGCAAATACCCTTAATAAATTATAAAGAATCATGTTTACACCCTAAATAATAATTTAACTATTTAGCACTAGAAACGAATAATAAAAATAATAAAAAATAACGAAAAAAAAAGTTTGGCTTTCACCCTGGATTGAACTGGGGACCTTTAGATTTCCAGTCTAAGGCTCTCCCAATTGAACTATTTCGGTTCATGTTTATCACTTCTTATCAAACTTTGGCTTAGATATTATTAAACAAGGTACAAGTAGAGGTCTGTACAAGAAGCCAAAGCAAAACCCTTAATGAATTATGAAGAATCATGTTTACACCCCAAATAATAATTTAACTATGTAGCATTAATACGAATAATAAAAATAATAAAAAATAACGAAAAAAAAGTTCTGCTTTCACCCTGGATTGAACTGGGGACCTTTAGATTTCCAGTCTAAGGCTCTCCCAATTGAACTATTTCGGTTCATGTTTATCACTTCTTATCAAACTTTGGCTTAATTATTATTAAATAGGGTACAAGCAGGTATACTCAAACCTAGGTACAATAAGAGCGCTATTTTAGGCTTCCACTTACGGACCCATGCTAGGTGTGTCCTATGGCGCGTCTTTAGTTAGCCAACCAATTAACATTCCCTCAGGGGTTTCTTAGTGCTTCCTAGAGATCTGTACCACAGCAAAACCCTTAATAAATTATTAAGAATCATGTTTACACCCCAAATAATAATATAACTATGTAGCACTAGATACAAATAATAAAAATAAAAAAAAATAACGAAAAAAAAAGTTCTGTTTTCACCCTGGATTGAACTGGGGACCTTTAGATTTCCAGTCTAAGGCTCTCCCAATTGAACTATTTCGGTTCATGTTTATCACGTCTTATCAAACTTTGGCTTAATTATTATTAAACAAGGTACAAGTAGAGGTCTGTACAAGAAGCCACAGCAAAAACCCTTAATAAATTATAAAGAATCATGTTTACACCCTAAATAATAATTTAACTATTTAGCACTAGAAACGAATAATAAAAATAATAAAAAATAACAAAAAAAAAAGTTTGGCTTTCACCCTGGATTGAACTGGGGACCTTTAGATTTCCAGTCTAAGGCTCTCCCAATTGAACTATTTCGGTTCATGTTTATCACTTCTTATCAAACTTTGGCTTAATTATTATTAAACAAGGTACAAGTAGAGGTCTGTACAAGAAGCCAAAGCAAAACCCTTAATGAATTATGAAGAATCATGTTTACACCCCAAATAAAAATTTAACTATGTAGCACTAAATACGAATAATAAAAATAATAAAAAATAACGAAAAAAAAGTTCTGCTTTCACCCTGGATTGAACTGGAGACCTTTAGATTTCCAGTCTAAGGCTCTCCCAATTGAACTATTTCGGTTCATGTTTATCACTTCTTATCAAACTTTGGCTTAATTATTATTAAACAAGGTACAAGTAGAGGTCTGTACAAGAAGCTAAAACAAAACCCTTAATGAATTATGAAGAATCACGTTTACACCCCAAATAATAATTTAACTATGTAGCACTAAATACGAATAATAAAAATAATAAAAAATAACGAAAAAAAAGTTCTGCTTTCACCCTGGATTGAACTAGGGACCTTTAGATTTCCAGTCTAAGGCTCTCCCAATTGAACTATTTCGGTTCATGTTTATCACTTCTTATCAAACTTTGCCTTAATTATTATTAAACAAGGTACAAGTAGAGGTCTGTACAAGAAGCCACAGCAAATACCCTTAATAAATTATAAAGAATCATGTTTACACCCCAAATAATAATTTAACTATTTAGCACTAGAAACGAATAATAAAAATAATAAAAAATACCGAAAAAAAAGTTTGGCTTTCACCCTGGATTGAACTGGGGACCTTTAGATTTCCAGTCTAAGGCTTTCCCAATTGAACTATTTCGGTTCATGTTTATCACTTCTTATCAAACTTTGGCTTAATTATTATTAAACAAGGTACAAGTAGAGATCTGTACAAGAAGCCACAGCAAAACCCTTAATAAATTATTAAGAATCATGTTTACACCTCAAATAATAATATAACTATGTAGCACTAGATACAAATAATAAAAAAAATAAAAAATAACGAAAAAAAAAGTTCTGTTTTCACCCTGGATTGAACTGGGGACCTTTAGATTTCCAGTCTAAGGCTCTCCCAATTGAACTATTTCGGTTCATGTTTATCACTTTTTATCAAACTTTGGCTTAATTATTATTAAACAAGGTACAAGTAGAGGTCTGCACAAGAAGCCAAAGCAAAACCCTTAATGAATTATGAAGAATCATGTTTACGACCCAAATAATAATTTAACTATGTAGCACTAAATACGAATAATAAAAATAATAAAAAATAACGAAAAAAAAGTTCTGCTTTCACTCTGGATTGAACTGGGGACCTTTAGATTTCCAGTCTAAGGCTCTCCCAATTGAACTATTTCGGTTCATGTTTATCACGTCTTATCAAACTTTGGCTTAATTATTATTAAACAAGGTACAAGTAGAGGTCTGTACAAGAAGCCACAGCAAATACCCTTAATAAATTATAAAGTGTGGCCTTAAAAAAAGTTGTGTGACATTTGTGGCAGCTTAAAGACGTCGCCGCCATTTTGTGACACTGAAACCCACTGAATAATTAAACAAATATCTGGAAGCAGAACTGTATTTTCCAGCTAGGCAAAACATTGATATGCCCGGTAACTTTTATACAGTGGAGAAGGGGGGGGTTCAGAAATAAGAAAATTTTAAGTGCGCCACATTATTTAATATCAATGTTTTACAAAGAAGATCTTAAATAAAATACAGTTCAACCCAAATGTTGTAGCCAAACAATGAAATTCCACCTACTTCCGAGGCTTCCAGAATATTTGTGTAATTAAAAAAAACCAAAAAAAATAAACAGAATAAAATTCTAAAAGATTGAATTAAGATGACAAAACTAGGAGCACTTTACAGGTAGATGGACTCCTTTAACAGGTCATAGTGTACCTACATCTGAGTCAGTAGTGTGAGACTCGGTTACATAAATGATTGTAAAAAAAAATACACTTCCACAATCGTTCCATCATAGGGGAGATCCGGACCAAATATCTGCTGTCATCATTCTACATTGGGTAGAATGAGACAGACAGCAACCCAGTCCGAGATCCACCCCATGAGGTAAAAATGTGTAACGAAACCGCTACATAAAAAAAAAATATAATCTCATCTCTCTTTTGTCTCCGCAAAGTTGGTCATCGGGTTGTACAAATAACACAAGAAAATTAGTTCATCTTGTTTATTTTAAAAGGTAAAACTGGAGTATTACCAAAAACATGAAATAGAAAAAAATTAATGAAATGTAGTGGAACAAGTCAGGGCCTAAGTAGCAAGACAATCCAAATTTCACAATAGAAATTGTCTTAAATCAATGAAATGAAGGAAAACTTAGTAAATACACCGCAAAACCAGGGTTATGACGTCATACCTTATCTTGCGTTTACAAGAAATGTTGAAATTATACTGTGAAAACTTATATATGAAAAGATTACGTCTAAATTATATTAAAAATTTATATATGAGGAAAAAAATTATAGTTAAGGCTTGCTCCTACCTTGGTCCTTGATTATATTGTAAAAATAAAAAAAATGTGTTTTATTAAACCTGGAAGTGGTGTTGTTCTTCCTGCTACTTCGGGTCCTGTCCTATTCTGTCCGCGCCTCCCCTGCTGACTAACTAGCACATGGTACTAGGGCAGCACATGGTTTCGAAAAGTTGTGGGATCCTTGCCCGAGCGTAGAACCCTGTGGAAAATGAAATGTTTCAGTTTCCTGGAATTCGTCAATGTTGCACGAAGTTCCCCTACACAGTAACTTAAATCGAGGACCCCATGTCGACTCAATAAAACAAAGTAGATTTAAACAGATGAACTAAAATAATCCTAACGTACCTCTCCCAGGGTTATAACTGGCCCGTCCGGCTTCCCACCAGCGTCCAGCCCAACTGTCCCGTCGCTGGAATTGACAGGGCTGTAGACAAAGGAGAAAAACAATATATAGTTTTTATCCAACACGTGGTTAAAAGAAAAATATAAAAACGCCAACAATTCCCCACGTCCTTTGTCAAAAAAAAGTACATTTCCCACGAAAAATAATTACAATTTGGGAGGCAAATATTATCTTGAAGAGTACCCAAATAATAAAAAAAATGGAAAAAAAATAAAATCGAACTTACCGCTGCTCTTTCCGTGCAAATGGCGTAGGCCGACTTAAATTCCCCTCAAAACAGGGTGCGAGCGTCACTCCAGATTGCCTAGACACGACGGACTCACTTCCACAGTTTCTGGGATATCTCCTACAATCGCTGTAGTGCCAATCACCAAAAACAAAGGCGATCCCAGAAACTGTTGTCGACCCAACCAAATTTGTTAGCAAAGAGAGACAAAGCACTTAGTCGAGAATACCAGAATAATGCAGTGGCCGGAAACCGTTTTGTAAATTTGGTGGGGAGTGGGGACGGTAAAACGCAATAGTACCAACCTAATCTTCCCGGTGAAATTCAAATAAAGGATGCAAACCTATTTATAAAAAACTTTTCCGCCAAAAATAAATCTCTACATTCAGTGGCAAGCCTGGAAGAAAAACCCGGGGTTTTCAAAGTAACCAATACAGCGATAGTCCTATACAGGTATATAGGGGGCATAGGGGGCAGCACCGACCAAGTGGACATTGCAATTAGGTAAAACGTACATTGAGGTGTTGTCGGATCTATTTCCACGGTTGGAATTTTTATAACAAGGACGTCGAGACACCCTCCATACACATTATTAATATTCGAACACTCAACCAATTCCCATATGAGTAAAGCTATACTGAGCGCAGAATTCAGTTGCACTCCAGTTACAGTCTCCGTCAAAAGTCTCCTTCGCTCTTTATAAATGTTTTCTCTAATATTCATATGGTTTAACGCCATTTTTGTAAAACGTTTCTACAGTAATAAAGTTGTTTCTGAACCTGAACCCAAAAATACACACTGAACTATTGCTTAAAGGCACAAGAGTGTTCAGATGTTAACTCACACGATTTCGTTTATTCTTTTAGTCTTGGTTTTTATCCCTCGTTTATCTCCCCTTTACCAAAGTGCATAACTCGTATTTATTTTATCCTTTCCCTATCAAATTAATAAAGATATCAAAGTGGCGGAGCCTCGGTTGTTCCTGGTCGACCCAAATATGTTTTCGTACTATCAAAACTAGTTAATCCGTGAAGGACATGAGGTTCGGATTGTCCCAATATCCTCGAAATAAACGTAAGGGAATGAAATGTTCATCTAAATGTTTCCTTCCTGTTACTGAATCCATTTGTGATGCGGCAACGCCGCCATTCCCCAGCATAACAGCTGTTTAACTTTATGAACGTCAAGTGAATCACAAAATTCCACAGATAAAAACAAAACAATCAAAATTTTTATGTGATTTTTCCCGAAGCCTGTGATCT
This sequence comes from Aspidapion aeneum, assembly GCA_963576565.1. Classification (NCBI taxonomy): domain Eukaryota; kingdom Metazoa; phylum Arthropoda; class Insecta; order Coleoptera; family Brentidae; genus Aspidapion; species Aspidapion aeneum. The sequence continues at coordinate 45,823,425 of OY755048.1, forward strand.
TAAATTCCAATTACGATGTCCAGATAATGCGATGTGCGTCGTGTCCACAGTAATTCGATGGAATGCCTCCTTTTAAGGTAATTTCCTAGACACTATATAACCTCCAAACCTAGCTCTATAAAATACTATATATTTGTGTACAGAAAGACGAATCAAAGAGCCTTGATTATTTACCTAAATAAACAAATATGTAACGTTGTCTTAAACGTAAAAATGACACGTTACATAATCCCCCCCCAACTTCAAGACGATTAACCTAAAAAGGTTAATCGGAGAGGTCCGCTGCCGACTTAAGGTCTTTGGCATGCCAACTCCCTGGCAGTACTTTACCCGATGGTTCCTGAAGCTCAAATATCCATGGAGAAATTTTATTCCTAATCACATAAGGACCAACGAATTTCGGTGCTAACTTCTTCGAGAAAAACTTCGCAGCATCTGACAAAACATAATTTTTCTTCCAAACACGCTGACCCACAACAAAGTTGGGTACCCTTGTACGCAAATTATACTGAACTACGTTTTTCTCTCCAGCCACCTCTAACCTTCTCTTAACATCAGCATAGAGCTTCCGGAAACCTTCGTTCTTACTTTCAGCTGCGGATTGTACACCATTCTCTTCAGATAACAAAACTGGGTTGGAGTAATCTTTACCTGATAAACACATATTCCTACCAAAATTAACAAAGAAAGGAGACATCCTGGTTGTCTCATGGGTTGCAGTACGAATCGCGCAGGCAAGTTTATGTATTTGTTCGTCCCACTTCCTGTGGTTGTCTTTCACATAACAACATAACATGGTTTTTAACGTGCGATTCGTCCTTTCTGTTGGATTTGCTCTGGGGTGATAATACGGATTATACTGAATTTTAACCTGATAACTCTCAGCAAAACGCTTAAACTCATTACTTTTGTACTGAGGGCCATTATCACAAAGTATCAAACGGGGTACTCCGAAGACCATAAATACTTGCTCCTCGAGATGCTTGACAACAGCTTGAGTAGGGGCTGTTCGCATTGGAAAAACTAAGGAAAACTTACTCAAATAGTCTGTAACGACGAGAATCCAGCAATTACCCTTTGTTGAACGAGGTAGAGGTCCACATAAATCCGTCGAAATAATTTCCCAAGGACGAGTTGGTTTTGGGTGAGATATCATCTGATCAGATACACCTTGTGTATCACCTTTATGAGCTGCACAGACAAAGCATTTCTTTACAAAAGTTGCCACGTCCTGGCGCATTTTTGGCCAATAATATTTTTCTGCCAGTCTGTGGAAGGTTTTATACACACCCATATGTCCTGCAGTAGGAGGATCGTGAGCTTCTCCAATAATTCTACGCCTATGATCTTTGGGGACTACCTCTTTCCAATATTCGTTAGATGGTGAAAGTTGAGGGTATTCTTGTTTGACATATTTATACAACTTATTATCAGTGTATCTCCAGTTCATAAATTTTAACGGTGATTCTACGACCCTCTTTACCATCTTTTGGTACCATCGATCTTTAATTGCTGTTGAAACATCTCTGGGCTGCGAAATTGTATCAATCATAGGTACTGCACGAGACAACATGTCCGGGACAACTAAATCTTTCCCTTTCCGATGGATTACTTCAAAATCATATTGCTGCAGTTTTACAGACCAACGAGCAAGTCTTCCACTGGGCTCTTTCAAGCTATGAAGCCATTTTAAACTAAAATGATCTGTTATGACCTTAAATGAGATCCCCTCAATATAAGGCCGGAGCTTCTCTATTGCCCAAACCAATGCCAAACATTCTCGCTCGGTGGTCGTGTATACACGTTCTTGCTTAGTCAAAGATCGACTCAAATAGCATATGACTTTGTCTCCTTCAGGATAAGGTTGCGTTAAACATGCTCCTATTCCATATCCTGAGGCGTCTGTTTGAATGACAAATTCCTTGGTATAATCTGGACATGTAAGAATCGGTGCAGTCACTAAAAGTTCCTTAATCTTAATAAATGCCTTTTCGCAGTCTGGAGTCCAATCGAACTTTTGATTTTTCTTAGTTAGAGCTGTAATCGGAGCTATTATCGCTGAAAAATTCTCTATGAAACGTCTGTACCAGGATATTGTACCTACAACTCTACGAACTTCTCTGACAGTTCTTGGCCTCTGGAGCTCTAACATGGCTCTAATTTTATTAGGGTCAACTCGGATGCCTCGACGGTCCACTACGAAACCTAAATAAGTCATTTCTGGCCTACACAGTTGGCATTTCTCCCAACTTACCGTTATCTTTGCATTCTGCAATCTTCGTAGGACTTCCTCAAGAATTCTAAGATGTTCAGAAAAGCTCTGTGTGGCAATTACGAGGTCATCGAGATATACGTACACGTAGGGGTCTAAATCGTTTCCTATGATGCTATCTATGAGTCTCTGCCAAGTTGCAGGTGCATTATGAAGACCAAATGGTAACCGCTTAAATTGGAAGAGACCTCGTCTACAGATGAATGCTGTTAGTGGCTTCGATGATTCTTCCATTGGTACTTGCCAATAAGCACTCTTAATATCTAAAGTTGACAAGTACTTAGCATCTTTCAATTTGTCAAGAGTCTCGGATACGAGTGGTAAAGGATAACTATCACGCGCCGTCACTGAGTTCAATTTGCGGTAGTCTACACAGAAACGATATTTCTTTGTGTTTTTCTTTTGTACCATTACCACTGGTGAAGCCCATGAACTACTACTACGTTCTATCACATCCATTTTCAGCATTTCGTCGATTTCGTCATCAATAAGTTTCTGAATGACCGGTGAGACCTTATATGAACGTTGTCTTATCGGTGCTGCATTTGTTGTAATCTTATGTTCTACTCTGTCTGTACATCCCAGTGAGTCACCCATCATATTCTTATATTTAACGACCAATTCCTCTAGTCGTTCTGATTCATAAGGTGTTAGAGTTGTTTGTTGGTCTGATGTTTCTAAAGAACAAATCACATCTTTATTATCGGCAAAATGCCACTCATTAGTACTTAAGTTCGGTACTATACCCATCGAAATCCAAAAATCTAATCCTAAAATCAAAGTGTGCGGCAACTCAGGAACGACGACGACCTCTATTAACCTAAATTTGTCCTGAACTCGCATAGGAAGCTGCACTGTTCCAATACTACTCGTGCTTTGACCATTTGCCACAATACAACTCGTCTTCTTCGTCGTATCAAGTGAAAAACCAAACCTCTCGATGATTGACCAACCATGATTCCCTAAAAAGGTACGTGAAGCCCCGGAATCCAACAAACCTAATAACTTATTTCCGAGCACATCCACTTCTAAATAAGGCCTCTCATCTTTACGAGCATGACTTATCACATAATCTAAAACGTACGTTAGCCTATCGGTCGATGCTTGTTCAGGCTGACTCGAAGGTCGACCACCTACGAGCGCCTGGGTCCGTTTCCCTGACGATTACAATTACGACATTCTCTTACTGTAACCCCTGCCTGTCCACACGAATAGCACTGTTTGCCTCTAGGTAATGCGCACCCGATTGCCATGTGCCCTGTTTGGTTGCATCTGTAACAAACAACGTCCCTATTCGCCATACCAGGCCTAGCACCTTGTGGTGGTTGTCTATCTCTGTCATTTACACTAGCCTGACCACTAGCTGGTTGTTGTCTCTCTCTATCAGCTCTAGCAGCGAAACTGCTTGCTGGCTGCTGCCTATCTCTGTTAAATCTATTTTCAGGAATATTCACATTCTGTTGATTTGATGTCCCGGCACCTGATATTTGAATTGCATCAACCCCTGTTGAAAAATCGTCACTGTCGCTCTCTACGTCAACGTAGGCCAAGTCAGGTTCAATAGATTGGTTTTTCCTAGGTGTAAAATTCTCCTCTTCTAAACCATATCTCTGGTCTATTCTACGACACAGATCCTTTAAATGTGATAGGCTCTTGACCTCAGTAGCAATTAACCCATTTTTATAGATGTCCGCGATATTTCTGAAGACGATAGCTAATTTCGCCTCTTCGGAAACAGGACAGCCAAGTCTTTGGAAATATGTGTTCATGACAGCAATATAGGTCCCTATAGACTCTCCAGGGCCTTGTTTACGTTTTTGAATCTCCTTCAATAGCTTCTCGCCATATGAAGAAGGAAGATATTCTGCCATGAACCTCTGTTCCAGCTGTTCCCATGTATGGACTTCTCTACGTACATCTTTGTAAAAAGTATAAGCTGACTTTTCAAAAAGATCAATGCCCGAATTCAGTAAAACCTTTTTGCTGACTCCTCTAGCCTGACTCAACTCGTCCACTCTCTCGAAAAATGCGGTGACGGAGATTGTACCCCTCTCGCCTGTAAACTTTAAGTTCCACTTATGCGGAGGTACAGGTGCCACATGATATGAAGTACCAGGATCACTTGACATTGGTACTGGCGACGAACAAGAAAATGGTCGTGACTGAGCAATTGGTGCAATGCTACTTTGGAGGGCAGCTAGACTCAAAGGAACGGTAGACGGTTGTTGGTAATGAAAAGCTGATGCACGGTCATTCTGAATTAGCATTGGGGGTGGTGCCTGTATTGGTGCTTGAGTTGGGTTCGCTAGCACTTGCATTTGCACTGGAGCAATGACCGACGGATGGTTTGTGGGCTGTTGAGCTGTTCTTTGTGTGCTCGAGAGCTGTGGTTGCGGGAAATGAGACTGGTTAGGTGTGTTGCCAGCATTTGTTGAGTGGTCTGAGCTTCGACTCGTTGATTGAGTTTCAGATGCTTCATCATCATCTGAGGTCACGCCAACTCTCAATAAATCTGTTGCTTGGCTCTGCAACCTCCCAATCAAACTCAAGGTTTCCGCAACCAGTATGCCTTTGGTTTGACTTTCTTCAAAGTTAGACGGATTCATGTTATTTATCCTGGCCAACACGTGTTCCAACCTCACAGCGATTTTTCTAAACTCTCCCCCTTTACTCGTACCAGAGAACTTCTCTACCAGCGGTACCAGACTATCAAGCTTCTTCATGCAGCTAAAAGCATCTTGGCCAAATTTAAAGGGATACGGAGGGTATCTCATACTTGCATCAGTCTTTTCTCTTTGTTTGATCAACATAAGCTGTTGTTTCATCTCTTCCACCGATCCAATAGCTATGCCTCTCCATGTTAACTCATAGATTAATTCGTCCTTGACTAAGTACCTTACGTCAGACAACCGACTCAAAGAAATAGCCATAGTGCCTTTTATCTTCAAACTTTAAACTTTAATTAAAACTGTTAATTATACCTCCCAATTATAAAAACTAAACCACGCAATAACAAACACAAAGTTCACTTTAAATTCACCAGTGAAAATCACTATAAATTTTCTCACAAATGTAGAAAATATAAAACTTAAATACGGGCAGACGCGAACAAAACCGAAAAACACCGGAGCAGTAAGAAAATAAAATTTATTTGCATTTAAAAATGTAATCATAATTTATGTTAAGTATTTGTACAACCAACTATGACGTCCAACCTTACAGAGAGAAATAACTACTTAAATCCTAAGTTAGAATTAACAAGTAGCCATAAAAAAAAAGTTAAAAAAATAAAAGAGAGACAAGAGTTTTGGCAGTGTTTAGGTCTTATGTTCCACTCCTGCGTGAGTAAAACCAAAAAAAAATAATTGCGCTTATCCTAGCTGAACTGGATTAAAATTAAAGTTAAGTGATGTTTGTTTACCTCAGCAACCGAGTAGGTAAATTTATCCCTAAATGGAACGTACAACAGACTACCTATAACAAAAAAATCCCAAAGCTGTTGTACACAGTTAACGCTAGGGTATACTCCTGCTATTGCAGAACGGCTCCACTAATAAACTACTCAAAAAACCCAAATCGCCGTATACAATGATTTTTCTAAAAAGAAAAAATCAAAACCCACTTTAACCTGCTTACCTACTCTGAGTTTACACGAAACATGCATTGCTTAAGGTCACATCATCCCTTAATATATAAGTGAACGCAATAAACGTCGGAACAGATGTTCATGTTATAGAAATCGTAAAATATGCTCAATTAAAAAAAAAATCCGCTCGCTGAAATTGCGTTGAATTAGACTAGTGAGGATGATGTGTGTAATTCAAAAAAAAATTTGAAAAAGAAAAAAAAAAAAAAATTACCGATGGTAAAAAAAAATTTACACAAATAACGTCTTGGTAGGACTGCAACTCTCTAATAATCGTTAAAATGAAATTCCCAAAATTTTAACTAAATTGATGCAAACCATGGTCAAGAAGACCTTAGGATCGTACCGAAAGGTGCGCAAAAAAATTTTTAAAAATTTTTTGGTGGCGACCACAGTAGCCCAATAATAAAAAAAAATTAAATAGTGGCTCACTACAATGTTCAAAATATTACTCTACCCTAATAGGTGGTTTGGAGTAGGGAGAAAAAAAATTAAAACAAATGATGATAGGTTGTTAAAACGTGAGGAATCGAAATAAAATTATATTTAATTCAGCAAAAAAAATATTTAAATAAACTGGTCAAACCATTGTAGGGGCAAGGTACTACTATGCACCAAGGAAAAAATGTCCAATAAGAAAATCAAGTTTCTCTTTCAAAAAAAAATATTTAAAGAAAAATATTTAAAAAAATATTTAAAAAAAAAATTAAAAATGTTTAAGTGGGGTTGCAGCTCCTATTAGTGAACCTTAAAAAAAATTAAATAAAACCAACACCAGAAAAATCTTATTCGAGTTGTCATGCAACAGTTTTTGTTCTTTTCCTTTAAAAAAACAGTTGTCAATTCCCTTTCCTCTCCCAAAACTGTGGCAATGTGAAAAGTAAATGAGCTAGAAAAATTAATTTACTATACAAAAAAAAATGTTGAAAATTAAATTTACTTAAGAATCATAAGGTATAAAAATCGTAATGGAAAAAAAAACCAATCAGTTTAGGAAAAGTTTAAAAAAAATATTTATGTTCCAAAAACCAACCGATGTTAGTGTATTTGTTTAAAATTATTACTTAAGGAAATAAGCAACGTTAGTACTTATTTACTGTACCACTATAATGTGAAGAACCTTTGCACCCAACTCCGTAAAGAATTATCTTGTGTGCACTTTCAAAAAACCAAATATGAAAACAATTCCAAGGTTCACCTATAACGTTGTAAAACTAAATCTGCCTTCTTAAGTGTCTTTACACACAACATTTAATCAAAAAAAATTTTTACTGCTTAATGCATTCTCAGATCCTTATTCCTGGTGTTCACGAGATATAAAATTAAGTTGGGCCCTTTCCGCAACTATCAGTCAAAGCAAAACTACCAAATGTCCAAGGGCTAATGAGACCCCATCACCTACAAATAATATTTTGAAATGAAACAGTTGGGAATAATCCTGCGTAAAAACCAGAGAACAAAATCAAGAACCAAAAACTATTACATTAATTTTAAAAGAGCATAATAAAACTCCCGGCCCCAATTAAACTTTTGTTATCTCAACAAAACTCGGCCTAAACCCAAAAACTTTTTATTAGACATTTCCCCTATTCCCTAAGTATAATGTCAATAAAACCCAAAAACTTGTGATTTCTATTCCAATCCCATCTGGACCATATATATTTTTTAAACGGTCAAACACCCACAGGCGAAACAATATCTTATTTCAAAGAAAGGGTGAAGATATTTTGAAGCACCCTGTGAAAATAGGACACTATTATGGAAAATTGTTCAGATCAGTGTTCTTAATACTTTCCAACCTAAATATATCTAGTCCCCTCATGTGCATGTTACTATTTTAGTTCCTATCATAATTAAATAGATCACAAAATTTGTCTTTCTCCGCGAATCTGCAAGGTCATGGAAGATGTGAGATTCAGCCTGTAGGCCAAATTTGGATGTATTTTAATTTAGCGAAAACCGAAGTTGCGAAATCCTAAAAAGATTAGCAGGAAGTCCTCGTTCCTCGATTTCTACACTCCGAACCAAACATTTCTTCCATTTCCACCCAGCTCGCGGGAGGAAAAAAAACCTAATTATCGCAATATAAAATGTAGCCAGCTCCTTTACACCCTGTACAACTATCAGATTTAAAAAAAAAATAGATGCCCTCATCAATGTTTAGTCGCATCAAAGAAAACCTATTGTTTTTAAATTTATTTTTAGGTTGAAATCTTTTTCAAAAATCAATGATCTTAAATTTATTGTTTAACCTGAACACTTTCCCATTTATTCCACAAAAGTGTATTGTAATTTAAAAATTTGCTTCATTATTTGAGGTCACCAGTATGAAACTATTTTAAAATTAAAGAAAAAATTAAATAAAAAAAATTATTTTCCGATTGTCCACAACTTCCAAGTTTTCATCCCTAAATACCTAGGTACTTTCTTAGTCTAACACCATCCATCGTTATCCAACATAACGCTTTAATTTCAGAAGCAACAAAACGAAGATTAAGTGAAAAGCTAAGCAAGTATGTTGGAAGTTGCTTTACAATGGGCGCAGATGTAAGGCCCCTTTAAGTACACGCCACTGTCCTGAAATGCAAACTAACGAAAAAACTGAAGACTAGCATATCTGCCGTCAACTAACATTTGGCATGAAATTAAAATAATTTCATCTCATACCAGTATCCTCCAAAAACAAAACGTTTTTTTTTCTATAAGACCCAAACACTTAACCAATAAATCTTGTTATTTAAAATTATGATTCGGGAGTAAAAAGATTTATTTATTCCTGCCTGATCAACTAAGACAAAAAAAAAGTTCACCTTTTTGTAACTCAAGAAATTCCCGTTTGGTCCCCTAAAAAAAATATAACCTGTCTGGTCACCCTTTAAAACTACGACCACTATACAAACCGTTTTGACCAAAACAAGAATTCGAGAAGTTATGTTAACAGAAAGGAAATAATTTTTTACGAAAAATTAAATTATTCAAAAAAAAGTAAAATTTTGGAAATATTTTTACCAATTACCCCCGCCTAGCATTTATATTTAGTTGAAAGTCTCTCTTAAATTCACTGACCAATTTCACGGCCTCACAATGACATTACTTAAAAAAATTACTGAACTTTACAAATGAACTCTACAAATGAACTAAAAAAAATCAAAAAAACTTATATCTATATCTGTCTCAGTTAACATTTCTTTTGTGGTATTATATCTAGTTGGGCTTCAAATTCATTTTCTCTGTATTCAATCTGGAGCAGGCAAAACTTCTCAAGGCTCAAACATAAATGTTTGCTCTCCAATGGCCATGACCAAGCTATGACCTGAACGCAGAAAAAAATACAGAAAAAAAAATAAATGTGTACCAGAAAACTTTAATTGATAGAAATACCCGTAGGTCATTTTTAAAAAATGCACTCCAAAGCCCAACGCTGTATTTTCTACCAAAAAAAATTGACCAGTCACAAAAACACAACTAGACAACTAAACTGGCAACCAAAGACCTAAAAAACTGCTCCAAAAAAAAATACCCCAAAAAAAAAAATGTCAACTGGACTTTTGGCATTGATCTTCAGCCAAGGTGTCACTCTAGGGGTTTTAGCCTTGTGTTTCCTAACCTCCCGAGCCGACACTAGTAGTGTACCCTCCTCTGACCCGATGTAACTGAGTGACGTAAGATCTTAATTGTCATCCAACAGTTACCACCAAAAACAAGAAAAGAAAATGACAAAGCAAAATAAACTCATTTTCCTTTTCCTTTATTACTAATTAATACTTTCAACTAAACAAAGCTACCAGCTGTTAAGCTATATTTACCCTAAAACAACCTAGCCAAGAAAAATTTGTGTGAAACCCTGTAAAAATATTCCAAATACCAAGTGGTGATATCCCACAAAAATTAAAATCACCAAAAAAAAATAACTTGTTGACCTAAATAAATTGACTGCACTAAAAAATAATCGGTGAAACAATTTCTATCTTATCACAAGCAGGAAATAATAACATATAAATAAATGAACCTGCAAAAAAAATTGTTAGAAAAAACACACTACCTATGTCATATATTTAAAACATAAAAAGACCATGTCTGGAAATCCATCCACCTATAAATTAAATAAAATTGAAGTAAATTTACATTGTCGTATTTATTTTTCTTAAAAAAAAATTAAAACAAGTTTTTCCTACAAAAACTTTAAAGAATTAAGAACATGATTTGGACGCTGCTGAATAAAAACTCCTATGTTTTTTTTCCCACTTATTCTTCCTTAATAAATAAAAATGAATCTTTTATTTTCCAAGAAAAAACTTGTGAAGATAAGCTAATAAAAAACTATGAGGATCAACAGAGCGACAATGAATTTCAAATCAACGCCCAAATATTAAAATATTATAAAAAAAAATATTCAAAAAGTGTTTTTCCAAAAACAACCAATTATGATGGAAAATCCTGTTTTATAGTAAAAAAAATGATTGGGTGTCAAAAAAACACCGACAGCCACTGAAAGCTTTTAACCTGGCTTTGGCTGTAACACAGAAAAAACATCTTAAAAATTCAAAAAAAATTCAAAAAACTTTTTTTCCTTTTTCCAAATTTAAAAAATAAAATAAAAAAAATTACATCAGATGTTAAAAAAACTAGCCAAAACACACGTAGGGCGCCAATTTGTGGCCTTAAAAAAAGTTGTGTGACATTTGTGGCAGCTTAAAGACGTCGCCGCCATTTTGTGACACTGAAACCCACTGAATAATTAAACAAATATCTGGAAGCAGAACTGTATTTTCCAGCTAGGCAAAACATTGATATGCCCGGTAACTTTTATACAGTGGAGAAGGGGGGGGTTCAGAAATAAGAAAATTTTAAGTGCGCCACATTATTTAATATCAATGTTTTACAAAGAAGATCTTAAATAAAATACAGTTCAACCCAAATGTTGTAGCCAAACAATGAAATTCCACCTACTTCCGAGGCTTCCAGAATATTTGTGTAATTAAAAAAAACCAAAAAAAATAAACAGAATAAAATTCTAAAAGATTGAATTAAGATGACAAAACTAGGAGCACTTTACAGGTAGATGGACTCCTTTAACAGGTCATAGTGTACCTACATCTGAGTCAGTAGTGTGAGACTCGGTTACATAAATGATTGTAAAAAAAAATACACTTCCACAATCGTTCCATCATAGGGGAGATCCGGACCAAATATCTGCTGTCATCATTCTACATTGGGTAGAATGAGACAGACAGCAACCCAGTCCGAGATCCACCCCATGAGGTAAAAATGTGTAACGAAACCGCTACATAAAAAAAAAATATAATCTCATCTCTCTTTTGTCTCCGCAAAGTTGGTCATCGGGTTGTACAAATAACACAAGAAAATTAGTTCATCTTGTTTATTTTAAAAGGTAAAACTGGAGTATTACCAAAAACATGAAATAGAAAAAAATTAATGAAATGTAGTGGAACAAGTCAGGGCCTAAGTAGCAAGACAATCCAAATTTCACAATAGAAATTGTCTTAAATCAATGAAATGAAGGAAAACTTAGTAAATACACCGCAAAACCAGGGTTATGACGTCATACCTTATCTTGCGTTTACAAGAAATGTTGAAATTATACTGTGAAAACTTATATATGGAAAGATTACGTCTAAATTATATTAAAAATTTATATATGAGGAAAAAAATTATAGTTAAGGCTTGCTCCTACCTTGGTCCTTGATTATATTGTAAAAATAAAAAAAATGTGTTTTATTAAACCTGGAAGTGGTGTTGTTCTTCCTGCTACTTCGGGTCCTGTCCTATTCTGTCCGCGCCTCCCCTGCTGACTAACTAGCACATGGTACTAGGGCAGCACATGGTTTCGAAAAGTTGTGGGATCCTTGCCCGAGCGTAGAACCCTGTGGAAAATGAAATGTTTCAGTTTCCTGGAATTCGTCAATGTTGCACGAAGTTCCCCTACACAGTAACTTAAATCGAGGACCCCATGTCGACTCAATAAAACAAAGTAGATTTAAACAGATGAACTAAAATAATCCTAACGTACCTCTCCCAGGGTTATAACTGGCCCGTCCGGCTTCCCACCAGCGTCCAGCCCAACTGTCCCGTCGCTGGAATTGACAGGGCTGTAGACAAAGGAGAAAAACAATATATAGTTTTTATCCAACACGTGGTTAAAAGAAAAATATAAAAACGCCAACAATTCCCCACGTCCTTTGTCAAAAAAAAGTACATTTCCCACGAAAAATAATTACAATTTGGAAGGCAAATATTATCTTGAAGAGTACCCAAATAATAAAAAAAATGGAAAAAAAATAAAATCGAACTTACCGCTGCTCTTTCCGTGCAAATGGCGTAGGCCGACTTAAATTCCCCTCAAAACAGGGTGCGAGCGTCACTCCAGATTGCCTAGACACGACGGACTCACTTCCACAGTTTCTGGGATATCTCCTACAATCGCTGTAGTGCCAATCACCAAAAACAAAGGCGATCCCAGAAACTGTTGTCGACCCAACCAAATTTGTTAGCAAAGAGAGACAAAGCACTTAGTCGAGAATACCAGAATAATGCAGTGGCCGGAAACCGTTTTGTAAATTTGGTGGGGAGTGGGGACGGTAAAACGCAATAGTACCAACCTAATCTTCCCGGTGAAATTCAAATAAAGGATGCAAACCTATTTATAAAAAACTTTTCCGCCAAAAATAAATCTCTACATTCAGTGGCAAGCCTGGAAGAAAAACCCGGGGTTTTCAAAGTAACCAATACAGCGATAGTCCTATACAGGTATATAGGGGGCATAGGGGGCAGCACCGACCAAGTGGACATTGCAATTAGGTAAAACGTACATTGAGGTGTTGTCGGATCTATTTCCACGGTTGGAATTTTTATAACAAGGACGTCGAGACACCCTCCATACACATTATTAATATTCGAACACTCAACCAATTCCCATATGAGTAAAGCTATACTGAGCGCAGAATTCAGTTGCACTCCAGTTACAGTCTCCGTCAAAAGTCTCCTTCGCTCTTTATAAATGTTTTCTCTAATATTCATATGGTTTAACGCCATTTTTGTAAAACGTTTCTACAGTAATAAAGTTGTTTCTGAACCTGAACCCAAAAATACACACTGAACTATTGCTTAAAGGCACAAGAGTGTTCAGATGTTAACTCACACGATTTCGTTTATTCTTTTAGTCTTGGTTTTTATCCCTCGTTTATCTCCCCTTTACCAAAGTGCATAACTCGTATTTATTTTATCCTTTCCCTATCAAATTAATAAAGATATCAAAGTGGCGGAGCCTCGGTTGTTCCTGGTCGACCCAAATATGTTTTCGTACTATCAAAACTAGTTAATCCGTGAAGGACATGAGGTTCGGATTGTCCCAATATCCTCGAAATAAACGTAAGGGAATGAAATGTTCATCTAAATGTTTCCTTCCTGTTACTGAATCCATTTGTGATGCGGCAACGCCGCCATTCCCCAGCATAACAGCTGTTTAACTTTATGAACGTCAAGTGAATCACAAAATTCCACAGATAAAAACAAAACAATCAAAATTTTTATGTGATTTTTCCCGAAGCCTGTGATCTTAAATTCCAATTACGATGTCCAGATAATGCGATGTGCGTCGTGTCCACAGTAATTCGATGGAATGCCTCCTTTTAAGGTAATTTCCTAGACACTATATAACCTCCAAACCTAGCTCTATAAAATACTATATATTTGTGTACAGAAAGACGAATCAAAGAGCCTTGATTATTTACCTAAATAAACAAATATGTAACGTTGTCTTAAACGTAAAAATGACACGTTACAAAAGAATCATGTTTACACCCTAAATAATAATTTAACTATTTAGCACTAGAAACGAATAATAAAAATAATAAAAAATAACGAAAAAAAAAGTTTGGCTTTCACCCTGGATTGAACTGGGGACCTTTAGATTTCCAGTCTAAGGCTCTCCCAATTGAACTAGTTCGGTTCATGTTTATCACTTCTTATCAAACTTTGGCTTAATTATTATTAAACAAGGTACAAGTAGAGGTCTGTACAAGAAGCCAAAGCAAAACCCTTAATGAATTATGAAGAATCATGTTTACACCCCAAATCAAAATTTAACTATGAAGCACTAAATACGAATAATAAAAATAATAAAAAATAACGAAAAAAAAGTTCTGCTTTCACCCTGGATTGAACTGGAGACCTTTAGATTTCCAGTCTAAGGCTCTCCCAATTGAACTATTTTGGTTCATGTTTATCACTTCTTATCAAACTTTGGCTTAATTATTATTAAACAAGGTACAAGTAGAGGTCTGTACAAGAAGCCAAAGCAAAACCCTTAATGAATTATGAAGAATCATGTTTACACCCCAAATCAAAATTTAACTATGAAGCACTAAATACGAATAATAAAAATAATAAAAAATAACGAAAAAAAAGTTCTGCTTTCACCCTGGATTGAACTGGGGACCTTTAGATTTCCAGTCTAAGGCTCTCCCAATTGAACTATTTCGGTTCATGTTTATCACTTCTTATCAAACTTTGGCTTAATTATTATTAAATAGGGTACAAGCAGGTATACTCAAACCTAGGTACAATAAGAGCGCTATTTTAGGCTTCCACTTACGGACCCATGCTAGGTGTGTCCCGTGGCGCGTCATTAGTTAGCCAACCAATTAACATTCCCTCAGGGGTTTCTTAGTTCTTCCTAGAGATCTGTACAAGAAGCCACAGCAAAACCCTTAATAAATTATTAAGAATCATGTTTACACCTCAAATAATAATATAACTATGTAGCACTAGATACAAATAATAAAAAAATTAAAAATAACGAAAAAAAAAGTTCTGTTTTCACCCTGGATTGAACTGGGGACCTTTAGATTTCCAGTCTAAGGCTCTCCCAATTGAACTATTTCGGTTCATGTTTATCACTTTTTATCAAACTTTGGCTTAATTATTATTAAACAAGGTACAAGTAGAGGTCTGTACAAGAAGCCACAGCAAATACCCTTAATAAATTATAAAGAATCATGTTTACACCCCAAATAATAATTTAACTATGTAGCATTAATACGAATAATAAAAATAATAAAAAATAACGAAAAAAAAGTTCTGCTTTCACCCTGGATTGAACTGGGGACCTTTAGATTTCCAGTCTAAGGCTCTCCCAATTGAACTATTTCGGTTCATGTTTATCACTTCTTATCAAACTTTGGCTTAATTATTATTAAATAGGGTACAAGCAGGTATACTCAAACCTAGGTACAATAAGAGCGCTATTTTAGGCTTCCACTTACGGACCCATGCTAGGTGTGTCCCGTGGCGCGTCATTAGTTAGCCAACCAATTAACATTCCCTCAGGGGTTTCTTAGTTCTTCCTAGAGATCTGTACAAGAAGCCACAGCAAATACCCTTAATAAATTATAAAGAATCATGTTTACACATTAAATAATAATTTAACTATTTAGCACTAGAAACGAATAATAAAAATAATAAAAAATAACGAAAAAAAAAGTTTGGCTTTCACCCTGGATTGAACTGGGGACCTTTAGATTTCCAGTCTAAGGCTCTCCCAATTGAACTATTTCGGTTCATGTTTATCACTTCTTATCAAACTTTGGCTTAGATATTATTAAACAAGGTACAAGTAGAGGTCTGTACAAGAAGCCAAAGCAAAACCCTTAATGAATTATGAAGAATCATGTTTACACCCCAAATAATAATTTAACTATGTAGCATTAATACGAATAATAAAAATAATAAAAAATAACGAAAAAAAAGTTCTGCTTTCACCCTGGATTGAACTGGGGACCTTTAGATTTCCAGTCTAAGGCTCTCCCAATTGAACTATTTCGGTTCATGTTTATCACTTCTTATCAAACTTTGGCTTAATTATTATTAAACAAGGTACAAGTAGAGGTCTGTACAAGAAGCCAAAGCAAAACCCTTAATGAATTATGAAGAATCATGTTTACACCCCAAATAATAATTTAACTATGTAGCACTAGATACAAATAATAAAAAAATAAAAAATAACGAAAAAAAAAAGTTCTGTTTTCACCCTGGATTGAACTAGGGACCTTTATATTTCCAGTCTAAGGCTCTCCCAATTGAACTATTTCGGTTCATGTTTATCACTTCTTATCAAACTTTGGCTTAATTATTATTAAACAAGGTACAAGTAGAGGTCTGTACAAGAAGCCACAGCAAATACCCTTAATAAATTATAAAGAATCATGTTTACACCCCAAATAATAATTTAACTATTTAGCACTAGAAACGAATAATAAAAATAATAAAAAATACCGAAAAAAAAGTTTGGCTTTCACCCTGGATTGAACTGGGGACCTTTAGATTTCCAGTCTAAGGCTCTCCCAATTGAACTATTTCGGTTCATGTTTATCACTTCTTATCAAACTTTGGCTTAATTATTATTAAATAGGGTACGAACCTAACCCATGTTAGGTGTGTCCTATGGCGCGTCTTTAGTTAGCCAACCAATTAACATTCCCTCAGGGGTTTCTTAGTTCTTCCTAGAGATCTGTACCACAGCAAAACCCTTAATAAATTATTAAGAATCAAGTTTACACCCCAAATAATAATATAACTATGTAGCACTAGATACAAATAATAAAAATAAAAAAAAATAACAAAAAAAAAGTTCTGTTTTCACCCTGGATTAAACTGGGGACCTTTAGATTTCCAGTCTAAGGCTCTCCCAATTGAACTATTTCGGTTCATGTTTATCACGTCTTATCAATCTTTGGCTTAATTATTATTAAACAAGGTACAAGTAGAGGTCTGTACAAGAAGCCACAGCAAATACCCTTAATAAATTATAAAGAATCATGTTTACACCCTAAATAATAATTTAACTATTTAGCACTAGAAACGAATAATAAAAATAATAAAAAATAACGAAAAAAAAAGTTTGGCTTTCACCCTGGATTGAACTGGGGACCTTTAGATTTCCAGTCTAAGGCTCTCCCAATTGAACTATTTCGGTTCATGTTTATCACTTCTTATCAAACTTTGGCTTAGATATTATTAAACAAGGTACAAGTAGAGGTCTGTACAAGAAGCCAAAGCAAAACCCTTAATGAATTATGAAAAATCATGTTTACACCCCAAATAATAATTTAACTATGTAGCATTAATACGAATAATAAAAATAATAAAAAATAACGAAAAAAAAGTTCTGCTTTCACCCTGGATTGAACTGGGGACCTTTAGATTTCCAGTCTAAGGCTCTCCCAATTGAACTATTTCGGTTCATGTTTATCACTTCTTATCAAACTTTGGCTTAATTATTATTAAACAAGGTACAAGTAGAGGTCTGTACAAGAAGCCAAAGCAAAACCCTTAATGAATTATGAAGAATCATGTTTACACCCCAAATAATAATTTAACTATGTAGCACTAAATACGAATAATAAAAATAATAAAAAATAACGAAAAAAAAGTTCTGCTTTCACCCTGGATTGAACTAGGGACCTTTAGATTTCCAGTCTTAGGCTCTCCCAATTGAACTATTTCGGTTCATGTTTATCACTTCTTATCAAACTTTGGCTTAATTATTATTAAACAAGGTACAAGTAGAGGTCTGTACAAGAAGCCACAGCAAATACCCTTAATAAATTATAAAGAATCATGTTTACACCCCAAATAATAATTTAACTATTTAGCACTAGAAACGAATAATAAAAATAATAAAAAATACCGAAAGAAAAGTTTGGCTTTCACCCTGGATTGAACTGGGGACCTTTAGATTTCCAGTCTAAGGCTCTCCCAATTGAACTATTTCGGTTCATGTTTATCACTTCTTATCAAACTTTGGCTTAATTATTATTAAATAGGGTACAAGCAGGTATACTCAAACCTAGGTACAATAAGAGCGCTATTTTAGGCTTCCACTTACGGACCCATGTTAGGTGTGTCCTATGGCGCGTCTTTAGTTAGCCAACCAATTAACATTCCCTCAGGGGTTTCTTAGTTCTTCCTAGAGATCTGTACCACAGCAAAACCCTTAATAAATTATTAAGAATCAAGTTTACACCCCAAATAATAATATAACTATGTAGCACTAGATACAAATAATAAAAATAAAAAAAAAATAACGAAAAAAAAAGTTCTGTTTTCACCCTGGATTGAACTGGGGACCTTTAGATTTCCAGTCTAAGGCTCTCCCAATTGAACTATTTCGGTTCATGTTTATCACGTCTTATCAAACTTTGGCTTAATTATTATTAAACAAGGTACAAGTAGAGGTCTGTACAAGAAGCCACAGCAAATACCCTTAATAAATTATAAAGAATCATGTTTACACCCTAAATAATAATTTAACTATTTAGCACTAGAAACGAATAATAAAAATAATAAAAAATAACGAAAAAAAAAGTTTGGCTTTCACCCTGGATTGAACTGGGGACCTTTAGATTTCCAGTCTAAGGCTCTCCCAATTGAACTATTTCGGTTCATGTTTATCACTTCTTATCAAACTTTGGCTTAATTATTATTAAACAAAGTACAAGTAGAGGTCTGTACAAAAAGCCAAAGCAAAACCCTTAATGAATTATGAAGAATCATGTTTACACCCCAAATAAAAATTTAACTATGTAGCACTAAATACGAATAATAAAAATAATAAAAAATAACGAAAAAAAAGTTCTGCTTTCACCCTGGATTGAACTGGAGACCTTTAGATTTCCAGTCTAAGGCTCTCCCAATTGAACTATTTCGGTTCATGTTTATCACTTCTTATCAAACTTTGGCTTAATTATTATTAAACAAGGTACAAGTAGAGGTCTGTACAAGAAGCCAAAGCAAAACCCTTAATGAATTATGAAGAATCATGTTTACACCCCAAATAATAATTTAACTATGTAGCACTAAATACGAATAATAAAAATAATAAAAAATAACGAAAAAAAAGTTCTGCTTTCACCCTGGATTGAACTGGGGACCTTTAGATTTCCAGTCTAAGGCTCTCCCAATTGAACTATTTCGGTTCATGTTTATCACTTCTTATCAAACTTTGGCTTAATTATTATTAAATAGGGTACAAGCAGGTATACTCAAACCTAGGTACAATAAGAGCGCTATTTTAGGCTTCCACTTACGGACCCATGCTAGGTGTGTCCCGTGGCGCGTCATTAGTTAGCCAACCAATTAACATTCCCTCAGGGGTTTCTTAGTTCTTCCTAGAGATCTGTACAAGAAGCCACAGCAAAACCCTTAATAAATTATTAAGAATCATGTTTACACCTCAAATAATAATATAACTATGTAGCACTAGATACAAATAATAAAAAAATAAAAAATAACGAAAAAAAAAGTTCTGTTTTCACCCTGGATAGAACTGGGGACCTTTAGATTTCCAGTCTAAGGCTCTCCCAATTGAACTATTTCGGTTCATGTTTATCACTTTTTATCAAACTTTGGCTTAATTATTATTAAACAAGGTACAAGTAGAGGTCTGCACAAGAAGCCACAGCAAATACCCCTAATAAATTATAAAGAATCATGTTTACACCCCAAATAATAATTTAACTATTTAGCACTAGAAACGAATAATAAAAATAATAAAAAATACCGAAAAAAAAAGTTTGGCTTTCACCCTGGATTGAACTGGGGACCTTTAGATTTCCAGTCTAAGGCTCTCACAATTGAACTATTTCGGTTCATGTTTATCACTTCTTATCAAACTTTGGCTTAATTATTATTAAACAAGGTACAAGTAGAGGTCTGTACAAGAAGCCAAAGCAAAACCCTTAATGAATTATGAAGAATCATGTTTACGACCCAAATAATAATTTAACTATGTAGCACTAAATACGAATAATAAAAATAATAAAAAATAACGAAAAAAAAGTTCTGCTTTCACTCCGGATTGAACTGGGGACCTTTAGATTTCCAGTCTAAGGCTCTCCCAATTGAACTATTTCGGTTCATGTTTATCACTTCTTATCAAACTTTGGCTTAATTATTATTAAACAAGGTACAAGTAGAGGTCTGTACAGGAAGCCACAGCAAATACCCTTAATAAATTATAAAGAATCATGTTTACATCCTAAATAATACTTTCTATTTAGCACTAGAAACGAATAATAAAAATAATAAAAAATAACTAAAAAAAAAGTTTGGCTTTCACCCTGGATTGAACTGGGGACCTTTAGATTTCCAGTCTAAGGCTCTCCCAATTGAACTATTTCGGTTCATGTTTATCACTTCTTATCAAACTTTGGCTTAATTATTATTAAATAGGGTACAAGTAGGTATACTCAAACCTAGGTACAATAAGAGCGCTATTTTAGGCTTCCACTTACGGACCCATGCTAGGTGTGTCCCATGGCGCGTCATTAGTTAGCCAACCAATTAACATTCCCTCAGGGGTTTCTTAGTTCTTCCTAGAGATCTGTACCACAGCAAAACCCTTAATAAATTATTAAGAATCATGTTTACTCCCCAAATAATAATATAACTATGTAGCACTAGATACAAATAATAAAAATAAAAAAAAATAACGAAAAAAAAAGTTCTGTTTTCACCCTGGATTGAACTGGGGACCTTTAGATTTCCAGTCTAAGGCTCTCCCAATTGAACTATTTCGGTTCATGTTTATCACGTCTTATCAAACTTTGGCTTAATTATTATTAAACAAGGTACAAGTAGAGGTCTGTACAAGAAGCCACAGCAAATACCCTTAATAAATTATAAAGAATCATGTTTACACCCTAAATAATAATTTAACTATTTAGCACTAGAAACGAATAATAAAAATAATAAAAAATACCGAAAAAAAAAGTTTGGCTTTCACCCTGGATTGAACTGGGGACCTTTAGATTTCCAGTCTAAGGCTCTCACAATTGAACTATTTCGGTTCATGTTTATCACTTCTTATCAAACTTTGGCTTAATTATTATTAAACAAGGTACAAGTAGAGATCTGTACAAGAAGCCACAGCAAAACCCTTAATAAATTATTAAGAATCATGTTTACACCTCAAATAATAATATAACTATGTAGCACTAGATACAAATAATAAAAAAAATAAAAAATAACGAAAAAAAAAGTTCTGTTTTCACCCTGGATTGAACTGGGGACCTTTAGATTTCCAGTCTAAGGCTCTCCCAATTGAACTATTTCGGTTCATGTTTATCACTTTTTATCAAACTTTGGCTTAATTATTATTAAACAAGGTACAAGTAGAGGTCTGTACAAGAAGCCAAAGCAAAACCCTTAATGAATTATGAAGAATCATGTTTACACCCCAAATAATAATTTAACTATTTAGCACTAGAAACGAATAATAAAAATAATAAAAAATACCGAAAAAAAAAGTTTGGCTTTCACCCTGGATTGAACTGGGGACCTTTAGATTTCCAGTCTAAGGCTCTCACAATTGAACTATTTCGGTTCATGTTTATCACTTCTTATCAAACTTTGGCTTAATTATTATTAAACAAGGTACAAGTAGAGATCTGTACAAGAAGCCACAGCAAAACCCTTAATAAATTATTAAGAATCATGTTTACACCTCAAATAATAATATAACTATGTAGCACTAGATACAAATAATAAAAAAAATAAAAAATAACGAAAAAAAAAGTTCTGTTTTCACCCTGGATTGAACTGGGGACCTTTAGATTTCCAGTCTAAGGCTCTCCCAATTGAACTATTTCGGTTCATGTTTATCACTTTTTATCAAACTTTGGCTTAATTATTATTAAACAAGGTACAAGTAGAGGTCTGTACAAGAAGCCAAAGCAAAACCCTTAATGAATTATGAAGAATCATGTTTACGACCCAAATAATAATTTAACTATGTAGCACTAAATACGAATAATAAAAATAATAAAAAATAACGAAAAAAAAGTTCTGCTTTCACCCTGGATTGAACTGGGGACCTTTAGATTTCCAGTCTAAGGCTCTCCCAATTGAACTATTTCGGTTCATGTTTATCACTTCTTATCAAACTTTGGCTTAATTATTATTAAATAGGGTACAAGCAGGTATACTCAAACCTAGGTACAATAAGAGCGCTATTTTAGGCTTCCACTTTCGGACCCATGCTAGGTGTGTCCCGTGGCGCGTCATTAGTTAGCCAACCAATTAACATTCCCTCAGGGGTTTCTTAGTTCTTCCTAGAGGTCTGTACAAGAAGCCACAGCAAATACCCTTAATAAATTATAAAGAATCATGTTTACATCCTAAATAATACTTTCTATTTAGCACTAGAAACGAATAATAAAAATAATAAAAAATAACGAAAAAATAAGTTTGGCTTTCACCCTGGATTGAACTGGGGACCTTTAGATTTCCAGTCTAAGGCTCTCCCAATTGAACTATTTCGGTTCATGTTTATCACTTTTTATCAAACTTTGGCTTAATTATTATTAAACAAGGTACAAGTAGAGGTCTGCACAAGAAGCCATAGCAAATACCCTTAATAAATTATAAAGAATCATGTTTACACCCCAAATAATAATTTAACTATTTAGCACTAGAAACGAATAATAAAAATAATAAAAAATACCGAAAAAAAAAGTTTGGCTTTCACCCTGGATTGAACTGGGGACCTTTAGATTTCCAGTCTAAGGCTCTCACAATTGAACAATTTCGGTTCATGTTTATCACTTCTTATCAAACTTTGGCTTAATTATTATTAAACAAGGTACAAGTAGAGATCTGTACAAGAAGCCACAGCAAAACCCTTAATAAATTATTAAGAATCACGTTTACACCTCAAATAATAATATAACTATGTAGCACTAGATACAAATAATAAAAAAAATAAAAAATAACGAAAAAAAAGTTCTGTTTTCACCCTGGATTGAACTGGGGACCTTTAGATTTCCAGTCTAAGGCTCTCCCAATTGAACTATTTCGGTTCATGTTTATCACTTTTTATCAAACTTTGGCTTAATTATTATTAAACAAGGTACAAGTAGAGGTCTGTACAAGAAGCCAAAGCAAAACCCTTAATGAATTATGAAGAATCATGTTTACGACCCAAATAATAATTTAACTATGTAGCACTAAATACGAATAATAAAAATAATAAAAAATAACGAAAAAAAAGTTCTGCTTTCACTCTGGATTGAACTGGGGACCTTTAGATTTCCAGTCTAAGGCTCTCCCAATTGAACTATTTCGGTTCATGTTTATCACTTCTTATCAAACTTTGGCTTAATTATTATTAAACAAGGTACAAGTAGAGGTCTGTACCAGAAGCCACAGCAAATACCCTTAATAAATTATAAAGAATCATGTTTACATCCTAAATAATACTTTCTATTTAGCACTAGAAACGAATAATAAAAATAATAAAAAATAACGAAAAAAAAAGTTTGGCTTTCACCCTGGATTGAACTGGGGACCTTTAGATTTCCAGTCTAAGGCTCTCCCAATTGAACTATTTCGGTTCATGTTTATCACTTCTTATCAAACTTTGGCTTAATTATTATTAAATAGGGTACAAGTAGGTATACTCAAACCTAGGTACAATAAGAGCGCTATTTTAGGCTTCCACTTACGGACCCATGCTAGGTGTGTCCCATGGCGCGTCATTAGTTAGCCAACCAATTAACATTCCCTCAGGGGTTTCTTAGTTCTTCCTAGAGATCTGTACAAGAAGCCACAGCAAAACCCTTAATAAATTATGAAGAATCATGTTTACACCTCAAATAATAATATAACTATGTAGCACTAGATACAAATAATAAAAAAAATAAAAAATAACGAAAAAAAAAGTTCTGTTTTCGCTCTGGATTGAACTGGGAACCTTTAGATTTCCAGTCTAAGGCTCTCCCAATTGAACTATTTCGGTTCATGTTTATCCCTTCTTATCAAACTTTGGCTTAATTATTATTAAACAAGGTAAAAGTAGAGGTCTGTACAAGAAGCCACAGCAAATACCCTTAATAAATTATAAAGAATCATGTTTACATCCTAAATAATACTTTCTATTTAGCACTAGAAACGAATAATAAAAATAATAAAAAATAACGAAAAAAAAAGTTTGGCTTTCACCTTGGATTGAACTGGGGACCTTTAAATTTCCAGTCTAAGGCTCTCCCAATTGAACTATTTCGGTTCATGTTTATCACTTCTTATCAAACTTTGGCTTAATTATTATTAAACAAGGTACGAGTAGAGGTCTGTACAAGAAGCCAAAGCAAATACCCTTAATAAATTATAAAGAATCATGTTTACACCTTAATATAATTTAACTATTTAGCACTAGAAACGAATAATAAAAATAATAAAAAATAACGAAAAAAAAGTTTGGCTTTCACCCTGGATTGAACTGGGGACCTTTAGATTTCCAGTCTAAGGCTCTCCCAATTGAACTATTTCGGTTCATGTTTATCACTTCTTATCAAACTTTGGTTTAATTATTATTAAACAAGGTACAAGTAGAGGTCTGTACAAGAAGCCACAGCAAATACCCTTAATAAATTATAAAGAATCATGTTTACACCCCAAATAATAATTTAACTATTTAGCACTAGAAACGAATAATAAAAATAATAAAAAATACCGAAAAAAAAGTTTGGCTTTCACCCTGGATTGAACTGGGGACCTTTAGATTTCCAGTCTAAGGCTCTCCCAATTGAACTATTTCGGTTCATGTTTATCACTTCTTATCAAACTTTGGCTTAGATATTATTAAACAAGGTACAATTAGAGGTCTGTACAAGAAGCCAAAGCAAAACCCTTAATGAATTATGAAGAATCATGTTTACACCCCAAATAATAATTTAACTATGTAGCATTAATACGAATAATAAAAATAATAAAAAATAACGAAAAAAAAGTTCTGCTTTCACCCTGGATTGAACTGGGGACCTTTAGATTTCCAGTCTAAGGCTCTCCCAATTGAACTATTTCGGTTCATGTTTATCACTTCTTATCAAACTTTGGCTTAATTATTATTAAACAAGGTACAAGTAGAGGTCTGTACAAGAAGCCAAAGCAAAACCCTTAATGAATTATGAAGAATCATGTTTACACCCCAAATAATAATTTAACTATGTAGCACTAGATACAAATAATAAAAAAATAAAAAATAACGAAAAAAAAAAGTTCTGTTTTCACCCTGGATTGAACTAGGGACCTTTATATTTCCAGTCTAAGGCTCTCCCAATTGAACTATTTCGGTTCATGTTTATCACTTCTTATCAAACTTTGGCTTAATTATTATTAAACAAGGTACAAGTAGAGGTCTGTACAAGAAGCCACAGCAAATACCCTTAATAAATTATAAAGAATCATGTTTACACCCCAAATAATAATTTAACTATTTAGCACTAGAAACGAATAATAAAAATAATAAAAAATACCGAAAAAAAAGTTTGGCTTTCACCCTGGATTGAACTGGGGACCTTTAGATTTCCAGTCTAAGGCTCTCCCAATTGAACTATTTCGGTTCATGTTTATCACTTCTTATCAAACTTTGGCTTAATTATTATTAAATAGGGTACGAACCTAACCCATGTTAGGTGTGTCCTATGGCGCGTCTTTAGTTAGCCAACCAATTAACATTCCCTCAGGGGTTTCTTAGTTCTTCCTAGAGATCTGTACCACAGCAAAACCCTTAATAAATTATTAAGAATCAAGTTTACACCCCAAATAATAATATAACTATGTAGCACTAGATACAAATAATAAAAATAAAAAAAAATAACAAAAAAAAAGTTCTGTTTTCACCCTGGATTAAACTGGGGACCTTTAGATTTCCAGTCTAAGGCTCTCCCAATTGAACTATTTCGGTTCATGTTTATCACGTCTTATCAATCTTTGGCTTAATTATTATTAAACAAGGTACAAGTAGAGGTCTGTACAAGAAGCCACAGCAAATACCCTTAATAAATTATAAAGAATCATGTTTACACCCTAAATAATAATTTAACTATTTAGCACTAGAAACGAATAATAAAAATAATAAAAAATAACGAAAAAAAAAGTTTGGCTTTCACCCTGGATTGAACTGGGGACCTTTAGATTTCCAGTCTAAGGCTCTCCCAATTGAACTATTTCGGTTCATGTTTATCACTTCTTATCAAACTTTGGCTTAGATATTATTAAACAAGGTACAAGTAGAGGTCTGTACAAGAAGCCAAAGCAAAACCCTTAATGAATTATGAAAAATCATGTTTACACCCCAAATAATAATTTAACTATGTAGCATTAATACGAATAATAAAAATAATAAAAAATAACGAAAAAAAAGTTCTGCTTTCACCCTGGATTGAACTGGGGACCTTTAGATTTCCAGTCTAAGGCTCTCCCAATTGAACTATTTCGGTTCATGTTTATCACTTCTTATCAAACTTTGGCTTAATTATTATTAAACAAGGTACAAGTAGAGGTCTGTACAAGAAGCCAAAGCAAAACCCTTAATGAATTATGAAGAATCATGTTTACACCCCAAATAATAATTTAACTATGTAGCACTAAATACGAATAATAAAAATAATAAAAAATAACGAAAAAAAAGTTCTGCTTTCACCCTGGATTGAACTAGGGACCTTTAGATTTCCAGTCTTAGGCTCTCCCAATTGAACTATTTCGGTTCATGTTTATCACTTCTTATCAAACTTTGGCTTAATTATTATTAAACAAGGTACAAGTAGAGGTCTGTACAAGAAGCCACAGCAAATACCCTTAATAAATTATAAAGAATCATGTTTACACCCCAAATAATAATTTAACTATTTAGCACTAGAAACGAATAATAAAAATAATAAAAAATACCGAAAGAAAAGTTTGGCTTTCACCCTGGATTGAACTGGGGACCTTTAGATTTCCAGTCTAAGGCTCTCCCAAGTGAACTATTTCGGTTCATGTTTATCACTTCTTATCAAACTTTGGCTTAATTATTATTAAATAGGGTACAAGCAGGTATACTCAAACCTAGGTACAATAAGAGCGCTATTTTAGGCTTCCACTTACGGACCCATGTTAGGTGTGTCCTATGGCGCGTCTTTAGTTAGCCAACCAATTAACATTCCCTCAGGGGTTTCTTAGTTCTTCCTAGAGATCTGTACCACAGCAAAACCCTTAATAAATTATTAAGAATCAAGTTTACACCCCAAATAATAATATAACTATGTAGCACTAGATACAAATAATAAAAATAAAAAAAAATAACGAAAAAAAAAGTTCTGTTTTCACCCTGGATTGAACTGGGGACCTTTAGATTTCCAGTCTAAGGCTCTCCCAATTGAACTATTTCGGTTCATGTTTATCACGTCTTATCAAACTTTGGCTTAATTATTATTAAACAAGGTACAAGTAGAGGTCTGTACAAGAAGCCACAGCAAATACCCTTAATAAATTATAAAGAATCATGTTTACACCCTAAATAATAATTTAACTATTTAGCACTAGAAACGAATAATAAAAATAATAAAAAATAACGAAAAAAAAAGTTTGGCTTTCACCCTGGATTGAACTGGGGACCTTTAGATTTCCAGTCTAAGGCTCTCCCAATTGAACTATTTCGGTTCATGTTTATCACTTCTTATCAAACTTTGGCTTAATTATTATTAAACAAAGTACAAGTAGAGGTCTGTACAAAAAGCCAAAGCAAAACCCTTAATGAATTATGAAGAATCATGTTTACACCCCAAATAAAAATTTAACTATGTAGCACTAAATACGAATAATAAAAATAATAAAAATTAACGAAAAAAAAGTTCTGCTTTCACCCTGGATTGAACTGGAGACCTTTAGATTTCCAGTCTAAGGCTCTCCCAATTGAACTATTTCGGTTCATGTTTATCACTTCTTATCAAACTTTGGCTTAATTATTATTAAACAAGGTACAAGTAGAGGTCTGTACAAGAAGCCAAAGCAAAACCCTTAATGAATTATGAAGAATCATGTTTACACCCCAAATAATAATTTAACTATGTAGCACTAAATACGAATAATAAAAATAATAAAAAATAACGAAAAAAAAGTTCTGCTTTCACCCTGGATTGAACTGGGGACCTTTAGATTTCCAGTCTAAGGCTCTCCCAATTGAACTATTTCGGTTCATGTTTATCACTTCTTATCAAACTTTGGCTTAATTATTATTAAATAGGGTACAAGCAGGTATACTCAAACCTAGGTACAATAAGAGCGCTATTTTAGGCTTCCACTTACGGACCCATGCTAGGTGTGTCCCGTGGCGCGTCATTAGTTAGCCAACCAATTAACATTCCCTCAGGGGTTTCTTAGTTCTTCCTAGAGATCTGTACAAGAAGCCACAGCAAAACCCTTAATAAATTATTAAGAATCATGTTTACACCTCAAATAATAATATAACTATGTAGCACTAGATACAAATAATAAAAAAATAAAAAATAACGAAAAAAAAAGTTCTGTTTTCACCCTGGATTGAACTGGGGACCTTTAGATTTCCAGTCTAAGGCTCTCCCAATTGAACTATTTCGGTTCATGTTTATCACTTTTTATCAAACTTTGGCTTAATTATTATTAAACAAGGTACAAGTAGAGGTCTGCACAAGAAGCCACAGCAAATACCCCTAATAAATTATAAAGAATCATGTTTACACCCCAAATAATAATTTAACTATTTAGCACTAGAAACGAATAATAAAAATAATAAAAAATACCGAAAAAAAAAGTTTGGCTTTCACCCTGGATTGAACTGGGGACCTTTAGATTTCCAGTCTAAGGCTCTCACAATTGAACTATTTCGGTTCATGTTTATCACTTCTTATCAAACTTTGGCTTAATTATTATTAAACAAGGTACAAGTAGAGATCTGTACAAGAAGCCACAGCAAAACCCTTAATAAATTATTAAGAATCATGTTTACACCTCAAATAATAATATAACTATGTAGCACTAGATACAAATAATAAAAAAAATAAAAAATAACGAAAAAAAAAGTTCTGTTTTCACCCTGGATTGAACTGGGGACCTTTAGATTTCCAGTCTAAGGCTCTCCCAATTGAACTATTTCGGTTCATGTTTATCACTTTTTATCAAACTTTGGCTTAATTATTATTAAACAAGGTACAAGTAGAGGTCTGTACAAGAAGCCAAAGCAAAACCCTTAATGAATTATGAAGAATCATGTTTACGACCCAAATAATAATTTAACTATGTAGCACTAAATACGAATAATAAAAATAATAAAAAATAACGAAAAAAAAGTTCTGCTTTCACTCCGGATTGAACTGGGGACCTTTAGATTTCCAGTCTAAGGCTCTCCCAATTGAACTATTTCGGTTCATGTTTATCACTTCTTATCAAACTTTGGCTTAATTATTATTAAACAAGGTACAAGTAGAGGTCTGTACAGGAAGCCACAGCAAATACCCTTAATAAATTATAAAGAATCATGTTTACATCCTAAATAATACTTTCTATTTAGCACTAGAAACGAATAATAAAAATAATAAAAAATAACGAAAAAAAAAGTTTGGCTTTCACCCTGGATTGAACTGGGGACCTTTAGATTTCCAGTCTAAGGCTCTCCCAATTGAACTATTTCGGTTCATGTTTATCACTTCTTATCAAACTTTGGCTTAATTATTATTAAATAGGGTACAAGTAGGTATACTCAAACCTAGGTACAATAAGAGCGCTATTTTAGGCTTCCACTTACGGACCCATGCTAGGTGTGTCCCATGGCGCGTCATTAGTTAGCCAACCAATTAACATTCCCTCAGGGGTTTCTTAGTTCTTCCTAGAGATCTGTACCACAGCAAAACCCTTAATAAATTATTAAGAATCATGTTTACACCCCAAATAATAATATAACTATGTAGCACTAGATACAAATAATAAAAATAAAAAAAAATAACGAAAAAAAAAGTTCTGTTTTCACCCTGGATTGAACTGGGGACCTTTAGATTTCCAGTCTAAGGCTCTCCCAATTGAACTATTTCGGTTCATGTTTATCACGTCTTATCAAACTTTGGCTTAATTATTATTAAACAAGGTACAAGTAGAGGTCTGTACAAGAAGCCACAGCAAATACCCTTAATAAATTATAAAGAATCATGTTTACACCCTAAATAATAATTTAACTATTTAGCACTAGAAACGAATAATAAAAATAATAAAAAATACCGAAAAAAAAAGTTTGGCTTTCACCCTGGATTGAACTGGGGACCTTTAGATTTCCAGTCTAAGGCTCTCACAATTGAACTATTTCGGTTCATGTTTATCACTTCTTATCAAACTTTGGCTTAATTATTATTAAACAAGGTACAAGTAGAGATCTGTACAAGAAGCCACAGCAAAACCCTTAATAAATTATTAAGAATCATGTTTACACCTCAAATAATAATATAACTATGTAGCACTAGATACAAATAATAAAAAAAATAAAAAATAACTAAAAAAAAAGTTCTGTTTTCACCCTGGATTGAACTGGGGACCTTTAGATTTCCAGTCTAAGGCTCTCCCAATTGAACTATTTCGGTTCATGTTTATCACTTTTTATCAAACTTTGGCTTAATTATTATTAAACAAGGTACAAGTAGAGGTCTGTACAAGAAGCCAAAGCAAAACCCTTAATGAATTATGAAGAATCATGTTTACACCCCAAATAATAATTTAACTATTTAGCACTAGAAACGAATAATAAAAATAATAAAAAATACCGAAAAAAAAAGTTTGGCTTTCACCCTGGATTGAACTGGGGACCTTTAGATTTCCAGTCTAAGGCTCTCACAATTGAACTATTTCGGTTCATGTTTATCACTTCTTATCAAACTTTGGCTTAATTATTATTAAACAAGGTACAAGTAGAGATCTGTACAAGAAGCCACAGCAAAACCCTTAATAAATTATTAAGAATCATGTTTACACCTCAAATAATAATATAACTATGTAGCACTAGATACAAATAATAAAAAAAATAAAAAATAACGAAAAAAAAAGTTCTGTTTTCACCCTGGATTGAACTGGGGACCTTTAGATTTCCAGTCTAAGGCTCTCCCAATTGAACTATTTCGGTTCATGTTTATCACTTTTTATCAAACTTTGGCTTAATTATTATTAAACAAGGTACAAGTAGAGGTCTGTACAAGAAGCCAAAGCAAAACCCTTAATGAATTATGAAGAATCATGTTTACGACCCAAATAATAATTTAACTATGTAGCACTAAATACGAATAATAAAAATAATAAAAAATAACGAAAAAAAAGTTCTGCTTTCACCCTGGATTGAACTGGGGACCTTTAGATTTCCAGTCTAAGGCTCTCCCAATTGAACTATTTCGGTTCATGTTTATCACTTTTTATCAAACTTTGGCTTAATTATTATTAAACAAGGTACAAGTAGAGATCTGTACAAGAAGCCACAGCAAAACCCTTAATAAATTATTAAGAATCATGTTTACACCTCAAATAATAATATAACTATGTAGCACTAGATACAAATAATAAAAAAAATAAAAAATAACGAAAAAAAAAGTTCTGTTTTCACCCTGGATTGAACTGGGGACCTTTAGATTTCCAGTCTAAGGCTCTCCCAATTGAACTATTTCGGTTCATGTTTATCACTTTTTATCAAACTTTGGCTTAATTATTATTAAACAAGGTACAAGTAGAGGTCTGTACAAGAAGCCAAAGCAAAACCCTTAATGAATTATGAAGAATCATGTTTACGACCCAAATAATAATTTAACTATGTAGCACTAAATACGAATAATAAAAATAATAAAAAATAACGAAAAAAAAGTTCTGCTTTCACTCTGGATTGAACTGGGGACCTTTAGATTTCCAGTCTAAGGCTCTCCCAATTGAACTATTTCGGTTCATGTTTATCACTTCTTATCAAACTTTGGCTTAATTATTATTAAACAAGGTACAAGTAGAGGTCTGTACCAGAAGCCACAGCAAATACCCTTAATAAATTATAAAGAATCATGTTTACATCCTAAATAATACTTTCTATTTAGCACTAGAAACGAATAATAAAAATAATAAAAAATAACGAAAAAAAAAGTTTGGCTTTCACCCTGGATTGAACTGGGGACCTTTAGATTTCCAGTCTAAGGCTCTCCCAATTGAACTATTTCGGTTCATGTTTATCACTTCTTATCAAACTTTGGCTTAATTATTATTAAATAGGGTACAAGTAGGTATACTCACACCTAGGTACAATAAGAGCGCTATTTTAGGCTTCCACTTACGGACCCATGCTAGGTGTGTCCCATGGCGCGTCATTAGTTAGCCAACCAATTAACATTCCCTCAGGGGTTTCTTAGTTCTTCCTAGAGATCTGTACAAGAAGCCACAGCAAAACCCTTTAATAAATTATGAAGAATCATGTTTACACCTCAAATAATAATATAACTATGTAGCACTAGATACAAATAATAAAAAAAATAAAAAATAACGAAAAAAAAAGTTCTGTTTTCGCTCTGGATTGAACTGGGAACCTTTAGATTTCCAGTCTAAGGCTCTCCCAATTGAACTATTTCGGTTCATGTTTATCCCTTCTTATCAAACTTTGGCTTAATTATTATTAAACAAGGTAAAAGTAGAGGTCTGTACAAGAAGCCACAGCAAATACCCTTAATAAATTATAAAGAATCATGTTTACATCCTAAATAATACTTTCTATTTAGCACTAGAAACGAATAATAAAAATAATAAAAAATAACGAAAAAAAAAGTTTGGCTTTCACCTTGGATTGAACTGGGGACCTTTAAATTTCCAGTCTAAGGCTCTCCCAATTGAACTATTTCGGTTCATGTTTATCACTTCTTATCAAACTTTGGCTTAATTATTATTAAACAAGGTACGAGTAGAGGTCTGTACAAGAAGCCACAGCAAATACCCTTAATAAATTATAAAGAATCATGTTTACACCTTAATATAATTTAACTATTTAGCACTAGAAACGAATAATAAAAATAATAAAAAATAACGAAAAAAAAGTTTGGCTTTCACCCTGGATTGAACTGGGGACCTTTAGATTTCCAGTCTAAGGCTCTCCCAATTGAACTATTTCGGTTCATGTTTATCACTTCTTATCAAACTTTGGTTTAATTATTATTAAACAAGGTACAAGTAGAGGTCTGGACAAGAAGCCACAGCAAATACCCTTAATAAATTATAAAGAATCATGTTTACACCCCAAATAATAATTTAACTATTTAGCACTAGAAACGAATAATAAAAATAATAAAAAATACCGAAAAAAAAGTTTGGCTTTTACCCTGGATTGAACTGGGGACCTTTAGATTTCCAGTCTAAGGCTCTCCCAATTGAACTATTTCGGTTCATGTTTATCACTTCTTATCAAACTTTGGCTTAATTATTATTAAATAGGGTACAAGCAGGTATACTCAAACCTAGGTACAATAAGAGCGCTATTTTAGGCTTCCACTTACGGACCCATGCTAGGTGTGTCCCATGGCGCGTCATTAGTTAGCCAACCAATTAACATTCCCTCAGGGGTTTCTTAGTTCTTCCTAGAGATCTGTACCACAGCAAAACCCTTAATAAATTATTAAGAATCATGTTTACACCTCAAATAATAATATAACTATGTAGCACTAGATACAAATAATAAAAAAAAAAATAATAACGAAAAAAAAAGTTCTGTTTTCACCCTGGATTGAACTGGGGACCTTTAGATTTACAGTCTAAGGCTCTCCCAATTGAACTATTTCGGTTCATGTTTATCACTTTTTATCAAACTTTGGCTTAATTATTATTAAACAAGGTACAAGTAGAGGTCTGTACAAGAAGCCACAGCAAATACCCTTAATAAATTATAAAGAATCATGTTTACACCTTAAATAATAATTTAACTATTTAGCACTAGAAACGAATAATAAAAATAATAAAAAATAATGAAAAAAAAGTTTGGCTTTCACCCTGGATTGAACTGGGGACCTTTAGATTTCCAGTCTAAGGCTCTCCCAATTGAACTATTTCGGTTCATGTTTATCACTTTTTATCAAACTTTGGTTTAATTATTATTAAACAAGGAACAAGTAGAGGTCTGTACAAGAAGCCAAAGCAAAACCCTTAATGAATTATGAAGATTCATGTTTACACCCCAAATAATAATATAACTATGTAGCACTAGATACAAATAATAAAAAAAAAAAAAAATAACGAAAAAAAAAGTTCTGTTTTCACCCTGGATTGAACTGGGGACCTTTAGATTTACAGTCTAAGGCTCTCCCAATTGAACTATTTCGGTTCATGTTTATCACTTTTTATCAAACTTTGGCTTAATTATTATTAAACAAGGTACAAGTAGAGGTCTGTACAAGAAGCCACAGCAAATACCCTTAATAAATTATAAAGAATCATGTTTACACCTTAAATAATAATTTAACTATTTAGCACTAGAAACGAATAATAAAAATAATAAAAAATAATGAAAAAAAAGTTTGGCTTTCACCCTGGATTGAACTGGGGACCTTTAGATTTCCAGTCTAAGGCTCTCCCAATTGAACTATTTCGGTTCATGTTTATCACGTCTTATCAAACTTTGGCTTAATTATTATTAAACAAGGTACAAGTAGAGGTCTGTACAAGAAGCCACAGCAAATACCCTTAATAAATTATAAAGAATCATGTTTACACCCTAAATAATAATTTAACTATTTAGCACTAGAAACGAATAATAAAAATAATAAAAAATACCGAAAAAAAAAGTTTGGCTTTCACCCTGGATTGAACTGGGGACCTTTAGATTTCCAGTCTAAGGCTCTCACAATTGAACTATTTCGGTTCATGTTTATCACTTCTTATCAAACTTTGGCTTAATTATTATTAAACAAGGTACAAGTAGAGATCTGTACAAGAAGCCACAGCAAAACCCTTAATAAATTATTAAGAATCATGTTTACACCTCAAATAATAATATAACTATGTAGCACTAGATACAAATAATAAAAAAAATAAAAAATAACGAAAAAAAAAGTTCTGTTTTCACCCTGGATTGAACTGGGGACCTTTAGATTTCCAGTCTAAGGCTCTCCCAATTGAACTATTTCGGTTCATGTTTATCACTTTTTATCAAACTTTGGCTTAATTATTATTAAACAAGGTACAAGTAGAGGTCTGTACAAGAAGCCAAAGCAAAACCCTTAATGAATTATGAAGAATCATGTTTACACCCCAAATAATAATTTAACTATTTAGCACTAGAAACGAATAATAAAAATAATAAAAAATACCGAAAAAAAAAGTTTGGCTTTCACCCTGGATTGAACTGGGGACCTTTAGATTTCCAGTCTAAGGCTCTCACAATTGAACTATTTCGGTTCATGTTTATCACTTCTTATCAAACTTTGGCTTAATTATTATTAAACAAGGTACAAGTAGAGATCTGTACAAGAAGCCACAGCAAAACCCTTAATAAATTATTAAGAATCATGTTTACACCTCAAATAATAATATAACTATGTAGCACTAGATACAAATAATAAAAAAAATAAAAAATAACGAAAAAAAAAGTTCTGTTTTCACCCTGGATTGAACTGGGGACCTTTAGATTTCCAGTCTAAGGCTCTCCCAATTGAACTATTTCGGTTCATGTTTATCACTTTTTATCAAACTTTGGCTTAATTATTATTAAACAAGGTACAAGTAGAGGTCTGTACAAGAAGCCAAAGCAAAACCCTTAATGAATTATGAAGAATCATGTTTACGACCCAAATAATAATTTAACTATGTAGCACTAAATACGAATAATAAAAATAATAAAAAATAACGAAAAAAAAGTTCTGCTTTCACCCTGGATTGAACTGGGGACCTTTAGATTTCCAGTCTAAGGCTCTCCCAATTGAACTATTTCGGTTCATGTTTATCACTTCTTATCAAACTTTGGCTTAATTATTATTAAATAGGGTACAAGCAGGTATACTCAAACCTAGGTACAATAAGAGCGCTATTTTAGGCTTCCACTTTCGGACCCATGCTAGGTGTGTCCCGTGGCGCGTCATTAGTTAGCCAACCAATTAACATTCCCTCAGGGGTTTCTTAGTTCTTCCTAGAGGTCTGTACAAGAAGCCACAGCAAATACCCTTAATAAATTATAAAGAATCATGTTTACATCCTAAATAATACTTTCTATTTAGCACTAGAAACGAATAATAAAAATAATAAAAAATAACGAAAAAATAAGTTTGGCTTTCACCCTGGATTGAACTGGGGACCTTTAGATTTCCAGTCTAAGGCTCTCCCAATTGAACTATTTCGGTTCATGTTTATCACTTTTTATCAAACTTTGGCTTAATTATTATTAAACAAGGTACAAGTAGAGGTCTGCACAAGAAGCCATAGCAAATACCCTTAATAAATTATAAAGAATCATGTTTACACCCCAAATAATAATTTAACTATTTAGCACTAGAAACGAATAATAAAAATAATAAAAAATACCGAAAAAAAAAGTTTGGCTTTCACCCTGGATTGAACTGGGGACCTTTAGATTTCCAGTCTAAGGCTCTCACAATTGAACAATTTCGGTTCATGTTTATCACTTCTTATCAAACTTTGGCTTAATTATTATTAAACAAGGTACAAGTAGAGATCTGTACAAGAAGCCACAGCAAAACCCTTAATAAATTATTAAGAATCACGTTTACACCTCAAATAATAATATAACTATGTAGCACTAGATACAAATAATAAAAAAAATAAAAAATAACGAAAAAAAAGTTCTGTTTTCACCCTGGATTGAACTG
This sequence comes from Aspidapion aeneum, assembly GCA_963576565.1. Classification (NCBI taxonomy): domain Eukaryota; kingdom Metazoa; phylum Arthropoda; class Insecta; order Coleoptera; family Brentidae; genus Aspidapion; species Aspidapion aeneum. Next base: position 45,860,023 of record OY755048.1, read on the forward strand.
GGGACCTTTAGATTTCCAGTCTAAGGCTCTCCCAATTGAACTATTTCGGTTCATGTTTATCACTTTTTATCAAACTTTGGCTTAATTATTATTAAACAAGGTACAAGTAGAGGTCTGTACAAGAAGCCAAAGCAAAACCCTTAATGAATTATGAAGAATCATGTTTACGACCCAAATAATAATTTAACTATGTAGCACTAAATACGAATAATAAAAATAATAAAAAATAACGAAAAAAAAGTTCTGCTTTCACTCTGGATTGAACTGGGGACCTTTAGATTTCCAGTCTAAGGCTCTCCCAATTGAACTATTTCGGTTCATGTTTATCACTTCTTATCAAACTTTGGCTTAATTATTATTAAACAAGGTACAAGTAGAGGTCTGTACCAGAAGCCACAGCAAATACCCTTAATAAATTATAAAGAATCATGTTTACATCCTAAATAATACTTTCTATTTAGCACTAGAAACGAATAATAAAAATAATAAAAAATAACGAAAAAAAAAGTTTGGCTTTCACCCTGGATTGAACTGGGGACCTTTAGATTTCCAGTCTAAGGCTCTCCCAATTGAACTATTTCGGTTCATGTTTATCACTTCTTATCAAACTTTGGCTTAATTATTATTAAATAGGGTACAAGTAGGTATACTCAAACCTAGGTACAATAAGAGCGCTATTTTAGGCTTCCACTTACGGACCCATGCTAGGTGTGTCCCATGGCGCGTCATTAGTTAGCCAACCAATTAACATTCCCTCAGGGGTTTCTTAGTTCTTCCTAGAGATCTGTACAAGAAGCCACAGCAAAACCCTTTAATAAATTATGAAGAATCATGTTTACACCTCAAATAATAATATAACTATGTAGCACTAGATACAAATAATAAAAAAAATAAAAAATAACGAAAAAAAAAGTTCTGTTTTCGCTCTGGATTGAACTGGGAACCTTTAGATTTCCAGTCTAAGGCTCTCCCAATTGAACTATTTCGGTTCATGTTTATCCCTTCTTATCAAACTTTGGCTTAATTATTATTAAACAAGGTAAAAGTAGAGGTCTGTACAAGAAGCCACAGCAAATACCCTTAATAAATTATAAAGAATCATGTTTACATCCTAAATAATACTTTCTATTTAGCACTAGAAACGAATAATAAAAATAATAAAAAATAACGAAAAAAAAAGTTTGGCTTTCACCTTGGATTGAACTGGGGACCTTTAAATTTCCAGTCTAAGGCTCTCCCAATTGAACTATTTCGGTTCATGTTTATCACTTCTTATCAAACTTTGGCTTAATTATTATTAAACAAGGTACGAGTAGAGGTCTGTACAAGAAGCCACAGCAAATACCCTTAATAAATTATAAAGAATCATGTTTACACCTTAATATAATTTAACTATTTAGCACTAGAAACGAATAATAAAAATAATAAAAAATAACGAAAAAAAAGTTTGGCTTTCACCCTGGATTGAACTGGGGACCTTTAGATTTCCAGTCTAAGGCTCTCCCAATTGAACTATTTCGGTTCATGTTTATCACTTCTTATCAAACTTTGGTTTAATTATTATTAAACAAGGTACAAGTAGAGGTCTGGACAAGAAGCCACAGCAAATACCCTTAATAAATTATAAAGAATCATGTTTACACCCCAAATAATAATTTAACTATTTAGCACTAGAAACGAATAATAAAAATAATAAAAAATACCGAAAAAAAAAGTTTGGCTTTCACCCTGGATTGAACTGGGGACCTTTAGATTTCCAGTCTAAGGCTCTCCCAATTGAACTATTTCGGTTCATGTTTATCACTTCTTATCAAACTTTGGCTTAATTATTATTAAATAGGGTACAAGCAGGTATACTCAAACCTAGGTACAATAAGAGCGCTATTTTAGGCTTCCACTTACGGACCCATGCTAGGTGTGTCCCATGGCGCGTCATTAGTTAGCCAACCAATTAACATTCCCTCAGGGGTTTCTTAGTTCTTCCTAGAGATCTGTACCACAGCAAAACCCTTAATAAATTATTAAGAATCATGTTTACACCTCAAATAATAATATAACTATGTAGCACTAGATACAAATAATAAAAAAAAAAAAATAATAACGAAAAAAAAAGTTCTGTTTTCACCCTGGATTGAACTGGGGACCTTTAGATTTACAGTCTAAGGCTCTCCCAATTGAACTATTTCGGTTCATGTTTATCACTTTTTATCAAACTTTGGCTTAATTATTATTAAACAAGGTACAAGTAGAGGTCTGTACAAGAAGCCACAGCAAATACCCTTAATAAATTATAAAGAATCATGTTTACACCTTAAATAATAATTTAACTATTTAGCACTAGAAACGAATAATAAAAATAATAAAAAATAATGAAAAAAAAGTTTGGCTTTCACCCTGGATTGAACTGGGGACCTTTAGATTTCCAGTCTAAGGCTCTCCCAATTGAACTATTTCGGTTCATGTTTATCACTTTTTATCAAACTTTGGTTTAATTATTATTAAACAAGGAACAAGTAGAGGTCTGTACAAGAAGCCAAAGCAAAACCCTTAATGAATTATGAAGATTCATGTTTACACCCCAAATAATAATATAACTATGTAGCACTAGATACAAATAATAAAAAAAAAAAAAAAATAACGAAAAAAAAAGTTCTGTTTTCACCCTGGATTGAACTGGGGACCTTTAGATTTACAGTCTAAGGCTCTCCCAATTGAACTATTTCGGTTCATGTTTATCACTTTTTATCAAACTTTGGCTTAATTATTATTAAACAAGGTACAAGTAGAGGTCTGTACAAGAAGCCACAGCAAATACCCTTAATAAATTATAAAGAATCATGTTTACACCTTAAATAATAATTTAACTATTTAGCACTAGAAACGAATAATAAAAATAATAAAAAATAATGAAAAAAAAGTTTGGCTTTCACCCTGGATTGAACTGGGGACCTTTAGATTTCCAGTCTAAGGCTCTCCCAATTGAACTATTTCGGTTCATGTTTATCACGTCTTACCAAACTTTGGCTTAATTATTATTAAACAAGGTACAAGTAGAGGTCTGTACAAGAAGCCACAGCAAATACCCTTAATAAATTATAAAGAATCATGTTTACACCCTAAATAATAATTTAACTATTTAGCACTAGAAACGAATAATAAAAATAATAAAAAATACCGAAAAAAAAAAGTTTGGCTTTCACCCTGGATTGAACTGGGGACCTTTAGATTTCCAGTCTAAGGCTCTCACAATTGAACTATTTCGGTTCATGTTTATCACTTCTTATCAAACTTTGGCTTAATTATTATTAAACAAGGTACAAGTAGAGATCTGTACAAGAAGCCACAGCAAAACCCTTAATAAATTATTAAGAATCATGTTTACACCTCAAATAATAATATAACTATGTAGCACTAGATACAAATAATAAAAAAAATAAAAAATAACGAAAAAAAAAGTTCTGTTTTCACCCTGGATTGAACTGGGGACCTTTAGATTTCCAGTCTAAGGCTCTCCCAATTGAACTATTTCGGTTCATGTTTATCACTTTTTATCAAACTTTGGCTTAATTATTATTAAACAAGGTACAAGTAGAGGTCTGTACAAGAAGCCAAAGCAAAACCCTTAATGAATTATGAAGAATCATGTTTACACCCCAAATAATAATTTAACTATTTAGCACTAGAAACGAATAATAAAAATAATAAAAAATACCGAAAAAAAAAGTTTGTCTTTCACCCTGGATTGAACTGGGGACCTTTAGATTTCCAGTCTAAGGCTCTCACAATTGAACTATTTCGGTTCATGTTTATCACTTCTTATCAAACTTTGGCTTAATTATTATTAAACAAGGTACAAGTAGAGATCTGTACAAGAAGCCACAGCAAAACCCTTAATAAATTATTAAGAATCATGTTTACACCTCAAATAATAATATAACTATGTAGCACTAGATACAAATAATAAAAAAAATAAAAAATAACGAAAAAAAAAGTTCTGTTTTCACCCTGGATTGAACTGGGGACCTTTAGATTTCCAGTCTAAGGCTCTCCCAATTGAACTATTTCGGTTCATGTTTATCACTTTTTATCAAACTTTGGCTTAATTATTATTAAACAAGGTACAAGTAGAGGTCTGTACAAGAAGCCACAGCAAATACCCTTAATAAATTATAAAGAATCATGTTTACACCCTAAATAATAATTTAACTATTTAGCACTAGAAACGAATAATAAAAATAATAAAAAATACCGAAAAAAAAAGTTTGGCTTTCACCCTGGATTGAACTGGGGACCTTTAGATTTCCAGTCTAAGGCTCTCACAATTGAACTATTTCGGTTCATGTTTATCACTTCTTATCAAACTTTGGCTTAATTATTATTAAACAAGGTACAAGTAGAGATCTGTACAAGAAGCCACAGCAAAACCCTTAATAAATTATTAAGAATCATGTTTACACCTCAAATAATAATATAACTATGTAGCACTAGATACAAATAATAAAAAAAATAAAAAATAACGAAAAAAAAAGTTCTGTTTTCACCCTGGATTGAACTGGGGACCTTTAGATTTCCAGTCTAAGGCTCTCCCAATTGAACTATTTCGGTTCATGTTTATCACTTTTTATCAAACTTTGGCTTAATTATTATTAAACAAGGTACAAGTAGAGGTCTGTACAAGAAGCCAAAGCAAAACCCTTAATGAATTATGAAGAATCATGTTTACACCCCAAATAATAATTTAACTATTTAGCACTAGAAACGAATAATAAAAATAATAAAAAATACCGAAAAAAAAAGTTTGGCTTTCACCCTGGATTGAACTGGGGACCTTTAGATTTCCAGTCTAAGGCTCTCACAATTGAACTATTTCGGTTCATGTTTATCACTTCTTATCAAACTTTGGCTTAATTATTATTAAACAAGGTACAAGTAGAGATCTGTACAAGAAGCCACAGCAAAACCCTTAATAAATTATTAAGAATCATGTTTACACCTCAAATAATAATATAACTATGTAGCACTAGATACAAATAATAAAAAAAATAAAAAATAACGAAAAAAAAAGTTCTGTTTTCACCCTGGATTGAACTGGGGACCTTTAGATTTCCAGTCTAAGGCTCTCCCAATTGAACTATTTCGGTTCATGTTTATCACTTTTTATCAAACTTTGGCTTAATTATTATTAAACAAGGTACAAGTAGAGGTCTGTACAAGAAGCCAAAGCAAAACCCTTAATGAATTATGAAGAATCATGTTTACGACCCAAATAATAATTTAACTATGTAGCACTAAATACGAATAATAAAAATAATAAAAAATAACGAAAAAAAAGTTCTGCTTTCACCCTGGATTGAACTGGGGACCTTTAGATTTCCAGTCTAAGGCTCTCCCAATTGAACTATTTCGGTTCATGTTTATCACTTCTTATCAAACTTTGGCTTAATTATTATTAAATAGGGTACAAGCAGGTATACTCAAACCTAGGTACAATAAGAGCGCTATTTTAGGCTTCCACTTTCGGACCCATGCTAGGTGTGTCCCGTGGCGCGTCATTAGTTAGCCAACCAATTAACATTCCCTCAGGGGTTTCTTAGTTCTTCCTAGAGGTCTGTACAAGAAGCCACAGCAAATACCCTTAATAAATTATAAAGAATCATGTTTACATCCTAAATAATACTTTCTATTTAGCACTAGAAACGAATAATAAAAATAATAAAAAATAACGAAAAAATAAGTTTGGCTTTCACCCTGGATTGAACTGGGGACCTTTAGATTTCCAGTCTAAGGCTCTCCCAATTGAACTATTTCGGTTCATGTTTATCACTTTTTATCAAACTTTGGCTTAATTATTATTAAACAAGGTACAAGTAGAGGTCTGCACAAGAAGCCATAGCAAATACCCTTAATAAATTATAAAGAATCATGTTTACACCCCAAATAATAATTTAACTATTTAGCACTAGAAACGAATAATAAAAATAATAAAAAATACCGAAAAAAAAAGTTTGGCTTTCACCCTGGATTGAACTGGGGACCTTTAGATTTCCAGTCTAAGGCTCTCACAATTGAACAATTTCGGTTCATGTTTATCACTTCTTATCAAACTTTGGCTTAATTATTATTAAACAAGGTACAAGTAGAGATCTGTACAAGAAGCCACAGCAAAACCCTTAATAAATTATTAAGAATCACGTTTACACCTCAAATAATAATATAACTATGTAGCACTAGATACAAATAATAAAAAAAATAAAAAATAACGAAAAAAAAGTTCTGTTTTCACCCTGGATTGAACTGGGGACCTTTAGATTTCCAGTCTAAGGCTCTCCCAATTGAACTATTTCGGTTCATGTTTATCACTTTTTATCAAACTTTGGCTTAATTATTATTAAACAAGGTACAAGTAGAGGTCTGTACAAGAAGCCAAAGCAAAACCCTTAATGAATTATGAAGAATCATGTTTACGATCCAAATAATAATTTAACTATGTAGCACTAAATACGAATAATAAAAATAATAAAAAATAACGAAAAAAAAGTTCTGCTTTCACTCTGGATTGAACTGGGGACCTTTAGATTTCCAGTCTAAGGCTCTCCCAATTGAACTATTTCGGTTCATGTTTATCACTTCTTATCAAACTTTGGCTTAATTATTATTAAACAAGGTACAAGTAGAGGTCTGTACCAGAAGCCACAGCAAATACCCTTAATAAATTATAAAGAATCATGTTTACATCCTAAATAATACTTTCTATTTAGCACTAGAAACGAATAATAAAAATAATAAAAAATAACGAAAAAAAAAGTTTGGCTTTCACCCTGGATTGAACTGGGGACCTTTAGATTTCCAGTCTAAGGCTCTCCCAATTGAACTATTTCGGTTCATGTTTATCACTTCTTATCAAACTTTGGCTTAATTATTATTAAATAGGGTACAAGTAGGTATACTCAAACCTAGGTACAATAAGAGCGCTATTTTAGGCTTCCACTTACGGACCCATGCTAGGTGTGTCCCATGGCGCGTCATTAGTTAGCCAACCAATTAACATTCCCTCAGGGGTTTCTTAGTTCTTCCTAGAGATCTGTACAAGAAGCCACAGCAAAACCCTTTAATAAATTATGAAGAATCATGTTTACACCTCAAATAATAATATAACTATGTAGCACTAGATACAAATAATAAAAAAAATAAAAAATAACGAAAAAAAAAGTTCTGTTTTCGCTCTGGATTGAACTGGGAACCTTTAGATTTCCAGTCTAAGGCTCTCCCAATTGAACTATTTCGGTTCATGTTTATCCCTTCTTATCAAACTTTGGCTTAATTATTATTAAACAAGGTAAAAGTAGAGGTCTGTACAAGAAGCCACAGCAAATACCCTTAATAAATTATAAAGAATCATGTTTACATCCTAAATAATACTTTCTATTTAGCACTAGAAACGAATAATAAAAATAATAAAAAATAACGAAAAAAAAAGTTTGGCTTTCACCTTGGATTGAACTGGGGACCTTTAAATTTCCAGTCTAAGGCTCTCCCAATTGAACTATTTCGGTTCATGTTTATCACTTCTTATCAAACTTTGGCTTAATTATTATTAAACAAGGTACGAGTAGAGGTCTGTACAAGAAGCCACAGCAAATACCCTTAATAAATTATAAAGAATCATGTTTACACCTTAATATAATTTAACTATTTAGCACTAGAAACGAATAATAAAAATAATAAAAAATAACGAAAAAAAAGTTTGGCTTTCACCCTGGATTGAACTGGGGACCTTTAGATTTCCAGTCTAAGGCTCTCCCAATTGAACTATTTCGGTTCATGTTTATCACTTCTTATCAAACTTTGGTTTAATTATTATTAAACAAGGTACAAGTAGAGGTCTGGACAAGAAGCCACAGCAAATACCCTTAATAAATTATAAAGAATCATGTTTACACCCCAAATAATAATTTAACTATTTAGCACTAGAAACGAATAATAAAAATAATAAAAAATACCGAAAAAAAAGTTTGGCTTTCACCCTGGATTGAACTGGGGACCTTTAGATTTCCAGTCTAAGGCTCTCCCAATTGAACTATTTCGGTTCATGTTTATCACTTCTTATCAAACTTTGGCTTAATTATTATTAAATAGGGTACAAGCAGGTATACTCAAACCTAGGTACAATAAGAGCGCTATTTTAGGCTTCCACTTACGGACCCATGCTAGGTGTGTCCCATGGCGCGTCATTAGTTAGCCAACCAATTAACATTCCCTCAGGGGTTTCTTAGTTCTTCCTAGAGATCTGTACCACAGCAAAACCCTTAATAAATTATTAAGAATCATGTTTACACCTCAAATAATAATATAACTATGTAGCACTAGATACAAATAATAAAAAAAAAAAATAATAACGAAAAAAAAAGTTCTGTTTTCACCCTGGATTGAACTGGGGACCTTTAGATTTACAGTCTAAGGCTCTCCCAATTGAACTATTTCGGTTCATGTTTATCACTTTTTATCAAACTTTGGCTTAATTATTATTAAACAAGGTACAAGTAGAGGTCTGTACAAGAAGCCACAGCAAATACCCTTAATAAATTATAAAGAATCATGTTTACACCTTAAATAATAATTTAACTATTTAGCACTAGAAACGAATAATAAAAATAATAAAAAATAATGAAAAAAAAGTTTGGCTTTCACCCTGGATTGAACTGGGGACCTTTAGATTTCCAGTCTAAGGCTCTCCCAATTGAACTATTTCGGTTCATGTTTATCACTTTTTATCAAACTTTGGTTTAATTATTATTAAACAAGGAACAAGTAGAGGTCTGTACAAGAAGCCAAAGCAAAACCCTTAATGAATTATGAAGATTCATGTTTACACCCCAAATAATAATATAACTATGTAGCACTAGATACAAATAATAAAAAAAAAAAAAAAATAACGAAAAAAAAAGTTCTGTTTTCACCCTGGATTGAACTGGGGACCTTTAGATTTACAGTCTAAGGCTCTCCCAATTGAACTATTTCGGTTCATGTTTATCACTTTTTATCAAACTTTGGCTTAATTATTATTAAACAAGGTACAAGTAGAGGTCTGTACAAGAAGCCACAGCAAATACCCTTAATAAATTATAAAGAATCATGTTTACACCTTAAATAATAATTTAACTATTTAGCACTAGAAACGAATAATAAAAATAATAAAAAATAATGAAAAAAAAGTTTGGCTTTCACCCTGGATTGAACTGGGGACCTTTAGATTTCCAGTCTAAGGCTCTCCCAATTGAACTATTTCGGTTCATGTTTATCACGTCTTATCAAACTTTGGCTTAATTATTATTAAACAAGGTACAAGTAGAGGTCTGTACAAGAAGCCACAGCAAATACCCTTAATAAATTATAAAGAATCATGTTTACACCCTAAATAATAATTTAACTATTTAGCACTAGAAACGAATAATAAAAATAATAAAAAATACCGAAAAAAAAAGTTTGGCTTTCACCCTGGATTGAACTGGGGACCTTTAGATTTCCAGTCTAAGGCTCTCACAATTGAACTATTTCGGTTCATGTTTATCACTTCTTATCAAACTTTGGCTTAATTATTATTAAACAAGGTACAAGTAGAGATCTGTACAAGAAGCCACAGCAAAACCCTTAATAAATTATTAAGAATCATGTTTACACCTCAAATAATAATATAACTATGTAGCACTAGATACAAATAATAAAAAAAATAAAAAATAACGAAAAAAAAAGTTCTGTTTTCACCCTGGATTGAACTGGGGACCTTTAGATTTCCAGTCTAAGGCTCTCCCAATTGAACTATTTCGGTTCATGTTTATCACTTTTTATCAAACTTTGGCTTAATTATTATTAAACAAGGTACAAGTAGAGGTCTGTACAAGAAGCCAAAGCAAAACCCTTAATGAATTATGAAGAATCATGTTTACACCCCAAATAATAATTTAACTATTTAGCACTAGAAACGAATAATAAAAATAATAAAAAATACCGAAAAAAAAAGTTTGGCTTTCACCCTGGATTGAACTGGGGACCTTTAGATTTCCAGTCTAAGGCTCTCACAATTGAACTATTTCGGTTCATGTTTATCACTTCTTATCAAACTTTGGCTTAATTATTATTAAACAAGGTACAAGTAGAGATCTGTACAAGAAGCCACAGCAAAACCCTTAATAAATTATTAAGAATCATGTTTACACCTCAAATAATAATATAACTATGTAGCACTAGATACAAATAATAAAAAAAATAAAAAATAACGAAAAAAAAAGTTCTGTTTTCACCCTGGATTGAACTGGGGACCTTTAGTTTTCCAGTCTAAGGCTCTCCCAATTGAACTATTTCGGTTCATGTTTATCACTTTTTATCAAACTTTGGCTTAATTATTATTAAACAAGGTACAAGTAGAGGTCTGTACAAGAAGCCAAAGCAAAACCCTTAATGAATTATGAAGAATCATGTTTACGACCCAAATAATAATTTAACTATGTAGCACTAAATACGAATAATAAAAATAATAAAAAATAACGAAAAAAAAGTTCTGCTTTCACCCTGGATTGAACTGGGGACCTTTAGATTTCCAGTCTAAGGCTCTCCCAATTGAACTATTTCGGTTCATGTTTATCACTTCTTATCAAACTTTGGCTTAATTATTATTAAATAGGGTACAAGCAGGTATACTCAAACCTAGGTACAATAAGAGCGCTATTTTAGGCTTCCACTTTCGGACCCATGCTAGGTGTGTCCCGTGGCGCGTCATTAGTTAGCCAACCAATTAACATTCCCTCAGGGGTTTCTTAGTTCTTCCTAGAGGTCTGTACAAGAAGCCACAGCAAATACCCTTAATAAATTATAAAGAATCATATTTACATCCTAAATAATACTTTCTATTTAGCACTAGAAACGAATAATAAAAATAATAAAAAATAACGAAAAAATAAGTTTGGCTTTCACCCTGGATTGAACTGGGGACCTTTAGATTTCCAGTCTAAGGCTCTCCCAATTGAACTATTTCGGTTCATGTTTATCACTTTTTATCAAACTTTGGCTTAATTATTATTAAACAAGGTACAAGTAGAGGTCTGCACAAGAAGCCATAGCAAATACCCTTAATAAATTATAAAGAATCATGTTTACACCCCAAATAATAATTTAACTATTTAGCACTAGAAACGAATAATAAAAATAATAAAAAATACCGAAAAAAAAAGTTTGGCTTTCACCCTGGATTGAACTGGGGACCTTTAGATTTCCAGTCTAAGGCTCTCACAATTGAACAATTTCGGTTCATGTTTATCACTTCTTATCAAACTTTGGCTTAATTATTATTAAACAAGGTACAAGTAGAGATCTGTACAAGAAGCCACAGCAAAACCCTTAATAAATTATTAAGAATCACGTTTACACCTCAAATAATAATATAACTATGTAGCACTAGATACAAATAATAAAAAAAATAAAAAATAACGAAAAAAAAGTTCTGTTTTCACCCTGGATTGAACTGGGGACCTTTAGATTTCCAGTCTAAGGCTCTCCCAATTGAACTATTTCGGTTCATGTTTATCACTTTTTATCAAACTTTGGCTTAATTATTATTAAACAAGGTACAAGTAGAGGTCTGTACAAGAAGCCAAAGCAAAACCCTTAATGAATTATGAAGAATCATGTTTACGACCCAAATAATAATTTAACTATGTAGCACTAAATACGAATAATAAAAATAATAAAAAATAACGAAAAAAAAGTTCTGCTTTCACTCTGGATTGAACTGGGGACCTTTAGATTTCCAGTCTAAGGCTCTCCCAATTGAACTATTTCGGTTCATGTTTATCACTTCTTATCAAACTTTGGCTTAATTATTATTAAACAAGGTACAAGTAGAGGTCTGTACCAGAAGCCACAGCAAATACCCTTAATAAATTATAAAGAATCATGTTTACATCCTAAATAATACTTTCTATTTAGCACTAGAAACGAATAATAAAAATAATAAAAAATAACGAAAAAAAAAGTTTGGCTTTCACCCTGGATTGAACTGGGGACCTTTAGATTTCCAGTCTAAGGCTCTCCCAATTGAACTATTTCGGTTCATGTTTATCACTTCTTATCAAACTTTGGCTTAATTATTATTAAATAGGGTACAAGTAGGTATACTCAAACCTAGGTACAATAAGAGCGCTATTTTAGGCTTCCACTTACGGACCCATGCTAGGTGTGTCCCATGGCGCGTCATTAGTTAGCCAACCAATTAACATTCCCTCAGGGGTTTCTTAGTTCTTCCTAGAGATCTGTACAAGAAGCCACAGCAAAACCCTTTAATAAATTATGAAGAATCATGTTTACACCTCAAATAATAATATAACTATGTAGCACTAGATACAAATAATAAAAAAAATAAAAAATAACGAAAAAAAAAGTTCTGTTTTCGCTCTGGATTGAACTGGGAACCTTTAGATTTCCAGTCTAAGGCTCTCCCAATTGAACTATTTCGGTTCATGTTTATCCCTTCTTATCAAACTTTGGCTTAATTATTATTAAACAAGGTAAAAGTAGAGGTCTGTACAAGAAGCCACAGCAAATACCCTTAATAAATTATAAAGAATCATGTTTACATCCTAAATAATACTTTCTATTTAGCACTAGAAACGAATAATAAAAAAAAAAAAAAATAACGAAAAAAAAAGTTCTGTTTTCACCCTGGATTGAACTGGGGACCTTTAGATTTACAGTCTAAGGCTCTCCCAATTGAACTATTTCGGTTCATGTTTATCAATTTTTATCAAACTTTGGCTTAATTATTATTAAACAAGGTACAAGTAGAGGTCTGTACAAGAAGCCACAGCAAATACCCTTAATAAATTATAAAGAATCATGTTTACACCTTAAATAATAATTTAACTATTTAGCACTAGAAACGAATAATAAAAATAATAAAAAATAATGAAAAAAAAGTTTGGCTTTCACCCTGGATTGAACTGGGGACCTTTAGATTTCCAGTCTAAGGCTCTCCCAATTGAACTATTTCGGTTCATGTTTATCACTTCTTATCAAACTTTGGCTTAATTATTATTAAACAAGGTACAAGTAGAGGTCTGTACAAGAAGCCACAGCAAATACACTTAATAAATTATAAAGGATCAAGTTTACACCCTAAATAATAATTTAACTATTTAGCACTAGAAACGAATAATAAAAATAATAAAAAATAACGAAAAAAAAGTTTGGCTTTCACCCTGGATTGAACTGGGGACCTTTAGATTTCCAGTCTAAGGCTCTCCCAATTGAACTATTTCGGTTCATGTTTATCACTTCTTATCAAACTTTGGCTTAATTATTATTAAACAAGGTACAAGTAGAGATCTGTACAAGAAGAAAAAGCAAAACCCTTAATGAATTATGAAGAATCATGTTTACACCCCAAATAATAATTTAACTATGTAGCACTAAATACGAATAATAAAAATAATAAAAAATAACCAAAAAAAAGTTCTGCTTTCACCCTGGATTGAACTGGGGACCTTTAAATTTCCAGTCTAAGTCTCTCCCAATTGAACTATTTCGGTTCATGTTTATCACTTCTTATCAAAATTTGGCTTAATTATTATTAAACAAGATACAAGTAGAGGTCTGTACAAGAAGCCACAGAAAATACCCTTAATAAATTATAAAGAATCATGTTTACACCCTAAATAATAATTTAAATATTTAGCACTAGAAACGAATAATAAAAATAATAAAAAATAACGAAAAAAAAAGTTTGGCTTTCACCCTGGATTGAACTGGGGACCTTTAGATTTCCAGTCTAAGGCTCTCCCAATTGAACTATTTCGGTTCATGTTTATCACGTCTTATCAAACTTTGGCTTAATTATTATTAAACAAGGTACAAGTAGAGGTCTGTACAAGAAGCCACAGCAAATACCCTTAATAAATTATAAAGAATCATGTTTACACCCTAAATAATAATTTAACTATTTAGCACTAGAAACGAATAATAAAAATAATAAAAAATAACGAAAAAAAAAGTTTGGCTTTCACCCTGGATTGAACTGGGGACCTTTAGATTTCCAGTCTAAGGCTCTCCCAATTGAACTATTTCGGTTCATGTTTATCACTTCTTATCAAACTTTGGCTTAATTATTATTAAACAAGGTACAAGTAGAGGTCTGTACAAGAAGCCAAAGCAAAACCCTTAATGAATTATGAAGAATCATGTTTACACCCCAAATAAAAATTTAACTATGTAGCACTAAATACGAATAATAAAAATAATAAAAAATAACGAAAAAAAAGTTATGCTTTCACCCTGGATTGAACTGGAGACCTTTAGATTTCCAGTCTAAGGCTCTCCCAATTGAACTATTTTGGTTCATGTTTATCACTTCTTATCAAACTTTGGCTTAATTATTATTAAACAAGGTACAAGTAGAGGTCTGTACAAGAAGCCAAAGCAAAACCCTTAATGAATTATGAAGAATCATGTTTACGACCCAAATAATAATTTAACTATGTAGCACTAAATACGAATAATAAAAATAATAAAAAATAACGAAAAAAAAGTTCTGCTTTCACTCCGGATTGAACTGGGGACCTTTAGATTTCCAGTCTAAGGCTCTCCCAATTGAACTATTTCGGTTCATGTTTATCACTTCTTATCAAACTTTGGCTTAATTATTATTAAACAAGGTACAAGTAGAGGTCTGTACAGGAAGCCACAGCAAATACCCTTAATAAATTATAAAGAATCATGTTTACATCCTAAATAATACTTTCTATTTAGCACTAGAAACGAATAATAAAAATAATAAAAAATAACGAAAAAAAAAGTTTGGCTTTCACCCTGGATTGAACTGGGGACCTTTAGATTTCCAGTCTAAGGCTCTCCCAATTGAACTATTTCGGTTCATGTTTATCACTTCTTATCAAACTTTGGCTTAATTATTATTAAATAGGGTACAAGTAGGTATACTCAAACCTAGGTACAATAAGAGCGCTATTTTAGGCTTCCACTTACGGACCCATGCTAGGTGTGTCCCATGGCGCGTCATTAGTTAGACAACCAATTAACATTCCCTCAGGGGTTTCTTAGTTCTTCCTAGAGATCTGTACCACAGCAAAACCCTTAATAAATTATTAAGAATCATGTTTACACCCCAAATAATAATATAACTATGTAGCACTAGATACAAATAATAAAAATAAAAAAAAATAACGAAAAAAAAAGTTCTGTTTTCACCCTGGATTGAACTGGGGACCTTTAGATTTCCAGTCTAAGGCTCTCCCAATTGAACTATTTCGGATCATGTTTATCACGTCTTATCAAACTTTGGCTTAATTATTATTAAACAAGGTACAAGTAGAGGTCTGTACAAGAAGCCACAGCAAATACCCTTAATAAATTATAAAGAATCATGTTTACACCCTAAATAATAATTTAACTATTTAGCACTAGAAACGAATAATAAAAATAATAAAAAATACCGAAAAAAAAAGTTTGGCTTTCACCCTGGATTGAACTGGGGACCTTTAGATTTCCAGTCTAAGGCTCTCACAATTGAACTATTTCGGTTCATGTTTATCACTTCTTATCAAACTTTGGCTTAATTATTATTAAACAAGGTACAAGTAGAGATCTGTACAAGAAGCCACAGCAAAACCCTTAATAAATTATTAAGAATCATGTTTACACCTCAAATAATAATATAACTATGTAGCACTAGATACAAATAATAAAAAAAATAAAAAATAACGAAAAAAAAAGTTCTGTTTTCACCCTGGATTGAACTGGGGACCTTTAGATTTCCAGTCTAAGGCTCTCCCAATTGAACTATTTCGGTTCATGTTTATCACTTTTTATCAAACTTTGGCTTAATTATTATTAAACAAGGTACAAGTAGAGGTCTGCACAAGAAGCCAAAGCAAAACCCTTAATGAATTATGAAGAATCATGTTTACACCCCAAATAATAATTTAACTATTTAGCACTAGAAACGAATAATAAAAATAATAAAAAATACCGAAAAAAAAAGTTTGGCTTTCACCCTGGATTGAACTGGGGACCTTTAGATTTCCAGTCTAAGGCTCTCACAATTGAACAATTTCGGTTCATGTTTATCACTTCTTATCAAACTTTGGCTTAATTATTATTAAACAAGGTACAAGTAGAGATCTGTACAAGAAGCCACAGCAAAACCCTTAATAAATTATTAAGAATCATGTTTACACCTCAAATAATAATATAACTATGTAGCACTAGATACAAATAATAAAAAAAATAAAAAATAACGAAAAAAAAAGTTCTGTTTTCACCCTGGATTGAACTGGGGACCTTTAGATTTCCAGTCTAAGGCTCTCCCAATTGAACTATTTCGGTTCATGTTCAAAATAATAATTTAACTATGTAGCACTAAATACGAATAATAAAAATAATAAAAAATAACGAAAAAAAAGTTCTGCTTTCACTCTGGATTGAACTGGGGACCTTTAGATTTCCAGTCTAAGGCTCTCCCAATTGAACTATTTCGGTTCATGTTTATCACTTCTTATCAAACTTTGGCTTAATTATTATTAAACAAGGTACAAGTAGAGGTCTGTACCAGAAGCCACAGCAAATACCCTTAATAAATTATAAAGAATCATGTTTACATCCTAAATAATACTTTCTATTTAGCACTAGAAACGAATAATAAAAATAATAAAAAATAACGAAAAAAAAAGTTTGGCTTTCACCCTGGATTGAACTGGGGACTTTTAGATTTCCAGTCTAAGGCTCTCCCAATTGAACTATTTCGGTTCATGTTTATCACTTCTTATCAAACTTTGGCTTAATTATTATTAAATAGGGTACAAGTAGGTATACTCAAACCTAGGTACAATAAGAGCGCTATTTTAGGCTTCCACTTACGGACCCATGCTAGGTGTGTCCCATGGCGCGTCATTAGTTAGCCAACCAATTAACATTCCCTCAGGGGTTTCTTAGTTCTTCCTAGAGATCTGTACAAGAAGCCACAGCAAAACCCTTAATAAATTATGAAGAATCATGTTTACACCTCAAATAATAATATAACTATGTAGCACTAGATACAAATAATAAAAAAAATAAAAAATAACGAAAAAAAAAGTTCTGTTTTCGCTCTGGATTGAACTGGGAACCTTTAGATTTCCAGTCTAAGGCTCTCCCAATTGAACTATTTCGGTTCATGTTTATCCCTTCTTATCAAACTTTGGCTTAATTATTATTAAACAAGGTAAAAGTAGAGGTCTGTACAAGAAGCCACAGCAAATACCCTTAATAAATTATAAAGAATCATGTTTACATCCTAAATAATACTTTCTATTTAGCACTAGAAACGAATAATAAAAATAATAAAAAATAACGAAAAAAAAAGTTTGGCTTTCACCTTGGATTGAACTGGGGACCTTTAAATTTCCAGTCTAAGGCTCTCCCAATTGAACTATTTCGGTTCATGTTTATCACTTCTTATCAAACTTTGGCTTAATTATTATTAAACAAGGTACGAGTAGAGGTCTGTACAAGAAGCCACAGCAAATACCCTTAATAAATTATAAAGAATCATGTTTACACCTTAATATAATTTAACTATTTAGCACTAGAAACGAATAATAAAAATAATAAAAAATAACGAAAAAAAAGTTTGGCTTTCACCCTGGATTGAACTGGGGACCTTTAGATTTCCAGTCTAAGGCTCTCCCAATTGAACTATTTCGGTTCATGTTTATCACTTCTTATCAAACTTTGGTTTAATTATTATTAAACAAGGTACAAGTAGAGGTCTGGACAAGAAGCCACAGCAAATACCCTTAATAAATTATAAAGAATCATGTTTACACCCCAAATAATAATTTAACTATTTAGCACTAGAAACGAATAATAAAAATAATAAAAAATACCGAAAAAAAAGTTTGGCTTTCACCCTGGATTGAACTGGGGACCTTTAGATTTCCAGTCTAAGGCTCTCCCAATTGAACTATTTCGGTTCATGTTTATCACTTCTTATCAAACTTTGGCTTAATTATTATTAAATAGGGTACAAGCAGGTATACTCAAACCTAGGTACAATAAGAGCGCTATTTTAGGCTTCCACTTACGGACCCATGCTAGGTGTGTCCCATGGCGCGTCATTAGTTAGCCAACCAATTAACATTCCCTCAGGGGTTTCTTAGTTCTTCCTAGAGATCTGTACCACAGCAAAACCCTTAATAAATTATTAAGAATCATGTTTACACCTCAAATAATAATATAACTATGTAGCACTAGATACAAATAATAAAAAAAAAAAAAAAAATAACGAAAAAAAAAGTTCTGTTTTCACCCTGGATTGAACTGGGGACCTTTAGATTTACAGTCTAAGGCTCTCCCAATTGAACTATTTCGGTTCATGTTTATCACTTTTTATCAAACTTTGGCTTAATTATTATTAAACAAGGTACAAGTAGAGGTCTGTACAAGAAGCCACAGCAAATACCCTTAATAAATTATAAAGAATCATGTTTACACCTTAAATAATAATTTAACTATTTAGCACTAGAAACGAATAATAAAAATAATAAAAAATAATGAAAAAAAAGTTTGGCTTTCACCCTGGATTGAACTGGGGACCTTTAGATTTCCAGTCTAAGGCTCTCCCAATTGAACTATTTCGGTTCATGTTTATCACTTTTTATCAAACTTTGGTTTAATTATTATTAAACAAGGAACAAGTAGAGGTCTGTACAAGAAGCCAAAGCAAAACCATTAATGAATTATGAAGATTCATGTTTACACCCCAAATAATAATATAACTATGTAGCACTAGATACAAATAATAAAAAAAAAAAAATAAATAACGAAAAAAAAAGTTCTGTTTTCACCCTGGATTGAACTGGGGACCTTTAGATTTACAGTCTAAGGCTCTCCCAATTGAACTATTTCGGTTCATGTTTATCACTTTTTATCAAACTTTGGCTTAATTATTATTAAACAAGGTACAAGTAGAGGTCTGTACAAGAAGCCACAGCAAATACCCTTAATAAATTATAAAGAATCATGTTTACACCTTAAATAATAATTTAACTATTTAGCACTAGAAACGAATAATAAAAATAATAAAAAATAATGAAAAAAAAGTTTGGCTTTCACCCTGGATTGAACTGGGGACCTTTAGATTTCCAGTCTAAGGCTCTCCCAATTGAACTATTTCGGTTCATGTTTATCACTTCTTATCAAACTTTGGCTTAATTATTATTAAACAAGGTACAAGTAGAGGTCTGTACAAGAAGCCACAGCAAATACACTTAATAAATTATAAAGGATCATGTTTACACCCTAAATAATAATTTAACTATTTAGCACTAGAAACGAATAATAAAAATAATAAAAAATAACGAAAAAAAAGTTTGGCTTTCACCCTGGATTGAACTGGGGACCTTTAGATTTCCAGTCTAAGGCTCTCCCAATTGAACTATTTCGGTTCATGTTTATCACTTCTTATCAAACTTTGGCTTAATTATTATTAAACAAGGTACAAGTAGAGATCTGTACAAGAAGAAAAAGCAAAACCCTTAATGAATTATGAAGAATCATGTTTACACCCCAAATAATAATTTAACTATGTAGCACTAAATACGAATAATAAAAATAATAAAAAATAACCAAAAAAAAGTTCTGCTTTCACCCTGGATTGAACTGGGGACCTTTAAATTTCCAGTCTAAGTCTCTCCCAATTGAACTATTTCGGTTCATGTTTATCACTTCTTATCAAAATTTGGCTTAATTATTATTAAACAAGATACAAGTAGAGGTCTGTACAAGAAGCCAAAGCAAAACCCTTAATGAATTATGAAGAATCATGTTTACACCCCAAATAATAATTTAACTATGTAGCACTAAATACGAATAATAAAAATAATAAAAAATAACGAAAAAAAAGTTCTGCTTTCACCCTGGATTGAACTGGGGACCTTTAGATTTCCAGTCTAAGGCTCTCCCAATTGAACTATTTCGGTTCATGTTTATCACTTCTTATCAAACTTTGGCTTAATTATTATTAAACAAGGTACAAGTAGAGGTCTGTACAAGAAGCCACAGAAAATACCCTTAATAAATTATAAAGAATCATGTTTACACCCTAAATAATAATTTAAATATTTAGCACTAGAAACGAATAATAAAAATAATAAAAAATAACGAAAAAAAAAGTTTGGCTTTCACCCTGGATTGAACTGGGGACCTTTAGATTTCCAGTCTAAGGCTCTCCCAATTGAACTATTTCGGTTCATGTTTATCACGTCTTATCAAACTTTGGCTTAATTATTATTAAACAAGGTACAAGTAGAGGTCTGTACAAGAAGCCACAGCAAATACCCTTAATAAATTATAAAGAATCATGTTTACACCCTAAATAATAATTTAACTATTTAGCACTAGAAACGAATAATAAAAATAATAAAAAATAACGAAAAAAAAAGTTTGGCTTTCACCCTGGATTGAACTGGGGACCTTTAGATTTCCAGTCTAAGGCTCTCCCAATTGAACTATTTCGGTTCATGTTTATCACTTCTTATCAAACTTTGGCTTAATTATTATTAAACAAGGTACAAGTAGAGGTCTGTACAAGAAGCCAAAGCAAAACCCTTAATGAATTATGAAGAATCATGTTTACACCCCAAATAAAAATTTAACTATGTAGCACTAAATACGAATAATAAAAATAATAAAAAATAACGAAAAAAAAGTTATGCTTTCACCCTGGATTGAACTGGAGACCTTTAGATTTCCAGTCTAAGGCTCTCCCAATTGAACTATTTTGGTTCATGTTTATCACTTCTTATCAAACTTTGGCTTAATTATTATTAAACAAGGTACAAGTAGAGGTCTGTACAAGAAGCCAAAGCAAAACCCTTAATGAATTATGAAGAATCATGTTTACACCCCAAATAATAATTTAACTATGTAGCACTAAATACGAATAATAAAAATAATAAAAAATAACGAAAAAAAAGTTCTGCTTTCACCCTGGATTGAACTGGGGACCTTTAGATTTCCAGTCTAAGGCTCTCCCAATTGAACTATTTCGGTTCATGCTTATCACTTCTTATCAAACTTTGGCTTAATTATTATTAAATAGGGTACAAGCAGGTATACTCAAACCTAGGTACAATAAGAGCGCTATTTTAGGCTTCCACTTACGGACCCATGCTAGGTGTGTCCCGTGGCGCGTCATTAGTTAGCCAACCAATTAATATTCCCTCAGGGGTTTCTTAGTTCTTCCTAGAGATCTTTACAAGAAGCCACAGCAAAACCCTTAATAAATTATTAAGAATCATGTTTACACCTCAAATAATAATATAACTATGTAGCACTAGATACAAATAATAAAAAAATAAAAAATAACTAAAAAAAAAGTTCTGTTTTCACCCTGGATTGAACTGGGGACCTTAAGATTTCCAGTCTAAGGCTCTCCCAATTGAACTATTTCGGTTCATGTTTATCACTTTTTATCAAACTTTGGCTTAATTATTATTAAACAAGGTACAAGTAGAGGTCTGTACAAGAAGCCACAGCAAATACCCTTAATAAATTATAAAGAATCATGTTTACACCCCAAATAATAATTTAACTATGTAGCATTAATACGAATAATAAAAATAATAAAAAATAACGAAAAAAAAGTTCTGCTTTCACCCTGGATTGAACTGGGGACCTTTAGATTTCCAGTCTAAGGCTCTCCCAATTGAACTATTTCGGTTCATGTTTATCACTTCTTATCAAACTTTGGCTTAATTATTATTAAATAGGGTACAAGCAGGTATACTCAAACCTAGGTACAATAAGAGCGCTATTTTAGGCTTCCACTTACGGACCCATGCTAGGTGTGTCCCGTGGCGCGTCATTAGTTAGCCAACCAATTAACATTCCCTCAGGGGTTTCTTAGTTCTTCCTAGAGATCTGTACAAGAAGCCACAGCAAATACCCTTAATAAATTATAAAGAATCATGTTTACACCTTAAATAATAATTTAACTATTTAGCACTAGAAACGAATAATAAAAATAATAAAAAATAACGAAAAAAAAAGTTTGGCTTTCACCCTGGATTGAACTAGGGACCTTTAGATTTCCAGTCTAAGGCTCTCCCAATTGAACTATTTCGGTTCATGTTTATCACTTCTTATCAAACTTTGGCTTAGATATTATTAAACAAGGTACAATTGCTCTACTTCCGGTGATATCAAAAGTAATGGAAAGAGTTGTGAACAATCACCTAACCAAGTACTTGGAAAAGTACAAACTTATCAACGACAAGCAATACGGATTTCGAAAATATAGGTCAACTGGCGATTTACTTACATACGTCACTCATTTATGGCAAAAAGCGATTGAGTTACGGGGCGAAACAAGAAGCCTTAGATATATCAAAAGCATTCGATAAAGTCTGGCATGAAAATCTGCTCAACAAGCTTAAAGCAATGGGATTGTCGCCGAAACTTTGCACTTGGTTTGAAAGTTACCTTAAGGATAGATCCATTTATGTTGCACTGGATGGCCGTAACTCCAACTCTTACCAAATAAATGCTGGTGTGCCACAGGGAGCAATCCTTTCGCCAACACTTTTTCTGATTTACATAAATGACCTCATAGATAAAACAGTAAATCCACTTTATTGCTTTGCAGATGATGGCAATGTAGTCTCCTCAGTCATACCACCCACTCAGTGTCTATCCGCACGTGAATTCCATCATCTTAGACAAACTCAAATATCGCAGATAAATAACGACCTGGAGATAATAGAGGACTGGGGAAACAAAAACCTTGTACAGTTCAACGCGCAGAAAACCCAAGCAGCCCTGTTTTCAAAAAAGACCAGCACCGGTGAGCCAAACATCATGCTATCTGGAAGTGCTGTCACATTGCAGAGCCAGTTGAACATCTTAGGAGTCACTGCAGAGACCAACATGTCTTGGCACAGTCACGTGGCAGATATAGCTAAAAGGGCGTCCCAAAAGCTTGGGGTGCTATTTCGTACAAGACATCTGTATACACCAAGCCAACTGCTGACACTCTACAAAGCCCAGATTCGACCAACTATGGAGTACTGCTCACATATATGGAGTGCGGCACCCAAACATACCTTAATGCTTTTGAACACCGTGCAAAAACGAGCTATCAAGCTGATCAATGACCCCGCACTTACCCGTAGTTTGGATAGTCTCGAACATCGAAGAACTGTGGGCGATCTATCTCTCTTCTACAGGTATTATCACGGAAAATGCTCTGAAGAGTTGGCACGTATGATCCCCACGGGAGTAGCACCTACTAGGCGAACACGTCAAACAGACGGTAACCATCAATTTGCTGTCAGAATAGAGGCGCCAAGAACCTCATTATATCAGAATTCATATCTCTGGAGAACAGCATCGCTGTGGAATAAACTCCCTGCGACAGTTTTCCCTGAAGGTTACAACCTGAACCGTTTCAAAACCAACACACACCAACATTTCCGCGAACTGGCCGCTTCTCGAGCGTGATAGGGACCTCCTTGCGAGTGCGCTTAACCGTAAAAAAAAAAAAAAAAAAAACAAGTACAAGAAGCCAAAGCAAAACCCTTAATGAATTATGAAGAATCATGTTTACACCCCAAATAATAATTTAACTATGTAGCATTAATACGAATAATAAAAATAATAAAAAATAACGAAAAAAAAGTTCTGCTTTCATTCTGGATTGAACTGGGGACCTTTAGATTTCCAGTCTAAGGCTCTCCCAATTGAACTATTTCGGTTCATGTTTATCACTTCTTATCAAACTTTGACTTAATTATTATTAAACAAGGTACAAGTAGAGGTCTGTACAAGAAGAAAAAGCAAAACCCTTAATGAATTATGAAGAATCATGTTTACACCCCAAATAATAATTTAACTATGTAGCACTAAATACGAATAATAAAAATAATAAAAAATAACCAAAAAAAAGTTCTGCTTTCACCCTGGATTGAACTGGGGACCTTTAGATTTCCAGTCTAAGGCTCTCCCAATTGAACTATTTCGGTTCATGTTTATCACTTCTTATCAAACTTTGGCTTAATTATTATTAAACAAGATACAAGTAGAGGTCTGTACAAGAAGCCAAAGCAAAACCCTTAATGAATTATGAAGAATCATGTTTACACCCCAAATAATAATTTAACTATGTAGCACTAAATACGAATAATAAAAATAATAAAAAATAACGAAAAAAAAGTTCTGCTTTCACCCTGGATTGAACTGGCGACCTTTAGATTTCCAGTCTAAGGCTCTCCCAATTGAACTATTTCGGTTCATGTTTATCACTTCTTATCAAACTTTGGCTTAATTATTATTAAACAAGGTACAAGTAGAGGTCTGTACAAGAAGCCACAGCAAATACCCTTAATAAATTATAAAGAATCATGTTTACACCCTAAATAATAATTTAAATATTTAGCACTAGAAACGAATAATAAAAATAATAAAAAATAACGAAAAAAAAAGTTTGGCTTTCACCCTGGATTGAACTGGGGACCTTTACATTTCCAGTCTAAGGCTCTCCCAATTGAACTATTTCGGTTCATGTTTATCACTTCTTATCAAACTTTGGCTTAATTATTATTAAACAAGGTACAAGTAGAGGTCTGTACAAGAAGCCAAAGCAAAACCCTTAATGAATTATGAAGAATCATGTTTACACCCCAAATAATAATTTAACTATGTAGCATTAATACGAATAATAAAAATAATAAAAAATAACGAAAAAAAAGTTCTGCTTTCACCCTGGATTGAGCTGGGGACCTTTAGATTTCCAGTCTAAGGCTCTCCCAATTGAACTATTTCGGTTCATGTTTATCACTTCTTATCAAACTTTGGCTTAATTATTATTAAACAAGGTACAAGTAGAGGTCTGTACAAGAATCCAAAGCAAAACCCTTAATGAATTATGAAGAATCATGTTTACACCCCAAATAATAATTTAACTATTTAGCACTAGAAACGAATAATAAAAATAATAAAAAATACCGAAAAAAAAGTTTGGCTTTCACCCTGGATTGAACTGGGGACCTTTAGATTTCCAGTCTAAGGCTTTCCCAATTGAACTATTTCGGTTCATGTTTATCACTTCTTATCAAACTTTGGCTTAATTATTATTAAACAAGGTACAAGTAGAGATCTGTACAAGAAGCCACA
Organism: Aspidapion aeneum; assembly: GCA_963576565.1. Classification (NCBI taxonomy): domain Eukaryota; kingdom Metazoa; phylum Arthropoda; class Insecta; order Coleoptera; family Brentidae; genus Aspidapion; species Aspidapion aeneum. Next base: position 45,885,232 of record OY755048.1, read on the forward strand.
GCAAATACCCTTAATAAATTATAAAGAATCATGTTTACACCCCAAATAATAATTTAACTATTTAGCACTAGAAACGAATAATAAAAATAATAAAAAATACCGAAAAAAAAGTTTGGCTTTCACCCTGGATTGAACTGGGGACCTTTAGATTTCCAGTCTAAGGCTCTCCCAATTGAACTATTTCGGTTCATGTTTATCACTTTTTATCAAACTTTGGCTTAATTATTATTAAACAAGGTACAAGTAGAGGTCTGTACAAGAAGCCAAAGCAAAACCCTTAATGAATTATGAAGAATCATGTTTACGACCCAAATAATAATTTAACTATGTAGCACTAAATACGAATAATAAAAATAATAAAAAATAACGAAAAAAAAGTTCTGCTTTCACTCTGGATTGAACTGGGGACCTTTAGATTTCCAGTCTAAGGCTCTCCCAATTGAACTATTTCGGTTCATGTTTATCACGTCTTATCAAACTTTGGCTTAATTATTATTAAACAAGGTACAAGTAGAGGTCTGTACAAGAAGCCACAGCAAATACCCTTAATAAATTATAAAGAATCATGTTTACACCCTAAATAATAATTTAACTATTTAGCACTAGAAACGAATAATAAAAATAATAAAAAATAACGAAAAAAAAAGTTTGGCTTTCACCCTGGATTGAACTGGGGACCTTTAGATTTCGAGTCTAAGGCTCTCCCAATTGAACTATTTCGGTTCATGTTTATCACTTCTTATCAAACTTTGGCTTAATTATTATTAAACAAGGTACAAGTAGAGGTCTGTACAAGAAGCCAAAGCAAAACCCTTAATGAATTATGAAGAATCATGTTTACACCCCAAATAAAAATTTAACTATGTAGCACTAAATACGAATAATAAAAATAATAAAAAATAACGAAAAAAAAGTTCTGCTTTCACCCTGGATTGAACTGGGGACCTTTAGATTTCCAGTCTAAGGCTCTCCCAATTGAACTATTTCGGTTCATGTTTATCACTTCTTATCAAACTTTGGCTTAATTATTATTAAACAAGGTACAAGTAGAGGTCTGTACAAGAAGAAAAAGCAAAACCCTTAATGAATTATGAAGAATCATGTTTACACCCCAAATAATAATTTAACTATGTAGCACTAAATACGAATAATAAAAATAATAAAAAATAACCAAAAAAAAGTTCTGCTTTCACCCTGGATTGAACTGGGGACCTTTAGATTTCCAGTCTAAGGCTCTCCCAATTGAACTATTTCGGTTCATGTTTATCACTTCTTATCAAACTTTGGCTTAATTATTATTAAACAAGATACAAGTAGAGGTCTGTACAAGAAGCCAAAGCAAAACCCTTAATGAATTATGAATAATCATGTTTACACCCCAAATAATAATTTAACTATGTAGCACTAAATACGAATAATAAAAATAATAAAAAATAACGAAAAAAAAGTTCTGCTTTCACCCTGGATTGAACTGGGGACCTTTAGATTTCCAGTCTAAGGCTCTCCCAATTGAACTATTTCGGTTCATGTTTATCACTTCTTATCAAACTTTGGCTTAATTATTATTAAACAAGGTACAAGTAGAGGTCTGTACAAGAAGCCACAGCAAATACCCTTAATAAATTATAAAGAATCATGTTTACACCCTAAATAATAATTTAAATATTTAGCACTAGAAACGAATAATAAAAATAATAAAAAATAACGAAAAAAAAAGTTTGGCTTTCACCCTGGATTGAACTGGGGACCTTTAGATTTCCAGTCTAAGGCTCTCCCAATTGAACTATTTCGGTTCATGTTTATCACTTCTTATCAAACTTTGGCTTAATTATTATTAAACAAGGTACAAGTAGAGGTCTGTACAAGAAGCCAAAGCAAAACCCTTAATGAATTATGAAGAATCATGTTTACACCCCAAATAATAATTTAACTATGTAGCATTAATACGAATAATAAAAATAATAAAAAATAACGAAAAAAAAGTTCTGCTTTCACCCTGGATTGAGCTGGGGACCTTTAGATTTCCAGTCTAAGGCTCTCCCAATTGAACTATTTCGGTTCATGTTTATCACTTCTTATCAAACTTTGGCTTAATTATTATTAAACAAGGTACAAGTAGAGGTCTGTACAAGAATCCAAAGCAAAACCCTTAATGAATTATGAAGAATCATGTTTACACCCCAAATAATAATTTAACTATTTAGCACTAGAAACGAATAATAAAAATAATAAAAAATACCGAAAAAAAAGTTTGGCTTTCACCCTGGATTGAACTGGGGACCTTTAGATTTCCAGTCTAAGGCTTTCCCAATTGAACTATTTCGGTTCATGTTTATCACTTCTTATCAAACTTTGGCTTAATTATTATTAAACAAGGTACAAGTAGAGATCTGTACAAGAAGCCACAGCAAATACCCTTAATAAATTATAAAGAATCATGTTTACACCCCAAATAATAATTTAACTATTTAGCACTAGAAACGAATAATAAAAATAATAAAAAATACCGAAAAAAAAGTTTGGCTTTCACCCTGGATTGAACTGGGGACCTTTAGATTTCCAGTCTAAGGCTCTCCCAATTGAACTATTTCGGTTCATGTTTATCACTTTTTATCAAACTTTGGCTTAATTATTATTAAACAAGGTACAAGTAGAGGTCTGTACAAGAAGCCAAAGCAAAACCCTTAATGAATTATGAAGAATCATGTTTACGACTCAAATAATAATTTAACTATGTAGCACTATATACGAATAATAAAAATAATAAAAAGTAACGAAAAAAAAGTTCTGCTTTCACTCTGGATTGAACTGGGGACCTTTAGATTTCCAGTCTAAGGCTCTCCCAATTGAACTATTTCGGTTCATGTTTATCACGTCTTATCAAACTTTGGCTTAATTATTATTAAACAAGGTACAAGTAGAGGTCTGTACAAGAAGCCACAGCAAATACCCTTAATAAATTATAAAGAATCATGTTTACACCCTAAATAATAATTTAACTATTTAGCACTAGAAACGAATAATAAAAATAATAAAAAATAACGAAAAAAAAAGTTTGGCTTTTACCCTGGATTGAACTGGGGACCTTTAGATTTCCAGTCTAAGGCTCTCCCAATTGAACTATTTCGGTTCATGTTTATCACTTCTTATCAAACTTTGGCTTAATTATTATTAAACAAGGTACAAGTAGAGGTCTGTACAAGAAGCCAAAGCAAAACCCTTAATGAATTATGAAGAATCATGTTTACACCCCAAATAAAAATTTAACTATGTAGCACTAAATACGAATAATAAAAATAATAAAAAATAACGAAAAAAAAGTTCTGCTTTCACCCTGGATTGAACTGGAGACCTTTAGATTTCCAGTCTAAGGCTCTCCCAATTGAACTATTTTGGTTCATGTTTATCACTTCTTATCAAACTTTGGCTTAATTATTATTAAACAAGGTACAAGTAGAGGTCTGTACAAGAAGCCAAAGCAAAACCCTTAATGAATTATGAAGAATCATGTTTACACCTGGGGCTCCCTGGTGGTCCAGAAAGGAGAGTTGTCTGGAATTTAACGGTGTCAGATGTGGACTGTAATTTTAAGGGAATAAGGTCATAGGCTAAGCTGGTACAAGGGATTCTGAAATGGTCTAGTTTACCTTCTAGGTTAGTGTAGCAATAAACAAATGTATGTAAGGTAAAAATAATGCATTTTCACTTACCATTTTTATACAGGAAGTGGAACTCATGGGAGGACACGCTGTTTAACCGTATTCTTTGCACCCACATTCATGTGGTAGGAGAGTCGCTAACACGCGTGTATTATCGTTCGAAGGCGAAACGGTTCTCTCTGGTCCGGCAGCAGGTATCGCTGCTGCGTTCATTCTCCCACATGTCGCCCAGTGGCGTCGTTAATCCATAGGCGTAGGAGAAAAGGGAATAAGTAGGAGGGAATGAGATTACGAAGGTCCATATTAAAGGAACTAGGAACCTTAGTAATTCAAAATGCATTTTATGTAAAGTAAATTGATTATAGCAAATTGTAATATTTGCCTTTAAAACCGCGGGAGTTTCAAATGCAAATAACCCAGTAATTTTAAGTACTTAATTAGTTAATTAATACTAAATAAACAAAAAATAGAAAATGCTCTAGTAAATCACCAAATAGCCTAATTCGAACCAATTTGGTAAATTATAGTAAAAAGAACATATTTACAAAAAGGAAGGCGGGACGAACCATTTCCCACCCCCCTGAGAATGCCCAGGGGCATTTCAGAGAGTTTAATTTGTAGGCAGGGCGCATAGTTTTACCAAAGGCCGTTTGTAGGTACCTTTAGTAGTCTTTACAATAGCAACCCGTGGAACATTATCAGAACCTTTAATAAGGTCTTCAATGCGGCCTAGGGGCCAATCCAATGGAGTGGAATTTTCATCTTTGATCAGTACCATAGTACCAATATCAATGGAAGCAAGAGGTTGGTGCCATTTGGCTCGCTGTTGCAAAGTGTGCAAATATTCGCGATGCCAGCGAATCCAAAAATCGCGGTGCATTCTTTGCAACAGTTGCCACCTGGACAGCCTGTTTAACGCAATATCGCAGTAGTTTGGATCGGGTATTGTACCTGGAGGCCTCAAATTTAAAAATTATTAGGAGTCAAGACCGCCAGATCAGTAGGATCGGTGCTTAAGGCACATAAAGGACGTGAGTTCATTATGGCTTCAACTTGGGTTAAAACCGTATTTAATTCCTCATAGGTGAGTATTTGATTTCCAACTACCCTGTGAAGATGAGTCTTTAAAGATTTAATGTTTGATTCCCAAATGCCTCCCATGTGGGGAGCAGCAGGTGGGTTAAAAGACCAAACTATACCTTCCCCCTTCACGCAATCAGAAAAAATTTGTCGCAAGTATTTTTCAGAGGCCACGAAGTTGGTCCCGCAGTCTGAAGAGATCTTTGAGCATAGTCCTCTTCTAGCTATGAAGCGGCGCAGAGCAGCCAGAAAGGCTTCTGATGTCATATCAGAGACTAACTCTAAATGCACGGCTTTAACAGCGCAACAGATAAATAAACAGACATATGCTTTCATGGTTTTTGCACCTCTGGTCCGACCAAGAGTAATCGTGAACGGACCACAAAAATCTATACCTACATTTTCGAACACCTTTGCTTCGGAAACTCTAAATTTCGGTAGGTGACCCATAGGGGGTTGAAGGGAGTTAGGTTTAGTTTTCCAGCAAGTATGGCAAGAACTTAAAACTTTTCTCACTACCTTTTTAGCAGACAATACCCAGAAGTTTTGCATTAGTAAAAAAGTTGTGGTCTGTATACCACAATGAAGATTGCTGCGATGCAAATCTAAAATCAGTAATTCAGTGAATTTTGCACTAGAAGGCAAAAGAATTGGAAATTTTTTATCGTATGATAAATTTGAATGGCATAAACGGCCTCCAACACGAAGCAAATCGTAGCTTTCATTATGCAAAAATGGACATAATTTTTGAAAAGCTTTTGGAAGCTGTTTCTTATCTTTTAGTAATTCAATTTCCTTTTGGAAAGAAAAAGATTGTACGCATTTCGAAATAAAAAGTAAGCTTTTGTAGTAATCCTGATTTGTAAGGTAATCAGTAGCAAAATTGTATGAGGGATTTTTAAACTTTTGTAACCCTCGCAAAAAGTAAGCAACTATTCTCTTAATTTTAAAAAGAGAACTGTATTTTTCAAACAAGTTGTTTACATAATATTCAACTGTTTGTTCGCAAGTAAAAACGTTAAAAATATTTTTTCGCTGTTCTTCCAAAACTGCATTCCCATCGTAAGTAACTGTCATAAAATCCCAAGTATTTGTAGGTTGGTTTAGAAAAGAAGGCCCTTCTAACCAAAAATAAAATCTTTGTAAATCAGAGGGATACATTTCCCTAGTACCGCAGTCAGCAGGATTTTGTTCAGTAGGAACATAATGCCAAAACTCAGGGCTAATTCTTCCTTGTATATAGGCAGTTCTATTCGAAACAAATGCTTTAAATTTGTGAGGAGATCCCTGAATCCAAGATAAGGTCACTGTGCTATCAGTAAAAGCAAGAATTTTATCAAATTTAATTTTTTCCGAGAACGTTTCTAGTAAAAAATCCATTAATTTAGCCAACAAAACAGCTCCTAAAAGCTCTAGTCTTGGTAAAGTTAGTTTACGACGCAACGGTGCGACTCTAGATTTACTACAAACAAAAAAAACTTTAATGTTTCCATCAGAATAAAAAATTCGAATATAAGCGACAGCACAATAGGCCCGTTCTGAACTATCGCAAAATCCTACTAGCTGGATTTGACTAGCATTAGGCAAAATTATTTGACGAGGAATTTTAACAGAATGCAAAAACTTTAATTCATTTTTAAATTTTTCCCATTTAAAAACAATTTCCGGACTGACAGGGTCGTCCCAGTTTAAGTCTTCTGCCCAGCAGTATTGAACAATTAATTTTAAAATTAAAACTATTGGCGCCAAAAAAGACAGAGGGTCGTAAATGCGGGCCAAATTACTTAAAATTGTTCTTTTAGTGCATGTTTGGAGAGAACAGTCGAAAGTATAAAAAAATTCATCAGTATGAGGGTTCCAATTTAAACCGAGAATTTTCAAAGTTGAATTTTCAGCATCTAAATCGAGAGAAAGAGCCTTCATCGAAATGTGTGACTCAGGAAGATCGGATAGTAACTCGGGACAATTGCTCGCCCATTTACGCAATTCGAATCCACCTCGGCTAAGTAGCTCGATTAATTGATTTTTCATCTCAGTGGCCTTAAAAAAGTCATCACTTCCCGAAATCACATCATCGACAAAAACTGCCTCCTCAATGATTTTTGAGGCAAGAGGAAGGTCCTCATGCTCTCTAGCAAGTTGCAGCAAAGTTCTGATAGCCAAAAAGGGGCTACAAGAGACCCCGAATAAAACTCTATTTATTTCGAAGTCTTGAATAGGCTGGTTAGGATCAAACCTCCAAACTATTCTTTGAAAATTAGTTTGACTAGGGTCAACTAAAATCATCCTGTACATTTGACGGATGTCGCAACAAAAGCAAAATTTATGCAAACGATAAAGTAATAAAATTTTTTGTAAGTCCCTTTGTAAAGGGGGCCCAGTATAAACAGCGTTGTTGAGCGAGATTTTGCCAGGGGCGTGCATGCTCGCATCAAAAACCACCCTCAGGGGGGTGCTAGTAGAATCTTTTTTAAACACCGCATGGTGTGCAATATAAAAATGATTTGAAATTTCGGTCGGCAAAGGTGCAGAAACCGGTTGCATATGATTATTATCTAAATAATCTTGTAAAACAGAGCTGTAGGCAGCATAAAAATCAGGGTTTTGTAGCAATTTCTTCTCAAGGGAGAAAAAACGACGTACGGCAATGGATCGAGTGTCGCCAAAATCTGGAGCAGTAACTTTAAATGGTAAAGATACAATATATCTCCCCTCCTCATTTTTTGAGGTAGTTTTCAAAAAATAATTTTCGCAAAACTCATCTTCGGGGTCAATGGCCTTGACATTAGGTATGTCATCTATTTGCCAAAATCGTTGTAGATTTTTATCTAAATTGACAAAAGAATCGCTCATTGACGTAGTAAAAAATGTTTTAATTTGATTTGTAGTTGAAGGTGAAAGTGAAAGATTGCCCATTATTCCCCAACCAAAAATAGTATTAATGCAGACGGGGTTGTTGGGTCCCGTAGACAAACGACCATCTAGCAAAATGTAAGGGTACACATCGCCGCCCAACAATAAATCAATTTTATCGCTTTTATTAAAGCCTGGGTCAGCTAGTGCTAAGTTGGCGAGAAAAGGAAAACTTTTAATCGAAAATGAGGAATGAGGTAAATCACTACAAATTTTATCAAGTATTATCGCATCAAAATTAAAAACAAAATTATTATCACGCAAAGAGGATATATTGCAATTAATTCCAGATTTTGCCGAAGTTGTCATTCGATCTAAGCTTTGTAGAGTCATGGCGATATTAAATTTAGGAAGGCCCAAACTATCAGCACATGACTTAGATATAAATGAAGATTGAGCACCAGAGTCACAGATGGCGCGCACTGTGTGCCAATTTTGAAAAACATCCTGTATTTGTATTAAAGCGGTACAGAGAAGTACTTCGCGATCATTTAAAGACATACCAGTAACAATGGTGTTAGTGGTTCTATTAAATTCGGTAGCCACGGGGCTCCTCGGGGGTTGCACTGCAGAAGTAGAGGGGCTACTCGCAGAACTAGGTGTAGAATTAATAGGAAAAAAATGTAAGAGACTGTGATGAAATTGGCCACAATGTAAACATCTTTTTTCTGATTTGCATTGCTGGGGTAAATTATGCTTTGAGGCCAAACAGTTGACACACGCTTTATGTTGTTTAACAATCTCAAAACGTTGCTGGGGAGTTTTCGCCAAAAAATTAGGACATCTGTATATTATATGATCGCCACTTTTACAGAGAAAACAAAAATTTTGAGGGTTTGGAGTATTATTTAAGCCACTTTGGCCATTTGGAGACTGGGAGGCATTTTTGGAGGCTCTCTGAGTATTAGCAAACAAAGCAGATCGATTTTGAAACTTTGCTTGATTTTTCTGACCTGAAATTGACAAATCTTTATTTTTTAAGTAATCTTGAGTTTGTTGTATTTGTTCCAACGCAATGCAATGGCTAGAAACAAAAGCACGAATTTTATCATAAGAGGGGATCTCATTGGAGCAATAATTTTGCTCAAATGCCTTGCGCGTGGTTGGGTCCAACCTATCCAAGAGCATTTGTGCCATAATATAATCCCAAAACTCCGTTTTAAAACCCATGACTTTTAAAGCACTTAAGTTTTTCGAAAAACAATCAAGCAAATTCCTCAAATTCGTAGCATTCTCTTTAGTAAGAGGAGAGAAGCCTTCAATTGCCTTCCAGTGAAGGTAAGCTTGTAATCGTTTATTTGTATACCTATCCACCAAGGTGTGGTAGGCATTTAAATAATTTTCAGCAAGGATAGGAATGTCAGAAATGACATCCAGGGCAGGGCCCTTTAAATTAGAAAAAAGCAAATTGAATTTTTCAAAGTTTCCCAGCGACCTATTATTGTGCACGGTAGCATTAAAGGCTTGCAAAAAGGTTGGAAACTCCTTAAATTCCCCTTGAAAAAGAGGTATTTTTATCCTAGGCAGTAAACCATGCTGGTTTGTGGAGGCACAGGGACTGCCCATGGGATTTATCGTACTGCTCAAAAGCCCTCCATCTTCAAAGGGTAGTTCGAAAAGTTCGTAAAATATAGTGGAAATCTCGTCACAGCGTTTGCAAAAGTCCATAGACACTTTGGTTTCTACTACTAAGCGATCCTCATCAGAGGCTACCAACGTCAACAAAGTATTATGGTGCTTTTCAAAATCTTTTTTGATTTTTGACAATGTCCGAAATTTGACTTTAAAGCCGCTGTGATAGGCAGGGTCATTTTTTGCGAGGGTCGCGGATTCAATGATCAAATTTAGCTGTGAAATCGCACTATAGCGCAAGGCTTTAGCCTTTAAAATTTTATCCGAACTAGACATGATTTAAAAAAAAATCCAAAAAATAATTGACAAAAATTAGGTAAACTGAAAAAAAAATCAAAATTTGGACACCCTGTATAAATATTAATGTCCTACGTTTAATTACAATAATCAAACTATAAGCGCACAAAAGTAAAGAAAATACCCGATGCAAACTAATGATAACAAAAAAACTTGTGTATAAGTTTTTTTATCTTCGCCTCGCGAATTCAAATAAGTAGGTACCTACTATGTATTATATTTAAAAATAAATACCTACAAATCAAAAGCATTTAATTTGGTAAAACTATTTATCTGCCTTTACACGAAAACAAATTCTCAAGTTAAGAATTAAATTTCCTTCAAAATTTATTATGCACGCAAAAAATGGATACAATCATAGCCATTTGCAGACAGATATTATAATAGTAAATTAGAAATAGATATATTCATAGCAATTTTTACGCAAAAACGAATATAGTAAAGCATCCGCAATCGGATATAGTCATAGCAATTTGCAATAAGCAAAAATGAATATGGCAATTTGGAGATTTTTTTTCGAGCAAATTGGATATAATTATAGCAATCCACAAATGTGAAGGCACAACGGCTAAAATAATAGCACTTTGCAGACACTATTTTAAACTATTTCCAGTGACAAACAAAAAAAACACCCAAATACCATACGGTTTTTTTTTTTTTACAAAAAAGAAACGAAAAAACTTGATTTATTCGAAACAAAAAAAAGCATAGTAGTTTACAGATTTTATCTGTGTTTGGTTTTTCGCATGAAAAGGTTAAATTTATTGGTAAAAATATTTAATTTTTACACAAAAAAAATCGCAAAATGTATTTTAGAAACCTAGGGGTTTTCTAAAGTAGGCATGTAAGAAAAACAAGGGTTTTTCTTGCATTTGTTTTTACACAAAAAAAAATCGCAAAATGTATTTTAGAAACCTAGGGGTTTTCTAAAGTAGGCATGTAAGAAAAACAAGGGTTTTTCTTGCATTTAAAACCAGTAAAAAAGGCATTTAGGAAAAACAAGGGTTTTTCTTGCATTTGAAACCAGTAAAAAAAACTAACCTAAAAAGGCAAAAAAACGATTCCAGAAATCCGGGTCGCTAAGGATCAAAAATGGGGCTCCCTGGTGGTCCAGAAAGGAGAGTTGTCTGGAATTTAACGGTGTCAGATGTGGACTGTAATTTTAAGGGAATAAGGTCATAGGCTAAGCTGGTACAAGGGATTCTGAAATGGTCTAGTTTACCTTCTAGGTTAGTGTAGCAATAAACAAATGTATGTAAGGTAAAAATAATGCATTTTCACTTACCATTTTTATACAGGAAGTGGAACTCATGGGAGGACACGCTGTTTAACCGTATTCTTTGCACCCACATTCATGTGGTAGGAGAGTCGCTAACACGCGTGTATTATCGTTCGAAGGCGAAACGGTTCTCTCTGGTCCGGCAGCAGGTATCGCTGCTGCGTTCATTCTCCCACATGTCGCCCAGTGGCGTCGTTAATCCATAGGCGTAGGAGAAAAGGGAATAAGTAGGAGGGAATGAGATTACGAAGGTCCATATTAAAGGAACTAGGAACCTTAGTAATTCAAAATGCATTTTATGTAAAGTAAATTGATTATAGCAAATTGTAATATTTGCCTTTAAAACCGCGGGAGTTTCAAATGCAAATAACCCAGTAATTTTAAGTACTTAATTAGTTAATTAATACTAAATAAACAAAAAATAGAAAATGCTCTAGTAAATCACCAAATAGCCTAATTCGAACCAATTTGGTAAATTATAGTAAAAAGAACATATTTACAAAAAGGAAGGCGGGACGAACCAACACCCCAAATAATAATTTAACTATGTAGCACTAAATACGAATAATAAAAATAATAAAAAATAACGAAAAAAAAGTTCTGCTTTCACCCTGGATTGAACTGGGGACCTTTAGATTTCCAGTCTAAGGCTCTCCCAATTGAACTATTTCGGTTCATGCTTATCACTTCTTATCAAACTTTGGCTTAATTATTATTAAATAGGGTACAAGCAGGTATACTCAAACCTAGGTACAATAAGAGCGCTATTTTAGGCTTCCACTTACGGACCCATGCTAGGTGTGTCCCGTGGCGCGTCATTAGTTAGCCAACCAATTAACATTCCCTCAGGGGTTTCTTAGTTCTTCCTAGAGATCTGTACAAGAAGCCACAGCAAAACCCTTAATAAATTATTAAGAATCATGTTTACACCTCAAATAATAATATAACTATGTAGCACTAGATACAAATAATAAAAAAATAAAAAATAACTAAAAAAAAAGTTCTGTTTTCACCCTGGATTGAACTGGGGACCTTTAGATTTCCAGTCTAAGGCTCTCCCAATTGAACTATTTCGGTTCATGTTTATCACTTTTTATCAAACTTTGGCTTAATTATTATTAAACAAGGTACAAGTAGAGGTCTGTACAAGAAGCCACAGCAAATACCCTTAATAAATTATAAAGAATCATGTTTACACCCCAAATAATAATTTAACTATGTACCATTAATACGAATAATAAAAATAATAAAAAATAACGAAAAAAAAGTTCTGCTTTCACCCTGGATTGAACTGGGGACCTTTAGATTTCCAGTCTAAGGCTCTCCCAATTGAACTATTTCGGTTAATGTTTATCACTTCTTATCAAACTTTGGCTTAATTATTATTAAATAGGGTACAAGCAGGTATACTCAAACCTAGGTACAATAAGAGCGCTATTTTAGGCTTCCACTTACGGACCCATGCTAGGTGTGTCCCGTGGCGCGTCATTAGTTAGCCAACCAATTAACATTCCCTCAGGGGTTTCTTAGTTCTTCCTAGAGATCTGTACAAGAAGCCACAGCAAACACCCTTAATAAATTATAAAGAATCATGTTTACACCTTAAATAATAATTTAACTATTTAGCACTAGAAACGAATAATAAAAATAATAAAAAATAACGAAAAAAAAAGTTTGGCTTTCACCCTGGATTGAACTGGGGACCTTTAGATTTCCAGTCTAAGGCTCTCCCAATTGAACTATTTCGGTTCATGTTTATCACTTCTTATCAAACTTTGGCTTAGATATTACTAAACAAGGTACAAGTAGAGGTCTGTACAAGAAGCCAAAGCAAAACCCTTAATGAATTATGAAGAATCATGTTTACACCCCAAATAATAATTTAACTATGTAGCATTAATACGAATAATAAAAATAATAAAAAATAACGAAAAAAAAGTTCTGCTTTCACCCTGGATTGAACTGGGGACCTTTAGATTTCCAGTCTAAGGCTCCCCCAATTGAACTATTTCGGTTCATGTTTATCACTTCTTATCAAACTTTGGCTTAATTATTATTAAACAACGTACAAGTAGAGGTCTGTACAAGAAGCCAAAGCAAAACCCTTAATGAATTATGAAGAATCATGTTTACACCCCAAATAATAATTTAACTATGTACCACTAAATACGAATAATAAAAATAATAAAAAAATAACGAAAAAAAAGTCCTGCTTTCACCCTGGATTGAACTAGGGACCTTTAGATTTCCAGTCTTAGGCTCTCCCAATTGAACTATTTCGGTTCATGTTTATCACTTCTTATCAAACTTTGGCTTAATTATTATTAAACAAGGTACAAGTAGAGGTCTGTACAAGAAGCCACAGCAAATACCCTTAATAAATTATAAAGAATCATGTTTACACCCCAAATAATAATTTAACTATTTAGCACTAGAAACGAATAATAAAAATAATAAAAAGTACCGAAAAAAAAGTTTGGCTTTCACCCTGGATTGAACTGGGGACCTTTAGATTTCCAGTCTAAGGCTCTCCCAATTGAACTATTTCGGTTCATGTTTATCACTTCTTAACAAACTTTGGCTTAATTATTATTAAATAGGGTACAAGCAGGTATACTCAAACCTAGGTACAATAAGAGCGCTATTTTAGGCTTCCACTTACGGACCCATGCTAGGTGTGTCCTATGGCGCGTCTTTAGTTAGCCAACCAATTAACATTCCCTCAGGGGTTTCTTAGTTCTTCCTAGAGATCTGTAGCACAGCAAAACCCTTAATAAATTATTAAGAATCATGTTTACACCCCAAATAATAATATAACTATGTAGCACTAGATACAAATAATAAAAATAAAAAAAAATAACGAAAAAAAAAGTTTTGTTTTTACCCTGGATTGAACTGGGGACCTTTAGATTTCCAGTCTAAGGCTCTCCCAATTGAACTATTTCGGTTCATGTTTATCACTTCTTATCAAACTTTGGCTTAATTATTATTAAACAAGGTACAAGTAGAGGTCTGTACAAGAAGCCAAAGCAAAACCCTTAATGAATTATGAAGAATCACGTTTACACCCCAAATAATAATTTAACTATGTAGCACTAAATACGAATAATAAAAATAATAAAAAATAACGAAAAAAAAGTTCTGCTTTCACCCTGGATTGAACTAGGGACCTTTAGATTTCCAGTCTAAGGCTCTCCCAATTGAACTATTTCGGTTCATGTTTATCACTTCTTATCAAACTTTGGCTTAATTATTATTAAACAAGGTACAAGTAGAGGTCTGTACATGAAGCCACAGCAAATACCCTTAATAAATTATAAAGAATCATGTTTACACCCCAAATAATAATTTAAATATTTAGCACTAGAAACGAATAATAAAAATAATAAAAAATACCGAAAAAAAAGTTTGGCTTTCACCCTGGATTGAACTGGGGACCTTTAGATTTCCAGTCTAAGGCTTTCCCAATTGAACTATTTCGGTTCATGTTTATCACTTCTTATCAAACTTTGGCTTAATTATTATTAAACAAGGTACAAGTAGAGATCTGTACAAGAAGCCACAGCAAAACCCTTAATAAATTATTAAGAATCATGTTTACACCTCAAATAATAATATAACTATGTAGCACTAGATACGAATAATAAAAATAATAAAAAATAACGAAAAAAAAGTTCTGCTTTCACCCTGGATTGAACTGGGGACCTTTAGATTTCCAGTCTAAGGCTCTCCCAATTGAACTATTTCGGTTCATGTTTATCACTTCTTATCAAACTTTGGCTTAATTATTATTAAACAACGTACAAGTAGAGGTCTGTACAAGAAGCCAAAGCAAAACCCTTAATGAATTATGAAGAATCATGTTTACACCCCAAATAATAATTTAACTATGTACCACTAAATACGAATAATAAAAATAATAAAAAAATAACGAAAAAAAGTTCTGCTTTCACCCTGGATTGAACTAGGGACCTTTAGATTTCCACTCTTAGGCTCTCCCAATTGAACTATTTCGGTTCATGTTTATCACTTCTTATCAAACTTTGGCTTAATTATTATTAAACAAGGTACAAGTAGAGGTCTGTACAAGAAGCCACAGCAAATACCCTTAATAAATTATAAAGAATCATGTTTACACCCCAAATAATAATTTAACTATTTAGCACTAGAAACGAATAATAAAAATAATAAAAAGTACCGAAAAAAAAGTTTGGCTTTCACCCTGGATTGAACTGGGGACCTTTAGATTTCCAGTCTAAGGCTCTCCCAATTGAACTATTTCGGTTCATGTTTATCACTTCTTATCAAACTTTGGCTTAATTATTATTAAATAGGGTACAAGCAGGTATACTCAAACCTAGGTACAATAAGAGCGCTATTTTAGGCTTCCACTTACGGACCCATGCTAGGTGTGTCCTATGGCGCGTCTTTAGTTAGCCAACCAATTAACATTCCCTCAGGGGTTTCTTAGTTCTTCCTAGAGATCTGTACCACAGCAAAACCCTTAATAAATTATTAAGAATCATGTTTACACCCCAAATAATAATATAACTATGTAGCACTAGATACAAATAATAAAAATAAAAAAAAATAACGAAAAAAAAAGTTCTGTTTTCACCCTGGATTGAACTGGGGACCTTTAGATTTCCAGTCTAAGGCTCTCCCAATTGAACTATTTCGGTTCATGTTTATCACGTCTTATCAAACTTTGGCTTAATTATTATTAAACAAGGTACAAGTAGAGGTCTGTACAAGAAGCCACAGCAAATACCCTTAATAAATTATAAAGAATCATGTTTACACCCTAAATAATAATTTAACTATTTAGCACTAGAAACGAATAATAAAAATAATAAAAAATAACGAAAAAAAAGTTTGGTTTTCACCCTGGATTGAACTGGGGACCTTTAGATTTCCAGTCTAAGGCTCTACCAATTGAACTATTTCGGGTTATGTTTATCACTTCTTATCAAACTTTGGCTTAATTATTATTAAACAAGGTACAAGTAGAGGTCTGTACAAGAAGCCAAAGCAAAACCCTTAATGAATTATGAAGAATCACGTTTACACCCCAAATAAAAATTTAACTATGTAGCACTAAATACGAATAATAAAAATAATAAAAAATAACGAAAAAAAAGTTCTGCTTTCACCCTGGATTGAACTGGAGACCTTTAGATTTCCAGTCTAAGGCTCTCCCAATTGAACTATTTCGGTTCATGTTTATCACTTCTTATCAAACTTTGGCTTAATTATTATTAAACAAGGTACAAGTAGAGGTCTGTACAAGAAGCCAAAGCAAAACCCTTAATGAATTATGAAGAATCACGTTTACATCCCAAATAATAATTTAACTATGTAGCACTAAATACGAATAATAAAAATAATAAAAAATAACGAAAAAAAAGTTCTGCTTTCACCCTGGATTGAACTAGGGACCTTTAGATTTCCAGTCTAAGGCTCTCCCAATTGAACTATTTCGGTTCATGTTTATCACTTCTTATCAAACTTTGGCTTAATTTTTATTAAACAAGGTACAAGTAGAGGTCTGTACAAGAAGCCACAGCAAATACCCTTAATAAATTATAAAGAATCATGTTCACACCCCAAGTAATAATTTAACTATTTAGCACTAGAAACGAATAATAAAAATAATAAAAAATAACAAAAAAAAAAGTTTGGTTTTCACCCTGGATTGAACTGGGGACCTTTAGATTTCCAGTCTAAGGCTCTACCAATTGAACTATTTCGGTTCATGTTTATCACTTCTTATCAAACTTTGGCTTAATTATTATTAAACAAGGTACAAGTAGAGGTCTGTACAAGAAGCCAAAGCAAAACCCTTAATGAATTATGAAGAATCACGTTTACACCCCAAATAAAAATTTAACTATGTAGCACTAAATACGAATAATAAAAATAATAAAAAATAACGAAAAAAAAGTTCTGCTTTCACCCTGGATTGAACTGGAGACCTTTAGATTTCCAGTCTAAGGCTCTCCCAATTGAACTATTTCGGTTCATGTTTATCACTTCTTATCAAACTTTGGCTTAATTATTATTAAACAAGGTACAAGTAGAGGTCTGTACAAGAAGCCAAAGCAAAACCCTTAATGAATTATGAAGAATCACGTTTACACCCCAAATAATAATTTAACTATGTAGCACTAAATACGAATAATAAAAATAATAAAAAATAACGAAAAAAAAGTTCTGCTTTCACCCTGGATTGAACTAGGGACCTTTAGATTTCCAGTCTAAGGCTCTCCCAATTGAACTATTTCGGTTCATGTTTATCACTTCTTATCAAACTTTGGCTTAATTATTATTAAACAAGGTACAAGTAGAGGTCTGTACAAGAAGCCACAGCAAATACCCTTAATAAATTATAAAGAATCATGTTTACACCCCAAATAATAATTTAACTATTTAGCACTAGAAACGAATAATAAAAATAATAAAAAATACCGAAAAAAAAGTTTGGCTTTCACCCTGGATTGAACTGGGGACCTTTAGATTTCCAGTCTAAGGCTTTCCCAATTGAACTATTTCGGTTCATGTTTATCACTTCTTATCAAACTTTGGCTTAATTATTATTAAACAAGGTACAAGTAGAGATCTGTACAAGAAGCCACAGCAAATCCCTTAATAAATTATTAAGAATCATGTTTACACCTCAAATAATAATATAACTATGTAGCACTAGATACAAATAATAAAAAAAATAAAAAATAACGAAAAAAAAAGTTCTGTTTTCACCCTGGATTGAACTGGGGACCTTTAGATTTCCAGTCTAAGGCTCTCCCAATTGAACTATTTCGGTTCATGTTTATCACTTTTTATCAAACTTTGGCTTAATTATTATTAAACAAGGTACAAGTAGAGGTCTGTACAAGAAGCCAAAGCAAAACCCTTAATGAATTATGAAGAATCATGTTTACGACCCAAATAATAATTTAACTATGTAGCACTAAATACGAATAATAAAAATAATAAAAAATAACGAAAAAAAAGTTCTGCTTTCACTCTGGATTGAACTGGGGACCTTTAGATTTCCAGTCTAAGGCTCTCCCAATTGAACTATTTTGGTTCATGTTTATCACTTCTTATCAAACTTTGGCTTAATTATTATTAAACAACGTACAAGTAGAGGTCTGTACAAGAAGCCAAAGCAAAACCCTTAATGAACTATGAAGAATCATGTTTACACCCCAAATAATAATATAACTATGTAGCACTAGATACAAATAATAAAAAAATTAAAAATAACGAAAAAAAAAAGTTCTGTTTTCACCCTGGATTGAACTGGGGACCTTTAGATTTCCAGTCTAAGGCTCTCCCAATTGAACTATTTCGGTTCATGTTTATCACTTTTTATCAAACTTTGGCTTAATTATTATTAAACAAGGTACAAGTAGAGGTCTGTACAAGAAGCCACAGCAAATACCCTTAATAAATTATAAAGAATCATGTTTACAACCCAAATAATAATTTAACTATTTAGCACTAGAAACGAATAATAAAAATAATAAAAAATAACGAAAAAAAAGTTCTGCTTTCACCCTGGATTGAACTGGGGACCTTTAGATTTCCAGTCTAAGGCTCTCCCAATTGAACTATTTCGGTTCATGTTTATCACTTCTTATCAAACTTTGGCTTAATTATTATTAAATAGAGTACAAGCAGGTATACTCAAACCTAGGTACAATAAGAGCGCTATTTTAGGCTTCCACTTACGGACCCATGCTAGGTGTGTCCCGTGGCGCGTCATTAGTTAGCCAACCAATTAACATTCCCTCAGGGGTTTCTTTGTTCTTCCTAGAGATCTGTACAAGAAGCCACAGCAAAACCCTTAATAAATTATTAAGAATCATGTTTACACCTCAAATAATAATATAACTATGTAGCACTAGATACAAATAATAAAAAAATTAAAAATAACGAAAAAAAAAGTTCTGTTTTCACCCTGGATTGAACTGGGGACCTTTAGATTTCCAGTCTAAGGCTCTCCCAATTGAACTATTTCGGTTCATGTTTATCACTTCTTATCAAACTTTGGCTTAGATATTATTAAACAAGGTACAAGTAGAGGTCTGTACAAGAAGTCAAAGCAAAACCCTTAATGAATTATGAAGAATCATGTTTACACCCCAAATAATAATTTAACTATGTAGCATTAATACGAATAATAAAAATAATAAAAAATAACGAAAAAAAAGTTCTGCTTTCACCCTGGATTGAACTGGGGACCTTTAGATTTCCAGTCTAAGCCTCTCCCAATTGAACTATTTCGGTTCATGTTTATCACTTCTTATCAAACTTTGGCTTAATTATTATTAAACAACGTACAAGTAGAGGTCTGTACAAGAAGCCAAAGCAAAACCCTTAATGAACTATGAAGAATCATGTTTACACCCCAAATAATAATTTAACTATGTAGCACTAAATACGAATAATAAAAATAATAAAAAAATAACGAAAAAAAAGTTCTGCTTTCACCCTGGATTGAACTAGGGACCTTTAGATTTCCAGTCTTAGGCTCTCCCAATTGAACTATTTCGGTTCATGTTTATCACTTCTTATCAAACTTTGGCTTAATTATTATTAAACAAGGTACAAGTAGAGGTCTGTACAAGAAGCCACAGCAAATACCTTTAATAAATTATAAAGAATCATGTTTACACCCCAAATAATAATTTAACTATTTAGCACTAGAAACGAATAATAAAAATAATAAAAAATACCGAAAAAAAAGTTTGGCTTTCACCCTGGATTGAACTGGGGACCTTTAGATTTCCAGTCTAAGGCTCTCCCAATTGAACTATTTCGGTTCATGTTTATCACTTCTTATCAAACTTTGGCTTAATTATTATTAAATAGGGTACAAGCAGGTATACTCAAACCTAGGTACAATAAGAGCGCTATTTTAGGCTTCCACTTACGGACCCATGCTAGGTGTGTCCTATGGCGCGTATTTAGTTAGCCAACCAATTAACATTCCCTCAGGGGTTTCTTAGTTCTTCCTAGAGATCTGTACAAGAAGCCACAGCAAAACCCTTAATAAATTATTAAGAATCATGTTTACACCTCAAATAATAATATAACTATGTAGCACTAGATACAAATAATAAAAAAACCGAACCGAACCAAAGCAAAACCCTTAATGAATTATAAAGAATCATGTTTACGACCCAAATAATAATTTAACTATGTAGCACTAAATACGAATAATAAAAATAATAAAAAATAACGAAAAAAAAGTTCTGCTTTCACTCTGGATTGAACTGGGGACCTTTAGATTTCCAGTCTAAGGCTCTCCCAATTGAACTATTTCGGTTCATGTTTATCACGTCTTATCAAACTTTGGCTTAATTATTATTAAACAAGGTACAAGTAGAGGTCTGTACAAGAAGCCACAGCAAATACCCTTAATAAATTATAAAGAATCATGTTTACACCCTAAATAATAATTTAACTATTTAGCACTAGAAACGAATAATAAAAATAATAAAAAATAACGAAAAAAAAAGTTTGGCTTTCACCCTGGATTGAACTGGGGACCTTTAGATTTCCAGTCTAAGGCTCTCCCAATTGAACTATTTCGGTTCATGTTTATCACTTCTTATCAAACTTTGGCTTAATTATTATTAAACAAGGTACAAGTAGAGGTCTGTACAAGAAGCCAAAGCAAAACCCTTAATGAATTATGAAGAATCATGTTTACACCCCAAATAAAAATTTAACTATGTAGCACTAAATACGAATAATAAAAATAATAAAAAATAACGAAAAAAAAGTTCTGCTTTCACCCTGGATTGAACTGGAGACCTTTAGATTTCCAGTCTAAGGCTCTCCCAATTGAACTATTTCGGTTCATGTTTATCACTTCTTATCAAACTTTGGCTTAATTATTATTAAACAAGGTACAAGTAGAGGTCTGTACAAGAAGCCAAAGCAAAACCCTTAATGAATTATGAAGAATCATGTTTACACCCCAAATAAAAATTTAACTATGTAGCACTAAATACGAATAATAAAAATAATAAAAAATAACGAAAAAAAAGTTCTGCTTTCACCCTGGATTGAACTGGGGACCTTTAGATTTCCAGTCTAAGGCTCTCCCAATTGAACTATTTTGGTTCATGTTTATCACTTCTTATCAAACTTTGGCTTAATTATTATTAAATAGGGTACAAGCAGGTATACTCAAACCTAGGTACAATAAGAGCGCTATTTTAGGCTTCCACTTACGGACCCATGCTAGGTGTGTCCCGTGGCGCGTCATTAGTTAGCCAACCAATTAACATTCCCTCAGGGGTTTCTTAGTTCTTCCTAGAGATCTGTACAAGAAGCCACAGCAAAACCCTTAATAAATTATTAAGAATCATGTTTACACCTCAAATAATAATATAACTATGTAGCACTAGATACAAATAATAAAAAAACCGAACCGAACCAAAGCAAAACCCTTAATGAATTATAAAGAATCATGTTTACGACCCAAATAATAATTTAACTATGTAGCACTAAATACGAATAATAAAAATAATAAAAAATAACAAAAAAAAAGTTCTGCTTTCACTCTGGATTGAACTGGGGACCTTTAGATTTCCAGTCTAAGGCTCTCCCAATTGAACTATTTCGGTTCATGTTTATCACTTCTTATCAAACTTTGGCTTAATTATTATTAAACAAAGTACAAGTAGAGGTCTGTACAAGAAGCCACAGCAAATACCCTTAATAAATTATAAAGAATCATGTTTACATCCTAAATAATACTTTCTATTTAGCACTAGAAACGAATAATAAAAATAATAAAAAATAACGAAAAAAAAAGTTTGGCTTTCACCCTGGATTGAACTGGGGACCTTTAGATTTCCAGTCTAAGGCTCTCCCAATTGAACTATTTCGGTTCATGTTTATCACTTCTTATCATACTTTGGCTTAATTATTATTAAATAGGGTACAAGTAGAGGTCTGTACAAGAAGCCACAGCAAATACCCTTAATAAATTATAAAGAATCATGTTTACACCTTAAATAATAATTTAATAATAATAAAAAATAACGAAAAAAAAGTTTGGCTTTCACCCTGGATTGAACTGGGGACCTTTAGATTTCCAGTCTAAGGCTCTCCCAATTGAACTATTTCGGTTCATGTTTATCACTTCATATCAAACTTTGGCTTAATTATTATTAAACAAGGTACAAGTAGAGGTCTGTACAAGAAGCCAAAGCAAAACCCTTAATGAATTATGAAGAATCATGTTTACACCCCAAATAATGATTTAACTATGTAGCATTAATACGAATAATAAAAATAATAAAAAATAACGAAAAAAAAGTTCTGCTTTCACCCTGGATTGAACTGGGGACCTTTAGATTTCCAGTCTAAGGCTCTCCCAATTGAACTATTTCGGTTCATGTTTATCACTTCTTATCAAATTTTGGCTTAATTATTATTAAATAGAGTACAAGCAGGTATACTCAAACCTAGGTACAATAAGAGCGCTATTTTAGGCTTCCACTTACGGACCCATGCTAGGTGTGTCCCGTGGCGCGTCATTAGTTAGCCAACCAATTAACATTCCCTCAGGGGTTTCTTAGTTCTTCCTAGAGATCTGTACAAGAAGCCACAGCAAAACCCTTAATAAATTATTAAGAATCATGTTTACACCTCAAATAATAATATAACTATGTAGCACTAGATACAAATAATAATAAAATTAAAAATAACGAAAAAAAAAGTTCTGTTTTCACCCTGGATTGAACTGGGGACCTTTAGATTTCCAGTCTAAGGCTCTCCCAATTGAACTATTTCGGTTCATGTTTATCACTTCTTATCAAACTTTGGCTTAGATATTATTACACAAGGTACAAGTAGAGGTCTGTACAAGAAGTCAAAGCAAAACCCTTAATGAATTATGAAGAATCATGTTTACACCCCAAATAATAATTTAACTATGTAGCATTAATACGAATAATAAAAATAATAAAAAATAACGAAAAAAAAGTTCTGCTTTCACCCTGGATTGAACTGGGGACCTTTAGATTTCCAGTCTAAGGCTCTCCCAATTGAACTATTTCGGTTCATGTTTATCACTTCTTATCAAACTTTGGCTTAATTATTATTAAACAACGTACAAGTAGAGGTCTGTACAAGAAGCCAAAGCAAAACCCTTAATGAACTATGAAGAATCATGTTTACACCCCAAATAATAATTTAACTATGTAGCACTAAATACGAATAATAAAAATAATAAAAAAATATCGAAAAAAAAGTTCTGCTTTCACCCTGGATTGAACTAGGGACCTTTAGATTTCCAGTCTTAGGCTCTCCCAATTGAACTATTTCGGTTCATGTTTATCACTTCTTATCAAACTTTGGCTTAATTATTATTAAACAAGGTACAAGTAGAGGTCTGTACAAGAAGCCACAGCAAATACCCTTAATAAATTATAAAGAATCATGTTTACACCCCAAATAATAATTTAACTATTTAGCACTAGAAACGAATAATAAAAATAATAAAAAATACCGAAAAAAAAGTTTGGCTTTCACCCTGGATTGAACTGGGGACCTTTAGATTTCCAGTCTAAGGCTCTCCCAATTGAACTATTTCGGTTCATGTTTATCACTTCTTATCAAACTTTGGCTTAATTATTATTAAATAGGGTACAAGCAGGTATACTCAAACCTAGGTACAATAAGAGCGCTATTTTAGGCTTCCACTTACGGACCCATGCTAGGTGTGTCCTATGGCGCGTCTTTAGTTAGCCAACCAATTAACATTCCCTCAGGGGTTTCTTAGTTCTTCCTAGAGATCTGTACAAGAAGCCACAGCAAAACCCTTAATAAATTATTAAGAATCATGTTTACACCTCAAATAATAATATAACTATGTAGCACTAGATACAAATAATAAAAAAACCGAACCGAACCAAAGCAAAACCCTTAATGAATTATAAAGAATCATGTTTACGACCCAAATAATAATTTAACTATGTAGCACTAAATACGAATAATAAAAATAATAAAAAATAACGAAAAAAAAGTTCTGCTTTCACTCTGGATTGAACTGGGGACCTTTAGATTTCCAGTCTAAGGTTCTCCCAATTGAAATATTTCGGTTCATGTTTATCACGTCTTATCAAACTTTGGCTTAATTATTATTAAACAAGGTACAAGTAGAGGTCTGTACAAGAAGCCACAGCAAATACCCTTAATAAATTATAAAGAATCATGTTTACACCCTAAATAATAATTTAACTATTTAGCACTAGAAACGAATAATAAAAATAATAAAAAATAACGAAAAAAAAAGATTGGCTTTCACCCTGGATTGAACTGGGGACCTTTAGATTTCCAGTCTAAGGCTCTCCCAATTGAACTATTTCGGTTCATGTTTATCACTTCTTATCAAACTTTGGCTTAATTATTATTAAACAAGGTACAAGTAGAGGTCTGTACAAGAAGCCAAAGCAAAACCCTTAATGAATTATGAAGAATCATGTTTACACCCCAAATAAAAATTTAACTATGTAGCACTAAATACGAATAATAAAAATAATAAAAAATAACGAAAAAAAAGTTCTGCTTTCACCCTGGATTGAACTGGAGACCTTTAGATTTCCAGTCTAAGGCTCTCCCAATTGAACTATTTCGGTTCATGTTTATCACTTCTTATCATACTTTGGCTTAATTATTATTAAATAGGGTGGTCGGTCGAGACGTCTTTCGCATGAAAAAGTCAACAAACCAACCGAACTGTAGCAATAGGGATCTCCAGTCCAATAGTTCCCACTCTTAGGTTACACTTTTGTGTTTTTAGTTAGGAATAGTAGCATAGGGAATAAGTAAAAAATGTAAAGAAACGCAGCTCAAAAACACTTTGACTTACCCTTGGATGAAAGGAACTTGGTACATGGACAACTGCACAGTCGAATCCAAATAATTCCAATCAAAGTAGTAGCAGTAGCACATCAAAGCAATCCATAAATGTTTATACACGACCGCGGTCTTAAAAAGCACGCATGTGATTTCACTTGGCGATCAATATATATATCACTGGTATGGAGAGTACCCCAAATATTCGCATGAGCTCCGTATAGCAAGACGGACGTTGGAGCACTGCTGTATGTAGCAATATAGCAGTAAAAAGGTATGTATAAAAAAACTTAAATTAAAAAAGGATGGAAAATGGATATACTCAAGGTAGAAAAAGCAAAAATAATAAAGTAAAGTCAATGCATTCATGAGCATATAATTCACCGCGCAAATTCAAATTTTTACCCTTTTTGTAGGCAAGGCATATCTTAGTAACTAAATTAGTTTAAACCAAGAAATAAAAGTAACTTTAAGTATAAAGTTTGAGCATAACTCTAGCAAAAAAAAGAAAATAAAAAGCATTCTAATTTAGATAAATGTCTCTAAATTTTATATCTTAAAACTAAACGCCGGGACGAAGCATTCCGGCCCCCCTGAAAATACCCAGGGTATGGTATTTTCTGAACTAAGCATTAGGAAGAGGGCACAATTTCACCAAAGGCCTCTTGAATAAACCTTTGGAGGTTTTAACTGTAGCAACTCTTACTACATTATCAGTACCAGGGTGCAATCCTACTACTCGTCCCAATACCCAATTTAAGGGAGTGGTTTGATCATCTTTGATCAAAACCATCGTATCAATCGCAATGGGATCAATTTTGTCTTGATTCACTTTAGCGTGTTGTTGCAATGTATGTAAGTAATCTCTGTGCCATCTACGCCAAAAATCGCGATGCAGTTTTTGCAGCAACTGCCACCGAGAAAGCCTATTTAAAGGCACTTGGTCAAAATCGAGGTCTGGAACAGTCGTAAGTGGTTCCAGGCTAAGGAAATGACCGGGCGTCAGTGCAGTCAAATCATTTGGATCTGTGCTGACTGGACACAAAGGCCTAGAGTTGAGGATAGCTTCTACTTGAGTAACCACAGTATAAAGCTCCTCAAAAGTAAGCACCTGTTCTCCAATTACTCGTAGTAAATGAGACTTTGCACTTTTGATGTTACTTTCCCACAAACCGCCCATGTGGGGTGCGGATGGAGGGTTGAAGTGCCAACGAATTGATTCGCGATTAGCAACTTCAGCAAACATCTCGTTAAGCATTTTAGCAGAAAGCGTAAAATTTGACGCGTTATCCGAGTAGACTACTTCCACGCGTCCTCTTCTGGCAATAAAACGTCGGAATGCTGCCATAAAAGCGTCTGCCGATAAGTCTGACACAATTTCTAAGTGTACCGCCTTCGTACAACCGCAAATAAATAGAACGACATAAGCCTTAAGTCGTTTTGCACCGCGCATGCGGCTCATTGTAATAGCAAAACTTCCCGTAAGATCAACGCCAACGTGTTGAAAAGCTTTTGCTTGTGAAACGCGAAATTTTGGCAAATTACCAACAGGGGGTTGATAATTACTGGGGCGCGTGCGCCAGCATGTAGAACAACGCGAAATTATTTTTCTTATATGCCTTTTAGCTGCAAAAATCCAATAATTTTGAAAATGTAAAAATAAAGTCGTGTTTATGCCGGTATGCATATGTTTCTCGTGAGTATGCGCAATCAATAACTTTGTAAATTGAGAATCACCGGGTAAAAGTATAGGAAATTTTTTGTCATAATCTAATTCCGAATTGCATAATCTTCCGCCAATGCGTAAAATATTATTTTGATCCAAAAACGGATTTAATTTTCTAAAAACCTTTGGCAACGGTTTATTATCGACAAGTAAAGAAATCTCGTTTTGAAAATATTTATTTTGCACGTGTTTTATAAGCACAAATATTGCATTTTGTAACTCATATTGTATTAACCACGTAGAATTAATAATAATTTTCTCATTATTATATTTACGCGTGCGAAGATTGTGAATAAAACGTAGTATAAAAGCAACAAGTCTAATTAAACGCAAAAAATTTGAAAATTTGTTAAGCAGACAATCCAAAAAATTTGGTTCAATTGTTGCAGCAAACACCAATTTTCGCTCCTCTTCCAGAGCTTCTTTGGGTGTTGTAATATTATTTTTAGTAAAATCCCATGTCTCTTGTGGCTTACAAAGGAACTCGGGTCCTTGCCACCAAAGGGAACAATTAATTAAATCTGCAGGCAATAGACCACGTGACCCGGGGTCCGCGGCATTTAATTCAGAAGGAACATGGTTCCAATCGCAAGGCTGAATTTTTTCTTGTATGTATGTGACTCGGTTGGATACAAAAGTGCGTAACGCATGTGGTGATCCTTTGATCCAAGAGTGCGCTACCATACTATCCGTAAAAGCAATAGTATTTTGAAAAGCAATTTTATTAGCAAAAGTATTTTGAATAAATTGAATGAGTTTAGCTAGCAAAACTGCCGCACAGAGCTCCAAACGGGGAATACTGATTCTTTTTATGGGAGCGACTTTCGATTTTGCGCACACAAAATACGTTTTAATATCTCCGTTTTGATAAACAATACGAAAATAAACCGCCGCACACATACCGCGCTCGGATGCATCGCTAAATCCAACAATTTGACAAAATTGAAAATTAGAGAGATCAATCATTCTTGGGATATAAAAATCAGAAAATAATTTGAGTTCTTCCTCGAATTTTTTCCACTTGGAAATTATTTCCGGGGGTGCTAACTGATCCCAATCTAACTTTATAAACCATAAGTACTGGATTAAATTTTTTGCAAAAAACGTAACCGGTGTAAGAAAACCTAAAGGGTCAAAGCATTTCGCAAGGGTACTAAGCAAATTACGCTTAGTGCAAATTTTTGTATTATAATTAAAAGAATAAAAAAAGTTATCACTTTGAGGGTTGCACCTCAAGCCTAAAATTTTTAGAGAGTTTGCATCCTCTCGATCCAAAGAAAAGTCTTTGGTTTGTATGTGGGTTGCAGGCAAGTCTGCAAGCAATTTGGGTTCGTTTGATGCCCATTTTTTCAGTTCAAATCCACCTCGCCCTAATAACTCAATTAATTGATTTTTCATAAGCATGATTTGATCAAAATCATTGCAACTTACTACGCAGTCGTCTATATAGACGCTGTCCTTTAAAATCGCAGAAGCCAACGGTAAGTCTTGATAATCATCGGCTAATTTAAGCAAGGTTCGAATTGCTAAATATGGAGAACAGTTTACCCCGAAAGTCAAAGTTTTTAATTCGTAATCTTGCACCGATTCTTCAGAATTAAAACGCCATAAAATTCGTTGGTATTTATGTTGATTTTCCTCCACATTTATCATTCTGTACATTTTAGAAATATCGCTAACAAAACAATATTTATGTAGCCGAAAATTAAGCAAAATTTTAACTAAATCTCCTTGTAGTTTAGGACCCGTGTGAAGGGCTTGATTTAGGCTAGGCTTATTTAAAGAATGACTCGATGCGTCAAAGACAAGACGAACAGGCGTGCTACTCGAGCTTTCTTTTATAACCGCATGGTGAGCAATATAAAAATATTCATGAATTTCTGAGTTATTAGGGGGTGAAACTGCACGCATGTGACCCATATCCAAGTATTCTTGCATTACTTGTGAGTAAGAAGTAAATAATTTTTTATCATTTAGTAAACGTTTTTCAAGCGAGTACAACCGACGCAAAGCAAGGGTTCGGGTATCGCCGAAATCAACGGGATTGATTTTAAAAGGCAACGAAACGGTGTATTTACCGTCCACATCGCGTATAGTAGTTTTTTCAAAATATTTTTCGCAAAAAATATCTGAAGGTGAATTTTTCTCCACCGTAGGAACCTCTTCCAACTCCCAGAATTTTTGCAAGGTATTATTTAAATCAGGAGTGGAAATAGTTGCCATAAAAGTAGAAATATTTTTTGATGCAAAAGCAGCATTTTGCAGAGGCATTTTTCCGAGCAAAGTCCATCCGAAGACTGTATTAATACAAGAGGGGGTGTCTGGACCGAAATAAAGTCTACCTTCCTCTAAAAGTGATCCATAAAGGTCCGCGCCAATAAGAAGCTGAATTCCAGCTTGATTATACCAACTGGGATCAGCTAATTTTAGACCAGTTAAGTAGTGCAAAGAATTTTTGTTAAAAGATACACTTGGCATTTTATCGCAAACTTGGTTTATTAATACAGGTTCTAGACTAAAAATTTTCGATTTATTATCGATAGCAGCAATTTTACAATGCACCGCATGGCACGCAGTAGTAGACATATCTCCTAAACCGTTTACATTAAGCGAAATGTTGGATTTAGGAAGTCCGAGTGCATTCGCACATTTTTTCGTTATAAAGGAGCACATGGAGCCATTATCCAAGATGGCGCGTATTTCGTGCCAATTTCCGTGTGCATCACGGATGTGCAGCAAAGCAGTGCAAAGCAACGTGTCATAGTCGCCAAGCACAGTACCCGCGTGAATAGATTTATTTTCAGTAATTTGATTTTCTACGGGGTTAGTTTGTGATCCACTAGACGTCACAGAAGAAGAAGCAATCACCGAAGCCGGGGAGTTATTTTTTAGGCATAAAAGACTGTGGTGATTTAAAAAACAAAATCTACATCTTTTTTGTGAAGTGCACGAGTTTACTTGATGAAAACTAGCCATGCAGTTGGTGCATCCCTTATTATTTCTAATAAAATCAATGCGTTCTTGAATTGGTTTCACTAAAAAAGATTCACAGCTAAAAATCAGATGTGTATTTTTTGCTTTGCAGTAGAAACACGTGTTTTGTTTGGAATTTGGAGTTTTTTGTGACTGTCTGTTTGCAAGTAAAACTGTTTTATTTCGTGGATTACGGGGGGATCTCGAGAAGTTCCCTGCTCGTGAGTTTTGAACATTATTTTGTTTCATAGACAAAGATAAAGATTCAAGATTCGTATTTTGGCATTAAATTAGAAGCGGGATTTTGTTCAAATAACTTACGCGTTCCCGGATCTAATCGATCCAAAAGCATGTTCGCAGTAATAAAGCACCAACTATGGGTCGCATATCCCATATTTTTTAAGCAATCAAGGTTTTCCTTGAACGTATCTAGCATTTTGCGCAATTCTAAAACGTCATCATTGGATAGCCGAGGTGAGTTTTTGATAGATTTCCAGTAAGAAACCGCACGCAAGCGCTTATTGTCATATCTGGAAATCAGCGTATCGTAGCAAAGTAAATAATTATTTCCTTCAAGAGGTATATTTTTAATTAAATTTAAAGCAGGGCCTCTTAAAATCGTACGTAAATATTTAAACTTCTCAATGTCCGAGCTCTTACGCGTATGTACAACCGCATTGTAAATCTCAATAAAGCTTGGAAACTCCTCAACATCGCCCGAAAAAGGAGGGACATTTAACTTGGGAAGAGAAAATTCTGGTTCCGGAAAAATAATTGTTTGATTATTTTCCTCATTGTGACTTCGATTTATTTCTTCAGCCTCCACCTCAAATAAATCATAGTGCAAAAGCCTCAACCTCTACGCATCTATCCAAAAAATCTTTTTGTATTTTATTCTGAGCTTCCAGAGCTTCAGAATCGTCTGAAATCAAGATCAGTAAAGCATTATGATGCTTTTCAAAGCTCTTACAACAAGAAGAAAGTTTTTTAAAGTTAACTTTAAACCTTGTGTGAGCAGCTGGATTTGTTTTCGCCTGATTGGCATAGTGTTCAAGCACACTCAACTGATTGATTGCAGTCTGACGCAAGGCCTTAGCCGAGCTTACCTTTTTTTCGGTATCGTTTACCATTTTAAAAGGTTAAAGTGCAAAGTAAAGCAATAGTTAATAAGGGAAGCAAATTTAAAAAATATATCGTAGTACTTTTCAAATTCCCTCGTAAACCAAGATTCAAAGCAATATTAAAAGGCCAGCGGCTTTTAGCAAATATTGAATAAAGAACAGCAAGTTTTTAGCAAAAAGTATAAATGCTAATAAATATGCACAAAAAATTTAGCAACTGATAAGAGTTTCTGAATTTGTGTAGGTACGCAAGGAAACGCAAGCCTTACATACATCGACAGCGCAATAATTTTTAATTTTGAAAAAAAATAAATTTTTCAAAATTTGTATGCAATTTGTATATTTCACAAATAAAAAATGCAATGCAAGTTGGTACGTGCAACGTACAATAGACACACCGTAGATAAAATGTAAAACCTAAGATATGCCTTGTCTCAAAAAGACGCAAAGTAAAGTCCTAACTTCAAACACAATTATGCAACTCTGAGAGCACCTATTACGCAGAACGGGAAATCCGGCTCGAAGGACCAAAAAATGGTCGGTCGAGACGTCTTTCGCATGAAAAAGTCAACAAACCAACCGAACTGTAGCAATAGGGATCTCCAGTCCAATAGTTCCCACTCTTAGGTTACACTTTTGTGTTTTTAGTTAGGAATAGTAGCATAGGGAATAAGTAAAAAATGTAAAGAAACGCAGCTCAAAACACTTTGACTTACCCTTGGATGAAAGGAACTTGGTACATGGACAACTGCACAGTCGAATCCAAATAATTCCAATCAAAGTAGTAGCAGTAGCACATCAAAGCAATCCATAAATGTTTATACACGACCGCGGTCTTAAAAAGCACGCATGTGATTTCACTTGGCGATCAATATATATCACTGGTATGGAGAGTACCCCAAATATTCGCATGAGCTCCGTATAGCAAGACGGACGTTGGAGCACTGCTGTATGTAGCAATATAGCAGTAAAAAGGTATGTATAAAATTAGGAAAAAAACTTAAATTAAAAAAGGATGGAAAATGGATATACTCAAGGTAGAAAAAGCAAAAATAATAAAGTAAAGTCAATGCATTCTTGAGCATATAATTCACCGCGCAAATTCAAATTTTTACCCTTTTTGTAGGCAAGGCATATCTTAGTAACTAAATTAGTTTAAACCAAGAAATAAAAGTAACTTTAAGTATAAAGTTTGAGCATAACTCTAGCAAACAAAAGAAAATAAAAAGCATTCTAATTTAGATAAATGTCTCTAAATTTTATATCTTAAAACTAAACGCCGGGACGAAGCATAGGGTACAAGTAGAGGTCTGTACAAGAAGCCACAGCAAATACCCTTAATAAATTATAAAGAATCATGTTTACACCTTAAATAATAATTTAATAATAATAAAAAATAACGAAAAAAAAGTTTGGCTTTCACCCTGGATTGAACTGGGGACCTTTAGATTTCCATTCTAAGGCTCTCCCAATTGAACTATTTCGGTTCATGTTTATCACTTCATATCAAACTTTGGCTTAATTATTATTAAACAAGGTACAAGTAGAGGTCTGTACAAGAAGCCAAAGCAAAACCCTTAATGAATTATGAAGAATCATGTTTACACCCCAAATAATGATTTAACTATGTAGCATTAATACGAATAATAAAAATAATAAAAAATAACGAAAAAAAAGTTCTGCTTTCACCCTGGATTGAACTGGGGACCTTTAGATTTCCAGTCTAAGGCTCTCCCAATTGAACTATTTCGGTTCATGTTTATCACTTCTTATCAAACTTTGGCTTAATTATTATTAAACAAAGTACAAGTAGAGGTCTGTACAAGAATCCAAAGCAAAACCCTTAATGAATTATGAAGAATCATGTTTACACCCCAAATAATAATTTAACTATGTAGCACCAAATACGAATAATAAAAATAATAAAAAATAACGAAAAAAAAGTTCTGCTTTCACCCTGGATTGAACTAGGGACCTTTAGATTTCCAGTCTAAGGCTCTTCCAATTGAACTATTTCGGTTCATGTTTATCACTTCTTATCAAACTTTGGCTTAATTATTATTAAACAAGGTACAAGTAGAGGTCTGTACAAGAAGCCACAGCAAATACCCTTAATAAATTATAAAGAATCATGTTTACACCCCAAATAATAATTTAACTATTTAGCACTAGAAACGAATAATAAAAATAATAAAAAATACCGAAAAAAAAGTTTGG
Source organism: Aspidapion aeneum (assembly GCA_963576565.1). NCBI lineage: Eukaryota > Metazoa > Arthropoda > Insecta > Coleoptera > Brentidae > Aspidapion > Aspidapion aeneum. Next base: position 45,918,016 of record OY755048.1, read on the forward strand.
CTTTCACCCTGGATTGAACTGGGGACCTTTAGATTTCCAGTCTAAGGCTTTCCCAATTGAACTATTTCGGTTCATGTTTATCACTTCTTATCAAACTTTGGCTTAATTATTATTAAATAGGGTACAAGCAGGTATACTCAAACCTAGGTACAATAAGAGCGCTATTTTAGGCTTCCACTTACGGACCCATGCTAGGTGTGTCCCATGGCGCGTCATTAGTTAGCCAACCAATTAACATTCCCTCAGGGGTTTCTTAGTTCTTCCTAGAGATCTGTACCACAGCAAAACCCTTAATAAATTATTAAGAATCATGTTTACACCTCAAATAATAATATAACTATGTAGCACTAGATACAAATAATTAAAAAAAAATAACGAAAAAAAAAGTTCTGTTTTCACCCTGGATTGAACTGGGGACCTTTAGATTTCCAAATTCAAATTTTTACCCTTTTTGTAGGCAAGGCATATCTTAGTAACTAAATTAGTTTAAACCAAGAAATAAAAGTAACTTTAAGTATAAAGTTTGAGCATAACTCTAGCAAACAAAAGAAAATAAAAAGCATTCTAATTTAGATAAATGTCTCTAAATTTTATATCTTAAAACTAAACGCCGGGACGAAGCATAGGGTACAAGTAGAGGTCTGTACAAGAAGCCACAGCAAATACCCTTAATAAATTATAAAGAATCATGTTTACACCTTAAATAATAATTTAATAATAATAAAAAATAACGAAAAAAAAGTTTGGCTTTCACCCTGGATTGAACTGGGGACCTTTAGATTTCCAGTCTAAGGCTCTCCCAATTAAACTATTTCGGTTCATGTTTATCACGTCTTATCAAACTTTGGCTTAATTATTATTAAACAAGGTACAAGTAGAGGTCTGTACAAGAAGCCAAAGCAAAACCCTTAATGAATTATGAAGAATCATGTTTACACCCCAAATAAAAATTTAACTATGTAGCACTAAATATGAATAATAAAAATAATAAAAAATAATGAAAAAAAAGTTCTGCTTTCACCCTGGATTGAACTGGAGACCTTTAGATTTCCAGTCTAAGGCTCTCCCAATTGAACTATTTCGGTTCATGTTTATCACTTCTTATCAAACTTTGGCTTAATTATTATTAAACAAGGTACAAGTAGAGGTCTGTACAAGAAGCCAAAGCAAAACCCTTAATGAATTATGAAGAATCATGTTTACACTCCAAATAAAAATTTAACTATGTAGCACTAAATATGAATAATAAAAATAATAAAAAATAACGAAAAAAATGTTCTGCTTTCACCCTGGATTGAACTGGAGACCTTTAGATTTCCAGTCTAAGGCTCTCCCAATTGAACTATTTCGGTTCATGTTTATCACTTCTTATCAAACTTTGGCTTAATTATTATTAAACAAGGTACAAGTAGAGGTCTGTACAAGAAGCCACAGCAAATACCCTTAATAAATTATAAAGAATCATGTTTACACCTTAAATAATAATTTAACTATTTAGCACTAGAAACGAATAATAAAAATAATAAAAAATAACGAAAAAAAAGTTTGGCTTTCACCCTGGATTGAACTGGGGACCTTTAGATTTCTAGTCTAAGGCTCTCCCAATTGAACTATTTCGGTTCATGTTTATCACTTTTTATCAAACTTTGGCTTAATTATTATTAAACAAGGAACAAGTAGTGGTCTGTACAAGAAGCCAAAGCAAAACCCTTAATAAATTATGAAGAATCATGTTTACACCCCAAATAATAATTTAACTATGTAGCACTAAATACGAATAATAAAAATAATAAAAAAATAACGAAAAAAAAGTTCTGTTTTCACTCTGGATTGAACTGGGGACCTTTAGATTTCCAGTCTAAGGCTCTCCCAATTGAACTATTTTGGTTCATGTTTATCACTTTTTATCAAACTTTGGCTTAATTATTATTAAACAAGGAACAAGTAGAGGTCTGTACAAGAAGCCAAAGCAAAACCCTTAATAAATTATGAAGAATCATGTTTACACCCCAAATAATAATTTAACTATGTAGCACTAGAAACGAATAATAAAAATAATAAAAAATACCGAAATAAAAGGTTTGCTTTCTCCCTGGATTGAACTGGGGACCTTTAGATTTCCAGTCTAAGGCTCTCCCAATTGAACTATTTCGGTTCATGTTTATCACTTCTTATCAAACTTTGGCTTAATTATTATTAAATAGGGTACAAGCAGGTATACTCAAACCTAGGTACAATAAGAGCGCTATTTTAGGCTTCCACTTACGGACCCATGCTAGGTGTGTCCCATGGCGCGTCATTAGTTAGCCAACCAATTAACATTCCCTCAGGGGTTTCTTAGTTCTTCCTAGAGATCTGTACCACAGCAAAACCCTTAATAAATTATTAAGAATCATGTTTACACCTCAAATAATAATATAGCTATGTAGCACTAGATACAAATATTAAAAAAAATAAGAAATAACGAAAAAAAAGTTCTGTTTTCGCTCTGGATTGAACTGGTAACCTTTAGATTTCCAGTCTAAGGCTCTCCCAATTGAACTATTTCGGTTCATGTTTATCACTTCTTATCAAACTTTGGCTTAATTATTATTAAACAAGGTACAAGTAGAGGTCTGTACAAGAAGCCACAGCAAATACCCTTAATAAATTATAAAGAATCATGTTTACACCTTAAATAATATATATATATTTATCGGTTTCACAACGTTCTACGTCTTCCGATACCCAATCTCCACTCGTTTCTGTTTGCCCATAATTCATCATCTAGGCCTCTTATTCTTATTTCACTATCTATTCCTTCTCTCCAGCTTCTCCTTGGTCTTCCTCGTTTTCTTCGGCCAGTTGGTTTACATTGTAATATTTGTTTAGGTAGTCTTCCATCATCCATTCTTTGTACATGTCCGTACCACACCAGTTGTTTTGTTCTTATATCATCCACTAGAGTACGTTCACCCACTGTCATAATTTCTCTTATTCTTTGATTGGTAACTCTTTCTCTTTTTGATTTCCCTGCTGATCGGGTACGGGGTAGACCTCGTCAGATGTCTATCAGGGGAAATGAATCGACCCCTGCCCTCCGTAGATTCCAGGTACTCTCTGACCCGGAGAGTTAGCACCTGTTTAGGGTCCCATTCCCAGGGTTACGGGAGAAGACCACATCGGTATGACAGGCGGAGAGGATGGACCTCGGTACGGTGATCATAGCGCAGGTGGCAACCCTTTCTTTTAGGGATTGTATAAAAGAAGAAGATGCTGCCTTGTAGTACAGGCGTTGGAATCGTCAAAGGCTAAGGGAAGAAAACCTCGATCAAAAATCACCTGGTCCTCCAGGTTGGGGGTTGGGGCATTAGACTAACTCTCTGATACCCTGAAAAAACGTACACTGTTAAAAAACCCAATCAAACGCCTCGGAAAGAAATGAAAAACCTAAGACGAACCAAGCAAAGAAACAGGAATATGATTTTTGGTACATGGAACGTACAAGGAATGAGTCGAAAAGTGAATGATATAGTCCATGAGTGCAGCAGAATGAAGGTTGACCTTGCTGTACTAACAGAAACGAAGAAGAAAGGAAAAGGATCTGAAAACCTAGGACAGTATGACCATTTCTATAGTGGTGTGGCAAAAGAAAAACATGCGCAACAAGGAGTATCTATTTTGGTCAACAAAAGATTTAGAAAATATATCACCAACTGGGAAGCAGTAAATGAACGGCTAATAAGAATGAATATAACAATAAAAGGAATGAGACTTACGATTTTTGGAATCTATGCGTATAATGACGATGCAAATGTAGCCGTGAAAGACAATTTTTTTGAAGAAATCCACAATGAAATATCAGCAGTAAGTACATCTAGAGAAATTGTAATATTGGGAGATTTAAATAGTAGAACAGGTAACAGAGTAAATGATCTGACAGTTGGCCAATATGGAGAAGATGTTGTTAATGACAATGGAAACCGGCTTATCACAGTGTGTGAGCAATTAGACCTAAAAATCCAAAACGGTTTTTTCCAACATAAGAAAATACACAAATATACCTGGACCAAACCCTCACAAAACCTGAAATCCGTCATTGATTATCTTATCACTAAACAAAAGACAAAACTAAAAATTCAAGATGTCAGAACAAAGCGTGGATCAACATGCGGAAGTGATCACTATTTTCTGGAGACCAAAATTCTCTTTCCTTATCAAGGCCGAAGCCTCCATCAACAAAATCTTGATGATACAGTGAATGAGGAAATTGATCACTGTCAATATAATCTACTAAGCCTAGAACATGACAGCGTAAAAAACTTATACAAAAAGAGACTGAACGAAAAACTTAATTCAAGTTCAGGTGAAACCCCAGATGAGCAATACGAATGTATCACATTAAGCATCCATCAAGCTGCAAAAGAAGCACTAGGATTAGTGGAAGAAACTCCTAAAAGAACAAAACCATACTGGTGGGATGCTGAGATTGAAAGTGAAATAGAGGAAAAAAGGAAATTATATCACACGTACTTATCCCAAAAGACAGATAGAAGCAGAGAAGAATACAAAATCGCGCAATCAAAGGTGAGAAGAATGATCAGTGATAAGAATCAATCATGGATGCAAAAGTGCCAGAAAATAGATTCTTACTTAGGAGGTAGGAGAAGTACCGAAAGCTGGAAAACTATAAGATCGATCAAAAAAGAAACATGCAGAGATATTATTTCACCAATACCAGACAAAGAATGGGATGAGCATTTTAAAAAACTTTTAACTGAAGATAGAGCAGAATTCAAGGAAGACGAAAGAGACAATATCATTAGAACGATGGGATCTCCAGTACCCCTCACAATATCTGAGGTCAAAATCGTGTGCAAAAACTTAAAAAGCGGTAAATCAGCCGGACCCGGAAATATCCCAGCAGAACTTATTAAATATGGCACTGAAGAATTGTTTTGTAGATTACGGAATCTTTTCCAAAGATATTTAAATGGAGCTGTAGTACCAACTGAGTGGAAAACGTCATATATATCCACAATACACAAAAAAGGAAGGAAAGATATATGTGACAATTATAGAGGTATATCTGTAACTAGTACGCTAAGCAGAATATATGGCAAAATAATAAGAAATAAAGTGGAGAGCGAATATAAAGATATGGAGGCAGAAGAACAAGCTGGTTTCAGGGCGGGTAGATCGACTTCAGATCATCTCTTTTGTATAACCCAAGTTATTGAAAAGAAAATGGCATACGGACAAGAGCTCCATCTGCTTTACGTAGATTTGCAGAAGGCATATGATAGTATACCACTAAATCTACTTTGGAAAGCGTTGGAAAAGACAAACATAAGCGTACAACTAATTAAGGCCATCAAAGAGTTATACCGCAATAGTAAGGCAAAAGTTAAAATAAAAGCAAAACTAACCAAAGGCTTTCTAGTAAATAAAGGTCTTAAACAAGGTTGCTGTATCTCGCCTACGCTCTTCAAGATATATTTGTAACAGGTCCTTAAAGTCTGGAAGAGAAAATGCCAAAACATGGGAATTCCGTTGAATGAAACCACCTTGTATACTTTATGTTTCGCCGATGATCAGATAGTGGTGACTCAGGATTATGACGACCTCGAATATATGACACGAAAACTAATAGACGAGTACAATAAGTGGGGACTAGAGGTTAATATCAATAAGACAGAGTATATGTGTATTGGTGGAACGAAACAGGATCTAATCTTAAATACTGGGCAGCGAATTCAGTCCTGTGATGAGTATAAATACTTGGGTCTAAAAATTACAGCTGACGGAACACTAGACAAAGCTATTAAAGATAGAAACGTACAAGGAAGAAAAGCAATAACTTTATTAAATGGAATAATTTGGGACCAAAGTATATCAAAACATAACAAAAAGCTTATATATAACACCATTGTAAAAAGTATTATTACATACGGCTCACAAAGCGTGGATCAATATGCGGAAGTGATCACTATTTTCTGGAGACCAAAATTCTCTTTCCTTATCAAGGCCGAAGCCTCCATCAACAAAATCTTGATGATACAGTGAATGAGGAAATTGATCACTGTCAATATAATCTACTAAGCCTAGAACATGACAGCGTAAAAAACTTATACAAAAAGAGATTGAACGAAAAACTTAATTCAAGTTCAGGTGAAACCCCAGATGAGGAATACGAATGTATCACATTAAGCATCCATCAAGCTGCAAAAGAAGCACTAGGATTAGTGGAAGAAACTCCTAAAAGAACAAAACCATACTGGTGGGATGCTGAGATTAAAAGTGAAATAGAGGAAAAAAGGAAATTATATCACACATACTTATCGCAAAAGACAGATAGAAGCAGAGAAGAATACAAAATCGCGCAATCAAAGGTGAGAAGAATGATCAGTGATAAGAAGAATCAATCATGGATGCAAAAGTGCCAGAAAATAGATTCTTACTTAGGAGGTAGGAGAAGTACTGAAAGCTGGAAAACTATAAGATCGATCAAAAAAGAAACATGCAGAGATATTATTTCACCAATACCAGACAAAGAATGGGATGAGCATTTTAAAAAACTTTTAACTGAAGATAGAGCAGAATTCAAGGAAGACGAAAGAGACAATATCATTAGAACGATGGGATCTCCAGTACCCCTTACAATATCTGAGGTCAAAAACGTGTGCAAAACCTTAAAAAGCGGTAAATCTGCCGGACCCGGAAATATCCCAGCTGAACTTATTAAATATGGCACTAAAGAATTGTTTTGTAGATTACGGAATCTTTTCCCAAGATATTTAAATGGAGCTGTAGTACCAACTGAGTGGAAAACGTCATATATATCCACAATACACAAAAAAGGAAGGAAAGATATATGTGACAATTATAGAGGTATATCTGTAACTAGTACGCTAAGCAGAATATATGGCAAAATAATAAGAAATAAAGTGGAGAGCGAATATAAAGATATGGAGGCAGAAGAACAAGCTGGTTTCAGGGCGGGTAGATCGACTTCAGATCATCTCTTTTGTATAACCCAAGTTATTGAAAAGAAAATGGCATACGGACAAGAGCTCCATCTGCTTTACGTAGATTTGCAGAAGGCATATGATAGAATACCACTAAATCTACTTTGGAAAGCGTTGGAAAAGACAAACATAAGCGTACAACTAATTAAGGCCATCAAAGAGTTATACCGCAATAGTAAGGCAAAAGTTAAAATAAAAGCAAAACTAACCAAAGGCTTTCAAGTAAATAAAGGTCTTAAACAAGGTTGCTGTATCTCGCCTACGCTCTTCAAGATATATTTGGAACAGGTCTTTAAAGTCTGGAAGAGAAAATGCCAAAACATGGGAATTCCGTTGAATGAAACCACCTTGTATACTTTATGTTTCGCCGATGATCAGATAGTGGTGGCTCAGGATTATGACGACCTCGAATATATGACACGAAAACTAATAGAAGAGTACAATAAGTGGGGACTAGAGGTTAATATCAATAAGACAGAGTATATGTGTATTGGTGGAACGAAACAGGATCTAATCTTAAATACTGGGCAGCGAATTCAGCCCTGTGATGAGTATAAATACTTGGGTCTGAAAATTACAGCTGACGGAACACTAGACAAAGCTATAAAAGATAGAAACGTACAAGGAAGAAGAGCAATAACTTTATTAAATGGAATAATTTGGGACCAAAGTATATCAAAACATAACAAAAAGCTTATATATAACACAATTGTAAAGAGTATTATTACATACGGCTCAGAGGTGTGGCCAATCAAAGATAGAACAGAAAAAATGCTTTCCGCTACGGAGATGGACTATTGGAGAAGAGCAGCAGGGAAATCAAAAAGAGAAAGAGTTACCAATCAAAGAATAAGAGAAATTATGACAGTGGGTGAACGTACTCTAGTGGATGATATAAGAACAAAACAACTGGTGTGGTACGGACATGTACAAAGAATGGATGATGGAAGACTACCTAAACAAATATTACAATGGAAACCAACTGGCCGAAGAAAACGAGGAAGACCAAGGAGAAGCTGGAGAGAAGGAATAGATAGTGAAATAAGAATAAGAGGCCTAGATGATGAATTATGGGCAAACAGAAACGAGTGGAGATTGGGTATCGGAAGACGTAGAACGTTGTGAAACCGATAAATATATATATATATATACATACGGCTCAGAAAAATGGCCAATCAAAGATAGAACAGAAAAAATGCTTTCCGCTACGGAGATGGACTATTGGAGAAGAGCAGCACCTTAAATAATAATTTAACTATTTAGCACTAGAAACGAATAATAAAAATAATAAAAAATAACGAAAAAAAAGTTTGGCTTTCACCCTGGATTGAACTGGGGACCTTTAGATTTCCAGTCTAAGGCTCTCCCAATTGAACTATTTCGGTTCATGTTTATCACTTTTTATCAAACTTTGGCTTAATTATTATTAAACAAGGTACAAGTAGAGGTCTGTACAAGAAGCCAAAGCAAAGAATCATGTTTACACCCCAAATAATAATTTAACTATGTAGCACTAAATACGAATAATAAAAATAATAAAAAAATAACGAAAAAAAAGTTCTGCTTTCACTCTGGATTGAACTGGGGACTTTTAGATTTCCAGTCTAAGGCTCTCCCAATTGAACTATTTCGGTTCATGTTTATCACTCCTTATCAAACTTTGGCTTAATTATTATTAAATAGGGTACAAGCAGGTATACTCAAACCTAGGTACAATAAGAGCGCTATTTTAGGCTTCCACTTACGGACCCATGCTAGGTGTGTCTCATGGCGCGTCATTAGTTAGCCAACCAATTAACATTCCCTCAGGGGTTTCTTAGTTCTTCCTAGAGATCTGTACAAGAAGCCACAGCAAAACCCTTAATAAATTATGAAGAATCATGTTTACACCTCAAATAATAATATAACTATGTAGCACTAGATACAAATAATAAAAAAATTAAAAATAACGAAAAAAAAAAAGTTCTGTTTACGCTCTGGATTGAACTGGGGACCTTTAGATTTCCAGTCTAAGGCTCTCCCAATTGAACTATTTCGGTTCATGTTTATCACTTCTTATCAAACTTTGGCTTAATTATTATTAAACAAGGTACAAGTAGAGGTCTGTACAAGAAGAAAAAGCAAAACCCTTAATGAATTATGAAGAATCATGTTTACACCCCAAATAATAATTTAACTATGTAGCACTAAATACGAATAATAAAAATAATAAAAAATAACCAAAAAAAAGTTCTGCTTTCACCCTGGATTGAACTGGGGACCTTTAGATTTCCAGTCTAAGGCTCTCCCAATTGAACTATTTCGGTTCATGTTTATCACTTCTTATCAAACTTTGGCTTAATTATTATTAAACAAGATACAAGTAGAGGTCTGTACAAGAAGCCTAAGCAAAACCCTTAATGAATTATGAAGAATTATGTTTACACCCCAAATAATAATTTAACTATGTAGCACTAAATACGAATAATAAAAATAATAAAAAATAACGAAAAAAAAGTTCTGCTTTCACCCTGGATTGAACTGGGGACCTTTAGATTTCCAGTCTAAGGCTTTCTCACTTCTTATCAAACTTTGGCTTAATTATTATTAAACAAGGTACAAGTAGAGGTCTGTACAAGAAGTCACAGCAAATACCCTTAATAAATTATAAAGAATCATGTTTACACCCCAAATAATAATTTAACTATTTAGCACTAGAAACAAATATTAAAAATAATAAAAAATACCGAAAAAAAAAGTTTGGCTTTCACCCTGGATTGAACTGGGGACCTTTAGATTTCCAGTCTAAGGCTCTCCCAATTGAACTATTTCGGTTCATGTTTATCACTTCTTATCAAACTTTGGCTTAATTATTATTAAACAAGGTACAAGTAGAGATCTGTACAAGAAGCCACAGCAAAACCCTTAATAAATTATTAAGAATCATGTTTACACCTCAAATAATAATATAACTATGTAGCACTAGATACAAATAATAAAAAAAATAAAAAATAACGAAAAAAATGTTTGGCTTTCACACTGGATTGAACTGGGGACCTTTAGATTTCCAGTCTAAGGCTCTCCCAATTGAACTATTTCGGTTCATGTTTATCACTTCTTATCAAACTTTGGCTTAATTATTATTAAACAAGGTACAAGTAGAGGTCTGTACAAGAAGCCAAAGCAAAACCCTTAATGAATTATGAAGAATCATGTTTACACTCCAAATAATAATTTAACTATGTAGCATTAATACGAATAATAAAAATAATAAAAAATAACGAAAAAAAGTTCTGCTTTCACCCTGGATTGAACTGGGGACCTTTAGATTTCCAGTCTAAGGCTCTCCCAATTGAACTATTTCGGTTCATGTTTATCACTTCTTATCAAACTTTGGCTTAATTATTATTAAACAAGGTACAAGTAGAGGTCTGTACAAGAAGCCAAAGCAAAACCCTTAATGAATTATGAAGAATCATGTTTACACCCCAAATAATAATTTAACTATGTAGCACTAAATACGAATAATAAAAATAAAAAAAAAAACGAAAAAAAAGTTCTGCTTTCACCCTGGATTGAACTAGGGACCTTTAGATTTCCAGTCTAAGGCTCTCCCAATTGAACTATTTCGGTTCATGTTTATCACTTCTTATCAAACTTTGGCTTAATTATTATTAAATAGGGTACAAGCAGGTATACTCAAACCTAGGTACAATAAGAGCGCTATTTTAGGCTTCCACTTACGGACCCATGCTAGGTGTGTCCCATGGCGCGTCATTAGTTAGCCAACCAATTAACATTCCCTCAGGGGTTTCTTAGTTCTTCCTAGAGATCTGTACAAGAAGCCACAGCAAAACCCTTAATAAATTATGAACAATCATGTTTACACCTCAAATAATAATATAACTATGTAGCACTAGATACAAATAATAAAAAAATTAAAAATAACGAAAAAAAAAAGTTCTGTTTACGCTCTGGATTGAACTGGGAACCTTTAGATTTCCAGTCTAAGGCTCTCCCAATTGAACTATTTCGGTTCATGTTTATCACTTCTTATCAAACTTTGGCTTAATTATTATTAAACAAGGTACAAGTAGAGGTCTGTACAAGAAGCCACAGCAAATACACTTAATAAATTATAAAGGATCATGTTTACACCCTAAATAATAATTTAACTATTTAGCACTAGAAACGAGTAATAAAAATAATAAAAAATAACGAAAAAAAAAGTTTGGCTTTCACCCTGGATTGAACTGGGGACCTTTAGATTTCCAGTCTAAGGCTCTCCCAATTGAACTATTTCGGTTCATGTTTATCACTTCTTATCAAACTTTGGCTTAATTATTATTAAATAGGGTACAAGTAGGTATACTCAAACCTAGGTACAATAAGAGCGCTATTTTAGGCTTCCACTTACGGACCCATGCTAGGTGTGTCCCATGGCGCGTCATTAGTTAGCCAACCAATTAACATTCCCTCAGGGGTTTCTTAGTTCTTCCTAGAGATCTGTACAAGAAGCCACAGCAAAACCCTTAATAAATTATGAAGAATCATGTTTACACCTCAAATAATAATATAACTATGTAGCACTAGATACAAATAATAAAAAAAATAAAAAATAACGAAAAAAAAAGTTCTGTTTTCGCTCTGGATTGAACTGGGAACCTTTAGATTTCCAGTCTAAGGCTCTCCCAATTGAACTATTTCGGTTCATGTTTATCACTTCTTATCAAACTTTGGCTTAATTATTATTAAACAAGGTACAAGTAGAGGTCTGTACAAGAAGCCACAGCAAATACCCTTAATAAATTATAAAGAATCATGTTTACATCCTAAATAATACTTTCTATTTAGCACTAGAAACGAATAATAAAAATAATAAAAAATAACGAAAAAAAAAGTTTGGCTTTCACCCTGGATTGAACTGGGGACCTTTAGATTTCCAGTCTAAGGCTCTCCCAATTGAACTATTTCGGTTCATGTTTATCACTTCTTATCAAACTTTGGCTTAATTATTATTAAACAAGGTACAAGTAGAGGTCTGTACAAGAAGCCACAGCAAATACCCTTAATAAATTATAAAGAATCATGTTTACACCTTAAATAATAATTTAACTATTTAGCACTAGAAACGAATAATAAAAATAATAAAAAATAACGAAAAAAAAGTTTGGCTTTCACCCTGGATTGAACTGGGGACCTTTGGATTTCCAGTCTAAGGCTCTCCCAATTGAACTATTTCGGTTCATGTTTATCACTTCATATCAAACTTTGGCTTAATTATTATTAAACAAGGTACAAGTAGAGGTCTGTACAAGAAGCCAAAGCAAAACCCTTAATGAATTATGAAGAATCATGTTTACACCCCAAATAATAATTTAACTATGTAGCATTAATACGAATAATAAAAATAATAAAAAATAACGAAAAAAAAGTTCTGCTTTCACCCTGGATTGAACTGGGGACCTTTAGATTTCCAGTCTAAGGCTCTCCCAATTGAACTATTTCGGTTCATGTTTATCACTTCTTATCAAACTTTGGCTTAATTATTATTAAACAAGGTACAAGTAGAGGTCTGTACAAGAAGAAAAAGCAAAACCCTTAATGAATTATGAAGAATCATGTTTACACCCCAAATAATAATTTAACTATGTAGCACTAAATACGAATAATAAAAATAATAAAAAATAACCAAAAAAAAGTTCTGCTTTCACCCTGGATTGAACTGGGGACCTTTAGATTTCCAATCTAAGGCTCTCCCAATTGAACTATTTCGGTTCATGTTTATCACTTCTTATCAAACTTTGGCTTAATTATTATTAAACAAGATACAAGTAGAGGTCTGTACAAGAAGCCAAAGCAAAACCCTTAATGAATTATGAAGAATCATGTTTACACCCCAAATAATAATTTAACTATGTAGCACTAAATACGAATAATAAAAATAATAAAAAATAACGACAAAAAGGTCTGCTTTCACCCTGGATTGAAATGGAGACCTTTAGATTTCCAGTCTAAGGCTCTCCCAATTGAACTATTTCGGTTCATGTTTATCACTTCTTATCAAACTTTGGCTTAATTATTATTAAACAAGGTACAAGTAGAGGTCTGTACAAGAAGCCACAGCAAATACCCTTAATAAATTATAAAGAATCATGTTTACACCTTAAATAATAATTTAACTATTTAGCACTAGAAACGAATAATAAAAATAATAAAAAATAACGAAAAAAAAGTTTGGCTTTCACCCTGGATTGAACTGCGGACCTTTAGATTTCCAGTCTAAGGCTCTCCCAATTGAACTATTTCGGTTCATGTTTATCACTTTTTATCAAACTTTGGCTTAATTATTATTAAACAAGGTACAAGAAGAGGCCTGTACAAGAAGCCAAAGCAAAACCCTTAATGAATTATGAAGAATCATGTTTACACCCCAAATAATAATTTAACTATGTAGCACTAAATACGAATAATAAAAATAATAAAAAAATAACGAAAAAAAAGTTCTGCTTTCACTCTGGATTGAACTGGGGACTTTTAGATTTCCAGTCTAAGGCTCTCCCAATTGAACTATTTCGGTTCATGTTTATCACTTCTTATCAAACTTTGGCTTAATTATTATTAAATAGGGTACAAGCAGGTATACTCAAACCTAGGTACAATAAGAGCGCTATTTTAGGCTTCCACTTACGGACCCATGCTAGGTGTGTCCCATGGCGCGTCATTAGTTAGCCAACCAATTAACATTCCCTCAGGGGTTTCTTAGTTCTTCCTAGAGATCTGTACAAGAAGCCACAGCAAAACCCTTAATAAATTATGAAGAATCATGTTTACACCTCAAATAATAATATAACTATGTAGCACTAGATACAAATAATAAAAAAATTAAAAATAACGAAAAAAAAAAAAGTTCTGTTTACGCTCTGGATTGAACTGGGAACCTTTAGATTTCCAGTCTAAGGCTCTCCCAATTGAACTATTTCGGTTCATGTTTATCACTTCTTATCAAACTTTGGCTTAATTATTATTAAACAAGGTACAAGTAGAGGTCCGTACAAGAAGCCACAGCAAATACACTTAATAAATTATAAAGGATCATGTTTACACCCTAAATAATAATTTAACTATTTAGCACTAGAAACGAATAATAAAAATAATACAAAATAACGAAAAGAAAAGTTTGGCTTTCACCCTGGATTGAACTGGGGACCTTTAGATTTCCAGTCTAAGGCTCTCCCAATTGAACTATTTCGGTTCATGTTTATCACTTCTTATCAAACTTTGGCTTAATTATTATTAAACAAGGTACAAGTAGAGGTCTGTACAAGAAGAAAAAGCAAAACCCTTAATGAATTATAAAGAATCATGTTTACACCTTAAATAATAATTTAACTATTTAGCACTAGAAACGAATAATAAAAATAATAAAAAATAACGAAAAAAAAAGTTTGGCTTTCACCCTGGATTGAACTGGGGACCTTTAGATTTCCAGTCTAAGGCCCTCCCAATTGAACTATTTCGGTTCATGTTTATCACTTCTTATCAAACTTTGGCTTAATTATTAATAAACAAGGTACAAGTAGAGGTCTGTACAAGAAGCCAAAGCAAAACCCTTAATGAATTATGAAGAATCATGTTTACACCCCAAATAATAATTTAACTATGTAGCATTAATACCAATAATAAAAATAATAAAAAATAACGAAAAAAAAGTTCTGCTTTCACCCTGGATTGAACTGGGGACTTTTAGATTTCCAGTCTAAGGCTCTACCAATTGAACTATTTCGGTTCATGTTTATCACTTCTTATCAAACTTTGGCTTAATTATTATTAAACAAGGTACAAGTAGAGGTCTGTACAAGAAGCCAAAGCAAAACCCTTAATGAATTATGAAGAATCATGTTTACACCCCAAATAATAATTTAACTATGTAGCATTAATACGAATAATAAAAATAATAAAAAATAACGAAAAAAAAGTTCTGCTTTCACCCTGGATTGAACTGGGGACCTTTAGATTTCCAGTCTAAGGCTCTACCAATTGAACTATTTCGGTTCATGTTTATCACTTCTTATCAAACTTTGGCTTAATTATTATTAAACAAGGTACAAGTAGATGTCTGTACAAGAAGCCAAAGCAAAACCCTTAATGAATTATGAAGAATCATGTTTACACCCCAAATAATAATTTAACTATGTAGCACTAGATACAAATAATAAAAATAAAAAAAAATAACGAAAAGAAAAGTTCTGTTTTCACCCTGGATTGAACTGGGGACCTTTAGATTTCCAGTCTAAGGCTCTCCCAATTGAACTATTTCGGTTCATGTTTATCACTTTTTATCAAACTTTGGCTTAATTATTATTAAACAAGGTACAAGTAGAGGTCTGTACAAGAAGCCAAAGCAAAACCCTTAATGAATTACGAAGAATCATGTTTACACCCCAAATAATAATTTAACTATGTAGCACTAAATACGAATAATAAAAATAATAAAAAAATAACGAAAAAAAAGTTCTGTTTTCACTCTGGATTGAACTGGGGACTTTTAGATTTCCAGTCTAAGGCTCTCACAATTGAACTATTTCGGTTCATGTTTATCACTTCTTATCAAACTTTGGCTTAATTATTATTAAATAGGGTACAAGCAGGTATACTCAAACCTAGGTACAATAAGAGCGCTATTTTAGGCTTCCACTTACGGACCCATGCTAGGTGTGTCCCATGGCGCGTCATTAGTTAGCCAACCAATTAACATTCCCTCAGGGGTTTCTTAGTTCTTCTCAGAGATCTGTACAAGAAGCCACAGCAAAACCCTTAATAAATTATGAAGAATCATGTTTACACCTCAAATAATAATATAACTATTTAGCACTAGATACAAATAATAAAAAAATTAAAAATAACGAAAAAAAAAAGTTCTGTTTTCGCTCTGGATTGAACTGGGAACCTTTAGATTTCCAGTCTAAGGCTCTCCCAATTGAACTATTTCGGTTCATGTTTATCACTTCTTATCAAACTTTGGCTTAATTATTATTAAACAAGGTACAAGTAGAGGTCTGTACAAGAAGCCACAGCAAATACCCTTAATAAATTATAAAGAATCATGTTTACATCCTAAATAATACTTTCTATTTAGCACTAGAAACGAATAATAAAAATAATAAAAAATAACGAAAAAAAAAGTTTGGCTTTCACCCTGGATTGAACTGGGGACCTTTAGATTTCCAGTCTAAGGCTCTCCCAATTGAACTATTTCGGTTCATGTTTATCACTTCTTATCAAACTTTGGCTTAATTATTATTAAACAAGGTACAAGTAGAGGTCTGTACAAGAAGCCACAGCAAATACCCTTAATAAATTATAAAGAATCATGTTTACACCTTAAATAATAATTTAACTATTTAGCACTAGAAACGAATAATAAAAATAATAAAAAATAACGAAAAAAAAGTTTGGCTTTCACCCTGGATTGAACTGGGGACCTTTGGATTTCCAGTCTAAGGCTCTCCCAATTGAACTATTTCGGTTCATGTTTATCACTTCATATCAAACTTTGGCTTAATTATTATTAAACAAGGTACAAGTAGAGGTCTGTACAAGAAGCCAAAGCAAAACCCTTAATGAATTATGAAGAATCATGTTTACACCCCAAATAATAATTTAACTATGTAGCATTAATACGAATAATAAAAATAATAAAAAATAACGAAAAAAAAGTTCTGCTTTCACCCTGGATTGAACTGGGGACCTTTAGATTTCCAGTCTAAGGCTCTCCCAATTGAACTATTTCGGTTCATGTTTATCACTTCTTATCAAACTTTGGCTTAATTATTATTAAACAAGGTACAAGTAGAGGTCTGTACAAGAAGAAAAAGCAAAACCCTTAATGAATTATGAAGAATCATGTTTACACCCCAAATAATAATTTAACTATGTAGCACTAAATACGAATAATAAAAATAATAAAAAATAACCAAAAAAAAGTTCTGCTTTCACCCTGGATTGAACTGGGGACCTTTAGATTTCCAATCTAAGGCTCTCCCAATTGAACTATTTCGGTTCATGTTTATCACTTCTTATCAAACTTTGGCTTAATTATTATTAAACAAGATACAAGTAGAGGTCTGTACAAGAAGCCAAAGCAAAACCCTTAATGAATTATGAAGAATCATGTTTACACCCCAAATAATAATTTAACTATGTAGCACTAAATACGAATAATAAAAATAATAAAAAATAACGACAAAAAGGTCTGCTTTCACCCTGGATTGAAATGGAGACCTTTAGATTTCCAGTCTAAGGCTCTCCCAATTGAACTATTTCGGTTCATGTTTATCACTTCTTATCAAACTTTGGCTTAATTATTATTAAACAAGGTACAAGTAGAGGTCTGTACAAGAAGCCACAGCAAATACCCTTAATAAATTATAAAGAATCATGTTTACACCTTAAATAATAATTTAACTATTTAGCACTAGAAACGAATAATAAAAATAATAAAAAATAACGAAAAAAAAGTTTGGCTTTCACCCTGGATTGAACTGCGGACCTTTAGATTTCCAGTCTAAGGCTCTCCCAATTGAACTATTTCGGTTCATGTTTATCACTTTTTATCAAACTTTGGCTTAATTATTATTAAACAAGGTACAAGAAGAGGCCTGTACAAGAAGCCAAAGCAAAACCCTTAATGAATTATGAAGAATCATGTTTACACCCCAAATAATAATTTAACTATGTAGCACTAAATACGAATAATAAAAATAATAAAAAAATAACGAAAAAAAAGTTCTGCTTTCACTCTGGATTGAACTGGGGACTTTTAGATTTCCAGTCTAAGGCTCTCCCAATTGAACTATTTCGGTTCATGTTTATCACTTCTTATCAAACTTTGGCTTAATTATTATTAAATAGGGTACAAGCAGGTATACTCAAACCTAGGTACAATAAGAGCGCTATTTTAGGCTTCCACTTACGGACCCATGCTAGGTGTGTCCCATGGCGCGTCATTAGTTAGCCAACCAATTAACATTCCCTCAGGGGTTTCTTAGTTCTTCCTAGAGATCTGTACAAGAAGCCACAGCAAAACCCTTAATAAATTATGAAGAATCATGTTTACACCTCAAATAATAATATAACTATGTAGCACTAGATACAAATAATAAAAAAATTAAAAATAACGAAAAAAAAAAAAGTTCTGTTTACGCTCTGGATTGAACTGGGAACCTTTAGATTTCCAGTCTAAGGCTCTCCCAATTGAACTATTTCGGTTCATGTTTATCACTTCTTATCAAACTTTGGCTTAATTATTATTAAACAAGGTACAAGTAGAGGTCCGTACAAGAAGCCACAGCAAATACACTTAATAAATTATAAAGGATCATGTTTACACCCTAAATAATAATTTAACTATTTAGCACTAGAAACGAATAATAAAAATAATACAAAATAACGAAAAGAAAAGTTTGGCTTTCACCCTGGATTGAACTGGGGACCTTTAGATTTCCAGTCTAAGGCTCTCCCAATTGAACTATTTCGGTTCATGTTTATCACTTCTTATCAAACTTTGGCTTAATTATTATTAAACAAGGTACAAGTAGAGGTCTGTACAAGAAGAAAAAGCAAAACCCTTAATGAATTATAAAGAATCATGTTTACACCTTAAATAATAATTTAACTATTTAGCACTAGAAACGAATAATAAAAATAATAAAAAATAACGAAAAAAAAAGTTTGGCTTTCACCCTGGATTGAACTGGGGACCTTTAGATTTCCAGTCTAAGGCCCTCCCAATTGAACTATTTCGGTTCATGTTTATCACTTCTTATCAAACTTTGGCTTAATTATTAATAAACAAGGTACAAGTAGAGGTCTGTACAAGAAGCCAAAGCAAAACCCTTAATGAATTATGAAGAATCATGTTTACACCCCAAATAATAATTTAACTATGTAGCATTAATACCAATAATAAAAATAATAAAAAATAACGAAAAAAAAGTTCTGCTTTCACCCTGGATTGAACTGGGGACTTTTAGATTTCCAGTCTAAGGCTCTACCAATTGAACTATTTCGGTTCATGTTTATCACTTCTTATCAAACTTTGGCTTAATTATTATTAAACAAGGTACAAGTAGAGGTCTGTACAAGAAGCCAAAGCAAAACCCTTAATGAATTATGAAGAATCATGTTTACACCCCAAATAATAATTTAACTATGTAGCATTAATACGAATAATAAAAATAATAAAAAATAACGAAAAAAAAGTTCTGCTTTCACCCTGGATTGAACTGGGGACCTTTAGATTTCCAGTCTAAGGCTCTACCAATTGAACTATTTCGGTTCATGTTTATCACTTCTTATCAAACTTTGGCTTAATTATTATTAAACAAGGTACAAGTAGATGTCTGTACAAGAAGCCAAAGCAAAACCCTTAATGAATTATGAAGAATCATGTTTACACCCCAAATAATAATTTAACTATGTAGCACTAGATACAAATAATAAAAATAAAAAAAAATAACGAAAAGAAAAGTTCTGTTTTCACCCTGGATTGAACTGGGGACCTTTAGATTTCCAGTCTAAGGCTCTCCCAATTGAACTATTTCGGTTCATGTTTATCACTTTTTATCAAACTTTGGCTTAATTATTATTAAACAAGGTACAAGTAGAGGTCTGTACAAGAAGCCAAAGCAAAACCCTTAATGAATTACGAAGAATCATGTTTACACCCCAAATAATAATTTAACTATGTAGCACTAAATACGAATAATAAAAATAATAAAAAAATAACGAAAAAAAAGTTCTGTTTTCACTCTGGATTGAACTGGGGACTTTTAGATTTCCAGTCTAAGGCTCTCACAATTGAACTATTTCGGTTCATGTTTATCACTTCTTATCAAACTTTGGCTTAATTATTATTAAATAGGGTACAAGCAGGTATACTCAAACCTAGGTACAATAAGAGCGCTATTTTAGGCTTCCACTTACGGACCCATGCTAGGTGTGTCCCATGGCGCGTCATTAGTTAGCCAACCAATTAACATTCCCTCAGGGGTTTCTTAGTTCTTCTCAGAGATCTGTACAAGAAGCCACAGCAAAACCCTTAATAAATTATGAAGAATCATGTTTACACCTCAAATAATAATATAACTATTTAGCACTAGATACAAATAATAAAAAAATTAAAAATAACGAAAAAAAAAAGTTCTGTTTACGCTCTGGATTGAACTGAGAACCTTTAGATTTCCAGTCTAAGGCTCTCCCAATTGAACTATTTCGGTTCATGTTTATCACTTCTTATCAAACTTTGGCTTAATTATTATTAAACAAGGTACAAGTAGAGGTCTGTACAAGAAGCCACAGCAAATACACTTAATAAATTATAAAGGATCATGTTTACACCCTAAATAATAATTTAACTATTTAGCACTAGAAACGAATAATAAAAATAATAAAAAATAACGAAAAAAAAAGTTTGGCTTTCACCCTGGATTGAACTGGGGACCTTTAGATTTCCAGTCTAAGGCTCTCCCAATTGAACTATTTCGGTTCATGTTTATCACTTCTTATCAAACTTTGGCTTAATTATTATTAAACAAGGTACAAGTAGAGGTCTGTACAAGAAGCCACAGCAAATACCCTTAATAAATTATAAAGAATCATGTTTACACCCCAAATAATAATTTAACTATGTAGCACTAAATACGAATAATAAAAATAATAAAAAATAACAAAAAAAAAGTTCTGCTTTCACCCTGGATTGAACTAGGGACCTTTAGATTTCCAGTCTAAGGCTCTCCCAATTGAACTATTTCGGTTCATGTTTATCACTTCTTATCAAACTTTGGCTTAATTATTATTAAACAAAGTACAAGTAGAGGTCTGTACAAGAAGCCAAAGCAAAACCCTTAATGAATTATGAAGAATCATGTTTACACCCCAAATAATAATTTAACTATGTAGCACTAAATACGAATAATAAAAATAATAAAAAATAACGAAAAAAAAGTTCTGCTTTCACCCTGGATTGAACTAGGGACCTTTAGATTTCCAGTCTAAGGCTCTCCCAATTGAACTATTTCGGTTCATGTTTCTCACTTCTTATCAAACTTTGGCTTAATTATTATTAACCAAGGTACAAGTAGAGGTCTATACAAGAAGCCACAGCAAATACCCTTAATAAATTATAAAGAATCATGTTTACACCCCAAATAATAATTTAACTATTTAGCACTAGAAACGAATAATAAAAATAATAAAAAATACCGAAATAAAAGTTTGGCTTTCACCCTGGATTGAACTGGGGACCTTTAGATTTCCAGTCTAAGGCTCTCCCAATTGAACTATTTCGGTTCATGTTTATCACTTCTTATCAAACTTTGGCCTAATTATTATTAAATAGGGTATAAGCAGGTATACTCAAACCTAGGTACAATAAGAGCGCTATTTTAGGCTTCCACTTACGGACCCATGCTAGGTGTGTCCCATGGCGCGTCATTAGTTAGCCAACCAATTAACATTCCCTCAGGGGTTTCTTAGTTCTTCCTAGAGATCTGTACAAGAAGCCACAGCAAAACCCTTAATAAATTATTAAAAATCATGTTTACACCTCAAATAATAATATAACTATGTAGCACTAGATACAAATATTTTAAAAAATAAAAAATAACGAAAAAAAAAAGTTCGGTTTTCGCTCTGGATTGAACTGGGAACCTTTAGATTTCCAGTCTAAGGCTCTCCCAATTGAACTATTTCGGTTCATGTTTATCACTTCTTATCAAACTTTGGCTTAATTATTATTAAACAAGGTACAAGTAGAGGTCTGTACAAGAAGCCACAGCAAATACACTTAATAAATTATAAAGGATCATGTTTACACCCTAAATAATAATTTAACTATTTAGCACTAGAAACGAATAATAAAAATAATAAAAAATAACGAAAAAAAAAGTTTGGCTTTCACCCTGGATTGAACTGGGGACCTTTAGATTTCCAGTCTAAGGCTCTCCCAATTGAACTATTTCGGTTCATGTTTATCACTTCTTATTAAACTTTGGCTTAATTATTATTAAACAAGGTACAAGTAGAGGTCTGTACAAGAAGAAAAAGCAAAACCCTTAATGAATTATAAAGAATCATGTTTACACCTTAAATAATAATTTAACTATTTAGCACTAGAAACGAATAATAAAAATAATAAAAAATAACGAAAAAAAAAGTTTGGCTTTCACCCTGGATTGAACTGGGGACCTTTAGATTTCCAGTCTAAGGCTCTCACAATTGAACTATTTCGGTTCATGTTTATCACTTCTTATCAAACTTTGGCCTAATTATTATTAAATAGGGTATAAGCAGGTATACTCAAACCTAGGTACAATAAGAGCGCTATTTTAGGCTTCCACTTACGGACCCATGCTAGGTGTGTCCCATGGCGCGTCATTAGTTAGCCAACCAATTAACATTCCCTCAGGGGTTTCTTAGTTCTTCCTAGAGATCTGTACCACAGCAAAACCCTTAATAAATTATTAAGAATCATGTTTACACCTCAAATAATTATATGGCTATGTAGCACTAGATACAAATATTTAAAAAAATAAAAAATAACGAAAAAAAAGTTCTGTTTTCGCTCTGGATTGAACTGGGAACCTTTAGATTTCCAGTCTAAGGCTCTCCCAATTGAACTATTTCGGTTCATGTTTATCACTTCTTATCAAACTTTGGCTTAATTATTATTAAACAAGGTACAAGTAGAGGTCTGTACAAGAAGCCACAGCAAATACCCTTAATAAATTATAAAGAATCATGTTTAGACCTTAAATAATAATTTAACTATTTAGCACTAGAAACGAATAATAAAAATAATAAAAAATAACGAAAAAAAAGTTCTGTTTTTACCCTGGATTGAACTGGGGACCTTTAGATTTCCAGTCTAAGGCTCTCCCAATTGAACTATTTCGGTTCATGTTTATCACTTCTTATCAAACTTTGGCTTAGATATTATTACACAAGGTACAAGTAGAGGTCTGTACAAGAAGTCAAAGCAAAACCCTTAATGAATTATGAAGAATCATGTTTACACCCCAAATAATAATTTAACTATGTAGCATTAATACGAATAATAAAAATAATAAAAAATAACGAAAAAAAAGTTCTGCTTTCACCCTGGATTGAACTGGGGACCTTTAGATTTCCAGTCTAAGGCTCTCCCAATTGAACTATTTCGGTTCATGTTTATCACTTCTTATCAAACTTTGGCTTAATTATTATTAAACAACGTACAAGTAGAGGTCTGTACAAGAAGCCAAAGCAAAACCCTTAATGAACTATGAAGAATCATGTTTACACCCCAAATAATAATTTAACTATGTAGCACTAAATACGAATAATAAAAATAATAAAAAAATAACGAAAAAAAAGTTCTGCTTTCACCCTGGATTGAACTAGGGACCTTTAGATTTCCAGTCTTAGGCTCTCCCAATTGAACTATTTCGGTTCATGTTTATCACTTCTTATCAAACTTTGGCTTAATTATTATTAAACAAGGTACAAGTAGAGGTCTGTACAAGAAGCCACAGCAAATACCCTTAATAAATTATAAAGAATCATGTTTACACCCCAAATAATAATTTAACTATTTAGCACTAGAAACGAATAATAAAAATAATAAAAAATACCGAAAAAAAAGTTTGGCTTTCACCCTGGATTGAACTGGGGACCTTTAGATTTCCAGTCTAAGGCTCTCCCAATTGAACTATTTCGGTTCATGTTTATCACTTCTTATCAAACTTTGGCTTAATTATTATTAAATAGGGTACAAGCAGGTATACTCAAACCTAGGTACAATAAGAGCGCTATTTTAGGCTTCCACTTACGGACCCATGCTAGGTGTGTCCTATGGCGCGTCTTTAGTTAGCCAACCAATTAACATTCCCTCAGGGGTTTCTTAGTTCTTCCTAGAGATCTGTACAAGAAGCCACAGCAAAACCCTTAATAAATTATTAAGAATCATGTTTACACCTCAAATAATAATATAACTATGTAGCACTAGATACAAATAATAAAAAAACCGAACCGAACCAAAGCAAAACCCTTAATGAATTATAAAGAATCATGTTTACGACCCAAATAATAATTTAACTATGTAGCACTAAATACGAATAATAAAAATAATAAAAAATAACGAAAAAAAAGTTCTGCTTTCACTCTGGATTGAACTGGGGACCTTTAGATTTCCAGTCTAAGGCTCTCCCAATTGAACTATTTCGGTTCATGTTTATCACGTCTTATCAAACTTTGGCTTAATTATTATTAAACAAGGTACAAGTAGAGGTCTGTACAAGAAGCCACAGCAAATACCCTTAATAAATTATAAAGAATCATGTTTACACCCTAAATAATAATTTAACTATTTAGCACTAGAAACGAATAATAAAAATAATAAAAAATAACGAAAAAAAAAGTTCTGTTTTCACCCTGGATTGAACTGGGGACCTTTAGATTTCCAGTCTAAGGCTCTCCCAATTGAACTATTTCGGTTCATGTTTATCACTTTTTATCAAACTTTGGCTTAATTATTATTAAACAAGGTACAAGTAGAGGTCTGTACAAGAAGCCAAAGCAAAACCCTTAATGAATTACGAAGAATCATGTTTACACCCCAAATAATAATTTAACTATGTAGCACTAAATACGAATAATAAAAATAATAAAAAAATAACGAAAAAAAAGTTCTGTTTTCACTCTGGATTGAACTGGGGACTTTTAGATTTCCAGTCTAAGGCTCTCACAATTGAACTATTTCGGTTCATGTTTATCACTTCTTATCAAACTTTGGCTTAATTATTATTAAATAGGGTACAAGCAGGTATACTCAAACCTAGGTACAATAAGAGCGCTATTTTAGGCTTCCACTTACGGACCCATGCTAGGTGTGTCCCGTGGCGCGTCATTAGTTAGCCAACCAATTAACATTCCCTCAGGGGTTTCTTAGTTCTTCTCAGAGATCTGTACAAGAAGCCACAGCAAAACCCTTAATAAATTATGAAGAATCATGTTTACACCTCAAATAATAATATAACTATTTAGCACTAGATACAAATAATAAAAAAACTAAAAATAACGAAAAAAAAAAGTTCTGTTTACGCTCTGGATTGAACTGAGAACCTTTAGATTTCCAGTCTAAGGCTCTCCCAATTGAACTATTTCGGTTCATGTTTATCACTTCTTATCAAACTTTGGCTTAATTATTATTAAACAAGGTACAAGTAGAGGTCTGTACAAGAAGCCACAGCAAATACACTTAATAAATTATAAAGGATCATGTTTACACCCTAAATAATAATTTAACTATTTAGCACTAGAAACGAATAATAAAAATAATAAAAAATAACGAAAAAAAAAGTTTGACTTTCACCCTGGATTGAACTGGGGACCTTTAGATTTCCAGTCTAAGGCTATCCCAATGGAACTATTTCGGTTCATGTTTATCACTTCTTATCAAACTTTGGCTTAATTATTATTAAACAAGGTACAAGTAGAGGTCTGTACAAGAAGAAAAAGCAAAACCCTTAATGAATTATGAAGAATCATGTTTACACCCCAAATAATAATTTAACTATGTAGCACTAAATACGAATAATAAAAATAATAAAAAATAACCAAAAAAAGTTCTGCTTTCACCCTGGATTGAACTGGAGACCTTTAGATTTCCAGTCTAAGGCTCTCCCAATTGAACTATTTCGGTTCATGTTTATCACTTCTTATCAAACTTTGGCTTAATTATTATTAAATAGGGTACAAGCAGGTATACTCAAACCTAGGTACAATAAGAGCGCTATTTTAGGCTTCCACTTACGGACCCATGCTAGGTGTGTCCCGTGGCGCGTCATTAGTTAGCCAACCAATTAACATTCCCTCAGGGGTTTCTTAGTTCTTCCTAGAGATCTGTACAAGAAGCCACAGCAAAACCCTTAATAAATTATTAAGAATCATGTTTACACCTCAAATAATAATATAACTATGTAGCACTAGATACAAATAATAAAAAAACCGAACCGAACCAAAGCAAAACCCTTAATGAATTATAAAGAATCATGTTTACGACCCAAATAATAATTTAACTATGTAGCACTAAATACGAATAATAAAAATAATAAAAAATAACGAAAAAAAAGTTCTGCTTTCACCCTGGATTGAACTAGGGACCTTTAGATTTCCAGTCTAAGGCTCTCCCAATTGAACTATTTCGGTTCATGTTTCTCACTTCTTATCAAACTTTGGCTTAATTATTATTAACCAAGGTACAAGTAGAGGTCTATACAAGAAGCCACAGCAAATACCCTTAATAAATTATAAAGAATCATGTTTACACCCCAAATAATAATTTAACTATTTAGCACTAGAAACGAATAATAAAAATAATAAAAAATACCGAAATAAAAGTTTGGCTTTCACCCTGGATTGAACTGGGGACCTTTAGATTTCCAGTCTAAGGCTCTCCCAATTGAACTATTTCGGTTCATGTTTATCACTTCTTATCAAACTTTGGCCTAATTATTATTAAATAGGGTATAAGCAGGTATACTCAAACCTAGGTACAATAAGAGCGCTATTTTAGGCTTCCACTTACGGACCCATGCTAGGTGTGTCCCATGGCGCGTCATTAGTTAGCCAACCAATTAACATTCCCTCAGGGGTTTCTTAGTTCTTCCTAGAGATCTGTACAAGAAGCCACAGCAAAACCCTTAATAAATTATTAAAAATCATGTTTACACCTCAAATAATAATATAACTATGTAGCACTAGATACAAATATTTTAAAAAATAAAAAATAACGAAAAAAAAAAGTTCGGTTTTCGCTCTGGATTGAACTGGGAACCTTTAGATTTCCAGTCTAAGGCTCTCCCAATTGAACTATTTCGGTTCATGTTTATCACTTCTTATCAAACTTTGGCTTAATTATTATTAAACAAGGTACAAGTAGAGGTCTGTACAAGAAGCCACAGCAAATACACTTAATAAATTATAAAGGATCATGTTTACACCCTAAATAATAATTTAACTATTTAGCACTAGAAACGAATAATAAAAATAATAAAAAATAACGAAAAAAAAAGTTTGGCTTTCACCCTGGATTGAACTGGGGACCTTTAGATTTCCAGTCTAAGGCTCTCCCAATTGAACTATTTCGGTTCATGTTTATCACTTCTTATTAAACTTTGGCTTAATTATTATTAAACAAGGTACAAGTAGAGGTCTGTACAAGAAGAAAAAGCAAAACCCTTAATGAATTATAAAGAATCATGTTTACACCTTAAATAATAATTTAACTATTTAGCACTAGAAACGAATAATAAAAATAATAAAAAATAACGAAAAAAAAAGTTTGGCTTTCACCCTGGATTGAACTGGGGACCTTTAGATTTCCAGTCTAAGGCTCTCACAATTGAACTATTTCGGTTCATGTTTATCACTTCTTATCAAACTTTGGCCTAATTATTATTAAATAGGGTATAAGCAGGTATACTCAAACCTAGGTACAATAAGAGCGCTATTTTAGGCTTCCACTTACGGACCCATGCTAGGTGTGTCCCATGGCGCGTTATTAGTTAGCCAACCAATTAACATTCCCTCAGGGGTTTCTTAGTTCTTCCTAGAGATCTGTACCACAGCAAAACCCTTAATAAATTATTAAGAATCATGTTTACACCTCAAATAATTATATGGCTATGTAGCACTAGATACAAATATTTAAAAAAATAAAAAATAACGAAAAAAAAGTTCTGTTTTCGCTCTGGATTGAACTGGGAACCTTTAGATTTCCAGTCTAAGGCTCTCCCAATTGAACTATTTCGGTTCATGTTTATCACTTCTTATCAAACTTTGGCTTAATTATTATTAAACAAGGTACAAGTAGAGGTCTGTACAAGAAGCCACAGCAAATACCCTTAATAAATTATAAAGAATCATGTTTAGACCTTAAATAATAATTTAACTATTTAGCACTAGAAACGAATAATAAAAATAATAAAAAATAACGAAAAAAAAGTTCTGTTTTTACCCTGGATTGAACTGGGGACCTTTAGATTTCCAGTCTAAGGCTCTCCCAATTGAACTATTTCGGTTCATGTTTATCACTTCTTATCAAACTTTGGCTTAGATATTATTACACAAGGTACAAGTAGAGGTCTGTACAAGAAGTCAAAGCAAAACCCTTAATGAATTATGAAGAATCATGTTTACACCCCAAATAATAATTTAACTATGTAGCATTAATACGAATAATAAAAATAATAAAAAATAACGAAAAAAAAGTTCTGCTTTCACCCTGGATTGAACTGGGGACCTTTAGATTTCCAGTCTAAGGCTCTCCCAATTGAACTATTTCGGTTCATGTTTATCACTTCTTATCAAACTTTGGCTTAATTATTATTAAACAACGTACAAGTAGAGGTCTGTACAAGAAGCCAAAGCAAAACCCTTAATGAACTATGAAGAATCATGTTTACACCCCAAATAATAATTTAACTATGTAGCACTAAATACGAATAATAAAAATAATAAAAAAATAACGAAAAAAAAGTTCTGCTTTCACCCTGGATTGAACTAGGGACCTTTAGATTTCCAGTCTTAGGCTCTCCCAATTGAACTATTTCGGTTCATGTTTATCACTTCTTATCAAACTTTGGCTTAATTATTATTAAACAAGGTACAAGTAGAGGTCTGTACAAGAAGCCACAGCAAATACCCTTAATAAATTATAAAGAATCATGTTTACACCCCAAATAATAATTTAACTATTTAGCACTAGAAACGAATAATAAAAATAATAAAAAATACCGAAAAAAAAGTTTGGCTTTCACCCTGGATTGAACTGGGGACCTTTAGATTTCCAGTCTAAGGCTCTCCCAATTGAACTATTTCGGTTCATGTTTATCACTTCTTATCAAACTTTGGCTTAATTATTATTAAATAGGGTACAAGCAGGTATACTCAAACCTAGGTACAATAAGAGCGCTATTTTAGGCTTCCACTTACGGACCCATGCTAGGTGTGTCCTATGGCGCGTCTTTAGTTAGCCAACCAATTAACATTCCCTCAGGGGTTTCTTAGTTCTTCCTAGAGATCTGTACAAGAAGCCACAGCAAAACCCTTAATAAATTATTAAGAATCATGTTTACACCTCAAATAATAATATAACTATGTAGCACTAGATACAAATAATAAAAAAACCGAACCGAACCAAAGCAAAACCCTTAATGAATTATAAAGAATCATGTTTACGACCCAAATAATAATTTAACTATGTAGCACTAAATACGAATAATAAAAATAATAAAAAATAACGAAAAAAAAGTTCTGCTTTCACTCTGGATTGAACTGGGGACCTTTAGATTTCCAGTCTAAGGCTCTCCCAATTGAACTATTTCGGTTCATGTTTATCACGTCTTATCAAACTTTGGCTTAATTATTATTAAACAAGGTACAAGTAGAGGTCTGTACAAGAAGCCACAGCAAATACCCTTAATAAATTATAAAGAATCATGTTTACACCCTAAATAATAATTTAACTATTTAGCACTAGAAACGAATAATAAAAATAATAAAAAATAACGAAAAAAAAAGTTCTGTTTTCACCCTGGATTGAACTGGGGACCTTTAGATTTCCAGTCTAAGGCTCTCCCAATTGAACTATTTCGGTTCATGTTTATCACTTTTTATCAAACTTTGGCTTAATTATTATTAAACAAGGTACAAGTAGAGGTCTGTACAAGAAGCCAAAGCAAAACCCTTAATGAATTACGAAGAATCATGTTTACACCCCAAATAATAATTTAACTATGTAGCACTAAATACGAATAATAAAAATAATAAAAAAATAACGAAAAAAAAGTTCTGTTTTCACTCTGGATTGAACTGGGGACTTTTAGATTTCCAGTCTAAGGCTCTCACAATTGAACTATTTCGGTTCATGTTTATCACTTCTTATCAAACTTTGGCTTAATTATTATTAAATAGGGTACAAGCAGGTATACTCAAACCTAGGTACAATAAGAGCGCTATTTTAGGCTTCCACTTACGGACCCATGCTAGGTGTGTCCCGTGGCGCGTCATTAGTTAGCCAACCAATTAACATTCCCTCAGGGGTTTCTTAGTTCTTCTCAGAGATCTGTACAAGAAGCCACAGCAAAACCCTTAATAAATTATGAAGAATCATGTTTACACCTCAAATAATAATATAACTATTTAGCACTAGATACAAATAATAAAAAAACTAAAAATAACGAAAAAAAAAAGTTCTGTTTACGCTCTGGATTGAACTGAGAACCTTTAGATTTCCAGTCTAAGGCTCTCCCAATTGAACTATTTCGGTTCATGTTTATCACTTCTTATCAAACTTTGGCTTAATTATTATTAAACAAGGTACAAGTAGAGGTCTGTACAAGAAGCCACAGCAAATACACTTAATAAATTATAAAGGATCATGTTTACACCCTAAATAATAATTTAACTATTTAGCACTAGAAACGAATAATAAAAATAATAAAAAATAACGAAAAAAAAAGTTTGACTTTCACCCTGGATTGAACTGGGGACCTTTAGATTTCCAGTCTAAGGCTATCCCAATGGAACTATTTCGGTTCATGTTTATCACTTCTTATCAAACTTTGGCTTAATTATTATTAAACAAGGTACAAGTAGAGGTCTGTACAAGAAGAAAAAGCAAAACCCTTAATGAATTATGAAGAATCATGTTTACACCCCAAATAATAATTTAACTATGTAGCACTAAATACGAATAATAAAAATAATAAAAAATAACCAAAAAAAGTTCTGCTTTCACCCTGGATTGAACTGGAGACCTTTAGATTTCCAGTCTAAGGCTCTCCCAATTGAACTATTTCGGTTCATGTTTATCACTTCTTATCAAACTTTGGCTTAATTATTATTAAATAGGGTACAAGCAGGTATACTCAAACCTAGGTACAATAAGAGCGCTATTTTAGGCTTCCACTTACGGACCCATGCTAGGTGTGTCCCGTGGCGCGTCATTAGTTAGCCAACCAATTAACATTCCCTCAGGGGTTTCTTAGTTCTTCCTAGAGATCTGTACAAGAAGCCACAGCAAAACCCTTAATAAATTATTAAGAATCATGTTTACACCTCAAATAATAATATAACTATGTAGCACTAGATACAAATAATAAAAAAACCGAACCGAACCAAAGCAAAACCCTTAATGAATTATAAAGAATCATGTTTACGACCCAAATAATAATTTAACTATGTAGCACTAAATACGAATAATAAAAATAATAAAAAATAACGAAAAAAAAGTTCTGCTTTCACTCTGGATTGAACTGGGGACCTTTAGATTTCCAGCCTAAGGCTCTCCCAATTGAACTATTTCGGTTCATGTTTATCACTTCTTATCAAACTTTGGCTTAATTATTATTAAACAAAGTACAAGTAGAGGTCTGTACAAGAAGCCACAGCAAATACCCTTAATAAATTATAAAGAATCATGTTTACATCCTAAATAATACTTTCTATTTAGCACTAGAAACGAATAATAAAAATAATAAAAAATAACGAAAAAAAAAGTTTGGCTTTCACCCTGGATTGAACTGGGGACCTTTAGATTTCCAGTCTAAGGCTCTCCCAATTGAACTATTTCGGTTCATGTTTATCACTTCTTATCATACTTTGGCTTAATTATTATTAAATAGGGTACAAGTAGAGGTCTGTACAAGAAGCCACAGCAAATACCCTTAATAAATTATAAAGAATCATGTTTACACCTTAAATAATAATTTAATAATAATAAAAAATAACGAAAAAAAAGTTTGGCTTTCACCCTGGATTGAACTGGGGACCTTTAGATTTCCAGTCTAAGGCTCTCCCAATTGAACTATTTCGGTTCATGTTTATCACTTCATATCAAACTTTGGCTTAATTATTATTAAACAAGGTACAAGTAGAGGTCTGTACAAGAAGCCAAAGCAAAACCCTTAATGAATTATGAAGAATCATGTTTACACCCCAAATAATGATTTAACTATGTAGCATTAATACGAATAATAAAAATAATAAAAAATAACGAAAAAAAAGTTCTGCTTTCACCCTGGATTGAACTGGGGACCTTTAGATTTCCAGTCTAAGGCTCTCCCAATTGAACTATTTCGGTTCATGTTTATCACTTCTTATCAAACTTTGGCTTAATTATTATTAAACAAGGTACAAGTAGAGGTCTGTACAAGAATCCAAAGCAAAACCCTTAATGAATTATGAAGAATCATGTTTACACCCCAAATAATAATTTAACTATGTAGCACCAAATACGAATAATAAAAATAATAAAAAATAACGAAAAAAAAGTTCTGCTTTCACCCTGGATTGAACTAGGGACCTTTAGATTTCCAGTCTAAGGCTCTCCCAATTGAACTATTTCGGTTCATGTTTATCACTTCTTATCAAACTTTGGCTTAATTATTATTAAACAAGGTACAAGTAGAGGTCTGTACAAGAAGCCACAGCAAATACCCTTAATAAATTATAAAGAATCATGTTTACACCCCAAATAATAATTTAACTATTTAGCACTAGAAACGAATAATAAAAATAATAAAAAATACCGAAAAAAAAGTTTGGCTTTCACCCTGGATTGAACTGGGGACCTTTAGATTTCCAGTCTAAGGCTTTCCCAATTGAACTATTTCGGTTCATGTTTATCACTTCTTATCAAACTTTGGCTTAATTATTATTAAATAGGGTACAAGCAGGTATACTCAAACCTAGGTACAATAAGAGCGCTATTTTAGGCTTCCACTTACGGACCCATGCTAGGTGTGTCCCATGGCGCGTCATTAGTTAGCCAACCAATTAACATTCCCTCAGGGGTTTCTTAGTTCTTCCTAGAGATCTGTACCACAGCAAAACCCTTAATAAATTATTAAGAATCATGTTTACACCTCAAATAATAATATAACTATGTAGCACTAGATACAAATAATTAAAAAAAAAATAACGAAAAAAAAAGTTCTGTTTTCACCCTGGATTGAACTGGGGACCTTTAGATTTCCAGTCTAAGGCTCTCCCAATTGAACTATTTCGGTTCATGTTTATCACGTCTTATCAAACTTTGGCTTAATTATTATTGAACAAGGTACAAGTAGAGGTCTGTACAAGAAGCCAAAGCAAAACCCTTAATGAATTATGAAGAATCATGTTTACACCCCAAATAAAAATTTAACTATGTAGCACTAAATATGAATAATAAAAATAATAAAAAATAATGAAAAAAAAGTTCTGCTTTCACCCTGGATTGAACTGGAGACCTTTAGATTTCCAGTCTAAGGCTCTCCCAATTGAACTATTTCGGTTCATGTTTATCACTTCTTATCAAACTTTGGCTTAATTATTATTAAACAAGGTACAAGTAGAGGTCTGTACAAGAAGCCAAAGCAAAACCCTTAATGAATTATGAAGAATCATGTTTACACTCCAAATAAAAATTTAACTATGTAGCACTAAATATGAATAATAAAAATAATAAAAAATAACGAAAAAAATGTTCTGCTTTCACCCTGGATTGAACTGGAGACCTTTAGATTTCCAGTCTAAGGCTCTCCCAATTGAACTATTTCGGTTCATGTTTATCACTTCTTATCAAACTTTGGCTTAATTATTATTAAACAAGGTACAAGTAGAGGTCTGTACAAGAAGCCACAGCAAATACCCTTAATAAATTATAAAGAATCATGTTTACACCTTAAATAATAATTTAAGTATTTAGCACTAGAAACGAATAATAAAAATAATAAAAAATAACGAAAAAAAAGTTTGGCTTTCACCCTGGATTGAACTGGGGACCTTTAGATTTCCAGTCTAAGGCTCTCCCAATTGAACTATTTCGGTTCATGTTTATCACTTTTTATCAAACTTTGGCTTAATTATTATTAAACAAGGAACAAGTAGAGGTCTGTACAAGAAGCCAAAGCAAAACCCTTAATGAATTATGAAGAATCATGTTTACACCCCAAATAATAATTTAACTATGTAGCACTAAATACGAATAATAAAAATAATAAAAAAATAACGAAAAAAAAGTTCTGTTTTCACTCTGGATTGAACTGGGGACTTTTAGATTTCCAGTCTAAGGCTCTCACAATTGAACTATTTCGGTTCATGTTTATCACTTCTTATCAAACTTTGGCTTAATTATTATTAAATAGGGTACAAGCAGGTATACTCAAACCTAGGTACAATAAGAGCGCTATTTCAGGCTTCCACTTACGGACCCATGCTAGGTGTGTCCCATGGCGCGTCATTAGTTAGCCAACCAATTAACATTCCCTCAGGGGTTTCTTAGTTCTTCCTAGAGATCTGTACCACAGCAAAACCCTTAATAAATTATTAAGAATCATGTTTACACCTCAAATAATAATATAACTATGTAGCACTAGATACAAATAATAATAAAAAAAAAATAACGAAAAAAAAAGTTCTGTTTTCACCCTGGATTGAACTGGGGACCTTTAGATTTCCAGTCTAAGGCTCTCCCAATTGAACTATTTCGGTTCATGTTTATCACGTCTTATCAAACTTTGGCTTAATTATTATTAAACAAGGTACAAGTAGAGGTCTGTACAAGAAGCCACAGCAAATACTCTTAATAAATTATAAAGAATCATGTTTACACCCTAAATAATAATTTAACTATTTAGCACTAGAAACGAATAATAAAAATAATAAAAAATAACGAAAAAAAAAGTTTGGCTTTCACCCTGGATTGAACTGGGGACCTTTAGATTTCCAATCTAAGGCTCTCCCAATTGAACTATTTCGGTTCATGTTTATCACTTCTTATCAAACTTTGGCTTAATTATTATTAAACAAGGTACAAGTAGAGGTCTGTACAAGAAGCCAAAGCAAAACCCTTAATGAATTATGAAGAATCATGTTTACACCCCAAATAATAATTTAACTATGTAGCACTAAATACGAATTATAAAAATAATAAAAAATAAAGAAAAAAAAGTTCTGCTTTCACCCTGGATTGAACTAGGGACCTTTAGATTTCCAGTCTAAGGCTCTCCCAATTGAACTATTTCGGTTCATGTTTATCACTTCTTATCAAACTTTGGCTTAATTATTATTAAACAAGGTACAAGTAGAGGTCTATACAAGAAGCCACAGCAAATACCCTTAATAAATTATAAAGAATCATGTTTACACCCCAAATAATAATTTAACTATTTAGCACTAGAAACGAATAATAAAAATAATAAAAAATACCGAAATAAAAGTTTGGCTTTCACCCTGGATTGAACTGGGGACCTTTAGATTTCCAGTCTAAGGCTCTCCCAATTGAACTATTTCGGTTCATGTTTATCACTTCTTATCAAACTTTGGCTTAATTATTATTAAATAGGATACAAGCAGGTATACTCAAACCTAGGTACAATAAGAGCGCTATTTTAGGCTTCCACTTACGGACCCATGCTAGGTATGTCCCATGGCGCGTCATTAGTTAGCCAACCAATTAACATTCCCTCAGGGGTTTCTTAGTTCTTCCTAGAGATCTGTACCACAGCAAAACCCTTAATAAATTATTAAGAATCATGTTTACACCTCAAATAATAATATAGCTATGTAGCACTAGATACAAATATTAAAAAAAATAAGAAATAACGAAAAAAAAGTTCTGTTTTCGCTCTGGATTGAACTGGTAACCTTTAGATTTCCAGTCTAAGGCTCTCCCAATTGAACTATTTCGGTTCATGTTTATCACTTCTTATCAAACTTTGGCTTAATTATTATTAAACAAGGTACAAGTAGAGGTCTGTACAAGAAGCCACAGCAAATACCCTTAATAAATTATAAAGAATCATGTTTACACCTTAAATAATATATATATATATTTATCGGTTTCACAACGTTCTACGTCTTCCGATACCCAATCTCCACTCGTTTCTGTTTGCCCATAATTCATCATCTAGGCCTCTTATTTTTATTTCACTATCTATTCCTTCTCTCCAGCTTCTCCTTGGTCTTCCTCGTTTTCTTCGGCCAGTTGGTTTCCATTGTAATATTTGTTTAGGTAGTCTTCCATCATCCATTCTTTGTACATGTCCGTACCACACCAGTTGTTTTGTTCTTATATCATCCACTAGAGTACGTTCACCCACTGTCATAATTTCTCTTATTCTTTGATTGGTAACTCTTTCTCTTTTTGATTTCCCTGCTGATCGGGTACGGGGTAGACCTCGTCAGATGTCTATCAGGGGAAATGAATCGACCCCTGCCCTCCGTAGATTCCAGGTACTCTCTGACCCGGAGAGTTAGCACCTGTTTAGGGTCCCATTCCCAGGGTTACGGGAGAAGACCACATCGGTATGACAGGCGGAGAGGATGGACCTCGGTACGGTGATCATAGCGCAGGTGGCAACCCTTTCTTTTAGGGATAGTATAAAAGAAGAAGATGTTGCCTTGTAGTACAGGCGTTGGAATCGTCAAAGGCTAGGGGAAGAAAACCTCGATCAAAAATCACCTGGTCCTCCAGGTTGGGGGTTGGGGCATTAGACTAACTCTCTGATACCCTGAAAAAACGTACACTGTTAAAAAACCCAATCAAACGCCTCGGAAAGAAATGAAAAACCTAAGACGAACCAAGC
Source organism: Aspidapion aeneum (assembly GCA_963576565.1). Taxonomy (NCBI): domain Eukaryota; kingdom Metazoa; phylum Arthropoda; class Insecta; order Coleoptera; family Brentidae; genus Aspidapion; species Aspidapion aeneum. The sequence goes on from OY755048.1 coordinate 45,954,677, forward strand.
AAAGAAACAGGAATATGATTTTTTGTACATGGAACGTACAAGGAATGAGTCGAAAAGTGAATGATATAGTCCATGAGTGCAGCAGAATGAAGGTTGACCTTGCTGTACTAACAGAAACGAAGAAGAAAGGAAAAGGATCTGAAAACCTAGGACAGTATGACCATTTCTATAGTGGTGTGGCAAAAGAAAAACATGCGCAACAAGGAGTATCTATTTTGGTCAACAAAAGATTTAGAAAATATATCACCAACTGGGAAGCAGTAAATGAACGGCTAATAAGAATGAATATAACAATAAAAGGAATGAGACTTACGATTTTTGGAATCTATGCGTATAATGACGATGCAAATGTAGCCGTGAAAGACAATTTTTTTGAAGAAATCCACAATGAAATATCAGCAGTAAGTACATCTAGAGAAATTGTAATATTGGGAGATTTAAATAGTAGAACAGGTAACAGAGTAAATGATCTGACAGTTGGCCAATATGGAGAAGATGTTGTTAATGACAATGGAAACCGGCTTATCACAGTATGTGAGCAATTAGACCTAAAAATCCAAAACGGTTTTTTCCAACATAAGAAAATACACAAATATACCTGGACCAAACCCTCACAAAACCTGAAATCCGTCATTGATTATCTTATCACTAAACAAAAGACAAAACTAAAAATTCAAGATGTCAGAACAAAGCGTGGATCAACATGCGGAAGTGATCACTATTTTCTGGAGACCAAAATTCTCTTTCCTTATCAAGGCCGAAGCCTCCATCAACAAAATCTTGATGATACAGTGAATGAGGAAATTGATCACTGTCAATATAATCTACTAAGCCTAGAACATGACAGCGTAAAAAACTTATACAAAAAGAGACTGAACGAAAAACTTAATTCAAGTTCAGGTGAAACCCCAGATGAGCAATACGAATGTATCACATTAAGCATCCATCAAGCTGCAAAAGAAGCACTAGGATTAGTGGAAGAAACTCCTAAAAGAACAAAACCATACTGGTGGGATGCTGAGATTGAAAGTGAAATAGAGGAAAAAAGGAAATTATATCACACGTACTTATCCCAAAAGACAGATAGAAGCAGAGAAGAATACAAAATCGCGCAATCAAAGGTGAGAAGAATGATCAGTGATAAGAATCAATCATGGATGCAAAAGTGCCAGAAAATGGATTCTTACTTAAAAGGTAGGAGAAGTACCGAAAGCTGGAAAACTATAAGATCGATCAAAAAAGAAACATGCAGAGATATTATTTCACCAATACCAGACAAAGAATGGGATGAGCATTTTAAAAAACTTTTAACTGAAGATAGAGCAGAATTCAAGGAAGACGAAAGAGACAATATCATTAGAACGATGGGATCTCCAGTACCCCTCACAATATCTGAGGTCAAAAACGTGTGCAAAACCTTAAAAAGCGGTAAATCAGCCGGACCCGGAAATATCCCAGCAGAACTTATTAAATATGGCACTGAAGAATTGTTTTGTAGATTACGGAATCTTTTCCAAAGATATTTAAATGGAGCTGTAGTACCAACTGAGTGGAAAACGTCATATATATCCACAATACACAAAAAAGGAAGGAAAGATATATGTGACAATTATAGAGGTATATCTGTAACTAGTACGCTAAGCAGAATATATGGCAAAATAATAAGAAATAAAGTGGAGAGCGAATATAAAGATATGGAGGCAGAAGAACAAGCTGGTTTCAGGGCGGGTAGATCGACTTCAGATCATCTCTTTTGTATAACCCAAGTTATTGAAAAGAAAATGGCATACGGACAAGAGCTCCATCTGCTTTACGTAGATTTGCAGAAGGCATATGATAGAATACCACTAAATCTACTTTGGAAAGCGTTGGAAAAGACAAACATAAGCGTACAACTAATTAAGGCCATCAAAGAGTTATACCGCAATAGTAAGGCAAAAGTTAAAATAAAAGCAAAACTAACCAAAGGCTTTCAAGTAAATAAAGGTCTTAAACAAGGTTGCTGTATCTCGCCTACGCTCTTCAAGATATATTTGGAACAGGTCTTTAAAGTCTGGAAGAGAAAATGCCAAAACATGGGAATTCCGTTGAATGAAACCACCTTGTATACTTTATGTTTCGCCGATGATCAGATAGTGGTGGCTCAGGATTATGACGACCTCGAATATATGACACGAAAACTAATAGAAGAGTACAATAAGTGGGGACTAGAGGTTAATATCAATAAGACAGAGTATATGTGTATTGGTGGAACGAAACAGGATCTAATCTTAAATACTGGGCAGCGAATTCAGTCCTTTGATGAGTATAAATACTTGGGTCTGAAAATTACAGCTGACGGAACACTAGACAAAGCTATAAAAGATAGAAACGTACAAGGAAGAAGAGCAATAACTTTATTAAATGGAATAATTTGGGACCAAAGTATATCAAAACATAACAAAAAGCTTATATATAACACAATTGTAAAGAGTATTATTACATACGGCTCAGAGGTGTGGCCAATCAAAGATAGAACAGAAAAAATGCTTTCCGCTACGGAGATGGACTATTGGAGAAGAGCAGCAGGGAAATCAAAAAGAGAAAGAGTTACCAATCAAAGAATAAGAGAAATTATGACAGTGGGTGAACGTACTCTAGTGGATGATATAAGAACAAAACAACTGGTGTGGTACGGACATGTACAAAGAATGGATGATGGAAGACTACCTAAACAAATATTACAATGGAAACCAACTGGCCGAAGAAAACGAGGAAGACCAAGGAGAAGCTGGAGAGAAGGAATAGATAGTGAAATAAGAATAAGAGGCCTAGATGATGAATTATGGGCAAACAGAAACGAGTGGAGATTGGGTATCGGAAGACGTAGAACGTTGTGAAACCGATAAATATATATATATATATATACATACGGCTCAGAAAAATGGCCAATCAAAGATAGAACAGAAAAAATGCTTTCCGCTACGGAGATGGACTATTGGAGAAGAGCAGCACCTTAAATAATAATTTAACTATTTAGCACTAGAAACGAATAATAAAAATAATAAAAAATAACGAAAAAAAAGTTTGGCTTTCACCCTGGATTGAACTGGGGACCTTTAGATTTCCAGTCTAAGGCTCTCCCAATTGAACTATTTCGGTTCATGTTTATCACTTTTTATCAAACTTTGGCTTAATTATTATTAAACAAGGTACAAGTAGAGGTCTGTACAAGAAGCCAAAGCAAAACCCTTAATGAATTATGAAGAATCATGTTTACACCCCAAATAATAATTTAACTATGTAGCACTAAATACGAATAATAAAAATAATAAAAAAATAACGAAAAAAAAGTTCTGCTTTCACTCTGGATTGAACTGGGGACTTTTAGATTTCCAGTCTAAGGCTCTCCCAATTGAACTATTTCGGTTCATGTTTATCACTTCTTATCAAACTTTGGCTTAATTATTATTAAATAGGGTACAAGCAGGTATACTCAAACCTAGGTACAATAAGAGCGCTATTTTAGGCTTCCACTTACGGACCCATGCTAGGTGTGTCTCATGGCGCGTCATTAGTTAGCCAACCAATTAACATTCCCTCAGGGGTTTCTTAGTTCTTCCTAGAGATCTGTACAAGAAGCCACAGCAAAACCCTTAATAAATTATGAAGAATCATGTTTACACCTCAAATAATAATATAACTATGTAGCACTAGATACAAATAATAAAAAAATTAAAAATAACGAAAAAAAAAAAGTTCTGTTTACGCTCTGGATTGAACTGGGGACCTTTAGATTTCCAGTCTAAGGCTCTCCCAATTGAACTATTTCGGTTCATGTTTATCACTTCTTATCAAACTTTGGCTTAATTATTATTAAACAAGGTACAAGTAGAGGTCTGTACAAGAAGAAAAAGCAAAACCCTTAATGAATTATGAAGAATCATGTTTACACCCCAAATAATAATTTAACTATGTATCACTAAATACGAATAATAAAAATAATAAAAAATAACCAAAAAAAAGTTCTGCTTTCACCCTGGATTGAACTGGGGACCTTTAGATTTCCAGTCTAAGGCTCTCCCAATTGAACTATTTCGGTTCATGTTTATCACTTCTTATCAAACTTTGGCTTAATTATTATTAAACAAGATACAAGTAGAGGTCTGTACAAGAAGCCAAAGCAAAACCCTTAATGAATTATGAAGAATCATGTTTACACCCCAAATAATAATTTAACTATCTAGCACTAAATACGAATAATAAAAATAATAAAAAATAACGAAAAAAAAGTTCTGCTTTCACCCTGGATTGAACTGGGGACCTTTAGATTTCCAGTCTAAGGCTCTCTCACTTCTTATCAAACTTTGGCTTAATTATTATTAAACAAGGTACAAGTAGAGGTCTGTACAAGAAGTCACAGCAAATACCCTTAATAAATTATAAAGAATCATGTTTACACCCCAAATAATAATTTAACTATTTAGCACTAGAAACAAATATTAAAAATAATAAAAAATACCGAAAAAAAAAGTTTGGCTTTCACCCTGGATTGAACTGGGGACCTTTAGATTTCCAGTCTAAGGCTCTCCCAATTGAACTATTTCGGTTCATGTTTATCACTTCTTATCAAACTTTGGCTTAATTATTATTAAACAAGGTACAAGTAGAGATCTGTACAAGAAGCCACAGCAAAACCCTTAATAAATTATTAAGAATCATGTTTACACCTCAAATAATAATTTAACTATGTAGCACTAGATACAAATAATAAAAAAAATAAAAAATAACGAAAAAAATGTTTGGCTTTCACACTGGATTGAACTGGGGACCTTTAGATTTCCAGTCTAAGGCTCTCCCAATTGAACTATTTCGGTTCATGTTTATCACTTCTTATCAAACTTTGGCTTAATTATTATTAAACAAGGTACAAGTAGAGGTCTGTACAAGAAGCCAAAGCAAAACCCTTAATGAATTATGAAGAATCATGTTTACACTCCAAATAATAATTTAACTATGTAGCATTAATACGAATAATAAAAATAATAAAAAATAACGAAAAAAAGTTCTGCTTTCACCCTGGATTGAACTGGGGACCTTTAGATTTCCAGTCTAAGGCTCTCCCAATTGAACTATTTCGGTTCATGTTTATCACTTCTTATCAAACTTTGGCTTAATTATTATTAAACAAGGTACAAGTAGAGGTCTGTACAAGAAGCCAAAGCAAAACCCTTAATGAATTATGAAGAATCATGTTTACACCCCAAATAATAATTTAACTATGTAGCACTAAATACGAATAATAAAAATAATAAAAAATAACGAAAAAAAAGTTCTGCTTTCACCCTGGATTGAACTAGGGACCTTTAGATTTCCAGTCTAAGGCTCTCCCAATTGAACTATTTCGGTTCATGTTTATCACTTCTTATCAAACTTTGGCTTAATTATTATTAAATAGGGTACAAGCAGGTATACTCAAACCTAGGTACAATAAGAGCGCTATTTATGCTTCCACTTACGGACCCATGCTAGGTGTGTCCCATGGTGCGTCATTAGTTAGCCAACCAATTAACATTCCCTCAGGGGTTTCTTAGTTCTTCCTAGAGATCTGTACAAGAAGCCACAGCAAAACCCTTAATAAATTATGAAGAATCATGTTTACACCTCAAATAATAATATAACTATGTAGCACTAGATACAAATAATAAAAAAATTAAAAATAACGAAAAAAAAAAGTTCTGTTTACGCTCTGGATTGAACTGGGAACCTTTAGATTTCCAGTCTAAGGCTCTCCCAATCGAACTATTTCGGTTCATGTTTATCACTTCTTATCAAACTTTGGCTTAATTATTATTAAACAAGGTACAAGTAGAGGTCTGTACAAGAAGCCACAGCAAATACACTTAATAAATTATAAAGGATCATGTTTACACCCTAAATAATAATTTAACTATTTAGCACTAGAAACGAGTAATAAAAATAATAAAAAATAACGAAAATTAAAGTTTGGCTTTCACCCTGGATTGAACTGGGGACCTTTAGATTTCCAGTCTAAGGCTCTCCCAATTGAACTATTTCGGTTCATGTTTATCACTTCTTATCAAACTTTGGCTTAATTATTATTAAATAGGGTACAAGTAGGTATACTCAAACCTAGGTACAATAAGAGCGCTATTTTAGGCTTCCACTTACGGACCCATGCTAGGTGTGTCCCATGGCGCGTCATTAGTTAGCCAACCAATTAACATTCCCTCAGGGGTTTCTTAGTTCTTCCTAGAGATCTGTACAAGAAGCCACAGCAAAACCCTTAATAAATTATGAAGAATCATGTTTACACCTCAAATAATAATATAACTATGTAGCACTAGATACAAATAATAAAAAAAATAAAAAATAACGAAAAAAAAAGTTCTGTTTTCGCTCTGGATTGAACTGGGAACCTTTAGATTTCCAGTCTAAGGCTCTCCCAATTGAACTATTTCGGTTCATGTTTATCACTTCTTATCAAACTTTGGCTTAATTATTATTAAACAAGGTACAAGTAGAGGTCTGTACAAGAAGCCACAGCAAATACCCTTAATAAATTATAAAGAATCATGTTTACACCTTAAATAATAATTTAACTATTTAGCACTAGAAACGAATAATAAAAATAATAAAAAATAATGAAAAAAAAGTTTGGCTTTCACCCTGGATTGAACTGGGGACCTTTGGATTTCCAGTCTAAGGCTCTCCCAATTGAACTATTTCGGTTCATGTTTATCACTTCATATCAAACTTTGGCTTAATTATTATTAAACAAGGTACAAGTAGAGGTCTGTACAAGAAGCCAAAGCAAAACCCTTAATGAATTATGAAGAATCATGTTTACACCCCAAATAATAATTTAACTATGTAGCATTAATACGAATAATAAAAATAATAAAAAATAACGAAAAAAAAGTTCTGCTTTCACCCTGGATTGAACTAGGGACCTTTAGATTTCCAGTCTAAGGCTCTCCCAATTGAACTATTTCGGTTCATGTTTATCACTTCTTATCAAACTTTGGCTTAATTATTATTAAACAAGGTACAAGTAGAGGTCTGTACAAGAAGCCACAGCAAATACCCTTAATAAATTATAAAGAATCATCAAACTATTTAGCACTAGAAACGAATAATAAAAATAATAAAAAATAACGAAAAAAAAGTTTGGCTTTCACCCTGGATTGAACTGCGGACCTTTAGATTTCCAGTCTAAGGCTCTCCCAATTGAACTATTTCGGTTCATGTTTATCACTTTTTATCAAACTTTGGCTTAATTATTATTAAACAAGGTACAAGAAGAGGCCTGTACAAGAAGCCAAAGCAAAACCCTTAATGAATTATGAAGAATCATGTTTACACCCCAAATAATAATTTAACTATGTAGCACTAAATACGAATAATAAAAATAATAAAAAAATAACGAAAAAAAAGTTCTGCTTTCACTCTGGATTGAACTGGGGACTTTTAGATTTCCAGTCTAAGGCTCTCCCAATTGAACTATTTCGGTTCATGTTTATCACTTCTTATCAAACTTTGGCTTAATTATTATTAAATAGGGTACAAGCAGGTATACTCAAGCCTAGGCACAATAAGAGCGCTATTTTAGGCTTCCACTTACGGACCCATGCTAGGTGTGTCCCATGGCGCGTCATTAGTTAGCCAACCAATTAACATTCCCTCAGGGGTTTCTTAGTTCTTCCTAGAGATCTGTACAAGAAGCCACAGCAAAACCCTTAATAAATTATGAAGAATCATGTTTACACCTCAAATAATAATATAACTATGTAGCACTAGATACAAATAATAAAAAAATTAAAAATAACGAAAAAAAAAAAGTTCTGTTTACGCTCTGGATTGAACTGGGAACCTTTAGATTTCCAGTCTAAGGCTCTCCCAATTGAACTATTTCGGTTCATGTTTATCACTTCTTATCAAACTTTGGCTTAATTATTATTAAACAAGGTACAAGTAGAGGTCCGTACAAGAAGCCACAGCAAATACACTTAATAAATTATAAAGGATCATGTTTACACCCTAAATAATAATTTAACTATTTAGCACTAGAAACGAATAATAAAAATAATAAAAAATAACGAAAAGAAAAGTTTGGCTTTCACCCTGGATTGAACTGGGGACCTTTAGATTTCCAGTCTAAGGCTCTCCCAATTGAACTATTTCGGTTCATGTTTATCACTTCTTATCAAACTTTGGCTTAATTATTATTAAACAAGGTACAAGTAGAGGTCTGTACAAGAAGAAAAAGCAAAACCCTTAATGAATTATAAAGAATCATGTTTACACCTTAAATAATAATTTAACTATTTAGCACTAGAAACGAATAATAAAAATAATAAAAAATAACGAAAAAAAAAGTTTGGCTTTCACCCTGGATTGAACTGGGGACCTTTAGATTTCCAGTCTAAGGCCCTCCCAATTGAACTATTTCGGTTCATGTTTATCACTTCTTATCAAACTTTGGCTTAATTATTAATAAACAAGGTACAAGTAGAGGTCTGTACAAGAAGCCAAAGCAAAACCCTTAATGAATTATGAAGAATCATGTTTACACCCCAAATAATAATTTAACTATGTAGCATTAATACCAATAATAAAAATAATAAAAAATAACGAAAAAAAAGTTCTGCTTTCACCCTGGATTGAACTGGGGACTTTTAGATTTCCAGTCTAAGGCTCTACCAATTGAACTATTTCGGTTCATGTTTATCACTTCTTATCAAACTTTGGCTTAATTATTATTAAACAAGGTACAAGTAGAGGTCTGTACAAGAAGCCAAAGCAAAACCCTTAATGAATTATGAAGAATCATGTTTACACCCCAAATAATAATTTAACTATGTAGCATTAATACGAATAATAAAAATAATAAAAAATAACGAAAAAAAAGTTCTGCTTTCACCCTGGATTGAACTGGGGACCTTTAGATTTCCAGTCTAAGGCTCTACCAATTGAACTATTTCGGTTCATGTTTATCACTTCTTATCAAACTTTGGCTTAATTATTATTAAACAAGGTACAAGTAGATGTCTGTACAAGAAGCCAAAGCAAAACCCTTAATGAATTATGAAGAATCATGTTTACACCCCAAATAATAATTTAACTATGTAGCATTAATACGAATAATAAAAATAAAAAAAAATAACGAAAAAAAAAGTTCTGTTTTCACCCTGGATTGAACTGGGGACCTTTAGATTTCCAGTCTAAGGCTCTCCCAATTGAACTATTTCGGTTCATGTTTATCACTTTTTATCAAACTTTGGCTTAATTATTATTAAACAAGGTACAAGTAGAGGTCTGTACAAGAAGCCAAAGCAAAACCCTTAATGAATTACGAAGAATCATGTTTACACCCCAAATAATAATTTAACTATGTAGCACTAAATACGAATAATAAAAATAATAAAAAAATAACGAAAAAAAAGTTCTGTTTTCACTCTGGATTGAACTGGGGACTTTTAGATTTCCAGTCTAAGGCTCTCACAATTGAACTATTTCGGTTCATGTTTATCACTTCTTATCAAACTTTGGCTTAATTATTATTAAATAGGGTACAAGCAGGTATACTCAAAGCTAGGTACAATAAGAGCGCTATTTGCTATTTTAGGCTTCCACTTACGGACCCATGCTAGGTGTGTCCCATGGCGCGTCATTAGTTAGCCAACCAATTAACATTCCCTCAGGGGTTTCTTAGTTCTTCTCAGAGATCTGTACAAGAAGCCACAGCAAAACCCTTAATAAATTATGAAGAATCATGTTTACACCTCAAATAATAATATAACTATTTAGCACTAGATACAAATAATAAAAAAATTAAAAATAACGAAAAAAAAAAGTTCTGTTTACGCTCTGGATTGAACTGAGAACCTTTAGATTTCCAGTCTAAGGCTCTCCCAATTGAACTATTTCGGTTCATGTTTATCACTTTTTATCAAACTTTGGCTCAATTATTATTAAACAAGGTACAAGTAGAGGTCTGTACAAGAAGCCAAAGCAAAACCCTTAATGAATTACGAAGAATCATGTTTACACCCCAAATAATAATTTAACTATGTAGCACTAAATACGAATAATAAAAATAATAAAAAATAACAAAAAAAAAGTTCTGCTTTCACCCTGGATTGAACTAGGGACCTTTAGATTTCCAGTCTAAGGCTCTCCCAATTGAACTATTTCGGTTCATGTTTATCACTTCTTATCAAACTTTGGCTTAATTATTATTAAACAAGGTACAAGTAGAGGTCTGTACAAGAAGCCACAGCAAATACCCTTAATAAATTATAAAGAATCATGTTTACACCCCAAATAATAATTTAACTATTTAGCACTAGAAACGAATAATAAAAATAATAAAAAATACCGAAAAAAAAGTTTGGCTTTCACCCTGGATTGAACTGGGGACCTTTAGATTTCCAGTCTAAGGCTCTCCCAATTGAACTATTTCGGTTCATGTTTATCACTTCTTATCAAACTTTGGCTTAATTATTATTAAACAAAGTACAAGTAGAGGTCTGTACAAGAAGCCAAAGCAAAACCCTTAATGAATTATGAAGAATCATGTTTACACCCCAAATAATAATTTAACTATGTAGCACTAAATACGAATAATAAAAATAATAAAAAATAACGAAAAAAAAGTTCTGCTTTCACCCTGGATTGAACTAGGGACCTTTAGATTTCCAGTCTAAGGCTCTCCCAATTGAACTATTTCGGTTCATGTTTATCACTTCTTATCAAACTTTGGCTTAATTATTATTAACCAAGGTACAAGTAGAGGTCTATACAAGAAGCCACAGCAAATACCCTTAATAAATTATAAAGAATCATGTTTACACCCCAAATAATAATTTAACTATTTAGCACTAGAAACGAATAATAAAAATAATAAAAAATACCGAAATAAAAGTTTGGCTTTCACCCTGGATTGAACTGGGGACCTTTAGATTTCCAGTCTAAGGCTCTCCCAATTGAACTATTTCGGTTCATGTTTATCACTTCTTATCAAACTTTGGCCTAATTATTATTAAATAGGGTACAAGCAGGTATATTCAAACCTAGGTACAATAAGAGCGCTATTTTAGGCTTCCACTTACGGACCCATGCTAGGTGTGTCCCATGGCGCGTCATTAGTTAGCCAACCAATTAACATTCCCTCAGGGGTTTCTTAGTTCTTCCTAGAGATCTGTACAAGAAGCCACAGCAAAACCCTTAATAAATTATTAAAAATCATGTTTACACCTCAAATAATAATATAACTATGTAGCACTAGATACAAATATTTTAAAAAATAAAAAATAACGAAAAAAAAAGTTCTGTTTTCGCTCTGGATTGAACTGGGAACCTTTAGATTTCCAGTCTAAGGCTCTCCCAATTGAACTATTTCGGTTCATGTTTATCACTTCTTATCAAACTTTGGCTTAATTATTATTAAACAAGGTACAAGTAGAGGTCTGTACAAGAAGCCACAGCAAATACACTTAATAAATTATAAAGGATCATGTTTACACCCTAAATAATAATTTAACTATTTAGCACTAGAAACGAATAATAAAAATAATAAAAAATAACGAAAAAAAAAGTTTGGCTTTCACCCTGGATTGAACTGGGGACCTTTAGATTTCCAGTCTAAGGCTCTCACAATTGAACTATTTCGGTTCATGTTTATCACTTCTTATCAAACTTTGGCCTAATTATTATTAAATAGGGTATAAGCAGGTATACTCAAACCTAGGTACAATAAGAGCGCTATTTTAGGCTTCCACTTACGGACCCATGCTAGGTGTGTCCCATGGCGCGTCATTAGTTAGCCAACCAATTAACATTCCCTCAGGGGTTTCTTAGTTCTTCCTAGAGATCTGTACCACAGCAAAACCCTTAATAAATTATTAAGAATCATGTTTACACCTCAAATAATAATATGGCTATGTAGCACTAGATACAAATATTAAAAAAAATAAAAAATAACGAAAAAAAAGTTCTGTTTTCGCTCTGGATTGAACTGGGAACCTTTAGATTTCCAGTCTAAGGCTCTCCCAATTGAACTATTTCGGTTCATGTTTATCACTTCTTATCAAACTTTGGCTTAATTATTATTAAACAAGGTACAAGTAGAGGTCTGTACAAGAAGCCACAGCAAATACCCTTAATAAATTATAAAGAATCATGTTTAGACCTTAAATAATAATTTAACTATTTAGCACTAGAAACGAATAATAAAAATAATAAAAAATAACGAAAAAAAAGTTCTGTTTTCACCCTGGATTGAACTGGGGACCTTTAGATTTCCAGTCTAAGGCTCTCCCAATTGAACTATTTCGGTTCATGTTTATCACTTCTTATCAAACTTTGGCTTAGATATTATTACACAAGGTACAAGTAGAGGTCTGTACAAGAAGTCAAAGCAAAACCCTTAATGAATTATGAAGAATCATGTTTACACCCCAAATAATAATTTAACTATGTAGCATTAATACGAATAATAAAAATAATAAAAAATAACGAAAAAAAAGTTCTGCTTTCACCCTGGATTGAACTGGGGACCTTTAGATTTCCAGTCTAAGGCTCTCCCAATTGAACTATTTCGGTTCATGTTTATCACTTCTTATCAAACTTTGGCTTAATTATTATTAAACAAGGTACAAGTAGAGGTCTGTACAAGAAGCCACAGCAAATACCCTTAATAAATTATAAAGAATCATGTTTACACCCCAAATAATAATTTAACTATTTAGCACTAGAAACGAATAATAAAAATAATAAAAAATAACGAAAAAAAAAGTTTGGCTTTCACCCTGGATTGAACTGGGGACCTTTAGATTTCCAGTCTAAGGCTCTCACAATTGAACTATTTCGGTTCATGTTTATCACTTCTTATCAAACTTTGGCCTAATTATTATTAAATAGGGTATAAGCAGGTATACCCAAACCTAGGTACAATAAGAGCGCTATTTTAGGCTTCCACTTACGGACCCATGCTAGGTGTGTCCCATGGCGCGTCATTAGTTAGCCAACCAATTAACATTCCCTCAGGGGTTTCTTAGTTCTTCCTAGAGATCTGTACCACAGCAAAACCCTTAATAAATTATTAAGAATCATGTTTACACCTCAAATAATAATATGGCTATGTAGCACTAGATACAAATATTAAAAAAAATAAAAAATAACGAAAAAAAAGTTCTGTTTTCGCTCTGGATTGAACTGGGAACCTTTAGATTTCCAGTCTAAGGCTCTCCCAATTGAACTATTTCGGTTCATGTTTATCACTTCTTATCAAACTTTGGCTTAATTATTATTAAACAAGGTACAAGTAGAGGTCTGTACAAGAAGCCACAGCAAATACCCTTAATAAATTATAAAGAATCATGTTTAGACCTTAAATAATAATTTAACTATTTAGCACTAGAAACGAATAATAAAAATAATAAAAAATAACGAAAAAAAAGTTCTGTTTTCACCCTGGATTGAACTGGGGACCTTTAGATTTCCAGTCTAAGGCTCTCCCAATTGAACTATTTCGGTTCATGTTTATCACTTCTTATCAAACTTTGGCTTAGATATTATTACACAAGGTACAAGTAGAGGTCTGTACAAGAAGTCAAAGCAAAACCCTTAATGAATTATGAAGAATCATGTTTACACCCCAAATAATAATTTAACTATGTAGCATTAATACGAATAATAAAAATAATAAAAAATAACGAAAAAAAAGTTCTGCTTTCACCCTGGATTGAACTGGGGACCTTTAGATTTCCAGTCTAAGGCTCTCCCAATTGAACTATTTCGGTTCATGTTTATCACTTCTTATCAAACTTTGGCTTAATTATTATTAAACAAGGTACAAGTAGAGGTCTGTACAAGAAGCCACAGCAAATACCCTTAATAAATTATAAAGAATCATGTTTACACCCCAAATAATAATTTAACTATTTAGCACTAGAAACGAATAATAAAAATAATAAAAAATACCGAAAAAAAAGTTTGGCTTTCACCCTGGATTGAACTGGGGACCTTTAGATTTCCAGTCTAAGGCTCTCCCAATTGAACTATTTCGGTTCATGTTTATCACTTCTTATCAAACTTTGGCTTAATTATTATTAAATAGGGTACAAGCAGGTATACTCAAACCTAGGTACAATAAGAGCGCTATTTTAGGCTTCCACTTACGGACCCATGCTAGGTGTGTCCTATGGCGCGTCTTTAGTTAGCCAACCAATTAACATTCCCTCAGGGGTTTCTTAGTTCTTCCTAGAGATCTGTACAAGAAGCCACAGCAAAACCCTTAATAAATTATTAAGAATCATGTTTACACCTCAAATAATAATATAACTATGTAGCACTAGATACAAATAATAAAAAAACCGAACCGAACCAAAGCAAAACCCTTAATGAATTATAAAGAATCATGTTTACGACCCAAATAATAATTTAACTATGTAGCACTAAATACGAATAATAAAAATAATAAAAAATAACGAAAAAAAAGTTCTGCTTTCACTCTGGATTGAACTGGGGACCTTTAGATTTCCAGTCTAATGCTCTCCCAATTGAACTATTTCGGTTCATGTTTATCACTTCTTATCAAACTTTGGCTTAATTATTATTAAATAGGGTACAAGCAGGTATACTCAAACCTAGGTACAATAAGAGCGCTATTTTAGGCTTCCACTTACGGACCCATGCTAGGTGTGTCCCATGGCGCGTCATTAGTTAGCCAACCAATTAACATTCCCTCAGGGGTTTCTTAGTTCTTCCTAGAGATCTGTACCACAGCAAAACCCTTAATAAATTATTAAGAATCATGTTTACACCTCAAATAATAATATAGCTATGTAGCACTAGATACAAATATTAAAAAAAATAAGAAATAACGAAAAAAAAGTTCTGTTTTCGCTCTGGATTGAACTGGTAACCTTTAGATTTCCAGTCTAAGGCTCTCCCAATTGAACTATTTCGGTTCATGTTTATCACTTCTTATCAAACTTTGGCTTAATTATTATTAAACAAGGTACAAGTAGAGGTCTGTACAAGAAGCCACAGCAAATACCCTTAATAAATTATAAAGAATCATGTTTACACCTTAAATAATATATATATATTTATCGGTTTCACAACGTTCTACGTCTTCCGATACCCAATCTCCACTCGTTTCTGTTTGCCCATAATTCATCATCTAGGCCTCTTATTCTTATTTCACTATCTATTCCTTCTCTCCAGCTTCTCCTTGGTCTTCCTCGTTTTCTTCGGCCAGTTGGTTTCCATTGTAATATTTGTTTAGGTAGTCTTCCATCATCCATTCTTTGTACATGTCCGTACCACACCAGTTGTTTTGTTCTTATATCATCCACTAGAGTACGTTCACCCACTGTCATAATTTCTCTTATTCTTTGATTGGTAACTCTTTCTCTTTTTGATTTCCCTGCTGATCGGGTACGGGGTAGACCTCGTCAGATGTCTATCAGGGGAAATGAATCGACCCCTGCCCTCCGTAGATTCCAGGTACTCTCTGACCCGGAGAGTTAGCACCTGTTTAGGGTCCCATTCCCAGGGTTACGGGAGAAGACCACATCGGTATGACAGGCGGAGAGGATGGACCTCGGTACGGTGATCATAGCGCAGGTGGCAACCCTTTCTTTTAGGGATAGTATAAAAGAAGAAGATGTTGCCTTGTAGTACAGGCGTTGGAATCGTCAAAGGCTAGGGGAAGAAAACCTCGATCAAAAATCACCTGGTCCTCCAGGTTGGGGGTTGGGGCATTAGACTAACTCTCTGATACCCTGAAAAAACGTACACTGTTAAAAAACCCAATCAAACGCCTCGGAAAGAAATGAAAAACCTAAGACGAACCAAGCAAAGAAACAGGAATATGATTTTTTGTACATGGAACGTACAAGGAATGAGTCGAAAAGTGAATGATATAGTCCATGAGTGCAGCAGAATGAAGGTTGACCTTGCTGTACTAACAGAAACGAAGAAGAAAGGAAAAGGATCTGAAAACCTAGGACAGTATGACCATTTCTATAGTGGTGTGGCAAAAGAAAAACATGCGCAACAAGGAGTATCTATTTTGGTCAACAAAAGATTTAGAAAATATATCACCAACTGGGAAGCAGTAAATAAACGGCTAATAAGAATGAATATAACAATAAAAGGAATGAGACTTACGATTTTTGGAATCTATGCGTATAATGACGATGCAAATGTAGCCGTGAAAGACAATTTTTTTGAAGAAATCCACAATGAAATATCAGCAGTAAGTACATCTAGAGAAATTGTAATATTGGGAGATTTAAATAGTAGAACAGGTAACAGAGTAAATGATCTGACAGTTGGCCAATATGGAGAAGATGTTGTTAATGACAATGGAAACCGGCTTATCACAGTGTGTGAGCAATTAGACCTAAAAATCCAAAACGGTTTTTTCCAACATAAGAAAATACACAAATATACCTGGACCAAACCCTCACAAAATCTGAAATCCGTCATTGATTATCTTATCACTAAACAAAAGACAAAACTAAAAATTCAAGATGTCAGAACAAAGCATGGATCAACATGCGGAAGTGATCACTATTTTCTGGAGACCAAAATTCTCTTTCCTTATCAAGGCCGAAGCCTCCATCAACAAAATCTTGATGATACAGTGAATGAGGAAATTGATCACTGTCAATATAATCTACTAAGCCTAGAACATGACAGCGTAAAAAACTTATACAAAAAGAGACTGAACGAAAAACTTAATTCAAGTTCAGGTGAAACCCCAGATGAGCAATACGAATGTATCACATTAAGCATCCATCAAGCTGCAAAAGAAGCACTAGGATTAGTGGAAGAAACTCCTAAAAGAACAAAACCATACTGGTGGGATGCTGAGATTGAAAGTGAAATAGAGGAAAAAAGGAAATTATATCACACGTACTTATCCCAAAAGACAGATAGAAGCAGAGAAGAATACAAAATCGCGCAATCAAAGGTGAGAAGAATGATCAGTGATAAGAATCAATCATGGATGCAAAAGTGCCAGAAAATAGATTCTTACTTAGGAGGTAGGAGAAGTACCGAAAGCTGGAAAACTATAAGATCGATCAAAAAATAAACATGCAGAGATATTATTTCACCAATACCAGACAAAGAATGGGATGAGCATTTTAAAAAACTTTTAACTGAAGATAGAGCAGAATTCAAGGAAGACGAAAGAGACAATATCATTAGAACGATGGGATCTCCAGTACCCCTCACAATATCTGAGGTCAAAAACGTGTGCAAAACCTTAAAAAGCGGTAAATCAGCCGGACCCGGAAATATCCCAGCAGAACTTATTAAATATGGCACTGAAGAATTGTTTTGTAGATTACGGAATCTTTTCCAAAGATATTTAAATGGAGCTGTAGTACCAACTGAGTGGAAAACGTCATATATATCCACAATACACAAAAAAGGAAGGAAAGATATATGTGACAATTATAGAGGTATATCTGTAACTAGTACGCTAAGCAGAATATATGGCAAAATAATAAGAAATAAAGTGGAGAGCGAATATAAAGATATGGAGGCAGAAGAACAAGCTGGTTTCAGGGCGGGTAGATCGACTTCAGATCATCTCTTTTGTATAACCCAAGTTATTGAAAAGAAAATGGCATACGGACAAGAGCTCCATCTGCTTTACGTAGATTTGCAGAAGGCATATGATAGTATACCACTAAATCTACTTCGGAAAGCGTTGGAAAAGACAAACATAAGCGTACAACTAATTAAGGCCATCAAAGAGTTATACCGCAATAGTAAGGCAAAAGTTAAAATAAAAGCAAAACTAACCAAAGGCTTTCTAGTAAATAAAGGTCTTAAACAAGGTTGCTGTATCTCGCCTACGCTCTTCAAGATATATTTGTAACAGGTCCTTAAAGTCTGGAAGAGAAAATGCCAAAACATGGGAATTCCGTTGAATGAAACCACCTTGTATACTTTATGTTTCGCCGATGATCAGATAGTGGTGGCTCAGGATTATGACGACCTCGAATATATGACACGAAAACTAATAGAAGAGTACAATAAGTGGGGACTAGAGGTTAATATCAATAAGACAGAGTATATGTGTATTGGTGGAACGAAACAGGATCTAATCTTAAATACTGGGCAGCGAATTCAGTCCTGTGATGAGTATAAATACTTGGGTCTGAAAATTACAGCTGACGGAACACTAGACAAAGCTATAAAAGATAGAAACGTACAAGGAAGAAGAGCAATAACTTTATTAAATGGAATAATTTGGGACCAAAGTATATCAAAACATAACAAAAAGCTTATATATAACACAATTGTAAAGAGTATTATTACATACGGCTCAGAGGTGTGGCCAATCAAAGATAGAACAGAAAAAATGCTTTCCGCTACGGAGATGGACTATTGGAGAAGAGCAGCAGGGAAATCAAAAAGAGAAAGAGTTACCAATCAAAGAATAAGAGAAATTATGACAGTGGGTGAACGTACTCTAGTGGATGATATAAGAACAAAACAACTGGTGTGGTACGGACATGTACAAAGAATGGATGATGGAAGACTACCTAAACAAATATTACAATGGAAACCAACTGGCCGAAGAAAACGAGGAAGACCAAGGAGAAGCTGGAGAGAAGGAATAGATAGTGAAATAAGAATAAGAGGCCTAGATGATGAATTATGGGCAAACAGAAACGAGTGGAGATTGGGTATCGGAAGACGTAGAACGTTGTGAAACCGATAAATATATATATATATATACATACGGCTCAGAAAAATGGCCAATCAAAGATAGAACAGAAAAAATGCTTTCCGCTACGGAGATGGACTATTGGAGAAGAGCAGCACCTTAAATAATAATTTAACTATTTAGCACTAGAAACGAATAATAAAAATAATAAAAAATAACGAAAAAAAAGTTTGGCTTTCACCCTGGATTGAACTGGGGACCTTTAGATTTCCAGTCTAAGGCTCTCCCAATTGAACTATTTCGGTTCATGTTTATCACTTTTTATCAAACTTTGGCTTAATTATTATTAAACAAGGTACAAGTAGAGGTCTGTACAAGAAGCCAAAGCAAAACCCTTAATGAATTATGAAGAATCATGTTTACACCCCAAATAATAATTTAACTATGTAGCACTAAATACGAATAATAAAAATAATAAAAAAATAACGAAAAAAAAGTTCTGCTTTCACTCTGGATTGAACTGGGGACTTTTAGATTTCCAGTCTAAGGCTCTCCCAATTGAACTATTTCGGTTCATGTTTATCACTTCTTATCAAACTTTGGCTTAATTATTATTAAATAGGGTACAAGCAGGTATACTCAAACCTAGGTACAATAAGAGCGCTATTTTAGGCTTCCACTTACGGACCCATGCTAGGTGTGTCTCATGGCGCGTCATTAGTTAGCCAACCAATTAACATTCCCTCAGGGGTTTCTTAGTTCTTCCTAGAGATCTGTACAAGAAGCCACAGCAAAACCCTTAATAAATTATGAAGAATCATGTTTACACCTCAAATAATAATATAACTATGTAGCACTAGATACAAATAATAAAAAAATTAAAAATAACGAAAAAAAAAAAGTTCTGTTTACGCTCTGGATTGAACTGGGGACCTTTAGATTTCCAGTCTAAGGCTCTCCCAATTGAACTATTTCGGTTCATGTTTATCACTTCTTATCAAACTTTGGCTTAATTATTATTAAACAAGGTACAAGTAGAGGTCTGTACAAGAAGAAAAAGCAAAACCCTTAATGAATTATGAAGAATCATGTTTACACCCCAAATAATAATTTAACTATGTATCACTAAATACGAATAATAAAAATAATAAAAAATAACCAAAAAAAAGTTCTGCTTTCACCCTGGATTGAACTGGGGACCTTTAGATTTCCAGTCTAAGGCTCTCCCAATTGAACTATTTCGGTTCATGTTTATCACTTCTTATCAAACTTTGGCTTAATTATTATTAAACAAGATACAAGTAGAGGTCTGTACAAGAAGCCAAAGCAAAACCCTTAATGAATTATGAAGAATCATGTTTACACCCCAAATAATAATTTAACTATCTAGCACTAAATACGAATAATAAAAATAATAAAAAATAACGAAAAAAAAGTTCTGCTTTCACCCTGGATTGAACTGGGGACCTTTAGATTTCCAGTCTAAGGCTCTCTCACTTCTTATCAAACTTTGGCTTAATTATTATTAAACAAGGTACAAGTAGAGGTCTGTACAAGAAGTCACAGCAAATACCCTTAATAAATTATAAAGAATCATGTTTACACCCCAAATAATAATTTAACTATTTAGCACTAGAAACAAATATTAAAAATAATAAAAAATACCGAAAAAAAAAGTTTGGCTTTCACCCTGGATTGAACTGGGGACCTTTAGATTTCCAGTCTAAGGCTCT
This sequence comes from Aspidapion aeneum, assembly GCA_963576565.1. Classification (NCBI taxonomy): domain Eukaryota; kingdom Metazoa; phylum Arthropoda; class Insecta; order Coleoptera; family Brentidae; genus Aspidapion; species Aspidapion aeneum. Next base: position 45,975,113 of record OY755048.1, read on the forward strand.
CCCAATTGAACTATTTCGGTTCATGTTTATCACTTCTTATCAAACTTTGGCTTAATTATTATTAAACAAGGTACAAGTAGAGATCTGTACAAGAAGCCACAGCAAAACCCTTAATAAATTATTAAGAATCATGTTTACACCTCAAATAATAATTTAACTATGTAGCACTAGATACAAATAATAAAAAAAATAAAAAATAACGAAAAAAATGTTTGGCTTTCACACTGGATTGAACTGGGGACCTTTAGATTTCCAGTCTAAGGCTCTCCCAATTGAACTATTTCGGTTCATGTTTATCACTTCTTATCAAACTTTGGCTTAATTATTATTAAACAAGGTACAAGTAGAGGTCTGTACAAGAAGCCAAAGCAAAACCCTTAATGAATTATGAAGAATCATGTTTACACTCCAAATAATAATTTAACTATGTAGCATTAATACGAATAATAAAAATAATAAAAAATAACGAAAAAAAGTTCTGCTTTCACCCTGGATTGAACTGGGGACCTTTAGATTTCCAGTCTAAGGCTCTCCCAATTGAACTATTTCGGTTCATGTTTATCACTTCTTATCAAACTTTGGCTTAATTATTATTAAACAAGGTACAAGTAGAGGTCTGTACAAGAAGCCAAAGCAAAACCCTTAATGAATTATGAAGAATCATGTTTACACCCCAAATAATAATTTAACTATGTAGCACTAAATACGAATAATAAAAATAATAAAAAATAACGAAAAAAAAGTTCTGCTTTCACCCTGGATTGAACTAGGGACCTTTAGATTTCCAGTCTAAGGCTCTCCCAATTGAACTATTTCGGTTCATGTTTATCACTTCTTATCAAACTTTGGCTTAATTATTATTAAATAGGGTACAAGCAGGTATACTCAAACCTAGGTACAATAAGAGCGCTATTTTAGGCTTCCACTTACGGACCCATGCTAGGTGTGTCCCATGGTGCGTCATTAGTTAGCCAACCAATTAACATTCCCTCAGGGGTTTCTTAGTTCTTCCTAGAGATCTGTACAAGAAGCCACAGCAAAACCCTTAATAAATTATGAAGAATCATGTTTACACCTCAAATAATAATATAACTATGTAGCACTAGATACAAATAATAAAAAAATTAAAAATAACGAAAAAAAAAAGTTCTGTTTACGCTCTGGATTGAACTGGGAACCTTTAGATTTCCAGTCTAAGGCTCTCCCAATCGAACTATTTCGGTTCATGTTTATCACTTCTTATCAAACTTTGGCTTAATTATTATTAAACAAGGTACAAGTAGAGGTCTGTACAAGAAGCCACAGCAAATACACTTAATAAATTATAAAGGATCATGTTTACACCCTAAATAATAATTTAACTATTTAGCACTAGAAACGAGTAATAAAAATAATAAAAAATAACGAAAATTAAAGTTTGGCTTTCACCCTGGATTGAACTGGGGACCTTTAGATTTCCAGTCTAAGGCTCTCCCAATTGAACTATTTCGGTTCATGTTTATCACTTCTTATCAAACTTTGGCTTAATTATTATTAAATAGGGTACAAGTAGGTATACTCAAACCTAGGTACAATAAGAGCGCTATTTTAGGCTTCCACTTACGGACCCATGCTAGGTGTGTCCCATGGCGCGTCATTAGTTAGCCAACCAATTAACATTCCCTCAGGGGTTTCTTAGTTCTTCCTAGAGATCTGTACAAGAAGCCACAGCAAAACCCTTAATAAATTATGAAGAATCATGTTTACACCTCAAATAATAATATAACTATGTAGCACTAGATACAAATAATAAAAAAAATAAAAAATAACGAAAAAAAAAGTTCTGTTTTCGCTCTGGATTGAACTGGGAACCTTTAGATTTCCAGTCTAAGGCTCTCCCAATTGAACTATTTCGGTTCATGTTTATCACTTCTTATCAAACTTTGGCTTAATTATTATTAAACAAGGTACAAGTAGAGGTCTGTACAAGAAGCCACAGCAAATACCCTTAATAAATTATAAAGAATCATGTTTACACCTTAAATAATAATTTAACTATTTAGCACTAGAAACGAATAATAAAAATAATAAAAAATAATGAAAAAAAAGTTTGGCTTTCACCCTGGATTGAACTGGGGACCTTTGGATTTCCAGTCTAAGGCTCTCCCAATTGAACTATTTCGGTTCATGTTTATCACTTCATATCAAACTTTGGCTTAATTATTATTAAACAAGGTACAAGTAGAGGTCTGTACAAGAAGCCAAAGCAAAACCCTTAATGAATTATGAAGAATCATGTTTACACCCCAAATAATAATTTAACTATGTAGCATTAATACGAATAATAAAAATAATAAAAAATAACGAAAAAAAAGTTCTGCTTTCACCCTGGATTGAACTAGGGACCTTTAGATTTCCAGTCTAAGGCTCTCCCAATTGAACTATTTCGGTTCATGTTTATCACTTCTTATCAAACTTTGGCTTAATTATTATTAAACAAGGTACAAGTAGAGGTCTGTACAAGAAGCCACAGCAAATACCCTTAATAAATTATAAAGAATCATCAAACTATTTAGCACTAGAAACGAATAATAAAAATAATAAAAAATAACGAAAAAAAAGTTTGGCTTTCACCCTGGATTGAACTGCGGACCTTTAGATTTCCAGTCTAAGGCTCTCCCAATTGAACTATTTCGGTTCATGTTTATCACTTTTTATCAAACTTTGGCTTAATTATTATTAAACAAGGTACAAGAAGAGGCCTGTACAAGAAGCCAAAGCAAAACCCTTAATGAATTATGAAGAATCATGTTTACACCCCAAATAATAATTTAACTATGTAGCACTAAATACGAATAATAAAAATAATAAAAAAATAACGAAAAAAAAGTTCTGCTTTCACTCTGGATTGAACTGGGGACTTTTAGATTTCCAGTCTAAGGCTCTCCCAATTGAACTATTTCGGTTCATGTTTATCACTTCTTATCAAACTTTGGCTTAATTATTATTAAATAGGGTACAAGCAGGTATACTCAAGCCTAGGCACAATAAGAGCGCTATTTTAGGCTTCCACTTACGGACCCATGCTAGGTGTGTCCCATGGCGCGTCATTAGTTAGCCAACCAATTAACATTCCCTCAGGGGTTTCTTAGTTCTTCCTAGAGATCTGTACAAGAAGCCACAGCAAAACCCTTAATAAATTATGAAGAATCATGTTTACACCTCAAATAATAATATAACTATGTAGCACTAGATACAAATAATAAAAAAATTAAAAATAACGAAAAAAAAAAAGTTCTGTTTACGCTCTGGATTGAACTGGGAACCTTTAGATTTCCAGTCTAAGGCTCTCCCAATTGAACTATTTCGGTTCATGTTTATCACTTCTTATCAAACTTTGGCTTAATTATTATTAAACAAGGTACAAGTAGAGGTCCGTACAAGAAGCCACAGCAAATACACTTAATAAATTATAAAGGATCATGTTTACACCCTAAATAATAATTTAACTATTTAGCACTAGAAACGAATAATAAAAATAATAAAAAATAACGAAAAGAAAAGTTTGGCTTTCACCCTGGATTGAACTGGGGACCTTTAGATTTCCAGTCTAAGGCTCTCCCAATTGAACTATTTCGGTTCATGTTTATCACTTCTTATCAAACTTTGGCTTAATTATTATTAAACAAGGTACAAGTAGAGGTCTGTACAAGAAGAAAAAGCAAAACCCTTAATGAATTATAAAGAATCATGTTTACACCTTAAATAATAATTTAACTATTTAGCACTAGAAACGAATAATAAAAATAATAAAAAATAACGAAAAAAAAAGTTTGGCTTTCACCCTGGATTGAACTGGGGACCTTTAGATTTCCAGTCTAAGGCCCTCCCAATTGAACTATTTCGGTTCATGTTTATCACTTCTTATCAAACTTTGGCTTAATTATTAATAAACAAGGTACAAGTAGAGGTCTGTACAAGAAGCCAAAGCAAAACCCTTAATGAATTATGAAGAATCATGTTTACACCCCAAATAATAATTTAACTATGTAGCATTAATACCAATAATAAAAATAATAAAAAATAACGAAAAAAAAGTTCTGCTTTCACCCTGGATTGAACTGGGGACTTTTAGATTTCCAGTCTAAGGCTCTACCAATTGAACTATTTCGGTTCATGTTTATCACTTCTTATCAAACTTTGGCTTAATTATTATTAAACAAGGTACAAGTAGAGGTCTGTACAAGAAGCCAAAGCAAAACCCTTAATGAATTATGAAGAATCATGTTTACACCCCAAATAATAATTTAACTATGTAGCATTAATACGAATAATAAAAATAATAAAAAATAACGAAAAAAAAGTTCTGCTTTCACCCTGGATTGAACTGGGGACCTTTAGATTTCCAGTCTAAGGCTCTACCAATTGAACTATTTCGGTTCATGTTTATCACTTCTTATCAAACTTTGGCTTAATTATTATTAAACAAGGTACAAGTAGATGTCTGTACAAGAAGCCAAAGCAAAACCCTTAATGAATTATGAAGAATCATGTTTACACCCCAAATAATAATTTAACTATGTAGCACTAGATACAAATAATAAAAATAAAAAAAAATAACGAAAAAAAAAGTTCTGTTTTCACCCTGGATTGAACTGGGGACCTTTAGATTTCCAGTCTAAGGCTCTCCCAATTGAACTATTTCGGTTCATGTTTATCACTTTTTATCAAACTTTGGCTTAATTATTATTAAACAAGGTACAAGTAGAGGTCTGTACAAGAAGCCAAAGCAAAACCCTTAATGAATTACGAAGAATCATGTTTACACCCCAAATAATAATTTAACTATGTAGCACTAAATACGAATAATAAAAATAATAAAAAAATAACGAAAAAAAAGTTCTGTTTTCACTCTGGATTGAACTGGGGACTTTTAGATTTCCAGTCTAAGGCTCTCACAATTGAACTATTTCGGTTCATGTTTATCACTTCTTATCAAACTTTGGCTTAATTATTATTAAATAGGGTACAAGCAGGTATACTCAAAGCTAGGTACAATAAGAGCGCTATTTGCTATTTTAGGCTTCCACTTACGGACCCATGCTAGGTGTGTCCCATGGCGCGTCATTAGTTAGCCAACCAATTAACATTCCCTCAGGGGTTTCTTAGTTCTTCTCAGAGATCTGTACAAGAAGCCACAGCAAAACCCTTAATAAATTATGAAGAATCATGTTTACACCTCAAATAATAATATAACTATTTAGCACTAGATACAAATAATAAAAAAATTAAAAATAACGAAAAAAAAAAGTTCTGTTTACGCTCTGGATTGAACTGAGAACCTTTAGATTTCCAGTCTAAGGCTCTCCCAATTGAACTATTTCGGTTCATGTTTATCACTTTTTATCAAACTTTGGCTTAATTATTATTAAACAAGGTACAAGTAGAGGTCTGTACAAGAAGCCAAAGCAAAACCCTTAATGAATTACGAAGAATCATGTTTACACCCCAAATAATAATTTAACTATGTAGCACTAAATACGAATAATAAAAATAATAAAAAATAACAAAAAAAAAGTTCTGCTTTCACCCTGGATTGAACTAGGGACCTTTAGATTTCCAGTCTAAGGCTCTCCCAATTGAACTATTTCGGTTCATGTTTATCACTTCTTATCAAACTTTGGCTTAATTATTATTAAACAAGGTACAAGTAGAGGTCTGTACAAGAAGCCACAGCAAATACCCTTAATAAATTATAAAGAATCATGTTTACACCCCAAATAATAATTTAACTATTTAGCACTAGAAACGAATAATAAAAATAATAAAAAATACCGAAAAAAAAGTTTGGCTTTCACCCTGGATTGAACTGGGGACCTTTAGATTTCCAGTCTAAGGCTCTCCCAATTGAACTATTTCGGTTCATGTTTATCACTTCTTATCAAACTTTGGCTTAATTATTATTAAACAAAGTACAAGTAGAGGTCTGTACAAGAAGCCAAAGCAAAACCCTTAATGAATTATGAAGAATCATGTTTACACCCCAAATAATAATTTAACTATGTAGCACTAAATACGAATAATAAAAATAATAAAAAATAACGAAAAAAAAGTTCTGCTTTCACCCTGGATTGAACTAGGGACCTTTAGATTTCCAGTCTAAGGCTCTCCCAATTGAACTATTTCGGTTCATGTTTATCACTTCTTATCAAACTTTGGCTTAATTATTATTAACCAAGGTACAAATAGAGGTCTATACAAGAAGCCACAGCAAATACCCTTAATAAATTATAAAGAATCATGTTTACACCCCAAATAATAATTTAACTATTTAGCACTAGAAACGAATAATAAAAATAATAAAAAATACCGAAATAAAAGTTTGGCTTTCACCCTGGATTGAACTGGGGACCTTTAGATTTCCAGTCTAAGGCTCTCCCAATTGAACTATTTCGGTTCATGTTTATCACTTCTTATCAAACTTTGGCCTAATTATTATTAAATAGGGTACAAGCAGGTATATTCAAACCTAGGTACAATAAGAGCGCTATTTTAGGCTTCCACTTACGGACCCATGCTAGGTGTGTCCCATGGCGCGTCATTAGTTAGCCAACCAATTAACATTCCCTCAGGGGTTTCTTAGTTCTTCCTAGAGATCTGTACAAGAAGCCACAGCAAAACCCTTAATAAATTATTAAAAATCATGTTTACACCTCAAATAATAATATAACTATGTAGCACTAGATACAAATATTTTAAAAAATAAAAAATAACGAAAAAAAAAGTTCTGTTTTCGCTCTGGATTGAACTGGGAACCTTTAGATTTCCAGTCTAAGGCTCTCCCAATTGAACTATTTCGGTTCATGTTTATCACTTCTTATCAAACTTTGGCTTAATTATTATTAAACAAGGTACAAGTAGAGGTCTGTACAAAAAGCCACAGCAAATACACTTAATAAATTATAAAGGATCATGTTTACACCCTAAATAATAATTTAACTATTTAGCACTAGAAACGAATAATAAAAATAATAAAAAATAACGAAAAAAAAAGTTTGGCTTTCACCCTGGATTGAACTGGGGACCTTTAGATTTCCAGTCTAAGGCTCTCACAATTGAACTATTTCGGTTCATGTTTATCACTTCTTATCAAACTTTGGCCTAATTATTATTAAATAGGGTATAAGCAGGTATACTCAAACCTAGGTACAATAAGAGCGCTATTTTAGGCTTCCACATACGGACCCATGCTAGGTGTGTCCCATGGCGCGTCATTAGTTAGCCAACCAATTAACATTCCCTCAGGGGTTTCTTAGTTCTTCCTAGAGATCTGTACCACAGCAAAACCCTTAATAAATTATTAAGAATCATGTTTACACCTCAAATAATAATATGGCTATGTAGCACTAGATACAAATATTAAAAAAAATAAAAAATAACGAAAAAAAAGTTCTGTTTTCGCTCTGGATTGAACTGGGAACCTTTAGATTTCCAGTCTAAGGCTCTCCCAATTGAACTATTTCGGTTCATGTTTATCACTTCTTATCAAACTTTGGCTTAATTATTATTAAACAAGGTACAAGTAGAGGTCTGTACAAGAAGCCACAGCAAATACCCTTAATAAATTATAAAGAATCATGTTTAGACCTTAAATAATAATTTAACTATTTAGCACTAGAAACGAATAATAAAAATAATAAAAAATAACGAAAAAAAAGTTCTGTTTTCACCCTGGATTGAACTGGGGACCTTTAGATTTCCAGTCTAAGGCTCTCCCAATTGAACTATTTCGGTTCATGTTTATCACTTCTTATCAAACTTTGGCTTAGATATTATTACACAAGGTACAAGTAGAGGTCTGTACAAGAAGTCAAAGCAAAACCCTTAATGAATTATGAAGAATCATGTTTACACCCCAAATAATAATTTAACTATGTAGCATTAATACGAATAATAAAAATAATAAAAAATAACGAAAAAAAAGTTCTGCTTTCACCCTGGATTGAACTGGGGACCTTTAGATTTCCAGTCTAAGGCTCTCCCAATTGAACTATTTCGGTTCATGTTTATCACTTCTTATCAAACTTTGGCTTAATTATTATTAAACAAGGTACAAGTAGAGGTCTGTACAAGAAGCCACAGCAAATACCCTTAATAAATTATAAAGAATCATGTTTACACCCCAAATAATAATTTAACTATTTAGCACTAGAAACGAATAATAAAAATAATAAAAAATAACGAAAAAAAAAGTTTGGCTTTCACCCTGGATTGAACTGGGGACCTTTAGATTTCCAGTCTAAGGCTCTCACAATTGAACTATTTCGGTTCATGTTTATCACTTCTTATCAAACTTTGGCCTAATTATTATTAAATAGGGTATAAGCAGGTATACCCAAACCTAGGTACAATAAGAGCGCTATTTTAGGCTTCCACTTACGGACCCATGCTAGGTGTGTCCCATGGCGCGTCATTAGTTAGCCAACCAATTAACATTCCCTCAGGGGTTTCTTAGTTCTTCCTAGAGATCTGTACCACAGCAAAACCCTTAATAAATTATTAAGAATCATGTTTACACCTCAAATAATAATATGGCTATGTAGCACTAGATACAAATATTAAAAAAAATAAAAAATAACGAAAAAAAAGTTCTGTTTTCGCTCTGGATTGAACTGGGAACCTTTAGATTTCCAGTCTAAGGCTCTCCCAATTGAACTATTTCGGTTCATGTTTATCACTTCTTATCAAACTTTGGCTTAATTATTATTAAACAAGGTACAAGTAGAGGTCTGTACAAGAAGCCACAGCAAATACCCTTAATAAATTATAAAGAATCATGTTTAGACCTTAAATAATAATTTAACTATTTAGCACTAGAAACGAATAATAAAAATAATAAAAAATAACGAAAAAAAAGTTCTGTTTTCACCCTGGATTGAACTGGGGACCTTTAGATTTCCAGTCTAAGGCTCTCCCAATTGAACTATTTCGGTTCATGTTTATCACTTCTTATCAAACTTTGGCTTAGATATTATTACACAAGGTACAAGTAGAGGTCTGTACAAGAAGTCAAAGCAAAACCCTTAATGAATTATGAAGAATCATGTTTACACCCCAAATAATAATTTAACTATGTAGCATTAATACGAATAATAAAAATAATAAAAAATAACGAAAAAAAAGTTCTGCTTTCACCCTGGATTGAACTGGGGACCTTTAGATTTCCAGTCTAAGGCTCTCCCAATTGAACTATTTCGGTTCATGTTTATCACTTCTTATCAAACTTTGGCTTAATTATTATTAAACAAGGTACAAGTAGAGGTCTGTACAAGAAGCCACAGCAAATACCCTTAATAAATTATAAAGAATCATGTTTACACCCCAAATAATAATTTAACTATTTAGCACTAGAAACGAATAATAAAAATAATAAAAAATACCGAAAAAAAAGTTTGGCTTTCACCCTGGATTGAACTGGGGACCTTTAGATTTCCAGTCTAAGGCTCTCCCAATTGAACTATTTCGGTTCATGTTTATCACTTCTTATCAAACTTTGGCTTAATTATTATTAAATAGGGTACAAGCAGGTATACTCAAACCTAGGTACAATAAGAGCGCTATTTTAGGCTTCCACTTACGGACCCATGCTAGGTGTGTCCTATGGCGCGTCTTTAGTTAGCCAACCAATTAACATTCCCTCAGGGGTTTCTTAGTTCTTCCTAGAGATCTGTACAAGAAGCCACAGCAAAACCCTTAATAAATTATTAAGAATCATGTTTACACCTCAAATAATAATATAACTATGTAGCACTAGATACAAATAATAAAAAAACCGAACCGAACCAAAGCAAAACCCTTAATGAATTATAAAGAATCATGTTTACGACCCAAATAATAATTTAACTATGTAGCACTAAATACGAATAATAAAAATAATAAAAAATAACGAAAAAAAAGTTCTGCTTTCACTCTGGATTGAACTGGGGACCTTTAGATTTCCAGTCTAATGCTCTCCCAATTGAACTATTTCGGTTCATGTTTATCACTTCTTATCAAACTTTGGCTTAATTATTATTAAATAGGGTACAAGCAGGTATACTCAAACCTAGGTACAATAAGAGCGCTATTTTAGGCTTCCACTTACGGACCCATGCTAGGTGTGTCCCATGGCGCGTCATTAGTTAGCCAACCAATTAACATTCCCTCAGGGGTTTCTTAGTTCTTCCTAGAGATCTGTACCACAGCAAAACCCTTAATAAATTATTAAGAATCATGTTTACACCTCAAATAATAATATAGCTATGTAGCACTAGATACAAATATTAAAAAAAATAAGAAATAACGAAAAAAAAGTTCTGTTTTCGCTCTGGATTGAACTGGTAACCTTTAGATTTCCAGTCTAAGGCTCTCCCAATTGAACTATTTCGGTTCATGTTTATCACTTCTTATCAAACTTTGGCTTAATTATTATTAAACAAGGTACAAGTAGAGGTCTGTACAAGAAGCCACAGCAAATACCCTTAATAAATTATAAAGAATCATGTTTACACCTTAAATAATATATATATATTTATCGGTTTCACAACGTTCTACGTCTTCCGATACCCAATCTCCACTCGTTTCTGTTTGCCCATAATTCATCATCTAGGCCTCTTATTCTTATTTCACTATCTATTCCTTCTCTCCAGCTTCTCCTTGGTCTTCCTCGTTTTCTTCGGCCAGTTGGTTTCCATTGTAATATTTGTTTAGGTAGTCTTCCATCATCCATTCTTTGTACATGTCCGTACCACACCAGTTGTTTTGTTCTTATATCATCCACTAGAGTACGTTCACCCACTGTCATAATTTCTCTTATTCTTTGATTGGTAACTCTTTCTCTTTTTGATTTCCCTGCTGATCGGGTACGGGGTAGACCTCGTCAGATGTCTATCAGGGGAAATGAATCGACCCCTGCCCTCCGTAGATTCCAGGTACTCTCTGACCCGGAGAGTTAGCACCTGTTTAGGGTCCCATTCCCAGGGTTACGGGAGAAGACCACATCGGTATGACAGGCGGAGAGGATGGACCTCGGTACGGTGATCATAGCGCAGGTGGCAACCCTTTCTTTTAGGGATAGTATAAAAGAAGAAGATGTTGCCTTGTAGTACAGGCGTTGGAATCGTCAAAGGCTAGGGGAAGAAAACCTCGATCAAAAATCACCTGGTCCTCCAGGTTGGGGGTTGGGGCATTAGACTAACTCTCTGATACCCTGAAAAAACGTACACTGTTAAAAAACCCAATCAAACGCCTCGGAAAGAAATGAAAAACCTAAGACGAACCAAGCAAAGAAACAGGAATATGATTTTTTGTACATGGAACGTACAAGGAATGAGTCGAAAAGTGAATGATATAGTCCATGAGTGCAGCAGAATGAAGGTTGACCTTGCTGTACTAACAGAAACGAAGAAGAAAGGAAAAGGATCTGAAAACCTAGGACAGTATGACCATTTCTATAGTGGTGTGGCAAAAGAAAAACATGCGCAACAAGGAGTATCTATTTTGGTCAACAAAAGATTTAGAAAATATATCACCAACTGGGAAGCAGTAAATAAACGGCTAATAAGAATGAATATAACAATAAAAGGAATGAGACTTACGATTTTTGGAATCTATGCGTATAATGACGATGCAAATGTAGCCGTGAAAGACAATTTTTTTGAAGAAATCCACAATGAAATATCAGCAGTAAGTACATCTAGAGAAATTGTAATATTGGGAGATTTAAATAGTAGAACAGGTAACAGAGTAAATGATCTGACAGTTGGCCAATATGGAGAAGATGTTGTTAATGACAATGGAAACCGGCTTATCACAGTGTGTGAGCAATTAGACCTAAAAATCCAAAACGGTTTTTTCCAACATAAGAAAATACACAAATATACCTGGACCAAACCCTCACAAAATCTGAAATCCGTCATTGATTATCTTATCACTAAACAAAAGACAAAACTAAAAATTCAAGATGTCAGAACAAAGCATGGATCAACATGCGGAAGTGATCACTATTTTCTGGAGACCAAAATTCTCTTTCCTTATCAAGGCCGAAGCCTCCATCAACAAAATCTTGATGATACAGTGAATGAGGAAATTGATCACTGTCAATATAATCTACTAAGCCTAGAACATGACAGCGTAAAAAACTTATACAAAAAGAGACTGAACGAAAAACTTAATTCAAGTTCAGGTGAAACCCCAGATGAGCAATACGAATGTATCACATTAAGCATCCATCAAGCTGCAAAAGAAGCACTAGGATTAGTGGAAGAAACTCCTAAAAGAACAAAACCATACTGGTGGGATGCTGAGATTGAAAGTGAAATAGAGGAAAAAAGGAAATTATATCACACGTACTTATCCCAAAAGACAGATAGAAGCAGAGAAGAATACAAAATCGCGCAATCAAAGGTGAGAAGAATGATCAGTGATAAGAATCAATCATGGATGCAAAAGTGCCAGAAAATAGATTCTTACTTAGGAGGTAGGAGAAGTACCGAAAGCTGGAAAACTATAAGATCGATCAAAAAATAAACATGCAGAGATATTATTTCACCAATACCAGACAAAGAATGGGATGAGCATTTTAAAAAACTTTTAACTGAAGATAGAGCAGAATTCAAGGAAGACGAAAGAGACAATATCATTAGAACGATGGGATCTCCAGTACCCCTCACAATATCTGAGGTCAAAAACGTGTGCAAAACCTTAAAAAGCGGTAAATCAGCCGGACCCGGAAATATCCCAGCAGAACTTATTAAATATGGCACTGAAGAATTGTTTTGTAGATTACGGAATCTTTTCCAAAGATATTTAAATGGAGCTGTAGTACCAACTGAGTGGAAAACGTCATATATATCCACAATACACAAAAAAGGAAGGAAAGATATATGTGACAATTATAGAGGTATATCTGTAACTAGTACGCTAAGCAGAATATATGGCAAAATAATAAGAAATAAAGTGGAGAGCGAATATAAAGATATGGAGGCAGAAGAACAAGCTGGTTTCAGGGCGGGTAGATCGACTTCAGATCATCTCTTTTGTATAACCCAAGTTATTGAAAAGAAAATGGCATACGGACAAGAGCTCCATCTGCTTTACGTAGATTTGCAGAAGGCATATGATAGTATACCACTAAATCTACTTCGGAAAGCGTTGGAAAAGACAAACATAAGCGTACAACTAATTAAGGCCATCAAAGAGTTATACCGCAATAGTAAGGCAAAAGTTAAAATAAAAGCAAAACTAACCAAAGGCTTTCTAGTAAATAAAGGTCTTAAACAAGGTTGCTGTATCTCGCCTACGCTCTTCAAGATATATTTGTAACAGGTCCTTAAAGTCTGGAAGAGAAAATGCCAAAACATGGGAATTCCGTTGAATGAAACCACCTTGTATACTTTATGTTTCGCCGATGATCAGATAGTGGTGGCTCAGGATTATGACGACCTCGAATATATGACACGAAAACTAATAGACGAGTACAATAAGTGGGGACTAGAGGTTAATATCAATAAGACAGAGTATATGTGTATTGGTGGAACGAAACAGGATCTAATCTTAAATACTGGGCAGCGAATTCAGTCCTGTGATGAGTATAAATACTTGGGTCTAAAAATTACAGCTGACGGAACACTAGACAAAGCTATTAAAGATAGAAACGTACAAGGAAGAAAAGCAATAACTTTATTAAATGGAATAATTTGGGACCAAAGTATATCAAAACATAACAAAAAGCTTATATATAACACCATTGTAAAAAGTATTATTACATACGGCTCACAAAGCGTGGATCAATATGCGGAAGTGATCACTATTTTCTGGAGACCAAAATTATCTTTCCTTATCAAGGCCGAAGCCTCCATCAACAAAATCTTGATGATACAGTGAATGAGGAAATTGATCACTGTCAATATAATCTACTAAGCCTAGAACATGACAGCGTAAAAAACTTATACAAAAAGAGATTGAACGAAAAACTTAATTCAAGTTCAGGTGAAACCCCAGATGAGGAATACGAATGTATCACATTAAGCATCCATCAAGCTGCAAAAGAAGCACTAGGATTAGTGGAAGAAACTCCTAAAAGAACAAAACCATACTGGTGGGATGCTGAGATTGAAAGTGAAATAGAGGAAAAAAGGAAATTATATCACACGTACTTATCCCAAAAGACAGATAGAAGCAGAGAAGAATACAAAATCGCGCAATCAAAGGTGAGAAGAATGATCAGTGATAAGAAGAATCAATCATGGATGCAAAAGTGCCAGAAAATAGATTCTTACTTAGGAGGTAGGAGAAGTACTGAAAGCTGGAAAACTATAAGATCGATCAAAAAAGAAACATGCAGAGATATTATTTCACCAATACCAGACAAAGAATGGGATGAGCATTTTAAAAAACTTTTAACTGAAGATAGAGCAGAATTCAAGGAAGACGAAAGAGACAATATCATTAGAACGATGGGATCTCCAGTACCCCTTACAATATCTGAGGTCAAAAACGTGTGCAAAACCTTAAAAAGCGGTAAATCTGCCGGACCCGGAAATATCCCAGCTGAACTTATTAAATATGGCACTAAAGAATTGTTTTGTAGATTACGGAATCTTTTCCCAAGATATTTAAATGGAGCTGTAGTACCAACTGAGTGGAAAACGTCATATATATCCACAATACACAAAAAAGGAAGGAAAGATATATGTGACAATTATAGAGGTATATCTGTAACTAGTACGCTAAGCAGAATATATGGCAAAATAATAAGAAATAAAGTGGAGAGCGAATATAAAGATATGGAGGCAGAAGAACAAGCTGGTTTCAGGGCGGGTAGATCGACTTCAGATCATCTCTTTTGTATAACCCAAGTTATTGAAAAGAAAATGGCATACGGACAAGTGCTCCATCTGCTTTACGTAGATTTGCAGAAGGCATATGATAGTATACCACTAAATCTACTTTGGAAAGCGTTGGAAAAGACAAACATAAGCGTACAACTAATTAAGGCCATCAAAGAGTTATACCGCAATAGTAAGGCAAAAGTTAAAATAAAAGCAAAACTAACCAAAGGCTTTCAAGTAAATAAAGGTCTTAAACAAGGTTGCTGTATCTCGCCTACGCTCTTCAAGATATATTTGGAACAGGTCTTTAAAGTCTGGAAGAGAAAATGCCAAAACATGGGAATTCCGTTGAATGAAACCACCTTGTATACTTTATGTTTCGCCGATGATCAGATAGTGGTGGCTCAGGATTATGACGACCTCGAATATATGACACGAAAACTAATAGAAGAGTACAATAAGTGGGGACTAGAGGTTAATATCAATAAGACAGAGTAAATGTGTATTGGTGGAACGAAACAGGATCTAATCTTAAATACTGGGCAGCGAATTCAGTCCTGTGATGAGTATAAATACTTGGGTCTGAAAATTACAGCTGACGGAACACTAGACAAAGCTATAAAAGATAGAAACGTACAAGGAAGAAGAGCAATAACTCTATTAAATGGAATAATTTGGGACCAAAGTATATCAAAACATAACAAAAAGCTTATATATAACACAATTGTAAAGAGTATTATTACATACGGCTCAGAGGTGTGGCCAATCAAAAATAGAACAGAAAAAATGCTTTCCGCTACGGAGATGGACTATTGGAGAAGAGCAGCAGGGAAATCAAAAAGAGAAAGAGTTACCAATCAAAGAATAAGAGAAATTATGACAGTGGGTGAACGTACTCTAGTGGATGATATAAGAACAAAACAACTGGTGTGGTACGGACATGTACAAAGAATGGATGATGGAAGACTACCTAAACAAATATTACAATGGAAACCAACTGGCCGAAGAAAACGAGGAAGACCAAGGAGAAGCTGGAGAGAAGGAATAGATAGTGAAATAAGAATAAGAGGCCTAGATGATGAATTATGGGCAAACAGAAACGAGTGGAGATTGGGTATCGGAAGACGTAGAACGTTGTGAAACCGATAAATATATATATATATATATATATATACATACGGCTCAGAAGTATGGCCAATCAAAGATAGAACAGAAAAAATGCTTTCCGCTACGGAGATGGACTATTGGAGAAGAGCAGCACCTTAAATAATAATTTAACTATTTAGCACTAGAAACGAATAATAAAAATAATAAAAAATAACGAAAAAAAAGTTTGGCTTTCACCCTGGATTGAACTGGGGACCTTTAGATTTCCAGTCTAAGGCTCTCCCAATTGAACTATTTCGGTTCATGTTTATCACTTTTTATCAAACTTTGGCTTAATTATTATTAAACAAGGTACAAGTAGAGGTCTGTACAAGAAGCCAAAGCAAAACCCTTAATGAATTATGAAGAATCATGTTTACACCCCAAATAATAATTTAACTATGTAGCACTAAATACGAATAATAAAAATAATAAAAAAATAACGAAAAAAAAGTTCTGCTTTCACTCTGGATTGAACTGGGGACTTTTAGATTTCCAGTCTAAGGCTCTCCCAATTGAACTATTTCGGTTCATGTTTATCACTTCTTATCAAACTTTGGCTTAATTATTATTAAATAGGGTACAAGCAGGTATACTCAAACCTAGGTACAATAAGAGCGCTATTTTAGGCTTCCACTTACGGACCCATGCTAGGTGTGTCTCATGGCGCGTCATTAGTTAGCCAACCAATTAACATTCCCTCAGGGGTTTCTTAGTTCTTCCTAGAGATCTGTACAAGAAGCCACAGCAAAACCCTTAATAAATTATGAAGAATCATGTTTACACCTCAAATAATAATATAACTATGTAGCACTAGATACAAATAATAAAAAAATTAAAAATAACGAAAAAAAAAAAGTTCTGTTTACGCTCTGGATTGAACTGGGGACCTTTAGATTTCCAGTCTAAGGCTCTCCCAATTGAACTATTTCGGTTCATGTTTATCACTTCTTATCAAACTTTGGCTTAATTATTATTAAACAAGGTACAAGGAGAGGTCTGTACAAGAAGAAAAAGCAAAACCCTTAATGAATTATGAAGAATCATGTTTACACCCCAAATAATAATTTAACTATGTAGCACTAAATACGAATAATAAAAATAATAAAAAATAACCAAAAAAAAGTTCTGCTTTCACCCTGGATTGAACTGGGGACCTTTAGATTTCCAGTCTAAGGCTCTCCCAATTGAACTATTTCGGTTCATGTTTATCACTTCTTATCAAACTTTGGCTTAATTATTATTAAACAAGATACAAGTAGAGGTCTGTACAAGAAGCCAAAGCAAAACCCTTAATGAATTATGAAGAATCATGTTTACACCCCAAATAATAATTTAACTATGTAGCACTAAATACGAATAATAAAAATAATAAAAAATAACGAAAAAAAAGTTCTGCTTTCACCCTGGATTGAACTGGGGACATTTAGATTTCCAGTCTAAGGCTCTCTCACTTCTTATCAAACTTTGGCTTAATTATTATTAAACAAGGTACAAGTAGAGGTCTGTACAAGAAGTCACAGCAAATACCCTTAATAAATTATAAAGAATCATGTTTACACCCCAAATAATAATTTAACTATTTAGCACTAGAAACAAATATTAAAAATAATAAAAAATACCGAAAAAAAAAGTTTGGCTTTCACCCTGGATTGAACTGGGGACCTTTAGATTTCCAGTCTAAGGCTCTCCCAATTGAACTATTTCGGCTCATGTTTATCACTTCTTATCAAACTTTGGCTTAATTATTATTAAACAAGGTACAAGTAGAGATCTGTACAAGAAGCCACAGCAAAACCCTTAATAAATTATTAAGAATCATGTTTACACCTCAAATAATAATATAACTATGTAGCACTAGATACAAATAATAAAAAAAATAAAAAATAACGAAAAAAATGTTTGGCTTTCACACTGGATTGAACTGGGGACCTTTAGATTTCCAGTCTAAGGCTCTCCCAATTGAACTATTTCGGTTCATGTTTATCACTTCTTATCAAACTTTGGCTTAATTATTATTAAACAAGGTACAAGTAGAGGTCTGTACAAGAAGCCAAAGCAAAACCCTTAATGAATTATGAAGAATCATGTTTACACTCCAAATAATAATTTAACTATGTAGCGTTAATACGAATAATAAAAATAATAAAAAATAACGAAAAAAAGTTCTGCTTTCACCCTGGATTGAACTGGGGACCTTTAGATTTCCAGTCTAAGGCTCTCCCAATTGAACTATTTCGGTTCATGTTTATCACTTCTTATCAAACTTTGGCTTAATTATTATTAAACAAGGTACAAGTAGAGGTCTGTACAAGAAGCCAAAGCAAAACCCTTAATGAATTATGAAGAATCATGTTTACACCCCAAATAATAATTTAACTATGTAGCACTAAATACGAATAATAAAAATAATAAAAAATAACGAAAAAAAAGTTCTGCTTTCACCCTGGATTGAACTAGGGACCTTTAGATTTCCAGTCTAAGGCTCTCCCAATTGAACTATTTCGGTTCATGTTTATCACTTCTTATCAAACTTTGGCTTAATTATTATTAAATAGGGTACAAGCAGGTATACTCAAACCTAGGTACAATAAGAGCGCTATTTTAGGCTTCCACTTACGGACCCATGCTAGGTGTGTCCCATGGCGCGTCATTAGTTAGCCAACCAATTAACATTCCCTCAGGGGTTTCTTAGTTCTTCCTAGAGATCTGTACAAGAAGCCACAGCAAAACCCTTAATAAATTATGAAGAATCATGTTTACACCTCAAATAATAATATAACTATGTAGCACTAGATACAAATAATAAAAAAATTAAAAATAACGAAAAAAAAAAGTTCTGTTTACGCTCTGGATTGAACTGGGAACCTTTAGATTTCCAGTCTAAGGCTCTCCCAATTGAACTATTTCGGTTCATGTTTATCACTTCTTATCAAACTTTGGCTTAATTATTATTAAACAAGGTACAAGTAGAGGTCTGTACAAGAAGCCACAGCAAATACACTTAATAAATTATAAAGGATCATGTTTACACCCTAAATAATAATTTAACTATTTAGCACTAGAGACGAGTAATAAAAATAATAAAAAATAACGAAAAAAAAAGTTTGGCTTTCACCCTGGATTGAACTGGGGACCTTTAGATTTCCAGTCTAAGGCTCTCCCAATTGAACTATTTCGGTTCATGTTTATCACTTCTTATCAAACTTTGGCTTAATTATTATTAAATAGGGTACAAGTAGGTATACTCAAACCTAGGTACAATAAGAGCGCTATTTTAGGCTTCCACTTACGGACCCATGCTAGGTGTGTCCCATGGCGCGTCATTAGTTAGCCAACCAATTAACATTCCCTCAGGGGTTTCTTAGTTCTTCCTAGAGATCTGTACAAGAAGCCACAGCAAAACCCTTAATAAATTATGAAGAATCATGTTTACACCTCAAATAATAATATAACTATGTAGCACTAGATACAAATAATAAAAAAAATAAAAAATAACGAAAAAAAAAGTTCTGTTTTCGCTCTGGATTGAACTGGGAACCTTTAGATTTCCAGTCTAAGGCTCTCCCAATTGAACTATTTCGGTTCATGTTTATCACTTCTTATCAAACTTTGGCTTAATTATTATTAAACAAGGTACAAGTAGAGGTCTGTACAAGAAGCCACAGCAAATACCCTTAATAAATTATAAAGAATCATGTTTACATCCTAAATAATACTTTCTATTTAGCACTAGAAACGAATAATAAAAATAATAAAAAATAACGAAAAAAAAAGTTTGGCTTTCACCCTGGATTGAACTGGGGACCTTTAGATTTCCAGTCTAAGGCTCTCCCAATTGAACTATTTCGGTTCATGTTTATCACTTCTTATCAAACTTTGGCTTAATTATTATTAAACAAGGTACAAGTAGAGGTCTGTACAAGAAGCCACAGCAAATACCCTTAATAAATTATAAAGAATCATGTTTACACCTTAAATAATAATTTAACTATTTAGCACTAGAAACGAATAATAAAAATAATAAAAAATAACGAAAAAAAAGTTTGGCTTTCACCCTGGATTGAACTGGGGACCTTTGGATTTCCAGTCTAAGGCTCTCCCAATTGAACTATTTCGGTTCATGTTTATCAATTCTTATCAAACTTTGGCTTAATTATTATTAAACAAGGTACAAGTAGAGGTCTGTACAAGAAGAAAAAGCAAAACCCTTAATGAATTATGAAGAATCATGTTTACACCCCAAATAATAATTTAACTATGTAGCACTAAATACGAATAATAAAAATAATAAAAAATAACCAAAAAAAAGTTCTGCTTTCACCCTGGATTGAACTGGGGACCTTTAGATTTCCAATCTAAGGCTCTCCCAATTGAACTATTTCGGTTCATGTTTATCACTTCTTATCAAACTTTGGCTTAATTATTATTAAACAAGATACAAGTAGAGGTCTGTACAAGAAGCCAAAGCAAAACCCTTAATGAATTATGAAGAATCATGTTTACACCCCAAATAATAATTTAACTATGTAGCACTAAATACGAATAATAAAAATAATAAAAATTAACGACAAAAAGGTCTGCTTTCACCCTGGATTGAAATGGGGACCTTTAGATTTCCAGTCTAAGGCTCTCCCAATTGAACTATTTCGGTTCATGTTTATCACTTCTTATCAAACTTTGGCTTAATTATTATTAAACAAGGTACAAGTAGAGGTCTGTACAAGAAGCCACAGCAAATACCCTTAATAAATTATAAAGAATCATGTTTACACCCCAAATAATAATTTAACTATGTAGCACTAAATACGAATAATAAAAATAATAAAAAATAACGAAAAAAAAGTTCTGCTTTCACCCTGGATTGAACTAGGGACCTTTAGATTTCCAGTCTAAGGCTCTCCCAATTGAACTATTTCGGTTCATGTTTATCACTTCTTATCAAACTTTGGCTTAATTATTATTAAACAAGGTACAAGTAGAGGTCTGTACAAGAAGCCACAGCAAATACCCTTAATAAATTATAAAGAATCATGTTTACACCTTAAATAATAATTTAACTATTTAGCACTAGAAACGAATAATAAAAATAATAAAAAATAACGAAAAAAAAGTTTGGCTTTCACCCTGGATTGAACTGCGGACCTTTAGATTTCCAGTCTAAGGCTCTTCCAATTGAACTATTTCGGTTCATGTTTATCACTTTTTATCAAACTTTGGCTTAATTATTATTAAACAAGGTACAAGAAGAGGCCTGTACAAGAAGCCAAAGCAAAACCCTTAATGAATTATGAAGAATCATGTTTACACCCCAAATAATAATTTAACTATGTAGCACTAAATACGAATAATAAAAATAATAAAAAAATAACGAAAAAAAAGTTCTGCTTTCACTCTGGATTGAACTGGGGACTTTTAGATTTCCAGTCTAAGGCTCTCCCAATTGAACTATTTCGGTTCATGTTTATCACTTCTTATCAAACTTTGGCTTAATTATTATTAAATAGGGTACAAGCAGGTATACTCAAACCTAGGTACAATAAGAGCGCTATTTTAGACTTCCACTTACGGACCCATGCTAGGTGTGTCCCATGGCGCGTCATTAGTTAGCCAACCAATTAACATTCCCTCAGGGGTTTCTTAGTTCTTCCTAGAGATCTGTACAAGAAGCCACAGCAAAACCCTTAATAAATTATGAAGAATCATGTTTACACCTCAAATAATAATATAACTATGTAGCACTAGATACAAATAATAAAAAAATTAAAAATAACGAAAAAAAAAAAAGTTCTGTTTACGCTCTGGATTGAACTGGGAACCTTTAGATTTCCAGTCTAAGGCTCTCCCAATTGAACTATTTCGGTTCATGTTTATCACTTCTTATCAAACTTTGGCTTAATTATTATTAAACAAGGTACAAGTAGAGGTCCGTACAAGAAGCCACAGCAAATACACTTAATAAATTATAAAGGATCATGTTTACACCCTAAATAATAATTTAACTATTTAGCACTAGAAACGAATAATAAAAATAATAAAAAATAACGAAAAGAAAAGTTTGGCTTTCACCCTGGATTGAACTGGGGACCTTTAGATTTCCAGTCTAAGGCTCTCCCAATTGAACTATTTCGGTTCATGTTTATCACTTCTTATCAAACTTTGGCTTAATTATTATTAAACAAGGTACAAGTAGAGGTCTGTACAAGAAGAAAAAGCAAAACCCTTAATGAATTATAAAGAATCATGTTTACACCTTAAATAATAATTTAACTATTTAGCACTAGAAACGAATAATAAAAATAATAAAAAATAACGAAAAAAAAAGTTTGGCTTTCACCCTGGATTGAACTGGGGACCTTTAGATTTCCAGTCTAAGGCCCTCCCAATTGAACTATTTCGGTTCATGTTTATCACTTCTTATCAAACTTTGGCTTAATTATTAATAAACAAGGTACAAGTAGAGGTCTGTACAAGAAGCCAAAGCAAAACCCTTAATGAATTATGAAGAATCATGTTTACACCCCAAATAATAATTTAACTATGTAGCATTAATACCAATAATAAAAATAATAAAAAATATTGAAAAAAAAGTTCTGCTTTCACCCTGGATTGAACTGGGGACTTTTAGATTTCCAGTCTAAGGTTCTACCAATTGAATTATTTCGGTTCATGTTTATCACTTCTTATCAAACTTTGGCTTAATTATTATTAAACAAGGTACAAGTAGAGGTCTGTACAAGAAGCCAAAGCAAAACCCTTAATGAATTATGAAGAATCATGTTTACACCCCAAATAATAATTTAACTATGTAGCATTAATACGAATAATAAAAATAATAAAAAATAACGAAAAAAAAGTTCTGCTTTCACCCTGGATTGAACTGGGGACCTTTAGATTTCCAGTCTAAGGCTCTACCAATTGAACTATTTCGGTTCATGTTTATCACTTCTTATCAAACTTTGGCTTAATTATTTTTAAACAAGGTACAAGTAGATGTCTGTACAAGAAGCCAAAGCAAAACCCTTAATGAATTATGAAGAATCATGTTTACACCCCAAATAATAATTTAACTATGTAGCACTAGATACAAATAATAAAAATAAAAAAAAATAACGAAAAAAAAAGTTCTGTTTTCACCCTGGATTGAACTGGGGACCTTTAGATTTCCAGTCTAAGGCTCTCCCAATTGAACTATTTCGGTTCATGTTTATCACTTTTTATCAAACTTTGGCTTAATTATTATTAAACAAGGTACAAGTAGAGGTCTGTACAAGAAGCCAAAGCAAAACCCTTAATGAATTACGAAGAATCATGTTTACACCCCAAATAATAGTTTAACTATGTAGCACTAAATACGAATAATAAAAATAATAAAAAAATAACGAAAAAAAAGTTCTGTTTTCACTCTGGATTGAACTGGGGACTTTTAGATTTCCAGTCTAAGGCTCTCCCAATTGAACTATTTCGGTTCATGTTTATCACTTCTTATCAAACTTTGGCTTAATTATTATTAAATAGGGTACAAGCAGGTATACTCAAACCTAGGTACAATAAGAGCGCTATTTTAGGCTTCCACTTACGGACCCATGCTAGGTGTGTCCCATGGCGCGTCATTAGTTAGCCAACCAATTAACATTCCCTCAGGGGTTTCTTAGTTCTTCCTAGAGATCTGTACAAGAAGCCACAGCAAAACCCTTAATAAATTATGAAGAATCATGTTTACACCTCAAATAATAATATAACTATTTAGCACTAGATACAAATAATAAAAAAATTAAAAATAACGAAAAAAAAAAGTTCTGTTTACGCTCTGGATTGAACTGAGAACCTTTAGATTTCCAGTCTAAGGCTCTTCCAATTGAACTATTTCGGTTCATGTTTATCACTTCTTATCAAACTTTGGCTTAATTATTATTAAACAAGGTACAAGTAGAGGTCTGTACAAGAAGCCACAGCAAATACACTTAATAAATTATAAAGGATCATGTTTACACCCTAAATAATAATTTAACTATTTAGCAGTAGAAACGAATAATAAAAATAATAAAAAATAACGAAAAAAAAAGTTTGGCTTTCACCCTGGATTGAACTGGGGACCTTTAGATTTCCAGTCTAAGGCTATCCCAATTGAACTATTTCGGTTCATGTTTATCACTTCTTATCAAACTTTGGCTTAATTATTATTAAACAAGGTACAAGTAGAGGTCTGTACAAGAAGAAAAAGCAAAACCCTTAATGAATTATGAAGAATCATGTTTACACCCCAAATAATAATTTAACTATGTAGCACTAAATACGAATAATAAAAATAATAAAAAATAACCAAAAAAAGTTCTGCTTTCACCCTGGATTGAACTGGGGACCTTTAGATTTCCAGTCTAAGGCTCTCCCAATTGAACTATTTCGGTTCATGTTTATCACTTCTTATCAAACTTAGGCTTAATTATTATTAAACAAGATACAAGTAGAGGTCTGTACAAGAAGCCAAAGCAAAACCCTTAATGAATTATGAAGAATCATGTTTACACCCCAAATAATAATTTAACTATTTAGCACTAGAAACGAATAATAAAAATAATAAAAAATAACGAAAAAAAAAGTTTGGCTTTCACCCTGGATTGAACTGGGGACCTTTAGATTTCCAGTCTAAGGCTCTTCCAATTGAACTATTTCGGTTCATGTTTATCACTTCTTATCAAACTTTGGCTTAATTATTATTAAACAAGGTACAAGTAGAGGTCTGTACAAGAAGCCACAGCAAATACCCTTAATAAATTATAAAGAATCATGTTTACACCCTAAATAATAATTTAACTATTTAGCACTAGAAACGAATAATAAAAATAATAAAAAATAACGAAAAAAAAAGTTTGGCTTTCACCCTGGATTGAACTGGGGACCTTTAGATTTCCAGTCTAAGGCTCTCCCAATTGAACTATTTCGGTTCATGTTTATCACTTCTTATCAAACTTTGGCTTAATTATTATTAAACAAGGTACAAGTAGAGGTCTGTACAAGAAGCCACAGCAAATACCCTTAATAAATTATAAAGAATCATGTTTACACCCCAAATAATAATTTAACTATGTAGCACTAAATACGAATAATAAAAATAATAAAAAATAACAAAAAAAAAGTTCTGCTTTCACCTTGGATTGAACTAGGGACCTTTAGATTTCCAGTCTAAGGCTCTCCCAATTGAACTATTTTGGTTCATGTTTATCACTTCTTATCAAACTTTGGCTTAATTATTATTAAACAAGGTACAAGTAGAGGTCTGTACAAGAAGCCACAGCAAATACACTTAATAAATTATAAAGAATCATGTTTACACCCTAAATAATAATTTAACTATTTAGCACTAGAAACGAATAATAAAAATAATAAAAAATACCGAAAAAAAAGTTTGGCTTTCACCCTGGATTGAACTGGGGACCTTTAGATTTCCAGTCTAAGGCTCTCCCAATTGAACTATTTCGGTTCATGTTTATCACTTCTTATCAAACTTTGGCTTAATTATTATTAAACAAAGTACAAGTAGAGGTCTGTACAAGAAGCCAAAGCAAAACCCTTAATGAATTATGAAGAATCATGTTTACACCCCAAATAATAATTTAACTATGTAGCACTAAATACGAATAATAAAAATAATAAAAAATAACGAAAAAAAGTTCTGCTTTCACCCTGGATTGAACTAGGGACCTTTAGATTTCCAGTCTAAGGCTCTCCCAATTGAACTATTTCGGTTCATGTTTATCACTTCTTATCAAACTTTGGCTTAATTATTATTAACCAAGGTACATGTAGAGGTCTATACAAGAAGCCACAGCAAATACCCTTAATAAATTATAAAGAATCATGTTTACACCCCAAATAATAATTTAACTATTTAGCACTAGAAACGAATAATAAAAATAATAAAAAATACCGAAATAAAAGTTTGGCTTTCACCCTGGATTGAACTGGGGACCTTTAGATTTCCAGTCTAAGGCTCTCCCAATTGAACTATTTCGGTTCATGTTTATCACTTCTTATCAAACTTTGGCTTAATTATTATTAAATAGGGTACAAGCAGGTATATTCAAACCTAGGTACAATAAGAGCGCTATTTTAGGCTTCCACTTACGGACCCATGCTAGGTGTGTCCCATGGCGCGTCATTAGTTAGCCAACCAATTAACATTCCCTCAGGGGTTTCTTAGTTCTTCCTAGAGATCTGTACAAACACAGCAAAACCCTTAATAAATTATGAAGAATCATGTTTACACCTCAAATAATAATATAACTATTTAGCACTAGATACAAATAATAAAAAAATTAAAAATAACGAAAAAAAAAAGTTCTGTTTACGCTCTGGATTGAACTGAGAACCTTTAGATTTCCAGTCTAAGGCTCTTCCAATTGAACTATTTCGGTTCATGTTTATCACTTCTTATCAAACTTTGGCTTAATTATTATTAAACAAGGTACAAGTAGAGGTCTGTACAAGAAGCCACAGCAAATACACTTAATAAATTATAAAGGATCATGTTTACACCCTAAATAATAATTTAACTATTTAGCAGTAGAAACGAATAATAAAAATAATAAAAAATAACGAAAAAAAAAGTTTGGCTTTCACCCTGGATTGAACTGGGGACCTTTAGATTTCCAGTCTAAGGCTATCCCAATTGAACTATTTCGGTTCATGTTTATCACTTCTTATCAAACTTTGGCTTAATTATTATTAAACAAGGTACAAGTAGAGGTCTGTACAAGAAGAAAAAGCAAAACCCTTAATGAATTATGAAGAATCATGTTTACACCCCAAATAATAATTTAACTATGTAGCACTAAATACGAATAATAAAAATAATAAAAAATAACCAAAAAAAGTTCTGCTTTCACCCTGGATTGAACTGGGGACCTTTAGATTTCCAGTCTAAGGCTCTCCCAATTGAACTATTTCGGTTCATGTTTATCACTTCTTATCAAACTTTGGCTTAATTATTATTAAACAAGATACAAGTAGAGGTCTGTACAAGAAGCCAAAGCAAAACCCTTAATGAATTATGAAGAATCATGTTTACACCCCAAATAATAATTTAACTATGTAGCACTAAATACGAATAATAAAAATAATAAAAAATAACGACAAAAAGGTCTGCTTTCACCCTGGATTGAACTGGGGACCTTTATATTTCCAGTCTAAGGCTCTCCCAATTGAACTATTTCGGTTCATGTTTATCACTTCTTATCAAACTTTGGCTTAATTATTATTAAACAAGGTACAAGTAGAGGTCTGTACAAGAAGCCACAGCAAATACCCTTAATAAATTATAAAGAATCATGTTTACACCCTAAATAATAATTTAACTATTTAGCACTAGAAACGAATAATAAAAATAATAAAAAATAACGAAAAAAAAAGTTTGGCTTTCACCCTGGATTGAACTGGGGACCTTTAGATTTCCAGTCTAAGGCTCTCCCAATTGAACTATTTCGGTTCATGTTTATCACTTCTTATCAAACTTTGGCTTAATTATTATTAAACAAGGTACAAGTAGAGGTCTGTACAAGAAGCCACAGCAAATACCCTTAATAAATTATAAAGAATCATGTTTACACCCCAAATAATAATTTAACTATGTAGCACTAAATACGAATAATAAAAATAATAAAAAATACCGAAAAAAAAGTTTGGCTTTCACCCTGGATTGAACTGGGGACCTTTAGATTTCCAGTCTAAGGCTCTCCCAATTGAACTATTTCGGTTCATGTTTATCACTTCTTATCAAACTTTGGCTTAATTATTATTAAACAAAGTACAAGTAGAGGTCTGTACAAGAAGCCAAAGCAAAACCCTTAATGAATTATGAAGAATCATGTTTACACCCCAAATAATAATTTAACTATGTAGCACTAAATACGAATAATAAAAATATTAAAAAATAACGAAAAAAAGTTCTGCTTTCACCCTGGATTGAACTAGGGACCTTTAGATTTCCAGTCTAAGGCTCTCCCAATTGAACTATTTCGGTTCATGTTTATCACTTCTTATCAAACTTTGGCTTAATTATTATTAACCAAGGTACAAGTAGAGGTCTATACAAGAAGCCACAGCAA
This sequence comes from Aspidapion aeneum, assembly GCA_963576565.1. Classification (NCBI taxonomy): domain Eukaryota; kingdom Metazoa; phylum Arthropoda; class Insecta; order Coleoptera; family Brentidae; genus Aspidapion; species Aspidapion aeneum. The sequence continues at coordinate 46,003,212 of OY755048.1, forward strand.
ATACCCTTAATAAATTATAAAGAATCATGTTTACACCCCAAATAATAATTTAACTATTTAGCACTAGAAACGAATAATAAAAATAATAAAAAATACCGAAATAAAAGTTTGGCTTTCACCCTGGATTGAACTGGGGACCTTTAGATTTCCAGTCTAAGGCTCTCCCAATTGAACTATTTCGGTTCATGTTTATCACTTCTTATCAAACTTTGGCCTAATTATTATTAAATAGGGTACAAGCAGGTATATTCAAACCTAGGAACAATAAGAGCGCTATTTTAGGCTTCCACTTACGGACCCATGCTAGGTGTGTCCCATGGCGCGTCATTAGTTAGCCAACCAATTAACATTCCCTCAGGGGTTTCTTAGTTCTTCCTAGAGATCTGTACAAGAAGCCACAGCAAAACCCTTAATAAATTATTAAAAATCATGTTTACACCTCAAATAATAATATAACTATGTAGCACTAGATACAAATATTTTAAAAAATAAAAAATAACGAAAAAAAAAGTTCTGTTTTCGCTCTGGATTGAACTGGGAACCTTTAGATTTCCAGTCTAAGGCTCTCCCAATTGAACTATTTCGGTTCATGTTTATCACTTCTTATCAAACTTTGGCTTAATTATTATTAAACAAGGTACAAGTAGAGGTCTGTACAAGAAGCCACAGCAAATACACTTAATAAATTATAAAGGATCATGTTTACACCCTAAATAATAATTTAACTATTTAGCACTAGAAACGAATAATAAAAATAATAAAAAATAACGAAAAAAAAAGTTTGGCTTTCACCCTGGATTGAACTGGGGACCTTTAGATTTCCAGTCTAAGGCTCTCCCAATTGAACTATTTCGGTTCATGTTTATCACTTCTTATTAAACTTTGGCTTAATTATTATTAAACAAGGTACAAGTAGAGGTCTGTACAAGAAGAAAAAGCAAAACCCTTAATGAATTATAAAGAATCATGTTTACACCTTAAATAATAATTTAACTATTTAGCACTAGAAACGAATAATAAAAATAATAAAAAATAACGAAAAAAAAAGTTTGGCTTTCACTCTGGATTGAACTGGGGACTTTTAGATTTCCAGTCTAAGGCTCTCACAATTGAACTATTTCGGTTCATGTTTATCACTTCTTATCAAACTTTGGCCTAATTATTATTAAATAGGGTATAAGCAGGTATACTCAAACCTAGGTACAATAAGAGCGCTATTTTAGGCTTCCACTTACGGACCCATGCTAGGTGTGTCCCATGGCGCGTCATTAGTTAGCCAACCAATTAACATTCCCTCAGGGGTTTCTTAGTTCTTCCTAGAGATCTGTACCACAGCAAAACCCTTAATAAATTATTAAGAATCATGTTTACACCTCAAATAATAATATGGCTATGTAGCACTAGATACAAATATTTAAAAAAATAAAAAATAACGAAAAAAAAGTTCTGTTTTCGCTCTGGATTGAACTGGGAACCTTTAGATTTCCAGTCTAAGGCTCTCCCAATTGAACTATTTCGGTTCATGTTTATCACTTCTTATCAAACTTTGGCTTAATTATTATTAAACAAGGTACAAGTAGAGGTCTGTACAAGAAGCCACAGCAAATACCCTTAATAAATTATAAAGAATCATGTTTACACCTTAAATAATAATTTAACTATTTAGCACTAGAAACGAATAATAAAAATAATAAAAAATAACGAAAAAAAAGTTTGGCTTTCACCCTGGATTGAACTGGGGACCTTTAGATTTCCAGTCTAAGGCTCTCCCAATTGAACTATTTCGGTTCATGTTTATCACTTTTTATCAAACTTTGGCTTAATTATTATTTAACAAGGTACAAGAAGAGGTCTGTACAAGAAGCCAAAGCAAAACCCTTAATGAATTATGAAGAATCATGTTTACACCCCAAATAATAATTTAACTATGTTGCACTAAATACGAATAATAAAAATAATAAAAAAATAACGAAAAAAAAGTTCTGCTTTCACTCTGGATTGAACTGGGGACTTTTAGATTTCCAGTCTAAGGCTCTCCCAATTGAACTATTTCGGTTCATGTTTATCACTTCTTATCAAACTTTGGCTTAATTATTATTAAATAGGGTACAAGCAGGTATACTCAAACCTAGGTACAATAAGAGCGCTATTTTAGGCTTCCACTTACGGACCCATGCTAGGTGTGTCCCATGGCGCGTCATTAGTTAGCCAACCAATTAACATTCCCTCAGGGGTTTCTTAGTTCTTCCTAGAGATCTGTACAAGAAGCCACAGCAAAACCCTTAATAAATTGTGAAGAATCATGTTTACACCTCAAATAATAATATAACTATGTAGCACTAGATACAAATAATAAAAAAATTAAAAATAACGAAAAAAAAAAGTTCTGTTTACGCTCTGGATTGAACTGGGAACCTTTAGATTTCCAGTCTAAGGCTCTCCCAATTGAACTATTTCGGTTCATGTTTATCACTTCTTATCAAACTTTGGCTTAATTATTATTAAACAAGGTACAAGTAGAGGTCTGTACAAGAAGCCACAGCAAATACACTTAATAAATTATAAAGGATCATGATTACACCCTAAATAATAATTTAACTATTTAGCACTAGAAACGAATAATAAAAATAATAAAAAATAACGAAAAAAAAAGTTTGGCTTTCACCCTGGATTGAACTGGGGACCTTTAGATTTCCAGTCTAAGGCTCTCCCAATTGAACTATTTCGGTTCATGTTTATCACTTCTTATTAAACTTTGGCTTAATTATTATTAAACAAGGTACAAGTAGAGGTCTGTACAAGAAGAAAAAGCAAAACCCTTAATGAATTATAAAGAATCATGTTTACACCTTAAATAATAATTTAACTATTTAGCACTAGAAACGAATAATAAAAATAATAAAAAATAACGAAAAAAAAGTTTGGCTTTCACCCTGGATTGAACTGGGGACCTTTAGATTTCCAGTCTAAGGCTCTACCAATTGAACTATTTCGGTTCATGTTTATCACTTCTTATCAAACTTTGGCTTAATTATTATTAAACAAGGTACAAGTAGAGGTCTGTACAAGAAGCCAAAGCAAAACCCTTAATGAATTATGAAGAATCATGTTTACACCCCAAATAAATATTTAACTATGTAGCACTAAATACGAATAATAAAAATAATAAAAAATAACGAAAAAAAAGTTCTGCTTTCACTCTGGATTGAACTGGGGACCTTTAGATTTCCAGTCTAAGGCTCTCCCAATTGAACTATTTCGGTTCATGTTTATCACGTCTTATCAAACTTTGGCTTAATTATTATTAAACAAGGTACAAGTAGAGATCTGTACAAGAAGCCACAGCAAATACCCTTAATAAATTATAAAGAATCATGTTTACACCCTAAATAATAATTTAACTATTTAGCACTAGAAACGAATAATAAAAATAATAAAAAATAACGAAAAAAAAAGTTTGGCTTTCACCCTGGATTGAACTGGGGACCTTTAGATTTCCAGTCTAAGGCTCTCCCAATTGAACTATTTCGGTTCATGTTTATCACTTCTTATCATACTTTGGCTTAATTATTATTAAACAAGGTACAAGTAGAGGTCTGTACAAGAAGCCAAAGCAAATACCCTTAATAAATTATAAAGAATCATGTTTACACCTTAAATAATAATTTAATAATAATAAAAAATAACGAAAAAAAAGTTTGGCTTTCACCCTGGATTGAACTGGGGACCTTTAGATTTCCAGTCTAAGGCTCTCCCAATTGAACTATTTCGGTTCATGTTTATCACTTCATATCAAACTTTGGCTTAATTATTATTAAACAAGGTACAAGTAGAGGTCTGTACAAGAAGCCAAAGCAAAACCCTTAATGAATTATGAAGAATCATGTTTACACCCCAAATAATGATTTAACTATGTAGCATTAATACGAATAATAAAAATAATAAAAAATAACGAAAAAAAAGTTCTGCTTTCACCCTGGATTGAACTGGGGACCTTTAGATTTCCAGTCTAAGGCTCTCCCAATTGAACTATTTCGGTTCATGTTTATCACTTCTTATCAAACTTTGGCTTAATTATTATTAAACAAGGTACAAGTAGAGGTCTGTACAAGAATCCAAAGCAAAACCCTTAATGAATTATGAAGAATCATGTTTACACCCCAAATAATAATTTAACTATGTAGCACCAAAGACGAATAATAAAAATAATAAAAAATAACGAAAAAAAAGTTCTGCTTTCACCCTGGATTGAACTAGGGACCTTTAGATTTCCAGTCTAAGGCTCTCCCAATTGAACTATTTCGGTTCATGTTTATCACTTCTTATCAAACTTTGGCTTAATTATTATTAAACAAGGTACAAGTAGAGGTCTGTACAAGAAGCCACAGCAAATACCCTTAATAAATTATAAAGAATCATGTTTACACCCCAAATAATAATTTAACTATTTAGCACTAGAAACGAATAATAAAAATAATAAAAAATACCGAAAAAAAAGTTTGGCTTTCACCCTGGATTGAACTGGGGACCTTTAGATTTCCAGTCTAAGGCTTTCCCAATTGAACTATTTCAGTTCATGCTTATCACTTCTTATCAAACTTTGGCTTAATTATTATTAAATAGGGTACAAGCAGGTATACTCAAACCTAGGTACAATAAGAGCGCTATTTTAGGCTTCCACTTACGGACCCATGCTAGGTGTGTCCCATGGCGCGTCATTAGTTAGCCAACCAATTAACATTCCCTCAGGGGTTTCTTAGTTCTTCCTAGAGATCTGTACCACAGCAAAACCCTTAATAAATTATTAAGAATCATGTTTACACCTCAAATAATAATATAACTATGTAGCACTAGATACAAATAATTTAAAAAAAAATAACGAAAAAAAAAGTTCTGTTTTCACCCTGGATTGAACTGGGGACCTTTAGATTTCCAGTCTAAGGCTCTCCCAATTGAACTATTTCGGTTCATGTTTATCACGTCTTATCAAACTTTGGCTTAGTTATTATTAAACAAGGTACAAGTAGAGGTCTGTACAAGAAGCCAAAGCAAAACCCTTAATGAATTATGAAGAATCATGTTTACACCCCAAATAAAAATTTAACTATGTAGCACTAAATATGAATAATAAAAATAATAAAAAATAATGAAAAAAAGTTCTGCTTTCACCCTGGATTGAACTGGAGACCTTTAGATTTCCAGTCTAAGGCTCTCCCAATTGAACTATTTCGGTTCATGTTTATCACTTCTTATCAAACTTTGGCTTAATTATTATTAAACAAGGTACAAGTAGAGGTCTGTACAAGAAGCCAAAGCAAAACCCTTAATGAATTATGAAGAATCATGTTTACACTCCAAATAAAAATTTAACTATGTAGCACTAAATATGAATAATAAAAATAATAAAAAATAACGAAAAAAAAGTTCTGCTTTCACCCTGGATTGAACTGGAGACCTTTAGATTTCCTGTCTAAGGCTCTCCCAATTGAACTATTTCGGTTCATGTTTATCACTTCTTATCAAACTTTGGCTTAATTATTATTAAACAAGGTACAAGTAGAGGTCTGTACAAGAAGCCACAGCAAATACCCTTAATAAATTATAAAGAATCATGTTTACACCTTAAATAATAATTTAACTATTTAGCACTAGAAACGAATAATAAAAATAATAAAAAATAACGAAAAAAAAGTTTGGCTTTCACCCTGGATTGAACTGGGGACCTTTAGATTTCTAGTCTAAGGCTCTCCCAATTGAACTATTTCGGTTCATGTTTATCACTTTTTATCAAACTTTGGCTTAATTATTATTAAACAAGGAACAAGTAGAGGTCTGTACAAGAAGCCAAAGCAAAACCCTTAATGAATTATGAAGAATCATGTTTACACCCCAAATAATAATTTAACTATGTAGCACTAAATACGAATAATAAAAATAATAAAAAAATAACGAAAAAAAAGTTCTGTTTTCACTCTGGATTGAACTGGGGACTTTTAGATTTCCAGTCTAAGGCTCTCACAATTGAACTATTTCGGTTCATGTTTATCACTTCTTATCAAACTTTGGCTTAATTATTATTAAATAGGGTACAAGCAGGTATACTCAAACCTAGGTACAATAAGAGCGCTATTTTAGGCTTCCACTTACGGACCCATGCTAGGTGTGTCCCATGGCGCGTCATTAGTTAGCCAACCAATTAACATTCCCTCAGGGGTTTCTTAGTTCTTCCTAGAGATCTGTACCACAGCAAATCCCTTAATAAATTATTAAGAATCATGTTTACACCTCAAATAATAATATAACTATGTAGCACTAGATACAAATAAAAAAAAAAAAAATAACGAAAAAAAAAGTTCTGTTTTCACCCTGGATTGAACTGGGGACCTTTAGATTTCCAGTCTAAGGCTCTCCCAATTGAACTATTTCGGTTCATGTTTATCACGTCTTATCAAACTTTGGCTTAATTATTATTAAACAAGGTACAAGTAGAGGTCTGTACAAGAAGCCACAGCAAATACTCTTAATAAATTATAAAGAATCATGTTTACACCCTAAATAATAATTTAACTATTTAGCACTAGAAACGAATAATAAAAATAATAAAAAATAACGAAAAAAAAAGTTTGGCTTTCACCCTGGATTGAACTGGGGACCTTTAGATTTCCAGTCTAAGGCTCTCCCAATTGAACTATTTCGGTTCATGTTTATCACTTCTTATCAAACTTTGGCTTAATTATTATTAAACAAGGTACAAGTAGAGGTCTGTACAAGAAGCCAAAGCAAAACCCTTAATGAATTATGAAGAATCATGTTTACACCCCAAATAATAATTTAACTATGTAGCACTAGAAGCGAATAATAAAAATAATAAAAAATACCGAAATAAAAGTTTGGCTTTCACCCTGGATTGAACTGGGGACCTTTAGATTTCCAGTCTAAGGCTCTCCCAATTGAACTATTTCGGTTCATGTTTATCACTTCTTATCAAACTTTGGCTTAATTATTATTAAACAAGGTACAAGTAGAGGTCTATACAAGAAGCCACAGCAAATACCCTTAATAAATTATAAAGAATCATGTTTACACCCCAAATAATAATATAACTATGTAGCACTATATACAAATAATAAAAATAATAAAAAATAACGAAAAAAAAAGTTCTATTTTCACCCTGGATTGAACTGGAGACGTTTAGATTTCCAGTCTAAGGCTCTCCCAATTGAACTATTTCGGTTCATGTTTATCACTTTTTATCAAACTTTGGCTTAATTATTATTAAACAAGGTACAAGTAGAGGTCTGTACAAGAAGCCAAAGCAAAACCCTTAATGAATTATGAAGAATCATGTTTACGACCCAAATAATAATTTAACTATGTAGCACTAAATACGAATAATAAAAATAATAAAAAATAACGAAAAAAAAGTTCTGCTTTCACTCTGGATTGAACTGGGGACCTTTAGATTTCCAGTCTAAGGCTCTCCCAATTGAACTATTTCGGTTCATGTTTATCACGTCTTATCAAACTTTGGCTTAATTATTATTAAACAAGGTACAAGTAGAGGTCTGTACAAGAAGCCACAGCAAATACCCTTAATAAATTATAAAGAATCATGTTTACACCCTAAATAATAATTTAACTATTTAGCACTAGAAACGAATAATAAAAATAATAAAAAATAACGAAAAAAAAAGTTTGGCTTTCACCCTGGATTGAACTGGGGACCTTTAGATTTCCAGTCTAACGCTCTCCCAATTGAACTATTTCGGTTCATGTTTATCACTTCTTATCAAACTTTGGCTTAATTATTATTAAACAAGGTACAAGAAGCCAAAGCAAAACCCTTAATGAATTATGAAGAATCATGTTTACACCCCAAATAAATATTTAACTATGTAGCACTAAATACGAATAATAAAAATAATAAAAAATAACGAAAAAAAAGTTCTGATTTCACCCTGGATTGAACTGGAGACCTTTAGATTTCCAGTCTAAGGCTCTCCCAATTGAACTATTTTGGTTCATGTTTATCACTTCTTATCAAACTTTGGCTTAATTATTATTAAACAAGGTACAAGTAGAGGTCTGTACAAGAAGCCAAAGCAAAACCCTTAATGAATTATGAAGAATCATGTTTACACCCCAAATAATAATTTAACTATGTAGCACTAAATACGAATAATAAAAATAATAAAAAATAACGAAAAAAAAGTTCTGCTTTCACCCTGGATTGAACTGGGGACCTTTAGATTTCCAGTCTAAGGCTCTCCCAATTGAACTATTTCGGTTCATGTTTATCACTTCTTATCAAACTTTGGCTTAATTATTATTAAATTGGGTACAAGCAGGTATACTCAAACCTAGGTACAATAAGAGCGCTATTTTAGGCTTCCACTTACGGACCCATGCTAGGTGTGTCCCGTGGCGCGTCATTAGTTAGCCAACCAATTAACATTCCCTCAGGGGTTTCTTAGTTCTTCCTAGAGATCTGTACAAGAAGCCACAGCAAAACCCTTAATAAATTATTAAGAATCATGTTTACACCTCAAATAATAATATAACTATGTAGCACTAGATACAAATAATAAAAAAATAAAAAATAATGAAAAAAAAAGTTCTGTTTTCACCCTGGATTGAACTGGGGACCTTTAGATTTCCAGTCTAAGGCTCTCCCAATTGAACTATTTCGGTTCATGTTTATCACTTTTTATCAAATTTTGGCTTAATTATTATTAAACAAGGTACAAGTAGAGGTCTGTACAAGAAGCCACAGCAAATACACTTAATAAATTATAAAGAATCATGTTTACACCCCAAATAATAATTTAGCTATGTAGCATTAATACGAATAATAAAAATAATAAAAAATAACGAAAAAAAAGTTCTGCTTTCACTCTGGATTGAACTGGGGACCTTTAGATTTCCAGTCTAAGGCTCTCCCAATTGAACTATTTCGGTTCATGTTTATCACTTCTTATCAAACTTTGGCTTAATTATTATTAAATAGGGTACAAGCAGGTATACTCAAACCAAGGTACAATAAGAGCGCTATTTTAGGCTTCCACTTACGGACCCATGCTAGGTGTGTCCCGTGGCGCGTCATTAGTTAGCCAACCAATTAACATTCCCTCAGGGGTTTCTTAGTTCTTCCTAGAGATCTGTACAAGAAGCCACAGCAAATACCCTTAATAAATTATAAAGAATCATGTTTACACCTTAAATAATAATTTAACTATTTAGCACTAGAAACGAATAATAAAAATAATAAAAAATAACGAAAAAAAAAGTTTGGCTTTCACCCTGGATTGAACTGGGGACCTTTAGATTTCCAGTCTAAGGCTCTCCCAATTGAACTATTTCGGTTCATGTTTATCACTTCTTATCAAACTTTGGCTTAGATATTATTAAACAAGGTACAAGTAGAGGTCTGTACAAGAAGCCAAAGCAAAACCCTTAATGAATTATGAAGAATCATGTTTACACCCCAAATAATAATTTAACTATGTAGCACTAAATACGAATAATAAAAATAATAAAAAAATAACGAAAAAAAAGTTCTGCTTTCACCCTGGATTGAACTAGGGACCTTTAGATTTCCAGTCTTAGGCTCTCCCAATTGAACTATTTCGGTTCATGTTTATCACTTCTTATCAAACTTTGGCTTAATTATTATTAAACAAGGTACAAGTAGAGGTCTGTACAAGAAGCCACAGCAAATACCCTTAATAAATTATAAAGAATCATGTTTACACCCCAAATAATAATTTAACTATTTAGCACTAGAAACGAATAATAAAAATAATAAAAAATACCGAAAAAAAAGTTTGGCTTTCACCCTGGATTGAACTGGGGACCTTTAGATTTCCAGTCTAAGGCTCTCCCAATTGAACTATTTCGGTTCATGTTTATCACTTCTTATCAAACTTTGGCTTAATTATTATTAAACAACGTACAAGTAGAGGTCTGTACAAGAAGCCAAAGCAAAACCCTTAATGAACTATGAAGAATCATGTTTACACCCCAAATAATAATTTAACTATGTAGCACTAAATACGAATAATAAAAATAATAAAAAAATAACGAAAAAAAAGTTCTGCTTTCACCCTGGATTGAACTAGGGACCTTTAGATTTCCAGTCTTAGGCTCTCCCAATTGAACTATTTCGGTTCATGTTTATCACTTCTTATCAAACTTTGGCTTAATTATTATTAAACAAGGTACAAGTAGAGGTCTGTACAAGAAGCCACAGCAAATACCCTTAATAAATTATAAAGAATCATGTTTACACCCCAAATAATAATTTAACTATTTAGCACTAGAAACGAATAATAAAAATAATAAAAAATACCGAAAAAAAAGTTTGGCTTTCACCCTGGATTGAACTGGGGACCTTTAGATTTCCAGTCTAAGGCTCTCCCAATTGAACTATTTCGGTTCATGTTTATCACTTCTTATCAAACTTTGGCTTAATTATTATTAAATAGGGTACAAGCAGGTATACTCAAACCTAGGTACAATAAGAGCGCTATTTTAGGCTTCCACTTACGGACCCATGCTAGGTGTGTCCTATGGCGCGTCTTTAGTTAGCCAACCAATTAACATTCCCTCAGGGGTTTCTTAGTTCTTCCTAGAGATCTGTACAAGAAGCCACAGCAAAACCCTTAATAAATTATTAAGAATCATGTTTACACCTCAAATAATAATATAACTATGTAGCACTAGATACAAATAATAAAAAAACCGAACCAAAGCAAAACCCTTAATGAATTATAAAGAATCATGTTTACGACCCAAATAATAATTTAACTATGTAGCACTAAATACGAATAATAAAAATAATAAAAAATAACGAAAAAAAAGTTCTGCTTTCACTCTGGATTGAACTGGGGACCTTTAGATTTCCAGTCTAAGGCTCTCCCAATTGAACTATTTCGGTTCATGTTTATCACGTCTTATCAAACTTTGGCTTAATTATTATTAAACAAGGTACAAGTAGAGGTCTGTACAAGAAGCCACAGCAAATACCCTTAATAAATTATAAAGAATCATGTTTACACCTTAAATAATAATTTAACTATTTAGCACTAGAAACGAATAATAAAAATAATAAAAAATAACTAAAAAAAAAGTTTGGCTTTCACCCTGGATTGAACTGGGGACCTTTAGATTTCCAGTCTAAGGCTCTCCCAATTGAACTATTTCGGTTCATGTTTATCACTTCTTATCAAACTTTGGCTTAATTATTATTAAACAACGTACAAGTAGAGGTCTGTACAAGAAGCCAAAGCAAAACCCTTAATGAACTATGAAGAATCATGTTTACACCCCAAATAATAATTTAACTATGTAGCACTAAATACGAATAATAAAAATAATAAAAAAATAACGAAAAAAAAGTTCTGCTTTCACCCTGGATTGAACTAGGGACCTTTAGATTTCCAGTCTTAGGCTCTCCCAATTGAACTATTTCGGTTCATGTTTATCACTTCTTATCAAACTTTGGCTTAATTATTATTAAACAAGGTACAAGTAGAGGTCTGTACAAGAAGCCACAGCAAATACCCTTAATAAATTATAAAGAATCATGTTTACACCCCAAATAATAATTTAACTATTTAGCACTAGAAACGAATAATAAAAATAATAAAAAATACCGAAAAAAAAGTTTGGCTTTCACCCTGGATTGAACTGGGGACCTTTAGATTTCCAGTCTAAGGCTCTCCCAATTCAACTATTTCGGTTCATGTTTATCACTTCTTATCAAACTTTGGCTTAATTATTATTAAATAGGGTACAAGCAGGTATACTCAAACCTAGGTACAATAAGAGCGCTATTTTAGGCTTCCACTTACGGACCCATGCTAGGTGTGTCCCGTGGCGCGTCTTTAGTTAGCCAACCAATTAACATTCCCTCAGGGGTTTCTTAGTTCTTCCTAGAGATCTGTACAAGAAGCCACAGCAAAACCCTTAATAAATTATTAAGAATCATGTTTACACCTCAAATAATAATATAACTATGTAGCACTAGATACAAATAATAAAAAAACCGAACCGAACCAAAGCAAAACCCTTAATGAATTATAAAGAATCATGTTTACGACCCAAATAATAATTTAACTATGTAGCACTAAATACGAATAATAAAAATAATAAAAAATAACGAAAAAAAAGTTCTGCTTTCACTCTGGATTGAACTGGGGACCTTTAGATTTCCAGTCTAAGGCTCTCCCAATTGAACTATTTCGGTTCATGTTTATCACGTCTTATCAAACTTTGGCTTAATTATTATTAAACAAGGTACAAGTAGAGGTCTGTACAAGAAGCCACAGCAAATACCCTTAATAAATTATAAAGAATCATGTTTACACCCTAAATAATAATTTAACTATTTAGCACTAGAAACGAATAATAAAAATAATAAAAAATAACGAAAAAAAAAGTTTGGCTTTCACCCTGGATTGAACTGGGGACCTTTAGATTTCCAGTCTAAGGCTCTCCCAATTGAACTATTTCGGTTCATGTTTATCACTTCTTATCATACTTTGGCTTAATTATTATTAAACAAGGTACAAGTAGAGGTCTGTACAAGAAGCCAAAGCAAATACCCTTAATAAATTATAAAGAATCATGTTTACACCTTAAATAATAATTTAATAATAATAAAAAATAACGAAAAAAAAGTTTGGCTTTCACCCTGGATTGAACTGGGGACCTTTAGATTTCCAGTCTAAGGCTCTCCCAATTGAACTATTTCGGTTCATGTTTATCACTTCATATCAAACTTTGGCTTAATTATTATTAAACAAGGTACAAGTAGAGGTCTGTACAAGAAGCCAAAGCAAAACCCTTAATGAATTATGAAGAATCATGTTTACACCCCAAATAATGATTTAACTATGTAGCATTAATACGAATAATAAAAATAATAAAAAATAACGAAAAAAAAGTTTGGCTTTCACCCTGGATTGAACTGGGGACCTTTAGATTTCCAGTCTAAGGCTCTCCCAATTGAACTATTTCGGTTCATGTTTATCACTTCTTATCAAACTTTGGCTTAATTATTATTAAACAAGGTACAAGTAGAGGTCTGTACAAGAAGCCAAAGCAAAACCCTTAATGAATTATGAAGAATCATGTTTACACCCCAAATAATAATTTAACTATGTAGCACCAAATACGAATAATAAAAATAATAAAAAATAACGAAAAAAAAGTTCTGCTTTCACCCTGGATTGAACTAGGGACCTTTAGATTTCCAGTCTAAGGCTCTCCCAATTGAACTATTTCGGTTCATGTTTATCACTTCTTATCAAACTTTGGCTTAATTATTATTAAACAAAGTACAAGTAGAGGTCTGTACAAGAAGCCACAGCAAATACCCTTAATAAATTATAAAGAATCATGTTTACACCCCAAATAATAATTTAACTATTTAGCACTAGAAACGAATAATAAAAATAATAAAAAATAACGAAAAAAAAGTTTGGCTTTCACCCTGGATTGAACTGGGGACCTTTAGATTTCCAGTCTAAGGCTTTCCCAATTGAACTATTTCGGTTCATGTTTATCACTTCTTATCAAACTTTGGCTTAATTATTATTAAATAGGGTACAAGCAGGTATACTCAAACCTAGGTACAATAAGAGCGCTATTTTAGGCTTCCACTTACGGACCCATGCTAGGTGTGTCCCATGGCGCGTCATTAGTTAGCCAACCAATTAACATTCCCTCAGGGGTTTCTTAGTTCTTCCTAGAGATCTGTACCACAGCAAAACCCTTAATAAATTATTAAGAATCATGTTTACACCTCAAATAATAATATAACTATGTAGCACTAGATACAAATAATTTAAAAAAAAATAACGAAAAAAAAAGTTCTGTTTTCACCCTGGATTGAACTGGGGACCTTTAGATTTCCAGTCTAAGGCTCTCCCAATTGAACTATTTCGGTTCATGTTTATCACGTCTTATCAAACTTTGGCTTAATTATTATTAAACAAGGTACAAGTAGAGGTCTGTACAAGAAGCCAAAGCAAAACCCTTAATGAATTATGAAGAATCATGTTTACACCCCAAATAAAAATTTAACTATGTAGCACTAAATATGAATAATAAAAATAATAAAAAATAATGAAAAAAAAGTTCTGCTTTCACCCTGGATTGAACTGGAGACCTTTAGATTTCCAGTCTAAGGCTCTCCCAATTGAACTATTTCGGTTCATGTTTATCACTTCTTATCAAACTTTGGCTTAATTATTATTAAACAAGGTACAAGTAGAGGTCTGTACAAGAAGCCAAAGCAAAACCCTTAATGAATTATGAAGAATCATGTTTACACTCCAAATAAAAATTTAACTATGTAGCACTAAATATGAATAATAAAAATAATAAAAAATAACGAAAAAAAAGTTCTGCTTTCACCCTGGATTGAACTGGAGACCTTTAGATTTCCAGTCTAAGGCTCTCCCAATTGAACTATTTCGGTTCATATTTATCACTTCTTATCAAACTTTGGCTTAATTATTATTAAACAAGGTACAAGTAGAGGTCTGTACAAGAAGCCACAGCAAATACCCTTAATAAATTATAAAGAATCATGTTTACACCTTAAATAATAATTTAACTATTTAGCACTAGAAACGAATAATAAAAATAATAAAAAATAACGAAAAAAAAGTTTGGCTTTCACCCTGGATTGAACTGGGGACCTTTAGATTTCCAGTCTAAGGCTCTCCCAATTGAACTATTTCGGTTCATGTTTATCACTTCTTATCAAACTTTGGCTTAATTATTATTAAACAAGGTACAAGTAGAGGTCTGTACAAGAAGCCAAAGCAAAACCCTTAATGAATTATGAAGAATCATGTTTACACCCCAAATAATAATTTAACTATGTAGCACTAGAAACGAATAATAAAAATAATAAAAAATACCGAAATAAAAGTTTGGCTTTCACCCTGGATTGAACTGGGGACCTTTAGATTTCCAGTCTAAGGCTCTCCCAATTGAACTATTTCGGTTCATGTTTATCACTTCTTATCAAACTTTGGCTTAATTATTATTAAACAAGGTACAAGTAGAGGTCTATACAAGAAGCCACAGCAAATACCCTTAATAAATTATAAAGAATCATGTTTACACCCCAAATAATAATTTAACTATTTAGCACTAGAAACGAATAATAAAAATAATAAAAAATACCGAAATAAAAGTTTGGCTTTCACCCTGGATTGAACTGGGGACCTTTAGATTTCCAGTCTAAGGCTCTCCCAATTGAACTATTTCGGTTCATGTTTATCACTTCTTATCAAACTTTGGCTTAATTATTATTAAATAGGGTACAAGCAGGTATACTCAAACCTAGGTACAATAAGAGCGCTATTTTAGGCTTCCACTTACGGACCCATGCTAGGTGTGTCCCATGGCGCGTCATTAGTTAGCCAACCAATTAACATTCCCTCAGGGGTTTCTTAGTTCTTCCTAGAGATCTGTACCACAGCAAAACCCTTAATAAATTATTAAGAATCATGTTTACACCTCAAATAATAATATAGCTATGTAGCACTAGATACAAATATTTAAAAAAATAAGAAATAACGAAAAAAAGTTCTGTTTTCGCTCTGGATTGAACTGGTAACGTTTAGATTTCCAGTCTAAGGCTCTCCCAATTGAACTATTTCGGTTCATGTTTATCACTTCTTATCAAACTTTGGCTTAATTATTATTAAACAAGGTACAAGTAGAGGTCTGTTCAAGAAGCCACAGCAAATACCCTTAATAAATTATAAAGAATCATGTTTACACCTTAAATAATATATATATATTTATCGGTTTCACAACGTTCTACGTCTTCCGATACCCAATCTCCACTCGTTTCTGTTTGCCCATAATTCATCATCTAGGCCTCTTATTCTTATTTCACTATCTATTCCTTCTCTCCAGCTTCTCCTTGGTCTTCCTCGTTTTCTTCGGCCAGTTGGTTTCCATTGTAATATTTGTTTAGGTAGTCTTCCATCATCCATTCTTTGTACATGTCCGTACCACACCAGTTGTTTTGTTCTTATATCATCCACTAGAGTACGTTCACCCACTGTCATAATTTCTCTTATTCTTTGATTGGTAACTCTTTCTCTTTTTGATTTCCCTGCTGATCGGGTACGGGGTAGACCTCGTCAGATGTCTATCAGGGGAAATGAATCGACCCCTGCCCTCCGTAGATTCCAGGTACTCTCTGACCCGGAGAGTTAGCACCTGTTTAGGGTCCCATTCCCAGGGTTACGGGAGAAGACCACATCGGTATGACAGGCGGAGAGGATGGACCTCGGTACGGTGATCATAGCGCAGGTGGCAACCCTTTCTTTTAGGGATAGTATAAAAGAAGAAGATGCTGCCTTGTAGTACAGGCGTTGGAATCGTCAAAGGCTAGGGGAAGAAAACCTCGATCAAAAATCACCTGGTCCTCCAGGTTGGGGGTTGGGGCATTAGACTAACTCTCTGATACCCGGAAAAAACGTACACTGTTAAAAAACCCAATCAAACGCCTCGGAAAGAAATGAAAAACCTAAGACGAACCAAGCAAAGAAACAGGAATATGATTTTTGGTACATGGAACGTACAAGGAATGAGTCGAAAAGTGAATGATATAGTCCATGAGTGCAGCAGAATGAAGGTTGACCTTGCTGTACTAACAGAAACGAAGAAGAAAGGAAAAGGATCTGAAAACCTAGGACAGTATGACCATTTCTATAGTGGTGTGGCAAAAGAAAAACATGCGCAACAAGGAGTATCTATTTTGGTCAACAAAAGATTTAGAAAATATATCACCAACTGGGAAGCAGTAAATGAACGGTTAATAAGAATGAATATAACAATAAAAGGAATGAGACTTACGATTTTTGGAATCTATGCGTATAATGACGATGCAAATGTAGCCGTGAAAGACAATTTTTTTGAAGAAATCCACAATGAAATATCAGCAGTAAGTACATCTAGAGAAATTGTAATATTGGGAGATTTAAATAGTAGAACATGTAACAGAGTAAATGATCTGACAGTTGGCCAATATGGAGAAGATGTTGTTAATGACAATGGAAACCGGCTTATCACAGTATGTGAGCAATTAGACCTAAAAATCCAAAACGGTTTTTTCCAACATAAGAAAATACACAAATATACCTGGACCAAACCCTCACAAAACCTGAAATCCGTCATTGATTATCTTATCACTAAACAAAAGACAAAACTAAAAATTCAAGATGTCAGAACAAAGCGTGGATCAACATGCGGAAGTGATCACTATTTTCTGGAGACCAAAATTCTCTTTCCTTATCAAGGCCGAAGCCTCCATCAACAAAATCTTGATGATACAGTGAATGAGGAAATTGATCACTGTCAATATAATCTACTAAACCTAGAACATGACAGCGTAAAAAACTTATACAAAAAGAGACTGAACGAAAAACTTAATTCAAGTTCAGGTGAAACCCCAGATGAGCAATACGAATGTATCACATTAAGCATCCATCAAGCTGCAAAAGAAGCACTAGGATTAGTGGAAGAAACTCCTAAAAGAACAAAACCATACTGGTGGGATGCTGAGATTGAAAGTGAAATAGAGGAAAAAAGGAAATTATATCACACGTACTTATCCCAAAAGACAGATAGAAGCAGAGAAGAATACAAAATCGCGCAATCAAAGGTGAGAAGAATGATCAGTGATAAGAAGAATCAATCATGGATGCAAAAGTGCCAGAAAATAGATTCTTACTTAGGAGGTAGGAGAAGTACCGAAAGCTGGAAAACTATAAGATCGATCAAAAAAGAAACATGCAGAGATATTATTTCACCAATACCAGACAAAGAATGGGATGAGCATTTTAAAAAACTTTTAACTGAAGATAGAGCAGAATTCAAGGAAGACGAAAGAGACAATATCATTAGAACGATGGGATCTCCAGTACCCCTCACAATATCTGAGGTCAAAAACGTGTGCAAAACCTTAAAAAGCGGTAAATCAGCCGGACCCGGAAATATTCCAGCAGAACTTATTAAATATGGCACTGAAGAATTGTTTTGTAGATTACGGAATCTTTTCCAAAGATATTTAAATGGAGCTGTAGTACCAACTGAGTGGAAAACGTCATATATATCCACAATACACAAAAAAGGAAGGAAAGATATATGTGACAATTATAGAGGTATATCTGTAACTAGTACGCTAAGCAGAATATATGGCAAAATAATAAGAAATAAAGTGGAGAGCGAATATAAAGATATGGAGGCAGAAGAACAAGCTGGTTTCAGGGCGGGTAGATCGACTTCAGATCATCTCTTTTGTATAACCCAAGTTATTGAAAAGAAAATGGCATACGGACAAGAGCTCCATCTGCTTTACGTAGATTTGCAGAAGGCATATGATAGTATACCACTAAATCTACTTTGGAAAGCGTTGGAAAAGACAAACATAAGCGTATAACTAATTAAGGCCATCAAAGAGTTATACCGCAATAGTAAGGCAAAAGTTAAAATAAAAGCAAAACTAACCAAAGGCTTTCTAGTAAATAAAGGTC
Organism: Aspidapion aeneum; assembly: GCA_963576565.1. NCBI lineage: Eukaryota > Metazoa > Arthropoda > Insecta > Coleoptera > Brentidae > Aspidapion > Aspidapion aeneum. The sequence goes on from OY755048.1 coordinate 46,021,781, forward strand.
TTAAACAAGGTTGCTGTATCTCGCCTACGCTCTTCAAGATATATTTGGAACAGGTCCTTAAAGTCTGGAAGAGAAAATGCCAAAACATGGGAATTCCGTTGAATGAAACCACCTTGTAGACTTTATGTTTCGCCGATGATCAGATAGTGGTGGCTCAGGATTATGACGACCTCGAATATATGACACGAAAACTAATAGACGAGTACAATAAGTGGGAACTAGAGGTTAATATCAATAAGACAGAGTATATGTGTATTGGTGGAACGAAACAGGATCTAATCTTAAATACTGGGCAGCGAATTCAGTCCTGTGATGAGTATAAATACTTGGGTCTAAAAATTACAGCTGACGGAACACTAGACAAAGCTATTAAAGATAGAAACGTACAAGGAAGAAAAGCAATAACTTTATTAAATGGAATAATTTGGGACCAAAGTATATCAAAACATAACAAAAAGCTTATATATAACACCATTGTAAAAAGTATTATTACATACGGTTCACAAAGCGTGGATCAATATGCGGAAGTGATCACTATTTTCTGGAGACCAAAATTCTCTTTCCTTATCAAGGCCGAAGCCTCCATCAACAAAATCTTGATGATACAGTGAATGAGGAAATTGATCACTGTCAATATAATCTACTAAGCCTAGAACATGACAGCGTAAAAAACTTATACAAAAAGAGATTGAACGAAAAACTTAATTCAAGTTCAGGTGAAACCCCAGATGAGGAATACGAATGTATCACATTAAGCATCCATCAAGCTGCAAGAGAAGCACTAGGATTAGTGGAAGAAACTCCTAAAAGAACAAAACCATACTGGTGGGATGCTGAGATTGAAAGTGAAATAGAGGAAAAAAGGAAATTATATCACACGTACTTATCCCAAAAGACAGATAGAAGCAGAGAAGAATACAAAATCGCGCAATCAAAGGTGAGAAGAATGATCAGTGATAAGAAGAATCAATCATGGATGCAAAAGTGCCAGAAAATAGATTCTTACTTAGGAGGTAGGAGAAGTACTGAAAGCTGGAAAACTATAAGATCGATCAAAAAAGAAACATGCAGAGATATTATTTCACCAATACCAGACAAAGAATGGGATGAGCATTTTAAAAAACTTTTAACTGAAGATAGAGCAGAATTCAAGGAAGACGAAAGAGACAATATCATTAGAACGATGGGATCTCCAGTACCCCTTACAATATCTGAGGTCAAAAACGTGTGCAAAACCTTAAAAAGCGGTAAATCTGCCGGACCCGGAAATATCCCAGCTGAACTTATTAAATATGGCACTGAAGAATTGTTTTGTAGATTACGGAATCTTTTCCCAAGATATTTAAATGGAGCTGTAGTACCAACTGAGTGGAAAACGTCATATATATCCACAATACACAAAAAAGGAAGGAAAGATATATGTGACAATTATAGAGGTATATCTGTAACTAGTACGCTAAGCAGAATATATGGCAAAATAATAAGAAATAAAGTGGAGAGCGAATATAAAGATATGGAGGCAGAAGAACAAGCTGGTTTCAGGGCGGGTAGATCGACTTCAGATCATCTCTTTTGTATAACCCAAGTTATTGAAAAGAAAATGGCATACGGACAAGAGCTCCATCTGCTTTACGTAGATTTGCAGAAGGCATATGATAGTATACCACTAAATCTACTTTGGAAAGCGTTGGAAAAGACAAACATAAGCGTACAACTAATTAAGGCCATCAAAGAGTTATACCGCAATAGTAAGGCAAAAGTTAAAATAAAAGCAAAACTAACCAAAGGCTTTCAAGTAAATAAAGGTCTTAAACAAGGTTGCTGTATCTCGCCTACGCTCTTCAAGATATATTTGGAACAGGTCTTTAAAGTCTGGAAGAGAAAATGCCAAAACATGGGAATTCCGTTGAATGAAACCACCTTGTATACTTTATGTTTCGCCGATGATCAGATAGTGGTGGCTCAGGATTATGACGACCTCGAATATATGACACGAAAACTAATAGAAGAGTACAATAAGTGGGGACTAGAGGTTAATATCAATAAGACAGAGTATATGTGTATTGGTGGAACGAAACAGGATCTAATCTTAAATACTGGGCAGCGAATTCAGTCCTGTGATGAGTATAAATAATTGGGTCTGAAAATTACAGCTGACGGAACACTAGACAAAGCTATAAAAGATAGAAACGTACAAGGAAGAAGAGCAATAACTTTATTAAATGGAATAATTTGGGACCAAAGTATATCAAAACATAACAAAAAGCTTATATATAACACAATTGTAAAGAGTATTATTACATACGGCTCAGAGGTGTGGCCAATCAAAGATAGAACAGAAAAAATGCTTTCCGCTACGGAGATGGACTATTGGAGAAGAGCAGCAGGGAAATCAAAAAGAGAAAGAGTTACCAATCAAAGAATAAGAGAAATTATGACAGTGGGTCGTACAGACAGAACGTACTCTAGTGGATGATATAAGAACAAAACAACTGGTGTGGTACGGACATGTACAAAGAATGGATGATGGAAGACTACCTAAACAAATATTACAATGGAAACAAACTGGCCGAAGAAAACGAGGAAGACCAAGGAGAAGCTGGAGAGAAGGAATAGATAGTGAAATAAGAATAAGAGGCCTAGATGATGAATTATGGGCAAACAGAAACGAGTGGAGATTGGGTATCGGAAGACGTAGAACGTTGTGAAACCGATAAATATATATATATATATACATACGGCTCAGAAGTATGGCCAATCAAAGATAGAACAGAAAAAATGCTTTCCGCTACGGAGATGGACTATTGGAGAAGAGCAGCACCTTAAATAATAATTTAACTATTTAGCACTAGAAACGAATAATAAAAATAATAAAAAATAACGAAAAAAAAGTTTGGCTTTCACCCTGGATTGAACTGGGGACCTTTAGATTTCCAGTCTAAGGCTCTCCCAATTGAACTATTTCGGTTCATGTTTATCACTTTTTATCAAACTTTGGCTTAATTATTATTAAACAAGGTACAAGTAGAGGTCTGTACAAGAAGCCAAAGCAAAACCCTTAATGAATTATGAAGAATCATGTTTACACCCCAAATAATAATTTAACTATGTAGCACTAAATACGAATAATAAAAATAATAAAAAAATAACGAAAAAAAAGTTCTGCTTTCACTCTGGATTGAACTGGGGACTTTTAGATTTCCAGTCTAAGGCTCTCCCAATTGAACTATTTCGGTTCATGTTTATCACTTCTTATCAAACTTTGGCTTAATTATTATTAAATAGGGTACAAGCAGGTATACTCAAACCTAGGTACAATAAGAGCGCTATTTTAGGCTTCCACTTACGGACCCATGCTAGGTGTGTCTCATGGCGCGTCATTAGTTAGCCAACCAATTAACATTCCCTCAGGGGTTTCTTAGTTCTTCCTAGAGATCTGTACAAGAAGCCACAGCAAAACCCTTAATAAATTATGAAGAATCATGTTTACACCTCAAATAATAATATAACTATGTAGCACTAGATATAAATAATAAAAAAATTAAAAATAACGAAAAAAAAAAGTTCTGTTTACGCTCTGGATTGAACTGGGGACCTTTAGATTTCCAGTCTAAGGCTCTCCCAATTGAACTATTTCGGTTCATGTTTATCACTTCTTATCAAACTTTGGCTTAATTATTATTAAACAAGGTACAAGTAGAGGTCTGTACAAGAAGAAAAAGCAAAACCCTTAATGAATTATGAAGAATCATGTTTACACCCCAAATAATAATTTAACTATGTAGCACTAAATACGAATAATAAAAATAATAAAAAATAACCAAAAAAAGTTCTGCTTTCACCCTGGATTGAACTGGGGACCTTTAGATTTCCAGTCTAAGGCTCTCCCAATTGAACTATTTCGGTTCATGTTTATCACTTCTTATCAAACTTTGGCTTAATTATTATTAAACAAGATACAAGTAGAGGTCTGTACAAGAAGCCAAAGCAAAACCCTTAATGAATTATGAAGAATCATGTTTACACCCCAAATAATAATTTAACTATGTAGCACTAAATACGAATAATAAAAATAATAAAAAATAACGAAAAAAAAGTTCTGCTTTCACCCTGGATTGAACTGGGGACCTTTAGATTTCCAGTCTAAGGCTCTCTCACTTCTTATCAAACTTTGGCTTAATTATTATTAAACAAGGTACAAGTAGAGGTCTGTACAAGAAGTCACAGCAAATACCCTTAATAAATTATAAAGAATCATGTTTACACCCCAAATAATAATTTAACTATTTAGCACTAGAAACAAATATTAAAAATAATAAAAAATACCGAAAAAAAAAGTTTGGCTTTCACCCTGGATTGAACTGGGGACCTTTAGATTTCCAGTCTAAGGCTCTCCCAATTGAACTATTTCGGTTCATGTTTATCACTTCTTATCAAACTTTGGCTTAATTATTATTAAACAAGGTACAAGTAGAGATCTGTACAAGAAGCCACAGCAAAACCCTTAATAAATTATTAAGAATCATGTTTACACCTCAAATAATAATATAACTATGTAGCACTAGATACAAATAATAAAAAAAATAAAAAATAACGAAAAAAATGTTTGGCTTTCACACTGGATTGAACTGGGGACCTTTAGATTTCCAGTCTAAGGCTCTCCCAATTGAACTATTTCGGTTCATGTTTATCACTTCTTATCAAACTTTGGCTTAATTATTATTAAACAAGGTACAAGTAGAGGTCTGTACAAGAAGCCAAAGCAAAACCCTTAATGAATTATGAAGAATGATGTTTACACTCCAAATAATAATTTAACTATGTAGCATTAATACGAATAATAAAAATAATAAAAAATAACGAAAAAAAGTTCTGCTTTCACCCTGGATTGAACTGGGGACCTTTAGATTTCCAGTCTAAGGCTCTCCCAATTGAACTATTTCGGTTCATGTTTATCACTTCTTATCAAACTTTGGCTTAATTATTATTAAACAAGGTACAAGTAGAGGTCTGTACAAGAAGCCAAAGCAAAACCCTTAATGAATTATGAAGAATCATGTTTACACCCCAAATAATAATTTAACTATGTAGCACTAAATACGAATAATAAAAAATAACGAAAAAAAAGTTCTGCTTTCACCCTGGATTGAACTAGGGACCTTTAGATTTCCAGTCTAAGGCTCTCCCAATTGAACTATTTCGGTTCATGTTTATCACTTCTTATCAAACTTTGGCTTAATTATTATTAAATAGGGTACAAGCAGGTATACTCAAACCTAGGTACAATAAGAGCGCTATTTTAGGCTTCCACTTACGGACCCATGCTAGGTGTGTCCCATGGCGCGTCATTAGTTAGCCAACCAATTAACATTCCCTCAGGGGTTTCTTAGTTCTTCCTAGAGATCTGTACAAGAAGCCACAGCAAAACCCTTAATAAATTATGAAGAATCATGATTACACCTCAAATAATAATATAACTATGTAGCACTAGATACAAATAATAAAAAAATTAAAAATAACGAAAAAAAAAAGTTCTGTTTACGCTCTGGATTGAACTGGGAACCTTTAGATTTCCAGTCTAAGGCTCTCCCAATCGAACTATTTCGGTTCATGTTTATCACTTCTTATCAAACTTTGGCTTAATTATTATTAAACAAGGTACAAGTAGAGGTCTGTACAAGAAGCCACAGCAAATACACTTAATAAATTATAAAGGATCATGTTTACACCCTAAATAATAATTTAACTATTTAGCACTAGAAACGAGTAATAAAAATAATAAAAAATAACGAAAAAAAAAGTTTGGCTTTCACCCTGGATTGAACTGGGGACCTTAAGATTTCCAGTCTAAGGCTCTCCCAATTGAACTATTTCGGTTCATGTTTATCACTTCTTATCAAACTTTGGCTTAATTATTATTAAATAGGGTACAAGTAGGTATACTCAAACCTAGGTACAATAAGAGCGCTATTTTAGGCTTCCACTTACGGACCCATGCTAGGTGTGTCCCATGGCGCGTCATTAGTTAGCCAACCAATTAACATTCCCTCAGGGGTTTCTTAGTTCTTCCTAGAGATCTGTACAAGAAGCCACAGCAAAACCCTTAATAAATTATGAAGAATCATGTTTACACCTCAAATAATAATATAACTATGTAGCACTAGATACAAATAATAAAAAAAATAAAAAATAACGAAAAAAAAAGTTCTGTTTTCGCTCTGGATTGAACTGGGAACCTTTAGATTTCCAGTCTAAGGCTCTCCCAATTGAACTATTTCGGTTCATGTTTATCACTTCTTATCAAACTTTGGCTTAATTATTATTAAACAAGGTACAAGTAGAGGTCTGTACAAGAAGCCACAGCAAATACCCTTAATAAATTATAAAGAATCATGTTTACATCCTAAATAATACTTTCTATTTAGCACTAGAAACGAATAATGAAAATAATAAAAAATAACGAAAAAAAAAGTTTGGCTTTCACCCTGGATTGAACTGGGGACCTTTAGATTTCCAGTCTAAGGCTCTCCCAATTGAACTATTTCGGTTCATGTTTATCACTTCTTATCAAACTTTGGCTTAATTATTATTAAACAAGGTACAAGTAGAGGTCTGTACAAGAAGCCACAGCAAATACCCTTAATAAATTATAAAGAATCATGTTTACACCTTAAATAATAATTTAACTATTTAGCACTAGAAACGAATAATAAAAATAATAAAAAATAACGAAAAAAAAGTTTGGCTTTCACCCTGGATTGAACTGGGGACCTTTGGATTTCCAGTCTAAGGCTCTCCCAATTGAACTATTTCGGTTCATGTTTATCACTTCATATCAAACTTTGGCTTAATTATTATTAAACAAGGTACAAGTAGAGGTCTGTACAAGAAGCCAAAGCAAAACCCTTAATGAATTATGAAGAATCATGTTTACACCCCAAATAATAATTTAACTATGTAGCATTAATACGAATAATAAAAATAATAAAAAATAACGAAAAAAAAGTTCTGCTTTCACCCTGGATTGAACTGGGGACCTTTAGATTTCCAGTCTAAGGCTCTCCCAATTGAACTATTTCGGTTCATGTTTATCACTTCTTATCAAACTTTGGCTTAATTATTATTAAATAGGGTACAAGCAGGTATACTCAAACCTAGGTACAATAAGAGCGCTATTTTAGGCTTCCACTAACGGACCCATGCTAGGTGTGTCCCATGGCGCGTCATTAGTTAGCCAACCAATTAACATTCCCTCAGGGGTTTCTTAGTTCTTCCTAGAGATCTGTACAAGAAGCCACAGCAAAACCCTTAATAAATTATGAAGAATCATGTTTACACCTCAAATAATAATATAACTATGTAGCACTAGATACAAATAATAAAAAAATTAAAAATAACGAAAAAAAAAAAGTTCTGTTTACGCTCTGGATTGAACTGGGAACCTTTAGATTTCCAGTCTAAGGCTCTCCCAATTGAACTATTTCGGTTCATGTTTATCACTTCTTATCAAACTTTGGCTTAATTATTATTAAACAAGGTACAAGTAGAGGTCCGTACAAGAAGCCACAGCAAATACACTTAATAAATTATAAAGGATCATGTTTACACCCTAAATAATAATTTAACTATTTAGCACTAGAAACGAATAATAAAAATAATAAAAAATAACGAAAAGAAAAGTTTGGCTTTCACCCTGGATTGAACTGGGGACCTTTAGATTTCCAGTCTAAGGCTCTCCCAATTGAACTATTTCGGTTCATGTTTATCACTTCTTATCAAACTTTGGCTTAATTATTATTAAACAAGGTACAAGTAGAGGTCTGTACAAGAAGAAAAAGCAAAACCCTTAATGAATTATAAAGAATCATGTTTACACCTTAAATAATAATTTAACTATTTAGCACTAGAAACGAATAATAAAAATAATAAAAAATAACGAAAAAAAAAGTTTGGCTTTCACCCTGGATTGAACTGGGGACCTTTAGATTTCCAGTCTAAGGCCCTCCCAATTGAACTATTTCGGTTCATGTTTATCACTTCTTATCAAACTTTGGCTTAATTATTAATAAACAAGGTACAAGTAGAGGTCTGTACAAGAAGCCAAAGCAAAACCCTTAATGAATTATGAAGAATCATGTTTACACCCCAAATAATAATTTAACTATGTAGCATTAATACCAATAATAAAAATAATAAAAAATAACGAAAAAAAAGTTCTGCTTTCACCCTGGATTGAACTGGGGACTTTTAGATTTCCAGTCTAAGGCTCTACCAATTGAACTATTTCGGTTCATGTTTATCACTTCTTATCAAACCTTGGCTTAATTATTATTAAACAAGGTACAAGTAGAGGTCTGTACAAGAAGCCAAAGCAAAACCCTTAATGAATTATGAAGAATCATGTTTACACCCCAAATAATAATTTAACTATGTAGCATTAATACGAATAATAAAAATAATAAAAAATAACGAAAAAAAAGTTCTGCTTTCACCCTGGATTGAACTGGGGACCTTTAGATTTCCAGTCTAAGGCTCTACCAATTGAACTATTTCGGTTCATGTTTATCACTTCTTATCAAACTTTGGCTTAATTATTATTAAACAAGGTACAAGTAGATGTCTGTACAAGAAGCCAAAGCAAAACCCTTAATGAATTATGAAGAATCATGTTTACACCCCAAATAATAATTTAACTATGTAGCACTAGATACAAATAATAAAAATAAAAAAAAATAACGAAAAAAAAAGTTCTGTTTTCACCCTGGATTGAACTGGGGACCTTTAGATTTCCAGTCTAAGGCTCTCCCAATTGAACTATTTCGGTTCATGTTTATCACTTTTTATCAAACTTTGGCTTAATTATTATTAAACAAGGTACAAGTAGAGGTCTGTACAAGAAGCCAAAGCAAAACTCTTAATGAATTACGAAGAATCATGTTTACACCCCAAATAATAATTTAACTATGTAGCACTAAATACGAATAATAAAAATAACGAAAAAAAAGTTCTGTTTTCACTCTGGATTGAACTGGGGACTTTTAGATTTCCAGACTAAGGCTCTCACAATTGAACTATTTCGGTTCATGTTTATCACTTCTTATCAAACTTTGGCTTAATTATTATTAAATAGGGTACAAGCAGGTATACTCAAACCTAGGTACAATAAGAGCGCTATTTTAGGCTTCCACTTACGGACCCATGCTAGGTGTGTCCCATGGCGCGTCATTAGTTAGCCAACCAATTAACATTCCCTCAGGGGTTTCTTAGTTCTTCCTAGAGATCTGTACAAGAAGCCACAGCAAAACCCTTAATAAATTATGAAGAATCATGTTTACACCTCAAATTCTTCTGTTTACGCTCTGGATTGAACTGAGAACCTTTAGATTTCCAGTCTAAGGCTCTCCCAATTGAACTATTTCGGTTCCTGTTTATCACTTCTTATCAAACTTTGGCTTAATTATTATTAAACAAGGTACAAGTAGAGGTCTGTACAAGAAGCCACAGCAAATACACTTAATAAATTATGAAGAATCATGTTTACACCCCAAATAATAATTTAACTATGTAGCACTAAATACGAATAATAAAAATAATAAAAAATAACCAAAAAAAGTTCTGCTTTCACCCTGGATTGAACTGGGGACCTTTAGATTTCCAGTCTAAGGCTCTCCCAGTTGAACTATTTCGGTTCATGTTTATCACTTCTTATCAAACTTTGGCTTAATTATTATTAAACAAGATACAAGTAGAGGTCTGTACAAGAAGCCAAAGCAAAACCCTTAATGAATTATGAAGAATCATGTTTACACCCCAAATAATAATTTAACTATGTAGCACTAAATACGAATAATAAAAATAATAAAAAATAACGACAAAAAGGTCTGCTTTCACCCTGGATTGAACTGGGGACCTTTATATTTCCAGTCTAAGGCTCTCCCAATTGAACTATTTCGGTTCATGTTTATCACTTCTTATCAAACTTTGGCTTAATTATTATTAAACAAGGTACAAGTAGAGGTCTGTACAAGAAGCCACAGCAAATACCCTTAATAAATTATAAAGAATCATGTTTACACCCTAAATAATAATTTAACTATTTAGCACTAGAAACGAATAATAAAAATAATAAAAAATAACGAAAAAAAAGTTTGGCTTTCACCCTGGATTGAACTGGGGACCTTTAGATTTCCAGTCTAAGGCTCTCCCAATTGAACTATTTCGGTTCATGTTTATCAATTCTTATCAAACTTTGGCTTAATTATTATTAAACAAGGTACAAGTAGAGGTCTGTACAAGAAGCCACAGCAAATACCCTTAATAAATTATAAAGAATCATGTTTACACCCCAAATAATAATTTAACTATGTAGCACTAAATACGAATAATAAAAATAATAAAAAATAACGAAAAAAAAGTTCTGCTTTCACCCTGGATTGAACTAGGGACCTTTAGATTTCCAGTCTAAGGCTCTCCCAATTGAACTATTTCGGTTCATGTTTATCACTTCTTATCAAACTTTGGCTTAATTATTATTAAACAAGGTACAAGTAGAGGTCTGTACAAGAAGCCACAGCAAATACCCTTAATAAATTATAAAGAATCATGTTTACACCCCAAATAATAATTTAACTATGTAGCATTAATACGAATAATAAAAATAATAAAAAATAACGAAAAAAAAGTTCTGCTTTCACCCTGGATTGAACTGGGGACCTTTAGATTTCCAGTCTAAGGCTCTCCCAATTGAACTATTTCGGTTCATGTTTATCACTTCTTATCAAACTTTGGCTTAATTATTATTAAACAAAGTACAAGTAGAGGTCTGTACAAGAAGCCAAAGCAAAACCCTTAATGAATTATGAAGAATCATCTTTACACCCCAAATAATAATTTAACTATGTAGCACTAAATACGAATAATAAAAATAATAAAAAATAACGAAAAAAAAGTTCTGCTTTCACCCTGGATTGAACTAGGGACCTTTAGATTTCCAGTCTAAGGCTCTCCCAATTGAACTATTTCGGTTCATGTTTATCACTTCTTATCAAACTTTGGCTTAATTATTATTAACCAAGGTACAAGTAGAGGTCTATACAAGAAGCCACAGCAAATACCCTTAATAATTTATAAAGAATCATGTTTACACCCCAAATAATAATTTAACTATTTAGCACTAGAAACGAATAATAAAAATAATAAAAAATACCGAAATAAAAGTTTGGCTTTCACCCTGGATTGAACTGGGGACCTTTAGATTTCCAGTCTAAGGCTCTCCCAATTGAACTATTTCGGTTCATGTTTATCACTTCTTATCAAACTTTGGCTTAATTATTATTAAATAGGGTATAAGCAGGTATACTCAAACCTAGGTACAATAAGAGCGCTATTTTAGGCTTCCACTTACGGACCCATGCTAGGTGTGTCCCATGGCGCGTCATTAGTTAGCCAACCAATTAACATTCCCTCAGGGGTTTCTTAGTTCTTCCTAGAGATCTGTACCACAGCAAAACCCTTAATAAATTATTAAGAATCATGTTTACACCTCAAATAATAATATGGCTATGTAGCACTAGATACAAATATTTAAAAAAATAAAAAATAACGAAAAAAAAGTTCTGTTTTCGCTCTGGATTGAACTGGGAACCTTTAGATTTCCAGTCTAAGGCTCTCCCAATTGAACTATTTCGGTTCATGTTTATTACTTCTTATCAAACTTTGGCTTAATTATTATTAAACAAAGTACAAGTAGAGGTCTGTACAAGAAGCCACAGCAAATACCCTTAATAAATTATAAAGAATCATGTTAACACCTTAAATAATAATTTAACTATTTAGCACTAGAAACGAATAATAAAAATAATAAAAAATAACGAAAAAAAAGTTTGGCTTTCACCCTGGATTGAACTGGGGACCTTTAGATTTCCAGTCTAAGGCTCTCCCAATTGAACTATTTCGGTTCATGTTTATCACTTTTTATCAAACTTTGGCTTAATTATTATTAAACAAGGTACAAGAAGAGGTCTGTACAAGAAGCCAAAGCAAAACCCTTAATGAATTATGAAGAATCATGTTTACACCCCAAATAATAATTTAACTATGTTGCACTAAATACGAATAATAAAAATAATAAAAAAATAACGAAAAAAAAGTTCTGCTTTCACTCTGGATTGAACTGGGGACTTTTAGATTTTCAGTCTAAGGCTCTCCCAATTGAACTATTTCGGTTCATGTTTATCACTTCTTATCAAACTTTGGCTTAATTATTATTAAATAGGCTACAAGCAGGTATACTCAAACCTAGGTACAATAAGAGCGCTATTTTAGGCTTCCACTTACGGACCCATGCTAGGTGTGTCCCATGGCGCGTCATTAGTTAGCCAACCAATTAACATTCCCTCAGGGGTTTCTTAGTTCTTCCTAGAGATCTGTACAAGAAGCCACAGCAAAACCCTTAATAAATTGTGAAGAATCATGTTTACACCTCAAATAATAATATAACTATGTAGCACTAGATACAAATAATAAAAAAATTAAAAATAACGAAAAAAAAAAGTTCTGTTTACGCTGTGGATTGAACTGGGAACCTTTAGATTTCCAGTCTAAGGCTCTCCCAATTGAACTATTTCGGTTCATGTTTATCACTTCTTATCAAACTTTGGCTTAATTATTATTAAACAAGGTACAAGTAGAGGTCTGTACAAGAAGCCACAGCAAATACACTTAATAAATTATAAAGGATCATGTTTACACCCTAAATAATAATTTAACTATTTAGCACTAGAAACGAATAATAAAAATAATAAAAAATAACGAAAAAAAAAGTTTGGCTTTCACCCTGGATTGAACTGGGGACCTTTAGATTTCCAGTCTAAGGCTCTCCCAATTGAACTATTTCGGTTCATGTTTATCACTTCTTATTAAACTTTGGCTTAATTATTATTAAACAAGGTACAAGTAGAGGTCTGTACAAGAAGAAAAAGCAAAACCCTTAATGAATTATAAAGAATCATGTTTACACCTTAAATAATAATTTAACTATTTAGCACTAGAAACGAATAATAAAAATAATAAAAAATAACGAAAAAAAAAGTTTGGCTTTCACCCTGGATTGAACTGGGGACCTTTAGATTTCCAGTCTAAGGCTCTCCCAATTTAACTATTTCGGTTCATGTTTATCACTTCTTATCAAACTTTGGCTTAATTATTAATAAACAAGGTACAAGTAGAGGTCTGTACAAGAAGCCAAAGCAAAACCCTTAATGAATTATGAACAATCATGTTTACACCCCAAATAATAATTTAACTATGTAGCATTAATACCAATAATAAAAATAATAAAAAATAACGAAAAAAAAGTTCTGCTTTCACCCTGGATTGAACTGGGGACCTTCAGATTTCCAGTCTAAGGCTCTACCAATTGAACTATTTCGGTTCATGTTTATCACTTCTTATCAAACTTTGGCTTAATTATTATTAAACAAGGTACAAGTAGAGGTCTGTACAAGAAGCCAAAGCAAAACCCTTAATGAATTATGAAGAATCATGTTTACACCCCAAATAATAATTTAACTATGTAGCATTAATACGAATAATAAAAATAATAAAAAATAACGAAAAAAAAGTTCTGCTTTCACCCTGGATTGAACTGGGGACCTTTAGATTTCCAGTCTAAGGCTCTCCCAATTGAACTATTTCGGTTCATGTTTATCACTTCTTATCAAACTTTGGCTTAATTATTATTAAACAAGGTACAAGTAGAGGTCTGTACAAGAAGCCAAAGCAAAACCCTTAATGAATTATGAAGAATCATGTTTACACCCCAAATAAAAATTTAACTATGTAGCACTAAATATGAATAATAAAAATAATAAAAAATAACGAAAAAAAGTTCTGCTTTCACCCTGGATTGAACTGGAGACCTTTAGATTTCCAGTCTAAGGCTCTCCCAATTGAACTATTTCGGTTCATGTTTATCACTTCTTATCAAACTTTGGCTTAATTATTATTAAACAAGGTACAAGTAGAGGTCTGTACAAGAAGCCAAAGCAAAACCCTTAATGAATTATGAAAAATCATGTTTACACCCCAAATAAAAATTTTAATATGTAGCATTAAATATGAATAATAAAAATAATAAAAAATAACGAAAAAAAAGTTCTGCTTTCACCCTGGATTGAACTGGAGACCTTTAGATTTCCAGTCTAAGGCTCTCCCAATTGAACTATTTCGGTTCATGTTTATCACTTCTTATCAAACTTTGGCTTAATTATTATTAAACAAGGTACAAGTAGAGGTCTGTACAAGAAGCCAAAGCAAAACCCTTAATGAATTATGAAGAATCATGTTTACACCCCAAATAAAAATTTAACTATGTAGCACTAAATATGAATAATAAAAATAATAAAAAATAACGAAAAAAAAGTTTGGCTTTCACCCTGGATTGAACTGGGGACCTTTAGATTTCCAGTCTAAGGCTCTCCCAATTGAACTATTTCGGTTCATGTTTATCACTTTTTATCAAACTTTGGCTTAATTATTATTAAACAAGGAACAAGTAGAGGTCTGTACAAGAAGCCAAAGCAAAACCCTTAATGAATTATGAAGAATCATGTTTACGACCCAAATAATAATTTAACTATGTAGCACTAAATACGAATAATAAAAATAATAAAAAATAACGAAAAAAAAGTTCTGCTTTCACCCTGGATTGAACTGGAGACCTTTAGATTTCCAGTCTAAGGCTCTCCCAATTGAACTATTTCGGTTCATGTTTATCACTTCTTATCAAACTTTGGCTTAATTATTATTAAACAAGGTACAAGTAGAGGTCTGTACAAGAAGCCAAAGCAAAACCCTTAATGAATTATGAAGAATCATGTTTACACCCCAAATAAAAATTTAACTATGTAGCACTAAATACGAATAATAAAAATAATAAAAAATAACGAAAAAAAAGTTCTGCTTTCACCCTGGATTGAACTGGAGACCTTTAGATTTCCAGTCTAAGGCTCTCCCAATTGAACTATTTTGGTTCATGTTTATCACTTCTTATCAAACTTTGGCTTAATTATTATTAAACAAGGTACAAGTAGAGGTCTGTACAAGAAGCCAAAGCAAAACCCTTAATCATAAACTAATACAAAGACGCCTGATCCAAAAATGGCCCCTGTTACCGAAATCTCATACCAGATGGCTATACGCGACGGTGTAAATATTAATTGTTAATTGTCTCGCCTGAATGAGTCGGCGGTGTTGCCATACCAAAGACAATTATACCTATCTACTTTACAATTCTCCTACTTTCCCCAGATTGATTTTTCAATAGGTGGACAGTTAGTGAGTTCGCGTAGACAACCCTTGGCTTGGCAATTCTTCCGCTCTTTTGAATGTGGTGCATTAAAGAGAGAGAGCCTCTCGGGAGCCCCGGTGTGTTTGGTCGAACTCGATCATTATGAATAAGGTATTTAGAATTTGGTTGGTATACCGCGTAATTTAATCAAATGTTATTCCTTTTCTAGCTACTGCCTATTTAATATGCTTAGGCGTTTACGTTTTCGACTTATACATATATAAATGTATATATACAGTATGTCCTCCTAAGTTGGAATCATATGGAAAACTTTTTTATTTATAATTTTAGAAAAAAAAAGTTATTTTTCATAAAAAGTTCTGCATTATCTAAATCTTGGGAGGGGATAATTACCCCCATTATCCCCTTTCCTTGCATACGCGAATGGGCAGATGAAATTCAATTTATAAGTTGGATTGGCGGATTCAAAATCGAAGATTTTCTTCTTTACATTTTATAAATTTTAAAAATAAGTATAATTTTAGTTTTTAACAATCAATATTTAGTACTTTTTACTTTTTTTTTCTATTACAAAGCTTGGTTTTAACGACCGAAATTAAGCGGTCCGTTCAATGTCGTTATAACCGATATTTACTGTAGTAGCACTACATATTAAAGAGTTTTTAAAATTTGTTAAAGAAAAAAAGAGATTTTTGGTAATAATTTTGAGAATTTCTATTTATTTTTAAATAATTTTGTCATTTAATTATTACCCCTATTGTCATGCAAAATTTCAAAAAATATCGATTTTGTTGTAATTTTTCAGGAAGTTATAATAAATTAATTTTTCAGGAAGTTATAATAAAATATAAAATGTGTGTGTGTGTGTGTGTAATATGGCCTTGATCGAGCCAACTGGCCAGCATTTCTCATTGTTTATTACAAGGGAGTAAAAAATATAAAATAAAAGCTGTTAAGTTTGGCACCCTTTTTCTAAAAAACAAAGAGGTTTGATGCAAAATATAATAAGAAAAAAATCCTTAGTTTGATCTTTTCTAGCGCCTATTAGTTTGCTATTATTACACCCTGATATAAGGGCATCGAAGAAATAACTGTTATTTCTTCGATAATAAGGGCAAAAGAAAAAAATATGCCATCTATGTATATTTTATATTTATTGTGTCATACCGGGTGGGCAAAAAACCGGACAAAATGTTTATCGTTATAGCTTTCCAACTATAGATTTTACCAAAGCAAGCAGTAGTTTGCAGGGAATTGATCGGACAATTGTGTAAAAGTATATTTTTGTCCACCATCTTAAAATCCCAGATGGCAGACAGAATCAAACTTGACCTTGAAAGAGGCTCGTTTATTCTTCTGTTACGGAAATTTTAGATATATATTTTTGTTTGTCGAAAAGCTCTATCTTTGCTACGCACAACGAGATATGAATCGTTTAAATCGGTTTAGGCCCCTAAAAATTAATTTTTGCTTTAACAATATTCTTTTACATACAGGTTAACGATTGATTGCTTTTAAAAGATCACAAACAAAATTTGCCGTCATTGTAAAATCCAAAATGGCGGACATAAAAACTTTACTTTTTAAAAAGGTTCGTTTATTTTTATATTCCGAAAATGTTTTGAATTTTTTTAGAACTATAGAAAAATTTTACAGAATATGCGATTGCCTTGCCATTTCTATGTGCATTTATTTCCTCATAAATTCATTACTGGTAAACCGACAATTAAATAAAAAGCATCATGGCAAAGATCAAGTTCATTAAAGATCCGTATTTAAATTTTCAGCCATCTCTAAATATAATATGGCTTACCAATTCGAATTTGACCCTCCATAAAGGGTAGTTTTTTCTTATGTTGAGAGAAATTTTTCGACCTTTTTTTGAATTTATTTAAAAGATCCTAGGTCCACCACGCACAAGTTAATCATAAAAAAATAAATCTTCGCAACATACAAAGAAGTGATCCTTCATAGAAGGACAAATTTGACTTTTGTTCTATTTTAATAGTTTTGATCAAAGAGCAATCGGGTATCACCATAATTCTTTTTTTTTTTCATTGAAATCGATTCAGTGAGTTTATAACGAAATTATTGCAGACAGAAATTGAAATAACAGTTGCTATAACAATTCTAATTTAAAGAACCACTGAACCGATTCTAGAGATTTTATAGAATCCATTCAGTATTAATGGAAGAATGGATACAGAATTAAGGAATAATATTTCGGGAACCACTAAACCATTTTAAAATTAATGTTTCGAGATCCACTAAACGGATTTTAATGATTCGTAACTAGTTGCATGAGGGTGGCGAAAACAAAGCGTTTTTAAGAGTTCCAAAAATCCGTAATATAAGAATTAAAAAGCCTCTTTGAAACGGGCAAGATTGATTCTCTCAGCCATCTTAGAATTTATAATATCAAATCTTTCTGCTTGAAAGCCTAATCAATTGGTTAGTATAGTTATAACAAAAACATTTTGACCGGGTTTTTTTGGTCCACCCGGCAGATATGAGTACCGGGTTAAATTACAGTTTTTTTTATTAGTTATACAGACACACCCTATAATACTCCAAAAACTTTTTCAAGACTAATTTTTAACTAGTTTTGGGCTAAATCGGGAAGGGTACACAAAACAGCGGCGCGCGGGCCTTTTGAAAAATTTGGATACGCAGTAAAAAATCACTAAAAGATGTTAAGTAGAACCGTTGTATGATGAAGATCCATCAAACAACGATAGAACCAACAACTTCGTAACTTTCATTTCCGATAAATTTAGAAAATACTTTTTAGGGCTGGTATAATAGGGTGGAGTTTACTTATTGTGTGCTAATTGGCTAGTCTAGGAAGGTATCTTATCCGTCATGGATCCATTTATTATTACTTAATAAATAAAATAAATTTATACTAAAAACACCTTGGATATTTATTAAAGATTCTATTATTTGATTCACCTCGTGGTTTTTTAGGACCGACGGGATTTTAAAAAGTTTGCATTTAATAAGGTAAATTACACCAAAATAAAAAAATTTGTAAATAAAAAAGTTGTAGGCCACCTTCATAAAGTCAGACTTTTCATAATCCCCTCGTATGTCTTCATATTTACATAAGTTTTTATAAATTTCGACTACATTGAATTTGGCACACCCGGTAGTCCCTTTGCTACTCCGACACTGTTAATTTCTAGACAGAAAGAACACACAAAAAGAAAGGCGGGCGAACGCTTATTTGAGCAAAGAGAACTAAATAGAATGTAAGAGAAAAAAAAGAGGTATTTCATATGCAATATATTTTTCCTACGACCACACATGAAAATCATGGGTTTCACGCCATTTTCATCCTCAGAAAACGTTAGGTTTCACCCATGGGCAGAAATTTTTTGAAAAATACTTTTTGCACATGTGTTGCAAAGTATCTTTCCACACATGTGCGGAAAAGCAGTTTCATTTGATTTGTGCAAAATTGAAGAACCGTTTTTACAAAAATGAGTATAGCTCATCAGTGTTCGTAGGAAAGATAGCGTACACAACTCGATAGAAAGTAACTTCTTACACTCGCCTGTTGTTTCACTCGGCTGGCGCCTCATTCTCAACATTCACGCTCGTGTGAAATTTGTCACTCTCTTCTCTTGTTCATATGTAATAGACTATTTCGTTTTTAACCTTACCATATGAATAATAAGGTTACTCGTTCCAGACCTTACTAACTAGAAACCACAAAAAGGGTCCACTTATTACAAAAAAAGAATGAAACTGCGCCTCCTTTCAAGGGTCAGTCCCAATCCTTTTTCGTTTTTAGGGATAAAAACATAAAAGATAAAAGTGTCACTGTTTATCCCTGGGATGAACAGGGATAGATCAGGGATAAAAAATTAAAATCAGGGATGAAAAGTGACAGGTAAGGAATTACAAACCTGGTTTTTAGCGCATTTGATATTTTAGACAAGTCATTCTTATTTGATTAAACAATCGTTTATTAACACTATTTTTATACACCCCACGCTTTTACCTTAGTCTGTTAAAAGTCACGTTAGTGTACTTAAAATTTTTTAGTTTTTTATACAGCTGATGATTTCAGTTGAACCGTTTAACTTAAAAGTGTTTTACGTATTTTTGAATTTAATATTTGGCTAAATAAAAAGCTTAAAAAATTCAGACAAATAAATGTAAAAATAACTAAATGCAAAATTTTTAAGTAGTTATACTACTACAATGAAAAAAAAAACAAATAATATATAAAACTAAAAAAAAGTTATGAAATATTCTTGAAGATCAGTTTCTAGTTAGTTAGGTATCTATTTATTTATTTAATTTAATTTTGGATAATTTTGAAGTAACCAAGTGCTTATTTGTTTTTTAAAAGATTTTTTTGACCTTTTGTTCAGTTCAGATGGTAGCAGGTTAAAGAGTTCTTTTCCAATGTATGTTTTTCTGTACATTTCTCGAGTTTTTTTGAACATTTTCCGTGTTTTTCTGGCCATTTCCCAAGTTTTCCAGGATTTCCGAAAATTTTCCCATTTTTTCCGAGCATTTCGCGAGGTTTTTCAAACATTTCTAAAGTTTTTTGAAAATTGTCCGAGGTTTTCTAAACATTTTCCGAAAATTTCCCGAGTTTTTTCTAACATTTCTCGAGTTTTTTGAAAATTTTCCAAGTTTTTCCAAACATTTTCCGAGTTTTTCCTGACATTTCCGAAAATTTCTTGAGTTTTCCCAAAAAAATTCTGAGTTGTCCGAAAAATTTTAAAGTGTAAGGACTGTACATTTGCCTCTGGCCTTAACTCTTGGAAGTCAGAAAATATATCTACTTTTTCTTACCTACATATCTATGCCTACACTGGGCAAGACGCGTCCACCCCTACAGAAGGTTGCATGTATACTGAAAGGAGTGACTGAAAGATTTTTCCAAATGATTTTGAATTAAATAAAATATCGGCAACACTGCACTATGGAGTAATCACAGGGGCAAAAACGCTTCCTCTCTCTTTTTTCCTATGTAAATTATTGCATAAGAAAAAAAAGACAGAGCGAGCATTGGAGTTCATGTGGTTACCTGCTATTACCAAACGAATAGCGACATCAGCGCCCTCACCGGTCGTCACCGGCTGATTTCAAAGGTCCTCAGTGCGTGAATTAAAGAGTATGCTATTGGCCTAATGAAAGCTGAGCGTCTATGATATTATATTAGTTTATGCCTTAATGAATTATGAAGAATCATGTTTACACCCCAAATAATAATTTAACTATGTAGCACTAAATACGAATAATAAAAATAATAAAAAATAACGAAAAAAAAGTTCTGCTTTCACCCTGGATTGAACTGGGGACCTTTAGATTTCCAGTCTAAGGCTCTCCCAATTGAACTATTTCGGTTCATGTTTATCACTTCTTATCAAACTTTGGCTTAATTATTATTAAATTGGGTACAAGCAGGTATACTCAATCCTAGGTACAATAAGAGCGCTATTTTAGGCTTCCACTTACGGACCCATGCTAGGTGTGTCCCGTGGCGCGTCATTAGTTAGCCAACCAATTAACATTCCCTCAGGGGTTTCTTAGTTCTTCCTAGAGATCTGTACAAGAAGCCACAGCAAAACCCTTAATAAATTATTAAGAATCATGTTTACACCTCAAATAATAATATAACTATGTAGCACTAGATACAAATAATAAAAAAATAAAAAATAACGAAAAAAAAAGTTCTGTTTTCACCCTGGATTGAACTGGGGACCTTTAGATTTCCAGTCTAAGGCTCTCCCAATTGAACTATTTCGGTTCATGTTTATCACTTTTTATCAAACTTTGGCTTAATTATTATTAAACAAGGTACAAGTAGAGGTCTGTACAAGAAGCCACAGCAAATACCCTTAATAAATTATAAAGAATCATGTTTACACCCCAAATAATAATTTAACTATGTAGCATTAATACGAATAATAAAAATAATAAAAAATAACGAAAAAAAAGTTCTGCTTTCACCCTGGATTGAACTGGGGACCTTTAGATTTCCAGTCTAAGGCTCTCCCAATTGAATTATTTCGGTTCATGTTTATCACTTCTTATCAAACTTTGGCTTAATTATTATTAAATAGGGTACAAGCAGGTATACTCAAACCAAGGTACAATAAGAGCGCTATTTTAGGCTTCCACTTACGGACCCATGCTAGGTGTGTCCCGTGGCGCGTCATTAGTTAGCCAACCAATTAACATTCCCTCAGGGGTTTCTTAGTTCTTCCTAGAGATCTGTACAAGAAGCCACAGCAAATACCCTTAATAAATTATAAATAATCATGTTTACACCTTAAATAATAATTTAACTATTTAGCACTAGAAACGAATAATAAAAATAATAAAAAATAACGAAAAAAAAAGTTTGGCTTTCACCCTGGATTGAACTGGGGACCTTTAGATTTCCAGTCTAAGGCTCTCCCAATTGAACTATTTCGGTTCATGTTTATCACTTCTTATCAAACTTTGGCTTAGATATTATTAAACAAGGTACAAGTAGAGGTCTGTACAAGAAGCCAAAGCAAAACCCTTAATGAATTATGAAGAATCATGTTTACACCCCAAATAATAATTTAACTATGTAGCATTAATACGAATAATAAAAATAATAAAAAATAACGAAAAAAAAGTTCTGCTTTCACCCTGGATTGAACTGGGGACCTTTAGATTTCCAGTCTAAGGCTCTCCCAATTAAACTATTTCGGTTCATGTTTATCACTTCTTATCAAACTTTGGCTTAATTATTATTAAACAACGTACAAGTAGAGGTCTGTACAAGAAGCCAAAGCAAAACCCTTAATGAATTATGAAGAATCATGTTTACACCCCAAATAATAATTTAACTATGTACCACTAAATACGAATAATAAAAATAATAAAAAAATAACGAAAAAAAAGTTCTGCTTTCACCCTGGATTAAACTAGGGACCTTTAGATTTCCAGTCTTAGGCTCTCCCAATTGAACTATTTCGGTTCATGTTTATCACTTCTTATCAAACTTTGGCTTAATTATTATTAAACAAGGTACAAGTAGAGATCTGTACAAGAAGCCACAGCAAATACCCTTAATAAATTATAAAGAATCATGTTTACACCCCAAATAATAATTTAACTATTTAGCACTAGAAACGAATAATAAAAATAATAAAAAATACCGAAAAAAAAGTTTGGCTTTCACCCTGGATTGAACTGGGGACCTTTAGATTTCCAGTCTAAGGCTCTCCCAATTGAACTATTTCGGTTCATGTTTATCACTTCTTATCAAACTTTGGCTTAATTATTATGAAATAGGGTACAAGCAGGTATACTCAAACCTAGGTACAATAAGAGCGCTATTTTAGGCTTCCACTTACGGACCCATGCTAGGTGTGTCCTATGGCGCGTCTTTAGTTAGCCAACCAATTAACATTCCCTCAGGGGTTTCTTAGTTCTTCCTAGAGATCTGTACCACAGCAAACCCCTTAATAAATTATTAAGAATCATGTTTACACCCCAAATAATAATATAACTATGTAGCACTAGATACAAATAATAAAAATTAAAAAAAATAACGAAAAAAAAAGTTCTGTTTTCACCCTGGATTGAACTGGGGACCTTTAGATTTCCAGTCTAAGGCTCTCCCAATTGAACTATTTCGGTTCATGTTTATCACGTCTTATCAAACTTTGGCTTAATTATTATTAAACAAGGTACAAGTAGAGGTCTGTACAAGAAGCCACAGCAAATACCCTTAATAAATTATAAAGAATCATGTTTACACCCTAAATAATAATTTAACTATTTAGCACTAGAAACGAATAATAAAAATAATAAAAAATAACGAAAAAAAAAGTTTGGCTTTCACCCTGGATTGAACTGGGGACCTTTAGATTTCCAGTCTAAGGCTCTCCCAATTGAACTATTTCGGTTCATGTTTATCACTTCTTATCAAACTTTGGCTTAATTATTATTAAACAAGGTACAAGTAGAGGTCTGTACAAGAAGCCAAAGCAAAACCCTTAATGCATTATGAAGAATCATGTTTACACCCCAAATAAAAATTTAACTATGTAGCACTAAATACGAATAATAAAAATAATAAAAAATATCGAAAAAAAAAGTTCTGCTTTCACCCTGGATTGAACTGGAGACCTTTAGATTTCCAGTCTAAGGCTCTCCCAATTGAACTATTTCGGTTCATGTTTATCACTTCTTATCAAACTTTGGCTTAATTATTATTAAACAAGGTACAAGTAGAGGTCTGTACAAGAAGCCAAAGCAAAACCCTTAATGAATTATGAAGAATCATGTTTACACCCCAAATAATAATTTAACTATGTAGCACTAAATACAAATAATAAAAATAATAAAAAATAACGAAAAAAAAGTTCTGCTTTCACCCTGGATTGAACTGGGGACCTTTAGATTTCCAGTCTAAGGCTCTCCCAATTGAACTATTTCGGTTCATGTTTATCACTTCTTATCAAACTTTGGCTTAATTATTATTAAATAGGGTACAAGCAGGTATACTCAAACCTAGGTACAATAAGAGCGCTATTTTAGGCTTCCACTTACGGACCCATGCTAGGTGTGTCCCGTGGCGCGTCATTAGTTAGCCAACCAATTAACATTCCCTCAGGGGTTTCTTAGTTCTTCCTAGAGATCTGTACAAGAAGCCACAGCAAAACCCTTAATAAATTATTAAGAATCATGTTTACACCTCAAATAATAATATAACTATGTAGCACTAGATACAAATAATAAAAAAATAAAAAATAACGAAAAAAAAAGTTATGTTTTCACCCTGGATTGAACTGGGGACCTTTAGATTTCCAGTCTATGGCTCTCCCAATTGAACTATTTCGGTTCATGTTTATCACTTTTTATCAAATTTTGGCTTAATTATTATTAAACAAGGTACAAGTAGAGGTCTGCACAAGAAGCCATAGCAAATACCCTTAATAAATTATAAAGAATCATGTTTACACCCCAAATAATAATTTAACTATTTAGCACTAGAAACGAATAATAAAAATAATAAAAAATACCGAAAAAAAAAGTTTGGCTTTCACCCTGGATTGAACTGGGGACCTTTAGATTTCCAGTCTAAGGCTCTCCCAATTGAACTATTTCGGTTCATGTTTATCACTTCTTATCAAACTTTGGTTTAATTATTATTAAACAAGGTACAAGTAGAGGTCTGTACAAGAAGCCACAGCAAATACCCTTAATAAATTATAAAGAATCATGTTTACACCCCAAATAATAATTTAACTATTTAGCACTAGAAACGAATAATAAAAATAATAAAAAATACCGAAAAAAAAGTTTGGCTTTCACCCTGGATTGAACTGGGGACCTTTAGATTTCCAGTCTAAGGCTCTCCCAATTGAACTATTTCGGTTCATGTTTATCACTTCTTATCAAACTTTGGCTTAATTATTATTAAATAGGGTACAAGCAGGTATACTCAAACCTAGGTACAATAAGAGCGCTATTTTAGGCTTCCACTTACGGACCCATGCTAGTTGTGTCCCATGGCGCGTCCTTAGTTAGCCAACCAATTAACATTCCCTCAGGGGTTTCTTAGTTCTTCCTAGAGATCTGTACCACAGCAAAACCCTTAATAAATTATTAAGAATCATGTTTACACCTCAAATAATAATATAACTATGTAGCACTAGATACAAATAATAAAAATAAAAAAAAATAACGAAAAAAAAAGTTCTGTTTTCACCCTGGATTGAACTGGGGACCTTTAGATTTCCAGTCTAAGGCTCTCCCAATTGAACTATTTCGGTTCATGTTTATCACGTCTTATCAAACTTTGGCTTAATTAATATTAAACAAGGTACAAGTAGAGGTCTGTACAAGAAGCCACAGCAAATACTCTTAATAAATTATAAAGAATCATGTTTACACCCTAAATAATAATTTAACTATTTAGCACTAGAAACGAATAATAAAAATAATAAAAAATAACGATAAAAAAAGTTTGGATTTCACCCTGGATTGAACTGGGGACCTTTAGATTTCCAGTCTAAGGCTCTCCCAATTGAACTATTTCGGTTCATGTTTATCACTTTTTATCAAACTTTGGCTTAATTATTATTAAACAAGGTACAAGTAGAGGTCTGTACTAGAAGCCACAGCAAATACCCTTAATAAATTATAAAGAATCATGTTTACACCTTAAATAATAATTTAACTATTTAGCACAAGAAACGAATAATAAAAATAATAAAAAATAATGAAAAAAAAGTTTGGCTTTCACCCTGGATTGAACTGGGGACCTTTAGATTTCCAGTCTAAGGCTCTCCCAATTGAACTATTTCGGTTCATGTTTATCACTTTTTATCAAACTTTGGCTTAATTATTATTAAACAAGGAACAAGTAGAGGTCTGTACAAGAAGCCAAAGCAAAACCCTTAATGAATTATGAAGAATCATGTTTACACCACAAATAATAATTTAACTATGTAGCACTAAATATGAATAATAAAAATAATAAAAAAATAACGAAAAAAAAGTTCTGTTTTCACTCTGGATTGAACTGGGGACTTTTAGATTTCCAGTCTAAGGCTCTCACAATTGAACTATTTCGGTTCATGTTTATCACTTCTTATCAAACTTTGGCTTAATTATTATTAAATAGGGTACAAGCAGGTATACTCAAACCTAGGTACAATAAGAGCGCTATTTTAGGCTTCCACTTACGGACCCATGCTAGGTGTGTCCCGTGGCGCGTCATTAGTTAGCCAATCAATTAACATTCCCTCAGGGGTTTCTTAGTTCTTCCTAGAGATCTGTACAAGAAGCCACAGCAAAACCCTTAATAAATTATTAAGAATCATGTTTACACCTCAAATAGTAATATAACTATGTAGCACTAGATACAAATAATAAAAAAATAAAAAATAACGAAAAAAAAAGTTCTGTTTTCACCCTGGATTGAACTGGGGACCTTTAGATTTCCAGTCTAAGGCTCTCCCAAATGAACTATTTCGGTTCATGTTTATCACTTTTTATCAAACTTTGGCTTAATTATTATTAAACAAGGTACAAGTAGAGGTCTGCACAAGAAGCCATAGCAAATACCCTTAATAAATTATAAAGAATCATGTTTACACCCCAAATAATAATTTAACTATTTAGCACTAGAAACGAATAATAAAAATAATAAAAAATACCGAAAAAAAAAGTTTGGCTTTCACCCTGGATTGAACTGGGGACCTTTAGATTTCCAGTCTAAGGCTCTCACAATTGAACTATTTCGGTTCATGTTTATCACTTCTTATCAAACTTTGGCTTAATTATTATTAAACAAGGTACAAGTAGAGATCTGTACAAGAAGCCACAGCAAAACCCTTAATAAATTATTAAGAATCATGTTTACACCTCAAATAATAATATAACTATGTAGCACTAGATACAAATAATAAAAAAAATAAAAAATAACGAAAAAAAAAGTTCTGTTTTCACCCTGGATTGAACTGGGGACCTTTAGATTTCCAGTCTAAGGCTCTCCCAATTGAACTATTTCGGTTCATGTTTATCACTTTTTATCAAACTTTGGCTTAATTATTATTAAACAAGGTACAAGTAGAGGTCTGTACAAGAAGCCAAAGCAAAACCCTTAATGAATTATGAAGAATCATGTTTACGACCCAAATAATAATTTAACTATGTAGCACTAAATACGAATAATAAAAATAATAAAAAATAACGAAAAAAAAGTTCTGCTTTCACTCTGGATTGAACTGGGGACCTTTAGATTTCCAGTCTAAGGCTCTCCCAATTGAACTATTTCGGTTCATGTTTATCACTTCTTATCAAACTTTGGCTTAATTATTATTAAACAAGGTACAAGTAGAGGTCTGTACAAGAAGCCACAGCAAACACCCTTAATAAATTATAAAGAATCATGTTTACATCCTAAATAATACTTTCTATTTAGCACTAGAAACGAATAATAAAAATAATAAAAAATAACGAAAAAAAAGTTTGGCTTTCACCCTGGATTGAACTGGGGACCTTTAGATTTCCAGTCTAAGGCTCTCCCAATTGAACTATTTCGGTTCATGTTTATCACTTCTTATCAAACTTTGGCTTAATTATTATTAAACAAGGTACAAGTAGAGGTCTGTACAAGAAGCCACAGCAAATACCCTTAATAAATTATAAAGAATCATGTTTACACCTTAAATAATAATTTAACTATTTAGCACTAGAAACAAATAATAAAAATAATAAAAAATAACGAAAAAAAAGTTTGGCTTTCACCCTGGATTGAACTGGGGACCTTTAGATTTCCAGTCTAAGGCTCTCCCAATTGAACTATTTCGGTTCATGTTTATCACTTCATATCAAACTTTGGCTTAATTATTATTAAACAAGGTACAAGTAGAGGTCTGTACAGGAAGCCAAAGCAAAACCCTTAATGAATTATGAAGAATCATGTTTACACCCCAAATAATAATTTAACTATGTAGCATTAATACGAATAATAAAAATAATAAAAAATAACGAAAAAAAAGTTCTGCTTTCACCCTGGATTGAACTGGGGACCTTTAGATTTCCAGTCTAAGGCTCTCCCAATTGAACTATTTCGGTTCATGTTTATCACTTCTTATCAAACTTTGGCTTAATTATTATTAAACAAGGTACAAGTAGAGGTCTGTACAAGAATCCAAAGCAAAACCCTTAATGAATTATGAAGAATCATGTTTACACCCCAAATAATAATTTAACTATGTAGCACTAAATACGAATAATAAAAATAATAAAAAATAACGAAAAAAAAGTTCTGCTTTCACCCTGGATTGAACTAGGGACCTTTAGATTTCCAGTCTAAGGCTCTCCCAATTGAACTATTTCGGTTCATGTTTATCACTTCTTATCAAACTTTGGTTTAATTATTATTAAACAAGGTACAAGTAGAGGTCTGTACAAGAAGCCACAGCAAATACCCTTAATAAATTATAAAGAATCATGTTTACACCCCAAATAATAATTTAACTATTTAGCACTAGAAACGAATAATAAAAATAATAAAAAATACCGAAAAAAAAGTTTGGCTTTCACCCTGGATTGAACTGGGGACCTTTAGATTTCCAGTCTAAGGCTCTCCCAATTGAACAATTTCGGTTCATGTTTATCACTTCTTATCAAACTTTGGCTTAATTATTATTAAATAGGGTACAAGCAGGTATACTCAAACCTAGGTACAATAAGAGCGCTATTTTAGGCTTCCACTTACGGACCCATGCTAGGTGTGTCCCATGGCGCGTCATTAGTTAGCCAACCAATTAACATTCCCTCAGGGGTTTCTTAGTTCTTCCTAGAGATCTGTACCACAGCAAAACCCTTAATAAATTATTAAGAATCATGTTTACACCTCAAATAATAATATAACTATGTAGCACTAGATACAAATAATAAAAATAAAAAAAAATAACGAAAAAAAAAGTTCTGTTTTCACCCTGGATTGAACTGGGGACCTTTAGATTTCCAGTCTAAGGCTCTCCCAATTGAACTATTTCGGTTCATGTTTATCACGTCTTATCAAACTTTGGCTTAATTAATATTAAACAAGGTACAAGTAGAGGTCTGTACATGAAGCCACAGCAAATACTCTTAATAAATTATAAAGAATCATGTTTACACCCTAAATAATAATTTAACTATTTAGCACTAGAAACGAATAATAAAAATTATAAAAAATAACGAAAAAAAAAGTTTGGCTTTCACCCTGGATTGAACTGGGGACCTTTAGATTTCCAGTCTAAGGCTCTCCCAATTGAACTATTTCGGTTCATGTTTATCACTTCTTATCAAACTTTGGCTTAATTATTATTAAACAAGGTACAAGTAGAGGTCTGTACAAGAAGCCAAAGCAAAACCCTTAATGAATTATAAAGAATCATGTTTACACCCCAAATAATAATTTAACTATGTAGCATTAATACGAATAATAAAAATAATAAAAAATAACGAAAAAAAAGTTCTGCTTTCACCCTGGATTGAACTGGGGACCTTTAGATTTCCAGTCTAAGGCTCTCCCAATTGAACTATTTCGGTTCATGTTTATCACTTCTTATCAAACTTTGGCTTAATTATTATTAAACAAGGTACAAGTAGAGGTCTGTACAAGAATCCAAAGCAAAACCCTTAATGAATTATGAAGAATCATGTTTACACCCCAAATAATAATTTAACTATGTAGCACTAAATACGAATAATAAAAATAATAAAAAATAACGAAAAAAAAGTTCTGCTTTCACCCTGGATTGAACTAGGGACCTTTAGATTTCCAGTCTAAGGCTCTCCCAATTGAACTATTTCGGTTCATGTTTATCACTTCTTATCAAACTTTGGCTTAATTATTATTAAACAAGGTACAAGTAGAGGTCTGTACAAGAAGCCAAAGCAAAACCCTTAATGAATTATGAAGAATCATGTTTACACCCCAAATAATAATTTAACTATGTAGCACTAAATACGAATAATAAAAATAATAAAAAATAACGAAAAAAAAGTTCTGCTTTCACCCTGGATTGAACTAGGGACCTTTAGATTTCCAGTCTAAGGCTCTCCCAATTGAACTATTTCGGTTCATGTTTATCACTTCTTATCAAACTTTGGCTTAATTATTATTAAACAAGGTACAAGTAGAGGTCTGTACAAGAAGCCACAGCAAATACCCTTAATAAATTATAAAGAATCATGTTTACACCCCAAATAATAATTTAACTATTTAGCACTAGAAACGAATAATAAAAATAATAAAAAATACCAAAAAAAAAGTTTGGCTTTCACCCTGGATTGAACTGGGGACCTTTAGATTTCCAGTCTAAGGCTTTCCCAATTGAACTATTTCGGTTCATGTTTATCACTTCTTATCAAACTTTGGGTTAATTATTATTAAACAAGGTACAAGTAGAGATCTGTACAAGAAGCCACAGCAAAACCCTTAATAAATTATTAAGAATCATGTTTACACCTCAAATAATAATATAACTATGTAGCACTAGATACAAATAATAAAAATAATAAAAAATAACGAAAAAAAAAGTTCTGTTTTCACCCTGGATTGAACTGGAGACCTTTAGATTTCCAGTCTAAGGCTCTCCCAATTGAACTATTTCGGTTCATGTTTATCTCTTTTTATCAAATTTTGGCTTAATTATTATTAAACAAGGTACAAGTAGAGGTATGTACAAGAAGCCAAAGCAAAACCCTTAATGAATTATGAAGAATCATGTTTACGACCCAAATAATAATTTAACTATGTAGCACTAAATACGAATAATAAAAATAATAAAAAATAACGAAAAAAAAGTTCTGCTTTCACTCTGGATTGAACTGGGGACCTTTAGATTTCCAGTCTAAGGCTCTCCCAATTGAACTATTTCGGTTCATGTTTATCACGTCTTATCAAACTTTGGCTTAATTATTATTAAACAAGGTACAAGTAGAGGTCTGTACAAGAAGCCACAGCAAATACCCTTAATAAATTATAAAGAATCATGTTTACACCCTAAATAATAATTTAACTATTTAGCACTAGAAACGAATAATAAAAATAATAAAAAATAACGAAAAAAAAAGTTTGGCTTTCACCCTGGATTGAACTGGGGACCTTTAGATTTCCAGTCTAACGCTCTCCCAATTGAACTATTTCGGTTCATGTTTATCACTTCTTATCAAACTTTGGCTTAATTATTATTAAACAAGGTACAAGTAGAGGTCTGTACAAGAAGCCAAAGCAAAACCCTTAATGAATTATGAAGAATCATGTTTACACCCCAAATAAAAATTTAACTATGTAGCACTAAATACGAATAATAAAAATAATAAAAAATAACGAAAAAAAAGTTCTGCTTTCACCCTGGATTGAACTGGAGACCTTTAGATTTCCAGTCTAAGGCTCTCCCAATTGAACTATTTTGGTTCATGTTTATCACTTCTTATCAAACTTTGGCTTAATTATTATTAAATAGGGTACAAGCAGGTATACTCAAACCTAGGTACAATAAGAGCGCTATTTTAGGCTTCCACTTACGGACCCATGCTAGGTGTGTCCTATGGCGCGTCTTTAGTTAGCCAACCAATTAACATTCCCTCAGGGGTTTCTTAGTTCTTCCTAGAGATCTGTACCACAGCAAAACCCTTAATAAATTATTCAGAATCATGTTTACACCTCAAATAATAATATAACTATGTAGCACTAGATACAAATAATAAAAAAATAAAAAATAACGAAAAAAAAAGTTCTGTTTTCACCCTGGATTGAACTGGGGACCTTTAGATTTCCAGTCTAAGGCTCTCCCAATTGAACTATTTCGGTTCATGTTTATCACTTTTTATCAAACTTTGGCTTAATTATTATTAAACAAGGTACAAGTAGAGGTCTGCACAAGAAGCCATAGCAAATACCCTTAATAAATTATAAAGAATCATGTTTACACCCCAAATAATAATTTAACTATTTAGCACTAGAAACGAATAATAAAAATAATAAAAAATACCGAAAAAAAAAGTTTGGCTTTCACCCTGGATTGAACTGGGGACCTTTAGATTTCCAGTCTAAGGCTCTCCCAATTGAACTATTTCGGTTCATGTTTATCACTTCTTATCAAACTTTGGTTTAATTATTATTAAACAAGGTACAAGTAGAGGTCTGTACAAGAAGCCACAGCAAATACCCTTAATAAATTATAAAGAATCATGTTTACACCCCAAATAATAATTTAACTATTTAGCACTAGAAACGAATAATAAAAATAATAAAAAATACCGAAAAAAAAGTTTGGCTTTCACCCTGGATTGAACTGGGGACCTTTAGATTTCCAGTCTAAGGCTCTCCCAATTGAACTATTTCGGTTCATGTTTATCACTTCTTATCAAACTTTGGCTTAATTATTATTAAATAGGGTACAAGCAGGTATACTCAAACCTAGGTACAATAAGAGCGCTATTTTAGGCTTCCACTTACGGACCCATGCTAGGTGTGTCCCATGGCGCGTCATTAGTTAGCCAACCAATTAACATTCCCTCAGGGGTTTCTTAGTTCTTCCTAGAGATCTGTACCACAGCAAAACCCTTAATAAATTATAAAGAATCATGTTTACACCCCAAATAATAATTTAACTATTTAGCACTAGAAACGAATAATAAAAATAATAAAAAATACCAAAAAAAAAGTTTGTCTTTCACCCTGGATTGAACTGGGGACCTTTAGATTTCCAGTCTAAGGCTTTCCCAATTGAACTATTTCGGTTCATGTTTATCACTTCTTATCAAACTGTGGCTTAATTATTATTAAACAAGGTACAAGTAGAGATCTGTACAAGAAGCCACAGCAAAACCCTTAATAAATTATTAAGAATCATGTTTACACCTCAAATAATAATATAACTATGTAGCACTAGATACAAATAATAAAAATAATAAAAAATAACGAAAAAAAAAGTTCTGTTTTCACCCTGGATTGAACTGGAGACCTTTAGATTTCCAGTCTAAGGCTCTCCCAATTGAACTATTTCGGTTCATGTTTATCTCTTTTTATCAAATTTTGGCTTAATTATTATTAAACAAGGTACAAGTAGAGGTATGTACAAGAAGCCAAAGCAAAACCCTTAATGAATTATGAAGAATCATGTTTACGACCCAAATAATAATTTAACTATGTAGCACTAAATACGAATAATAAAAATAATAAAAAATAACGAAAAAAAAGTTCTGCTTTCACTCTGGATTGAACTGGGGACCTTTAGATTTCCAGTCTAAGGCTCTCCCAATTGAACTATTTCGGTTCATGTTTATCACGTCTTATCAAACTTTGGCTTAATTATTATTAAACAAGGTACAACTAGAGGTCTGTACAAGAAGCCACAGCAAATACCCTTAATAAATTATAAAGAATCATGTTTACACCCTAAATAATAATTTAACTATTTAGCACTAGAAACGAATAATAAAAATAATAAAAAATAACGAAAAAAAAAGTTTGGCTTTCACCCTGGATTGAACTGGGGACCTTTAGATTTCCAGTCTAACGCTCTCCCAATTGAACTATTTCGGTTCATGTTTATCACTTCTTATCAAACTTTGGCTTAATTATTATTAAACAAGGTACAAGTAGAGGTCTGTACAAGAAGCCAAAGCAAAACCCTTAATGAATTATGAAGAATCATGTTTACACCCCAAATAAAAATTTAACTATGTAGCACTAAATACGAATAATAAAAATAATAAAAAATAACGAAAAAAAAGTTCTGCTTTCACCCTGGATTGAACTGGAGACCTTTAGATTTCCAGTCTAAGGCTCTCCCAATTGAACTATTTTGGTTCATGTTTATCACTTCTTATCAAACTTTGGCTTAATTATTATTAAATAGGGTACAAGCAGGTATACTCAAACCTAGGTAAAATAAGAGCGCTATTTTAGGCTTCCACTTACGGACCCATGCTAGGTGTGTCCTATGGCGCGTCTTTAGTTAGCCAACCAATTAACATTCCCTCAGGGGTTTCTTAGTTCTTCCTAGAGATCTGTACCACAGCAAAACCCTTAATAAATTATTCAGAATCATGTTTACACCTCAAATAATAATATAACTATGTAGCACTAGATACAAATAATAAAAAAATAAAAAATAACGAAAAAAAAAGTTCTGTTTTCACCCTGGATTGAACTGGGGACCTTTAGATTTCTAGTCTAAGGCTCTCCCAATTGAACTATTTCGGTTCATGTTTATCACTTTTTATCAAACTTTGGCTTAATTATTATTAAACAAGGTACAAGTAGAGGTCTGCAAAAGAAACCATAGCAAATACCCTTAATAAATTATAAAGAATCATGTTTACACCCCAAATAATAATTTAACTATTTAGCACTAGAAACGAATAATAAAAATAATAAAAAATACCGTAAAAAAAGTTTGGCTTTCACCCTGGATTGAACTGGGGACCTTTAGATTTCCAGTCTAAGGCTCTCCCAATTGAACTATTTCGGTTCATGTTTATCACTTCTTATCAAACTTTGGTTTAATTATTATTAAACAAGGTACAAGTAGAGGTCTGTACAAGAAGCCACAGCAAATACCCTTAATAAATTATAAAGAATCATGTTTACACCCCAAATAATAATTTAACTATTTAGCACTAGAAACGAATAATAAAAATAATAAAAAATACCGAAAAAAAAGTTTGGCTTTCACCCTGGATTGAACTGGGGACCTTTAGATTTCCAGTCTAAGGCTCTCCCAATTGAACTATTTCGGTTCATGTTTATCACTTCTTATCAAACTTTGGCTTAATTATTATTAAATAGGGTACAAGCAGGTATACTCAAACCTAGGTACAATAAGAGCGCTATTTTAGGCTTCCACTTACGGACCCATGCTAGGTGTGTCCCATGGCGCGT
This sequence comes from Aspidapion aeneum, assembly GCA_963576565.1. Lineage (NCBI taxonomy): Eukaryota > Metazoa > Arthropoda > Insecta > Coleoptera > Brentidae > Aspidapion > Aspidapion aeneum. The sequence goes on from OY755048.1 coordinate 46,056,499, forward strand.
CATTAGTTAGCCAACCAATTAACATTCCCTCAGGGGTTTCTTAGTTCTTCCTAGAGATCTGTACCACAGCAAAACCCTTAATAAATTATTAAGAATCATGTTTACACCTCAAATAATAATATAACTATGTAGCACTAGATACAAATAATAAAAATAAAAAAAAATAACGAAAAAAAAAGTTCTGTTTTCACCCTGGATTGAACTGGGGACCTTTAGATTTCCAGTCTAAGGCTCTCCCAATTGAACTATTTCGGTTCATGTTTATCACGTCTTATCAAACTTTGGCTTAATTAATATTAAACAAGGTACAAGTAGAGGTCTGTACAAGAAGCCACAGCAAATACTCTTAATAATTATAAAGAATCATATTTACACCCTAAATAATAATTTAACTATTTAGCACTAGAAACGAATAATAAAAATAATAAAAAATAACGATAAAAAAAGTTTGGATTTCACCCTGGATTGAACTGGGGACCTTTAGATTTTCAGTCTAAGGCTCTCCCAATTGAACTATTTCGGTTCATGTTTATCACTTTTTATCAAACTTTGGCTTAATTATTATTAAACAAGTTACAAGTAGAGGTCTGTACAAGAAGCCACAGCAAATACCCTTAATAAATTATAAAGAATCATGTTTACACCTTAAATAATAATTTAACTATTTAGCACTAGAAACGAATAATAAAAATAATAAAAAATAATGAAAAAAAAGTTTGGCTTTCACCCTGGATTGAACTGGGGACCTTTAGATTTCCAGTCTAAGGCTCTCCCAATTGAACTATTTCGGTTCATGTTTATCACTTTTTATCAAACTTTGGCTTAATTATTATTAAACAAGGAACAAGTAGAGGTCTGTACAAGAAGCCAAAGCAAAACCCTTAATGAATTATGAAGAATCATGTTTACACCCCAAATAATAATTTAACTATGTAGCACTAAATACGAATAATAAAAATAATAAAAAAATAACGAAAAAAAAGTTCTGTTTTCACTCTGGATTGAACTGGGGACTTTTAGATTTCCAGTCTAAGGCTCTCACATTTGAACTATTTCGGTTCATGTTTATCACTTCTTATCAAACTTTGGCTTAATTATTATTAAATAGGGTACAAGCAGGTATACTCAAACCTAGGTAAAATAAGAGCGCTATTTTAGGCTTCCACTTACGGACCCATGTTAGGTGTGTCCCATGGCGCGTCATTAGTTAGCCAACCAATTAACATTCCCTCAGGGGTTTCTTAGTTCTTCCTAGAGATCTGTACAAGAAGCCACAGCAAAACCCTTAATAAATTATGAAGAATCATGTTTACACCTCAAATAATAATATAACTATGTAGCACTAAATACGAATAATAAAAATAATAAAAAATAACCAAAAAAAAGTTCTGCTTTCACCCTGGATTGAACTGGGGACCTTTAGATTTCCAGTCTAAGGGTCTCCCAATTGAATTATTTCGGTTCATGTTTATCACTTCTTATCAAACTTTGGCTTAATTATTATTAAACAAGATACAAGTAGAGGTCTGTACAAGAAGCCAAAGCAAAACCCTTAATGATTTATGAAGAATCATGTTTACACCCCAAATAATAATTTAACTATGTAGCACTAAATACGAATAATAAAAATAATAAAAAATAACTAAAAAAAAGTTCTGCTTTCACCCTGGATTGAACTGGGGACCTTTAGATTTCCAGTCTAAGGCTCTCCCAATTGAACTATTTCGGTTCATGTTTATCACTTCTTATCAAACTTTGGCTTAATTATTATTAAACAAGGTACAAGTAGAGGTCTGTACAAGAAGCCACAGCAAATACCCTTAATAAATTATAAAGAATCATGTTTACACCCTAAATAATAATTTAACTATTTAGCACTAGAAACGAATAATAAAAATAATAAAAAATAACGAAAAAAAAAGTTTGGTTTTCACCCTGGATTGAACTGGGGACCTTTAGATTTCCAGTCTAAGGCTCTCCCAATTGAACTATTTCGGTTCATGTTTATCACTTCTTATCAAACTTTGGCTTAATTATTATTAAACAAGGTACAAGTAGAGGTCTGTACAAGAAGCCAAAGCAAAACCCTTAATGAATTATGAAGAATCATGTTTACACCCCAAATAATAATTTAACTATGTAGCATTAATACGAATAATCAAAATAATAAAAAATAACGAAAAAAAAGTTCTGCTTTCACCCTGGATTGAACTGGGGACCTTTAGATTTCCAGTCTAAGGCTCTCCCAATTGAACTATTTCGGTTCATGTTTATCACTTCTTATCAAACTTTGGCTTAATTATTATTAAACAAGGTACAAGTAGAGGTCTGTACTAGAAGCCACAGCAAATACCCTTAATAAATTATAAAGAATCATGTTTACACCCCAAATAATAATTTAACTATTTAGCACTAGAAACGAATAATATAAATAATAAAAAATACCGAAAAAAAAGTTTGGTTTTCACCCTGGATTGAACTGGGGACCTTTAGATTTCCAGTCTAAGGCTTTCCCAATTGAACTATTTCGGTTCATGTTTATCACTTCTTATCAAACTTTGGCTTAATTATTATTAAACAAGGTACAAGTAGAGATCTGTACAAGAAGCCACAGCAAAACCCTTAATAAATTATTAAGAATCATGTTTACACCTCAAATAATAATATAACTATGTAGCACTAGATACAAATAATAAAAATAATAAAAAATAACGAAAAAAAAAGTTCTGTTTTCACCCTGGATTGAACTGGAGACCTTTAGATTTCCAGTCTAAGGCTCTCCCAATTGAACTATTTCGGTTCATGTTTATCACTTTTTATCAAACTTTGGCTTAATTATTATTAAACAGGGTACAAGTAGAGGTCTGTACAAGAAGCCAAAGCAAAACCCTTAATGAATTATGAAGAATCATGTTTACGACCCAAATAATAATTTAACTATGTAGCACTAAATACGAATAATAAAAATAATAAAAAATAACGAAAAAAAAGTTCTGCTTTCACTCTGGATTGAACTGGGGACCTTTAGATTTCCAGTCTAAGGCTCTCCCAATTGAACTATTTCGGTTCATGTTTATCACGTCTTATCAAACTTTGGCTTAATTATTATTAAACAAGGTACAAGTAGAGGTCTGTACAAGAAGCCACAGCAAATACCCTTAATAAATTATAAAGAATCATGTTTACACCCTAAATAATAATTTAACTATTTAGCACTAGAAACGAATAATAAAAATAATAAAAAATAACGAAAAAAAAGTTTGGCTTTCACCCTGGATTGAACTGGGGACCTTTAGATTTCCAGTCTAACGCTCTCCCAATTGAACTATTTCGGTTCATGTTTATCACTTCTTATCAAACTTTGGCTTAATTATTATTAAACAAGGTACAAGTAGAGGTCTGTACAAGAAGCCAAAGCAAAACCCTTAATGAATTATGAAGAATCATGTTTACACCCCAAATAAAAATTTAACTATGTAGCACTAAATACGAATAATAAAAATAATAAAAAATAACGAAAAAAAAGTTCTGCTTTCACCCTGGATTGAACTGGAGACCTTTAGATTTCCAGTCTAAGGCTCTCCCAATTGAACTATTTTGGTTCATGTTTATCACTTCTTATCAAACTTTGGCTTAATTATTATTAAACAAGGTACAAGTAGAGGTCTGTACAAGAAGCCAAAGCAAAACCCTTAATGAATTATGAAGAATCATGTTTACACCCCAAATAATAATTTAACTATGTAGCACTAAATACGAATAATAAAAATAATAAAAAATAACGAAAAAAAAGTTCTGCTTTCACCCTGGATTGAACTGGGGACCTTTAGATTTCCAGTCTAAGGCTCTCTCACTTCTTATCAAACTTTGGCTTAATTATTATTAAACAAGGTACAAGTAGAGGTCTGTACAAGAAGTCACAGCAAATACCCTTAATAAATTATAAAGAATCATGTTTACACCCTAAATAATAATTTAACTATTTAGCACTAGAAACGAATAATAAAAATAATAAAAAATAACGAAAAAAAAAGTTTGGCTTTCACCCTGGATTGAACTGGGGACCTTTAGATTTCCAATCTAAGGCTCTCCCAATTGAACTATTTCGGTTCATGTTTATCACTTCTTATCAAACTTTGGCTTAATTATTATTAAACAAGGTACAAGTAGAGGTCTGTACAAGAAGCCACAGCAAATACCCTTAATAAATTATAAAGAATCATGTTTACACCCCAAATAATAATTTAACTATGTAGCACTAAATACGAATAATAAAAATAATAAAAAATAACGAAAAAAAAGTTCTGCTTTCACCCTGGATTGAACTAGGGACCTTTAGATTTCCAGTCTAAGGCTCTCCCAATTGAACTATTTCGGTTCATGTTTATCACTTCTTATCAAACTTTGTCTTAATTATTATTAAACAAGGTACAAGTAGAGGTCTGCACAAGAAGCCACAGCAAATACCCTTAATAAATTATAAAGAATCATGTTTACACCCTAAATAATAATTTAACTATTTAGCACTAGAAACGAATAATAAAAATAATAAAAAATAACGAAAAAAAAGTTCTGCTTTCACCCTGGATTGAACAAGGGACCTTTAGATTTCCAGTCTAAGGCTCTCCCAATTGAACTATTTCGGTTCATGTTTATCACTTCTTATCAAACTTTGGCTTAATTATTATTAAACAAGGTACAAGTAGAGGTCTATACAAGAAGCCACAGCAAATACCCTTAATAAATTATAAAGAATCATGTTTACACCCCAAATAATAATTTAACTATTTAGCACTAGAAACGAATAATAAAAATAATAAAAAATACCGAAATAAAAGTTTGGCTTTCACCCTGGATTGAACTGGGGACCTTTAGATTTCCAGTCTAAGGCTCTCCCAATTGAACTATTTCGGTTCATGTTTATCACTTCTTATCAAACTTTGGCTTAATTATTATTAAATAGGGTACAAGCAGGTATACTCAAACCTAGGTACAATAAGAGCGCTATTTTAGGCTTCCACTTACGGACCCATGCTAGGTGTGTCCCATGGCGCGTCATTAGTTAGCCAACCAATTAACATTCCCTCAGGGGTTTCTTAGTTCTTCCTAGAGATCTGTACCACAGCAAAACCCTTAATAAATTATTAAGAATCATGTTTACACCTCAAATAATAATATAGCTATGTAGTACTAGATACAAATATTTAAAAAAATAAAAAATAACGAAAAAAAAGTTCTGTTTTCGCTCTGGATTGAACTGGGAACCTTTAGATTTCCGGTCTAAGGCTCTCCCAATTGAACTATTTCGGTTCATGTTTATCACTTCTTATCAAACTTTGGCTTAATTATTATTAAACAAGGTACAAGTAGAGGTCTGTACAAGAAGCCACAGCAAATACCCTTAATAAATTATAAAGAATCATGTTTACACCTTAAATAATATATATATATATATATATTTATCGGTTTCACAACGTTCTACGTCTTCCGATACCCAATCTCCACTCGTTTCTGTTTGCCCATAATTCATCATCTAGGCCTCTTATTCTTATTTCACTATCTATTCCTTCCCTCCAGCTTCTCCTTGGTCTTCCTCGTTTTCTTCGGCCAGTTGGTTTCCATTGTAATATTTGTTTGGGTAGTCTTCCATCATCCATTCTTTGTACATGTCCGTACCACACCAGTTGTTTTGTTCTTATATCATCCACTAGAGTACGTTCACCCACTGTCATAATTTATCTTATTCTTTGATTGGTAACTCTTTCTCTTTTTGATTTCCCTGCTGATCGGGTACGGGGTAGATCTCGTCAGATGTCTATCAGGGGAAATGAATCGACCCCTGCCCTCCGTAGATTCCAGGTACTCTCTGACCCGGAGAGTTAGCACCTGTTTAGGGTCCCATTCCCAGGGTTACGGGAGAAGACCACATCGGTATGAAAGGCGGAGAGGATGGACCTCGGTACGGTGATCATAGCGCAGGTGGCAACCCTTTCTTTTAGGGATAGTATAAAAGAAGAAGATGCTGCCTTGTAGTACAGGCGTTGGAATCGTCAAAGGCTAGGGGAAGAAAACCTCGATCAAAAATCACCTGGTCCTCCAGGTTGGGGGTTGGGGCATTAGACTAACTCTCTGATACCCGGAAAAAACGTACACTGTTAAAAAACCCAATCAAACGCCTCGGAAAGAAATGAAAAACCTAAGACGAACCAAGCAAAGAAACAGGAATATGATTTTTGGTACATGGAACGTACAAGGAATGAGTCGAAAAGTGAATGATATAGTCCATGAGTGCAGCAGAATGAAGGTTGACCTTGCTGTACTAACAGAAACGAAGAAGAAAGGAAAAGGATCTGAAAACCTAGGACAGTATGACCATTTCTATAGCGGAGTGGCAAAAGAAAAACATGCGCAACAAGGAGTATCTATTTTGGTCAACAAAAGATTTAGAAAATATATCACCAACTGGGAAGCAGTAAATGAACGGCTAATAAGAATGAATATAACAATAAAAAGAATGAGACTTACGATTTTTAGAATCTATGCGTATAATGACGATGCAAATGTAGCCGTGAAAGACAATTTTTTTGAAGAAATCCACAATGAAATATCAGCAGTAAGTACATCTAGAGAAATTGTAATATTGGGAGATTTAAATAGTAGAACAGGTAACAGAGTAAATGATCTGACAGTTGGCCAATATGGAGAAGATGTTGTTAATGACAATGGAAACCGGCTTATCACAGTATGTGAGCAATTAGACCTAAAAATCCAAAACGGTTTTTTCCAACATAAGAAAATACACAAATATACCTGGACCAAACCCTCACAAAACCTGAAATCCGTCATTGATTATCTTATCACTAAACAAAAGACAAAACTAAAAATTCAAGATGTCAGAACAAAGCGTGGATCAACATGCGGAAGTGATCACTATTTTCTGGAGACCAAAATTCTCTTTCCTTATCAAGGCCGAAGCCTCCATCAACAAAATCTTGATGATACAGTGAATGAGGAAATTGATCACTGTCAATATAATCTACTAAGCCTAGAACATGACAGCGTAAAAAACTTATACAAAAAGAGACTGAACGAAAAACTTAATTCAAGTTCAGGTGAAACCCCAGATGAGGAATACGAATGTATCACATTAAGCATCCATCAAGCTGCAAAAGAAGCACTAGGATTAGTGGAAGAAACCCCTAAAAGAACAAAACCATACTGATGGGATGCTGAGATTGAAAGTGAAATAGAGGAAAAAAGGAAATTATATCACACGTACTTATCCCAAAAGACAGATAGAAGCAGAGAAGAATACAAAATCGCGCAATCAAAGGTGAGAAGAATGATCAGTGATAAGAAGAATCAATCATGCATGCAAAAGTGCCAGAAAATAGATTCTTACTTAGGAGGTAGGAGAAGTACCGAAAGCTGGAAAACTATAAGATCGATCAAAAAAGAAACATGCAGAGATATTATTTCACCAATACCAGACAAAGAATGGGATGAGCATTTTAAAAAACTTTTAACTGAAGATAGAGCAGAATTCAAGGAAGACGAAAGAGACAATATCATTAGAACGATGGGATCTCCAGTACCCCTCACAATATCTGAGGTCAAAAACGTGTGCAAAACCTTAAAAAGCGGTAAATGTGCCGGACCCGGAAATATCCCAGCTGAACTTATTAAATATGGCACTGAAGAATTGTTTTGTAGATTACGGAATCTTTTCCAAAGATATTTAAATGGAGCTGTAGTACCAACTGAGTGGAAAACGTCATATATATCCACAATACACAAAAAAGGAAGGAAAGATATATGTGACAATTATAGAGGTATATCTGTAACTAGTACGCTAAGCAGAATATATGGCAAAATAATAAGAAATAAAGTGGAGAGCGAATATAAAGATATGGAGGCAGAAGAACAAGCTGGTTTCAGGGCGGGTAGATCGACTTCAGATCATCTCTTTTGTATAACCCAAGTTATTGAAAAGAAAATGGCATACGGACAAGAGCTCCATCTGCTTTACGTAGATTTGCAGAAGGCATATGATAGTATACCACTAAATCTACTTTGGAAAGCGTTGAAAAAGACAAACATAAGCGTACAACTAATTAAGGCCATCAAAGAGTTATACCGCAATAGTAAGGCAAAAGTAAAAATAAAAGCAAAACTAACCAAAGGCTTTCAAGTAAATAAAGGTCTTAAACAAGGTTGCTGTATCTCGCCTACGCTCTTCAAGATATATTTGGAACAGGTCTTTAAAGTCTGGAAGAGAAAATGCCAAAACATGGGAATTCCGTTGAATGAAACCACCTTGTATACTTTATGTTTCGCCGATGATCAGATAGTGGTGGCTCAGGATTATGACGACCTCGAATATATGACACGAAAACTAATAGACGAGTACAATAAGTGGGGACTAGAGGTTAATATCAATAAGACAGAGTATATGTGTATTGGTGGAACGAAACAGGATCTAATCTTAAATACTGGGCAGCGAATTCAGTCCTGTGATGAGTATAAATACTTGGGTCTAAAAATTACAGCTGACGGAACACTAGACAAAGCTATAAAAGATAGAAACGTACAAGGAAGAAAAGCAATAACTTTATTAAATGGAATAATTTGGGACCAAAGTATATCAAAACATAACAAAAAGCATAAGCTATATATATAAATATAACACCATTGTAAAAAGTATTATTACATACGGCTCAGAAGTATGGCCAATCAAAGATAGAACAGAAAAAATGCTTTCCGCTACGGAGATGGACTATTGGAGAAGAGCAGTACCTTAAATAATAATTTAACTATTTAGCACTAGAAACGAATAATAAAAATAATAAAAAATAACGAAAAAAAAGTTTGGCTTTCACCCTGGATTGAACTGGGGACCTTTAGATTTCCAGTCTAAGGCTCTCCCAATTGAACTATTTCGGTTCATGTTTATCACTTTTTATCAAACCTTGGCTTAATTATTATTAAACAAGGTACAAGTAGAGGTCTGTACAAGAAGCCAAAGCAAAACCCTTAATGAATTATGAAGAATCATGTTTACACCCCAAATAATAATTTAACTATGTAGCACTAAATACGAATAATAAAAATAATAAAAAATAACGAAAAAAAAGTTCTGCTTTCACTCTGGATTGAACTGGGGACTTTTAGATTTCCAGTCTAAGGCTCTCCCAATTGAACTATTTCGGTTCATGTTTATCACTTCTTATCAAACTTTGGCTTAATTATTATTAAATAGGGTACAAGCAGGTATACTCAAACCTAGGTACAATAAGAGCGCTATTTTAGGCTTCCACTTACGGACCCATGCTAGGTGTGTCCCATGGCGCGTCATTAGTTAGCCAACCAATTAACATTCCCTCAGGGGTTTCTTAGTTCTTCCTAGAGATCTGTACAAGAAGCCACAGCAAAACCCTTAATAAATTATGAAGAATCATGTTTACACCTCAAATAATAATATAACTATGTAGCACTAGATACAAATATTAAAAAAATTAAAAATAACGAAAAAAAAAAGTTCTGTTTACGCTCTGGATTGAACTGGGAACCTTTAGATTTCTAGTCTAAGGCTCTCCCAATTGAACTATTTCGGTTCATGTTTATCACTTCTTATCAAACTTTGGCTTAATTATTATTAAACAAGGTACAAGTAGAGGTCTGTACAAGAAGCCAAAGCAAATACACTTAATAAATTATAAAGGATCATGTTTACACCCTAAATAATATTTTAACTATTTAGCACTAGAAACGAATAACAAAAATAATAAAAAATAACGAAAAAAAAAGTTTGGCTTTCACCCTGGATTGAACTGGGGACCTTAAGATTTCCAGTCTAAGGCTCTCCCAATTGAACTATTTCGGTTCATGTTTATCACTTCTTATCAAACTTTGGCTTAAATATTATTAAACAAGGTACAAGTAGAGGTCTGTACAAGAAGAAAAAGCAAAACCCTTAATGAATTATGAAGAATCATGTTTACACCCCAAATAATAATTTAACTATGTAGCACTAAATACGAATAATACAAATAATAAAAAATAACCATAAAAAAGTTCTGCTTTCACCCTGGATTGAACTGGGGACCTTTAGATTTCCAGTCTAAGGCTCTCCCAATTGAACTATTTCGGTTCATGTTTATCACTTCTTATCAAACTTTGGCTTAATTATTATTAAACAAGATACAAGTAGAGGTCTGTACAAGAAGCCAAAGCAAAACCCTTAATGAATTATGAAGAATCATGTTTACACCCCAAATAATAATTTAACTATGTAGCACTAAATACGAATAATAAAAATAATAAAAAATAACGAAAAAAAAGTTCTGCTTTCACCCTGGATTGAACTGGGGACCTTTAGATTTCCAGTCTAAGGCTCTCTCACTTCTTATCAAACTTTGGCTTAATTATTATTAAACAAGGTACAAGTAGAGGTCTGTACAAGAAGCCACAGCAAATACCCTTAATAAATTATAAAGAATCATGTTTACACCCCAAATAATAATTTAACTATTTAGCACTAGAAACAAATAATAAAAATAATAAAAAATACCGAAAAAAAAAGTTTGGCTTTCACCCTGGATTGAACTGGGGACCTTTAGATTTCCAGTCTAAGGCTCTCCCAATTGAACTATTTCGGTTCATGTTTATCACTTCTTATCAAACTTTGGCTTAATTATTATTAAACAAGGTACAAGTAGAGATCTGTACAAGAAGCCAAAGCAAAACCCTTAATAAATTATTAAGAATCATGTTTACACCTCAAATAATAATATAACTATGTAGCACTAGATACAAATAATAAAAAAAATAAAAAATAACGAACAAAATGTTTGGCTTTCACACTGGATTGAACTGGGGACCTTTAGATTTCCAGTCTAAGGCTCTCCCAATTGAACTATTTCGGTTCATGTTTATCACTTCTTATCAAACTTTGGCTTAATTATTATTAAACAAGGTACAAGTAGAGGTCTGTACAAGAAGCCAAAGCAAAACCCTTAATGAATTATGAAGAATCATGTTTACACCCCAAATAATAATTTAACTATGTAGCACTAAATACCAATAATAAAAATAATAAAAAATAACGAAAAAAAAGTTCTGCTTTCACCCTGGATTGAACTGGGGACCTTTAGATTTCCAGTCTAAGGCTCTCTCACTTCTTATCAAACTTTGGCTTAATTATTATTAAACAAGGTACAAGTAGAGGTCTGTACAAGAAGCCAGAGCAAATACCCTTAATAAATTATAAAGAATCATGTTTACACCCTAAATAATAATTTAACTATTTAGCACTAGAAACGAATAATACAAATAATAAAAAATAACGAAAAAAAAAAAGTTTGGCTTTCACCCTGGATTGAACTGGGGACCTTTAGATTTCCAGTCTAAGGCTCTCCCAATTGAACTATTTCGGTTCATGTTTATCACTTCTTATCAAACTTTGGCTTAATTATTATTAAACAAGGTACAAGTAGAGGTCTGTACAAGAAGCCAAAGCAAAACCCTTAATGAATTATGAAGAATCATGTTTACACCTCAAATAATAATTTAACTATGTAGCATTAATACGAATAATAAAAATAATAAAAAATAACGAAAAAAAAGTTGTGCTTTCACCCTGGATTGAACTGGGGACCTTTAGATTTCCAGTCTAAGGCTCTCCCAATTGAACTATTTCGGTTCATGTTTATCACTTCTTATCAAACTTTGGCTTAATTATTATTAAACAAGGTACAAGTAGAGGTCTGTACAAGAATCCAAAGCAAAACCCTTAATGAATTATGAAGAATCATGTTTACACCCCAAATAATAATTTAACTATGTAGCACTAAATACGAATAATAAAAATAATAAAAAATAACGAAAAAAAAGTTCTGCTTTCACCCTGGATTGAACTAGGGACCTTTAGATTTCCAGTCTAAGGCTCTCCCAATTGAACTATTTCGGTTCATGTTTATCACTTCTTATCAAACTTTGGCTTAATTATTATTAAACAAGGTACAAGTAGAGGTCTGTACAAGAAGCCACAGCAAATACCCTTAATAAATTATAAAGAATCATGTTTACACCCTAAATAATAATTTAATTATTTAGCACTAGAAACGAATAATAAAAATAATAAAAAATAACGAAAAAAAAAGTTTGGCTTTCACCCTGGATTGAACTGAGGACCTTTAGATTTCCAGTCTAAGGCTCTCCCAATTGACCTATTTCGGTTCATGTTTATCACTTCTTATCAAACTTTGGCTTAATTATTATTAAACAAGGTACAAGTAGAGGTCTGTACAAGAAGCCACAGCAAATACCCTTAATAAATTATAAAGAATCATGTTTACACCCCAAATAATAATTTAACTATGTAGCACTAAATACGAATAATAAAAATAATAAAAAATAACGAAAAAAAAGTTCTGCTTTCACCCTGGATTGAACTAGGGACCTTTAGATTTCCAGTCTAAGGCTCACCCAATTGAACTATTTCGGTTCACGTTTATCACTTCTTATCAAACTTTGGCTTAATTATTATTAAACAAGGTACAAGTAGAGGTCTGTACAAGAAGCCACAGCAAATACCCTTAATAAATTATAAAGAATCATGTTTACACCCCAAATAATAATTTAACTATTTAGCACTAGAAACGAATAATAAAAATAATAAAAAATACCGAAAAAAAAGTTTGGCTTTCACCCTGGATTGAACTGGGGACCTTTAGATTTCCAGTCTAAGGCTCTCCCAATTGAACTATTTCGGTTCATGTTTATCACTTCTTATCAAACTTTGGCTTAATTATTATTAAACAAGGTACAAGTAGAGGTCTGTACAAGAAGCCAAAGCAAAACCCTTAATGAATTATGAAGAATCATGTTTACACCCCAAATAATAATTTAACTATGTAGCACTAAATACGAATAATAAAAATAATAAAAAATAACGAAAAAAAAGTTCTGCTTTCACCCTGGATTGAACTAGGGACCTTTAGATTTCCAGTCTAAGGCTCTCCCAATTGAACTATTTCGGTTCATGTTTATCACTTCTTATCAAACTTTGGCTTAATTATTATTAAACAAGGTACAAGTAGAGGTCTGTACAAGAAGCCACAGCAAATACCCTTAATAAATTATAAAGAATCATGTTTACACCCCAAATAATAATTTAACTATGTAGCACTAAATAAGAATAATAAAAATAATAAAAAATAACGAAAAAAAAGTTCTGCTTTCACCCTGGATTGAACTAGGGACCTTTAGATTTCCAGTCTAAGGCTCACCCAATTGAACTATTTCGGTTCACGTTTATCACTTCTTATCAAACTTTGGCTTAATTATTATTAAACAAGGTACAAGTAGAGGTCTGTACAAGAAGCCACAGCAAATACCCTTAATAAATTATAAAGAATCATGTTTACACCCCAAATAATAATTTAACTATTTAGCACTAGAAACGAATAATAAAAATAATAAAAAATACCGAAAAAAAAGTTTGGCTTTCACCCTGGATTGAACTGGGGACCTTTAGATTTCCAGTCTAAGGCTCTCCCAATTGAACTATTTCGGTTCATGTTTATCACTTCTTATCAAACTTTGGCTTAATTATTATTAAACAAGGTACAAGTAGAGGTCTGTACAAGAAGCCAAAGCAAAACCCTTAATGAATTATGAAGAATCATGTTTACACCCCAAATAATAATTTAACTATGTAGCACTAAATACGAATAATAAAAATAATAAAAAATAACGAAAAAAAAGTTCTGCTTTCACCCTGGATTGAACTAGGGACCTTTAGATTTCCAGTCTAAGGCTCTCCCAATTGAACTATTTCGGTTCATGTTTATCACTTCTTATCAAACTTTGGCTTAATTATTATTAAACAAGGTACAAGTAGAGGTATATACAAGAAGCCACAGCAAATACCCTTAATAAATTATAAAGAATCATGTTTACACCCCAAATAATAATTTAACTATTTAGCACTAGAAACGAATAATAAAAATAATAAAAAATACCGAAATAAAAGTTTGGCTTTCACCCTGGATTGAACTGGGGACCTTTAGATTTCCAGTCTAAGGCTCTCCCAATTGAACTATTTCGGTTCATGTTTATCACTTCTTATCAAACTTTGGCTTAATTATTATTAAATAGGGTACAAGCAGGTATACTCAAACCTAGGTACAATAAGAGCGCTATTTTAGGCTTCCACTTACGGACCCATGCTAGGTGTGTCCCATGGTGCGTCATTAGTTAGCCAACCAATTAACATTCCCTCAGGGGTTTCTTAGTTCTTCCTAGAGATCTGTACCACAGCAAAACCCTTAATAAATTATTAAGAATCATGTTTACACCTCAAATAATAATATAGCTATGTAGCACTAGATACAAATATTAAAAAAAATAAAAAATAACGAAAAAAAAGTTCTGTTTTCGCTCTGGATTGAACTGGGAACCTTTAGATTTCCAGTCTAAGGCTCTCCCAATTGAACTATTTCGGTTCATGTTTATCACTTCTTATCAAACTTTGGCTTAATTATTATTAAACAAGGTACAAGTAGAGGTCTGTACAAGAAGCCACAGCAAATACCCTTAATAAATTATAAAGAATCATGTTTACACCTTAAATAATAATTTAACTATTTAGCACTAGAAACGAATAATAAAAATAATAAAAAATAACGAAAAAAAAGTTTGGCTTTCACCCTGGATTGAACTGGGGACCTTTAGATTTCCAGTCTAAGGCTCTCCCAATTGAACTATTTCGGTTCATGTTTATCACTTTTTATCAAACTTTGGCTTAATTATTATTAAACAAGGTACAAGAAGAGGTCTGTACAAGAAGCCAAAGCAAAACCCTTAATGAATTATGAAGAATCATGTTTACACCCCAAATAATAATTTAACTATGTAGCACTAAATACGAATAATAAAAATAATAAAAAAATAACGAAAAAAAAGTTCTGCTTTCACTCTGGATTGAACTGGGGACTTTTAGATTTCCAGTCTAAGGCTCTCCCAATTGAACTATTTCGGTTCATGTTTATCACTTCTTATCAAACTTTGGCTTAATTATTATTAAACAAGGTACAAGTAGAGGTCTGTACAAGAAGCCACAGCAAATACACTTAATAAATTATAAAGGATCATGTTTACACCCTAAATAATAATTTAACTATTTAGCACTAGAAACGAATAATAAAAATAATAAAAAATAACGAAAAAAAAAGTTTGGCTTTCACCCTGGATTGAACAGGGGACCTTTAGATTTCCAGTCTAAGGCTCTCCCAATTGAACTATTTCGGTTCATGTTTATCACTTTTTATCAAACTTTGGCTTAATTATTATTAAACAAGGTACAAGAAGAGGTCTGTACAAGAAGCCAAAGCAAAACCCTTAATGAATTATGAAGAATCATGTTTACACCCCAAATAATAATTTAACTATGTAGCACTAAATACGAATAATAAAAATAATAAAAAAATAACGAAAAAAAAGTTCTGCTTTCACTGTGGATTGAACTGGGGACTTTTAGATTTCCAGTCTAAGGCTCTCCCAATTGAACTATTTCGGTTCATGTTTATCACTTCTTATCAAACTTTGGCTTAATTATTATTAAATAGGGTACAAGCAGGTATACTCAAACCTAGGTACAATAAGAGCGCTATTTTAGGCTTCCACTTACGGACCCATGCTAGGTGTGTCCCATGGCGCGTCATTAGTTAGCCAACCAATTAACATTCCCTCAGGGGTTTCTTAGTTCTTCCTAGAGATCTGTACAAGAAGCCACAGCAAAACCCTTAATAAATTATGAAGAATCATGTTTACACCTCAAATAATAATATAACTATGTAGCACTAGATACAAATAATAAAAAAATTAAAAATAACGAAAAAAAAAAAGTTCTGTTTACGCTCTGGATTGAACTGGGAACCTTTAGATTTCCAGTCTAAGGCTCTCCCAATTGAACTATTTCGGTTCATGTTTATCACTTCTTATCAAACTTTGGCTTAATTATTATTAAACAAGGTACAAGTAGAGGTCTGTACAAGAAGCCACAGCAAATACACTTAATAAATTATAAAGGATCATGTTTACACCCTAAATAATAATTTAACTATTTAGCACTAGAAACGAATAATAAAAATAATAAAAAATAACGAAAAAAAAAGTTTGGCTTTCACCCTGGATTGAACTGGGGACCTTTAGATTTCCAGTCTAAGGCTCTCCCAATTGAACTATTTCGGTTCATGTTTATCACTTCTTATCAAACTTTGGCTTAAATATTAATAAACAAGGTACAAGTAGAGGTCTGTACAAGAAGCCAAAGCAAAACCCTTAATGAATTATGAAGAATCATGTTTACACCCCAAATAATAATTTAACTATGTAGCATTAATACCAATAATAAAAATAATAAAAAATAACGAAAAAAAAGTTCTGCTTTCACCCTGGATTGAACTGGGGACCTTTAGATTTCCAGTCTAAGGCTCTCCCAATTGAACTATTTCGGTTCATGTTTATCACTTCTTATCAAACTTTGGCTTAATTATTATTAAACAAGGTACAAGTAGAGGTATATACAAGAAGCCACAGCAAATACCCTTAATAAATTATAAAGAATCATGTTTACACCCCAAATAATAATTTAACTATTTAGCACTAGAAACGAATAATAAAAATAATAAAAAATACCGAAATAAAAGTTTGGCTTTCACCCTGGATTGAACTGGGGACCTTAAGATTTCCAGTCTAAGGCTCTCCCAATTGAACTATTTCGGTTCATGTTTATCACTTCTTATCAAACTTTGGCTTAATTATTATTAAATAGGGTACAAGCAGGTATACTCAAACCTAGGTACAATAAGAGCGCTATTTTAGGCTTCCACTTACGGACCCATGCTAGGTGTGTCCCATGGTGCGTCATTAGTTAGCCAACCAATTAACATTCCCTCAGGGGTTTCTTAGTTCTTCCTAGAGATCTGTACCACAGCAAAACCCTTAATAAATTATTAAGAATCATGTTTACACCTCAAATAATAATATAGCTATGTAGCACTAGATACAAATATTAAAAAAAATAAAAAATAACGAAAAAAAAGTTCTGTTTTCGCTCTGGATTGATCTGGGAACCTTTAGATTTCCAGTCTAAGGCTCTCCCAATTGAACTATTTCGGTTCATGTTTATCACTTCTTATCAAACTTTGGCTTAATTATTATTAAACAAGGTACAAGTAGAGGTCTGTACAAGAAGCCACAGCAAATACCCCTAATAAATTATAAAGAATCATGTTTACACCTTAAATAATAATTTAACTATTTAGCACTAGAAACTAATAATAAAAATAATAAAAAATAACGAAAATAAAGTTTGGCTTTCACCCTGGATTGAACTGGGGACCTTTAGATTTCCAGTCTAAGGCTCTCCCAATTGAACTATTTCGGTTCATGTTTATCACTTTTTATCAAACTTTGGCTTAATTATTATTAAACAAGGTACAAGAAGAGGTCTGTACAAGAAGCCAAAGCAAAACCCTTAATGAATTATGAAGAATCATGTTTACACCCCAAATAATAATTTAACTATGTAGCACTAAATACGAATAATAAAAATAATAAAAAAATAACGAAAAAAAAGTTCTGCTTTCACTCTGGATTGAACTGGGGACTTTTAGATTTCCAGTCTAAGGCTCTCCCAATTGAACTATTTCGGTTCATGTTTATCACTTCTTATCAAACTTTGGCTTAATTATTATTAAATAGGGTACAAGCAGGTATACTCAAACCTAGGTACAATAAGAGCGCTATTTTAGGCTTCCACTTACGGACCCATGCTAGGTGTGTCCCATGGCGCGTCATTAGTTAGCCAACCAATTAACATTCCCTCAGGGGTTTCTTAGTTCTTCCTAGAGATCTGTACAAGAAGCCACAGCAAAACCCTTAATAAATTATGAAGAATCATGTTTACACCTCAAATAATAATATAACTATGTAGCACTAGATACAAATAATAAAAAAATTAAAAATAACGAAAAAAAAAAGTTCTGTTTACGCTCTGGATTGAACTGGGAACCTTTAGATTTCCAGTCTAAGGCTCTCCCAATTGAACTATTTCGGTTCATGTTTATCACTTCTTATCAAACTTTGGCTTAATTATTATTAAACAAGGTACAAGTAGAGGTCTGTACAAGAAGCCACAGCAAATACACTTAATAAATTATAAAGGATCATGTTTACACCCTAAATAATAATTTAACTATTTAGCACTAAAAACGAATAATAAAAATAATAAAAAATAACGAAAAAAAAAGTTTGGCTTTCACCCTGGATTGAACTGGGGACCTTTAGATTTCCAGTCTAAGGCTCTCCCAATTGAACTATTTCGGTTCATGTTTATCACTTCTTATCAAACTTTGGCTTAAATATTAATAAACAAGATACAAGTAGAGGTCTGTACAAGAAGCCAAAGCAAAACCCTTAATGAATTATGAAGAATCATGTTTACACCCCAAATAATAATTTAACTATGTAGCATTAATACCAATAATAAAAATAATAAAAAATAACGAAAAAAAAGTTCTGCTTTCACCCTGGATTGAACTGGGGACCTTTAGATTTCCAGTCTAAGGCTCTACCAATTGAACTATTTCGGTTCATGTTTATCACTTCTTATCAAACTTTGGCTTAATTATTATTAAACAAGGTACAAGTAGAGGTCTGTACAAGAAGCCAAAGCAAAACCCTTAATGAATTATGAAGAATCATGTTTACACCCCAAATAATAATTTAACTATGTAGCATTAATACGAATAATAAAAATAATAAAAAATAACGAAAAAAAAGTTCTGCTTTCACCCTGGATTGAACTGGGGACTTTTAGATTTCCAGTCTAAGGCTCTACCAATTGAACTATTTCGGTTCATGTTTATCACTTCTTATCAAACTTTGGCTTAATTATTATTAAACAAGGTACAAGTAGAGGTCTGTACAAGAAGCCAAAGCAAAACCCTTAATGAATTATGAAGAATCATGTTTACACCCCAAATAATAATTTAACTATGTAGCACTAAATACGAAAAATAAAAATAATAAAAAATAACGAAAAAAAAGTTCTGCTTTCACCCTGGAATGAACTAGGGACTTTTAGATTTCCAGTCTAAGGCTCTCCCAATTGAACTATTTCGGTTCATGTTTATCACTTCTTATCAAACTTTGGCTTAATTATTATTAAACAAGGTACAAGTAGAGGTCTGTACAAGAAGCCACAGCAAATACCCTTAATAAATTATAAAGAATCATGTTTACACCCCAAATAATAATTTAACTATTTAGCACTAGAAACGAATAATAAAAATAATAAAAAATACCGAAAAAAAAGTTTGGCTTTCACCCTGGATTGAACTGGGGACCTTTAGATTTCCAGTCTAAGGCTCTCCCAATTGAACTATTTCGGTTCATGTTTATCACTTCTTATCAAACTTTGGCTTAATTATTATTAAATAGGGTACAAGCAGGTATACTCAAACCTAGGTACAATAAGAGCGCTATTTTAGTCTTCCACTTACGGACCCATGTTAGGTGTGTCCCATGGCGCGTCATTAGTTAGCCAACCAATTAACATTCCCTCAGGGGTTTCTTAGTTCTTCGTAGAGATCTGTACCACAGCAAAACCCTTAATAAATTATTAAGAATCATGTTTACACCTCAAATAATAATATAACTATGTAGCACTAGATACAAATAATAAAAAAAATAAAGAATAACGAAAAAAAAAGTTCTGTTTTCGCTCTGGATTGAACTGGGAACCTTTAGATTTCCAGTCTAAGGCTCTCCCAATTGAACTATTTCGGTTCATGTTTATCACTTCTTATCAAACTTTGGCTTAATTATTATTAAACAAGGTACAAGTAGAGGTCTGTAAAAGAAGCCACAGCAAATACCCTTAATAAATTATAAAGAATCATGTTTACACCCTAAATAATACTTTCTATTTAGCACTAGAAACGAATAATAAAAATAATAAAAAATAACGAAAAAAAAAGTTTGGCTTTCACCCTGGATTGAACTGGGAACCTTTAGATTTCCAGTCTAAGGCTCTCCCAATTGAACTATTTCGGTTCATGTTTATCACTTCTTATCAAACTTTGGCTTAATTATTATTAAATAGGGTACAAGTAGGTATACTCAAACCTAGGTACAATAAGAGCGCTATTTTAGGCTTCCACTTACGGACTCATGCTAGGTGTGTCCCATGGCGCGTCATTAGTTAGCCAACCAATTAACATTCCCTCAGGGGTTTCTTAGTTCTTCCTAGAGATCTGTACAAGAAGCCACAGCAAAACCCTTAATAAATTATGAAGAATCATGTTTACACCTCAAATAATAATATAACTATTTAGCACTAGATACAAATAATAAAAAAATTAAAAATAACGAAAAAAAAAGTTCTGTTTACGCTCTGGATTGAACTGGGAACCTTTAGATTTCCAGTCTAAGGCTCTCCCAATTGAACTATTTCGGTTCATGTTTATCACTTCTTATCAAACTTTGACTTAATTATTATTAAACAAGGTACAAGTAGAGGTCTGTACAAGAAGCCACAGCAAATACAATTAATAAATTATAAAGGATCATGTTTACACCCTAAATAATAGTTTAACTATTTAGCACTAGAAACGAATAATAAAAATAATAAAAAATAACGAAAAAAAAAGTTCTGCTTTCACCCTGGATTGAACTGGGGACCTTTAGATTTCCAGTCTAAATTTCTCCCAATTGAACTATTTCGGTTCATGTTTATCACTTCTTATCAAACTTTGGCTTAATTATTATTAAACAAGATACAAGTAGAGGTCTGTACAAGAAGCCAAAGCAAAACCCTTAATGAATTATGAAGAATCATGTTTACACCCCAAATAATAATTTAACTATGTAGCACTAAATACGAATAATAAAAATAATAAAAAATAACGACAAAAAGGTCTGCTTTCACCCTGGATTGAACTGGGGACCTTTAGATTTCCAGTCTAAGGCTCTCCCAATTGAACTATTTCGGTTCATGTTTATCACTTCTTATCAAACTTTGGCTTAATTATTATTAAACAAGGTACAAGTAGAGGTCTGTACAAGAAGCCACAGCAAATACACTTAATAAATTATAAAGAATCATGTTTACACCCTAAATAATAATTTAACTATTTAGCACTAGAAACGAATAATAAAAATAATAAAAAATAACGAAAAAAAAAGTTTGGCTTTCACCCTGGATTGAACTGGGGACCTTTAGATTTCCAGTCTAAGGCTCTCCCAATTGAACTATTTCGGTTCATGTTTATCACTTCTTATCAAACTTTGGCTTAATTATTATTAAACAAGGTACAAGTAGAGGTCTGTACAAGAAGCCACAGCAAATACCCTTAATAAATTATAAAGAATCATGTTTACACCCCAAATAATAATTTAACTATGTAGCACTAAATACGAATAATAAAAATAATAAAAAATAACGAAAAAAAAGTTTGGCTTTCACCCTGGATTGAACTGGGGACCTTTAGATTTCCAGTTTAAGGCTCTCCCAATTGAACTATTTCGGTTCATGTTTATCACTTTTTATCAAACTTTGGCTTAATTATTATTAAACAAGGTACAAGAAGAGGTCTGTACAAGAAGCCAAAGCAAAACCCTTAATGAATTATGAAGAATCATGTTTACACCCCAAATAATAATTTAACTATGTAGCACTAAATACAAATAATAAAAATAATAAAAAAATAACGAAAAAAAAGTTCTGCTTTCACTCTGGATTGAACTGGGGACTTTTAGATTTCCAGTCTAAGGCTCTCCCAATTGAACTATTTCGGTTCATGTTTATCACTTCTTATCAAACTTTGGCTTAATTATTATTAAATAGGGTACAAGCAGGTATACTCAAACCTAGGTACAATAAGAGCGCTATTTTAGGCTTCCACTTACGGACCCATGCTAGGTGTGTCCCATGGCGCGTCATTAGTTAGCCAACCAATTAACATTCCCTCAGGGGTTTCTTAGTTCTTCCTAGAGATCTGTACAAGAAGCCACAGCAAAACCCTTAATAAATTATGAAGAATCATGTTTACACCTCAAATAATAATATAACTATGTAGCACTAGATACAAACAATAAAAAAATTAAAAATAACGAAAAAAAAAGTTCTGTTTACGCTCTGGATTGAACTGGGAACCTTTAGATTTCCAGTCTAAGGCTCTCCCAATTGAACTTTTTCGGTTCATGTTTATCACTTCTTATCAAACTTTGGCTTAATTATTATTAAACAAGGTACAAGTAGAGGTCTGTACAAGAAGCCACAGCAAATACACTTAATAAATTATAAAGATTCATGTTTACACCCTAAATAATAATTTAACTATTTAGCACTAGAAACGAATAATAAAAATAATAAAAAATAACGAAAAAAAAAGTTTGGCTTTCACCCTGGATTGAACTGGGGACCTTTAGATTTCCAGTCTAAAGCTCTCCCAATTGAACTATTTCGGTTCATGTTTATCACTTCTTATCAAACTTTGGCTTAATTATTATTAAACAAGGTACAAGTAGAGGTCTGTACAAGAAGCCACAGCAAATACCCTTAATAAATTATAAAGAATCATGTTTACACCCCAAATAATAATTTAACTATGTAGCACTAAATACGAATAATAAAAATAATAAAAAATAACGAAAAAAAAGTTCTGCTTTCACCCTGGATTGAACTAGGGACCTTTAGATTTCCAGTCTAAGGCTCTCCCAATTGAACTATTTCGGTTCATGTTTATCACTTCTTATCAAACTTTGGCTTAATTATTATTAAACAAGGTACAAGTAGAGGTCTATACAAGAAGCCACAGCAAATACCCTTAATAAATTATAAAGAATCATGTTTACACCCCAAATAATAATTTAACTATTTAACACTAGAAACGAATAATAAAAATAATAAAAAATACCGAAATAAAAGTTTAGCTTTCACCCTGGATTGAACTGGGGACCTTTAGATTTCCAGTCTAAGGCTCTCCCAATTGAACTATTTCGGTTCATGTTTATCACTTCTTATCAAACTTTGGCTTAATTATTATTAAATAGGGTACAAGCAGGTATACTAAAACCTAGGTACAATAAGAGCGCTATTTTAGGCTTCCACTTACGGACCTATGCTAGGTGTGTCCCATGGCGCGTCATTAGTTAGCCAACCAATTAACATTCCCTCAGGGGTTTCTTAGTTCTTCCTAGAGATCTGTAGCTTAGCAAAACCCTTAATAAATTATTAAGAATCATGTTTACACCTCAAATAATAATATAGCTATGTAGCACTAGATACAAATATTTAAAAAAATAAAAAATAACGAAAAAAAAGTTCTGTTTTCGCTCTGGATTGAACTGGGAACCTTTAGATTTCCAGTCTAAGGCTCTCCCAATTGAACTATTTCGGTTCATGTTTATCACTTCTTATCAAACTTTGGCTTAATTATTATTAAACAAGATACAAGTAGAGGTCTGTACAAGAAGCCAAAGCAAAACCCTTAATGAATTATGAAGAATCATGTTTACACCCCAAATAATAATTTAACTATGTAGCACTAAATACGAATAATAAAAATAATAAAAAATAACGACAAAAAGGTCTGCTTTCACCCTGGATTGAACTGGGGACCTTTAGATTTCCAGTCTAAGGCTCTCCCAATTGAACTATTTCGGTTCATGTTTATCACTTCTTATCAAACTTTGGCTTAATTATTATTAAACAAGGTACAAGTAGAGGTCTGTACAAGAAGCCACAGCAAATACACTTAATAAATTATAAAGAATCATGTTTACACCCTAAATAATAATTTAACTATTTAGCACTAGAAACGAATAATAAAAATAATAAAAAATAACGAAAAAAAAGTTTGGCTTTCACCCTGGATTGAACTGGGGACCTTTAGATTTCCCGTCTAAGGCTCTCCCAATTGAACTATTTCGGTTCATGTTTATCACTTCTTATCAAACTTTGGCTTAATTATTATTAAACAAGGTACAAGTAGAGGTCTGTACAAGAAGCCACAGCAAATACCCTTAATAAATTATAAAGAATCATGTTTACACCCCAAATAATAATTTAACTATGTAGCACTAAATACGAATAATAAAAATAATAAAAAATAACGAAAAAAAAGTTCTGCTTTCACCCTGGATTGAACTAGGGACCTTTAGATTTCCAGTCTAAGGCTCTCCCAATTGAAATATTTCGGTTCATGTTTATCACTTCTTATCAAACTTTGGCTTAATTATTATTAAACAAGGTACAAGTAGAGGTCTATACAAGAAGCCACAGCAAATACCCTTAATAAATTATAAAGAATCATGTTTACACCCCAAATAATAATTTAACTATTTAGCACTAGAAACGAATAATAAAAATAATAAAAAATACCGAAATAAAAGTTTGGCTTTCACCCTGGATTGAACTGGGGACCTTTAGATTTCCAGTCTAAGGCTCTCCCAATTGAACTATTTCGGTTCATGTTTATCACTTCTTATCAAACTTTGGCTTAATTATTATTAAATAGGGTACAAGCAGGTATACTCAAACCTAGGTACAATAAGAGCGCTATTTTAGGCTTCCACTTACGGACCTATGCTAGGTGTGTCCCATAACGCGTCATTAGTTAGCCAACCAATTAACATTCCCTCAGGGGTTTCTTAGTTCTTCCTAGAGATCTGTAGCACAGCAAAACCCTTAATAAATTATTAAGAATCATGTTTACACCTCAAATAATAATATAGCTATGTAGCACTAGATACAAATATTAAAAAAAATAAAAAATAACGAAAAAAAAGTTCTGTTTTCGCTCTGGATTGAACTGGGAACCTTTAGATTTCCAGTCTAAGTCTCTCCCAATTGAACTATTTCGGTTCATGTTTATCACTTCTTATCAAACTTTGGCTTAATTATTATTAAACAAGGTACAAGTAGAGGTCTGTACAAGAAGCCACAGCAAATACCCTTAATAAATTATAAAGAATCATGTTTACACCTTAAATAATAATTTAACTATTTAGCACTAGAAACGAATAATAAAAATAATAAAAAATAACGAAAAAAAAGTTTGGCTTTCACCCTGGATTGAACTGGGGACCTTTAGATTTCCAGTTTAAGGCTCTCCCAATTGAACTATTTCGGTTCATGTTTATCACTTTTTATCAAACTTTGGCTTAATTATTATTAAACAAGGTACAAGAAGAGGTCTGTACAAGAAGCCAAAGCAAAACCCTTAATGAATTATGAAGAATCATGTTTACACCCCAAATAATAATTTAACTATGTAGCACTAAATACGAATAATAAAAATAATAAAAAAATAACGAAAAAAAAGTTCTGCTTTCACTCTGGATTGAACTGGGGACTTTTAGATTTCCAGTCTAAGGCTCTCCCAATTGAACTATTTCGGTTCATGTTTATCACTTCTTATCAAACTTTGGCTTAATTATTATTAAATAGGGTACAAGCAGGTATACTCAAACCTAGGTACAATAAGAGCGCTATTTTAGGCTTCCACTTACGGACCCATGCTAGGTGTGTCCCATGGCGCGTCATTAGTTAGCCAACCAATTAACATTCCCTCAGGGGTTTCTTAGTTCTTCCTAGAGATCTGTACAAGAAGCCACAGCAAAACCCTTAATAAATTATGAAGAATCATGTTTACACCTCAAATAATAATATAACTATGTAGCACTAGATACAAATAATAAAAAAATTAAAAATAACGAAAAAAAAAAGTTCTGTTTACGCTCTGGATTGAACTTGGAACCTTTAGATTTCCAGTCTAAGGCTCTACCAATTGAACTATTTCGGTTCATGTTTATCACTTCTTATCAAACTTTGGCTTAATTATTATTAAACAAGGTACAAGTAGAGGTCTGTACAAGAAGCCACAGCAAATACACTTAATAAATTATAAAGGATCATGTTTACACCCTAAATAATAATTTAACTATTTAGCAATAGAAACGAATAATAAAAATAATAAAAAATAACGAAAAAAAAAGTTTGGCTTTCACCCTGGATTGAACTGGGGACCTTTAGATTTCCAGTCTAAGGCTCTCCCAATTGAACTATTTCGGTTCATGTTTATCAATTCTTATCAAACTTTGGCTTAATTATTATTAAACAAGGTACAAGTAGAGGTCTGTACAAAAAGAAAAAGCAAAACCCTTAATGAATTATAAAGAATCATGTTTACACCCCAAATAATAATTTAACTATTTAGCACTAGAAACGATTAATAAAAATAATAAAAAATACCGAAAAAAAAGTTCTGCTTTCACCCTGGAATGAACTAGGGACTTTTAGATTTCCAGTCTAAGGCTCTCCCAATTGAACTATTTCGGTTCATGTTTATCACTTCTTATCAAACTTTGGCTTAATTATTATTAAACAAGGTACAAGTAGAGGTCTGTACAAGAAGCCACAGCAAATACCCTTAATAAATTATAAAGAATCATGTTTACACCCCAAATAATAATTTAACTATTTAGCACTAGAAACGAATAATAAAAATAATAAAAAATACCGAAAAAAAAGTTTGGCTTTCACCCTGGATTGAACTGGGGACCTTTAGATTTCCAGTCTAAGGCTCTCCCAATTGAACTATTTCGGTTCATGTTTATCACTTCTTATCAAACTTTGGCTTAATTATTATTAAATAGGGTACAAGCAGGTATACTCAAACCTAGGTACAATAAGAGCGCTATTTTAGGCTTCCACTTACGGACCCATGTTAGGTGTGTCCCATGGCGCGTCATTAGTTAGCCAACCAATTAACATTCCCTCAGGGGTTTCTTAGTTCTTCCTAGAGATCTGTACCACAGCAAAACCCTTAATAAATTATTAAGAATCATGTTTACACCTCAAATAATAATATAACTATGTAGCACTAGATACAAATAATAAAAATAAAAAAAAATAACGAAAAAAAAAGTTGTGTTTTCACCCTGGATTGAACTGGGGACCTTTAGATTTCCAGTCTAAGGCTCTCCCAATTGAACTATTTCGGTTCATGTTTATCACGTCTTATCAAACTTTGGCTTAATTATTATTAAAGAAGGTACAAGTAGAGGTCTGTACAAGAAGCCACAGCAAATACTCTTAATAAATTATAAAGAATCATGTTTACACCCTAAATAATAATTTAACTATTTAGCACTAGAAACGAATAATAAAAATAATAAAAAATAACGAAAAAAAAAGTTTGGCTTTCACCCTGGATTGAACTGGGGACCTTTAGATTTCCAGTCTAAGGCTCTCCCAATTGAACTATTTCGGTTCATGTTTATCACTTTTTATCAAACTTTGGCTTAATTATTATTAAACAAGGTACAAGTAGAGGTCTGTACAAGAAGCCAAAGCAAAACCCTTAATGAATTATGAAGAATCATGTTTACACCACAAATAAAAATTTAACTATGTAGCACTAAATATGAATAATAAAAATAATAAAAAATAACGAAAAAAATGTTCTGCTTTCACCCTGGATTGAACTGGAGACCTTTAGATTTCCAGTCTAAGGCTCTCCCAATTGAACTATTTCGGTTCATGTTTATCACTTCTTATCAAACTTTGGCTTAATTATTATTAAACAAGGTACAAGTAGAGATCTGTACAAGAAGCCACAGCAAATACCCTTAATAAATTATAAAGAATCATGTTTACACCTTAAATAATAATTTAACTATTTAGCACTAGAAACGAATAATAAAAATAATAAAAAATAACGAAAAAAAAGTTTGGCTTTCACCCTGGATTGAACTGGGGACCTTTAGATTTCCAGTCTAAGGCTCTCCCAATTGAACTATTTCGGTTCATGTTTATCACTTCTTATCAAACTTTGGCTTAATTATTATTAAACAAGGTACAAGTAGAGGTCTGTACAAGAAGCCACAGCAAATACCCTTAATAAATTATAAAGAATCATGTTTACACCTTAAATAATAATTTAACTATTTAGCACTAGAAACGAATAATAAAAATAATAAAAAATAACGAAAAAAAAGTTTGGCTTTCACCCTGGATTGAACTGGGGACCTTTAGATTTCCAGTTTAAGGCTCTCCCAATTGAACTATTTCGGTTCATGTTTATCACTTTTTATCAAACTTTGGCTTAATTATTATTAAACAAGGTACAAGAAGAGGTCTGTACAAGAAGCCAAAGCAAAACCCTTAATGAATTATGAAGAATCATGTTTACACCCCAAATAATAATTTAACTATGTAGCACTAAATACGAATAATAAAAATAATAAAAAAATAACGAAAAAAAAGTTCTGCTTTCACTCTGGATTGAACTGGGGACTTTTAGATTTCCAGTCTAAGGCTCTCCCAATTGAACTATTTCGGTTCATGTTTATCACTTCTTATCAAACTTTGGCTTAATTATTATTAAATAGGGTACAAGCAGGTATACTCAAACCTAGGTACAATAAGAGCGCTATTTTAGGCTTCCACTTACGGACCCATGCTAGGTGTGTCCCATGGCGCGTCATTAGTTAGCCAACCAATTAACATTCCCTCAGGGGTTTCTTAGTTCTTCCTAGAGATCTGTACAAGAAGCCACAGCAAAACCCTTAATAAATTATGAAGAATCATGTTTACACCTCAAATAATAATATAACTATGTAGCACTAGATACAAATAATAAAAAAATTAAAAATAACGAAAAAAAAAAGTTCTGTTTACGCTCTGGATTGAACTTGGAACCTTTAGATTTCCAGTCTAAGGCTCTACCAATTGAACTATTTCGGTTCATGTTTATCACTTCTTATCAAACTTTGGCTTAATTATTATTAAACAAGGTACAAGTAGAGGTCTGTACAAGAAGCCACAGCAAATACACTTAATAAATTATAAAGGATCATGTTTACACCCTAAATAATAATTTAACTATTTAGCAATAGAAACGAATAATAAAAATAATAAAAAATAACGAAAAAAAAAGTTTGGCTTTCACCCTGGATTGAACTGGGGACCTTTAGATTTCCAGTCTAAGGCTCTCCCAATTGAACTATTTCGGTTCATGTTTATCAATTCTTATCAAACTTTGGCTTAATTATTATTAAACAAGGTACAAGTAGAGGTCTGTACAAAAAGAAAAAGCAAAACCCTTAATGAATTATAAAGAATCATGTTTACACCCCAAATAATAATTTAACTATTTAGCACTAGAAACGAATAATAAAAATAATAAAAAATACCGAAAAAAAAGTTCTGCTTTCACCCTGGAATGAACTAGGGACTTTTAGATTTCCAGTCTAAGGCTCTCCCAATTGAACTATTTCGGTTCATGTTTATCACTTCTTATCAAACTTTGGCTTAATTATTATTAAACAAGGTACAAGTAGAGGTCTGTACAAGAAGCCACAGCAAATACCCTTAATAAATTATAAAGAATCATGTTTACACCCCAAATAATAATTTAACTATTTAGCACTAGAAACGAATAATAAAAATAATAAAAAATACCGAAAAAAAAGTTTGGCTTTCACCCTGGATTGAACTGGGGACCTTTAGATTTCCAGTCTAAGGCTCTCCCAATTGAACTATTTCGGTTCATGTTTATCACTTCTTATCAAACTTTGGCTTAATTATTATTAAATAGGGTACAAGCAGGTATACTCAAACCTAGGTACAATAAGAGCGCTATTTTAGGCTTCCACTTACGGACCCATGTTAGGTGTGTCCCATGGCGCGTCATTAGTTAGCCAACCAATTAACATTCCCTCAGGGGTTTCTTAGTTCTTCCTAGAGATCTGTACCACAGCAAAACCCTTAATAAATTATTAAGAATCATGTTTACACCTCAAATAATAATATAACTATGTAGCACTAGATACAAATAATAAAAATAAAAAAAAATAACGAAAAAAAAAGTTGTGTTTTCACCCTGGATTGAACTGGGGACCTTTAGATTTCCAGTCTAAGGCTCTCCCAATTGAACTATTTCGGTTCATGTTTATCACGTCTTATCAAACTTTGGCTTAATTATTATTAAAGAAGGTACAAGTAGAGGTCTGTACAAGAAGCCACAGCAAATACTCTTAATAAATTATAAAGAATCATGTTTACACCCTAAATAATAATTTAACTATTTAGCACTAGAAACGAATAATAAAAATAATAAAAAATAACGAAAAAAAAAGTTTGGCTTTCACCCTGGATTGAACTGGGGACCTTTAGATTTCCAGTCTAAGGCTCTCCCAATTGAACTATTTCGGTTCATGTTTATCACTTTTTATCAAACTTTGGCTTAATTATTATTAAACAAGGTACAAGTAGAGGTCTGTACAAGAAGCCAAAGCAAAACCCTTAATGAATTATGAAGAATCATGTTTACACCACAAATAAAAATTTAACTATGTAGCACTAAATATGAATAATAAAAATAATAAAAAATAACGAAAAAAATGTTCTGCTTTCACCCTGGATTGAACTGGAGACCTTTAGATTTCCAGTCTAAGGCTCTCCCAATTGAACTATTTCGGTTCATGTTTATCACTTCTTATCAAACTTTGGCTTAATTATTATTAAACAAGGTACAAGTAGAGATCTGTACAAGAAGCCACAGCAAATACCCTTAATAAATTATAAAGAATCATGTTTACACCTTAAATAATAATTTAACTATTTAGCACTAGAAACGAATAATAAAAATAATAAAAAATAACGAAAAAAAAGTTTGGCTTTCACCCTGGATTGAACTGGGGACCTTTAGATTTCCAGTCTAAGGCTCTCCCAATTGAACTATTTCGGTTCATGTTTATCACTTTTTATCAAACTTTGGCTTAATTATTATTAAACAAGGAACAAGTAGAGGTCTGTACAAGAAGCCAAAGCAAAACCCTTAATGAATTATGAAGAATCATGTTTACACCCCAAATAATAATTTAACTATGTAGCACTAAATACGAATAATAAAAATAATAAAAAAATAACGAAAAAAAGTTCTGTTTTCACTCTGGATTGAACTGGGGACTTTTAGATTTCCAGTCTAAGGCTCTCACAATTGAACTATTTCGGTTCATGTTTATCACTTCTTATCAAACTTTGGCTTAATTATTATTAAATAGGGTACAAGCAGGTATACTCAAACCTAGGTACAATAAGAGCGCTATTTTAGGCTTCCACTTACGGACCCATGCTAGGTGTGTCCCATGGCGCGTCATTAGTTAGCCAACCAATTAACATTCCCTCAGGGGTTTCTTAGTTCTTCCTAGAGATCTGTACAAGAAGCCACAGCAAAACCCTTAATAAATTATGAAGAATCATGTTTACACCTCAAATAATAATATAACTATGTAGCACTAGATACAAATAATAAAAAAATTAAAAATAACGAAAAAAAAAGTTCTGTTTTCGCTCTGGATTGAACTGGGAACCTTTAGATTTCCAGTCTAAGGCTCTCCCAATTGAACTATTTCAGTTCATGTTTATCACTTCTTATCAAACTTTGGCTTAATTATTATTAAACAAGGAACAAGTAGAGGTCTGTACAAGAAGCCAAAGCAAAACCCTTAATAAATTATTAAGAATCATGTTTACACCCCAAATAATAATTTAACTATGTAGCATTAATACGAATAATAAAAATAATAAAAAATAACGAAAAAAAAGTTCTGCTTTCACCCTGGATTGAACTGGGGACCTTTAGATTTCCAGTCTAAGGCTCTCCCAATTGAACTATTTCAGTTCATGTTTATCACTTCTTATCAAACTTTGGCTTAATTATTATTAAACAAGGAACAAGTAGAGGTCTGTACAAGAAGCCAAAGCAAAACCCTTAATAAATTATTAAGAATCATGTTTACACCTCAAATAATAATATAGCTATGTAGTACTAGATACAAATATTTAAAATAATAAAAAATAACGAAAAAAAAGTTTGGCTTTCACCCTGGATTGAACTGGGGACCTTTAGATTTCCAGTCTAAGGCTCTCCCAATTGAACTATTTCGGTTCATGTTTATCACTTCTTATCAAACTTTGGCTTAATTATTATTAAACAAGGTACAAGTAGAGGTCTGTACAAGAAGCCAAAGCAAAACCCTTAATGAATTATGAAGAATCATGTTTACACCCCAAATAATAATTTAACTATGTAGCATTAATACGAATAATAAAAATAATAAAAAATAACGAAAAAAAAGTTCTGCTTTCACCCTGGATTGAACTGGGGACCTTTAGATTTCCAGTCTAAGGCTCTCCCAATTGAACTATTTCAGTTCATGTTTATCACTTCTTATCAAACTTTGGCTTAATTATTATTAAACAAGGTACAAGTAGAGGTCTGTACAATAATCGAAAGCAAAACCCTTAATGAATTATGAAGAATCATGTTTACACCCCAAATAATAATTTAACTATGTAGCACTAAATACGAATAATAAAAATAATAAAAAATAACGAAAAAAAAGTTCTGCTTTCACCCTGGATTGAACTAGGGACCTTTAGATTTCCAGTCTAAGGCTCTCCCAATTGAACTATTTCGGTTCATGTTTATCACTTCTTATCAAACTTTGGCTTAATTATTATTAAACAAGGTACAAGTAGAGGTCTGTACAAGAAGCCACAGCAAATACCCTTAATAAATTATAAAGAATCGTGTTTACACCCCATATAATAATTTAACTATTTAGCACTAGAAACGAATAATAAAAATAATAAAAAATACCGAAAAAAAAGTTTGGCTTTCACCCTGGATTGAACTGGGGAGCTTTAGATTTCCAGTCTAAGGCTCTCCCAATTGAACTATTTCGGTTCATGTTTATCACTTCTTATCAAACTTTGGCATAATTATTATTAAACAAGGTACAAGTAGAGGTCTGTAGAAGAAGCCAAAGCAAAACCCTTAATGAATTATGAAGAATCATGTTTACACCCCAAATAATAATTTAACTATGTAGCACTAAATACGAATAATAAAAATAATAAAAAATAACCAAAAAAAAGTTCTGCTTTCACCCTGGATTGAACTGGGGACCTTTAGATTTCCAGTCTAAGGCTCTTCCAATTGAACTATTTCGGTTCATGTTTATCACTTCTTATCAAACTTTGGCTTAATTATTATTAAACAAGATACAAGTAGAGGTCTGTACAAGAAGCCAAAGCAAAACCCTTAATGAATTATGAAGAATCATGTTTACACCCCAAATAATAATTTAACTATGTAGCACTAAATACGAATAATAAAAATAATAAAAAATAACGAAAAAAAAGTTCTGCTTTCACCCTGGATTGAACTAGGGACCTTTAGATTTCCAGTCTAAGGCTCTCCCAATTGAACTATTTCGGTTCATGTTTATCACTTCTTATCAAACTTTGGCTTAATTATTATTAAACAAGGTACAAGTAGAGGTCTATACAAGAAGCCACAGCAAATACCCTTAATAAATTAAAAAGAATCATGTTTACACCCCAAATAATAATTTAACTATTTAGCACTAGAAACGAATAATAAAAATAATAAAAAATACCGAAATAAAAGTTTGGCTTTCACCCTGGATTGAACTGGGGACCTTTAGATTTCCAGTCTAAGGCTCTCCCAATTGAACTATTTCGGTTCATGTTTATCACTTCTTATCAAACTTTGGCTTAATTATTATTAAATAGGGTACAAGCAGGTATACTCAAACCTAGGTACAATAAGAGCGCTATTTTAGGCTTCCACTTACGGACCTATGCTAGGTGTGTCCCATGGCGCGTCATTAGTTAGCCAACCAATTAACATTCCCTCAGGGGTTTCTTAGTTCTTCCTAGAGATCTGTAGCACAGCAAAACCCTTAATAAATTATTAAGAATCATGTTTACACCTCAAATAATAATATAGCTATGTAGCACTAGATACAAATATTTAAAAAAATAAAAAATAACGAAAAAAAAGTTCTGTTTTCGCTCTGGATTGAACTGGGAACCTTTAGATTTCCAGTCTAAGGCTCTCCCAATTGAACTATTTCGGTTCATGTTTATCACTTCTTATCAAACTTTGGCTTAATTATTATTAAACAAGATACAAGTAGAGGTCTGTACAAGAAGCCAAAGCAAAACCCTTAATGAATTATGAAGAATCATGTTTACACCCCAAATAATAATTTAACTATGTAGCACTAGAAACGAATAATAAAAATAATAAAAAATAATGAAAAAAAAAGTTTGGCTTTCACCCTGGATTGAACTGGGGACCTTTAGATTTCCAGTCTAAGGCTCTCCCAATTGAACTATTTCGGTTCATGTTTATCACTTCTTATCAAACTTTGGCTTAATTATTATTAAACAAGGTACAAGTAGAGGTCTGTACAAGAAGCCACAGCAAATACACTTAATAGATTATAAAGAATCATGTTTACACCCTAAATAATAATTTAACTATTTAGCACTAGAAACGAATAATAAAAATAATAAAAAATAATGAAAAAAAAAGTTTGGCTTTCACCCTGGATTGAACTGGGGACCTTTAGATTTCCAGTCTAAGGCTCTCCCAATTGAACTATTTCGGTTCATGTTTATCACTTCTTATCAAACTTTGGCTTAATTATTATTAAACAAGGTACAAGTAGAGGTCTGTACAAGAAGCCACAGCAAATACCCTTAATAAATTATAAAGAATCATGTTTACACCCCAAATAATAATTTAACTATGTAGCACTAAATACGAATAATAAAAATAATAAAAAATAACGAAAAAAAAGTTCTGCTTTCACCCTGGATTGAACTAGGGACCTTTAGATTTCCAGTCTAAGGCTCTCCCAATTGAAATATTTCGGTTCATGTTTATCACTTCTTATCAAACTTTGGCTTAATTATTATTAAACAAGGTACAAGTAGAGGTCTATACAAGAAGCCACAGCAAATACCCTTAATAAATTATAAAGAATCATGTTTACACCCCAAATAATAATTTAACTATTTAGCACTAGAAACGAATAATAAAAATAATAAAAAATACCGAAATAAAAGTTTGGCTTTCACCCTGGATTGAACTGGGGACCTTTAGATTTCCAGTCTAAGGCTCTCCCAATTGAACTATTTCGGTTCATGTTTATCACTTCTTATCAAACTTTGGCTTAATTATTATTAAATAGGGTACAAGCAGGTATACTCAAACCTAGGTACAATAAGAGCGCTATTTTAGGCTTCCACTTACGGACCTATGCTAGGTGTGTCCCATGGCGCGTCATTAGTTAGCCAACCAATTAACATTCCCTCAGGGGTTTCTTAGTTCTTCCTAGAGATCTGTAGCACAGCAAAACCCTTAATAAATTATTAAGAATCATGTTTACACCTCAAATAATAATATAGCTATGTAGCACTAGACACAAATATTAAAAAAAATAAAAAATAACGAAAAAAAAGTTCTGTTTTCGCTCTGGATTGAACTGGGAACCTTTAGATTTCCAGTCTAAGGCTCTCCCAATTGAACTATTTCGGTTCATGTTTATCACGTCTTATCAAACTTTGGCTTAATTATTATTAAAGAAGGTACAAGTAGAGGTCTGTACAAGAAGCCACAGCAAATACTCTTAATAAATTATAAAGAATCATGTTTACACCCTAAATAATAATTTAACTATTTAGCACTAGAAACGAATAATAAAAATAATAAAAAATAACGAAAAAAAAAGTTTGGCTTTCACCCTGGATTGAACTGGGGACCTTTAGATTTCCAGTCTAAGGCTCTCCCAATTGAACTATTTCGGTTCATGTTTATCACTTTTTATCAAACTTTGGCTTAATTATTATTAAACAAGGTACAAGTAGAGGTCTGTACAAGAAGCCAAAGCAAAACCCTTAATGAATTATGAAGAATCATGTTTACACCACAAATAAAAATTTAACTATGTAGCACTAAATATGAATAATAAAAATAATAAAAAATAACGAAAAAAATGTTCTGCTTTCACCCTGGATTGAACTGGAGACCTTTAGATTTCCAGTCTAAGGCTCTCCCAATTGAACTATTTCGGTTCATGTTTATCACTTTTTATCAAACTTTGGCTTAATTATTATTAAACAAGGAACAAGTAGAGGTCTGTACAAGAAGCCAAAGCAAAACCCTTAATGAATTATGAAGAATCATGTTTACACCACAAATAAAAATTTAACTATGTAGCACTAAATATGAATAATAAAAATAATAAAAAATAACGAAAAAAATGTTCTGCTTTCACCCTGGATTGAACTGGAGACCTTTAGATTTCCAGTCTAAGGCTCTCCCAATTGAACTATTTCGGTTCATGTTTATCACTTCTTATCAAACTTTGGCTTAATTATTATTAAACAAGGTACAAGTAGAGGTCTATACAAGAAGCCACAGCAAATACCCTTAATAAATTATAAAGAATCATGTTTACACCCCAAATAATAATTTAACTATTTAGCACTAGAAACGAATAATAAAAATAATAAAAAATACCGAAATAAAAGTTTGGCTTTCACCCTGGATTGAACTGGGGACCTTTAGATTTCCAGTCTAAGGCTCTCCCAATTGAACTATTTCGGTTCATGTTTATCACTTCTTATCAAACTTTGGCTTAATTATTATTAAATAGGGTACAAGCAGGTATACTCAAACCTAGGTACAATAAGAGCGCTATTTTAGGCTTCCACTTACGGACCTATGCTAGGTGTGTCCCATGGCGCGTCATTAGTTAGCCAACCAATTAACATTCCCTCAGGGGTTTCTTAGTTCTTCCTAGAGATCTGTAGCACAGCAAAACCCTTAATAAATTATTAAGAATCATGTTTACACCTCAAATAATAATATAGCTATGTAGCACTAGATACAAATATTTAAAAAAATAAAAAATAACGAAAAAAAAGTTCTGTTTTCGCTCTGGATTGAACTGGGAACCTTTAGATTTCCAGTCTAAGGCTCTCCCAATTGAACTATTTCGGTTCATGTTTATCACTTCTTATCAAACTTTGGCTTAATTATTATTAAACAAGATACAAGTAGAGGTCTGTACAAGAAGCCAAAGCAAAACCCTTAATGAATTATGAAGAATCATGTTTACACCCCAAATAATAATTTAACTATGTAGCACTAGAAACGAATAATAAAAATAATAAAAAATAATGAAAAAAAAAGTTTGGCTTTCACCCTGGATTGAACTGGGGACCTTTAGATTTCCAGTCTAAGGCTCTCCCAATTGAACTATTTCGGTTCATGTTTATCACTTCTTATCAAACTTTGGCTTAATTATTATTAAACAAGGTACAAGTAGAGGTCTGTACAAGAAGCCACAGCAAATACACTTAATAGATTATAAAGAATCATGTTTACACCCTAAATAATAATTTAACTATTTAGCACTAGAAACGAATAATAAAAATAATAAAAAATAATGAAAAAAAAAGTTTGGCTTTCACCCTGGATTGAACTGGGGACCTTTAGATTTCCAGTCTAAGGCTCTCCCAATTGAACTATTTCGGTTCATGTTTATCACTTCTTATCAAACTTTGGCTTAATTATTATTAAACAAGGTACAAGTAGAGGTCTGTACAAGAAGCCACAGCAAATACCCTTAATAAATTATAAAGAATCATGTTTACACCCCAAATAATAATTTAACTATGTAGCACTAAATACGAATAATAAAAATAATAAAAAATAACGAAAAAAAAGTTCTGCTTTCACCCTGGATTGAACTAGGGACCTTTAGATTTCCAGTCTAAGGCTCTCCCAATTGAAATATTTCGGTTCATGTTTATCACTTCTTATCAAACTTTGGCTTAATTATTATTAAACAAGGTACAAGTAGAGGTCTATACAAGAAGCCACAGCAAATACCCTTAATAAATTATAAAGAATCATGTTTACACCCCAAATAATAATTTAACTATTTAGCACTAGAAACGAATAATAAAAATAATAAAAAATACCGAAATAAAAGTTTGGCTTTCACCCTGGATTGAACTGGGGACCTTTAGATTTCCAGTCTAAGGCTCTCCCAATTGAACTATTTCGGTTCATGTTTATCACTTCTTATCAAACTTTGGCTTAATTATTATTAAATAGGGTACAAGCAGGTATACTCAAACCTAGGTACAATAAGAGCGCTATTTTAGGCTTCCACTTACGGACCTATGCTAGGTGTGTCCCATGGCGCGTCATTAGTTAGCCAACCAATTAACATTCCCTCAGGGGTTTCTTAGTTCTTCCTAGAGATCTGTAGCACAGCAAAACCCTTAATAAATTATTAAGAATCATGTTTACACCTCAAATAATAATATAGCTATGTAGCACTAGACACAAATATTAAAAAAAATAAAAAATAACGAAAAAAAAGTTCTGTTTTCGCTCTGGATTGAACTGGGAACCTTTAGATTTCCAGTCTAAGGCTCTCCCAATTGAACTATTTCGGTTCATGTTTATCACGTCTTATCAAACTTTGGCTTAATTATTATTAAAGAAGGTACAAGTAGAGGTCTGTACAAGAAGCCACAGCAAATACTCTTAATAAATTATAAAGAATCATGTTTACACCCTAAATAATAATTTAACTATTTAGCACTAGAAACGAATAATAAAAATAATAAAAAATAACGAAAAAAAAAGTTTGGCTTTCACCCTGGATTGAACTGGGGACCTTTAGATTTCCAGTCTAAGGCTCTCCCAATTGAACTATTTCGGTTCATGTTTATCACTTTTTATCAAACTTTGGCTTAATTATTATTAAACAAGGTACAAGTAGAGGTCTGTACAAGAAGCCAAAGCAAAACCCTTAATGAATTATGAAGAATCATGTTTACACCACAAATAAAAATTTAACTATGTAGCACTAAATATGAATAATAAAAATAATAAAAAATAACGAAAAAAATGTTCTGCTTTCACCCTGGATTGAACTGGGGACCTTTAGATTTCCAGTCTAAGGCTCTCCCAATTGAACTATTTCGGTTCATGTTTATCACTTCTTATCAAACTTTGGCTTAATTATTATTAAACAAGGTACAAGTAGAGGTCTATACAAGAAGCCACAGCAAATACCCTTAATAAATTATAAAGAATCATGTTTACACCCCAAATAATAATTTAACTATTTAGCACTAGAAACGAATAATAAAAATAATAAAAAATACCGAAATAAAAGTTTGGCTTTCACCCTGGATTGAACTGGGGACCTTTAGATTTCCAGTCTAAGGCTCTCCCAATTGAACTATTTCGGTTCATGTTTATCACTTCTTATCAAACTTTGGCTTAATTATTATTAAATAGGGTACAAGCAGGTATACTCAAACCTAGGTACAATAAGAGCGCTATTTTAGGCTTCCACTTACGGACCTATGCTAGGTGTGTCCCATGGCGCGTCATTAGTTAGCCAACCAATTAACATTCCCTCAGGGGTTTCTTAGTTCTTCCTAGAGATCTGTAGCACAGCAAAACCCTTAATAAATTATTAAGAATCATGTTTACACCTCAAATAATAATATAGCTATGTAGCACTAGATACAAATATTTAAAAAAATAAAAAATAACGAAAAAAAAGTTCTGTTTTCGCTCTGGATTGAACTGGGAACCTTTAGATTTCCAGTCTAAGGCTCTCCCAATTGAACTATTTCGGTTCATGTTTATCACTTCTTATCAAACTTTGGCTTAATTATTATTAAACAAGATACAAGTAGAGGTCTGTACAAGAAGCCAAAGCAAAACCCTTAATGAATTATGAAGAATCATGTTTACACCCCAAATAATAATTTAACTATGTAGCACTAGAAACGAATAATAAAAATAATAAAAAATAATGAAAAAAAAAGTTTGGCTTTCACCCTGGATTGAACTGGGGACCTTTAGATTTCCAGTCTAAGGCTCTCCCAATTGAACTATTTCGGTTCATGTTTATCACTTCTTATCAAACTTTGGCTTAATTATTATTAAACAAGGTACAAGTAGAGGTCTGTACAAGAAGCCACAGCAAATACACTTAATAGATTATAAAGAATCATGTTTACACCCTAAATAATAATTTAACTATTTAGCACTAGAAACGAATAATAAAAATAATAAAAAATAATGAAAAAAAAAGTTTGGCTTTCACCCTGGATTGAACTGGGGACCTTTAGATTTCCAGTCTAAGGCTCTCCCAATTGAACTATTTCGGTTCATGTTTATCACTTCTTATCAAACTTTGGCTTAATTATTATTAAACAAGGTACAAGTAGAGGTCTGTACAAGAAGCCACAGCAAATACCCTTAATAAATTATAAAGAATCATGTTTACACCCCAAATAATAATTTAACTATGTAGCACTAAATACGAATAATAAAAATAATAAAAAATAACGAAAAAAAAGTTCTGCTTTCACCCTGGATTGAACTAGGGACCTTTAGATTTCCAGTCTAAGGCTCTCCCAATTGAAATATTTCGGTTCATGTTTATCACTTCTTATCAAACTTTGGCTTAATTATTATTAAACAAGGTACAAGTAGAGGTCTATACAAGAAGCCACAGCAAATACCCTTAATAAATTATAAAGAATCATGTTTACACCCCAAATAATAATTTAACTATTTAGCACTAGAAACGAATAATAAAAATAATAAAAAATACCGAAATAAAAGTTTGGCTTTCACCCTGGATTGAACTGGGGACCTTTAGATTTCCAGTCTAAGGCTCTCCCAATTGAACTATTTCGGTTCATGTTTATCACTTCTTATCAAACTTTGGCTTAATTATTATTAAATAGGGTACAAGCAGGTATACTCAAACCTAGGTACAATAAGAGCGCTATTTTAGGCTTCCACTTACGGACCTATGCTAGGTGTGTCCCATGGCGCGTCATTAGTTAGCCAACCAATTAACATTCCCTCAGGGGTTTCTTAGTTCTTCCTAGAGATCTGTAGCACAGCAAAACCCTTAATAAATTATTAAGAATCATGTTTACACCTCAAATAATAATATAGCTATGTAGCACTAGACACAAATATTAAAAAAAATAAAAAATAACGAAAAAAAAGTTCTGTTTTCGCTCTGGATTGAACTGGGAACCTTTAGATTTCCAGTCTAAGGCTCTCCCAATTGAACTATTTCGGTTCATGTTTATCACGTCTTATCAAACTTTGGCTTAATTATTATTAAAGAAGGTACAAGTAGAGGTCTGTACAAGAAGCCACAGCAAATACTCTTAATAAATTATAAAGAATCATGTTTACACCCTAAATAATAATTTAACTATTTAGCACTAGAAACGAATAATAAAAATAATAAAAAATAACGAAAAAAAAAGTTTGGCTTTCACCCTGGATTGAACTGGGGACCTTTAGATTTCCAGTCTAAGGCTCTCCCAATTGAACTATTTCGGTTCATGTTTATCACTTTTTATCAAACTTTGGCTTAATTATTATTAAACAAGGTACAAGTAGAGGTCTGTACAAGAAGCCAAAGCAAAACCCTTAATGAATTATGAAGAATCATGTTTACACCACAAATAAAAATTTAACTATGTAGCACTAAATATGAATAATAAAAATAATAAAAAATAACGAAAAAAATGTTCTGCTTTCACCCTGGATTGAACTGGAGACCTTTAGATTTCCAGTCTAAGGCTCTCCCAATTGAACTATTTCGGTTCATGTTTATCACTTTTTATCAAACTTTGGCTTAATTATTATTAAACAAGGAACAAGTAGAGGTCTGTACAAGAAGCCAAAGCAAAACCCTTAATGAATTATGAAGAATCATGTTTACACCACAAATAAAAATTTAACTATGTAGCACTAAATATGAATAATAAAAATAATAAAAAATAACGAAAAAAATGTTCTGCTTTCACCCTGGATTGAACTGGAGACCTTTAGATTTCCAGTCTAAGGCTCTCCCAATTGAACTATTTCGGTTCATGTTTATCACTTCTTATCAAACTTTGGCTTAATTATTATTAAACAAGGTACAAGTAGAGGTCTGTACAAGAAGCCACAGCAAATACCCTTAATAAATTATAAAGAATCATGTTTACACCTTAAATAATAATTTAACTATTTAGCACTAGAAACGAATAATAAAAATAATAAAAAATAACGAAAAAAAAGTTTGGCTTTCACCCTGGATTGAACTGGGGACCTTTAGATTTCCAGTCTAAGGCTCTCCCAATTGAACTATTTCGGTTCATGTTTATCACTTTTTATCAAACTTTGGCTTAATTATTATTAAACAAGGAACAAGTAGAGGTCTGTACAAGAAGGCAAAGCAAAACCCTTAATGAATTAGAAAGAATCATGTTTACACCCCAAATAATAATTTAACTATGTAGCACTAAATACGAATAATAAAAATAATAAAAAAATAACGAAAAAAAGTTCTGTTTTCACTCTGGATTGAACTGGGGACTTTTAGATTTCCAGTCTAAGGCTCTCACAATTGAACTATTTCGGTTCATGTTTATCACTTCTTATCAAACTTTGGCTTAATTATTATTAAATAGGGTACAAGCAGGTATACTCAAACCTAGGTACAATAAGAGCGCTATTTTAGGCTTCCACTTACGGACCCATGCTAGGTGTGTCCCATGGCGCGTCATTAGTTAGCCAACCAATTAACATTCCCTCAGGGGTTTCTTAGTTCTTCCTAGAGATCTGTACAAGAAGCCACAGCAAAACCCTTAATAAATTATGAAGAATCATGTTTACACCTCAAATAATAATATAACTATGTAGCACTAGATACAAATAATAAAAAAATTAAAAATAACGAAAAAAAAAAAGTTCTGTTTACGCTCTGGATTGAACTGGGAACCTTTAGATTTCCAGTCTAAGGCTCTCCCAATTGAACTATTTCGGTTCATGTTTATCACTTCTTATCAAACTTTGGCTTAATTATTATTAAACAAGGTACAAGTAGAGGTCTGTACAAGAAGCCACAGCAAATACACTTAATAAATTATAAAGGATCATGTTTACACCCTAAATAATAATTTAACTATTTAGCACTAGAAACGAATAATAAAAATAATAAAAAATAACGAAAAAAAAAGATTGGCTTTCACCCTGGATTGAACTGGGGACCGTTAGATTTCCAGTCTAAGGCTCTCCCAATTGAACTATTTCAGTTCATGTTTATCACTTCTTATCAAACTTTGGCTTAATTATTATTAAACAAGGTACAAGTAGAGGTCTGTACAAGAAGAAAAAGCAAAACCCTTAATGAATTATGAAGAATCATGTTTACACCCCAAATAATAATTTAACTATGTAGCACTAAATACGAATAATAAAAATAATAAAAAATAACCAAAAAAAAGTTCTGCTTTCACCCTGGATTGAACTGGGGACCTTTAGATTTCCAGTCTAAGGCTCTCCCAATTGAACTATTTCGGTTCATGTTTATCACTTCTTATCAAACTTTGGCTTAATTATTATTAAACAAGATACAAGTAGAGGTCTGTACAAGAAGCCAAAGCAAAACCCTTAATGAATTATGAAGAATCATGTTTACACCCCAAATAATAATTTAACTATGTAGCACTAAATACGAATAATAAAAATAATAAAAAATAACGAAAAAAAAGTTCTGCTTTCACCCTGGATTGAACTGGGGACCTTTAGATTTCCAGTCTAAGGCTCTCCCAATTGAACTATTTCGGCTCATGTTTATCACTTCTTATCAAACTTTGGCTTAATTATTATTAAACAAGGTACAAGTAGAGGTCTGTACAAGAAGCCACAGCAAATACCCTTAATAAATTATAAAGAATCATGTTTACACCCTAAATAATAATTTAACTATTTAGCACTAGAAACGAATAATGAAAATAATAAAAAATAACGAAAAAAAAAGTTTGGCTTTCACCCTGGATTGAACTGGAGACCTTTAGATTTCCAGTCTAAGGCTCTCCCAATTGAACTATTTCGGTTCATGTTTATCACTTCTTATCAAACTTTGGCTTAATTATTATTAAACAAGGTACAAGTAGAGGTCTGTACAAGAAGCCACAGCAAATACCCTTAATAAATTATAAAGAATCATGTTTACACCCCAAATAATAATTTAACTATGTAGCACTAAATACGAATAATAAAAATAATAAAAAATAACGAAAAAAAAGTTCTGCTTTCACCCTGGATTGAACTAGGGACCTTTAGATTTCCAGTCTAAGGCTCTCCCAATTTAAATATTTCGGTTCATGTTTATCACTTCTTATCAAACTTTGGCTTAATTATTATTAAACAAGGTACAAGTAGAGGTCTATACAAGAAGCCACAGCAAATACCCTTAATAAATTATAAAGAATCATGTTTACACCCCAAATAATAATTTAACTATTTAGCACTAGAAACGAATAATAAAAATAATAAAAAATACCGAAATAAAAGTTTGGCTTTCACCCTGGATTGAACTGGGGACCTTTAGATTTCCAGTCTAAGGCTCTCCCAATTGAACTATTTCTGTTCA
This sequence comes from Aspidapion aeneum, assembly GCA_963576565.1. Lineage (NCBI taxonomy): Eukaryota > Metazoa > Arthropoda > Insecta > Coleoptera > Brentidae > Aspidapion > Aspidapion aeneum. The sequence continues at coordinate 46,100,956 of OY755048.1, forward strand.
TGTTTATCACTTCTTATCAAACTTTGGCTTAATTATTATTAAATAGGGTACAAGCAGGTATACTCAAACCTAGGTACAATAAGAGCGCTATTTTAGGCTTCCACTTACGGACCTATGCTAGGTGTGTCCCATGGCGCGTCATTAGTTAGCCAACCAATTAACATTCCCTCAGGGGTTTCTTAGTTCTTCCTAGAGATCTGTAGCACAGCAAAACCCTTAATAAATTATTAAGAATCATGTTTACACCTCAAATAATAATATAGCTATGTAGCACTAGATACAAATATTAAAAAAAATAAAAAATAACGAAAAAAAAGTTCTGTTTTCGCTCTGGATTGAACTGGGAACCTTTAGATTTCCAGTCTAAGGCTCTCCCAATTGAACTATTTCGGTTCATGTTTATCACGTCTTATCAAACTTTGGCTTAATTATTATTAAAGAAGGTACAAGTAGAGGTCTGTACAAGAAGCCACAGCAAATACTCTTAATAAATTATAAAGAATCATGTTTACACCCTAAATAATAATTTAACTATTTAGCACTAGAAACGAATAATAAAAATAATAAAAAATAACGAAAAAAAAAGTTTGGCTTTCACCCTGGATTGAACTGGGGACCTTTAGATTTCCAGTCTAAGGCTCTCCCAATTGAACTATTTCGGTTCATGTTTATCACTTTTTATCAAACTTTGGCTTAATTATTATTAAACAAGGTACAAGTAGAGGTCTGTACAAGAAGCCAAAGCAAAACCCTTAATGAATTATGAAGAATCATGTTTACACCACAAATAAAAATTTAACTATGTAGCACTAAATATGAATAATAAAAATAATAAAAAATAACGAAAAAAATGTTCTGCTTTCACCCTGGATTGAACTGGAGACCTTTAGATTTCCAGTCTAAGGCTCTCCCAATTGAACTATTTCGGTTCATGTTTATCACTTCTTATCAAACTTTGGCTTAATTATTATTAAACAAGGTACAAGTAGAGGTCTGTACAAGAAGCCACAGCAAATACCCTTAATAAATTATAAAGAATCATGTTTACACCTTAAATAATAATTTAACTATTTAGCACTAGAAACGAATAATAAAAATAATAAAAAATAACGAAAAAAAAGTTTGGCTTTCACCCTGGATTGAACTGGGGACCTTTAGATTTCCAGTCTAAGGCTCTCCCAATTGAACTATTTCGGTTCATGTTTATCACTTTTTATCAAACTTTGGCTTAATTATTATTAAACAAGGAACAAGTAGAGGTCTGTACAAGAAGCCAAAGCAAAACCCTTAATGAATTAGAAAGAATCATGTTTACACCCCAAATAATAATTTAACTATGTAGCACTAAATACGAATAATAAAAATAATAAAAAAATAACGAAAAAAAGTTCTGTTTTCACTCTGGATTGAACTAGGGACTTTTAGATTTCCAGTCTAAGGCTCTCACAATTGAACTATTTCGGTTCATGTTTATCACTTCTTATCAAACTTTGGCTTAATTATTATTAAATAGGGTACAAGCAGGTATACTCAAACCTAGGTACAATAAGAGCGCTATTTTAGGCTTCCACTTACGGACCCATGCTAGGTGTGTCCCATGGCGCGTCATTAGTTAGCCAACCAATTAACATTCCCTCAGGGGTTTCTTAGTTCTTCCTAGAGATCTGTACAAGAAGCCACAGCAAAACCCTTAATAAATTATGAAGAATCATGTTTACACCTCAAATAATAATATAACTATGTAGCACTAGATACAAATAATAAAAAAATTAAAAATAACGAAAAAAAAAAAGTTCTGTTTACGCTCTGGATTGAACTGGGAACCTTTAGATTTCCAGTCTAAGGCTCTCCCAATTGAACTATTTCGGTTCATGTTTATCACTTCTTATCAAACTTTGGCTTAATTATTATTAAACAAGGTACAAGTAGAGGTCTGTACAAGAAGCCACAGCAAATACACTTAATAAATTATAAAGGATCATGTTTACACCCTAAATAATAATTTAACTATTTAGCACTAGAAACGAATAATAAAAATAATAAAAAATAACGAAAAAAAAAGATTGGCTTTCACCCTGGATTGAACTGGGGACCGTTAGATTTCCAGTCTAAGGCTCTCCCAATTGAACTATTTCGGTTCATGTTTATCACTTCTTATCAAACTTTGGCTTAATTATTATTAAACAAGGTACAAGTAGAGGTCTGTACAAGAAGAAAAAGCAAAACCCTTAATGAATTATGAAGAATCATGTTTACACCCCAAATAATAATTTAACTATGTAGCACTAAATACGAATAATAAAAATAATAAAAAATAACCAAAAAAAAGTTCTGCTTTCACCCTGGATTGAACTGGGGACCTTTAGATTTCCAGTCTAAGGCTCTCCCAATTGAACTATTTCGGTTCATGTTTATCACTTCTTATCAAACTTTGGCTTAATTATTATTAAACAAGATACAAGTAGAGGTCTGTACAAGAAGCCAAAGCAAAACCCTTAATGAATTATGAAGAATCATGTTTACACCCCAAATAATAATTTAACTATGTAGCACTAAATACGAATAATAAAAATAATAAAAAATAACGAAAAAAAAGTTCTGCTTTCACCCTGGATTGAACTGGGGACCTTTAGATTTCCAGTCTAAGGCTCTCCCAATTGAACTATTTCGGCTCATGTTTATCACTTCTTATCAAACTTTGGCTTAATTATTATTAAACAAGGTACAAGTAGAGGTCTGTACAAGAAGCCACAGCAAATACCCTTAATAAATTATAAAGAATCATGTTTACACCCTAAATAATAATTTAACTATTTAGCACTAGAAACGAATAATGAAAATAATAAAAAATAACGAAAAAAAAAGTTTGGCTTTCACCCTGGATTGAACTGGAGACCTTTAGATTTCCAGTCTAAGGCTCTCCCAATTGAACTATTTCGGTTCATGTTTATCACTTCTTATCAAACTTTGGCTTAATTATTATTAAACAAGGTACAAGTAGAGGTCTGTACAAGAAGCCAAAGCAAAACCCTTAATGAATTATGAAGAATCATGTTTACACCCCAAATAATAATTTAACTATGTAGCATTAATACGAATAATAAAAATAATAAAAAATAACGCAAAAAAAGTTCTGCTTTCACCCTGGATTGAACTGGGGACCTTTAGATTTTCAGTCTAAGGCTCTCCCAATTGAACTATTTCAGTTCATGTTTATCACTTCTTATCAAACTTTGGCTTAATTATTATTAAACAAGGTACAAGTAGAGGTCTGTACAAGAATCGAAAGCAAAACCCTTAATGAATTATGAAGAATCATGTTTACACCCCAAATAATAATTTAACTATGTAGCACTAAATACGAATAATAAAAATAATAAAAAATAACGAAAAAAAGTTCTGCTTTCACCCTGGATTGAACTAGGGACCTTTAGATTTCCAGTCTAAGGCTCTCCCAATTGAACTATTTCGGTTCATGTTTATCACTTCTTATCAAACTTTGGCTTAATTATTATTAAACAAGGTACAAGTAGAGGTCTGTACAAGAAGCCACAGCAAATACCCTTAATAAATTATAAAGAATCATGTTTACACCCCATATAATAATTTAACTATTTAGCACTAGAAACGAATAATAAAAATAATAAAAAATACCGAAAAAAAAGTTTGGCTTTCACCCTGGATTGAACTGGGGAGCTTTAGATTTCCAGTCTAAGGCTCTCCCAATTGAACTATTTCGGTTCATGTTTATCACTTCTTATCAAACTTTGGCATAATTATTATTAAACAAGGTACAAGTAGAGGTCTGTACAAGAAGCCAAAGCAAAACCCTTGATGAATTATGAAGAATCATGTTTACACTCCAAATAATAATTTAACTATGTAGCACTAAATACGAATAATAAAAATAATAAAAAAATAACGAAAAAAAAGTTCTGTTTCACTCTGGATTGAACTGGGGACTTTTAGATTTCCAGTCTAAGGCTCTCACAATTGAACTATTTCGGTTCATGTTTATCACTTCTTATCAAACTTTGGCTTAATTATTATTAAATAGGGTACAAGCAGGTATACTCAAACCTAGGTACAATAAGAGCGCTATTTTAGGCTTCCACTTACGGACCCATGCTAGGTGTGTCCCACGGCGCGTCATTAGTTAGCCAACCAATTAACATTCCCTCAGGGGTTTCTTAGTTCTTCCTAGAGATCTGTACAAGAAGCCACAGCAAAACCCTTAATAAATTATGAAGAATCATGTTTACACCTCAAATAATAATATAACTATGTAGCACTAGATACAAATAATAAAAAAATTAAAAATAACGAAAAAAAAAAGTTCTGTTTACGCTCTGGATTGAACTGGGAACCTTTAGATTTCCAGTCTAAGGCTCTCCCAATTGAACTATTTCGGTTCATGTTTATCACTTCTTATCAAACTTTGGCTTAATTATTATTAAACAAGGTACAAGTAGAGGTCTGTACAAGAAGCCACAGCAAATACACTTAATAAATTATAAAGGATCATGTTTACACCCTAAATAATAATTTAACTATTTAGCACTAGAAACGAATAATAAAAATAATAAAAAATAACGAAAAAAAAAGATTGGCTTTCACCCTGGATTGAACTGGGGACCGTTAGATTTCCAGTCTAAGGCTCTCCCAATTGAACTATTTCGGTTCATGTTTATCACTTCTTATCAAACTTTGGCTTAATTATTATTAAACAAGGTACAAGTAGAGGTCTGTACAAGAAGAAAAAGCAAAACCCTTAATGAATTATGAAGAATCATGTTTACACCCCAAATAATAATTTAACTATGTAGCACTAAATACGAATAATAAAAATAATAAAAAATAACCAAAAAAAAGTTCTGCTTTCACCCTGGATTGAACTGGGGACCTTTAGATTTCCAGTCTAAGGCTCTCCCAATTGAACTATTTCGGTTCATGTTTATCACTTCTTATCAAACTTTGGCTTAATTATTATTAAACAAGATACAAGTAGAGGTCTGTACAAGAAGCCAAAGCAAAACCCTTAATGAATTATGAAGAATCATGTTTACACCCCAAATAATAATTTAACTATGTAGCACTAAATACGAATAATAAAAATAATAAAAAATAACGAAAAAAAAGTTCTGCTTTCACCCTGGATTGAACTGGGGACCTTTAGATTTCCAGTCTAAGGCTCTCCCAATTGAACTATTTCGGCTCATGTTTATCACTTCTTATCAAACTTTGGCTTAATTATTATTAAACAAGGTACAAGTAGAGGTCTGTACAAGAAGCCACAGCAAATACCCTTAATAAATTATAAAGAATCATGTTTACACCCTAAATAATAATTTAACTATTTAGCACTAGAAACGAATAATGAAAATAATAAAAAATATCGAAAAAAAAAGTTTGGCTTTCACCCTGGATTGAACTGGAGACCTTTAGATTTCCAGTCTAAGGCTCTCCCAATTGAACTATTTCGGTTCATGTTTATCACTTCTTATCAAACTTTGGCTTAATTATTATTAAACAAGGTACAAGTAGAGGTCTGTACAAGAAGCCAAAGCAAAACCCTTAATGAATTATGAAGAATCATGTTTACACCCCAAATAATAATTTAACTATGTAGCATTAATACGAATAATAAAAATAATAAAAAATAACGCAAAAAAAGTTCTGCTTTCACCCTGGATTGAACTGGGGACCTTTAGATTTTCAGTCTAAGGCTCTCCCAATTGAACTATTTCAGTTCATGTTTATCACTTCTTATCAAACTTTGGCTTAATTATTATTAAACATGGTACAAGTAGAGGTCTGTACAAGAATCGAAAGCAAAACCCTTAATGAATTATGAAGAATCATGTTTACACCCCAAATAATAATTTAACTATGTAGCACTAAATACGAATAATAAAAATAATAAAAAATAACGAAAAAAAAGTTCTGCTTTCACCCTGGATTGAACTAGGGACCTTTAGATTTCCAGTCTAAGGCTCTCCCAATTGAACTATTTCGGTTCATGTTTATCACTTCTTATCAAACTTTGGCTTAATTATTATTAAACAAGGTACAAGTAGAGGTCTGTACAAGAAGCCACAGCAAATACCCTTAATAAATTATAAAGAATCATGTTTACACCCCATATAATAATTTAACTATTTAGCACTAGAAACGAATAATAAAAATAATAAAAAATACCGAAAAAAAAGTTTGGCTTTCACCTTGGATTGAACTGGGGAGCTTTAGATTTCCAGTCTAAGGCTCTCCCAATTGAACTATTTCGGTTCATGTTTATCACTTCTTATCAAACTTTGGCATAATTATTATTAAACAAGGTACAAGTAGAGGTCTGTACAAGAAGCCAAAGCAAAACCCTTGATGAATTATGAAGAATCATGTTTACACCCCAAATAATAATTTAACTATGTAGCACTAAATACGAATAATAAAAATAATAAAAAAATAACGAAAAAAAAGTTCTGTTTCACTCTGGATTGAACTGGGGACTTTTAGATTTCCAGTCTAAGGCTCTCACAATTGAACTATTTCGGTTCATGTTTATCACTTCTTATCAAACTTTGGCTTAATTATTATTAAATAGGGTACAAGCAGGTATACTCAAACCTAGGTACAATAAGAGCGCTATTTTAGGCTTCCACTTACGGACCCATGCTAGGTGTGTCCCACGGCGCGTCATTAGTTAGCCAACCAATTAACATTCCCTCAGGGGTTTCTTAGTTCTTCCTAGAGATCTGTACAAGAAGCCACAGCAAAACCCTTAATAAATTATGAAGAATCATGTTTACACCTCAAATAATAATATAACTATGTAGCACTAGATACAAATAATAAAAAAATTAAAAATAACGAAAAAAAAAAGTTCTGTTTACGCTCTGGATTGAACTGGGAACCTTTAGATTTCCAGTCTAAGGCTCTCCCAATTGAACTATTTCGGTTCATGTTTATCACTTCTTATCAAACTTTGGCTTAATTATTATTAAACAAGGTACAAGTAGAGGTCTGTACAAGAAGCCACAGCAAATACACTTAATAAATTATAAAGGATCATGTTTACACCCTAATTAATAATTTAACTATTTAGCACTAGAAACGAATAATAAAAATAATAAAAAATAACGAAAAAAAAAGTTTGGCTTTCACCCTGGATTGAACTGGGGACCTTTAGATTTCCAGTCTAAGGCTCTCCCAATTGAACTATTTCGGTTCATGTTTATCACTTCTTATCAATCTTTGGCTTAATTATTATTAAACAAGGTACAAGTAGAGGTCTGTACAAGAAGAAAAAGCAAAACCCTTAATGAATTATGAAGAATCATGTTTACACCCCAAATAATAATTTAACTATGTAGCACCAAATACGAATAATAAAAATAATAAAAAATAACCAAAAAAAAGTTCTGCTTTCACCCTGGATTGAACTGGGGACCTTTAGATTTCCAGTCTAAGGCTCTCCCAATTGAACTATTTCGGTTCATGTTTATCACTTCTTATCAAACTATGGCTTAATTATTATTAAACAAGATACAAGTAGAGGTCTGTACAAGAAGCCAAAGCAAAACCCTTAATGAATTATGAAGAATCATGTTTACACCCCAAATAATAATTTAACTATGTAGCACTAAATACGAATAATAAAAATAATAAAAAATAACGAAAAAAAAGTTCTGCTTTCACCCTGGATTGAACTGGGGACCTTTAGATTTCCAGTCTAAGGCTCTCCCAATTGAACTATTTCGGTTCATGTTTATCACTTCTTATCAAACTTTGGCTTAATTATTATTAAACAAGGTACAAGTAGAGGTCTGTACAAGAAGCCACAGCAAATACCCTTAATAAATTATAAAGAATCATGTTTACACCCTAAATAATAATTTAACTATTTAGCACTAGAAACGAATAATAAAAATAATAAAAAATAACGAAAAAAAAAGTTTGGCTTTCACCCTGGATTGAACTGGGGACCTTTAGATTTCCAGTCTAAGGCTCTCCCAATTGAACTATTTCGGTTCATGTTTATCACTTCTTATCAAACTTTGGCTTAATTATTATTAAACAAGGTACAAGTAGAGGTCTGTACAAGAAGCCAAAGCAAAACCCTTAATGAATTATGAAGAATCATGTTTACACCCCAAATAATAATTTAACTATGTAGCATTAATACGAATAATAAAAATAATAAAAAATAACGAAAAAAAAGTTCTGCTTTCACCCTGGATTGAACTGGGGACCTTTAGATTTCCAGTCTAAGGCTCTCCCAATTGAACTATTTCAGTTCATGTTTATCACTTCTTATCAAACTTTGGCTTAATTATTATTAAACAAGGTACAAGTAGAGGTCTGTACAAGAATCGAAAGCAAAACCCTTAATGAATTATGAAGAATCATGTTTACACCCCAAATAATAATTTAACTATGCAGCACTAAATACGAATAATAAAAATAATAAAAAATAACGAAAAAAAAGTTCTGCTTTCACCCTGGATTGAACTAGGGACCTTTAGATTTCCAGTCTAAGGCTCTCCCAATTGAACTATTTCGGTTCATGTTTATCACTTCTTATCAAACTTTGGCTTAATTATTATTAAACAAGGTACAAGTAGAGGTCTGTACAAGAAGCCAAAGCAAAACCCTTAATGAATTATGAAGAATCATGTTTACACCCCAAATAATAATTTAACTATGTAGCATTAATACGAATAATAAAAATAATTAAAAATAACGAAAAAAAAGTTCTGCTTTCACCCTGGATTGAACTGGGGACCTTTAGATTTCCAGTCTAAGGCTCTCCCAATTGAACTATTTCAGTTCATGTTTATCACTTCTTATCAAACTTTGGCTTAATTATTATTAAACAAGGTACAAGTAGAGGTCTGTACAAGAATCGAAAGCAAAACCCTTAATGAATTATGAAGAATCATGTTTACACCCCAAATAATAATTTAACTATGTAGCACCAAATACGAATAATAAAAATAATAAAAAATAACGAAAAAAAAGTTCTGCTTTCACCCTGGATTGAACTAGGGACCTTTAGATTTCCAGTCTAAGGCTCTCCCAATTGAACTATTTCGGTTCATGTTTATCACTTCTTATCAAACTTTGGCTTAATTATTATTAAACAAGGTACAAGTAGAGGTCTGTACAAGAAGCCACAGCAAATACCCTTAATAAATTATAAAGAATCATGTTTACACCCCATATAATAATTTAACTATTTAGCACTAGAAACGAATAATAAAAATAATAAAAAATACCGAAAAAAAAGTTTGGCTTTCACCCTGGATTGAACTGGGGAGCTTTAGATTTCCAGTCTAAGGCTCTCCCAATTGAACTATTTCGGTTCATGTTTATCACTTCTTATCAAACTTTGGCATAATTATTATTAAACAAGGTACAAGTAGAGGTCTGTACAAGAAGCCAAAGCAAAACCCTTAATGAATTATGAAGAATCATGTTTACACCCCAAATAATAATTTAACTAATTAGCACTAAATACGAATAATAAAAATAATAAAAAAATAACGAAAAAAAGTTCTGTTTCACTCTGGATTGAACTGGGGACTTTTAGATTTCCAGTCTAAGGCTCTCACAATTGAACTATTTCGGTTCATGTTTATCACTTCTTATCAAACTTTGGCTTAATTATTATTAAATAGGGTACAAGCAGGTATACTCAAACCTAGGTACAATAAGAGCGCTATTTTAGGCTTCCACTTACGGACCCATGCTAGGTGTGTCCCACGGCGCGTCATTAGTTAGCCAACCAATTAACATTCCCTCAGGGGTTTCTTAGTTCTTCCTAGAGATCTGTACAAGAAGCCACAGCAAAACCCTTAATAAATTATGAAGAATCATGTTTACACCTCAAATAATAATATAACTATGTAGCACTAGATACAAATAATAAAAAAATTAAAAATAACGAAAAAAAAAAAGTTCTGTTTACGCTCTGGATTGAACTGGGAACCTTTAGATTTCCAGTCTAAGGCTCTCCCAATTGAACTATTTCGGTTCATGTTTATCACTTCTTATCAAACTTTGGCTTAATTATTATTAAACAAGGTACAAGTAGAGGTATGTACAAGAAGCCACAGCAAATACACTTAATAAATTATAAAGGATCATGTTTACACCCTAAATAATAATTTAACTATTTAGCACTAGAAACGAATAATAAAAATAATAAAAAATAACGAAAAAAAAAGTTTGGCTTTCACCCTGGATTGAACTGGGGACCTTTAGATTTCCAGTCTAAGGCTCTCCCAATTGAACTATTTCGGTTCATGTTTATCACTTCTTATCAAACTTTGGCTTAATTATTATTAAACAAGGTACAAGTAGAGGTCTGTACAAGAAGAAAAAGCAAAACCCTTAATGAATTATGAAGAATCATGTTTACACCCCAAATAATAATTTAACTATGTAGCACTAAATACGAATAATAAAAATAATAAAAAATAACCAAAAAAAAGTTCTGCTTTCACCCTGGATTGAACTGGGGACCTTTAGATTTCCAGTCTAAGGCTCTCCCAATTGAACTATTTCGGTTCATGTTTATCACTTCTTATCAAACTTTGGCTTAATTATTATTAAACAAGATACAAGTAGAGGTCTGTACAAGAAGCCAAAGCAAAACCCTTAATGAATTATGAAGAATCATGTTTACACCCCAAGTAATAATTTAACTATGTAGCACTAAATACGAATAATAAAAATAATAAAAAATAACGAAAAAAAAGTTCTGCTTTCACCCTGGATTGAACTGGGGACCTTTAGATTTCCAGTCTAAGGCTCTCCCAATTGAACTATTTCGGTTCATGTTTATCACTTCTTATCAAACTTTGGCTTAATTATTATTAAACAAGGTACAAGTAGAGGTCTGTACAAGAAGCCACAGCAAATACCCTTTATAAATTATAAAGAATCATGTTTACACCCTAAATAATAATTTAACTATTTAGCACTAGAAACGAATAATAAAAATAATAAAAAATAACGAAAAAAAAAGTTTGGCTTTCACCCTGGATTGAACTGGGGACCTTTAGATTTCCAGTCTAAGGCTCTCCCAATTGAACTATTTCGGTTCATGTTTATCACTTCTTATCAAACTTTGGCTTAATTATTATTAAACAAGGTACAAGTAGAGGTCTGTACAAGAAGCCAAAGCAAAACCCTTAATGAATTATGAAGAATCATGTTTACACCCCAAATAATAATTTAACTATGTAGCATTAATACGAATAATAAAAATAATAAAAAATAACGAAAAAAAAGTTCTGCTTTCACCCTGGATTGAACTGGGGACCTTTAGATTTCCAGTCTAAGGCTCTCCCAATTGAACTATTTCAGTTCATGTTTATCACTTCTTATCAAACTTTGGCTTAATTATTATTAAACAAGGTACAAGTAGAGGTCTGTACAAGAATCGAAAGCAAAACCCTTAATGAATTGTGAAGAATCATGTTTACACCCCAAATAATAATTTAACTATGTAGCACTAAATACGAATAATAAAAATAATAAAAAATAACGAAAAAAAAGTTCTGCTTTCACCCTGGATTGAACTAGGGACCTTTAGATTTCCAGTCTAAGGCTCTCCCAATTGAACTATTTCGGTTCATGTTTATCACTTCTTATCAAACTTTGGCTTAATTATTATTAAACAAGGTACAAGTAGAGGTCTGTACAAGAAGCCACAGCAAATACCCTTAATAAATTATAAAGAATCATGTTTACACCCCATATAATAATTTAACTATTTAGCACTAGAAACGAATAATAAAAATAATAAAAAATACCGAAAAAAAAGTTTGGCTTTCACCCTGGATTGAACTGGGGACCTTTAGATTTCCAGTCTAAGGCTCTCCCAATTGAACTATTTCGGTTCATGTTTATCACTTCTTATCAAACTTTAGCTTAATTATTATTAAACAAGGTACAAGTAGAGGTCTGTACAAGAAGCCAAAGCAAAACCCTTAATGAATTATGAAGAATCATGTTTACACCCCAAATAATAATTTAACTATGTAGCACTAAATACGAATAATAAAAATAATAAAAAAATAACGAAAAAAAAGTTCTGTTTCACTCTGGATTGAACTGGGGACTTTTAGATTTCCAGTCTAAGGCTCTCACAATTGAACTATTTCGGTTCATGTTTATCACTTCTTATCAAATTTTGGCTTAATTATTATTAAATAGGGTACAAGCAGGTATACTCAAACCTAGGTACAATAAGAGCGCTATTTTAGGCTTCCACTTACGGACCCATGCTAGGTGTGTCCCACGGCGCGTCATTAGTTAGCCAACCAATTAACATTCCCTCAGGGGTTTCTTAGTTCTTCCTAGAGATCTGTACAAGAAGCCACAGCAAAACCCTTAATAAATTATGAAGAATCATGTTTACACCTCAAATAATAATATAACTATGTAGCACTAGATACAAATAATAAAAACATTAAAAATAACGAAAAAAAAAAGTTTTGTTTACGCTCTGGATTGAACTGGGAACCTTTAGATTTCCAGTCTAAGGCTCTCCCAATTGAACTATTTCGGTTCATGTTTATCATTTCTTATCAAACTTTGGCTTAATTATTATTAAACAAGGTACAAGTAGAGGTCTGTACAAGAAGCCACAGCAAATACACTTAATAAATTATAAAGGATCATGTTTACACCCTAAATAATAATTTAACTATTTAGCACTAGAAACGAATAATAAAAATAATAAAAAATAACGAAAAAAAAAGTTTGGCTTTCACCCTGGATTGAACTGGGGACCTTTAGATTTCCAGTCTAAGGCTCTCCCAATTGAACTATTTCGGTTCATGTTTATCACTTCTTATCAAACTTTGGCTTAATTATTATTAAACAAGATACAAGTAGAGGTCTGTACAAGAAGCCAAAGCAAAACCATTAATGAATTATGAAGAATCATGTTTACACCCCAAATAATAATTTAACTATGTAGCACTAAATACGAATAATAAAAATAATAAAAAATAACGACAAAAAGGTCTGCTTTCACCCTGGATTGAACTGGGGACCTTTAGATTTCCAGTCTAAGGCTCTCCCAATTGAACTATTTCGGTTCATGTTTATCACTTCTTATCAAACTTTGGCTTAATTATTATTAAACAAGGTACAAGTAGAGGTCTGTACAAGAAGCCACAGCAAATACCCTTAATAAATTATAAAGAATCATGTTTACACCCTAAATAATAATTTAACTATTTAGCACTAGAAACGAATAATAAAAATAATAAAAAATAACGAGAAAAAAAGTTTGGCTTTCACCCTGGATTGAACTGGGGACCTTTAGATTTCCAGTCTAAGGCTCTCCCAATTGAACTATTTCGGTTCATGTTTATCACTTCTTATCAAACTTTGGCTTAATTATTATTAAACAAGGTACAAGTAGAGGTCTGTACAAGAAGCCACAGCAAATACCCTTAATAAATTATAAAGAATCATGTTTACACCCCAAATAATAATTTAACTATGTAGCACTAAATACGAATAATAAAAATAATAAAAAATAACGAAAAAAAAGTTCTGCTTTCACCCTGGATTGAACTAGGGACCTTTAGATTTCCAGTCTAAGGCTCTCCCAATTGAACTATTTCGGTTCATGTTTATCACTTCTTATCAAACTTTGGCTTAATTATTATTAAACAAGGTACAAGTAGAGGTCTGTACAAGAAGCCACAGCAAATACCCTTAATAAATTATAAAGAATCATGTTTACACCCTAAATAATAATTTAACTATTTAGCACTAGAAACGAATAATAAAAATAATAAAAAATAACGAAAAAAAAAGTTTGGCTTTCACCCTGGATTGAACTGGGGACCTTTAGATTTCCAGTCTAAGGCTCTCCCAATTGAACTATTTCGGTTCATGTTTATCACTTCTTATCAAACTTTGGCTTAATTATTATTAAACAAGGTACAAGTAGAGGTCTGTACAAGAAGAAAAAGCAAAACCCTTAATGAATTATGAAGAATCATGTTTACACCCCAAATAATAATTTAACTATGTAGCACTAAATACGAATAATAAAAATAATAAAAAATAACGAAAAAAAAGTTCTGCTTTCACCCTGGATTGAACTAGGGACCTTTAGATTTCCAGTCTAAGGCTCTCCCAATTGAACTATTTCGGTTCATGTTTATCACTTCTTATCAAACTTTGGCTTAATTATTATTAAACAAGGTACAAGTAGAGGTCTGTACAAGAAGCCACAGCAAATACCCTTAATAAATTATAAAGAATCATGTTTACACCCCAAATAATAATTTAACTATGTAGCACTAAATACGAATAATAAAAATAATAAAAAATAACGAAAAAAAAGTTCTGCTTTCACCCTGGATTGAACTAGGGACCTTTAGATTTCCAGTCTAAGGCTCTTCCAATTGAACTATTTCGGTTCATGTTTATCACTTCTTATCAAACTTTGGCTTAATTATTATTAAACAAGGTACAAGTAGAGGTCTATACAAGAAGCCACAGCAAATACCCTTAATAAATTATAAAGAATCATGTTTACACCCCAAATAATAATTTAACTATTTAGCACTAGAAACGAATAATAAAAATAATAAAAAATACCGAAATAAAAGTTTGGCTTTCACCCTGGATTGAACTGGGGACCTTTAGATTTCCAGTCTAAGGCTCTCCCAATTGAACTATTTCGGTTCATGTTTATCACTTCTTATCAAACTTTGGCTTAATTATTATTAAATAGGGTACAAGCAGGTATACTCAAACCTAGGTACAATAAGAGCGCTATTTTAGTCTTCCACTTACGGACCTATGCTAGGTGTGTCCCATGGCGCGTCATTAGTTAGCCAACCAATTAACATTCCCTCAGGGGTTTCTTAGTTCTTCCTAGAGATCTGTAGCACAGCAAAACCCTTAATAAATTATTAAGAATCATGTTTACACCTCAAATAATAATATAGCTATGTAGCACTAGATACAAATATTTAAAAAAATAAAAAATAACGAAAAAAAAGTTCTGTTTTCGCTCTGGATTGAACTGGGAACCTTTAGATTTCCAGTCTAAGGCTCTCCCAATTGAACTATTTCTGTTCATGTTTATCACTTCTTATCAAACTTTGGCTTAATTATTATTAAACAAGATACAAGTAGAGGTCTGTACAAGAAGCCAAAGCAAAACCCTTAATGAATTATGAAGAATCATGTTTACACCCCAAATAATAATTTAACTATGTAGCACTAAATACGAATAATAAAAATAATAAAAAATAACGACAAAAAGGTCTGCTTTCACCC
This sequence comes from Aspidapion aeneum, assembly GCA_963576565.1. Taxonomy (NCBI): domain Eukaryota; kingdom Metazoa; phylum Arthropoda; class Insecta; order Coleoptera; family Brentidae; genus Aspidapion; species Aspidapion aeneum. The sequence goes on from OY755048.1 coordinate 46,116,277, forward strand.
TGGATTGAACTGGGGACCTTTAGATTTCCAGTCTAAGGCTCTCCCAATTGAACTATTTCGGTTCATGTTTATCACTTCTTATCAAACTTTGGCTTAATTATTATTAAACAAGGTACAAGTAGAGGTCTGTACAAGAAGCCACAGCAAATACACTTAATAAATTATAAAGAATCATGTTTACACCCTAAATAATAATTTAACTATTTAGCACTAGAAACGAATAATAAAAATAATAAAAAATAACGAAAAAAAAAGTTTGGCTTTCACCCTGGATTGAACTGGGGACCTTTAGATTTCCAGTCTAAGGCTCTCCCAATTGAACTATTTCGGTTCATGTTTATCACTTCTTATCAAACTTTGGCTTAATTATTATTAAACAAGGTACAAGTAGAGGTCTGTACAAGAAGCCACAGCAAATACCCTTAATAAATTATAAAGAATCATGTTTACACCACAAATAATAATTTAACTATGTAGCACTAAATACGAATAATAAAAATAATAAAAAATAACGAAAAAAAGTTCTGTTTTCACTCTGGATTGAACTGGGGACTTTTAGATTTCCAGTCTAAGGCTCTCACAATTGAACTATTTCGGTTCATGTTTATCACTTCTTATCAAACTTTGGCTTAATTATTATTAAATAGGGTACAAGCAGGTATACTCAAACCTAGGTACAATAAGAGCGCTATTTTAGGCTTCCACTTACGGACCCATGCTAGGTGTGTCCCATGGCGCGTCATTAGTTAGCCAACCAATTAACATTCCCTCAGGGGTTTCTTAGTTCTTCCTAGAGATCTTTACAAGAAGCCACAGCAAAACCCTTAATAAATTATGAAGAATCATGTTTACACCTCAAATAATAATATAACTATGTAGCACTAGATACAAATAATAAAAAAATTAAAAATAACGAAAAAAAAAAGTTCTGTTTACGCTCTGGATTGACCTTTAGATTTCCAGTCTAAGGCTCTCCCAATTGAACTATTTCGGTTCATGTTTATCACTTCTTATCAAACTTTGGCTTAATTATTATTAAACAAGGTACAAGTAGAGGTCTGTACAAGAAGCCACAGCAAATACACTTAATAAATTATAAAGGATCATGTTTACACCCTAAATAATAATTTAACTATTTAGCACTAGAAACGAATAATAAAAATAATAAAAAATAACGAAAAAAAAAGTTTGGCTTTCACCCTGGATTGAACTGGGGACCGTTAGATTTCCAGTCTAAGGCTCTCCCAATTGAACTATTTCGGTTCATGTTTATCACTTCTTATCAAACTTTGGCTTAATTATTATTAAACAAGGTACAAGTAGAGGTCTGTACAAGAAGAAAAAGCAAAACCCTTAATGAATTATGAAGAATCATGTTTACACCCCAAATAATAATTTAACTATGTAGCACTAAATACGAATAATAAAAATAATAAAAAATAACCAAAAAAAAGTTCTGCTTTCACCCTGGATTGAACTGGGGACCTTTAGATTTCCAGTCTAAGGCTCTCCCAATTGAACTATTTCGGTTCATGTTTATCACTTCTTATCAAACTTTGGCTTAATTATTATTAAACAAGATACAAGTAGAGGTCTGTACAAGAAGCCAAAGCAAAACCCTTAATGAATTATGAAGAATCATGTTTACACCCCAAATAATAATTTAACTATGTAGCACTAAATACGAATAATAAAAATAATAAAAAATATCGAAAAAAAAGTTCTGCTTTCACCCTGGATTGAACTGGGGACCTTTAGATTTCCAGTCTAAGGCTCTCCCAATTGAACTATTTCGGTTCATGTTTATCACTTCTTATCAAACTTTGGCTTAATTATTATTAAACAAGGTACAAGTGGAGGTCTGTACAAGAAGCCACAGCAAATACCCTTAATAAATTATAAAGAATCATGTTTACACCCTAAATAATAATTTAACTATTTAGCACTAGAAACGAATAATAAAAATAATAAAAAATAACGAAAAAAAAAGTTTGGCTTTCACCCTGGATTGAACTGGAGACCTTTAGATTTCCAGTCTAAGGCTCTCCCAATTGAACTATTTCGGTTCATGTTTATCACTTCTTATCAAACTTTGGCTTAATTATTATTAAACAAGGTACAAGTAGAGGTCTGTACAAGAAGCCAAAGCAAAACCCTTAATGAATTATGAAGAATCATGTTTACACCCCAAATAATAATTTAACTATGTAGCACTAAATACGAATAATAAAAATAATAAAAAAATAACGAAAAAAAAGTTCTGTTTCACTCTGGATTGAACTGGGGACTTTTAGATTTCCAGTCTAAGGCTCTCACAATTGAACTATTTCGGTTCATGTTTATCACTTCTTATCAAACTTTGGCTTAATTATTATTAAATAGGGTACAAGCAGGTATACTCAAACCTAGGTACAATAAGAGCGCTATTTTAGGCTTCCACTTACGGACCCATGCTAGGTGTGTCCCACGGCGCGTCATTAGTTAGCCAACCAATTAACATTCCCTCAGGGGTTTCTTAGTTCTTCCTAGAGATCTGTACAAGAAGCCACAGCAAAACCCTTAATAAATTATGAAGAATCATGTTTACACCTCAAATAATAATATAACTATGTAGCACTAGATACAAATAATAAAAAAATTAAAAATAACGAAAAAAAAAAGTTCTGTTTACGCTCTGGATTGAACTGGGAACCTTTAGATTTCCAGTCTAAGGCTCTCCCAATTGAACTATTTCGGTTCATGTTTATCACTTCTTATCAAACTTTGGCTTAATTATTATTAAACAAGGTACAAGTAGAGGTCTGTACAAGAAGCCACAGCAAATACACTTAATAAATTATAAAGGATCATGTTTACACCCTAAATAATAATTTAACTATTTAGCACTAGAAACGAATAATAAAAATAATAAAAAATAACGAAAAAAAAAGTTTGGCTTTCACCCTGGATTGAACTGGGGACCTTTAGATTTCCAGTCTAACGCTCTCCCAATTGAACTATTTCGGTTCATGTTTATCACTTCTTATCAAACTTTGGCTTAATTATTATTAAACAAGGTACAAGTAGAGGTCTGTACAAGAAGAAAAAGCAAAACCCTTAATGAATTATGAAGAATCATGTTTACACCCCAAATAATAATTTAACTATGTAGCACTAAATACGAATAATAAAAATAATAAAAAATAACCAAAAAAAAGTTCTGCTTTCACCCTGGATTGAACTGGGGACCTTTAGATTTCCAGTCTGAGGCTCTCCCAATTGAACTATTTCGGTTCATGTTTATCACTTCTTATCAAACTTTGGCTTAATTATTATTAAACAAGATACAAGTAGAGGTCTGTACAAGAAGCCAAAGCAAAACCCTTAATGAATTATGAAGAATCATGTTTACACCCCAAATAATAATTTAACTATGTAGCACTAAATACGAATAATAAAAATAATAAAAAATAACGAAAAAAAAGTTCTGCTTTCACCCTGGATTGAACTGGGGACCTTTAGATTTCCAGTCTAAGGGTCTCCCAATTGAACTATTTCGGTTCATGTTTATCACTTCTTATCAAACTTTGGCTTAATTATTATTAAACAAGGTACAAGTAGAGGTCTGTACAAGAAGCCACAGCAAATACCCTTAATAAATTATAAAGGATCATGTTTACACCCTAAATAATAATTTAACTATTTAGCACTAGAAACGAATAATAAAAATAATAAAAAATAACGAAAAAAAAAGTTTGGCTTTCACCCTGGATTGAACTGGGGACCTTTAGATTTCCAGTCTAAGGCTCTCCCAATTGAACTATTTCGGTTCATATTTATCACTTCTTATCAAACTTTGGCTTAATTATTATTAAACAAGGTACAAGTAGAGGTCTGTACAAGAAGCCAAAGCAAAACCCTTAATGAATTATGAAGAATCATGTTTACACCCCAAATAATAATTTAACTATGTATCATTAATACGAATAATAAAAATAATAAAAAATAACGAAAAAAAAGTTCTGCTTTCACCCTGGATTGAACTGGGGACCTTTAGATTTCCAGTCTAAGGCTCTCCCAATTGAACTATTTCAGTTCATGTTTATCACTTCTTATCAAACTTTGGCTTAATTATTATTAAACAAGGTACAAGTAGAGGTCTGTACAAGAATCGAAAGCAAAACCCTTAATGAATTATGAAGAATCATGTTTACACCCCAAATAATAATTTAACTATGTAGCACTAAATACGAATAATAAAAATAATAAAAAATAACGAAAAAAAAGTTCTGCTTTCACCCTGGATTGAACTAGGGACCTTTAGATTTCCAGTCTAAGGCTCTCCCAATTGAACTATTTCGGTTCATGTTTATCACTTCTTATCAAACTTTGGCTTAATTATTATTAAACAAGGTACAAGTAGAGGTCTGTACAAGAAGCCACAGCAAATACCCTTAATAAATTATAAAGAATCATGTTTACACCCCATATAATAATTTAACTATTTAGCACTAGAAACGAATAATAAAAATAATAAAAAATACCGAAAAAAAAGTTTGGCTTTCACCCTGGATTGAACTGGGGACCTTTAGATTTCCAGTCTAAGGCTCTCCCAATTGAACTATTTCGGTTCATGTTTATCACTTCTTATCAAACTTTGGCTTAATTATTATTAAACAAGGTACAAGTAGAGGTCTGTACAAGAAGCCAAAGCAAAACCCTTAATGAATTATGAAGAATCATGTTTACACCCCAAATAATAATTTAACTATGTAGCACTAAATACGAATAATAAAAATAATAAAAAAATAACGAAATAAAAGTTCTGTTTCACTCTGGATTGAACTGGGGACTTTTAGATTTCCAGTCTAAGGCTCTCACAATTGAACTATTTCGGTTCATGTTTATCACTTCTTATCAAACTTTGGCTTAATTATTATTAAATAGGGTACAAGCAGGTATACTCAAACCTAGGTACAATAAGAGCGCTATTTTAGGCTTCCACTTACGGACCCATGCTAGGTGTGTCCCACGGCGCGTCATTAGTTAGCCAACCAATTAACATTCCCTCAGGGGTTTCTTAGTTCTTCCTAGAGATCTGTACAAGAAGCCACAGCAAAACCCTTAATAAATTATGAAGAATCATGTTTACACCTCAAATAATAATATAACTATGTAGCACTAGATACAAATAATAAAAACATTAAAAATAACGAAAAAAAAAAGTTTTGTTTACGCTCTGGATTGAACTGGGAACCTTTAGATTTCCAGTCTAAGGCTCAACAAATTGAACTATTTCGGTTCATGTTTATCATTTCTTATCAAACTTTGGCTTAATTATTATTAAACAAGGTACAAGTAGAGGTCTGTACAAGAAGCCACAGCAAATACACTTAATAAATTATAAAGGATCATGTTTACACCCTAAATAATAATTTAACTATTTAGCACTAGAAACGAATAATAAAAATAATAAAAAATAACGAAAAAAAAAGTTTGGCTTTCACCCTGGATTGAACTGGGGACCTTTAGATTTCCAGTCTAAGGCTCTCCCAATTGAACTATTTCGGTTCATGTTTATCACTTCTTATCCAACTTTGGCTTAATTATTATTAAACAAGATACAAGTAGAGGTCTGTACAAGAAGCCAAAGCAAAACCATTAATGAATTATGAAGAATCATGTTTACACCCCAAATAATAATTTAACTATGTAGCACTAAATACGAATAATAAAAATAATAAAAAATAACGACAAAAAGGTCTGCTTTCACCCTGGATTGAACTGGGGACCTTTAGATTTCCAGTCTAAGGCTCTCCCAATTGAACTATTTCGGTTCATGTTTATCACTTCTTATCAAACTTTGGCTTAATTATTATTAAACAAGGTACAAGTAGAGGTCTGTACAAGAAGCCACAGCAAATACCCTTAATAAATTATAAAGAATCATGTTTACACCCTAAATAATAATTTAACTATTTAGCACTAGAAACGAATAATAAAAATAATAAAAAATAACGAAAAAAAAAGTTTGGCTTTCACCCTGGATTGAACTGGGGACCTTTAGATTTCCAGTCTAAGGCTCTCCCAATTGAACTATTTCGGTTCATGTTTATCACTTCTTATCAAACTTTGGCTTAATTATTATTAAACAAGGTACAAGTAGAGGTCTGTACAAGAAGCCACAGCAAATACCCTTAATAAATTATAAAGAATCATGTTTACACCCCAAATAATAATTTAACTATGTAGCACTAAATACGAATAATAAAAATAATAAAAAATAACGAAAAAAAAGTTCTGCTTTCACCCTGGATTGAACTAGCGACCTTTAGATTTCCAATCTAAGGCTCCCCCAATTGAACTATTTCGGTTCATGTTTATCACTTCTTATCAAACTTTGGCTTAATTATTATTAAACAAGGTACAAGTAGAGGTCTATACAAGAAGCCACAGCAAATACCCTTAATAAATTATAAAGAATCATGTTTACACCCCAAATAATAATTTAACTATTTAGCACTAGAAACGAATAATAAAAATAATAAAAAATACCGAAATAAAAGTTTGGCTTTCACCCTGGATTGAACTGGGGACCTTTAGATTTCCAGTCTAAGGCTCTCCCAATTGAACTATTTCGGTTCATGTTTATCACTTCTTATCAAACTTTGGCTTAATTATTATTAAATAGGGTACAAGCAGGTATACTCAAACATAGGTACAATAAGAGCGCTATTTTAGGCTTCCACTTACGGACCCATGCTAGGTGTGTCCCATGGCGCGTCATTAGTTAGCCAACCAATTAACATTCCCTCAGGGGTTTCTTAGTTCTTCCTAGAGATCTGTACCACAGCAAAACCCTTAATAAATTATTAAGAATCATGTTTACACCTCAAATAATAATATAGCTATGTAGCACTAGATACAAATATTTAAAAAAATAAAAAATAACGAAAAAAAAGTTCTGTTTTCGCTCTGGATTGAACTAGGAACCTTTAGATTTCCAGTCTAAGGCTCTCCCAATTGAACTATTTCGGTTCATGTTTATCACTTCTTATCAAACTTTGGCTTAATTATTATTAAACAAGGTACAAGTAGAGGTCTGTACAAGAAGCCACAGGAAATACCCTTAATAAATTATAAAGAATCATGTTTACACCTTAAATAATAATTTAACTATTTAGCACTAGAAACGAATAATAAAAATAATAAAAAATAACGAAAAAAAAGTTTGGCTTTCACCCTGGATTGAACTGGGGACCTTTAGATTTCCAGTCTAAGGCTCTCCCAATTGAACTATTTCGGTTCATGTTTATGACTTTTTATCAAACTTTGGGTTAATTATTATTAAACAAGGTACAAGTAGAGGTCTGTACAAGAAGCCAAAGCAAAACCCTTAATGAATTATGAAGAATCATGTTTACACCCCAAATAATAATTTAACTATGTAGCACTAAATACGAATAATAAAAATAATAAAAAAATAACGAAAAAAAAGTTCTGCTTTCACTCTGGATTGAACTGGGGACTTTTAGATTTCCAGTCTAAGGCTCTCCCAATTGAACTATTTCGGTTCATGTTTATCACTTCTTATCAAACTTTGGCTTAATTATTATTAAATAGGGTACAAGCAGGTATACTCAAACCTAGGTACAATAAGAGCGCTATTTTAGGCTTCCACTTACGGACCCATGCTAGGTGTGTCCCATGGCGCGTCATTAGTTAGTCATCCAATTAACATTCCCTCAGGGGTTTCTTAGTTCTTCCTAGAGATCTGTACAAGAAGCCACAGCAAAACCCTTAATAAATTATGAAGAATCATGTTTACACCTCAAATAATAATATAACTATGTAGCACTAGATACAAATAATAAAAAAATTAAAAATAACGAAAAAAAAAAAGTTCTGTTTACGCTCTGGATTGAACTGGGAACCTTTAGATTTCCAGTCTAAGGCTCTCCCAATTGAACTATTTCGGTTCATGTTTATCACTTCTTATCAAACTTTGGCTTAATTATTATTAAACAAGGTACAAGTAGAGGTCTGTACAAGAAGCCACAGCAAATACACTTAATAAATTATAAAGAATCATGTTTACACCCCAAATAATAATTTAACTATTTAGCTTTAGAAACGAATAATAAAAATAATAAAAAATACCGAAAAAAAAAGTTTGGCTTTCACCCTGGATTGAACTGGGGACCTTTAGATTTCCAGTCTAAGGCTCTCCCAATTGAACTATTTCGGTTCATGTTTATCACTTCTTATCAAACTTTGGCTTAATTATTATTAAACAAAGTACAAGTAGAGATCTGTACAAGAAGCCACAGCAAAACCTTTAATAAATTATTAAGAATCATGTTTACACCTCAAATAATAATATAACTATGTAGCACTAGATACAAATAATAAAAAAAATAAAAAATAACGAAAAAAAAAGTTCTGTTTTCACCCTGGATTGAACTGGGGACCTTTAGATTTCCAGTCTAGGGCTCTCCCAATTGAACTATTTCTGTTCATGTTTATCACTTTTTATCAAACTTTGGCTTAATTATTATTAAACAAGGTACAAGTGGTCTGTACAAGAAGCCAAAGCAAAACCCTTAATGAATTATGAAGAATCATGTTTACGAACCAAATAATAATTTAACTATGTAGCACTAAATACGAATATTAAAAATAATAAAAAATAACGAAAAAAAAGTTCTGCTTTCACTCTGGATTGAACTGGGGACTTTTAGATTTCCAGTCTAAGGCTCTCCCAATTGAACTGTTTCGGTTCATGTTTATCACTTCTTATCAAACTTTGGCTTAATTATTATTAAATAGGGTACAAGTATGTATACTCAAACCTAGGTACAATAAGAGCGCTATTTTAGGCTTCCACTTACGGACCCATGCTAGGTGTGTCCCATGGCGCGTCATTAGTTAGCCAACCAATTAACATTCCCTCAGGGGTTTCTTAGTTCTTCCTAGAGATCTGTACAAGAAGCCACAGCAAAACCCTTAATAAATTATGAAGAATCATGTTTACACCTCAAATAATAATATAACTATGTAGCACTAGATACAAATAATAAAAAGAATAAAAAATAACGAAAAAAAAAGTTCTGTTTTCGCTCTGGATTGAACTGGGAACCTTTAGATTTCCAGTCTAGGGCTCTCCCAATTGAACTATTTCGGTTCATGTTTTTCACTTTTTATCAAACTTTGGCTTAATTATTATTAAACAAGGTACAAGTAGAGGTCTGTACAAGAAGCCAAAGCAAAACCCTTAATGAATTATGAAGAATCATGTTTACGACCCAAATAATAATTTAACTATGTAGCACTAAATACGAATAATAAAAATAATAAAAAATAACGAAAAAAAAGTTCTGCTTTCACTCTGGATTGAACTGGGGACCTTTAGATTTCCAGTCTAAGGCTCTCCCAATTGAACTATTTCGGTTCATGTTTATCACTTCTTATCAAACTTTGGCTTAATTATTATTAAACAAGGTACAACTAGAGGTCTGTACAAGAAGCCACAGCAAATACCCTTAATAAATTATAAAGAATCATGTTTACATCCTAAATAATACTTTCTATTTAGCACTAGAAATAAATAATAAAAATAATAAAAAATAACGAAAAAAAAAGTTTGGCTTTCACCCTGGATTGAACTGGGGACCTTTAGATTTCCAGTCTAAGGCTCTCCCAATTGAACTATTTCGGTTCATGTTTATCACTTCTTATCAAACTTTGGCTTAATTATTATTAAATAGGGTACAAGTATGTATACTCAAACCTAGGTACAATAAGAGCGCTATTTTAGGCTTCCACTTACGGACCCATGCTAGGTGTGTCCCATGGCGCGTGATTAGTTAGCCAACCAATTAACATTCCCTCAGGGGTTTCTTAGTTCTTCCTAGAGATCTGTACAAAAAGCCACAGCAAAACCCTTAATAAATTATGAAGAATCATGTTTACACCTCAAATAATAATATAACTATGTAGCACTAGATACAAATAATAAAAAGAATAAAAAATAACGAAAAAAAAGTTCTGTTTTCGCTCTGGATTGAACTGGGAACCTTTAGATTTCCAGTCTAAGGCCCTCCCAATTGAACTATTTCGGTTCATGTTTATCACTTCTTATCAAACTTTGGCTTAATTATTATTAAACAAGGTACAAGTAGAGGTCTGTACAAGAAGCCAAAGCAAAACCCTTAATGAATTATGAAGAATCATGTTTACACCCCAAATAATAATTTAACTATGTAGCATTAATACGAATAATAAAAATAATAAAAAATAACGAAAAAAAAGTTCTGCTTTCACCCTGGATTGAACTGGGGACCTTTAGATTTCCAGTCTAAGGCTCTCCCAATTGAACTATTTCGGTTCATGTTTATCACTTTTTATCAAACTTTGGCTTAATTATTATTAAACAAGGTACAAGTAGAGGTCTGTACAAGAAGCCACAGCAAATACCCTTAATAAATTATAAAGAATCATGTTTACACCCTAAATAATACTTTCTATTTAGCACTAGAAACGGATAATAAAAATAACGAAAAAAAAAGTTTGGCTTTCACCCTGGATTGAACTGGGGACCTTTAGATTTCCAGTCTAAGGCTCTCCCAATTGAACTATTTCGGTTCATGTTTATCACTTCTTATCAAACTTTGGCTTAATTATTATTAAACAAGGTACAAGTAGAGGTCTGTACAAGAAGCCACAGCAAATACCCTTAATAAATTATAAAGAATCATGTTTACACCCTAAATAATAATTTAACTATTTAGCACTAGAAACGAATAATAAAAATAATAAAAAATAACGAAAAAAAAGTTTAGCTTTCACCCTGGATTGAACTGGGGACCTTTAAATGTCAAGTCTAAGGCTCTCCCATTTGAACTATTTCGGTTCATGTTTATCACTTCTTATCAAACTTTGGCTTAATTATTATTAAACAAGGTACAAGTAGAGGTCTGTACAAGAAGCCACAGCAAATACCCTTAATAAATTATAAAGAATCATGTTTACACCCCAAATAATAATTTAACTATTTAGCACTAGAAACGGATAATAAAAATAACGAAAAAAAAAGTTTGGCTTTCACCCTGGATTGAACTGGGGACCTTTAGATTTCCAGTCTAAGGCTCTCCCAATTCAACTATTTCGGTTCATGTTTATCACTTCTTATCAAACTTTGGCTTAATTATTATTAAACAAGGTACAAGTAGAGGTCTGTACAAGAAGCCAAAAAACCCTTAATGAATTATGAAGAATCATGTTTACACGACAAATAATAATTTAACTATGTAGGACTAAATACGAATAATAAAAATAATAAAAAATAGCGAAAAAAGAGTTCTGCTTTCACCCTGGATTGAACTGGGGACCTTTAGATTTCCAGTCTAAGGCTCTCCCAATTGAACTATTTCGGCTCATGATTATCAGTTCCTATCAAACTTTGGCTTAATTATTATTAAATAGGGTACAAGTAGGTATACTTAAACCTAGGTATAATAAGAGCGTTAATTTAGACTTTCAGTTACGGCCCCATGCTAGGTGTGTCCCATGGCCCGTTATTAGTTAGCCAACCAATTAACATTCCCTCAGGGTTTTCTTAGTTCTTCCTAGAGATCTGTACAAGAAGCCACAGCAAAACCCTTAATAAATTATGAAGAATCATGTTTACACCTCAAGTAATAATATAACTATGTAGCACTAGATACAAATAATAAAAATAATAAAAAATAACGAAAAAAAAAGTTCTGTTTTCGCCCTGGATTGAACTGGGGACCTTTAGATTTCCAGTCTAAGGCTGTCCCAATTGAACTATTTCGGTTCATGTTTATCACTTCTTACCAAACTTTGGCTTAATTATTATTAAACAAGGTACAAGTAGAGGTTTGTACAAGACGCCACAGCAAATACCCTTAATAAATTATAAAGGATCATGTTTACACCCCAAATAATAATTAAGGCCCTCCCAATTGAACTATTTCGGTTCATGTTTATCACTTCTTATCAAACTTTAGCTTAATTATTATTAAACAAGGTACCAGTAGAGGTCTGTACAAGAAGCCACAGCAAATACCCTTAATAAATTATAAAGAATCATGTTTACACCCCAAATAATAATTTAACTATTTAGCACTAGAAACAAATAATAAAAATAATAAAAAATAACGAAAAAAAAAGTTTGGCTTTCACCCTGGATTGAACTGGGGACCTTTAGATTTCCAGTCTAAGGCTCTCCCAATTGAACTATTTCGGTTCATGTTTATCACTTCTTATCAAACTTTGGCTTAATTATTATTAAACAAGGTACAAGTAGAGGTCTGTACAAGAAGCCACAGCAAATACCCTTAATAAATTATAAAGAATCATGTTTACACCCCAAATAATAATTTAACTATTTAGCACTAGAAACGAATAATAAAAATAATAAAAAGTACCGAAAAAAAAGTTTGGCTTTCACCCTGGATTGAACTGGGGACCTTTAGATTTCCAGTCTAAGGCTCTCCCAATTGAACTATTTCGGCTCATAATTATCAGTTCCTATCAAACTTTGGCTTAATTATTATTAAATAGGTTACAAGTAGATATACTTAAACCTAGGTATAATAAGAGCGTTAATTTAGACTTCCAGTTACGGCCCCATGCTAGGTGTGTCCCATGGCGCGTTATTAGTTAGCCAACCAATTAACATTCCCTCAGGGGTTTCTTAGTTCTTCCTAGAGATCTGTACAAGAAGCCACAGCAAAACCCTTAATAAATTATGAAGAATCATGTTTACACCCTAAATAATAATTTAACTATTTAGCACTAGAAACGAATAATAAAAATAATAAAAAATAACGAAAAAAAAGTTTGGCTTTCACCCTGGATTGAACTGGGGACCTTTAGATTTCCAGTCTAAGGCTCTCCCAATTGAACTATTTCGGTTCATGTGTATTACTTCTTATCAAACTTTGGCTTAATTATTATTAAACAAGGTACAAGTAGAGGTCTGTACAAGAAGCCCAAAAACCCTTAATGAATTATGAAGAATCATGTTTACACGACAAATAATAATTTAACTATGTAGGACTAATTACGAATAATAAAAATTATAAAAAATAGCGAAAAAAGAGTTCTGCTTTCACCCTGGATTGAACTGGGGACCTTTAGATTTCCAGTCTAAGGCTCTCCCAATTGAACTATTTCGGTTTATGTTTATCACTTCTTATCAAACTTTGGCTTAATTATTATTAAATAAGGTACAAGTAGAGGTCTGTACAAGAAGCTATAGCAAAACCCCCAAAGAATTATGAAGAACATGTATACAAACCAGATATTTATTTATCTATGTAGCTCTAGATACGAATAATAAAAATAATAAAAAATAACGAAAAAAAAGTTCTGCTTTCACCCTGGATTGAACTGGGGACCTTTAGATTTCCAGTCTAAGGCTCTACCAATTGAACTATTTCGGCTCATGAATATCAGTTCCTATCAAACTTTGGCTTAATTATTATTAAATAGGGTACAAGTAGATATACTTAAACCTAGGTATAATAAGAGCGTCAATTTAGGTTTCCAGTTACGGCCCCATGCTAGGTGTGTCCCATGGCGCGTCATTAGTTAGCCAACCAATTAACATTTCCTCAGGGGTTTCTTAGTTCTTCCTAGAGATCTGTACAAGAAGCCACAGCAAGACCCTTAATAAATTATTAAGAATCATGTTTACACCTCAAATAATAATATAACTATGTAGCACTAGATACAAATAATAAAAAAAATAAAAAATAACGAAAAAAAAAGTTATGTTTTCACCTTGGATTGAACTGGGGACCTTTAGATTTCCAGTCTAAGGCTCTCCCAATTGAACTATTTCGGTTCATGTTTATCACTTCTTATCAAACTTTGGCTTAATTATTATTAAATAGGGTACAAGTAGAGGTCTGTAAAGAAGCCACAGCAAATACACTTAATAAATTATAAAGAATCATATTTACACCCTAAATAATAATTTAACGATTTAGTACTAGAAACGAATAATAAAAATAATAAAAAATAACGAAAAAAAAAGTTTGGCTTTCACCCTGGATTGAACTGGGGACCTTTAGATTTCCAGTCTAAGGCTCTCCCAATTGAACTATTTCGGTTCATGTTTATCACTTCTTATCAAACTTTGACTTAATTATTATTAAACAAGGTACAAGTAGAGGTCTGTACAAGAAGCCAAAGCAAAACCCTTATGAATTATGAAGAATCATGTTTACACCCCAAATAATAATTTAACTATTTAGGACTAAATACGAATAATAAAAATAATAAAAAATAACGAAAAAAAAGTTCTGTTTTCACCCTGGATTGAACTGGGGACCTTTAGATTTCCAATCTAAGGCTCTCCCAATTGAACTATTTCGGTTCATGTTTATCACTTCTTATCAAACTTTGGCTTAATTATTATTAAGCAAGGTACAAGTAGAGGTCTGTACAAGAAGCTATAGCAAAACCCCCAAAGAATTATGAAGAACATGTATACAAACCAGATATTTATTTAACTATGTAGCTCTAGATACGAATAATAAAAATAATAAAAAATAACGAAAAAAAAGTTCTGTTTTCACCCTGGATTGAACTGGGGACCTTTAGATTTCCAGTCTAAGGCTCTCCCAATTGAACTATTTCGGCTCATGATTATCAGTTCCTATCAAACTTTGGCTTAATTATTATTGAATAGGATACAAGTAGGTATACTTAAACCTAGGTATAATAAGAGCGTTAATTTAGACTTTCAGTTACGGCCCCATGCTAGGTGTGTCCCATGGCCCGTTATTAGTTAGCCTACCAATTAACATTCCCTCAGGGTTTTCTTAGTTCTTCCTAGAGATCTGTACAAGAAGCCACAGCAAAACCCTTAGTAAATTATGAAGAATCATGTTTACACCTCAAATAATAATATAACTATGTAGCACTAGATACAAATAATAAAAATAATAAAAAATAACGAAAAAAAAAGTTCTGTTTTCACCCTGGATTGAACTGGGGACCTTTAGATTTTCAGTCTAAGGCTGTCCCAATTTAACTATTTCGGTTCATGTTTATCACTTCTTACCAAACTTTGGCTTAATTATTATTAAACAAGGTACAAGTAGAGGTCTGTACAAGACGCCACAGCAAATACCCTTAATAAATTATAAAGGATCATGTTTACACCCCAAATAATAATTTAACTATTTAGCACTAGAAACGAATAATAAAAATAATAAAAAATAACAAAAAAAAAAGTTTGGTTTTCACCCTGGATTGAACTAGGGACCTTTAGATTTCCAGTCTAAGGCTCTCCCAATTGAACTATTTCGGTTCATGTTTATCACTTCTTATCAAACTTTAGCTTAATTATTATTAAACAAGGTACAAGTAGAGGTCTGTACAAGAAGCCACAGCAAATACCCTTAATAAATTATAAAGAATCATGTTTACACCCCAAATAATAATTTAACTATTTGGCACTAGAAACGAATAATAAAAAATAACGAAAAAAAAAGTTTGGCTTTCACCCTGGATTGAACTGGGGACCTTTAGATTTCCAGTCTAAGGCTCTCCCAATTGAACTATTTCGGTTCATGTTTATCATTTCTTATCAAACTTTGGCTTAATTATTATTAAACAAGGTACAAGTAGAGGTCTGTACAAGAAGCCACAGCAAATACCCTTAATAAATTATAAAGAATCATGTTTACACCCCAAATAATAATTTAACTATTTAGCACTAGAAACGAATAATAAAAATATTAAAAAATACCGAAAAAAAAGTTTGGCTTTCACCCTGGATTGAACTGGGGACCTTTAGATTTCCAGTCTAAGGCTCTCCCAATTGAACTATTTCGGTTCATGTTTATCACTTCTTATCAAACTTTGGCTTAATTATTATTAAATAGGGTACAAGCAGGTATACTTAAACCTAGGTACAATAAGAGGCTTCCACTTACGGACCCATGCTAGGTGTGTCCCATGGCGCGTCATTAGTTAGCCAACCAATTAACATTCCCTCAGGGGTTTCTTAGTTCTTCCTAGAGATCTGTACAAGAAGCCACAGCAAAACCCTTACTAAATTATTAAGAATCATGTTTACACCTCAAATAATAATATAACTATGTAGCACTAGATACAAATAATAAAAAAAATAAAAAATAACGAAAAAAAAAGTTTTGTTTTCACCCTGGATTGAACTGGGGACCTTTAGATTTCCAGTCTAAGGCTCTCCCAATTGAACTATTTCGGTTCATGTTTATCACTTCTTATCAAACTTTGACTTAATTATTATTAAACAAGGTACAAGTAGAGGTCTGTACAAGAAGCCAAAGCAAAACCCTAATTGAATTATGAAGAATCATGTTTACACCCCAAATAATAATTTAACTGTTTAGGACTAAAAACGAATTATAAAAATAGTAAAAAATAACGAAAAAAAAGTTCTGCTTTCACCCTGGATTGAACTGGGGACCTTTAGATTTTCAGTCTAAGGCTGTCCCAATTTAACTATTTCGGTTCATGTTTATCACTTCTTACCAAACTTTGGCTTAATTATTATTAAACAAGGTACAAGTAGAGGTCTGTACAAGACGCCACAGCAAATACCCTTAATAAATTATAAAGGATCATGTTTACACCCCAAATAATAATTTAACTATTTAGCACTAAAAACGAATAATAAAAAAAATAAAAAATAACGAAAAAAAAAGTTTTGTTTTCACCCTGGATTGAACTGGGGACCTTTAGATTTCCAGTCTAAGGCTCTCCCAATTGAACTATTTCGGTTCATGTTTATTACTTCTTATCAAAATTTGGCTTAATTATTATTAAACAAGGTACAAGTAGAGGTCTGTTCAAGAAGCTATAGCAAAACCCCCAAAGAATTATGAAGAACATGTATACAAACCAGATTTTTATTTAACTATGTAGCTCTAGATACGAATAATAAAAATAATAAAAAATAACGAAAAAAAAGTTCTGCTTTCACCCTGGATTGAACTGGGGACCTTTAGATTTTCAGTCTAAGGCTCTCCCAATTGAACTATTTCGGTTCATGTTTATCACTTCTTATCAAACTTTGGCTTAATTATTATTAAATAGGGTACAAGTAGGTATACTCAAACCTAGGTACAATAAGAGCGCTATTTTAGGCTTCCACTTACGGACCCATGCTAGGTGTGTCCCATGGCGCGTCATTAGTTAGCCAACCAATTAACATTCCCTCAGGGGTTTCTTAGTTCTTCCTAGAGATCTGTACAAGAAGCCACAGCAAAACCCTTAATAAATTATGAAGAATCATGTTTACACCTCAAATAATAATATAACTATGTAGCACTAGATACAAATAATAAAAAAAATAACGAAAAAAAAGTTTTGTTTTCGCTCTGGATTGAACTGGGAACCTTTAGATTTCCAGTCTAAGGCTCTCCCAATTGAACTATTTCGGTTCATGTTTATCACTTCTTATCAAACTTTGGTTAATTATTATTAAACAAGGTACAAGTAGAGGTCTGTACAAGAAGCCACAGCAAATACCCTTAATAAATTATAAAGAATCATGTTTACACCCTAAATAATACTTTCTATTTAGCACTAGAAACGAATAATAAAAATAATAAAAAATAACGAAAAAAAAAGTTTGGCTTTCACCCTGGATTGAACTGGGGACCTTTAGATTTCCAGTCTAAGGCTCTCCCAATTGAACTATTTCGGTTCATGTTAATCACTTCTTATTAAACTTTGGCTTAATTATTATTAAACAAGGTACAAGTAGAGGTCTGTACAAGAAGCCACAGCAAATACCCTTAATAAATTATAAAGAATCATGTTTACACCCTAAATAATAATTTAACTATTTAGCACTAGAAACGAATAATAAAAATAATAAAAAATAACGAAAAAAAAATTTAGCTTTCACCCTGGATTGAACTGGGGACCTTTAAATTTCAAGTCTAAGGCTCTCCCATTTGAACTATTTCGGTTCATGTTTATCACTTCTTATCAAACTTTGGCTTAATTATTATTAAACAAGGTACAAGTAGAGGTCTGTACAAGAAGCCACAGCAAATACCCTTAATAAATTATAAAGAATCATGTTTACACCCCAAATAATAATTTAACTATTTAGCACTAGAAACGGATAATAAAAATAACGAAAAAAAAAGTTTGGCTTTCACCCTGGATTGAACTGGGGACCTTTAGATTTCCAGTCTAAGGCTCTCCCAATTGAACTATTTCGGTTCATGTTTATCACTTCTTATCAAACTTTGGCTTAATTATTATTAAACAAGGTACAAGTAGAGGTCTGTACAAGAAGCCACAGCAAATACCCTTAATAAATTATAAAGAATCATGTTTACACCCTAAATAATAATTTAACTATTTAGCACTAGAAACGAATAATAAAAATAATAAAAAATAACGAAAAAAAAGTTTAGCTTTCACCCTGGATTGAACTGGGGACCTTTAAATGTCAAGTCTAAGGCTCTCCCATTTGAACTATTTCGGTTCATGTTTATCACTTCTTATCAAACTTTGGCTTAATTATTATTAAACAAGGTACAAGTAGAGGTCTGTACAAGAAGCCACAGCAAATACCCTTAATAAATTATAAAGAATCGTGTTTACACCCCAAATAATAATTTAACTATTTAGCACTAGAAACGGATAATAAAAATAACGAAAAAAAAAGTTTGGCTTTCACCCTGGATTGAACTGGGGACCTTTAGATTTCCAGTCTAAGGCTCTCCCAATTGAACTATTTCGGTTCATGTTTATCACTTCTTATCAAACTTTGGCTTAATTATTATTAAACAAGGTACAAGTAGAGGTCTGTACAAGAAGCCAAAAAACCCTTAATGAATTATGAAGAATCATGTTTACACGACAAATAATAATTTAACTATGTAGGACTAAATACGAATAATAAAAATAATAAAAAATAGCGAAAAAAGAGTTCTGCTTTCACCCTGGATTGAACTGGGGACCTTTAGATTTCCAGTCTAAGGCTCTCCCAATTGAACTATTTCGGTTTATGTTTATCACTTCTTATCAAACTTTGGCTTAATTATTATTAAATAAGGTACAAGTAGAGGTCTGTACAAGAAGCTATAGCAAAACCCCCAAAGAATTATGAAGAACATGTATACAAACCAGATATTTATTTATCTATGTAGCTGTAGATACGAATAATAAAAATAATAAAAAATAACGAAAAAAAAGTTCTGCTTTCACCCTGGATTTAACTGGGGACCTTTAGATTTCCAGTCTAAGGCTCTCCCAATTGAACTATTTCGGCTCATGATTATCAGTTCCTATTAAACTTTGGCTTAATTATTATTAAATAGGGTACAAGTAGATATACTTAAACCTAGGTATAATAAGAGCGTTAATTTAGGCTTCCAGTTATGGCCACATGCTAGGTGTGTCCCATGGCGCGTTATTAGTTAGCCAACCAATTAACATTCCCTCAGGGGTTTCTTAGTTCTTCCTAGAGATCTGTACAAGAAGCCACAGCAAAACCCTTAATAAATTATGAAGAATCATGTTTACACGCCAAATAATAATATAACTATGTAGCAATAGATACAAATAATAAAAATAATAAAAAATAACGAAAAAAAAAGTTCTGTTTTCACCCTGGATTGAACTGGGGACCTTTAGATTTCCAGTCTAAGGCTCTCCCAATTGAACTATTTCGGTTCATGTTTATCACTTCTTATCAAACTTTGGCTTAATTATTATTAAACAAGGTACAAGTAGAGGTCTGTACAAGAAGCTATAGCAAAACCCCCCAAGAATTATGAAGAACATGTATACAAACCAGATATTTATTTATCTATGTAGCACTAGATACAAATAATAAAAATAATAAAAAATAACGAAAAAAAAAATTCTGTTTTCACCCTGGATTGAACTGGGGACCTTTAGATTTCCAGTCTAAGGCTCTCTCAATTGAACTATTTCGGTTCATGTTTATCACTTCTTATCAAACTTTGACTTAATTATTATTAACAAGGTACAAGTAGAGGTCTGTACAAGAAGCCAAAGCAAAACCCTTAATGAATTATGAAGAATCATGTTTACACCCCAAATAATAATTTAACTATTTAGGACTAAAAACGAATAATAAAAATAATAAAAAATAACGAAAAAAAAGTTCTGCTTTCACCCTGGATTGAACTGGGGACCTTTAGATTTCCACTCTAAGGCTCTCCCAATTGAACTATTTCGGTTCATGTTTATCACTTCTTATCAAACTTTGGCTTAATTATTATTAAACAAGGTACAAGTAGAGGTCTGTACAAGAAGCTATAGCTAAACCCCCCAAGAATTATGAAGAACATGTATACAAACCAGATTTTTATTTAACTATGTAGCTCTAGATACGAATAATAAAAATAATAAAAAATAACGAAAAAAAAGTTCTGCTTTCACCCTGGATTGAACTGGGGACCTTTAGATTTCCAGTCTAAGGCTCTCCCAATTGAACTATTTCGGCTCATGATTATCAGTTCCTATCAAACTTTGGCTTAATTATTATTAAATAGGTTACAAGTAGGTATACTTAAACCTAGGTATAATAAGAGCGTTAATTTAGACTTTCAGTTACGGCTCCATGCTAGGTGTGTCCCATGGCCCGTTATTAGTTAGCCAACCAATTAACATTCCCTCAGGGTTTTCTTAGTTTTTCCTAGAGATCTGTACAAGAAGCCACAGCAAAACCCTTAATAAATTATGAAGAATCATGTTTACACCTCAAATAATAATATAACTATGTAGCACTAGATACAAATAATAAAAATAATAAAAAATAACGAAAAAAAAAGTTCTGTTTTCACCCTGGATTGAACTGGGGACCTTTAGATTTCCAGTCTAAGGCTGTCCCAATTGAACTATTTCGGTTCATGTTTATCACTTCTTACCAATCTTTGGCTTAATTATTATTAAACAAGGTACAAGTAGAGGTTTGTACAAGACGCCACAGCAAATACCCTTAATAAATTATAAAGGATCATGTTTACACCCCAAATAATAATTTAAGTATTTAGCACTAGAAACGAATAATAAAAATAATAAAAAATAACAAAAAAAAAGTTTGGTTTTCACCCTGGATTGAACTAGGGACCTTTAGATTTCCAGTCTAAGGCCCTCCCAATTGAACTATTTCGGTTCATGTTTATCACTTCTTATCAAACTTTAGCTTAATTATTATTAAACAAGGTACCAGTAGAGGTCTGTACAAGAAGCCACAGCAAATACCCTTAATAAATTATAAAGAATCATGTTTACACCCCAAATAATAATTTAACTATTTAGCACTAGAAACGAATAATAAAAATAATAAAAAATAACAAAAAAAAAGTTTGGTTTTCACCCTGGATTGAACTAGGGACCTTTAGATTTCCAGTCTAAGGCCCTCCCAATTGAACTATTTCGGTTCATGTTTATCACTTCTTATCAAACTTTAGCTTAATTATTATTAAACAAGGTACCAGTAGAGGTCTGTACAAGAAGCCACAGCAAATACCCTTAATAAATTATAAAGAATCATGTTTACACCCTAAATAATAATTTAACTATTTAGCACTAGAAACGAATAATAAAAATAATAAAAAATAACGAAAAAAAAATTTAGCTTTCACCCTGGATTGAACTGGGGACCTTTAAATTTTAAGTCTAAGGCTCTCCCATTTGAACTATTTCGGTTCATGTTTATCACTTCTTATCAAACTTTGGCTTAATTATTATTAAACAAGGTACAAGTAGAGGTCTGTACAAGAAGCCACAGCAAATACCCTTAATAAATTATAAAGAATCATGTTTACACCCCAAATAATAATTTAACTATTTAGCACTAGAAACGGATAATAAAAATAACGAAAAAAAAAGTTTGGCTTTCACCCTGGATTGAACTGGGGACCTTTAGATTTCCAGTCTAAGGCTCTCCCAATTGAACTATTTCGGTTCATGTTTATCACTTCTTATCAAACTTTGGCTTAATTATTATTAAACAAGGTACAAGTAGAGGTCTGTACAAGAAGCCACAGCAAATACCCTTAATAAATTATAAAGAATCATGTTTACACCCTAAATAATAATTTAACTATTTAGCACTAGAAACGAATAATAAAAATAATAAAAAATAACGAAAAAAAGTTTAGCTTTCACCCTGGATTGAACTGGGGACCTTTAAATGTCAAGTCTAAGGCTCTCCCATTTGAACTATTTCGGTTCATGTTTATCACTTCTTATCAAACTTTGGCTTAATTATTATTAAACAAGGTACAAGTAGAGGTCTGTACAAGAAGCCACAGCAAATACCCTTAATAAATTATAAAGAATCATGTTTACACCCCAAATAATAATTTAACTATTTAGCACTAGAAACGGATAATAAAAATAACGAAAAAAAAAGTTTGGCTTTCACCCTGGATTGAACTGGGGACCTTTAGATTTCCAGTCTAAGGCTCTCCCAATTGAACTATTTCGGTTCATGTTTATCACTTCTTATCAAACTTTGGCTTAATTATTATTAAACAAGGTACAAGTAGAGGTCTGTACAAGAAGCCACAGCAAATACCCTTAATAAATTATAAAGAATCATGTTTACACCCCAAATAATAATTTAACTATTTAGCACTAGAAACGGATAATAAAAATAACGAAAAAAAAAATTCTGTTTTCACCCTGGATTGAACTGGGGACCTTTAGATTTCCAGTCTAAGGCTCTCTCAATTGAACTATTTCGGTTCATGTTTATCACTTCTTATCAAACTTTGACTTAATTATTATTAAACAAGGTACAAGTAGAGGTCTGTACAAGAAGCCAAAGCAAAACCCTTAATGAATTATGAAGAATCATGTTTACACCCCAAATAATAATTTAACTATTTAGGACTAAAAACGAATAATAAAAATAATAAAAAATAACGAAAAAAAAGTTCTGCTTTCACCCTGGATTGAACTGGGGACCTTTAGATTTCCACTCTAAGGCTCTCCCAATTGAACTATTTCGGATCATGTTTATCACTTCTTATCAAACTTTGGCTTAATTATTATTAAACAAGGTACAAGTAGAGGTCTGTACAAGAAGCTATAGCTAAACCCCCCAAGAATTATGAAGAACATGTATACAAACCAGATTTTTATTTAACTATGTAGCTCTAGATACGAATAATAAAAATAATAAAAAATAACGAAAAAAAAGTTCTGCTTTCACCCTGGATTGAACTGGGGACCTTTAGATTTCCAGTCTAAGGCTCTCCCAATTGAACTATTTCGGCTCATGATTATCAGTTCCTATTAAACTTTGGCTTAATTATTATTAAATAGGTTACAAGTACGTATACTTAAACCTAGGTATAATAAGAGCGTTAATTTAGACTTTCAGTTACGGCCCCATGCTAGGTGTGTCCCATGGCCCGTTATTAGTTAGCCAACCAATTAACATTCCCTCAGGGTTTTCTTAGTTCTTCCTAGAGATCTGTACAAGAAGCCACAGCAAAACCCTTAATAAATTATGAAGAATCATGTTTACACCTCAAATAATAATATAACTATGTAGCACTAGATACAAATAATAACAATAATAAAAAATAACGAAAAAAAAAGTTCTGTTTTCACCCTGGATTGAACTGGGGACCTTTAGATTTCCAGTCTAAGGCTGTCCCAATTGAACTATTTCGGTTCATGTTTATCACTTCTTACCAAACTTTGGCTTAATTATTATTAAACAAGGTACAAGTAGAGGTTTGTACAAGACGACACAGCAAATACCCTTAATAAATTATAAAGGATCATGTTTACACCCCAAATAATAATTTAAGTATTTAGCACTAGAAACGAATAATAAAAATAATAAAAAATAACAAAAAAAAAGTTTGGTTTTCACCCTGGATTGAACTAGGGACCTTTAGATTTCCAGTCTAAAGCCCTCCCAATTGAACTATTTCGGTTCATGTTTATCACTTCTTATCAAACTTTAGCTTAATTATTATTAAACAAGGTACCAGTAGAGGTCTGTACAAGAAACCACAGCAAATACCCTTAATAAATTATAAAGAATCATGTTTACACCCCAAATAATAATTTAACTATTTAGCACTAGAAACGAATAATAAAAATAATAAAAAATAACAAAAAAAAAGTTTGGTTTTCACCTTGGATTGAACTAAGGACCTTTAGATTTCCAGTCTAAGGCCCTCCCAATTGAACTATTTCGGTTCATGTTTATCACTTCTTATCAAACTTTAGCTTAATTATTATTAAACAAGGTACCAGTAGAGGTCTGTACAAGAAGCCACAGCAAATACCCTTAATAAATTATAAAGAATCATGTTTACACCCTAAATAATAATTTAACTATTTAGCACTAGAAACGAATAATAAAAATAATAAAAAATAACGAAAAAAAAATTTATCTTTCACCCTGGATTGAACTGGGGACCTTTAAATTTCAAGTCTAAGGCTCTCCCATTTGAACTATTTCGGTTCATGTTTATCACTTCTTATCAAACTTTGGCTTAATTATTATTAAACAAGGTACAAGTAGAGGTCTTTACAAGAAGCCACAGCAAATACCCTTAATAAATTATAAAGAATCATGTTTACACCCCAAATAATAATTTAACTATTTAGCACTAGAAACGGATAATAAAAATAACGAAAAAAAAAGTTTGGCTTTCACCCTGGATTGAACTGGGGACCTTTAGATTTCCAGTCTAAGGCTCTCCCAATTGAACTATTTCGGTTCATGTTTATCACTTCTTATCAAACTTTGGCTTAATTATTATTAAACAAGGTACAAGTAGAGGTCTGTACAAGAAGCCACAGCAAATACCCTTAATAAATTATAAAGAATCATGTTTACACCCTAAATAATAATTTAACTATTTAGCACTAGAAACGAATAATAAAAATAATAAAAAATAACGAAAAAAAAGTTTAGCTTTCACCCTGGATTGAACTGGGGACCTTTAAATGTCAAGTCTAAGGCTCTCCCATTTGAACTATTTCGGTTCATGTTTATCACTTCTTATCAAACTTTGGCTTAATTACTATTAAACAAGGTACACTTGGGGACTAATTAAATGGCCGCTGCCGTTTTCAGAAGAGCTAAGATGAGAATCCGAATTTAATAGAATTTTGATATTACCCAACCCAGCAATATTTGACTGCAAGCCAAACGAAATACATTGAATAGCCCTGAGTTAATGCTTAAATTAAATTAAATAAGGGCCTAGGTGCAAATTTTAAGAAAACGAGTTTATTTAAAAAATTTAATGGTATATTTAAAAAAATATTAATTTAAATAAATAATAATGCCCTTAGAGGAACTCTAGCGCAATTCTATCAAATTCTAATCAAAAAGTTATTAATTCTAGACATTTACATTTTTGGAATAAATTGCATATTAATTTTAAAAGTACTTTTTTGCAGATAGGCCTTTTTAGCCAAAGAATGATGATTGTCGCGTCTGGCAATACCTACAGAATTTTCAATTGTGCAAAGAAATATTTCGTATTTTATTATTACTTACAAGCTTTTATTTAACTTCACCTGTATGTATGTATGTATGGATGTAATCAAATCTTGCAACTCATTTTTAAAAAACTTCCAAACCTCCCATTGACTTCAAATTTCGCATAGCGTCTTAGTTCCGATGACAATATAATAATACGGTTTCATCGGGTACTTACCTCCCCCCTAATGTGGGGGGTGGAGAGGGGGTAAAACTTTAGTTGGTCCGATTTCAACCAAAATTGGTATCTGGGGGTTTTTGAGGATGAGAATTACGAATTTTTGATCAGATTACCAAAATTCAATATGGCGGATTCAAAATGGACGATTTAATGTCAAGTTTTTCTGATTACTTTCAACTGACTTCCACATATCCGATTGACTTCAAATTTCGCATACCGTTATAGTTCCGATGACAATCCAATAATGTGGTATCACTGACTGCCTACCTCACCCATAACCTGCAGGGCGGAGAGGGGGTAAAATTTTAGTTTGTTGGATTTCCACCAAAATTAGTATCTGGGGGTTTTTAAGGATGACGATTACGAATTTTTGCTCACATTACAAAAATTCGATATGGCGGAATCAAAATGGACGATTTAATGTTAAGTTTTTCTGATTACTTTCAACTGACTGACACATATCCGATTGACTTGAAATTTCGCATACCGTTATAGTTCCGATGACAATCCAATAATGTGGTATCACTGACTGCCTACCTCCCCCCTAACGTGGAGGGCGGAGAGGGGGTAAAATTTTAGTTTGTTGGATTTTCACCAAAATTGGTATCTGGGGGTTTTTGAAGATAAGGATTACAAATTTTTGATCAAATTACAAAAATTCAATATGGCGGATTCAAAATGGACGATTTAATGACGAGTTTTTCTGATTACTTTCAACTGACTTCCACGTAGGTATCTGATTGATTTCAAAATTCACATGCTCTCCCACTAAAAAGGCGGGGGGGAGGGGCGTAGAAGAGGTATGGCTTTAGTTTGTTCAATTTCGACCAAAATTAATTAATCCTTGCGTATAATGATCATAATAATAACGAACAGTTTTAGGGAACGATCTCAACGATCACACAGTGTTTTTCTATTTCAAAAGTCGGTAAGATGGGCGTCGCTAGTACTGTTAATGAAACCTGTCTAGGAGGAAACCTATAGACATAAACTTGGACAAATCTAAAAATTAAAAAATAAATTTAGAAAAAAATACTTTTTGAAAACAAGCTTTTCTAAAATGGACTAAAAAGCATAAAATAATTTTTTGAGTGTTCTGATATCATAATAATAAAAGCGAAGGTTGGAATGAAGATAGCAAGTTATTGGCGGATCCGTGATGTCCGGGGGAGGGACGAAGGCGGTTTGGTTTCAGGGGTCAAGGAGGCAGCAAAAACCATTTTTGTACGTTTTTAATAAGTTTGAGCTCTCAAGTTCAGTGCAACAATACACAGATAAAATGCACTAAAATTTGTCTGTTTGATACCGTGCCACAAAGGAGCTACTAGGGCCGCCATATTAGAATCAAAAGTTGGAATTTAAAAAAAAATTAAAAAGTAACTTTTCTGTGTGTGTTTTCGGGTTAATGCATATGGTATTTTTTTTATCAGAACTAAAAAGTACAGTGAAACCTCTCCTTGCGGACATCTCTATTAAGCGGACACTTCCTTTAGGTGGACAAATTTTTTGGAACCAAGCTATTCCTTATTTCTTTGCATGTAAAATTCACTCCTATAACCGGACACTCTAATAACCGGACGCGGACATGTTTTTTGGTTAAAAAATTTTGAAACCTCCCTTATCCGGACGCGAACCTCTAACAGCGGGACAGACCGCTGCACGACATGGGCAACAACGCATTCTGCAGCCGGGGAACAAATACTTCTGTCGTATTTACAACATATTTTATTTAGCGGGACTGCTGTTTTTTTTTATTGTTCAGTTGAGTAGAAATAGATGTCTTTGAAATGGCGCCTAGTAAAAAATTCCTTAGTTTACGTGAAAAAATGGAAGTTGTTAACGTTTCGGAGAAGGAACATCTATCAGCTCGAAAGATCGCTGAAAAATTTAATATCGGAAAAATTCAAGCAGTGGAAATTGTTAATAAATATATATAAAAATTTCGCAGTTCTCTCTCATAAGCGGACACCTCCAATAGGCGGACAAAATTCACGAAACCGTGAGTGTCCGCCTATAGGAGGTTTCACTGTATAAGTTTTATGTCTGAAACGAGGGTGGGCGGTTTGAAAACATGCAGCAGAGTTAGTGAAAATTTAATCACGAATAAGTAACAGCATTATTAATTATTATTTTTATTTGTCCTGAAATGAGAAGAATTAGGTTTATGGAAAAATACACATACAAAAAATATTTGCAAACTAACTGAACTTGATCTTGATTTTGACTCAGTCCACCGCAGTGCCTTACCTAGGGGGGATTAAGGGTATCAATCCCCCCGACATTTTTAGGACTAATAAATAATAAAATATTTATGGCAGAATTGACTCTGAAGATTTTTGCTTATAACAGCTGAAAACATGCTTAAACTACAGTTTGGTTAAGCATTCTATTTTCTAAAAAAAATAAAATCTTAAGCGTATTTTATAGACTATTTTTGTTCAATTTCTAAAAAAGCCCGTACTTCTTAATAACGCCAAATAACTTTATTAATAAATAAACAGTTGTGTTTTAAAGAATATTAATTGACTTGACTGCGAAATTAATCCAGGATTAGAGCAGTTGTTGAAAAATAGTTAGTCAAGGATAGTTTTTGCCTGACAAATATAAATTTGACTAAAAAATTATGCTGCGTTGACTTATTTTTTAGCCATCCATAGGTAGGAAGGCTAGGATCGTCAAAAAAACTTTTTTTTTATTTTTCATCAAAATAATGTAACCTAATTACCAAAATTTTTGATAGCGACGCGTCGCGTCGATGGTCTGGGGCACGATAACACAAAAATTAAGAAATATATTTTAGTAAATAAAATCTATATGTTTGTGGCGGATTCATTTTACAAACACAACTTTTTCTGGGTATTACGCCACTAGTAAGGAAAAATTACTTTAAAAAATTATAAAAAACCACTGCGTTTCTCCTAGAAAAATAAAAATCACTAATTTGTCAGTGGCTTTCTATAAAAATAAATAGTTGCCTAGTAAAAACTAAACCACTTATCTTTTAATTGAATTTGAATATGCTACGTTTCGATTGTCAATCTACAATCGTTTTCAAGCTTTTTATTTATATTTTGTCTCAAAATCTTAAATGTTTCTTGTTCAAATATATTTTTTATTATTATATCGTTGACAATTTGTGTCAGTTGAAAGTAATCAGAAAAACTCGTTATTAAATCGTCCATTTTGAATCCGCCATATTGAATTTTTGTAATCTGATCAAAAATTCGTAATTCTCAACTAAAATTTTACCCCCTCTCGGCCCTCTACGTTGGGAGGCAGTTAGGCAGTCAGTGATACCATATTATTGGATTGACATCGGAACTATACCAAGTATGCCAAATTTGAAGTCAATCGGATACGTGGAAGTCAGTTGAAAGTAATCAGAAAAACTTGACATTAAATCGTCCATTTTGAATCCGCCATATTGAATTTTTGTAATCTGATCAAAAATTCGTAATCATCATCCTCAAAAACCCCCAGATACCAATTTTGGTGGAAATCCAACAAACTAAAATTGTACCCCCTCTCCGCCCTCCAGGTTAGGGGTGAGGTAGGCAGTCAGTGATACCACATTATTGGATTGTCATCGGAATTATAACGGTATGCGAAATTTGAAGTCAATCGGATACGTGGAAGTCAGTTGAAAGTAATCAGAAACACTTGACATTAAATCGTCCATTTTGAATCCGCCATATTGAATTTTTGTAATCTGATCAATAATTCGTAATTCTCATCCTCAAAAACCCCCAGATACCAATTTTGGTTGAAATCGGACAAACTAAAGTTTTACCCCCTCTCCACCCCACACGTTAGGGGGGAGGTAGGTACCCGATGAAACCATATTATTGTATTGTCGTCGGAACTAAGACGCTTTGCAAAATTTGAAGTCAATCGGATGTTTGGAAGTTCTTCAAAAATGAGTTGCAAGATTTGATTACATACATACATACATACATACAGGTGAAGTTAAATAAAAGCTTGTAAAAAAGAGAATTTATGAAAAATAATTTGTGCACGCCTATGATTGTGCTCAGTGGTCATTAAGGGTACAATGGCGTACAAGGTTCGAAAAGGCCAATATTTGGGCAATGATCTCTATATATATATATAACATTTGGGTTGCCTCATAGCAAATTTGGTGGTTATGGGTTAAAACGGGTAGAAACGTCAAACTAAAAATCAGAAAAAGTACAATTTTATGGAAAAAAAATCATATCTCGGAAACTAAAGAGAAATTTAAAAAACTGAGAAATAACTATTTTTAGGATTTAGCTGACTTTCATTTTGTGTTATTAAACTTTAAAAAAAAAATTGTACGGGAAATGGAAGCCGTACAAACTTTCGCTTTTGGAAACCAAACATTAAAACAGGATAAATTGGGGGGAAATTCACCGTTTCGTTTAGGAATAAATTTACTTTAAATATGTCCAAACAAATGGAGTGGTTCAATTCAATTTTTGAGCAGTTTATTTGACAAAAAACTTGGTTACTATCAATCTTAAACTTCAGGGTGTCGGACTCGCAACGCCAATTATAATTATTCAAATCACTCCATATTAAATATTTCAAAATTAACTGCCCGTGTAACTTCCTTTTTGTTATGTAAAAATAGTTTTTTTTTTGGATTTTCGATCTTAAGGGTGAGCATTCATACCATGGGAAGGTGTTAATTTGCTACGGTTTTTGAATATATTTAGTGGTGATTGGATTTGCCGGTAAAACATTTTTCCTTAATCGGTTGACTTCAACACCTCTTTTCCTTTAAATATATTGTAAAAGAACATAATCATAACTTTACTTTTATAGGGGAGGAGAGTAAATGAAAATTTTGGGGTTTTTAAATTTTTTACCATGGTTTCATCATAATTTCTATCAGTCTTCCAAAGCCCAGCTCTGTAACGTTTCTGGAAGTGGGCAATGTTACCTTTATATAAATTTACATTTATAGGAGAGGGAAGTATATTAAAATGTTGGTGTTTTTAAATTTTTTTCTTGTGTTTTAACATAGTGTCCTTCAGTCTTAAAAAGCTCAGCTCTCTAGCGTTTCTGGAAGTGGGCAATGTTACATTTACATAACTTTACATTTATAGGGGAGGGAAGTAAATTAGAATTTTAGAGTTTTTGATTCTTTCCAGGGGTTTGGTCATAATTTCTCAGTCTTCCAAATTTCAGCTTTGTAGCATGTCTGGAAGTACAGTAGAATTTTGATTATCTATACATGAGTGAGTGAGTGAGTGGCAATTTCGACGTTTTTTGAAATTTCGTAACTACTTGACTACTTTATGAAGTCCAAAAAACTTGAAGGGGTTGTTAATTCCATGAAGGTCTACGACGGTGCAAAGTTTGAGATTCGTAGCTCATTCCGAAGTAGAGTTTTAGATAGGTCAAATATCGGCTGAAATTATTTATTATTTAATTATTTATTTAGTTCAAAAAGAAAAATAGTATAAAAAAAATATAATAGCAATAGAATACCTAAAAAATTTCTAGTAATAAAAGAAATACTAAAAAAAAGAAGAAGAACTGGAGGCCGCATGTATCAGTTTGATATGTGTGTGCCTCCTTAGAATGCCACAAAAATAAATTTAAAATTATACACTTATTTAGCTACGATAAAGTAACTTCAATATATCATTATAAAGTATTATGTATTTATAACCATGATATGTTTTCACAAAGTACTACAAAGTTTTCTCTTATGAATGACTTGATCTCAAATTTTTGCGAATGTGACTGTTTTTGTTTATAGAGTTTTGGTGTCCAATATAATTTATCATAACAAAAACATTTCATGTAAAAAAAGGCAAGTACGCGAAAATGACATTCCGTAAAAAGAATTGAGATAAAAGTAAAGCCAAGTTCTCCAATACAAATTTCAAAATGAAAGGTTCTTACTAGTTTGGAAATGTTTTTTTTAAACTTTGCTATTACAGCCAAACTTCTTTATGTTCAATTTAGCACTGTGCCTAAGAGTCATTTAAAGCCGTAATAGCCAAGTTTAGAAAAATATTTCCAAACTAGTAAGAACCTTTCATTTTGAAATTTGTATTGGAGAACTTGGCTTTACTTTTATCTTAATTCTTTTTATGGAATGCCATTTTCGCGTACTTGGCTTTTTTTTACATGAAATGTTTTTGTTATGATTTCACTTCTTTTTTAAAGGAATTGGATAATACTTAATTTTTAAAGTAGTAAAATATGCGGAATATTGTTTAAAACTTTTGCAATGCCTTACTAGTTAGTTCCTATCAGCCTTTCAAAGCTGAGCCCTCTAGCGTTTCTGAAAGTGCATAATGTTACTTTTACATAACTTTACATGTATAGGAAAGGGAAATAAATTAAAATTGTCGTGTTTTTAAATTTTGTCCTATAGTTTTATCATAGTTCCTATCAGTCTGCCAATGCTCTCTAGCGTTTCTGGAAGTGGGTAATGTTACTTTTGCATAACTTTACATTTATAGGGGAGGAGAGTTAATGAAAATATTGGACTTTTTAAATTTTTTCCCATGGTTTTATCATAATTTCTATCAGCATTCCAATGCTCAGCTCTCTAGCGTTTCTGGAAGTGGGCAATGTTAGTTTTATATAAATTTACATTTATAGGAGAGGGAAGTAAATTAAAATGTTGGTGTTTTTAAATTTTTTCATATAGTTTTATCATATTGTCTTGCAGTCTTAAATAGTTCAGCTCTCTAGCGTTTCTGAAAGGGGGCAGTGTTAGTTTTACGTAACTTTACATTTATAGGGGAAGGAAGTAAATTAGAATTTTGGGGTGTTTTAATTTTTTTCTATAACTTTATCATAGTTACTATCGGTCTTCCAAAGCTCAGCTCTCTAGAATGTCTGGAAGTAGGCGATGTTGCTTTTACTTAACTTTACATTTATAAGGGAGGGAAGTAAATTAAAATTTTGGGGTTTTTTGATTTTTTCCTATAGTTTTATCATAGTTCCTATCAGTCTGCCAAAGCTCAACTCTCTAGCATTTCTGGAAGTGGGCGATGCTACTTTTACATAACTTTAAATGTATAGGGGAGGGGAGTAAATTAAAATTTTGGGGTTTTTTGATTTTTTCCAGGGGTTTGGTCACAATTTCTACCAGTCTGCCAAATTTCAGCTTTGTAGCATGTCTGGAAGTACAGTAGAATATTGATGATCTATACATGAGTGAGTGAGTGAGTGAGTGGCAATTTCGACGTTTTTTGAAATTTCGTAACAACTTTACTACTTTATGGAATTCCATGAAATTTGGAGGGGTTGTTAACTTCATGGAGATCTACGACTTTGCAAAGTTTGAGATTCGTAGCTCATTCCGAAGTAGAGTTTTAGGTAGGTCAAATATCGGCTGAAATGTTTCAAGAAAAGATGGTTACGGCGGCGAACTTGGCGAGGCACTTTTGTTGCGCTGAAGTTTTGGAGAGGAACATAACGTTCTGAACTGGTAACCGCCCTAGTGACTATAGTGTGTGTCATAGAATGGCGGAAAAATTTAATTTTAAGGAAGAATAATGCAGCTCTATATACAAAAAGCTAATTTTAAGCTTCTTAGTACCTTGAAATAGTTGTTCAGACGGATACATTCTTGGTTTGCAATACATCACTTTTAATACCTATATATACAATGAATACACAACTATGTGTATTCATTGTCCGAGCTCTTCTGTACTTTCAAGAGGCAGCGTGACCTTGGCGAAGGACTACCGTGCCCTCAAATATAATCAGTGACGGATCTAGACCCCGAAAATTGGGGTTGCCCAAAAATAATATTTAATTATTACTTTTTGCAAATTTGTTAAGTACAATATTGTTAAATATCGAATACAATTTTTGTTATAATGTTCGAACTATACTACCGATTTTAGTAGGATAAGCGGCAATTAATTTAATTAATAAAGATTTTAAAATCGGTGATATAGTTCCAAGGTAATTATGTTTCATTAGTGGCCATTTTAACAAAGAATAGGGAGTTATGGACGAACCAGAGGGGGGGCGGCCCGGCCCCTTCCCCAACGTTAAGATTTTTTTGCCACATATTACATGAGCAAAAAACTTAAATTCCATAAAATCCGACATCATGGGGTCTCGCCACCCCTCAGGCATATTGGTCGGTGCGCTACTGAGTAACCTCTTTAACCCATTTGTTCCCAAGCAGTGGCCTATCTTATCAAGGCCCTTAAAGTTGGTGGAGCTCTAAAATAAAACTAAATTATGACTTTTTTACAGATAAAACTGGGGTCGGGCAAAAGTGAATTCGAGGAAAAAATATTTTTTTGTTTTATAGTTTAAAAATTTTAAGCGTTGCGAACAAAGCATCGAAACACAAAATATCAACAGTTCAAAGTGTCGAAAACACAAAAAATCGAAATTACAAAACACCGAAAAGACAAAATGTCGAAATGCAAAATAAAAGATAAAACCCAACCTAACACGATCTGGACAGGTTAGATTTTGTGTAATAACCTAACCAGAACATGTTAGTACTTTTTGTTTACTAACGAAACCAGGTCAGGTTTAAAACCTATTAATATTATACAATAAAATTAACCTGATCTGGTCAGGTTATTTTTTTTTAATTATAATAACCTAACCAGAACAGGTTTTTTTTAATAACTTCGTCATTTTGTACTTTCGTCATTTTGTGTTTAAACGTTTTGTTCGTCATCCCAAAACGCACTAGAACAATATAAAAATAATATATTTTTCCTGTCTTTTTAAGTGTTTAGTATGTATTTAAAAGGAAACAGCTACCACTTACACCTTTGACACCAACATAAAAAACTCAAACTTTAATATGCCTTATCCAAACCATCTCTCTCAGTCATGGCGCACCTAAGGTGGGACACTCGGGGCCCGGGCCCCCTTCAAAACCTTCGGATTTTTTGGATATTTTTTACATGTTTAATGAAAATAGCATAAGATACGGCATTTTCGGGTTTTGAGCCTCCCCCAAAACGTATTCCTGGATGCGCTATTGCTCAGTTAAACGTATTTGAAACAAGACAAATATTAAACACGATCTTCTCGCACAAATTTGCTGTTAACCTTCAGATACACCGTAACAAGGCTTAGCTAATCCATTCTCCCTCTTTGTTGTGTTGTATGTGAGGAACAAGGACTTAATCGCGATTAAACCCAAAATTGCGTTTAAGTGCATCTGAGGGTAAATCGTGTATAATTTTCAGAAGATATCATTACTGAATACTAATTTTGGTAATAAGACCGCAGCATTTTTTGCTTTTTTAGTTGAAAAGATGCACTTATCCGATAAACTATTACTTGGTTTCTTTGCAATTTACCAAACTTGGAAAGATTAAGTACTCTATTACCTCCCTTTGTATGCGCCGGTGTTCTTAATAATAGCAAATAAAAATTTAATTTAACGTTCCTTTCAATATGGTCTCAATTTAAGTGCAGGCAGCCTGCAGACCAAACATGTTTAGATGCGTCCTGTAGGCCGGTTGCCCCGCTCTGTATACCCAGCCAGATCCAGCCATGATCAAACGAATGAAAAAATAAGCGGGCAACGTTCGAAATTACGTAAAAATGCACCCCTCATATTCTCACTAAAGATTTACCTGCATGAAACAAATAAAGAAAAAATCCCAAACTTACAAAGAAGGGTGATTCTTGAGCGCAAAGTGAAACGTTCGAAATTACGTAAATTGTCTCAGACTGATCACTGAATATTTAACTGTGTGAAACAAATAAAGAAGAACATAATAGGTATCACCGAGTAGCCTATTCTTGATCGCAGAGCCTTCAACTTTCATTGATAAATGCAAAATCACTAATATTTTTAGGCTGTATAGTTTAGTATAGTAGCCAAATGGATTCATTCATGGTTTTAAATTAAAAGGACTAAATAAAAAGTCCGAAATTCTCATCCCAACTTGGTAGCGGCCATTTAATTAGTCCCTGTCTGTACAAGTAGAGGTCTGTACAAGAAGCCACAGCAAATACCCTTAATAAATTATAAAGAATCATGTTTACACCCCAAATAATAATTTAACTATTTAGCACTAGAAACGGATAATAAATATAACGAAAAAAAAAGTTTGGCTTTCACCCTGGATTGAACTGGGGACCTTTAGATTTCCAGCCTAAGGCTCTCCCAATTGAACTATTTCGGTTCATGTTTATCACTTCTTATCAAACTTTGGCTTAATTATTATTAAACAAGGTACAAGTAGAGGTCTGTACAAGAAGCCAAAAAACCCTTAATGAATTATGAAGAATCATGTTTACACGACAAATAATAATTTAACTATTTAGGACTAAATACGAATAATAAAAATAATAAAAAATAGCGAAAAAAGAGTTCTGCTTTCACCCTGGATTGAACTGGGGACCTTTAGATTTCCAGTCTAAGGCTCTCCCAATTGAACTATTTCGGTTTATGTTTATCACTTCTTATCAAACTTTGGCTTAATTATTATTAAATAAGGTACAAGTAGAGGTCTGTACAAGAAGCTATAGCAAAACCCCCAAAGAATTATGAAGAACATGTATACCATAAACTAATATAATATCATAGTTTATGATGTATACAAACCAGATATTTATTTATCTATGTAGCTGTAGATACGAATAATAAAAATAATAAAAAATAACGAAAAAAAAGTTCTGCTTTCACCCTGGATTTAACTGGGGACCTTTAGATTTCCAGTCTAAGGCTCTCCCAATTGAACTATTTCGGCTCATGATTATCAGTTCCTATTAAACTTTGGCTTAATTATTATTAAATAGGGTACAAGTAGATATACTTAAACCTAGGTATAATAAGAGCGTTAATTTAGGCTTCCAGTTACGGCCACATGCTAGGTGTGTCCCATGGCGCGTTATTAGTTAGCCAACCAATTAACATTCCCTCAGGGGTTTCTTAGTTCTTCCTAGAGATCTGTACAAGAAGCCACAGCAAAACCCTTAATAAATTATGAAGAATCATGTTTACACGCCAAATAATAATATAACTATGTAGCAATAGATACAAATAATAAAAATAATAAAAAATAACGAAAAAAAAATTTATCTTTCACCCTGGATTGAACTGGGGACCTTTAAATTTCAAGTCTAAGGCTCTCCCAATTGAACTATTTCGGCTCATGATTATCAGTTCCTATTAAACTTTGGCTTAATTATTATTAAATAGGGTACAAGTAGATATACTTAAACCTAGGTATAATAAGAGCGTTAATTTAGGCTTCCAGTTACGGCCACATGCTAGGTGTGTCCCATGGCGCGTTATTAGTTAGCCAACCAATTAACATTCCCTCAGGGGTTTCTTAGTTCTTCCTAGAGATCTGTACAAGAAGCCACAGCAAAACCCTTAATAAATTATGAAGAATCATGTTTACACCCTAAATAATAATTTAACTATTTAGCACTAGAAACGAATAATAAAAATAATAAAAAATAACGAAAAAAAAATTTATCTTTCACCCTGGATTGAACTGGGGACCTTTAAATTTCAAGTCTAAGGCTCTCCCATTTGAACTATTTCGGTTCATGTTTATCACTTCTTATCAAACTTTGGCTTAATTATTATTAAACAAGGTACAAGTAGAGGTCTTTACAAGAAGCCACAGCAAATACCCTTAATAAATTATAAAGAATCATGTTTACACCCCAAATAATAATTTAACTATTTAGCACTAGAAACGGATAATAAAAATAACGAAAAAAAAAGTTTGGCTTTCACCCTGGATTGAACTGGGGACCTTTAGATTTCCAGTCTAAGGCTCTCCCAATTGAACTATTTCGGTTCATGTTTATCACTTCTTATCAAACTTTGCCTTAATTATTATTAAACAAGGTACAAGTAGAGGTCTGTACAAGAAGCCACAGCAAATACCCTTAATAAATTATAAAGAATCATGTTTACACCCTAAATAATACTTTCTATTTAGCACTAGAAACGAATAATAAAAATAATAAAAAATACCGAAAAAAAAAGTTTGGCTTTCACCCTGGATTGAACTGGGGACCTTTAGATTTCCAGTCTAAGGCTCTCCCAATTGAACTATTTCGGTTCATGTTTATCACTTCTTATCAAACTTTGGCTTAATTATTATTAAACAAGGTACAAGTAGAGGTCTGTACAAGAAGCCACAGCAAATACCCTTAATAAATTATAAAGAATCATGTTTATACCCTAAATAATAATTTAACTATTTAGCACTAGAAACGAATAATAAAAATAATAAAAAATAACGAAAAAAAAGTTTAGCTTTCACCCTGGATTGAACTGGGGACCTTTAAATTTCCAGTCTAAGGCTCTCCCATTTGAATTACTTCGGTTCATGTTTATCACTTCTTATCAAACTTTGGCTTAATTATTATTAAACAAGGTACAAGTAGAGGTCTGTACAAGAAGCCACAGCAAATACCCTTAATAAATTATAAAGAATCATGTTTACACCCCAAATAATAATTTAACTATTTAGCACTAGAAACGGATAATAAAAATAATAAAAAATAACGAAAAAAAAAGTTTGGCTTTCACCCTGGATTGAACTGGGGACCTTTAGATTTCCAGTCTAAGGCTCTCCCAATTGAACTATTTCGGTTCATGTTTATCACTTCTTATCAAACTTTGGCTTAATTATTATTAAACAAGGTACAAGTAGAGGTCTGTACAAGAAGGCACAGCAAATACCCTTAATAAATTATAAAGAATCATGTTTACACCCTAAATAATAATTTAACTATTTAGCACTAGAAACGAATAATAAAAATAATAAAAAATAACGAAAAAAAAGTTTAGCTTTCACCCTGGATTGAACTGGGGACCTTTAAATTTCCAGTCTAAGGCTCTCCCATTTGAACTATTTCGGTTCATGTTTATCACTTCTTATCAAACTTTGGCTTAATTATTATTAAACAAGGTACAAGTAGAGGTCTGTACAAGAAGCCACAGCAAATACCCTTAATAAATTATAAAGAATCATGTTTACACCCTAAATAATACTTTCTATTTAGCACTAGAAACGAATAATAAAAATAATAAAAAATACCGAAAAAAAAAGTTTGGCTTTCACCCTGGATTGAACTGGGGACCTTTAGATTTCCAGTCTAAGGCTCTCCCAATTGAACTATTTCGGTTCATGTTTATCACTTCTTATCAAACTTTGGCTTAATTATTATTAAACAAGGTACAAGTAGAGGTCTGTACAAGAAGCCACAGCAAATACCCTTAATAAATTATAAAGAATCATGTTTATACCCTAAATAATAATTTAACTATTTAGCACTAGAAACGAATAATAAAAATAATAAAAAATAACGAAAAAAAAGTTTAGCTTTCACCCTGGATTGAACTGGGGACCTTTAAATTTCCAGTCTAAGGCTCTCCCATTTGAATTACTTCGGTTCATGTTTATCACTTCTTATCAAACTTTGGCTTAATTATTATTAAACAAGGTACAAGTAGAGGTCTGTACAAGAAGCCACAGCAAATACCCTTAATAAATTATAAAGAATCATGTTTACACCCCAAATAATAATTTAACTATTTAGCACTAGAAACGGATAATAAAAATAATAAAAAATAACGAAAAAAAAAGTTTGGCTTTCACCCTGGATTGAACTGGGGACCTTTAGATTTCCAGTCTAAGGCTCTCCCAATTGAACTATTTCGGTTCATGTTTATCACTTCTTATCAAACTTTGGCTTAATTATTATTAAACAAGGTACAAGTAGAGGTCTGTACAAGAAGGCACAGCAAATACCCTTAATAAATTATAAAGAATCATGTTTACACCCCAAATAATAATTTAACTATTTAGGACTAAATACGAATAATAAAAATAATAAAAAATAACGAAAAAAAAGTTCTGCTTTCACCCTGGATTGAACTGGGGACCTTTAGATTTCCAGTCTAAGGCTCTCCCAATTGAACTATTTCGGCTCATGATTATCAGTTCCTATCAAACTTTGGCTTAATTATTATTAAATAGGGTACAAGTAGATATACTTAAACCTAGGTATAATAAGAGCGTTAATTTAGGCTTCCAGTTACGGCCCCATGCTAGGTGTGTCCCATGGCGCGTTATTAGTTAGCCAACCAATTAACATTCCCTCAGAGGTTTCTTAGTTCTTCCTAGAGATCTGTACAAGAAGCCACAGCAAAACCCTTAATAAATTATGAAGAATCATGTTTACACCTCAAATAATAATATAACTATGTAGCACTAGATACAAATAATAAAAATAATAAAAAAATAACGAAAAAAAAAGTTCTGTTTTCACCCTGGATTGAACTGGGGACCTTTAGATTTCCAGTCTAAGGCTATCCCAATTGAACTATTTCGGTTCATGTTTATCACTTCTTATCAAACTTTGGCTTAATTATTATTAAATAGGGTACAAGCAGGTATACTCAAACCTAGGTACAATAAGAGCGCTATTTTAGGCTTCCACTTACGGACCCATGCTAGGTGTGTCCCATGGCGCGTCATTAGTTAGCCAACCAATTAACATTCCCTCAGGGGTTTCTTAGTTCTTCCTAGAGGAGGCAGCAAAACCCTTAATAAATTATTAAGAATCATGTTTACACCTCAAATAATAATATAACTATGTAGCACTAGATACAAATAATAAAAAAAAAAAAAAATAACGAAAAAAAAGTTCTGTTTTCACCCTGGATTGAACTGGGGACCTTTAGATTTCCAGTCTAAGGCTCTCCCAATTGAACTATTTCGGTTCATGTTTATCACTTCTTATCAAACTTTGACTTAATTATTATTAAACAAGGTACATGTAGAGGTCTGTACAAGAAGCCAAAGCAAAACCCTTAATGAATTATGAAGAATCATGTTTACACCCCAAATAATAATTTAACTATTTAGGACTAAATACGAATAATAAAAATAATAAAAAATAACGAAAAAAAAGTTCTGCTTTCACCCTGGATTGAACTGGGGACCTTTAGATTTCCAATCTAAGGCTCTCCCAATTGAACTATTTCGGTTCATGTTTATCACTTCTTATCAAACTTTGGCTTAATTATTATTAAGCAAGGTACAAGTAGAGGTCTGTACAAGAAGCTATAGCAAAACCCCCAAAGAATTATGAAGAACATGTATACAAACCAGATTTTTATTTAACTATGTAGCTCTAGATACGAATAATAAAAATAATAAAAAATAACGAAAAAAAAGTTCTGCTTTCACCCTGGATTGAACTGGGGACCTTTAGATTTCCAGTCTAAGGCTCTCCCAATTGAACTATTTCGGCTCATGAATATCAGTTCCTATCAAACTTTGGCTTAATTATTATTGAATAGGATACAAGTAGGTATACTTAAACCTAGGTATAATAAGAGCGTTAATTTAGACTTTCAGTTACGGCCCCATGCTAGGTGTGTCCCATGGCCCGTTATTAGTTAGCCAACCAATTAACATTCCCTCAGGGTTTTCTTAGTTCTTCCTAGAGATCTGTACAAGAAGCCACAGCAAAACCCTTAGTAAATTATGAAGAATCATGTTTACACCTCAAATAATAATATAACTATGTAGCACTAGATACAAATAATAAAAATAATAAAAAATAACGAAAAAAAAAGTTCTGTTTTCACCCTGGATTGAACTGGGGACCTTTAGATTTCCAGTCTAAGGCTGTCCCAATTTAACTATTTCGGTTCATGTTTATCACTTCTTACCAAACTTTGGCTTAATTATTATTAAACAAGGTACAAGTAGAGGTCTGTACAAGACGCCACAGCAAATACCCTTAATAAATTATAAAGGATCATGTTTACACCCCAAATAATAATTTAACTATTTAGCACTAGAAACGAATAATAAAAATAATAAAAAATAACAAAAAAAAAAGTTTGGTTTTCACCCTGGATTGAACTAGGGACCTTTAGATTTCCAGTCTAAGGCTCTCCCAATTGAACTATTTCAGTTCATGTTTATCACTTCTTATCAAACTTTAGCTTAATTATTATTAAACAAGGTACAAGTAGAGGTCTGTACAAGAAGCCACAGCAAATACCCTTAATAAATTATAAAGAAACATGTTTACACCCCAAATAATAATTAAACTATTTGGCACTAGAAACGAATAATAAAAAATAACGAAAAAAAAAGTTTGGCTTTCACCCTGGATTGAACTGGGGACCTTTAGATTTCCAGTCTAAGGCTCTCCCAATTGAACTATTTCGGTTCATGTTTATCACTTCTTATCAAACTTTGGCTTAATTATTATTAAACAAGGTACAAGTAGAGGTCTGTACAAGAAGCCATAGCAAATACCCTTAATAAATTATAAAGAATCATGTTTACACCCCAAATAATAATTTAACTATTTAGCACTAGAAACGAATAATAAAAATAATAAAAAATACCGAAAAAAAAAGTTTGGCTTTCACCCTGGATTGAACTGGGGACCTTTAGATTTCCAGTCTAAGGCTCTCCCAATTGAACTATTTCGGTTCATGTTTATCACTTCTTATCAAACTTTGGCTTAATTATTATTAAATAGGGTACAAGCAGGTATACTCAAACCTAGGTACAATAAGAGCGCTATTTTAGGCTTCCACTTACGGACCCATGCTAGGTGTGTCCCATGGCGCGTCATTAGTTAGCCAACCAATTAACATTCCCTCAGGGGTTTCTTAGTTCTTCCTAGAGATCTGTACAAGAAGACACAGCAAAACCCTTAATAATTTATTAAGAATCATGTTTACACCTCAAATAATAATATAACTATGTAGCACTAGATACAAATAATAAAAAAAATAAAAAATAACGAAAAAAAAAGTTTTGTATTCACCCTGGATTGAACTGGGGACCTTTAGATTTCCAGTCTAAGGCTCTCCCAATTGAACTATTTCGGTTCATGTTTATCACTTTTTATCAAACTTTGGCTTAATTATTATTAAACAAGGTACAAGTAGAGGTCTGTACAAGAAGCCAAAGCAAAACCCTTAATGAATTATGAAGAATCATGTTTACGACTCAAATAATAATTTAACTATGTAGCACTAAATACGAATAATAAAAATAATAAAAAATAACGAAAAAAAAGTTCTGCTTTCACTCTGGATTGAACTGGGGACTTTTAGATTTCCAGTCTAAGGCTCTCCCAATTGAACTATTTCGGTTCATGTTTATCACTTCTTATCAAACCTTGGCTTAATTATTATTAAACAAGGTACAAGTAGAGGTCTGTACAAGAAGCCACAGCAAATACCCTTAATAAATTATAAAGATTCATGTTTACACCCCAAATAATAATTTAACTATTTGGCACTAGAAACGAATAATAAAAAATAACGAAAAAAAAGTTTGGC
This sequence comes from Aspidapion aeneum, assembly GCA_963576565.1. Lineage (NCBI taxonomy): Eukaryota > Metazoa > Arthropoda > Insecta > Coleoptera > Brentidae > Aspidapion > Aspidapion aeneum. Next base: position 46,159,273 of record OY755048.1, read on the forward strand.
TTTCACCCTGGATTGAACTGGGGACCTTTAGATTTCCAGTCTAAGGCTCTCCCAATTGATCTATTTCGGTTCATGTTTATCACTTCTTATCAAACTTTGGCTTAATTATTATTAAACAAGGTACAAGTAGAGGTCTGTACAAGAAGCCACAGCAAATACCCTTAATAAATTATAAAGAATCATGTTTACACCCCAAATAATAATTTAACTATTTAGCACTAGAAACGAATAATAAAAATAATAAAAAATACCGAAAAAAAAAGTTTGGCTTTCACCCTGGATTGAACTGGGGACCTTTAGATTTCCAGTCTAAGGCTCTCCCAATTGAACTATTTCGGTTCATGTTTATCACTTCTTATCAAACTTTGGCTTAATTATTATTAAATAGGGTACAAGCAGGTATACTCAAACCTAGGTACAATAAGAGCGCTATTTTAGGCTTCCACTTACGGACCCATGCTAGGTGTGTCCCATGGCGCGTCATTAGTTAGCCAACCAATTAACATTCCCTCAGGGGTTTCTTAGTTCTTCCTAGAGATCTGTACAAGAAGCCACAGCATAACCCTTAATAAATTATTAAGAATCATGTTTACACTTCAAATAATAATATAACTATGTAGCACTAGATACAAATAATAAAAAAAATAAAAAATAACGAAAAAAAAAGTTTTGTTTTCACCCTGGATTGAACTGGGGACCTTTAGATTTCCAGTCTAAGGCTCTCCCAATTGAACTATTTCAGTTCATGTTTATCACTTTTTATCAAACTTTGGCTTAATTATTATTAAACAAGCTACAAGTAGAGGTCTGTACAAGAAGCCAAAGCAAAACCCTTAATGAATTATGAAGAATCATGTTCACGACCCAAATAATAATTTAACTATGTAGCACTAAATACGAATAATAAAAATAATAAAAAATAACGAAAAAAAAGTTCTGCTTTCACTCTGGATTGAACTGAGGACTTTTAGATTTCCAGTCTAAGGCTCTCACAATTGAACTATTTCAGTTCATGTTTAACACTTCTTATCAAACTTTGGCTTAATTATTATTAAACAAGGTACAAGTAGAGGTCTGTACAAGAAGCTATAGCAAAACCCCCCAAGAATTATCAAGAACATGTATACAAACCAGATATTTATTTATCTATGTAGCACTAGATACAAATAATAAAAATAATAAAAAATAACGAAAAAAAAATTCTGTTTTCACCCTGGATTGAACTGGGGACTTTTAGATTTCCAGTCTAAGGCTCTCCCAATTGAACTATATCGGTTCATGTTTATCACTTCTTATCAAACTTTGGCTTAATTATAATTAAACAAGGTACAAGTAGAGGTCAGTGCAAGAAGCCACAGCAAAACCCTTAACAAATTATGAAGAATCATGTTTACACCTCAAATAATAATATAACTATGTAGCACTAGATACAAATAATAAAAATAAAAAAAAAATAACGAAAAAAAAAAGTTCTGTTTTCACCCTGGATTGAACTGGGGACCTTTAGATTTCCAGTCTAAGGCTCTCCCAATTGAACTATTTCGGTTCATGTTTATCACTTCTTATCAAACTTTGGCTTAATTATTATTAAATAGGGTACAAGTAGGTATACTCAAACCTAGGTACAATAAGAGCGCTATTTTAGGCTTCCACTTACGGACCCATGCTAGGTGTGTCCCATGGCGCGTCATTAGTTACCCAACCTATTAACATTCCCTCAGGGGTTTCTTCTTCACCCTGGATTGAACTGGGGACCTTTAGATTTCCAGTCTAAGGCTGTCCCAATTGAACTATTTCGGTTCATGTTTATCACTTCTTACCAAACTTTGGCTTAATTATTATTAAACAAGGTACAAGTAGAGGTCTGTACAAGACGCCACAGCAAATACCCTTAATAAATTATAAAGGATCATGTTTACACCCCAAATAATAATTTAACTATTTAGCACTAGAAACGAACAATAAAAATAATAAAAAATAACAACAAAAAAAGTTTGGTTTTCACCCTGGATTGAACTAGGGACCTTTAGATTTCCAGTCTAAGGCTCTCCCAATTGAACTATTTCGGTTCATGTTTATCACTTCTTATCAAACTTTAGCTTAATTATTATTAAACAAGGTACAAGTAGAGGTCTGTACAAGAAACCACAGCAAATACCCTTAATAAATTATAAAGAATCATGTTTACACCCCAAATAATAATTTAACTATTTGGCACTAGAAACGAATAATAAAAAATAACGAAAAAAAAAGTTTGGCTTTCACCCTGGATTGAACTGGGGACCTTTAGATTTCCAGTCTAAGGCTCTCCCAATTGAACTATTTCGGTTCATGTTTATCACTTCTTATCAAACTTTGGCTTAATTATTATTAAACAAGGTACAATTAGAGGTCTGTACAAGAAGCCACAGCAAATACCCTTAATAAATTATAAAGAATCATGTTTACACCCCAAATAATAATTTAACTATTTAGCACTAGAAACGAATAATAAAAATAATAAAAAATACCGAAAAAAAAGTTTGGCTTTCACCCTGGATTGAACTGGGGACCTTTAGATTTCCAATCTAAGGCTCTCCCAATTGAACTATTTCGGTTCATGTTTATCACTTCTTATCAAACTTTGGCTTAATTATTATTAAATAGGGTACAAGTAGGTATACTCAAACCTAGGTACAATAAGAGCGCTATTTTAGGCTTCCACTTACGGACCCATGCTAGGTGTGTCCCATGGCGCGTCATTAGTTACCCAACCAATTAACATTCCCTCAGGGGTTTCTTAGTTCTTCCTAGAGATCTGTACAAGAAGCCACAGCAAAACCCTTAATAAATTATTAAGAAGCATGTTTACACCTCAAATAATAATTTAACTATGTAGCACTAGATACAAATAATAAAAAAAATAAAAAATAACGAAAAAAACGAAAAAAAAAAGTTTTGTTTTCACCCTGGATTGAACTGGGGACCTTTAGATTTCCAGTCTAAGGCTCTCCCAATTGAACTATTTCGGATCATGTTAATCACTTTTTATCAAACTTTGGCTTAATTATTATTAAACAAGGTACAAGTAGAGGTCTGTACAAGAAGCCAAAGCAAAACCCTTAATGAATTATGAAGAATCATGTTTACGACCCAAATAATAATTTAACTATGTAGCACTAAATACGAATAATAAAAATAATAAAAAATAACGAAAAAAAAGTTCTGCTTTCACTCTGGATTGAACTGGGGACGTTTAGATTTCCAGTCTAAGGCTCTCCCAATTGAACTATTTCGGTTCATGTTTATCACTTCTTATCAAACTTTGGCTTAATTATTATTAAACAAGGTACAAGTAGAGGTCTGTACAAGAAGCTATAGCAAAACCCCCCAAGAATTATCAAGAACATGTATACAAACCAGATATTTATTTATCTATGTAGCACTAGATACAAATAATAAAAATAATAAAAAATAACGAAAAAAAAAGTTCTGTTTTCACCCTGGATTGAACTGGGGACCTTTAGATTTCCAGTCTAAGGCTCTCCCAATTGAATTATTTCGGTTCATGTTTATCACTTCTTATCAAACTTTGGCTTAATTATTATTAAACAAGGTACAAGTAGAGGTCTGTACAAGAAGCCACAGCAAAACCCTTAACAAATTATGAAGAATCATGTTTACACCTCAAATAATAATATAACTATGTAGCACTAGATACAAATAATAAAAATAATAAAAAATAACGAAAAAAAAGTTCTGCTTTCAACCTGGATTGAACTGGGGACCTTTAGATTTCCAGTCTAAGGCTCTCCCAATTGAACTATTTCGGCTCATGTTTATCACTTCTTACCAAACTTTGGCTTAATTATTATTAAACAAGGTACAAGTAGAGGTCTGTACAAGACGCCACAGCAAATACCCTTAATAAATTATAAAGGATCATGTTTACACCCCAAATAATAATTTAACTATTTAGCACTAGAAACGAATAATAAAAATAATAAAAAATAACAAAAAAAAAAGTTTGGTTTTCACCCTGGATTGAACTAGGGACCTTTAGATTTCCAGTCTAAGGCTCTCCCAATTGAACTATTTCGGTTCATGTTTATCACTTCTTATCAAACTTTAGCTTAATAATTATTAAACAAGGTACAAGTAGAGGTCTGTACAAGAAGCCACAGCAAATACCCTTAATAAATTATAAAGAATCATGTTTACACCCCAAATAATAATTTAACTATTTGGCACTAGAAACGAATAATAAAAAATAACGAAAAAAAAAGTTTGGCTTTCACCCTGAATTGAAGTGGGGACCTTTAGATTTCCAGTCTAAGGCTCTCCCAATTGAACTATTTCGGTTCATGTTTATCACTTCTTATCAAACTTTGGCTTAATTATTATTAAACAAGGTACAAGTAGAGGTCTGTACAAGAAGCCACAGCAAATACCCTTAATAAATTATAAAGAATCATGTTTACACCCCAAATAATAATTTAACTATTTAGCACTAGAAACGAATAATAAAAATAATAAAAAATACCGAAAAAAAAAGTTTGGCTTTCACCCTGGATTGAACTGGGGACCTTTAGATTTCCAGTCTAAGGCTCTCCCAATTGAACTATTTCGGTTCATGTTTATCACTTCTTATCAAACTTTGGCTTAATTATTATTAAATAGGGTACAAGCAGGTATACTCAAACCTAGGTACAATAAGAGCGCTATTTTAGGCTTCCACTTACGGACCCATGCTAGGTGTGTCCCATGGCGCGTCATTAGTTAGCCAACCAATTAACATTCCCTCAGGGGTTTCTTAGTTCTTCCTAGAGATCTGTACAAGAAGCCACAGCAAAACCCTTAATAAATTATTAAGAATCATGTTTACGACCCAAATAATAATTTAACTATGTAGCACTAAATACGAATAATAAAAATAATAAAAAATAACGAAAAAAAAGTTCTGCTTTCACTCTGGATTGAACTGGGGGTTTTTAGATTTCCAGTCTAAGGCTCTCCCAATTGAACTATTTCGGTTCATGATTATCAGTTCCTATCAAACTTTGGCTTAATTATTATTGAATAGGATACAAGTAGGTATACTTAAACCTAGGTATAATAAGAGCGTTAATTTAGACTTTCAGTTACGGCCCCATGCTAGGTGTTTCCCATGGCCCGTTATTAGTTAGCCAACCAATTAACATTCCCTCAGGGTTTTCTTAGTTCTTCCTAGAGATCTGTACAAGAAGCCACAGCAAAACCCTTAATAAATTATGAAGAATCATGTTTACACCTCAAATAATAATATAACTATGTAGCACTAGATACAAATAATAAAAATAATAAAAAATAACGAAAAAAGAGTTCTGTTTTCACCCTGGATTGAACTGGGGACCTTTAGATTTCCAGTCTAAGGCTGTCCCAATTGAACTATTTCGGTTCATGTTTATCACTTCTTACCAAACTTTGGCTTAATTATTATTAAACAAGGTACAAGTAGAGGTCTGTACAAGACGCCACAGCAAATACCCTTAATAAATTATAAAGGATCATGTTTACACCCCTAATAATAATTTAACTATTTAGCACTAGAAACGAATAATAAAAATAATAAAAAATAACAAAAATAAAGTTTGGTTTTCACCCTGGATTGAACTAGGGACCTTTAGATTTCCAGTCTAAGGCTCTCCCAATTGAACTATTTCGGTCATGTTTATCACTTCTTATCAAACTTTAGCTTAATTATTATTAAACAAGGTACAAGTAGAGGTCTGTACAAGAAGCCACAGCAAATACCCTTAATAAATTATAAAGAATCATGTTTACACCCCAAATAATAATTTAACTATTTGGCACTAGAAACGAATAATAAAAAATAACGAAAAAAAAAGTTTGGCTTTCACCCTGGATTGAACTGGGGACCTTTAGATTTCCAGTCTAAGGCTCTCCCAATTGAACTATTTCGGTTCATGTTTATCACTTCTTATCAAACTTTGGCTTAATTATTATTAAACAAGGTACAAGTAGAGGTCTGTACAAGAAGCCACAGCAAATACCCTTAATAAATTATAAAGAATCATGTTTACACCCCAAATAATAATTTAACTATTTAGCAGTAGAAACGAATAATAAAAATAATAAAAAATACCGAAAAAAAAAGTTTGGCTTTCACCCTGGATTGAACTGGGGACCTTTAGATTTCCAGTCTAAGGCTCTCCCAATTGAACTATTTCGGTTCATGTTTATCACTTCTTATCAAACTTTGGCTTAATTATTATTAAACAAGGTACAAGTAGAGGTCTGTACAAGAAGCCAAAGCAAAACCCTTAATGAATTATGAAGACTCATGTTTACGACCCAAATAATAATTTAACTATGTAGCACTAAATACGAATAATAAAAATAATAAAAAATAACGAAAAAAAAGTTCTGCTTTCACTCTGGATTGAACTGGGGACTTTTAGATTTCCAGTCTAAGGCTCTCCCAATTGAACTATTTCGGTTCATGTTTATCACTTCTTATCAAACTTTGGCTTAATTATTATTAAACAAGGTACAAGTAGAGGTCTGTACAAGAAGCTATAGCAAAACCCCCCAAGAATTATCAAGAACATGTATACAAACCAGATATTTATTTATCTATGTAGCACTAGATACAAATAATAAAAATAATAAAAAATAACGAAAAAAAAAGTTCTGTTTTCACCCTGGATTGAACTGGGGACCTTTAGATTTCCAGTCTAAGGCTCTACCAATTGAACTATTTCGGTTCATGTTTATCACTTCTTATCAAACTTTGGCTTAATTATTATTAATCAAGGTACAAGTAGAGGTCTGTACAAGAAGCCACAGCAAAACCCTTAACAAATTATGAAGAATCATGTTTACACCTCAAATAATAATATAACTATGTAGCACTAGATACAAATAATAAAAATAAAAAAAATAACGAAAAAAAAAGTTCTGTTTTCACCCTGGATTGAACTGGGGACCTTTAGATTTTCAGTCTAAGGCTCTCCCAATTGAACTATTTCGGTTCATGTTTATCACTTCTTATCAAACTTTGGCTTAATTATTATTAAATAGGGTACAAGTAGGTATACTCAAACCTGGGTACAATAAGAGCGCTATTTTAGGCTTCCACATACGGACCCATGCTAGGTGTGTTCCATGGCGCGTCATTAGTTATCCAACTAATTAACATTCCCTCAGGGGTTTCTTAGTTCTTCCTAGAGATCTGTACAAGAAGCCACAGCAAAACCCTTAATAAATTATGAATAATCATGTTTACACCTCAAATAATAATATAACTATGTAGCACTAGATACAAATAATAAAAAAAAATAACGAAAAAAAAAAGTTCTGTTTTCACCCGGGATTGAACTGGGGACCTTTAGATTTCCAGTCTAAGGCTCTCCCAATTGAACTATTTCGGTTCATGTTTATCACTTCTTATCAAAGTTTGGCTTAATTATTATTAAATAGGGTACAAGTAGAGGTCTGTACAAGAAGCCACAGCAAATACACTTAATAAATTATTAAGAATCATGTTTACACGACAAATAATAATTTAACTATGTAGGACTAAATACGAATAATAAAAATAATAAAAAATAGCGAAAAAGATTTCTGCTTTCACCCTGGATTGAACTGGGGACCTTTAGATTTCCAGTCTAAGGCTCTCCCAATTGAACTATTTCGGTACATGTTTATCACTTCTTATCAAACTTTGGCTTAATTATTATTAAACAAGGTACAAGTAGAGGTCTGTACAAGAAGCCACAGCAAATACCCTTAATAAATTATAAAAATCATGTTTACACCCCAAATAATAATTTAACTATTTAGCACTAGAAACGAATAATAAAAATAATAAAAAATACCGAAAAAAAAAGTTTGGCTTTCACCCTGGATTGAACTGGGGACCTTTAGATTTCCAGTCTAAGGCTCTCCCAATTGAATTATTTCGGTTCATGTTTATCACTTCTTATCAAACTTTGGCTTAATTATTATTAAATAGGGTACAAGCAGGTATACTCAAACCTAGGTATAATAAGAGCGCTATTTTAGGCTTCCACTTACGGACCCATGCTAGGTGTGTCCCATGGCGCGTCATTAGTTAGCCAACCAATTAAAATTCACTCAGGGGTTTCTTAGTTCTTCCTAGAGATCTGTACAAGAAGCCACAGCAAAACCCTTAATAAATTATTAAGAATCATGTTTACACCTCAAATAATAATATAACTATGTAGCACTAGATACGAATAATAAAAATAATAAAAAAATAACGAAAAAAAAGTTCTACTTTCACTCTGGATTGAACTGGGGACTTTTAGATTTCCAGTCTAAGGCTCTCCCAATTGAACTATTTCGGTTCATGTTTATCACTTCCTATCAAATTTTGGCTTAATTATTATTAAATAGGGTACAAGCAGGTATAGTTAAACCTAGGTACAATAAGAGCGCTATTTTAGTCTTCCACTTACGGACCCATGCTAGGTGTGTTTCATGGCGCGTCATTAGTTAGCCAACCAATTAACATTCCCTCAGGGGTTTCTTAGTTCTTCCCAGAGATCTGTACAAGAAGCCACAGCAAAACCCTTAATAAATTATTAAGAATCATGTTTACACCTCAAATAATAATATAACTATGTAGCACTAGATACAAATAATAAAAAAAATAAAAAATAACGAAAAAAAAAGTTCTGTTTTCACCCTGGATTGAACTGGGGACCTTTAGATTTCCAGTCTAAGGCTCTCCCAATTGAACTATTTCGGTTCATGTTTATCACTTCTTATCAAACTTTGGCTTAATTATTATTAAACAAGGAACAAGTAGAGGTCTGTACAAGAAGCCAAAACAAAATTCTTAATGAATTATGAAGAATCATGTCTACACCCCAAATAATAATTTAACTATGTAGCACTAAATACGAATAATAAAAATAATAAAAAAGAACGAAAAAAAAGTTCTGCTTTCACCCTGGATTGAACTGGGGACCTTTAGATTTTCAGTCTAAGGCTCTCCCAATTGAACTATTTCGGTTCATGTTTATCACTTTTTATCAAACTTTGGCTTAATTATTATTAAACAAGGAACAAGTAGAGGTCTGTACAAGAAGCCAAAGCAAAACCCTTAATGAATTATGAAGAATCATGTCTACACCCCAAATAATAATTTAACTATGTAGCACTAAATACGAATAATAAAAATAATAAAAAAGGACGAAAAAAAAGTTCTGTTTTCACCCTGGATTGAACTGGGGACCTTTAGATTTCCAGTCTAAGGCTCTCCCAATTGAACTATTTCGGTTCATGTTTATCACTTTTTATCAAACTTTGGCTTAATTATTATTAAACAAGATACAAGTAGAGGTCTGTACAAGAAGCCATAGCAAATACCCTTAATAAATTATAAAGAATCATGTTTACACTCCAAATAATAATTTAACTATTTAGCACTAGAAACGAATAATAAAAATAATAAAAAATAACGAAAAAAAAAGTTTGGCTTTCACCCTGGATTGAACTGGGGACCTTTAGATTTCCAGTCTAAGGCTCTCCCAATTGAACTATTTCGGTTCATGTTTATCACTTCTTATCAAACTTTGGCTTAATTATTATTAAACAAGGTACAAGTAGAGGTCTGTACAAGAAGCTATAGCAAAACCCCCCAAGAATTATGAAGAACATGTATACAAACCAGATATTTATTTATCTATGTAGCACTAGATACAAATAATAAAAATAATAAAAAATAAGGAAAAAAAAAGTTATGTTTTCACCCTGGATTGAACTGGGACCTTTAGATTTCCAGTCTAAGGCTCTCCCAATTGAACTATTTCGGTTCATGTTTATCACTTCTTATCAAACTTTGGCTTAATTATTATTAAACAAGGTACAAGTAGAGGTCTGTACAAGAAGCCACAGCAAATACACTTAATAAATTATAAAGAATCATGTTTACACCCCAAATAATAATTTAACTATTTAGCACTAGAAACGAATAATAAAAATAATAAAAAATACCGAAAAAAAAAGTTTGGCTTTCACCCTGGATTGAACTGGGGGCCTTTAGATTTCCAGTCTAAGGCTCTCCCAATTGAACTATTTCGGTTCATGTTTATCACTTCTTATCAAACTTTGGCTTAATTATTATTAAACAAGGTACAAGTAGAGGTCTGTACAAGAAGCTATAGCAAAACCCCCCAAGAATTATGAAGAACATGTATACAAACCAGATATTTATTTATCTATGTAGCACTAGATACAAATAATAAAAATGATAAAAAATAACGAAAAAAAAAGTTCTGTTTTCACCCTGGATTGAACTGGGGACCTTTAGATTTCCAGTCTAAGGCTCTCCCAATTGAACTATTTCGGTTCATGTTAATCACTTCTTATCAAACTTTGGCTTAATTATTATTAAACAAGGTACAAGTAGAGGTCTGTACAAGAAGCTATAGCAAAACCCCCCAAGAATTATGAAGAACATGTATACAAACCAGATATTTATTTATCTATGTAGCACTAGATACAAATAATAAAAATGATAAAAAATAACGAAAAAAAAAGTTCTGTTTTCACCCTGGATTGAACTGGGGACCTTTAGATTTCCAGTCTAAGGCTCTCCCAATTGAACTATTTCGGTTCATGTTTATCACTTCTTATCAAACTTTGGCTTAATTATTATTAAACAAGGTACAAGTAGAGGTCTGTACAAGAAGCTACAGCAAAACCCTTAACAAATTATGAAGAATCATGTTTACACCTCAAATAATAATATAACTATGTAGCACTAGATACAAATAATAAAAATAAAAAAAAATAACGAAAAAAAAAGTTCTGTTTTCACCCTGGATTGAACTGGGGACCTATAGATTTCCAGTCTAAGGCTCTCCCAATTGAACTATTTCGGTTCATGTTTATCACGTCTTATCAAACTTTGGCTTAATTATTAATAAACAAGGTACAAGTAGAGGTCTGTACAAGAAGCCACAGCAAATACCCTTAATAAATTATAAAGAATCATGTTTACACCCTAAATAATAATTTAACTATTTAGCACTAGAAACGAATAATAAAAATAATAAAAAATAACGAAAAAAAAAGTTTGGCTTTCACCCTGGATTGAACTGGGGACCTTTAGATTTCCAGTCTAAGGAACTATTTCGGTTCATGTTTATCACTTCTTATCAAACTTTGGCTTAATTATTATTAAACAAGGTACAAGTAGAGGTCTGTACAAGAAGCCAAAGCAAAACCCTTAATGAATTATGAAGAATCATGTTTACACCCCAAATAATAATTTAACTATGTAGCACTAAATACGAATAATAAAAATAATAAAAAATAACGAAAAAAAAGTTCTGCTTTCACCCTGGATTGAACTGGGGACCTTTACATTTCCAGTCTAAGGCTCTCCCAATTGAACTATTTCGGTTCATGTTTATCACTTCTTATCAAACTTTGGCTTAATTATTATTAAACAAGGTACAGATAGAGGCCTGTACAAGAAGCCAAAGCAAAACCCTTAATGAATTATGAAGAATCATGTTTACACCCCAAATAATAATTTAACTATGTAGCACTAAATACGAATAATAAAAATAATAAAAAATAACGAAAAAGAAGTTCTGCTTTCACCCTGGATTGAACTGGGGACCTTTAGATTTCCAGTCTAAGGCTCTCCCCATTGAACTATTTCGGTTCATGTTTATCACTTCTTATCAAACTTTGGCTTAATTATTATTAAATAGGGTACAAGCAGGTATACTCAAACCTAGGTACAATAAGAGCGCTATTTTAGGCTTCCACTTACGGACCCATGCTAGGTGTGTCCCATGGCGCGTCATTAGTTAGCCAACCAATTAACATTCCCTCAGGGGTTTCTTAGTTCTTCCTAGAGATCTGTACAAGAAGCCACAGCAAAACCCTTAAAAAATTATTAAAAATCATGTTTACACCTCAAATAATAATATAACTATGTAGCACTCGATACAAATATTTAAAAAAATAAAAAATAACGAAAAAAAAGTTCTGTTTTCCCTCTGGATTGAACTGGGAACCTTTAGATTTCCAGTCTAAGGCTCTCCCAATTGAACTATTTCGGTTCATGTTTATCACTTCTTATCAAACTTTGGCTTAATTAATATTAAATAGGGTACAAGCAGGTATACTCAAACCTAGGTACAATAAGAGCGCTATTTTAGGCTTCCACTTACGGACCCATGCTAGGTGTGTCCCATGGCGCGTCATTAGTTAGCCAACCAATTAACATTCCCTCAGGGGTTTCTTAGTTCTTCCTAGAGATCTGTACAAGAAGCCACAGCAAAACCCTTAAAAAATTATTAAAAATCATGTTTACACCTCAAATAATAATATAACTATGTAGCACTAGATACAAATAATAAAAAAAATAAAAAATAACGAAAAAAAAAGTTCTGTTTTCACCCTGGATTGAACTGGGGACCTTTAGATTTCCAGTCTAAGGCTCTCCCAATTGAACTATTTCGGTTCATGTTTATCACTTCTTATCAAACTTTGACTTAATTATTATTAAACAAGGTACAAGTAGAGGTCTGTACAAGAAGCCAAAGCAAAACCCTTAATGAATTATGAAGAATCATGTTTACACCCCAAATAATAATTTAACTATTTAGGACTAAATACGAATAATAAAAATAATAAAAAATACCGAAAAAAAAGTTCTGCTTTCACCCTGGATTGAACTGGGGACCTTTAGATTTCCAATCTAAGGCTCTCCCAATTGAACTATTTCGGTTCATGTTTATCACTTCTTATCAAACTTTGGCTTAATTATTATTAAACAAGGTACAAGTAGAGGTCTGTACAAGAAGCTATACCAAAACCCCCAAAGAGTTATGAAGAACATGTATACAAACCAGATTTTTATTTAACTATGTAGCTCTAGATACGAATAATAAAAATAATAAAAAATAACGAAAAAAAAGTTCTGCTTTCACCCTGGATTGAACTGGGGACCTTTAGACCCTTTTCTTATCAAACTTTGGCTTAATTATTATTAAATAGGGTACAAGCAGGTATACTCAAACCTAGGTACAATTAGAGCGCTATTTTAGGCTTCCACTTACGGACCCATGCTAGGTGTGTCCCATGGCGCGTCATTAGTTAGCCAACCAATTAACATTCCCTCAGGGGTTTCTTAGTTCTTCCTAGAGATCAGTACAAGAAGCCACAGCAAAACCCTTAATAAATTATGAAGAATCATGTTTACACCTCAAATAATAATATAACTATGTAGCACTAGATACAAATAATAAAAATAATAAAAAATAACGAAAAAAAAAGTTCTGTTTTCACCCTGGATTGAACTGGGGACCTTTAGATTTCCAGTCTAAGGCTCTCCCAATTGAACTATTTCGGTTCATGTTTATCACTTCTTATCAAACTTTAGCTTAATTATTATTAAACAAGGTACAAGTAGAGGTCTGTACAAGAAGCCACAGCAAATACCCTTAATAAATTATAAAGAATCATGTTTACACCCCAAATAATAATTTAACTATTTAGCACTAGAAACGAATAATAAAAATAATAAAAAATAACAAAAAAAAAAGTTTGGTTTTCACCCTGGATTGAACTAGGGACCTTTAGATTTCCAGTCTAAGGCTCTCCCAATTGAACTATTTCGGTTCATGTTTATCACTTCTTATCAAACTTTAGCTTAATTACTATTAAACAAGGTACAAGTAGAGGTCTGTACAAGAAGCCACAGCAAATACCCTTAATAAATTATAAAGACTCATGTTTACACCCCAAATAATAATTTAACTATTTAGCACTAGAAACGAATAATAAAAATAATAAAAAATACCGAAAAAAAAAGTTTGGCTTTCACCCTGGATTGAACTGGGGACCTTTAGATTTCCAGTCTAAGGCTCTCCCAATTGAACTATTTCGGTTCATGTTTATCACTTCTTATCAAACTTTGGCTTAATTATTATTAAACAAGGTACAAGTAGAGGTCTGTACAAGACGCCACAGCAAATAACCTTAATAAATTATAAAGGATCATGTTTACACCCCAAATAATAATTTAACTATTTAGCACTAGAAACGAATAATAAAAATAATAAAAAATAACGAAAAAAAAAAGTTTGGTTTTCACCCTGGATTGAACTAGGGACCTTTAGATTTCCAGTCTAAGGCTCTCCCAATTGAACTATTTCGGTTCATGTTTATCACTTCTTATCAAACTTTAGCTTAATTATTATTAAACAAGGTACAAGTAGAGGTCTGTACAAGAAGCCACAGCAAATACCCTTAATAAATTATAAAGAATCATGTTTACACCCCAAATAATAATTTAACTATTTAGCACTAGAAACGAATAATAAAAATAATAAAAAATACCGAAAAAAAAAGTTTGGCTCTCACCCTGGATTGAACTGGGGACCTTTAGATTTCCAGTCTAAGGCTCTCCCAATTGAACTATTTCGGTTCATGTTTATCACTTCTTATCAAACTTTGGCTTAATTATTATTAAACAAGGTACAAGTAGAGGTCTGTACAAGAAGCCAAAGCAAAACCCTTAATGAATTATGAAGAATCATGTTTACACGACAAATAATAATTTAACTATGTAGGACTAAATACTAATAATAAAAATAATAAAAAATAGCGAAAAAAGAGTTCTGCTTTCACCCTGGATTGAACTGGGGACTTTTAGATTTCCAGTCTTAGGCTCTCCCAATTGAACTATTTCGGTTCATGTTTATCACTTCTTATCAAACTTTGGCTTAATTATTATTAAATAAGGTACAAGTAGAGGTCTGTACAAGAAACCACAGCAAATACCCTTAATAAATTATAAAGAATCATGTTTACACCCCAAATAATAATTTAACTATTTAGCACTAGAAACGAATAATAAAAATAATAAAAAATACCGAAAAAAAAAGTTTGGCTTTCACCCTGGATTGACAGGGGACCTTTAGATTTCCAGTCTAAGACTCTCCCAATTGAACTATTTCGGTTCATGTTTATCACTTCTTATCAAACTTTGGCTTAATTATTATTAAATAGGGTACAAGCAGGTATACTCAAACCTAGGTACAATAAGAGCGCTATTTTAGGCTTCCACTTACGGACCCATGCTAGGTGTGTCCCATGGCGCGTCATTAGTTAGCCAACCAATTAAAATTCCCTCAGGGGTTTCTTAGTTCTTCCTAGAGATCTGTACAAGAAGCCACAGAAAAACCCTTAATAAATTATTAAGAATCATGTTTACACCTCAAATAATAATATAACTATGTAGCACTAGATACAAATAATAAAAATAATAAAAAATAACGAAAAAAAAGTTCTGCTTTCACTCTGGATTGAACTGGGGACTTTTAGATTTCCAGTCTAAGGCTCTCCCAATTGAACTATTTCGGTTCATGTTTATCACTTCTTATCAAACTTTGGCTTAATTATTATTAAACAAGGTACAAGTAGAGGTCTGTACAAGAAGCTATAGCAAAACCCCCCAAGAATTATAAAGAACATGTATACAAACCAGATATTTATTTATCTATGTAGCACTAGATACAAATAATAAAAATAATAAAAAATAACGAAAAAAAAAGTTCTGTTTTCACCCTGGGTTGAACTGGGGACCTTTAGATTTCCAGTCTAAGGCTCTCCCAATTGAACTATTTCGGTTCATGTTTATCACTTCTTATCAAACTTTGGCTTAATTATTATTAAATAGGGTACAAGTAGGTATACTCAAACCTAGGTACAATAAGAGCGTTATTTTAGGCTTCCACTTACGGACCCATGCTAGGTGTTAACCAATTTAACATTCCCTCAGGGGTTTCTTAGTTCTTTCTAGAGATCTGTACAAGAAGCCACAGCAAAACCATTAATAAATTATGAAGAATCATGTTTACACCTCAAATAATAATATAACTATGTAGCACTAGATACAAATAATTTAAAAAAAATAACGAAAAAAAAAGTTCTGTTTTCACTCTGGATTGAACTGGGGACCTTTAGACTTCCAGTCTAAGGCTCTCCCAATTGAACTATTTCGGTGCATGTTTATCACTTCTTATCAAACTTTGGCTTAATTATTATTAAATAGGGTACAAGTAGAGGTCTGTACAAGAAGCCACAGCAAATACACTTAATAAATTATAAAGAATCATGTTTACACCCTAAATAATAATTTAACTATTTAGTACTAGAAACGAATAATAAAAATAATAAAAAATAACGAAAAAAAAGTTTGGCTTTCACCCTGGATTGAACTGGGGACCTTTAGATTTTCAGTCTAAGGCTCTCCCAATTGAACTATTTCGGTTCATGTTTATCACTTCTTATCAAACTTTGGCTTAATTATTATTAAACAAGGTACAAGTAGAGGTCTGCACAAGAAGCCAAAGCAAAACCCTTAATGAATTATGAAGAATCATGTTTACACGACAAATAATAATTTAACTATGTAGGACTAAATACGAATAATAAAAATAATAAAAAATAACGAAAAAAGAGTTCTGCTTTCACCCTGGATTGAACTGGGGACCTTTAGATTTCCAGTCTAAGGCTCTCCCAATTGAACTATTTCGGTTCATGTTTATCACTTCTTATCAAACTTTGGCTTAATTATTATTAAACAAGGTACAAGTAGAGGTCTGTACAAGAAGCCACAGCAAATACCCTTAATAAATTATAAAGAATCATGTTTACACCCCAAATAATAATTTAACTATTTAGCACTAGAAACGAATAATAAAAATAATAAAAAATACCGAAAAAAAAAGTTTGGCTTTCACCCTGGATTGAACTGGGGACCTTTAGATTTCCAGTCTAAGGCTCTCCCAATTGAACTATTTCGGTTCATGTTTATCACTTCTTATCAAACTTTGGCTTAATTATTATTAAACAAGGTACAAGTAGAGGTCTGTACAAGATGCCAAAGCAAAACCCTTAATGAATTATGAAGAATCATGTTTACACGACAAATAATAATTTAACTATGTAGGACTAAATACGAATAATAAAAATAATGAAAAATAGCGAAAAAAGAGTTCTGCTTTCACCCTGGATTGAACTGGGGACCTTTAGATTTCCAGTCTAAGGCTCTCCCAATTGAACTATTTCGGTTCATGTTTATCACTTCTTATCAAACTTTGGCTTAATTATTATTAAACAAGGTACAAGTAGAGGTCTGTACAAGAAGCCACAGCAAATACACTTAATAAATTATAAAGAATCATGTTTACACCCCAAATAATAATTTAACTATTTAGCACTAGAAACGAATAATAAAAATAATAAAAAATACCGAAAAAAAAAGTTTGGCTTTCACACTGGATTGAACTGGGGACCTTTAGATTTCCAGTCTAAGGCTCTCCCAATTGAACTATTTCGGTTCATGTTTATCACTTCTTATCAAACTTTGGCTTAATTATTATTAAATAGGGTAGAAGCAGGTATACTCAAACCTAGGTACAATAAGAGCGCTATTTTAGGCTTCCACTTACGGACCCATGCTAGGTGTGTCCCATGGCGCGTCATTAGTTAGCCAACCAATTAAAATTCCCTCAGGGGTTTCTTAGTTCTTCCTAGAGATCTGTACAAGAAGCCACAGCAAAACCCTTAATAAATTATTAAGAATCATGTTTACACCTCAAATAATAATATAACTATGTAGCACTAGATACAAATAATAAAAATAATAAAAAATAACGAAAAAAAAAGTTCTGTTTTCATCCTGGATTGAACTGGGGACCTTTAGATTTCCAGTCTAAGGCTCTCCCAATTGAACTATTTCGGTTCATGTTTATCACTTTTTATCAAACTTTGGTTTAATTATTATTAAACAAGGTACAAATAGAGGTCTGTACAAGAAGCCAAAGCAAAACCCTTAATGAATTATGAAGAATCATGTTTACGACCCAAATAATAATTTAACTATGTAGCACTAAATACGAATAATAAAAATAATAAAAAATAACGAAAAAAAAAGTTTGGCTTTCACCCTGGATTGAACTGGGGACCTTTAGATTTCCAGTCTAAGGCTCTCCCAATTGAACTATTTTGGTTCATGTTTATCACTTCTTATCAAACTTTGGCTTAATTATTATTAAACAAGGTACAAGTAGAGGTCTGTACAAGAAGCCACCGCAAATACCCTTAATAAATTATAAAGAATCATGTTTACACCCTAAATAATAATTTAACTATTTAGCACTAGAAACGAATAATAAAAATAATAAAAAATAACGAAAAAAAAAGTTTGGCTTTCACCCTGGATTGAACTGGGGACCTTTAGATTTCCAGTCTAAGGCTCTCCCAATTGAACTATTTCGGTTCATGTTTATCACTTCTTATCAAACTTTGGCTTAATTATTATTAAACAAGGTACAAATAGAGGTCTGTACAAGAAGCCAAAGCAAAACCCTTAATGAATTATGAAGAATCATGTTTACGACCCAAATAATAATTTAACTATGTAGCACTAAATACGAATAATAAAAATAATAAAAAATAACGAAAAAAAAAGTTTGGCTTTCACCCTGGATTGAACTGGGGACCTTTAGATTTCCAGTCTAAGGCTCTCCCAATTGAACTATTTTGGTTCATGTTTATCACTTTTTATTAAACTTTGGCTTAATTATTATTAAACAAGGTACAAGTAGAAGTCTCTACAAGAAGCCACAGATTCTGATTCTCTACGCGAAAACATCCGTATCACAAAATTTGCTTCGCAAATTAGTTTATTACCAAATTTGCTTCGCAAATTTGTGTTGAGAAAAATTTGCTTCGCAAATTAGTTTATTAACAAATTTGCTTTGCAAATTTGTGTTGAGAAAAATTTGCTTCGCAAATTAGTTCATTAACACATTTGCTTCGCAAATTTTTTACATCCAACACTTTTAAAACTGTTGCAGCATTGACTTTCGCTGCGGCGAGATTTTGTGTTTAATTATTTATAAAAATATGTTTAACAGTATTTCTATTGATATCGTACAATAACATTTGGGGGATTGGAAACAAAATCATTGTCTACAAGTTTCAAACCAAGAATTTGTAGAATTATTATTGGTTCATAAATTTGTGTTAATAAAATTTACTTCACAAAGTTACTTTTGTCAATAATTCGCTTTGCAAATTTAATTTACCAGTATTAATTTAAGTTAATATCGAACTCATACACAGTTATTAAAAAGGGAATTTTTTATCCCTAAAATGTGTAACTCTCGCTTTGCTCATGCGACAGACTCACGGTCTCAAAAAATTACATATTTTCCTTGATACTTGATCAAGTATCATTTTCTCATAAATGCATTAATATTTTATTCTATAAAATCCGTTTAGTGGTTCTTTAAATAATAATTGTTATTCCAACTGTTGCTTTAACTTCTGTCCAAGGGCGGATCTAGAAGTGCTTCTCGGAGGGGGGGGGTGGGGGGGGTTCGGTTCGGTTCGGTTCGGTTCTCGGGGGGGGGGGGGGGACTTTAGGTGACATTCTGTGTTGGTAAAAAACGGTATATAATTTTTGAAAAATTTTGCATTTTTATTAGCAAAAACCTTACTTTTGACTTATTTTAGCTCACACATATACTATAGTAGTGTGAGCTATGGTGATCCTAATTTTTTCGAGAAAAAAAAAGTTGCTCCGATTTCAAATTTTTTTATATATCTTTGCGTTTCAGATGATTTTGAAACTTTTTTGTTGCGCCGTCTGTCTGTCTGTCTGTCTGTCTGTCTGTCTGTCTGTATGTCTGTCTGTCTGTCTGTCTGTCTGTCTGTCTGTCTGTCTGTCTGTCTGTGTGTCTGTATGTCTGTCTGTAACGACCAACGCGCATAACTCAAAAACCGCTTGGCCGATTTTAATGAAATTTGGTACCTAGGCTGGGTCTTGGGTCGAGATGGTCCCATTTAAAAATGAACAAAATCCACCCAACACAAACCAAATAAAAGGGTGGGGGTAGATTTCAAAAATTAGGGTTTATGTGAAAATATGGCGTGTGTGATATTAAACGAAAGGTAATTGAGTCTGCAGTGAAACAAAATAAATTTTAATTTATTTTAAAAAAAGGGTGGGGGTATATTTTAAAAATTAGAGTTTAAGTGAAAATATGGCGTGTTTGATATCAAACGAAAGGTAATTGAGTCCGGAGTTTAACAAAATACATTTTAGTTTTTGTTTTTTTTAAGGGTGGGGGTAGATTTCAAAAATTTGAGTTTAAGTCAAAACATGGCTTGTGTGGTATCAAACAAAAGTTAATTTAGTCTGGAGTTGAATAAGATATATTTCTGTTTTTAGTTATATTAGCTCAACGTACACTATAACTATAGTACGTAGTGTGAGCTTAGGGGCCCATATATTGGCAGAGTATTTTGTATAGTCAAAAAATTCTCGGGGGGGCAAGTGCCCCTAGTGCCCCCCCTGGATCCGCCAGTGCTTCTGTCTGCAATAATTTACTTATAAATTCACTGAACCGATTTCAATAATAAAAAAAGAAGTATTGCTCTTTGAACAAAACTATTGAAATTTTTCGACAATTTTAAATCCAAGATGTTGGAAAAAAAGTCAAATTTGTCCTTCTTGAAAGGATCACTTCTTTGTATGTTGCGAGGATTTATTTTTTTATGATTAGTACCTCGTTGTGAGTGGTGGATCCAATAAATAAATTCAAAAAAGGGTCGAAAAATTTATCGTAACATAAGAAACAACTATCCTTTATGGAGGGTCAATATTTAGAGTTGGCGGAGAATTTCACCATGATGCTGTTTATTTTATTGTCAGTTTAGTAATAATGAATTTATGAGGAAATGAATGCACATAGAAATGGCAAGGGAATCGCGTAATCTGTAAAACTTTTCCGAAAAAAATCAAAAAATTTTCAAAAAATAAAAGAATAAACAGCCTTTTTAAAAATTAAAGTTTTTATGACCGCCATTTTGGATTTTACAATGACGGCAAATTTTAATAGTGATCTTTTAAAAGCAATCAATCTGTTCCACTTTATATTTTATTAAAATCGGTTCGGCAAAAATTTATTTATAAGGAAATTAATACAGACAGGATTTAGAAGACAATCGTTACAACCTGTAAAACAATATAGTTGAAGCAAAAATCAGTTTTTAACGATTCCTATCTCGTTGTGCTTAACAAAGATAGAGCTTTCTTACAAACAAAAAAATATCCAACATTTCCGACTTAATGTTCGATCAATCAATCCCTGCCAACTACTCTTTGCTTTGGTAAAATTGGTATTATAGTTGGAGAGTTATAACGAAAAACATTTTGTCGGGATTTTTTGCCCACCAGGTATATTTGAAAAGCGCTCACTTTTATAAATGGTTTTTTTCAGACCAAATTGATACTTTCAAATATCTTAAAATTCTTACCATAACATACAAACATTTAACATAATATCAGGATGTAATAATAGCAAACTTTAATAGGTGGTAGAAAAGATCAAAAGGACTTTTTCTTATTATATTTTGCACTATACTTCTTTGTTTTTTAGATAAAGGGTGCCAAACTTAACAGCTATTATTTTATTTTTTGTTATAACTTCCTCAAAAATCATAACAGAAAATCGACATTTTCTGAAATTATGCATGACAATAAGGGTAATAATTAAATGGTAAAATTATTTGAAAATAAATAGAAATACTCAAAATTAATATCCAAAATAGGGGATTTTGGATATGGCGAAAGGAATGACAAGGGCACAACCTTAATGAACTATCTAGAGGAAAGACACATGTATGCAATTAATTATTTCTATAGGAAGAAACCGCAACGAAAGTGGACATTAGCCTGACTACTGAAAAAGCATTGTTAGAGATGTAACAGTCCTAAATAGCTTTACAACAGGCAGTGATCACAGGATGGTCAGAAAGAAAAATTAACAATAAAAATAAACAACTTGACATAAGTAAACTTACAGAAAATAAAGCCATATACAAAGAAATGCTAAATGAACAGCTAACGAACGAAAATATAGATGAAATAAATGATACGCTGATAAGAACTATGACCAACGAATACAACATTCCACTCTATATTGCGTTTATAGACTTTGAAAAAGCTTTTGATAGTATTGAGCACTGGGCAGTAAAAGCATCTTTAATTAGTAGCCGAATAGATCACAGCTACACAGATTTAATAGCCAATATATATATAGCGAAGCAACAACATCAATCAAAATCCACGAAGGAACCAAGCCAATCCGCATAAGAAAAGGTGTCAGACAGGATGACACAATATCCCCTAAACTATTTAACCAGGCCCTAGAAGATGTTTTTAAAAACTTAGACTGGGAAGAAATAGGCATCAAAGTAAGCGGACAATACTTGAACCACCTAAGATATGCTGACGATATTGCCTTAATAACAGATAAGAAAGGGGAACTTATAAAAATGCTGGGAGAACTGGATACAGCAGCTAAAAATATAGGCTTGAGTATGAACTACACTAAAACTAAAATCATAACAAACACAGATGAAGATATCACCAGAATAAACCAAGAAAAAATAGAACAAGTAGATGAATATATATCTGAGACAAATTATTAAACTAAAAAAAGAAAACCAAACAGCTGAAATCAAGAGACGAGTAAGATTGGCCTGGGCAGCATTCGGTAAATTAAGCTACATAATAAAAAATAAAAAATATCCTCAGTACCTTAAAACGAAAGTGTATAACCAATGTATTCTTCCTGTGCTCACATATGGATCCCAGACCTGGACGCTTACAAAATCAAACATGGATAAGGTAACAAATGTTACATGTAAAGCTAACAGATAGAAAAAGGAATGAATGGATAAGAAATAAAACAAAAGTAAGGGATGTCAGAGTCGAGGTAGCAAAATTAAAATGGAAATTTGCTGGTCAAAATATCAAACTGAAAGACAATCGATGGAACAAATGCATTGTAGACTGGAGACCTTGGCAAAATAAAAGAAGTAGGGGAAGACCCCAAATGAGATAGCGGACAATTTGATGAGACATGCAGGGACTAGATGGATGAACAGGGCGATAGACAGAGAAGATTGGAAGATATTGGGGGAGGCCTATGTCGAAAGATGGATCGAAGAAAGCTAAATAGATAGATAGATAGATAGACTTAAAATTATTACCAAAAATCGTTAAAATATAGTGCTAATATTATTATTTTATATTTGTTTTAAGGGTCTTTTAGACATGTACAAAAATCTATTTCAATTTCTTTTGTGTAAATTTAATAGCCCATAAAAATATTAATTCTTAAAAGAATTGAGAAATTTATACCTATTCCAAAGATTATTTGGCCACATATCCTTAACCTATCTATATTTTCTTGGAAAAAAGCAACGTTGTTCAATTTGATATTTTAAAAGTTCATCGTTTTTCCCTACTTTCCCAACTTAAAAAATGCTATAACTTGGCCAAAATTAATTTGAACTTTTTGTCTGCTTTGGACCTTCCGCACCATCTCTTAAAGATTGGTTCATCATTTAAATTACACCCTGTATTTTAGGTATCATATTTTAATTATATTTTATAAAAGGCCAAGGCCCAAAAGTAGGTATCTATTTTCTGTTTACTGGGTATCCAATCTGAAGGACTGCGTATCCAAATGGATACACAATATAGTCTAAAAAGATGCCTTGCAGACTGATAAGAACTATGACAAAACTATAGGAAAAAATAAAAAACCCGAAATTGTAATTTACTCCCCATCCCTATACATGTAAAGTTATGTAAAAGTAACATTACCAACTTCCAGAAACGCTAGAGAGCTGTGATTTGACAGACTGACAGAAACTAAGAGAAATCTATATAATAATTGAGATAAAAGTATAGCCAAGTTCTCCAATATACATTTTAAAATTAAAGGTTTTTACTAGTTTCGAAAAGTTTTTAGCTCACACTACTACTATACTATAGTAGTGTGAGCTATGGCGATCCTAAATTTTTCGAGAAAAAAAAAGTTGCTCCGATTTCAAAATTTAGCTCACACATATACTATACTATAGTAGTGTGAGCTATGGTGATCCTAATTTTTTCGAGAAAAAAAAAGTTGCTCCGATTTCAAAAATTTTTATATATCTTTGCGTTTCAGATGATTTTGAAACTTTTTTGTTGCGCCGTCTGTCTGTCTGTCTGTCTGTCTGTCTGTATGTCTGTCTGTCTGTATGTCTGTAACGACCAACGCGCATAACTCAAAAACCGCTTGGCCGATTTTAATGAAATTTGGTACCTAGGCTGGGTCTTGGGTCGAGATAGTCCCATTTAAAAATGAACAAAATCCACCGAACACAAACCAAATAAAAGGGTGGGGGTAGATTTCAAAAATTAGAGTTTATGTGAAAATATGGCGTGTGTGATATCAGACGAAAGGTAATTGAGTTTGGAGTTAAACAAAATACATTTTAATTTATTTTTAAAAAAGGGTGGGGGTATATTTCAAAAATTAGAGTTTAAGTGAAAATATGGCGTGTGTGATATCAAACGAAAGGTAATTGGAGGAGTAAAGGAGTTTAACAAATAACATTTTAGTTTTTGCTTTTTTTAAGGGTGGGGGTAGATTTTGAAAATTTGAGTTTAAATCAAAACATGGCTTGTGTGGTATCAAACAAAAGGTAATTTAGTCTGGAGTTGAATAAAATATATTTCAGTTTTTAGTTATATTAGCTCACACGTAAACTATAACTATAGTACCTAGTGTGAGCTTAGGGGCCCATATATTGGCAGAGTATTTTTATATATCTTTGCGTTTCAGATGATTTTGAAACTTTTTTGTTGCGCCGTCTGTCTGTATGTCTGTCTGTCTGTCTGTCTGTCTGTCTGTCTGTCTGTCTGTCTGTCTGTCTGTCTGTCTGTCTGTCTGTCTGTCTGTCTGTCTGTCTGTCTGTCTGTCTGTCTGTCTGTCTGTCTGTCTGTCTGTCTGTCTGTCTGTCTGTCTGTGTGTCTGTCTGTCTGTCTGTCTGTCTGTCTGTCTGTCTGTGTGTCTGTATGTCTGTCTGTAACGACCAACGCGCATAACTCAAAAACGGCTTGCCTGATTTTAATGAAATTTGGTACCCAGGCTGGGTTTTGGGTCGAGATGGTCCCATTTAAAAATGAACAAAATCCACCGAATACAAGCCAAATAAAAGGGTGGGGGCTAGATTTCAAAAATTAGAGTTTATGTAAAAATATAGCGTGTGTTATATCAAACGAAAGGTAATTGAGTCTGGAGTTAAACAAAATACATTTTAGTTTATTTAAAAAAAAAGGGTGGGGGTAAATTTCAAAAATTAGTGTTTAAGTGGAAATATGGCGTGTGTGATATCAAACGAGAGGTAATTGAGTCTGGAGTTAAGCAAAATACATTTTAGTTTTTAAAAAGGGGGTGGGGGTAGATTTGAAAAATTAGAGTTTAAGTCAAAACATGGCTTGTGTGGTATCAAACGAAAGGTAATTGAGTCTGGAGTTCAATAAAATATACTTTAGTTTTTAGTTATATTAGCTTTCACGTAGATACACTATAACTATAGCATCCAATGTGAGCTTAGGTTGCCCATAGATTGGCAGAGTATTTTAAATGTTTTGCGAAATATATTTAAAACGTAAAGTTTGGCACCCGTGAATAAAGAAAATAAAATTTTTTCGTGGATAATCGGGTGTAGAAAGGTTTTGTTCCTCTTGTGTTTTTCCGTGGGCAGCTCGAATGCTGTACACCCACGGTGGTTCAAGATCTAATGGCCACCCATTAAGTGTTGACAGTTAACTGTTTCGTGCTTAAGGAACCCTTCAGAACCGTGCATGGTCAATGTAACACCTTTGTAAAGTTGGAGAGACGGTATATAAATTTCATCTTACGATATTGATAAGAGACATGAAAAATAATGCCTGCAATACGGTATGCTTTAAGCACAAGTGGCGACATCTACCGAATACAAAAGAAACTATGCTCATGGAATAATACAAGAGAAACAAAACCTTTTTATATACGTTTAGCCACGAAAATTTTTTGTTTTTTTTTAAATATTTAGCCTTGGAATTGGACACTGATTCAAAAATAAAATGTTAATTAGTCAACTAAGTGTAATTCATTTAATAACTACTCATTATTTGCCTTTGCCAACCCCTTACAACTGATGTTATTATCACTGGATTTTAATAATAAGTGCTTTTTTATCGCTAAAGTATGTAGCTCTCGCTCCCCTCATGCTAAAAACTTATTGCTTTAAAAAAATATTAATGACACTTTTATCCTTTGGCGTGTAAAATACTAATATTAGTTTTTGCCAAACATTCTGCCTAATATATAATCCAAAGAATTAACCTAGGAAGAATTAAATAGACACTGACTTAAAAATGACATCTGCTATTTTGCAAATTTTATTCTGCTCTTTAAAATGAAAGTATACTATACTATAGTTAAATGTGGCATTTGCGAATTTCTTATCTATGAACCGACAATTTTTAATTTTGGTTACTTTGTTAAGCGCGCTCTATAAAAATGATAAAACTGTTGACTGATTACTATGTAAAAAGGTTCGAGTAAGCGAATGGTGTAACTTCCGTCAAAATGTGACGTATGGTTTTGAAGATATCGTAATTTTTTAAATAAAAATACATGAAATTTATTGAGCTTTTTAAATATTTTGGGATAAATATCAAAAACTATCGGTCCAAGATAATTTATTTTATAATGAAACGAATTGTAGCTCCGGCTCCTCTCATGCTACAGACTCAATGCATCAAAAAAAGTTTTAATTTCAACCAATTTGTGTATAAGATTCTATTTCGTTGACGTTTTACAAATATTTTTCGCGGTATTTGAACAAAAAATAAACCTAGAAACTAAAATTTTATCATAACTTAAAAATGACATATGTCATTTTATAGATTTTTGTCTCTTCTTTAACATGAAATTAATCCTATTATTATTGGAATTATATTTCAAAAAATATTTGCAAATTCCTTTAATTTTATAAGATTTTTATTAATTTTGGACCGTTTTGATAAATGTTAAGTGCCCTACACCAGCGCCCTCTACATTAAGGTTAAAACTATTAATAAAGTTTTATGTAGAAAGGTTCGGCGAAGTGAGTAGTGTAATTTTTGTCGAATTCGGACCTACTGTTTTAAAGATATCGCGATTTTTGTAAAAATGCGTGTTAATGCGTGTTATTTCCGTTGTGATTTTTACGTGTTTTTTAGTATTTATTTTTCAAACTCAAAAACGGTACAACTTAGAAAAGTCGAACTTTTTTTAAAAAATATTTTGGTATTTTCTTAAAAAGATAGCAGTTCGAGAACTGTCAAAAAGTGTAAGGGCAAAAAAATTTCTCGATTCAGTATTTTTGACTGCAAAAACCTTGCATAGTTTTTGAAAAATCCTCAAAACTCAAAAACCAAAAACTAATTTAAAAAACCAACTACACGGTTACCGAACACTCCCTTAGGTCCGCAAATGTTTAAAATTTGGTTAAAATCCATAAAACAGTTTTGGAGTAATGACCAGATATATTTTAAAAAACGGCAAATAAACAGTGAAATTCTGACCAATTTTATTGTACAGTGAAAATGCGTCACTGCAGGGATTCAGAAGAGCCCCAAAATGGGGCACTTGACTTTTTCCGATCTGGCTGAAAAACAATAGGCTTCCTGACCACACATAAGAGTACACTTGCGCAAAATCTCAAGTTTCTAGAATAATCCCCTGGACACTTATGGTGTGCCAACGGAGGTACATCAAAAAAAGTCACTTTTTGACGGTTTTTCCCCTATTTCCCCTACTTGAAATTTTCCGATTTGACCCAAAATTGACATTTTTGGTCTCCCGTAAGTTCTTAATCAGTGCACCAAATTTCATCCTTCTACGTCGAAGTTCCCGAGTAAGTGTCAAAATTCGAGCGCGATACACTAGGGGTGCTAGGGACGGAATAAAAAAAAAAAAAAATAATGTTACGGCCGAGGCGGCTCAAGTAATTGATTTTCGCCACAAGCGAAAATCAATAATAACTATGTAGCACTAGATACAAATAATAAAAAAAATAAAAAATAACGAAAAAAAAGTTCTGTTTTCGCTCTGGATTGAACTGGGAACCTTTAGATTTCCAGTCTAAGGCTCTCCCAATTGAACTATTTCGGTTCATGTTTATCACTTCTTATCAAACTTTGGCTTAATTATTATTAAACAAGGTACAAGTAGAGGTCTCTACAAGAAGCCACAGCAAATACCCTTAATAAATTATAAAGAATCATGTTTACACCCTAAATAATAGTTTCTATTTAGCACTAGAAACGAATAATAAAAATAATAAAAAATAACGAAAAAAAAAGTTTGGCTTTCACCCTGGATTGAACTGGGGACCTTTAGATTTCCAGTCTAAGGCTCTCCCAATTGATCTATTTCGGTTCATGTTTATCACTTCTTATCAAATTTTGGCTTAATTATTATTAAACAAGGTACAAGTAGAGGTCTGTACAAGAAGCCACAGCAAATACCCTTAATAAATTATAAAGAATCATGTTTACACCCCAAATAATAATTTAACTATTTAGCACTAGAAACGAATAATAAAAATAACAAAAAATACCGAAAAAAAAGTTTGGCTTTCACCCTGGATTGAACTGGGGACCTTTAGATTTCCAGTCTAAGGCTCTCCCAATTGAACTATTTCGGTTCATGTTTATCACTTCTTATCAAACTTTGGCTTAATTATTATTAAATAGGGTACAAGCAGGTATACTCAAACCTAGGTACAATAAGAGCGCTATTTTAGGCTTCCACTTACGGACCCATGCTAGGTGTGTCCCATGGCGCGTCATTAGTTAGCCAACCAATTAACATTCCCTCAGGGGTTTCTTAGATCTTCCTAGAGATCTGTACAAGAAGCCACAGCAAAACCCTTAATAAATTATTAAGAATCATGTTTACACCTCAAATAATAATATAACTATGTAGCACTAGATACAAACAATAAAAATACTCTGCCAATATATGGGCCCCTAAGCGCACACTACGTACTATAGTTATAGTGTACGTGTGAGCTAATATAACTAAAAACAGAAATTATTCAACTCCAGACTAAATTAACTTTTGTTTGATACCACACAAGCCATGTTTTGACTTAAACTCAAATTTTTGAAATCTACCCCCACCCTTAAAAAAAACAAAAACTAAAATGTATTTTGTTAAACTCCGGACTCAATTACCTTTCGTTTGATATCAAACACGCCATATTTTCACTTAAACTCTAATTTTTAAAATATACCCCCACCCTTTTTTTTAAATAAATTAAAATTTATTTTGTTTAACTGTAGACTCAATTACCTTTCGTTTAATATCACACACGCCATATTTTCACATAAACCCTAATTTTTGAAATCTACCCCCACCCTTTTATTTGGTTTGTGTTGGGTGGATTTTGTTCATTTTTAAATGGGACCATCTCGACCCAAGACCCAGCCTAGGTACCAAATTTCATTAAAATCGGCCAAGCGGTTTTTGAGTTATGCGCGTTGGTCGTTACAGACAGACATACAGACACACAGACAGACAGACAGACAGACAGACAGACAGACAGACAGACAGACATACAGACAGACAGACAGACAGACAGACAGACGGCGCAACAAAAAAGTTTCAAAATCATCTGAAACGCAAAGATATATAAAAAAATTTGAAATCGGAGCAACTTTTTTTTTCTCGAAAAAATTAGGATCACCATAGCTCACACTACTATAGTATAGTATATGTGTGAGCTAAAATAAAAAATAACGAAAAAAAAAGTTCTGTTTTCACGCTGGATTGAACTGGGGACCTTTAGATTTCCAGTCTAAGGCTCTCCCAATTGAACTATTTCGGTTCATGTTTATCACTTCTTATCAAACTTTGGCTTAATTATTATTAAATAAGGTACAAGTAGAGGTCTGTACAAGAAGCCACAGCAAATACACTTAATAAGTTATAAAGAATCATGTTTACACCCTAAATAATAATTTAACTATTTAGCACTAGAAACGAATAATAAAAATAATAAAAAATAACGAAAAAAAGGTTCTGCTTTCACTCT
Source organism: Aspidapion aeneum (assembly GCA_963576565.1). Classification (NCBI taxonomy): domain Eukaryota; kingdom Metazoa; phylum Arthropoda; class Insecta; order Coleoptera; family Brentidae; genus Aspidapion; species Aspidapion aeneum. The sequence continues at coordinate 46,189,297 of OY755048.1, forward strand.
GGATTGAACTGGGGACTTTTAGATTTCCAGTCTAAAACTCTCCCAATTGAACTATTTTGGTTCATGTTTATCACTTCTTATCAAACTTTGGCTTAATTATTATTAAACAAGGTACAAGTAGAGGTCTGTACAAGAAGCTATAGCAAAACCCCCCAAGAATTATGAAGAACATGTATACAAACCAGATATTTATTTATCTATGTAGCACTAGATACAAATAATAAAAATAATAAAAAATAACGAAAAAAAAAGTTCTGTTTTCACCCTGGATTGAACTGGGGACCTTTAGATTTCCAGTCTAAGGCTCTCCCAATTGAACTATTTCGGTTCATGTTTATCACTTCTTATCAAACGTTGGCTTAATTATTATTAAAGAAGGTACAAGTAGAGGTCTGTACAAGAAGCCAAAGCAAAACACTTAATGAATTATGAAGAATCATGTTTACACGACAAAAAATAATTTAACTATGTAGGACTAAATACGAATAATAAAAATAATAAAAAATAACGAAAAAAGAGTTCTGCTTTCACCCTGGATTGAACTGGGGACCTTTAGATTTCCAGTCTAAGGCTCTCCCAATTGAACTATTTCGGTTCATGTTTATCACTTTTTATCAAACTTTGGCTTAATTATCATTAAACAAGGTACACGTAGAGGTCTGTACAAGAAGCCAAAGCAAAACCCTTGATGAATTATGAAGAATCATGTTTACGACCCAAATAATAATTTAACTATGTAGCACTAAATACGAATAATAAAAATAATAAAAAATAACGAAAAAAAGGTTCTGCTTTCACTCTGGATTGAACTGGGGACTTTTAGATTTCCAGTCTAAAACTCTCCCAATTGAACTATTTTGGTTCATGTTTATCACTTCTTATCAAACTTTGGCTTAATTATTATTAAACAAGGTACAAGTAGAGGTCTGTACAAGAAGCTATAGCAAAACCCCCCAAGAATTATGAAGAACATGTATACAAACCAGATATTTATTTATCTATGTAGCACTAGATACAAATAATAAAAATAATAAAAAATAACGAAAAAAAAAGTTCTGTTTTCACCCTGGATTGAACTGGGGACCTTTAGATTTCCAGTCTAAGGCTCTCCCAATTGAACTATTTCGGTTCATGTTTATCACTTCTTATCAAACTTTGGCTTAATTATTATTAAATAGGGTACAAGCAGGTATACTCAAACCTAGGAACAATAAGAGCGCTATTTTAGGCTTCCACTTACGGACCCATGCTAGGTGTGTCCCATGGCGCGTCATTAGTTAGCCAACCAATTAACATTCCCTCAGGGGTTTCTTAGTTCTTCCTAGAGATCTGTACCATAGCAAAACCCTTAATAAATTATTAAGAATCATGTTTACACCTCAAATAATAATATAACTATGTAGCACTAGATACAAATAATAAAAAAAATAAAAAATAACGAAAAAAAAAGTTCTGTTTTCACTCTGGATTGAACTGGGGACCTTTAGATTTCCAGTCTAAGGCTCTCCCAATTGAACTATTTCGGTTCATGTTTATCACTTCTTATCAAATTTTGACTTAATTATTATTAAACAAGGTACAAGTACAGGTCTGTACAAGAAGCCAAAGCAAAACCCTTAATGAATTATGAAGAATCATGTTTACACCTCAAATAATAATATAACTATGTACCACTAGATACAAATAATAAAAATAATAAAAAATAACGAAAAAAAAGTTCTGTTTTCACCCTGGATTGAACTGGGGACCTTTAGATTTCCAGTCTAAGGCTCTCCCAATTGAACTATTTCGGTTCATGTTTATCACTTCTTATCAAACTTTGGCTTAATTATTATTAAATAGGGTACAAGTAGGTATACTCAAACCTAGGTACAATAAGAGCGCTATTTTAGGCTTCCACTTACGGACCCATGCTAGGTGTGTCCCATGGCGCGTCATTAGTTAGCCAACCAATTAACATTCCCTCAGGGGTTTCTTAGTTCTTCCTAGAGATCTGTACAAGAAGCCACAGCAAAACCCTTAATAAATTATGAAGAATCATGTTTACACCTCAAATAATAATATAACTATGTAGCACTAGATACAAATAATAAAAAAAATAAAAAATAACGAAAAAAAAAGTTCTGTTTTTGCTCTGGATTGAACTGGGAACCTTTAGATTTCCAGTCTAAGGCTCTCCCAATTGAACTGTTTCGGTTCATGTTTATCACTTCTTATCAAACTTTGGCTTAATTATTATTAAACAAGGTACAAGTAGAGGTCTGTACAAGAAGCCACAGCAAATACCCTTAATAAATTATAAAGAATCATGTTTACACCCTAAATAATACTCTCTATTTAGCACTAGAAACGAATAATAAAAATAATAAAAAATAACGAAAAAAAAAGTTTGGCTTTCACCCTGGATTGAACTGGGGACCTTTAGATTTCCAGTCTAAGGCTCTCCCAATTGAACTATTTCGGTTCATGTTTATCACTTCTTATCAAACTTTGGCTTAATTATTATTAAACAAGGTACAAGTAGAGGTCTGTACAAGAAGCCACAGCAAATACCCTTAATAAATTATAAAGAATCATGTTTACACCCTAAATAATAATTTAACTATTTAGCACTAGAAACGAATAATAAAAATAATAAAAAATAACGAAAAAAAAGTTTAGCTTTCACCCTGGATTGAACTGGGGACCTTTAAATTTCCAGTCTAAGGCTCTCCCAATTGAACTATTTCGGTTCATGTTTATCACTTCTTATCAAACTTTGGCTTAATTATTATTAAACAAGGTACAAGTAGAGGTCTGTACAAGAAGCCAAAGCAAAACCCTTAATGAATTATGAAGAATCATGTTTACACCTCAAATAATAATATAACTATGTACCACTAGATACAAATAATAAAAATAATAAAAAATAACGAAAAAAAAGTTCTGTTTTCACCCTGGATTGAACTGGGGACCTTTAGATTTCCAGTCTAAGGCTCTCCCAATTGAACTATTTCGGTTCATGTTTATCACTTCTTATCAAACTTTGGCTTAATTATTATTAAATAGGGTACAAGTAGGTATACTCAAACCTAGGTACAATAAGAGCGCTATTTTAGGCTTCCACTTACGGACCCATGCTAGGTGTGTCCCATGGCGCGTCATTAGTTAGCCAACCAATTAACATTCCCTCAGGGGTTTCTTAGTTCTTCCTAGAGATCTGTACAAGAAGCCACAGCAAAACCCTTAATAAATTATGAAGAATCATGTTTACACCTCAAATAATAATATAACTATGTAGCACTAGATACAAATAATAAAAAAAATAAAAAATAACGAAAAAAAAAGTTCTGTTTTTGCTCTGGATTGAACTGGGAACCTTTAGATTTCCAGTCTAAGGCTCTCCCAATTGAACTGTTTCGGTTCATGTTTATCACTTCTTATCAAACTTTGGCTTAATTATTATTAAACAAGGTACAAGTAGAGGTCTGTACAAGAAGCCACAGCAAATACCCTTAATAAATTATAAAGAATCATGTTTACACCCTAAATAATACTCTCTATTTAGCACTAGAAACGAATAATAAAAATAATAAAAAATAACGAAAAAAAAAGTTTGGCTTTCACCCTGGATTGAACTGGGGACCTTTAGATTTCCAGTCTAAGGCTCTCCCAATTGAACTATTTCGGTTCATGTTTATCACTTCTTATCAAACTTTGGCTTAATTATTATTAAACAAGGTACAAGTAGAGGTCTGTACAAGAAGCCACAGCAAATACCCTTAATAAATTATAAAGAATCATGTTTACACCCTAAATAATAATTTAACTATTTAGCACTAGAAACGAATAATAAAAATAATAAAAAATAACGAAAAAAAAGTTTAGCTTTCACCCTGGATTGAACTGGGGACCTTTAAATTTCCAGTCTAAGGCTCTCCCAATTGAACTATTTCGGTTCATGTTTATCACTTCTTATCAAACTTTGGCTTAATTATTATTAAACAAGGTACAAGTAGAGGTCTGTACAAGAAGCCACAGCAAATACCCTTAATAAATTATAAAGAATCATGTTTACACCCTAAATAATAATTTAACTATTTAGCACTAGAAACGAATAATAAAAATAATAAAAAATAACGAAAAAAAAGTTTGGCTTTCACCCTGGATTGAACTGGGGACCTTTAGATTTCCAGTCTAAGGCTCTCCCAATTGAACTATTTCGGTTCATGTGTATCACTTCTTATCAAACTTTGGCTTAATTATTATTAAACAAGGTACAAGTAGAGGTCTGTACAAGAAGCCAAAGCAAAACCCTTAATGAATTATGAAGAATCATGTTTACACGACAAATAATAATTTAACTATATAGGACTAAATACGAATAATAAAAATAATAAAAAATAGCGAAAAAAGAGTTCTGCTTTCACCCTGGATTGAACTGGGGACCTTTAGATTTCCAGTCTAAGGCTCTCCCAATTGAAGTATTTCGGTTCATGTGTATCACTTCTTATCAAACTTTGGCTTAATTATTATTAAACAAGGTACAAGTAGAGGTCTGTACAAGAAGCCAAAGCAAAACCCTTAATGAATTATGAAGAATCATGTTTACACGACAAATAATAATTTAACTATATAGGACTAAATACGAATAATAAAAATAATAAAAAATAGCGAAAAAAGAGTTCTGCTTTCACCCTGGATTGAACTGGGGACCTTTAGATTTCCAGTCTAAGGCTCTCCCAATTGAACTATTTCGGCTCATGATTATCAGTTCCTATCAAACTCTGGCTTAATTATTATTAAATAGGGTACAAGTAGATATACTTAAACCTAGGTATAATAAGAGCGTTAATTTAGGCTTCCAGTTACGGCCCCATGCTAGGTGTGTCCCATGGCGCGTTATTAGTTAGCCAACCAATTAACATTCCCTCAGGGGTTTCTTAGTTCTTCCTAGAGATCTGTACAAGAAGCCACAGCAAAACCCTTAATAAATTATGAAGAATCATATTTACACCTCAAATAATAATATAACTATGTAGCACTAGATACAAATAATAAAAATAATAAAAAATAACAAAAAAAAAGTTCTGTTTTCACCCTGGATTGAACTGAGGACCTTTAGATTTCCAGTCTAAGGCTCTCCCAATTGAACTATTTCGGTTCATGTTTATCACTTCTTATCAAACTTTGGCTTAATTATTATTAAATAGGGTACAAGCAGGTATACTCAAACCTAGGTACAATAAGAGCGCTATTTTAGGCTTCCACTTACGGACCCATGCTAGGTGTGTCCCATGGCGCGTCATTAGTTAGCCAACCAATTAACATTCCCTCAGGGGTTTCTAAGTTCTTCGTAGAGATCTGTACAAGAAGCCACAGCAAAACCCTTAATAAATTATTAAGAATCATGTTTAAACCTCAAATAATAATATAATTATGTAGCACTAGATACAAATAATAAAAAAAATAAAAAATAACGAAAAAAAAAGTTCTGTTTTCACCCTGGATTGAACTGGGGACCTTTAGATTTCCAGTCTAAGGCTCTCCCAATTGAACTATTTCGGTTCATGTTTATCACTTCTTATCAAACTTTGAATTAATTATTATTAAACAAGGTACAAGTAGAGGTCTGTACAAGAAGCCAAAGCAAAACCCTTAATGAATTATGAAGAATCATGTTTACACCCCAAATAATAATTTTACTATTTAGGACTAAATACGAATAATAAAAATAATAAAAAATAACGAAAAAAAAGTTCTGCTTTCACCCTGGATTGAACTGGGGACCTTTAGATTTCCAATCTAAGGCTCTCCCAATTGAACTATTTCGGTTCATGTTTATCACTTCTTATCAAACTTTGGCTTAATTATTATTAAGCAAGGTACAAGTAGAGGTCTGTACAAGAAGCTATAGCAAAACCCCCAAAGAATTATGAAGAACATGTATACAAACCAGATTTTTATTTAACTATGTAGCTCTAGATACGAATAATAAAAATAATAAAAAATAACGAAAAAAAAGTTCTGCTTTCACCCTGGATTGAACTGGGGACCTTTAGATTTCCAGTCTAAGGCTCTCCCAATTGAACTATTTCGGCTCATGATTATCAGTTCCTATCAAACTTTGGCTTAATTATTATTGAATAGGATACAAGTAGGTATACTTAAACCTAGGTATAATAAGAGCGTTAATTTAGACTTTCAGTTACGGCCCCATGCTAGGTGTGTCCCATGGCCCGTTATTAGTTAGCCAACCAATTTACATTCCCTCAGGGTTTTCTTAGTTCTTCCTAGAGATCTGTACAAGAAGCCACAGCAAAACCCTTAATAAATTATGAAGAATCATGTTTACACCTCAAATAATAATATAACTATGTAGCACTAGATACAAATAATAAAAATAATAAAAAATAACGAAAAAAAAAGTTCTGTTTTCACCCTGGATTGAACTGGGGACCTTTAGATTTCCAATCTAAGGCTGTCCCAATTGAACTATTTCGGTTCATGTTTATCACTTCTTACCAAACTTTGGCTTTATTATTATTAAACAAGGTACAAGTAGAGGTCTGTACAAGACGCCACAGCAAATACCCTTAATAAATTATAAAGGATCATGTTTACACCCCAAATAATAATTTAACTATTTAGCACTAGAAACGAATAATAAAAATAATAAAAAATAACAAAAAAAAAGTTTGGTTTTCACCCTGGATTGAACTAGGGACCTTTAGATTTCCAGTCTAAGGCTCTCCCAATTGAACTATTTCGGTTCATGTTTATCACTTCTTATCAAACTTTAGCTTAATTATTATTAAACAAGGTACAAGTAGAGGTCTGTACAAGAAGCCACAGCAAATACCCTTAATAAATTATAAAGAATCATGTTTACACCCCAAATAATAATTTAACTATTTGGCACTAGAAACGAATAATAAAAAATAACGAAAAAAAAAGTTTGGCTTTCACCCTGGATTGAACTGGGGACCTTTAGATTTCCAGTCTAAGGCTCTCCCAATTGAACTATTTCGGTTCATGTTTATCACTTCTTATCAAACTTTGGCTTAATTATTATTAAACAAGGTACAAGTAGAGGTCTGTACAAGAAGCCACAGCAAATGCCCTGAATAAATTATAAAGAATCATGTTTACACCCCAAATAATAATTTAACTATTTAGCACTAGAAACGAATAATAAAAATAATAAAAAATACCGAAAAAAAAAGTTTGGCTTTCATCCTGGATTGAACTGGGGACCTTTAGATTTCCAGTCTAAGGCTCTCCCAATTGAACTATTTCAGTTCATGTTTATCACTTCTTATCAAACTTTGGCTTAATTATTATTAAATAGGGTACAAGCAGGTATACTCAAACCTAGGTACAATAAGAGCGCTATTTTAGGCTTCCACTTACGGACCCATGCTAGGTGTGTCCCATGGCGCGTCATTAGTTAGCCAACCAATTAACATTCCCTCAGGGGTTTCTTAGTTCTTCCTAGAGGTCTGTACAAGAAGCCACAGCAAAACCCTTAATAAATTATAAAGAATCACGTTTACACCTCAAATAATAATATAACTATGTAGCACTAGATACAAATAATAAAAAAAATAAAAAATAACGAAAAAAAAAGTTTTGTTTTTACCCTGGATTGAACTGGGGACCTTTAGATTTCCAGTCTAAGGCTCTCCCAATTGAACTATTTCGGTTCATGTTTATCACTTTTGATCAAACTTTGGCTTAATTATTATTAAACAAGGTACAAGTAGAGGTCTGTACAAGAAGCCAAAGCAAAACCCTTAATGAATTATGAAGAATCATGTTTACGACCCAAATAATAATTTAACTATGTAGCACTAAATACGAATAATAAAAATAATAAAAAATAACGAAAAAAAAGTTCTGCTTTCACTCTGGATTGAACTGGGGACTTTTAGATTTCCAGTCTAAGGCTCTCCCAATTGAACTATTTCGGTTCATGTTTATCACTTCTTATCAAACTTTGGCCTAATTATTATTAAACAAGGTACAAGTAGAGGTCTGTACAAGAAGCTATAGCAAAACCCCCCAAGAATTATCAAGAGCATGTATACAAACCAGATATTTATTTATCTATGTAGCACTAGATACAAATAATAAAAATAATAAAAAATAACGAAAAAAAAGTTCTGCTTTCACTCTGGATTGAATTGGGGACTTTTAGATTTCCAGTCTAAGGCTCTCCCAATTGAACTATTTCGGTTCATGTTTATCACATCTTATCAAACTTTGACTTAATTATTATTAAACAAGGTACAAGTAGAGGTCTGTACAAGAAGCCAAAGCAAAACCCTTAATGAATTATGAAGAATCATGTTTACACCCCAAATAATAATTTAACTATTTAGGACTAAAAACGAATAATAAAAATAATAAAAAATAACGAAAAAAAAGTTCTGCTTTCACCCTGGATTGAACTGGGGACCTTTAGATTTCCAGTCTAAGGCTCTCCCAATTGAACTATTTCGGTTCATGTTTATCACTTCTTATCAAACTTTGGCTTAATTATTATTAAACAAGGTACAAGTAGAGGTCTGTACAAGAAGCCACAGCAAATACCCTGAATAAATTATAAAGAATCATGTTTACACCCCAAATAATAATTTAACTATTTAGCACTAGAAACGAATAATAAAAATAATAAAAAATACCGAAAAAAAAAGTTTGGCTTTCATCCTGGATTGAACTGGGGACCTTTAGATTTCCAATCTAAGGCTCTCCCAATTGAACTATTTCGGTTCATGTTTATCACTTCTTATCAAACTTTGGCTTAATTATTATTAAGCAAGGTACAAGTAGAGGTCTGTACAAGAAGCTATAGCAAAACCCCCAAAGAATTATGAAGAACATGTATACAAACCAGATTTTTATTTAACTATGTAGCTCTAGATACGAATAATAAAAATAATAAAAAATAACGAAAAAAAAGTTCTGCTTTCACCCTGGATTGAACTGGGGACCTTTAGATTTCCAGTCTAAGGCTCTCCCAATTGAACTATTTCGGCTCATGATTATCAGTTCCTATCAAACTTTGGCTTAATTATTATTGAATAGGATACAAGTAGGTATACTTAAACCTAGGTATAATAAGAGCGTTAATTTAGACTTTCAGTTACGGCCCCATGCTAGGTGTGTCCCATGGCCCGTTATTAGTTAGCCAACCAATTTACATTCCCTCAGGGTTTTCTTAGTTCTTCCTAGAGATCTGTACAAGAAGCCACAGCAAAACCCTTAATAAATTATGAAGAATCATGTTTACACCTCAAATAATAATATAACTATGTAGCACTAGATACAAATAATAAAAATAATAAAAAATAACGAAAAAAAAAGTTCTGTTTTCACCCTGGATTGAACTGGGGACCTTTAGATTTCCAATCTAAGGCTGTCCCAATTGAACTATTTCGGTTCATGTTTATCACTTCTTACCAAACTTTGGCTTTATTATTATTAAACAAGGTACAAGTAGAGGTCTGTACAAGACGCCACAGCAAATACCCTTAATAAATTATAAAGGATCATGTTTACACCCCAAATAATAATTTAACTATTTAGCACTAGAAACGAATAATAAAAATAATAAAAAATAACAAAAAAAAAGTTTGGTTTTCACCCTGGATTGAACTAGGGACCTTTAGATTTCCAGTCTAAGGCTCTCCCAATTGAACTATTTCGGTTCATGTTTATCACTTCTTATCAAACTTTAGCTTAATTATTATTAAACAAGGTACAAGTAGAGGTCTGTACAAGAAGCCACAGCAAATACCCTTAATAAATTATAAAGAATCATGTTTACACCCCAAATAATAATTTAACTATTTGGCACTAGAAACGAATAATAAAAAATAACGAAAAAAAAAGTTTGGCTTTCACCCTGGATTGAACTGGGGACCTTTAGATTTCCAGTCTAAGGCTCTCCCAATTGAACTATTTCGGTTCATGTTTATCACTTCTTATCAAACTTTGGCTTAATTATTATTAAACAAGGTACAAGTAGAGGTCTGTACAAGAAGCCACAGCAAATGCCCTGAATAAATTATAAAGAATCATGTTTACACCCCAAATAATAATTTAACTATTTAACACTAGAAACGAATAATAAAAATAATAAAAAATACCGAAAAAAAAAGTTTGGCTTTCATCCTGGATTGAACTGGGGACCTTTAGATTTCCAGTCTAAGGCTCTCCCAATTGAACTATTTCAGTTCATGTTTATCACTTCTTATCAAACTTTGGCTTAATTATTATTAAATAGGGTACAAGCAGGTATACTCAAACCTAGGTACAATAAGAGCGCTATTTTAGGCTTCCACTTACGGACCCATGCTAGGTGTGTCCCATGGCGCGTCATTAGTTAGCCAACCAATTAACATTCCCTCAGGGGTTTCTTAGTTCTTCCTAGAGATCTGTACAAGAAGCCACAGCAAAACCCTTAATAAATTATAAAGAATCACGTTTACACCTCAAATAATAATATAACTATGTAGCACTAGATACAAATAATAAAAAAAATAAAAAATAACGAAAAAAAAAGTTTTGTTTTTACCCTGGATTGAACTGGGGACCTTTAGATTTCCAGTCTAAGGCTCTCCCAATTGAACTATTTCGGTTCATGTTTATCACTTTTGATCAAACTTTGGCTTAATTATTATTAAACAAGGTACAAGTAGAGGTCTGTACAAGAAGCCAAAGCAAAACCCTTAATGAATTATGAAGAATCATGTTTACGACCCAAATAATAATTTAACTATGTAGCACTAAATACGAATAATAAAAATAATAAAAAATAACGAAAAAAAAGTTCTGCTTTCACTCTGGATTGAACTGGGGACTTTTAGATTTCCAGTCTAAGGCTCTCCCAATTGAACTATTTCGGTTCATGTTTATCACTTCTTATCAAACTTTGGCTTAATTATTATTAAACAAGGTACAAGTAGAGGTCTGTACAAGAAGCTATAGCAAAACCCCCCAAGAATTATCAAGAGCATGTATACAAACCAGATATTTATTTATCTATGTAGCACTAGATACAAATAATAAAAATAATAAAAAATAACGAAAAAAAAGTTCTGCTTTCACTCTGGATTGAATTGGGGACTTTTAGATTTCCAGTCTAAGGCTCTCCCAATTGAACTATTTCGGTTCATGTTTATCACATCTTATCAAACTTTGACTTAATTATTATTAAACAAGGTACAAGTAGAGGTCTGTACAAGAAGCCAAAGCAAAACCCTTAATGAATTATGAAGAATCATGTTTACACCCCAAATAATAATTTAACTATTTAGGACTAAAAACGAATAATAAAAATAATAAAAAATAACGAAAAAAAAGTTCTGCTTTCACCCTGGATTGAACTGGGGACCTTTAGATTTCCAGTCTAAGGCTCTCCCAATTGAACTATTTCGGTTCATGTTTATCACTTCTTATCAAACTTTGGCTTAATTATTATTAAACAAGGTACAAGTAGAGGTCTGTACAAGAAGCCACAGCAAATACCCTGAATAAATTATAAAGAATCATGTTTACACCCCAAATAATAATTTAACTATTTAGCACTAGAAACGAATAATAAAAATAATAAAAAATACCGAAAAAAAAAGTTTGGCTTTCATCCTGGATTGAACTGGGGACCTTTAGATTTCCAGTCTAAGGCTCTCCCAATTGAACTATTTCGGTTCATGTTTATCACTTCTTATCAAACTTTGGCTTAATTATTATTAAACAAGGTACAAGTAGAGGTCTGTACAAGAAGCCAAAGCAAAACCCTTAATGAATTATGAAGAATCATGTTTACACCCCAAATAATAATTTAACTATTTAGGACTAAAAACGAATAATAAAAATAATAAAAAATAACGAAAAAAAAGTTCTGCTTTCACCCTGGATTGAACTGGGGACCTTTAGATTTCCAATCTAAGGCTCTCCCAATTGAACTATTTCGGTTCATGTTTATCACTTCTTATCAAACTTTGGCTTAATTATTATTAAACAAGGTACAAGTAGAGGTCTGTACAAGAAGCCAAAGCAAAACCCTTAATGAATTATGAAGAATCATGTTTACACCCCAAATAATAATTTAACTATTTAGGACTAAAAACGAATAATAAAAATAATAAAAAATAACGAAAAAAAAGTTCTGCTTTCACCCTGGATTGAACTGGGGACCTTTAGATTTCCAATCTAAGGCTCTCCCAATTGAACTATTTCGGTTCATGTTTATCACTTCTTATCAAACTTTGGCTTAATTATTATTAAACAAGGTACAAGTAGAGGTCTGTACAAGAAGCCAAAGCAAAACCCTTAATGAATTATGAAGAATCATGTTTACACCCCAAATAATAATTTAACTATTTAGGACTAAAAAGTGTAACAAAACGGGATTTGAGCATAAATGGTATTTTTGCCATTTATAAGTTTTTAAAGATTTTTAATTAAATATTGTTTTGACATGAACAAGCATTAATTATATGCAAGACTAGGTTAAGATTAAGTAAAATTTATGGCAACTCGGCGACTTGTTTTTAGGCATGTTTTCAGGTTCGCTGTATTTTAATAAAAGTTGTATTCGGCTAATATGTCCTTTGAGCCACTAACATCAAAATAATTCATATTTTGTAACTGGAAACAAATTTGGTAAACTATTTTCAACTTTTAAGAAACACCCTGTAAGATTTAAACTTTACCGAATTTCTAAATCCACGCATCTTTGAATTGCGGTGGTATTTTGTCTCTTTGTCTTTCTCGCCAATGCGAGAGAGCTTAAGATTCAGACCACGGCAACCAAGAGTGTCTGTAGAGAAGAGTGGTGGAAGAAGTCCGTTAAAGAAAGCTTAGATTTAGCCCAATCAGCTAGCGACAAACTGAGAATGTCTAGAGAGCGGGGTATTGAAACTTTCGAAAGTCGTCAGGGAGAGTACTCTTTAGTTTGCTTTTGCCTGGTGCACTTTCATTTACACTTCTTAAGGGGGGTTTTATTTCAACTGGGGAAATTTATCAATTATTTTAACATTGTATAAAACTGTTAACTTTAATATTCATTATTATTTTGGTCTTTCCTTTTAGAGTTTATTGATTGTAAAGTCATTAATTATTACTGTTTCCAGTGTTTTGAAATAATGTGTTTAACTGTTTTATGGTTTTTTTATCAACAAAATACAAACCATTCGTTGCCCTAAAATCGGCATTTTTAATTAATAACATATCCCAAACCTAAACAGTAATATTAAGTAAATTAAACAGTTGATTGAATAGTTTCACTCATTCAATCAACGTTTAAGATGTTGATAAATATATATATTTACAACAAATATATAAAAGGTTTATAAAACCTAAAAGTTTAAGAAGTGTGAATATTTGAATATAAAAGTTCAATGGTAGTAAAAATTTGATATTTAAATAATAAATATTAGAAGTGAAAGTGTGAAGCTGCAAGAAGAAAATTGAAAAGGTATGTATGATTATCCTATTAGTTATACATTTGAGAAAAACGTTTATAGCATACTTTTCCTCCAAGAACCGCCAAATTCCCTTTCGAGATCGTGTAAATTTAATAACATATAGTAACATTTAATCTTTTTATAATTTATATAAGTTGTAGCCTAAGTTGGTAGCTTACAACATTTAAGCCTTGGCAACTTGAGGTGACAGTACCACTGTCACACGCAGGCCCCTGTTACAAAGTGGTGTCAGTAGTTCAGGGTAATTTAGTTTTTGGAAAATTCGTGAAAAAATTTTTTGGAAAATTTGGGAAAAATTTTGAAAAATTTGTGAAAATTTTATGTTGAAAGTTTGAGAAAAACTCAGTAGTACTTTAGTTAACCCATTGGTAGTATTTTGTTGGAAAAACTAAAGGAAATTTTTGTAAAATTGTTCGTTTAAAAAGAAATAGTCTTGTCTAGTTTTTGAAAACCAAAACTAATTTGTTGGAAGATGTGCCATAACTGTTTTTCGTTGTTTAATTTACTAACGTTATAATCTGTGTTACAATTATTTTATGAATTTTTTAATATTTTTGAATATTTTTTTGTCCTTGAATCAGTAAATACAAGGAAAATGTCAATGTCATGACAATTTTTCTATTGATATATGATCACTTTAAATTTTGAAAAGATAAATTGGTAGAATATTTTTTATTGAAAAGTTAAGGTTAAATACTATCCAAATATGCCAGCAAATAAAATGCTCTCCATTTCTATCTGGCGGACGGATTCTCCAGCATGCGAAAGGATCAACCTTTTGCCTTAATAAAGCTTTACTGAACTCTAGATTTGAGTTATAACTCCAAAACTCGTTGGTAAACTTTAAAATTGTTCCATCAAAACATTCTTTAAATAAAATGGATAAAATAGTCCATTATTTTGTCTTAATTGTAGCACAGTGTTGTTAAAATAAAGTCTCATTAAACTTATAATTCTCTTGCCATTAAAGCCTATTTTGTCTTTCTAGCTGAATTTTTTAAGAATCTTTTATTAAAAACATAAAAAAGGAGTCCACTGCAACTCTTTATTTTTGATTAGTTGGCTGAAACAATAATTGCCAACCCTTCCTCTAACAAACCACTGATTTTTTTTGAAGACACCCGTCAAATATAACTAAGGGAGGATATTTTTTATTTATTGTATTGCATTAATAACCGTTTTTTTTTGTTTTTTTGAACCATTAAACCTTTTTTATTGATATTTAATAACATTTTTTGTTTAAATAATACAAAAATTTATGTTAAGTCATTATAACATTGTTTTTATAAGTATTTTTCTTCGTAGATATCGATATTTCTACTTTATTTTGGTTTTATTGTTTGTTTAATACCTAAAACTTCACTTGGCAAAAAGTACCTAAGCCAAATTATTTGACCATCTAAGTATCCAAAATGGTGTAATTAATTAATCTCAAGTAATTTTCCATTGATATTGCATCATAACTTTAAAATTTATAATTTCTAACTACTTTTTCCATGCAATCATTATGGCAATTTCATCTCTCATAAATTTGTGCTACAGTGTCTGGTCAGGATAAACTCAAAAAACAGACCTAGCTACTAGCAATATCCTGTATAGAATATGTGATAGATATTTTTTTGTTGTCATTTTTGTACTCTCTATATCATACAAATATGATTGAGATTTACCAGTTCAAACTATAAGTAAGCAACCACGAAGTATTTTCAAATTTTATATTTCCAGATTTTCAAAATGTATTTTATTTTCCAAACTACACACAAGTTTCTTTTTGGAAAATAAACATGACTAACTGATTTCTTTGTATCTTAGTAACAACTTTGTCGATTATGAGAAATTTCTTTATTATAAGGTCCACAAGTAAATCTTTCAAGATTTTAAAAAAAACACTAAATTGTTAAAACCATGGACTAAATAAATGTAGCCACAGCAAATATCGATTCTATTCAAATATTATCAAATTAAAAATAAAAATTTACGTTTTATGTTACAAAACATAGCATTCAAACATAGCATTCTTTAAAACGACGTACCTGTCGAACTATTTTTGCTTTATAATATTCTTATTAAGTTGGATATTATCAGCACTATCTGCAAATTCACAGCTTTTAAGTAAAGTGAGGTAAATGTAAAAACAACCTCCTGTATATTTTTTTGGTTTTTTGAGAGAGACTTTATTTTATTTATTTTATTTCATTAACATGTAGGTAATCAAGTGAATTTCGTTTCATAATATTTTTAATCAAATCAAAAAGTATATTGTCGTTTATTATCGTAAGTTATTGTCAAGCCATTTTTGCATAATGGTATACCTAATTAAATATTATGAAATGGAAAAACCTAGTGTAGAACCCTTCATTCAATTTTCTATGATTCAGGTAAAGCAAACTAGATTGTCCAAACAAAAACTTGCTTTTGTTTGTAAAGTCGTAAACTAATTTATCGTCTCTTCTTAATTATTATGTAGATTTTGGGAAAAATCACAATAAAATTATTTTTGCTTTATTTTGTCATTATCTTTGCCCTTAAAGGAATTAATCCGCAACATGCGAAGTAATTAGGTAATTAACTATTTATGTTAATAAATGAACTCATCACACTTAAATATCTTATTAAATATTAACACCTTTGAAATTAAAACCTAAAACGACTTATTACCAAATAGATCATTCTGAGTTAAAACCATGATGTAGAAAGAGAAAAATGATTAGGGAGTTTGATAAAAAGCTCATATTATGAAAAAAAAAAGTACTGATCTTTGTCAACATTAAAATTTGGTACATGTCTAACTTTGAAGACCTATTTTTTTTCGAAAAAAATCTAAAGTTATATCCTAAGAAAGGATATTAAGAAAATTCGACCTATTTTAAATCAAAGCAATAAAATAACCACCTTTAGCGAAAAATGTACGTTATTTTTCATATTTTCAAAAATCAAAACGTTAACCTAACAGAAAACTAAACCTTTTTTGTAGAAAAAATAAAAATGGCATCCATATCGGTTTACTAGTTACCATCTTAAAACACAACTTAGATTATTTAGAGACTGTTTCATCCTATTTTTTATTCGTATGTCATTGTATTGAATAATAACTTTACTGAAAAAATAAATAAATTATCCATCAATTAACTTAAAAGTCAAAACACGTTAACTAAACTTAAGAAAGGACTATATTACCTATTGAGAACTGCCCATAAGCTTTTATCTCAGTACATATTTTAGATCGAGTCAAAATTTTTATTTGTAAAGTCCTTGTAGGAATACTTTATTTTATCATCTGTATTTTACACTAAAATGTCACCTAGAGCAATGATTGACATTGCGCAAGTTGTAATTAAACATTATTTGTTCTAAACTACCACTAGTATTATTGTCACAGTGCATTCATTACGTTTTTTAAAAAGAGAATGGTGCTATCTATCTATTTATTTAGCCTTCTTCGATCCATCTTTGGATATAGGCCTCCACTAATATCTTCCACTCTTTCCTGTATGACGCCGTGTTCATCCATCTAGTCCGCATGTTTCTTCAAATTGTGCGCTCATCTCATTTGTGGTCTTCCACTACCTCTTTTATTTTCCCAAGGTCTCCAGTTTACAATACTTTTGTTTGACAGAAGGACGATCGATTTAACAAATGTATTGGTGCTATCGACCATGTCTTAAGTGAAATAATATTTTGTAAAGCCATACAGTAATTTTTTTGGAAAAAACATAATCTCATAGCATTTTCATTGCATAAGGCTAAAGAAAGCCACAAATCAATGTCCTAACACAGTAAAGGTTTTTCGTAACCGTTTTTGCTTGTTTTACAATGATAATTTGTTGTCACTATAGTTGGTGACAGTGAAATCGGTTTGATTAGTTTGAAGCTAGAAGATATTTTCTTGCAATTTTTATTAAAAAGACCAAGTTTACAGGTCATGTCCATGTCTTTATGACTATATAGGTACATTATTGATTTTTATTAAAAGATATACAAATTAAGTAGCATATTTCAAATAACTAAAATTATAAACAATTTAAATAAATAAATTCGATAAGATCAAAGTACCATGTTTGATGTAATATGTAGGTTTACACCAAAACACCAGATAACCTAAAAAGATTGCTTAGCAGTTCCTTTTCCATACTAAATAAGAGAAGTACTAATAATTGTTTCTAAAATTTAACCAAAGATAGTGATAAATCAATCTATTTTTCTAAATTTGACTTGACCTTTGAAATTGGATAAAGGTATTTGATATTTTTCCTAAAATAAAAACTCGCGTATTTTGAGTTAGTAATAATTTTATACATAATCTTAAAAATAATATTGATTAACATAAATAATAATTATTAAAATAAATATAACATAATTCCCATTTAATAATTAAAGACTGGTTAAAGAGAAAACGCAATATGGAAATATGGAAATTTAGGTTATACATAACCAATAAGCTAACTTAATTATAAAATTAATTAAAATCAAACAACAAAAGTAAAACCCTTTGGTTGATAATCATTAGATAGGATGTCATGTAGTAAGAAAATGAGACATAATTAGTTGACTTAGTTAATAATAAAGTCTATTTTTTCAAGCAAATAAACTATTTTGAAAAACTAAATCAACTTTTGAAAATTATTGCAAATACCGTTGCAAAAAGATACCCTGTATATTTGCTTGAATCAATTTAAGTATGGTAAAACTTTTTTTATTTAGGCTGCATTTTTTTTAAATATCCAAGAAAGGTTTCTAAAGGAAAAAACCGTTATTTAATTTCATATTTTTTGATTTTTTATTTCGAAGATTAAAACTTCTTGGCCCATAAATCAATTTACAGGCTATAAAAGTATTCCAGACCACTTGAAACATCTGGCTAAACAAAATTATAAAACATGGTTATTTCCAAAAGGTCTTTTATTTAGAACAGAGAAGATAGTATTCTTTGTGTTAATAGGTACCCAAAAATGGTTTGGAATTTTTTTTAAAATAAACACACATCTGGGAAAAAACCTTTCGTAGCCTACTTCGTTAGTCTGTACGCGTAACAGTGGCGTATCTATTTTATTTGGGGAAGGAAATATTATAATAAATATTGCATAAAATTATTTTGCATATTGTCCAGACCACTGTATTATGTGTGTCCAAAACAAATATATTTTAAGATTTGGGAGGGAAATTTCACTTTTTTTTTACCCTCCTGTAGATCCGCGTCTAACGCATCTATTCACATTTAACTTTACGGTATCTATCAATTAAACTATGATATTATATTTATAGATCAAACAAGCTTTCGTGAAAAAAAAGTTTTGTTTCTCTCATACTTTTCCGTGGGTAACATGAAACCCGGGTTTGTTTTTTCATTCACGGGTACTATTAAATTTATATTTTTCAAACAAAGATCTATAGTGAGAAATGCAGTTCCTTGATTTAAATTTCATTAAGGTCGGTCGGTTATTTTTGAGTTGTCCAGCTAACTAGACAACAATGGCTTATGTACAATATTCCTACTATTCTCGTAACCACATCACATGTGACGATTTTTGTGCGTTAAATTAAAAACTATATAGGATTTATATTTACAAACTAAAAAAAAAAATTGGTATTTTGATATCTATATGATATAAACTTTTTCATAAAAACTTTTTACTTTTATGTACTGGTCAACATTTTCGTAAGATCTATCTTCTTCTTAAAATTTTGCTACTAATTAATAAATAAGTATATTGGCAAAACAATGAGTTTCTACCACGTCCTGTAAAACGTTGAAAAAATTAGTAATTTACAGTGTTACACAATAGACCCGCGTGTACAGTACGCTACTGAAAACAGCTTACATAAGTTTCTATCTATCATTTTTTTTATAAAACTAGGTTTCATTTTTATAAATTATACCATGAAGTCATTAAGACCTTTTGTGTCTATTTTTGTCATCCTGAAACGTGTTATTTGAGCTTTTAAACCTTCATTTTTGTTTAAGATAATTACTAAAACTTAAACCTATTGGTTAGTATTTTTTTTTTGTTCATGATTAAGATTTAAAAGATATGTGAAAATGTTCGTTCGATAATTTTGATTTGTTTTATCTGTTAATGTATTTTTTTTGATCATAGTAATCTTTATCAACTGCTAACAAAAAGTAGCCCAAAAGAAAAGTCTATTTGCCAGGCCTACTTCGTACTTCGTACTGTATGTTTTTCTTTGAAAAGTGCTAATAACACAATGCCTTCTTAGCTAAGCATAGCATAAAGTTCTATAATTTTTCAGTTAAGTTTTCTCTGCACAGTTAATCGAATTACTTCACTGTTTTGACCGCACCTTGTGTTAGTGTCCAACGAATTTAAGTTTTCTTTTTTTTTTTTAGTATTCATTCGTTTTTTTCTTTGTGTTCCAAGAAAATGTTGGATAGATACATACATCCAGGATATTCTTAACATATGTAAATAGCACTGAATCTCAAAAGTTTTAAGTTATTTGCACACAGAGATAATAACTTGCGTGCGTAAATATCTTGGTAACCAAAAGATTTAGTACATTCGTTTCTTTGCTAACTTTTGTAATCTTCTTATCCTGTTTAAACAATATATATTATTTTTATGCAATTGTCATCAGAGCTTACTTTCTTTTTTTTTTAAAAGACTGTTTTTTAATGTGTTACTATTTTGCTGTAGTTGGACTTACTCTATACAGTAGTTGTTTACTACTACTATGTCGGTTTAGAACGTTTTTCTACGTTGTCCGACGCCTATTCTCCACCTCCTTCGATCATGACAGTCATCTTCCGTCAGTTTTTTTTTTTGACTCGTTGTTCTTTGGATTGACTGTTGCCATTCCAGTTTAGGACGCCCTCTTTTTCTGCGCCCTATTGGTTGCCATTCTAGGACCTGTTTTGGTAATCTTTTGTCGTTCATCCGTTGTACATGGGCATACCATATCAGTTGCCTTTTAGTGATGTCATCAGTTATGCTTCCCTCGATTCCCATTCTTTCTTTTATGATCTTATTTCTTGTATGATCAGTTCTGGATATTCTCATTGATCTTATTGCATCCATTTCGACACTTTCCATTGGAATGGAATGGAAAGTGTAGTTGTTTAAATAAACGATTAAATTTTCTGAATTAGAGGTAGTTGACATTTCATCCCCTACCCATTCTTTGCCAAAAAGTTTAGTTTTTTTTGTAATAGCTCAAGCTACACACGTATTAAAAAAAAACCTATAAAAAAAAATATTAATCTAGATCCTGGATCAATCTGAAAGTCAAAAGGGACAATCTCTCTCTTCAGTTTTTAGATTAGATCGTCGATGTCAAAAAGGACAATCTTTGTTTTAAGTTTTTAAGTTTTTTTTTGTTTCAATATTTGCAATTTTGACACTAAAGATATTTTTTCTTGCATTGCAAAAGCAAGCCTGTCTATCATTACATAGACATATATAACCTAAATTAATTAAGCAATGCCTTAGCATTTTAACTTAAAATTTTGCATTTGTAGAGCTTTTATTGTTTTATTCGCCTAAAAAGTTTTTAATTATCATCTAATCCTCGTAATTTATGAGCACTCATTTAAATTTTTTATAAACTTGTTATAATTTTTAATAACTACGAGACCGATTTTAATGAAAAGAAAAATAACAGTGTCTAAACACTTTGTCAAAAGCATAATAAATTCATTAAATGATGTTTTAAAGGAAAAGTTTTATTATATTTGTTTAAACCATGTATTAAATTAGTATTATAACTTCGTTTTCTTTTATAGGTGAAGACCATGACATTCAACAACTGTAGAGGTCTACGATTCTTCGACTTCCCCCAAAAATTTTACTCAATTAATATTTTTTTAAATTTATTTCAGGATTGTATTTTTTGTATTGAGTTGTAAATGACTGACATCAAGTTGAGAGTTTTTAAAAACTATTTGTTCTAAAATTGTTGATATTTTTATGAATGACAAAAGTCTATTACTATCTGTTGAGTAAATATGTGAGAGGGAAGTATTTTTGAATTAAAGCGTCCTAGAATTTTCTTTTAACGTAACTTTGATATGGCTATATGGTATGGCAAAATGGATCTGTGATTGTTATATGCATCTTTTGATGTATAAGGAATGTTATAAAACAATAGACCAATAATAATTCGCCAAGTGGAATCGTCGCGTTTTCTTTTTCTTTTGTTGTTTTTTTGTAAGACGAGGGCGAATTAATTTTTTCGCTGTTTGTATCATTATATTTTAGATTATTTTATAAAATGTTTTTATGGAATGAGTGTTTTTAGCTGGATTTTAAACTCCCCAGTCATTGAGAAGAAGGCTGAGGAGTAAATTAGGGAATTTTTCTTCTCCACTCGAGAGGGTGTTTCAATGGTATACCTATAATTAAAATTTTCAATTGGTCTATATTTGTTTTGTTTGTTGCCGTATCTCCTAATATCGTAACTCAATTTTGAAAGATAGGGTTACGGTATAGTCAGTTAGATGTTTTAACCAATCTTTATCAAGAAAACTACTGAATTAATAATCGTCATGTTATAGCTTACATGGTCTACAGGTGAACTGGTCTAAAACAGCGGAAAAATATATGGGTTGGATTTTTGGGTTTCTTTCAAGACAAATAATTTTGTAAAAATGGGAATTTAAATTTGGGAAAAACTATTCAAGGTAGAGGTAAAACTTTACCTATGAAACGAATAAAAAGTTATATCAGGGTAGGTTAATGAAGACAGTGACGTCACACCTAGTAGATTTCAGTAAGAGACCTAGGTAATTTTCTATTTCGTCATGTCGGGAACTCATTTTTGAGTTATACTGGATAAACAATAGACCGGAAAATTTATTTAACAAGAAGATTTGGAGTAGTCTCTTTCTTCTGTACACACCTGTGATCTTCTAATTTCAGGAATCTGGCCAGTAACCGGAAATGCTGAGCTCACAGTGTCTTATGTTTTCTAATTAGGGAGACAAAAGCGTTGTCGTTGAATAAATTTTATATTTTACAATACAATTTTCAATATAAAAAATGGTAGATCTACCTACTCTTTTTATTGTGACGAAAAATGATTTAGATTTGGTATACAAGAGTCACTATACGTTTTTGGAACCTGTGTTGAAGTGATGGTGGGATATTATTTTAAAACAGGTTTTATGGTAGACATTTGGAAAATTTTTCTGACTTGGTTAAAAAAATAGGTTAATTAGATAATATTTGAGATAGTAACTAAAAGTTAGGATTTTTAGAAATTTAGTGTTTAATGGTATAGGAATAGGAAAAACCTAGAAGATACAACCATAAAGAGTAGACGACTCTTGAGTCATGCCATATCAAATGAAAACCGTTATATTTTTATCAGTGATATTTAAAAAAAAAAGATATTAACATCAAGAAATAATCAGAGATTGGAAAAACAGACAAGAACAGCAGAATAAAGAAGTATTTTCTTTCATTATAACATTTTATGATCAAATTTTTACTCTTTTTACTTTATAGGGTTGATAAGCCATTTAAGCTAATTTTTATGTCATTTGGTAATATTTACATTATGAAATTTATATATTTTCTTTTGTCTTGAAATTTTATAAATAAAACCACTGTCTTTGGCTTTAGCAGTGATAACACCTATAGACTAACGAAAAAAGTCTCATTTGAATTAGAAAGTTTTTAATCAAAAACATCTTAATGGAAGAGTATATTTAAAATCATGTTAATAAAATCTTTGTATAAAAAAAAATTTCTAGTGTACAGCAAACAACTGTTTTTTTTTTCTGTAAAATGTTACCCGTAAAACTAATTGTCATAAAACTAAGTGCATAAGCACAAATTTTATAAAAAAATAACTAATTAGCTGTGGAGATTGGTAGTTGGCATAACAATCGCTGGACTTAGAGACAGTGTCTCTATCGCGTTATGGCCACAGTTCTATCTATAAGTGTACAGAACTTTTGTAATTTTTAATTATGCGTAATAAGTGACAACTATACCGTAATTCTTTAATCTCTTTTGTACTTTGCTTTAGTAGAAGTAAATTGTATCTTTTCAGATAATGTCTGCATCAATCATATGTCAGATATGTAATTTTAATCTTGTTTTTTGTGTTACACGGAAAAAGTGTAATATTTAACTTTTTATTATTTTGGTAAAGTATTTTTTTTTCTAGTGACCAGAACATTTTAGATATTTTGTAAACTTTTAATTATTATTTTTTTATTTTTGTTATATTTTAAAAAAACAAAATATCATTTTATTTTTTGTTAAAATCCACACATTCCTTTTGGTTTTGTTCTTTTATGATGGATATGTGTGTTATAGTAAATCAACGTAACGTAATGGTTAAAGTATTAACGTAAAATCGATTATATATATAGTATATTTTAGAGTCCATTATTTCAAAAAGCTTTGTTTTTTTTAAATGGGTCATTTGCTCTTAATCAGTGCTTTTCTAAGATCCCATAAACCGAATAAAAACTACGTCATCAACAGTTAAAATTTTTCGATTTATGTACATATATATATATATATATATATATATATATATATATATATATATATTTTTTTTTTCATTTTGAAGTCATTTTTGAATCCAATTGGATATTATCATAGCAATCTTAACATTGCTAAGATACATTTTTCTATTTTTTTTCTCTTCTCATTATATTATAACTTGATAAAATCAATATTATCCAAATTAATAACATTTGATTCTTTAAAACTATTTTTGAATTTTTGTATTGTTTATCAATAAAACAATATTTTATTTTTTATGTTTTTTTCTCCTATATGGAAAATATTCGACTATACGAACTTTAAGTACAGTCTCTACCATTTAAGCCAAGCAAATTCCATTTTAAGGATAAATTTTGATAATTTTTTTTATTTTTGTTTGATATTTTTTAAAAAATCTACACTATTTTAAACAACTTAAAAAAAAATCTCTACTTTTCTTTTACTCTATGAGTACAATTGTTTTTGTAGAACTTTTCTATGACTATATAACTATGACAAATCACAAAAATGTGTTGTCTTTTTCTAAAATTGTTTTTTTTTGTTAGTTTGTTCCTTTCTGTTTGCTGTCCTAGTTAATCGATAAAATAAAAATATTCTCTTTAACGTCATTATTAAAATGATATGCTAGTGCACAGGCATAGCACTAATCAAGAACACCTAAATTATTATTTTTGTATTATTTTTATTTCTATTATCATCTTTAAGTAATTTTGTTGTTACTAAGGCCTATACATGATTGGCTTCATTAATGATAAACAAAAAGTATTTATGTATACTTTTTGTGTAAATAATAAAATCCTTTAAATCACCAGTTGATCGTTTATGGAAAAACTTATCGTAAAAGTTAGTCTTTCTAAGATCAGTGTTTTTATATTTATATATTTTTATTTTTCGTATATTAGCAAGCATTATTTCATTTATTATTATTTTTATTATTATTTTTTTTTAAAATATTTGCTCATTTTAAGTCTTGCGTTATCTAAAGAACCTTATCGTTTAAGATACCTTTTGTTTTTTTTGTCAACTTATTAAATTGGAAAAAAAGTATGTTATACCTAAAATATTTTAAAGTCTTTGTTTTATTTTTTTTACATATTTTCGAAGCAAGCTTTTGCCTGCTTGGAGTCTAAATAGTTCTTATTTAGCAGTTTTGGAAAAATAAGAAATGAGTTTATCACCCAAGAGAGTTTTTTCTTTTCATAACACCAAAAAGAGTCGATTGAAGCAACCATCAACTGTCATTTTTGTTTAATTTTTTTTTTGTCATTCGCTTCAATTGGAATATAATAAGACATAATTTTATTTAAAATTTTATTATCAACTAAGTTTATTTTATTTTGTTTGTTTTGATTCATGCACTTTAAAATCGTCTATCGCCACCTGTGTATGTGTGTATGAAATTCGATAAAAACCTAAATTGGTCAAATTTTAAAACATTTGCTTACATTAAGTCAAGTATTTTGAAGCAAAGATGTCTAATTTTCAAACAATGACATCAATAATAACCTACTTTGTTTTGCTGCTGTTCTTAGTTTTTCAAAATTGTGTGAAAACAGCTTACAATTAATTGGAAAATAAAATAAAATGCAAATTAGTTAGAAAATGGAAACCCAACTTTTCATTTTCAAACATACTAAAATCAAACCGAAAATCAATTTGAAAGGAAGAATATTTTTCATGTTTAAAAAAAAATTATTTAGCAAGATCTATGGAAAAGAAAGTTTACATTAAAAAAAGATAATGTTTCAGGAAAGAAATTTTAAAGAAAATTCGGAAAAAAATGTGAAAAATTCTAGGAGGAGCTTTATTCTAAGTGATTTTGAAAATGTATATATTCATCTGGCTGGATTTGTTCTATTTATATTTGTTCTTTATTTTTTTTTAATTGATTTCTTCTCTATTGAAATATTATACTTTGATTTGCCCTATATTGAATCAATTTATTTTGATTTGTTCTATTTAAAAAATTAAATTTCGATTTGTTCCACTTAAAAAAAAAATCCATGTGGATTTGTTTCATTTGAGATTATTCTATCTGTTCTATTTGATTTTCTTTATAAAATTTAAAATTTTTGAGTCATTAAAATTTTAACTATGATAAAAACTTGTATTTCAGTTTTTGTATCATTTTGTGTTCGTTTTTGCTAACTTGTTTTTGTTTTCAGTTATTCTTTCGATCACATGAGTTATTTTTATATGATTTGTTTTTGCTTCGATAGAGTATTCGATGTTTGTTTTAAAGTTTATTGTGTTAACCTGGTAGGGTTGTTTTTTTTATTACAATGAAAACAATAAACCAACTTATTTTTTTTTTATTTAGTTTTTTGTCAAATATTGTCAATCCTTTATTGTAAATTAATTTTGTCTTAAAGTATTTGAATTTTTTATAAATTATGGTCAAGTAAACATATTTTGTTCGGTATAAATATATCTGTTTTAAAGTTTTAAAATAATCAATTTTAATATTTAAGTTAGTGTTTGTAATTTCTTGCTTTTATCTTTGTTTTAAAATTAATTTTTTTTATGCAAACACGTTTTTTTGGGTTAGACAACCTTTTGTAGGTTATTTGCCGTCTAACTAGTTTTAGTTCACCTAAAACTTATTTATGAGATGTAATCATAAAATCAAAAATTTTCAATTTTTTTTTTTATTTAAATAATATATAATTTTTTTTTAACAATTAATTTTGTTTTACATAAGGTTGGTTTATTGTCATTGAAAACATTGTTTTTCTTGTATTAAAATTATTTTGTTTTAGGTCAGCTATTGCAAAGTGTTGTCAACCAACCAACAAATTTCTTCCACAAACAGTTTAATCAACCAAGCAGCCATTCCACCATTAAAGTTATTAGATCTGCCAAGCAGCCATCACCACTACAATCGACGTCTTCTTACCGTCGCTGTGCAAACCTGCAATTGGATACTTCTTTCCAAATTCAATACAGAGTCTGCTGTTCATCCTTCATTTCAAAGATGGCCAATGTGGAAACTCAGCTCTTGCTGCGTACCTAGTGTTTGTTTAACACTATGGAGGAAACGGTTTGGTTTGGAGACTCCCTTAATTTATTTACGTTAACTTAAATCATTTTTTTTTTGTTGTCTCCACAAATTTCTGCATAAGCGTGTATATAATATATACCTTAATGTAATAGTTTTCAAAGAATGTGTGTTAAAATTATATATTTCTATATATTTTTCGGTATATTTGTCAATTTTATTTTGCCCTCATTTAATTTAAGTTATCGTTGTTATTAAGCTGCACTGATATTCTGATTCTTTCAGTACTGTTTGGAATCTACTGATCGTTCACCATGTTTGTTGCTGACTAGCTGATCTAAGATGTTGCACCTGATCCAGTGTTGCTGTTTTGTTCCAGAATGGAACTTCAAGTTTTTTCCAGCCAGAATGTTTATTGACCGTCATCCACAGAAGAAAAATGGAAACGAAGAGCGTTATAGTTTTAGTTTAGATTTGTGTTGTCTGCACTACTTAATGCTTGTTGTTATAAACCATTTTATTTCGACTTGCGTTTAAAAAAAATTGTTTATACTTAATCAGGGGGGAGTAATGTAACAAAACGGGATTTGAGCATAAATGGTATTTTTGCCATTTATAAGTTTTTAAAGATTTTTAATTAAATATTGTTTTGACATGAACAAGCATTAATTATATGCAAGACTAGGTTAAGATTAAGTAAAATTTATGGCAACTCGGCGACTTGTTTTTAGGCATGTTTTCAGGTTCGCTGTATTTTAATAAAAGTTGTATTCGGCTAATATGTCCTTTGAGCCACTAACATCAAAATAATTCATATTTTGTAACTGGAAACAAATTTGGTAAACTATTTTCAACTTTTAAGAAACACCCTGTAAGATTTAAACTTTACCGAATTTCTAAATCCACGCATCTTTGAATTGCGGTGGTATTTTGTCTCTTTGTCTTTCTCGCCAATGCGAGAGAGCTTAAGATTCAGACCACGGCAACCAAGAGTGTCTGTAGAGAAGAGTGGTGGAAGAAGTCCGTTAAAGAAAGCTTAGATTTAGCCCAATCAGCTAGCGACAAACTGAGAATGTCTAGAGAGCGGGGTATTGAAACTTTCGAAAGTCGTCAGGGAGAGTACTCTTTAGTTTGCTTTTGCCTGGTGCACTTTCATTTACACTTCTTAAGGGGGGTTTTATTTCAACTGGGGAAATTTATCAATTATTTTAACATTGTATAAAACTGTTAACTTTAATATTCATTATTATTTTGGTCTTTCCTTTTAGAGTTTATTGATTGTAAAGTCATTAATTATTACTGTTTCCAGTGTTTTGAAATAATGTGTTTAACTGTTTTATGGTTTTTTTATCAACAAAATACAAACCATTCGTTGCCCTAAAATCGGCATTTTTAATTAATAACATATCCCAAACCTAAACAGTAATATTAAGTAAATTAAACAGTTGATTGAATAGTTTCACTCATTCAATCAACGTTTAAGATGTTGATAAATATATATATTTACAACAAATATATAAAAGGTTTATAAAACCTAAAAGTTTAAGAAGTGTGAATATTTGAATATAAAAGTTCAATGGTAGTAAAAATTTGATATTTAAATAATAAATATTAGAAGTGAAAGTGTGAAGCTGCAAGAAGAAAATTGAAAAGGTATGTATGATTATCCTATTAGTTATACATTTGAGAAAAACGTTTATAGCATACTTTTCCTCCAAGAACCGCCAAATTCCCTTTCGAGATCGTGTAAATTTAATAACATATAGTAACATTTAATCTTTTTATAATTTATATAAGTTGTAGCCTAAGTTGGTAGCTTACAACATTTAAGCCTTGGCAACTTGAGGTGACAGTACCACTGTCACACGCAGGCCCCTGTTACAAAAGGAATAATAAAAATAATAAAAAATAACGAAAAAAAAGTTCTGCTTTCACCCTGGATTGAACTGGGGACATTTAGATTTCCAATCTAAGGCTCTCCCAATTGAACTATTTCGGTTCATGTTTATCACTTCTTATCAAACTTTGGCTTAATTATTATTAAACAAGGTACAAGTAGAGGTCTGTACAAGAAGCTATAGCAAAACCCCCAAAGAATTATGAAGAACATGTATACAAACCAGATTTTTATTTAACTATGTAGCTCTAGATACGAATAATAAAAATAATAAAAAATAACGAAAAAAAAGTTCTGCTTTCACCCTGGATTGAACTGGGGACCTTTAGATTTCCAGTCTAAGGCTCTCCCAATTGAACTATTTCGGCTCATGATTATCAGTTCCTATCAAACTTTGGCTTAATTATTATTGAATAGGATACAAGTAGGTATACTTAAACCTAGGTATAATAAGAGCGTTAATTTAGCTAGGTGTGTCCCATGGCCCGTTAATAGTTAGCCAACCAATTAACATTCCCTCAGGGTTTTCTTAGTTCTTCCTAGAGATCTGTACAAGAAGCCACAGCAAAACCCTTAATAAATTATGAAGAATCATGTTTACACCTCAAATAATAATATAACTATGTAGCACTAGATACAAATAATAAAAATAATAAAAAATAACGAAAAAAAAAGTTCTGTTTTCACCCTGGATTGAACTAGGGACCTTTAGATTTTCAGTCTAAGGCTCTCCCAATTGAACTATTTCGGTTCATGTTTATCACTTCTTATCAAACTTTAGCTTAATTATTATTAAACAAGGTACAAGTAGAGGTCTGTACAAGAAGCCACAGCAAATACCCTTAATAAATTATAAAGAATCATGTTTACACCCCAAATAATAATTTAACTATTTGGCACTAGAAACGAATAATAAAAAATAACGAAAAAAAAAGTTTGGCTTTCACCCTGGATTGAACTGGGGATCTTTAGATTTCCAGTCTAAGGCTCTCCCAATTGAACTATTTCGGTTCATGTTTATCACTTCTTATCAAACTTTGGCTTAATTATTATTAAACAAGGTACAAGTAGAGGTCTGTACAAGAAGCCACAGCAAATACCCTTAATAAATTATAAAGAATCATGTTTACACCCCAAATAATAATTTAACTATTTAGCACTAGAAACGAATAATAAAAATAATAAAAAATACCGAAAAAAAAAGTTTGGCTTTCATCCTGGATTGAACTGGGGACCTTTAGATTTCCAGTCTAAGGCTCTCCCAATTGAACTATTTCGGTTCATGTTTATCACTTCTTATCAAACTTTGGCTTAATTATTATTAAATAGGGTACAAGCAGGTATACTCAAACCTAGGTACAATAAGAGCGCTATTTTAGGCTTCCACTTACGGACCCATGCTAGGTGTGTCCCATGGCGCGTCATTAGTTAGCCAACCAATTAACATTCCCTCAGGGGTTTCTTAGTTCTTCCTAGAGATCTGTACAAGAAGCCACAGCAAAACCCTTAATAAATTATTAAGAATCATGTTTACACCTCAAATAATAATATAACTATGTAGTACTAGATACAAATAATAAAAAAAATAAAAAATAACGAAAAAAAAAGTTTTGTTTTTACCCTGGATTGAACTGGGGACCTTTAGATTTCCAGTCTAAGGCTCTCCTAATTGAACTATTTCGGTTCATGTTTATCACTTTTGATCAAACTTTGGCTTAATTATTATTAAACAAGGTACAAGTAGAGGTCTGTACAAGAAGCCAAAGCAAAACCCTTAATGAATTATGAAGAATCATGTTTACGACCCAAATAATAATTTAATTATGTAGCACTAAATACGAATAATAAAAATAATAAAAAATGACGAAAAAAAAGTTCTGCTTTCACTCTGGATTGAACTGGGGACTTTTAGATTTCCAGTTTAAGGCTCTCTCAATTGAACTATTTCGGTTCATGTTTATCACTTCTTATCAAACTTTGGCTTAATTATTATTAAACAAGGTACAAGTAGAGGTCTGTACAAGAAGCTATAGCAAAACCCCCCAAGAATTATCAAGAACATGTATACAAACCAGATATTTATTTATCTATGTAGCACTAGATACAAATAATAAAAATAATAAAAAATAACGAAAAAAAAAAGTTCTTTTTTCACCCTGGATTGAACTGGGTACCTTTAGATTTCCAGTCTAAGGCTCTCCCAATTGAACTATTTCGGTTCATGTTTATCACTTATTATCAAACTTTGGCTTAATTATTATTAAACAAGGTACAAGTAGAGGTCTGTACAAGAAGCCACAGCAAAACCCTTAACAAATTATGAAGAATCATGTTTACACCTCAAATAATAATATAACTATTTAGCACTAGATACAAATAATAAAAATAAAAAAAATAACGAAAAAAAAAGTTCTGTTTTCACCCTGGATTGAACTGGGGACCTTTAGATTTCCAGTCTAAGGCTCTCCCAATTGAACTATTTCGGTTCATGTTTATCACTTCTTATCAAACTTTGGCTTAATTATTATTAAATAGGGTACAAGTAGGTATACTCAAACCTAGGTACAATAAGAGCGCTATTTTAGGCTTCCACTTACGGACCCATGCTGGGTGGGTTCCATGGCGCGTCATTAGTTAGCCAACCAATTAACATTCCCTCAGGGGTTTCTTAGTTCTTCCTAGAGATCTGTACAAGAAGCCACAGCAAAACCCTTAATAAATTATGAAGAATCATGTTTACACCTCAAATAATAATATAACTATGTAGCACTAGATACAAATAATAAAAAAAAATAAAAAATAACGAAATAAAAAGTTCTGTTTTCACCCGGGATTGAACTGGGGACCTTTAGATTTCCAGTCTAAGGCTCTCCCAATTGAACTATTTCGGTTCATGTTTATCACTTCTTATCAAACTTTGGCTTAATTATTATTAAATAGGGTATAAGTAGAGGTCTGTACAAGAAGCCACAGCAAATACACTTAATAAATTATAAAGAATCATGTTTACACCCTAAATAATAATTTAACTATTTAGTACTAGAAACGAATAATAAAAATAATAAAAAATAACGAAAAAAAAAGTTTGGCTTTCACCCTGGATTGAACTGGGGACCTTTAGATTTCCAGTCTAAGGCTCTCCCAAGTGAACTATTTCGGTTCATGTTTATCACTTCTTATCAAACTTTGGCTTAATTATTATTAAACAAGGTACAAGTAGAGGTCTGTACAAGAAGCTATAGCAAAACCCCCCAAGAATTATCAAGAACATGTATACAAACCAGATATTTATTTATCTATGTAGCACTAGATACAAATAATAAAAATAATAAAAAATAACGAAAAAAAAAAGTTCTTTTTTCACCCTGGATTGAACTGGGGACCTTTAGATTTCCAGTCTAAGGCTCTCCCAATTGAACTATTTCGGTTCATGTTTATCACTTCTTATCAAACTTTGGCTTAATTATTATTAAACAAGGTACAAGTAGAGGTCTGTACAAGAAGCCACAGCAAAACCCTTAACAAATTATGAAGAATCATGTTTACACCTCAAATAATAATATAACAATTTAGCACTAGATACAAATAATAAAAATAAAAAAAATAACGAAAAAAAAAGTTTTGTTTTCACCCTGGATTGAACTGGGGACCTTTAGATTTCCAGTCTAAGGCTCTCCCAATTGAACTATTTCGGTTCATGTTTATCACTTCTTATCAAACTTTGGCTTAATTATTATTAAATAGGGTACAAGTAGGTATACTCAAACCTAGGTACAATAAGAGCGCTATTTTAGGCTTCCACTTACGGACCCATGCTGGGTGGGTTCCATGGCGCGTCATTAGTTAGCCAACCAATTAACATTCCCTCAGGGGTTTCTTAGTTCTTCCTAGAGATCTGTACAAGAAGCCACAGCAAAACCCTTAATAAATTATGAAGAATCATGTTTACACCTCAAATAATAATATAACTATGTAGTACTAGATACAAATAATAAAAAAAAATAAAAAATAACGAAATAAAAAGTTCTGTTTTCACCCGGGATTGAACTGGGGACCTTTAGATTTCCAGTCTAAAGCTCTCCCAATTGAACTATTTCGGTTCATGTTTATCACTTCTTATCAAACTTTGGCTTAATTATTATTAAACAAGGTACAAGTAGAGGTCTGTACAAGAAGCTATAGCAAAACCCCCCAAGAATTATCAAGAACATGTATACAAACCAGATATTTATTTATCTATGTAGCACTAGATACAAATAATAAAAATAATAAAAAATAACGAAAAAAAAAGTTCTTTTTTCACCCTGAATTGAACTGGGGACCTTTAGATTTCCAGTCTAAGGCTCTCCCAATTGAACTATTTCGGTTCATGTTTATCACTTCTTATCAAACTATGGCTTAATTATTATTAAACAAGGTACAAGTAGAGGTCTGTACAAGAAGCCACAGCAAAACCCTTAACAAATTTTGAAGAATCATGTTTACACCTCAAATAATAATATAACTATTTAGCACTAGATACAAATAATAAAAATTAAAAAAAATTACGAAAAAAAAAGTTCTGTTTTCACCCTGGATTGAACTGGGGACCTTTAGATTTCCAGTCTAAGGCTCTCCCAATTGAACTATTTCGGTTCATGTTTATCACTTCTTATCAAACTTTGGCTTAATTATTATTAAATAGGGTACAAGTAGGTATACTCAAACCTAGGTACAATAAGAGCGCTATTTTAGGCTTCCACTTACGGACCCATGCTAGGTGTGTTCCATGGCGCGTCATTAGTTAGCCAACCAATTAACATTCCCTCAGGGGTTTCTTAGTTCTTCCTAGAGATCTGTACAAGAAGCCACAGCAAAACCCTTAATAAATTATGAAGAATCATGTTTACACCTCAAATAATAATATAACTATGTAGCACTAGATACAAATAATAAAAAAAAATAAAAAATAATGAAAAAAAAAGTTCTGTTTTCACCCGGGATTGAACTGGGGACCTTTAGATTTCAAGTCTAAGGCTCTCCCAATTGAACTATTTCGGTTCATGTTTATCACTTCTTATCAAACTTTGGCTTAATTATTATTAAACAAGGTAAAAGTAGAGGTCTGTACAAGAAGCCAAAGCAAAACCCTTAATGAATTATGAAGAATCATGTTTACACGACAAATAATAATTTAACTATGTAGGACTAAATACGAATAATAAAAATAATAAAAAATGGCGAAAAAAGAGTTCTGCTTTCACCCTGGATTGAACTGGGGACCTTTAGATTTCCAGTCTAAGGCTCTCCCAATTGAACTATTTCGGTTCATGTTTATCACTTCTTATCAAACTTTGGCTTAATTATTATTAAACAAGGTACAAGTAGAGGTCTGTACAAGAAGCCATAGCAAATACCCTTAATAAATTATAAAGAATCATGTTTACACCCCAAATAATAATTTAACTATGTAGCACTAGAAACGAATAATAAAAATAATAAAAAATAACGAAAAAAAAAAGTTAGGCTTTTACCTTGGATTGAACTGGGGACCTTTAGATTTCCAGTCTAAGGCTCTCCCAATTGAACTATTTCGGTTCATGTTTATCACTTCTTATCAAACTTTGGCTTAATTATTATTAAACAAGGTAAAAGTAGAGGTCTGTACAAGAAGCCAAAGCAAAACCCTTAATGAATTATGAAGAATCATGTTTACACGACAAATAATAACTTAACTATGTAGGACTAAATACGAATAATAAAAATAATAAAAAATAGCGAAAAAAGAGTTCTGCTTTCACCCTGGATTGAACTGGGGACCTTTAGATTTCCAGTCTAAGGCTCTCCCAATTGAACTATTTCGGTTCATGTTTATCACTTCTTATCAAACTTTGGCTTAATTATTATTAAACAAGGTACCAGTAGAGGTATGTACAAGAAGCCACAGCAAATACCCTTAATAAATTATAAAGAATCATGTTTACACCCCAAATAATAATTTAACTATTTAGCACTAGAAACGAATAATAAAAATAATAAAAAATAACAAAAAAAAAAGTTTGGCTTTCACCCTGGATTGAACTGGGGACCTTTAGATTTCCAGTCTAAGGCTCTCCCAATTGAACTATTTCGGTTCATGTTTATCACTTCTTATCAAACTTTGGCTTAATTATTATTAAACAAGGTACAAGTAGAGGTCTGTACAAGAAGCCACAGCAAATACCCTTAATAAATTATAAAGAATCATGTTTACACCCCAAATAATAATTTAACTATTTAGCACTAGAAACGAATAATAAAAATAATAAAAAGTACCGAAAAAAAAAGTTTGGCTTTCACCCTGGATTGAACTGGGGACCTTTAGATTTCCAGTCTAAGGCTCTCCCAATTGAACTATTTCGGTTCATGTTTATCACTTCTTATCAAACTTTGGCTTAATTATTATTAAATAGGGTACAAGCAGGTATACTCAAACCTAGGTACAATAAGAGCGCTATTTTAGGCTTCCACTTACGGACCCATGCTAGGTGTGTCCCATGGCGCGTCATTAGTTAGCCAACCAATTAACATTCCCTCAGGGGTTTCTTAGTTCTTCCTAGAGATCTGTACAAGAAGCCACAGCAAAACCCTTAATAAATTATTAAGAATCATGTTTACTCCTCAAATAATAATATAACTATGTAGCACTAGATACAAATAATAAAAATAATAAAAAATAACGAAAAAAAAAGTTCTGTTTTCACCCTGGATTGAACTGGGGACCTTTAGATTTCCAGTCTAAGGCTCTCCCAATTGAACTATTTCGGTTCATGTTTATCACTTTTTATCAAACTTTGGCTTAATTATTATTAAACAAGGTACAAGTAGAGGTCTGTACAAGAAGCCAAAGCAAAACCCTTAATGAATTATGAAGAATCATGTTTACACCTCAAATAATAATATAACTATGTAGCACTAGATACAAATAATAAAAAAAATAAAAAATAACGAAAAAAAAAGTTCTGTTTTCACCCTGGATTGAACTGGGGACCTTTAGATTTCCAGTCTAAGGCTCTCCCAATTGAACTATTTCGGTTCATGTTTATCACTTCTTATCAAATTTTGACTTAATTATTATTAAACAAGGTACAAGTAGAGGTCTGTACAAGAAG
Source organism: Aspidapion aeneum (assembly GCA_963576565.1). Classification (NCBI taxonomy): domain Eukaryota; kingdom Metazoa; phylum Arthropoda; class Insecta; order Coleoptera; family Brentidae; genus Aspidapion; species Aspidapion aeneum. The sequence goes on from OY755048.1 coordinate 46,225,272, forward strand.
CCAAAGCAAAACCCTTAATGAATTATGAAGAATCATGTTTACACCTCAAATAATAATATAACTATGTAGCACTAGATACAAATAATAAAAATAATAAAAAATAACGAAAAAAAAAGTTCTGTTTTCACCCTGGATTGAACTGGGGACCTTTAGATTTCCAGTGTAAGGCTCTCCCAATTGAACTATTTCGGTTCATGTTTATCACTTCTTATCAAACTTTGGCTTAATTATTATTAAATAGGGTACAAGTAGGTATACTCAAACCTAGGTACAATAAGAGCGCTATTTTAGGCTTCCACTTACGGACCCATGCTAGGTGTGTCCCATGGCGCGTCATTAGTTAGCCAACCAATTAACATTCCTTCAGGGGTTTCTTAGTTCTTCCTAGAGATCTGTACAAGAAGCCACAGCAAAACCCTTAATAAATTATGAAGAATCATGTTTACACCTCAAATAATAATATAACTATGTAGCACTAGAAACAAATAATAAAAAAAATAAAAGAGACATCTGATTTTTAGCTGTGAATCTTTTTTAGTGAAACCAATTCAAGAACGCATTGATTTTATTAGAAATAATAAGGGATGCACCAACTGTATGGCTAGTTTTCATCAAGTAAACTCGTGCACTTCACAAAAAAGATGTAGATTTTGTTTTTTAAATCACCACAGTCTTTTATGCCTAAAAATTAACTCCCCAGCTTCGGTGATTGCTTCTTCTTCTGTGACGTCTAGTGGATCACAAACTAACCCCGTAGAAAATCAAATTACTGAAAATAAATCTATTCACGCGGGTACTGTGCTTGGCGACTATGACACGTTGCTTTGCACTGCTTTGCTACACATCCGTGATGCATACGGAAATTGGCACGAAATACGCGCCATCTTGGATAATGGCGCCATGTGCTCCTTTATAACGAAAAAATGTGCGAATGCACTCGGACTTCCTAAATCCAACATTTCGCTTAATGTAAACGGTTTAGGAGATATGTCTACGACTGCGCACCATGCGGTGCATTGTAAAATTGCTGCTATCGATAATAAATCGAAAATTTTTAGTCTAGAACCTGTATTAATAGACCAAGTTTGCGATAAAATGCCAAGTGTATCTTTTAACCAAAATTCTTTGCACTACTTAACTGGTCTAAAATTAGCTGATCCCAGTTGGTATAATCAAGCTGGAATTAAGCTTCTTATTGGCGCGGACCTTTATGGATCACTTTTAGAAGAAGGTAGACTTTATTTCGGTCCAGACACCCCCTCCTGTATTAATACAGTCTTCGGATGGACTTTGCTCGGAAAAATGCCTCTGCAAAATGCTGCTTTTGCATCAAAAAATATTTCTACTTTTATGGCAACTATTTCCACTCCTGATTTAAATAATACCTTGCAAAAATTCTGGGAGTTGGAAGAGGTTCCTACGGTGGAGAAAAATTCACCTTCAGATATTTTTTGCGAAAAATATTTTGAAAAAACTACTATACGCGATGTGGACGGTAAATACACCGTTTCGTTGCCTTTTAAAATCAATCCCGTTGATTTCGGCGATACCCGAACCCTTGCTTTGCGTCGGTTGTACTCGCTTGAAAAACGTTTACTAAATGATAAAAAATTATTTACTTCTTACTCACAAGTAATGCAAGAATACTTGGATATGGGTCACATGCGTGCAGTTTCACCCCCTAATAACTCAGAAATTCATGAATATTTTTATATTGCTCACCATGCGGTTATAAAAGAAAGCTCGAGTAGCACGCCTGTTCGTCTTGTCTTTGACGCATCGAGTCATTCTTTAAATAAGCCTAGCCTAAATCAAGCCCTTCACACGGGTCCTAAACTACAAGGAGATTTAGTTAAAATTTTGCTTAATTTTCGGCTACATAAATATTGTTTTGTTAGCGATATTTCTAAAATGTACAGAATGATAAATGTGGAGGAAAATCAACATAAATACCAACGAATTTTATGGCGTTTTAATTCTGAAGAATCGGTGCAAGATTACGAATTAAAAACTTTGACTTTCGGGGTAAACTGTTCTCCATATTTAGCAATTCGAACCTTGCTTAAATTAGCCGATGATTATCAAGACTTACCGTTGGCTTCTGCGATTTTAAAGGACAGCGTCTATATAGACGACTGCGTAGTAAGTTGCAATGATTTTGATCAAATCATGCTTATGAAAAATCAATTAATTGAGTTATTAGGGCGAGGTGGATTTGAACTGAAAAAATGGGCATCAAACGAACCCAAATTGCTTGCAGACTTGCCTGCAACCCACATACAAACCAAAGACTTTTCTTTGGATCGAGAGGATGCAAACTCTCTAAAAATTTTAGGCTTGAGGTGGAACCCTCAAAGTGATAACTTTTTTTATTCTTTTAATTATAATACAAAAATTTGCACTAAGCGTAATTTGCTTAGTACCCTTGCGAAATGCTTTGACCCTTTAGGTTTTCTTACACCGGTTACGTTTTTTGCAAAAAATTTAATCCAGTACTTATGGTTTATAAAGTTAGATTGGGATCAGTTAGCACCCCCGGAAATAATTTCCAAGTGGAAAAAATTCGAAGAAGAACTCAAATTATTTTCTGATTTTTATATCCCAAGAATGATTGATCTCTCTAATTTTCAATTTTGTCAAATTGTTGGATTTAGCGATGCATCCGAGCGCGGTATGTGTGCGGCGGTTTATTTTCGTATTGTTTATCAAAACGGAGATATTAAAACGTATTTTGTGTGCGCAAAATCGAAAGTCGCTCCCATAAAAAGAATCAGTATTCCCCGTTTGGAGCTCTGTGCGGCAGTTTTGCTAGCTAAACTCATTCAGTTTATTCAAAATACTTTTGCTAATAAAATTGCTTTTCAAAATACTATTGCTTTTACGGATAGTATGGTAGCGCTCTCTTGGATCAAAGGATCACCACATGCGTGGCGATTGGAACCATATTCCTTCTGAATTAAATGCCGCGGACCCCGGGTCACGTGGTCTATTGCCTGCAGATTTAATTAATTGTTCCCTTTGGTGGCAAGGACACGAGTTCCTTTGTAAGCCACAAGAGACATGGGATTTTACTAAAAATAATATTACTACACCCAAAGAAGCTCTCGAAGAGGAGCGAAAATTGGTGTTTGCTGCAACAATTGAACCAAATTTTTTGGATTGTCTGCTTAACAAATTTTCAAATTTTTTGCGTTTAATTAGACTTGTTGCTTTTATACTACGTTTTATTCACAATCTTCGCGCGCGTAAATTTAATAATGAGAAAATTATTATTAATTCTACGTGGTTAATACAATATGAGTTTCAAAATGCTATATTTGTGCTTATAAAACACGTGCAAAATAAATATTTTCAAAACGAGATTTCTTTACTTGCCGATAATAAACCGTTGCCAAAGGTTTTTAGAAAATTAAATCCGTTTTTGGATCAAAATAATATTTTACGCATTGGCGGAAGATTGTGCAATTCGGAATTAGATTATGACAAAAAATTTCCTATACTTTTACCCGGTGATTCTCAATATACAAAGTTATTGATTGCGCATACTCACGAGAAACATATGCATACCGGCATAAACACGACTTTATTTTTACTTTTTCAAAATTATTGGATTTTTGCAGCTAAAAGGCATATAAGAAAAATAATTTCGCGTTGTTCTACATGCTGGCGCACGCGCCCCAGTAAATATCAACCCCCTGTTGGAAATTTGCCAAAATTTCGCGTTTCACAAGCAAAACCTTTTCAACACGTTGGCGTTGATCTTACGGGAAGTTTTGCTATTACAATGAGCCGCATGCGCGGTGCAAAACGACTTAAGGCTTATGTCGTTCTATTTATTTGCGGTTGTACGAAGGCGGTACACTTAGAAATTGTGTCAGACTTATCGGCAGACGCTTGTATGGCAGCATTCCGACGTTTTATTGCCAGAAGAGGACGCGTGGAAGTAGTCTACTCGGATAACGCGTCAAATTTTACGCTTTCTGCTAAAATGCTTAACCAGATGTTTGCTGAAGTTGCTAATCGCGAATCAATTCGTTGGCACTTCAACCCTCCATCCGCACCCCACATGGGCGGTTTGTGGGAAAGTAACCTCAAAAGTGCAAAGTCTCATTTACTACGAGTAATTGGAGAACAGGTGCTTACTTTTGAGGAGCTTTATACTGTGGTTACGCAAGTAGAAGCAATCCTCAACTCTAGGCCTTTGTGTCCAGTCAGCACAGATCCAAATGATTTGACTGCACTGACGCCCGGTCATTTCCTTAGCCTGGAACCACTTACGACTGTTCCAGACCTCGATTTTGACCAAGTGCCTTTAAATAGGCTTTCTCGGTGGCAGTTGCTGCAAAAACTGCATCGCGATTTTTGGCGTAGATGGCACAGAGATTACTTACACACATTGCAACAGCACGCTAAAGTGAATCAAGACAAAATTGATCCCATTGCGATTGATACGATGGTTTTGATCAAAGATGATCAAACCACTCCCTTAAATTGGGTATTGGGACGAGTAGTAGGATTGCACCCTGGTACTGATAATGTAGTAAGAGTTGCTACAGTTAAAACCTCCAAAGGTTTATTCAAGAGGCCTTTGGTGAAATTGTGCCCTCTCCCTAATGCTTAGTTCAGAAAATACCATACCCTGGGTATTTTCAGGGGGGCCGGAATGCTTCGTCCCGGCGTTTAGTTTTAAGATATAAAATTTAGAGACATTTATCTAAATTAGAATGCTTTTTATTTTCTTTTTTTTGCTAGAGTTATGCTAAAACTTTATACTTAAAGTTACTTTTATTTCTTGGTTTAAACTAATTTAGTTACTAAGATATGCCTTGCCTACAAAAAGGGTAAAGATTTGAATTTGTGCGGTGAATTATATGCTCAAGAATGCATTGACTTTACTTTATTATTTTTGCTTTTTTTTCTACCTTGAGTATATCCATTTTCCATCCTTTTTTAATTTAAGTTTTCCCTAATTCTATACATACCTTTACTGCTATATTGCTACATACAGCAGTGCTCCAAAGTCCGTCTTGCTATACGGAGCTCATGCGAATATTTGGGGTACTCTCCATACCAGTGATATATATTGATCGCCAAGTGAAATCACATGCGTGCTTTTTAAGACAGCGGTCGTGTATAAACATTTATGGATTGCTTTGATGTGCTACTGCTACTACTTTGATTGGAATTATTTGGATTCGACTGTGCAGTTGTCCATGTACCAAGTTCCTTTCATCCAAGGGTAAGTCAAAGTGTTTTTGAGCTGCGTTTCTTTACATTTTTTACTTATTCCCTATGCTACTATTCCTAACTAAGAACACAAAAGTGTAACCTAAGAGTGGGAACTATTGGACTGGAGATCCCTATTGCTACAGTTCGGTTGGTTTGTTGACTTTTTTATGCGAAAGACGTCTCGACCGACCATGGGGACCTTTAGATTTCCAGTCTAAGGCTCTCCCAATTGAACTATTTCGGTTCATGTTTATCACTTCTTATCAAACTTTGGCTTAATTATTATTAAACAAGGTACAAGTAGAGGTCTGTACAAGAAGCCACAGCAAATACCCTTAATAAATTATAAAGAATCATGTTTACACCGCAAATAATAATTTAACTATTTAGCACTAGAAACGAATAATAAAAATAATAAAAAATACCGAAAAAAAAAGTTTAGCTTTCATCCTGGATTGAACTGGGGACCTTTAGATTTCCAGTCTAAGGCTCTCCCAATTGAACTATTTCGGTTCATGTTTATCACTTCTTATCAAACTTTGGCTTAATTATTATTAAATAGGGTATGTACAAGCAGGTATACTCAAACCTAGGTACAATAAGAGCGCTATTTTAGGCTTCCACTTACGGACCCATGCTAGGTGTGTCCCATGGCGCGTCATTAGCTAGCCAACCAATTAACATTCCCTCAGGGGTTTCTTAGTTCTTCCTAGAGATCTGTACAAGAAGCCACAGCAAAACCCTTAATAAAAATATTAAGAATCATGTTTACACCTCAAATAATAATATAACTATGTAGCACTAGATACAAATAATAAAAATAATAAAAAATACCGAAAAAAAAAGTTTTGTTTTTACCCTGGATTGAACTGGGGACCTTTAGATTTCCAGTCTAAGGCTCTCCCAATTGAACTATTTCGGTTCATGTTTATCACTTTTGATCAAACTTTGGCTTAATTATTATTAAACAAGGTACAAGTAGAGGTCTGTACAAGAAGCTATAGCAAAACCCCCCAAGAATTATCAAGAACATGTATACAAACCAGATATTTATTTATCTATGTAGCACTAGATACAAATAATAAAAATAATAAAAAATAACGAAAAAAAAAGTTCTTTTTTCACCCTGGATTGAACTGGGGACCTTTAGATTTCCAGTCTAAGGCTCTCCCAATTGAACTATTTCGGTTCATGTTTATCACTTCTTATCAAACTATGGCTTAATTATTATTAAACAAGGTACAAGTAGAGGTCTGTACAAGAAGCCACAGCAAAACCCTTAACAAATTTTGAAGAATTATGTTTACACCTCAAATAATAATATAACTATTTAGCACTAGATACAAATAATAAAAATAAAAAAAAAATACGAAAAAAAAAGTTCTGTTTTCACCCTGGATTGAACTGGGGACCTTTAGATTTCCAGTCTAAGGCTCTCCCAATTGAACTATTTCGGTTCATGTTTATCACTTCTTATCAAACTTTGGCTTAATTATTATTAAATAGGGTACAAGTAGGTATACTCAAACCTAGGTACAATAAGAGCGCTATTTTAGGCTTCCACTTACGGACCCATGCTAGGTGTGTTCCATGGCGCGTCATTAGTTAGCCAACCAATTAACATTCCCTCAGGGGTTTCTTAGTTCTTCCTAGAGATCTGTACAAGAAGCCACAGCAAAACCCTTAATAAATTATGAAGAATCATGTTTACACCTCAAATAATAATATAACTATGTAGCACTAGATACAAATAATAAAAAAAAATAAAAAATAATGAAAAAAAAAGTTCTGTTTTCACCCGGGATTGATCTGGGGACCTATAGATTTCCAGTCTAAGGCTCTCCCAATTGAACTATTTCGGTTCATGTTTATCACTTCTTATCAAACTTTGGCTTAATTATTATTAAACAAGGTACAAGTAGAGGTCTGTACAAGAAGCCACAGCAAATACCCTTAATAAATTATAAAGAACCATGTTTACACCCTAAATAATGATTTAACTATTTAGCACTAGAAACGAATAATAAAAATAATAAAAATAACGAAAAAAAAAGTTTGGCTTTCACCCTGGATTGAACTGGGGATCTTTATATTTCCAGTCTAAGGCTCTCCCAATTGAACTATTTCGGTTCATGTTTATCACTTCTTATCAAACTTTGGCTTAATTATTATTAAACAAGGTACAAGTAGAGGTCTGTACAAGAAGCCAAAGCAAAACCCTTAATGAATTATGAAGAATCATGTTTACACCCCAAACAATAATTTAACTATTTAGGACTAAAAACGAATAATAAAAATAATAAAAAATAACGAAAAAAAAGTTCTGCTTTCACCCTGGATTGAACTGGGGACCTTTAGATTTCCAGTCTAAGGCTCTCCCAATTGAACTATTTCGGTTCATGTTTATCACTTCTTATCAAACTTTGGCTTAATTATTATTAAACAAGGTACAAGTAGAGGTCTGTACAAAAAGCCATAGCAAATACCCTTAATAAATTATAAAGAATCATGTTTACACCCCAAATAATAATTTAACTATGTAGCACTAGAAACGAATAATAAAAATAATAAAAAATAACGAAAAAAAAAAGTTTGGCTTTTACCCTGGATTGAACTGGGGACCTTTAGATTTCCAGTCTAAGGCTTTCCCAATTGAACTATTTCGGTTCATGTTTATCACTTCTTATCAAACTCTGGCTTAATTATTATTAAATAGGGTACAAGTAGAGGTCTGTACAAGAAGCCACAGCAAATACACTTAATAAATTATAAAGAATCATGTTTACACCCTAAATAATACTTTCTATTTAGCACTAGAAACGAATATTAAAAATAATAAAAAATAACGAAAAAAAAAGTTTGGCTTTCACCCTGGATTGAATTGGGGACCTTTAGATTTCCAGTCTAAGGCTCTCCCAATTGAACTATTTCGGTTCATGTTTATCACTTCTTATCAAACTTTGGCTTAATTATTATTAAACAAGGTACAAGTAGAGGTCTGTACAAGAAGCCACAGCAAATACCCTTAATAAATTATAAAGAATCATGTTTACACCCTAAATATCAATTTAACTATTTAGCACTAGAAACGAATAATAAAAATAATAAAAAATAACGAAAAAAAAAGTTTGGCTTTCACCCTGGATTGAACTGGGGACCTTTAGATTTCCAGTCTAAGGCTCTCCCAATTGAACTATTTCGGTTCATGTTTTATCACTTCTTATCAAACTTTGCTTAATTATTATTAAACAAGGTACAAGTAGAGGTCTGCACAAGAAGCCACAGCAAATACCCTTAATAAATTATAAAGAATCATGTTTACACCCCAAATAATAATTTAACTATTTAGCACTAGAAACGAATAATAAAAATAATAAAAAATACCGAAAAAAAAAGTTTGGCTTTCACCCTGGATTGAACTGGGGACCTTTAGATTTCCAGTCTAAGGCTCTCCCAATTGAACTATTTCGGTTCATGTTTATCACTTCTTATCAAACTTTGGTTTAATTATTATTAAATAGGGTACAAGTAGGTATACTCAAACCTAGGTACAATAAGAGCGCTATTTTAGGCTTCCACTTACGGACCCATGCTAGGTGTGTCCCATGGCTCGTCATTAGTTAACCAACCAATTTAAATTCCCTCAGGGGTTTCTTAGTTCTTCCTAGAGATCTGTAAAAGAAGCCACAGCAAAACCCTTAATAAATTATGAAGAATCATGTTTACACCTCAAATAATAATATAACTATGTAGCACTAGATACAAATAATAAAAATAATAAAAAATGACGAAAAAGAAAGTTCTGTTTTCGCCCTGGATTGAACTGGGGACCTTTAGATTTCCAGTCTAAGGCTCTCCCAATTGAACTATTTCGGTTCATGTTTATCACTTCTTATCAAACTTTGGCTTAATTATTATTAAATAAGGTACAAGTAGAGGTATGTACAAGAAGCCACAGCAAATACACTTAATAAATTATAAAGAATCATGTTTACACCCTAAATAATAATTTAACTATTTAGCACTAGAAACGAATAATAAAAATAATAAAAAATAACGAAAAAAAAAAGTTTGGCTTTCACCCTGGATTGAACTGGGGACCTTTAGATTTCCAGTCTAAGGCTCTCCCAATTGAACTATTTCGGTTCATGTTTATCACTTCTTATCAAAGTTTGGCTTAATTATTATTAAACAAGGTACAAGTAGAGGTCTGTACAAGAAGCCAAAGCAAAACCCTTAATGAATTATGAAGAATCATGTTTACACCCCAAATATTAATTTAACTATGTAGGACTAAATACGAATAATAAAAATAATAAAAAATAACGAAAAAAAGTTCTGCTTTCACCCTGGATTGAACTGTTACCTTTAGATTTCCAATCTAAGGCTCTCCCAATTGAACTATTTCGGTTCATGTTTATCACTTCTTAGCAAACTTTGGCTTAATTATTATTAAACAAGGTACAAGTAGAGGTCTGTGGCACCGCCACAGCAAATACCCTTAATAAATTATAAAGAATCATGTTTACACCCTAAATAATAATTTAACTATTTGCACTAGAAACGAATAATAAAAATAATAAAAAATAACAAAAAAAAAAGTTTGGCTTTCACCCTGGATTGAACTAGGGACCTTTAGATTTCCAGTCTAAGGCTCTCCCAATTGAACTATTTCGGTTCATGTTTATCACTTCTTATCAAACTTTAGCTTAATTATTATTAAACAAGGTACAAGTAGAGGTTTGTACAAGAAGCCACAGCAAATAACCTTAATAAATTATAAAGAATCATGTTTACACCCTAAATAATAATTTAACTATTTAGCACTAGAAACGAATAATAAAAATAATAAAAAATAACGAAAAAAAAAAGTTTGGCTTTCACCCTGGATTGAACTGGGGACCTTTAGATTTCCAGTCTAAGACTCTCCCAATTGAACCATTTCGGTTCATGTTTATCACTTCTTATCAAAATTTGGCTTAATTATTATTAAACAAGGTACAAGTAGAGGTCTGTACAAGAAGCCACAGCAAATACCCTCAATAAATTATAAAGAATCATGTTTACACCCCAAATAATAATTTAACTATTTAGCACTAGAAACGAATAATAAAAATAATAAAAAATACCGAAAAAAAAAGTTTGGCTTTCACCCTGGATTGACAGGGGACCTTTAGATTTCCAGTCTAAGCTCTCCCAATTGAACTATTTCGGTTCATGTTTATCACTTCTTATCAAACTTTGGCTTAATTATTATTAAATAGGGTACAAGCAGGTATACTCAAACCTAGGTACAATAAGAGCGCTATTTTAGGCTTCCACTTACGGACCCATGCTAGGTGTGTCCCATGGCGCGTCATTAGTTAGCCGACCAATTAACATTCCCTCAGGGGTTTCTTAGTTCTTCCTAGAGATCTGTACAAGAAGCCACAGCAAAACCCTTAATAAATTATGAAGAATCATGTTTACACCTCAAATAATAATATAACTATGTAGCACTAGATACAAATAATAAAAATAATAAAAAATAACGAAAAAAAAAGTTCTGTTTTCACCCTGGATTGAACTGGGGACCTTTAGATTTCCAGTCTAAGGCTCTCCCAATTGAACTATTTCGGTTAATGTTTATCACTTTTTATCAAACTTTGGCTTAATTATTAATAAACAAGGTACAAGTAGAGGTCTGTACAAGAAGCCACAGCAAATACCCTTAATAAATTATTAAGAATCATGTTTATACCTCAAATAATAATATAACTATGTAGCACTAGATACAAACAATAAAAAAAATAAAAAATAACGAAAAAAAAAGTTCTGTTTTCACCCTGGATTGAACTGGGGACCTTTAGATTTCCAGTCTAAGGCTCTCCCAATTGAACTATTTCGGTTCATGTTTATCACTTCTTATCAAACTTTGGCTTAATTATTATTAAATAAGGTACAAGTAGAGGTCTGTACACGAAGCCACAGCAAATACACTTAATAAATTATAAAGAATCATGTTTACACCCTAAATAATAATTTAACTCTTTAGCACTAGAAACGAATAATAAAAATAATAAAAAATAATGAAAAAAAAAGTTTGGCTTTCACCCTGGATTGAACTGGGGACCTTTAGATTTCCAGTCTAAGGCTCTCCCAATTGAACTATTTCGGTTCATGTTTATCACTTCTTATCAAACTTTGGCTTAATTATTATTAAACAAGGTACAAGTAGAGGTCTGTACAAGAAGCCAAAGCAAAACACTTAATGAATTATGAAGAATCATGTTTACACGACAAATAATAATTTAACTATGTAGGACTAAATACGAATAATAAAAATAATAAAAAATAACGAAAAAAGAGTTCTGCTTTCACCCTGGATTGAACTGGGGACCTTTAGATTTCCAGTCTAAGGCTCTCCCAATTGAACTATTTCGGTTCGTGTTTATCACTTCTTATCAAACTTTGGCTTAATTATTATTAAACAAGGTACAAGTAGAGGTCTGCACAAGAAGCTATTGCAAAACCCCCAAATAATTATGAAGAACATGTATACAAACCAGATATTATTTATCTATGTAGCTCCAAATACGAATAATAAAAATAATAAAAAATAACGAAAAAAAAGTTCTGCTTTCACCCTGGATTGAACTGGGACCTTTAGATTTCCAGTCTAAGGCTCTCCCAATTGAACTATTTCGGCTCATGATTATCAGTTCCTATCAAACTTTGGCTTAATTATTATTAAATAGGGTACAAGTAGATATATTTAAACCTAGGTATAATAAGAGCGTTAATTTAGACTTCCAGTTACGGCCCCATGCTAGGTGTGTCCCATGGCGCGTTATTAGTTAGCCAACCAATTAACATTCCCTCAGGGGTTTCTTAGTTCTTCCTAGAGATCTGTACAAGAAGCCACAGCAAAACCTTAATAAATTATTAAGAATCATGTTTACACCTTAAATAATAATATAACTATGTAGCACTAGATTCAAATAATAAAAATAATAAAAAATAACGAAAAGAAAAGTTCTGTTTTCACCATGGATTGAACTGGGGACCTTTAGATTTCCAGTCTAAGGCTCTCCCAATTGAACTATTTCGGTTCATGTTTATCACTTCTTATCAAACTTTGGCTAAATTATTATTAAACAAGGTACAAGTAGAGGTCTGTACAAGAAGCCAAAGCAAAACCCTTAATGAATTATGAAGAATCATGTTTACACCCCAAATAATAATTTAACTATGTAGGACTAAATACGAATAATAAAAATAATAAAAAATAACGAAAAAAAAGTTCTGCTTTCACCCTGGATTGAACTGTTACCTTTAGATTTAAAATCTAAGGCTCTCCCAATTGAACTATTTCGGTTCATGTTTATCACTTCTTATCAAACTTTGGCTTAATTATTATTAAACAAGGTACAAGTAGAGGTCTGTACAAGAAGCCAAAGCAAAACCCTTAATGAATTATGAAGAATCATGTTTACACCCCAAATATTAATTTAACTATGTAGGACTAAATACGAATAATAAAAATAATAAAAAATAACGAAAAAAAAGTTCTGCTTTCACCCTGGATTGAACTGTTACCTTTAGATTTCCAATCTAAGGCTCTCCCAATTGAACTATTTCGGTTCATGATTATCACTTCTTAGCAAACTTTGGCTTAATTATTATTAAACAAGGTACAAGTAGAGGTCTGTACAAGACGCCACAGCAAATACCCTTAATAAATTATAAAGAATCATGTTTACACCCTAAATAATAATTTAACTATTTAGCACTAGAAACGAATAATAAAAATAATAAAAAATAACAAAAAAAAAGTTTGGCTTTCACCCTGGATTGAACTAGGGACCTTTAGATTTCCAGTCTAAGGCTCTCCCAATTGAACTATTTCGGTTCATGTTTATCACTTCTTATCAAACTTTAGCTTAATTATTATTAAACAAGGTACAAGTAGAGGTTTGTACAAGAAGCCACAGCAAATACCCTTAATAAATTATAAAGAATCATGTTTACACCCTAAATAATAATTTAACTATTTAGCACTAGAAACGAATAATAAAAATAATAAAAAATAACGAAAAAAAAAGTTTGGCTTTCACCCTGGATTGAACTGGGGACCTTTAGATTTCCAGTCTAAGACTCTCCCAATTGAACCATTTCGGTTCATGTTTATCACTTCTTATCAAAATTTGGCTTAATTATTATTAAACAAGGTACAAGTAGAGGTCTGTACAAGAAGCCACAGCAAATACCCTCAATAAATTATAAAGAATCATGTTTACACCCCAAATAATAATTTAACTATTTAGCACTAGAAACGAATAATAAAAATAATAAAAAATACCGAAAAAAAAAGTTTGGCTTTCACCCTGGATTGACAGGGGACCTTTAGATTTCCAGTCTAAGGCTCTCCCAATTGAACTATTTCGGTTCATGTTTATCACTTCTTATCAAACTTTGGCTTAATTATTATTAAATAGGGTACAAGCAGGTATACTCAAACCTAGGTACAATAAGAGCGCTATTTTAGGCTTCCACTTACGGACCCATGCTAGGTGTGTCCCATGGCGCGTCATTAGTTAGCCGACCAATTAACATTCCCTCAGGGGTTTCTTAGTTCTTCCTAGAGATCTGTACAAGAAGCCACAGCAAAACCCTTAATAAAAATATTAAGAATCATGTTTACACCTCAAATAATAATATAACTATGTAGCACTAGATACAAATAATAAAAATAATAAAAAATACCGAAAAAAAAAGTTTTGTTTTTACCCTGGATTGAACTGGGGACCTTTAGATTTCCAGTCTAAGGCTCTCCCAATTGAACTATTTCGGTTCATGTTTATCACTTTTGATCAAACTTTGGCTTAATTATTATTAAACAAGGTACAAGTAGAGGTCTGTACAAGAAGCTATAGCAAAACCCCCAAGAATTATCAAGAACATGTATACAAACCAGATATTTATTTATCTATGTAGCACTAGATACAAATAATAAAAATAATAAAAAATAACGAAAAAAAAAGTTCTTTTTTCACCCTGGATTGAACTGGGGACCTTTAGATTTCCAGTCTAAGGCTCTCCCAATTGAACTATTTCGGTTCATGTTTATCACTTCTTATCAAACTATGGCTTAATTATTATTAAACAAGGTACAAGTAGAGGTCTGTACAAGAAGCCACAGCAAAACCCTTAACAAATTTTGAAGAATTATGTTTACACCTCAAATAATAATATAACTATTTAGCACTAGATACAAATAATAAAAATAAAAAAAAAATACGAAAAAAAAAGTTCTGTTTTCACCCTGGATTGAACTGGGACCTTTAGATTTCCAGTCTAAGGCTCTCCCAATTGAACTATTTCGGTTCATGTTTATCACTTCTTATCAAACTTTGGCTTAATTATTATTAAATAGGGTACAAGTAGGTATACTCAAACCTAGGTACAATAAGAGCGCTATTTTAGGCTTCCACTTACGGACCCATGCTAGGTGTGTTCCATGGCGCGTCATTAGTTAGCCAACCAATTAACATTCCCTCAGGGGTTTCTTAGTTCTTCCTAGAGATCTGTACAAGAAGCCACAGCAAAACCCTTAATAAATTATGAAGAATCATGTTTACACCTCAAATAATAATATAACTATGTAGCACTAGATACAAATAATAAAAAAAAATAAAAAATAATGAAAAAAAAAGTTCTGTTTTCACCCGGGATTGATCTGGGGACCTATAGATTTCCAGTCTAAGGCTCTCCCAATTGAACTATTTCGGTTCATGTTTATCACTTCTTATCAAACTTTGGCTTAATTATTATTAAACAAGGTACAAGTAGAGGTCTGTACAAGAAGCCACAGCAAATACCCTTAATAAATTATAAAGAACCATGTTTACACCCTAAATAATGATTTAACTATTTAGCACTAGAAACGAATAATAAAAATAATAAAAATAACGAAAAAAAAAGTTTGGCTTTCACCCTGGATTGAACTGGGGATCTTTATATTTCCAGTCTAAGGCTCTCCCAATTGAACTATTTCGGTTCATGTTTATCACTTCTTATCAAACTTTGGCTTAATTATTATTAAACAAGGTACAAGTAGAGGTCTGTACAAGAAGCCAAAGCAAAACCCTTAATGAATTATGAAGAATCATGTTTACACCCCAAATAATAATTTAACTATTTAGGACTAAAAACGAATAATAAAAATAATAAAAAATAACGAAAAAAAAGTTCTGCTTTCACCCTGGATTGAACTGGGGACCTTTAGATTTCCAGTCTAAGGCTCTCCCAATTGAACTATTTCGGTTCATGTTTATCACTTCTTATCAAACTTTGGCTTAATTATTATTAAACAAGGTACAAGTAGAGGTCTGTACAAAAAGCCATAGCAAATACCCTTAATAAATTATAAAGAATCATGTTTACACCCCAAATAATAATTTAACTATGTAGCACTAGAAACGAATAATAAAAATAATAAAAAATAACGAAAAAAAAAAGTTTGGCTTTTACCCTGGATTGAACTGGGGACCTTTAGATTTCCAGTCTAAGGCTTTCCCAATTGAACTATTTCGGTTCATGTTTATCACTTCTTATCAAACTCTGGCTTAATTATTATTAAATAGGGTACAAGTAGAGGTCTGTACAAGAAGCCACAGCAAATACACTTAATAAATTATAAAGAATCATGTTTACACCCTAAATAATACTTTCTATTTAGCACTAGAAACGAATATTAAAAATAATAAAAAATAACGAAAAAAAAAGTTTGGCTTTCACCCTGGATTGAATTGGGGACCTTTAGATTTCCAGTCTAAGGCTCTCCCAATTGAACTATTTCGGTTCATGTTTATCACTTCTTATCAAACTTTGGCTTAATTATTATTAAACAAGGTACAAGTAGAGGTCTGTACAAGAAGCCACAGCAAATACCCTTAATAAATTATAAAGAATCATGTTTACACCCTAAATATCAATTTAACTATTTAGCACTAGAAACGAATAATAAAAATAATAAAAAATAACGAAAAAAAAAGTTTGGCTTTCACCCTGGATTGAACTGGGGACCTTTAGATTTCCAGTCTAAGGCTCTCCCAATTGAACTATTTCGGTTCATGTTTATCACTTCTTATCAAACTTTGGCTTAATTATTATTAAACAAGGTACAAGTAGAGGTCTGCACAAGAAGCCACAGCAAATACCCTTAATAAATTATAAAGAATCATGTTTACACCCCAAATAATAATTTAACTATTTAGCACTAGAAACGAATAATAAAAATAATAAAAAATACCGAAAAAAAAAGTTTGGCTTTCACCCTGGATTGAACTGGGGACCTTTAGATTTCCAGTCTAAGGCTCTCCCAATTGAACTATTTCGGTTCATGTTTATCACTTCTTATCAAACTTTGGTTTAATTATTATTAAATAGGGTACAAGTAGGTATACTCAAACCTAGGTACAATAAGAGCGCTATTTTAGGCTTCCACTTACGGACCCATGCTAGGTGTGTCCCATGGCTCGTCATTAGTTAACCAACCAATTTAAATTCCCTCAGGGGTTTCTTAGTTCTTCCTAGAGATCTGTAAAAGAAGCCACAGCAAAACCCTTAATAAATTATGAAGAATCATGTTTACACCTCAAATAATAATATAACTATGTAGCACTAGATACAAATAATAAAAATAATAAAAAATGACGAAAAAGAAAGTTCTGTTTTCGCCCTGGATTGAACTGGGGACCTTTAGATTTCCAGTCTAAGGCTCTCCCAATTGAACTATTTCGGTTCATGTTTATCACTTCTTATCAAACTTTGGCTTAATTATTATTAAATAAGGTACAAGTAGAGGTATGTACAAGAAGCCACAGCAAATACACTTAATAAATTATAAAGAATCATGTTTACACCCTAAATAATAATTTAACTATTTAGCACTAGAAACGAATAATAAAAATAATAAAAAATAACGAAAAAAAAAGTTTGGCTTTCACCCTGGATTGAACTGGGGACCTTTAGATTTCCAGTCTAAGGCTCTCCCAATTGAACTATTTCGGTTCATGTTTATCACTTCTTATCAAAGTTTGGCTTAATTATTATTAAACAAGGTACAAGTAGAGGTCTGTACAAGAAGCCAAAGCAAAACCCTTAATGAATTATGAAGAATCATGTTTACACCCCAAATATTAATTTAACTATGTAGGACTAAATACGAATAATAAAAATAATAAAAAATAACGAAAAAAAAGTTCTGCTTTCACCCTGGATTGAACTGTTACCTTTAGATTTCCAATCTAAGGCTCTCCCAATTGAACTATTTCGGTTCATGTTTATCACTTCTTAGCAAACTTTGGCTTAATTATTATTAAACAAGGTACAAGTAGAGGTCTGTGGCACCGCCACAGCAAATACCCTTAATAAATTATAAAGAATCATGTTTACACCCTAAATAATAATTTAACTATTTGCACTAGAAACGAATAATAAAAATAATAAAAAATAACAAAAAAAAAGTTTGGCTTTCACCCTGGATTGAACTAGGGACCTTTAGATTTCCAGTCTAAGGCTCTCCCAATTGAACTATTTCGGTTCATGTTTATCACTTCTTATCAAACTTTAGCTTAATTATTATTAAACAAGGTACAAGTAGAGGTTTGTACAAGAAGCCACAGCAAATAACCTTAATAAATTATAAAGAATCATGTTTACACCCTAAATAATAATTTAACTATTTAGCACTAGAAACGAATAATAAAAATAATAAAAAATAACGAAAAAAAAAGTTTGGCTTTCACCCTGGATTGAACTGGGGACCTTTAGATTTC
Organism: Aspidapion aeneum; assembly: GCA_963576565.1. NCBI lineage: Eukaryota > Metazoa > Arthropoda > Insecta > Coleoptera > Brentidae > Aspidapion > Aspidapion aeneum. The sequence continues at coordinate 46,243,322 of OY755048.1, forward strand.
CAGTCTAAGACTCTCCCAATTGAACCATTTCGGTTCATGTTTATCACTTCTTATCAAAATTTGGCTTAATTATTATTAAACAAGGTACAAGTAGAGGTCTGTACAAGAAGCCACAGCAAATACCCTCAATAAATTATAAAGAATCATGTTTACACCCCAAATAATAATTTAACTATTTAGCACTAGAAACGAATAATAAAAATAATAAAAAATACCGAAAAAAAAAGTTTGGCTTTCACCCTGGATTGACAGGGGACCTTTAGATTTCCAGTCTAAGGCTCTCCCAATTGAACTATTTCGGTTCATGTTTATCACTTCTTATCAAACTTTGGCTTAATTATTATTAAATAGGGTACAAGCAGGTAATTATTATTAAACAAGGTACAAGTAGAGGTCTGCACAAGAAGCTATTGCAAAACCCCCAAATAATTATGAAGAACATGTATACAAACCAGATATTTATTTATCTATGTAGCTCCAAATACGAATAATAAAAATAATAAAAAATAACGAAAAAAAAGTTCTGCTTTCACCCTGGATTGAACTGGGGACCTTTAGATTTCCAGTCTAAGGCTCTCCCAATTGAACTATTTCGGCTCATGATTATCAGTTCCTATCAAACTTTGGCTTAATTATTATTAAATAGGGTACAAGTAGATATATTTAAACCTAGGTATAATAAGAGCGTTAATTTAGACTTCCAGTTACGGCCCCATGCTAGGTGTGTCCCATGGCGCGTTATTAGTTAGCCAACCAATTAACATTCCCTCAGGGGTTTCTTAGTTCTTCCTAGAGATCTGTACAAGAAGCCACAGCAAAACCTTAATAAATTATTAAGAATCATGTTTACACCCTAAATAATAATAGCACTAGAAACGAATAATAAAAATAATAAAAAATACCGAAAAAAAAAGTTTGGCTTTCACCCTGGATTGACAGGGGACCTTTAGATTTCCAGTCTAAGGCTCTCCCAATTGAACTATTTCGGTTCATGTTTATCACTTCTTATCAAACTTTGGCTTAATTATTATTAAATAGGGTACAAGCAGGTATACTCAAACCTAGGTACAATAAGAGCGCTATTTTAGGCTTCCACTTACGGACCCATGCTAGGTGTGTCCCATGGCGCGTCATTAGTTAGCCGACCAATTAACATTCCCTCAGGGGTTTCTTAGTTCTTCCTAGAGATCTGTACAAGAAGCCACAGCAAAACCCTTAATAAATTATGAAGAATCATGTTTACACCTCAAATAATAATATAACTATGTAGCACTAGATACAAATAATAAAAATAATAAAAAATAACGAAAAAAAAAGTTCTGTTTTCACCCTGGATTGAACTGGGGACCTTTAGATTTCCAGTCTAAGGCTCTCCCAATTGAACTATTTCGGTTAATGTTTATCACTTTTTATCAAACTTTGGCTTAATTATTAATAAACAAGGTACAAGTAGAGGTCTGTACAAGAAGCCACAGCAAATACCCTTAATAAATTATTAAGAATCATGTTTATACCTCAAATAATAATATAACTATGTAGCACTAGATACAAACAATAAAAAAAATAAAAAATAACGAAAAAAAAAGTTCTGTTTTCACCCTGGATTGAACTGGGGACCTTTAGATTTCCAGTCTAAGGCTCTCCCAATTGAACTATTTCGGTTCATGTTTATCACTTCTTATCAAACTTTGGCTTAATTATTATTAAATAAGGTACAAGTAGAGGTCTGTACACGAAGCCACAGCAAATACACTTAATAAATTATAAAGAATCATGTTTACACCCTAAATAATAATTTAACTCTTTAGCACTAGAAACGAATAATAAAAATTATAAAAAATAATGAAAAAAAAAGTTTGGCTTTCACCCTGGATTGAACTGGGGACCTTTAGATTTCCAGTCTAAGGCTCTCCCAATTGAACTATTTCGGTTCATGTTTATCACTTCTTATCAAACTTTGGCTTAATTATTATTAAACAAGGTACAAGTAGAGGTCTGTACAAGAAGCCAAAGCAAAACACTTAATGAATTATGAAGAATCATGTTTACACGACAAATAATAATTTAACTATGTAGGACTAAATACGAATAATAAAAATAATAAAAAATAACGAAAAAAGAGTTCTGCTTTCACCCTGGATTGAACTGGGGACCTTTAGATTTCCAGTCTAAGGCTCTCCCAATTGAACTATTTCGGTTCGTGTTTATCACTTCTTATCAAACTTTGGCTTAATTATTATTAAACAAGGTACAAGTAGAGGTCTGCACAAGAAGCTATTGCAAAACCCCCAAATAATTATGAAGAACATGTATACAAACCAGATATTTATTTATCTATGTAGCTCCAAATACGAATAATAAAAATAATAAAAAATAACGAAAAAAAAGTTCTGCTTTCACCCTGGATTGAACTGGGGACCTTTAGATTTCCAGTCTAAGGCTCTCCCAATTGAACTATTTCGGCTCATGATTATCAGTTCCTATCAAACTTTGGCTTAATTATTATTAAATAGGGTACAAGTAGATATATTTAAACCTAGGTATAATAAGAGCGTTAATTTAGACTTCCAGTTACGGCCCCATGCTAGGTGTGTCCCATGGCGCGTTATTAGTTAGCCAACCAATTAACATTCCCTCAGGGGTTTCTTAGTTCTTCCTAGAGATCTGTACAAGAAGCCACAGCAAAACCTTAATAAATTATTAAGAATCATGTTTACACCTTAAATAATAATATAACTATGTAGCACTAGATTCAAATAATAAAAATAATAAAAAATAACGAAAAGAAAAGTTCTGTTTTCACCATGGATTGAACTGGGGACCTTTAGATTTCCAGTCTAAGGCTCTCCCAATTGAACTATTTCGGTTCATGTTTATCACTTCTTATCAAACTTTGGCTAAATTATTATTAAACAAGGTACAAGTAGAGGTCTGTACAAGAAGCCAAAGCAAAACCCTTAATGAATTATGAAGAATCATGTTTACACCCCAAATAATAATTTAACTATGTAGGACTAAATACGAATAATAAAAATAATAAAAAATAACGAAAAAAAAGTTCTGCTTTCACCCTGGATTGAACTGTTACCTTTAGATTTAAAATCTAAGGCTCTCCCAATTGAACTATTTCGGTTCATGTTTATCACTTCTTATCAAACTTTGGCTTAATTATTATTAAACAAGGTACAAGTAGAGGTCTGTACAAGAAGCCAAAGCAAAACCCTTAATGAATTATGAAGAATCATGTTTACACCCCAAATATTAATTTAACTATGTAGGACTAAATACGAATAATAAAAATAATAAAAAATAACGAAAAAAAAGTTCTGCTTTCACCCTGGATTGAACTGTTACCTTTAGATTTCCAATCTAAGGCTCTCCCAATTGAACTATTTCGGTTCATGATTATCACTTCTTAGCAAACTTTGGCTTAATTATTATTAAACAAGGTACAAGTAGAGGTCTGTACAAGACGCCACAGCAAATACCCTTAATAAATTATAAAGAATCATGTTTACACCCTAAATAATAATTTAACTATTTAGCACTAGAAACGAATAATAAAAATAATAAAAAATAACAAAAAAAAAGTTTGGCTTTCACCCTGGATTGAACTAGGGACCTTTAGATTTCCAGTCTAAGGCTCTCCCAATTGAACTATTTCGGTTCATGTTTATCACTTCTTATCAAACTTTAGCTTAATTATTATTAAACAAGGTACAAGTAGAGGTTTGTACAAGAAGCCACAGCAAATACCCTTAATAAATTATAAAGAATCATGTTTACACCCTAAATAATAATTTAACTATTTAGCACTAGAAACGAATAATAAAAATAATAAAAAATAACGAAAAAAAAAGTTTGGCTTTCACCCTGGATTGAACTGGGGACCTTTAGATTTCCAGTCTAAGACTCTCCCAATTGAACCATTTCGGTTCATGTTTATCACTTCTTATCAAAATTTGGCTTAATTATTATTAAACAAGGTACAAGTAGAGGTCTGTACAAGAAGCCACAGCAAATACCCTCAATAAATTATAAAGAATCATGTTTACACCCCAAATAATAATTTAACTATTTAGCACTAGAAACGAATAATAAAAATAATAAAAAATACCGAAAAAAAAAGTTTGGCTTTCACCCTGGATTGACAGGGGACCTTTAGATTTCCAGTCTAAGGCTCTCCCAATTGAACTATTTCGGTTCATGTTTATCACTTCTTATCAAACTTTGGCTTAAATATTATTAAATAGGGTACAAGCAGGTATACTCAAACCTAGATACAATAGGGGCGCTATTTTAGGCTTCCACTTACGGACCCATGCTAGGTGTGTCCCATGGCGCGTCATTAGTTAGCCGACCAATTAACATTCCCTCAGGGGTTTCTTAGTTCTTCCTAGAGATCTGTACAAGAAGCCACAGCAAAACCCTTAATAAATTATGAAGAATCATGTTTACACCTCAAATAATAATATAACTATGTAGCACTAGATACAAATAATAAAAATAATAAAAAATAACGAAAAAAAAAGTTCTGTTTTCACCCTGGATTGAACTGGGGACCTTTAGATTTCCAGTCTAAGGCTCTCCCAATTGAACTATTTCGGTTAATGTTTATCACTTTTTATCAAACTTTGGCTTAATTATTAATAAACAAGGTACAAGTAGAGGTCTGTACAAGAAGCCACAGCAAATACCCTTAATAAATTATTAAGAATCATGTTTATACCTCAAATAATAATATAACTATGTAGCACTAGATACAAACAATAAAAAAAATAAAAAATAACGAAAAAAAAAGTTCTGTTTTCACCCTGGATTGAACTGGGGACCTTTAGATTTCCAGTCTAAGGCTCTCCCAATTGAACTATTTGGTTCATGTTTATCACTTCTTATCAAACTTTGGCTTAATTATTATTAAATAAGGTACAAGTAGAGGTCTGTACACGAAGCCACAGCAAATACACTTAATAAATTATAAAGAATCATGTTTACACCCTAAATAATAATTTAACTCTTTAGCACTAGAAACGAATAATAAAAATAATAAAAAATAATGAAAAAAAAAGTTTGGCTTTCACCCTGGATTGAACTGGGGACCTTTAGATTTCCAGTCTAAGGCTCTCCCAATTGAACTATTTCGGTTCATGTTTATCACTTCTTATCAAACTTTGGCTTAATTATTATTAAACAAGGTACAAGTAGAGGTCTGTACAAGAAGCCAAAGCAAAACACTTAATGAATTATGAAGAATCATGTTTACACGACAAATAATAATTTAACTATGTAGGACTAAATACGAATAATAAAAATAATAAAAAATAACGAAAAAAGAGTTCTGCTTTCACCCTGGATTGAACTGGGGACCTTTAGATTTCCAGTCTAAGGCTCTCCCAATTGAACTATTTCGGTTCGTGTTTATCACTTCTTATCAAACTTTGGCTTAATTATTATTAAATAAGGTACAAGTAGAGGTCTGTACAAGAAGCCAAAGCAAAACACAATGAATTATGAAGAATCATGTTTACACGACAAATAATAATTTAACTATGTAGGACTAAATACGAATAATAAAAATAATAAAAAATAACGAAAAAAGAGTTCTGCTTTCACCCTGGATTGAGCTGGGGACCTTTAGATTTCCAGTCTAAGGCTCTCCCAATTGAACTATTTCGGCTCATGATTATCAGTTCCTATCAAACTTTGGCTTAATTATTATTAAATAGGGTACAAGTAGATATATTTAAACCTAGGTATAATAAGAGCGTTAATTTAGACTTCCAGTTACGGCCCCATGCTAGGTGTGTCCCATGGCGCGTTATTAGTTAGCCAACCAATTAACATTCCCTCAGGGGTTTCTTAGTTCTTCCTAGAGATCTGTACAAGAAGCCACAGCAAAACCTTAATAAATTATTAAGAATCATGTTTACACCTTAAATAATAATATAACTATGTAGCACTAGATTCAAATAATAAAAATAATAAAAAATAACGAAAAGAAAAGTTCTGTTTTCACCATGGATTGAACTGGGGACCTTTAGATTTCCAGTCTAAGGCTCTCCCAATTGAACTATTTCGGTTCATGTTTATCACTTCTTATCAAACTTTGGCTAAATTATTATTAAACAAGGTACAAGTAGAGGTCTGTACAAGAAGCCAAAGCAAAACCCTTAATGAATTATGAAGAATCATGTTTACACCCCAAATAATAATTTAACTATATAGGACTAAATACGAATAATAAAAATAATAAAAAATAACGAAAAAAAAGTTCTGCTTTCACCCTGGATTGAACTGTTACCTTTAGATTTAAAATCTAAGGCTCTCCCAATTGAACTATTTCGGTTCATGTTTATCACTTCTTATCAAACTTTGGCTTAATTATTATTAAACAAGGTACAAGTAGAGGTCTGTACAAGACGCCACAGCAAATACCCTTAATAAATTATAAAGGATCATGTTTACACCCCAAATAATAATTTAACTATTAAGCACTAGAAACGAATAATAAAAATAATAAAAAATAACAAAAAAAAAAGTTTGGCTTTCACCCTGGATTGAACCAGGGACCTTTAGATTTCCTGTCTAAGGCTCTGCCAATTGAACTATTTCGGTTCATGTTTATCACTTCTTATGAAACTTTAGCTTAATTATTATTAAACAAGGTACAAGTAGAGGTCTGTACAATAAGCCACAGCAAATACCCTTAATAAATTATAAAGAATCATGTTTACACCCCAAATAATAATTTAACTATTTAGCACTAGAAACGAATAATAAAAATAATAAAAAATAACGAAAAAAAAAGTTTGGCTTTCATTTATATCACTTCTTATCAAACTTTAGCTTAATTATTATTAAACAAGGTACAAGTAGAGGTTTGTACAAGAAGCCACAGCAAATACCCTTAATAAATTATAAAGAATCATGTTTACACCCTAAATAATAATTTAACTATTTAGCACTAGAAACGAATAATAAAAATAATAAAAAATAACGAAAAAAAAAGTTTGGCTTTCACCCTGGATTGAACTGGGGACCTTTAGATTTCCAGTCTAAGACTCTCCCAATTGAACCATTTCGGTTCATGTTTATCACTTCTTATCAAAATTTGGCTTAATTATTATTAAATAGGGTACAAGCAGGTATACTCAAACCTAGGTACAATAAGAGCGCTATTTTAGGCTTCCACTTACGGACCCATGCCAGGTGTGTCCCATGGCGCGTCATTAGTTAGCCAACCAATTAAAATTCCCTCAGGGGTTTCTTAGTTCTTCCTAGAGATCTGTACAAGAACCCTGGATTGAACTGGGGACCTTTAGATTTCCAGTCTAAGGCTCTCCCAATTGAACTATTTCGGTTCATGTTTATCACTTCTTATCAAACTTTGGCTTAATTATTATTAAATAGGGTACAAGCAGGTATACTCAAACCTAGGTACAATAAGAGCGCTATTTTAGGCTTCCACTTACGGACCCATGCTAGGTGTGTCCCATGGCGCGTCATTAGTTAGCCAACCAATTAAAATTCCCTCAGGGGTTTCTTAGTTCTTCCTAGAGATCTGTACAAGAAGCCACAGCAAAACCCTTAAAAAATTATTAAGAATCATGTTTACACCTCAAATAATAATATAACTATGTAGCACTAGATACAAGTAATAAAAATAATAAAAAATAACGAAAAAAAAAAGTTCTGTTTTCATCCTGGATTGAACTGGGGACCTTTAGATTTCCAGTCTAAGGCTCTCCCAATTGAACTATTTCGGTTCATGTTTATCACTTTTTATCAAACTTTGGCTTAATTATTAATAAACAAGGTACAAGTAGAGGTCTGTACAAGAAGCCACAGCAAATACCCTTAATAAATTATTAAGAATCATGTTTATAACTCAAATAATAATATAACTATGTAGCACTAGATACAAACAATAAAAAAAATAAAAAATAACGAAAAAAAAAGTTCTGTTTTCACCCTGGATTGAACTGGGGACCTTTAGATTTCCAGTCTAAAGCTCTCCCAATTGAACTATTTCGGTTCATGTTTATCACTTCTTATCAAACTTTGGCTTAATTATTATTAAATAAGGTACAAGTAGAGGTCTGTACACGAAGCCACAGCAAATACACTTAATAAATTATAAAGAATCATGTTTACACCCTAAATAATAATTTAACTCTTTAGCACTAGAAACGAATAATAAAAATAATAAAAAATAATGAAAAAAAAAGTTTGGCTTTCACCCTGGATTGAACTGGGGACCTTTAGATTTCCAGTCTAAGGCTCTCCCAATTGAACTATTTCGGTTCATGTTTATCACTTCTTATCAAACTTTAGCTTAATTATTATTAAACAAGGTACAAGTAGAGGTCTGTACAAGAAGCCAAAGCAAAACACTTAATGAATTATGAAGAATCATGTTTACACGACAAATAATAATTTAACTATGTAGGACTAAATACGAATAATAAAAATAATAAAAAATAACGAAAAAAGAGTTCTGCTTTCACCCTGGATTGAGCTGGGGACCTTTAGATTTCCAGTCTAAGGCTCTCCCAATTGAACTATTTCGGTTCGTGTTTATCACTTCTTATCAAACTTTGGCTTAATTATTATTAAATAAGGTACAAGTAGAGGTCTGTACAAGAAGCTATAGCAAAACCCCCGAATAATTATGAAGAACATGTATACAAACCAGATATTTATTTATCTATGTAGCTCCAAATACGAATAATAAAAATAATAAAAAATAACGAAAAAAAAATTCTGCTTTCACCCTGGATTGAACTGGGGACCTTTAGATTTCCAGTCTAAGGCTCTCCCAATTGAACTATTTCGGTTCGTGTTTATCACTTCTTATCAAACTTTGGCTTAATTATTATTAAATAAGGTACAAGTAGAGGTCTGTACAAGAAGCTATAACAAAACCCCCAAAGAATTATGAAGAACATGTATACAAACCAGATATTTATTTATCTATGTAGCTCTAAATACGAATAATAAAAATAATAAAAAATAACGAAAAAAAAGTTCTGCTTTCACCCTGGATTGAACGGGGTACCTTTAGATTTCCAGTCTAAGGCTCTCCCAATTGAACTATTTCGGCTCATGATTATCAGTTCCTATCAAACTTTGGCTTAATTATTATTAAATAGGGTACAAGTAGATATACTTAAACCTAGGTATAATAAGAGCGTTAATTTAGACTTCCAGTTACGGCCCCATGCTAGGTGTGTCCCATGGCGCGTTATTAGTTAGCCAACCAATTAACATTCCCTCAGGGGTTTCTTAGTTCTTCCTAGAGATCTGTACAAGAAGCCACAGCAAAACCCTTAATAAATTATGAAGAATCATGTTTACACCTCAAATAATAATATAACTATGTAGCACTAGATACAAATAATAAAAATAAAAAAAAAATAACGAAAAAAAAAGTTCTGTTTTCACCCTGGATTGAACTGGGGACCTTTAGATTTCCAGTCTAAGGCTCTCCCAATTGAACTATTTCGGTTCATGTTTATCACTTCTTATCAAACTTTGGCTTAATTATTATTAAACAAGGTACAAGTAGAGGTCTGTACAAGAAGCCACAGCAAAACCCTTATCAAATTATGAAGAATCATGTTTACACCTCAAATAATAATATAACTATGTAGCACTAGATACAAATAATAAAAATAAAAAAAAATAACGAAAAAAAAAAGTTCTGTTTTCACCCTGGATTGAACAACTCGGGACCTTTAGATTTCCAGTCTAAGGCTCTCCCAATTGAACTATTTCGGTTCATGTTTATCACTTCTTATCAAACTTTGGCTTAATTATTATTAAATAGGGTACAAGTAGGTATACTCAAACCTAGGTACAATAAGAGCGCTATTTTAGGCTTCCACTTACGGACCCATGCTAGTTGTGTCCCATGGCGCGTCATTAGTTAGCCAACCAATTATCATTCCCTCAGGGGTTTCTTAGTTCTTCCTAGAGATCTGTACAAGAAGCCACAGCAAAACCCTTAATAAATTATGAAGAATCATGTTTACACATCAAATAATAATATAACTATGTAGCACTAGATACAAATAATAAAAATAATAAAAAATAACGAAAAAAAAGTTCTGTTTTCGCTCTGGATTGAACTGGGAACCTTTAGATCTCCAGTCTAAGGCTCTCCCAATTGAACTATTTCGGTTCATGTTTATCACTTCTTATCAAACTTTGGCTTAATTATTATTAAACAAGGTACAAGTAGAGGTCTGTACAAGAAGCCACAGCAAATACCCTTAATAAATTATAAAGAATCATGTTGACACCCTAAACAATAATTTAACTATTTAGCACTAGAAACGAATAATAAAAATAATAAAAAATAACGAAAAAAAAGTTTGGCTTTCACCCTGGATTGAACTGGGGACCTTTAGATTTCCAGTCTAAGGCTCTCCCAATTGAACTATTTCGGTTAGGGTTGCCAACCGTCCTCCAGCCAGGAGGACAGTCCTCCTTTGAGGCAAAATGTCCTCCGTCCTCCACAGACCCTGTGGAGGACGCCATTTGTCCTCCTTTATCAAAATTATGTGCTTAAATCAAAAATAACGTGATAAAAAGACATGAGAAATGACCCGAATTCATAGTTGTTCCCCATTTTTTTTCTCTGTCATCCATATAAAATAACACATTTAAGAAATAAATAAACCAAGCCTGAGGAACGGTAAAAACAGCCCTACGCAACGGCGGCATCATTCGTAAGTTTTTGTCACATCTCCCGCGGCAAAGCAAAGGTCAGTCAAGTGTTCTGTGGTCAGTCCGGCACAGAAAGGGCACAGACGATCGCGCATAGAAGATCGCAGAATTTGTACCCTATGTTTGCCTCCAAGTTTTGGTTTGTTTTACTAAGTATTTAATTTTTTTTCTCTTTACTCTTGGGGTGTAGTGGTAAGGTAAGTAAACAGTCACTTAAGGCCGCTTGACATGGTGCATGACAATAATATTTGCAGGCAAATGTATGAAATTTTGCCCAGGTGCATGCGCAGTACAAATCCAGCTGATTGTTGCAGGCAATCTATTTTTATCGGTCCGGTGCCATTTTTTTGAATGCAAACTGTACTTGCATGCAAACTGGGGAATTTTTACCTAGATTCTGGGGAATCCATGCATGCACAATGTCAAACGAAAAAAACATTTTTTGCAGGCAACAATTTGACCGACATTTTTTGCTTGCAAATATTTGCAGCGCGTCATGTACCATGTCAAGCGGCCTTTAAGATGATTGCCCCAAATGCCTCAATTTACTGTTCTTTTTATATTATTGAAATCTAGCACTTCTGCTTATGCTGCATTATTTTATGCTGAGTTTATACACTAAACATACAAATAAAAATAATAGTTGATTCTATAAAATAAAAAGTTGGACAACTTTTAACTTTTTTTTTATTTTTATCTGAAAACAGATGTGCAACATCACATCATATGATCTTTGTTTTTGTTTTGGTATAGAATTTGATTATTTTTTTCAGTTTTTTTAACCTTTTTAAGATTTTTAAGCAATCCAACTTTAAAAAGCCATTTATCTTTTAATTCAAAAAAACTTACATATTGTGTTTTCTTACAAAAATATTGATGTTTGTTTATTATTTTGGCTGTCAAAATAGCAAAATAGGTATTTTAATTTTTATATACATAACCCCTGCATAAAAATAAAACAAAAGTACATATTAAAATAGAATTCATATTATTTTCTACAAAAACAGTGTTCAAAATTTATTAAAAAACTACCTCCGATAATGAAGTTTTTCACTGAAAACGGCGTTTTTCACAGAGCAAGTGCAAAAGTTTTGCACACGCTGTATATTGCATGAAATTTTTTTTTCACAACTCGCTCGAATTATGAACCTCGCTAAGGCTCGGCCCACCAAACTGTCTCGCCCATATAAATAAATTCATTTTTAAAACTTGTTTTTTAAATAACTATTAATTTTGATTGGGCTGTTTCAACAGCAAAATATTTTTATTTTAATTTTTACTTTAAAATGAGTCTTAGTGGCGGCTCGTGGTCATTTGCAAAGGTGAAGCAAAACAATGACATAAAGGTACTCGCCGCAGGCAAAAAAAATTAGGCATCATGATCAAAAACATTAATTTTAAGCCTTAAAAAGTAGTTATTCTACTCATTATTGTAAAAAATAATATGATATTTAAGCTCCTGATTAATTTTTATCTGTATAAACCAAGCACACAATACGTTTCTGTTTTGAAACTACAGAATAAACCATTTGTATCTCCTTTTTTAAGTTTCACCTCCCATGAAAATTTGTTTGGTGTTTGTGTTGATGTTTCGTATATATGTACCTGTTATTTAATAAATGTGTTTTGAAAAAGATGTTTTTTTAATTTAAAAAATACATACCAATATATATACGTACCTACCTAGTAATTTTTATATTATGTTTATACGTATAGAGCTTTATTTTAAGGAACGTGCACTAGAATTTTTTTTTTAATTGTGAGATCATATAAAAATGTCCTCCACTGGCTCCAGTGGGAGTTGGCAACCCTAATTTCGGTTCATGTTTATCACTTCTTATCAAACTTTGGCTTAATTATTATTAAACAAGGTACAAGTAGAGGTCTGTACAAGAAGCCCCAGCAAATACCCTTAATAAATTATAAAGAATCATGTTTACGCCCCAAATAATAATTTAACTATTTAGCACTAGAAACGAATAATAAAAATAATAAAAAATACCGAAAAAAAAAGTTTGGCTTTCACCCTGGATTGAACTGGGGACCTTTAGATTTCCAGTCTAAGGCTCTCCCAATTGAACTATTTCGGTTCATGTTTATCACTTCTTATCAAACTTTGGCTTAATTATTATTAAATAGGGTACAAGCAGGTATACTCAAACCTAGGTACAATAAGAGCGCTATTTTAGGCTTCCACTTACGGACCCATGCTAGGTGTGTCCCATGGCGCGTCATTTGTTATCCAACCAATTAAAACTCACTCAGGGGTTTCTTAGTTCTTCCTAGAGATCTGTATAAGAAGCCACAGCAAAACCCTTAATAAATTATTAAGAATCATGTTTACACCTCAAATAATAATAAAACTATGTAGCACTAGATACAAATAATAAAAATAATAAAAAATAACGAAAAAAAAAGTTCTGTTTTCATCCTGGATTGAACTGGGGACCTTTAGATTTCCAGTCTAAGGCTGTCCCAATTGAACTATTTCGGTTCATGTTTATCACTTTTTATCAAACTTTGGCTTAATTATTATTAAACAAGGTACAAGTAGAGGTCTGTACAAGAAGCCACAGCAAAACCCTTAATGAATTATGAAGAATCATGTTTACAACCCAAATAATAATTTAACTATTTAGCACTAGAAACGAATAATAAAAATAATAAAAAATAACGAAAAAAAAGTTCTGCTTTCACCCTGGATTGAACTGGGGACCTTTAGATTTCCAGTCTAAGGCTCTCCCAATTGAACTAGTTCGGCTCATGATTATCAGTTCATATCAAACTTTGGCTTAATTATTATTAAATAGGGTACAAGTAGATATACTTAAACCTAGGTATAATAAGAGCGTTAATTTAGACTTCCAGTTACGGCCCCATGCTAGGTGTGTCCCATGGCGCGTTATTAGTTAGCCAACCAATTAACATCCCTCAGGGGTTTCTTAGTTCTTCCTAGAGATCTGTACAAGAAGCCACAGCAAAACCCTTAATAAATTATGAAGAATCATGTTTACACCTCAAATAATAATATAACTATGTAGCACTAGATACAAATAATAAAAATAATAAAAAATAACGAAAAAAAAAGTTCTGTTTTCACCCTGGATTGAACTGGGGACCTTTAGATTTCCAGTCTAAGGCTCTCCCAATTAAACTATTTCGGTTCATGTTTATCACTTCTTATCAAACTTTGGCTTAATTATTATTAAACAAGGTACAATAAGAGGTCTGTACAAGAAGCTATGGCAAAACCCCCAAACAATTATGAAGAACATGTATACAAACCAGATATTTATTTATCTATGTAGCTCTAGATACGAATAATAAAATTTAAAAAAATACTCTGCCAATATATGGGCCCCTAAGCTCACACTAGGTACTATAGTTATAGTTTACGTGTGAGCTAATATAACTAAAAACTGAAATATATTTTATTCAACTCCAGATTAAATTACCTTTTGTTTGATACCACACAAGCCATGTTTTGACTTAAACTCAAATTTTTAAAATCTACCCCCACCCTTAAAAAAAGCAAAAACTAAAATGTATTTTGTTAAACTCCGGACTCAATTACCTTTCGTTTGATATCACACACGCCATATTTTCACTTAAACTCGAATTTTTGAAATATACCCCCACCCTTTGTTTTAAATAAATTAAACTGTATTTTGTTTAACTCCAGACTCAATTACCTTTCGTTTGATATCACACACGCCATATTTTCACATAAACTCTAATTTTTGAAATCTACCCCCACCCTTTTATTTGGTTTGAGTTCGGTGAATTTTGTTCATTTTTAAATGGGACCATCTCGACCCAAGACCCAGCCTAGGTACCAAATTTCATTAAAATCGGCCGAGCGGTTTTTAAGTTATGTGCGTTGGTCGTTACAGACATACAGACAGACAGAAAGACATACAGACAGACAGACAGACGGCGCAACAAAACAGTTTCAAAATCATCTGAAACGCAAAGATATATAAAAATGTTTGAAATCGGAGCAACTTTTTTTTTCTCGAAAAAATTAGGATCACCATAGCTCACACTACTATAGTATAGTATATGCGTGAGCTAATAACGAAAAAAACGTTGTGCTTTCACCCTGGATTGAACTGGGGACCTTTAGATTTCCAGTCTAAGGCTCTCCCAATTGAACTATTTCGGTTCATGTTTATCACTTCTTATCAAACTTTAGCTTAATTATTATTAAACAAGGTACAAGTAGAGGTCTGTACAAGAAGCCACAGCAAATACCCTTAATAAATTATAAAGAATCATGTTTACACCTCAAATAATAATATAACTATGTAGCACTAGATACAAATAATAAAAAAAATAAAAAATAACGAAAAAAATGTTCTGTTTTCACCCTGGATTGAACTGGGGACCTTTAGATTTCCAGTCTAAGGCTCTCCCAATTGAACTATTTCAGTTCATGTTTATCACTTCTTATCAAACTTTGGCTTAATTATTATTAAACAAGGTACAAGTAGAGGTCTGTACAAGAATCCAAAGCAAAACCCTTAATGAATTATGAAGAATCATGTTTACACCCCAAATAATAATTTAACTATGTACCACTAAATACGAATAATAAAAATAATAAAAAATAACGAAAAAAAAGTTCTGCTTTTACCCTGGATTGAACTGGGGACCTTTAGATTTCCAGTCTAAGGCTCTCCCAATTGAACTATTTCGGTTCATGTTTATCACTTCTTATCAAACTTTGGTTTAATTATTATTAAATAGGGTACAAGTAGGTATACTCAAACCTAGGTACAATAAGAGCGCTATTTTAGGCTTCCACTTACGAACCCATGCTAGGTGTGTCCCATGGCGCGTCATTAGTTAACCAACCAATTTAAATTCCCTCAGGGGTTTCTTAGTTCTTCCTAGAGATCTGTAAAAGAAGCCACAGCAAAACCCTTAATAAATTATGAAGAATCATGATTACACCTCAAATAATAATATAACTATGTAGCACTAGATACAAATAATAAAAATAATAAAAAATGACGAAAAAGAAAGTTCTGTTTTCGCCCTGGATTGAACTGGGGACCTTTAGATTTCCAGTCTAAGGCTCTCCCAATTGAACTATTTCGGTTCATGTTTATCACTTCTTATCAAACTTTGGCTTAATTATTATTAAACAAGGTACAAGTAGAGGTCTGTACAAGAAGCCACAGCAAATACCCTTAATAAATTATAAAGAATCATGTTTACACCCTAAATAATACTTTAACTATTTAGCACAAGAAACGAATAATAAAAATAATAAAAATAAGGATAAAAAGTTTGGCTTTCACCCTGGATTGAACTGGGGACCTTTAGATTTCCAGTCTAAGGCTCTCCCAATTGAACTATTTCGGTTCATGTTTATCACTTCTCATCAAACTTTGGCCTAATTATTATTAAACAAGGTACAAGTAGAGGTCTGTACAAGAAGCCAAAGCAAAACCCTTAATGAATTATGAAGAATCATGTTTACACCCCAAATAATAATTTAACTATGTAGCACTAAATACGAATAATAAAAATAATAAAAAATAACGAAAAAAAAGTTCTGCTTTCACCCTGGATTGAACTGGGGACCTTTAGATTTCCAGTCTAAGGCTCTCCCAATTGAACTATTTCGGTTCATGTTTATCACTTCTTATCAAACTTTGGCTTAATTATTATTAAACAAGGTACAATAAGAGGTCTGTACAAGAAGCTATGGCAAAACCCCCAAACAATTATGAAGAACATGTAAACAAACCAGATATTTATTTATCTATGTAGCTCTAGATACGAATAATAAAAAAAAAATACTCTGCCAATATATGGGCCCCTAAGCTCACACTAGGTACTATAGTTATAGTTTACGTGTGAGCTAATATAACTAAAAACTGAAATATATTTTATTCAACTCCAGACTAAATTACCTTTTGTTTGATACCACACAAGCCATGTTTTGACTTAAACTCAAATTTTTAAAATTTACCCTTACCCTTAAAAAACACAAAAACTAAAATGTATTTTGTTAAACTCCGGACTCAATTACCTTTCGTTTGATATCACACACGTCATATTTTTACATAAACTCTAATTTTTAAAAATCTACCCCCACCCTTTTATTTGGTTTGTGTTCGGTGGATTTTGTTCATTTTTAAATGGGACCATCTCGACCCAAGACCCAGCCTAGGTACCAAATTTCATTAAAATCGGCCGAGCGGTTTTTGAGTTATGCGCGTTGGCCGTTACAGACATACAGACAGACAGACAGACAGACAGACAGACAGACAGACAGACAGACATACAGACAGACAGACAGACAGACAGACGGCGCAACAAAAAAGGTTCAAAATCATCTGAAACGCAAAGATACATAAAAATTTTTGAAATCGGAGCAACTTTTTTTTTCTCGAAAAAATTAGGATCACCATAACTCACACTACTATAGTATAGTATATGTGTGAGCTAATAACGAAAAAAAAGTTGTGCTTTCACCCTGGATTGAACTGGGGACCTTTAGATTTCCAGTCTAAGGCTCTCCCAATTGAACTATTTCGGTTCATGTTTATCACTTCTTATCAAACTTTGGCTTAATTATTATTAAACAAGGTACAAGTAGAGGTCTGTACAAGAAGCCACAGCAAATACCCTTAATATATTATAAAGAATCATGTTTACACCCTAAATAATACTTTAGTTATTTAGCACTAGAAACGAATAATAAAAATAATAAAAAATAAGGAAAAAAAAGTTTGGCTTTCACCCTGTATTGAACTGGGGACCTTTGGATTTCCAGTCTAAGGCTCTCCCAATTGAACTATTTCGGTTCATGTTTATCACTTCTTATCAAACTTTGGCTTAATTATTATTAAGCAAGGTACAAGTTGAGGTCTGTACAAAAAGCCAAAGCAAAACCCTTAATGAATTATGAAGAATCATGTTTACACCCCAAATAATATTTTAACTATGTAGCACTAAATACGAATAATAAAAATAATAAAAAATAACGAAAAAAAAGTTCTGCTTTCACCCTGGATTGAACTGGGGACCTTTAGATTTCCAGTCTAAGGCTCTCCCAATTGAACTATTTCGGTTCATGTTTATCACTTCTTATCAAACTTTGGCTTAATTATTATTAAATAGGGTACAGGTAGGTATACACAAACCTAGGTACAATAAGAGCGCTATTTTAGGCTTCCACTTACGGACACATGCTAGGTGTGTCCCATGGCGCGTCATTAGTTAGCCAACCAATTAACATTCCCTCAGGGGTTTCTTAGTTCTTCCTAGAGATCTGTACAAGAAGCAACAGCAAAACCCTTAATAAATTATGAAGAATCATGTTTTCACCTCAAATAATAATATAACTATGTAGCACTAGATACAAATAATAAAAAAAATAAACAATAACGAAAAAAAAAGTTCTGTTTTCACCCTGGATTGAACTGGGGACCTTTAGATTTCCAGTCTAAGGCTCTCCCAATTGAACTATTTCGGTTCATGTTTATCACTTCTTATCAAACTTTGGCTTAATTATTATTAAATAAGGTACAAGTAGAGGTCTGTACAAGAAGCTATAGCAAAACCCCCAAAGAATTATGAAGAACATGTATACAAACCAGATATTTATTTATCTATGTAGCTCTAGATACGAATAATAAAAATAATAAAAAATAACGAAAAAAAAGTTCTGCTTTCACCCTGGATTGAACTGGGGACCTTTAGATTTCCAGTCTAAGGCTCTCCCAATTGAACTATTTCGGCTCATGATTATCAGTTCCTATCAAACTTTGGCCTAATTAATATTAAATAGGGTACAAGTAGATATACTTAAACCTAGGTATAATAAGAGCGTTAATTTAGACTTCCAGTTACGGCCCCATGCTAGGTGTGTCCCATGGCGCGTTATTAGTTAGCCAACCAATTAACATTCCCTCAGGGGTTTCTTAGTTCTTCCTAGAGATCTGTACAAGAAGCCACAGCAAAACCCTTAATAAATTATGAAGAATCATGTTTACACCTCAAATAATAATATAACTATGTAGCACTAGATACAAATAATAAAAAATAACAAAAAAAAAGTTCTGTTTTCACCCTGGATTGAACTGGGGACCTTTAGATTTCCAGTCTAAGGCTCTCCCAATTGAACTATTTCGGTTCATGTTTATCACTTCTTATCAAACTTTAGCTTAATTATTATTAAACAAGGTACAAGTAGAGGTCTGTACAAGAAGCCAAAGCAAGACCCTTAATGAATTATGAAGAATCATGTTTACACCCCAAATAATAATATAACTATGTAGCACTAGATACAAATAATAAAAATAAAAAAAAATAACGAAAAAAAAAGTTCTGTTTTCACCCTGGATTGAACTGATGACCTTTCGATTTCCAGTCTAAGGCACTCCCAATTGAACTATTTCGGTTCATGTTTATCACTTTTTATCAAACTTTGGCTTAATTATTATTAAACAAAGTACAAGTAGAGGTCTGTACAAGAAGCCAAAGCAAAACCCTTAATGAATTATGAAGAATCATGTTTACACCCCAAATAATAATTTAACTATGTAGCACTAAATACGAATAATAAAAATAATAAAAAATAACGAAAAAAAACTTCTGCTTTCACCCTGGATTGAACTGGGGACCTTTAGATTTCCAGTCTAAGGCTCTCGCAATTGAACTATTTCGGTTCATGTTTATCACTTCTTATCAAACTTTGGCTTAATTATTATTAAACAAGGTACAAGTAGAGGTCTGTACAAGAAGCCACAGCAAATACCCTAAATAAATTATAAAGAATCATGTTTACACCCCAAATAATAATTTAACTATTTAGCACTAGAAACGAATAATAAAAATAATAAAAAATAACGAAAAAAAAAGTTTAGCTTTCACCCTGGATTGAACTGGGGACCTTTAGATTTCCAGTCTAAGGCTCTCCCAATTGAACTATTTCGGTTCATGTTTATCACTTCTTATCAAACTTTGGCTTAATTATTATTAAATAGAGTACAAGTAGGTATACTCAAACCTAGGTACAATAAGAGCGCTATTTTAGGCTTCCACTTACGGACCCATGCTAGGTGTGTCCCATGGCGCGTCATTAGTTAGCCAACCAATTAACATTCCCTCAGGGGTTTCTTAGTTCTTCCTAGAGATCTGTACAAGAAGCCACAGCAAAACCCTTAATAAATTATGAAGAATCAAGTTTACATCTCAAATAATAATATAACTATGTAGCACTAGATACAAATAATAAAAATAATAAAAAATAACGAAAAAAAAAGTTCTGTTTTCGCCCTGGATTGAACTGGGGACCTTTTGATTTCCAGTCTAAGGCTCTCCCAATTGAACTATTTCGGTTCATGTTTATCACTTCTTATCAAACTTTGACTTAATTATTATTAAACAAGGTACAAGTAGAGGTCTGTACAAGAAGCCACAGCAAATACCCTTAATAAATTATAAAGAATCATGTTTACACCCTAAATAATACTTTAACTATTTAGGACTAAATACGAATAATAAAAATAATAAAAAATAACGAAAAAAAAAGTTTGGCTTTCACCCTGGATTGAACTGGGGACCTTTAGATTTCCAGTCTAAGGCTCTCCCAATTGAACTATTTCGGTTCATGTTTATCACTTCTTATCAAACTTTGGCTTAATTATTATTAAACAAGGTACAAGTAGAGGTCTGTACAAGAAGCCACAGCAAATATACTTAATAAATTATAAAGAATCATGTTTACACCCCAAATAATAATTTAACTATTTAGCACTAGAAACGAATAATAAAAATAATAAAAAATAACGAAAAAAAAGTTCTGCTTTCACTCTGGATTGAACTGGGGACCTATAGATTTCCAGTCTAAGGCTCTCCCAATTGAACTATTTCGGTTCATGTTTATCACTTTTTATCAAACTTTGGCTTAATTATTATTAAACAAGGTACAAGTAGAAGTCTGTACAAGAAGCTATAGCAAAACCCCCAAAGAATTATGAAAAACATGTATACAAACCAGATATTTATTTATCTATGTAGCACTAGATACAAATAATAAAAATAATAAAAAATAACGAAAAAAAAAAAAGTTCTGTTTTCACCTTGGATTGAACTGGGGTCCTTTAGATTTCAAGTCTAAGGCTCTCCCAATTGAACTATTTCGGTTCATGTTTATCACTTTTTATCAAACTTTGGCTTAATTATTATTAAACAAGGTACAAGTAGAGGTCTGTACAAGAAGCTATAGCAAAACCCCCAAAGAATTATGAAAAACATGTATACAAACCAGATATTTATTTATCTATGTAGCACTAGATACAAATAATAAAAATAATAAAAAATAACGAAAAAAAAAAAGTTCTGTTTTCACCCTGGATTGAACTGGGGTCCTTTAGATTTCAAGTCTAAGGCTCTCCCAATTGAACTATTTCGGTTCATGTTTATCACTTCTTATCAAACGTTGGCTTAATTATTATTAAACAAGGTACAAGTAGAGGTCTGTACAAGAAGCCATAGCAAAACCCTTAATAAATTATGAAGAATCATGTTTACACCTCAAATAATAATATAACTATGTAGCACTAGATACAAATAATAAAAATAAAAAAAAATAACGAAAAAAAAGTTCTGTTTTCACCCTGGATTGAACTGGGGACCTATAGATTTCCAGTCTAATGCTCTCCCAATTGAACTATTTCGGTTCATGTTTATCACTTCTTATCAAACGTTGGCTTAATTATTATTAAACAAGGTACAAGTAGAGGTCTGTACAAGAAGCCATAGCAAAACCCTTAATAAATTATGAAGAATCATGTTTACACCTCAAATAATAATATAACTATGTAGCACTAGATACAAATAATAAAAATAAAAAAAAATAACGAAAAAAAAGTTCTGTTTTCACCCTGGATTGAACTGGGGACCTATAGATTTCCAGTCTAATGCTCTCCCAATTGAACTATTTCGGTTCATGTTTATCACTTCTTATCAAACTTTGGCTTAATTATTATTAAACAAGGTACAAGTAGAGGTCTGTACAAGAAGCCAAAGCAAAACCTTTATTGAATTATGAAGAATCATGTTTACACCCCAAATAATAAATTAACTATGTAGGACTAAATACGAATAATAAAAATAATAAAAAATAACGAAAAAAAAGTTCTGCTTTCACCCTGGATTGAACTGGGGACCTTTAGATTTCCAGTCAAAGGCTCTCCCAATTGAACTATTTCGCTTCATGTTTATCACTTCTTATCAAACTTTGGCTTAATTATTATTAAACAAGGTACAAGTAGAGATCTGTACAAGAAGCCAAAGCAAAACCCTTAATGAAATATGAAGAATCGTGTTTACACCCCAAATAATAATTTAACTATGTAGGACTAAATACGAATAATAAAAATAATAAAAATTAACGAAAAGAAAGTTCTGCTTTCACCCTGGATTGAATTAGGGACCTTTAGATTTCCAGTCTAAGGCTCTCCCAATTGAACTATTTCGGTTCATGTTTATCACTTCTTATCAAACTTTGGCTTAATTATTATTAAACAAGGTACAAGTAGAGATATGTACAAGAAGCCAAAGCAAAACCCTTAATGAAATATGAAGAATCATGTTTACACCCCAAATAATTATTTAACTATGTAGGACTAAATACGAATAATAAAAATAATAAAAATTAACGAAAAGAAAGTTCTGCTTTCACCCTGGATTGAATTAGGGACCTTTAGATTTCCAGTCTAAGGCTCTCCCAATTGAACTATTTCGGTTCATGTTTATCACTTCTTATCAAACTTTGGCTTAATCTTTATTAAACAAGGTACAAGTAGAGGTCTGTACAAGAAGCCACAGCAAATACCCTTAATAAATTATAAAGAATCATGTTTACATCCTAAATAATAATTTAACTATTTAGCACTAGAAACGAATAATTAAAATAATAAAAAATAACGAAAAAAAAAGTTTGGCTTTCACCCTGGATTGAACTGGGGACCTTTACATTTCCAGTCTAAGGCTCTCCCAATTGAACTATTTCGGCTCATGATTATCAGTTCCTATTAAACTTTGTCTTAATTATTATTAAATAGGGTACAAGTAGGTATACTTAAACCTAGGTATAATAAGAGCGTTAATTTAGACTTCCAGTTACGGCCTCATGCTAGGTGTGTCCCATGGCGCGTTATTAGTTAGCCAACCAATTAACATTCCCTCAGGGGTTCTTCCTAGAGATCTGTACAAGTAGCCACAGCAAATACCCTTAATAGATTATAAAGAATCATGTTTACACCCTAAATAATACTTTAACTATTTAGCACTAGAAACGAATAATAAAAATAATAAAAAATAAGGAAAAAAAAGTTTGGCTTTCACCCTGTATTGAACTGGGGACCTTTAGATTTCCAGTCTAAGGCTCTCCCAATTGAACTATTTCGGTTCATGTTTATCACTTCTTATCAAACTTTGGCTTAATTATTATTAAGCAAGGTACAAGTTGAGGTCTGTACAAGAAGCTAAAGCAAAACCCTTAATGAATTATGAAGAATCATGTTTACACCCCAAATAATAATTTAACTATGTAGCACCAAATACGAATAATAAAAATAATAAAAAATAACGAAAAAAAAGTTCTGCTTTCACCCTGGATTGAACTGGGGACCTTTAGATTTCCAGTCTAAGGCTCTCCCAATTGAACTATTTCGGTTCATGTTTATCACTTCTTATCAAACTGGCTTAATTATTTTTAAACAAGGTTCAAGTAGAGGTCTGTACAAGAAGCTATGACAAAACCCCCAAACAATTATGAAGAACATGTATACAAACCAGATATTTATTTATTTATGTAGCTCTAGATACGAATAATAAAAATAATAAAAAATAACGAAAAGAAAGTTGTGCTTTCACCCTGGATTGAACTGGGGACCTTTAGATTTCCAGTCTAAGGCTCTCCCAATTGAACTATTTCGGCTCATGATTATGAGTTCCTATTAAACTTTGACTTAATTATTATTAAATAGGGTACAAGTAGGTATACTCAAACCTAGGTATAATAAGAGCGTTAATTTAGGCTTCCGATTACGGCCCCATGCTAGGTGTGTCCCATAGCGCGTCATTAGTTAGCCAACCAATTAACATTCCCTCAGGGGTTTCTTAGTTCTTCCTAGAGATCTGTACAAGAAGCCACAGCAAAACCCTTAATAAATTATGAAGAATCATGTTTACACCTCAAATAATAATATAACTATGTAGCACTAGATACAAATAATAAAAATAACGAAAAAAATGTTCTGTTTTCACCCTGGATTGAACTAGGCACCTTTAGATTTCCAGTCTAAGGCTCTCCCAATTGAACTATTTCGGTTCATGTTTATCACTTTTTATCAAACTTTGGCTTAATTATTATTAAACAAGGTACAACTAGAGGTCTGTACAAGAAGCTACAGCAAATACCCTTAATGAATTATAAAGAATCACGTTTACACCACAAATAATAATTTAACTATTTAGCACTAGAAAGAATAATCAAAATAATAAAAAATAACGAAAAAAAAAAGTTCGGTTCTCACCCTGGATTGAACTGGGGACCTTTAGATTTCCAGTCTAAGGCTCTCCCAATTCAACTATTTCGGTTCATGTTTATCACTTCTTATCAAACTTTGGATTAATTATTATTAAACAAGGTACAAGTAGAGGTCTGTACAAGAAGCCACAGCAAAACCCTTAATGAATTATGAAGAATCATGTTTACACCCAAATAATAATTTAACTATTTAGCACTAAATACAAATAATAAAAATAATAAAAAATAACAAAAAAAAAGTTCTGCTTTCACCCTGGATTGAACTGGGGACCTTTAGATTTCCAGTCTAAGGCTCTCCCAATTGAACTATTTCGGTTCATGTTTATCACTTCTTATGAAACTTTGGCTTAATTATTATTAAACAAGGTACATACAAGTAGAGGTCTGTACAAGAAGCCAAAGCAAAACCCTTAATCAATTATGAAGAATCATGTTTACACCCCAAATAATAATTTAACTATGTAGCACTAAATACGAATAATAAAAATAATAAAAAATAACAAAAAAAAAGTTCTGCTTTCACCCTGGATTGAACTGGGGACCTTTAGATTTCCAGTCTAAGGCTCACCCAATTAAAGTATTTCAGCTCATGAATAGACACTTATTGGAATAAAACCTGACCTTATTTAAACATCGACCACACATCGAAACAGATTTGCATATAAAAAGCAGCTGCTCTGCTTCAAAATTTAGCCTTTGTGCATTTAAAAACCGGATTTATTAGTGTCGGTATTTATCAAATGAAAGTTAGCGCCTTTATTATTAAATTGGGCTTTGGAATGTCAGGTTTTATTCCAATAAGTCCCTATTATCAGTATCTATTAAACTTTGGCTTCAATAGTATTAAACAAGGTATGAGTAGGTATACTCGAACCTAGGTATAATAAGACCGTTAATTTAGGCTTCCAGTTACGGCCCCCTAGCATGGCGCGTTATTAGTTAGCCAACCAATTAACATTGGGAGTTTCGTCAGGGGCTTCTTAGTTCTTCCTAGAGGTTTGTACAAGTTAGTTAGCCAACCAATTAACATTGGGAGTTTCGTCAGGGGCTTTTTAGTTCTTTCTAGAGGTTTGTACAAGAAGCCACAGGAAAACCCTTAATGAATTCTGAAGAATCATGTTTACACCCCAAATAATAAATTAACTATGTAGCACCAGATACAAATAATAAAAATAACGAAAAAAAAAGTTCTGCTTTCACCCTGGATTGAAATGGGGACCTTGATTTGATTCATTCCACATCTAAATATTTGAACCCCGGTTCCATCAACACTC
Organism: Aspidapion aeneum; assembly: GCA_963576565.1. NCBI lineage: Eukaryota > Metazoa > Arthropoda > Insecta > Coleoptera > Brentidae > Aspidapion > Aspidapion aeneum. The sequence goes on from OY755048.1 coordinate 46,268,906, forward strand.
CATAACTCATCTGTATGCAAGTGAGAATATTTCAACACAGCTGCATAGTAAAGAAATCCAAACAAGGCTTTTATCTCATCTAAATCGGAATATTTAGCATCTCTCTAACGTGCGTGATTATATTTCAGTATAAATATTTGTATAAGAGACAACTGTTTGTTTGTGTGTGTGTTTAAAAAAGCATTGCCAGGCTTTCAATGGCGTATCAGCTTCTCTTGCTGCACCTATTGTACCTGGAAGGTGGCTCACAATATTTTCCTTTCTAGTGCGAACAGATTGAGTCGGTTCTGAAAGCTTCCAGTTAGTTTCGTCTTTGCCCTTACAACTTCGTCGGTAAATCAGTGGAAGATCGTCGTCGGAACCAGAAGCATCACTTATATCGTTCACCTCATCGTCAGCATTACTTTGCTCAGTGTCAGTATCTCTTTCACGATCATCTCTAATCTCCTCCTCCGGATCCACATTACTACCCCAGTCACTCTCGTCCTCTCCCAGTTCTTCCTCAATAGTTGAACCATAAAAATTTCGAGTGGGGAATGTTTTTCTAACTCTAAAGCGTAGTGAAAGCCCCAGCCTATGTTCGTCTCTTGTTTCTTGTGTCCTTTTCTGTCTATCTAACGCCTGATCCACAGCACGGATCACCTAGGTGATCCGTGTCCACAGTTTCAATTCTTGTCGCTATTTTCTATTTTCCTCTTTCTCTAATAGAAAGAGATAAAGATATAATCTCCATCTTTGTCTATTATAGAAAGAGGTGTGAACGGCAAGACGTCAAACAGTTGGCCAGCCCTAAACTCTAACACACAGGTTTTTGCCACCCTAAACAAAGCTTTAGGAACGTGGTACAATATATATTTATAAATAAGACATAACACACACAAAATTTTTGCTTCGGTTCAGTCAGTTTTTGAGTGCGTTCAAGTAGGCAACCCGGGCGCCCCGAAGTCCATTTTTCCGTTCGAGTTGATGCTCGGAACACGCCCTTTTGCGTTCAAGATGCCACCGAGCGAACCCTCGGGGCTCGCTCGATATGACTCGAGCTTGAGAATGGAGAAAAGCGGGCATATTGTCGTCACTTATTTTATCCGCAGGCTTAAAACCTAATTTTTGCTCCTAAACGGATTAAAAAATAGATTTTATCCCCGATAAAAGAAATCAACAACTATTTACGTTTGGGGGGTAAACTCAGATGGAAGGTAAGTCAACAAAAGGTCGAACCAGTCTTCTTTAATGATTACTCTCGCAAGCGAATGTTATGACTAGGGAACTACAATTAATTCTACTTGCGTAAGTAAATCCGAAAACTGGTTTCTCTCCTCAACCAGTTTTTTTATATTTTAAAGGTTTTTATTTCTAGCAAGCGATAAATGTTGTACATGTTGGATGAAAAATAATTAAAGCTAACCTAACCTTGTCTGTGTACCCTGAACTAATTATATTAAATACTACTTAATTAATAAACTTGGAGGAGCACTTTCGGCTCCCATCACATGAAACTTTCACAAACTCGGTACTACGCCCTGCCAAACACCCCCTTCGAGTGTCGCCTTTGGCCACTCCTTTTGGACTGTCCTCTGTTAATTTAGGCTTCCAGTTACGGCCCCATGCTAGGTGTGTCGCATGGCGCGTCATTAATTAGCCAACCAATTAACATTGGAAGTTCCCTCAGGGGCTTCTTAGTTCTTCCTAGAGGTCTGTACAAGAAGCCACAGCAAATCCCTTAATGAATTATGAAGAATCATATTTACACCCCAAATAAAAATTTAACTATAACCTTTAGATTTCCAGTCTAAGGCTCTCCCAATTGAACTATTTCGGCTCATGATTATCAGTTCCCATCAAACTTTGGCTTAATTATTCTTAAACAAGGTACAAGTAGGTATACTTAAACCTAGGTTTAATAAGAGCGTTAATTTAGGCTTTCAGTTACGGCCCCATGCTAGGTGTGTCCCATGGCGCGTCATTAGTTAGTTAACCAATTAACATTGGAAATTCCCTCAGGGGCTTCTTAGTTCTTCCTAGAGGTCTGAACAAGAAGCCACAGCAAATCCCTTAATGAATTATGAAGAATCATATTTACAGCCAAAATAAAAATTTAACTATTTAGCACTAGATACGAATAATAAAAATATTAAAAAATAACGAAAAAAAAGTTCTGTTTTCACCCTGTATTGAATATGAAGATTTCCAGTCTAAGTCTCTCCCAATTGAACTATTTCGGTTCATGTTTATAAATTCTGATCAAACTTTGGCTTAATTATTATTAAACAAGGTACAAGTAGAGGTCAGTACAAGAAGCCACAACAAAACCCTTAATGAATTATGAAGAATCGTGTTTACACCCCAAATAATAATTTAACTATGTAGCATTAGATTCTGCTTTCACCCTGGAGTGAACTGGGGACCTTAAGATTTCCAGTCTAAGGCTCTCCCAATTAAAGTATTTCAGCTCATGATTATCAGTTTCTATTAAACTTTGGCTTCATTAGTATTAAACAACCTAGGTTTATTAAGACCGTTAATTTAGGCTTCCAGTTACGGCCCCCTAGTATGGCGCGTTATTAGTTAGCCAACCAATTAACATTGGGAGTTTCGTCAGGGGCTTCTTAGTTCTTTCTGGAGGTTTGTACAAGTTAGTTAGCCAACCAATTAACATTCCCTCAGGGGTTTCTTAGTTCTTCCTAGAGACCTGTACAAGAAGCCACCGGAAAACCCTTAATGAATTCTGAAGAATCATGTTTACACACCAAATAATAAACTAACTATGTAGCACCAGATACGAATAATAAAAATAACGAAATAAAAAGTTCTGCTTTCACCCAGGATTGAAATGGGGACGTTTAGATTTCCAGTCTAAGGCTCTGCCAATTGAACAATTTCGGCCATGATTATCAGTTTCTATTAATCTTTGGCTTAATTTGTATTTTACAAGGTACGAGTAGATATACTCGAACCTGGGTATAATAAGACCGTTAATTCAGGGTTCCAGTTACGGCCCCCTACCATGGTGCGTTATTAGTTAGCCAACCAATTAACATTGTGACTTATGTCAGGGGCTTCTTTGTTCTTCCTAGAGGTTTGTACAAGAAGCCACAGCAAAACCTCCAATGAATTATGAAGAACATGTTTACAAATCAGATAATTATTTATCTATGTAGCTCTAGATACGAATAATAAAAATAATAAAAAATAACCAAAAAAAAAAAAGTTCTGCTTTCACCCTGGATTGAACTGGGGACCTTTAGATTTCCAGTCTAAGGCTCTCCCAATTGAACTATTTCGGCTCATGATTATCAGTTCCCATCAAATTTTAGCTTAATTATTATTAAACAGGATACAAGTAGGTATACTCAAACCTAGGTTTAATAAGAGCGTTAATTTAGGCTTCCAGTTACGGCCCCATGCTAGGTGTGTCGCATGGCGCGTCATTAATTAGCCAACCAATTAACATTGGAAGTTCCCTCTGGGGCTTCTTAGTTCTTCCTAGAGGTCTGTACAAGAAGCCACAGCAAATCCCTTATAGAATCATGTTTACACCCCAAATAATAATTTAACTATTTAGCACTAGATTCTAAAAATTAAAAAAAAGTTCTGCTTTCACCCTATTTACGTTTGGGGGGTAAACTCAGATGGAAGGGAAGTCAACAAAAGGTCGGACCAGTCTTCTTTAAGCTAACCTAACCTTGTCTGTGTAACCTGAACTAATTTTATTAAATATTTCTTAATTAATAAACTTGGAGGGAGCACTTTCGGCTCCCATCACATGAAACTACTACGCCCCCCCCCCCCCCCTGGGTGCGCCCATGCAACCAATATAAAGTAATATGCTCTGTTTAAGGTTGAATATGAAAAGGCATGAATTGTTGTCATTTCGTGATCTGTCCATGAAAAAAAAATTACAGAAAAAATTACAAACTTTGCTGTTCACATTTTTTTTAACCTAAAATTTTCAGTCTATTCTTACAATATTACCTAAAGCTTGGTAATAATTTAAATGATTTCCAAAAGAAACTGTTTTAAAAATATGTTTGCTTATCAAAAAAAAATTAGTTTTACAAAGAAGTCTTTGAAATTTTCGTATATTCTACATTTATCTGTCTACTTCATAGCCACGTGACCTATGTCCTGTTAAATTATTACCAAGATGTACAGACAGGGACTAATTAAATGGCCGCTACCAAGTTGGGATGAGAATTTCGGACTTTTTATTTAGTCCTTTTAATTTAAAACCATGAATGAATCCATTTGGCTACTATACTAAACTATACAGCCTAAAAATATTAGTGATTTTGCATTTATCAATGAAAGTTGAAGGCTCTGCGATCAAGAATAGGCTACTCGGTGATACCTATTATGTTCTTCTTTATTTGTTTCACACAGTTAAATATTCAGTGATCAGTCTGAGACAATTTACGTAATTTCGAACGTTTCACTTTGCGCTCAAGAATCACCCTTCTTTGTAAGTTTGGGATTTTTTCTTTATTTGTTTCATGCAGGTAAATCTTTAGTGAGAATATGAGGGGTGCATTTTTACGTAATTTCGAACGTTGCCCGCTTATTTTTTCATTCGTTTGATCATGGCTGGATCTGGCTGGGTATACAGAGCGGGGCAACCGGCCTACAGGACGCATCTAAACATGTTTGGTCTGCAGGCTGCCTGCACTTAAATTGAGACCATATTGAAAGGAACGTTAAATTAAATTTTTATTTGCTATTATTAAGAACACCGGCGCATACAAAGGGAGGTAATAGAGTACTTAATCTTCCCAAGTTTGGTAAATTGCAAAGAAACCAAGTAATAGTTTATCGGATAAGTGCATCTTTCCAACTAAAAAAGCAAAAAATGCTGCGGTCTTATTACCAAAATTAGTATTCAGTAATGATATCTTCTGAAAATTATACACGATTTACCCTCAGATGCACTTAAACGCAATTTTGGGTTTAATCGCGATTAAGTCCTTGTTCCTCACATACAACACAACAAAGAGGGAGAATGGATTAGCTAAGCCTTGTTACGGTGTATCTGAAGGTTAACAGCAAATTTGTGCGAGAAGATCGTGTTTAATATTTGTCTTGTTTCAAATACGTTTAACTGAGCAATAGCGCATCCAGGAATACGTTTTGGGGGAGGCTCAAAACCCGAAAATGCCGTATCTTATGCTATTTTCATTAAACATGTAAAAAATATCCAAAAAATCCGAAGGTTTTGAAGGGGGCCCGGGCCCCGAGTGTCCCACCTTAGGTGCGCCATGACTGAGAGAGATGGTTTGGATAAGGCATATAAAAGTTTGAGTTTTTTATGTTGGTGTCAAAGGTGTAAGTGGTAGCTGTTTCCTTTTAAATACATACTAAACACTTAAAAAGACAGGAAAAATATATTATTTTTATATTGTTCTAGTGCGTTTTGGGATGACGAACAAAACGTTTAAACACAAAATGACGAAAGTACAAAATGACGAAGTTATTAAAAAAAACCTGTTCTGGTTAGGTTATTATAATTAAAAAAAAATAACCTGACCAGATCAGGTTAATTTTATTGTATAATATTAATAGGTTTTAAACCTGACCTGGTTTCGTTAGTAAACAAAAAGTACTAACATGTTCTGGTTAGGTTATTACACAAAATCTAACCTGTCCAGATCGTGTTAGGTTGGGTTTTATCTTTTATTTTGCATTTCGACATTTTGTCTTTTCGGTGTTTTGTAATTTCGATTTTTTGTGTTTTCGACACTTTGAACTGTTGATATTTTGTGTTTCGATGCTTTGTTCGCAACGCTTAAAATTTTTAAACTATAAAACAAAAAAATATTTTTTCCTCGAATTCACTTTTGCCCGACCCCAGTTTTATCTGTAAAAAAGTCATAATTTAGTTTTATTTTAGAGCTCCACCAACTTTAAGGGCCTTGATAAGATAGGCCACTGCTTGGGAACAAATGGGTTAAAGAGGTTACTCAGTAGCGCACCGACCAATATGCCTGAGGGGTGGCGAGACCCCATGATGTCGGATTTTATGGAATTTAAGTTTTTTGCTCATGTAATATGTGGCAAAAAAATCTTAACGTTGGGGAAGGGGCCGGGCCGCCCCCCCTCTGGTTCGTCCATAACTCCCTATTCTTTGTTAAAATGGCCACTAATGAAACATAATTACCTTGGAACTATATCACCGATTTTAAAATCTTTATTAATTAAATTAATTGCCGCTTATCCTACTAAAATCGGTAGTATAGTTCGAACATTATAACAAAAATTGTATTCGATATTTAACAATATTGTACTTAACAAATTTGCAAAAAGTAATAATTAAATATTATTTTTGGGCAACCCCAATTTTCGGGGTCTAGATCCGTCACTGATTATATTTGAGGGCACGGTAGTCCTTCGCCAAGGTCACGCTGCCTCTTGAAAGTACAGAAGAGCTCGGACAATGAATACACATAGTTGTGTATTCATTGTATATATAGGTATTAAAAGTGATGTATTGCAAACCAAGAATGTATCCGTCTGAACAACTATTTCAAGGTACTAAGAAGCTTAAAATTAGCTTTTTGTATATAGAGCTGCATTATTCTTCCTTAAAATTAAATTTTTCCGCCATTCTATGACACACACTATAGTCACTAGGGCGGTTACCAGTTCAGAACGTTATGTTCCTCTCCAAAACTTCAGCGCAACAAAAGTGCCTCGCCAAGTTCGCCGCCGTAACCATCTTTTCTTGAAACATTTCAGCCGATATTTGACCTACCTAAAACTCTACTTCGGAATGAGCTACGAATCTCAAACTTTGCAAAGTCGTAGATCTCCATGAAGTTAACAACCCCTCCAAATTTCATGGAATTCCATAAAGTAGTAAAGTTGTTACGAAATTTCAAAAAACGTCGAAATTGCCACTCACTCACTCACTCACTCATGTATAGATCATCAATATTCTACTGTACTTCCAGACATGCTACAAAGCTGAAATTTGGCAGACTGGTAGAAATTGTGACCAAACCCCTGGAAAAAATCAAAAAACCCCAAAATTTTAATTTACTCCCCTCCCCTATACATTTAAAGTTATGTAAAAGTAGCATCGCCCACTTCCAGAAATGCTAGAGAGTTGAGCTTTGGCAGACTGATAGGAACTATGATAAAACTATAGGAAAAAATCAAAAAACCCCAAAATTTTAATTTACTTCCCTCCCTTATAAATGTAAAGTTAAGTAAAAGCAACATCGCCTACTTCCAGACATTCTAGAGAGCTGAGCTTTGGAAGACCGATAGTAACTATGATAAAGTTATAGAAAAAAATTAAAACACCCCAAAATTCTAATTTACTTCCTTCCCCTATAAATGTAAAGTTACGTAAAACTAACACTGCCCCCTTTCAGAAACGCTAGAGAGCTGAACTATTTAAGACTGCAAGACAATATGATAAAACTATATGAAAAAATTTAAAAACACCAACATTTTAATTTACTTCCCTCTCCTATAAATGTAAATTTATATAAAACTAACATTGCCCACTTCCAGAAACGCTAGAGAGCTGAGCATTGGAATGCTGATAGAAATTATGATAAAACCATGGGAAAAAATTTAAAAAGTCCAATATTTTCATTAACTCTCCTCCCCTATAAATGTAAAGTTATGCAAAAGTAACATTACCCACTTCCAGAAACGCTAGAGAGCATTGGCAGACTGATAGGAACTATGATAAAACTATAGGACAAAATTTAAAAACACGACAATTTTAATTTATTTCCCTTTCCTATACATGTAAAGTTATGTAAAAGTAACATTATGCACTTTCAGAAACGCTAGAGGGCTCAGCTTTGAAAGGCTGATAGGAACTAACTAGTAAGGCATTGCAAAAGTTTTAAACAATATTCCGCATATTTTACTACTTTAAAAATTAAGTATTATCCAATTCCTTTAAAAAAGAAGTGAAATCATAACAAAAACATTTCATGTAAAAAAAAGCCAAGTACGCGAAAATGGCATTCCATAAAAAGAATTAAGATAAAAGTAAAGCCAAGTTCTCCAATACAAATTTCAAAATGAAAGGTTCTTACTAGTTTGGAAATATTTTTCTAAACTTGGCTATTACGGCTTTAAATGACTCTTAGGCACAGTGCTAAATTGAACATAAAGAAGTTTGGCTGTAATAGCAAAGTTTAAAAAAAACATTTCCAAACTAGTAAGAACCTTTCATTTTGAAATTTGTATTGGAGAACTTGGCTTTACTTTTATCTCAATTCTTTTTACGGAATGTCATTTTCGCGTACTTGCCTTTTTTTACATGAAATGTTTTTGTTATGATAAATTATATTGGACACCAAAACTCTATAAACAAAAACAGTCACATTCGCAAAAATTTGAGATCAAGTCATTCATAAGAGAAAACTTTGTAGTACTTTGTGAAAACATATCATGGTTATAAATACATAATACTTTATAATGATATATTGAAGTTACTTTATCGTAGCTAAATAAGTGTATAATTTTAAATTTATTTTTGTGGCATTCTAAGGAGGCACACACATATCAAACTGATACATGCGGCCTCCAGTTCTTCTTCTTTTTTTTAGTATTTCTTTTATTACTAGAAATTTTTTAGGTATTCTATTGCTATTATATTTTTTTTATACTATTTTTCTTTTTGAACTAAATAAATAATTAAATAATAAATAATTTCAGCCGATATTTGACCTATCTAAAACTCTACTTCGGAATGAGCTACGAATCTCAAACTTTGCACCGTCGTAGACCTTCATGGAATTAACAACCCCTTCAAGTTTTTTGGACTTCATAAAGTAGTCAAGTAGTTACGAAATTTCAAAAAACGTCGAAATTGCCACTCACTCACTCACTCATGTATAGATAATCAAAATTCTACTGTACTTCCAGACATGCTACAAAGCTGAAATTTGGAAGACTGAGAAATTATGACCAAACCCCTGGAAAGAATCAAAAACTCTAAAATTCTAATTTACTTCCCTCCCCTATAAATGTAAAGTTATGTAAATGTAACATTGCCCACTTCCAGAAACGCTAGAGAGCTGAGCTTTTTAAGACTGAAGGACACTATGTTAAAACACAAGAAAAAAATTTAAAAACACCAACATTTTAATATACTTCCCTCTCCTATAAATGTAAATTTATATAAAGGTAACATTGCCCACTTCCAGAAACGTTACAGAGCTGGGCTTTGGAAGACTGATAGAAATTATGATGAAACCATGGTAAAAAATTTAAAAACCCCAAAATTTTCATTTACTCTCCTCCCCTATAAAAGTAAAGTTATGATTATGTTCTTTTACAATATATTTAAAGGAAAAGAGGTGTTGAAGTCAACCGATTAAGGAAAAATGTTTTACCGGCAAATCCAATCACCACTAAATATATTCAAAAACCGTAGCAAATTAACACCTTCCCATGGTATGAATGCTCACCCTTAAGATCGAAAATCCAAAAAAAAAACTATTTTTACATAACAAAAAGGAAGTTACACGGGCAGTTAATTTTGAAATATTTAATATGGAGTGATTTGAATAATTATAATTGGCGTTGCGAGTCCGACACCCTGAAGTTTAAGATTGATAGTAACCAAGTTTTTTGTCAAATAAACTGCTCAAAAATTGAATTGAACCACTCCATTTGTTTGGACATATTTAAAGTAAATTTATTCCTAAACGAAACGGTGAATTTCCCCCCAATTTATCCTGTTTTAATGTTTGGTTTCCAAAAGCGAAAGTTTGTACGGCTTCCATTTCCCGTACAATTTTTTTTTTAAAGTTTAATAACACAAAATGAAAGTCAGCTAAATCCTAAAAATAGTTATTTCTCAGTTTTTTAAATTTCTCTTTAGTTTCCGAGATATGATTTTTTTTCCATAAAATTGTACTTTTTCTGATTTTTAGTTTGACGTTTCTACCCGTTTTAACCCATAACCACCAAATTTGCTATGAGGCAACCCAAATGTTATATATATATATAGAGATCATTGCCCAAATATTGGCCTTTTCGAACCTTGTACGCCATTGTACCCTTAATGACCACTGAGCACAATCATAGGCGTGCACAAATTATTTTTCATAAATTCTCTTTTTTACAAGCTTTTATTTAACTTCACCTGTATGTATGTATGTATGTATGTAATCAAATCTTGCAACTCATTTTTGAAGAACTTCCAAACATCCGATTGACTTCAAATTTTGCAAAGCGTCTTAGTTCCGACGACAATACAATAATATGGTTTCATCGGGTACCTACCTCCCCCCTAACGTGTGGGGTGGAGAGGGGGTAAAACTTTAGTTTGTCCGATTTCAACCAAAATTGGTATCTGGGGGTTTTTGAGGATGAGAATTACGAATTATTGATCAGATTACAAAAATTCAATATGGCGGATTCAAAATGGACGATTTAATGTCAAGTGTTTCTGATTACTTTCAACTGACTTCCACGTATCCGATTGACTTCAAATTTCGCATACCGTTATAATTCCGATGACAATCCAATAATGTGGTATCACTGACTGCCTACCTCACCCCTAACCTGGAGGGCGGAGAGGGGGTACAATTTTAGTTTGTTGGATTTCCACCAAAATTGGTATCTGGGGGTTTTTGAGGATGATGATTACGAATTTTTGATCAGATTACAAAAATTCAATATGGCGGATTCAAAATGGACGATTTAATGTCAAGTTTTTCTGATTACTTTCAACTGACTTCCACGTATCCGATTGACTTCAAATTTGGCATACTTGGTATAGTTCCGATGTCAATCCAATAATATGGTATCACTGACTGCCTAACTGCCTCCCAACGTAGAGGGCCGAGAGGGGGTAAAATTTTAGTTGAGAATTACGAATTTTTGATCAGATTACAAAAATTCAATATGGCGGATTCAAAATGGACGATTTAATAACGAGTTTTTCTGATTACTTTCAACTGACACAAATTGTCAACGATATAATAATAAAAAATATATTTGAACAAGAAACATTTAAGATTTTGAGACAAAATATAAATAAAAAGCTTGAAAACGATTGTAGATTGACAATCGAAACGTAGCATATTCAAATTCAATTAAAAGATAAGTGGTTTAGTTTTTACTAGGCAACTATTTATTTTTATAGAAAGCCACTGACAAATTAGTGATTTTTATTTTTCTAGGAGAAACGCAGTGGTTTTTTATAATTTTTTAAAGTAATTTTTCCTTACTAGTGGCGTAATACCCAGAAAAAGTTGTGTTTGTAAAATGAATCCGCCACAAACATATAGATTTTATTTACTAAAATATATTTCTTAATTTTTGTGTTATCGTGCCCCAGACCATCGACGCGACGCGTCGCTATCAAAAATTTTGGTAATTAGGTTACATTATTTTGATGAAAAATAAAAAAAAAGTTTTTTTGACGATCCTAGCCTTCCTACCTATGGATGGCTAAAAAATAAGTCAACGCAGCATAATTTTTTAGTCAAATTTATATTTGTCAGGCAAAAACTATCCTTGACTAACTATTTTTCAACAACTGCTCTAATCCTGGATTAATTTCGCAGTCAAGTCAATTAATATTCTTTAAAACACAACTGTTTATTTATTAATAAAGTTATTTGGCGTTATTAAGAAGTACGGGCTTTTTTAGAAATTGAACAAAAATAGTCTATAAAATACGCTTAAGATTTTATTTTTTTTAGAAAATAGAATGCTTAACCAAACTGTAGTTTAAGCATGTTTTCAGCTGTTATAAGCAAAAATCTTCAGAGTCAATTCTGCCATAAATATTTTATTATTTATTAGTCCTAAAAATGTCGGGGGGATTGATACCCTTAATCCCCCCTAGGTAAGGCACTGCGGTGGACTGAGTCAAAATCAAGATCAAGTTCAGTTAGTTTGCAAATATTTTTTGTATGTGTATTTTTCCATAAACCTAATTCTTCTCATTTCAGGACAAATAAAAATAATAATTAATAATGCTGTTACTTATTCGTGATTAAATTTTCACTAACTCTGCTGCATGTTTTCAAACCGCCCACCCTCGTTTCAGACATAAAACTTATACAGTGAAACCTCCTATAGGCGGACACTCACGGTTTCGTGAATTTTGTCCGCCTATTGGAGGTGTCCGCTTATGAGAGAGAACTGCGAAATTTTTATATATATTTATTAACAATTTCCACTGCTTGAATTTTTCCGATATTAAATTTTTCAGCGATCTTTCGAGCTGATAGATGTTCCTTCTCCGAAACGTTAACAACTTCCATTTTTTCACGTAAACTAAGGAATTTTTTACTAGGCGCCATTTCAAAGACATCTATTTCTACTCAACTGAACAATAAAAAAAAACAGCAGTCCCGCTAAATAAAATATGTTGTAAATACGACAGAAGTATTTGTTCCCCGGCTGCAGAATGCGTTGTTGCCCATGTCGTGCAGCGGTCTGTCCCGCTGTTAGAGGTTCGCGTCCGGATAAGGGAGGTTTCAAAATTTTTTAACCAAAAAACATGTCCGCGTCCGGTTATTAGAGTGTCCGGTTATAGGAGTGAATTTTACATGCAAAGAAATAAGGAATAGCTTGGTTCCAAAAAATTTGTCCACCTAAAGGAAGTGTCCGCTTAATAGAGATGTCCGCAAGGAGAGGTTTCACTGTACTTTTTAGTTCTGATAAAAAAAATACCATATGCATTAACCCGAAAACACACACAGAAAAGTTACTTTTTAATTTTTTTTTAAATTCCAACTTTTGATTCTAATATGGCGGCCCTAGTAGCTCCTTTGTGGCACGGTATCAAACAGACAAATTTTAGTGCATTTTATCTGTGTATTGTTGCACTGAACTTGAGAGCTCAAACTTATTAAAAACGTACAAAAATGGTTTTTGCTGCCTCCTTGACCCCTGAAACCAAACCGCCTTCGTCCCTCCCCCGGACATCACGGATCCGCCAATAACTTGCTATCTTCATTCCAACCTTCGCTTTTATTATTATGATATCAGAACACTCAAAAAATTATTTTATGCTTTTTAGTCCATTTTAGAAAAGCTTGTTTTCAAAAAGTATTTTTTTCTAAATTTATTTTTTAATTTTTAGATTTGTCCAAGTTTATGTCTATAGGTTTCCTCCTAGACAGGTTTCATTAACAGTACTAGCGACGCCCATCTTACCGACTTTTGAAATAGAAAAACACTGTGTGATCGTTGAGATCGTTCCCTAAAACTGTTCGTTATTATTATGATCATTATACGCAAGGATTAATTAATTTTGGTCGAAATTGAACAAACTAAAGCCATACCTCTTCTACGCCCCTCCCCCCCGCCTTTTTAGTGGGAGAGCATGTGAATTTTGAAATCAATCAGATACCTACGTGGAAGTCAGTTGAAAGTAATCAGAAAAACTCGTCATTAAATCGTCCATTTTGAATCCGCCATATTGAATTTTTGTAATTTGATCAAAAATTTGTAATCCTTATCTTCAAAAACCCCCAGATACCAATTTTGGTGAAAATCCAACAAACTAAAATTTTACCCCCTCTCCGCCCTCCACGTTAGGGGGGAGGTAGGCAGTCAGTGATACCACATTATTGGATTGTCATCGGAACTATAACGGTATGCGAAATTTCAAGTCAATCGGATATGTGTCAGTCAGTTGAAAGTAATCAGAAAAACTTAACATTAAATCGTCCATTTTGATTCCGCCATATCGAATTTTTGTAATGTGAGCAAAAATTCGTAATCGTCATCCTTAAAAACCCCCAGATACTAATTTTGGTGGAAATCCAACAAACTAAAATTTTACCCCCTCTCCGCCCTGCAGGTTATGGGTGAGGTAGGCAGTCAGTGATACCACATTATTGGATTGTCATCGGAACTATAACGGTATGCGAAATTTGAAGTCAATCGGATATGTGGAAGTCAGTTGAAAGTAATCAGAAAAACTTGACATTAAATCGTCCATTTTGAATCCGCCATATTGAATTTTGGTAATCTGATCAAAAATTCGTAATTCTCATCCTCAAAAACCCCCAGATACCAATTTTGGTTGAAATCGGACCAACTAAAGTTTTACCCCCTCTCCACCCCCCACATTAGGGGGGAGGTAAGTACCCGATGAAACCGTATTATTATATTGTCATCGGAACTAAGACGCTATGCGAAATTTGAAGTCAATGGGAGGTTTGGAAGTTTTTTAAAAATGAGTTGCAAGATTTGATTACATCCATACATACATACATACAGGTGAAGTTAAATAAAAGCTTGTAAGTAATAATAAAATACGAAATATTTCTTTGCACAATTGAAAATTCTGTAGGTATTGCCAGACGCGACAATCATCATTCTTTGGCTAAAAAGGCCTATCTGCAAAAAAGTACTTTTAAAATTAATATGCAATTTATTCCAAAAATGTAAATGTCTAGAATTAATAACTTTTTGATTAGAATTTGATAGAATTGCGCTAGAGTTCCTCTAAGGGCATTATTATTTATTTAAATTAATATTTTTTTAAATATACCATTAAATTTTTTAAATAAACTCGTTTTCTTAAAATTTGCACCTAGGCCCTTATTTAATTTAATTTAAGCATTAACTCAGGGCTATTCAATGTATTTCGTTTGGCTTGCAGTCAAATATTGCTGGGTTGGGTAATATCAAAATTCTATTAAATTCGGATTCTCATCTTAGCTCTTCTGAAAACGGCAGCGGCCATTTAATTAGTCCCCAAGTGTACAACACTTAGCCAAGAAATATACAGTCACATCTGTACTTTTAACGTTAAATTATTGTTTAATTTATTAAATCTAAATCTACCCTGTTAAATAATTACAAACATGTACAAAAGCTGGCAATGGACATACATAACTTTTTGACATTAAGCTCTAGTTTAATTCACTTTTAACAATTTACTCTATTTATTTATTTATTTTAATTATACTCCGCGGTTCTGTAAAAAAAAATCTTTCCTAATTCCTAAATTATTCCCTAAGTTCTTCGTTCGACTATTTAACTCAACTTTAAATATCATATAACTCTGAACAATTTTTTTTGTTAAACTTTCTTTAGCTGCTTTGTCAGTATTTCATCTTGTAATCATTCTTACATCTTATAACCTCTTGTATTCATTTTAACATATTGTTACGGGTTCACAACGACAAATTAAAACTCGCAATTGTTGAAAACGATACGTCAATTTATTTCGACAAATTACGTACAAAAACACGCACTTAAACTTAGTAATAACTTGCTAATAATTCACTACTATAATCGGTCTATTAACTTCGTGTTAATCTCACGACCACTACAGCACGCTATCTGTGACTGACTGCCTGGTGCGCGACCCCGGCCCTATATATAGGATCGTCCATCTCTCTCGAACTTTCCGGCAGCCTTCGACGTCCGGAAAGTTCCCGCACTACCGCGACCGCAAGCCACAGACAACGCAACTAAAACCTAGACTAAGAATACAACCTTAAGATAAATCGACCTAATACTACACTAAACCTAAATAAATTCCAATTATAAAATTTAAATAACTTGAATTTGTAACACTATCCTCCTCTTCAGGTTTGATCGTCTCGATCAACATTTCTCAGGTAAGGTTTTAGTCTGTCTAGATGAACAACTTTCATCTTGGACTTCGGGCTTCTCTGGATTCGGTAGACTACATCATTAATTCTCTTAACAACTTTATAAGGCCCTTCCCATGGTGGTGTCAACTTAGGTGATCTTCCTTCGAGGAATTTTAAATTTGCTAATATTAAGTTCTCTGCACCATAACTTCCAATTTTCATATAAATTTTCAGAAATCTTTTCATCCCAATCAAGCTTTAGTTTCCAGCAATCTTGAAAAATAATTCTTCCCAAAATTATAAAGGGTGATAAAATTCCTATTGGGCCAAATATAGTCATTATTATTTTTAATATCTGTCTTTTTGTAGGAATAGTGTTGCCATTTATGACCTCTTGTGGCATATCTTTAAATTTCAATTTAAAAACTAAAAAATCATCTTCTAATTGCCAAAATAATCCTAAAACTCTTTTTATATTACTGGAATCCAAATTTAGCAAAGTGTCTTTGGACAAATGAGTCTCGGGTATAGAACCCAGTAATTCCTTAGAATTGCTCAACCAGTTAACCATATCGAATCCTCCTGCTTTGTGTACTTCAATAACAGAATTAATTGTTGAAACTGCATCTTCTATTGTTGGTTTGCAATCCAAATAATCATCCACCCAGTGTTGCTTCAACATGATTCTCATTATGTCTGGGTACTTTTCAACAAATGTTTATGCATTGTAGTTCTTAACGAATTGAGCAATTGCCGGAGAACAAACTGCTCCAAAAATCATAACATTCATTTGATAGATATCAGGGTCACAATCTCTATCCATTCCACGAAACAAAAATCTTTGACTACATCTATCTTCTTCTTTTATGACAATCTGATGAAACATTTCACGAATGTCACCACAAAAAGCGTATTTTTGTTCTCTGAATCTCCATAAAATGCCTAATAAAGATGGATAAAAATCAGGACCTTTAAGTAAAATATCATTAATGCATGCTCCCTTGATCTTTGCTGCTGCATCAAACACAAAACGAAAAACCAAGATTTTCCTTCATCAATAAGTTGCCTTTCTACAGTTAGCTTTTCGGTATAACCTTTTTTTACATATTCTTGGATTTTGTTTATATATTCTTTAGCAAATTCCTCATCGTGATCTATCTTTCTTTCAATGCATTTTAGTCTTGCATATGCTCCATTTTTACTTTCTGGTAAAATTGTCTCTTCTTTTTTCCAAGGTAAGCCGATTGCAAAGCGATTATCTTTTTTCTTTATAGTTTTTTGAAAAATATCTAAAGCCTTTTGATCTTCTAAAGAATACTCTAGCTTATCGTTTTTTGAACAATATGCCTCTATCTTAAAATGTTCTTCAACAAGTTTTTCAAGTTGAAGCTCATCAAGTCTACACAGATTTACTGCAAACATTTCATTGTCATTATTCTCAATAACATGCGGGCCATGAATAATCCAACCAAGTCTTGTAAGACTTAAGACTGGGTAGTCAAATTTAGGATGTATTATTCTTTGAGAATACAATAAAAAAGCATTGTCTTGACCAACTAATATTTTAGGCTTAACATGTGGTACTAATTTTATAACTTCTAGGTTTATGTAATCGCATCTGTTAAGTATACTTTCAACATCTAAAATTCTCTCAGGTAAAGGTAAATTTTTTATTGTTCTGACATTTTTAATTTTGTATCTTTGATTTGGTACATCAGCTTCAGATATTTCAAAATTTACTTTTTGCGAGTCGTTTTCAGCTCTTGTCACTTGGTTGGTCCATTGTAGACAAATTGGTTGGATTGGTCCACTTTAATCTAAAGCATCTGCCAAACTGGAATCCATTAGACTGACTGTGGAGCCATCATCAAGAAGAGCAAAGGTATCTACAAATTTATTTTTATTGTAAAGTCGAACTTTAGCATATTTTAACATGGATTTAGTCTCATTTTTTACAACTCATGTAATATGGTTATTTACAATTTCATTAGGTTTATTTCTTTGAGTCGATTGTGTTTGTGAATAACTATGTGCTGAGCCCTGTTGTTAATTTGTAAATTGTGGATTTTCAGTGTCATTAAAATTTAAAGTATGATTTGGTGTCATATTTAAGTGAACTAATCTATGATGTCTACCTTTACAATTTGCTATGTTACAATATATCTTTGAGTAACACTGTTTTGCAATATGGCCTCTAGAAAGACGTCGAAAACAACACCCATATTTTTCCGAATATTCTCTTGCTCAGAAATATTAAAAGCCAAAAATGTTTTTCATAAAGATAATTTGTGAAATTTTTCATTGCATAAATAACAGCTTTTTTTATTCTCATCTATACCATCTTTAACCAGGCATATGTCTTTCCTGTCAGTTGAATAAGTACATTTTCTTTGACTCACCTGTTGAGGCCTTTCGACAGACATTCTTATCTTTATCTCTGATTTAAGCCAATCAGAGAAATCTTCCAAAGTGATCATATCACTAACTTCTTTACGGATCTTTGTTTCTGCCCAAATTCTTCTTGTCGAACTTGGTAGTTTTTCTTCCAGTTTGACTAGCAGTTCTGGGTTCTCAAGATGCCTTAAACAAAATGTTTTTAATTGTGGATACCATTATGCTTACTAAATTTGAGAATTGTATAAAATTTTCAATTGAATCCTCCCTTACTGGTGGAAATTTTTTTACCTTTTCAGTTTGATTCAAGATTATCCATTCCGGTTTACCAAAGTTCATTTTTAAGCTCACAATGAAATATCAGCAGTAAGTACATCTAGAAAAATTGGGAGATTTAAATAGTAGAACCGGTAACAGAGTAAATGATCTGACAGTTGGCCAATATGGAGAAAATGTTGTTTATGACAATGGAAACCGGCTAATTACAGTATGTAAGCAAATAGACCTAAAAATCCAAAACGGTTTTTTTCAACATAAGGAAATACACAAATATACCTGGACCAAACCCTCACAAAACCTGAAATCCGTCATTGATTATCTATCTATCACTAAACAAAAGACAAAACTAAAAATTCAAGATGTCAGAACAAAGCGTGGATCAACATGCGGAAGTAATCACTATTTTCTGGAGTCCAAAATTCTCTTTCCTTATCAAGGCCGAAGCCTGCATCAACAAAATCTTGATGATACAGTGATTGAAGAAATTGATCACTGTAAATATAATCTACTAAGCCTAGAACATGACAGCGTAAAAAACTTATACAAAAAGAGACTGAACGAAAAACTTAATACAAGTTCAGGTGAAACCCCAGATGAGGAATACGAATGTATTACATTAAGCATCCACCAAGCTGCAAAAGAAGCACTAGGATTAGTGGAAGAAACTTCTAAAAGAAGAAAACCATACTGGTGGGATGCTGAGATTGAAAGAGAAATGGAGGAAAAAAGGAAATTATATCACACCTATTTATCCCAAAAGACAGATAGAAGCAGACAAGAATACAAAATTGCGCAATCAAAGGTGAGAAGAATGATCAGTGATAAGGAAAATCATTCGTGGAAGCAAAAGTGCCAGAAAATCGATTCTTACTTAGGAGGTAGGAGAAGTACCGAAAGCTGGAAAACTATAAGATCGATTAAAAAAGAAACATGCAGAGATATCATTTCACCAATACCAGACAAAAAATGGGATGAGCATTTTAAAAAACTTTTAACTGAAGATAGAGCAGAATTCAAGGAAGACGCAAGAGACAATATAATTAGAACAATGGGATCTCCAGTACCCCTCACAATCTCTGAAATTAAAAACGTGTGCACAACCTTAAAAAGTGGTAAATCTGCCGGACCCGGAAATATCCCAGCCGAACTTATTAAATATGGCACTGAAGAACTGTTTTGGAGATTACGGAATCTTTTCCAAAAATATTTAAATGGAACTGTAGTCCCAACTGAGTGGAAAACGTCATATATATACACAATACACAAAAAAGGAAGGAAAGATATATGTGACAATTATAGAGGTATATCTGTGACTAGTCCACTAAGCAGAATATACGGTAAAATAATAAGAAATAAAGTAGAGAGCGAATATACAGACATGGAGGCAGAAGAACAAGCTGGTTTCAGGGCGGGTAGATCGACTTCAGATCATCTCTTTTGTATCACCCAAGTAATTGAAAAGAAAATGGCATACGGACAAGAGCTGCATCTGCTTTACGTGGATTTGCAGAAGGCATATGATAGTATACCACTAAATCTACTTTGGAAAGCTTTGGAAAACACAAACATAAGCGTACAACTAATTAAGGCCATCAAAAAGTTATACCGCAATAGTAAGGCAAAAGTTAAAATAAAAGCAAAACTAACCGAAGGCTTTCAAGTAAATAAAGGTCTTAAACAAGGTTGCTGTATCTCGCCTACGCTCTTCAAGATATACTTGGAACAAGTCCTTAAAGTATGGAAGAGAAAATGCCAACACATGGGAATTCCGTTGGACGAAACCACCTTGTATACTTTATGTTTCGCCGATGATCAGATAGTAGTGGCTCAGGATTATGACGACCTCGAATATATGACACGAAAACTAATAGAAGAGTACAATAAGTGGGGACCAGAGGTTAATCTCAATAAGACAGAGTACATGTGTATCAGTTGAATGAAACAGGATCTAATCTTGAATACCGGGCAGCGGTTTCAGTCCTGTGATGAGTATAAATACTTAGGTCTAAAAATTACAGCTGACGGAACACTAGACAAAGCTATAAAAGATCGAAACGTACAAGAAAGAAAAGCAATTACTTTATTAAATGGAATAATTTGTGACCAAAGTATATCAAAACATAACAAAAAGCTTATATAACACCATTGTAAAAATTATTATTACATACGGCTCAGAAGTATGGCCAATCAAGGATAGAACAGAAACTACGGAGATGGACTAATGGAGAAGAGCAGCAGGGAAATCAAAAAGAGAAAGAGTTACAAATCAAGAATAAGATAAATTATGACAGTGGGTGAACGTACTTTAGTGGATGATATAAGAACAAAACAACTGGTGTGGTACGGACATGTACAAAGAATGAATAATGAAAGACTACCTAAACAAATACTTCAATGGAAACCAACTGGCCGAAGAAAACGAGGACGGCCAAGGAGAAGCTGGAGAGAAGGAATAGACAGTGAAATAAGAATAAGAGGCCTAGATGATGAATTATGGGCAAACAGAAACGAGTGGAGATTGGGTAGCGGAAGACGTAGAACGTTGTGAAACCGATAAATATATATATATATATATATATATATATATATATATATATATATATATATATATATATATATATATATATATATATATATATATACAATTATATCTAAAACATTATCAGAGCTATACAAGAGATCTTGTACGGCTTCCCTAGCTTTTCCTTTTTACACTTGTTTTTAATAGATTTAAGTTCTCAGTATTATTTAAATGTTTTTCGTTCGTGGATTTGGTATACTCAGCAAACCACATTGGAAAATCATTAATATTTCCATAAAAGTCAGGTATAAAATAGTGATCTTTGTTTGCCATCTTTCCTATGTTAAAACTAAGTTGTTCTATAGCTCTTACCATAATTTCTGCTGTTTCCGTTCCCGTAGTGCATTCATTTTTTACCTTATGCCATGATTTGTCTACACTGTATCTTGGTGTGTATTTTTATATACTTCTTTATTGCATTGCTCATCATTCTGACATTGGTTCACCCATTTATTGCATTTTTGGTACCCCATGTAATCTTCCAAAGCATCTAATAAAGTATCATCACATAATTTTTCTTTTTGGTTATAAATTTTAAGATGTTTACTTACTTCATTATTTTCTTTCGAACTTTTCTTACCCACAGACATTCCTGATTTGTTTGATCTTTGTGACCTCATGTCTTCTTCTTCTTGAAGCTGTTGAAGACGTTTTTCAGCAATACGGTTATCAAATTCATTTTGCGATATTCTTTTTTGAAGTTCTAACATTTCGATCTCTGCATTTCTGGAACGCGACTTCGACGAGAAGGAAGGGACTACTTTACTAGATTTAGAAATAATACATCTAGAACCATTCTTTTCATAAATATAATTATTATGGATCTTACCATCACAATCTTGGATTTGTTTACCTTCCTCAGTCGTGTTATTTCTATTATTTTCTTCATCATCATTACCTCTACCACACCTCTTACTCATCGGGATGTTCGCGACGCTCGTGCATCCAAATCTTGTCGATGAAACTTCAAAATTTTGTCTTTAACTGCGTCTCATTTCGTTCAAAGGTCTTGCTTTTTCTTGATTCATTTTTTTTCTTTCGCCGCTGAATCAGTATCTTCTGCTTTTCGAAGGACCAATTGTAAGGTCTAATGCCTTACAATAATTCTTGTTTGTTCTTAATTAGTACAAACTTTATTCATTATTCAAACGAAATATAACATATTCTTTCAAAGTCAGTCAACAATAAAATACTGTACATTTTACAAAAATATACAGTTACAAAAATCATGGGATTCCTAGCAATGTATCCTTTATATGGCCTCTTCCTTTTGTTGTTCGTATTTGTAGAGGTCCGGCATAGTCTACACCTGTATGTTCAAAGGGATGATGAAGGTGTTACTCTTGGTGCTGGAAGATTTCCCATTAGTTGATCTGCTGTAGCTGCTTTATTTATTTTCCTATTGTTGTTATTATGACCTTCTTGGCATTGGCTATCCAAAATTGCTTCCTAATATACGCCAGTGAAAGTTGGTTTCCTCCATGCAGTGTTTGACTGTGAGCATCAAGAATAATAAGCTTTGTGAGATGACCATGAGCTGGTAGAACTTTTGGATGTTTGCCTTCGTATGGTAGTTGGGATTTCTCTAATCTACCTCCGACTCTTAGTATGCCCTTGTTATCGAGAAATGGGTTAAGGCTTATGAGCCTGCTTTGGTTATATATTGGTTTCTTTTCTTTTAGTGTTTTAATTTCTTCCGAAAAGTAATAGTTTTGTTCTTGTTTCACAAGTACATCCAGGGTATCTTGTAGTTCCTGAACTGTTAGTAAACGTTTTCTTTGCCAGTTTTCTTTCAGCAATCGGCGACACCAAGATAGGACGCGAACCATCTTGGTTAAGGATGAGAATCTATTGGTGATAAATACTTCACATATATTTTCTTTTATTACTGTTGTTTGACAACGTCTTATTTCTTCGGTTACTACTGGTAGTTCCAATTTCTTTGGACAATTTTCTGAAATGGTAGTTGATGCTAGCCATTCTGGACCATTCCACCAAATTTTACATTCTTTTAATTTTGCTGGGTCTATGCCTCTTGAGATACCATCTGCGGGATTCTCAGCCGTTTTTACATGATTCCAATGTTTCTCTGGCAGTAATTTATTGATTTCTGACACTCTATTGGCAACGAACGTCTTCCATTTCGATACATGCAAATTTGTCTATATCTTTTAATGACAGTGCATCTAGTGTTCTTTTCATAAGCTTTGCCAGTAATAGAGCTGCACATACTTCTAATCGTGGTATTGTGGTTTTTGCTCGAGCGGGAGCGATCTTGGATTTAGCTATCAGTAACGTTATTTTGGTTTTATTTAAGTCGTGATCGATGACCTTCAGGTATATAACAGCGCCATATGCTGTTTCAGAAGCATCGCAAAATCCATGTATTTGATTTTGACAATTTATAGTTTGGAACGTACATCTAGGGATGATAATTTCTTCTACAGTAATTAGCTCGGTTTGAAGTAATTTCCATTTAATTTTAATATTTTCTGGCACTGCCTCATCCCATTTTAGATTTTGAAGCCACAGTCCTTGAGTCAATAATTTAGCCTTAATCACCACTGGCGCCAACCATCCTAATGGATCAAATAGCTTGGCAACGTCGGAAAGAATCGTTCGTTTAGTAATCTTTAGTTCTTTGTTTATTTGCGTCTTGAATCTAAAGGTGTCTTCAGAGGGCATCCAATGAATACCCAGCGATTTTATTGTGCCATCCTCCGTTATTTCTCTTAGCTCTTTATCTAAAGAATTGAGGAGTTGTACATGATTGATGCTTGACCATTTGCGAAGTGTAAAACCCCCTGATTTAAACATTTGTGTGAGTTCTGCTTGAACTTCAAGGGCTTCTTCTACTGTGTTGGTTCCAGATGGTGGCTACCCTGGCGGCCAGTGGATAATTGTCTTTTAAATCTTCTGCTAATTGCTGGATCGTTCTTATATCCAAATATGGAGCTGCTGTAGTTACGTATGTAACGGTTGTTAGTTTGTATTTTTCCATTGGCTTGTTGGGGTTAGATCTCCATATAATTGTTTGAAATTTTTGGTCATCTGCATGAATTTTTATTTGTCTGTACATCTTTTCATTGTCTGCGGCTAACACAACTTTGTGCATTCTCCAACGAAGAAGTATATCTGGTAATTCTTGTTGAAGTTTTGGGCCTGCCTACATTGCATTATTGACGTTATGCACGAGGCATCAAAAACTACTCTTAATTTTGTAGTCGTACTGGATTCTTTTATGAAAGGCTGATGCGGAATGTAACGTCTGTTAAATAATTGACTGCATCTCTGCATGTGGTTTAGATTTAAATATTCTTCCATAAATTGATTGTATCTGTCTTCGAGTTGCTTATCTCTTATAAACCGTTTTTCTGATTGAAGAAACCGTGCAACTGCACGTGATCTTGATGCTCCTAATGTTTGAAGTTGGTTATTGAATGGGATTCGGACGGTGTATGTTCCATCCGAATTTCTAACTGTATTTTGTTGGTAGTGTTCCTCGCATTTATTTTCATCTTCGGTAAGCGATCTGGTTGGAGATACTTCTTCGATCTCCCAAAACTTTGTTAGCTGTTGATCTTCTTCAATGCAGGATATCAAGCTAATTACTTGCTATATTTTTCTTTCATTACGTAAAATGTTGCCAGATAAAATCCAACCAAATTCAGTTTTTTGGCCAAGTAAACCATTTTCTGTCTTGTCTGCCTTCAAGTAGTATTTTGCCATATTCTTTTGCGCCAAGTATAAAGTCAATTGGTCCAGGTCGGTTAAATGTAGGATCTACCAATACATCATTTTTCCATTCGTCGATATTAATGTCAATTTCTTCACTTGGAAGTGACTGAGTTAATTTTGGGAGAATAATATATGGAACATTTATTTCATAGTTGCTGGAAAATCTTGGCTTTAATGTAGCATCTACCATCCACTTAACGATTTGTGGCTCAGTACTTCCAAGTCCAGATATTTCTGCTCTTATTGGATGTCGGGGTATAGCTAATATTGATGCCGCTTCTTCTGTCATAAATGTACATCAGTATTCGTTCGATCGCAGTTCAGTACGGTTATATTGCAGCGTACCTGCATGATAGTACTAACGAGGTCAAAGTCGAAGTTTGTTTTGTTTACAATAAACCTCGCGCGCGAAAAACCTGTGTTAAAAATCTATATACAATGTGTATTATAAATAATATATCATGTTTAAAAGCAAAAAAAGTGTACCATCACCTGTGAAACTTGTTTTAAAAATTAGCGAAAAGCCCAAACAAAATCAAGAAAAAATGGATAATGCCGAATTATTTCAGGATAGCCATGCTAGAACACAAAATGAAGAAGTTTTATATAACGAATGGAAAAAATCCCAAAACGAAAAAAATTCACTTAGTGTACAAGTGGATTATCTCCGAAGTCAACTGGAAAGTATGCAAAGAAAATTTGCAGACAAAAGTCACTAAAAAAGAAGAGTCTGACATGGACTACATTACTGATGAGGACGATCTGGCAAGAGAAACTGAGTGGATCAGACAAAAAGGAAAAGGTTGGAAAAAACGTCGAATGGATACTTCACTCTCACCACCACAACAAAGCTCGGGCACTGGAGAGCCCTCCAATAAAACACAAAATGAAGAACCCCCAACTAAGATTAAAAAAGCTCCATTACCTCCACCGATTATGGTAAATGGCGTAAATAATTTTAATGATATTTATGAAAAGTTAAATATCATACAAGGAGTTAACATAAAAGTTTTAAATAACGAAAATATTAAAATAAATGTACAAGACGCAGACAGCTATCGGCTGGTTACTAAAATGCTTAATGAAATAAAGCATCAATGGCACTCATACGAAAACAAACAAATAAGGCCAATTAGAGTAATACCGAATAGGCTACACTTCTCATGTGACCCACAAAAAATTGTAGCTGATCTACAAAAAAAAGGTTTTAAGGCACTGGAGGCCAGCAACAAACTTAAATGAAGAACAAGACAACCTCTTAACATGTTTATGCTCACATTTAGCCACGATGAAGATATCAACAAAATTTTTGAAATTTCCAGTATCCTTGGGATTGAAGTGGAAATAAAAGCACTAAAAACCTCAAAGTTAGTCCCCCCTCAATGCAAAAGATGCCAATTTTATGGACACACGCAAAAATATTGCGCTAAAGAACCACGTTGCGTAAAATGCACGGGGAAACATCTTACTGTAGAATGCCCCAAACCAAAAGAATCTGAGCCAAAATGCATCCACTGTGGAGGCAAGCATCCTGCTAACTACAGAGGATGCCTTGTTGCTAAGGAAATACAAAAATGGAAAAATAAACCTAAGAAACCGAATCTCATACCAAACGTGAGTACAAATAGACAAAACCAACAGACAAGAAACACAGTCACACAAAACTCTGTGACAAGGACATACAGCCAAGTAGCAGCAACAGCTACTATACCTGATATTAATATCAGTAGTCAAAATACTATGGAACAAACACTACAATTAATTTTGGAGAAATTGAACAAACTTGATGAGCGATTAACTAAACTAGAAAGTAGCAATAACGGAGCTACCAATATGCCCCAAAATGGTCAGTAATCTTAGAATCCTAGCGTGGAATGCCAATGGTCTCTTGCAACATCAGCAAAACTTGCAAGTTATTCTAGACATAGAAAAAATTGACGTCTATCTTGTGTCAGAAACGCATTTCACTAACCAGTCTCACATTAAATTTAAAGGTTATAAAGTGTATCATACAACTCACCCTAGCAATACTGCACATGGGGGAAGTGCTGTAATAATTAAAGTAAATATATCACACTATGAGGAGATGGGATATAAAACCATAGAGATTCAAGCTACATTAGTAAGTGTAAAAACCAAAACATATACATTAGTCATAAGTGCTGTCTATATACCACCAAGGCACTTACTAAAGAAAAATCAATATCTTAATTTACTCAGAAAATTAGGAAACTGTTTTATAATTGGAGGTGACTTTAATGCAAAAAATACCTACTGGGGATCTAGACTGACGAATTCTAAAGGAAAAGAACTTTTGCAAGCTATTAGTGTATATATCAATGTGAGCCGATATCAACTGGTAAGCCCACATACTATCCAACAGATTCAGGAAAAATTCCAGATCTAATTGATTTTTTTATAGTAAAAAATATATCTTTAAGTTTTGTAGATATAGAAGAAAGTTTTGATTTACACTCAGATCATTCACCTATTATTCTAACTCTTAGTAAAAACATAATAAAGAAAGAAACAAATATCTCACTAGTAAATAAACTGACTGACTGGATTAGTTTTAAACAAAGTCTGTCAGAAAAAATAAACCTATCAGTACCATTGCAAACGCCAGAACAAATCGATAAAGAAGTTGAATATTTTGTTACAAATATTCAACAAGCAGCTTGGGAAAACAGTCCAAAACCAAAGAGAATTTTTAAGGGAAAAAACTATCCAAAGGAAATTAGAGACCTTATATTGGAAAAAAGGAAACAAAGAAGAAAGTGGCAGCAAAGCCGTGATCCTCGGGATAAAACAAATCTCAACAACATGACTCAGCGCATTAGGCGAGAAATTCTAGTAATAAAAAATGAATCTATTAACCATTTTCTTAATGAACTTACAGATGATAAAAATACCGACTATTCCCTTTGGAAAGCAACCAAAGATTTTAAAAGACCAATTATCCAAATTCCACCCATACGAAAATCTAACAACCAGTGGGCAAGGAGTAACGAAGAAAAAGCAGATATTTTTGCAAGTCATTTAGAAAAAACATTTCAGCCCCACGAAGCACCAGAAGAAACTTTCATTTAAATGAACCCCATCAAATCGAGGACCATATTAAGCTTACACCACCAAAAGAAATATTAACAGAAATCAAAAATATTAATTCGAAAAAAGCCCCAGGGTATGATCTTATTAACGAGGTAGTCATAAAACAACTCCCCAGAAAAGCTATCGTAAAACTATGCAACCTAATTAATGCGTCTTTTAGGCTTAGGTATGTACCTAAACTGTGGAAAGTTGCAGAAGTTATCATGATTCCAAAACCGGGAAAACCACTCCATGACGTGTCATCTTACAGGCCAATATCTTTGCTGCCAATTATATCCAAGCTCTATGAAAAATTATTGCTTAAAAGAATAAAACCCATCATAGAAAGACAAGAAATTATTCCATCTCATCAATTTGGTTTTCGAGACAAGCATTCCACGATAGATCAAGTACACAGAATTACTAATATAATAGAAAAAGCACTAGAAGAGGGAAAAGTTTGTTCTGCAGTTTTTCTAGATGTAGCACAAGCATTTGACAAAGTGTGGCATGAGGGCCTTAATTTTAAACTAAAACGGTTTCTGCCAAAACAATATTCGGATATTTTGGAATCATACATATCTGATAGACATTTTAGAGTAAAACAGGAAGACTCATACTCAAATTTAAGAGAAATTCAAGCAGGCGTGCCCCAGGGTAGCGTACTAGGCCCTTATCTATACTTATTATTCACTTGTGATATCCCAAAGCCAGAAAATTGTCACTTAGCAACATTTGCCGATGATACTGGTTTATTGACGGTAGAAAAATCTATTGAAAAATGCATAGAAAAACTTCAGGATGCAGTCACCCAAGTTCACAGTTGGACCACAAAGTGGCGAATAAAATTAAATGAAACCAAATCAATTCATGTTGATTTTACAAACAAAAATATAAATCACATACAAATAACAATTAACAACATTCCAGTACCATATTCGAATCAGGCAATGACACTTGATGCCAAATTGCGCTGGAAAGCACATGTTAAGAAAAAAAAAGAAGAACTTGAGATAAGGTATAGAAAAATGAACTGGCTAATTGGAAGGAAGTCCAATTTAACAATTCATAATAAGTTACTGCTTTATAGACAAATACTGAAACCAGTATGGACATATGGTATTCAACTATGGGGTTGTGCTAAAGAGAGTAACATTTTAGTTGTACAGAGATTTCAAAATAAAGTATTAAGAAACATTGTGAATGCACCTTGGTACGTTCGAAATAGTGACCTTCATCGAGATCTAAAAATCGAAACTGTAGCAGAGACTATAAAAAAGTACGCAAAAAGCCATGAAGATAGACTCCATCGGCATGTGAATGTGGAAGCAATTCAGCTTCTAGACAATACTATGCTAGTTCGAAGACTAAAAAGAATGAAGCCGTTTGAGCTAGTAAACTAAGTGAATTACACATAAAACAAAATAATGCTATAAACACAACACAATTGTGAGTTACAGACTAAACAAAGCGGGGAGAACTGTTGAGTAAACCCTAAGTTTAAATCTGACTTTTCTAGTAAATTAAGTTAAAACAAAATTGCTAATTAGTCTTACTGACTAGATTGTAATAAAAAAAACACAGTGTGTTTGACAAATAAAAAAAATAATAATAAATGTACATTGGGATCCTGGATCTACTAATACTCGAAGAAACTCAAACATTCCTTGATTGTTTTGAACTTTAATCATTGCAGTTGCCAACAAAACGAATTCGTTTTGCCTATTAGCATGGTTGGCTGAGTATTGCCTTGCTGGATGTCGCGGCTGTTGATTAGGTTGATTATTTCTATTGTATTGTTGCTGTTGGTTGCCTCTGGGTCTATTTTGATTTCGTTGTTCTTGGAAGTTTACATGTACCATAGTGTGGTGAGGTATTTTGCATGTGTGGCACCCAATGCTTGAATGACATCTTATATGTGATGATGTCTCAGACAGTTAACGCAGATCTTTTTTTCCTTTATCACTTGAAGTCGTGTTGTAGGAGTAAGTGCTTGAAACTTAAAGCAGTTGTAGATGTTGTCTTTAACATCGTTGCAGTATCCACAGCATTCGGTTGTAATGTGTCCTTGCTCAGTGCTCTTATTTTTCCTCTGGCCGGCTGCTTCGAGGGATTGGAATCTGGTTTGTAGGCATCTGAGGATTTCTTCTAGATGCTGCAGTTTGTTTGGTTGTTGTAAAGATTGTTCAAATAGTTTGTTTGTCTCAGAGTCCCATTTTCGGCAGATCCGTCTTGATATGATGGCACCCCATGACGTTGTGTTTATTTTAAGGTTGTTGAGTGCTTCTAAACATTCTATAATGGTGTCATGTAGTTGCTTTAATTTGTCTGCTGATTCTTGAGTGACAGACGGAGTATCTAGAATTTTGTCTATTAGCTTGTTAACGATCAATCTTTCATTGAAGTATCCTTTTTCGAGAATGTTCCAACTTGCTGTGTAGTTGTCACTGGTTATCTGAAGATGTTGGATGACTCTGCTTTCTTCACCTCGTAAGTGGGTCTTAAGATATTTCATTTTCTCAATATCGTCAAGTGCTTCGTTTTCGTGGATAATTTTCTTAAAAATGTCTCTGAAGGTGGACCATTCTTCATATGATCCGTCAAGTAGTGGTACTTTTACTTGGGGAAGAAATATGGTGCTTGATCTTGGCTCTTGCACAATAATTGTTGGCGCAGCATGCTGTGGAATTGGCATCATTGTTGTGGTTTCTGTTAAAGGATCACTTAGTTATAGTAGCGTTTCTTCATGTCTTTTCTCTAGTACCTTGTACGCTGGCTTGAGAGATGCGTGAATTTTTTGAATCTCGAGTTCTAAATATTGCTGCGAGATGACTCTCCATTTCTCATTGATTTTAGCATGTAGTTGTTTTTGTCTGTTACTCGGTATGGAGCTGTTTATCTCTGCTTCAGTGTCATCCAAAAGTTCTTCTAATTGGTCTAGCAGAACTTCTAATTTATTTATTTCATCTTTTTGCTTTGCTTGAATTTTAATTTTAGCAATGCCTTCCTCTATGTAGCTGATCGTGTCTGTGTATACTTTTGCCAATTGCTCGAAATATTGCTGCGTATGGTAGTTGTGGGAGGGGTAGTTTAGGTCCTTGATCTGCTTGTCTTTCTGTTAAATAGTGATCCATAATGTTTCTACTGCTAATGCTTTTTCTTCGAAGTATTTGATAGTTTTTCTGCTGGATGAATCTTTTTTCATGTTTGTTAAATATCGTTGTATATCTTTTCCACGTTGTTTTTGATCTTGGGCTAGAAGATTCATTTCTTCGAGTGTGGTAGTCATTTTGTTTTTGTTTTGCGATGGAGATGTTACGTTGATTGGACGGGCCGTTAACTAGTAGACTTGTGCAAGTGTGGACGGTGACTGTGCGAGTGCAAGTATGGATGATAATTTTCATGGGGTTGTTGTACCAGTCGGGACGACGAGTCTCTTTAGGCTGTTGTAACAGTCTAGACGACAGACCTGTAGGTGCGGACGGCGGTTTTATGCTTTGTTGTAGGATGGACGGTGATTAAACCCCTGTTGGGTTGTTGTGCACGCCTGGACGATTTGGCTTGGCTTGGTTAGGCTTGGCTTGGCTTGTAGTGGCTCTGCTTGGCTAGTACTGGCTCTGCTTGGCTCTGCAGTGGTTCGGCGTAGCTCATCGTTGCTCGACTTGGCTCGGCTTATATAGGCTCTGTTTGGCTCGTAATGCCTCTGCAGTGGTTCGGCGTAGCTCATCGTGGCTCGGCTTGGCTCGGCGTGGCTCGATGTGGCTCGATGTGGCTCGTTGTGGCTCTGCTTAGCTCGTAGTGGCTCCGCAGTGATTCAGCGTAGCTCGTCGTGGCTCGGCTTGTAGTGGCTCTGCTTCGCTCGTAGTGGCTCAGCAGTGGTTCGGCGTAGCTCGTCGTGGCTCGGCTTGGCTCAGCGTGGCTCGATGTGCATCGTGGTGGCTTTTTGTGGCTCTGCTTGGCTCGTAGTGGCTCAGCAGTAATTCGGCGTAGCACGTCGTGGCTCGGCTTGTAGTGGCTCTGCTTCGCTCGTAGTGGCTCAGCAGTGGTTCGGCGTAGTAGCTCAGCAGTGGTTCGGCGTAGCTCGTCGTGGCTCGGCTTGGCTCAGCGTTGCTCGATGTGGCTTTTTGTGGCTCTGCTTGCCTCGTATTGGCTCAGCAGTGATTCGGCGTAGCTCGTCGTGGCTCGGCTTGTAGTGGCTCTGCTTTGCTCATAGTGGTTCGAAGGACCAATGTTTCCATAGGTCGCTGGTTCATATCCGGCTCGAAGGACCAATGAACAGAGTTGCTCCTTGTGTAGAGCAACCTGTTACGAAGCTGACAGACGCTTCTGTTTACTTACTACAAACTATGCACAGTGCCCTTTGTAAGGTGACAACTGTAGCGTTTGTGTATGGAGTGCAGCCTCACACTCCGGATATAGGCTTAGTGATTTGTTTGGTGTGTAATGAGTAAAATTCCACAACAGGTTTAATACTGATTTATTGAAGGTATCAATACATGCTTTTATACTAAAATATGACGTAAAATTAATACATAAGTTTACAAAAAAATTGCTGACTGCACGTGTCATTGTCTTCTGGATCGAAGGCATCGATCGTGTCGATAGGTATTTAAAGTAGGTATTGGTAACTGGTTTTTCCTATTGCGTCAATGCCCAGGTTATTGCCTTAGGAATTCGAAAACATCCGAGTGCAATTTTCGTTGATTTTCTATGTCAGCAGAATGTTTGGTGGACTACATTCCCAAATAATATTTAAAAAGTCTTTATGCCTAAATATAAAAATTTTCTTATATTTAGACACATCGCATTAATCATTTTACCATCTTATATTCTATTTTGCCTAGGCCTAAGACGTCTTGTTCTTGTGTATCTCCTGCAACGTAATATTCTATACTTTCTTGCCAAGTAAAAGATAGATTAAAACAGAGCATTCGATATGTTGCAACTTCAAATATATCAATCCTTCTTTTACATTTACCAACTGATACAATTAATATACTTTACAATTTTCTAAATTTTTCTGCAAGAAAAAAAAACTTTTTAAAAATAAAACTGAAAAATCACCTCAAACCTTAACCCTAAGTCCTCAATTCAAGCGGAAAGAATAAACCTGAGAACCTCTGTCAAATATTTTGGAATGTTTTAAAAAGAAAATGTCAAGATTTTCGAAATTTTTTATAGCTGTCAAAATTCACAAAAATCTCCATCACTGGAAGTGGGAATTGCCTCTTCAACTCTGTAAGTAAATTTCTTTACAACACCGAAGAATATCATCTAAATCTAAGAATACATGCTGTTTCGTACATTAGAGATAATTGGGATCTATTTTCAAATTTTCTGGAAAATACGGTTCAAAATTCAAAAGAAAAATATTGTAATTTAATGTCCAAGGACGGTACTTTTGGTACTTATTTAGAATGCCAGGCCCTATCGAATAAACAACTAATAAATTTTGAAATATTTGTTTTTGATCCCAATACCGACAAATTAGAAAAATCAGTTTTAACATTAAAAAGCTCATCAAGTAAAATTGAAAACGCTAATAGTAACCAAACAATTCAACTTCTTTTTACTGGAAATTTGGACCAGTGTGTCCATCACTTCGCTCTTTGAAAACCACTAAAGGAAGGCAAAAAAGAAAATACAATCCAAATGAAAAAATCTTTACGTAAATTTTGCAATAAAACCTTTAAAAATGACAACGGTCTTAAAATTCACCAATCAAGAATACATAATCAGTTATCACAAAAGCATCCCGATGAAGACTTTCCTTCACAAAATTCAACTACCATTAACAACAATAACTCTCCTCTTTCACAAAATTCAGATTCAATATGTGAAATATGCAGAAAACATTGCAAAAATAAGAAAGGTCTTAAACAACATTATGCCATCAAGCATAAAGACTCTTTTACTTCTTTAGATGAAGATAATTTGGACGCTATAGAAATAAATTCAATTTTAAGTAATTTAAAACCATTCATTCCAGTAGTAAAAAGAATTCCAAAAGCTGCACGCGGAAGAACTCACATTATTACTTAGAAATTGCTGTAAACCAGACACTTGTCTTAAGCCTTGGCTTCACTTATTACTGTTTTGCTATGTTGTTCTTCAAGTTCCTGAGAAAAAAGGTGCAAACAAAAAGAAATCTCTGTCCTCCCTTATTAAAGAAAATTTTAAAAAATGGAATGATTTGAAGCAGTTGCTACAAAACTTTTAATTGATTCGCTTCAAACTTCACGGAGATCTTCAACAACCAAAGAAAATAACCCAATCAAGAATAATGAAAAACATCTGTCCAAGAAAATAGAGGGAAAAATTTCAGAAGGTGACATTAGAGGAGCTATACGTTTGATTTCATCCAAAGATACACTGGCGCCGAAAAATGCAGAAACATTGAAAAAATTAATGAAAAACATCCAAAACACGACGAGGCTCAAAATTTTCCATTATTAAACAATTATTCCAAAGATTTTAACCTAAATTTTTTATCAGAGACCAACATAAATAAATCAATTTTTTCTTTTAAACCAGGCTCGGCAGGAGGTCTTGATGCATTAAGACCTCAGCATTTGAAGGATTTAATTGGTGAGGATCTCGGTGTTTTTTCGTCAGATCTTTTATCGGCTTTATCCACTTTTGTTTTTCACATTCTCCAAGGCTTAATCCCTGAGCCAATTTCTCCGATTTTCTTTGGAGCTTCACTCTGCGCTTTTAATAAGAAAGATAACGGTATTAGGCCAATAGCTGTCGGTCTTTGTTTTCGAAGATTAGTAGCAAAAATAGTTTGTTCATCAGTCTATGACTACTACTACTACTATGTCGGTTTAGAACGTTTTAGTCTCCACCTCCTTCGATCCTGACAATCATCTTCTGTCAGATTCTTTTGACTCATTGATCTTTGGATTGACTGTTGCCATTCTAGTTTAGGACGTCCTCTTTTTCTGCGCCCTACTGGTTGCCACTCTAGGACCTGTTTTAGTAATCTTTCGTCGTTCATCCGTTGTACATGGCCGTATCATATCAATTGCCTTTTAGTGATGTCATCCGTTATGCTTCCCTCGATTCCCATTCTTTCTTTTATGATCTCATTTCTTATGTGATCTAATCTAGATATTCTCATTGATCTTCTTATTGCATCCATTTCGACACTTTCCATTTTTGTTTTGTATTTTTCTGTTACGCGACAAGTATCTATTCCATACAACAGCGTGCTTTTTACCATTGTTTCATATATGTTAAAGTTTACATTCTTTCTTATTTCTCTGCTCCATAAAATACTGTTAAGACATCCAATAACCTTCTTTGCTTTTACTATTCTTTTTTCCAATTCTTTACAGTCTGTTCCTGTCTTATCAAATGTGACACCCAAGTATACATACTCATTGCATGGAGATATTGTTTGTCCATTGTCTAGTTCTTACTCACTGGATTCGTTTCCAATACATAAGTACTGTGTCTTGTCCACGTTCACTGTTAGTCCCCACTTTTAGTATTCTTCCGTTAACTTTCTCATCATATACTCCATGTCTTCTTTATCATTAGCTACAACTACTTGGTCGTCAGCAAACTGTAGTGTGTATATAGTAAATCGGTCGTTAAGTTGTATTCCCATGCCGTGCACTTTACGTTTTCAGTTTTTTAGAGCCACTGCGATATATATATATATATATATATATATATATATATATATATATATATATATATATATATATTAAAAAGAGTTGGAGAGATACAACATCCCTGTCTTAAGCCTTTCGTTACCAGGAATTCTTTTGAAAGTCGATTTCCAATTTTAATTTTAGATTTTGACCCTTTGTATAGTTCTTTTATCGCTTTTATGTATGTATGATTGATATTAGTTAGTTCCAACACCGTCCATAATTTTTCTACTGGAACGGTATCATATGCTTTTTGTAGGTCCACAAAGGTAACATGAGCCTCTATATTTCTGGCGCTTCTTTTCTCAATTACTTGTTTAAGACAAAAAACATTATCACTACAAGATCTGCCTGCATGAAACCCACTTTGCTCTTCTTCTTCTTGTTCATGAAAATCATTCTCTGGCTCTCTCTAATAATCCTACCGTACAATCTACTTAGAGTGCTGGTGACTGAAATTCCTCTGTAATTGTTACAATCCAGCTTGTTTCCTTTTTTATGTATTGAGGATATGAATGCAATTTTCAAATCATTAGGTACTAGATGTCCGTTTATGCATTGATTGATAATATATGTGAGATTTTCGAGTAGTTTCTCTGATCCATATTTGAGCATTTCATCATATATTCCACCAGGTCCGCTAGCTTTTCCGGATTTAAGCGTTTTTATACTATTCTTTGTCATTTCTTTTTCGATGATTACTTCCTCTCCATGTACTTCTATGTCTCTCCTCGGAGAGGCTGTGAGATATTCGGGTCTTGTCTCCTGCAGCAGTCCCTTGTAGTGTTCTGTCCATTGTTCTGGTTTGATGATCTGGATGTTTACTTTTTCTTTTCTTGGGTTTTTTACTGTAGAAATGAATTTCCATACTTCAGAGCTCTGCCTACCTCCTACGTGTGTATTTATATCGTGGCATTTCCGCTCAAACATTTCATTTTTTTCTGTGCGTATCAAACTTCTTAGCTGTCTTCTGGTTTCCCTGTATATTTCTAGGTCTCTTTGCTCTTTAGTACTGAGCCATTTCAAGTATGTGCGTTTTTTCTCTTTGCCCATTTCCTGTATTTTTTCCGTCCACCACATCTTCCTGTTATTTCTATTATCTTGGTATCCAACAGCTTCGTTGCTTGCTTCCTTCAAGCTTTTTATTATGTTTGTATATATCTCTTCAAATGAGTGATTTGTGTTAATTAATTTTTGATCTAATCGGTTCTGATACAATCTTTGAGTACTTTCGATTTCTAGACTTCTAAAGTTGTATTTTTGATTGTCTGATGCACTCTAGGTTTTCATTTTCTCTAATACTTTCGCCCTTATTTGTTTTTCTTAAAGGGAATAATATTTTTGCTTTTACCAGATGGTGGTCAGATCCACAGGTAACACCGCGAAGTGCTCGTTCATCATACCACTTTAATTGCGAGGGTTGTCCACCTATAGCATAATCAATGATTGATTTAAGATTTCTTGTTGGCTGAATCCAGGTATATCGATGAATATCCTTATGTTTAAAAAAACCATTATTTATTTTTAGGTTGTGGGTTTCACACAATTGCATCAGTCTTAAGCCATTATCATTTGTTACTTCCTCTCCAAATGGTCCTATCACTTTGCTCTGGGTTTGTCTACCAGCTCGGCTATTAAAATCGCCAAGCATAATTATTTCTCTGGTATTACCGATTTTGGTGATATCTGCCTCCTATATTAGTATGAGTAAAAGAAAGATGAACATATATTAAAAGTGCACTTTCTGCAATACCGGCTTATATCCCTTGTCACTTTTATCATACAAAGATTTATAATTGCAGACACATTGTAGAAAAAATTCGTCACTTTTTTTATTTGTCGATTGTCAGTTTTCCATTTAGAATAAAAAAAATATCTTTAAAACTTTTCAAAATATTTATTTTGTTTACAACATAACCTATAATTACAAACACATCAACGACGCATGCGCTAACTACAGCACGCACGCT
This sequence comes from Aspidapion aeneum, assembly GCA_963576565.1. Taxonomy (NCBI): domain Eukaryota; kingdom Metazoa; phylum Arthropoda; class Insecta; order Coleoptera; family Brentidae; genus Aspidapion; species Aspidapion aeneum. The sequence continues at coordinate 46,306,158 of OY755048.1, forward strand.
AGAACGCAACACGATTAAGGTGCATTTCTAATCGTGTTCGCTGGCAGAGTTGCAATCCGACACGCGTGTTTGGCATATGGAAATCAATGTAACCATTTCTAATGACGACCACCATATCCGCACGATCCTTCGTGCTTGCAGCTGCAAACTCTGCGGCCCGTGCTGGCGTCCGTGCGGCGTACCAGACATGCGATGTTCCATCACCTAAATGATCGGTATCAAGAATAATCTCTTTTTGGCTTTATCTGTCTCATATATTCGTACGAGTAAAAGAATGATCAATATATATTAAAGGTGCACTTGAGCGACCAATAGAAATACGCATTCCCGAAAAACGTGGTTATATGTCTGGAATGTTTATGATCTTGAATTTTTATAAACATTCTCGATGTTGCCTCTCACTCAGCCAGTTGTAGAAATAAAAGTAAGCTATAAACACATCAATTACGCATGCGCTAACCACAGCACGCACGCTGGCACGCAACGCGATTAAAAATGGCCTAGTCCGTGACGACTCCCGTGCTGGCGTTTGCCTCGGCCCGCAAACACGATTAGAAATGTAGCTTTAGAAATGGCGTAGGCCGTGACGACTCTGGTGCTGGCTTTCGAACCGGCCCGTAAACACGATTGGAAATGTAGCTTTACATCACGGTGGATAGAATATACGGTGTTCGGATCTTATAAATAAATGTCGAATTTTCACGTCACTGGTAGTCCAGCTGATTTTTGTAAACAAAAGTTAAATTCGACATATATATATATATATATATATATATATATATATATATATATATATATATATATATATATATATATATATATATATATAAGATCCGAACACCGGTGTATTCTATCCACCGTGGCTTTAGATAGCCGAGCGTGACGGCTCAGTTCAATTCAGCCACAAAAAGTGCTAAACGCTCCTAAAGAAGTTTACTCTTCAAAAACCCCCAATAGGCGACGACGATGATAGGAATTTAAAATAGAGTACATCTGGTCACCCTATGCACTAGTGCTGCACTGATTTTCCCAATGGAATACGCTAACCGAACCGAAGTCGTTTATCTATTGCCGTATTCCATTGGGAAAATTAGTACAGCACTGGTGGTGCACTGACACTGAAACGGGCTGTCAAAAATTTGCACCGAGTGCAGTTTCAATGGAACACGCGGAAAATGAAAAATCGCACTCGTGTGGTATAAGGTCACTATATCACGAAGTTCCTAACATCGTGATATAGTGACCTTAGTGTAGTATGCCATTATGAGCTGTAGAACTTCTTTTTTATTCTTGCTTTAAGCAACGTTAATATAACATTTTCTTGCAAATAATTTTTTATAGTATATCCATTATGAATAGGGCAAATTGATTATGCAAAAATCTCATTTTTGAAAAAAATGTCACACAACCTGTAGTTTTATCAGGCCAACGACGATATACATTTTTATTTGTTTCAAAGGTACACGCTGATAAATATTATCCTAAGATAAATAAAATTCGTCAAATAAATAAATAATGATTTTATTTAAAAATAGTTAATAAGAATATTTTAAAAATGCCCACCTCCTTGTTGAATGCAGGCTTGTGCTCGTATACCAACAGATAGAGTAGTTATCTGTATTTCGCGCTTGTTTTTCAAAAAAACCTAACCAGAAGTGTACTTTATGCTCCCAAAATTTGAACATAACGATTCGAAACCCCTTGTATACTAATATAATAGGTATATCACAAGTTTCTTTCAACTAAACCTAACTTTCCTGCCTTGCAGAATTTGGTCAAAAACATGTTGTTCAAAATCCATTTGTTCGAAAGTAATATTAATACTTCAATAACATTTTCTTGAAAAGGAAAATTATTTAAAAACATTTCCTTCAAACAAAAAATTGTTTGAAAACATTTTATTAAAATTTTTTTGTTCAAAAACATTTTCTTTGAAAGTAATTTTTTTTTTCAAAAGGAAAATTGTTTAAAAAAGTTTTTGAAGAAAATATTTTTGAACAAATTTCCATTTAACAAGAACATAACCTAACCTAACAGCTAAGCATAAGGATGGGCTCTCAAGTTTTTATTAGAGCCTGACTCCTATTTTTAATGTTCGACTTCTGTATTTGAGAACATAATCTCAATAATGCTATTAATGTAAATTTTTATTGTCAATGGGTATCTATTCAGCTGTAAACTAAATTAAATTGCTTGTTTTAATAAGTTAGGTATTTACTGGTAATAAATAAATATGTTGCCGCCGTCACTGGTAAATCGATCGACCATAAAGAATAAACATACGTCTGCTGTGTGTCGCACAGCGTTGCCATCGTCTTTCCAAAAAATATTTCTATTCTTTTCCAACTTATTGAAGCATCTAGGGGTCAAATCGAATTGTTTTGATGAATGAATTTTTGCCGCGGTTCCTGGTCTCCTCCGGTTAATACGTTAATGGGCACAAGCCCTCAGAGCCGGTGTCAAAAAAGCCGCACTCAGTGCAAAACTGAATTCATAAGTTCCTCAATGGAATACGAAAACTGAAAAAGTGCATGTCAATGGAATGCAAACACCGAGCCAGTTGTGCACTAGTGCTGCACTAATTTCCCCAATGGAATACGGCATATGGCTAAGCGGTGTTGTGTACTGAACCGCGGTCGTTTATCTATGGTTTTTTGTTTTGTTTTTTACTGGGTGATGACTTGCGTACATCATATAATCATAACAACGAAATTGCTTACAAACCGCGCTCGTGTCGCGCTCATTTGAAATAAAATTCAACATTCAAAATAAAAACAACTTGAATTGTCAACTGTTTGATCCTCTTGTTGTAAATCGCGTTTTAAAAAAATATATTTTTTATGAAATTATAGGTGTTCTGGAAAAGTTTTATTTTAGTGTAGCATAACCTCACTCTCACCGGGTCAAAGACAAACTGATCAGCTGTTGCCTGTGAGAATTTTTTATTTAAAAATTACAAAATTGAGTGAAAAGTGAAAAACATGATGAAAAAATATGTTATGTGGAAGTTGCCTTAATTGATGTAGAAAACCATGCCACCACCTTTGAGAAAGAAGTCGTAATAGATGCAAGCTTAATTTACTCAAGGTAATCAAAAAGTTATTCTGTTAAAAAACAAGTTTAGGCTTAATTTTTCTATCTTTTAATGGGTAAGGGTAGTTGGTTTCGGTGCACTATCCTGACACTAAAACGAGACCTTTTCTGATGACGATTCTTTTTGAAAATGGTAATTTGGCGATCTTGAAACTTATTTAGGTACAGAAAATTCAAAAACAAATTGTTTTTTTAATAAAAAACATACTTTTCAATTTCAATCTAAAATGCACACAAAATCACATACATATTGGGCATATATGATACTGGCCTTTGGGCCATTTGCTGGGGTTTGACTCAATTCCGTGCCCGTGAGTCCAACTGAAAATGAGAGGTTCCCACCGCACAGGTAGTTATGTATAAAATAAAATATTTTGATTTGATTGTCCCTTCTTTATGCCATTCATATTTTTTTTGCCAATAAAATTAAAGGCAAGGCTTGGATCAGGATAAGTTTCATTTGATTTGTACAAAGGTTGGGTTTGGGTTGGTTTTGGTAGAGCTGGGATGCCTTGATTTATGTTTGGTTTGGGTTCAGTTGGGATGGGTTGGTTTGGTTCAAGTTCAGTTCGGTTTTGTTGGGTTCAGTTCTGTTCCATCTGGTTCAGGTTGGTTCCGTTTAGTTTGATTTGGTTCCCTTCAGTTCAGTTTGGTCTGGTTGGGGTCGGTTGGGTTGGGTTCAGTTTGGTTGGGTTCGGTTTGGTTTGGTTTGGTTCAATTCGGTCAGGTTCAATTCAATTCAATTCAAAAAATACTTTATTGTCAAGACAAAAAAATTCTGGTGACAAAGCAGGCTATCTCTAGTCTTAAAAATAAATAATGATAACAAATAACTTACCTAATAGCACTTTAAAATCTTGTATGCCCTAGTTTAGTTTTATTTTTTTTTTATTGTTGTGAATTAAAACAACAAAAAGAAATATACAAAAAATAAAAAGTATAAAACCTTAAACAAAAAAAAAACAAAGTAATAAAAAAAATAAAGTAAGTTCATTGGCAATAAATATAAACAATTCCAAAATAAAAAAAATAAAAAAACAAAACAAACATCAAAACACGAAAGTATAACAAACAGAAAAAAAAATGTCAAATAGAAACTAAAATAAAATTTTGTAAATTACATAAATAAAAGTAAAAAATGTACTATTTAAAAATTAAAGCAACACACGTACTAAAATTAATCAAAAATAAGTCCTTAAGGCAGCAGTCAAAAAAATAAATAACTAAGAAAACAAAAAAGTAGATAAAAATTCGGTTTGATATTAAAATTCTATTCCTAAACAATCACAACACTGTTGAAAAATCACATTCTTTAAAATAAAGATAAAAAAAAAAAACAACAAAACAATGTAAAAATGGTATGGTATGGTATGGTATCTAAAGTTATTGTCATAAAACTCAGACAAGGAGTAATATGGTTTATCGAGTAGCAGTTTTTTCAACCTTCTCTTAAACTGTCTGAGTGTTGCAACATGCTTAATGTCATAAGGCAAATGATTAAAGATCTTTCTGCCTTCATAAATAAGGGATTTCTGGACCAGTGTGCTTTTGGGAACTGGCAGCATAATATTGCCATTTTGTCTCGTTAGACGTTGGGGTCCAGTATCAAAAATATAGGATATATTTCTAAATATGAGACTTGATGTCTCGAATATAAACAGTGATGTGAGGGTTAATATTTTTTTTTCAACAAAATGAGGTCTACAAGATTCCCTTTGGTGAACATTACACAAAAAGCGCACTGCTTTTTTTTGTAAAATAAAAATAATTTTAAGAAGGTGCTGATGAGCAAACCCCCAAAAAGGAATTCCATACCGCAAATGGGACTCAAACAAAGAGAAATAAACTGACCGGGTTATAGTATCACCCAATTCCGCCCTGACATACCTTACTGCGAAGCAACCAGAAGAAAGTTTTTTACTTAGCCCAAGTATATGTTCCTCAAACTTCAACTGGTTGGGTTGGGGTTGATTTCGGTTCAGTCGGGTTCAGTTCGGGTTGGTTCTGTTTGGTTTGGTTGGGTTCAGTCTGGTTCGGGTCGGTTCTGTTCAGTTTGGTTTGGGTTGGTTTAGGTAGAGCTGGGTTGGGGTTACTTAGGTTGCACTAGGTTTGGTTAATTTTATTTTTTTAGGTGTGATCACAACAGATTTAATAATTTGTGTTTCCTTATTATGGATATTTTTGCGGAAATGTGGCAACATTGCAAAATATAAGCCACAGATATTAACAAATATTGTTTTGATGGGGTTGAAAAAAAAAGAAGAGACAAAATTTAAAGAAAAGTGAAGTTGGAATGCTGCTTTTTACATGTTTTTTAAGGTTTTTATTTATTTATTTTCTCAAAAAATCTGGATAATCCACAAATTTTTTTTTGGAAAAATGTTATTTAGAAGGTCTATTTTAAGGTAATTTTATTTTTTTCCAAAAAATCGTGTGTCCGGATAGTGCACCAGCCCTTGGTAGTTTCTGACACTCAAAATTATATAAAACTGAATAATACAGAACAATCTTAAACAGTGTTGCCAGATTTTTCAAATTAAAAAGTGGGACAAATTAAGTAAATGCGTAAATACAAAACTTTAGGATACCTACTAAAAATTTACATAGATTCTAACATAAAGCTGAAGTATTTTAAGAACTAGATGGTGTGTTTATTAATTTACGTTTCGAAAAATACACTCAATAATCATCTGATGAGGATTTATGTGTGACCAATATCGATTGTTATGTCGATTAAAAATTCCTTCGCTAGATATATAAGCTTCGTCGGTCCATATTATATTTTGAAAAAAATTAGGATTGTGATTAATCTGTTGCAAATACCAATTGCAAAATTCTAAACGCAGTTGTTCATCTCCAGGATGTAAATTATGAACCTTTCTTATTTTATAAGGTTTATACTTATGCTTTTTCAATATTCTTAAAACTCTACGTTTACTTATACCGATATCATTCTCAATATTACGACTAGATACCGTCGGATCAGCAGCAACACAAGCCAACGTGTTTATTTCATCCGTTTCTCTATTTTCTTTATTGTAAATTTTATTTCTGGGTTTTCCAAATGACCCATACTCACTTAAATTGTGATACATTTGTTGAAACATCCTTTTGTCTGGCTGACGTCGTTCCGGATAACGGTCAAAATATAGTGTAAGTGCTGCATCTCTATTTTTATTAGATTCAATATAGCACTCAAACATGTTTAACTTTTCATAGTTTTGATAAAGATTCATCTTAGACAAAAGTAATAACAACAAAGCAAAAACAATACTTAATTGACGTTTGACTTTGTGACAAGTTAAAAAAGCGAAACAAAAGTTCATCCCATCCATAGCCAACTACAAAAAAAATATTTTTTCATATTTTACCAATTTAGGACAAAGAAAAGTATTAAGTGTTATATATCGCTGTAATCACAAGAAAAAATTCAATTTTTTGAGGTACTTACATACAGGGTGTTCCGTTTAAAAAATGTTACTTTGATAATATCTTGTAAAATAAAACATTTTAAATTTTTCTGGGTACGCCACTGAATTATACGTATAAAATCATAAAACTTTTGTATTTGAAGAATTTTTCTATCTTCATAAATAAACGAGTAATAAAAGATAATAAAAATCGGCAATTTTTGAGAATCACCCTGTACCTGCTAAACCAATCTAGTTAGCCTAGATTTGATGACGCCATTAAAAAAGACACTAAAAAAGAGGACGGGACACGTATGTCAGTTTTTTTGTATCTCTTACCATTTAGCCTGTACCCTATAAAACCAATGAAAATGCCCCACCCTGTACAGTTAACAAATATCCACCCTAAAATTAAAAAGTAACTTAAACAAAAAAGTAAAACATTCATCTTTAATTGTTTTTTTTTAATAAAATTTATAAGTGATATATATGTAGATACAGACAGGTAAAAAAATGTGACATAAATGAAAAAAAGCAGGAAAATCAGGACAATTTGCATTAAATGTGGGACTTTAATGGGATTTAAAAAAATTGGGACAGAGCAACAAAAACCGGGACCATCCCACTGCAGGCGGGACATCTGGCAACTCTGATCTTAAATGGGATATGCATACTAGCAATATAACAATAAAGTTCATGAAAGGGCTGATTTTGGTTTAGGCCTTTTGTGGAACATGACGGGGATCAGATCCCAAATCGCTAAAAAAGGCCTTCAATGCTTTGGTCAGGTCGCACCTGCACTTTGGCTCTATAATTCTGCCCATGACTCAAAAAAAACCCAAAAAAATTGGAATCACTTTATCACTACATCAAGGATTAAGAATAACTGTAGGATGCATGAGATCCACACTGATCCCAGCTTTGTATGTAGAGACAGGTTCTTATGATCTTTAAACAAGAAGGGAAATCTCTCGGGAAATCTTAACACAAACGTTAATTATCAGGTCATCCACAATTTTATATGACCCATTAATTAGAATTTTAAAACAATATAGAAGAGTAGCCACCAACAGAAAATTTCCCAATTTTACTAAAAACTTTTATTAGGATGGAATCTCATTTAAACAAATTAAAAAAAGGGAAAACCCTATCTTGCTATAAAGAAAGTTATGAGATGCAGATCCAACAAATTCCAACCATAGGTTTGAACATCAAAAAGGGATGACAAAGAATTTCTGGAAAAAACTAATGAATCTAGGGACTCCTTCACATTTGTTTATACAGGTCAGTCAGTGGGATATGGTGTGCAAATTCCTGACTTAGATCTAAATTTTTTAGTTAATTTTCCTGACAACTTTAATATATGCATGGCGGAATTGGTGGCCATTTATGAAGACCTTTTTCCAGGCCTTTTTCTGATCTTGAAAAAAATTGTACAAAATGCCATAGTCTTTACAGACTCCTAAAGTGCTTTAGATAAACTTAATACAACCCAAATTGACCCTAATCAAGATTTCATAACACTAACAACAAAAAATATGTATATACTGTGAAACAGTGTGGATCGGGACAAAACCTGTTTTTTACTATTTAAATGGCCCCTTATCTCAAGGTTAATGTTTTTAGGTTCAAAGTCGCCGGCCAGTTCGCTTTAACTTTTTGAATGGAGCAGCATGCAAAACACCAACAATTTTTTAAAAAAAGTTTTATGAATAAACCTCGTTTTGTGGCTTATTTTTAAAGTTTTTTTTTTCCCTTTTTGTTTCCAAAATAATTTTTTTAACCTTATCTGTCCCGATTGACTCCAGTACAGGGGCTAATCGAGCCTTAACACTGAAAAAAATGGGTTGTCCCGATTAACCCCAGACCCCATATGCGGGGTCAATCGGGACACCCACTAAAAAAAATATATAAAATCACCTGTCAAAATGACAGATATGTGTGGTTTGGTTCAGTTTGGTATGTAATAAGTAAGTAGAGAAATTCAAGGGCACTTTACACCCAAGCCTTGGCATGAAAAACTTTCATATTTAGATAGAAGACACATAACTATAATTAGGTTAAGAACTGGTTACAGCAAAACATCTGCATAGTGGGAATCAAAGAATTCCCCCTCTGTGAATGTGGTCAGGTGGAGGAATTGAATCATATCTGCTTTATAAACAATATCCCAGGTTTTCACCAAGCGCAGATATGAGGGGGGTAATGTGGTAATTACCCTCCCTAGAACAAAAAATATGCACTTTTTGTTATTGATTAAAGTGAAAATATGGGAATTTCCCCCCCCCCTTGAAAAAAATTATATTCCAAAATAAAAAATGAAAATGGAATATGGATAAATAAAAAATGAAAAATGGAAAATGAAAAATGGAAAACGGAAAACGGGAAAAGGGCAAATGGAGAAACGGGAAAACGTGCAAACGGGCAAACGGGGAAACGGGGAAACAGGGAAACAGGGAAAATGAAAAATGAAAAATGAAAAATGAAAAATGAAAAATGACAAATGAAAAATGAAAAATGAAAAATGAAAAATGAAAAGTGAAAAGTGAAAAGTGAAAAAGGAAAAACGAAAAACGAAAAATGAAAAATGAAAAATGGAAAACGGGAAAACGGACAAACGGGCAAACAGGGAAACGGGCAAACAGGCAAACGGGGAAACGGCCAAACAGGGAAACAGGGAAAATGGAATGGAACATGGAAATGGAAAATGGAAAGTTAAAAATGGAAAAGGGAAAATAGAAAATAGAAAATGGAAAATAGAAAATGGAAAATGGAAAATGGAAAATGAAAATGAAAAATGGAAAACGGGACACGGGAAACAAAACAAGGGGAAAACGGACACACGGGGAAACTGGCAAACGGGGAAACGGAAAAACGGGGAAACGGCCAAACGGGGAAACAGGGAAAATGGAATATGGAACATGGAAAATGGAAAATGGGAAGTTACAAATGGAAAAGGGAAAATGGAAAATGCAAAATGCAAAATGGAAAATGGAAATTGGAAAATGGAAAAAGAAAAGTGAAAGTGGAACATGGAAAATGGCAAATGACAAATGACAAAAGCAAATGGCAAATGGCCAATAGCAAATCACAAATATCCAATGGCAATTGGCAAATGGGAAATGGCAAATGACAAATAACAAATGGTCTATGGCCAATGACCAATGGCAAATGGCCAATGACCAATGGCAAATGGCCAATGACCAATGGCAAATGGCCAATGACCAATGGCAAATGGCCAATTCCAAATGGCCAATGGCAGAGGGCAAATGGCAAATGCCCAATGACCAATGGCCAATGCCAAATTGCAAATGGCAAATGACAAATGGCCAATGGTACCAATGGCCAATGGCAAATAGCAAATTACAAATGGCTAATGGCAAGAGTTAATTATTATAGTCAAGTTGAAATAAACATTTCCAAATCAGTGAGAACCTTTCATTTCGGAATATAGTAGACCACATTTTGCTTAATAATTTGTGTTATAACCAAAAACTTCGTGGGAGCTATAGTTTGCGAAATATTCACAAAAATCTGTTTTTGAGGCTGATTTTATCATAGCGTCACTTAAAGTGTGCTAATTGGCTAGCTAGGAAGGTATCAGATCCATCATGGATCCATTTATTTCAGCAACCTGAAAGATCTCAAAGTTCCAAGTTTGATGCATATCAGTTGATAAATGGGAAAATCCGCCATTTTGAATACTCCATTTTAATTTTTTTTAATTTTAGTTAAAAAATGTATTGAGTTAGCTTAAGCGCCGCGATGTTTCAAGTTTGAGGCAAATCGGTTTATAAATACAAAGGTACGCCATTTTTGGTTACAAATCATATTCAGCGACCTGAAACACCCCAAAGTTCCGATTTTGATGCACATCGGTTCATAAATGGGAAAATTTGCCATTTTGGATCCGCCATTTTCATGTTTTTAAATTTAAGTCAAAAATTATATTATGTTTCAAGTTTTAGGAAAATCAGTTTATAGATAGGAAAGTGCGCCATTGTGGTTCCGCCATTTTATTTTTTTAAAGCGAGTTAAAACACCCCAAAGTTCCGAATTGGATGCATATTGGTTCATAAATGGGAAAGTCCGCCATTTTGTATCCGCCATTTTAAATTTTTTATCTTAAGTTCAAAATAATAATCAGCGACCTAAAAGGTCCCAAAGTTCCGAGTTTGTTGCATATCGCTTCATAAATGGGAAAATCCGCCATTTTAGATCCCCCATTTTATTTATTTTTCTAATAAAAAAAAATTTGGATTGTATACTAACCACCAAATACCTATTTGAAAAAGTTTGAAAAACATACAAATAAACAAATATATTATATTAAATAAAACTGTTCAAACAATTGTCATTGGTAATTTCATCAAACAAAAAATCTCGAGGCCAATTGTCCCCGCGGCGAATTGTACCGCAACAAATTGGCCGCGGCGAATTGTCCCATCCTCAAAAATTTGCCCCCGACAAACAAACTTTTGTTTTTGGATTTTTTCGAAAAGTAATACCTTACGTTTCCGGTGGGCCATCCTTTATGTTAAACAATTAAAAAAGCAGGTATTAAATAAAAATATCTCTGTCTAAGTATGTATTAATCCCGCCAAAATACACACATCCTATGCTAATAAACAAGAAATCAGCTAAAAAAAGAAATGTATGTATCCAAAAAACGTGTATGGCTTCGCCCGTTTATCGGCCAATATTTCAAATAGTTATTAATTTCAATAGCAAAAATTGCATTGCACAAAAGTGCACAGCGACAGCCTATCGACGTGGAGTCGAGGGAATGAAAGCGCGCGATATAGTATAAGAGCCCAGTAGGATTTTGGGCTTGAATTGCAAACCGATACTCACATATATTAGTCGATTCGTCATAAGACCGTGTCCCAAAAAAATGAAGATACCTGCGAAAATCCTGCATAAACAACCCGCCATCTTTGTTTAAAGATGGCGAAAAGGAGTTTGAATCAAATGTACGTAACTTTTTTATTATTACATCGATTTTACTCAGACAAATTGTGATTAGCTTCTACTGTAATGGCCTCTCCAAAACACTATCAATACTTTGTTTTTTATTGGTCTCTATACTGTAAATTCTGTAATTTCCTCAAATACACTGTTTTTTTTTTAGGTTTTTTTATTTTTTAAAGAAAACTATTGGTTTTACAAAAAAAATATAAACAGTAAAAAACATGCAGATTGTTAAGATGTATTCATGGTGCGTCTAATATTTCCTGTAGGTTGAGCGGTTTTTGAGTTACACTAAAAAAACCACGAAATTGGCCTATACCTACCCCAGGGTACAAAATTTTCAGGTTTTCACACCTCCATAAACCTAGCAAGCCCACCTCAATAAAAATTTAAAAAATGTATTCCAGAATTATGTGCTTTTTATGTGCTAATTTCGTCCACTTTTTAAAATTTTTGTGCTCCTTTGGTTTCCAAGGAAATTTAAAAAAATGATTGGCGTGCTAGGTTTATATAAACCTAGCAAGCCCATACAGAAATAATCAATATTTTTATAATATTTATATGCGAAAATTAAGTGCTTTTTATGTGCTCCCGTTTGCTAAAAACAAAATTTCATTTATCAAGTTTTTAAGCTTTTTTTTAAAAAAAATGTGTGGGCTGGCTAGGTTTATATAAACCTAGCAAGCCCATACAGAAATAATCAATATTTTTATAATATTTATATGCGAAAATTAAGTGCTTTTTATGTGCTTCCGTTTGCTAAAAACAAAATTTCATTTATCAAGTTTTTAAGCTTTTTTTTAAGAAAAATATGTGGGCTGGCTAGGTTTATATAAACCTAGCAAGCCCATACAGAAATAATCAATATTTTTATAATATTTATATGCGAAAATTAAGTGCTTTTTATGTGCTCCCGTTTGCTAAAAACAAAATTTCATTTATCAAGTTTTTAAGTTTTTAAAAAAAAAATGTGTGGGCTGGCTAGGTTTATATAAACCTAGCAAGCCCACCTCAATAAAAATAAATAAAATACATTCCAGAATTATGTGCTATTTATGTGCTCCTTTCCTTAAAATTTTTGTGCTCCTTTGGTTTCCACGGAAATTTAAAAAAATTATTGACGTGCTAGCTTTATATAAAGCTAGCAAGCCAATGCAAAAATTATAAATATTTTTATGCCCACCTCAATAAAAATTGAAAAAATTTATTCCAGAATTATGTGCTCTTTATGTGCTAATTTCGTCCACTTTTCAAAATTTTTGTGCTCCTTTGGTTTCCACGGAAATTTAAAAAAATGATTGGCGTGCTAGCTTTATCTAAAGCTAGCAAGCCCATACAGAAATAATCAATATTTTTATAATATTTATATGCGAAAATTAAGTGCTTTTTATGTGCTCCCGTTTGCTAAAAACAAAATTTCATTTATCAAGTTTTTAAGCCTTTTTTTAAAAAAAATGTGTGGGCTGGCTAGGTTTATATAAACCTAGCAAGCCCATACAGAAATAATCAATATTTTTATAATATTTATATGCGAAAATTAAGTGCTTTTTATGTGCTCCCGTTTGCTAAAAACAAAATTTCATTTATCAAGTTTTTAAGTTTTAAAAAAAAAAATGTGTGGGCTGGCTAGGTTTATATAAACCTAGCAAGCCCACCTCAATAAAAATAAATAAAATACATTCCAGAATTATGTGCTATTTATGTGCTAATTTCGTCCACTTTTTAAAATTTTTGTGCTCCTTTGGTTTCCACGGAAATTAAAAAAAATGATTGACGTGCTAGCTTTATATAAAGCTAGCAAGCCAATGCAAAAATTATAAATATTTTTATGCCCACCTCAATAAAAATTTAAAAAATTTATTCCAGAATTATGTGCTCTTTATGTGCTAATTTCGTCCACTTTTTAAAATTTTTGTGCTCCTTTGGTTTCCACGGAAATTTAAAAAAATGATTGGCGTGCTAGCTTTATATAAAGCTAGCAAGCCCATACAGAAATAATCAATATTTTTATAATATTTATATGCGAAAATTAAGTGCTTTTTATGTGCTCCCGTTTGCTAAAAACAAAATTTCATTTATCAAGTTTTTAAGCCTTTTTTTTAAAAAAATGTGTGGGCTGGCTAGGTTTATATAAACCTAGCAAGCCCACCTCAATAAAAATAAATAAAATACATTCCAGAATTATGTGCTCTTTATGTGCTAATTTCGTCCACTTTTTAAAATTTTTGTGCTCCTTTGGTTTCCACGGAAATTTAAAAAAATGATTGACGTGCTAGCTTTATATAAAGCTAGCAAGCCAATGCAAAAATTATAAATATTTTTATGCCCACCTCAATAAAAATTTAAAAAATTTATTTTACAATTATGTGCTCGTTATGTGCTAATTTCGTCCACTTTTAAAAAATTTTGTGCTCCTTTGGTTTCCACGGAAATTTAAAAAAATGATTGGCGTGCTAGCTTTATATAAAGCTAGCAAGCCCATACAGAAATAATCAATATTTTTATAATATTTATATGCGAAAATTAAGAGCTTTTTATGTGCTCCCGTTTGCTAAAAACAAAATTTTAGATAAAGCTAGCACGCCAATCATTTTTTTAAATTTCCGTGGAAACCAAAGGAGCACAAAAATTTTAAAAAGTGGACGAAATTAGCACATAAAGAGCACATAATTCTGGAATAAATTTTTTAAATTTTTATTGAGGTGGGCATAAAAATATTTATAATTTTTGCATTGGCTTGCTAGCTTTATATAAAGCTAGCACGTCAATCATTTTTTTTAAATTTCCGTGGAAACCAAAGGAGCACAAAAATTTTAAAAAGTGGACGAAATTAGCACATAAAGAGCACATAATTCTGGAATGTATTTTATTTATTTTTATTGAGGTGGGCTTGCTAGGTTTATGTAAACCTAGCCAGCCCACACATTTAAAAAAAAAAAAAGCTTAAAAACTTGATAAATGAAATTTTGTTTTTAGCAAACCGGAGCACATAAAAAGCACTTAATTTTCGCATATAAATATTATAACAATATTGATTATTTCTGTATGGGCTTGCTAGGTTTATATAAACCTAGCCAGCCCACACATTTTTTTTTAAAAAAAGCTTAAAAACTTGATAAATGAAATTTTGTTTTTAGCAAACGGGAGCACATAAAAAGCACTTAATTTTCGCATATAAATATTATAAAAATATTGATTATTTCTGTATGGGCTTGCTAGGTTTATATAAACCTAGCCAGCCCACACATTTTTTTTTCAAAAAAGCTTAAAAACTTGATAAATGAAATTTTGTTTTTAGCAAACGCGAGCACATAAAAAGCACTTAATTTTCGCATATAAATATTATAAAAATATTGATTATTTCTGTATGGGCTTGCTAGCTTTATATAAAGCTAGCACGCCAATCATTTTTTTAAATTTCCGTGGAAACCAAAGGAGCACAAAAATTTTAAAAAGTGGACGAAATTAGCACATAAAGAGCACATAATTCTGGAATGTATTTTATTTATTTTTATTGAGGTGGGCTTGCTAGGTTTATATAAACCTAGCCAGCCTACACATTTTCTTAAAAAAAAAAGGTTAAAAACTTGATAAATGGAATTTTGTTTTTAGCAAACGGGAGCACATAAAAAGCACTTAATTTTCGCATATAAATATTATAAAAATATTGATTATTTCTGTATGGGCTTGCTAGCTTTATATAAAGCTAGCACGCCAATCATTTTTTTAAATTTCCGTGGAAACCAAAGGAGCAAAAAAATTTTAAAAAGTGGACGAAATTAGCACATAAAAAGCACATAATTCTGGAATACATTTTTTAAATTTTTATTGAGGTGGGCTTGCTAGGTTTATGGAGGTGGTTTTCACCAAAGTCATGAAAGATACTAAAAAACCATATGGATCGAAAAAGCATGTCAAGCTGAATAAGAAACGGCTATTACAGAAACTGATACTGAGGTAGATATGGCAGCTTAAACATGGCCGAACCGTAACTTACAGTTTAATTTTTGAGAGTAATTTTTTTATGTAAGACGAACCCTATGGGGTCAAAATGTACCCCCGCTAAAAGACCATTTAATTATCTTCAATAAAGGATAATACACTTTTTGTCGTAAAGTTATTAGTTTTCCTGAAAAAAACAAAAAATATGCGGCATACATAATTCGATGTTTTCGTTCCATATAAGTAAGACAAGGGTATGGGTCCATTAAGGGGAAAAATAATTTATGCACAGATAAAAGAAACCGCAGTTACATATTAAAACTCAGCATCAAAAATCTTACTAAAAACATATTTGATAATTTTCTGTTAAATTGACAGGTGGTCACGTGATTTTGACAACTTCTTAACGGTTTGAGCTAAAGACTTGGTTCTTTTTTTGTATTGTAGACAAAAATATCCGATCATCCCTGGCATGTTTTTAAATTTGCAAAAATATATACAGGGTGCCCCAAAAGTCCGGGTCCACCCAAATATCTGCTAAACTATTGAAGACACATACTGGACAGTGGCGTGCGATTACTTTTTCCCCGTCAATAAAGTAACGAAATGTCATGCCACCTTGTTGTCATTTTAGGCTGGGTCGCAATTTTTATCTTCGGAACTAGATTTTATCTTGATCGGCATATTGTTTTGTTTTAGTTTCGTACTCTATTTCTGAGATATGACTCCCTTTATTATCACTGAATTAGACATCTTGTTCTTTTAACTGCTGAAGACACCAATATTTAAATTTTGGGTCATATGTATGCATACAAGATTGCAATTTTAAGAAAAATATTTGTTTACAGACGCAAAAATGAGAAAACTTAAAAAAGCAACAAATTAAAACTTTGTAACACTTACGGTGTAAGCCTCGAGTACTCTCAATAGACTAAAGGCACGCACCGACACACCCTTATAAGGTACTGAGACACTCAGTTACTGGGGGCATTTATCTCAATAGTTACATTGATTTAAAAGTTCGTAGCTGTATGTGATACCGCGTTGCACCACTTAAAGGTTAACTGATTCAATATCTTGTTTTGAATAAAAATAATTGTCCTAAACTAAAAGTGACGAAGAGAATGTATTGATAATTTTTTAATTCGTGTTGGTAGAGTAAGGCAAGTTTACATATTACACACCCGTATTGACTAAACAATCATGAATAGCTCTGTAATTTTTTGAAAAAAAAAACTTTTGTTCAAAATTAATTTATTAATTTTAAATTTTTGAATGTAACTAACTTATAAAGGCTTGTCTATCTAATAGTAAGTAAACTTACATGTTGCTGGCAAACACAGCGACATGACCGTAACTATGGAAAAATATAAAATTTTGGTATATTTGGACTTCTAAGTGATCGAACTATTTCCTCCAAAGTCAAAAACCACATAGTTTTATTTTATTTATTGAACGGAGTTATTGTGTAACATAAATACTTTAAACGCGATTATCTCAGTTTTGCGTATAAAGCAATTACGGTCATTCGCTGAGGACACCAGTATGAGTATAAACTCATAAGATTTGTAAAATAGGTACAGGGTGGCTATTTAAAAATGCCACTGATTTGCGAATCATGATTTAAAACTATTTGGGGCTGAACCTTGGCAACCTAGCATTTGTTTTGGATGCGTGGGGTTTGCTCTGAGATTTGACCATGAGAGCGGTCGCAATGCTGCCAAGTTTTGCTCAAAGTATGGATCTTTGGGAAAAGCGTATGCTATCTAGTCAAATTTTCAAATTGAGCCACCTTGACTATTTAAACAAATAATCTATAATTTAGTAACTTTAAACCAACAAGGTACACCGAGAAAAAGTAATGGCTATTTTAAACGATCAGAAGTCCAGTGTGAAGCGCCCTCTAGCTATAGTAAAAAGGTGTCAATAGTCGAGTTTCGAATCCCAAAAGACTTTTGAGTATTGAAAAATGTTCAAAATACAGTCGAACCTCTCTAACTCGAACCTCTATAACTCGAACCTCTCTATAACTCGAACCTTTTAAGTGGTCCCTGTACTTCTAATATGTATTTTAACCTGTTTAACTCGAACTCTCCATAACTCGAACTGTTTTGGTTGTCCCTTTAAGTTCGAGTTGGAGAGGTTCGACTGTATATGAAAAATTCCATTTCTATTTTTTAACTTTAGCACCCTGTATCTCGAAAACGGAGCAATTTCGGACTAAGGTAAGTGGCTTTAAATCGGCTTACTTTGACCTCAGGAATATTTCGTAGGCTATTGTAGTTATAGACCCTTTTAGAGACACAGAGTCTGTGTAAGTTATTTTACCAATATTTCCACGTTTCTTCTTTTTCATCCTTAGGAGATGACAATATCAATAAAATGAAATTTGGGTGGACCCGGACTTTTGGGGTACCCTGTATATATTTTTGCAATTTAAAAAGATCCCAGTGGTGATTAATTTGGATCGGATATTTTTGTATACAATTCAAAAAAAGAACCAAGTCTCTAGCTCAAACCGTTAAGAAGTTGTCAAAATCACGTGACCACCTGTCAATTTAACAGAAAATTATCAAATATGTCTTTAGTAAGATTTTTGATGCTGAGTTTTAATATGTAACTGCGGGTTCTTTTATCTGTGCATAAATTATTTTTTCCCTTAATGGACCCATGCCCTTGTCGTACTTATATGGAACGAAAACATCGAATTATGTATGCCGCATATTTTTTGTTTTTTTCAGGAAAACTATTAACTTTAAGACAAAAAGTGTACTATCCTTTTTTGAAGATAATTAAATGGTCTTTTAGCGGGGGTACATTTTGACCCCATACGGGTTCATTTTACATAAAAAAATTACTGTCAAAAATTAAACTGGAAATTACGCTTCGGCCATGTTTAAGCCGCCATATCTACCTTAGTATCAGTTTCTGTTTAAAACTAATAGCCGTTTCTTATATAGCTTCACATCCTTTTTCGATCCGTATAGTTTTTTAGTAACTTTCATGACTTTGGTGAAAACCTGAAAATTTTGTACCCAGAGGTAGGTATAGGCCAATTTCGTGGTTTTTTGAGTGTAACTCAAAAACCGCTTAACCTACGGGAAATATTAGACCCACCATGAATACATCTTAATAATCTGCATATTTTTTACTTTTCATGTTTTTTTTTGTAAAACCAATAGTTTTCTGTAAAAAATCAAAAAACCTAAAAAAAAACAGTGTATTTGAGGAAATTACAGAATTTACAGAATAGAGACCAATAAAAATCAAAGTATTGATAGTGTTTTCGAAAGACCATTATAGTAGAAGCTAATCACAATTTGTTTGAGTAAAATCGATGAAATAATAAGAAAGTTACGTACATTTGATTCAAACTCATTTTCGCCATCTTTAAACAAAGATGGCGGGTTGTTTATGCAGGATTTTCGCAGGTATCTTAATTTTTTTTAGACATGGTCTTATGACGAATCGACTAATATATGTGAGTATCGGTTTGCAATTCAAGCCCAAAATCCTACTGGGCTCTTAGACTAATACGATGTTCAATAATACATTCATTCATAAACCTCGCCCGGCGTTGGAATTCTTATCCAAGCTCTTCTGAAAACGGCAGCGGCCATTTATTAAGTCCCCGACTGTACAAGCGAATGGTCAAAAAACTTAGGTGTATGATACACTCTGGATTTGACCTCAAAATTCGACATCACATAATCAATAAGAGATTTGCTATTCCCAGTTATTCTTGTGGACTTAGTAACTGATTGCTTAATGCAATACATATTTAACAGGTTCTTTATTTTAAAATTAAAAAGAGAAAAAATAGAAAAATATGTGTAAACAAGATAAAAACTAATTTTTTACTTACTTAGAACTTAGTTTTTTAAAGAACGATCTAAGGAATAACTTTAATATATGTTTTTTATAAACAGGTTGAACAACACCAACAAGAACACAACCAAAATCAAACCCCAGAAGTGGGGCTCGGCAACAACAAAATTCTGCATCTTCCTGGTGTGAGCTATATTGCTGAGATATATTGCTTGATTAAATATCACAGCTTATTTCAGGACTAAAGAAAAAAGCTTAACAATTGAAAATGCTGTGTCTAAAAAAGCTGCACTGCGATGAGGTTCTGCAAATAGCCCTGCTAATAAGCATCTTGCGGGTAAATCAAGATGCTCTTTTTGATACGGATATTTACGGTGGAATAAATGACATCGACCTAGATAATGGTACCAGCTTCAGCCGTCTGACACCCTCAATTCTTCGATCCCAATATATTCATCCCAAAAGCTTGGACACTGTACTACTCAACTACGAACGAGACCTTTTTGCTGATCTTAATTCCCTAGGTAAGTTCTATAATGGACCTATTGCAATAACGTTAGGCAGTAATAGTGCCAGGCGGTATTTGGACAACTTTACATTAAAAGATGACAGATTACCCCTTTGGGTATTATAATTCCTTATTAAATGAGCATGAAGCTAGCAAAACATTCATTACAAACCGAATCGCGACTAGGTGGATAATTTGCCAAAACTAATAACACAAAAACAAAAGCGACAAAATTAATTTATCCACAGCTAAATAGCGATTAATTAACGGAAAAGTATGCTCCTGTTGCGATTCGATTTGTGACGAATGCTTCGCTAGTTCATGCTCATCTTTAGTGAAGGTAAATAAACCACTTGTTTTTAAACTCGGCTTTGTTATGTTAATTTTGAAAGATCAACTGTAAGCTTACAATGTAAAACTATCAAAATACTGCCTCGCACTATTACTACATGGCTTTATTGCCATAACTCACTATTATGATTACGGTATACTTCACGCAATTTTATTGGTTCGGTTCGCGGTTTTGCCCAAAATAAGCCGGATACGCAATGGATACGAATTGCTCATACACTTCAAATATCTTATAATAGGCCAGTCATTAGAGCGAAAAAAAGACCACTAACTTGCAAAAGGGGGTGTATTCGCGGTTTTGACATATGGGGCTTTTGCACTTTTGATTTTAATAAAAATTTATTTTTTGGTGTTTCTATAGATATCGATTACACCAAGATAAAATATTTTACAAAATGTTGCGATTCGTTAAATCTACAAGGTGTTTTATTTTCTTAATTGGCCAAAACATGTCTATGGTTTATGATTTTTCCTGAAAAAATATGAACTTTGCAAAAAAAAAATTACTACTGTTTAGAAATAAAAACAAGAGACTTTAAGAAGACAATAAATTTAAAAAATCGCCATTTCAAAAATGTGATCCCTTCGATTTTTTATATTTTTTTGAAAAAAGATACTCCAATATTTTGTTTATTGCCTTTAAAAATTTTAGAGTGGGCCGAGAAGTATAAATGCCAAAAGAAAAAAATTCTTGTGTAAGTGCGCCGAGGCCTTGACCATACTTATATGTATATGGGCAAGCGAGCACTCTTATTGAGGCGCCCAGGGTGTGAATCAATATTCATTTTATTAAAAAAAGTTGTTTTGCTTTAAGGAAAAAATCCTCTTTTTTCATTCTGACACCCCCACTCCCTTGCATATGACATCAGCGGCGTCACATTGAAGGGCCAAGACGGGCCTTGGTCTTCCACTGTTTAAAACCTTATCGGCTACCAACATTGTGGCACATGTTTCTAATTACACTAGGTACCTATTCCCGCACTTTTATGACACTCGACGCCACTATACAGGGTGTCCCAAATTCGATTTCTTTGGGAAGTCTCGACCCTCACTTCCAAGTGTCCAGTAAAAAGGGAAGTGGTTTTTTTTAACTCTGCGTTTTGAGCTTAACTTGCCTAAAGAAATACCTAAAAAAATTAAATACTGAGTGATACGTTTCTTTAAAGGAAACTTTTCACTGGCTATTTCACATTATGACTAAGTAAATTAAAAGTTCAGATGAAATTCAACTAAATAGTTATACTCAAAATAGACTATAAAAAAATGATTTGAGCAAAAATTTAATAGCCCCCCTCCCAAAACGCAGAGTTAAAAAAAACGCTATTCTTTATACTGGATACTCGAAAGTGATGGTCGAGACTTCCCAAACGAAATCGAATTTGGGACACCTTGTATAGTGGCGTCTGGTGTCATAACAGTGCAGGACTAGGTATTCTAATTAGAAAAAAGAAGATTTTTTCCTTAAAGCAAAACAACTTTTTTTAATAAAATGAATATTGATTCACACCCTGGGCGCCTCAATAAGAGTGCTCGCTTGCCCATATACATATAAGTACGGTCAAGGCCTCGGCGCACTTGATGACATATGCAAGGAAGGGGGGGGGGGGTGGGGTCAGAAAAAAATGAATTGGTATTTATACTTTTCGGCCCACTCTAAAATTTTTAAAGGCAATAGACATAATATTGGAGCATCTTTTTTCAAAAAAATATAAATACAAAAAATCCAAGGGGTCACATTTTCAAAATGGCGGTTTTTTTAGTTTATTGTCTTGTAGTAAGGTCACTTATGCGATTATTTGTCATTTTAAATATTTTTTCTTACAGCCTCTTGTTCTTATTTCTTAACAGTAGTAAAATTTTTTAAGCTTTGGCCAATTAAGAAGATAAAACACCCTGTAGATTTAAGGAATCGCAACATTTTTTCAAATTTTTTATCTTGGTGTACCTAATCGGTATCTATAGAGGAACCAAAAAATAAATTTTTATTAAAATCAAGTTAAAAGAAAGTTTGACATGAAGAGTCCCATATATTATGTTGTTTACATTGGAGTCCTCAAAACAAATTTAAGTTTTCTTTTAAACGCTGTATTCCAATGTGTGGTGCATGTCACATTTAAGACTCCAGAAGTGTATTTATATAAATAAATTTTCAAAAATAACCAAAATAATCAATTTTTAGTATATGTTTTATTTATTTGTTTTATACTAAGCTTCTTAGGAAAATAATTTTCTTTTTACATTATCCCATATTGACCTTAGTTTTTTTTTTTATAAAAAACATTTTGTGGTAATTTTTGAAAAGGACCTTAATTTTTGGACGCCCCTGGAGAGTTACCCATTATACATATACATTCTACATTATTATATACCCATTATATATTACATTATATATACAGGGTGGCCTAAGTTTTTGAAAAAGCCTGATACCCGTCGACTTAGTTTTCGAGGGGGACACTTTTTGGCTATCTTGAAATTTTTGTAGCACGAGCCGCCTTCTAGGGGTATACTTTACCCCTATATTTTGAATAGGGAAAGTGAGTCTAATGATACCTCAAAACAAGCTCTCATAAATATCTTTACAACCGGGTAAAAATTTCGGAAATCCATCGATTAGTTCTTGAGATATTTGCTTTCAAATTTAATATGGAATGATATAATAAAAATTAAATCCGAAAAATAATAAAATTTTATTTAAATTTTTATTTCATCAGTTCATGTTAAATTTGAAAGTTTGAAGGCAATTATCTCAAAAACTAATGGATAGATTTTTGAAATTTTTACAGGGTTGTAAGGACATTCAAAAGGCCTTCAAAACAAGGTATCACTAGACCCACTTTCCCTATTCAAAATATGGGGGTAAAGTATACCCCTCGTCGTAAGAAAGTCAGTTTTTAGGTATCCTGTTATGCACCATTAAAAGAGAAATTATATTTTTTAAGATAAAGTATAGCTTATATTTTTTGATAAAGAGCTCGGTTTTTAATTAAATCATGTTTTTTATTTTGATTTTGAATTACCCTAAGTTACGGACGTCGCTGGAAAGTTTATTATCAGCCAAACCTCACTGACTTCGTTTAAAAGGGAATTTTTCTGTATACAAAGTCTTTCTGTATACAAAGTCAAATTAGATAAAACTTGTAACAAAAATGGGTAATTTTTTTCAAAATTTATTTACACACACGGACGCTCCTAAAGTTTTATTTATAAAACTAATCCAACCTTTTATACAGCGTTGCAAAGGAAATTTTATTATCTACGACAGAGTTGGGAACATATACATATAAGTAAAACATGTTTTTTTTTTTCTTTTTAAAATTATTTCCATTAACGGACACTGCTGGAGAGTTTGTAATCAGTCTAAGTAACCCCATCGACTTATACTACTACTATGTCGGTTTAGAACGTTTTTCTACGTTGTCCGATGCCTATTCTCCACCTCCTTCGATCCTGACAGTCATTTTCCGTCAGGTTTTTTTGACTCATTGATTTTTGGATTGACTGTTGCCATTCCAGTTTAGGACGCCCTCTTTTTCTGCGCCCTATTGGTTGCCATTCTAGGACCTGCTTTGGTAATCTTTCGTCGCTCATCCGTTGTACATGGCCGTACCATATCAGTTGCCTTTTAGTGATGTCATCCGTTATGCTTCCCTCGATTCCCATTCTTTCTTTTATGATCTCATTTCTTATATGATCTGTTCTAGATATTCTCATTGATCTTCTTATTGCATCCATTTCGACACTATCCATTTTTGCTTTGTATTTTTCTGTTACGCGACAAGTCTCTATTCCATTCAACAGCGTGCTTTTCACCATTGTTTCATATATGTTAAATTTTACATTCTTTTTTATCTCTCTGCTCCATTAAATACTGTTAAGACAACCAATAACCTTTTTTGATTTTACTATTCTTTTTTCCAGTTCTTTACAGTCTGTTCCCGTCTTATCAAATGTGACACCTAAGTATACATACTCATTACATGGAGATATTGTTTGTCCATTTTCTAGTTCTAATTCACTTGATTCGTTTCCAATACATAAGTACTGTGTCTTGTCCACGTTCACTGTTAACCCCCAGTTTTGGTATTCTTCCGTTAATCGACTTATATATTGTTAAAAGAGAAAATTTTATTGTCTCCAATAAATGTTCTTATATATTTTCCATTAGAAGCTTAGCTTTTGAGAAAATTTGAAAAATCCTAAAAATCCGTATTTTGGGGGTCTGGGGGCGTTTTTGCTGCTAACTAAAAAGAAATTATAAAATATTGTTTTTTAATTTCACAAACAACAAGAATATCTTAGCCCCTGTCAACATTTGACTATTTGCCCAAAAATAATACAAACCGCTTTTAGAAAGTCGATTTTCGAAAATATTGCTTTGACTTAGTATTTAGCCGTACAATCTCAAAACTAGAAGAACCGAACCTAATTTGCCAAAATAATGCCTTAATTAAAATAAGTAAACTTTTTCACTTTCTCCATTAGATTTTGTATTTTTTATTGAACAAATTTTTAAATTAGTTTTATTGTTAATAGGAAGATTCAATAACTACCGTCATCAGAACATCTCTGCCTACCTGTTGAACATTGACAGGAACGCGGTACCTTCGGCTGAACAAGAAACTTTGACGGTTCCTTCAAGTCTTCCTGTGAACAACCAGTCACAGGATGTCGTGCCGAGGGGTCTGGGGGAGAATGAAGCTGCTACGAGTGCTGCAGAAGATGGCCTGGAGTTGACACAAGAGGTATGTAATTTTCTAGGTACCAGGTACTTCACCAAAGAACCTTGGACGAAATTACACAGTATTTTATGGAAAACATCATTTTGATGATTTTTTTTACAATTTCCATATTATTTTTTAGCAAGATAGGTCAGTAAATACTCTGCCAATTTATGGACACCTAGGCTCACACGATTAATGTATCATGTAAGTTTTCCCCATTTTGGTTCGCGAAAATAACCCCCAAACCGCCACATTCTTTAAATTGTCTACAAGTTTCAAAGCAAGACCTAACTAGATCGTTGGGTTAAGATATGTTAGACCAGTTTATTTCGGAATGCGACAACTGGGTGCCGCCAACTGGGCGCCGCACAGTGTGACGAAATTGAAAAAAAAATGGACATAATTAGCAAATGTTTGTATTTTTTATTTTATTTTATTTTTTATTATTTTTTTATTTTTATTTACCATATCATTACGGGCGAACCCAATTACAATGACAGGAATAAATGAGAGTTACATAAATATACATTAAAAGTAGCATACAAGTAAAGGTAGTCTTAAGCATTAATTAGATGTACAAGAATAGGTTGGACTTTTAGGCATTATTTTGCAAGTGCGTATTTCTGAGCTGTTTTAAATTGGTATTAAATATATCGATAGCTGGAGTATTGTTACAAATGTCGCACATTGTATAAAGCGGTGAATACTTTAAAACATTTAGTCTAGGCGTTGGCAGATAGAAAGTGGATAGTTGTCTCGATCCCTGGCGCGGGATTATGAAGTTTAGTTGGGCTAATAAGTCTGCACAGTCTATTTGATTGTTTAAAATTTTATGTAAGGTTGCCTGAGATGCGTACTGTCTTCTGCTGTTTAGAGATGGAATATCGAATCTGGCGAGAAGTTGGTTTTGAGGGATTCCTTGAGCGGGATAGGTTCCATCTACTTTAAAGGATAAAAATTTTAAGAAACGCCTTTGAATTCTCTCGAGGTCTTCTATTTGGTTAATTTGATGTGGATTCCAGACAATAGACGCATATTCGAGCTTTGATCTAATATAAGCAAAGTAAAGACTCTTGAGCGCTGAGATGTTAGTTAATTCTTTTGAGATGCGAACAATGAAACCGTACATTCTCGATGCAGCTGATGTAATATCTTCAATATGAGAAGAGAATGATAGTTTCTTGTCAAAAATTACTCCTAGGTCGCGTATGGTTTCCGGCCTCTCCAGGACTTGGCCATTTATAGCATAGTCATACGTTAGATATGTAGTTTTATTTGTGTACGTCATTACTTTGCATTTAGCAATGTTAAGAGGTAGGCCGTTTTGAACGCACCAATTCTGGATTGCATTTAGATCATTTTGAAGAGCTATACAGTCAGAGACGTCACCTATTACTCTGAATGTTTTAAAATCGTCAGCATATGAAAGGCTGGATGAACCGAGGCCCCTTCCCAAACCATCTATGAAGATGTCGAAAAAAAGAGGTCCCAGCACAGAGCCCTGTGGTACGCCGGAGCTGACAAGGTATTCGGCAGACCTAACACCATTTACATACACGTGTTGGCGTCTGTTGCTTAAGCAAGATTTTATTAGGTTTAATAATGGTATGTTAAAACCGAACTTTTTTAAGGTTGTTAAGAGCACGCCGGTGTCAAGTCTGTCGAACGCCTTAGAAAAATCTGTATATATGACGTCGAGCTGTTGACCTGCGTGAATAGTTTGAGAAATGGTTTGTGTTATAGACAGAAGATTGGTAACAGTAGAACGTCCTTTAATGAAGCCGTGTTGATTAGGTGATAAAATATTATTCACAGAGGGGTAGATAGACTTATGCAAGAGAAATTCAAAGGCTTTCAAAAAGTTGTTAATTATAGTTATAGGTCTGTAATTTTTAATATAAGATTTATTTTCAGATTTAAAAATGGGACACACCTTGCTGACCTTCCACGAGGAGGGTATTCTCGACTCACTGAGGCATTTGTTATATAATTTACACAAGGGAACCGCCAGAATGGAGGCGCAATCTCGTATAATAAAGCTTGGTATGGAGTCTGGACCCGCTGTTAATTTAGGTTTAAGCTTTCCAAGAGCATTTTCAACTTCCGTATTTGAGAAATCTGTTATGCAAATACAGGGGGAATTATTATTCGCCGTGTGATTCTGAGGAGGTTGTACGGGGTTGTCGTTAAAAACGCTCTTAAAATAGTCTGAAAAACCCTGCGAAATGGATTGCATAGAGTCATATTCAGTGTTATCGTGGTACATTACGCTAGGAATTGATGACGTTGTTTTTTGGCTGTTTATGAAAGACCAGAATTGTGAGGGATCGCTCTTTATGTTATTTTCAGCGGTATGTATGAATTCCAGGTGTAGTTTTTTTATTTCTAGTTTTAAATATGCTCTTAATTGACTAAATTCTCGGTAGGTGTCAGGATTTGGATTTTCTTTATTTACTTTTCGCAGCCTTTCTTTTTTATATATATTTTTAATGATATCGGGCGTAAACCAAGGAGGAAACTGCCGCTTTTTGGCATTTTTTGAATATTTTGGAACCAGTTTTTCAAAAATACCGTAAATGTATATGTATAGTTGCTGACTCATTTGGTCTAAATCCTCAAAGTCATTCAAAAAACCCCAGTCTGTGTTCGAGAGTTGCAGATATAAAGCTGGAAAATTAGCCTTTCGAAAGTTGTATACTGTTTGTGAATTAATATTAGACAGATTAGTTTCTTCAGCCAGTCCGGTAACGTGAACATTTAGAGCCGGATGGTCGTCATGTTCACGAACCAGTACGTCAGTTGCTCTTGTGCATATTAGGTTAACATCTTTCTGTAAAACTAAGTCAAGGATTCGATTTATCGAGTTTCGCTGAAAGTTCATCTGCGTCAGTTGAAATATGCTCATAAAGTCATTTAATTTAATTACCAGAGTGTCAGTAAATTGGTGTTTATTTTGGAAGTCTAGAAAGTTCGCATATTGCGGGACATTAAAGTCACCGAGGATTATAACTTTGTTGTTAGGAATAATATCAAGTGCAATAAAAAAGTCGAGAATACTCTCTATATCCGTGGGGCGTACCGGAGGTTGTATGTATATTGTGAAAATATATATGAATGATTTCTGAAAATGGATTTTTACTCCAACAATGTCCGCAAACCCGGGAATCAGTGTAATTATTGATGTAGGAAAAATAACTTGAGAAGATTGCAAGATGTTATTAACCGCTAAAAGAACACCCCCACCCCTTGTCAGGCCTGTTGTCTTTCTATCTCTATCAAGGCGGTAAACGTTAAAATTAGTGTTCATAAACTCTCTATCAGAAATGTCAGGAACCAGCCAAGTTTCAGTGAATGAAATCACATCATAGTCGCATGTATACGTTGAAAGTAAGAGGTTGCCAGTTTTACTTCTAAGTCCCTGACAGTTCTGGTAATAAAGTGAAAAATCAACGGAATCTGATTTAGGTGGGAGATTTGTTTGCTATTGTTGCATGATGTTTTTTTGCAGTCTAGTTATTGCGTTTTTATATGCAGTGCATTTATTAGTATCCCATACGGCATGATCAATTTTGATGCTGTCATCGTCCTTTTTAAGTTTTATGCAGTTGGTGCACTGTAGGTTATCAGATTTGCAGTCTTTAACGTCATGAATTTTGCCACATCTTGGACAAGAGACAGTTTTTTCGCAGTTTTTAGATGAGTGGTAAAATTCGTTACAGTTAAAACAACGCGGAATAGTAAGACCGTCATAGACTGTGCAGCTATCATACCCTACAAAGACATTACCGAATTTAAGTAGCTTTTCGTAGGTGGACCTATCGATTTGCAAGAGAGCTTGAAAGAGATTATTCTTGTTACGTGTCTTGTTAATGCTTATTACTTTTAGCTGTGAGTTTTTATGAAAAATATCAGAATTTAGTTTAATTAAAATTGTGGATAATTGTTCATCTGAGAGGCATTCTGTAAAACCGACGATTCTGTATTGATATAGTAATCA
Source organism: Aspidapion aeneum (assembly GCA_963576565.1). NCBI lineage: Eukaryota > Metazoa > Arthropoda > Insecta > Coleoptera > Brentidae > Aspidapion > Aspidapion aeneum. The sequence goes on from OY755048.1 coordinate 46,334,979, forward strand.
TGAATATTGATAAAATTGACCGAAAATATTTGTTTTATCGCACTAGATCAGTAGATCATAAATCTATAGGTACTTAACTGCCTTCTTCTTCAGTTTTATCATGTCTCTGCTTTCTACTCGTGCTACCATCTATTGCTTCATGAACAAACTAGAGAAAAATTACCCGATGCAATTACGGGGATTCACAGGATTCAATTATTTAGTGTACTTTTGATTTATTTCCTGCCACCACAGAGGCGCGTGGCCACGTAGGTTAAACCGCGTACACTATTTGCGTGTCCCAAAATTCCCTATTCAATTGTCACACCCCTGAGATGTAGCCAGTAGGTCGCTTTTGGTAAGGCCACTAATTTCGAAACAATAGAAACTTTTTTTTCGATACTACTATCAATAGTATCGATAGTATCTCTTGAGACTATCGAAAACTATCGATAGGGCTGACTATCGTAGGGTGACCATACGTCCGGATAAAGCCGGACAAGTCCGGCTTTTTGGGCAAATTGAAAGCGTCCGGCCGGCTTTTTTATTTGTCCGGCTTTTTGGTGACCCAAGAAACCCTTTGTTTTTCGTCATCCATTAATGGTTTAGCCCTCCCAACCATAAAATTAGCCTCTAAAACGAAATTAGCATAATTTGTCAGGATCGAATTGATCCATTCACGCAGCTGCTCTTATATTTTTGAAACTAACCAAAACTTTTGGTAACATTTTTCCGGAAAATTTTTGGCACCATTTCGGTATTCAAGAATTAATTAATTTTGTTTACCTAAAACTTTTTTCGAAATGTATCTAATTTTTTGAAAATTTTCGTCTACGGAGCAATTTTTTGAAACGTTTTTAGATTTCAATTTTTTTTGTTTATTTAAAAAAAAATCGCCTTTATTTTATCTGAAAATATAAAAATTTTCGCCTGCGCCGCGATATTTTTTAAATTTTTTTGTATTTTTTCATATTACGCCACTTTTAACAAAAAGTGCTTATTGTTTTTTAATTACACAATTTTTTGTGAAAAGCATAAATTTTTCCCAAAATGTTTTCCTGCGACGCAATTTTTTTCAGTATTTTTTTAAGATTGCAAAAACTGTCATCTACTGCGCAAATTTCCACGAAAAGTGCTTTTTTTTTGTACATTTTTGTTTCTGTGGCGCAATGTTTTCCAAAATGTACCTATTTATTTTTTTCTATTAGTTTATTATTAAGATTGCAATTTTTTATTCATCTTGAGGTGTGTTAAGCCACCTTAGTCCTCCCTACCCCCCCCCCTTAACACCTTTTGTTTGCTTAGTTTATTTTTGCAATATCTAGGTAGTAGTAGCAGCATGGGACTGAGACTTCTTCCGTCAAAATGGCCCCATTAATTGCGCACCTTTTTATTGGTTTTTATGCAAATGCATGCTTCTCGGCTTCAAGAGACTTTGTTTTTGGTCATCAAATATTTTTAGGACGGTTTTGTCCGGCTTTTTTATTGAAAATCCTGCTTTTTTTCCTCTGATGGCCTCCTTTGAACTTTGAACACATATGGTCACCCTAACTATCGATAGTATCCGACCACTAATCACAATGCTATAAATAAATTCTGATCTTGATTCAAGCCAAGACAGTGAAATGTGTATAAAAATATTAATTGTTTATTTACCTTGTTTAGAATCCCTATCGACTAATGCAAAATAAATACCGCTGGAGCATTTAAAATGAAACCATTTTTTTTTCTAAGAATAGCAAATATTAGCAAATACAAAATTTCCGCTTTTTTTCTCTAAAGGTGGCTCTGTCAAACAAGATATTTGCCAACTTATACAGATTTAAACATTTTTTTTAAGTCCACGGAAACTTTAACTTTGAAAAAAAAAATTGTAAAGAACGAAAAACGTTATCAGTGTAGTACTTCCTGCATAATTTTTCAAAAAAATTACAGGAATACTTTTTCTAACCGATTTGTCTCAAACTTGAAATATTACATTGGTTGAGGTCATTTAACACAATTTTTAACTCAAACTTAAAAAAATCAAATTGGCCGATCCAAAATGGCGGACTTTCTTATTTATGAACCGTTTTAGTACCATACAAGTAATATTTTTACCAAAACTTTAATTTTTGAAATCTACCCATTCTTTTTTTCGGCTTATTTTAGGTGGCTTTTATTTATTTTTAAATGGGACCATCTAAAGCCAAAACCCAACCGAGGTACCAAATTTCATTATAATCGGGTAGTTATGCGCGTCGCTCGTTAAAGACAGACATACTGACAGACAGACGGCGCGACAAAAAAATTTAAAATCATTTAAATCGCTAAAATATATAATTTTTTTTTAAATCGGAACAACTTTTTTTTTATTTTTTTTTACACGATCACCATAATATGTTATAGTATGAGAGTGTGAGCTAAAATGTATGGAAGTTAAATAAATAAATGCGGCAAAAACTTTAGTTTTGGGTACCTATAATAAACAAAAACACTTTTTACTTAACCAACTTAAACTGCCTTACTTACTACCCTTTCGATATGGTAATTTATTGCAAATTCACAAATTCGTTTGAAATTTCATCAGAAACTTTTAGTTTTTGAGATATTTTATAAAGTTGTTTTTGTACGAAAACGTCCTTTTTATTCGATTTTTGTAATTGTCGTAAAATTTCACATCACACTCAATATTGAATTTTTTAAATATTTTATTCTATTATAATATGTACAGTAGACTCGCGCTGGTGTGAACACATGCTTGTGTGAACGTCCCAGTACTGTGAACAGTGAAGATTATTACATTATATATCCTGTAGTATAAACAGTAACGAGTCTCGATCGTATGAAAATGGAAAAGAGGCGTTAATCTTCTGCATTTCGTTAAATGGTAAGATTTAGGGGAATCACCGGGAATTACTTAGTTTTACTCCGTTGTTTGTTGTAAATATTAGTACCATTTCATCTTGTGCTTTGTAAAATGGTTAAAACCAAGAAGTATTTAATTCTTGCTCTCAGAAGTAAGTTAGGAAGGCAAATCTGACAACCAAATGGAGACACCTAAAAAAGTTGCAGTAAAGTATGTTTTGGAATCACTTAAAGTGGTTACATTATAGTCAGGACCAAACAATATAGATGTTAGTGATCTAGAGAGCCTAAGAAATATTGAGACCGAGCAGTAGCCACTCATTGGTCGGCTAGATAAGTTCGGACTAAAATATAATTTTGCAGTTTGATGAAACTGTATTATTTGTCGATACTTTAAATTGTAATTTTCAGGAGAAATTTATGATTGATAATGATTCATATATGAGTGGGCCTTACAGCCCTTCCATTAACTTCCACTGCGACCACTAGTGGGTCTATTGTGGCTCACTTTTGAGTGGTTTCTCACCACTGTATGCCTAATCCTCCAAGAAGGTTAGCTATCAGTTTGGGTGAGACACTGTTCAGATCTTCTGAATCAATCTGAGGTTTACCGAAAGTGTTTTGACGTAAACGTGCAATAGCCGGACATTCGCACAGTACATGTCTAACTGTTTCATCATCCTCCATACAAAGTCTACATTCGGTCTCTTCTGTTATTCCCATTCTGTGCATGGGTACTCTTAGTCGACAGGGACCCGTAAAAAGTCCAGTCACTATACGGATCTCCTATCTGGTAAGTCCAATGATATTTCTGGCTGTCTTCTAACAAGGTCCTTTAATGAACTTTAGAGTGAGCCAGTTCTGGTATATTCATCCAGTATTGTTGGAAGCTGTCCTCCATCCATCCCAATATGGTTAATTTAGCAGCATTGTATGATATGCCCAGGGCTGGTTCGGGGCCGAAAAATTCGGCAGATGCCTGGTCCGCGGCCTCATTACCCTCGTGTCCAGAATGCCCTGCTAATGACACCTTATTTGCGCTACCAAGCGTATTCAGCCAGTCTCTGCAGTTCCTCAAGGTTCTCGATGAGACCGTATAGGAATCAAGCGCTTTTAAGGCTGCTTGACTGTCGGAGAAGATTTTTATTGTCCTGTTGGTCCATTCGTGGTCAGTAATCCACCGGGCACACAGTTCAATGGCTACGAGTTCGGCCTGAAATATAGTAGCCAATTTGCCGAGACTATGTTGAAAGCAGAAACTTACAGATTTCCTCTAAATTATGAGAATAGTTACATTTAAAAGTAGATAGGTATAAATTTATTATATCTAACCTAATATTTTAGTTTTACAATGGACCTGCCGTAGTGTGAACGGTCTCCATGGTATGAACGTGCAGATTTTTTTCGTGTTCACACTAGCGCGAGTCTACTGTATGTATTTTTTAATATTTTTGTTTTTATAAAACTATAAACATTTTTAAAAATAAAATAAAATATTAAATGTAATAGGTTATTTTAAAGAAATTTACACTGGTTTTGAAAATCGTTTTCAGCCAAACTTCATTATGTTCAATTTAGCACTGTGCCTAAGAGTCATAGCCAAGTTTAGAAAAACATTTCGAAACTAGTAAGAACCTTTCATTTTGAAATTTGTATTGAAGGCTTTAATTTTATCTCAATTCTTTTTACGGAATACCACTTTCTTGTACTTGACTTTTTTTTACATGAAATGTTTTTGTTATGATTTCACTCCTTTTTTAAAGGATATGGATAATATTTAAGTTTTAAACTAGTAAAAGATGCGGAATATGGTTCAAAACTTTTACAATTTTGAGGTATTTTTTATTTTTTCCTATGATTTTATCATAGTTTCGATCACTATTTTAATGCTACTTTTACATAACTTTACGTTTATAGGGAACGAAAGCAAATTAAAATTTGTATGTATTTAATGTTTTCTTATAGTTTTATCATACTTCCTATCAGTCTTCCAAAGCTCAGCTCTCTAGTGTTTCTGGAAGTGGACAATGCTACTTTTACATAACTACATTTAAAGGAAAGGGAAGTCAACTAAAATTTGGGGTTTTTGTATCTTATCGATTGATACCTCGTTTTAAAGGTATTTGAAATTAAATATTTTGATATAGTCGTTAATTGTCTACACAATCAAATCTGTCAAAATCTATGGACTGTCAAACTTATTCTTTTACCATTTTTTACAAATTTTTAACCATAGGTATACCCGCCATCCCCCATACGTGGGAATTTTTGACACATATTTTTTTGTTGGTATTGCCATGTAGTTTAAGGTTTTGATTGTTTGCCTCTGGTCAGTTACAGCATACCCGGGAAAAACACGGAGAAGCACGGACATATGGATAAAATTACTTATACAGTCTGTGTCTGTGAAAGATCAGTACAACAGCCTAGGATATATTTCTAAGGTCAAAATAAGACAATTAAAAGCTACTTACTTTAGTCCGACATTGTTCCGTTTTCGAAATACAGGGTGTTTTTTAGAAAATAAAAATCGAATAAATAGCTAAAATATAAATATAACTTTTTTCTTAGTGTATTTTTAAAACTTTTTTGTTAATGTATGCACAAAATAAATCTCTCGATATCATCGATCACTACCAAATATGGTTCAGTCATCTTCAATAGTTCAGCAGATATTTGGGTAGACCCGGATTTTTGGGACACCCTGTATATATTTTTACAAATTTAAAAACATGCCAGTAGTGATTAATTTTGATCGGACATTTTTGTCTACAAATCGAAAAAAGAACCAAGTCTCTAACTCAAACCGTTAAGAAGTTGCCAAAATCACATGACCACCTGACTGACAGAAAAGTATCAAATATGTTTTTTGTAAGATTTTTGACGCTGAGTTTAAATATGTAACTGCGGATTATCTGTGCACAAATTGTTTTTTCCCTTGATGTTCTATGGAACGAAAACATCGAATTATGTATGCCGCATATTTTTTGTTTTTTTCAGGAAAACTATTAACTTTACGACAAAAAGTGTAATATCCCTACCTCAGTATCAGTTTGTGTTTGAAACCAATAACCGTTTCTTATTAATCTTGACATCCTATTTCGATCTGTATAGTATTTTAGTAACTTTCATGACTTTGGTGAAAATATGAAAATTTTGTACCCAGGGGTAGGTATAGGCCAATTTAGTGGTTTTTTTTAGTGTAACTCGAGAACCGCTTAATCTACAGCAAATATTAGACCCACCATGAATACATCTTAACAATCTGCATATTTTTTAATTTTTATGTTTTTTTTGTAAAACCAGTAGTTTTCTTTAAAAAATCAAAAAACCTAAACAGCGTATTTGAGGAACTTACAGAATTTATAGTATAGACACAAACAAAAAACAAAGTATTGATAGTGTTTTGGAGAGGCCATTATAGTATAGCTAACCACATTTTGTTTGAGTAAAATCGATGTCATAATAAAAAAGTTACATACATTTGATTCAAGCCCCTTTTCGCCATCTTTAAACAAAGATGGCGGGTTGTTTATGCAGTATTTTCGCAGGTATCTCCATTTTTTTTGAGACATGGTCCTATGACGAATCAATTAAAATATATGAGTATCGGTTTGCAATTCAAGCCCAAAATCCCACTGGGTTCTTATACTATAAGGTAACAAGAGCCCAAAGATCAATAGAAAGAAAAATCAGAGGAGAAGTAGCAAAATCAAAATGGAAATTTGCCGGTCATAATATTAAACTGAAGACCTTGGGAAAATAAAAGAAGTAGGGGAAGACCCCAAATGAGATGGGCGGACGATTTGAATAAACATGCGGGAGCTACATGGATGAACACGGCGACAGACGGAGAAGAGTGGAAGATATTGGGGGAAGCATATGTCCAAAGATGGATCGAAAAAGGCTAAATAGATAGAAACTTATTTTTAAATTCGACTTTTTATATTAATTTTAAAAGTTCAACTGTCAGCTTACAATGTAAATCTGTCGAAATACCGCCTGACACTATTACTGCCTATCGTTATCTCAATAAGTCACTATTTTATTCTTAATTTAACTTTAAAAACCTCGTTAAAATGTTGAATTTTGTTACTATTTTGGCCTTCTCGAGCACTCATTAAAACAGTGTACATTTTACCGTTCTTACTCTGTATGTTATAGCTTAAAATCAAGGTATTTTGTTTTTCTCGTAACCCTGCGTGCAAATCATTTGCAGTAAATTTTGGGCATTCACTCCATTTATCCTTTTTCGTCTAATTTGTTGCTCCGGTACTGGGTCAACAAACCGTCGATGAACTGGTTACCATATGGTCCAGAGGTCATGATTCATCATTGCTAGTTGGTACTTAAACCACAGTGTAAATAACACTGGTCTGCAAAAAAAAAATCTTGAGCCCTGGCATTATTTCCGCTGATTCTTATGTAAGACGGCGTCCTAAATCCAAATATAGCTTGCGTTTTCTTCTACCACCCACCATTTTTGAGGGAGCAGCCCTTTTACCTATTTTTATAATTTTTCGATAATAATTATAATACTATCGACATAAATTTAAATTTTTAAGTATAAAGAGAGTTATTTTAGTTTCAAACAATAATAAATATATGCCCCCCCCCCAAGCCTTAGATTTTTTTACATATATTCCACATATTTTATAAAAAAACACAAAAAATTGCTTAAAATTCGACATCATGAGGCTATAGAGGCGTCGGGCCCCCCAAGACATATTCCTGATAAATAAGAACTTTCGTACCTTCACTTAATGCTTGCTTTCCTTTTATACCCTGAGGTACAACCCTCTCGATTCAAAAACCAGCAGTACTCCGCCAACATGCTTGCATTTCACTTCCCTGAAAACCTCTTTTCCAACTTAGCGATGTCTTGAGAAACCGTTCCGGGTATTCATCCAAGACTGCTCCTAAAGTTTCAGGAAATAAATCCAGATGCGAGTGAAGGAAGTGCACTTTAAGGGACATGTTACATCCCATGGCCTTGTACGCTAAGAGCAATTCCTCGACCTGAGCGACATAATCATCACTTTTTTACCTAAAAAGTTCTTACACACGTTTTGGAATGCAAACGAAGCTCGTTTTTCTTTTTGATTCGGGTGTTCAATAAACGTCGAATCTTGAAAAAGTTGTCTAATCTGGGGCCCCGCAAAAAACCTTCCTTGATTTTAGCCTCGATAAGACGAGGAAATTTAGTTTTCAAATATATGAATGCGTCGCCTGTTTTGTCCAGTGCTTTTACAAACTGTTTGATCAATCCAGGTTTGATGTGCAAAGGCTGCCGCCTAATTATTTTCCTGCGCGACTAATAAGGATCGTTGGAGACAGTGGCGTATATAGATAAAAGTTTCGGGGAGGGCACGAGACAGTTTGGGGGGGGGGGGGTGCAGAGACTTCATGAGGCCGTATTATATGCTATTTTATGATTGTATTCATGAAATATGTGGGAAATATCTAAAAAATCTTAGTTTTTTTTGGGGGGGGGGGCTAGCCACTAGTTGGCGACATTTTTCTGACCGGGAGTAAATCTTTCTCGCAAAGACCAGTTCCGTACAATGTAATGTTTGTCCCGTGCTCGGCTGTCCCATTCACAAATAAACAACAGCAACAATATTTTATTTTTTTATTATAGTTTCTGCATGAGCGTATACAAGGGGGAGTGGGGCTTGGGAGCGAAAGCCCCCCCAAGAATCTAAAAATAGTTTAAGTTTAAACTATTTATTTTCCTACTTTTTAATATCTTAATAAATAGAAGTGGAAAAAATTTCCAAGCCCCTCCAAGGCGATTTTTTGTATACGGCAGTGGTTTCTGTATAGATATACAGGGTGTCCCAGAACTAATGGTACATAGTTAAACTGTAGATTCACTATGTCAAAATATTACGATTTAGCCATACTGTGGCCTCTTAAAATGCGTTGGGTGACATTTGTGGCAGCTTAAAGACGTTGCCGCCATTTTGTGACACTGTAATTAGAATAATGACAATTTGCCAACTTGTGACACAAAAAACCCACTGAATAATTAAACAAATATCTGGAAGCAGAACTGTATTTTCCAGCTAGGTAAAACATTGATATGCCCGGTAACTTTTATACAGTGGAGAAGGGGGGGTTCAGAAATAAGAAAATTTTAAGTGCGCCACATTATTTAATACCAATGTTTTACAAAGAAGTTCTTAAATAAAATACAGTTCAACCCAAACGTTGTAGCCAAACAATGAAATTCTACCTACTTCCGAGGCTTCCAGAGTATTTGTGTAATTAAAAAAACAAAAAATTGACTAATAAACAGAATAAAATTCTAAAAGATTGAATTAAGATGACAAAAATAGAAGCACTTTACAGGTAGATGGACTCCTTTAACAGGTCATAGTGTACCTACCTTTGAGTCAGTAGCGTAGGACTCAATTATATGAATGATTGTTAAAGAAAATAAATATATATATACTTATATATACTTCCAAAATTATTCCGTCATAGGGGAGATCTGGACCAAATATCTGCTGTCATCATTCTACGTTGGGTAGAATGAGACAGACAGCAACCCAGTCCGAGATCCACCCCATGAGGTAAAACGGTGCAAAGGAACCGCTAAAAAAATAACCTCATCTCTCTTTTGTCTCTGCAAAATTGGTCATTGGGTTGTACAAACAATACAAAAATTTAGTTCATCTTGTATAATTCAAATTGAAAACTAGGGGTAAAAAATAGCAAATTATTATGAAAAAAAATAAAGGTGAAGCCAAGTTGAAACAAACTCTTTCAATGGTACAGTACAATTCAGATAAATAGTTATGCCACAAAATTTTGGTCATGACGTCATACCTTATCTTGCGTTTACAAGAAAAGCAAGAGTTGTTGAAAAATTATATCTAAAGCCTGTACCTACTTTAGTCCAAAAGTTCGTACTAACCGAGATACAGGGTGTTAAACTTTATTTTTTCAATTCGATTTTCTTTAATAACTTTTTTACTAGTTCATATTTTTGCAAAAAATTACCAGCGTGTAAGTTTTTTTGACATTGGCAAGAGGATTCCGTTGAAAATTTTAATGTATAGTGTACAGGGTGTTCCCTGGACCACTAGCATTGCATTAAAACCAGTGCCTTTTTTTTGTGCCTCGGTGTATACCAGTTTTTATCTAAAATAATGGTTTTCCCATCCTTTTTATGTAAAAAAGTTGTACTGTTTTAAAGTCGCTCAGAGCAACGGTTTTTGAAATTTTTGCATTTAAAGTTTTTATTGCATGTGAGTGATATGCCTAATTTATGTATGATACTTTCTACAATTCATTCTACTAATTAATATTTTGGCAAAAACTAACCAACATGTAGGTTTTTCTGAAATTTGCAAGACGATTTCATTGAAAAATTTGATGTACAATCTACAGGGTGTTCTTTGGACCACTACCATTGCATTAAAATCATCAGTGTATTTTTTTGTGCCTCGGTGTATACTGAAGCAGGTTTTTAAACATAATATTATTTTAATTATTGAATAATTATTAATAACAAAAAAAATAAAATGAATTATAAAAATTATACTTATTGCAACAACAAATTTTTCGATAGAATAACAAAAAAAAAATCTATAATAAATGTTCGAAATGGCCACCGTTAACCTGAATACATTTGTTTATTCACTTATTATAAGAACGTCTGATTTTAAAATGAGGATTTGCATTTCTGAACGCCTCTCCAGCATTTTAAATTTTTTGAAATAATTTTTCTTGGGTATTTATCTAGCCTACAATAATAAGCAGTTTTAAGTTTGATTTACTATTTGTACAATTTTAACTTAGTTGCTGAGAGCGCCATGCTTAAGAAATTTTATATTTTTTTAAAGAAATAATAAAATATTAATTTTATTGATAATTAAAATTTGCTTTCAAAACAATAAAAAAATACTTGCAATAATAAAGTATACCTACTTACCATTTAAAAAAAAACTAATACGAAGAGGTTTTTGTTCCTCATTAAAAATAAAGCCCTACACAGTTGCAATAACGAACAATGATAACACACTTATGATAATTCAAGAACCACCCTGTATATTTTTTAACTTAATATTTCTTAAGAAAACATCCAATCTTAGAATGCTATAAAAAATATTGATTATGCACAGCTAATATGTATGAAGTAGGTAAGAATTTAATCAAAAATCTTTTACGCATACAATAAATACTTCTAATTTAAATATCTTGAAAACCGTTGCTCTAAGCGACATCTAAACGCTATAACTTTTTAACTTAAATAAAATTAAAAAATTAATGTTTTTTATAGAATCTTGTATTCACCGAAGAACAAAAAAGTTAGACCTATTTTAATGTAACGGAACCTGCCCAGAAAACACCCTGTATAAAAAAAATTTTTTTACCAAAAAACCACAAAACCTAATTTTTTGTGCAAAATTATTAATTAGTAGAAAGAATTGAAGAAAGTATCATACATAAATTAGGCATATCACTCACATGCAATAAAAACTTTAAATGCAAAAATCTCAAAAACCGTTGCTTTGAGCGACTTTAAAACAGTATAACATAAAAAGGATGGGAAAACCATTATTTTACATAAAAACTGGTATACACCGAGGCACAACAAAAATACACTGATTTTTATGCAATGGTAGTGGTCTAAGGAACACCCTGTACATTGTACATCAAATTTTTCACCGGAATCGTCTTGCCTATTTTAAAAAAAACTTACACGCTGGTTAGCTTTTGCAAAAATATTAATTATTAATAAAGTTATTAAAGAAAATCGAATTGAAAAAATAAAGTTTAACACCCTGTATCTCGGTTAGTACGAACTTTTGGACTAAGGTAAGTATGGCTAAAATCGTAATATTTTGACCCAGGGAATCAACAGTTTAACTATGTACCATTAGTTCGGGGACACCCTGTATATATATACTTTATTGCTTTATACTTTGCTATAACGTTTATTACCTTTACCGTTAAGCTTATAAAAATAATTAGAAAATGCATATAAAACGGTAAAATCGACAATGTTCATTTACCATTTATGCAAAACACCCCCCCCCCCACAAAACAAATGGCTTACCACCTAACTATAAATATTATTGTGTGAGAACACTAAACTCTCCAGTCTCTCAGAAATAATGATGTTAAGGCCAAAAAAAATCCTTTCCGTCCCACTAAACTATCGAAAAGCAGTAAAAATAGGTAGGGGGTCTCCCCCGAAAATGGGGGATGATGGGGAAAAACGGAGTTCATATTTGGATTCAGGAGGTCATTTTACAATAGAATCGGCAAGAATGGTGTCAGGGCCGATTTTCATGCCGACCAATGTAATCAAATATTGGTAGATCCTCTTTTAGAATGAATGGAAACCAAAACTGAGAAAAAAGAGCTTAGTGCAGTGCATTTATGGCTTAGCCATATTTTAAAAAAGTGGACACCTTAAAGTTTAAGTTTATGTAAAATATTGATTTTAACGTAATGATTGGTTTTAACCCAAACATTTATTAAAGTTAAAAGCAATGTTTACACTAAAACCAATTTTTTACAAATTAAAAAAAGAAAAAATACCGCCCGTTTTTATTTTGTGGCTTACAACCATACCAAACTCTTTAATTTAAGTCTTTCCTTACTAACTTTTTGACTGTGTAATATTGACTGAACCTCTATAACTGGAACTTAAAGGAACCACCAAAACATTTCGAGTTATGGAGAGTTCGAGTTATAGAAATTCGAATTAAAGAGGTTAAAATACATTTAAAAATGTGCAGGTACCACTTAAAAGATTCGAGTTATAGCGAGGTTAAGTTCGCTAGGTTTTGGAACACTTTTTTAATATCATCTTAAAATTGACTAAACGCGTCTGGAAAGCCTGGAATCACAGCGGGCTTTAAAAACTACAAAGAAAATACTCTGCCAATCTATGGGCACCTAAGCTCACACTAGGTACTATAGTTATTGTGTGAGCTAATATAATCAAAAACTGAAATATATTTTATTCAACTCCAGACTCAATTACCTTTCGTTTGATATCACACAAGCCATGTTTTGACTTAAACTCAAATTTTTTTAATCTACCCCCCACCCTTTAAAAAAAAACTAAAATGTATTTTGTTTAACTCCAGACTCAATTACCTTTCGTTTGATATCACACACGCCATATTTTCACTTAAACTCTAATTTTTGACATCTACCCCCACCTTTTAATTTGGCTTGCGTTTGGTGGATTTTGTTCATTTTTAAATGGGACCATCACGGCCCTAGACCCAACTTAGGTACCAAATTTCATTAAAATCGGACAAGCGGTTTTTTAGTTATGCGGGTTGGTCGTTACAGACAGACATACAGACAGACAGACAGACAGACATACAGACAGACAGACAGCAAAACAAAAAAGTTTCAAAATCATCTGAAACGCAAAGATATATAAAATTTTTGAAATCGGAGCAACTTTTTTTTTCTTGAAAAAATTAGGATCACCATAGCTCACACTACTTATAGTAGTAGTGTGAGCTAATAAGTTAATCAGTACACTACTATGTCGATTTATAATGTTTTTCCACGTTGTCCGACGCTTATTATTTTCTACCTCCTTCGATCCTGACAATCATTTTCTGTCAGGTTTTTTTTACCCATTGATGTTTGGATTGACTGTTGCCATTCAAGTTTAGGACGCCCTCTTTTTCTGCGCCCTATTGGTTGCCATTCGAGGACCCGCTTTAGTAATATTTCGTCGTTCATCCGTTGTATATGGCCGTACCATATCAGTTGTTGTTTAGTCATCCGTTATGCTTCCCCCGATTCCCATTATTTCTTTTATGATCTCATTTCTTATATGATGTGTCCTAGATATTGCAATATTTTCATCTTTGTTTTGTATTTTTCTGTTACGCGACAAGTCTCTATTCCATTCAATAGCGTGCTTTTCACCATTGTTTCATATATGTTAAATTTTACATTAGTTTTTATTTATCTGCTTCATAAAATACTGTTAAGAGATTTTACTATTATTTTTTCCAATTCTTTACAGTCTGTTCCTGTCTTATTAAATGTGACACCCAAGTATACATACTCATTGCATGGAGATATTCTTTGTCCATTGTCTGTCTCACTTGATTCGTTTCCAATTCATAAGTACTGGGTCTTGTCAACGTTCACTGTTAACCCCCACTTTTGGTATTCTTCCGTTAACTTTCTCATCATATGTCTTCTTTGTTATTAGTTACAATTACTTGGTCGTCATCAAACTGTAGTGTGTATATGGTAAATCGGTCGTTAAGTTGTATTCCCATGCCGTGTACTATACGTTTCCAGTTTTTTAGAGCTACTGCAATATATATTTTAAAAAGAGTTGGAGAGATACAACATCCCTGTCGTAAGCTTTTCGTTACCAGGAATTCTTTTGCAAGTCGATTTTCAATTTTAATTCTACATTTTGACCTTTTGTATAGTTCTTTTATTTAATCAAGGCCAACATAAAAATATCACATGACCCTAAAAAAGTCAGCTGTTCTCGGGGGCTGAATTTTACATTGGGTTTTATGGGAGGTCAGACGTTTTTTTATATTTCCAAAATGGCACTACAGATTTCAGTGAAATATTCTCAGACACCATTCCGATATTCCACGAAACTTTTGTAAATCTTCAATATTTAGCATTCCTTATTTTGAATTCAGATTACCAGCCATGTACCGCATGCCGTTGTTCTGCAAGAATATAGTAAAAACATTCTCAAAAGCGGCTTTATTTTTAAAAAAAATCAAATATTCATGAACCGTCATTCCAACTTCAATATTTTAAAGACGATCAGCTGTGTCGTGACGTGACCATCAAAATACTCTGCCAATATATGGGCACCTAAGCTCATACTAGGTACTATAGTTATAGTGTACGTGTGAGCTAATATAAGTAAAAACTGAATTATATTTTATTCAACTCCAGACTAAATTACCATTTGTTTGACACCACACAAGCCATGTTTTGACTTAAACTCAAATTTTTGAAATCTACCCCCACCCTTAAAAAAACAAAAACTATAATGTATTTTGTTAAACTCCGTACTCAATTACCTTTCGTTTGATATCACACACGCCATATTTTCACATAAACTCTAATTCTTGAAATCTACCCCCACCCTTTTATTTGGTTTGTGTTCGTTGGATTTTGTTCATTTTTAAATGGGACCATCTCGACCCAAGACCCAGCCTAGCTACCAAATTTCATTAAAATCGGCCTAGCGGTTTTTGAGTTATGCGCGTTGGTCGTTACAGACATACAGACAGACAGACAGACGGCGCAACAAAAAAGTTTCAAAATCATCTGAAACGCAAGGATATATAAAAATTTTTGAAATCGGAGCTGTTTTTTTTTCTCGAAAAAATTAGGATCACCATAGCTCACACTACTATAGTATAGTATATGTGTGAGCTAAAAAATATCAGGCCCCGATATGACGTCAACAAAGTGGAGGATCGTGGCCCGTCCGTTTTGATAGCCCCGATTTAATAAATCATAGAACTTATTTTAAGCCTTGCGGTGTTAGCCAACAACGCACTGTTTCTTCGTATTCTAAAAATGTAGGAAAAATAAGGTGACATTAAAAAAGTGGGCGAGTGTACCTTTCGCGATTTTAATACCTTCTTTCAGCTTGATGATATTGCGCAGGTAAAACTAGTTTAAATTTTTTTACATTAAAAATTCAAGGTGTCAAAGGGCAAAAACATTGTTTTGGATTTGCATTTATTTTAAATCGATATTTTATTTAGTCAAAATCTTGTCCTGTTCCAACAATTTATTTAAAAACTAGATAAATAGACAGTACATTTTTGGCAATTATAATAGCTAAATTCATAAATATGTACATCATTTTGGATTTTTTCGTAAATATTTTGACAAGTCGATAAGTCAGTGTATTAAATTAAAATAGATGAGAGAGTCGGAACAAAAATCAAAAAACGTGGGCAAAAATTTTATTTTCAAAATGTATGTGGGAGATGTGAAAGTTGTGATATGGGAGAATAATTTTGTGGTTTTAGCCCCGCGCGACTTCAAAAAAAACAGCTTTTACTGATAAAAACAACAAACTTTAGACCAAAAGAAGAAAAAAGTTTGTTTGTTTGCGAATTCTTAAACTTTATATAATTATTATTCTTATTAAAAATGGCCTAGTCTAGGCGGGTGACCTAGGAAGGAAGGACAGGCGAGAATTTAAAAAAATATGTCCAAAGTCATTGCATCACGAAATGGCCTTGAAAAGCAAAATTTGTTTAAAAGAAAAATACTATTTTTTATTTATTTTTTCATTTTTATACTAGCAACTTAAACTCACAGATATTAGACCCTTATTGGAATAAAACCTGACCTCATTTTAAAATCGACCGTATTGTGACAGATTTACATATAAAAAGCAGCTGCGTTCATTCAAAATTTGGCCGTTGTGTATTTAAGACCCGGATTTATTAGTGTCTGTATTTTTTTAAAAAATTCGCCGATAATCAATCGTGGCTCAGGATTATGACGACCTCGAATATATGACACGAAAACCAATAGAATAGTACAATAAGTGGGGACTAGAGGTTAATCTCAATAAGACAGAGTATATGTGTATTGGTGGAACGAAACAGGATCTAATCTTAAATACCGGGCAGCAAATTCAGTCCTGTGATGACTATAAATACTTAGGTCTAAAAATTACAGCTGACGGAACACACTAGATAAAGCTATAAAAGATCAAAACGTACAAGGACGAAACGCAATAACTTTATTAAACGGAATAATTTGGGACCAAAGTATATCATAACATAACAAAAAGCTTATATATAACACCATTGTAAAAAGTATTAATACAACGGAGCCGAACCACCCACCAACAAGGGAAACCTTAGGTGGGTTAACCTGTTTATTTAGTTTAGTTTATTTTACTTGTATTTTGCTTTTTTAAAATGTTTTGTGCTAAATTAACTATTATTATTATTATTATATGGCTCAGAAGCATGGCCAATTAAAGATAGAACAGAAAAAATGCTTTCCGCTACGGAGATGGACTATTGGAGACGAGCAGCAGGGAAATCAAAAAGAGAGAGAGTCACAAATCAAAGAATAAGAGAAATTATGACAGTGGGTGAACGTACTTTACTGGATGATATAATAAACAAATACTACAATGGAAACCAACTGGCCGAAGAAAACGAGGACGGCCAAGGAGAAGCTGGAGAGAAGGAATAGACAGTGAAATAAGAATAAGAGGCCTAGATGATGAATTATGGGCAAACAGAAACGAGTGGAGATTGGGTATCGGAAGACGTGGAACGTTGTGAAACTGATAAATATATATATTTATTAAATACAAGTTAGCGAACTTATTTTTAAATTTGAAGTATATTTTATTGAACTCCAGACTCAATTACCTTTCGTTTGATACCACACAAGCCATGTTTAACTCTAATTTTTCAAATCTACCCCCACCCTTTTTTTAAAAACTAAAATGTATTTTGTTTAACTCCAGACTCAATTACCTTTCGTTTAATATCACACACGCCATATTTCCACTTAAACACTAATTTTTAAAATTTACCCCCACCCTTTTTTTTTAAATAAACTAAAATGTATTTTGTTTAACTCCACACTCAATTACCTTTCGTTTGATATCACACACGCTATATTTTTACATAAACTCTAATTTTTGAAATCTACCCCCAACCTTTTATTTGGCTTGTATTCGGTGGATTTTGCTCATTTTTAAACGGGACCATCTCGACCCAAAACCCAGCCTGGGTACCAAATTTCATTAAAATCGGGCAAGCCGTTTTTGAGTTATGCGCGTTGGTCGTTACAGACAGACACACAGACAGACAGACAGACAGACAGACAGACAGACAGACAGACAGACAGACAGACAGACAGACGGCGCAACAAAAAAGTTTCAAAATCATCTGAAACGCAAAGATATATAAAAAATTTTGAAATCGGAGCAACTTTTTTTTTCTCGAAAAAATTAGGATCACCATAGCTCACACTACTATAGTATAGTAGTAGTGTGACCTAAACACGTATTCCAACAAAATGTCATTCGAAAAAAACATTCAAGAAAAAAATGTCATCCAAACAGAATGTTTTCGAAAATAATGTCATTCGAAATGTTCGCGAACCGAGTAACGGCTTATACTGATATTTTCGCTAATCTGGCAACGGTGGTTTTACGCTTTTCTGTTCTCTCATGCAATCCTTATGGCCCATACAAAAATCCTACCCCTAGATAGAACGCTGGCCACGCTGTATAATTTTGATGGATTTTGCTTTTGAGTTATTTTTTGGTCTTTTCGTCGGGAAGCTAATAAATCTGTGATGTTTAGTGTGCTGGTTTTGCCTCCTTTTTGGGGTTTTTATTTTCGATTTTAATTTGTTTTATTTAGTAATTGTAATCGTTGTTTGATGGAGATCCGTCAAACAGCGTTGTAATCTTCTTTAAAAACAGTTTTTGTTTTACGCACCTACGTTAAATATCCGAAGGTTATTAGGTAAACGACTTCGGAAATTAAAGGTGTGTTTTGCCAAGTTGTTTCATATTTTAAAAATATAACTTGCGACACATGCATGAATGATTACTGTGGACACCTATTTTAGCTGCAGCATTTTTTTTTCAGAATTTATTTTTTATTTTTGAACTTGACCTTGCATAGCTTATAAAATGTTAAATAAATAGACTCAGATCTGACAACTTCGCAATCTAATAAAACCTTAAAACATTGTGGCTCGCTTGTTACATTTTTAAAAATAATTTATGTCGTTTTAAAGCTTAGTTAAAATACTCTGCCATTCTATGGGCACCTAAGCTCACATTAGGCACTATAGTTATAGTGTACGTGTGACCTAATATAACTAAAACCTGAAATATATTTTATTTATTTACTCAATTACCGTTCGTTTGATACCACACAAGCCATGTTTTGACTTAAACTCTACTTTTTAAAATCTACCACCCTTTTAAAAAAAACTAAAATGTATTATGTTTAACTCCAGACTCAATTACCTTTCGTTTGATATCACACACGCCATATTTTCATTTAAACTCTAACTTTTGAAATCTACCCCCACCCTTTTTTTAAAATAAACTAAAATTCATTTTGTTTAACTCCAGACTTAATTACCTTTCGTTTGATATCACACATGCCATATTTTCACATAAACTCTAATTTTTGAAATCTACCCCACCCTTTTATTTGGCTTGCGTTCGGTGGATTTTGCTTATTTTTAAATGGGACCATCACGGCCCAAGACCCAGCCTAGGTACCAAAGTTTATTTAAAACGGACAAGCGGTTTTTAAGGACATACAGACATACAGACAGACGGCGTAACACAAAAGTTTCAAAATCATATGAAACGCAAAGATATATAAATACTCTGCCAATATATGGGCCCCTAAGCTCACACTAGGTAGTATAGTTCTAGTGTATGTGTGAGCTAATGTAATTAAAAACTGAAATATATTTTATTCAACTCCAGACTAAATTACCTTTCGTTTGATACCAGACAAGCCATGTTTTAAATTAAACTGAAAGTTTTGGAATCTACCCCCCACCCTTTAAAAAAAAAACTAAAATGTATTTTGTTTAACTCCTGACTTAATTACCTTTCGTTTGATATCACACATGCCATATTTTTACATAAAGTCTAATTTTTTAAATCTACCCCCACCCTTTTAAAAAAAAAAGCTACATTGTATTTTGTTTAACTCCAGACTCAATTACCTTTCGTTTGATATCACACACGCCATATTTTGACGTAAACTCTAATTTTTGAAATCTACCCCCACCCTTTTATTTGGCTTGCGTTCAGTGGATTTTGTTCATTTTTAAATGGGACCATATCGACCCAAGACCCAGCCTAGGTACCAAATTTCATTGAAATGGGGCAAGCGGTTTTAGAGTTATGCGCGTTGGTCGTTACAGACAGACATACAGACAGACAGACAGACGGCGCGACAAAAAAGTTTAAAATTATCTGAAACGCAAAGATATAAAAATTTTTAAAATCGGAGCAACTTTTTTTTCCGAAAAAATTAGGATCACTATTGCTCACACTACTATTGTATAGTATATGTGTGAGCTAAAAATTTTGAAATCGGATAAACTTTTTTTTTCTCGAAAAAATTAGGATCACCATAGCTCACACTACTATATATAGTATAGTAGTAGTGTGAGCTAAAAGGACTAAATTTCAAGATTTTTAAAATAATTCTAGATGAAAAAGTCAAATTCAAGATTTTTTAAATTAATTCATCAACTTAAAATAGTTAAATCTCGCTTGAGGTAATGCTGTTCAAGTTCTAAGCGTACTATTATACTCGTAGTTTTATAAACATCAAAAAACTGTTTTTTTTACTTAAAATTTTAACCTATAGTTAAAGTTCGTTCAGGGTCAAATATGAACCAAACACATTTTTTTGTAATCTACGTCGTTATAGCGGTTCCGAAATTGACTACGTCGTCATATTTATATATATTTTTTCCATATTGAATTCTACAATTGACTTAATCAGTGGTTAGCCATACATACCACAATGTATGGCCAAATTGGAATCTAATTTTTTTTAAAGTTATTTAGGTTAAAACGAACATACAAAATTTTATGATGATTTCTTTCTGCTAGGCCAATTGTTTTCAAATTCTTTGACAACAACTTCATTAGTTTTTGTTGAGTTTAGGCGAGTAAGCCAATTTCTGTCCTATTAGGCTTCATTCAGCCCGAGCATAACCAAAAAATAAAGGGAGATGAAATGGAATGACGTTTCTGACAAAAAAATGATAAAACATTTTGCAGCAGGGTAACCTCAGTTGTGAGAAAAAATTGAATTCGGTGAGGAGATGGATATAATAACATATACCCAGAAGAAAAAAAAAATGTCACGGTCCGTAAAACTGATAATAATATTCGTATTTATTTTGTGACGTGGAATCCGAAATCGGGTTAAAAAAGTATCTAGACGTCTGGCTACCTATTCTTGTACTTGAACGATGTGATGATTCCCGTCACATGGTTTGGCAAATGGCAAGCTTTAAATTAGCTTGGAGCCGTCACGTGCTATGCGAAAAGACCTCCATTGCGCAAGCTTCTCTTACGATTCGACTGAGAAACTTTCAGTCGGTACGGGGCAGAAAAACAAATTTCACTTCAACCGCGTAAAATACACTAACTGTAAAGAGCGGACGACTATGTAATTGGTCGAGACACGTCATTTCGCACAACACGCAACCACTTAGAGTTTGCTATTGGCCAAAGCATGTGATGTTGACGACCACATCGTTCGAGTACGAGAATAGAGCCCTTGGAATTTTCCTCAATTACATAATTCATATGAAATCAACGAAAAACATTGTTTGATTTATAAATCACCTCCACCCAACATGGACTATTTCTTCAATTTAAAAAACAGTGGGTTTTGGCAAGGGGATAAAGAATTCTGATTTTCAAAACTTTCTGATTGGTAGTTTCTTTTTAAATTAGTTTTTAAAAATCAAAATTTGGCAATTTGGTTCAAACATGTACTAAGATAAATTCAGCTATCTGGAGAACTACACCAGGGTACAATATTTGACGTATTGCAAAGTCTTTAAAACACCTTTTCAAAGATCACAATCATCACTTTAATCAATCACACCAATCTGAGGGCACGGCAGTGCCTCGCCAAGTTCGCGCGCCGTACCATCTTTTCTTGAAACATTTCAGCCGATATTTGACCTAATTAAAACTCTACTTCGGAATGAGCTACGAATCTCAAACTTTGCACAGTCGTAGATCTTCATGAAGTTAACCCTCATGGAATTCCATAAAGTAGTTACGAAATTTCAAAAAACGTCGAAATTGCCACTCACTCACTCATGTATAGATCATCAAAATTCTACTGTACTTCCAGACATGCTACAAAGCTGAAATTTGGCAGACTGATGGCCAAACCCCTGAAAAAAATCAAAAAACCCCAAAATTCTAATTTACTTTCCTCCCCTATACATGTAAAGTTATGTAAAAGTAACATTGTCCACTTCCAGAAATAGCAGACTGATAGGAACTATGATAAAACTATAGAAAAAAAATTAAAAACCTCAAAATTATAATTTACTTTCCTCCCCTATAAATGTAAAGTAATGTAAAAGTAATATTGCCCACTTCCGGACAGGCTAGAGAGCTGAGCTTTGGAAGGCCGATAGTAACTATAATAAAACTATGGAAAAAAATTAAAACACCCCAAAATTCTAATTTACTTCCCTCCCCTATAAATGTATAAGTGTGTAAAAGTAACATTGCCCAGTTCCAGAAATGCTCGAGAGCTGAGCTTTGGAAGGCCGATAGGAACTATGATAAAACTATAAAAGAAAATTAAAAAACCCCAAAGTTTAATTAACTTCCCTCCCCTATAAATGTAAAGTTAAGTAAATTAGCATTGTCCACTTCCAGAAACGCTAGAGAGCTGAGCTTTGGAAGACTCATAGGAAGTATAATAAAATTATAGGAAAAAATTTAAAAACACCAACATTTTAATTTACTTTTCTCCCCTATAAATGTAAAGTTATGTAAAATTAACATTGCCTACTTCCAGGAACACTAGATAGCTGAGCTTTAGAAGACTGATAGGAACTATGATAAAACCATAGGAAAATATTAAAAAACCTCAACATTTTTAATAAGGCATTGCAAAAGTTTTGAACAATATCCCGCATATTTTACTACTTTCAAACTTAAATATTATCCAAATCCTTTAAAAAAGCAGTGAAATCATAACAAAAACATTTCATGTAAAAAAAAGCCAAGTACGCGAAAGTCGTATTCCGTAAAAAGGATTGAGATAAAAGTATAAAGCCAAGTTCTATAATACAAATTTCAAAATGGTTTAAAAAACATTTCCAAACTAGTAAGAACCATTCATTTTGAAATTTGTATTGGAGAACTTGACTTTACTTTTATCTCAATCCTTTTTGCGGAATATCAATTTCGCGTACTTGGCTTTTTTTACATGAAATGTTTTTGTTATGATTTAAAATATTTGATTTTCTTTTGGCAAAAATTACATACAAATAAAATTTCGGACCTCCATTGTCTTTATTTATTTTAAACACGACTGACGTTGCGGTTACTAAGTATCTCTAACTGAAATGTTGTTTTTAAAATAAATAAAGGGAAAATCACCAAATATGCGTATGTTCTTTGAGTGTTCCCCGCTAACAAAAACCCACATATCGTTTTAAATAATTTTATTTTTAACAAACATGGCAAAACATTTTGTTTTCAGAAAATTAATGAAGTTTGGAATTTGTCAGCACAAGCAATTAATAAGAATTAAAAATCTTTGTCAACTTTTGTATAAAACATATTATTAAAACTTAAATCTGCTGTTGATAAAGCACGTCTATTGGTTCTCCAAGAAGCAGAAAGTTCAGATTGATGATTCATCTTTCCGTATCTCTACGTCACTGAGAATTTGGCTACCTATTGTCGAACCCCATTTTTGGATTAAGCTACAAAAATAGTGCAGGTCGATGGACAAAACACAGATTGCTCAATGACATTATAAAACTGGCTCTCATTTCAGCTGTAATGGAAGTGGCTGCATCTTATACTAACAAATCTTCAGTTAAAGCTGGATATGCAGCACAATTAGGCAAATCAATTAAAATTCAGAAATATAAGGAGTTCTCAGATCGTTTTGTTTTCGTGCCATTTTCAGTACAAACCTTTCGGACCCTGGAGACGTGAGACTAACAGGGCTCTCAGCACCTTTATATTTTATGAAAATGTATTTTTTTTCAGACTTCATAAAACTTCATATTTTTAGAAAAACCTTCATATTTTTCATATTTTCCCCAATGAAGAAACTTCAGTCATAGAGTGTGGAAATTTTCGATATTTTTCCTAGTCTTGAATTTTGAGTTCCTTTTAGTATATTATTAGTTTGTTGCCTCCGAGAAAGTCTGAATAAAGTAGGGCTTTTTTGCCTTTTGTTTTATTTTTCTTATGTTTGTTGCATTTCTTATGTTAATTAGTTAGTTCTGAAAAAGTCTAATTGAGCAGGGCCTTTTCATGAATTTTATTCTTTTACTCTGTAATGTTGACTTTTTTTAAATGTTTGAGCTCGGAATAGCTATTTAAAGCATACCAATTATATCATCGAGTATACTTAAGTTTTCTGTGTTACTAGATGTACAGAGTGTTTTGGTATATAGGGTACCTATTTTCAAGAAATGTAGAGTAGGTTCGAAACCGCTAGAAATTGGAGATACTAATATTTTAACAGTGGCTTTATCAAATGGCAGCTTATCATATATTTTTGAGTTTAGAATAAAAATATCTATTTTTTTAAGTTAAATCATTAACATATTAATTTGTAGGATGTTCCGTAAGAGATTTACAATGTTTGTGTTTTTTTATAACTTTTTTTGATGGTATAGGATAAAGCCTACAACTTTTGCATTTATAATATTTTTTTCTATTTCTTTGAATAATTGCAGTAGACCTTAGTTTAAAAATACGGAAAATGTTGTAAAATTGGGTTTGACATAACAAGTCATTTGGTAGAGGACCAAAAGAAAACTGAAGTTTTTATTCATATTTCCTTCATATTTTGTTTTCTTAATTTCATATTTTTCATAATTTTATTAAAAAAGTTACTTTGCTGTTTATCTGTTGAGAGCCCTGTACTAAAAAATTATTACGTGATATTTGTTTAAACATAAAAACGTACATACTTTTCTCAAAATATTGGAATTGCAATAAAACCAGATAACAGTGGAGCTGTTCTGGGTACTATTCCTGTGGACCAGGGTTTGGAAGAGTGTGGCTTCTATAATTTTGCGTGAATACATTATTTATTTCATTGATGTAAATTTCTTTTTTTATAGTTCTTTTATATAATATTTTTTTTATTTAATTAGTTTTATTTTTTACCAGGTTTGTTTATTAATCAATTTTACGTATACTTTTTATTGAGTTAAAAATATAGCTTGATGACTTGGTTCCTTCGTGGATTTTAATTAGTGCTGTTTCTTCGCTATAAATACTGCCTATTAAGTCTATGTATCTCTGATCTATTCGGCTGTTAATTTAATATGCCTACTGCACAGGGCTCAATGCTATCGAGAGCTTTTTCAAAGTCTAGAAACGCAATATATAGTGGAATTCTGGTTATAGGTGGTCTACTGTACTCAAACGTTTTCTGCTTTATTGCTTGTTGTTTTGATTGATATGCGACAAATTTTTTTGTTAGTCGATCTGTTAACATTTTCGTGAAAAGGTTATAAACTATATTAAGGAGTGTTAAAGGTCGTTAGTTTTTGGGTCTGCTCTATCGCCTTTCTGGTGTGGTTATCTATTATTTCCAGTTGTTTGGGATAATTTTAAATAAGCAGGTTCTTAGTTAAAGGCTACTACAAAAAAAAATTGGTCAAAATCCAAAATTGCGGAGAAATGTTTAGCCTCATAACTCGAAAGCCATTCGTCTGACAACAAAACGTATAAAAGTGCTTTTGTAGGAATGTTTATTGTCTTCAAATTTTGTTTAAAACTTTTTTTTCTAAAATGTACGGGCACAAAAAATTAAAAAAAAAACCTTTTTGTACAAACTAAATCCAAGATGGCGGGTTAGCCGCCCCCCCAAGGTCGAAAACTGAAAAAAAAAATTTGGGTTCCAATGTGAACAACATTAGTCAAAATCGCGACTACCTTTTGCAAGCTAAAATTCTATAATTACTGGACTACATGTAAAAGCACTTTTCATAGGGTAAACTCTAGCTGACAATCCAGCTCCTTTTTCAACGTCAAAAGTTGTGATGACAAATCGAAATAAAGTTCAGTTTATTTTTATTGTATTTTTAATAAGCCGATAAATATTCATTTAATTCTGTCTAGATACTTGCAAGGTCCCTAACCTATGCAACAACCTCCCAAAATAGGCGGCCAAAAATAAAAAAAATGCAAAAGTTTTTTAAAGTCAAGTTCGCAGTTGTAGTAAAAATAACTCATTTTTAAAAATAATTTACCAGTCGGTGAACCTTACATTTTCCTCAGCAACTTAAAACCTTAATTTTCTTGTTTTATAACTTTACTCAATAAAGTGGGAAAGTATAGGGTCTTTTAACGAAAATTATACCGCCTTTTCGCCTCCCTTCCCGTAATAATAATAAAACTCATAAAAGTCAATATTGTTTGCAAGGGGTACCTTTTTGCCACCTGACTTTTTAGGGTGCACCCCTTTCTAGAGGTGAAACCTAACCCCAAAATTTAAATAGGAAATACACGGATAACATATTATAACAATACGCATGTACGTCGATGTTTTGTATAGTTCTTTTATCGCTTTTATGTATGCATGATTAATATTAGTTTGGTCTAACACTGTTCCTAATTTTTTTGTAGGTCCACAAAAGTATCATGAGTATCTAAATTTCTGGCACACAAGACAAAAAACATTATCACTACAAGATCTGCCTGCACGAAACCCACCTTGCTCTTCTGCCTATCTAACAATCTACTTAGAATACTTGTTACTGAAATTACTCTGTAATTGTTGCAATCCAGCTTGTTTCCTTTTTTATGTATTGAGGATATGAATGCTATTTTCCAATCATCGGGTACTGGATGTCCATTTATGCATTGATTGATAATATATGTGAGATTTTCTAGTAGTTTCTCTCATCTATATTTGAGCATTTCAGCGTATATTCCCCGAGGTTCGCTAGCTTTTTCGGATTTAAGCTTGCTAAGCTCTTTATCATTTCTTTTTCGATAATTACTTCCTCTCCATGAACTTCTATGTCTCTCTTTGGAGATGCTGACAGATATTCGGGTATCATTTCCTGCATCAGCCCCTTGTAGTGTTCTGTCCATTGTTTTGATTTGATGATCTGAATGTTTACTTTTTCTTTTGTTGGGTTTTTTACCGTAGAAATAAATGTGCATACTTCAGAACTTTGCCTACCTCCTACGTGTGTATTTATATCGTGGCGTTTGCAAAATGCGCTCGAACAATTAATTGTTTTCCGTACGTATCAAATTTCTTAGCTGTAGATTTCTATTGCATTGTATACCAGTTCGACTATTGAAATCGCCAAGCCTAATTATTTCCCTGGTATTACCGATTTTGATGAGATGTAGCTACTCTTTCGTCATCTGATGGCGCGTAGGCTGTTATCATCAACATCATCATGTCCAAGCATCTTCATGTTAACTCGAAGTATGTTTTCACTAAATGTAATCTTAATTTTTAGATTTTTATTTATTAAAAAGGATACCCCTTTGGCTGCTCTCCTCTCTTTTGGGACTCCAGTGAATATGTGGACAAAATTACCGATAGTAGCTGTATCTGTTCCTTTCTTTTTTGTCTCTGTGAGTGCAATAATATCTATCTTATTATTCTTCACTTCGGTTGCGATAGTGGCCAACTTTTTGTTCACTCCTTGAACGTTCCATGTAAACTATATTCAGAATCCTTTGTCTTTTTTTCGTCTTTCAGAATTTCCATCCTTTGCTCCGAGGCTTTGTTAAAGTTTTTTGGTAATTGGTTTGTTTTAAAAGTATTAGAAAACCAGTCTAATGTCTCAAACTCCTACTTGGAAGGCCAGAATTTTTAATCAAGGTTTTTCTCATCAAGCCTTTGACGAGCCAACGATATACTGTAAGGCAACAGCTTCGCATGTAACTTGCTTTAAAAGAAGATAATATTATCGAAAAAGTACGTGTTCTATATTTGTTATATTTTTTCTGTGTTTGAAGGAAGTGGAACCCTGGTGGTTAGAACATTCAATTGCCTTTACTTTTTAATTTATCGATTTTGCAAACTGATTAAATTTTTTTAAAAATAAGAGTAGTGTAAAACATAAATCGTTTTTAGAGAGAATTTACTCTTGTTCGATTATTTAAACTGTGCCAAAACGTAAATCAACAGATTTGCTCATATGGTTTATTTGACCTTGTTACGAAGATAAATTGTGTGGACAAAATAAATCTTTTGTCTTTCAAGTTTTTTATTGCAAAAAAAATTTGAACTGCATTTAGAACGGCCTCGGCACAATTTTTGACTGACAAAAATAGCAATTTCTTCTTTTTATTTTGCTGCATTTGCTGCAGTGTAATGTTTGTAGCGTTGGAGTCTACCATCAGCAGTGGCGTGCAGTGCTAATTAAAGCATGGTGCTAATTAAAGCAAAATGAAAATCTCTTAAAAAATTACTTACCTACCAAGCACAAGGGCGGTTCTAGAACACGACTCTGGGGGTAATGGTCCAGGAAAAACGCAAAACAGGAATATTTGCACGGGAAAAACATTACACAGAAAAAGCGCGCGCATAGTGAACCGCACACTAAAAAAGCGCACAAGGAAAACAGCGCACAGGAAAGTCAAACAAAAATAAATAAACTTTAGAGGCTATAGGGCAACTTTCTTGAGATAGAGAGCTCAAAGTTGGCGATTTTTACACTTTTTTAATAACTTAATAACTTTTTTAAAAGTCGTGTATGAGAACAAGAGCAATAAGTGGAAAAAGAACTTTTATAATGCCATATTAAACGCAATGTTTTTCTTGATATTTTTTTGTTAATATCTCTACGGAGACATATTAATGAAATATTACTGAGATTACAAAAAAATTACCAAAAATTAAAATTTTTTAAAGTTTTTTATTATTTATACATTTGTGGAGGTTATTTTGACAGCCTATGTCTCCTTAACTTTTAATTTATAATACATTTTCAGATCACAATTATAGCTAAGTATTCATTTCACTGTGACAATTTTTTTTGTAAAACCTTTTTCCCCCACTCCTCTTTTAACAATACTATCTTTAAAACAGATGAGTGTTGATTGACCCCCATGTTATATAAACTTTTTTATCAGAAATAAACTTCTCTATCACCTGCTGCACTATGGTTCCTAAGTTATGGGACACCCTGTATATATGCAAATTTTGAAAATTGTTTAGAATTTTAAAAATATTTGACATTTTTTTAGAATTTTGAAAATATTTGAATTTTTTATTGAAATTCATAAAAACTTTCAAAATTATCAAAATATTTAAAATTTGAAGATATTTTATTATTTGTGAACTATTTTATTATTTTAAAAATTTTTGGAAATTTTCATAACTATACGTAAATTTTGTTTAAAACCTCTTATGAATCAAGTCTAGGTTCATAATTATCCTAAGACCATAAATGGGTAATGAGAATAGTATTATTGGTAGGTCGTAGGCCTAGAGTAAGATAATCTTTCTTTCCCTAAGGTCGTAGGTAATATTTACACCGGCATATAAAATAAAAAAGCGATCTGTATTAATCAAACCTACTTATCCGGAGTCCTTATAATATAATAAATAGGTTGGAATTTTTCGAGCAGACACAAAAATACTCCGCCAATATATGGGCCCCTAAGCTCACACTAGGTACTATAGTTATAGTGTACGTGTGAGCTAATCTAACTAAAAACTGAAATATATTTTATTCAACTCCAGACTAAATTACCTTTTGTTTGATACCACACAAGCCATGTTTTGACTTAATCTCAAATTTTTGAAGTCTACCCCCACCCTTAACAAAAAAAAACTAAAATGTATTTTGTTAAACTCCGGACTCAATTACCTTTCGTTTGATATCACACACGCCATATTTTCACTTTAACTCTAATTTTTAAAATATACCCCCACCCTTTTTTTTAAATAAATTAAAATGTATTTTGTTTAACTCCAGACTCAATTACCTTTCTTTTGATATCACACACGCTATATTTTCACATTTACTCTAATTTTTGAAATCAACCCCCACCCTTTCATTTGGTTTGTTTTTGGTGGATTTTGTTCATTTTTAAATGGGACCATCTCGACCCAAGACCCAGCCTAGGTACCAAATTTCATTAAAATCGGCCAAGCGGTTTTTGAGTTATGCGCGTTGGTCGTTACAGACAGACAGACATACAGACAGACGGCGCAACAAAAAAGTTTCAAAATCATCTGAAACGTAAAGATATATAAAAAATTTTGAAATCGGAGCAACTTTTTTTTCTCGAAAAAATTAGGACTACTATAGTATAGTATATGTGTGAGCTAAAAAACGAAAACCGCCATGTACGGGCAATACAAACCCCAATATTTAGATTCGGTGCATCGAGGTGTAGAGACTATATTTTTAGGTTTTATTTGCCGGAGTTGTTATTATTTAATTTTTTCCTCTTTGGGCTTTTTTCTATGCACTTTTTTAGCTCACACTACACTATAGTAGTGTGAGCTATAGTGATCCTAATTTTTTCGAGAAAAAAAAAGTTCATCCGATCTGTCTGTCTGTCTGTAAGGACCAACGCGCATAACTCAAAAACCGGTTGGCCGATTTTAATGAAATTTGGTACCTAGGCTGGGTTTTGGGCCGAGATGGTCCCATTTAAAAATGAACAAAATCCGTCGAACACAAACCAAATAAAAGGGTGGGGGTTGATTTCAAAAATTAGAGTTTATGGGAAACTATGGCGTGTGTGATATCAAACGAAAGGTAATTGAGTCTGGAGTTAAACAAAATACATCTTAATTTATTTAAAAAAAAAGGTGGGGGTATATTTCACAAACAATCAAACAAAATACATTTTAGTTTTTGTTTTTTTTAAGGGTGGGGGTAGATTTCAAAAATTTGAGTTTAAGCCAAAACATGGCTTGTGCGGTATCAAACAAAAGGTAATTTAGTCTGGAGTTGAATAAAATATATTTCGGTTTTTAGTTATATTAGCTCACACGTACACTATAACTATAGTACCTAGTGTGAGCTTAGGGGCCCATATATTGGCAGAGTATTTTCTAGGGTAGGCAATTTCTTTCCGCCTACATTGTATGAACGCCACTGACCATCAGGTGATCAGAAAACAACTTGCGCCAAATCTATTTATTAATGCTTTTTTAAGTGTCTTTATTTTTATAGGCATATTTATATAGAAATTGTGTCCTCAAAATTAAATTTACCAAATGCGCAATACAACTGTAATAAATAAATATTTAAAAATGCTTTTTTTCAAAAAATCTCCTTTTTTGTAATGACTTAAATCAATTATTCATTTTTTTATCTTATTTTTAAGTGTATTAATAGATTACAGATTTTATTTGCCAAAATGTTGAAAAACATAAGGGATATTCCATAAAAATGCAGACATGATTAGAAAAAATAACAAAGACATGTATATGTTATTGTAAGTAGGTCATGCGTTTGTTAAAGAACAATGTTACTATATTTTTTTTGATTTTACAAAGTAAATTAACAAAGTTAACAAAAACCCAGACAAAACAAGACATTTCGTTAAAAAACACCGATGTTTTAAAAATCTCAAAAAAGTTGCCAGCAAAACATCGATTCTGATCGCGAGATTGACGCTTCATTCAGAATTTCAAAGACCTCAATTGAAAAAAAATTGCATCAAGAATTAGGGATAAGAAAATTAGTTTCCCGCTGGATACCGCATCTGTTAACCGAAGAACAGAAAGAAGCTAGAGTCAATTGGTGTCAGAAAATTCCAGAAAGAAAGCCATTGGTCGAGACAAGTCATTTCGCACAACACGCGACCACTGAAAGTTTGCTATTGATCAAAGCGTGTGATGTGGATGGTCACATCGTTAAATACCCAGAATAGCTACTCAGAGATATACATCTCTGGTTGCTACTAGATGGCTTTCATTGCTACCTTGCGTAGACAATATACTTTTAAGTTGAAGACCTTTCATTGATTACTTTAAAAGTTTAGGAGGAGAGTGTCCAACGCATTCAAAATATTTTGATGATAAATGAAATCGACGGCGATATTCATGTTCAAATTTTTTGTAAGCAACTTGAAGGTAATGTTATATTAGATGTGTTTAATTTTATGTGAACCTTAAACGTAGTGCTAGAACAGCGCAAAAAAGACTGTTTCTTTGGCTATGAAACAAAAAAATGTTGCAGCCCTTAGAAGCAAAATCATCCATAGACAGTGACTAAATTAAAAATAACTTTTTACTGTTCATTGAAAAATGTTTTGAATATTTTAATAAATGGTTTAATTTTAATGGAAGCAATTGGTTATTTAAAATCCAAAAATTAAACTTAAATCAAGAGGTTTCATTTGATGAATGTGACACATTTATAGAAGTTCTAAATTTACGAGAAAGGATGAATATTAATATGGACGAACTTTACGTTGAAATAACAGTCAAACGAAATCTATGCAAAAACGAGAGATTGATTAATTCACCAATAAAAATACAGGTCAAAAATGACAGAATATTTTTTAAAATACCAGAAATAATTTACCAAATTTACTTAAAATGACTTAATTCCTGCTCTCTATTCTTACGACATCGGCGTTTACAGAAATAATTTTTGCAATTATGAATTTGAAGTGGCGAGATTTCATTGATAAAAAATGAGCTTTTGGTCTACGTTAATAAAATTTAAATGTGATAAAGCATATGATACCATCTGTCAAACAAAAACTAGTTAAAAGATGGAAGAGATTTAAAAAAATATAGTTTTTGGTTCAGTCTTGAAATAATGTACATTTTCTGAATATATTTTTTGGA
Source organism: Aspidapion aeneum (assembly GCA_963576565.1). Classification (NCBI taxonomy): domain Eukaryota; kingdom Metazoa; phylum Arthropoda; class Insecta; order Coleoptera; family Brentidae; genus Aspidapion; species Aspidapion aeneum. Next base: position 46,367,357 of record OY755048.1, read on the forward strand.
TTAATAGTATTTTTGTTTTTTGGAGTTTTTCATTTTTATAAAATTGTTTAATAAAATACTTTTATATACTATGTCTGGCTAAGATCGGAAAAAATGTTTTATAGGTTTTTTACCAAAAATAAAAATTAAGGAGTCCACGGAAAATACATTTTTAACTACAGAAGTAACTTTGGCTAAAGAATTGTAAATTGGAGAATATGTATTACTTTCAGAGCTGAATTGCGCCAAAAAAGTTGAACTGAAGAACATAGTAATTTATATATTTTTTTTAATTTAAATTAAGTAATATCCACAGAAGTGGCAAAAATGTCCACGGAACGAACACAAACTAAAACATAATGGTAACACGAGTTAAAAACTCCAAAACTTGCTAAGAATCTATCTAGAAAAGATGATTAATAATATTGATGATTTATTTTAATTAAAAAGGAAAAACAATGCTGGTTGAATTCACTTCTGGTGACCTGTGTCACTTCCATGAACAACCGCTGTCCACAGAAGTGATGTCCATAGAAGTGATTTTTTACCGCTAATATTTGTTTACAGAATGGAAAATGTTAGGTTAAGTTTCCTTATTTCAACAAATGAAACATTTTTGCACCATAACTTCGTATAAACAAAAAAAGTAAAACTGTTTTGATTCTTACCCCTTTATAGAGAAGTGATCACACCAGCTTGGCGCAAATAATTTCACAATATTTTCACTAAAAAATATGAAAAACAAAACACAGCATGACGCTACCAATCAAAAATCGAGGTTATTGGGACGAATGCGCATTAAAACATACGAACTGGAAGCACATAGTTGCCAACATGTCGGAAATTTATTGAATTATTGTGCTGGCCACAGAAGTGACGCTGTAGTATGGATACATTTGTTTTGATTTTTTTTTACGGTTAAGCGCACTCGCAAGGGGATCCCTATCACGCTCGAGAAGCGGCCAGTGCGCGGAAATGTTGGTGTGTGTTGGTTTTGAAACGGTTCAGGTTGTAACCTGCAGGGAAAACTGTCGCAGGGAGTTTATTCCACAGCGATGCTGTTTTCCAGAGATATGAATTCTGATATAACGAGGTTCTTGGTGCCTCTATTTTGACAGTAAATTGATGGTTACCGTCTGTTTGACGTGTTCGCCTAGTAGGTGCTACTCCCGAGGGGATCATACGTGCCAACTCTTCAGAGCATTTTCCGTGATAATACCTGTAGAAGAGAGATAGATCGCCCACAGTTCTTCGATGTTCGAGACTATCCAAGCTACGGGTAAGTGCGGGGTCATTGATCAGCTTGATAGCTCGTTTTTGCACGGTGTTCAAAAGCATTAAGGTAGGTTTGGGTGCCGCACTCCATATATGTGAGCAGTACTCCATAGTTGGTCGAATCTGGGCTTTGTAGAGTGTCAGCAGTTGGCTTGGTGTATACAGATGTCTTGTACGAAACAGCACCCCAAGCTTTTGGGACGCCCTTTTAGCTATATCTGCCACGTGACTGTGCCAAGACATGTTGGTCTCTGCAGTGACTCCTAAGATGTTCAACTGGCTCTGCAATGTGACAGCACTTCCAGATAACATGATGTTTGGCTCACCGGTGCTGGTCTTTTTTGAAAACAGGGCTGCTTGGGTTTTCTGCGCGTTAAACTGTACAAGGTTTTTGTTGCCCCAGTCCTCTATTATCTCCAGGTCGTAATTTATCTGCGATATTTGAGTTAGTCTAAGATGATGGAATTCACGTGCGGATAGACACTGAGTGGGTAGTATGACTGAGGAGACTACATTGCCATCATCTGCAAAGCAATAAAGTGGATTTACTGTTTTATCTATGAGGTCATTTATGTAAATCAGAAAAAGTGTTGGCGAAAGGATTGCTCCCTGTGGCACATCAGCATTTATTTGGTAAGAGTTGGAGTTCCGGCCATCCAGTGCAACATAAATGGATCTATCCTTAAGGTAACTTTCAAACCAAGTGCAAAGTTTCGGCGACAATCCCATTGCTTTGAGCTTGTTGAGCAGATTTTCATGCCAGACATTATCGAATGCTTTTGATATATCTAAGGCAATTGTTCTTGTTTCGCCCCGTAACTCAATCGCTTTTTGCCATAAGTGAGTGACGTATGTAAGTAAATCGCCAGTTGACCTATATTTTCGAAATCCGTACTGCTTGTCGTTGATAATTTTGTACTTTTCCAAGTACTTGGTTAGGTGATTGTTCACAACTCTTTCCATTACTTTTGATATCACCGGAAGTAGAGTAATTGGTCTATAGTTTAACGGATCTGTCTTTTTTCCTTTCTTTGGAATAGGTTGTACTGCGGCAGACTTCCATGATGATGGATATACTCCTTGCCTGTAAGATAAATTGAATAATTTAGCGAAAGTTGGGGTGAGTTCGTTAGCACAATTTTTGAGTACTATCGCGGGTATGCCATCTGGACCCATTGCTTTGTTTGTATCCAACTTTTTAAGGGATTTTCGTATTTCTCTGTGACAAAAGGGTACCTCTGGCATACTGTGGGAAACCCTTCCAATGAACGGTGGAGTTTTTCCATTTGGCACTGTTAGGTTTGAGTTGTAGGAAAAGATTTTGGCCAGCATATTGGCTTTTTCCTCTGATGTTGTGGCTAAGTGAGTATTTTTATCTGTAAGTGGTGGTATGGATGACTTGGTGAAGTTTGATCCAACAGCTTTTGCAAGTGACCAAAAGGACCTAGAACTACTAGGACAATTCAGCAACCTGTTTTTTATTCTTTGATTGTATGTTTCTTTGGCGGCGTCAATAGTAATTTTGCAACTATTTCTGGCTTCTATAAATTCTGTGTGGTTTTGAGCGGTTTGTTGTCGTTTCCAAAGGTTATATGCTCTGTGTTTTTTCTGTACAGCCGTTTGACACTGGCCGTTGAACCAAGGTTTTGCATTTGTTCTGCGTTTTATTGTATGTGGGATATATGCATCCATTCCAGATAAGATTACTTTTGTTATTTCATTACAGCAGATAGTGGGATCAGCTGTTTTAAAGCAAACCTCTTGCCATGGAAAATCCAGGTAAAACTGTTTAAGGTCATTCCATTTTGCCGATTTATAGTGCCACATTTTACGAGGAAGTGATTGTTGGCTTGGTGGTATGAGCATTTCGCACTTTGTTATTATAAGTTTATGATCGGATGAACCAAGTGGGGGATCTACTTGAATTGTGTGCGAGTCAGGATTTGTAGTTAGGAACAAGTCTAAAAGCGCTGCAAATTCACCCCTTTCTGAGATACGGGTAGGTTCATCGACAAGCTGCGTTAGACCACAACTTATGGCAAAAGCTTCTGCTTCCCTGCCTTCATTATCTGTTTTGTTGTGGTGTTTTAACCAGGGTATATTGTGGACGTTGAAATCGCCTAAAAAAACAATTTCCGCATGTGGATAGTTAGACTGTATACTATCACAGTTTTCGGATAATGTCGCAAAAAAGTTTTGATACTCGGTGTTACTTGGCGGTCGGTAGAGGCAGCAGATGAACTTGGTCGATGACTTTGAGGTGAATTTTAGCCATATGATATCGAGGTTCGCTGGTTCTAGCTTCTCCTCTCGATGACATGAAAGGTCATTTTTAATGTACACACAAATCCCAAAATTATGTCGAAATCGGTGGTGTAGGTCATAGCCGGGATAAAGATAGCTCACAATAGGTGTTGCAGAACTGATTTTAGTTTCAGTGAGAACAAGGATGTCAGGTCTTTGTTCTTCAAGATGTTGGTGAACTGAATTCATGTTGGTACTTAATCCTCTTATATTGATAAAATCAATTCTGAGTTGAGTTTTTGGTCTTCTTTTAATATCTTTGCATGAAGGACCCCCAGGATCACCCGACGCCCGGAGATCCGAGTGGTCGGGTATTTTACCTCCGGAATATTTTGATCTTGGAGGCGCCATCATGTTATCTGTTACTCATTGTTGGAACCGGACTGCCAGCGCAGTAGCGGAACGTGGTGATACCACTTAGCGCTACTCAGTTCTGGCATGGTGGTATCTCACCGGTCGACGCCCAATGAGTAAAAGCGTCTACCACCTATGAAAAATGGCAAAAATGACAAATAAATAATTAAAAAATACAGATAGCTAATGCCTGTCATATTGTGATATGAGTATCAACCATAATAATTTACTTTAAAAATTGTATAAGAACCTATAATAAATTGATACTGAAAAATCACAAGTGGTTACGTCCACAGAAGTGATATTTACCTGCATTTTTAAATTATTTTAAATTGGGATTTTCTTTTTTCCTATATTTTAGGCAGGGGTTTCTAAAGAATATGGACCACCATATAATCTAAACAAAAAAGTAGTTTTAAGCAGTTTTTAATTAATTCAAAATATGGGGAAAACACCTGTGTGTACACTTTTTCAAGAATGCCATAATATTTTTTGAGTTTTATATTAAAAAATACTATATTTATCCTAAAACAAGTTGGCAACCCTAGCTATAAGGTACAATATAACATATTTCCTTAGATAAACACAATATCATAAGTCTACCTAGGTTGTAACTTAAATCTATATGATGTAAGTACTTTGATTTGATTCTGGTAATGAATTTTAAAAGGAATGTATAGCCCATTAACGTAATGTCCTAATACGATAATGGTGCTCTCCGAACAAGTTGGAAAATCTCGTTACATGTTTTTCTATGAATCCTATTTTTGTTAGTTATACCTATTCTAAATTAATTAAAAGGAGAATGTATTATATGTACACGTTTAAAAATGTTGGCAACAGTATGTAAACGTGTGTGCCTTTGAAAAAAATTTGAAGGATGACATCCCAACGAAAATTTCGCTTTTCTTTGTGCCAGTGACCCAGTGAGACGTATTTGTCATTTCTGCACATGAAAACAAATAATTTTAGCATTAACTTTATTGCCAAAATCTTGTTTGCATGTAATTTACTAAGTCAGAAAAAGCGGCAATAAACTTTGAACATACATAGTTGTTTTTGGCTGGCGCATTGGCGAGGAAAGGAAAAACGGATCTAATTATTTTTATTAAAAAAATTAAAAAATTTTACGCGGTTGTAAAGACATAGAAGAGACTTTCAAAACAAGTGATCACTCGACCCACTTTCCCTTATTCCAAATATGGAAGTTTACCCCTCAAAGGGGGTGCTTGCAACAAAAATTCCAAAAAGTGCCCTCCTTTATGGGCGTACGCAGCAAGGGACAGGGAGGGGCATTTGCCCCCCCCCCCCCTCTAAATGTTGAAAATAATTTCGTAATTTCCAAACAAAACAATTAATTAATCAAGTTAGAAGTTTAAAATTATTCCTATCTACATATTATTATACAATAGATACACTTATTCCTATAACGATGTATACTGTGAAAGATATTACTCATTTTTTCCGTGAATTAGTTTTACGAAGAAGGTACGAGGATGGGATGAAAAGTTTCCGGCCTAGCCTATAGCAGGCCCAATTTGCTTTCTTGTTCCAACGTGTTTGTGTAGCCTTGCTTGTGATCAGTATACGCTCAAAGTTTAAAGTGAGTGCATCAAGTAGTTTGTGTCCTGCTTATTTTGAAAGTTTAGACGATGTGTTAATTTTAAAAGATAGAAAAAAACGAGATAAGAGCCGTGATAAAATATTTTTATATCAAAGGGTTATCTCCGATGGAAATAAGAGCTGAACTAGATGCTACACTAGAGGAATCTGCTCCTGCCTATCGGACTTTAAACGTGGTCGTACTAGCATTGATGATGCTCCGCGTTTTGGTAGGCCAAAAACGGCAACTTCTGAAAGATGGCAAATTAATAATGGAAAAGGTAGCTGCGGCTTTGGGCATATCAAAAGAGCGAGTTCACCATATTTTATGTGAAGTTTTAGGTATGAGAAAGCTATCCGCCCGATGGGTGCCGCGTTTGCTCACGCCAGGTCAAAAGCCCGTGCGTCTAACCATTTCAGAGAATTTGGTACTGTTTAGGCGTGATTCAGGGGATTTTTTGCGTAGATTTATTACGGTTGATGAAACATGGGTTCAGCATTATACCCCTGAAACTAAACAACAGTCCAAACAATGAACGGCAAAGGACGAACCAGTTCCAAAGAAGGTAAAGGCAGTAGTGCTGGAAAGGTCATGGCAACGGTCTTTTGGGACGCTAAAGGGATACTCCTCATAGGTTATCTCGAAAAAGGAAGAACAATACATTCAGAGTACTACGGCGACTTACTGGACCATCTCAAGCAGAATATAAGCGAAAAACGCCCTGGTTTGGCAAAAAATCAAATTTTGTTTTATCAGGACAATGCTCCTTGCCACAAGTCCGCTCTTGTAATGGCTAAAATCCATCAGCTAGGCTTTGAACTGTTAAACCTTCCACCTTATTTGCCAGACCTAGCCCAGTCAGACTTTTATTTGTTTCCAAACCTAGAAAAATTTCTTGCTGGAAAAAAAAATCCTCAGATTTAGAAGTCATTGCAGCTACAAACGCCTATTTTGACGAGTTGGATAAATCAGACTTCAGTGATGGCATCAAATCAGTTGAACATCGTTGGGCCAAATATATCACCTTACAAAGGGATTATGTAGAAAAATAAATTATTATTTAGTCACTATAGTGTTGCGTTCAATATTCCTCTCCTTTGTGAGACGCGATGGTTTCAAAAAATAAAAAGTATTCGTATTTAAAGACAACATTTTGGGCATCCTTTAAGGCATTTAAAAACTATTAGAAGACGGCAATTCTGCACCTAGAAAGGTGGCATTTTAGCTTTACAGTGCTTTAACAAGGCCGGTATTTATAGCGGGGATGGGACAATTCGCCGCGGCTGATTCGCCGCAGCCGATTTGTAGCGGGATAATTCGCCGCCGGCCGATTCGCCGCGGGAACAATTCGCCGCCAGATTTTTTTGTTTTATGATATTACCATTGGCAATTGTTTAAACAGTTTTATTTAGCTTGAGTTCATATATTTGTTTGATCATAACTTTTTCAAACTTTTCCAACTAGGTATTTGGTGGTTAGTATAATACAATTCAACATTTTTTTTATTAGAAAAATAAATAAAATGGCGGATTTTCCTATTTATGAACCGATTTGCCTCAAACTTGAAACATCACCGCGCTTAGGGTAATTTAATACAATTTTTGACTGAAATTGGAAACAAAACTCGGAACTATGAGATCTTTCAGCTCGCTGATTATTATTTTTAACTAAAATATAAAAAAATCAAAATGGCATTTCCACAATGGCGCAATTTCTTGTTTATAAACCGATTTCCCTCAAAATTGGGGGGGGGCTGATATTTCTCCGGGGGGGGGGGGGGGGCGAAGCCTCATGATGGCGAATTTTATACTCTTTAATCTTTTTATTCATGAAATATGTGAAAAATATCTAAAAAAAAATCTTAGGCTTGGGGGGGGCCTAGGCCCCGAGGAATCCGCCATTTTCAGGTTTTAAAATGCGCGATGCTTCAAGTTTGAGGTAAATCGGTTTATAAATAAGAAAGTGCGCCATTGTGGACCGCCATTTTGATTTTTTTAAATTAAGTTAAAAATAATAATCAGCGACCTGAAATATCTCAAAGTTCCGAGTTTGATGCAAATCGGTTCATAAATGGGAAAATCCGCCATTTTGGATCCGCCATTTTATGTATTTTTCTAATAGAACAAATTGCTGAATTGTATACTAACCCCAAATACCTAGTTGGAAAAGTTTCAAAAAAGTTATGATCAAACAAATAAACAAATATATTATATGAAGTCAAGCTAAATTAAACTGTTTAAACAATTGCCAATGGTCACATCATAAAATAAAAAATCTCGCGGCAAATTGTCCCCGCGGCGAATCGGCCGGCGGCGAATCGGCCGCGGCGAATTGTCCCCTACCCATTTATAGCATAGTAGTCTGTGCTTTTGGAACCTGTGGCCAATATCTTGCAATCTAAATGTTTTACTTCGTCACAATGTGGAAATCCCACTAAAAGAGTATTAAACATCATCGCGCATCTGCAGAGGAAGTAATAAACATTATCTTAGCCGAAACCAGCACACACGCCGAAAACCTTGGAATAGAGCTACAGATGCCAAGGACAGTTGGGCGGCAGCAATATTGTATGACCGTTCCCGCAAATAACCCAACAGAGCACTGGAAAAAATCGTTATTAATAACTTATTTTGAGCCTTTGACAATGTCTTTAAAGCGTCGCTTTTTCGATGAAAACCTACCAGTTGTCAAACTATTGTTATGCTGGACTTGTTATTCAGTAAATTTAGGATTCGCAATAAACAATTTTCAGAATTATATCATTTAAACGGGCTTGACAATGAGGCTAAATTATGGCACAAATTGTAAAGAGAAAAAAAAAATAATAATGAGAAGTTAAAAAGTTTGGAAGTATAGTTGTTGCAAAGTCACTTGAATAACTCCTAATACGGGGTCTATCGATTTCATAAAATTTTGCTTCATTCTGCCCTTCAAAAGTTATCCAAATTCATATAAAACCTTCCTGGTATAATTTCAAGCCTACCGACCGACCGAGAAAAGGCGCGGCTCTTTGCGGTCCGACCACAAAGTATTTGTTTTCCGACCGATCGAGTCCAGGTGGACGGACGGCACCTGATTGGCAGATTTTTTTGAGATGCGCTTTTAATTGCTTTCAGGTGTCCTTTTCGGGACCCCTTTAATTTGCAGTATGCCGAGTTAGAAAATAAATCAGTGTCGTTTCTGTAGGTGTAGGAATAGAAAGTTTTATTATCTATTTTTATTTCTTTAGTTTACGCCATAATTAAATGAAATAATTTTCATGAGTATATCTACCGCCGCCCATGTCACTTTCTTTAAAGGATATGCCGATGGTCGGCTTTTATCTTTGTTCAACTGACTTTGCAAAAACTATACCAGAAGTTGCAAACCAAGCAGAATTTTTTTCCATCAATAGAAACTGCTCTACATATTTCGCAGCATTGCCATGTAGTACCGTAGAACGCTCTTTTCAGAGGATAGATTAAGCGGTTTGTGCATGCTGAGTTTACACCGGAAATTAGTTTCACAAAAATATACCAACTAGAAGATGCGGTTTTAAGCAGATTTGCTGAAGATTCCAGAAGTTTCGTTTTACTGTACTGGGTTAAGACTTGATGTGTATGTATGTTTGTTTTTTCATTTTGTTTATTTCAATAAATACCTATTTTATTTTTAACTTTTTGCTTCTTCCTAAGCATAATTTTTTAAGAAAAACAATGTGGTAAAATTAAAAAATACCACAAGAAAAAACAAAAATTTTAATTTTAATTATTTATTTTTTTTGGTACGTCTATGGCACGTGCACCAATGCTTTTAGAGGGAACTCATGTACATCTGTGGAAAGGAAATTTTGTCTGCTCAAAAAATGATTTCTATAGGATTTTCAAAAAATTGATAGTATTCGAGTGATTAGCAAAAAACTGTCAAAACGCACGTTTAATGGAGGGGAACCACACATTGCCAGTGCTGGGGGAGGGTTTCCCTTCGTAAACTGTTCCGGGGGGTCTCATGCCTATCCATACCAAGTGTGATGCTTCTGTCATTAAACGCAGTATCTGAACCTGTACACCAGTATTTACTAAATGGTCTACAGTGCTAAGTGCTACAATACAATACAAAGGTTTAAAAGTCTACATTTTGGTTGAAGATTTAACTTATTTTTCCCGTGAATGCAATAGTTTTTAATATTTATATAAATTGTTCATAAATACCTTGTGATATGGGTCATCTTTTTTCATTGTAACAAAGACATTATTTCCACACAAAGGTTATAAATAAATAAAAATAATAAAATTTTTTGGTTTAAAAATGGTAGCCATATTTAAACCTCCAAACGTCACTAAGAAATGTCGAATAAAAACGATGTAAGTCAGTGTCAGCTGTCCGCTATATTTTACATATTAATTTTTTTGACAAATTAGCGACGATTAAACCGATAGTCGATTGTTTTGGTGAATGTTTAATAGAAAAGGGATTCTGATATATCTTGTGCTTTTTACAGTATTTAAATATTGATACGTATTTAATACGGTAATACATCTACAGATATAGTTTTAAGTTATTTATGTATTTTTTAATTTTTTATATTCTTTTGTCAATCATGGATTATTTCTACTGTTCTTCGAACTTTAAACCATCCCTCAGGGGTAGTACTACAATTTGAGACTATTTTTAACGGGAATTCTACGACTGCACGGACTAAATTTGCAAAAAATGACATTTCGTTACAAAATTTTTATGTGGTGTTTCTTTATTTCTAAAGTTAATTTGAATTTATATGAGATGAAACTCACTGAGAAATGCTTACTATCATATTGCACATTAGGGTGAAGCAAATCTTTGCAGTTATTTGATCTGTGAGTATTAAAAAAATACACTTAAACCGGCCGGTATCAAGTCTATAGACAAACTTGATACTTAAACCCGGTCTACAATGCTAAGTCTAAAGGTCTTAGTAAATACTGGTGGTAGGGTTTAAAAATATTTTTGGTACAACATAAGTAAAATACTTATTATTTCAGGCCGTTCTACTAGTTTTATGACCAGGGCTAAGCTAAGCACTCGAAAAAAGTGCTCCGAGCATCACGCAGGCCCTTGGAAAAGTAATTGCAAGCACTGAGCACTTTGGGAAAAGTTCTTAAAGCACTATTAAGGCAACTGCTGCCTAGCTCTGTTCATGACACAAAAAATAAAGTTTTACATTTTTTTTTTTTAGTTAAAAAAAACTAGAAACGACTATACTGAGCTATGAAAATGTTTTTTAAAATAATATCTCCCTAAGTTTTCTAGAAAATATGATAAGAAATGTAAAACAAAAATATAAGACACTAATTTCGGTTACTACGACACATTAAAAAAAATACAGGAGTAAATTGTGAATGTCTTTTTATATTTGGTTTTCTTGTATTGGTCATAAAAATGTCCAAAATTTTCAGAGGTATTTTTGAAAATTATACCTTTTTTTAGTTTTTATGGTTTTGTTTGTTTTATTTATAAAAATTTTATTTGTAAGCAAACTTATGGATAAAGGTATTAAATTTTTTATAGCGTGTTGTGTATTATGAGTATGCGTGCTATTATTAGTCAAATCGAGCTAAAAACGTTTTATTTATTTTCCTATGTTTGATTAAATATCATTCTTAATAAATTTTAGACACAACTTCCCCGATAAGATAACAATGCACAATTTTAAGTAGATAAAAAAAATGGGACTACCAAACAGCATGTTTGCTGCGACTGATTCGCCACGGGGACAATTCGCCGCAGTCTGATTCTCCGCGGGACATTTCGCCGTCGACGAGGTTTAAGATTAAAAAATTTTATTTCGTGTACTAAACATATTTTTGAAAAAAAAATTCTTCTAATTTTATAAATTACTCAGACACATCAGTATACTAGTGGCCGCCTGGAGTATGACGGGGAATATGCCGCCCTTCGGCCTCTACCCTTTTTTACGGGAGTCATAAGAGCCTCCTTTATTAAAAAACGAAAACCAAATTTAGATCGGTTTAGTGGCTTTCGGGATATCAGCGCTTAGCCTACAAACTTTGAGAGATATTGTACATTTCAGAAAGTTTAAAATTTTTGTTTTCGGTCACTTCACAGAGTTGGTTCGAACCCATTTTTTTCCGAATATCGTGATCCCCCATCTCACACAGATACTGCAAAATCCAGCAAGCGACCTTGTTTTTTAAAAAAAAAACGGCATTTTTAACATTTTCAGTTTTTGCCCTATATCTCGAAATGGAGACATAAGAGAGCAAAATCAGTAATACCTAACTAATTTGGTAAACTTTATCACGCTATCAAATTCAAAAGAAAAAAACTAAAATCGGTTAATTATTTTTTCAGTTTTTGTAAAAGAACCTCGGAAAAAACAATAAAATTGGCAAAAAGTGGTGCTAATTTAAAAGTTACATTTTATGAAGCCGTTATGACATGGTATTGAAGTGATTGACATTCGAACAGATGCTCCAATTTATTTGCTTACAAATCGTGTCAAAACTTTTTAGGTCGCTTGTAAATTTCGTCTTTAAATTGTCAAAAGTATATGTTATGCCAAATGCCACGTTTCAACAAATTTATGGCAAAAGTGCACTTCAATTTCCTATGGCAATGTCTATAACCAAATTTTATGACTGCCGTGGAATTTCGAAGAAAACGACTTGCTCGCACTGTTTATGTTGCGATTATTTATACCATACATACACATCTAGAGCGCTTATATTAAGTATTAAAATTTTAAAAAAAGTCGATAAAATAAGATTGCCTAAAGATTCTTTCAGGTTTTAAAACAAAATAAAAAGACGGGTTAAAGACACAAATAGTTGTATTTTCACTAAATTTCGTAAAAAAGTCAAATAAATTGTAATAGATTAAAATCAAAAACGAAAAAACCGGTTTTTTCGATTTTTTCCGGCTAATATTAGGTTACGTACAAAAATACTTTTTAGAAAAACTGTAGACCTTTTTATTGCCTATAACTTTTGTATTTAACTTTTAGCTCACACATATACTATACTATAGTAGTGTCAGCTATGGTGATCCTAATTTTTTCGAGAAAAAAAAAAGTTGCTCCGATTTCAAAAATTTTTATATATCTTTGCGTTTCAGATGATTTTGAAACTTTTTTGTTGCGCCGTCTGTCTGTCTGTCTGTATGTCTGTATGTCTGTCTGTCTGTCTGTCTGTCTGTCTGTCTGTCTGTATGTCTGTAACGACCAGCGCGCATAACTCAAAAACCGCTTGGCGGATTTTAATGAAATTTGGTACCTAGGCTGGGTCTTGGGTCGAGATGGTCCCATTTAAAAATGAACAAAATCCACCGAACAGAAACCAATTAAAAGGGTGGGGGTAGATTTCAAAAATTAGAGTTTATGTGAAAATATGGCGTGTGTGATATCAAACGAAAGGTAATTGAGTCTGCAGTTAAACAAAATACATTTTAATTTATTTTAAAAAAAAGGGTGGGGGTATATTTTAAAAATTAGAGTTTAAGTAAAAATATGGCGTGTGTGATATCAAACGAAAGGTAATTGAGTCCGGAGTTTAACAAAATACATTTTAGTTTTTTGTTTTTTTTAAGGGTGGGGGTAGATTTCAAAAATTTGAGTTTAAGTCAAAACATGGCTTGTGTGGTATCAAACAAAAGGTAATTTAGTCTGGAGTTAAATAAAATATATTTCAGTTTTTAGTTATATTAGCTCACACGTACACTATAACTATAGTACCTAGTGTGAGCTTAGGGGCCCATATATTGGCAGAGTATTTTCGATAGGAGATCTAGCCGTGAGAAACCATTACTTATGCCTAAAAGGTCACCCCATTTTACAGTTATAGCTCGGATCGAATCTAAGTTATTTTTTTTTGTTTCCCATCGTTTTCATGGCGTCAAACCAATAATACATTATTAACCTTCCAGCGATAACGTGACACTATGTCACACCACAAAAATGGTCACACAAAAGGTAACGTCGGACTCAAAAAATTCAATTTAGATTTGTAGATATTTTAAATACATAATAAAAAGAAACAAATTATAAAAAATAAAAATAAAAAATTATTTCATATTGGAACTAAATTAGTGCTTTTAAAGAGAGGATGTTCTAAAAAGAGAGTTCGTACGTTAACTCTGGAAGTTTGAATTTTTACCTTGATTTTAAAAACTGAACAGATTTATATAAAATTATGTTCCATTTACTTCAGAATTTTTTTATTGGCTTTTCTTCGCCGCCTTCAAGATTACGGCTGGATACACCACTGGTTGGATATAACACATTTTTAGTAATAAGTGTTACAGTGATAAAATTAATTTAAAAATGTACGTAATTAAATATTTTTTTCAGGTAAGTCCGAAATATTCCAATTTTAAACACAATGGATCCAATTACGACATTCACATTCTCATACTATGTTTAATGTGACAGAAAATATAGAAAATGAAGATGCGTTGTGTCGTTGTTAACAAAAAGGTAAGCTCTCACTTTTACTTTACGCTGGGATGTCAGTCTAAAGTACAGAATGTCCCTTCTTCGATGTTCATAGGGGGTTTCAGGTGTTTTTGGGGCAGAAAAAAACTAACCCTGACATATCTTACGAGGCTTGATTTTCAAGAGAAGCTTAAAGGTAAAAACCGCATCTTCATAAATAGCGAGCCGTTTCTAAGCTACATGGGGTTTTTGAAAATTATGCCTTTTGAGATGAGGCCTGTAGCGTTTTTGTTGATGAAAATGTCATTTTGGTACACCAATTGCTGTTTTTTATAGTTTTTAAGATATTACATAAAATTCTTATTTCGTTATGGAATGACCCTTTTATTTCTTTATATTGATTGTATTTTTTTATATTACACAGAAAAAAACATAATTTTACACGACAAATGCAAAACACCGCAAAATATCAATATGGCCTCCGTTCACATAGCAGCATACATGACAAAACACACGCATACGCACTTGAAAATTCGCATCCGCGAATTTAAATTTGCAATTGTTTCCAAAGCCAGCTATGAGCACTTTTTGATTCTTTGAACATGTATTTATGCTATAACGTATTTGATCATAACAAAAACATTTTATGTAAAAAAAGCCAAGTACGCGAAAATGATATTCTGTAAAAAGAATTGAGACAAAAAGTAAAGCCAAGTTGACCAATACAAATTTCAAAATGAAAAATTCTTACTAGTTTGGAAATATTTTTTTAAAACTTCGTTATTATAAATCAAAAAGAAATAGGTTAAACCTATTTATTCATTCAACGAGTGAAACGACAGCGAACCATGGAAACTAAGTTCATGGCGGGACGAAAACGTCCACCGGTCTATAAGGAAGAAAGACATTTCGTCAGAGTTCAACCAGGCCATGCCCTCACCGTCTCCACGGCGTCGGTTCGGAACCGAAAGCAATGAGTTAATAACGTATAAAAGGGAACTTCAAAGGGTTAAATTCAACCACCGACACCGATGTTTCGGAAAAAGGCATTTCCATCCTCAGCGTGGCCTGTCTGACTACAGTCAATCGAACTGACTACAAGATACAAGGTAAATCAAAAAGAATGAAAAATTGGTTAAACCTATTTATTCATTCAACGGTAACAACGTATAAAAGGCAACTTCAAAGGGGTAAAATCAACCACGGACACCGGTGTTTCGGAAAAAGGCATTTCCATCCTCAGCGTGGCTTTCCTGACTACAGTCAATCAACGCTGAGGATGAAAATTCCGTTTTCCGAAACACCGGTGTCCACGGTTGCCTTTACCCCTTTAAAATTGCCGTTGTTAACGTTGAATGAATAAATAGGTTGAACCAATTTTTCATTGTTTTTGATTTACCTTGTCTCTTATAGTAAGGTTTCATTGACTGTAGTCAGGCAAGCCATGCTGAGGATGAAAATGCCTTTTTCCGAAATATCGCTGTCCGTGGTTGACTTTACCCCTTTGAAGTTACCTTTTATACGTTGTCAACGTTGAATGAATAAATAGGTTTAACCAATTTTAAAGGGGTAAAGGCAACCGTGGACATCGGTGTTTCGGAAAACGGAATTTCACAGATTTTTGATTTACCTTGTATCTTGTAGTCAGTTCGATCGACTGTAGTCAGGCAAGCCACGCTGAGGATGGATGGATTCATAATTTCTATTAGTCTGCCAAATTTCAGCTTTGTAGAATGTCTGGAAGTACAGTAGAATTCTGATGATCTATACATGAGTTAGTGAGTTGCAATTTTGACCTGGAAGTGGGCAATGTTACTATTACATAACTTTGCACGTATAGGCGAGGGGTGGCTCGGTATTTCCTTTTGGTGTAAGGACAGGCTAGGGGAAATACTAGGAAATACCTTTGGGAAAATACTGGGAAATATACTGAAAATTATCGTAGGTATTTCCTTTTGGTGTACAACAATTTACGATCGAGCCACGCCTCGTGTGTAGGGGAGGGAGGTAAATTAGAATTTTGGGTTTTTTTTTCCATGGGTTTGGTTGTAACTTCTATTGGTCCGCCAAATTTCAGCTTTGTAGCATGTCTGGAAGTACAGTAGAATTTTGTGCGTGGCAATTTTGACCAAAGCTCAGTTCTCTAGCGTTTCTGGAAGTGGGCAATGTTACTTTTACATAATTTTACATTTATAGGGAAGGAAAGTTAATTAATTAATAATTGTGGGGGTTTTTGATTTTTTCCATGGGTTTGGTTATAATTTCTATTAGTCTGCCAAATTTCAGCTTTGTAGCATGTCCGGGCGTGGGCAATGTTACTTTTACATTACTTTACATTTATAGGGAGGAAATTAAATTATAATTTTGGGGTTTTTAAATTTTTTCTATAGTTTTATCATAGTTCCTATCAGTCTGCCATTTCTGGAAGGGGGCAATGTTACTTTTACATAACTTTAAATATGTAGGGGAGGGGAGTAAATTAGAATTTTGGAGTTTTTTGATTTTTTCCATGGGTTTGGTGATAACTTCTATTAGTCCACCAAATTTCAGCTGTCTGGAAGTACAGTAGAATTTTGATGATCTATACAAGAGTGAGTGGCAATTTTGACCAAAGCTCAGTTCTCTAGCGTTTCTGGAAGTGGGCAATGTTACTTTTACATAATTTTACATTTATAGGGGAGGGAAGTTAATTAAAATTTTGGGGTTTTTTGATTTTTTCCATAGGTTTGGTTATAATTTTTATTAGTCTGCCAAATTTCAGCTTTGTAGCATGTCCGGAAGTACAATAGAATTTTGATGATCTATACATGAGTGAGTGAGTGGGAATTTCGACGTTTTTTGAAATTTCGTAACTACTTTATGGAATTCCATGAAACTTGAAGGGGTTGTTAACTCTATTAAGATCTACGACTGTGCAAAGTTTCGTAGCTTATTCCGAAGTTGAGTTTTAGATAAGTCAAATATGTATGAAATGTTTCAAGAGAAGATGATACAGCAGTTTACGCGAACTTGGCGGGGCACTGCCGTGCCCCCAGATATAGTTAATATTTTTGTATTTTGTATTGAATTCGAAAGTGGTGGCAGGCCCTACTGGACCTCCATGCACTGCGACCACAAATGGATCTATTGTGCTCACGTACCTACATACTGAGTTTGACTAAAGTGACATATTTTTTTTTCCACCCAGCACATAAAAAAACTTTGCAGATTACAACAATATGATTTAGGCTGAACACTTTGGCTCAAATATAGTTAATATAGTAGTATGTTAGTGTGTCACAAAGGCTCCGAAACTACTAAACCGATTTTAACAATTTTTGTAGAGAAAAATATAGTTGCCCAATATTTGAAATGAATTTTATTATAATGGGACAATCCCCAGGGGTATTTTTAAGTATTAAATAAATAAATTACAACTTATAAACAACGAAGAATAATGAGATGTTTTTAGAAATCTAATTGTCAGTAATATCTTAAAATGTTACCAGAGGTTTAAATTTTGAGTTATTTTAAATAAAACTCCTCTTTAGTGATTCTAAATAAACCCAAAATGCAATCATAAAAAATTAATTAATTATATTAAGTCTCGCTTAAAAAATAATGTCTGTTAGTTGAGACCAACACAATGGGTTTTTGGTTGTAAAGGTATTTGTTTTGGCTATTCAATGTGTTTGCTTTATATGTTTTTTAATCGGTAGTTAAAAGATCATTGCTTTTTGTGTCGAAAATGTTTGCATTAAGTTGTGATTTTGTATTATTTTTTTTATTTTTAACACACATTTCATAATTTTCTTACTTATTTGATAGTTGATCTTTAACATAAGTCTGCAACCGCTTCGTTACAAAGTGCCGAAAATTCAAGACATTCTTAGTTTTCTCTTTATAGCCCTGCAGTTTTTAAGATTCGTTAAGCTCTAGAACTTTGTGGATGATGCCAAATGATAGTAAGAGTCTATGTATAAGAAGATATTTTTTAAGGCCCCTACCTCCGTTTTTGCCTCTAACAAAACAACTTTATCGAAAAAGAGTTTGAAAGAAAATTAGTTTTTTTATATTTATTTATAAAAAAATTGGTATTTTTTTTTTTAATAAGCCTACTGTGACATTCGTACTAAAAAGGGTGTAATTTAATTAATTAAAAAAAATGCTTTACCGCTTTATATTGTCGACACCTTTTTGAAGAAGATAAAAAATCGGTTTGTTTACAGTGTAAAAAAAATAATTTTAAAGCACAACCAAATTAAAGTTGTTTATATCTTTAAGAAAAACCCAAAACATATTTTTATTAATTGATAAGAAATACAATTTTTGTTTGTGATCAAATGTTTTTTAAAGAAATTAACTCCATATTACATTATGAAATAAAAACCTAATGTAAGAATTTCGAAAGTAAAAATGTGAAACGACCCATTTTCTGTTCGAAAGAGTGAATCAATTGCTTTGAATAGCTAAAAATGCAAGCGCAGTGTCACCTAACAAAAGGTGATCCGGGATATTAATGTGCTCTGAGATATTAACTTATATTGTGCTTTGTAGACGATTTGGTAGAGTCGCGTATTAAAATACTCTGCCAATATATGGGCCCCTAAGCTCACACTAGGTACTATAGTTATAGTGTACGTGTGAGCTAATATAACTAAAAACTGAAATATATTTTATTCAACTCCACACTAAATTACGTTTTGTTTGATACCACACAAGCCATGTTTTGACTTGAACTCAAATTTTTGAAATCCACTCCCACCCTTAAAAAAAACAAAATCTAAAATGTATTTTGTTGAACTCCGGACCTAATTACCTTTCGTTTGATATCATACACACCATATTTTTACTTAAACTCTAATTTTTGAAATATACCCCCACCCTTTTTTTAAAATAAATTAAAATGTATTTTGTTTAACTCCAGACTCAATTACCTTTCGTTTGATATCACACACGCCATATTTTCACATAAACTCTAATTTTTGAAATCTATCCCCACCCTTTTATTTGGTTTGTGTTCGGTGGATTTTGTTCATTTTTAAATGGGACCATCTCGACCCAAGACCCAACCTAGGTACCAAATTTCATTGAAATCGGCCAAGCGGTTTTTGAGTTATGCGCGTTGGTCGTTACAGACAGACATACAGACAGACGGCGCAACAAAAAAGTTTCAAAATTATCTGAAACGCAAAGATATATAAAAATTTTTGAAATCGGGCAACTTTTTTTTTCTCGAAAAAATTAGGATCACCATAGCTCACACTACTATAGTATAGTATATGTGTGAGCTAACACACTACTATAGTATAGTATATGTGTGAGCTAAAAAACTGTAAGGACAAACAAAGATATACAGGGTGACAATTTTAAAATGTATCATCTATTCTCTGTGTACCTTCCGAGCATTCAACGTAATGTAGTAATAGTATTTTTTTAGATCCAATTTTTTTATAGTCACTTATGTCTCATTCCAAATGGCTTTGAAACGTGATAAAATATATTTTTCGATTTTTTGAAGTGTAAACTTCTTTAGGCGCGTTTAGCAGTTTTTGTGGGTCGTGAATTGAACTGAGCCGTCAGGCTCGGCTATGTAACGCTCATTCGGGTGAAATCGGCTCGAGTCGACTAACTGTGAGAAACAGTCAGCGACCGATATGATGATGCAGATGAAGGCCAGTACACAGAAGAGTTCGGTTCGGTCCGCTTTGCAGAATATGTTATGGACCAGTATTATTAATTTCGCCTTGTTGAAGTTTACACTTCTGCCGCGTGGTCTTAAGCACACACAATAATTTTTTTCTATAAAAATTTTTTTTTAGATCACTCTATATCAAATGATATCAAACTTATATTACTGTCGTTTTGAGATATTATGATTGTTTGAAGAAAAAGTGTCAAAAATCGTGTTGTTAAAACAAATTAGGCTTTTCCAGCCCTATGACTAAGAGCATTTTTTTAAGTACTTAAATTTTGGATTAAACAAAATGTTATATTTCCCCTTATTTATTTCTTCCTCCCAGGCCTCCGCCACGTTTTGGGGGGGCCAAACTGACGATTTTTACCAAAAGGGTAATTTTGCAAAAATATTAAACTCTATGTAGCTCAGGGAATAATATACTGTTCGCCGACAAAATTAGAACACCATGAAGAAGTGAATACATTATGATCGTATGTCCTAATAGTCCGTTGATTTAATGTAAAAATATTTCACAACTACCAATTTTGCGACACCAGTGGATAAGGCATTAAATTTTGGTGGAGGTGGGGGCTATACAAAGGGGTAGGAGGGGGCTTCAAATATTTGCAAAAATGATAATTTGAGAACCACAGCAGTTAGCCAAACGAGCTTTTGAAGGTTTGGGTTAATATTGGTAAAAAGGGAGGATTTTTCTACATAATTTTTGCCTGCGGCGCATAAAACTATCATTATTGTTACCGAAATCCTACCACTTTTAGTGACATTATTTCAAAATGGGGTAGTTTGCCTAAATTTGTATAGTTCAAAACTGCAAAATTCCAATTGTCTCAAAACTTGGATAAATTAGCATAACTCTAAAACGTTTTCTTTGCGGACCTTTTCATGTGTTCTTTGACTAAATTACCCTTCCTAAGATGAGGGCCTGGATACGCCATTAAGCTGGAGTAACGTAGTTTTCACCAACTAATTTTCAACAAAAATAAAGCCACTTGCCTACTGTCAATGGCGCACCCAGGAATATGTCTTGGGGGGTGGGGGGCCCGATGCCTTATGCTGTCGAATTTTAAGCTATTTTTTGTGTTTGGGTGCGCCCATGCTAGTGGTGCCAAATATTCTAATACATGTTCCTACTGTACAATGATGGCATCACCAGGGGAGGGGAAGCATGTTCAAGAAAAAAGTTAATAGAAACTTATTTGTAGCATTTTTTTACAGATTTTCAATGATATTTTACAATATCATGTTTTGAAAAACTTAGATAAGAAATAGGCATTAAACTAAGCGGACAATACTTGAATCACGTAAGATATGCTGACGATATCGCCTTAGTAACAGATAAGAAAGAAGAACTGATAAAAATGCTGGAGGAGCGAGTAGTATGAACTACAATAAAACTAAAATCATAACAAACACAGATGAAGATATCACGATCTGAATAAACCAAGAAAAAATTGAACAAGTAGAGAAATATATTTATAGATCTGGGACAAATTATTAAACTAAAAAAGAAAACCAAACGTCTAAAATCAAGAGACGAGTAAGATTGCCTGGGCAGCATTCGCTTAATTAAGCTACATATTAAATACTCTGCCAATATATTGCCCACACTAGGTACTATAGTTACAGTGTACGTGCGAGCTAATAGAACTAAAACCTGAAATATATCTTATTCAACTCCAGACTAAATTACCTTTAGTTTGATACCACACAAGCCATGTTTTGACTTAAACTCAAATTTTTGAAATCTACCCCTGAATGAACCCTTAAAAAAACAAAAACTAAAATGTATTCTGTTTAACTCCGGACTTAATTACCTTTCGTTTGATATCACACACGCCATATTTTCACATAAACTCTAATTTTTGAAATCTTCCCCCACCCTTTTATTTGGCTTGTGTTCGGTGGATTTTGTTCATTTTTCAATGGGACCATCTCGACCCAAGACCCAGCCTAGGTACCAAATTTCATTAAAATCGGCCTAGCGGTTTTTGAGTTATGCGCGTTGGTCGTTACAGACGGACATACAGACAGACAGACGGCGCAACAAAAAAGTTTCAAAATCATCTGAAACGCAAAGATATATAAAAATTTTTGAAATCGGAGCATCTTTTTTTTCTCGAAAAAATTAGGATCACCATAGCTCACACTACTATAGTATAGTATATGTGTGAGCTAAAAATAAAAAATATCCTCAGTACCTTAAAACGAAAGTGTATAACCAACCGAACCAATGTACTCTTCCTGTGCACATATGGATCCTAGACCTGGACACTTACAAAGTCTAACATGGATAAGGTAAGACAAGCCCAAAGATCAATGGAAAGACAAATGTTACATGTAAAGTTAACAGATAGAAATAGGAATGAATGGATAAGAAATAAAACAAAAGTAAGGGATGTAAGAGGAAAGGTAGCAAAATTAAAATTGAAATTTACCGGTTATAATATCAGACAGAAACTTTCATTGTCTTGGTGGAGGATGATTCGTCGTTTGGGGTTCGTTTTTCGAAGCTCAATGATGGCTTCCAGAGGAATTGTTGCTTTATGACCTGCTTTTGAGACAAGTGTCGCGATCATCTTTTTGGATGCACTTCGTGAACGGATGACTTTTGTTGGCTTTTCTTCATCTTGGAACACCCAAACAGACGATTAACGTTTATTTTCAGGTTTATATGATTAAATCCACGAGTCATCACCACTGACAATGATGTAAACGTTTTTAGAGTTTCCTGCCTCAAAGCGGTCTAGAGTTTTCTGAAACCAATTTACCCTAGCTTCTTCCTGTTCTTCGGTTAACAGACTTAACGATATTCAGCGGGAAACGATTTTTTTTTATTTCTAATTATTCATGCAACATTTTTTGAATTGAGGTCTTTGAAATCCCCAATGAATGAATCTGTGATGAGCATGAGCACAGCATCGATGTTTCCTGGGTGGCAGCCATTTTTGGTGCACCTGGCCTTGGATCGTCGGTCGGTAAGACTAATCCGTCCACGCTTGAATTCTCCATACCAACGAGAAACTGTCGACTGATATGGTGCTTCATTACCAAAAACAGAAATCAACTCGGCAAGGCTTTCTTGTTGAGATAATTTCCTTTGAAAGTTGTAAAAAATTATAGGCCGAAAATGTTTGTTTCCATTTTTCGACTGATTTGTTAACCTAAAAAATTCACTGTAGCTATAGAACTATATGTATCGCACGGACGTTTTGGATTTAGGTTAGGTAAAGAGAGAGATTAAGTTTTAGTAACGACATTCGATCAGTTTCGCCCTGTATGTTACTATATGGAAAATGTATCGTATTTACCGGGTGGGCAAAAAAAAACCGGACAATTTTTTTTAACTTATGTTGGATTCGTTCCCTTGGAATGTCATTTTACTTAGGTTTTATTGGGTATAGGGAAAGGCAGAAAAAACAATTTTTCTTTGGCAACGTTTCGATTTATATTAAATCTTTTTCAAGCCCTACGGAGAACAGAAAAAAAAATAATTGTATTTTTTATTATAAAAAGGGAGAAAAAACAAAAATAAATATAATAATTTCTTAGCACGATAAAACATTGTAAGGTTACTTACTCAGAAAGCCAGTCTCAAGCCATCGGAGAAAACATCACCACCAACCAAATCTGATCCCATCATAACAATGCTTTTAATTTTTCCTCTCATTAAATTAAATAAAATTGTTTCTTTCATTGAATTAGACTAAATTTTAAAGCGCAAATTGTTTTCTTTCATTGAATTAGAGTAAACATTTCTTTTTTTTGTTGTTGTTAATTTTTGTGGCGCAAAAACTTTATTATTTTTAATTTTGTTGAGGTTACCTTAGCCAAAGGTAAGTTCAACCTTTGGCTAAGGTAACCTCAACAAAATTAAAAATAATAAAGTTTTTGCGCCACAAAAATTAACAACAAAAAAAAAATAAATGTTTACTTTAATTCAATGAAAGAAAACAATTTGCGCTTTAAAATTTAGTCTAATTCAATGAAAGAAACAATTTTATTTAATTTAATGAGAGGAAAAATTAAAAGCATTGTTATGATGGGATCAGATTTGGTTGGTGGTGATGTTTTCTCCGATGGCTTGAGACTGGCTTTCTGAGTAAGTAACCTTACAATGTTTTATCGTGCTAAGAAATTATTATTTATTTTTGTTTTTTCTCCCTTTTTATAATAAAAAATACAATTATTTTTTTTTCTGTTCTCCGTAGGGCTTGAAAAAGATTTAATATAAATCGAAACGTTGCCAAACAAAAATTGTTTTTTCTGCCTTTCCCGATACCCAATAAAACCTAAGTAAAAAATGTTTTTAACTTTAACTTTTGAACCATACCATCGATTTTAATGGGACGAACTGCACTTGGTAGAGAATTAATTAGAATTTTGAATAAATACATTTTTTTGTCCGCCATTTAGAATCCAAGATGGCGGACGAAATAAAATTATACCCTTCAAAGATGCTCGTTTATTCTTATGTTGCGATCATATTTTAATATTTTTTTTAAATCACTAAAAAAGCAGCATTCTTTCCACGCAAAACAAGGTATAAATCAGCAAAATCGGTTCAGTGGTTCTAAAAAAATATTTTTGTTTTAAACAGTGTTTTGCATATTATACGATTGCCTTGCCAATCATGTCTGCATTTATTTCCTTATAAATTCATAACTACCGAACCGATTTTAATGAAATAAAAAACATCCTGGTAAGAATTGATTGCTTTTTATAGATCATGAGCAAAATTTATTAACATCTTATGTTCTGAAAATGTTTGAGTTTTTTTTAATTTATAAAGAAGCACAACCAGGTATAAACTAGTAAAATCGGTTTGGTGGTTCTCAAAAAATATTTTTTTGTTTCAGCCATTGTTTTACAGATTATACGATTGCATTGCCAATTTTGTCTGCATTCATTTCTTTATAAACTCATTATTACTGAACCGATCTTAGTGAAATAAAAAAAATCATGGTGAGAATTGATTGTTCTTTAAAGTTTATACAAAATTTGCCGCCATCTTAGAAGTTAGGATGTCGGCAATAATCATACTTGACCCTTCAAAGAGGCACGTTTATTCTTATTTTCAAAAAATGTTTTAGTTTTTTTTCTTAATTTATAGAAAAGCACTTAATTAATCTTTATCTCTTTATGCGCGACAAAAGTAATGTTTTTCTATAAATTAAAAAAAAACTAAAACATTTTCGGAAAATAAGAATAAGCACGCCATTTTGAAGAATCAAGTATGATTCTGTTCGACATCTTAAATTCTAAGATGGCGGCAAATTTCGATTATAATCTTTAAAGAGCAATCAATTCTCAACAGGATTTTTTTATTCCACTAAAATTGGTTTAGTAGTAACGAATTTATAAGGAAATGAATGCAGACAGGATTGGCAATGCAATCGTATAATCTGTTAAACAATAGCTGAAACAAAAATAGATTTTTTGATAACCACCACACCGATGTTACTAATTTGCACCTCGCTTGGGCGAAAAGAAGTGCTTTTCTATGAATTAAAAAAAAGCAAAAACATTTGAGGAAAATAAGAATAAGCACGCCATTTTGAAGAATCAAGTATGATTCTGTTCGACATCTTAAATTTTAAGATGGCGATAAACTTTGATGATAATCTTTAAAAAGCAATCAATTCTCACCAGGATATTTTTTATTTCATTAAAATCGGTTCAGTAGTTATGAATTTATAAGGAAATAAATGCAGACATGATTGGCAAAGCAATCGTATAATATGCAAAACAATGTTGAAACAAAAATATTTTTTTCAGAACCACTGAACCGATTTTGCTAATTCATATCTTGTTGTGCGTGGTACGAATGCAGCTTTTTTACTAATTTAAAAAAATAATTAAGACATGTTCGCAACATGAGAATAAACGACCATCTTTGAAGGGTACATTTTAACTTCGTCCGCCATCTGTGATTTTGAGATGGTGGACAAAAAAATACATTCAGTCAAAACTCTGAATAATTCTCTGCCAAGTGCAGTTGGTCCCATTAAAATCGATTGTACAGTTCAAAAGTTATAATGAAAAAAAATTGTCCGGTTTTTTTGGCCCACCCGGTATATTGGCCAATTACATTAAATTCGTCCTATTATTCTTTAAATTATTTTTATTCAAAGTTTCTCCTTTAAATGTTCGAAGACAACTACACTATACTGTCCTGAAAAGGAAAAGAGATTTTAAGTTATTTGCATTTAAAAAAAATTCTTGTTTGCTATCTTGTTAGTTACTTCAATTTGCCACTGTTAATTTTGATGTTATTTTTTAGGATATGTGGTGGTGACGTCAATATCTAATTTTTGAAAAACATGTCAGTTACTGCCTTTTTCATTTTAATAGCAGTGCCAAAACTGATTGGTTACATATTTTATAAATGCGAAACATACTATCAAAATATTAATGCATATCTTTAGGAAAAGACTTATTTGTATCTATTTTATAATTTTTATCTTAAGTATTATTACTTTAAACAAATACTCTTTTCCAAGCACAAGCGTTCACAAAGGGGGACTAATGGGAGTAGTTTGTCCTCCCATGATTTGAAAATGGACCTAGTTTTAATCAAATTTGAGTGTCCATTCTAGAATCAATTGCAAAATCTTTATTTTACAAAAAGATAATCTACTAAGATTTTCAAAAAATCTGCTCGCTAGATATTTTTGTGAAATTTGGTACACACTTACATTAAGAGGCAAAAACTGTACGTTAAATGAAAAAAAATTAAGAGGTAACCTTTGCTAAAAAAAAAATGATTTGTTTAAAATTAATTTTTATTTATACGAAAAAGGCAACGGCGTACCATTATTTTTTTTAGCTTACACTACTACTATACTATAGTAGTGTGAGCTATGGTGATCCTAATTTTTTCGAGAAAATCCGATTTCAAAAATTTTTATATTTGCGTTTCAGATGATTTTGAAACTTTTTTGTCGCGCCGTCTGTCTGTACGTCTGTAACGACCAACCCGCATAACTCAAAAACCGCTTGTCCTATTTAAATGAAATTTGGTACCTAGGCTGGCTCTTGGTCCGTGATGGTCCCATTTAAAAATGAACAAAATCCAGCGAACGCAAGCCAAATAAAAGAGTGGGGGTATATTAAAAAAATTAGAGTTTTTGTGAAAATATGGCGTGTGTGATATCAAACGGAAGGTAATTAAGTCTGGAGCTAAACAAAATGAATTTTAGTTTATTTTCTAAAAAAGGGTGTAGGTAGATTTCAAAAATTAGAGTTTAAGTGAAAAGATGGCGTATGTGATATCAAACGAAAGGTAATTGAGTCTGGAGTTAAACAAAGTACATTTTAGTTTTTTAAAAACGGGTGGGGGTAGATTTTCAAAATTAGAGTTTGAAGTTTAATAAAATATATTTTATTTTTTAGTTATATTAGCTCACACGTACACTATAACTATAGTACCTAGTGTGAGCTTAGGTGCCCATAGATTGGCAGAGTGTTTTAAATACCAAGAGCCTTGCCTTTTTCTTTAAAACCATGGTCGTTTTTCTCGTTAAGCCGTTTATTTTTAGGTGTTGTAAAAACTAGACATCTATGGAAAAATTTGTCAGGAAATTCGAAAAAGTGACACGTTGAAAATCAAAAATAGCGTACGTGGCTTTTTTTACATGAAATGTTTTTGTTATGATTTTGTTTTCTGGGAAATTTTTCCATAGTAATGCTGATTTTTTACACCATCTAAAAATAATTTTTTAATTAATGATTTTCGGATAAAACTAGTTTAGGTTTACAATCGAAATAAAATATAAATATTTTGAAAATTAAAACGTGTTTTATGAACATAAAAAACTAAGTTTTTACCTAATTTAGTGAAAAATAAACAAAAAGTATAGAATATAAACAAAAAAAAACAGGCTTTTTCGACTTTTTTTGTAAAATTTTAGGATATGTAAAAAACTAGTTTATACAAATGCTGTAGACCTTTTCATTACCTCTAACTTTTGAATTTAACTTTTTAGCTCACACTACTACTATATAAGTAGTGTGAGCTATGGTGATCCTAATTTTTTCGAGAAAAAAAAAGTTGCTCCGATTTCAAAATTTTTTATATATCTTTGCGTTTCAGATGATTTTGAAACTTTTTTGTTTTGCTGTCTGTCTGTCTGTATGTCTGTCTGTCTGTCTGTATGTCTGTCTGTAACGACCAACCCGCATAACTCAAAAACCGATTGTCCGATTTTAATGAAATTTGGTACCTAAGTTGGGTCTTGGGCCGTGATGGTACCATTTAAAAATGAACAAAATCCACCGCACGCAAGCCAAATAAAATGGTGGGGGTAGATTCCAAAAATTAGAGTTTATGTGAAAATATGGCGTGTGTGATATCAAACGAAAGGTAATTAAGTCTGGAGTTAAACAAAATGAATTTTAGGTTATTTTAAAAAAAAGGGTGGGGGTAGATGTCAAAAATTAGAGTTTAAGTCAAAACATGGCTTGTGTGGTATCAAACGAAAGGTATTTGAGTCTGGAGTTGAATAAAATATATTTCAGTTTTTGATTATATTAGCTCACACTATAACTATAGTACCTAGTGTGAGCTTAGGTGCCCATAGATTGGCAGAGTATTTTGATAGGAGGTCTAGTTTTACTGAAAACTGTGAAACACCATTACCTCCCTAAAAATTCATTCCATTTCACCCGAATAACTTGGATCGACCCTAATTTATTTTTCCTGTTGGCTGCAATATAATTTCTTTACTAATTTATGCCATTCCAAAAGGTATCTGCACTGATCTATTCATTGCCCATTAATTGGCTTATTAACCCCCTCTCGAAATCACGGACAAGGTACGCCACTGTGTTTCAGGAACAATGTGACCGTTCATACATAAGTCAGAAAATACCACGTGTTTAAATCATAAATATTAAGCAATATTAAGTACATATTTCATTAATTGATATACACGATACACTGTCAAGGATATTTGTGTTGTCCCCTTAGTTAACGTCGCGAACGCGGTACGACCGTTTAGCCTGTGCGAGCGTCGCGCGCAATAGTTTATATTATTTAAGGATTTTAGTGATTTTTGAACTTAAGTGATTAAATTAAATATAAATTTGTATGGAACAGGATATACAATTATAAAAACTTGAAAATGGTAAGCTTTTGACTATTGCACAACGGAAATTTTATATTGCGTGATATTTTTTTTGTAGATGTTAATATTTTAATCGGTGTTTGTGTGCATTGGGTACTTTTACTTTGGGTACCTACAATAATAAGCTAGTCGATTTGTGAATTTAATTAACATTTACTTTTAAATTGAATCGGATTACCTTGAATATTACATATTTTAAGCAAAAAACCCGAGATCCAGATTTTGTGACCATTAGGCTTAAGCAAATATATATTTTTAAGCCCACTAATGGTGTGTTTTGGTCATTTTTATGAAGATTTTTGAGTACCCACTGAAATCATTTTGTGTTTCAAATATTTTTCTGTGGTATTAATAGCTGTGAGTCAAATTTTTTGCACACATTGTAATTTATCAACTGCTCTTCTATCTCATATCAATTTGGGTGTCGATACAAGCCTTCCATAATTATTTCTAGATGTAACACAAGCGTTTGACAAAGTGTGGCATAAAGGCCTTAATTTTAAACTAAAACGTTTTCTGCCAAAACAATATTCTGATATTTTGGAATCATACATATCTACTAAACTCAAATTTAAAAGAAATTCAAGTAGGCGTGCCACAGGGTAACGTCCTAGACCCTGATTTATACTTATCATATTACTTGTGGTATCCCAAAGCCGAAAAATTGTCACTTAGCAACATTAGCCGATGACACTGGTTTATTGACGGTAGCTACATAGAAAAGTGCATTGAAGAGTCAATAGAAAAACTTTAGTTTAAGTTCACAAGTGATTTTACAAACAAAAATGTGAATCACATACAAATCACAATCAACAATATTCCCGTACCATATGTATGACACTTAGTGCCAAATTGCGCTGGAAAGCACATGTTAAAAAAAAGAGAACAACTTGAAATAAGTTATAGAAAAATGAACTGGCTAATTGGAAGGAAGTCATATTTAACAATCCATAATAAGACTGCTTTATAGACAAATAACGAAATCAGTATGGATATGTATGGGGTTGTACTAATGTACTTGTGAATGCACTTTGGTACGTTCGAAATAGTGGCCTTCATCTAGACACAATCGAAACTGTAGAAGAGACTACACAAAAGTACGCAAAAAGCCACGAAGATAGACTACTTGTTGCTGGTTCGAAGACTAAAAAGACCGAAGCCGTTTGAGCTAGTGATCTAAATAAATAATATAAAACAGAGAGAGTTACAGTTGAAGCAAAGCGGGGAAAACTGATAAGTGAACCCTAAGTTTAAATTGAAGTTTTCTAGTAAATTAAGTTAAAACAAAGTTGCAAATTAGTCTTATTGATTAATTTGTAATACACACAGTGTATTTGACAAGTAATGTAAAAAAAGCAACTGCTCTAATACTTTCAATTAATAAAAAAACACATTTTCGCATGTTTCATACTGTTTTTAGGTCAAGTGTCTCCTAAACTCTTTTTATTATTTTTAGCTTTTTGGGAACAAGGAAATTATTGTATGAGAAAGACAATAAGTTTGGAGAAAAAATAATACAGACATATAAAAGGTTAAACAAAGAAGAGGTTATTTTAATCAACAGAACTGCCAACTGAAAAGTTAAAAACCGTCTGAAATGAGTGTCCTTAATTTCTTATTTCTCAAAGTCTATGAGATGATATGGTTGTATTATAACAAGGCTTAAAATACAATCTGGCTGTTATTTAAAAGCCCTAAAGCATTGCCAGACTTATCTGGTGCCCGTCAATTTGACCATTCAATTATGTTAATGTTTCTTAGACCCATGTACATATAATAAAAATTAATTATTTGGCTTATTTTAAGACTAAAAGTTTTCATGCACATAGGTCCGCAAACGCTTCGTTGCTGATTTACAGATTGTTGAAATTAGTTTTTTCTCATTTCTCGTTGATAGCTCTCTCTACAGGGTGAACGTCATTAGGTATACCAAATCATACATACAGTCTAAAAGAAAATATTTTTTCAGCGGGAATGGTCGTTTTTTTTCCTTGCCCTGTACCTGGTGCGTCATTCATAGATTCAAAGATACAGAATAAAGTCCCTGTTTTATCTAGAAGCTTTTTGATCTCTTGTAGTTTTTGTGTATCTGCGATCGTTACCGAGAAACAAATTATTTAAGTACTTTTTAGATTGGATCTTAGAGCCTCACCGGACGGCCTTCGTGATTGTAAATAATAACCAGACTAATTTTCTCCTTGACAATATAGTATAATCTACCATGTAAAAAAATTTCGAAACTAAGAATATAAATTCCTAATTTTCCAATTTTAAAGATTTTGCCAGGTGCATCTTCCAACTTTGTAAATCAGCCAGAGCTATTTTTAGTTATTTTAATTTAGTTATAGTTATTATAACATAAGTTTGTACGTTCAGTTTCAAGACTAAGAAAATAAGCAAAAATTAGCCCAATGTTTGGATCTGAACATTTTCAGCAAGAGCTATTTTCCACTATTTGAGATGATCCAGATTTCTTTTCTTATAATATTTATGATCTCTTCTTATTGGTTATCATATTATTTACTAACCTCTTGAACCCATCGGAAAATCAGTACCTGATTAAAAAATTGTTGATTATTATCATTAACAAATTGATATACACAGACTGAGAAAATAAGTTCCAAAAAATAGTCTTCCCAACAAACATTTAAAGTTGTAACGACGAAACGCCAACTAGAAAGAATTTCTTAAAAGTAACCGCAACGTACTCCCGCTACGTCTCAGTATACCATACAGCGACGTTATAATTCCCTAAGTGGGGAACCAATTTCTGGTTGTAACTACTAGGCCAAGTGTTTAAAGTCACTGTAGTAACAACTACACTACTACGTCGTAGCCAGGTATCTACTACGTCGAAGAGGCTGTTTTTTTCCGTAATGGCATCAAAGTTGCGATGTAGTTGCAAATAATATAATCGTTTCTTTTTGGTAGAATTGTAACACAATATGGTGGACACAACAGTAAACAGACTCGCTTAGTTTTTTTGTTTGGTTATGGTTATAATATGAACTATGTTATCCAAAAGTGTGAGAATTTACGAGCAGAGGATCAAAATTCGAGTGCGACGCAAAGTTTTTTGTATAACATGCATTATATATATTGCAAAAAACCGGTGCGCCCGTAAAATTGAGCCGTTTTCTGGTAGCTGATGGAATTTTTGTGTTGTGATTTTGGAGGTTATGTTTTCATAATCGACAGTTAACTCCAACAAATGGTGCTTAAGAAGAGCATTTTTGGTAAGCTTCAACTAATTTGTTTATAAAGTAGTATGGCTCTTTAATATGAGCTCATAAAACGACAACAAAAATATTAAATTTTCTTTCTTACATAAAAACATGGCGTCCCAAACTATATTCCCTGATAGTCGAAAAGGTTACTTGAAGTAGTTGCGGCTTTAAAGTTGATCCAAAAAGTTATTTTGTCTACATTGTTACATCAGATGTTACTATGATGACACAAACTTTTGTGGTAAAAATTAAAGCTATAATGTAGTTGTCGGATACACTTGTTTGGGACTCCAATGAAGCTTAACTTTCTAGTGGTAATTAAGTAGGATATAAAAGTCAGGGCGACTACGAAATAACGACTAAAAAGAAAGTAAAACTTTAGCAACGTCCTATTGTGGTAGAGAAGACTATCAGAATCGACTATCAAGAAACAATCCTATGAAGTAGTTTAGAGGGTCGTTTTTACGAAACATCTACTATTTCCTGATACTAAATAGTTGTTAGAACTAAAAAGTAACAAATTTTGGTTGGGATCACCACATTTCTACTATAAGAAAGTAGCAAAGCCTTTAGAACATGTAGCCGCTACTATAAATGTTAGTTGGGTTATTAATTATTAATTGAGTCCAAAACCATATTTAAAATTATTTAAGTTGCATTAAATTAAAAATTTAGGGATAACATTTTTATTTGCTCTGATAACACTATCGAAAATTTTGAGAGTTCTGAATGTATTCAATTTGATATCAAAAAATTGGCGCCAGCAGCCACGTATAGCCATCCATCCATAAGACCTAGTCGTTTTGGAGGGAGCTTTACTTTTATTTTCTTAAAAATAAAATTTTTAAATAATTTGTGAAAACTGCTTCCTGTCTTTTTCGAGATATTATACATATAGGTACGATTTTCTTTTCTTTAAAATTGTGACTCTGGCATACTTTGAAGCGGAACATTTTTATTGAAAATGTAATTATCAGTCCAGTAGTGCAAATAATAATTCCAATAATCTAACCATGAAAACCTTGCTGTTGTGGTTTTCGAATTATGATTTTTTTAAACATTTCAACCGCCCTACTACTCCCTTGAAGCCCCCACCCCCACCAAGAATTAAAAACGGTCTTTGTGTTAACGTGTCCCAGACGGACAGACACCATTACAAAATTTGGTAGTTAGACCTGTTTTGACCCAAATAACTTATTTTTAGTGAAAATAAAAAGTGTTTTTTTTGTTTGATGATTCCATAGCCTTCTATCCCTACGGAATGGATTACTAAAAATGGGGGATAAAATTATACGTTACCCTGGCAACAATATAGAAAATTTTGGGACTACTGAATGTATCTGGGGGCACGGTAGTCCCCGCCAAGTTTGCGCAAACTGCTGTACCACCTTGTCTAGAAACATTTCAGCCCATATTTGACCTATCTATAATTCTACTTCGGAATGAGCTACGAAACTCAAGCTTTGCACGTTCGTAGACCTTGATAGAGTTAAGAATCCCTTCAAGTTTCATGGACTTCCATAAAGCAGTAAAATAGTTACGGAATTAAAAAACGTCGAATTACTTACTCATGTAAAGATCATCAAAATTCTACTGTACTTCCAGACACGCTACAAAGCTGAAATTTGGCTGACTGCTAGCAATCATGACCAAACCCTAGTCAAAAATCAAAAAACCCCAAAAAAAAATTATTTACTTTCCGCCCCTATACATTTAAAGTTATGTAATACATATGTAAAGTTATGTAAAAGTAACATTGCCCACTTTCAGAAACGCTAGAGGGCTGGGTGTTGACAGATTGATAGAAACTATGATAAAACTATAGGAAAATATTAAAAATCCTCAAAATGTTACTTTACTTTCCCCCCTATGTATCTAAAGTTATATAAAAGTAACATTGTCCACTTCTAGAAACGCTAGAGAGCTGAGCTGTGGTAGACTAATGAACTATGATAAAACTATAGGAAAAATGAAAAAACATTAATACTTTAATTTACTTCCCTCCGCTATACATGTTAAGTTATGTTAGAAACGCTAGAGAGCTGAGCTGTGGTAGACTAATGAACTATGATAAAACTATAGGAAAAATTAAAAAACATTAATACTTTAATTTACTTCCCTCCGCTATACATGTTAAGTTATGTAAAACTATTATTGCCCGATTCCAGAAATTATAGACAAGTTTTAAAAAGAAACTACAAATACCCCTCCTCAAAAAAGGTAAAAACTAAGGCATCGCAAAAGTTTTAAACATATTCCGCAGATTTTAATTCCTTTAAAAAAACATTTTATGTAAAAAATGTCAATTGCACAAAACTGGTTTCCCGTATAAATAATTGAGATAAAAGTAAAGCCAAGTTTTCCAATATACATTTCAAAATTAAAGGTTTTTACTAGTTTGGTAAAGTTTCCTTAAATTCGGCTGCAAATTGACTGTCTGTGTAATAACAAAGTTTAACAAAATTTTTCCAAACCTTTTATTTTGAAATGTATATTGGAGACTTTTTATCTCAATTAACTATACCCATTTTCGCGCACTTGGCTTTTTTATATGAAATGTTTTTGTAATGATATATTTGTTTGTGAATGTTTTAAACCAAAAGTAAATTTAAAAATGTTTATTTATTTTTCATTCTCAGATTACGAGTCGAACTTGTTTTAAAAACGTTAATCAAAATAGTCGATGATTTAGGATTTTTAAAAAAATGCTTATGTAAGCTCAAATGTTGGATTAAACGCAGTATAAAAATTTTAACCAGGGATTAAATTCAAAAAAACCCACATCTATGTATATCAGGATCGTTTACTGTTTCAAGCTAAATCAGATGCCGTATCAAAATTAAAATTATCTACGGAGGTTTTCAAAATATCGAGCAAAAACTAAAAGTTGTGTTTTTCGAAAAACTGAAATACCTCTACGATCTTTTAAACAAATTTTATAAGATTTCTTGTTTTTTGTAACCATAGCCAACTTTGTTATTTCTTATGGCCGCTATATTGGATTTATACGTCATTAAATAGACAAAAAAACTTCTTAGCCGCTTATAACAAGCCTATCTTTAAATTATTTTAAAAAAACACTTTTTCACTTAATTGGCTGTGAAACAAATGCCGTAATTGTATTTGTTGTTATACCTATCTGTCAAATGTTTGCCAGTTATTTGATCTATTTGTTAACAGTTTGAAAGTATCTCAATTAGTTTTTATATTTCCTTTTCCATTCTCAAATTGGAAAGAATCGGACTTATAAGTCTTTCTTTTTGTGCCATAAAGACGCTGGAGGAGCTCAAAATATTTTGTTTGGTACGATTAATACTTGTGCTGGGTTTGAGCTGTAGCTCTAGCCCAAAGGGTAGGGGACAATTCGCCGCGTCCGATTCGCCGCAACCGATTCGCCGCGGGCCGATTCGCCGCGGGGACAATTCGCCGCGAGATTTTTTGTTTTATGATATTATCATTTTTTATTTAGCTTGACTTCATATAATATATTTTTTATTTGTCTGATCATAGCTTTTTTCAAACTTTTCCAACTAGGTATTTGGTGGTTAGTATTCAATTAACATTTTGATTTTTTTTTGAAAAATAAATAAAATGGCGGATCCAAAATGGTGGATTTTCCCATTTATGAACTAATATGCATCAAACTCGGAAGTTTGCGATCTTTCAGGTCGCTGATTACTATTTTTAATTTAAACTAAAAAAAATCAAAATGGCGGATCAAAAATGGCGGACTTTTTCATTTATGAACCAATATACATCAAATCCAAAACTTTAAGGTGTTTTAGGTAGCTGATTATGACTATGACTAACTTAAACTTTTAAAAAAATCAATATGGCGGATCCAAAATGGCGGACTTTCCCATTTATAAACCAATATGCTTCAAATTCGGAATTTTGGGGTCTTTCAGGTCGCTGATTATGATTTCTAACTTAAACTTAAAAAAACAAAATGGCGGATTTTCCCATTTATAAACCGATTTGCATTAAACTGGGAACTGGGCGATCTTTAAGGTCGCTGATTATTATTTTTTACTAAAACTAAAAAAAATCAAAATGGCGGCTTTTCCCATGTATGAACCAATATGCATCAAATTCGGAACTATGCGATCTTTTAGGTCGCTGATAAATATTTTTCACTTAAATTTAAAAAAAAAACAAAATGGCGGATCTAAAATGGCCGACTTGTTACCATTTATAAACCGATTTGCATCAAACTGGGATCCTTGAGGTCGCTGATTATTATTTTTTACTTACACAAAAAAAAATCAAAATGGCGGATCAACAATGGCGGACTTTCCCATTTATGAACTAATATGCATAAAATTCGGAACTTTGGGGTTTCAGGTCGCTGATTATGATTTCTAACTTAAACTTAAAAAAACTCAAAATGGCGGATCCAAAATGGGGATTTTGCCATTTATGAACTGATATGCATGAAACTCGGAAGTTTGCGATCTTTCAGGTCGCTGATTATTATTTTTATTTTAAACTAAAAAAAATCAAAATGGCGGATCAAAAATGGCGGACTTTCCCATTTATGAACCAATATGCTTCAAATTCGGAATATTGAGGTCTTTCAGGTCGCTGATTATGATTTTTAACTTAAACTTAAAAAAAAACAAAATGGACTCTCCAAAATGGCGGATTTTTCCATTTATAAACCGATTTGCATTAAACTCGGAACTTGGCGATCTTTAAGGTCGCTGATTATTATTTTTTACTAAAACTAAAATAAATCAAAATGGCCGATCCAAAATGGCGGAATTTCCCCCAATATGCATCAAATTCGGAACTATGCGATCTTTTAGGTCGCTGATTAACATTTTTTACTTAAATTTTTCGCGATGTTTCAAGTTTGAGCCAAATCGGTTTATAAATAACAAAGTGCGCCATTGTAGATCTGCCATTTTAATTTTTTTTTTAAGGTTTAAGTTAGAAATAATAATCAGCGACTTTAAAGATCGCAAAGTTCCGAGTTTGATGCAAATCGGTTTATAAATGGAAAAGTCCGCCATTTTGGAACCGCCATTTTGATTTTTTTTAAGTTTAAGTTAAAAATCATAGTCAGCGACCTGAAGCACCCCAATGTTCCGAATTTGATGCATATTGGTTCATAAATGGGAAAGCCCGCTATTTTGAATCCGCCATTTTGATTTTTTTAAAGTTTAAGTTAGAAGTCACAATCAGCGACCTAAAACACCCTAAAGTTCCGAATTTCATGCATATTGGTTCATAAATGGGAAAGTCCGCCATTTTTGATCCGCCATTTTGATTTTTTTTAGTTTAAGTTAAAAATAATAATCAGCGAGCCGAAAGATCGCAAACTTCCGAGTTTGATGCATATTAGTTCATAAATGGAAAAATCCACCATTTTGGATCCGCCATTTTATTTATTTTTCAAAAAAAAATAAAAATTTTAATTGAATACTAACCACCAAATACCTAGTTGGAAAAGTTTGAAAAAAGTTATGATCAGACAAATAAAAAATATATTATATGAAGTCAAGTTAACTAATAAATGAAAATACCATAAATTGTCCCCGCGGCGAATCGGCCCGCGGCGAATCGGCCGCGGCGAATCGACCGCGGCGAATCGACCGCGGCGAATTGTCCCAGCCCAAATAACGTGGTTTTTAAAAAAATATATATAAATTTTATCAAAATATAAACATTTACTTTAATTTTTTTCAACGCCTTGTCATCGGTTTTTAGTTTTTGGTCTTGTTTTGAGTTTAATAAATTTCATAATTTGTTGGTCAAAGTTAAAAAAAGTAAAGTTAAAAAAGAAAGGTCTTTACAGATAAACCAAATAATTGGCAACATTTTATTAGATAGATAGCTCCGTAGCGATGACAACAAAACAATTACGACATTTGTTTCACAGCCAACTAAGCGAAAAACTGTTTTTTTTTAGATAAATTCAAATTTTTTATGATCTAATGATAGGCTTGTTATACATGGTTAAAAAGCTCTTTTTATAGAAGTATAAATCCAATATGGCGGCCATAAGAAATAACAAAGTTGGCTTTGGTTACAAAAACACTAGAAGGCCTAGAAAAAACTTGTGAACGCCATTCGATTGGCCGTAGTTGCTAATACAAAACTATTAAATTTTATCAAATTTGTGAATAAGGTGGCGAAGTTATTTCAATTTTTCTAAAAACACGACTTTTGGTTTTTGCTCGATATTTTAAAAACCGCTGTAGATATATTTTTAATTTCGACACAGCATCTGATTGGAATTGGATAGCGCAACTTTTTCCGCATTCAACAAAAATTGTTGCCAGGTTTTCCTCGACGGGTGGCTCGATAGCCGATGTTTGTACACCAAAAGGAAATACCTACGGTATTTCCTGAGGTATTTCCTCAAATTTCAATGGTATTTCCTAGTATTTCCCAAGCACTTCCCGATATTTCCTAGTATATGTCTATCTATCTTTCTAACCTGTACACCAAAAGGAAATACCGAGCCACCCCTCGGTTTTCCTTGATTTGAAGGTTTTTAACAAAAATTTTGACTATTGAAGGATTGAAGGTTTTTATCCGATATTGAAGGATTTTGACTATTTTGAGGCAAAGTTATATATTTTGCAAATATTCCTATAATTTTACCAAACTTAACTTATGTAGGTAAATTTTAATACTGTGTTTTTAATTTTGGTTTTTATAATTTATGATTTGTCATAAATCTTTTATTTGTTTGGTTTTTTCTTCCATTATTATTAAAAAAATATTTTAATGGTATAAAGCTTTTTTTGGTTTGGTGTCGACTACCCACCCGTTAATGTTTTGAAGGATATGAAGGATTTCTGTCATTTAGTTAAAGGAAAGTCGTCAGGGAAGTTTAGCAACACTGCCTTACAGGGTGACAATTTGAAAAGTTTCCTCTCCGAATTAGATAATTAGATAATTACAACAATATACCAAATTATTTGAAACAGTAGTTTCTGAGATATTAGCAGTTTAAATATTAAAAATATTATTTTTTATACTCTTCAGTTTTATGGTTTTTGGTGACCATTGTCAAATCTTTCTTGCATAATATTATTTATTATATCCAGGCTTATCAATAAAATAATTTTGTTTTTTTTTTTGTATTATCATTCAAAAACCACCAACCTTAACATAAAACAACTGGAAACTACCTATTCTTAAAACGTTTGAGCCTCTTAAAAGTGTGTATTTTTGTATCATTCACTATTTTTATTGCATAAAAACAAAGTTATGTAGAAATACTTTCAAATACTAATTATGAAGGACATAAAATTGTTGGATCCATTTTGAGAAAAAACTTCATATTAAGTGTGTCCTAAACATCGTAACTTTAAAGACAGGGTGTTAAAAAATCTCCTCGTTAGATATCTTTGTGAAATTTGGTATACACTAGAGGTGTTGATTTTCGTTACTTTCGAATACTCGCTACTAATCGTTACTCGACTACGAAGTAATCATTTTATATCGTTACTTTGACTACTGTAACTGTATTCAGCTCAATCATACAATTAGTGCAAAATTCTCCGACTGTCGTTAATTCGAAGATCATTTACTTGTAGATATATTTTTGTTGTTGATATTATGGAAATATTCAATTGAAATTTTCAAAATGCGGACTAAAAAAATAAATAAAGGTAGGATTTACGTAGGAAGTCTTCTGTGTACAACTTTGTTTTAAAAATCTAATGCCTTACTTACAAAGAAATACATACTTAAAATGTAAAAGTAAATAAAAATAGAGACAAAAATAACAATCTTAGCCAAGAACTCAAAAAATATACAAACAGTTTGGAATAAAAAAATACATTCTGTATAAAAAACTAAAATAAATAAATAATTAAAATAAAATCAAATGAAATAAAACAAAATAAAAATATACAACACCACACCAAGCTTATAAGTAAAACATTTCATTCAGACCTGTCTCAGCTGGAAGAGTCCCGAGAATAGAAGCGGCATTATCAAGTTGTATTGCCAGACTTATCCTTTGGGTAATAAGAATCTGTCTTGTAATTTTATTGTATATGCAATTTATAAATCTAACTAAACTCTAAATAAATAACTAATAAAATTCTGTATAATATGTAGATTGTAGATACTACATATTTAAAAAACATATCTTTTACCTTTTACAAATACAATTTAAATGCGTTAGTTACATAAGTTATCATAGTTACTCCCTGATTTTGGATTACCGACTTTCGAGTGATTACTGAATACTAAAATAATCGAAGGAATCAAAGTAATCTGTATTCGTTACTGCGTTATTTGTCGAGTAACGAGTACTCGCGTAACGAATACACTTATCATGAGGCATTTTCTGATGTATGACATGTTTTTTATTTTGACGTGTTTTATAAAAATTGTTTTTTCTCGTAAAGGGTGTAGTGAGATGCAAATAAAAACTTAGTTTTTTTTATACAAAAACTGTATGTCAAGCGAAAAAAAAATTAAAAGGCGACATTTGCTTTAAAAAAAACAGTGGCGTACAGTATTTTGGTTTTCCACTGTTTTGGATTTGGTAGGTAGGCGATTCCCGCACGAACGCCACTGGCCAAAATAAAAAGAAAACCTTTGTGTAATATTATTACAAAAGGAGATTTTTTGAAAATCATTACCCCTGTATCAAAAAAGTAAAATCCTAAATTAAGTTTTTTTCTCAAAATGGAGCCAAAAATTAACTTCTTTAATATAATTATTATTCAATAACACCCTGTATATTCAACTTATCAAAATACGTTAAAATTGCATTAAAAACACATTAGTTTTTATGTTTTACGTATCTATTTAATAATTACAATCTTAATACTTTTAAAGCCTTTATGTTTTGTTCGGACCGATTAAAATAGATACTGAATTAAACTTCTTCCTATTTTTTACTTGTCTGTCATAAATGAAATTGAAGAAAATTTAATAAATATCGGATAGGTATACGTATATCAAAAATGTTATATCGAATTTACTTATATCGTATACAGGGTGTTAATAAAGTATGTCGCCAAGCTTCAGAGGATTATTCTTTGAGTGATATCAAAAAAAAAACTTATAACCAAATGCTTAGCTTTCGAGATTTGTTTTAATTTTGTGTTTGTTTTTTCTTTATAACTCGTACAGTTTTTGAGATATTTACCTCAAATCTGGAACGTGTATTTAGCTACAAGGTATACATCATTAAGCATGTCAAATATTAGGAAAAAACTACAGGGTTTCCGGGCTCACGCCCTCTTTTTTCCCAGACATTTTTTTGCAGTAAGTCAATAACAGATTTAAAAATGTAAAATGAATTCCTTATTTTATTCAGAAACTTTTTAATCTCCCGCAATTTTTTTTATCTCTAACCGTTATTGAGAAAAAAAGACAAAAAAAGATAATTTGTATCTTCGATTGCTTACATAAAACTCGCATAAATCTAAAATAATGTAATGTAGTGGCTATTTTAAATTTTAATGTCATTTAGCAGGGTACAAATTTTTATTTGTTGTCTTTTTTCTTAAATACGGTTAGAGATGCAAAAACTTGCAAGAAATCACAAAGTTTCTGAATAAAAAAAAGAATCCATTTAATATTTTTGAATCTGCCTTGGCTTACTCCAAAAAATTTCTAGGGTATCTA
This sequence comes from Aspidapion aeneum, assembly GCA_963576565.1. Taxonomy (NCBI): domain Eukaryota; kingdom Metazoa; phylum Arthropoda; class Insecta; order Coleoptera; family Brentidae; genus Aspidapion; species Aspidapion aeneum. Next base: position 46,408,917 of record OY755048.1, read on the forward strand.
ATGGGGCATGACCCCTAGAAAAATATCACCCTGTAGTTTTTTCCTGATATTTAGCATGCTTAATGATGTATGCCTTGTAGCTAAACACATGTTTCAAATTTGAGCAAAATATCTCAAAAACTACGAGAGCTATAAAGAAAAAACAAACAAAAAATTGAAACTTTGACACCTTGATCTCAAAAACTGTGCATTTGCAAAACCATGTTTATTTAAAGTTTTTTTCGTAAAATCATTTAAAAAAATCATCCTCTGAAGTTTGGCGACATACTTTATTAACACCCTGTATATCTGCTATTTATAATATCATGATTTTTGCCAGCCCTGGACTGTTGATTTGGTTTAATATATTTTTCTATTTAAATATTATGTGTATGGTCGCAAGTTTTCACGGTCTACTCAACCGATTTAGTTTTTTTTTTGGATAATTATACCGTTTACGGTTTTTTATAAATGTTTACATAAGCTCTTTAAACAATCACATAAGTAATTACTATATTAGGATTATAGTCCACAGTACCTCGGTCTATTTTTTAAGTGAGTAGTAACAGGCTTAGTACATTGTTTAATTTTGCCGAGACGATTAACTTTTTCATCTGGGAAAATTATTAAAAGTGATTCCTAAAAGAGTGCGCAGAAATCTTTCGAACTTCGGACTGACTAAACCAATATTGCGATTTTGGGAACAATGTTGGCATTTACTTTCAAAAACATTTTTAAAACCACCATAAAAAAAATTGCTGGTTAATAATTATTTACTGTTACTTTTTTCATCTTAAATATTACGAGATAATAAAAGTAAAGAATTAGTAAACGGTAATTTTTTCTGCTCTTGCTTAAAAATTGTATTAATGTCTAAATGGCAACATTGTCCCCAAAATTTGTTTGTAAAAAAGTTCTGGGGGAAGAAAGGGGGCATAACCTTTGAAAAAATATCACCCTGTAGTTTTTTCCTGATATTTGGCATGCTTAATGCACGTTTCAAATTTGAGCCAAACATCTCAAAAACTGCAGGAGCTATAAAGAAAAAAACAAACAAAAAATGGAAAGTTTAACAACCTGCATCTCGAAGACTAAGCATGTTTATACAAAGTTTTTTTCTTAAAATCAATCAAAGAACAATCCTCTGAAGTTTGGCGACATACTTTATTAACATCCTGCATAAAGGAATAGGGCTTTTTTGCTTAACCGATTTCAATGAAATTTGTCACGCAGGTACTATACTCTGCTTGATATGTTTTTTAACCGCGCGAAATTTTAAGGGTAGTCTGTTATAAACTTATAAACCAATCCCTGGCTATGTCCCACCTAAGCTCACACTAGGTACTATAGTTATTGCGTTGCGTTCGGTGGATTTTGTTCATTTTTAAATGGGACCATCACGGCCCAAGACCCAACTTAGGTACGAAATTTCATTGAAATCGGACAAGCGGTTTTTGAGTTATGCGGGTTGGTCGTTACAGACAGACAGACAGACAGCGCAACAAAAAAGTTTCAAAATCATCTGAAACGCAAAGATATATAAATTTTTTTGAAATCGGAGCAACTTTTTTTTTGTCGAAAAAATTAGGATCACCATAGCTCACACTACTTATATAGTAGTAGTGTGAGCTAATAATTAAAATCCACCGGACATCAGCCACAAAAAGGGTGGGAATAGAATCGTGTGAGCTTAGGTGCCCTTAAATCGACAGGAAAGGATTTAGTTTTTTATTTTTTTACAATCGATTACCAAATACACGTGATATTTAATATAAACATTTATTTAAAAAGACTGAAATGTAAACACAAATATAAATTTTAATATAAATCTGTTGTTTAGCCCTGACCACCAATATTTCTAGATCCGCCACCGAAGTGTATACCCAAATATTAACCCCCATAATAACAAAAATTAAAAAAAGTTTAAAAAGTATAATGGTTAGGCTTAATATTATTACAATCATGATAATTACCACAAACTCTATAAAATGATTTAAATAGTCTCTTTTATACAGAGCGTTAAAAACAAATTTAAAAACCTCAGAGTAATAACATATTACTCTAATTTAAAAACCAAAAAATTGGTCGAAATTTTATGGTTGAGAAAGTAGGTGACAATTGTGATTTTTAAAATGACAAATTTGATATCTTCAAGAGATTTTGTGATTTATTGTGACTCGAAAATAATCTATTTATTGTTCTGACAAATTTAGTGGTTAAGAAGTTATATGACATGAACAGTAATTATTTAAACGTTTACCCACCGTACGCATGTTTACTTTTTACTTCTTACGTTACAGAATTCGAAACTATATTATGACATACAACTAGGGTAAAATGTACCCAAGGCATCGCCGTGTTCATCCATCTTGCTGCCGCGTGTTTCTTCAAATCGTCCGCCCATTTCATTTGGGGTCTTCCACTACTTCTTTTATTTTCCCAAGGTCTCCAGTTTACAATACATTTGTCCCATCGATCGTCTTTCTGTCTGATATTATGACCGGCAAATTTCCATTTTAAGTTTGCGACTTCTTCTCTGGCATCCCTTACTTTTGTTTTATTTCTAATCCATTCATTCCTTTTTCTATCTATTAGCTTTACATGTAACATTTGTCTTTCCATTGATCTTTGGGCTTTTGTTACCTTATCCATGTTTGATTTTGTAAGTGTCCAGTTGAATTTATTATGCTAATATTATGACACTCTTATTATATTTACAAGTTAGGAACATCTTATTCCAGAGTTTTTTTCATTTTCTTACGAAGAGGGACCGCTGTCGATTTATAAACCCAAGAAGTATTAGAAAAGGAGTGATTGGATATATCCTTAAACATGGGCGCACCCAGGGGCCTTAGATTTTTTTTACATATTTTCTACATATTTCATGATAAAACACAAACAATAACTTAAAATTTGACATCATGAGGCTTCGGCCCCCCCCCCCAAGCAGCGGCGTAGTTCGACGCGTCCCCGCTAAAGACATGATGACCTTTTTTTTTGTTTTGGTCGCACGATTTTTGAGGGGCGCCGTTTTTAGCTGTGGGGCCTCCCATATATGATGACCTTTTTTTTTTGTTTTTTGGTCGCACGATTTTTGAGAGGCGCCCTTTTTAGCTGTCCCCCCCCCCCCCCCCCCAAGACACATTCCTGGGTGCGCCACCGCCTTAAAACAGTTTTTCTGGTGGTGTTTATCGAGTAGGCTAGCAAATAAATAAACGATTTAAACGACGTGAACGTTCAACGCCCGAAATCGAAAGGCGCAAATCCCTGTTTAGTGCAAGTTTTCTTAGCTACTCGGTAAAAGCGATTTTTTTGCTAATTCAGTCATTCTTGGTTTGATACACTTTTTGCATAGGTTTATAATTTACGACAGTTATCTTTGTGATAACATGAACTTATCTATCTTGAGTAAAATTAAACCTTGATACAGAGTGAATTTTATCCGTTTAATAATAGTTTTCTGATTTACTTATTTTTATAAATTTTCTTACTTATTTATGACGTGTTTATATTGTGTAAACTGAAACAGGGTATGGCTAAATATATTATTGATATTTGAATGATATTTTAATAATTTGGGTAAAAAATTCATCGTTAGCAAGTTAACCTGAAAAACCTGTTAAGGAAGTGTGCTACAAAAGAAGATATTTTAGATCGAGGATTAATATTTCTATAAAAATTACTAGCGGATATTTCAAGGGACCGCTTTATTTAGGGCGTTATAACCGACCGTCGTTATAGAGAAAAAAGGTAACAACAGGGGTTATAAGAATCTGTCGAGACCTTAATATGTCATTCGCTATAACCGATATGTCGTAATATCCGATATCGTTATAAGCGATATTCACTGTAACTATTCCAAAAAAACTCAAAAGTAAAAAAGTGCGCAAAATCATTTGGTCTATACTAAAAAACTAAGAAAAAAACCTAACATCTTAAAATATACATTTAAAAAAAAAAATTATTTAATTTTTTTCCAACTTTGTAGGTAACTTTTTTAAAATTTTTATACTTTATAATATTAAGCTTGATCCCCACTTATATTAAACACCATTTACTAAAATTTAATTTTTATTTTCTGAAAGAGAAACAATTTTAAGTAAAGGTTTGGAAAATAGTTAATACCAGCCAAACCACCATTAAATTTTTATACTATTATTATATTATATGCAAATTATTTTACTTCTGGTTGGAAACAGTAGATAGTTTAAGTTGTGCTACGTATTTTTACGTAAGCATGAGATTTGACAGTTACGCAAGCGCACTTCGTCACACCGTCGTCAAGGTCACGTTAGGAGCTTACGTATTTACGTTAGCTTACGGCAGTCTGCGGGCACCTTAACGTTACCAAAGATTAGAATTGGTTGATTGACCGATCGAAAAATGAGGCCTAGACGATAATTTCCGCTTCCAGTACAAACGATTCTTTGCAAATATATTCCTGCTGTAGTTGAAAAGACAAAGAACAAAATTGTAGCATCAAAAAAACACAGTGCCGAATTCCATATTCCTTGCTATTAGTAGACTTGTTATGGTAACGTAAAAACATTCAACTTAAACTCAAATTTGGAACAAAACGTAGAGCGCTTAACGTGCAGTTTTACGTAAAAATACGTAGCACAACTTAAATTATCTAGTGTTAAAATACGCGCAAATGCGCCCACTTTTAACCTTAATAGATATTAAAGTAATTTTTATGAAATTTTAGAATAAATTGTGTTTGGCTAAACATATGTATATGTGACAAAGGGGTTTAGACAAAATAAATGGAACATAAGGGCAATGATAAGGGCGGTTTATTAAGGGTACTTAAATAACGTTTCAACAGGCTCGTATTAATATGCAGGCTATATATATGTTACCGGACAAACCCGATTTTAGGATAAACTAGTTTTTCCTAGGCCAAACCAGTTTATCCGAAGAGCGATAGGATGAACTAGTTTATCCTAGGCTAAACTGGTTTTTCCCGAAATAAATTAACTATGATAAGGAATAACTGATTTGTCCTTGTCTAAACTATTGCGGACCGATTACAAAAGTTATGTTTTTACTACTAATTAAAGAAAATACTATTATTACAAACATGTTTACTAATTTTTATTATTTACTTGTTATTAATTACATGTAAAACTATTATGGCATTTCGAGTTGCAGAGAACGTTATTTTTCTTGCAAAGGCTTCGGTTCGGTACGGTTCGGTTTGGTTTGGTTCGGTTCGGTTCGATTCGGTTCCGTTCTTCAACCATTTGGATATGATTTTCTTAAAAAAAAAAACTTTCCTGACTTCCTACTCGGAATCCTAGAGGATGTGAATCGAGCCCAACCGAACCAAACCGAACCGAACCTAACTAAACCGAACCGATGCCTTTGAAAGAAAAATAACGTTCTCAGCAACTCGAAAACATGTTTGTAATAATAGTATTTTATTTAAATAGTAGTAAAAACGTTACTTTTGTAATCGGTCCGCAATAATTTAGACAAGGACAAATCAGTTATTCCTAATCATAATTAATTTATTTCAGGAAAAACCAGTTTAGCCTAGGATAAACTAGTTCATCCTATCGCTCTTCGGATAAACTGGTTTGGCGTAGAAAAAACTAGTTTATCCTAAAATCGGGTTTGTTCGGTAACATATACATGGATAAATAATTTTTTGTAGATATCTTATAAACTAAAGCTTTAAGTATACATATAATTGGGGAAAAATCATGATACAACGACTCTTCGGTAAAACTTTATATACTTATATTTATAATTTTAAATCCTTAAAAAACCACCCTTAGGTTACGTTTATTTTGTTTAAACACCCTAACACATAAATGAGAAATGTTTTTGTTTGTTTTGTTTTGTGGTTCCTTCGCTTTGTTTACTGAATCGAGCACGCGAAAGACACGTGCACTGCACCGACGACTTTCTCGTTTCAAATACGATGCGAAAATTCAAGGTTGCCTTGTTTGGCTTGGCCACAGATTAGGTAAATAAGTGGCTTGGCGTGAAAATAATTATTAATACCGTCGTATGGATTTATTCTAAAAATAATCCGGCTCGAAGGACCATTTATGTTAGTCCACGGTTAGAAAAACGTTAAATGCAATGGACTGTAAATATTTTAATTAATGAAAGCGCGAACCAACATAAATATATTGATATGAATTACGAAATAATTAATAAGGTCCATAGGTAAAATATTTGTGCCACACAACGGTAATCAGAGACAAATGCACTCACCACTTTTGCAGCCAAATTCTCCACTTCCAAGGGGCCCCTGATTGGATCTAATGATGTCACCACGTAGCTGAAGGGTTGAAGTTTCTAGTTCTATGCTTCAGTACACAAAAATCGAGCACTTTCAGGAGTAGATATTTGAAATAGTTGGAGAACGAAATTAACACGCCATTTTCTCTAGGCGATTGACAAGGATCTCACTGGTTGTTGATGCGCATGTCCAAATACGCGAAATGCGCTTTTGCCCTTCATACAATTGTGTGGTTTTAGAAATATATAAACAACCGCGAAATTTAGCGGGAGCTAACACCCCTTTGTCCCATTAAAGTTTAGTAAAACACTATTTTTGCCAATCAATAGCAGTTTGGTTGTAATTTCAAATATAATAAAATGCACATTTACGCATAAGCATTTTAAGCTGTTTCTTTCCAGAAGTTGAACTTTTTTTATGTACGCTTTTTTCTCATACAGTGCTTAATTGTATAAAAATATTTTTTCCATGTCCCATTGGCGATTCGGACATTATTGACCATTGGCTTTACTTAAAGTTATTTAACTTTTAAGAAACAAAAACTAAATTTAAGTACATGGTGTTTTGTTCAAGTGGGGATCAAGCTTAATGTTATGAAGTATTAACATTTTAAAACAAACATAAAAGGGTAAGAAAAAATACTATTAAAAAAAGCAAAAACTTCGACGCACCAGTCGATTTTTCTAAAATGTGGCTCACCTGGTTTAGACAAAAGAGCACAGAAATACATGTTAAATTTCAAGATTGACCCATAAAACGCATAAAAAAATTGTTTCTGAAACATAGTCAATGTCCTTAACCTACTCGAACATCATTTTAGCTGTTTTGCCATTTTTATGCAGTTTATATTTTGGTATAAATGGCATGGGCGCACCCAGAAGGGGGGGGGCGGGCCCCTCCCAAGCCTTAGATTTTTTAATATTTTTGCGACATATTTGATGATAAAACACGAAAAATAGCTTAAAATTTGACATCAGGAGGCTTCGCGCCCCTCCCCCCCCAACCCCAAGCAGCGGCGTAGTTGCGAAAAGACATGATGACCTTTTTTTTTTTTTTGGTCGCAAGTTTTTTGAGGGCGCCCTTTGTACCTGTCGGCCTCCACCACACATGATGAACTTTTTTTTTGGTCGCAGGATTTTTGAGATGCTCCCTTTTTAGCTGTCGGCCCCCCCCCAACACAACAACACACAACACATTCCTGGGTGCGCCACTGTAAATGGGAATCTCTTAAATCAAATTTTAATCATTTTTCTATTGCGTTTTAAGTTATAGCTAGTAAAATAGATCGTTTTTGAACATTTTAGCTCACACATATACTATACTATAGTAGTGTGAGCTATGGTGATCCTAATTTTTTCGAGAAAAAAAAAGTTGCTCCGATTTCAAAAATTGTTATATATCTTTGCGTTTCAGATAATTTTGAAACTTTTTTGTTGCGCCGTCTGTCTGTCTGTCTGTCTGTCTGTCTGTCTGTATGTCTGTCTGTCTGTATGTCTGTAACGACCAACGCGCATAACTCAAAAACCGCTTGGCCGATTTTAATGAAATTTGGTACCTAGGCTGGGTCTTGGGTCGAGATGGTCCCATTTAAAAATGAATAAAATCCACCGAACAGAAACCAAATAAAAGGGTGGGGGTAGATTTCAAAAATTAGAGTTTATGTGAAAATATGGCGTGTGTGATATCAAACGAAAGGTAATTGAGTCTGCAGTTAAACAAAATACATTTTAATTTATTTAAAAAAAAAGGGTGGGGGTATATTTTAAAAATTAGAGTTTAAGTGAAAATATGGCGTGTGTGATATCAAACGAAAGGTAATTGAGTCCGGAGTTTAACAAAATACATTTTAGTATTTTGTTTTTTTTTAAGGGTGGGGGTAGATTTCAAAAATTTGAGTTTAAGTCAAAACATGGCTTGTGTGGTATCAAACAAAAGGTAATTTAGTCTGGAGTTAAATAAAATATATTTCAGTTTTTAGTTATATTAGCTCACACGTACACTATAACTATAGTACCTAGTGTGAGCTTAGGGGCCCATATATTGGCAGAGTATTTATACAGCGACGTATTTTATTTGTATAATAAAATGTTTGCTTTTTTTAGTTACCTAATATTAATCCTTAAAATCATTGAATTTTCTAAAATTCTTAACTTTTGAGATCCTGGGTGTTAAAGATTTAACAAAGTTCTCCCTAGATATTTTTGTGAAATTTAGTAGGTACATACTTTCTCGAAAGCTATACACTCACGGGGGTCCAACAAGATAACCACTGTTTCGTACTTACTCCTTAAGGGACTCATTAGAACACTGTATGGTCAATGTGACAGCCTTGTAAAGCTGGAGAGGCGGTATATATATATATATATATATATATATATATATATATATATATATATATATATTATTATCATCTTACGATATTCTATTGTTGTACGAAACGGTATGCTTTTAACACAAGTGGCGACATCTATCAAATACAAAAGAAACTACTAAAACGCAGGTGGATGAAACGATTTTTTTATTATTACTATCATTGGAAGGAATATATTAGGAGACTCAAATATTTATTAAAAGACTCATATAAATTTATAGTCAAATCTTTGGTGGAGCACCATGTATGTTGTTTTTCATTAATATTCTCGTATATCGAGAATGACGTAAATTTGAAGATCAAGTCTAAGCAAGGTTTCTATAAACACTACTATGCTGTCAAAAAATAATTGATTTTGCTTTTTGAAAAAAAAAATATGTTTACATTGGAATAAAACATTTTTTAGATATGATCATGGTAAATTTAAAATCACACATCTCAAAAAAATTTAGAACAAGAGTATTTTCATGGTGGCTTTTTAGGTTTAAAATCAAACTGAAATGTAAAAATAAATATTTTTATTAAAAGAATACAACATACTTATTTAAGACAAAATGGTAAGTTTTGCCAACCCTCCTGGGTGCGCCCATGCTATATTACATAATTATTTTTATCGTTAAAAGCTTCTGAAATGGATGGAAATTTATTAGATTAGAAAAAAATACGATTTTGTAGTTTGTATTTTATATTGGATAGATATAAATGATAACAACAAAGTACATAATATATGTGTAGATAATATTAATAAATTAAAACTAAAAATTGGCGCCAGTAGGCATGTACTGCCATTGGTAAGATATACTCGTGAATATGAAATCTTTAATACATTTTTCGTAAACAACGTTCCCCGTGCTTTTGAATATATATATACAGTGTGTCCACGTAAGTTGGCGGCATATGGGAAACTTTTTTATTATTAGCTTTACGAAAAAAAGTTATTCTTCATAAAAAGTTCTGCATGGTCCAAAAACTAAAATGCAACCATCAGATGTTAAATTTTTTCAGTCATTTTACGAGGTTTGTCAAAAAATGTGATTTTTGCTCTAGAGTAAAGTGCCTTTCTTTTTGACAATATCGAAAATTGTTATAAAGAAAAGATGTTTAGAATTAAAAATAGCTTTCAAATATTCAACATGTTTATTTACATTAAAAAAATATTTTTTTCTACATTTTCTCTGCGATTACGTTGGAAATTTAAGTTTGCACATTAATGCATAATTAATCTAGGATGCAAATAATAATAATGTAAATAAACAATGTTGAATATTTGAAAGCTATTTTTAATTCTAAACATCTTTTCTTTAGAACAATTTTCGATATTGTCAAAAAGAAAGGTACGTTACTCTAGAGCAAAAATAACATTTTTTGACAAACCTCGTAATATGACTGAAAAAATTTAACATCTGATGGTTGCATTTTAGGTTTTGGACCATGCAGATTTTTTTTTATGAAGAATAACTTTTTTTCGTAAAGCTAATAATAAAAAAGTTTCCCATATGCCGCCAACTTACGTGGACACACTGTATATATATATATATATATATATATATATATATATATATATATATATACAATTTTCTTTTTTTAAATTGTGTGCAAACTTTGATGCTATGACAAATTTTGTTAAAAATGTAAAGCGTTTCGCTAGCTGCTGTGGTTCGTTAGATATGACTTTTTTCACATTTTTTGATGCCTCAAAAACTGCGAATCTGACGAACTTTGACGTTATGGGGTTATTCTTTTGAAAATAATGCAATGAGTCGTCGCTCGCACATCACGGATTTTTTTTATTTTTGATATTTTTCTAGTACTCGATCCCTCTAATAGTTCAGGCCCTACGGGGTCCGATACTTCGTTTAATAATAGAAGCAACACACTTAGTATGTAATAACCCCCCCAACCCCGGCAGGAGGGGAGCTTTTCTAAAAATATTCTAAAGATCATTTTGCAAGCGGATAATTAAAAAAAAAACATGTACCCTAGTACCCTCTAAAGGCAGTGGTGCACGTTCCATAGGCCTACGAAGAAAGGGGAAAATGTTTAAAATATGTTTCTTTTATTTTTCTTGCGGTATTTTGTACCCTTAACACATTGTTTTTTTCAAAAAAGTATTTTTGTTCAAAAACCCCTTGTATACAGTTAAATATTTAGTAAGTTAGACATAACTTTTTAAAGTAGCCGCCTTGAAATAAAAATAAATGTAGAAATCCTGAAATCAAAAAAAAATTGAACATTAATTTTTGTAAATTGGGGTGAGAGGGCATCCCCTCTTTCGCCCCCTCAAAAGTGATCTTTTACAGTATTTTTCTAATTTGCAAACCTTTAACTTGGCCAAAAACCACTAAGTAATAGTTATTGAGGCTGACCAAAAGTCCTCTCTAACGATGTATAACACGCCCCTTCATAATCAGTGGCGCACCTTTTATAGGCATTTAAATAAATGAGAGGTGTGGAACAAAACAATTTTTAATTTTCTCAAATTTTATTGTCCTACATGTCTGGTTTTACAACTTTAAGCTGAAGAAATTTCCTTTCCAACGATATATATCACTCCCCCCTCAAGGCAGCGGTAGATCTAGCATAGACACACCAAAAATAGTTAAATTTGGTATACACACACTGCGTTCAATGAGAGAAGCAACACACTTGGTATGAATATACAGTATACTCCCCCGAAAATATAACGAGGGGGAACCATCCGCCCACTCTTGGTAAGGGGGTTTCCCCCTTAAATGTTTTGTTTCGACATTTTTTATTAGTTCGTATGTCAAATGACCATTTTTGGGGCGTCTATGCAAGATCTACTACTGCATTGAGGGCGGAGTGATGTACATGTTTGGAAAGGAAATTTCTTCGGCTTTAAAAATAAGTTTAAAACCAGACATGTGAAACGGTAAAATTTAAGAAAATGAAAAAATAATGGTTTTTTCCACACTTATCATTTATTTAAATGCCTATAAAAGGTGTGCCACTGATGCAAGGGGGGCGTGTTGTACATCGTTAAGCCCGGTGCCCACCTACGACTTTCTCGTGCGTGCCCGCGCATGCATCACATGACTGTGATAACATTTCATATTGAGATCATGTGACGCATGAGCGGGCACCCACGAGAAAGTCGTAGGTGGGAATCAGGTGTTAGAAAGTACTTTTCATCAGCCTCAATAATAGGGAACTTGCCCATTTTTTTTAAATTTTACTAAAATGTGTGTTTCTGTATGAAAACGCATTATACCATATATCAGCCCTTAAATCGCAATACTTATTTTACAATAAATAAAGTTGGAATCGCTGACTGGTATATTCAAACACAGCAAAATGCGCGGCAGCCGCTGTGACGTCACTCCTTAGAAAAATCCCGGGCCCCTCATGAGTAAAACGGCCATTCGGTTCATAACTTTTTTATTTATGAATATTTTTTATTTCTGTAAAAACATTTTTTAGGAACTTTTTTAAGAGCAATTCAACTGTCAAATTAAAGTTTATTTGTCACTTTTAGTTTTTGAGATATTACATAAAGTTTATATTTTACTTAGGGATTGATCCTTATTTTATTCGATTTTTAAAATTAGCGTAAAATTTCATTTAAAATGATGTTTCACACTTAATATTTAATTTTTTATTTTTTTATATTTTTATTTTTTTATTACTTATTATTTTTTTTTTAAATAATTTAAAAATAATTTAAACCAATTCTTATTCAGCAAACTAAAAAAAAAAGTTAAGAGGTAACTAAAAACTAAAAATATAAAAAACAATAAAAAAATAAAAAATAAAATATTAAGTGTGACATGTCAAAAAAAAAAAATTACGCTAATTTCAAAAATCGAATAAAAAAAAGGTCATTCCATAAGAAAAATACAAACCTTATGTAATATCTAAAAAACTAAAAGTGACAGTGCCTCAGGAATCTTTTTACAGTAATAAAAAATATTCATAAATAAAAAAGTTACGAGGGTTGGTCGAAAATGCACCAAATTGAAAATATATATCTTGTAAGTAGTTTAAGATATCGATGTCCTGTTTTCGGCATTAATGTTTTAATAAAAATCGAGCTCGTAACATGTAGGTTAGTTTTTTTCTATATCCTCTAGAAATGGGCGTTTCCTATCAAAAGTGTCCAATTTGGACTACTCTGTACCTATGTGGGTAGGTATAAATGAAAATAAATCAGCACTAGTGTTTATAGAGCTCATTCTAAACAGTGTTTTAAATAGGTTCACTTAATTAATATACAGTGAAATCTCCTATAAGCGGACACTCACGGTTCCGTCGATTTTGTCCGCTTATTGGAGGTGTCCGCTTATGAGAGGAAACTGCTGAATTTCCGCGGCTTGCGTTTTTGTGATATTAATTTTTTTAGCGATCTTACGTGCTGATAGATGTTCCTTCTCCGATACGTTAACAACTTCCATTTTTTTACGTAAAATAAGAAGTTTTTACTAGGCGCGAAAGAGGTAATTTCCTGGCTGCAGTGTGCGTGGTTGCCAACATACTACATAATATTTATGCCCATGAGATGCAGGGCTCCGTCCCGTTGTCACAGGTTCGCGTCCGGTTAAGGGAGGTTTCAGAATATCAAAAATATTTTTTTGAGACAGAAATAGCGTTAAGGATAAAAAATACCACAAAAAAGATTTAAAAAAAAATATTAAAAAAATTTTCTCCTTTTTTCGTACGTAATGGAACGTGCACCACTGCCGTCAGAGGGCACTAAGGTACACTGTTAAAAGGGAAATTGTATCCGCTTGAAAAATGATATGTTGAAGATTTTTGGAAAAGTTGACTTTTTTCGAGTTATTAGCAAAAAACTATCAAAAAGCACATTAAAGGGGGGGGGGGTGGTTCCCTTTCGTAAAATGTTCGGGCGAGTCTTATGTCTATCCATACCAAGTATGTTGCTTCTATCATTAAACGCAGCATATCGCTTGATCTCGGATGTAGGACCTGAACTATAGCTTAAAAATGTAGTTTAGATATTTTTCTGTTGATTCTGTATTTTTATACAGGGATCAAAACTTTGGATTTCAGCTTTTCTTATCAAAACATTGATTTTATTTGATAGTTATCTAATTACAATACAAGTTTTTTTTCTTGTTAACTTTTAAAGGGTTAGGACAAAGGATTTGTAAAATATTTTTAAGTATCCGAGTTTTTCTTAGATGTGAAATATATATTTTAGTATTAGCAAAATTTCCAGTAAAATCTGTTTTTATTTTTTTTTCTGGGAGAAGGAAATCCTTATTGTTTTATTTTTCTAGAATAATCGGTTCCACAGTATATCTGCTATTGAACTTAGTTCGAAAAATATATTCAATTGCTTTTAATTTTTGTAAAGGGTTACTCAAATAACTGAAGGATTTTTTTTCCAAAAAGGATTATCTAATAGATGTGCAAAACTTCCTTTATTGTTTACAAAAAAGTTTAGACGCGTGGATTTAATTCAACAATCAAGTTCTAAACAAAAAGGAAAATATATACCGGGCGTCCTTAAAATGAAAAATGTTTAGAACTCCCTTTTTTAAATTATAATCGACGCGTCTAAGCTTTTTGATCAAAAACGTGCAGATTTTTCGAAAAACCGGTAATTCCCGATTAAGCTATCCTTTAAAATAACGACTAAAAATGGTCTAACGCAAAAAAAATTGGTTTAATATTTGATTCCTCTAGTAAGACCGTAAAATCCTATATGGGTATAAACCTGTATAACTGTGTCTAAGACAAATTAGGAAAGTTTATTTAGCACATTTATTTATGATTTTTTAAAAAGTTTTTAGACCTTCGGCTGCTTGAAAGAGGCTGCTTGAAAGAGGCCTTTTATGCAAACTTGCTGTATTTGAGCGACCCTTGCTGTATTTGAGCGAAAATTAAAAGCAATCAAAGATATTTTTTGAACTATATTCAATAGCAGATCTACTGAGGTACCGGGTATTATAAAAAAAAAGAAAATAAGAAACATTTCCATCACTTAGAAAAAATAATAAAAAAATAAATTTTACTGAAAATTTTGCTAATATTAAAATATATATGTCACATTTTAAAAAAAGCCTTGACACTTAAAAGTATTTTGTTCTAAGCCTCTAAAACTATATTTTAATTAGATAGCTATAAAAAAAAATTGTAAAATCAAAGTTTTTCATAAAAAAAGCTAAAATCCAAATTTTTAATCCCCTGTATAAAAATACAGAATCAACATAAAAATGATCGAAATACAATTTTGAAAACCTCGTTTTGCTAGCTGCTATCATTTTTGAATTATGATTTTTGAAATATTTTATTTCCCTTACTACCGTCTTGCAGCAGTTGCAGCCCCCCCCCCAACAAAATTTAATGTCTGTATACACAGATGCCGCAAAATTTTTGTTTGAAATTTGGTTAAAATCGGTTTATCGGTTTTGTGAGTTATCGTGTCTCAGAAAGACAGACTGACCGACAGAGAGACAGAAAAACCAAACCAAACCATCACAAAATTTTGTAGTTAGCCCTTTTTTGACACAAATAACTTATTTTGAGTGAAAATAAAAAAGTTTTGTTTTTAATGATCCCATTAACCCCTACGGTATGGATGACTAAATAGGCAGTGAAGTAATAGTAGATTAAATTTGTAAAAAATGTAGGTGATCTTTTCGAAGAGTAAAATTTTACAAAAATAACCTTATTTTTAAAAAGAATGCACATTTTATCTTCCGATAATAGTAAATTTCAAAGTTCAAATCTATCAAAAACAGTAAATAAAAAATATTTTGGTTTTTGGTGCGCTTTACCTTGGAGATCCTGGATCCGCCACTGATCTTGGGTACAACATCAAGGCTGATAATGTATGTTTAGTAGGAATTTCAGTCGTTTTAATAAAAAATATTTTTGGATTAGTGTTGTTTTAGTTTTGCCTTTGTGTGAAATGGGTAGGGGAGAATTCGCGTTAGAACTTTTGTATAATTTTAATTTAAATCTAACTTAACTTATTTTTTCTTAAATCAGAGCTCCTTGGTCCTCTTGTTGGGAGATCAAAGTCTGTGTGTCAAAAAATGTTCTCACAAAAAAGTACTCTGCCAATATATTGGCACCTAAGCTCACACTAGGTACTATAGTTTTAGTGTACGTGTGAGCTAATATAACTAAAAACTGAAATATATTTTATTCAACTCCAGACTCAATTACCTTTCGTTTGATACCAAACAAGCCATGTTTTGACTTACACTCTAATTTTTAAAATCTAACCCCACCATTTAAAAAAAAATTGAAATGAATTTTGTTTAACTCCAGACTCAATTGCCTTTAGTTTAATATCACACACGCCATATTTGCCCTTAAGCTCTAATTTTTGAAATCTACCCCCACCGTTTTTAAAAAAAACCTTTCGTTTATGTATATATTTTCACTTAAACTCTAATTTTTTAAATTAACCCCCACCCTTTTATTTAACTTGTGTTGGGTGGATTTTGTTTATTTTATGGGACCATCTCGACCCAAGACCCAGCCTAGGTACCAAATTTTATTAAAATCGGACAAGCGGTTTTTGAGTTATGCGCGTTGGTCGTTACAGACAGACAGACAGACGGCGCGACAAAAAAGTTTCAAAATCATCTGAAACGCAAAGATAAATAAAAAATTTTAAAATCGGAGCAACTTTTTTTTTCTTGAAAAAATCACCATAGCTCACACTACTACTATACTATTGTATATAAAATGCTTTGTCAATAAGTAGTCAAAAATTAAAACTTTTAGGTTTATTCAGCGTTACCCAAAAAGTACGTGTAGATTTTCTACCGACTCAAACAGTATTACCTTCCATTGAATGGAGGTGGGGTGGAGAGAGGGACGAGGGAACTAGTCATTTTACTTAAAATCTTAAAGCGTGTGCAGAAAGAATTTTTGAAATCGCTCTAATTTGTGAAAGTTATAGCTACAACTATTACTAATAAGGAGGGTGAGGGAGAAGGAGGGGGGGGGACTAGTAAAATGGCGTCTGACGACCGCCATATTGATTCCTGTTAAAAAAATATAGCCTATAGCACCACAGCCTACCTAACAACAGGTAGGCTGTGATAGCACTTTTTTCTTCAAAATCGGTTTTGCCGTTTAGCCTCTAGCGCGACACAAATATACATACATATCCCAAGATAAAAACGTTACCCTTCCTTTGGCCGTGCTGTAGTTGGGTAATAAGAAATATACAGCTCTTATTACAAAATATGCAGTAGACTAGACGACAATCCACCTTTGAAGACTAGGCCTTAAGTTAAATGTAGTATAAGTTGTAAAAAACAAATTTCAAGTTTGTCCCTTGGCATTTGCTGGACATCCCCATCAAAAACCTGATATTACCTAACGGTGATATTCTGTGTTGTTCGACTGATGGAGTATTAAAATAAATCTAATATAAGTTAAAGATCACTTGTATACTATTGGAAAGTGTTTGGCTTATGTAATCATTCACTGTCTTTCTGTCAGGTATTTTCTCCTATTTGTCGATTTTCTATAAAATAAAGTTTTGATGGATCTAAATTCTTCCCAACTAAATTTTGAAAATGTACCCTTAAACGATACAGTGTGTTCGACAGGTGATAATCAAAATAGTTTCCGATTTAAAATTTGATGATTTGGGGTCTAGGTCTGCTAAATGAGATAATGAATTTCACCATATTTTGATTTCTTGCAGATCAAGCACGCCTTGACAGGAGCATTTCTTTAAACCCACCTATAAAATTATGTTAGCTCACACCGGTCTAGGACAACTGGGCGCCGCCAACTCGGCGCCGTCAACAGGGCGCTGGGCGAACTGGGCGCCGGGCCAACTCGGCGCCGGCCAACTCGGCGTCGGACTAAAAATTTTTTTTTGGATAAAATATATTATTTATATAAAAACATCTTTAAAAAATCCTATACGCAATTTTTTTTAAATTTGTTTTTGTTAAGTAAAGTTAAATCCATTAAGTCGACTGTTGAATCTTCGTAGTTGTAGTGTTTGGTAACACTACAATTTACGTTTTTTATTAGAACAATGGCGGATCCAAAATGGCGGATTTTCTTATTTACTAACCGATTTGTCTCAAACTTGAAATATTACATTGCTTGAGGTCATTTAACAAAATTTTTAACTCAAAAATCTATGCTAGATCTACCGTTGCCTTGAGAGGAGAGTGATATACATCGTTGGAAAGGAAATTTCTTCAGCTTTAAAAATAAGTTTTAAAACCAGACATGTGCAACAGTAAAATTTAAGAAAACTAAAAAAAACTACATAGTTTTTTCCACACCTCTAATTTATTTAAATGCCTATAAAAGGTGCGCCACTGATGTAAGGGAGGCGTGTTATACATCGTTAGAGAGGACTTTTCATCCGCCTCAATGATTGTTACTTAATTATTTTTTCCAAGTTAAAAGTTTGCAAATAATACCACATAATAATAATAATACCACAAAAATAGATAAAAAAAATATTTTAAAAATTTCCCCCTTTTTTCGTACGCTAATGGAATATGCACCACTGCCGTTAAAGGGTACTAAGGTACATCGTTGAAAAGGAAATTGTATCCGCTTGAAAAATGATTTCTAGAATATTTTTGAAAAAGTTGACTGCTTTCGAGTTATCAGCAAAAAACTATCAAAAAGCACGTTTAAGGGGGGGGGAACCACCCCCTGCCAGGGAGGGTGTGGTTCCCTTTCGTAAAATGTTCGGGCGAGTCTTATGTCTATCCATGCCAAGTGTGTTGCTTCTATCATTAAACGCAGCACATGGCTGTAATCTCGGATGTAGGGCCTAAACTAAAAGCAGAATTACGGATTCGCAGTATTATTAGTCATACAGATCAAATGATATCTAAGAGATGGCCCAGCAGTAATTAAAATCAAGTTTTTTGGATTTTATTAATGGCCGGCTTTGGCCTACTCAGCTGGTAAGAGTAACGTCATTAGATCGCGAAAAGAAAACCATTTTCTTGAGTTGCTAACTTGACAACAGCGCTGAACTACTTATCTCTCTTGGTGTCATTTATTTAAATAGCGATCCTCAATTCACATATTTTCAATGGCCAAACGATCGTTGACGAACCCTGTATACTATACTATAGTAGTGTGAGCTATGGTGATCCTAATTTTTTCGAGAAAAAAAAAAGTTGCTCCGATTTCAAAACTTTTTATATATCTTTGCGTTTCAGATGATTTTGAAACTTTTTTGTCGCGCCGTCTGTCTGTCTGTATGTCTGTCTGTAACGACCAACGCGCATAAATCAAAAACCGCTTGCCCGATTTCAATAAAATTTGGTACCTAGGCTGGGTCTTGGGTCGAGATGGTCCCATTTAAAAATGAACAAAATCCACCAAACACAAGCCAAATAAAAGGGTCGGGGTAGATTTCAAAAATTAAAGTTTATGTGAAAATATAGCGTGTGTGATATCAAATGAAAGGAAATTGAGTCGGGAGTTAAACAAAATACATTTTAATTTATTTAAAAAAAATGATGGGGGTAGATTTTGAAAATTAGAGTTTAAGTGAACATATGGCGTGTGTGATATCAAACAAAAGGTAATTAAGTCTGGAGTTAAATATAAAAATATATTTTAGTTTTAAACAAAGGGTGGGGGTAGATTAAAAAAATTAGAGTTTAAGGCAAAATATGGCTTGTGTGGTATCAAACGAAAGGTAATTGAGTCTGGAGTTGAATAAAATGTATTTTAGTTTTTAGTTATATTAGAGCACACGTTTACTATAACTATAGTGCCTAGTGTGAGCTTTGGTGCCCATATATTGGCAGAGTATTTTTTATATGAACCAAGATAAAACACCACAATACTTCAAATGTAAAATATTAAAGTACTTACTTAACAACAAGTATATTTAGAACTAGAACTTATTAAACGTTAATTTTCTATGAAAGAAAACGAAAAAAAAAAAGATTTTTTTAATCACCCTGTTAAGAAAAACAAATATTAAACTTTTATAAACTAATAAACTACACCTGCTTAAATGTCACAATTCTACGCTAACATGACAAAGGGGCGAATCTAAAAAAAATCCGGATTTGAGTTGCGCCCACCATAATTGCTAGTTTTAAGTATAATTTGATACGGCGAAGAGGCGTATCTCTATTGCTATAATGTTACGAGATAGGCGACGGGCGTAACTCAATTAACAGTTAAACAAACTCAGATTGAAGTTAATAAAAATTTTAACATTGGAATTACTCAAAACCTGTAATTTTGAGATAGGTACGCCTCTCCATTTTGTTAACGATGAATTACCGATCCATAATATTTTTGTTTCTACTATATTGGGTGTTTGTAATTATTTCCGACATTGGCTCATGCCCCTCTGTGCGTCCTATCAAAAAAAGTTAATTGCAAAAGTTATACGCAATAAAAAGAGGCCTACAACTTTTGTATAAAATTATTTTACATAAAATTTTTGGAAAAAAATTGAAAACATTCTTTGGTTTTTTATTTGCCAACATTTTTTTTAACGCTAGCGAATGTCGGTATTTAAATTTAGGTGTATTAAGAATTATATTTTCAGCAAAACATACGTTTACTGTGGTGGGGACTAGGTAAGCTACAGCGAAAAAAACTAAAGAACCATAGCAGCTAGCAAGTGCGGATCTGGGCCAAAATCTAGGGGGGGGGGGGGGGGAAATGGTCGATCCAAACACTATTTATGTAATTATTTTTTTCCTAGGGGGGGGGTAATTATGCGGTGACCCCGATATTTATTAACTAAAAGCCCATATATTTTATTTCTAGAGGCATGGGGGTAATTACCACGATACTCCCCTTCAAATCCGAGCTTGATAGCTAGCGAAAAATGGTTTTTAAATTTGCTTTTAGAATTACATTTTTATCAAATTTTATCCTCTATGGACGGCTATACTTGACTGCTATAGTTCAAATTTTACCCATTTGTAATGACGTCATTTTTGTTTAGTATATTAGAAACAGCGGTGACAATAAACTTTTTAAAAAAAGTAGTGTCTATATGAAGTATCCGTCACTGTCAATTAAAAAACATTGATTGGCAAAAATATCTACGCCATACGTTTTTTTCTCACCTGGTGACGTCATTACAAAGGCGTATAATTTAGACTATAGCGCCACTTTTATGTAATTTTTTTATATTTTAGTTTTTTTATTTTAAATTTATTTGAATCGGTCATTTCAAAAACACGACGAGTCACATTTCTCTAATTTTACAGGAGAGGGAAAAAATTACCTGGAAACCTGGACTAGTGTTATTTTTGCACAGACTTTATTCGGTTATTGCATATATCAATAGTGCGGACTGTTGTCGTTTTTGCTCAGAACGTGCAGAGAGATTAGAGAAAGTTGATTCCACTGAAAAACTCAAGTTTCTGAAAAAAGTGGACTCATGTCGTTTTTGAAATGACCGATTCATCATTTGTTAAATTATA
Source organism: Aspidapion aeneum (assembly GCA_963576565.1). Classification (NCBI taxonomy): domain Eukaryota; kingdom Metazoa; phylum Arthropoda; class Insecta; order Coleoptera; family Brentidae; genus Aspidapion; species Aspidapion aeneum. The sequence goes on from OY755048.1 coordinate 46,429,921, forward strand.
CAAATTTTTACACGGTTTTATTTGGTTTATTATAACGTCGAAGTCTAGGTGTACAAGAAATTTATAAAAAAGACCTCAGTCAAAGGCGTTGTTAGCGTTTTGTTTTCAAACCGTTGAACATTAACGTTTAAGATCGAAACAAACAGTTAGCCACATTAGATTCACCTGTGGTCAAAGTAGAAGGTACTCTTGGTAGCTTACTCATAGCTAAATCATCAGAGTGCATTTTTAAGTATTGATTAATTACCGTCCATATTACGTCTAAAATCCAATCCATTTTGAAGGAATGTTACAATCTTAATTAGTTTATTATTATGTAAATTTTTTTCGTTCTTAGCACGGTACAAAAGAACATTTATTATAGCTGTTTTTTTATTTTGCTTGTTTAATGCATACTGCTTCCTTAATAACCTGTAGAATAAATCAGTTTTTAATTAAAATATTTTGCTTCTGGTATAATAGGCTTAGGTACTTCATTTTTACTTTTATTTAAAGCATTAGACATTATACTTAAAAATTGTTATTATTATTATTTCTTAAATTATTTTAATTTTGTTGAGACTAGTATAAAGAAATTTGATTTTAATATAAAATTTCATAAAATAATAATTTTTAAATTACTATCAAGAAGACGTTATATATATCAGAAGAACAAAATTGAAAGAATAAACAAGTATTTATGTAAATAGGGAAAACTGTTTTTTAGTATATCTATTGATATATTAACAAAATTTCATATTAATAATAATTTTTACATTTTCTAAAAAATTATTATATTAAAGAAAACCGTAGTAATTTGCATTTTAATGAATACTTCTTTTTTGTCTAAATTTTTAAAGTTCAAGACGATAATGCCTGACATAATGACATTTTGAAATCATATAATGTTACCTTTGGCATATCATTTGTTTTCATAAACTTCCGAAAATTCGTCAAAAATAAAAAATACGGTAAATAATATTGGAAAAAGAATCATTTAAAAATCAAATAATTAAAGAGATTAAGAACGATTGTAGAAGAACAATCGAAACGTTGCACTAGTGTTTTTTGTCAAAAATATAAGTTTTTCAAATTCTGTTAGGCAAATATAATTTTTTTCTAAAAAACCACTGGCAAGTTAGTGATTTTTGTTAAAACGCAGTGGTTTCTTAATAAATTAATAAAAAAACCTTAATAGTGGTGTAATACCCAGATAAAGTTTGGGTTGTAGAGCGCTATTAATTGAGCTATGTCCTCTAATATTTGCAATAAGTTAACTTTTAACAATTAGGTGTCCATTGGATCATGGAACCCCGTGAGGATATGCTTTTGCGAGAAACAAAAACTTTTTTACCCGATTAGATATGAAAACTTTTTTGATTTGCAAGATTAATTAAAAGTCCTCTTTATATTTCTATCCTCATTGTGTACCATTGCTGCGAGACAAGATGTCATGTCTCGTCCTCCGATAATAAAACGCAGAATTAGGCGCAATTTATACTATACGTACTGGCTCCTGGTCACATCACCGTACCGTCACCGACACGTAAAATATTCTTACATTGAAAGCAATGAAAGCACTCACATTAAACTGTACCGTAAAGGGTTTAGTGTGAATTGCTCTCAATGTACGAAAATTTTACGTGTCGGTGACGGTACGGTGACGTGACGGTGTCGGTACGTATAGCGTGAATTGCGCCTTATAGGTACAAAGTGCCCCGCTATAATTTGACCCCTCATTTAGCGCCCCTATTATAAGCAGGATTGGCGTTGACTAGACTAATTTTCGATTTTTTTTATGATTTTTGGTGATACTATCTAGTCCTTAATCTACCATTGTCGAAAAAAATTGGCAGCAAGCACATCTAGCTATATATACCGGTTTTTTTTGTTTTATTTAAACCTGGTGATACACAGTTTTATTTTCGTAATCGAAATAAATATAATATGCGCTTACAATTGCAGAGAGAAATTAAAAATAAATATATTTATATATATATATATATATATATATATATATATATATATATATATATATAATAATACTAACACAGATTTAAAGAAGAGAAAATTGATAATAGTCAAATATTAGATCTACGAAAATTCTGACCCAACTTTTACGAACTTTTAAATAACGTGTTTGAACCACTAAAATAATTAAAACATCTGTAAAACTTCCTAAAATTGAAAAACAAAATGTCATAGATTTTAAAAACAAAGTACTAAGAAACATGGTAAAAGCTCCTTGGTACATAAGGAATAGTCGTGATCTTCCCGAGATTGAAAAATAGAAACTGTTGATGGAACAATTAAAAGATCTGCAAAAAGTGACGAAGCAAAGCTTCATCAGCATGTCAGCATTGAAGCAATACATCTGTTAGATAATAATCAGCGAATACAAAGAATCAAAAGAGTGAAACCATTTGAACTACTGGGTTAGGCACGTTCGTCAAAATTCACTAATACCGTTGTTTGATGGCTCTCCATCAAACAACCCTAATACGAATAAAAATAAAACCCATAATTGTTACATTAACACATCTAAGTTGTGATTTTTTGATAGAACAAAATAGGGAGGAGTGTATTATTCCTTAGTTTATAATATGACATTCTCTAATAATTTAGGATAAAACAAAATTGCTAATTAGTGTACTGTGACTAGACTGTAATTAAAGTAACACTAGGTGTTTTAATTTTTTTTAAATGCCTATAGTATCCCGAACGGAGATACTCCTCTGGCTGGAGCTTTGTAATTTTTACTGTAGCCCACAAACCCATGTAATTCGTGTAGGGTTCGGTTCGGTTCGGTTCGGTTCGGTTCGGTTCGGTTCGTATCCCGAACGGAGATACTCCTCTGGCTGGAGCTTTGTAATTTTTACTGTAGCCCACCAGCCCATGTAATTCGTGTAGGGTTCGGTTCGGTTCGGTTCGGTTCGGTTCGGTTCGTATCCCGAACGGAGATACTCCTCTGGCTGGAGCTTTGTAATTTTTACTGTAGCCCACAAACCCATGTAATTCGTGTAGGGTTAACAGATCTGTTTTAGGTCAAAACGGGACTGAAGTTAAAAAAAGGAAGCAAGAATTGAAAAAAACGGGATATGTTTTAAAAATATATATATTTAAACTGTTCCAATGAGATAGAAAAGGGTATCATAATGATAATCAAACTTACTTAATATTTACTAGCCGGTGCAAGGCATTATTTATATTTTTTTAATTTTGAAATAAAATTCCTAGCAAGATAACTTAAAATTAATTTCAATAATATTAAAAACTGTTGAACAAACGAGACAAATGGCGTCCCATTTATACCTTGACCACAGTGGCGTATATAGAAAAAAGTTTCGGGGTGGGTCCGAGACAGTTTTGGGGGGGGGGGGGGGGGGCGAGACCTCATAAGGCTGTATTTTATGCTATTTTATGTTTGTATTTATGAAATATGTGGAAAATATCCAAAAAAATCTTAGCTTCGGGGGGGGGGGGGGGGCGTATATACGCCACTGCTTGACCAGGACGCGGGATAAAACATTAACAAGACAATAACCCAAAATTCTTGCCTCCTATACTGTGATGATTTTAAAAACTCGCCCCTTATACACTGGTATAAAATTTTTAATGCTTCCTCGCAGTAGGTATGCACGCAACTCCATCAATCAAAAACGTAAAAACATAAACCCCACCTTTAATTAACTTTGAAAACGCAATAATCAGAGTTCGCATAAAAGGAGTGGTTATAGTTTTTACTTTGGTTTTACTGCCAATTTATGGCCTAAGGAGTCCAATGAGATCATTTATCTCGAACAGTATTTCTAATAATAATTTTACACATGTTGAAAGCAAACAAATTAAAAGTAATTAGATTGGTCGATCACAAGATACTGGTGTCAATCGTAACAAAATTGAAAAAAATTTTAAAGATAAAAAATTAGAGATTTATTAATTTAATTCATTATTCTCCGTGGGTTTGGGTTTTTTTAGTTACTTTCTAAACCTTTTTTTATGCTTTGTAAAACTATTAAAAAATTGTATAAAAGTCAAATTTAAGGCAACAAACTCAGTTATTAGGGACTTATTGTTGCAGATTTACGAAGAAAACTGACAGCCGACCTCTCAAAATTGACATACCAAAGTCAAGTTTAAAAATAAAGTCGCTAACTTTCATTTAATAAAAACAGGCACTAATAAATCCGGTTCTTAAATACACAAAGGCCGAATTTTGAAAGAAAGCAGCTGCTTTTTATATGTAAATCTGTCACAATACTGCCGATTTTAAAATAAGGTTAGGTTTTATTCCAATAAGTCTTATTGGAATAAAGCCAGTCAGTAATAGTATAAGGGCAGTATTTTGACAGCTTCACATTGTAGGCTGAAAGTTGATCATCTTTCAAAATTGGCATAACCAAATCGAATTAAAACATAAGTCGTTTATGTATCTTTAGTTAAAGACGGGAATATCCATATCCATTCCGGTTCTTATAATAAAAAAATGCCGTATATTGAAAGATCAGCTGTCATATTCCAATGTAAAACTGTCAAAATACTGCCAGACACTATTAGGGCTTTATTCTAATAAGTCCCTATTATCTTTCACATTGTATTTCTCGGAAGCCAGTAACTAAATCAATATTCTCCAACTGGCTAGACTCTTTATTTTGAAATTTGTGTTGGTGAACTAATAGAAATAACTGCTACAGGTTTCCCGACATGTTGAATTTCAAATGCACCCCAACGTATGACTTGGATAAATTAAAGCTACTGATAATGGGTGCGGCGCCCTCAGCGCCATCTGTTTTTTAAGCTTAAAAACAGACATTATCAGTAACCTTAAGGATAAATACATTTTAATTTGTTTCCAGCGGCCACGTCAAACCAAGATAATGACTTTGTGTTCCAAAACTTCCAAAATCCAAAGAATTTTCTTAAATTTAAATCAAAAATAAAAATTAACCCCAATTTTGACAACGTCAAATCACCGCATTGACAACTTTTTAACGTCATTTGAAAGCGTCTAATTTTTTAAACAATTTTCTATTTATGGTTTTAATACGCTTCAGTAGTACATCTATCTAAGTACATGACTAGGTTATACTTTGAGACTCTTCTCTTTTTTTTAAGAATTTAGCCTGAATAATAATTAAGTAGTAAAATAGAAAAGATTTCAGTATAGTTGACCTTCTATTAACCATGAAAATCCTAATAGAACGAGTCAGCGAATACAACATTCCACTATATTGCGTTTATAGACTTTAAAAAAGCTTTCGATGGCATTGAGCACTGGGAAGTAAAAGCATCTTTAATTAATAGCCTAATGGATCACAGATACGCAGATATAATAGCCAATATATATAGTGAAGCAACAACATCAATCAACGGTGTCAAACAGGGTGACACAATATCCTCTAAACTATTTAAGCAGGACCTAGAAGATGTTTTTAAAAACTTAGATTTGGAAGAAATAGGCATCAAAGTAAACGGACAATACTTGAACCACCTAAGATATGCTGTTCATATCGCCTTAATACCAGATAAGAAAGAAGAACTGACAAAAATATAGGCTTGAGTATGAACTGCACTAAAATCAAAATCATAACAAACACAGATGAAGATATCACGATCAGAATAAACCAAGAGAAAATAGTCCTAGTAGAGGAATATACATATATATGTATATATATATATATATATATATATATATATATATATATATATATATATATATATATATATACAAATTATTAAACTAAAAAAAGAAAACCAAACGGCTGAAATCAAGAGACGATTAAGATTGGCCTGGGCAGTATTCGGTAAATTAAGCTACATATTAAAAAATGTATCCTTCCTGTACTTACCTATGGATCCCGGACCTGGACACTTACAAAATCAAGCGTGGATAAGGTAACAAAAGCCCGAAGATCAATGGAAAGACAAATGTTACATGTAAAGTTAACAGATAGAAAAACGAATGAATGGATAAGAAATAAAACAAGGCCTATATCCAAAGATGATTCGAAGAAGAACATAGATAGATAGCTACTAAAATAGGTGAAATAACGTTAGCTGTTATATCTATTTCTGTTTATTGGCCGACATCGTTTTTTTGTAATCTTAAATATTCAAAACGGATTTTTCTATTCAGGACAATGACCTTGAACGGTTATATTTTTAATTTGCGGAATCTGATCTTAATGTTTAATTATATGGTGGATCCTTTCTAGACCTATTACTCTAGGAATAACCACATGGGCCTAAACCGATTTTAAAAATTAAAAAATTAAAAAGAAATTACAAACTATTAGTTTCTCACATACGTCAATCGAAGAGTATGTGATAGACACATGCCCACCATAAACAGGTATTGCCCATTACATCGAAGACACAGATAAGATTTACAAGTCATTGTATGCCCCGATAGGTAGTGGCTGACGGGAAATAAAGACCATGAATAAAGGCCATCTATTATTTAAGTAGTTTTCTTTGGAATTTTCTTTAAAACAGCAAAAGATTCTGGCGATTCAAAAAACAAGAACTCTATTAATTATTGTTATTCAAAAGAAACTGTGTTGGTGAAACTGATAAAGGGCTAAGAAGTTTTGTGAAGATGGTAACAAAGCGATCGAAGAGCGGGTGTGGGACGTTGCGTTGCGCGGACGTTTCGTAGCTAACCGATTCGCCCAAAATGATCAGTGGTATATTTTTTAATTTAATAGTGAAGCATAGCCATGCTTTCATCCTTGGTGTGTTATGTAGGGTTAGGTTTTTAATCAATCTCTCCAGATTAGTATAATCCTGATTTTACCATTAAAGCCGAGGACAAGGAAGCTAATTTAGTTGTGACACGTTAGTCGAACCATTTAGGTTAGGTGGGGTGACCAGATTGTTTAAATCTTAATACAGGACACTCGCAGGAGGGGAAAATTGATATGTTTTGAAGTGTCAAACGGCATCTTATGAAATATTTTTAAATAAAAAAGTTTAAGGTTGATTTTATCTGGTAAAGAATTATTTTTTGCTAAAATAACAATTGCATTTTCATCCAGATTAAAACCGCGTATTGGCGAGCTGCAACGGTGTTATCACATGTAACTGCTGTCAATCTGTTATGACTGGTTCTTGTGAAGTTCTGATGCCATCAAACAAGGATCTTCTAAATCGATGTTTGCTGATGGATGTATTTATATCTTAACCTCAGATGTTGTTTTTGAAATTTTTAATTTAAAATCACAAATCTGTTTGAGGAATTATGATAATTGTATGATAATTCATCCAGTAATTTTGTTTTGAAAGTTTCATGGCCCTGCGATAAAAATTTGACGAAAATGCTTTAATTTATGTAGTTTGAAAGGTTTTTTTAAGACCAGAACCTTTTTACTGTGTTTTTGTTTCGTCCCGGATGGGTCCCCAAATGTCAGCCCCATGTCAACCGATCATGATGCGCATAGCATTGGCGGCTCGTGACTTTCGCAATCAGATAGCTAGTTTAAACATTGTGCAAAATAATTAAAATAAAACCCGAAGCAGAACCGGTGTATGTATGCACGGGGTCAACACCTGATTCTTTGCCCCGACAAAGCATGTGACGTTGTTTTGACAACCAACGGACGCCTTCAACAATGCTTGTCTGTACGCTGGGCCCGCATTCTGTATACTATAGAATTCCATAGCGATATGTTTTGTTGCCTGCTAATTGCAAAATATAGAAAGAGAGGACGAGATATCGCTAAAGAATTCGACAGTACAGAATCCGCGGCTGGGAAAGCTCAGGGTTTTTTTATCGGTTAATAGGTAATAAGGTGACCGCTCGTTCGCTTTTGCTGACGCGGCGGGGTGCCGCTCCGATTTTGAATTTTTTGTCCTCTCTTAGATTCTTAAATTATTATATTTAGTCTGGAAAAGAGGTGAAGCACCACCTGCGTCATTGGGCGAGCCGCCACTATCACACAGAAAAAAGGGAGGTATTGCAAAATCCTCGGCAAAATCTCGCAGGACACTGTGTATATTTAATACTTTCTCGTTTTCTGGGACAAATAATTATCTCTTCATGGATGAAGTTCTCTAATCCATTGGGTTCTTCTAATTTTGGTAGCCTCGTAATCATAATGTTCCAACGAGTGAAGGCATCGATAACAACAACAATGAGGTGGATTTCAGATTCATTAAAGAACTTGGTTCCTGTAACGGTTCCAGTTACAGTTGCTGCTTGCTAATGAGTAATTTAACATTTTCGAAAATTGCTTGAAACCTCATTATTGTCAACAGATTTTAGGGCCTTTTATGCGCATATGCTGTTGACCATTATTGTACCACGGTATCATGGACATATCACATACATTTCAAATATCAAAATATTATTAATAGTGCCGCACGGTACCGGCCTTGTTCTGTTAAGGTGGTCCCCAGGTCAGTACAAAAGAACCGCCGATGTCCCGAGTGTCTTAACATCATTTGTCATTGCAATCGAACGGTGTTCAAGTCCCTTTTAAAGCCTATGCCTTACTAGGCTTCTCTCTTGAGACTTAAAACCCCAGTGTGGTAAGTTTCCCCCAAAATGTAGAAAATTTAAATTGTAGAAAATAAATAGCCTAGAAATCATACTTTGCATACATCAAAATTAATAAAAAGAAAAATCGTCAAACTGAATTTATAAAAAAATTATTTATAGAAATATATAACGTTAAAACCGTAAAGTGTAAAAATGGTTCACTGATCTATCGGTAGAGGCTGCCGTCAGCTGTCGTTTTAGATAAAGGGAATGAGAGCCAGCAAAGGCTAGAAAAGATATTTGGTCCGACTAAAAATTTTTTTGGACATAACGCCGAAAATGTGTTATTTGGGTGTAATTTGACCTATCTCAGCAATATCCTCGTGACATCTGTCCGTGTGTGTTATTAACAAAATATGAACAAACTTTATCTTGTTCCATTTTTTATTATGCTCGGACCGAATCAAGCCTTAATAATCGGAAAGGCATAGAGTTTGTTTTTTAAGTATTTAAAAAAAAACGTCGATTTTGGCATTTTTACAAGAAAAAATGGCGATATTTTGACATGTGTGCAAAATTTTCAGGTAATTATATAATTTTGCTCGTTAACCATAATCTTTCTGTTAATTGTACCAAATTTCATAAATGTTTCCCGATCGGTAGCTTGATTGTTATTTTTAAAAGGTTAAAAATGGTAAAAAAGCACTCTTTTTTAAAAACATGGCCTGATGACAAATGTAATACTTTTTTATTTATAAATATAGAAGAAACGAAAAAAATATTACCAGTTAAAATCCCCAGTAAGAAAAGAATGGCAAAGTTATGAGGTAAAAACGGACAAAATTGAAATAAAATCAAAAGACACCAATCTAGAATTTTTTAATGTAATCCGAATCAATACAATTTCTTCGAAAATACTTATCGTATTTCCCCTGTAGCATATTTGACTTTGTTTTGATGATTTTTTTAGTAGTAGAGAGATCCCTAAAACTTTTTGTGGTAAACTGTATTATTTGGTTTTTTGTTTTCTGCTTTTGAGAATCAAAAAACAAAAAATAATAATTTTTTTAAAAATCGCAAATTTTTTGGAAAAACTTTTTCTCTAATTTTGAAAAAAATTGTAATAATGTAACACATCATTTTATTAGAAATTTTAAGAGCTCCTACAGAATGTAGGCAGTATACACAGGGTGAACCCGGTAAAGAAATATAATAAATAAGAAACTTATGTTTGTAGAAAACTCGTATATCAGTAAATCGACTCTGCGCCACAGAAAACTGAACAAAAAACGAAGTAGGTTGGAACCGTGGAACGGTACTGTATATGTGTACAAAATTTTTGCCTAGTCCTAATATATACCTTTAGGTCTTTAGTAAAAGTTATTGGGTTTTATTTTAATGTTTATTTAAAACTGACCATGAATATTGCGCTCTAGGTCCGGCCCTGAATCGTTTCACTTGCACTGACCACCCTCTGAACCTGAAAAAGTCATTTGTCAAATATCAATTGTTTCCCTTATCTAACCGCAGTTTGACGAGCTTTTACAACCCTTTATATTGTTGTGGGACACTAATTTTGTCTACCTGGAATTTTTTCGAAAAGACCTACGTGTTTTTTGAGTTCCTGGCCCACTTTAAATTGGATTTTGAACAATCTGCTATTTTAATAAAATTTTACTATGCTTCAGATCTTGATCTCCTGATCAAAACCTCTCACGTCTTAAAACGATTAGTGGTTATTTCTAGAATCGATTTTTTATAAAATGCTTGGTTTTATAGATATTGTTAATAATCATAAACAGATAGATAAATTGGCGGCCATTCTGTAAAAAACTTTTTCTTCTAATTTTCTTTAAAAAAACGGAATAGGCTGAAAAAATATAGAGCTTTCAAAAATATTGCACAGTTTAATTTTGTCAATTTTTATTATTAATTAATTAATGCCTGATTAATCCAAATCCTAATTTAAAAACATTTGTCAACAAGTAAAACAATAAAGTTTGGGAATTCGAATACTGTTTGTGCGTAGCAAATAACCCCATTTTTATACAACAGCAATCTTATAATAGTTTTGTTCGTCCTTAGAACTTGAACTGGGCGATCAAAAACTTGCTCAACTCCATTATTTTGGGTTTTCTGTAAATTTTTTTCCACTACACAAAAAAGAAAAGAAACACGCCGAAATACAACTAAACAAGTAGGGTTTTTATTGTTTTGATTCAAACCCCTTGGGCCGTTTCAGGACAGAGAGCAACATAGATAAATCCGCGCCAGATTTGAAGGCATGCGTTTTGTCTAATCCAACAAAGAAACCTCAACGAGACCGACGCTTCGCTTTAAATCAAACAGAGAAATCTCTGGCGTCTGTGAATAATCCGATAAGTCTGAAATTTTGAAAAAATGAGATAAGTCCAATCGACTTATTAGTCCTAGTTTTTGTTGATCTTGAATTGCTCGGGATCGGTTTTTGAGCGTTGATCAAAAACGGTCAAGAGTTAAATCTTTTATTAACCGAAAAACTTTAACATAATTTACTTTTACTTTAATAACAATGAACAACTTGACATGAATAAATTTACACAAAATAAAGCTATATACAAAGAAAGGCTAAAGGAACAGCTAACCCAAAACTTGGGGTGCGAAAATGAAAATATAGCAGAAATAAATGATACGCTTACAAGAGCTATGACCAAAGTAGGAAAAGATATCGCACAAAAAGATAAAAAGAGCGAAAATTATATATCGGAAGAAATAAAGAGACTGAGGGAAAAAAGGCGGACCCTCGAGAGAGAAGGAAAAAGAACATCTATAGAATACACAGAAATAAATAAAACTATAAAGAAAGAGCCAAGAAATTAAAGTTGAGAGAGTTATAGAAAATAACAGAAATATGAAATGTCTAAGACCGACTCTAGGTAGATATGAAATAATTAAAATAAAGGATATTAACGGCATAGAAACTAACGTTAAAGAGGATATCATAAATATCACACAACTATTCTATACAGAATTATACCAAACAAAAAGGGAACCATCACGAGAGACCATGAAGAAACTCCAAACAAAAATAAAGAACATAAACTCAGAACTACAACCTGAAATAAGCAAAGCGGAATAAAGAGAGCATTAAAGAAAATGAAAAATAACAAATCACCTGGAAACGACGAAGTAACGGCAGAAATGCTCAAGTACGGTGGTAAAGCTGTAGTTAATACCCTCCATATTATCCTGAATAAAATACTAAAATAAAAAATAATCCCAAACAACTGGAAAGAATCCGTAACCATTATTCTACACAAGAAAGGCGATAGAGCAGACCTAAAACACTATCGACCTATAACACTCCTCAGTGTAATTTATAAACTTTTCACGAAAATATTAACAAATAGACTAACAACAAAATTTGACGGATATCAATTAAAGAACAAGCAGGCTTTAAAAAAGGTTTCAGTACTTCGAAAAAGCTTTCGATATCATTGATCACTGGGCAGTAAAAGCATATTTAATTAATAGCCGAATAGATCACAGATATACAGACTTAATAGCCAATATATATAGCGAAGCAACAACATCAATCAAAATCCACGAAAGAACCAAGCCAATCCGCATAAAAAGAGGTGTTAGACAGGGTGACACAATATCTCCGAAATTATTTAACCAGTTTTTAAAAGCTTAGATTGGGAAGAAATAGTCATCAAAGTAAACGGACAATTCTTGAACCACCTAAGATATGCTGATGATATCGCCTTAATAATAGACAAGAAAGAAGAACTGATAAAAATGCTTGAAGAACTGGATACAGCAGCTAAAAATATAGGCTTAAGTATGAACTACACTAAAATTAAAATCATAACAAACCCAGATCAAGATATTACGGTCAGAATAAACCAAAAGAAAATAGAACAAGTAGAGGAATATATATACCTGGGAAAAATTATTAAACTGAAAAAAGAAAACCAAACAGCTGAAATCAAGAGACGAGTAAGATTGGCCTGGGCAGCATTCGGTAAATTAAGCTACATATTAAGAAATAAAATGTATCCTCAGTACCTTAAAACGAAAGTGTAGAACCAATGTATCCTTCCTCTATTTACCTATGGATCCCAGACCTGGACACTTACAAAATCAAACATGGATAAGGTAACAAAAGCCCAAAGATCAATGGAAAGATAAATGTTACATGTAAAGCTAACAGATAGAAAAAGGAATTAATGGATAAGAAATAAAATAAAAGTAAGCGATGTCAGAGGACAGGTAGCAAAATAAAAATGGAAATTTGCCGGTCAAAATATCAGACAGAAAGACGATTGATGGAACAAATGTATTGTAAACTGGAGACTTTGGGAAAATAAAAGAAGTAGGGGAAGACCCCCAGATGAGATGGGCGGACGATTTGAAAAAACACACGGGAACTAGATGAATGAACACGACGACAGACAGAGAAGAGTGGAAGATATTGGGGGAGGCCTATGGCCAAATATGGATTGAAGAAGGCTAAATAGGTAGATAGATAGATAGTTTTACTTTATTACTATTTACTTTTACTGAAAACTTTTTTGAATCTCCCTGTATTGTATTTTTTTCATGTGAAAATAGTCTCCGATGCCAATCATAAAACACGTCAAAATTAACTGCATTTGGATTTGCATTTTTTTCATTAATTTTATTAAGGTATGCGTTCGACATTTTGAATTTTGCAACCTCGACTTCAGCATGATACGAATGTAGGCCAATCTAGCTTGTGCAAAACTTTATGCATTAAAGATGCAATCATATACAGCATACAGGGTGTCAAACATCAGTTATAATAGTATAGTAAATCATTTCTTTCTAACGTGGGAAACCAATATTGTTGATTTTAGTAGGCAGAATTTCCCGAAACCTTTAAGTATTTAAAAAATATAAAACATAAAAATCAGGTATTTATTAGCTTTGCGGACTCCGCTTTTGTACTTATTCAAGAGAAAGGAGTCGTTAACTCAACTTTTTTATTTCAATCTATAATCCCAGAAATTTTAAATTATTTGTAAAATTTTTGCTTTTCTACTTTAATTTTTTATATTATAATTAATAATTCCATAAATGATCTTAGTAAAACTTAAAACAACCTAGTTAAAATTTACTTACGCAAGAATAAAATAACTATCATAGTAATCAAGTTAAATAACAGCTTCCCCCAATATCCTCCACTCTTCCCTGTCTGTCGCCGTGTTCATCCTTCTAGGTCGCGCATGTTTCTTCAAATCGTCCGCTCATCTCATTTGGGGTCTTCCCCTACTTATTTTATTTTATCAAGGTCTCCAGTTTACAATACATTTATTCCATCGATCGTCTTTTTGTCTGATATTATGACCGGCTAATTTCCATTTTAATTTTGCTACTTCTCCTCTGACATCAGTTACTTTTGTTTTATTTCTTATCCATTCATTCCTTTTTCTATATGTTAGCATTTGTGTTTCCATTGATCTTTGGACTTTTGTTACCTTATCCATGTCTGATTTTGTAAGTGCCCAGGTCTGGGATCCATAGGTAAGTACAGTAAGGATACATTGTAGAAATAAAATTTTGGACTTCCATTGTCTTTATTTATTTTAAAACACGACGTTTCGGTTAGTAAGTATCTCTAACCGTTATCAAGTGTAAACTAAACAATCTACTCTCTAGGCTACTACTTATACTACTTGGTGTGCAGTCAGGTGTGACGGCCCGCCCCTTTTTCAATCCTAAGACGCCTGTTTTCCTTAAGGAGTGGTTTCCATATGTTTGGTATGTCCGTGCTTGGTTGACTGAAAACTTCTTTATTCTGCATTATAAACGCGGCTTCAATAAACTTTCGTTTTCGCCAATGCGACTCCTTATGTAAAACTTTAGCTTCTGACTACTGAATCCTGTGGGTAATTGGGTACTTTTTAGATGTTCATTTACTCTAACCTGAAGACGCCCTCGTTTCACCTACATATGATTTACCACACTCACACGGGATTTGGTAAATACATTCCTTATTATTTGAGGGATTGTCTGGTTTTGTTTTAGTTACAAAACTTCTTATCGTATTTCCCGAAGAAAATACTGTTTTTATATTATAGTGTTTAGCTATTCGTCTTACCTAACGGATTATTATTTTGAGAATTTGGTACATTTAGTTTGTTTTTAATGTTAAATATCGTTGAGTTTATTAATTTCTCGGAATAACCATTCTGTTGTAAGTCCTTTTTAATGTTGTTAATTTCTGTGGTTAATTCTTCATTATTACTACAAATATTTACGGCTCTTAAATACAAACTTCTTATAACTCCTTGTTTTGTTTCAAATGAATGATTAGACTTAAAATTAAGGTACTGTCCCGTGTGTGTAGGTTTCCTATATACAGTGGTTTGAATGTTTCTGTCTAATCGTTTGACAAGAACATCCAAAAAAGGTAAGGCCGAATCTTTTTCAATTTCCATGGTGCACTTGATTGTTGGTCGAATACCGTTTAAATGGTGCAGAAAATTCTGTAGTTCATCATTTTCCGGCCATATAATAAATGTGTCATCCATGTATCGTAGCCATAGTTTTGGGTTGACTCTTGCTGTGTTGATCGCATGGTCCTCGAACCACTCCATGTAGATGTTTGCTACCACTGGCGAAAGAGATGAACCCATTGGGAGTCCATCATTTTGCGCGTAAAACTTATCTTTCACTTGAAAGTAAGAGTTACTCCACCGATAGCGTTGTTCTCTCGTGAAGTGTATCATCAGTTTGTAATTTGTTTTTGATGATACTGAGTGACTCATTTATTGGCACGTTGGTGTAGAGACTTTCTACATCAAAACTTACAAATCTATCGCCGGGATCTAATTCGATACCTTTTAAAACCTCGACAAAATGTTCCGAGTTTTTGACAAAAGATTCGGACTTACCCTGTAGTGGTTGAATTATGTCCAACAAAAACCTCGACAAAATGCTGGTCGGTGAGTCTCTGGAGCTGGTAATTGGTCGCAGTGGTATATCCTTCTTATGGATCTTTCCATAAAAATGTGGTGCCTTACTGTGGTGTGGAGTCAGGCGGGATCTAACAGCGTCCGGGATATTTTCAGCATACTTCAAAGTCCTGTAGATGCGTCCATGTATCTATGGTGGTGGTTGGATCTTTGGGTAGTTGCTTGTAGTCTCCTTTCTCCAGAACTTCTTGGATCTTTTTGTCGTAAGTCTCGACATCCATGATCACCGTCGCGTTTCCTTTGTCGGCCGGTAGAATCTTGATTGATTTGTCAGCCTGCAGTAAGAGAGTAGATTGTTTAGTTTACACTTGATAACGGTTAGAGATACTTACTAACCGAAACGTCGTGTTTTAAAATAAATAAAGACAATGGAAGTCCAAAATTTTATGTCTACACAATCATTGTCTACGAGTTTCAAACAAAAAGGATACATTGGTTATACAATACAATTTTGTTCTGAGGTACTAAGGATATTTTTTAATTTTTAATATGTAGCTTAATTTACTGAATGTTGCCCAAGCCAGTCTTACTCGTCTCTTGATTTCAGCTGTTTGGTTTTCTTTTTTTAGTTTAATAATTTGTCGCAGGTATATATATGTATATTCCTCTACTTGTTCTATTTTCTCTTGGTTTATTTTCTTCGTGATATCTTCATCTGTGTTTGTTATGACTTTAGTTTTAGTACAGTTCATACTCAAGCCTATATTTTTTGCTGCAGTATCCAGTTCTTCCAGCATTTTTATCAGTTCTTCTTTCTAATCTGTTCTTAAGGCGATATCATTAGCATATTCAAGGTGGTTCAAGTATTTTCCGTTTACTTTGATGCCTATTTCTTTCCAATCTAAGTTTTTTAAAACATCTTCTAGGGCCTGGTTATATAGTTTAAGGGATATTGTGTCACCCTGGCTGACACCTCCTCTTATGAGGATTGGCTTGGTTTCTTCGTGGATTTTGATTGAAGTTATTGCTTCGCTATATGTATTGGCTATTAAATATGTGTATCTGTGATCTATTCGGTCATTGACAATAATAACAGTCCATATTTGATCAATATCAATATTTTCCAATATGCCTTTATTAAATTGATCGATTAACGTTTTTATACTCGTATTTTTTCTCTTCACACCCTGTATCTCAAGCCGACCGACCCCGACGCGGCAATCCATCTTAACTGCATTTTAAAGCTTTGAATAAAATGTCAAAATATGATTGGGCGTGTTTAACACTGTTTATATAAGTGACGTTATTTTTGCTTATTAGCTGGCCATTATCTTCTTAACTCAAACATTTTGACAAAATATCTTTAAAAAATTTATCTGTATGTATGTCGGTGTTCAAGTCTTAGCCCAAGGGTGGTTTTTTGTTTGTTTTTTTTTAAATTGTTTCTATAATCAGTGGCGTATTTAGGAAAACGGGGGCAACTTTTTCCTGATAAAATTTCAAGATCTTTAAATGAACCTTTAACATAACCTAACATTTTTGTAGTGATTCTAAGGTATTGTGGGGAAGTCTCTCGCCCCCTTCTGAATGCTGTAACTGCCATTAAGCTATTGTTTTTAGGATATTTATTAACTGAACATCATTCATTAATTTATTCCTTCGCTCTATAAAGCAACAGATAGACGTAATGCCACTACCAATAAATATATTATGAACGCGCCGAAATTTCAAGGAACACAGCTGGCTATTGAGTCCCTTAAGTAGATATAATGTTAACAATAAACCAAAGAACATAGTGATTTCATCGAAGCGCCATTAGCCCAACGTGAGAGAGAAACTTAAAACGAAGATCTAACTTTGTATCAGTCCTAGCTTGGCATGACATCATTACACATCTATCTAACGCTGTTAAACCATGGTCCCATAAAAACAAAAGTGATCCAAACAGAGCTTTGTTGACTACAAATAAATCCTGTGACTTGGCCACGTGGAAGGGATACACAGCATGAAACCATAAAGTTTTCGCCAAACATCGGCTAGAACTCGAAAGGGAGGTAGGCCCAGATCAAAGTCCCTAGAATAGACCGGTCTATGGATCTTGGTTTTCAACAAATATTAGTTGTTTATTAAAGAGATATTCAATCTAACTTTTGTTTACAAATATGATGCACACTGGTGGTCGGTGTCGTAAATATATATATATATATATATATATATATATATATATATATATATATATATATATATATATATATATATATATATATATAAGGTCCATCTATTGCCCAGAACCACATTCAAGAATCACGTGGAAGAACATTTCCGAAAGCTAAGAGCCACAAATGGAGAGAGCCAATTTTAGGAATAGGAAGGGCTGGAGATTTAGTAGCGTTGACGTGTATATCCTATTTTGTAGGTCAAAGTATTAACCAATAGTATTGATTTTTTACCCATGTCATTATGCTTCCGGGAGTCAAATGACACCATGCCATACCACTATATTAAAATTAAATGGCAAGCAAAAGTGTGTCATGGTGTCGCTTGACCTTCGGCAGGCATTTGATACCGTGGATGAGGTATAACTGCTTAAATTAAAAAACCAATACAATACAAATAAATGGTTTAGCAATTTGTACTTCTGGACGGAACACAGAGGTCGGTCTGAAAAGAACTTGAAGTGCGGTGTCCCTCAGGGGTCAATCATAGCTCCAACACTTTTTCTTATATACATTAATACAATATAAAAATTAATACTTGCAGGAATTGTACGACTTTATGCATATGATACCTTATTACTTTGGCCAATCATTTAATACTTTAAAAAAACTTAATAAAAAATGACTTAAAACTTATATCAACATGGTTGGACTCACTCACAACAAAAAGTGTACTTTTTCTGAACCTATAACTATAGACCAAACTAAAAGCCAAATTATAGCACTCAAGTTAAATTTCTCGTGCTATGGATTTATGAAACCCTGACATGGAGTTATCACATTGACAGTTTTAGGAGAAAAATAAGATGTCTAATTGGAATATTTAAAAAAATTATTGCGACCATTATTTTTTTCCTTAATACAAAGTCACTTGATCGGAGTCTGGTTCCTGACAAAAAATAAACTTATTTTACCTTTAGTAATACTTCACAAAAAAGCAATAAAAAAATGTACTCATTACCATCTACATTCCCAACTTGTCAGTTGTACATACGAAAAATACAATATAAAATATCTAGAACATCTACAAAACACAAATATGCACATTTATTCACCAAACTGTCAGTAAAAATAAACTAGTGATGTGGAAATATTGGAAATTTCCGAACGGGTCTTGGGAATATTGGAAATATTGGTAAAATTGGAAATATTTAAAAAAATATTAACTTTCATATTTTGTAACCTTATAAACATGAAACTTACTAAAGAACAATTTTTATTTCCGATACTATTGAAGATTTTGAGGAAGTAGACTGGCAAGACAATGTTATTAAGTTTGATGCTGATAATAGCCATGAAGATATGCCTCTTGCTCGACTTGCTGAATAGTGTGTCAAGAATGAGATTATTGTTGTACAAATTTAACCCTATTTCTGTTTATTTGTTTAAAGAATAACTCCTGATTTGTGTTCGTTTATAAGCTTTCTGCGTTTTCCGGTATTTTGTTATGATTAGTATAAATAAATATTCCCTTTTTTCTAATTTTTTTAATATTTCATCCAAAATTTCCATATATTTCCAATGTTTCAGGAAATATTTCCGAAAATTTATTTCTGGAAATTTTACAACACTACACTCAACAAAAACTTTTAATAGTAGAATAAATGTGCATACTCACAATACCAGTAATCGTAATAACCTGGAATACATAGGAATAATTTTCTTTGTTTTTTGTGTTTAAAACCACTCTATTATTACAATATGGCTTAATGTACTAGTTATAGCAAAAACCTGTGTAAACTGTTGTAAAGTGTTTTGGGTATAATAAAGACTTTTTAAGAACTGAATAAAGTAGAAATTGAAAATTGAAAACTATGTATGTGGTATACTGTAATTAATCTTAACATAAAAAAACCATATAACCCCATGGTCTTATAGATGCTTTCGATCCCATGAAAATTAAAAATATTTAAAATTGATTAATGAACAAGGACAAGAAAAAGTGACGAAAAAAGTTAAAAAATTAGTAGCTGACAATATCACTAGATCTGGAAATGAAAAGTTCTTGATAGACGACGAACAATTTAAGAAAAAAGAAGTATTGCTGTGGCTTAAGCGATTATGAATTTGGTGGTGGAAAGCTTCTCAAAACTCGTAAATATTAGTAGAATCCTTATTGCGTTTCTGCCTTCATTTCATTATTCAATTCTCTTTTAAATATTTCAACTCGAAGGGATCCTCACAATTAGTAATGGTACATTGAAAGGCGGCTGTTGATTGGTCAGGATTGATTGTGTCGACGACGGCGGACGTTCTTTTTTTCTCTCTGATATTTGCTTCATGGTTGATGGGTTGCTTGCCGTCTGCCGCCTCGAATATATTAAGATAATGCTCTGTTTCTTGCTCAGAATGCAATACTTCTTCTTTTTTAAAATGTTGTTTGCTTTATACAACGCAAAGCTACCGTTGTCATTATAATTATTATATATGTCCTATTTTTGTCATTAAAACGTCAATTTTAAGTCTCAAAGTGTCAGCTTTCAGTATGTACACTACCTACCGTTTGAAGTTTTTTTACGAATAATAGCTTATTTTATTTATATATTATATTATATATTTTCAAAATACGTGACAAGGATCAAATGATTTTGTGGCACGGATTATTTACATTTCGTTTTTTGGTTTAGAAATTTCAAGTGGTTTTCAACCGCTGTTTTGTTTATTTGTTTTTTTGCCAGTGTTTTTATTTAAATTTGGGATCAAATCTAATTGTGAAAAACTGTTTAAGGTATTAAAACATTACTCTTTTCATTACAATAGAGAAGGTCCCAGAATTTCATTCATTCATTCAACACAACAAAAATAATAACAACTAACAGTCTCGGCCATTTTGACAAGAAGTATTTAATTTATTTCCGTTAGTGTAGAAGTTGACGTATTTTTCTAAAAAAAAATTGTTTTATCCCGTTGCGCTGAGGGCAACATTTTCTTAAAAATCAGCACCCAGTACATACATATTATGTTCTGCTGGTATATAAACAAATTCTAATTAAAAAATGGTTGCTTATTATTCAAATGATATAAATTGGTTCTCTGTTGCAGGTATAAAAACAAAAGAACTCCAACTTTTTTCCCATTACGCTTTAATAAACGCTGAAAATTAAAACGCTGCGTGAGTTATTAAATCGAGAAAGAAGGAAAAAATTATAAATGAAGGACACCATGGGCTGGTAAAAGGTTGATGCAGTGGCCATAATGTATCATAGACGTAGAAAGATATAGACTTCTCTAAAATCACATTCTACAAACGACTAAGAGTATGTAGCGCTTACACAAAAAACGAAATTGGTAGTATTTTCAGGGTTCCCACTTATCTGGAAATCAGGGATTGGTAAAGTGTGTCAGGGAAGTCAGGAGATGTCAGGGGAAGTCAGAAGATGTCAGGGAATTGATCAGCAACGTCTGGAAAATTTCTTGATTTTAAAATTCTTTGTGTTTTGTTCAAAAGTGATCGTTTCCCATACGGAGCAGATCCTGATATAGCAGATCACATGGCTTTTTCGCATATTTCGCATAAATAACTCACGTGATAAACACTAAGCTAAACTTTACACATGTTGGTTGAGATTTGTATTTTTTTTTCTGCGATTTCTGCCTTTGAGGTTAAGGAAAATTATCAAGACAAAACATCAAAAAGTACCAAGATTCTTCATTTTGAACATTATAATTTTAATTGTAGTTGTGATGTAGTAGTTATATGTGTAAAATGTCGCCGCGTGTCGATCCCACTGCATTTTGTTGTGCAATATGCAGGAACAACGTAAATTTAGGTCTTATGGGAAGAAGTGCGATCCTAAATCATTGCAAGTCAGTTTCTAATAATAGATAGTGTAAAACTACTGCAAATTCTGATAAATCAGTTTCAAAACCTTCACAAACAACCAAAAGATTGATGTAAATGAAGAAACACAATGTTCCTGTTTTAAAAGAACCAGCAAATACAACTTCATTTACAAAGTTCTTTAGTTCTTCTTTAGCTCCCTGAATAGCGTGAATACTTTTATTCTACTTCTTAAAATCATGTTTCCAGGTTCTAAAACGAAATGTATTTTAAAAGTCAAATTAAGGACACTCATCGTGAAGGCAAACATTATAGGAAGCGAATGCTAAAAATTACAACAAGAAAATAAAAATCAATGTCAGGCTTCGCTACCTATAAAGCTTGCTTTACGATGAGTGAACCTAAGTCAAATGGGTTTACGGGTAATACCATATCACCCAAACGTCACTCCTAACTTCATCACAACCATTTCTATGTAGATTTTATCACTTTAGCAATAATTTCCTCTTAAAGCAATTTAAATTTATAAAAAAAATAAAGAATATAAAAATGATAAATTTTGACATTTGTCCTAAACTGTAGGTTTACTATGTGTAGACAGGGAATTCGGTACTTCCAAGGGGTGGATGGTAAACCATCCAAATTAATAAATAAATACCTGAAAACTATGTACCAAATGCATTATTTACTGAATAAGACCCGATAAAGAATTAAACAGCGAAGCTTGTGTCGGAATCGTATCTTTCTGTCAAGCATCTCAAATAAATGAAAAACGTTTTCGTTACTTATTCACTTTTTTTATGAGCATGAAGTTAGCGAAGCACCCATCGCAGATCGAATCGTGACTAGGTGGATAATTTGCCGTTAATTAGTCGTGAATTAGTTGTGGAAAAATTAATTTTGTTGCTCTTATTTTTGACCCTTTTTTTGGGTGCTTCGCTAACTTCATATGAAGTTAGCGAAGCACCCTCGTAAAAATGGCTTTTATCAAAATCGAATATGGTGGATAATTTGCCGCTAATTAGTCGAGAATTAGTTGTGGAAAAATTAATTTTGTCGCTCTTATTTTTGACCGTTTTTGAGGGTGCGTCGCTAACTTCATATTTTGGTACCCATCGCAAATCGAATCGCTACTAGGTGGAAAATTTGCCGTGAATTAGTTGTGGAAAAATTAATTTTGTCGCTCTTATTTTTTACCGTTTTTTAGGGTGCTTCGCTAACTTTATATGAAGTTAGCGAAGCACCCTCATAAAAATAGCTTTTATTAAAATCGAATATGGTGGATAATTTGCCGCTAATTAGTCGTGAATTAGTTGTGGAAAAATTAATTTTGTCGCTCTTATTTTTGACCCTTTTTTTGGGTGCTTCGCTAACTTTATATGAAGTTAGCGAAGCACCCTCGTAAACATAGCTTTTATCAAAATCGAATATGGTGGATAATTTGCCGCTAATTAGTCGTGAATTAGTTGTGGAAAAATTAATTTTGTCGCTCTTATTTTTGACCGTTTTTGAGGGTGCTTCGCTAACTTCATATGAAGTTAGCGAAGCACCCTCGTAAAAATAGCTTTTATCAAAATTGAATATGGTGGATAATTTGCCGCTAATTAGTCGTGAATTAGTTGTGGAAAAATTAATTTTGTCGCTCTTATTTTTAACCGTTTTTGAGGGTGCTTCGCTAACTTCATATTTTGGCACCCATCGCAAATCGAATCGCTACTAGGTGGATAATTTGCCGTGAATTAGTCGTGAATTAGTTGTGGAAAAATTAATTTTGTCGCTCTTATTTTTGACCGTTTTTGAGGGTGCTTCGCTAACTTCATATGAAGTTAGCGAAGCACCCTCGTAAAAATAGCTTTTATCAAAATCGAATATGGTGGATAATTTGCCGCTAATTAGTCGTGAATTAGTTGTGGAAAAATTAATTTTGTCGCTCTTATTTTTGACCGTTTTTGAGGGTGCTTCGCTAACTTCATATGAAGTTAGCGAAGCACCCTCGTAAAAATAGCTTTTATCAAAATCAAATATGGTGGATAATTTGCCGCTAATTAGTTGTGGAAAAATTAATTTTGACGCTCTAATTTTTGACCCTTTTTTTGGGTGCTTCGCTAACTTCATATGAAGTTAGCGAAGCACCCTCGTAAAAATAGCTTTTATCAAAATCGAATATGGTGGATAATTTGCCGCTAATTAGTCGTGAATTAGTTGTAGAAAAATTAATTTTGTCGCTCTTATTTTTGACCGTTTTTAGGGTGCTTCGCTAACTTCATATGAAGTTAGCGAAGCTTCATATGAAGTTAGCGAAGCACCCAAAAAAAGGGTCAAAAATAAGAGCGACAAAATTAATTTTTCCACAACTAATTCACGACTAATTAGCGGCAAATTATCCACCATATTCGATTTTGATAAAAGCTATTTTTACGAGGGTGCTTCGCTAACTTCATATGAAGTTAGCGAAGCACCCTAAAAAACGGTAAAAAATAAGAGCGACAAAATCAATTTTTCCACAACTAATTCACGACTAATTCACGGAAAATAATCCACCTAGTAGCGATTCGATTTGCGATGGGTGCCAAAATATGAAGTTAGCGAAGCACCCTCAAAAACGGTCAAAAATAAGAGCGACAAAATTAATTTTTCCACAACTAATTCACGACTAATTAGCGGCAAATTATCCACCATATTCGATTTTGATAAAAGCTATTTTTACGAGGGTGCTTCGCTAACTTCATATGAAGTTAGCGAAGCACCCTAAAAAACGGTCAAAAATAAGAGCGACAAAATTAATTTTTCCACAACTAATTCACGACTAATTCACGGCAAATTATCCACCTAGTAGCGATTCGATTTGCGATGGGTGCCAAAATATGAAGTTAGCGAAGCACCCTCAAAAACGGTCAAAAATAAGAGCGACAAAATTAATTTTTCCACAACTAATTCACGACTAATTAGCGGCAAATTATCCACCATATTCGATTTTGATAAAAGCCATTTTTACGAGGGTGCTTCGCTAACTTCATATGAAGTTAGCGAAGCACCCTAAAAAACGGTCAAAAATAAGAGCGACAAAATTAATTTTTCCACAACTAATTCATGACTAATTCACGACAAATTCTCCACCTAGTAGCGATTCGATTTGCGATGGGTGCCAAAATATGAAGTTAGCGAAGCACCCTCAAAAACGGTCAAAAATAAGAGCGACAAAATTAATTTTTCCACAACTAATTCACGACTAATTAGCGGCAAATTATCCACCATATTCGATTTTGATAAAAGCCATTTTTACGAGGGTGCTTCGCTAACTTTATATGAAGTTAGCGAAGCACCCAAAAAATGGGTAAAAAATAAGAGCGACAAAATTAATTTTTCCACAACTAATTCACGTCTAATTAACGGCAAATTATCCACCTAGTCAGGATTCGATCTGCGATGGGTGCTTCGCTAACTTCATGCTCATCACTTTTTTTACACTGGGATTTTCCATCCAATTGGGATCAATCGCCCCGTTTCGCAAAGTTTTAGCAAAGTTAAAGCTTTTTAAACAGTCACTTATTCACCTAGAAAAGTTTGGAGGTTTAATACCGTATTATTACTTGTGCTAGACATTTTCAAGACATAATAAACATAATTTTGTTTATTTATTTATTGTACAAGACTTTATGAAAAAGTATATACACTGTTAAGTAGTGTTAGCATTAACACAAAATATAAATAACAAGAATACAATCTAAAAACTAACTTAAGAACTCGTTAATCGAGTAAAGACATTTTTCAACTAGGTATGCTTGTAATGTTTTTTTAAACAACCTAGTAGAGGTGATTTTTTGCCAGGCTAGCTTAAAGTGGTTTCCCTAAACAGTTGCAAAATTGTTTTTAAACACTAGTTTACCTACTTTGACAAAAAAAGAAAAACTCTTTAGTATAATTTTTTTGTTTTCTTATTTATACCTAGTTTAAGTTAAAAAAAATATTTTAGGTTAAAAATGTAATGTGTACCTTACACAGTGAAATTGCTTTATTATAATAAATACTAAAACAGAAACAAAGACAAAATTTTTACCTTCCCAAGTGCAAGTGACCTTTTATAAATTGACGAGCCGCTCCTGCCTGTATAAATAACATTAGTTCCCAGCGGGTCAGCAAGATGGCGACTGCCAAGCAGCACGGCGGCCAGGCATTTCGTGTCCGTTCTTTAGTCGTTACATATGCTGGGACCCGTGGGTCGGCCCCCCTTCCAAACGGTCACGGTGGAGGCTAAGGTGTGGTTTGTTGAAAAAGCACAGATATTCACAGAAAAAAAAGTTTGCTTACTATTTTTACTTTTCTAACAGAAGGTATCATGAAATTCCACACGACGTTAATTGCAATTTTTGTTTGATTTTTTCAGGACATGGACTTGATAGAAGTCCTCTGGAAACAAGACGTGGATCTTGGATTTTCCCTAGAGGATGCTAACCCCGATCCAAAATTAGAGACAGCCAGCGACTTACCGGTTAAGAAACTAGGTTTCGAAGAATTTGTCAATGATATTGAAAACGATGATGTGTCCTGCGAACTCAAGCCTTGCACATCTTTACCAGTTCTTAAAGAGGAGGAACCTGTCAAGATTGAACCCAAAGATGAGAAAAAAGAGGTTAGTTTGAAGTTATAGAGTAAAAGCCATGAGTATTGAGCCTTCGTAGTTAACTGTTTATGCATAGTGTGTTTTATGAGCACTTTAACCAGTAGATTTACTTCTCTCTGTTCCTTTCCTACCCATTAGCTACTCTTACTATCTCTTTCCCCTCTCTCTTTCTGTCTCTCGTCTTTCTATCTTTCTCTGGGTATTGCTGAAGCTGCTTAGAGTCTCTTTTGCCCAAGTGCAGCCCTCGTTTGAATTAATCCAAGTCTTAAGTACCTATCCAGTCTTTGAGCTCTAGACAGGGTTTAGGGTCCACAAAAATTGACTCAGATGTACATTCACCCAGTTTGTCGGCATTTTAAGTGATCCCTCTATGGTCTGGATACAGTAGGATCCTAACATCCTTTGTCTCGTCCAGTTATTGAAATGCGTAGAACCATTCCTGAACTAGAATAAATATTCGCTACTTTCTCCTATCCTAGTCTCTACGACTCTAGCTTTTATAGTAGAATAGAATTAAGTCCCTTGGATGGTAATATTACTGTATGTCTGCATTTGTTGCATTCTTCCTAGTATGCCTAGGATTTGTACAGCAGACGGCTGGTGGGAATGTTACTCGTTCTTTATTTTAATCATCTCCACCTAATAAATTGAAAATACATTTTCTTGTATGCTTTAAGGTGGTACCGAGATTACAGGATCATACTTCATAAGCCAAAATGTAACGAAATCATTATGTAGGAGGGGTTATTATAAGAGTGTTAAAAAATTAGGATTTTTATAATTAATAGCTAAGTTCTTTCAATGTTTTTTATAATGTTTTATTAAGCTCGTATCTACTGTCACTGTCTATCCGTAAGAAGAAAACATTACAGAGAGAGAGGGAGAAACAAAGAGGGAAGAAATAGAAAACTGTAACAAAACTTGAGTCGAACTTACGTCTTGTGTCTCATTGCTGCAGTTCATCGAGGGAAATCCTTTCGAAATAAAACCAAATGAGACAAAAAGATGTTTTGTATAGTTAAAAAGTTTTAGAAGATAATATATCTTACAATTTTCTTAAAATAGGAAGATGATCTCTGGGCTGGAGTCAACTACACCATCGACACAGAAACTGGTAAGCACATTTTTATATTACTTTCGAAATGTGGATAGAAAATATCCAACTGATGTCATAACCACCTTTAGATCAAATACTTTATCGCCTTTAATGTCTCCATTTTGGTAACTTTTGAGGAGTTTCCAGTATTAGGGGGGAAATAGAAATAAACGGGCTTAACCTCACTATGCTTAAATTTCAAGAAAAGATTTATGGCAATTTGATATAACAAAGGGTCTCCAAGTTGTGGAGGCTTTTTTAAAAGGTATCTATAGATATTTTATTTTTAATACTGTCGTAGAGTGCCGATATTAACATAAGTACGGTTGTTTTCTAGTCACATCTTGTGTATTTTCAGTTTACAAATAATTTTACATGATCAGATAGAGAACGTAATAAATCTGCAATTTTGGCTTGGGAATGGTTTTGTTTTATATTATTTGAAGTTTGTTTCCAAAGCTATGTATGAGTCTGTTTATAATGCTCTGACCTCTTTACGTCTTTAGAACTAAATATATATATATATATATATATATATATATATATATATATATATATTTTTTGAGAGATTTATATTTCTTTATTTTTTTTTCTTCAAGATTTTATTCTTTATTATGTCGTTGCTTCTTTGTTTGGTGTTGTTTCGGAAAACTGAAGGTTGTCAAAAAATCTAGAAAATACGTTTGACGTAAACAGGTGACACTTGGGTCAACATTTTTGAAACAACTTCCGAAAAAGCTATGGTAAGTTAAAACTTGTGAAATTTGTTGAAAATAGTAAAGGAATAGGTTTGACAGTCGATACATTTTGACGCGTTTGATATAGGCAAGAGGCCGTTAAGCCAAGATGTTGGTTTTTAAAGACCTTTTAAACAAGATATCACTCAATAGAGTTTTTGTTTAAAACAACGGCCTTGTTAATTTTGAAAAAACTGAATAAATTAGGTTTGGCAGTCCATACCTTTTGACAGATTTGACACAAAAATTGACAGTTATCTCAAAATGTTAGTTTTTTCAAAGACCTTTAAAATGAGGTATCAGTCTATAGGGGTTTCAATTAAAATTTGGATGTTGTTGACCGCCCCTATGCCGTCTTCTAATGTAGGGGCGACACGCTTGCCCTTTCATAAAATAGATCTCTTTATGCTATCAATTACTGCCAAATATGGTTCAGTTATCTTAAATGGTTCAGAAGATATTTGAGTGGACTCAGACTTTTGGGACACCCTGTATATATTTTACTTTAAGGCGTGTTTAAAAATGTTGCAGAAGACTCCAGAACTATTATGTTAATCCAAATATCCCCCTTCTCAATGTCACTTGAGTTGAATTTTCCCCTTTTCCGGTTAAACGCTATTTTTCATTAGCGGAAAACGTTTCTTGGCGTCACGTCGACGGCACTTAATACAGAATTAAAGAATAACAGAAAGAATTGCCCTTGATAATGATTCGTACAGCCTTTCCACTGCGACCACTAGTATGCTCACTTTTGAGTTGTTTTTCACCATTGTATGCCTAATCCTTCAAAAAGATTGGCTATCAGTTTGGGTGAGACACTCTTCAGATCTTCTGAATCAATCTGAGGTTTACCGAAAGTGTTTTGACGTAAACGTGCAATATCCGAACATTCGCACAACTGTTTCGTCATCCTCCATATAGATTCAACATTCGGTCTCACTCTTAGTCGAGAGTGACCCGTAAAAAGTCCAGTCACTATACTATATGATTTATTTGTTAATTTACTCGTTGCTTGATCTGCGGCCTCATTTTCCTCGTGCTTAGAATGCCCTGGTAGCCATACTAATGACACATTGTTAGCGCTACTATAATTCTCGATGAGACCGTATAGGAATCAAGCGCTCTTAAGGCTACTTGACTGTCGGAGAAGAGTTTTATTGTCCTGTTGGTCCATTCGTGGTCAGTAATCCACCGGGCACACAGTTCAATGGCTACAACTTCGGTCTGAAATATAGTAGGTGGCCTATAACTTTTTTTTTAATGAAAATTTCATTTTGGTGTAAGATGCTTTTTTACAGGTATTTTTATGGAGAATTAAACTGGCAAACTAAATTTTATCTGTCACTGTTAGTTTTTGAGATATTATAAAAAGTTTAAATATTCGTATGGAATGACTCAGTTTTTGTTTCGAAATCTACGTCAAATTTTCTGTTTAACGATATGTCATAAATATCTTGAAAACTACGTAACGAACTGTCATTTATGACATATCGTTAAACAGAAAATTTGACGAAAATTTCAAAACAAAACCAAAAAAATGAGTCATTCCATAAGAAAATTTAAACTTTTTGTAATATCTCAAAAACTAAAAGCGACAGATAAAAATTAGTTTCACAGTTGGATTGTCCATAAAAAAACCTGTGAAAAAGCATGTTACACCAAAATGAAATTTTTATAAATAAAAAAGTTATGTGCCAACTCCATAAATGCAGACTTTTCAAAATCCCCTTGTAGCTAAAAAAACTGCGTGGTTTATCAAGAAGCGGTTTTGATATTTGAAGACGTCTCGAAAATCGAGCCCAGGACATGTCCACTCGTTTTTGTGTATCTCGGCTAGAGATACCTAAAACCAGCAAAAAACATCGAATTTGGCCCACCCTGTACAAAAAAATAGTCAAATAAACTTTACTTTACTACAGTACCTCGCAACTCCCAAAAAAATAGCCTCATTCGGCAGAAGCTATCAAATTTTGGAGACAAAATGAATTGTACAAAATATCTTGGATGTATAGGTGCTGAGCGCTTAGTAGCCGATACGCCGTGAAATTTACAATCTAGCTACTTCTGGCTAAATCCCCAAATAATTCTGCGCACTCAGACCCCACTGGCATGGCGCAATGGCTTGAATAATTTTTCTTTATAAATGGAAATGGGGATTCGAAGAAAAAAATACTGCCCCCGTGTTTTTTGAAAGATTATGTATACTAAAACACGAAAGGGATCACATGACGTTTATTTTCATCAACATTTTGAAGGCTTCTGCCGACTCACGGGTCACTACAACTCTGAAAAGACATCAGTTAATATTTATATTTTTTATATCAGCATTGAAAACAGTTTTTTGTAAATATCTCAGAAACGGAAGCTCCTACGAAGTTTTTAGTATTAACATAAATTATTTAGAAAAACGTGTGTCATATTTCGAAAACCACATATTGATGCGATGGATGCTCATTTAAATTTTCAAACTGTCAAAAAACTGTCGTTAATATTAAGGGATTTTGACCAAAATCTAATAAACTCTTTACATTATTGTACACAATTTTACCTGAAATGTTAATAAACATCGGTGCAGCGGCTTACGAGCTATCGTGGTTCGGACAGACACAGACAAATGTCAAGACGATATTGCTAGGTCAAAATACACATAAATAACACATTTTTGCCATTACCTCAAAAAAAATTTTTTTGTCGAAAACAATATTTACCTTCCCTAGGCATTGTGCTAGGAAGGTAAAAAAAGCTGAACAATTCGAAATGAGCGACTTACAAAACAGTGAATTCAAATCATCAATAAGAATCGGCCCTACAAGAATTACAGAAGCCAATTTTTGAACTGGAAACATTTTAAAAGATGCAAACAAAATCATTAAATTTATTTAAAAAATATAAATACATTTTTTTTACATCTTAAAAAAACAAATGCATTTATATAAATTCTCTCAAGATTTTTTTGGTTATTACTAAATCTGTTTGAAAAAAAAATCATATTTAAAATAAAATTTTAAAAATACTATTTTTATATAATTTGTTAAAAAATTTTCGCCACACTTAGTAAAAAAGTTAGTTTCTCAAGGTCTGAAATATGAAAATATATTTTGTGGTGTAAAAGTTATCAACCCTTTGAAAAGTGTCCTTAGGGCCGACCAACTGTAATAAGCTTGCAGATCCTATTTGGATCGACCACTATATTGTCTGGAAATTTCATCAAAATCGGTTTGCTAGTTTCAAAATTTTGTGGTACAGACCGGCAGACATCATGGTATATTGTGACAAAACTCCTCAGACTTATGTAATCTCGATAAGAAATTGTCGGTTTTAATAAAATAATGAAAGATCAGAAATCGTCAGAAAGTATAAATTATATGTACAGGGTCATATTTGTGTGGTATTTTACTGTTATTACTTTAACTGATTGAAAAAAACTCTTTACAAAATTTCAAGATAATACGCACATAAATTTGCATAATTTGCAAATATAAACAATGACCTTGTATCTACACTTTGAACCCCTACCTTATAGCCAAATACCTGGAATGTTGTACAACCAAAAATCCATAGAATGGCTTTTATAGAAGTCAATCGGATAGATATAGTGCCTAAAAACTACTTTTTACCATTGTGACTACTTTTGAAGGAGAAACATTAGTAACAACATGGAAACTATTGAAAACGAAAGAAAATATATAACAGTCAACAGGAAAAATAAATTAAACACGATCCCAGGTATTAATTTGATACATTTTTAGAGATTTTTCCCTTTGTAAAAGATATCTGCACTGGTCTATTTCACAATATGTATGCGATCTTTTGCTCAAGCTATGGAATACAAAAGTACCAAAAAATGTGCTGATGTCATGAAAGTCGCCAAAAAAGCATTACTCATAATCGCTGCAGCTACTGTTGTTATTGAATAATTTCGGGTTGAGGGATATAGAAAGCGATAATAGAAAAGACGGGATAAAGATATTACAGCAAAAAGTGTATATATATTCATTTATTATATGCAAGGGATGTAATATTGCTTTCAGGAGATTTCCTTTTGAAAGGGGAAAGGGTGAGTTTTAAAATCAATACTTTCAAAGCAAAAGTTTATCTGTTTCTTTGAATTATTCGAGCCTGAATTTAAAAATAAATTTTGAAAATTCTTTTATTGGGCAATTGTACAATAGGACAAGTTTCTTAAATCATCTGGTATCCATCTATTTGTTACACCGGTACATATGGTGTATTAAAGCCACAAGCTATATCCGTTTTGTTATTAAAGAGTTTTAATATAAATAGGTGAGTTCGTAAATTCACCGATGAGCTCATCGATGACATCCATGACAATATTCAAGTTCTTAAATTAAACGATTGATGGCATTGATGCTCACCGACTCTGGGTGTCGGTGAGCAATCTTTGATTAATGACAAAAGTGTCAAAATCAGCTGTTTTTTGTTTAGCTGGGTCATTTTTTTTCTTAAAATTCTTCACGGTTTTAGTAAGTAAAGTTGCGATGGCCATCTTGAAAGATATAGATAGTGATTCAAATCAAAACTTAGATAATGAAGATCTAAGGAGTTAATTTTGGTATCCCCAGAGCGTGGCATGCCAGGATTGAAAACTGAAATGTTGTTGCCATGTACAAATGCGGGGATTCTGTTAGAAACGAAATAAAAATTAAAAAAGGCGAAGTTAAGAAATCTGATTACATCGCGTTCTATTTTCTTCTTGGTGTTCATCGGAGTCACCGAACGAAAATGTCAGATGAGCGTCATTTGTCAAACAATCGATGTAATCGGTGAACAAAATTAGATTACTTTGCAAACTCGCCCAATACGTATACGTACGTTGGAAATTTTATTGAACTTATTTGAAGGCATCAAAACTTTTTAGGAACCAGTTTAATTGAATTGATTACCTACTACTACTATGTTTAGAACGTTTTTCTAGGTTATCCGACGCCTATTCTCCCCCTCCGTCGATCCTGCCAATCATCTTCTGTCAGGTTTTTTTGACTCATTGATCTTTGGATTGACTGTTGCAAGTCTAGTTTACGACCTGTCTTGGTAATCTTTCGTCGTTTATCCATTGTACATGGGTGTACCATATCAGTTGTCGTTTAGTGATGTCATCCGTTATGCTCCAATGACCTTTTTTGCTTTTTTCCACCTCTTTACAGTCTGTTCCTGTATTATCAAATGTGACACCCAATCATTGCATGGAGATATTGTTTGTTCATTGTCTAGTTCTAACTCACTTGATTCGTTTCCAATACATAAGTACGGTATCTTGTCCACGTTCACTGTTAACTCCTACTTTTGGTATTCTTCCGTTAACTTTCTCATCATATACTTCATGTCTTTTTTGTTATTAGTACAATTTCTTGGTCGTCAGCAAACTGTACTTTGTAGATGGTAAATCGGCCGTTAAGTTGGCCGTGTACTTTACGTTTTCAGTTTTTTAGAGCTACTGCGATATATATTTTAAAAAGAGTTGAAGAGATACAACATCCCTGTCTAAGCTTTCCTTTCCAGGAATTATTTTAAAAGATGATTTTTAATTTTAGATTTTGACCCTTTGTATAGTTTTTTTCTCGCTTTTATGTATGTATGATTTATATTGGTTTGCTCTAACACTGTCCATAATGTCTCTAGTGGAACGGTATCATATGCTTTTTGTAGGTCCACAAAGCTGGCACTCCTTTTCTCAATTACTTATTTAAGACAAAAAACATCTCTCTAGATCTATTTGCACCAAACCCTCTTTGCTTTTCTTCTTCTTGGTCGTAAAAATCATTCTCTATAAATCCTCTGTAATTGTTGCAATCCAGCTTGTTTCCTTTTTAGGTCAGCTAGCTTTTCCGGATTTAAACTTTTTAATACTATTATCATTTCTTTTAAATCGATTACCTAACCGATGAAACTACAAACTTTTTTATTACGTATGAAGATATTTATTGAGAAACATTTCAAGGAAATCTAAAAATTGTTGTACAGACTTATTAAAAAACAACCAATGTAAAACAACAAGGGTGGCAGAGGATAAATTAAGAGCCAGAGAGCATTATTTAGCGTGCTCTGCTAGCTATGTTGTAGCTTTTATGTTGTAAGAATAGATTTCGAACACTCTTAAGCAAAAATCGTAATTCGAACAACACAAAATCATGCAAAGATAAACAGTATAAAATTTGAGCTGACAGTTACAGCATTACGCTATTTGCTTAATTATGCTAAAAGTTTATGCAAATAAAGCTTTACTCTACTCTACTCTACTCTACCAGAAATCATAAGAAATGATATGAAAAAGTTATTAGTGCAGCTAAACGCCTAAAAAAATATCTATTGAAATTCTATAAAATAAAGGCGAAAATTTATGGCGATATATATGTATACAATGGAAATCTGGACATATGGAGAACAGTGGGTATTATAAAACTAATTTCTAAAAAGCTTATAAAATGGTTTCAGCAGTCTTGTGCAATATAATAAGTACTCCTAACTTAGTATATCCACCTTAGATCAATATTTGTCATAGGCTAAATTCGATAAAAAAGGTTTAGTGTATCGTAATACTTTCAACTCTTTGTCCATTTCTTTGTACTATCGTACATCTTAAGAGTTCTTGAAAGTATATACTCGCATGGTAGTAGCTCCCTCTCTCTCTCTCTCTCTCTCTCTCTCTCTCTGATTCACGCTAAATAACTGTCGCAATTTAAAATCTATTCTAGCGCACAGCTCTGTACTAGTGTGCTGTCTGATAGCCAATCAAAGCTGTCTAACAGTTATTACCTAAATGTGTCAATTTGCAAGAAATACTCTTAAGAATATTTCTTTTAAAAGGACATACACCCTGAGTCAGTTAAAAAGAAATTCTAAAGGAAAATTTTGCGTAAATCTACAGACCTCCGTTTCATTTTAGTTAAAATGAAAAGGAAAAACCACGATCAATACTGTTAGCTCTCCAAATACAATAATTAATAATTATTATTATCTCCCTCCAGACAGACGGAACTTAAGAGGGGTGAAGTATTATTGCCCATGCCTCGTTCCATTCAAAATGCAACCCTCCCTAAGAGGGTGAAATAAGACTACAAGGGTACAGGGAATGATAGCAGGGATGAGCACAACAATCAGAACTTTATATATAGGGACCAATTCAAATTGCTTAATTTTAAATGGTGGAAAGGGGTCCGTAATATAATAATAATATAAAGACTTTTTTTGTTGAGGCAAATAAATATTAATAAATAAAAGGTCCACACTTTTTATAACAATTTTAGAATTTTATTCAAATTGTCATACTATATTGTAGCCTTGATATTTTGTTATCTATATATAAGTAGTTTTTTCGAAAAACTGTGGAAATATATTTATAAATTAGGTAAATTGGGGTTCCGTAGGAACTTCTGTTTTCTGTGAAAGCTGTGAAGCTACTGCTAGGGCTAAAGCACACTACCTTTAGGGATGCTTGCTTTCAAATCTTTAAAATTAGCTTATTGACCTTCCTGTTTTTTGTGCTGATAAAGCGTATTTCAGGTAAAAGATTTCAGAACCTTTTGAGTTGTTTCTTAAAAAATAGAAAAAAACACTTCAACTCAAAAAAGTCAAGTCTGAAAGGGTTAATATTAATACCGATCTCTTTTCTAAAGATATGATTTAATCTAATTTTTATATGACGAATATTATAAAAAGAAACTGTAGAGAAGAGATTTAAACTTTTTTTCGACTTTTGGCCTCCCTTATTTCTTGTTTAAATTTAATAAATTATTTCTATAATATATAACACATACAAATTACACACACTTTTTATTGCAATGTGCTCTTTATTTTTTCTGAATTTGTTATAACGTGTAAAAAGTCGTAAAATCATTACTCTAATTATTATCCTGTATGAGCAATCAGTTTTTCCATTATTGATTGATATAAAATTTTTGTAAACTGTATTTATTATAAATTACATTTTACAATAATAATGCACTGTAAACATTGCCAATTATAATGTTGAAGTTAATTTAAACGAAAAAAATTATAATCCGGTTTCTCGTGCACATTCATCTCGACGAGATATTATTTCACTTGTCAAAAGCAAAACAATGGCAACGCATCAATGCATACGGCCTCTTCCTCATTAAAACTTATTATAAAATGAAGAGAAAAAGAAGTTTTTAAATTGAGTATTTTAAAGGCAGGTGTCGGTGAAGGGTAAAAGAACCAATGGTCCTTCACCATAATTTTTTATCCGTCGACGAACGAAGCGGTATAGCCGATGCAATGACTTGACACAAAAATTAAATGGACTTACAAAAGCTTCACGTGAATACCCACCCCGAGTCAAGTGAATTGGATTTAGTGTCGACAAGATTTTCAAATTTTTAAAGTTATATTTTTAATGGTTTGGTCTTATTATATTTTTAACATTTCGTTTTATTTCGTGCATAAACAATCTATTTTACCTGAAAAAAATCTTGTTTGGTGCGAAAATGCAAAGCCAACCAAAAACAGGCGAGTTCTTAATCTCATCCATGACATAATCGATTCAATTAAACGAGTTATGATGTCCTCACACGAATATCTATCCATCGCGCAAGGACAAAAATGAATCGTCCAAAATCTTAAAGAAATTAAGAAATAAACAGTCAAAATTAGAAAACGGAATTACTAATAAACATTATTTATCATAACAAGATATGAGCAAAATCGTCCGCGGCCAAAACAGGATTGAGAATAATCGGAGAAAAACAGAAACGTCTTTTCTCAAACCCGGCCTAAATCATAATAGTCAGTGGCGTTAGCCTAAAAATATTTCAGTGCCGGACACCAGCACAAAATTTGGCACACGCTTTCTAGAGATAATAGGGCTTCAAAACTTGCCGGGAGACAATCTCTCGCATCTCCGGATCATCCTTTGATGACGTCATCAAAATGGCGGACCAAATTTTTAGCATGAAATTGGATTATCACTTGTAATTTTGTTAATATTTAACCGATTTTAAGTTTTAATAGCTCATTTTAAAGCTTGAATGATTTGCTAAAAAAACCTATATTCAATTTCTTTGTAGGAGGGGTAGTTTTCACGGATCCCTTAAAATTGGAATAAATAAATTAAAAATGACGGTTTTATTCTAAACAAATTGAAACGTTAAACAAACAACAAAACAAAAAAATTGTTTATTACGTATACTACTCTTAATTTTTACTGTTTTTTGTCCCCCTTCCCCATCGACAAATCCCCCCCCCCTTGCATTCCAATTTATGCAAATATTTCTTGTTTAACATACACTCACAGCTGGAAGTGGACAGTGGAAACATAGATTTTTGGTGACCATAAAAGAACAATAAATTTCCCGTAACCAAAAATAAAGTTCTAATACCGTCTGTAAAAGCTTGTACATATTAATATATATTATTATGAGGTTGATGTTTCGGTCAAGTCAGGTAAAGTCAGGTCTGGTCAATGTCTTCCGAAAATTTTGTATAGATCTTGAGTTTCAGGCAATTTCGAACATTTTTTGTTCCGTAGTTTGTAGGCAAGTTAGTTAAGTCCGATGGGCAGATTAGGTCAGCTTAGGCCCCGTATTTTTGAGATCCCGTGAGGTGAGGTGAGCGTGAAAGTGACTTTTGTCTTTGTCGTAATATTCAATAATAAACAAAGACAAAAGTCACTTTCACGCTCACCTCACGGGATCCTAATAATACGGGCCTAGGTCAGGTCTGGTATTTTTTAATGTTTTTGACAAAATACTGTTAAATCATTTGTTGCCAATTTTTGGGAGAAGTCAAACAAATTTTGGGGGCTTGAGGGGATAAAAAGGGTCAGGGCGGACTGAGAAAATTTATTAGAGGGAAGGAGTGGGGACAGTGGTAAAAGGGTAGGAATTTTTTCTAGTTTTCTAAAATTATTAACAAACATTTAATAAATCCCAAAAAAATGTTTTTTATTTTGCATGCAATACAAGAAAATTATTAGAGTTAAGTCGAACGTGGGGACAGGGGTGTGTTAGTGGAGGGAGGGACAAACAATAATTTAAAAAAAAAAAGAAACTGTTTTATACTTAATATAATTGTGAGTAATAAAGTTTTAATGAGGTTTTGTTTTTTGTACACAATTTGTTGACAATAAAGATGTCAGTTTTTACTAATTACCACAATTTTAAGGGATGCGTTAAGACTACCCCCCCCCCCTACAAAAAAATTAATTTAAGGTTTTTTTAGCAAATTATTCAAGCTTTAAAATGAGCTATTAAAACTTAAAATCGGTTAAAAAATAACAAAATTACTGGTATAATCTAATTTCCTGCTAAAAATTTTGTCCGCCATTTTGATGACGTCATCAAAGGATCATCCGGACATGCTAAAGATTGTCTCCCGGCAATTTTTGAAGCACTATTATGTGTAGAAGCTGTGTGCCAAATTTGGTGCTGGTGTCCAGCACTGAAATATTTTAGTGCTTTTTAAGGTCAACGCCATCGACTATAAAGGACAAAATCATAGAAAGGGGCTTGGCTGGTGTGTTGTTCAACTAAAGTAAAGCGGTTCTGATACTGCTATGCAATTGAAGCTTCCTCGCTTATTATATAATTTAAATTGGAGGATTTTTTCTTGTTTTGGAACGATTACCAAATAAGTTGATACTATTTTTATTGTATACAGAGTGTGACAATGAAAACAAAAGAGAGAAGTTTCCAGATATAAGTGAGATTTTGAAAAAATACTGATACATACATAAATTTTTGCAAAATGTGTTTGATGGGCTTTATTTAAATAGGGCAAATGTATAATTTTGAAGAAATCTTTACAAACCTCTATGTATTAAAAAAATTCATCGATTAGTTTTTGAGATATTTTCACTCAAAGATGTTTTTTTGTATGTTTCTAACTTTTTTTAATGCCGATACCCGTTAAATATATTCTATTTCAGAACAATTTACAGAAACTTTTGGTTTTGAGTGTCCTCCTTCGGAAGATTGAGTTTAAACCACAAGTCTCAAATAGGTTTCATAGGTCTATCAGATGTCATTATACACATTTAATTATTTTAAAAATATATCAAATATTTTTTGAGATAGTTGTCTTGTACATAAAATTAAATGCAAATATGTACCTCAAAAACTACAAAAGTTAAGCAAAAAAAATGTATTTCCTGTTTTAGGAGTAATGAAAAAATTAATTTTGATGGATTCACTGGTGGGACCTACGCAATTTAAAACTGTAAAATATATTGACACCACACTTCAAAACAAAATGGGGACTATATTAAAAAAAAGTGTGTTTCTTCGATTTTTCCTTTAATTTTTCCACGATATTTATGTTTAAGGCCTCCTAGTAAACCTATTAACCAGCTCATTAAACCTACTAAAAATTAAGTTCCCCAGCCGACACAAAAATGGCGCTTAATATATCAAAAAAGAGACTTTCATAACCTATAGCTATAGCTAATGGCTTTACCTACCTTAGGCCTTAAAAATAAATATCGCACAAAGATTAACGGAAATATCGAAAAAAAGCTAATTTTTTCAAATATAGGCGCCATTTTCTTACAGGTGTCAAATTTGTTTACAGTTTTAATTTGAGTAGGTCCAGCTTCAAGTAAATACGTCAAAATTAATTTCATGTTTCCTAAAATAGGGAATTAATTTATTTTATTCATCGTTGTTTGATGATCTCCTCAAACAACGTTAACATTTACAGTCGCCATCTTGTATTCTGAAGCCGGAAAATTGGGGATCCTCGAATGAAAAATTAGCCTTGGGCGTAAGGTACTACCATGCCAAATATAAAAAATACTCTGCCAATATATGGGCCCCTAAGCTCACACTAGGTACTATAGTTGTAGTGTACGTGTGAGCTAATATAACTAAAATCTGAAATATATCTTATTCAACTCCAGACTAAATTACCTTTTGTTTGATACCACACAAGCCATGTTTTGACTTAAACTCAAATTTTTGAAATCTACCCCCACCCTTAAAAAAAACAAAAACTAAAATGTATTTTGTTAAACTCCGGACTCAATTACCTTTCGTTTGATATCACACACGCCATATTTTCACTTAAACTCTAATTTTTAAAATATACCCCCACCCTTTTTTTTAAATAAATTAAAATGTATTTTGTTTAACTGCAGACTCAATTACCTTTCGTTTAATATCACACACGCCATATTTTCACATAAACTCTAATTTTTGAAATCTACCCCCACCCTTTTATTTGGTTTGTGGTCGGTGGATTTTGTTCATTTTTAAATGGGACCATCTCGACCCAAGACCCAGCCTAGGTACCAAATTTCATTAAAATCGGCCAAGCGGTTTTTGAGTTATGCGCGTTGGTCGTTACAGACAGACATACAGACACACAGACAGACATACAGACACACAGACAGACAGACAGACAGACAGACAGACATACAGACAGACAGACAGACGGCGCAACAAAAAAGTTTCAAAATCATCTGAAACGCAAAGATATATAAAAATTTTTGAAATCGGAGCCACTTTTTTTTTCTCGAAAAAATTAGGATCACAATAGCTCACACTACTATAGTATAGTATATGTGTGAGCTAATATATGTACCCTTTTTGCAGCTGTATTTTACA
This sequence comes from Aspidapion aeneum, assembly GCA_963576565.1. Classification (NCBI taxonomy): domain Eukaryota; kingdom Metazoa; phylum Arthropoda; class Insecta; order Coleoptera; family Brentidae; genus Aspidapion; species Aspidapion aeneum. The sequence continues at coordinate 46,470,331 of OY755048.1, forward strand.
AATTTACTCTACTAAAAAGGTTCGTTTAATAATATTCGTTTTTGTTGTTACACACACTGCAGTATAATCGTGTAAATTAAAATATTATAAAAATTACAAAGTATAGCCAATTTAAAATTACTTGCGCTTCCGAATCAGATACACCAATTAGTAACATTTTAGTTTTGTTTATTGTTGCGATAACACTACAAAAGTCTATCGTAAATGTTGTTAATCCGAGTCATGGTGATTTTTCAAAAAGTACCTGTTGAAGAATCAACTATACTCGAACTACTACTAACTGAGTGGTCGGTTTAAAGTGGGATAATACTAATTGTTTGTATATCTACTTCTGTTTGTATGTAAATATTAGTTTTTTGATCTATTTACTTATTTGTAAAGGCTGGTGGACCAGCGCCATTTAATTTACCATAATGTAAATATTTCCCAATGAAATGTTAATACAATCACATTTGAGGTTTGAAAAGGTCCAAAAGTTCGGAAACTTGTCACGATTTGCGACCTCAAAAGATATCCGCTCGCGTCGCCTTCCTAAAAAAATGGGGCCCAAATTAAGGTTTTCTAAAATAACTTTTTTTTTGTAGGTTCTAGAAAAAAAAGCCTTAAACAAAAATTAGAGCCAACAAAATTTACTACAAAAATGCGTATATGTGTTTTTTGTCAGACTTATAGTTATCGAGTTTAACCATTTTTTTCTTATATGACCTTTTACCTAAAAACTACCCCTTTATAAGAACGATTTTAATCACAAAATAAAGACTGAAAGCTACATTGATTAGTTTTTGAGAGAATTGCAAAAAACTGATTTTTAGGACATTTGTTGCCTTATATCTGGCGAAACTCAAGAAGAATTTTAGGGAGAGTATATGGGGATGTGAAATAAATATACAAAAATTAAGCCAGCACCTATTTTTTAGAGGTTTCAAGTTTTTTTTCATCTAAAATGACTGAGCTATTCTGGAGGCACGGCAGTGGCTCGCCAAGTTTGCGCAATCTGCTGGACCATCTTTTCTTGAAACATTTCAGCCCATATTTGATCTATCTAAAACTCTACTTCGGAATGAGCTATGAAACTCAAACTTTGCACAGTCGTAGATCTTCACAAAGGTAACAACCCCTCCAAGTTTCATGGACCATAGTAATAGCAAAGTTAAAAAAAAAACATTTCCAAACTAGTATGAACCCTTCATTTTAAAAATTGTATTGGAGAACTTGGCTTTACTTTCATCTCAATTCTTTTTACGAAATACCCGTACTTTTACTGTACTTTTTTTACATGAAATGTTTTTGGTAAACTTATCACGTCCTTGCAATGCAACTATAGGTAAATTTAGTGGGAATAAGGACACTGTTGTTCTGGTAAATATACGTTTCAATCCATCGGTAACGTTTCGACAATGGTTTTTGTCTTCATCAGACCTTCAGACTAGATCGTACATTGGAACAACAAAAAACAAGAATTCAAGCACATCAGGAAAACAAACGGCACAAAATTAAAAACGAAACCCAACCTTAATCTGCTAATTATTTATATTTTCTTACTTAAGAAAATATAAATAAATACTTAAGAAAATATAAATAATTAGCAGATTAAGGTTGGGTTTCGTTTTTAATTTTTTAATTTCCTTATTCCCACTAAATTTACCTATAGTTGAAATGTTTTTGTTATGATGTAGAAAAGAAAGTTTCGGGGGGGCCCGACACAGTTTCAGGGGGGGGGGCCGAAACCCCGTATTTTATGCTATTTTATGTTTGTATTCATAAAATATGTGGAAAATATGTAAAAAAATCTTAGATTCGGGGGGGCCTGGGCTCCCCGGCCCCCCTTTATATACGCCACGGGTAAAGATTATGCCAACCCTTATCTCTACAATAAAACTTCTGAAAATAAACCTATAGCATAAGTTATAAAACTTGTTTATCTTTATGCCAACAGTTTTATAGTGAAGGCAATAGGTTCGTTCCCTTATCTGCGGGCACGGCAGTGCTTCGTCAAGTTCGCGCACACTGCTGTACCACCTTTTCTTGAAACATTCGGAATAAGCTACGAAACTCAAACTGGGCACAGTCGTAGACATCGATAGAGCTAAGAATTCCTCCTAGTTTCACCGACTTTCATAAAACATAAAGTAGTTACGGAATATTGAAAAACATCGAATTTGCTACAATGTATAAATACTTTGTAATAAAAATATACTACTACTACTACATTGACTCACTCATGTTTAGATTATCAAAATTCAACTATAATTCTAGAAATGCTAGAAGGCTGAAAGGCAGACATAGAAATTATGACAAAACCCTTGGAAATAATAAAAAAATAATTGCTCTCCTCCCCTAAACATCTAAAGTTATATAAACAGTGCCGTGACAAATTTTTGGGGGGCCCCCCGCGAACTTTTTTTTGAGGCACATAGGTAGGTATTACTTTTTCTTAGAGTATATTGGGGGCTCGGGGGCCCCCAATATACCACCCCCCCCCCGCGTGGCGGGGTCTGCATGGCCGTTTGACACGCGCCTGTATATAAAATTAAAATTGCCCACTTCAAGAAACGCTAGAGAGCTGAGATTTGGCAGACTCATAGATATTATAACAATACTATAAAAAAAATCAAAAAAACTCAAACTTTTAATTCAGTTCCCTCCCCTTTACATGTAAAGTTATGTAAAACTTATATTGCTCACTTCCAAAAATGCTAAAGAGCTGGAATTGGACAGACGGACAAAAATTATGGATGGGTTCTTATAAGAATGAATCCCTCCGCCCCCCCTCACCTAGCCTTTTTCCATAATAATAATGTAATTATGTACCTACAATACATAGATATATAGGTATAACAAATAAATAAACAATAGTATCAAAATATAACGAGTGCAAAACAATTACCCCCACCACCTCTCACAACTAGAAAGAGCCCTTAGTGTATCCAAAAAGCAAAAATAATAAAAAAATAAGCCACTTTCTTCCAGTTTTCATTATAAGATTTAATTTGTAGAAAATGGATATAAGCAGAAAACTAATTAAATATGAAAAATTTTATTTAATTTGTCAATATAAAAATGGAGGCTGTTAATCATACAAAAAAACTTTTTGTCCTGTAACAAATTAGATATTAAAAAAATTCGCAGACCCACTAGGGATAGACTTGCAGTAGCACACAAAAACTAAGAAAGAAAAATATAAATTTATTAATTTTAAAAGAAAAATTAAAAAAGGTAAAAGCTTAAAAGCGATCGGGAATAGGCATCGCAAAAGTCAGTTTTGAAAATTCTTCCACAGATTTTACTACTTTAAAACTCAATATTATCCAAATCCTTTAAAAAATCTTTGAAATCATACGCGAAAATGGTATTCCATAAAAAGGATTGAGATCAAAGTATAGCCAAGTTTCTCACTAATTTGAAATTGTTATTTAAACTATCTATTACTGCTGCATAATTGACTCTTAGGCTTAGTGCTACAAGAACAAATAAACATTTTCAAATTAGTGAGAACCGTTCATTTTGAAATGTGTATTGAAAAACTTGACTATACTTTGATCTCATTCCCTTTAACAAAATACCAGTTTTGCGTATTTGGCTGTTTAATGTTTTATTCAAATGGTTTTATAATAAATGACGCCTTTTACTCAGAAGGTACTATTTTTTTAGAAAACATGTAGAGAAAGTAAATTTAAAATCGATTTAAAAACCTATCAAACAAGATATGTTCGAGCTACCTAAGTGCTATCCTTGCAAAGATACGTACCCTTAATATCCACAATATGTTAATATCTTGCACATTTTATTAAAATTTAAAATAAATTATAACAAAATATTGTGAGTAAAACACTAGTGGCCTCCGTAAGCTAGGATTTTCTTTTAAAAATCACTTTTTATCATCATATCTTTTGAAATTTTCTAAAAAACTAAGCATTTTAGAAAAAAAATTAATAATGTGTAAAATAGTAAGGTTTAATTTACAACACTCGATGCAGTGGCGTCCATAAATTGAGGTTATGAACCGTGAAAAAGAAAATAATTTTATTTTACTAATTAACTTTACTAAAATATGTATTGTACATTTAAAGGAAAAATTGTATTATCTGTATCTTTACATAAACCTTTTCTTAAATCCAGATTCTTTGAAAATCTTCCTGTCTATTGCTAAGATCACAGATCACTCCAACACACACAAATCAACTAAGTATATTAATTATAAAAATTTCATCCTGCACACTCAATCAAATTCGGTATATGGCAAGGACACTATCTTTGCATCGGAGATTAAAACTATCCAAGTAGGTTAAAAGTTTCCACCGTAAAAACTGAGTAGTTCTTTTTTTTAATGTTTAATATGCACCAAAACACCTATAAACCACATTAACAGCCCAAACTAAACTGAAGTGGATTTCGGCGTACAAAATAACAGTCGTTTATATTGTTGAAAAAACTACTAGTCAGCTCTTCCCAAGTTCTATTTGAAAAATCATGATGACGATCTGATTTTTTTTTCGCAGTCTGTAGCATCAAGAATGGCACGGTAATTGTTTGGAAGTAGGGATATAACACTTTCAATTTTAAATTATGCCACAGAATTTTGGTAATAAATAAATTATTATTTAGTTATAGATTATGCAGTTTTTGGAACACTTTAAATTTTGACAACTTTGACAGCCGTTGTAGTAGTGGTTAATAACCACTACTACGGGCCGCATTTCTCAGACTTTTTGGGACACGTTTAAAGCTCACTTTGTCAAAGGCAAAATTCTAAAACCTAACCTTTGTTTTTGGAGATCGTTTTTACATTACGTAACGCAAAAATTCAGGAATTTTGATGAACTAGTGATATTTTATAGTATATACACGGTGTTTCACGAACATCGAAACAGAGGCATTTTCGGGTATTTAGAGTGCGAATTTGGAGAAACGCTCGGACACGTCGATTTTGTTTGCAAGGGGGCACTTTTTTGCTATCTTGAAATTTTTGCACCACGAACCCCCTTCGAGGGGTATACTTTGAATAGGGAAAGTGGGTCTAGTGATACCTTGTTTTGAAGCTCTCTTGAATGTATTTACAACCGTGTAAAAATTTCGAAAATACATCGATTAGTTTCTGAGATATTTGCTTTCACATTTAACTTGGAATGATAACATAAAAATTAAATCCGAAAAATAATAAAATTCTAATTCAATTTTTATTTTATCAGTCCATGTTAAATTTGAAAGTTTGGAGGCAATTATCTCAAAAATTTATGGATAGATTTTTGAAATTTTTATACGGTTGTAAGGACATTCAAAAGGCCATTCAAACAAGGTATCACTAGACTTACTTTCCCTATTCAAAATATAGGGGTAAGGTATACCCCTCGAAGGGGGTTCATGCTACAAAAATTTCAAGATAGCCAAAAAGTGTCCCCCTCGCAAACAAAATCGACGTGTCCGTTTCTCCAAATTCGCATTCTAAATACCCAAAAAGGCCGCTTGTTCGATGTTCGTGAATATTTAATACAAGCCTCACAAAAAAATTATAAAATAAACAATAAAAAATTCCCACTTCCACTCCGAAAGGGGTCCGTAGCTTACAGGGCTACTTAGTGTTTAATTGCCACTACGGAATGACATTTTAATAGTGCGCAGATGCAGTGCTGACCACTACCACAACGAAGTGTCAAATAAGAGTTCCAAAACCTCCCTATTTTCTTTAACGCTCCTTGATTTCGCTTTTTAATGTTTTTAAAATAATCGTCTTCAAATATTTCGATTAATATTATTTCCACAGGACTTTTAAGAAAATCATGATGACTATAGTGTTTAAACTTTCTGAAGCGAATATAGCTGTACTATAACGAGAAATAAGGTATTTTAATTATTTGATGGTTTTAAAATATTTTTAATTTAATTTTATTATTTTTTTCAAATATTTTGTTCTAAACTTTGTCTGCTTGACTCATGGGATTTAAACAATCATAATGACCATAGCTTTCTGATTGGCTGAGTCGGACGCTTTATTTAATAGTAGCTGTTTTAATTAACCGTTTTAAGTTTCGAAGTATTGCCTTCCATTTAGCCTTTTTTGATCCATCTTTGGACATAGACCTCCGCCAATAGCTTTCACTCTTCCCTGTCTGTCGCCATGTTCATCCATCTAGTTCCCGCATGTTTCTTCAAATCGTGCGCTCATCTCATTTGGGGTCTTCCTCTACTTCTTTTATTTTTCCACGGTCTCCAGTTTGCCAAGTATTGCCTTAACATTTCTAATTTCCACAGAATCTTAAAAATTTCTTTTGTTTTTAGCGTTGTCTGCTGTTTTTAGTGTTGTCTGCCTTTAAAAAAGTCGTGATTTTGGATTGTTTATTTTCTGTTTTACCATTTAGGATAAAATTACTGGGACTTTCCATCCATCTAGGATCACTCGCCTATCAGTGTCGCAAAGTTTGAGCAAAGTTAAAGCATCAAATAGTCACATACATACATCCGTGTAACCTGGCCAGGATTCGAACCCTGAACGGCCGACGGTTAAGCAAATGCGCTTCCACGTAGTCACACCGACTATGTTTGTTTTTATTATGCGTATATTTTATTAAATTTTAATATCCAAGTTATCAATTTCGTATTTTTTTAAATTCTGTTTTTATTTTTGTACATTGTAAAAATCTAGTGACCGTCTATCTATTTAGCCTTCTTCAATCCATCTTTGGACATAGGCCTCCTCTAATATCTTTCACTCTTCTTTGTCTGTCGCCATGTTCATCCATCTAGTTCCCGCATGTTTATTCAAATCGTGCGTCATCTCATTTGGGGTCTTCCTCTACTTCTTTTATTTTTCCACAGTCTCCAGTTTGCCAAGTATTGCCTTAACATTTCTAATTTCGACAGAATCTTGTAAATTTCTTTTGTTTTTAGCGTTGTCTGCTGTTTTTAGTGTTGTCTGCCTTTAAAAAAGTCGTGATTTTGGATTGTTTATTTTCTGTTTTACCATTTAGGATAAAATTACTGGGACTTTCCATCCATCTAGGATCACTCGCCTATCAGTGTCGCAAAGTTTGAGCAAAGTTAAAGCATCAAATAGTCACATACATACATCCGTGTAACCTGGCCAGGATTCGAACCCTGAACGGCCGACGTTTAAGCAAATGCGCTTCCACTTAGTCACACCGACTATGTTTGTTTTTATTATGCGTATATTTTATTAAATTTTAATATCCGAGTTATCAATTTCGTATTTTTTTAAATTTTGTTTTTATTTTTGTACATTGTAAAAATCTAGTGACCTATCTATTTAGCCATCTTCAATCCATCTTTGGACATAGGCCTCCTCTAATATCTTTCACTCTTCCCTGTCTGTCGCTATGTTCATCCATCTAGTTCCCGCATGTTTCTTCAAATCGTGCGCCATCTCATTTGGGGTCTTCCTCTACTTTTTTTATTTTCCCACGGTCTCCAGTTTGCCAAGTATTGCCTTAACATTTCTAATTTCGACAGAATCTTGTAAATTTCTTTTGTTTTTAGCGTTGTCTGCTGTTTTTAGTGTTGTCTGCCTTTAAAAAAGTCGTGATTTTGGATTGTTTATTTTCTGTTTTACCATTTAGGATAAAATTACTGGGACTTTCCATCCATCTAGGATCACTCGCCTATCAGTGTCGCAGAGTTTGAGCAAAGTTAAAGCATCAAATAGTCACATACATACATCCGTGTAACCTGGCCAGGATTCGAACCCTGAACGGCCGACGTTTAAGCAAATGCGCTTCCACTTAGTCACACCGACTATGTTTGTTTTTATTATGCGTATATTTTATTAAATTTTAATATCCGAGTTATCAATTTCGTATTTTTTTAAATTCTGTTTTTATTTTTGTACTTTGTAAAAATCTAGTGACCTTCTATCTATTTAGCCTTCTTCAATCCATCTTTGGACATAGGCCTCCTCTAATATCTTTCACTCTTCCCTGTCTGTCGCCATGTTCATCCATCTAGTTCCCGCATGTTTCTTCAAATCGTGCGCCATCTCATTTGGGGTCTTCCTCTACTTTTTTTATTTTCCCACGGTCTCCAGTTTGCCAAGTATTGCCTTAACATTTCTAATTTCGACAGAATCTTGTAAATTTCTTTTGTTTTTAGCGTTGTCTGCTGTTTTTAGTGTTGTCTGCCTTTAAAAAAGTCGTGATTTTGGATTGTTTATTTTCTGTTTTACCATTTAGGATAAAATTACTGGGACTTTCCATCCATCTAGGATCACTCGCCTATCAGTGTCGCAAAGTTTGAGCAAAGTTAAAGCATCAAATAGTCACATACATACATCCGTGTAACCTGGCCAGGATTCGAACCCTGAACGGCCGACGTTTAAGCAAATGCGCTTCCACTTAGTCACACCGACTATGTTTGTTTTTATTATGCGTATATTTTATTAAATTTTAATATCCGAGTTATCAATTTCGTATTTTTTTAAATTCTGTTTTTATTTTTGTACATTGTAAAAATCTAGTGACCTTCTATCTATTTAGCCTTCTTCAATCCATCTTTGGACATAGGCCTCCTCTAATATCTTTCACTCTTCCCTGTCTGTCGCCATGTTCATCCATCTAGTTCCCGCATGTTTCTTCAAATCGTGCGCCATCTCATTTGGGGTCTTCCTCTACTTCTTTTATTTTCCCACGGTCTCCAGTTTGCCAAGTATTGCCTTAACATTTCTAATTTCGACAGAATCTTGTAAATTTCTTTTGTTTTTAGCGTTGTCTGCTGTTTTTAGTGTTGTCTGCCTTTAAAAAAGTCGTGATTTTGGATTGTTTATTTTCTGTTTTACCATTTAGGATAAAATTACTGGGACTTTCCATCCATCTAGGATCACTCGCCTATCAGTGTCGCAAAGTTTGAGCAAAGTTAAAGCATCAAATAGTCTCATACATACATCCGTGTAACCTGTCCAGGATTCGAACCCTGAACGGCCGACGTTTAAGCAAATGCGCTTCCACTTAGTCACACCGACTATGTTTGTTTTTATTATGCGTATATTTTATTAAATTTTAATATCCGAGTTATCAATTTCGTATTTTTTTAAATTCTGTTTTTATTTTTGTACATTGTAAAAATCTAGTGACCTTCTATCTATTTAGCCTTCTTCAATCCATCTTTGGACATAGGCCTCCTCTAATATCTTTCACTCTTCCCTGTCTGTCGCCATGTTCATCCATCTAGTTCCCGCATGTTTCTTCAAATCGTGCGCCATCTCATTTGGGGTCTTCCTCTACTTCTTTTATTTTCCCACGGTCTCCAGTTTGCCAAGTATTGCCTTAACATTTCTAATTTCGACAGAATCTTGTAAATTTCTTTTGTTTTTAGCGTTGTCTGCTGTTTTTAGTGTTGTCTGCCTTTAAAAAAGTCGTGATTTTGGATTGTTTATTTTCTGTTTTACCATTTAGGATAAAATTACTGGGACTTTCCATCCATCTAGGATCACTCGCCTATCAGTGTCGCAAAGTTTGAGCAAAGTTAAAGCATCAAATAGTCACATACATAGATCCGTGTAACCTTGCCAGGATTCGAACCCTGAACGGCCGACGTTTAAGCAAATGCGCTTCCACTTAGTCACACCGACTATGTTTGTTTTTATTATGCGTATATTTTATTAAATTTTAATATCCGAGTTATCAATTTCGTATTTTTTTAAATTCTGTTTTTATTTTTGTACATTGTAAAAATCTAGTGACCTTCTATCTATTTAGCCTTCTTCAATCCATCTTTGGACATAGGCCTCCTCTAATATCTTTCACTCTTCCCTGTCTGTCGCCATGTTCATCCATCTAGTTCCCGCATGTTTCTTCAAATCGTGCGCCATCTCATTTGGGGTCTTCCTGTACTTCTTTTATTTTCCCACGGTCTCCAGTTTGCCAAGTATTGCCTTAACATTTCTAATTTCGACAGAATCTTGTAAATTTCTTTTGTTTTTAGCGTTGTCTGCTGTTTTTAGTGTTGTCTGCCTTTAAAAAAGTCGTGATTTTGGATTGTTTATTTTCTGTTTTACCATTTAGGATAAAATTACTGGGACTTTCCATCCATCTAGGATCACTCGCCTATCAGTGTCGCAAAGTTTGAGCAAAGTTAAAGCATCAAATAGTCACATACATACATCCGTGTAACCTGGCCAGGATTCGAACCCTGAACGGCCGACGTTTAAGCAAATGCGCTTCCACTTAGTCACACCGACTATGTTTGTTTTTATTATGCGTATATTTTATTAAATTTTAATATCCGAGTTATCAATTTCGTATTTTTTTAAATTCTGTTTTTATTTTTGTACATTGTAAAAATCTAGTGACCTTCTATCTATTTAGCCTTCTTCAATCCATCTTTGGACATAGGCCTCCTCTAATATCTTTCACTCTTCCCTGTCTGTCGCCATGTTCATCCATCTAGTTCCCGCATGTTTCTTCAAATCGTGCGCCATCTCATTTGGGGTCTTCCTCTACTTCTTTTATTTTCCCACGGTCTCCAGTTTGCCAAGTATTGCCTTAACATTTCTAATTTCGACAGAATCTTGTAAATTTCTTTTGTTTTTAGCGTTGTCTGCTGTTTTTAGTGTTGTCTGCCTTTAAAAAAGTCGTGATTTTGGATTGTTTATTTTCTGTTTTACCATTTAGGATAAAATTACTGGGACTTTCCATCCATCTAGGATCACTCGCCTATCAGTGTCGCAAAGTTTGAGCAAAGTTAAAGCATCAAATAGTCTCATACATACATCCGTGTAACCTGGCCAGGATTCGAACCCTGAACGGCCGACGTTTAAGCAAATGCGCTTCCACTTAGTCACACCGACTATGTTTGTTTTTATTATGCGTATATTTTATTAAATTTTAATATCCGAGTTATCAATTTCGTATTTTTTTAAATTCTGTTTTTATTTTTGTACATTGTAAAAATCTAGTGACCTTCTATCTATTTAGCCTTCTTCAATCCATCTTTGGACATAGGCCTCCTCTAATATCTTTCACTCTTCCCTGTCTGTCGCCATGTTCATCCATCTAGTTCCCGCATGTTTCTTCAAATCGTGCGCCATCTCATTTGGGGTCTTCCTGTACTTCTTTTATTTTCCCACGGTCTCCAGTTTGCCAAGTATTGCCTTAACATTTCTAATTTCGACAGAATCTTGTAAATTTCTTTTGTTTTTAGCGTTGTCTGCTGTTTTTAGTGTTGTCTGCCTTTAAAAAAGTCGTGATTTTGGATTGTTTATTTTCTGTTTTACCATTTAGGATAAAATTACTGGGACTTTCCATCCATCTAGGATCACTCGCCTATCAGTGTCGCAAAGTTTGAGCAAAGTTAAAGCATCAAATAGTCACATACATACATCCGTGTAACCTGGCCAGGATTCGAACCCTGAACGGCCGACGTTTAAGCAAATGCGCTTCCACTTAGTCACACCGACTATGTTTGTTTTTATTATGCGTATATTTTATTAAATTTTAATATCCGAGTTATCAATTTCGTATTTTTTTAAATTCTGTTTTTATTTTTGTACTTTGTAAAAATCTAGTGACCTTCTATCTATTTAGCCTTCTTCAATCCATCTTTGGACATAGGCCTCCTCTAATATCTTTCACTCTTCCCTGTCTGTCGCCATGTTCATCCATCTAGTTCCCGCATGTTTCTTCAAATCGTGCGCCATCTCATTTGGGGACTTCCTCTACTTCTTTTATTTTTCCACGGTCTCCAGTTTGCCAAGTATTGCCTTAACATTTCTAATTTCGACAGAATCTTGTAAATTTCTTTTGTTTTTAGCGTTGTCTGCTGTTTTTAGTGTTGTCTGCCTTTAAAAAAGTCGTGATTTTGGATTGTTTATTTTCTGTTTTACCATTTAGGATAAAATTACTGGAACTTTCCATCCATCTAGGATCACTCGCCTATCAGTGTCGCAAAGTTTGAGCAAAGTTAAAGCATCAAATAGTCACATACATACATCCGTGTAACCTGGCCAGGATTCGAACCCTGAACGGCCGACGTTTAAGCAAATGCGCTTCCACTTAGTCACACCGACTATGTTTGTTTTTATTATGCGTATATTTTATTAAATTTTAATATCCGAGTTATCAATTTCGTATTTTTTTAAATTCTGTTTTTATTTTTGTACTTTGTAAAAATCTAGTGACCTTCTATCTATTTAGCCTTCTTCAATCCATCTTTGGACATAGGCCTCCTCTAATATCTTTCACTCTTCCCTGTCTGTCGCCATGTTCATCCATCTAGTTCCCGCATGTTTCTTCAAATCGTGCGCCATCTCATTTGGGGTCTTCCTCTACTTCTTTTATTTTTCCACGGTCTCCAGTTTGCCAAGTATTGCCTTAACATTTCTAATTTCGACAGAATCTTGTAAATTTCTTTTGTTTTTAGCGTTGTCTGCTGTTTTTAGTGTTGTCTGCCTTTAAAAAAGTCGTGATTTTGGATTGTTTATTTTCTGTTTTACCATTTAGGATAAAATTACTGGAACTTTCCATCCATCTAGGATCACTCGCCTATCAGTGTCGCAAAGTTTGAGCAAAGTTAAAGCATCAAATAGTCACATACATACATCCGTGTAACCTGGCCAGGATTCGAACCCTGAACGGCCGACGTTTAAGCAAATGCGCTTCCACTTAGTCACACCGACTATGTTTGTTTTTATTATGCGTATATTTTATTAAATTTTAATATCCGAGTTATCAATTTCGTATTTTTTTAAATTCTGTTTTTATTTTTGTACATTGTAAAAATCTAGTGACCTATCTATTTAGCCTTCTTCAATCCATCTTTGGACATAGGCCTCCTCTAATATCTTTCACTCTTCTCTGTCTGTCGCCGTGTTCATCCATCTAGTTTCCTCGCGTTTCTTCAAATTGTCCGCTCATCTCATTTGGGGTCTTCCCCTACTTCTTTTATTTTCCCAAGGTCTTGTGAATCTTTTGTTTTTAGCATTGTCTGCTGTTTTTAGCATTTAAGTTAAAAATACTGGGACTTTCCATCAGTGTCGCAAAGTTTCAGCAAAGTTAAAGCATCAAAATAATCACATACATTCCTGTACCTAGCTAGGATTTGAACCCTGAACGGCCGAGGTTTAAACGAATGCGCATATACCACTTCGTCACACCGACTATGTTTGTTTTTATTATGCGTATATATTTTATTAAATTTAAATCTACGAGTTATCAAATATTTTCGCCTTTCTTTATATTTGTGCATTGTAAAAATCTGGTAACATTACCTAATTTTAATCAAATGACAGAAGAAAACAAAAAAGCAATCATATTATTAAGCTTTAGAACAAGAAATTTAAATGTTACAAATATTTTATTTTCCTGCCTTTAGTCAAAGAAATTATAAAATTTGATTCGAAAAGGTCCTTTAAGGAGACAGTTTTTCTAAAAAAATTATAAAATTTAAAAAATTAGACGCAGGAAATATAATTTCAGTCGTTGGCTAAAAGCTTTCAAATCGTGATTTGACGACAGGTCTTAGTTAAAGAAATATACTCCTGCGGTATTAAGGGTAAAAAATTCATTTTTCGTTTTACATTTTCCCCCCTCTGCACGACATTCCTTTTCCCCATTGTCTGAAACGGCGGCCATATTAGTTCCTCGCCTGCTCTGTTGCCTTCGTTCTGATTGGCTTTACCAGTTTTCAGCTCGTATCGTATAGCTCGTTTAGCAAGCGGCCTCTCTCTCTGACTGTTATGTTGTGTGCCTTCGTTATATTGCATTGTATTTGTTGTAATTCGGAGTGCTACGGCTTTTTTTTGTATTAAACGTGAACTTTGGTTTAATTCCGGATATACACAGTTAACCACCATTTCGGATTAATTTTGGCGTGAAGGTAAGGCGGCAATTTTTAACATTTTAAGTTATTATTTTTGGAGTTTTCTTTGCTAAAATCGGAAATAATCAGTGTATGTGGCATTCTAGTAGGTCCTATATTAAGAATTAACTGAATTTTCCGTTACTTGTAAATTTTTTGGATTAATTTTGACGTTTAATATTTCATTTTTAAGCGTTTTTGCAATATTGGCCTTCAAAATATTTCTCAGGTGATTTAGCTTATTACAGCTATATTTAAATCTTGCGATGCAGTTTTAATCCATGTCTGTAAAATTAGACCAAGTGGCAATTAATACTTTTTATGAAGAATAGCTGGATAAGTGTGTTTTTTTTCTCCACTCATTTTGTCCAGAAATTAATCTAATTATTGTCAGGCATTTGATTGATTTCGATTGAAATAAACTAATGCACAAAACGTCAAGGAACTACGTATGGAAAACACCCAAACTGTATGTGATTTACATGCTCTTCTTCTTATTTAAGTGGCATTGCAACTCCTGGTCATTTTAGCCTGTTTAACCAGAACCCTTCATCTGCCTTTCCTGGTACGATTCTTTGCCACCTTATTCCCATATTCTTGATGTCATCTTCGGCGTCCACCTTTTTAGGACCTCTTTCTAACTCCTCTCCAAGCTAATCTTCTACTTTTGATTAATGTTACGATGTTTGCGCCATCTATTATCTGTTCTAATTCATAATTCATACATACTGGTCCAAAGATCTTTCGAATAATTTTTTTCAAATCATTTTAGTTGTTCTTCATTCGCATTTGTAAGTATCCAAGATTCAAGCGCGGATTTGAGGGGTGTGTAATGTTGTAATTACCTCCTCCCATCTAAAAAAACTAAATGCACAAATATTTTTGCCTTCGACCATTGAAACCCACCCCCCCCCCCCTAGATTTTTACTGAGATCCGCGCTTCATTCGCACCTATGTGTCACCGCTAGCTACCTTCCTAATTATTGTAGTGTAGATTTTTCAGTTGTTGATGGGCGTAAAAGACTTTGTTTCCGTTAATTATTCTCTGGCTTATTTCCTAGGTAATATCGTTCTATTTGTTTATATTTGCTCCCAAGGATGTAAACATTTCCATACTTGCGCGAGACGAAAACCAAGTACCTGAAATTTATGAGCATATCTGTCGTTTTTGAGAAGTTAATGAATTTATAGTTTTCGACTAATTTATCTTCAGTTCTTCTTTTGTTTTCTTCCATATCAGGCAGTTTTACAGCTTTGGACAATAATATTTCTTCTCTATCGTGAACACCAATCAATATCCGCGTGGCTATCTGCTTTGATTTGGTGCCAATATATCCGTGTTAATTATCCCAATATAAGCTTTAAGGACCATACTTAACAAATGAGTTATTTGTAAGTTTTTCTTTAATTTTTCCTAACAAATGTATTAGCTCACACATATACTATACTATAGTAGTGTGAGCTACGGTGATCCTAATTTTTTCGAGAAAAAAAAAGTTGCTCCGATTTCAAAAATTTTTATATATCTTTGCGTTTCAGATGATTTTGAAACTTTTTTGTTGCGCCGTCTGTCTGTCTGTCTGTCTGTCTGTATGTCTGTCTGTCTGTATGTCTGTAACGACCAACGCGCATAACTCAAAAACCGCTCGGCCGATTTTAATGAAATTTAGTACCTAGGCTGGGTCTTGGGTCGAGATGGTCCATTTAAAAATGAACAAAATCCACCGAACACAAACCAAATAAAAGGGTGGGGGTAGATTTCAAAAATTAGAGTTTATGTGAAAATATGGCGTGTGTGATATCAAACGAAAGGTAATTGAGTCTGGAGTTAAACAAAATACATTTTAATTTATTTTAAAAAAAGGGTGGGGGTATATTTCAAAAATTCGAGTTTAAGTGAAAATATGGCGTGTGTGATATCAAACGAAAGGTAAATAAAATCTATATGTTTGTGGCGGATTCATTTTACAAACACAACTTTTTCTGGGTATTACGCCACTAGTAAGGAAAAATTATTTTAAAAAATTAAAAAACCACTGCGTTTCTCCTAGAAAAATAAAAATCACTAATTTGTCAGTGACTTTCTATAAAAATAAATAATTGCCTAGTAAAACCTAAACCACTTATCTTTTAATTGAATTTGAATACGCTACGTTTCGATTGCCAATCTACAATCGTTTTCAAGCTTTTTATTTATATTTTCTCTCAAAATCTTAAATGTTTCTTGTTTAAATATATTTTTTTATTATTATATCGTTGACAAATTGTCAATATTCTGAAGTTTATCAAAAACAATTGACCAATCTAAACAAAACACAAGGTAACATGATACTATTTCAAGACATTATGTCAGTCAATGTTGTTTTCAAATTTGAAAATAAACAGAACAGGGTGACTCATTAAAACTAGAATCAATAAGGTCTCTTTTTTATAACCATTTAGAAATTTTTACAAAATTATGATCATTGTTAATAATATTAAATTTATTAAATTATAAATAAATAAATTATATTACTATTATATCAAAATCTATTTAAAAAACAGTAATCAGAATTTCATTACAGTATTAATTAATTTTGAAAAAACCTTTTTGCAAATCTTGTCTGAGAATAGGAAGCCAAGCTTTACTTATATCTATAGAAATACTTGAAAGACAGTTATCTTCATTTAAATAAATACATGCTGATTCTTTTAATTTTCTTTTAATGTCATTAGATTCTTTTTGTAAAATTATTGTTTCTCCCCATTTAATTCTATGATTACTCTCAAAAGAATGCTGACAAACTCTGGATTTCTCGTAATCACCCCTTCTCAAATTATATTTATGATCATTAACTCTTACTTCAAGTGGCCTAGAAGTTTCACCTATATAAATTTTACCACACTCACAAGGTATTTTATAAATTACATTTTTTGAATTCTGCTCTTCATTTATTGGTTTTGTTTTTGTTAGATTAGATCTAAGTTTATTTTCTGTCTTAAAAACTGTTTTTATATTATAATTATTTGCTATTCTCCTAATTTTGTCTGATATACCTGGTATAAAAGGAATCAATAATTTTTTAGTATCTAAATCAATTATATTAGCATTTCTTCTTCTAGGAAACTCTATTCTATGAAAACAATTTTCAACAAAATTTATAGGATAGGAATTTTTTATTAAAACTTCTTTAATTAATTCTTTTTCTAATAAAAATCTGTTATTATCAGAACAAATTATCCTTGCTCTATCAAATAAACTTTTAACAACACCTCTTTTTATTATAGTAGAGTGATTTGATTTAAAATTTAAATATCTATTAGTATTTTTTTCTGCCTGGAAAACAAGAACAGATTGCAGATAGAGCAGATATTTTGTATACCGACCAACGACCTAAATATAGTATCGCGAAAAGACGTTAGACAGATGATAGGTATTCTAACTGGAGAAACATATCGAGCTAAGGAATTTAAGGCTTATGCAAGGATGAGACAACAGGCCCGTGGCACCAACCCTGACCAAAGAAGACCACTTCCACTTAAATTGACTGACATACTGGACTTTGTAGAGAGAATAGGGAGGCCGAATGAGATACCAGGACACAGTAGCGGATCCAGGATTTCCGGGGGCGAGGGGCCAATGTGGCAGCAAAAAAAAATTTTTTTAGTTGTTTTTCATAGTAATTGAGGTGTGAAACTTACTAGCTCAAGGAGTTTAATAGGGCCGCAGGCGAAATTTTTTAAAAAATTAAGTAGAATTTGTGACAAATTTTAAATAAGTGATGCTGCTAAACTAAAAAATAAGTTATATGTTTGGGAGGGGGGGCGGGTCCCGCTGGCGCCCTTCTGGATCCGCCACTGCCAGGACATCGAATGGAAGTGCCGTCTTTGGGCATGGCGAAAAGGCCTACCTTCTATGACTTACTTGCCAGACCTACGGGTCACCCCTCCAGTACTACTACTACTTTTCTACCAGTTATTTTTCGATCATTTGTTTGTGTAATAAATTTTCTTTCCAACAATTTCTTTTCTACCAATTGTTTTTCTACCAAAATCATTATATGTTTTTTTTAAGTTTTGCATATACAGCTGGACTAAAACAGTAGATAACTTTTAAAGACTTTATTGTTTGTCGAAGTATTTTCCACGCAAATTAATGGACGTTTGCGCTCAAACCAGTTGTCAAAGCTGTAATTCCACTCGTTTGTTGGTACTTTCAAAATTGTATTCTTGAAGGCGTCGACTGCTTCCTCTGGCGACTGATATCTTTGACCACCGAGTCCATTTTTGATTTTCGGAAAAGTATAGAAATCTTTGGGACTGTATGGAGAATGGTCCAACAATTCGACGTTTTGTTGGGTTAAATATTCAATAGTTTTTTTGCTTTTTGCAAACTTGC
The DNA here is from genome assembly GCA_963576565.1 of Aspidapion aeneum. Taxonomy (NCBI): domain Eukaryota; kingdom Metazoa; phylum Arthropoda; class Insecta; order Coleoptera; family Brentidae; genus Aspidapion; species Aspidapion aeneum. Next base: position 46,488,509 of record OY755048.1, read on the forward strand.
ATTGTCTTGGTGGGGGATGATTCGTCGTTCGGGGTTCGTTTTTCGAAGGAATTCTTGCTACATGACCTGCTTTTAAGATAAATGTCGCGACCATCTTTTTGGATTCACTTCGAGAACGGATGACTTTTGTTGGCTTTTCTTCCTCTTGGTACACCCAAACAAAACTGACTTTGCTTTACGATTCCTCACCACTGACAATGCTGTCAACGTTTTTCGAGTTTCCTGCGTCAAAGCGGTCTAGAGTTTTCTGACACCAATTGACCTTAGCCTTTTTCTGTTCTTCGGTTAACAGATACGGTGTTTAGCGGGAAACTAATTTTCTTACCCTTAACTCTTTATGCAAAATTTTTTGAATTGAGGTCTTTGAAATACCCAGTGAAGCCTCAATCTCGCAATATGTCACATGTCCATTTTCCGTGATGAGCATGCGCACAGCATTGATGTTTTCCTGGATGACAGCCGTTTTTAGCGCACCTGGCCTTGAATTCTCCATATCAACAAGAAACTGTCGACTAGTGTGGTGCTTCACTACCGAAAACAAATCAACTCGGCAAGGCATTCTTGTTGAGATAATTTTGTTCGAAATTTGTAAAAAATTATAGTCGGAAAATGTTCTCGGTTTAATTCCGTTTTTCGACTGATTTGTTAACTTAAAAAATTCACTGTAACTATAAAACTGACGTTTTGAATTTAGGTTAGGTAAGAATTGAAGTTTTAGTAACGACCTTCGATCAGCCCTCAAAACTAAATGTCTTGCTACAAATATATGTAACATCTGACTTAAAAAAAAAAAAATAACTTCTACTACCGAGATGAACAATACCTACTTTTACTTGCTGATCATAATTTATATTGATGATAAAAGCCGAGAAAAACCACTAGAAGCACAATTCAGCAGATCAGAAATCTTCTTTAAATGCGTTCAACGGTCGCAATTATCACCGCTATCCGTATTTTCTCAATTGGTTTTCTCAGGAGATATGTCATGGTTTCTCCTCTTCATTTTGTCTTAAATTTTTTCTTTTAATTATTATTAAAGTGCGATGTCTGTAATTGTCATTCATTAGTGTGTGTGTTTGGTAGAAAGAGTAAAAACTCTTATTACTTATTTCACTTTTTAAGTGTACCTTAACATGTCTTGCGCTGTCTATCAAGGCTATCTTTTGACGATAAGTATAGACTTATGTATCAAATTTCTTAGCTGTCTTCTGGTGTCCATGTAGATTTTTAAGTCTCTTTGCTCTTTAGTACTGAGCCATTTCAAGTATGTGTGTTTTTTTACTAGTTTCTGCATTTCCTCCGTCCACCACATCTTATTGTTATTTCTATTATCTTGGTATCCAACAGCTTCTTTGCTTGCTTCTTTTAAGCTTTTTATTATGTTTGTATATATCTTCAAATGAGTGTTCTGTATTTATTAATTTTTTATCTAATCGTTTCTGCTACAATCTTTGCGTACTTTGATTTCTAGACTTCTAAATTCTCCAATAATTTCGTCTCTATTTGTTTTTCTTAAAGGGAATAATATTTTTGCTTTTATCAGATGGTCGTCAGATCCACCGTTAACACCACGAAGTGCTCGCACATCATACCACTTTAATTTCGACTGTTGTCCGACTATAGCATAATCCATGATTGATTTAAGATTTCTTGTTGGCTGAATCCAGGTATATCGATGAATATCCTTATGTTTAAAAACACCATTTTTTATTTTTGGGTTATGGGTTTCACACAATTGCATCACTCTCAATCAATAATCCAATTATAAAAAAGCTACTTATTAGATAAAAAAAAATTATTATATTTTACATTCTTGGAACACCTGTGAACTGGGAAGATTTTAGATCTGCCAGGCTCCATTCTTAATTTTACAAATTTTTAAACAGAATTCGACTTATAAAACATAAATCAAACATTACTGCTGATTTTTGGAATAAGAAGGTAAGGACACAATTCTTAGGTATTCAAAGAAGAGTAGGTAACGGTGGTTTTATTTATTATTATATAGCTTCCTGATATATAAGTACACCTTTACGGATTAATTTTAGCGTGAAGCTATAGATGCCAAAATTTGGAAACGACATCATTTCAAGCTTTTGCAGCTTTAACAGCTTTTGAAATTATCGAATATGCGTTCGGTACAGCATAGTTTAGGACCCGACAGAATCATTAAGGGCTACAATAGGGCATATCTATGAAATATTAATGATTTTTTGTTTGGCGCACATTTTGAACGTCAAAAATTTTATATTGTATCCAAATTTATGATTAATGAATCGGTGATGCCTAGGTATACCGGTATACAATCGTTATGTAGGTATGGTCCGTAGGGACTTGGCAGCATGACTTGGTCGAAATTAAATTTAATCTTGAAAAATGAAATTTCGGAGCTGTTTTTATTATTGAAGATTCCTATTTAGTACGTTTTTGACTCTGTCTACATTCGGGCTAACATTTTTGTCGGATTTTTTATGCTTAGATGCTAATACTATCACTAAGGATGCGTTATACAAATCTAATTATTAGGGTAAAAAGCACAGCACTATTTTGCTCACTTATCATTATCAGTATCCGCAACAAATTCCAATACGAAGAAAGTTAAAAAGCAAAGGTATAAGTAAACGTAATGCATTGAGGACCAATAATGAACTCTGCCTTCCAAAGCGAAATAGCAGTAAATTAGTAACTGCAAAAAATTAAAAATTGAGTTATAGGCATATTTGGACTTTGGCGCGCCGTGTAGCAAAAACTATTGGTCGGAGCAAAAAAATGCATAAAACCAAAGTTGTGCGATGCAGAGTTTTCACCCCTCCCCCCTCGAGCGGCAACCCCCCGAGGTCGCAAACGTCGATGTACTATGAGGGGACCTATGTCTTCCATCCCACCAAATTTCAGTTTGGTTCGACCTTTTGCAAATAGAAATCCCCTGACGCTTGGGCTATATTAAATACTCTGCCAATATATGGGCCCCTAAGCTCACACTAGGTACTATAATTATAGTGTACATGTGAGCTAATATAACTAAAAACTGAAATATGTTTTATTTAACTCCAGACTAAATTACCTTTTGTTTGATACCACACAAGCCATGTTTTGAATTTTTGAAATCTACCCCCACCCTTAAAAAAAACAAAAAATTAAAATGTATTTTGTTAAACTCCGGACTCAATTACCTTTCGTTTGATATCACACACGCCATATTTTCACATAAACTCTAATTTTTGAAATCTACCCCCACCCTTTTATTTGGTTTCTGTTCGGTGGATTTTGTTCATTTTTAAATGGGACCATCTCGACCCTAGACCCAGCCTAGGTACCAAATTTCATTAATATCGGCCAAGCGGTTTTTGAGTTATGCGCGTTGGTCGTTACAGACATACAGACAGACAGACAGACAGACAGACAGACAGACAGACAGACAGACAGACATACAGACAGACAGACAGACAGACAGACGGCGCAACAAAAAAGTTTCAAAATCATCTGAAACGCAAAGATATTTAATTTTTAGCTCACACATATACTATATTTTAATTTTTTTAATAGTTTTATCATATTTATCAGTATGCCGAAGTTCAGCTCTCTATAGCGTTTCTGGAAGTGGGCAATGTTACTTTTACATAACATTACATGGGAGGGGAGTAAATTAGAATATTGGGGTTTTTTGAGTTTGGTCATAATTTCTATCAGTATGCCACATTTCAGCTTTGTATCATGTCTAGAAGTACAGTAGAAATTTGATGATCTATACATGAGTAAGTGAGTGAGTGGCAATTTTGACGTTTTTTAAAATTTATACAAAATTTATAAAAACTACTTTGCTACTTCATGGTCCATGAAACTTGGAGGCGTTGTTAACTCTATGAAGATCTACAACTGTGCAAAGTTTGAGTTTCGTAGCTAATTCCGAAGTATTAGAATTTTAGATAGGTCAAATATGGGCTGAAATTTTTGCTGCCGTTTCCCCAGATAAAAAACTCAATGTAACTGTTTTCGTATTACATACATGTAAAATATACTTGCATGATACCGTTGCTTGATGATATTAAAGCACAATTTAAACAGTGCCATGTCCCCCCTCCTAATACATTTTGACAGAGACTTAAACCCTTTTGTAAAAGTCTGTGTGGTATTTAAGCGGCCTACTCACGAGCCAATTTGCAGGGGCGATTTAGGGTCCTTGCATGTGGTAGATATCAGCGTTTGCTGATATCTATTACATACAGGGAAGCTAAATTGCCTTTGTAGATTGGCTGGTGTGTAGGTCGCTTTACTCTTAACTAGAATGTCCTGTTTATTCTAAGAACCCTTAAAATGTTAGAGTCTGCTATATATACTGTTTCTTGGCAGCATGATTCTTTTTTTATTTTCTACCCTATTCCCGTAATGATTAATATTGCTGCATATACCCAAAAGACTTTCTTTCGAATTCCCAAAAGACTATACAGAAATATTAATCATAACAAAAACATTTCATGTAAAAAAAAACCAAGTACGCGAAAGTGGTATTCCGTAGAAAGAATTGAGATAAAAGTAAAACCAAGTTCTCCAATACAAATTTCAAAATGAAAGGTTCTTAGTAGTTTGGATATGTTTTTCTACACATCCTTTAATGGACCACCCTGTATATTTTTCTTTAATTAGTCATACCGGTACCACCGAATATAAAATACATCTAAGTACACCAAGCACAAGAAACGTACACTTCGTCGGTGGTGTTGTTTTGTTTTTCACAGAATTTGGTAAAACTTAACTTTTTATGTCAACGTGTTTTAATTTTTTTTAAATCAAATTATTTATGCAAAGAAAAAAGATGGAAAACGTGCTGTGTGTGGATCGATAAAAATCAAAACTTCACACAAAGGCAGTGATGCCAGGTCTCAAGATTTTGCATGAGATCTCATGTTTTTCAAACAAATCTCATGCTATCATTATTTTATCGCAAAATCTCATGCTTTTCAGCTTACAGAGACAAAAATAAATTATACTTAAACATTAATTATAGAGGTAACTATGAACTACAAATAACAAAGTAATCATAAGAGAATTCGGCCAACGTCACAAAGAAGTGCCACGAAAAATTTGCAACCCGGCATTTGGCATCGTTGGATCGTGTTTCATAATCGTAAATGGCAACCTCGCGCCTGGTTGAGAGTATGTATTCCCAGAAAACGATAAAGGCCGCTCGACATGGAGCAAGACCCTTGCAGTTGCAAGCAAGATTAGTGTCCCTGAATGAAATATTTGTTTGTTTATACAATCGATGTCATATTAGGCACCCTAATCTTGCCTGGGTACCAAGGTAAGAAGTGCCTGCAATATTGAATGACACAATTCTAGAGGCAACAGCGACAATTCCGCCCTCTCATGCGTTTTTTTGAAATCTCATCTCAATCTCAACACTGCACAAAGGTGTGTGTGCCTAACTTGCGAGTGTCAGAAAAAGAAGGAAGAGTTGGTTTTGGTTGTTTTCCTACTTACACAAGGTAGCATCTCTAGACGTACGTTTCTGTGTGTTTCACGTCATCAGTAGAGAACAGCTGACCGAGGTAAGCCAATTTTAACCAAAACCAACTCGTACATATGAAATACTCGCGTCCGTGCAATGCGAGTAAACTCCAAGGTGGAGCGCCATCTAGTGAACTGGCTCGAGCACTCGAAAGTTTAAGCACACTGGCATCGTCTTGTCTGAGACGCAGGGCGCCATCTATGATAAGTTTCGTCCAACCCAAAACCAACTCTTCCTTCTCTCTCTGACACTCGCAAGTTAAGCACACACACCTTTGTGTGAAGTATAGAATTCGTTTTGGAAATTATTTATATTTTATTTTGATTTTAAATCTAAAAGGGGCCCCATTTTCAGCCGAAATAACAGTTTCGAGGTAAAAAGTGGTAATTTTTTTATATTTCCAATATTTTTTACATGCTGTTACATGCTATTTTTACATGCTTATTTTCCAAACGTCAATATATTTACCCAGTTTAGCCTTTCTTGGCTTCAAATTAAGAAATATTTATCTTGTTACCTTAATTCCCCATTTATTGTTGCACACGAATAACAAAAAAGCCAAGTGCTACTCGTCTAACGGTAGTGTCAAGAAAGAATAACACTTAGGAAGGGTTGGTCGGAAAAGTCAACAGAGCTCTGACATGTTGATGAGTTCTTTCTTATTTTGGCATCAAACATAATCTGCGTTTTTATTATTAGGATAGTCTGGTTAGTGGTCAGTCTATGTTTACCTAGGTTTCGGAATTTTTATTCAAAATAACGTCAAAGAAAATAATAAAGACACATGAATTGGGGAAAAGGTTTTAGTTAAATGAATGTAGGTCAGGGTCTTTCTTATGTGGGGAAAGAAGAGAAGAAGAAGTTAAATAAATATTGTGCTTCTTATGCAATTAAAAAATACTCTGCCAATATATGGGCACCTAAGCTCACACTAGGTACTATAGTTATAGTGTACGTGTGAGCTAATATAACAAAAAACTGAAATATATTTTGTTTAACTCCAGACTCAATAACCTTTCGTTTGATATCACACACGCCATATTTTCACTTAAACTAATTTTTGAAATCTACCCCCACCCTTTTTTTAAAATAAACTAAAATGTATTTTGTTTAACTCCAGACGCCATATTTTCACATAAACTTTTATTTGGCTTGTTTTCGGTGGCTTTTATTAATTTTTAAATGGGACCATCTCGACCTAAGACCCAGCCTAGGTATCAAATTTCATTCAAATCGGGCAAGCGGTTTTTAAGTTATGTCCATTGGTAATTACAGACAGACATACAAACAGACAGCGCGACAAAAAAGTTTCAAAATAACTGAAACGCAAAGATTATATAAAAATTTTTGAAATCGGAGCAACTTTCTTCTCTCGAAAAAATTAGAATTACTATAGCTCACACTACTATAGTATTGTAGTAGTGTGACCTAAAAGCGTTTTCTTTTATTGGAAATAATGCTACTGTATTAAAAAAAAAATCTGTGGTCTTAGAATTTAGTTTACGAAATGCATAGTTCGTTTTGATTTATTATTGCAGTCAACATAAATGATTTTATTTTATAAATATAAAAACTGGAGCTTCTAATATCTTTGATCGAAGAGCGATATCAACGTTCATAACACCTATAATGATTTTTAAGGGTTTTTTTGGTAAATGTCAGTTTTGTTAAAAAGTTAATGCCATCTTTTTGTATCTACTTAATGGGTGGTGGAATTATGGTAGACATTTGGCGGATTTTTTTATATAAAAATAATTTCCATAGATTTTAAAAAACAATTGGTAGAAAATACATTTATTGATGGAAAGTACTTTTTATACTTGGTGAAAATGCAATTGGTGAAAAGTACTTTTGATAAAAAACCTTTTGTTCAAAGAAACATTTGGTAGAAAATACATTTGCTGGAAAAATAGGAGAACAATGAGTAGAAAATAGATTTAATATAATTTTTTTATACCTACCAAAAGAATTTTCCTATTAAATAATTTTTTTATTAAAAGTTTTTCTATTAAATATTTTTTCTTCCAATTATTTTTCTACTAAATGATTAGTCTTTTACCGAAGGTATTTTCTGTTAAATGCTTTTCTGTCATGACAATTCCAACAATTATTCTTTTCCCCAAATAAATTTTTTACCAATTGTTTTTCGATCATTTGTTTTATTTGCAATGTGCTAATAATAATTTTTTGCAACCTTCCTTTTCCGTTGCGGTAAAGTAGAAATTCAAAAGTCAGAAGTTATCATTATAAAGCTTCCCAGAAGCGATTAAAAGAGCAAAGTGGTAAATTTAAAAAGGCGCACAGGTCTTTCAGAAGTACGGTTACATCTTACAATAAGGAATCTTTTAGGGTGATGGTAATCTTTAATGCTATTAGAGACAGTCTGCCCACTGTCATCAGGCAAACCTTTGCCTGCGAGAACCATGGTCCTATTCTTGGCTGAATGGAAAGGAAACTCAGTTTCACATTTACTCCCTGTGTAGCTATTCTTCAAATTAAGGAAAAAATAGAAATCTGCCTCAAATACACACATCTAATTGGTTAAGGCAATTAATTACTCTTAGCATTGACACAGATGGCATTATTTTCGATAAACGGTTCGTCTGTTGGTTACAAATATAAAAACAAACATTTTCCTTTAACATTTATGTAATTAGTATCATAACATCAGTATTTACCAGGTCCATGAGATTTAAATGCATTTTTTAATACTTTTAATGCATTTTTTAATACTGAAAGGTCAAATAAAAATATTTAGGTTACCCTAAACTGCAATTGCATTATAAGCATTTTCCAGTGAGTTATTTATATAATGCAAATTAACTTAAATAATCCCCGAGCTACCTTTACCCATATATGTAATATTCCAATACTCCCTGTTACCTATTTACACAATGGTTGGCGTTTGATGCAAACATTCAGAAATAAAGGTACGAAAAATGCACACATACCAAATTTACATAGATAGAGTTTTTGTCAACTGTACGCCGATGATTTGACGTAACGAATACAAGAATAAAATAATATTCATGCGTAAAAGTATAACCAATCAGGACATTTTATCTTACGGACCGCAAAAAGGATAGACTTATATCCATTGATATTCCTATTTCAAATATGTTTGCATTCTGCATCGTAAGGTACCGTAGGTATTGCAATAATACGTACTATATGGAAATAATAAACCGGACCAATCAGGTCTTTTTTGCTTAAAGACCCCAAGGCCCTCATGTTTGCATCATGAATGGGCAGTGGGTATTGGAATATTATGTACATGCCTTTACCTCCTTGCCCGTGAAACTTTTTCGTAAGCCTTTTTACCTCGTGAACTTTAAATTTAAAAATAAAGAAAAACGGAATATATTTTTTTTTAATCTGTCCCTTACAGAGGATTTCGTATAAATTATCTCAAATTCTATACCTTATCAGTAAGGCAAAACCAAAATGGAAAAGCGATGAAATGAAGACTACAAGACCTTGACGAAGTGCGCTTGCATACCTGTCAAATCTCATGCTTACGTACAAATACGTAACACAACTTAAACTATCCAATCTTAATAGGACTTAGGATAGTCCAGGTTTAATATTAAATTTTAATCAATCAATCAACAAAAAACTCTTTATTGTCTAGAATAATAAATCCTATTGACAAACCAGATTATCGCTAAATACAGTGATCCTAAAAACATTTGTCACTATCAACTCTAATATTAGATAAAAGGGTTTAATAATAAAAAGTTTTAAAACAAGTTAAAATATAATTTAAAAAAAAATAGGGTCTTTTCAATAATCCATTTTTAAATTTTTTCCAACGACTCTGATAAAAATACAATTTTTAATTTGTAGTAAAAGATTGTTAAAAATTTTCCTTCTTTCATAAATCTGAGGCCACGGCAGTGCCTCGCCAAGTTCGCGCGGCCGTATTTGACCTATCTAAAACTCTACTTTGGAATGAGCTACGAATCTCAAACTTTGCACAGTCGAAAATCATAGAGTTAACAACCCCTCCAAGTTTCATGGACTTTCATAAAGTAGTAAAGTAGTTAAGAAATTTCAAAAAACATCGAAATTGCCACTCACTTATTGACTCACTCACGCATGTATAGATCATCAATTGACAGACTGATAGAAATTATGACCAAACCCCTGTAAAAAATCAAAAAAACCGTAAAATTCTAATTTACTCCCCTCCCCTATACATGTAAAGTTATGTAAAAGTAACGTTGCCGACTTCCAAAAATGCTAGAGAGCTGAGCTTTGGCAGACTGATGGGAACTATGATAAAACTATAGAAAAAAATTTAAAAACCCGAAAATTATAATTTACTTCCCTCCACTATAAATGTAAAATAATGTAAAAGTAACATTGCCCACTTTCAGACACGGTAGAGAGCTGAGCTTTGGAAGGCCGATAGTAACTATGATAAAACTATAGAAAAAAATCAAAACACCCCAAAATTCTAATTTACTTCCCTTCCCTATAAATGTAAATTTATGTAAAATTAACACTGGCCTCTTGCAGAAACGCTAGAGAGCTGAGAATTTTAAGACTGAAAGGCACTATGATAAAACCATCGAAAAAAATTTAAAAACCGCAAAATTTTTATTTACTCTCCTCCCCTATACATGTAAAGTTATGCAAAATTAACATTGCCCACTTCGAGAAACGCTAGAGAGCTGAGCTTTGGAAGACTGATAGTAACTATGATAAAGCCATGAAGAAAAATTCAAAAACCTGAAATTTGTATTGGAGAACTTGGCTTTACTTCTCTCTCTCAATTCTTTTTATGGTATACCATTTTCGCGTACTTGGCTTTTTTTACATGAAAAGTTTTTGTTATGATTAAACTTTGATGAACAAGATTGTTCTTTGGAATAGGCAGGGGCAAGTTACCACCCTGTCTAGTATGTCTTTGTTGACCTTCTCTTTGAATTTTGTTTTATTTTTTTAATTAATGTAGCTGTTTCTAATATAAATAGTAAAGTAACTGTTAAGATCCTTTGTTTAATAAAATGTACTTTACTTGATTCGTGCTGCTTAATGTTGGATATAAAGCGCACAGCTTTTTTTACTTACTAAAGAAAAATCAATATCTTAATTTTCTCAGAAAATTAGGAAACCGTTTTATAATTGGAGGTGACTTTAATGCAAAAAATACCTACTGGGGATCTAGACTGACGAATTCTAAAGGAAAAGAACTTTTGCAAGCTATTAGTGAATATCAATGTGAGCCGATATCAACTGGTAAGCCCACATACTATCCAACAGATCCAGGAAAAATTCCAGATCTAATTGATTTTTTTATAGTAAAAAATATATCTTTAAGTTTTGTAGATATAGAAGAAAGTTTTGATTTACACTCAGATCATTCACCTATTATTCTAACTCTTAGTAAAAACATAATAAAGAAAGAAGCAAATATCTCACTAGTTAATAAACTGACTGACTGGATTAGTTTTAAACAAAGTCTGTCAGAAAAAATAAACCTATCAGTACCATTGCAAACGCCAGAACAAATCGATAAAGAAGTTGATTATTTTGTTACAAATATTCAACAAGCAGCTTGGGAAAACAGTCCAAAACCAAAGAGAATTTTTAAGGGAAAAAACTATCCAAAGGAAATTAGAGACCTTATATTGGAAAAAAGGAAACTAAGAAGAAAGTGGCAACAAAGCCGTGATCCTCGGGACAAAACAAATCTCAACAAATTCTAGTAATAAAAAATGAATCTATTAACCATTTTCTTAATGAACTTACAGATGATAAAAATACCGACTATTCCCTTTGGAAAGCAACCAAAGATTTTAAAAGACCAATTATCCAAATTCCACCCATACGAAAATCTAACAACCAGTGGGCAAGGAGTAACGAGGAAAAAGCAGATATTTTTGCAAGTCATTTAGAAAAAACATTTCAGCCCCACGAAGCACCAGATGAACACTTTCATTTAAATGAACCCCATCAAATCGAGGACCATATTAAGCTTACATCACCAAAAGAAATATTAACAGAAATCAAAAATATTAATTCGAAAAAAGCCCCAGGGTATGATCTTATTAACGGGGTAGTCATAAAACAACTCCCCAGAAAAGCTATCGTAAAACTATGCAACCTAATTAATGCGTCTTTTAGGCTTAGGTATGTACCTAAACTGTGGAAAGTTGCAGAAGTTATAATGATTCCAAAACCGGGAAAACCACTCCATGACGTGTCATCTTACAGGCCAATATCTTTGCTGCCAATTATATCCAAGCTCTATGAAAAATTATTGCTTAAAAGAATAAAACCCATCATAGAAAGACAAGAAATTATTCCATCTCATCAATTTGGTTTTCGAGACAAGCATTCCACGATAGATCAAGTACACAGAATTACTAATATAATAGAAAAAGCACTAGAAGAGGGAAAAGTTTGTTCTGCAGTTTTTCTAGATGTAGCACAAGCATTTGACAAAGTGTGGCATGAAGGCCTTAATTTTAAACTAAAAAGGTTTCTGCCAAAACAATATTTGGATATTTTGGAATCATACATATCTGATAGACATTTTAGAGTAAAACAGGAAGACTCATACTCAAATTTAAGAGAAATTCAAGCAGGCGTGCCCCAGGGTAGCGTACTAGGCCCTTATCTATACTTATTATTCACTTGTGATATCCCAAAGCCAGAAAATTGTCACTTAGCAACATTTGCCGATGATACTGGTTTATTGACGGTAGAAAAATCTATTGAAAAATGCATAGAAAAACTTCAGGATGCAGTCACCCAAATTCACAGTTGGACCACAAAGTGGCGAATAAAATTAAATGAAACCAAATCAATTCATGTTGATTTTACAAACAAAAATATAAATCACATACAAATAACAATTAACAACATTCCAGTACCATATTCGAATCAGGCAAAATATCTAGGTATGACACTTGATGCCAAATTGCGCTGGAAAGCACATGTTAAGAAAAAAAAAGAAGAACTTGAGATAAGGTATAGAAAAATGAACTGGCTAATTGGAAGGAAGTCCAATTTAACAATTCATAATAAGTTACTGCTTTATAGACAAATACTGAAACCAGTATGGACATATGGTATTCAACTATGGGGTTGTGCTAAAGAGAGTAACATTCTAGTTGTACAGAGATTTCAAAATAAAGTATTAAGAAACATTGTGAATGCACCTTGGTACGTTCGAAATAGTGACCTTCATCGAGATCTAAAAATCGAAACTGTAGCAGAGACTATAAAAAAGTACGCAAAAAGCCATGAAGATAGACTCCATCGGCATGTGAATGTGGAAGCAATTCAGCTTCTAGACAATACTATGCTAGTTCGACGACTAAAAAGAGTGAAGCCGTTTGAGCTAGTAAACTAAGTGAATTACACATAAAACAAAATAATGCTATAAACACAACACAATTGTGAGTTACAGACTAAACAAAGCGGGGAGAACTGTTGAGTGAACCCTAAGTTTAAATCTGACTTTTCTAGTAAATTAAGTTAAAACAAAATTGCTAATTAGTTACTGACTAGATTGTAATAAAAAAAACACAGTGTGTTTGACAAATAAAAAAAAAAGCTTTTTTCTGGAGAAGTAGGATACCATCTAGGAAATACTGACTGGCAGTACCACAGAATAGAATTTTACATCTTAAGTGCGAATCCAACAAGGCAAAATAAACGGTCCTTGCCACAGCCTCACCCAACTCAGCCCTTACGCATCGAACCGCAAAGCATACAGACGAAAGTTTTTTACTTCCTAGTTTAAATATAATAATATGGTCTTCAAATTTCAGTGCACTCTCAATTTGCAAGCGTAAAAATGTTGAATTATCTTTTTTCTGGAAATTCAGCATCCAAGACAAAATACTGGTTTTTTTTTCGGTATTAAAACATAAACGATTGGCATCAAACCATTTTTTAATTTGGAGTAGGTCATGTGTGACGTAACCTTTAAGAGTAAATTGGTCCTTTTTTATGTAGATTCCGATATTTATTGCAATATTTAAAAAACCACTCCACTTTAAAGCACTTTTTCAGATAAGTAAGTGAACGAAGATTAACTGATCAAATTTTTACTCCAGTAGTCTGGTTTTCTTAGCAGTAGCGTGTCATGGATAAAAGGGCGGGGGGGGGGGGCACCATTTGTTTCTGCGTTAAATTTAGTATTTCTATATTTTTCTCAAAGGACGCCAGGGGCGCCAAGCGCAGAGGGGCGGGGGAAGGGGGGACGTATACGACACGCCACTGTTTCTTAGTCTTAGGTTTCAGCCATCTTAGAGTAAACGCTCGATTAAAATTATTAAGTAAAACTTTGTGGAAAGCTCTAATACGTTCAGGAGGTCGATCTATCCCATCCCAGTTAACTTCAGAACAACAATTTTGAAAGTTAGCATCTATGCTTTCTCACTAAAAATTCTCTTTTGACAACGTTTGGGCTTCTCGGAGCTCGTTGATTTGACTATAAAAACAGAACTTACAGCTTCATGGTCGGACAAGCCTGAATGGAGCACAGAACAAGAGATTATTAAAGAAATTAAAGTGTAGTCACAGTCTAAATAAATTTATTTTTGAGCTCCTCCTCAAAACGGGATGGTGGTACCCGCAAACATCGAAGTTACCGTCTTATTAGATTCCTTATCAGTACGGCACAACCAAAATGGAAAGGCGATGAAATATAGAGGATGAAAACTTTGTTTGGTGATTCGTGATGAAAACTGAAAAAAACAAATAAATGTGTATACGTACTTATAGAAAACCAGCCATAGGGTAGCCTCGAATCTGAGGCGAAACTCTAACATTACTATACTATACAAATTCAATCTCAATAGGTATCTTAAGCCAGGTTCAATAGTAAATATCAAAGGAACTTTTTGAGGTAGAGTCAAAGACTATATATATTAATTTTCGAGCTCGTCGTCATCATTACGGCACAACCAAAATGGAATGACGATGAAATAAAGATGATAAAAACTAAAATTAAAAAATAAAATTTGGATACCCACTTTAGAAAACCAACTGCCAATTTGGAGTATCAGCTAGGGTAACCTCGGGTCTGAGGCAAAAATCTATTATCACTACAGATACAACTACAGGTGATCTCAGTATATGTATCAAAAGCCCATGTTCAATATTTAACATCAAAGAAATTTTTTGGAAGAATAAATTAATTTTCGAGCTCGTCTTCAAAATGGGATGGCTGTAGGCGCAGACATCGATGTTACAGACTTATTAGACTTCATCAGTATGGCACAACCAAAATGGAAAGGCGATCAAATGAAGATCTTATTGAAAACTGAAAAGGAAAAACTAAATGTAGATACACACTTTAGAAAAGCAACTGCCAATTTGCAGTATTAGCTGGGGTAGCGTCAGGTCTGAGGCCAAATTGTAAAAAAATCGATACGGTGAACTCTAAGGTCAATCTCAGTAGGTAGTACAGGTATTAATTTTTAGTTTTCATCATCTTGATTTCATCGCCTTTTCATTTTGGTTGTCAAATAGGTTTAGATACATGATATTTTATGTTTTGATGTCATCTTATGGCCTTTAGGCGAAAGTGCAATATTATTAGATCTTGGTTCGTGTTACAGATTAGATAAACAAATTTGAATTGTCTTAATAAATCAGTAATTATTCTTACTATGCCCTTGCAATTTTCTTTATTTTGTAAGGCTTTTCAAAAATTAAGGCCTGTGTGTTTCTCGTCGGCTATACGTCCACGTATGTTTATTTACTGTCTCTTTGGTTGGCTGACCCTTACAAGTGTATTTTTATTTCTTGACACTTCTGAACCACTTGAGCTTTCTGACTCTTAAATTGGACATACCAAATTTTATAAGAGCTTGTTCAGGTATTTATAAGTATTTATGGATATAGCGGTATAAAAAATATTTAATATAAAAAAAAAATTCTGCTGAAGTGCTAATATTTTACAATATAATGTAACTATTAGTTTTTACATATAGGTGAGAGCGGGCTACAGCGAGGCGGTGTACGCAGTAAAACAATCGACAGTTCTCGAAATCAAGATTTTTTTTATAGTGTTTCTCGATTTTCCGATGAGCAATACTCATTCAAAAGTTATTTCGGTATACGAGCTGAGCAACAGGTCAGAGTGCACGCGCATGTCATAAATACCCTCGAAAGTAACAGTTTCATGGACTTTCAAACACCTGATTTTTTGCGTAATAAAACTTATAAATTGAGAAAATCTGTTTTTTTTTCGACATTTTTGGTTAGAAAAAAACGAACAATTTGTTTTTTTTTGCATATTGTAAACAAGTCTTATTATCGAATTATCGTTTAAAAACCTAATTGTTCATTACTTTTTTTTTAATAAAAAGTTTTTTAGATTTAGGTTTTTATTCACGCTCGTTACTTTAGGCACCCTACTGTAAATTTCATTCAAAAGTTTTTATTATTTGTAATGCTTTTTTAAATAGTGTTTATTTTGAGCATTAAAGCCAGGAAAGAAATGGTCTTTATTACATACCTCCTGAAAACTTCATAACCATCTCTAATTTTTAAATTTGACAAAAGTTGAAAAATACAACGAGTTCCCTTAGTATTCCATTATTTTGTTTTTGTTTCTGAATTTCTTAAAGTTACTTTGGATCTTTTCTATTCGTAATTTGCCAATTATTAATAAATTTAAAAAAAGGGCCCCCATAGTTTATCAGAAAGGAGAAATGAATAGTCATCCAAGATCATAAAGAAAAATGGTATAACATTCCAATGTTAAAAACGGAATTATTAATAACCGTGCATTATCAAAAACGTCATTCATCAAAACAAGACAAGAGCGAAGTTTTGTATATCGTCTTTTATCAAAACTGGACAAAATCAAAAAGCACAAAATCATAAAAAAACTTGTGTATTCACCTAAAGAAGGGCGATTCTTATATTGCCATACTTAATGAAATCGCCATGTCTACATAGGGATTGCTATAGCAGATACGGCATTTTCATTAAGCGTCCTTAAAATGGTGTTGGACCCTAGGTTAGGATTCATTTGCAGTTAATTTAGCAAGAGGTTCGGTTGGGTTATTGGTTAACACCGATTACGACCTCTCAAAAGGACAGGGTTCAAAAACCACAATATTATTTTTTCGTGATTTAAATTTGCCGCCAGACTTCATTGAAATGGGAGCAAGAGAGACGGAACCAGTATACATAAAAATAAAAGAGAGAGCCCCTTTTTATGATTTTGGCCTTTTTGATTTTGTCCGGTTTTGATAAAAGACGATTTTGCTCTTGTCTTTCATCTGTTCTGATAAATGACGTTTTGATAATGTTAATAATTATTTCATTTTGGACTGTTATATCATTTTCCTTTATAATCTTGGATCATTTTTTTGTCATTTATGTCGATGGATAGGGATCTTAAACAATATTAAAATCTTTTTTGAGTCAATTATAATTATTATAAGTTTCAATAAGAAAGTGTTTTGGAACTTCTAAATTTTGATATTACAAAAATTGAAATGTTTATATTTAAACTTTTATAGTAAAATATCCGTCTATACTATAATACTTTTTTGGGTAACCGTGAATTCACGAATAAAGGAAGTAACAAACGTTAAACAATCATTGTTGCTCTAGGTTGCCCTTGAAAACTATTGCCCGCTAATCCGAATCGATGGAGAAAGGATTTTTCAAAGTTAAAGCCGAATTAGTTTTTGATTTGCGCATGTCGAAATGTCCACAAAATTATCAAGATCCTTGGAGTCATATCGACCTCCAAGATACTTTATTAGTGGGCATGACTCTGCATCTCATTTTGTATCCAAGATGTGCAAACTTCTGCCAAAGAGAGCTATGTTCTTGGGAGTTGGTTCGCTTCTTGAGGCGATAGGCGATTTTAGTTTACAAGTGGTTTTCAAGGTTGCCATTACAGGTTAAAAATACTCTGCCAATATACGGGCACCCAAGGTCACACTAGGTACTATAGTTATAGTTACGTGTGAGCTAATATAACTAAAAACTGAAATATATTTTATTCAACTCCAGACTCAATTACTTTTTTTTGGATATCACACAAGCCATGTTTTGACTTAAACTCTAATTTCTGAAATCTACCCCTACCCTTTTAAAAAAAAAGTCAAATGTATTTTGTTTAACTCAAGACTCAATTACCTTTCGTTTGATATTACACAAGCCATATTTTGACTTAAACTCTAATTTTTGAAATGTACCCCTACACTTAAAAAAAAACTAAAATGTATTTTGTTTAACTCCAGACTCAATTACCTTTCGTTCGATATCACACACGCCATATTTTCACTCTATCCCCACCCTTTTCTTTTCAAATGAACTAAAATGTATTTTGTTTAACTCCAGACTCAATATTTTCACATTTTTAAATGGGACCATCTCGACGCAAGACCCAGACTAGGTACAAAATTTCATTCAAATCGGGCAAGCGCTTTTTGAGTTATGCGCGTTGGTCGTTATAGACAGACATACATACAGACAGACAGACAGACGGCGCGACAAAAAAGTTTCAAAATCATCTGAAACGCAAAGATGGATGATTCTACCAAAAGTGGGCTATATGGATATAATTTTTGGTCATTGCCTTTAAATAACAGTACAGCACAGTAAATAATTTTGTTTTTTTAAATTTATAATATAACTAATTAGGTGTAACCTAAGAAACATTTATTTTCCCGAATTTTAGGAATTCTTGCATAAAAATTCTGAGGGATGAGTACCAGAGGAGTGAGTTTTTTAATGGTTTTCCAATTTAAATCAAAATCTATTTAGACTACTTAACTTAAGTTTTATATAAACAAAGTTCCTATACTTATAATTTTAAAACAATTAACAAAAAAATTATACTATTGATATCAGTCGAATATTTACTTACCAGAGGGATGATAATTGAAGCGTTCCTTTTTGATCTCTCCGAAAAAAACTAATTTTCTGTCGAAAATAAAAAGATCTATAACTTGTCACCCTCACAAGTAAATTAGATATCCAGGGCCGTCTCTTTCTCTAGAAATTAACCGGTGGTATTCACAAATATTGTGTTATTAAAAATGGAGCACTTGTAAAATTTTCCGGAGAAGATATACATTCGGATTTTCAAAAATATGACTGCAAACTTAAGTTTTATCAATTTTTTGATTTTTCTTCTTCTCTTTGTTTCAGTATAAACCATTTTGTAACAAAGCAAATTGTAGAAATAAAATTTCGGACTTCCATTGTCTTTATTTATTTTAAAACACGACGTTTCGGTTAGTAAGTATCTCTAACCGTTATCAAGTGTAAACTAAACAATCTAGTCTTTAGGCTACTACTTATACTACTTGGTGTGCAGTCAGGTGTGACGGCCCGCCCCCTTTTTTAATCCTAAGACGCCTATTTTCCTTAAGGAGTGGTTTCCATATGTTTGGTATGTCCGTGCTTGGTTGACTGAAAACGTCTTTATTCTGCATTATAAACGCAGCTTCAATAAACTTTCGTTTTCGCCAATGCGACTCCTTATGTAAAACTTTAGCTTCTGACCACTGAATCCTGTGATCATTTGACCATGCATGATCTGCTAAACCGGATTTTTCAATATCCCCTAATTGGGTACTTTTTAGATGTTCATTTACTCTAACCTGAAGAGGGCGTTTCGTTTCACGTACATATGATTTACCACACTCACACGGGATTTGGTAAATACATTCCTTATTATTTGAGGGATTTTCTGGTTTTGTTTTAGTTACAAAACTTCTTATCGTATTTCCCGAAGAAAATACTGTTTTTATATTATAGTGTTTAGCTATTCGTCTTATATTTTCTGAAATCCCTTGAACATATGGAATGTTAATAACACCTAACGGATTATTATTTTGAGAATTTGGTACATTTAGTTTGTTTTTAATTTTAAATATCGTTAAGTTTATTAATTTCTCGGAATAACCATTCTGTTGTAAGTCCTTTTTAATGTTTTTAATTTCTGTGGTTAATTCTTCATTATTACTACAAATATTTATGGCTCTTAAATACAAACTTCTTATAACTCCTTGTTTTGTAGCAACAGAATGATTACACTTAAAATTTAGGTAGTGTCCCGTGTGTGTAGGTTTCCTATATACAAGCAAATTGTCTTCATATAAGTGATAAGTGATATTTTGCTTCCAGAGAAAACGGTGCCTTAGATTAATTCAGTTCCAATTTATAATAAAACAATTTCTGTTTCACATTAAAATAAAAGGCAAGACATTTTTTGTGCTATATCAAGAAAGTATTCTCTTGGTGAATAGGAAAGCACAAATTATTTTACTTCAAAGCAATTTGCTTTGCTTCCGATTCGCTACAAAACTGCCGTCTACAGGGATTGCTTGATATTTTAGTTCAGAATTGGGTTCTGCATCTATAGAAACAGTTTAAAAAATTAACGTTTTTCTTGTTATACCTTTCATAAAAATTATAATAGACAATCAAAATTTTGTGGATTTTACAATTACAATATAAGTAATAACTGAGTGTTAAAATCATTTTAAAAAAGTACTCAAAATTATTACCCAAAATATGTTTTTTTTTTAAATAAAAATAATGTTATTAAAAGTAGTGCTAAGATTACAATGTTCTATTGCAAAGGTTATTTGGCCACCCTTTAATCCATAATTTTTTGAAAAAAAAACAACGGAACATTTTTTTAAAGTTTGGTGCATCATTTAAATTACACCCTGCATGGGGTTTTCCTTCTCGACCCTGCCATATTTTGCACTCATAGCTTTTGATTTCCATCAAAACTTATTTCTAGTTTTCCCTATTTAATAATAAAAATTTGATGAAATGTTAAAATTTCTTAAATCTACTTGTGTGACAAGTATCAACGCCAAAAAATTGTCCGCTTTTTTACAATTTTAAGACTCCGTTAAGTAGCTGGATCCTTTATAGAGGTTTTGATCTTATGGAGTTTTTGTGAAAAGCTTGTTTTTTTTATAATCCATTTTAGATGTCTTTTGGTGGCATTAATATGACGTCTGGTTTTTTGTGGACTCCAAGTTACAACATTTTTTAAATGACTGTGTATGTTATACAACAACAATTGTCTGCCGCAGGTCTATCTTTAGTTATAAAGTTTTTTTAAACACAAGGCCGTACCTAGGGGGGATGAATCGCCCCCCAAAAAATGGTCGATAAAATGTGTTAAAAGAATTTATTGGCAACAAAAATAGGACAAAACAATTGCCCATTACGCAACTTTTTATTGAAAATGTTTAAAGCCCCCGCCCTCTCCGAAATTTTTTCCTAGGTACGGTCCTGACTAAACATAAATAGGTGAAGTGGAAGATGACAACAGAAATGTTAAACTACTCAAAAATCGTGCCATTGTATGCCTAGGATTGTTTTAGAAAACGTATTTACATATACATACATTTTTATCCAGATGGATTTAAGCAAAATTAAAAATAAAAAGATAATGTAATGAAGGTTATTATTATGAGATAATATTAATTTAGATAACACAGTTCATTCATGGTTTCAAAAAAACAGGAAACGGCGATTTTCAGGTATCAGATAATTATTTAAATGGGTAGAAGGTTCTACATTTTAATTTTTTTAATAAGCTTTATTTTGAAGTTGGTTCCATTACCTTAATTTTAAATTAAAAATCTGTTAAAAATGTGAATAACATTTGCGTTTGTCTATCCATAAGTATGCTTGCCCCACATCTTAGGTAAATAAAATTATGTTTTATTTGTTTTTTATATATTTAAGTTCTATATTTGTATTATACTTTTTTTTGTTTTAGCTTTTTTTTAGCATTTTTCTGCAAGGTTTATTAAATATTTTAAAACTACACTTAATATTTAGACAATTTACATAAGAAATAAATAACTAAATCTTAATTAACAGTATATTACAATTAAATTAGATAACCTTAAATAAATTGAATTAAAAATAAATATTTTCTTAATTTTTTTATTTTTTTATTTGGACACTTTTAACATGTTTTTTATTTTGACCTATCTATCTACATCTAAAATTGTCCTTATTGCACGCTTTTGCAAAATTTTTAGTTTTTGTAAAATATTAAGTTATAACTTTTGCTTTTTTAAGCACGTTTATTCAAAAAATCAATTTAAAATGACAAAAAAAGTAGTTGGGAAAAAATAATTAACCCGAAACATTTAAAACTAAAAATTGAATAATAATTTTACGTAATTTTGTAATTTATTATAAGTGTCCTTAAAAGTATCATTGCGATTTGTTATTATCTATCTTATCTTCGAACTAGCTGAGTATTTTCTAGAACTCCAACTTCCACATTTACATGCCAATGAGATTTTTCATAATTTTGGCTACAATTTCTATCTTTAGGATCCGATGAAGGTCACTATTTCGAACCTATTAAGGTTCATAAAAAATATTCCTTAATACTTTTTTTTAAAAATATTCAATTAAACTGGAGTTTTTGTACAGCAAGGATATTACTCCAGTACAACCGCAAAGTTGAATACCTTAACTTTACACTGGTTTCAATATTTTTATATAAAGCAGTTATGGATGGTAGTAAATTTTCTATAATTCTATATCAAGCTTTTATTTTTTTTTTCTTAACACGTTGGTGCTTTCCAGCGCAATTTTGCGTTAAGTGTCATAATTTTGCTTGATTATGGGAATGTTGTTGATCGTGATTATAGACACATTAATTTGGTTTCATTTAATTTTATTCAAATTTTTTTTGTCCAGTCCATCCTGCAGTTTTTCTGTTTATGCTTCAATAAATTTGTCTACTGTCAATGAACCAGTATCGTCGGCAAATATTGCTAATGCTAAATTAAATAATAAGCATAAATAAGGACCTAGTAAATTTAAGTATAAATCTTCCTGTTTTTCTCTGAAGTGTCTATCAGGTGGCGCGTGTGTTAATCAATTAAGATAGTACTTTATCATGATGATGATCAAAAAGTCGTTAAACTTTTATTAAAAAAATTATTAAAATCAACGTGTTACTTTGCCTTCAAAGGTATTTAAATTTAAAACAATCGAACAGAATACCAAATTACCAAAACTGCCTTAGGCTCAGAATATATTGATGCATGTTTGGAATCTAGTATATTTCTTATTTTTATAAATGGTTTGCCACACTAAATGTGGCCCATCATTGTCATTGTGTCGTTTTAAGGTATGGTGCTGGAAACTTTAATCTTAAATAACTTATATCAAAACTTTTGTTGATATATTAGCAAGTGATGCTTCTCATTTAAAAGTTTTAAGGGTTTCTATGGGTAATAGGACTTCTAGCAATCAAAAATTGAAAGATGTGGTTTTAATGAATGATGCTGGAAACTTTTTGGATACTTGTATAAATAAAGACTGATACTTGGGAGAGAATATTAATTCTGAATCAAAGCGCTGTTTTATTTGGAAATCAAAAATTTATATTTATTTTATTTAGCAGTAAAAATGCGATATTATAACAAAATTAATAATAACAATTTACCTCTTTTAACTGCTTCTGCGTGCATTTTCAAGCACGTTTATTTATAAAATCAATTTAAAATGACAAAAAAGGAGTAGTTGGAAAAAATAACTAACCCAAAACATTAAAACCAAAAATTGAATAATAATTTTATATAATTTTATAATTTATTATAAGTGCCCTTAAAGTTATCATTGCGATTTGTTATTATCTATCTTATCTTTGAACTAGCTGAGTATTTTCTACACCTCCAATCGCTTCCACATGTACATGCCAATAAGATTTTTAATAGTCTCGGCTATAATTTCCTCTTTAGAATCCGATGAAGGTCACTATTTCGAACCTATTAAGGTTCGTAAAAAATATTCCTTAATATATTTTTTTTAATTTTCAATTAAACTGGATTTTCTGTACAGCAAGGATGTTACTCCAGTACAACCGCAAAGTTAAATACATTAACTTTACACTGGTTTCAATATTTTTGTATAAAGCAGTTATGCTTTTTTTGCTTGATTATGGGAATGTTGTTGATCATGATTATAGACACATTAATTTGGTTTCATTTAATTTTATTAAAAAAATTTTTGTCCAGTTCATCCTGCAGTTTTTCTGTTTATGCTTCAATAAATTTGTCTACTGTCAATGAACCAGTATCGTCGGCAAATATTATAATGTGAATAATAACCATAAATAAGGACCAGTAAATTTAAGTATAAATCTTCCTGTTTTTCTCTGAAGTGTCTATCAGGTGGCGCGTGTGTTAATCAATTAAGATAAGTACTTTATCATGAGGATGATTAGAAAGTCGTTAAACTTTTCTTAAAATATTTATTAAAAACAACGTGTTACTTTGCCTTCAACTAGGTATTTGAATTTAAAACAATCGACCAGGATACCATATTACCAAAACTGCTTTAGGCTTAGAATATATTGATGCATGTTTAGAATCTAGGATATTTCTTCTTAATAAAGGGTTTGCCACACTAAATGTGGTCTATCATTGTCGTTGTTTCGTTTTAAGGTATGTAGCTGGAAACTTTAGGCTATTTATATGAATAAAGGATGTTAGTTGTGAGAGAGTATTTAATCTAAAGTAAATTATATCAAAATTTTTCCTAAATGCAAATGGTCCTTCTCATTAAAAAGTTTTAAGGGTTTCTATGAGTAATAGGAATCTTCTGTGAGTGATGGTGACTTTTAGGCTAGTTGTATAAATATAGATTGGTACTTGAGAGAAAATATTTATTCTGAAACAAAATGCTGTTTTATAAAACTCAAATATATAAATGTGTATGTTAGAAACTTGTGATAGTATACCTACCTATGGAACATAAAATTATGAGTTACGCAGAATTGTTTAGAATATTTATGTCTTAACAATTTTTAACAACAAAGTGCCGGTAAAAGAGGATTTAGTTAAATAGTTGTATTCGAAATTCCAAAGATTTTTTTGATATTGCAGTTGCAGTTAAAACTGTAAAAAAAAACAATAGAAAAAGGTAGAACAACATGATACCTACACTGTGATGAAAATAAGGAAAGGGAGAAAACTAGATACTGAAATAAGTACTTAGAATTAAGGTGAACATATAAAAAATTTTGGGGTTCTTTATTTATTTTTAAATTAAAACAAGTCGTAAAATGATAAATAACAAGATATTTTGTGTTCGGTCCCTGTTAGGCATACCGCCGTAATCATTGGCAGATGCAATTTTAGATTAAATTCATTAGTCGATAGTTGGAGCGGCAGTTGTTCGTCGACCTGCAGAAGTGGCTTTAACTAAACCGAGTACCTTTCTAATAGGATCTCCTTTTCTCGTGTCTAAAACAGAATAAGAGAAGCGATACTCAGCGTGACGTCACGTCCGTATATGAACGGAATCGAAGTAAAGGAGGACAGAACAAAATGGTTTCTTATTGGCGGCATGATCTTTGATGAAGAAGTCATCAGTAAAAGCTTTTCAACCGAGCGTTCGAGAGAATAAGGAACGGTTTTCAATCTAATCATAAATTAACCTTTCCGTTCATCGTACCAATCGCCACTCCCCCAAATCAATTTTTTTATTCAGAAAGTGGCCTTTTACTTTTTAACCATTTACTTTTTCTCGATATTGACTTTATACAATTTTAATAATACCTATTTTTGGGTTTCTTGTATTTTTTCCTTTAGGCATTTTTCTAGCCTCTTATAGTTTGACTTAGTCTTTAAGATATATTTAGATATATTAGGTATGTATGTAAAAAAAGTCCATAATTTCGGAAAGTTTTAAAAATTATGTATTTCATATTTTGAGACATGTTTAAATCGCGTTATAGTTCTCTCCAACAAGCTAGGCTTTGGTTTTCAACAAAGTCCGTCATAAAAAATAAATCTTAGTATTTCAAACGCTACAAGAACAACTAGAGCACACAAATATTTAACAAAAAGTTTGGAAACCTATTAAAGGAATTTAGAGACCTTATAGTAGAAAAAATAAACTAGAAGGAAATAGTGCCAAAGTCGCCATCTTTAATGCAACAGATATGGTAAGAAATCCTAAAAGTACCTACCTAATAAATTTTTTAACAGTTTCAAACCTCAGATGACAAAAGCGACGACTATTGCCTTTGGAAAGCAACCAGATTTTAAACGACCAATTACAGTCGAACCTCTATAACTCGAACCTCTCTATAACTCGAACCTTTTAAGTGGTCCCTGCACTTTTTATATGTATTTTAACCTGCTTAATTCGAATTTCTATAACTCGAACTCTCCATAACTCGAACTGTTTAGGTTGTCCCTTTGAGTTCGAGTTATAGAGGTTCGACTGTATCTAAATTCCACTCATGCCAAAATTAAACGAACAGTGCGAAAAGTGTAAAGAAAAAAATTAGAACTTTTTGCAACACGATTAGAAAAAAAATCAACCTGATAATATTGAAGCACCAGATAAAAATCTTCCTGAGAATGAATCTTGTCAATGCGAAGGCCGTAATAAGTTTACACGTAGAGAATTATTAACAGATTAAAATATTAATGCGTCCTTTAGGTTTACATAGTTACCAAAACTTTTAAAAGTTTTAAATACGCTCCATGACGTGTCTTATACGCCATTTTCTCTGCTGACAGTTTTCACCAAGCTCTATCATCTCGGTATTTTGAACTTCAAGACAAATACTTTACGATGAACCAAGTAACTATAGAAACTAACCATGCAAACTATAAAAAGTACGCAAAAAGTCAAGAAGATAGACTTTATCGGCATATTAATCTGCAAGCAATTGAGCTCCTAGACAATACTGAACTAGTTCGAAATCTAAAAAGAGTAAAGATGTTTGAGCTAGTAGACTACATAAAATAAAATACTGGTAGAAAGAACAAAATCTTCCTATCTGCTATAAAAAAAAATCTGGTCCATCTGCTTTATCTGCTTGGAAGCTGCAAGAATTAATAACAATATAATTAAACAGAAATTGCTCCCAATGGAGTTTCACCAGTAATAGAGACAAAATGTTACCCAGCAATGAACTTGGTTAATGTTAGATGAAGCATTATTAAAAAGAAATTTATTCATATTAAACATTATTATTATTACAGTGATAATGCGGGCTGTTACTATATTTTCTGAGAAAGAGTTAAAATTAAGTGTAAAAATATACAGTAAATGAGAAAAATATACAGACGTTACGATCTACATAAAACCACATCTTTTGGAGTCTGATGTTAAAGCTAAAATTACATTCCGTAAATAGGAATAAAAAAAAACAAAAATTGTGGCTTAGGAAATGTAATCCGATTAATTTGCAAGATTCTTAGTATTTTAGATTGGTAAACTTAACGGTCTACGCAGGATGGATAATTCTGGAACCCTGGTTATCAAAAGCAGATAGTTGGTAGTCAGTGCTGTCAAAAATGATAATGGCATAAAATAACCTTATTTGTTAGACTAAGAAAGCCTTAATTCTTTATAAAAATGAAAATATTTCCGATGAAAGCTTAAAAGTAAAAGCCAACTGGAAACCATCAAACACCGCCAGAACCAATAGAATCTAGAAAGAAATCGCTTTCGAGTCTCGTGGAAGATATTATGGTTAACCGAGTAAGAAACTGGAAAAAAACATAAGCCAAGGAGACAAAAAGGTGAAAACTCATTAAAGGATAGAACAAAATTGACTACCTAATAGGCTGATTTTGATCACTCCAAGGCTTTTTCCACTAAAGTTTCTACTCTAAAAATGAATATTTTATTCAAATCAATCTTATTTTGCTTATGTTCCTGTTAACAAAGCAATCGATCGAGTGCTAATTTGAATCCACCTTCAATCGAATTCGACCAACAAAAATAAAAATAGATACATAATATAATAACCTGTTGCTCGTGTTTGCTGTAATACTTTTTTGAACGGTTTAGCTTTGGCCTGGTCTAGCCAAAAATGACTAGACAAACTTATCGAGTATATGTGCTGAGTAAGAATATCCAACAGGTGTAATTTATATTTTGTAATGTCATTTTGTAAGCAAACGCCTTGGTGAATGAGAATGGTTTACATTTTTAGGTTAATTTACAAGTAACCACGTCATCTTTTATTTGTTGACTTTATTCTGTCTATGCCAATAACCATATACAGGGTGTTTGAACGACAACTTAAGAGAAGCTTTTTTGGGTATTTCTTGATGAAATTTGGAGAAGCGTCGATTTTGTTTTCGAGGGCGATACTTTTTGAAATGTTTGTAGCACGCGCCCCCTTTCTTGAGGTAAACTTACCCCTATATTTTGAATAGAGAAAGTGGGCCGATTGGTACCTACATACATACCTTGTTTTAAAGGTCGCTTGCATGTCTTTAAATAATTAATTTGTTGCTATTTTCGTGTGTACTTTTTTCCCAAGCAATTTTTTTGGAGTGTGGAGTTTTCCTGGGCGCTATTTCCGGGGCTCTGATAAAGCAAGTCATGAAAATATTATTTTTTTAGTCTTTAACTTGTCTGTAATATACCTAGCAGCCTTTATACCTTAAATATTTTTTCGGGCTCTGGTGGGGGGGAGTAATTACCTCCTTTAACACCCCCCCCGCGATAACTCGTTAACTTTTTTATATTAGGTATATGTACTTCAAAACTTTTTTACACTCGTTATCCACAATATAAAATAAAACTGATCCACTACCGACCCTAATGAAATTTTTAGAGAAAATTGAGGCTTTATTAAAATTGATCTACGCTAAGGACACTTTTAACAAGTTAAAAATTTGAAAAATACGTCACAGAGAATACGAAAAATCGTTTTGCAGTTTTTGATGAAATTATTTTTTTTTGCAAAAACTCTTGTTTTAGGTTTAGATATATTATAAAAAAAAATAATTTTTTATCAATAAAAGATAGATAATCAAAAACAGACATTCGATAAGACTATTTATTATTTTGACGAAATTTTTAAACAATATTTTGATGAGCATGTAGAAACCAGGTCTGAAATGATTTATATTTAAATCGGTAAAAGATATGGTGAGTTTTTTATTTTTTACATAACATATAGGGAGAGCGGGACAAGATGACGAACGGGGCAAGTTAACGAACTCAATTTAACACAAAATTTATAAATGACAACGAGTTTATTACTGTGCTGTTGGAACTCTTTAAAGTCAAAGTTTTATGATTTAAAGATAGATGGAGCACGTAAGAATAATAATAGTACAGTGGTTCACAACCTATAATTCGAGTGGTCGCTTATAAAATTTCGTACCGAAAAATCTGGGGGCACAGCAGTGCCCCACCAAGTTCGTGCGGTAACTGCTGTAACATCTTTTCTTGAAACATTTCAGCCCATATTTGGGAATGAGCTACGAAACTCAAGCTTTGCACAGTCGTAGATCTTTATAAAGTTAACAATCCCTCCAAGTTTCAGGGACTTCCATAAAGTAGTTACGAAATTTCAGAAAACGTCGAAATTGCCATTCACTCACTTACTCATCTACTCACTCATGTATAGATCATCAAAATTCTACTGTAATTCCAGACATGCTACAAAGCTGAAATTTGGCATACTGATTGTGACCAAACCCTTAGAAAAAATCAAGAAACCCCAAAATTCAAATTTACCCCCGTCCCCCATACATGTAAAAGTAACATTGCCCACTTCCAGAGGCGCTAGAGAGCTGTGCTTTGGCAGGCTGATAGGAAATATGATAAAACTATTTTTTTTTTTAATTTATCTCACAATTTTTATTTGTTTCCCTCCCCTATAAATTTAAAATTATGTAAAAGTAACATTGCCCACTTCCAGAAACGCTAAAGAGCTGAGTTTTGGAAGGTTGATAGGAACTATGATAAAACTATATAAGAAAATTAATAAACCCCAAATTTTAATTAACTTCCGTCCCCTATAAATGTAAAGTTATGTAAAAGTAACATTCTTCACTTCCAGAAACGTTAGAGAGCTGAGCTTTGGAAGACTGGTAGGAACTATGATAAAACTATAGAAAAAATTTAAAAACATCGAAATTTTAATTTACTTTCCTCCCCTATAAATGTTAAGTTATGTAAAATTAACATTGCCTACTTCCAGGAACACTAGAGAGCTGAGCTTTAGAAGGCTGATAGGAACCATGATAAAAATATAGGAAAATATAAAAAAACCTCAAAATTTTTAATAAGGAATTGCAAATGTTTTGAACAATATTCCGCATATTTTACTATATTATATATGATTCGAATCCTTTAAAAAAAGAGTGAAATCATAACAAAAACATTTCATGTAAAAAAAAGCCAAGTACGCGAAAGTGGTATTCCGTAAAAAGAATTGAAATAAAAGTTTTTTTTTCTCAAAAATTTATTCCCAATTATAGCCAAGTTTAGAAAAACATTTCCAAACTAGTAAGAATTTTTCATTTTGAAATTTGTATTGGAGAACTTGGCTTTACTTAACATAACATAACATAATTTTATTTCCCAAAAATCCTTAAATTCAAAAATCATGTATTATTGTTATAATTTAGTTTTTAGATGGCGGGAAATAAAAAATTCCCCACCGAAACCACTGTTGCAGCTTGTGCGTGGGGTCTTTAGTTTTTCCTTAATTACAAAAAAATTATTTTTTTTAGTCTGTTTTTTCTCAAAAATGATATTTTATAAACTTAAAAAACAGACTTTTTTTGTAATTAAGGAAAAACTAAAGACCCCACGCACAAGCTGCAACAGTGATTTCAGTGGGGAATTTTTTATTTCCCGCCATCTAAAAACTAAATTATAACAATAATACATGATTTTTGAATTTAAGGATTTTTGGGAAATAAAATTATGTTATGTTATGTTAAGTAAAGCCAAGTTCTCCAATACAAATTTCAAAATGAAAAATTCTTACTAGTTTGGAAATGTTTTTCTAAACTTGGCTATTACGGCTGCAAATTACTCTCAGGCACAGTGGTAAATTGAACATAAAGAAGTTTGGCTGGAATAGCAAAGTTTAAAAAAAGATTTCCAAACTAGTAAGAACATTTCATTTTAAAATTTGTATCGGAGAACTTGGCTTTACTTAACATAACATAACATAATTTTATTTCCCAAAAATCCTTAAATTCAAAAATCATCTATTATTGTTATAATTTAGTTTTTAGATGGCGGGAAATAAAAAATTCCCCACTGAAACCACTGTTGCAGCTTGTGCGTGGGGTCTATAAAGACGAAAATAAAAAGAAAACTCATGGCAAAGTCTTAAAAGTTATAAAGAAAGTTTTTAAATGATGTTAACCAAAACCTATCAGAAACAAAAAAAAGCAACGAAAATATTTGTGTTCAGGATACCAGGAACCATGTATTGAACCTCCAGTAGCGGACCAGATTAAATGTGGAGGGTGCGAGAGTTAGGGGCATGAGGCGCGCACCTCATATAAAAAGAAGGAGACGTTCATTTGTGACCTATGCGTCTAGTCATCTTGTCCCAATAGGCTCGTCAACTTACCCCGCTAGTGGGGCAAGATGACCAAAATGCATTTTTTAAGTTTTTTGTTGTGTATATTTTTAAGGTTTAAAATGTTGTGTCTTTTTTAAATATGTTTGTAAACCAAAACATCTATCTAACAATTAAACGAAGTTTTTTAGTCAATACCAGGTTTGGGTATTTTCTAGGAAGCTTTAATCCTCAACATCTCCATCTTGCCCCGCTCTCCCCTACTGTAAATGTGTTTTTTTAGTACTGTAGATGTATTTTTTCATTTTTACACAATACATTGGTTTTTTACACCACTGGATTTGGAAAAAAGCAATTGTCTTGTAAATTTTCATTTTCCATAAAAAGTTTACAAAATATAATATACTTTTACTAATCCTGTAATGTTGCCAACGTTTTTTAATGGAATTTTACAAAACACTTTTTTTAGTGTACAATTGTGTTTGCCAGAAGTTTAGTTTTTGAAATATTTATAAAAAACTAAGAAAATTAAATAAATATATATATAAATAAAAAGGACTTTATTTTTAACTCGGCTTCTCTCAACTGCATTAATTAAAAAATGCAAATTTAATTGAATTTTCCTTGTTTAGGTATATCTACCTACTGTATTTGCTTTTAAAATGAAATCTTGAAGTTTTTCAAAGCTTTAATAAAGCAGTAAATTTATACCCATTTTATATTAAAACTATTACCAATAATTACGACAAGGGTTTCTGAATTTTAGTTTTTATTACAGTGTTGCCCCGTGGTTTCATTAAGGCCGCCATTAAAATACTACAATAAATGTATCAACCAGAGCACGGCAGAGAGAACGGAGAATATAAAAGCCCATGAATATGTTGGCCTGCTCTATGTCGGGCCAATAAGAATAAAGCTAATTTCACATTGGCGTGGGGGATAAAGGGATTTCGTGCAGGTAGACCTTTAGTTACGCCGGTCCCATCAGCACGGTATCATTAAAACTTCAGGTTTCGAAAAGTTTTTTTTATTCTTTATTATCCATTGTTTGCTGGCAAGTTATGTTTTTTATTTGTTTTATTTCGTCGCTTTAATTTGTGTGTCATTAAAAGTGCTGTTTCGTTTGATAATTTTATTGACAATCTAATTGTATCATGCATTGTGACAATTTAAAATTCGTGACAAGTGATAACTTGAGCCGGATAGGACATTGTGACAATTGAAAATTAGTGACATAAGTGATAATTTAAGGCGGATAGAGAGGTTTGCGAAGTTTAGACTGACTTTTTAATGTAAATGGTGAGTTTTTTTATTGCATAAATTAAAATTATGTTTGGTCATAGTTGTTTGTCTTGGCAGACAGGACATTGTGACAATTAAAAATGAGTGACATAATTGATAACTTAAGGCGAATAGGGAGGTTTGCGAATTTCAGACTGACTTTTGAATGTAAATGGAGAGTTTTTTATGGTGCGAATTAAAATTATGTTTGGTCATAGTCGTTTCTCTTCTTCATCACATACAATATTGCTGTGAAGTGAATATTTTTTTTGCTTACTGGAACGATTTCAAATCAGTTCTACACAGTGTGCCTGAACGAAGTATAGGTTACAGAAAAATGGTTCCAAATACTAATTGCACATTTTGAATATCGACTCTTTCCTGACTTCAGAGCGAAATATCAATTTTTTGCCATTTTTCTAGTTAGTCTAGGCGCTGGCTTCTGCCACGTGCGACCTAATATGTGCGCTCAGTTGGACTGCGGGACATTGTTAAGCACCCATAGGTGTATAAAAAAAGTTTCGTCACGTAGTTGAACTCTTGGTCGTTTGGTCGCCATCTTTGAAAATGGCCGCCAAATTGATAGATTTTTTGTTTAAGGGTATCTCCCCACTCAGTCATCCGATTTTAATTTTTTAAGGCTTATTTTACTCCTTTTTTCAAGGCAAATAAATTTTGTAATTACACATTTTTTAATAATTCAAGTAGTTTTTGAGATATACCAAGATTATTAGTATTTCCGCTCACAAAAGAATTAAAATAATACCCGTGCTAATTTTATTGTAGCTACAATATTATTGACATTATTTTTCTTGTTACATAGAAGGCTTTAAACCTTTCACAGAAGATGATATTGCCTTTATGTTTTTAACGTTCAATGGTATGGTACCCCTAAAGACTGCCTTAAAGAGGGTGATTTCTAAAACTGTTCACAAGATTACACAAAAAGTGAATTTGCAGCAAAACGATGCATCCTAGCGAAAAACGTTAAGAATAATTTTTTATAGTACCTACTTTAAAGTCCGCATCTTCTAATTATTGTCATATCTTTTACAATTAAAAAAAAATCCATTTTGGAGCGAAAACATGGAATTTTTACAAAATTGTATATTTTAGCTGGCTGATACATCAAAAGAAGCGAAATTAAAAGTGCTATAAAAAATTAATTTTATCGTTTTTCGCTAGGATGCATCGTTTCGCTGCAAATTCACTTGTTCTATAATATTGCACAGTTTCAGAAACTACCCTCTTTGAGGCAGTCTTTAGGGGTACCATCCAACGAAATTTTGAAAACATATAGTCAATATCCTTTTCTGTGAAAGGTTTAAAGCCTTCTTTGTAACGAAAAAAAAACAAATGTCAATAAAAATTGTAGCTACAATAAAATGAGCATGGGTATTATTTTGACTTGTTTGCGAGCGGAAATACTAATAATCCTGGTATATCTCAAAAACTACGTAATTTATCAAAAAATGTGTTATGACAAAATTTGTTTCCCTTTCAAAAAGGAGTAAAACAAGGTATAAAAAATTTAAATAGGATCACTGGGTAGGGAGATACGCTTAAACAAAAATTATTTTAATTTGGCGGTCATTTTCAAAGATTTATAGACTATACTAGAAAAAAAGCAAAAAATTGATAAAATTTCGAGAAGAGGATCAGCTAGGATTGACATAAATATGGCTCTGAAGTCAGGAAAGAGTCCATATTAAAAATGTGCAATTAGTTTTTGGAACTATTTTTATGCAACCTATACTTAATTAAGGCACTGTGTCTAAGAGATAAATTAAATCTTGTCCATTTCAGAATAACTTATTTGTAAAGAAAATAGTGTATCTTCTTAAACGAGAACTTTATTCATGATCCATTGTTCGCTGGCAAGTTGTGTTTTTTATTTATTTGATTTCATTCCTTTTATTTGAGTGTCATGTGTCGTATGTGGTCCCTCTAATTATCGTAGTTCAGTGGCTTATGGTCAAAAATCGTGTCCCGTGGGAGAGTTGTGGAAGATTTTTTTAAAACTACCCTAAATCGATAGATCACACAATTATAAGTCATCGGGTGTTTGCCTCCAATTTGAGTAGGAGGGCCGGTGTGACGTCATATATCCAAGATCCGGCTTTTTTCATGTTTTTTCACATAACTTTGGCCTATAACTTTTGCTAAATTACTTTCACAGAAAAAAACTGTTAATACGTTTTTTTGTTTGCAATAGAACACCAATTAAGATAGTGAAGAAATTAGCTCGTTATCTTAAAAACTGACAAAAATACATAGGTATGTCCCCCTAAGTTGAAATCATATGGAAAACTTTTTTATTATTAATTTTAGGAAAAAAAGTTATTCTTCATAAAAAGTTCTGCTTATCTAAAACCGTCATCAAATATCAAATTTTTTCAGTGGTATACGAGGTTTGTCAAAAAGTATGAGTTTTGCTTAAGAGTAAAGTACCTTTAAATTTGACTATATCGAAAAATGTTACTAAAAAAAGTTGATCAGAATTAAAAATTACGTTTAAATATGCAAGTACATCCATTTAAATTAAAACTTCAGATTATTTTATTTTTTACTAATATTTCTATTTTGAATGAACATATCATCTCTTGTGATTACGAAACACATGATAACTGTTTATTTTTTCGATTTTTTCTAATAATTTTTCAATTAAAGCGCGTAATACGTGCATATTCATTTATTTTGCAAATTTAAAGGTACTTTACTCTTGAGTAAAATTAATATTTTTTGACAAATCTCGTATACCGCTGAAAAAAATAATTGATAATGCAGAACTTTTTACAAAGAATAACTTTTTTTCCTAAAATTACTAATTAAAAAGTTTTATATATGATTCCAACTTAGGGGGATATACTTCTATATATTTTTAGCTCACACATATACTATACTATAGTAGTGTGAGCTATGGTGATCCTAATTTTTTCGAGAAAAAAAAAGTTGCTCCGATTTCAAAAATTTTTATATATCTTTGCGTTTCAGATGATTTTGAAACTTTTTTGTTGCGCCGTCTGTCTGTCTGTCTGTCTGTCTGTCTGTCTGTCTGTCTGTATGTCTGTCTGTCTGTCTGTCTGTCTGTATGTCTGTCTGTAACGACCAACGCGCATAACTCAAAAACCGCTTGCCCGATTTTAATGAAATTTGGTACCCAGGCTGGGTTTTGGGTCGAGATGGTCCCATTTAAAAATGAACAAAATCTACCGAACACAAGCCAAATAAAAGGGTGGGGGTAGATTTCAAAAATTAGAGTTTATGAAAAAATATGGCGTGTGTGATATCAAACGAAAGGTAATTGAGTCTGGAGTTAAACAAAATACATTTTAGTTTATTTAAAAAAAAGGGGGGAGGGGGGTAAATTCCAAAAATTAGTGTTTAAGTGGAAATATGGCGTGTGTGATATCAAACGAAAGGTAATTGAGTCTGGAGTTAAACAAAATACATTTTAGTTTAAAAAAAAGGTGGGGGTAGATTTGAAAAATTAGAGTTTAAGTCAAAACATGGCTTGTGTGGTATCAAACGAAAGGTAATTGAGTCTGGAGTTCAATAAAACATACTTCAGTTTTTAGTTATATTAGCTTTCACGTAGATACACTATAACTATAGTACCCAGTGTGAGCTTAGGTGCCCATAGATTGGCAGAGTATTTTAATAAGTACTAAAAAATAGTAACTTTTAAAAAAATAATAAATTAAAAGGTAAATTTGATAAAATGTACCTTCACATTATTCTGATACTCCTATTTCTTTTTTTGTGTACCATAGTGTTATACTTAGTTGAATACTACTAAAAACATTTATTTCTCATTATTATAGGAGAGTATGTAATAAAAGGAGAAAACGAACAGCCGGCGGTCTCTGACGCGACCGACTTAGAGGACCTTTCTCTGCCCCTCCCAGAATTCCTTCTAGATGAGGCCTTAAGCTTAGTCGAATTAGATGACGAACCAACGCCACAGGTATGCTATAAAAATTTAATTTAAATTTTAACTAAATCTAATAATAGGGACTTATTGCAATAAAGCCAGGCATTAATAGTGCCTGGTAGTATACTGACAGTTGTATATTGAAAACTTGACATAACACAGTCGAACTAAAAAATAGAGACCTTTTGCATGTCCCATTTTTCACTTATCTTTTATTTGAGGCATGCGCAGTTACCTGGTTTAAACTTTATTCTTTACTAGAGGATAGTGTTTCGTCGCTATAATGCAGTCTATGTCCAGTTTTCCCAATTTGCGTTTTTTGGCGGTATAGCTCCAAGGGCGCTTTATTGAACGCAGAAATATTGGATGTCTAAAGTCGCGTCCAGATCAATAAATGTGTGTGTTGAGCGTTGTATTTGACGCAAATTTGTTCGTGTTCGTCAAAATATTTATAGGTGTGGACTGTGCGCCGCACAAAAAAAACACGCAAATTTTGCGCCAGATACAACGCACGCTATCCACCGGTCTGTCGGTTTTTCTGCCAACATCAAAGATATTTGCGCCGAACGACCGTCGAGTGCTTGTTTTAATGTGGACTTGAATTTTTAAAAAAAGTATATTTTGAAATATTTGTGTCACATAGTGTGTATATAGTTATTGTTTGGGTGCTATCATGTCCTCCCAACTTATTGTTAAAAAAAGTGTGCAGTTTATATAATACTGGATTACCTACGACATAATAATACCACATAGTAAAATAACTACGCACGAAAATGGATCGCAGTAAATACACCAACACAGCGCACATATTTGCGCCACAAATTAACAATAATAAAAATATTTGCGCCGCAAATATTGTCGAATTCAACGCACAAATTTATTGATCTGGACGCGACTTAAGACATGAAACGTTCCCACCATCCGCCCGACCAATGTAAGCGGTGATTAGTGGCGGATCAGGATTTCCGTGGGGGAGGAGCCAAAGTAGCAGTCAACATCAAAATCATCGATTTTTGATAAATTTAAGGTGTGAAATTTACTATCTAAAGGAGATTTATGGCGCCGCAGACGAAATTTTTTGAAGAATTAAATAGAATTTGTGACAAATTTTAAATAAGTGATGCTGCTAAACTAAAAAATAAGGTATATGTCTGGGAGGGGGGGGCCCTCTGGCCACCCCCTTGGATCCGCTACTGGCGGTGATACTACGACTCGTGGTAAGTCAAACTAAAATTTTGTGACTTACAATAGTTCTGCATTAAGGCGACGGTTAACGGTTGGACCTTGCTTGTGTTCGAATAACGCAGGCTACTATAATTCCTTTATTTAGAGGCAGTGTTGTCGCGCAAATAACGTTATGACAAAATAAGAGGTAAATTTAAAATATTTTTGATACCAGACAATTATTTCAAGAACTACCAATGCTGGGTAATCCGCAGACTTAATTTTATGCCAATTAATGAAAAATATTTTTAATGAGAACTGGTAGATATGTGTTGTTTGGCAACAATGTTCACCAACTAACCAAAAATCATCAATGTTCTGTGAAGTGCGTGAAAAAAATAAGAAGAAGTACACAGTAAACACATACCTAATCCTATATTTTTCTGGCGGTTTTTCACTGGTATTGATTTTTCAGTTCTTCCCTAGTTGTTTTCGGAACTTTTAATTGATTTTGCCTACAAAACACAAAACAGACTTTTGACAGATAAATAAAGGATATAAGATAAAAAGAATTTGTCTACAAAAGGTCAAAATTGGGCTTCTAAATATCACGTGACAGCTGTCATTTAATGTCACATTTATAAAGGATAAAGTTAGTTAAAGTGTGCGGGCAAAAGGTCTAATAAGTCGTTTATTTTCCTTTAATAAAGGAAGGAATTAATAGTGTTTTTGCTCAGCACATTCGTTTCCAAAATCGTGGTTATGGTTATTTTTAGACGGCGCAGTAGCGACCTGTGACGCCGTTGTGTTTGTTTTTCATGACCATAACGGACGGGGTTATTTACGGACGTTTAACGCTAACTTTATATGAGTAGTAACGGTTATTTTAAATTGATATCTCAACCAACCAAAACATGAATAGTGCTCCAAATTCATATTTTTGTTATGTTTTAAACATTTGTAGTTATTTTTATGAATGATTTGGTAAATTTAAAATTATTTTTCTTGTAAAATGATTTTCTTACAATTTTGTAGAAAAAAAAATAAACATTTTGAGGTTAGTTTATCATAAAATATTAGGTCGTTAACGTTAAAGTATGCCGCGTCCAAAAAGTGTGTGTTTCGCGACCAAAAGGTATCGTTATTAACTACTAAGTTTTTCACAACCATAACGAAATTGACGTTTACCTGATGTGCTGACCAAAAATACTCGAATAATTCCGGTTCTTGGGAAACAAAGCCATTTATTAAAAGATAACAGCTGATCTTACAACGTGAAATTGTCAAAATACTGCGTTGCACTATTACAGTCTCGCTTTATTGCAATAAGTCCCTAATAGAAAAGAGTTTTTACATTATAAGAAACCCAAGACATTCCATGAGTATACAGAATTAATAATAACTTTGTTATTATTAAAGATACAGAGTGGATTAAACTAGTAGCGTTTTCAACTACTTTTAAGATGGAGAAATAAAATAAACAATAGGGCATAGCCAAGCGCGGATTTGAGGGGGGTAACGGGGTAATTACCCCCCCCCCTCCCCTAGAAAAAAAGGCACTTTTTCCCAATAATTAAAGGGAAAACAGGACAATTACCCCCCTAGAAAAAATACAATTATATTACAAAAAAAAATTGTCGACTATTACCCCCCCCCCCTAGATTTTGACCCAGATCCGCGCTTGGGCATAGCATTTTAAGGTGAAAATAAGCCGATTTAAAGCAAATAATGACTTCGAAAATCGAATATTTTGAACATTTTTTGACGTATTATTTTCAAGGTAATCGGGGGTTTTTTGGGATGCAAAATTCGAGCGCTTTACAATGGTCATAACTTTTTCCTCAGTGTATTTTGTTTTTGTAGTAGTAGTAATGTATTTTATTTTGCATACTGGTACTACGAGGGTACTATGTACAAAATATTTATACCTAATTTCACTAAATTATTTACTTTGTTATTTTATAACAATCCGCTAAAGTGGGCCATTTTCAAGATATTTTGGTTTTTACTTTTCGATAAACATTCTAACTGTGTAAAAACTTAACTTCAAGTCATTATTTCCGTGTGCGTATTTTTTTTCTACCTCCTTCGTTCCTGACAATCATCTTCTGTCAAGTTTTTTTGACTCATTGATGTTTGGATTCTAGGATCTGCTATGGTAATCTTTCGTCGTTCATCTGTTGTACATGGCCGTACCATATCAATTGTCTTTTAGTGATGTCATCGGTTATGCTTCCCTCGTTTCCCATTCTTTCTTTTATGATCTTATTTCTTATTATGATCTGTTCTAGGTATTCTCATTAATCTTATTATTGCATCCATTTCGACACTTTCTATATTTGCTTTGTATTTTTCTGTTACGCGACAAGTCTCTATTCCATACAACAGCGTGCTTTTGACCATTGTTTTATATATTTGAAATTTTACATTCTTTTTTATCTCTCTGCTCCATAAAATACTGTTAAGACATCCAAGAACCTTTTTTGCTTTTACTATTGTTTTTTCCATTTCTTTACAGTACTGTGTCTTGTCCACGTTCACTGTAAACCCCCACTTTTGGTATTCTTCCAATAACGTTATTATCATATACTCCATGTCTTTTTTATCATTATAGTGTGTATATGGTAAATCGGTCGTTAAGTTGTATTCCCATGCCGTGTACTTTACGTTTCCAGTTTAGTAGTAGTAGTTTTTTAAAGCTACTGCAATATATATTTTATAAAGAGTTGGAGAGAAACAACATCCCTGTCTTAAATCTTTCGTTACCAGAAATTCTTTTGAAAGTCGATTTCGAATTTTAATTTTAGATTTTGACCCTTTGTATAGTTATTTTATCGCTTTTATGTATGTATTGATATTAGTTTGTTCTAACACTGTCCATAATTTTTCTACTGGAACGGTATCATCTGCTTTTTGTAGGTCCAAAAAGGTAACATAAGTCTATATTTCTGGCACTTCTTTTCTCAATTACTTGTTTAAGAGGAAAAACATTACCGCTACAAGATCTGCCTGCACGAAACCCACTTTGCTGCTCTTCTTCTTGTTCAAGAAAATCATTCTCTACTAGATCTCTAAGAATCCTACCCTACAATCTACTTAAAGTACTGGTTACTGAAATTCCTCTGTAACTGTTGCAATCCAGCTTGTTTCCTTTTTTGATGTATTAAGGATATGTTTAGTCAAATAAGTTAGTTAGCAGAAGCACCGATCGAGGGTATTCACAGACTTGACTCTAGTGTTTGATTTGATGCCCGGAAGCTCGGCAGCTCTTCCTCTTTTTTTAAATGATTTTTCTTTGCAATGCAACATTAAAGTTTAAAAAGTAATGTTAAAGAGTAGAACAATTTTCGCCTCGCGCCTATCGCCAAAGAAAATTTAAAAATTTTGTGTTTTAATGTGTTTTCAGAACGGTTCAACCGACTTAAAACCCGTCGGAAATCTAACGACGGGAGAAGAAGACGATTTCGACCGTGATTTTGACCTGTTCACAGAGATGATTCAGACACCGCAATTTCACCACCCCCATCACAGGGCGGCCTTTCACCAGGTTAGTCTTACCAAGTCACAGTCATATGAATTCTATCCTAAAAGTATGTTTTAAAAAAGTCCTTTTACTTTGAGACATTTTAAAAACGTACTTTTTAGGTACGCAAAGGTTGAGGCCCCATGGGATCTTAAAAACATCCTGATTTGCGCGTTCTTAGACTTCCTTTTTGGGACGTTTTAAAAATCTAAATTACTCTAAGAACTTATCCAACCAAAAAAATAAAAATTATCAATAATAAGCTTATGCTATACTAATGTGAATATGGTCGTTTTAAAAAGCCATGAATTTCAAAATTATTTTTCATTATCATGAGAAATAGGCTATACTAGATATAATATACTAGTACATTTTGAGAGCAATTGTTTCCTTAAAATTTGACATTTTACTCCTTCACCATTTATGTGTCCTAATAACAAGATAGCAAAGGATAATAATTTAAATAGCGACATTTGTGGTTTGTTTACTTTATGAGTATGATGAAAATTTTAAAAGCAGTTGTTTCCTTAAACTTTGACATCTATTTGACATCGGAGCCCCCCACCATTGATGTGTCCTAACAAAAAGATAACAAAGCATAATTATTTAAAAAGTATCATATTTTTCGTATTTCCCCAATTGAA
Source organism: Aspidapion aeneum (assembly GCA_963576565.1). NCBI lineage: Eukaryota > Metazoa > Arthropoda > Insecta > Coleoptera > Brentidae > Aspidapion > Aspidapion aeneum. The sequence continues at coordinate 46,529,870 of OY755048.1, forward strand.
GATCAACTAAGGGGGCGAATTGCTCCAATTACTACTGTTAAAAGAATCACAAATTCAAAATTGTCTCTTTATGCTTGTTAATTCGTAATACATGGCGAGATCATAGGGTAAAAAAGCTGCACAACACTTTTGCACACTTATCATTATCATTATCATTATCCGTAAAGGTATACACGTTACGGATCAAAGACCGGCAACCAACTCTGCCTTCCAAAGTATAATGGGAGTAACTGCAAAAAATTGAAAATAGAGTTTAATGCATTTTGGACTTCTAGTTGATAATTTGTCTCCTCAAACTCAAAAACCATATAGATTTATTGTAACTGGTAAAATGACAGTGCTACATTTAATCCCAACTAAAGTTCTTGCCTTAAAGGCTAATCTTAGTTTTACGTAAAATACAGTTACAACCATTTCATTTTGAACGGCAGAACTTGACCTTCGAAAACCAAAGAACACAGAAATTGGTTTGGATGCGTTAGGGCCAACGATACCACGGATCACCCAACAAAGGGTGATCCGTGGCGATACCCTACTGTATTGAAAGTCTCGTAATGATTCTGCAACGTGCAGTTTGATACTGATACCTACAAATAAAGAGTGATGCTTTTTTCCCATAATTTTGGTAATAGCCAAAAAGTTATAGGAATTTTTTTTCTCCTTTTATATAATATTATAAATAATAATACTTATATCGTCTGGTAATAATTTAATGTAACCATGTCATTTTAGCTTCCCAGTAGAACTCACATAAATAAAAAATTAATTTATAATAAGCTAAAAATAGCTATAGTCGCTGTGGAGTGTAGGTAAAAGGTTTGTGCACTTGCCACCAAAACATAGTAGTAATCCTTTTTTAAATCTTATTAAACCAATATAAAGATTAGGATCGTCCTTTTGTCATGCCTGTCTATCCCCTTGTAACAATTACTTATTGTCAAAAACAATTTTCAAATTTTGGATACTTTTGAAGTTGTACGTTTGGAAACTGAATGCGGTTCGCCTAGCGCGGCGGTAAGAGTTTTAAAAGTAAATTTCTTAATATGATAAATGATTTTGCGGTAGACCGTCGGAATGGGTTAATGTCAGAATGCCGCAAAAGCGTGATAAACAAATAAAATAAACTCATCTCCCAACCAAAACTACAACCCTTACTGTTGCTCTAATTCGGTTTTCAACTAATTTTTAAAACCGTTCTTTTTAGTCCAGTCATCAGAGAATATTAACTTGTGGCAGTGGCGTATATAGAAAAATGTTTCGGGATGGGTCCGAGACAGTTTGGGGAGAAGGGGGCGAGACCCTATGAGGCCGTATTTTATGCATCTTATGTGTGTATTCATAAAATATGTGGAAAATATCTAAAAAAATCTCAGCAACTTTAGTATTTTAATGTATTTTTATTTTTCTTCATCGCAAAGTAGTAGATAGTATGCTTTATTGTCATAAAAATATTATAATGTATTTTGTGGACAAAGTAAAACTTAGTAACTAACACAAGTATTAAAAAAAATAAACCAAAAAAAAACTGACAAAATTAGAGCCCTAATACTTATAGCACAGTATATAATAAACAAAAATAATAGGCGGTGTTTACATTTATGATAAACAATAAGATTAATTATCTGGTCAAATCAAATTTATAAAATTACAAATATTGTGGTTAAATAAGTTAAATAAGATCAAAAAAGAAAAAAAAAGACATCACAATTTACAGAAAGTTTAAGTCGGTTCATATTTAATCTTAATCAAAATATATCGTCAGCAAAAATGGTAAACTTTCTATCAATCGAAAGCATTGCCAGATTATTAAAGAAAATCAAAAATAAAAGGGCCAAGTACTGAACCCTGTGGCACGCCCTACGCCATATGTTTCGGCCTGGATGCATTCGCACCTATTAGAACTCGCATGGATTTTTTCACTCAAGTAAGATTCGAACCATTTTAAAATGAACAAAACTTAAAAAATATTTAATATATTGGTTTAGAAATGGCAGCCGTATTAGCTTTAATACAAACGTCACTAGGAGATGTCGAATGAAAACGCAGTAAGTCAGTGTTAGCTATCGGGTATAATAATAATGATAATAAATAAACATTTATTTCCCAAAATAAGTATTTTTACATAAATGTGATACAGTTATTAACTATTTTCTGTCTACAAGAATCTTGGAAAATAAATAATACTGCCACTGAAGTTGCTAAGTGCGACTTGTTCGTGGAGGTCGTATCATTTAATTTCTTTGATTACAGTTTTTATAAAGTTCTATGTATGTTATTTTTTTCTTAATTTGTATCATCACATTTGAAAAACTAAAAAATAAAAATCTAAATTCTAATTGCCCAGTTTTTAGACCTGACTTTAAATAATTCATTACTAAAAAAACTTAATAGTAACAAGTAGACAATTGAGAGAAGGACAAATGAACATTATGAAAAAAGTAGTAAATGAGTTTAGTTTTATTTAAAAAATTGTGAAAATTCGTTTCTTGGATTTTTCATTATCCATATTTTGACATGTTTTTTGAAAGAAGTTATTTTATTAAGAGTTTTTATATTTTCTGGTAGTAGGGAGTAGATTCTTGGTGCAATGTATGTATATGATCGTTGACCAATTTTTAGTTTCGATTTATTTGTTTTGTACTTTTTGCTAATTTTATATCTTGTTGGATATTTATGTTGTATGGTTACTAGTTTGTGTTTGTTTTTGTGTTGATAAATAAGAATTTTTTTAATATAAATTTGTCGCAAATCCATAATTTGGCTTTCTCTCTCATCTGATCCTTGCCCAGCATTATTCTTAAGAATATTTTTTGTTGTACTTCTAGCTTTTTTAGCTAGCACTGGTATATCCCCCCCATACAGAAATTCCATACTCAAGAAGTGAGTCAAATAGAGCGTAATATACAACTTTTATTTGTTTGAAATTAAGTATGTTCTTTAGCATTTTAATCTTATATATAATTGATCTTTTTTTGTTTACCACTTGATTTATATTTAAGTTCCATTTCAGAAACCTATCAATCTCAATACCCAAGTATTTTTTATTATTTACCTTTTTAATTGTGTAGTTAAAGTATTTTGAATGCTAAGTTCATCAAATGGAGCACTTTTTCGTTTACTACATGAAAACGCAATGAAATTGGTTTTTTCTATGTTAATGGACAATTTCCTTTCATCAAACCAACTTTTAATATTTGCAAAATCCCTCTCCGCTGTCTCTTTAACTTCTTCCCACGTATCTGCAGTGTAGTAAAGAGCTTTGTCATCTGCAAATGAGGCTGGATATCCTTCAGTGTTTAGTGAAAACAACCCATTTATGTATGCTAGAAAGAGAATCGGCCCCAGTACAGTACCTTGAGGAACGCCATACTCCACAACTTGAGAACTGCTTATACAGTCTTCGATTTTAACATGTTGGGGTCGTTCTTCAAGGTAACTAGTTAAAATATTTAGAGCTAGACCTCCTATATTTTACATGTTAACTATTTGGACAATGGGCGATGATTAAACCAATTTTCAATTATTGTTGGTAGAGTTTTACTGATAAATTTATTGTTTCTCGAAGTACTCTCCACGAAAATGAATGCACTGTTGCATGCGCTCAAACCAGTTGGCAAAGCTGTAATTCCACTCGTTTGTTGGTAGTGTCAAAATTGCATTCTTGAAGGCGTCAACTGCTTCCTCTAGCGACTGATATCTTTGACCACGCAATCCATTCTTGGGTTTCAGAAAAGTATAGAAGTCGTTAGGACTTAGGTGGGGAAAATATGGAGAATTGTCCGACAATTCGACGTTTTGTTGGGTTAAAAATTTAATGGTTTTTTGTGCTTTGTGCGAACTTGCATTTTCTTGGTGGAGGATGATTCGTCGTTTGGGTTTTGTTTTTCGAAGCTCAGCGATGACTGTCGGCAAGCAAATGGACAAGGCGCTAGCCCTACCAAGTCCTCTTTGAATCCTTGACTTCGCATGCGCAGATCTACCAATATTATTTACCTCATGTATTAGAATAGATGGATACAGGGTGATTTTCACTTGAATGATTCTAACCACATGAAAATAGAAAGCTTCAAAAACATAACCTTATGAAACCTAATCAAATCTAACCGAACCGAACCAAAGCAAACTGAACCAATAGTTTTTGTCGATCTTCCGTGATGAGCATGCACACAGCATCGATGTTTTCCTGGTTCGTTTTGAATTTATGTTAAGTAAAGATTGAGGTTAAGTTTTAGTAACTACATTCGATGAGTGTCGCCCTCTATGTTCCTATATAAAAAATATAAAAGACAGCCCTCGTCCAAGTTCGTGTGAGCTAATATTCCATTTTTGGGGGAATTCAGACTGTAGTACCGTAGTTTCGGTGCTAAAACATTCAAAAGTAAATTTTTATTATGACAAATGAGTTGCGGTAGACCAAGATAGTTGGGGGCCATTGTCGCTTGTGGGTTCTTCTTGTCAAATTATTATCATGTTAAAGGTCTTAAAAGTGCCATCGTCGTCACACCATCTATCATTAAACTCCTTTGTTGCGGGTACCTGTCGGGTGACTGCAAGTGTAAAATTAGGAAATCTAACAATAGGGCCAAATATATTTACAATTTACTCAAAACGAGAAATATGTTAAAGGAAATTATTTAATTTTAATAGAATGCTTAGATGCGTACGTACTCGTGTACGTATAGGGGGTTTTACCATATAGGTCCCCCTTTATTCCCTTTAATATTCATGCTACAAAAAATAGTTTTATACAGGTTATCCCAGAAAAAAATAACTACTATCTTTGTTAAATGAGTCCAATCATATGCTGTATCGGGATTAAAAATACTAAGCTCACACTAGGTACTATAATTATAGTGTACGTGTGAGCTAATATTACTAAAAACTAAAATATATTTTATTCAACTCCAGACTCAATTACCTTTTATTTGATATCACACACGCCATATTTTTACATAAACTGTAATTTTTGAAATCTACCACCACCCTTTTAGTTGCCTTGTGTTCAGTGGATTATGTTCATTTCATAAATAAATAGGACCATCTCGACCCAATAAAGACCAAATTTCATTCAAATCGAGCAAGCGGTTTTTGAGTTATGCGCGTTGGTCCTTACAGACAGACAGACGGCGCGACAAAAAAGTTTCAAAATCATCAGAAACGCAAAGATATATATAAAAAATTTTGAAATCGGAGCAACTTTTTTTCCTCGAAAAAATTAGGATAACCATAGCTCACACTACAATAATATAGTAGTAGTCTGAGCTAATAACTACAGGGGTTTTGAAAATATCGAGCAACCAAAATTTGTGTTTTATAAAAAATTATATATTGTCGCCATCTTATATACAAATTTAATCAAATTTGGTAGTTTTGTATATACACCGTTGAAAAGTACTTTTTAAGCTCTATTTAATAACGGATAAGTCGAAAAGAAATAACAAATTTGGTTTCTAAAAACTTAAAAGGTCTAGAAAAAATGTCATCATTAAAATTTTTTCTAAACACACAATTTTTGGTTTTTGCTCAATATTTTGAAAATCCCTGTTGATATATTTATTCTCGATACAGCGTCTAATTGGACACGAAATAGGGCAAATTTTTTCTCATTTAACCAATGTTGTATCTCGTACCGTTTTCGAAATACCCATGAACATAGTTAGTTTTATCTGATATAATATGGTATAGGAAAGTTGGTTAAATTTTGTGATTATTTTAAAAGTTATACGTTAAAGTTGTCAAATGTATTTTGACTGGAGGCTTCATATTTTAGATGAAAAACCCTACTTTAATAAAATTAATAAACCCTAGGGTATGTTCTGGGGTATCTATTGAAATAAAACTAAACTTAAAAAAAAATCGATTTTTTTAAAAATTGGTTAAACCTTGAACCCTAAAATAACTCAAAAGCCTAAAAAAACATGCTTTTAAAAATTTGTAATTTTCAAAAGAGGTCGGTACTATTATTTTGTTTAACTTATCGAGCCTATAGCCTAAAAGAAAACAAAAATTCAATTAAATTTCTTGTAACAGAACAGAGTCGTGTGGAGTCTTTTGTTAGAATTTCTCATCTCTTGACTTGACGGCTCCACAGACAGGTTACCAGACAAAGTACCATACACGGATGATAAATTATGTGCTGGCACCGCTACGTGCCAAAGAAGTTAAATGATATTAGAAGGCCTGTTAAACCTTCTCGAACCACTAAGATTTCAATTTCTTTTTTAATTTGTCCAATATGGATGTCACCTGAAATCTCTCACAAGAACTAAAATCTAAACATCCCAATGTTTTAACAACTTAAATTCTTAAGACCCTTTAATTTCCACAGCCAAAAATCTCTAAACCAAATTGGCTTCAGTTATGGTTAGTGCCACTTTGTTTGTTTTAGTTTTCCTCAGTTCCTCCTTATTCTTATTTACGATTTTTCCCTTTTAGTTTCGCCCTTTCCTAGTTGGTTTCCTTTAGCCTTGCCCAGTTCCGAGTTCCCATCGACCTTAAATTCCGCAGAGAACGTCTAATTTCCCTGTGCTATTGTCCATTCTGTTTTGTTTCTATTATAGTCTTCCTTATTAGTTGCTCCTTATTCTTAGTTCGGATTCATCCCTTTTTGGTTCGCTCTGTCCTGGTTGGTTCCCCTTAAGCTTGCCCGGTTTCATTTTTCCGTCAGTCTTGCCTTGCTTTAGCTAGCAAAAAAGCTGTGCTAAATTGGCTTAAGTTGGGTTAGTTGTTGTTAAATTCACCTTATTTGGTTAGTTCAGCTTTATTTCATTTTTTTTGTCGCCTTAAACACTCCTTTCAAATTAGTTACTTCTGATTTGTTCGTTTTTAGTTGAGTGAGTTATGGTCGAAAATCGTATCCTACCCTAGATTTATTGGTAATATGTCAGTCAATTTTAGGTCACCGGGTGTTTGCCTCCATTTTAAGAAGGGAGGCCTGTGTGACTTCATAAATTCAAAATGACTAAAAGAAATTAGCTTTAGATATATCTCAAAAACTAACGAAGAATTATTGGTTTTTAATACTAAAAAAAATTTAAGTTTTAGACGACCAAAGATTGCGATTTTCTCCATGTTTTTTGCTTTTGCTTTAACTTTGGCCACATCAACGTTACAGAAAAATTGTTTAAGACATGATTTGTTCTCAATAACTAAGAGAAATATTGTAATTTTTGTAAATATTAAAAAAATTATAAAAATTTAAGATTGAGCAAGAAAGCCCAACCGAACCAAACCAAATCAAAGCCGCCATTTTAGATTTATGACGTCATACAGGCGTTCTTACTCAAATTTGAGGCAAACATCCGGCGACTTAAAATTGAGTTATCCCTAACCAAAAAATGTACTAATTTTAGTATTTAAAAAAAATATATATCTTTGTGAGTTAGTTTTTAAGATATAAAGCTATTTTCTTTCTTTACTTGTTGAATTGGTGTTCTGTTGCAAACAGAAAACGTATTCACATTTTTCTGTAAAACTAAAAAGTTATAAGCCAAAGTTTATGAAAAAGTTTCCCGCCATCTTGGATTTATGACATCACACAGGCCCTCCTACTTAAATTGGAAGCAAACACCTCCAAAAAGTCTCCCTCAACTATCCCACGGGATACTATAGACCACTCAACTATTTCCAACAACGGGAATGATTTCGTCCCCGTCTGGCCAGGTTTTCTGATGGTAATCTAATTTTCAGATTATAATCCGGAACTTTGACTTCAAAAGTTGACCTTAATGTTTTAGTTTCCTTTTGTTTCAGTTAGTTTTCGTTTCCGTCCCTATTTCTTCTCGTTAGTTCTGATTTGTTTTAGTTAGTTTCCTGTAACCTTCCGCTCGGTAATGGTTAGTTCGCGGTTTTTGACAACGGAAACATCAGAAAGATAAGGGTTGTTCATTTTTTTTACGGGTATGCACACTCGCAAGGATATCCCTGTCAAGCTCGAGAAGCGGCAAGTGCGAGGAAATGTTGGTGTATGTTGGTTTTGAAACGGTTCAGGTTGTAATCTGCAGGGAAAACTGTCGCAGGGAGTCCATTCCACAGCGATGCTGTTCTCCAGAGATATGAATGCTGATATAATGAGGTTCTTGGTGCCTCTATTTTGACAGTAAATTGATGGTTACCGTCTGTTGGACGTGTTCGCCTAGTAGGTGCTACTCCCGGGGATAATACCTGTAGAAGAGAGATAGATCACTCACAGTTGTTCGATGTTCGAGACTATCCAAGCTACGGGTATGTGCGGGGTCATTGATCAGCTTGATAGCTCGTTTTTGCACGGTGTTTAAAAGCATTAAGGTATGTTTGGGTGCCGCACTCCATATATGTGAGCAGTACTCCATGGGTGGTCGAATCTGGGCTTTGTAAAGTGTCAGCAGTTGGCTTGGTGTATACAGATGTCTGGTACGAAATAGCACCCCAAGCTTTTGGGACGCCCTTTTAGCTATATCTGCCAAGTGACTGTGCCAAGACATGTTGGTCTCTGCAGTTACTCCTAAGATGTTCAACTGGCTCTGCAATGTGACAGCACTTCCAGATAGCATGATGTGCAATGCTAACCGTTGCAATTTTGGAGTGAACTTATGTCCCGATAACTGAACGTGTACTAGCTGTAATTTCTTTTATGTTTGTACATTCAACTCACTTGTTTTGTGTTTCCTCTACGGTCAACATCGACCTAATTCCTAACCCTAGGTAGCTCCTGCTTCCAAAAAGAATGGACTTAACATAAGCCCGTTATAACAGCTACAACAAAAATCAAATTTTCTTTTCAATCGGATGCAAACCTGTCGTTCAGTTGACATTAAAGTGTAAAATGTGAACAAAGGAAGTAGTAAAGTAGTTAAAGTATTACAACCAATTGATAAAACCAACAAAGGAAGGATTAGTTAGATCTTGTTAAACTTTAATCCTTTCTTTCCTTTTCATTGTTTTAGATATAATCTCTAGAACACACACACTGATAGAATTGGAAATAAGGTGCTTTTAAACTAGGAGTATAAAAGCAGTATGAAAATTTCAAGTGAAATTTATAACAAAATTTTAAAAATAGGTTAAGTGAAATTTGCAATAAAACCGACGCCCTTGCGCAAACGTAACATACGTTACATAAATGAGATACGCTGCATATTGGAATGAATTGAAAAAATTTAAATCAATAGTCAAAATGTATCCACTTATAACCATAGCATTTGTAATTTTTCTATTAATTACCATCGTTCACTAAAATGTAAACTCTTTTGGCTCCGATTGTCGCTATTTTAATTTAATTTTTCTTCACTACCGGACACCAAAAAAGAATCTCCACTTTAAAATAGTGAAACAAAATACACCAAAACATTTAGAAAATTACCAAAATACACCCTTAAAATTAAATTGGTTTGAAATCCGAACGAATTTGCATTACTCTTTTTGATCTATGGTTACGCTTCTACGTTCGCTAGCTGTGGACGATACACCGCGTGTAATGCGCATCCTACGTCCGAAAGGCACAAATATCACCCCACAAATTCTCTTCTGTTGTCATTATTTTTAAAACATAACCTAAACCTATACTACCATATACACCAATCTAATGATTTGACATTGATATGGAAAGTGAGGTGTAAAAAGCATGTTCCAATGATTTTTTCTAGACGCGTTAAGTTCAAGCACTGTTTAAATATCTCTCCAACTCTTTTTAAAATATATATTACAGTAGCTCTAAAAAACCGGAAACGTAAAGTACACTGCTACAACATAACGACCGATTTACCATATACACACTACAGTTTGCTGAAGATCAAGTAATTCTAGCTAATGATAAAGAAGACATGGAGTATATAATGAGAATGTTACCGGAAGAATACCAAAATTGGGGTTAGATAGATAGATGAACGTGGATAAGACACAGTACTTATGTATTGGTAACGAATCAAGTTAGAACTAGATAATGGACAATCAATCTCTTCATTAAATGAGTATGTATACTTGGGTGTCACATTTGATAAGACAGGAACAGACTGTAAAGAACTGGAAAAAATAATAGTAAAAGCGAAAAAGGTTATTGTATGTCTTAACAATATTTTATGGAGCAGAGAGATCTAAAATTTAACATATATGAAAGAATGGTGAAAAGCACGCTGTTATATAGAATAGAGACTTGTCGCCTAACAGAAAAATACAAAACAAAAATGAAAAGTGTCGAAATGGATGCAGTAAGAAGATCAATATGAATATCTAGTACGAATGATGTAATTAATGAGATCATAAAAGAACGAATAGGAATCGAGGGAAGCATAAGGGATGACATCACTAAAGGACAACTGATATAGTACGGCCATGTATGAACAACGGATGAACGACGAAAGATTACCAAAGCAGGTCCTAGAATGGCAACCAATAGGGCGCAGAAAAAGAGGGCGTCCTAAACTAGAATGGCAACAGTCAATCCAAAGATCAATACGTCAAAAGAACCTGACAGAAGATGATTTTCGATTGTAGAGAATAGGCGTCGTGCAACGTAGAAAAACGTTCTAAATCGACATAGTAGTAGTACTATTTAAATACCTGAACTGCTTGCCTTATTTTCGAATTTCCAATAAGTCTCTAATGTCAGAAGTTTAGCATGACAAAGAACTGTAAGACCTTGAGAACGAAGTAAGGAGAGAGTGAGGTACAAATAGTAATGGACTTAGTCAAAGAATTTATAGGATTCAGTGTACTGTAGCGCCTTATGATTGTATTTTCTATTGCATGATTTAACAAAAAATCAATTTGAAATTCACCATGACTTTTTAAATCCAGATACAAGGTCAATGTCGATATCATAAAATTTGAGGATGACATGGCTGAGGCGGCATCATTATATTTTATGCGGAAATTTTACACCACTATCGCCGGGTAGGAGACAATTCGGGTTCGATTTGCCGCGGAGACAATTCGCAGCGAGAATTTTTGTTTAATTTTTATTTTAATCTAACTTAACTTATTTTTTTTAAATAAGTAGTTTATTTCAAAAAACAAATTTATAAAAAACAAAAAAAAATTTAAGTAGTTTTTTTGAAAATCTTATTATAAAAAACAACAAAAAAATATGTTTTAGGAATTTGTTTTTTTCCAATAACTAACTTATAACTACCTAACTTATAATTTTTCACAGACCTGCGGGTCAACACACCCACTACTACTACTACTACTATAATTTTTCAAAAATATGTTTACTACACAAAATAAAAAAATAGCAATCGGCCCGGGGTGAATCGGCCGTAGCGAATTGTTATTATTAGCTCACACATATACTATACTATAGTAGTGTGAGCTATGGTGATCCTAATTTTTTCGAGAAAAAAAAAGTTGCTCCGATTTCAAAAATTTTTATATATCTTTGCGTTTCAGATGATTTTGAAACTTTTTTGTTGCGCCGTCTGTCTGTCTGTCTGTCTGTCTGTCTGTCTGTCTGTATGTCTGTCTGTCTGTATGTCTGTAACGACCAACGCGCATAACTCAAAAACCGCTTGGCCGATTTTAATGAAATTTGGTACCTAGGCTGGGTCTTGGGTCGAGATGGTCCCATTTAAAAATGAACAAAATCCACCGAACAGAAACCAAATAAAAGGGTGGGGGTAGATTTCAAAAATTAGAGTTTATGTGAAAATATGGCGTGTGTGATATCAAACGAAAGGTAATTGAGTCTGCAGTTAAACAAAATACATTTTAATTTATTTTTAAAAAAAGGGTGGGGGTATATTTTAAAAATTAGAGTTTAAGTGAAAATATGGCGTGTTTGATATCAAACGAAAGGTAATTGAGTCCGGAGTTTAACAAAATACATTTTAGTTTTTTGTTTTTTTTAAGGGTGGGGGTAGATTTCAAAAATTTGAGTTTAAGTCAGAACATGGCTTGTGTGGTATCAAACAAAAGTTAATTTAGTCTGGAGTTAAATAAAATATATTTCAGTTTTTAGTTATATTAGCTCACACGTACACTATAACTATAGTACCTAGTGTGAGCTTAGGGGCCCATATATTGGCAGAGTATTTAGGGGATTTTCTGGTTTTGTTTGAGTTACAAAACTCCTTATCGTATTTCCCAATTAAAATACTGTTTTAAGATTATACTGTTTGGCTATTCTTCTTATGTTTTCTAAAATCCCTTGTACATTTGGAATGTTAATAAATACTTAACTGATTATTATTTTGAGAATTTGCTACATGTGGTTTGTTACTAATTTTAGTAATAATTGAGTTTATTAATTTCTCGGAATAACCATTCCGTTAAGTCCTTTTTAATGCTGCAGATTGCTGTGGTTAATTCTTAATGATCACTACTAATATTTACGGCTCTTAAATACAAACTTCTTATAACTCCTGCTTTGTAGCAACAGAATGACTTAAAATTTAGGAATTGTCCCGTGTGTGTATGTTTTCTATAATACAGTAGTTTGAATGTTTCTGGCTATTCGTTTGACAATAACATCAAAAAAAGGTAAGGCCGAATCTTTTTCAATTTCCATTGATTGTTGTTCGAATACCGTTGAGATGATGTAGAAAATTCTGCAGTTCGTCATCATTTTCCGGCCATGTAATAAATGTGTCAGCCATGTATCATAGCCATAGTTTTGGCTTGTCTCTTACTGTATTGTTCGCCTGATCCCCGAATCACTCCATGTAGATGTTTGCTACCATTGGCGAAGCAGACGAACACATCATTTTGCAGGTAAAACTTATCCTTCACGTGAAGGTAAGAGTTACGGAAACAGAGCTCCAACAGATCCATCACCCCCTCCACCGATAGCGTTATTCTCTCGTAAAGTGTCATCAGTTTGCAATTTGCTTTTGATGATACTGAGTGACTCATTTATAGGGACGTTGGTGTAAAGACTTTCTACATCAAAAATTTTGGTAAATTTCTGTATTTGCCAGTATAACATTTAAAAATACAACTTCGCAAGAAACAGACAGTGGTTGACCCAGACAGCTTAAAGGTTGTGCCACTTTGTTGCATTTACGAAATGCATCTGAATCTGATAATAAATAAACGTTGATTTTTGATTATGCTCGTGATGTGATGTCCACCCAGCCGCACACTCGAGTTGACAGCTAAAAAGACAAGTGATTGTTGTCACAGCGTGACTGCCTTTCCCACACACACTTGAGAATACCGGTGTTTGTATGTCTCTGAATTCGTACTGTTTAAACTACGGACACGAATGCGATTTATAAAAAAAAAATCGACATTTAGTTAAAAACCTAAATAAAAGCCTATTTCATATGTTTTATTTGTAGATTGTTATATTACTATCTAGCTACTTTTTGTTTCAATGTAAAGCCTTTTTTTCAATCTCTAATTCAACAGTGTTTTATTAAACCAACGGTATTTGTACATTCTATTTTATTATCACCTGCACTATTTCCTACTAATAAAATAAAACAATCAAGTTTTGTGGCTAATCGGGTAAAAAGGAGTTTTTGTTTCTCTCGTGGGTAGCTTGAAAGCTTAACCTCACGGGGGTCTAAAATCTAATGGACACCTAATAAGTGTTGACAGTTAACTGTTTCATCCTTATGGGACTCCTCAGAACACTGCTTGGTCAATGTGACACTGTTGCGAAGTTAATTAGACGGTTTTGTCTCTAATCCTATGTAAATAGTGAGAAAACTTTCGCAAGAAGCGCCATCTACCAAGATACGAGAGAAACAAGAACAAAAGCAGGTGAAATAAACTGCTATACATATCGATCAATGAAAAGATCGAAAACAAATAAAAATAAACAAACTAATCCGTGACCTACGACAGCGCTTTCTGCCTTTCAGGCCAGATCAACGCTTATTGCGTTTTTACCCCCTATCAGACACGTGAGCGTCAGTTAACGGAATTTTTAAGCCAAATAATAGTAACAAACGTAAAATTTAGTACCCGTGAATTAAAAAAATCAAACAAGTTTTGTGGCTAATCGGGTAAAAAGGAGTTTTTGTTTCTCTCGTATTTTTCCGTGGGTAGCTTGAAAGCTTAAACTCACGGGGGTCCAAGATCTAATGGACACCTAATAAGTGTTGACAGTTAACTGTTTCGTCCTTATGGGACTCCTCAGAACACTGCAAACATTTTTAAAAAACAAAACTCACAAAAGTTTCTTCCAAAAAAAAATGCTTTTTCTCATCCAAGTACTTTTTCAAAAAACTAACTTATGAAAAAAAAAACAAAAAAAAAGTTTTTACAAAAATTGCTCTTGAAAATAATTCTTTTTTAAAACGTAGTTTTTTCAAAAAGTAATTTATAAAGAAACCATAATAATATCTACTTTTTTAAAAAGCAGGTTTTTTCAAAAACTAATATATAAAAAAACGTCCGTACTACTCTCATGTAGCACCACCACTTCACTAAAATTTACTGACTTTATTTTGTGCCCACTAAACACACTTTATATATGCTTTATGCCTTTTTTTGGGGACATAACGATATCCAAGTGTGTACTTAAGATTGCCCTTTAAGAAAACATTGCAGCAGTCAAGACTTTTCACCTTTGCTTACTTTATGGACTGTTATGTTAAGGTCGCAATTTGGTTATTAAATTAAACCAAAAAAATTGGTCGGATAAATAACTTCAACATGGCATTTTACAATAGAGAAGAATTTACCTGCTGTAGGACGAGGCAATATACAGCATGGGCGCACCCAGTGGGGGGGGCCACCCAAGCCCCAGATTTTTTTGGATAATTTCCACATAATCACTAAAAATAGTATGAAATACGACATCATGAGGCTTCGCCCCCCCCCTTAGAAGCCTCGCCCCCCCAAGACATATTCCTGGGTGCGCCACTGTATACAAGGTGTTATTTAAATGATGCATCTAATTCAATTCACTTCAATTCATTTATTAGTCAACGATTTACAGTGTAAATATGGACATTGTCAAAATATTCAAAACTAATTACAACAAATTAAAACAATTCCATTACAAAAAAAAACTTCACCAAAATTGAACAAAAATTGACCATTGAACACGGTAAAAAAAATTGTCTTAGATCAAAGCAAACTGCTTTGAAGCAAAATAATTTGTGCGTTCCAGTGGCGTATATGAGGGGGGTCCCTCCCCCTCGAAACTATTCGCCCCCCTGAAACATTTTTCTATATACGCCACTGGTGCGTTCCTATTCACCAAGATCACTTTTATTTTAATGTAAAACAGAAATTGTTTTATTATAAATTGGAACTGAATTAGTACGTACAGTGGCGCACCCAGGAATATGTCTTGGGAAGGGGGGGGGGCCGAGGCCTCTGGGGGGGGGCGAGGCCTCTTGGGGGGGGGGGGGCGAAGCCTCATGATGTGGAATATTAAGCTATTTTTTGTGTTTTTTTCTGAAATATGTCGAAAATATGTACAAAAATCTAAGGCTTGGGGGGGGGGGCGGGTTCCACGCCCATGGTACTTATATGAAGACAATTTGCTTTGTTACAAAATGGAGTATACTGAATCAAACAATTATTGAAGAAAAATAAGGTCTCATTTCAAGATAAAACGCTGTGTTGAACCAAAAAAAATATTTTAATTCATAAAACAAATTGCTTTAAAGTAAATCAATTTATTGAAGAAAAGAACGTGTTTTCGTTGTAGACAAAATTTTTTACCGTGAAGAAAATGCCTAATAAACATAACCACGTGGTTTTAATTTAAATTAACAAAAAACAATTTAATTTCTCTTGGGGAAGGTCAAAAGTAAAGTAGACGAAAAGTTCAAATAAGTTTCGGTCAAAAGATTTTTGTTTGCAAGTTATAACATTTCTCATGTTTGAAGAGTGGGGGTAAAAATTACAAATTTGTATCAATTTGTTAATTTTCTTATACGCTGCAGGGGCGCCAAAATGTGCCTAAAATCGTAGAGTGAGGTGCCAAATTTTGTCTTTGCCCACGATGTATTTTACCTCAGATCCGCCACTGCCACAGCAGTTAGCAAAATGAGGTTTTCAAAGTTAGATAAAATATTTTTTAACAAAATTTGTCATAACATCGAAGTTCGTCAGAATCACGGTTTTTGAGGTAGGTATAAAAAAAAGTTTAAAAAATAATATCTTACAAACCACAGCAGCTAGCGAAACGCGGTTTTCAAATTTAGATTGAGAAATAAATTTTCACTAGTAATACCACTAGAGGTTAAATTTTTTCGATCTAATGAATATCTTGAAAATTATCCCGAGTCGAAGACAAGGGATAATTTTCTAAAAATATTCATTAGCAAGAAAAAATTTCCGGATTTAATTTAACCTCGCATGGTATTTGGTAAGAAAATTCCACACCCAATTATGTTTAAAAATTGAACAAATTTATTATTTTCCCGCAATTTCCTCACCAATGGATTGTCAGCCTATAAATTGTTATTTTCTACTTATTGTAGTAGCACAAAAATACCATTTTAGGATGCAAAATATTAAATCTTCCATTCTATAGTTAGTTGGTAGAAAACTATAATTTTTACGATTTTTAAGGTACATGAACAAATATAGTTTATGTCAAAGTTTCAGCAATAATTTTAGCCATATAAATTGTTGATTTCTACTTGTTGTAGTTCCACGGAACTAACATTTTAAGGCTTAACACAGTACATTCTTCAATTTTACATAAGTTTTGTGTGACTACAAATAGTGTAAAATTGTTTTTTGAGTTTTTATACATTTTTTATACGGGCTTTATGAGTAAATCATTCATAATCATGCAGCGTTTATGCAGCGTCAGAAAATTGAAAGTCTCTAAACATTAAGTATATATATTTATCATTCCATTCAAAGTCCAGCTTTTTCGCTTTTAAGAAAAAAGGTGGTGTCCGAAGAATACAGAAAACAGATTAACAATGTAATTGAAATGTATAAAAAATGAATAGATAAATTAAAACCAGTATCTACTGTCAAAAACGTTATACTGTCACTAAAACGTCAAAAAATTTCCGATTTAATTCGCTGTTGGTTACATTTTGATTGGTGTACTGGTGTGGAATTTTCAACAAAATTTTTCATTGTGTCAAAGTTTGCCAGTGACAATTTTTGAAGAAAGGAAATCGTATATACCTCAAAAACGACAGTAGGTGGACTAACGGAGTTTTCATAAATTGATTTTATTTCGCAAAAAAAGCTACCTCAACAACCAGAACGACTGGGTCTTATGGATGGTTGTCCGTGCCTGCTGGCGCCAATTTTTATAGGTATATGCTAACTTATATTGTAGATAATCATTGGCGTAGCTAGGGGGGGCAGGGGGGCCTGGCCCCCCTGAAGTCCCTCAGGCCCCCCCTAAGATATTTTAGGCCTCCCCTACCGACTACTAGTAAAAGAACATGACGCTGAAAATACATACTTTTCTATTATTATTCGGGAAATATTCAAATAAAATAGGTGCATTAAAATTTAAAATCATTCAGATAATGTTTACATTTCAGGAAAAAGCCCTTGTCTTGCGGAATTAGGCTTTTTCTCTTTAAATTATCGGTAACTTTTCTGCACTTATGCAATTTCCCGAAAATATTTTTTAAATTTAAACATAATTATGCATATTGAATATTTCATACATATTGGCGACATCTTGTAAAATATTATAGAAGTGTAAGTTAAATTTCGCATTTAATAAAGACAGCGGCCTTTGCCCCTCTCCGAAATCGGGTTGTAGATGTCGTAAGGTTATAAAAGACCTTTTTAAACTGTTTTTCTAAAATAAATATAATAATCTTTTTAGTTTTTTTGAGGTTAGCGTTTAGTGTCTTATGGAAATTTTTCGATTTTGGTGACAATTTCATAACCATTTTCATATTAAGTTTTCCTACGTCGTTAAATGGAATAAATTCGTCGAGCAATACCGGGAAATTTTTAATATTAATACTTCTGCTCTAAGAGCAGAAATGACCGTTTTAAAGAATTGTATTTTTCGGTTAAATCAAACTGTTGGTCATGATTCTATAAAACAACATATAGCAGAAAACACCGATCCAAACCTCTACCAACTTTTTAAAGTTGCGAGTATTCTTCCAATTTCAAGTGCAACTTGCGAGAGGTCTTTCTCTGCCATGAGGAGAGTTTTTAATTGGCTTAGAACAACTATGACTCAAGAGAGACACTCAGGTTTGTCATTGTTATTCATAGAAAAAGATGTTGAGGTCGACTTAGACAGTGTGGTAGACGCTTTCAGTCAGCGACGTAGAAAACTTTCTTTGTAGAATTGCTGAATCACATACTTCCTGTGTATGCATATAAATAAGTTGGTAAATGTATTATTAAATTTGTTATATTAAAATATTAAAACATTTAATGCGCGTATTTTTTTTTATTCATTGCACACTTTGCACGACTCTTTAAAACCTATGTTTGCTTTTTGTTCAAGATAGACCGGGGCAACGGCCCCCCCTGAAAAGCAAGGCTAGCTACGCCAATGTAGATAATACATTCTAGCTAATATATTGTAAATTATAAAATATGACTGACATGGGAGGACTAGCCCGCAGCCGCCCTTGATATAAATTTCTAGCCTTAAAACTTTGACAAATTGAAGAAAATACTTTCCTTTAGTGGCGTATATAAGGGGGGGGCATGGGGGGCCCGGGCCCCCCCGAAGCTAAGATTTTTTTGGATATTTTCCACATATTTCATGAATACAAACATAAAATAGCATAAAATACAGCCTCATGAGGTCTCGGGCCCCCCGCAAACTGTCTCGGGCCCACCCCGAAACTTCTTTCTATATACGCCACTGCTTTCCTTAATGACATTTTTATTTATCACAAATAAATCTGTAGACTTTTTCGTTCACTGTTGCAAAAAGGGAATGTCTTTTATTTAAAAAACAGTATTAGATCCCTGACGCCCCATTTATTTAGGATAAAAATGGCTACATTCACTGCACCCATTATTATTCTACCCAGCTCAGCTCTGGCATTATTATAAATGGTCACGGACCCTTCTGTTTTTGGGGTGCACGAAGAAAAATCATTATTTGCTATCCCTATTCTATCCATTAGCCTTTTTCGCAGCCAGGGACGTATTTTGTTTGCGTTATTGATTTAAGGTTCACTGTCGAAAATCTAAGAGAGCATGATTAACCAAGACAAGATGCAGCTACGCCTACTCGTTGTCAAGGACGGTTCTGAAACAAAAATCTTGTGGGTAATGGTTGACCGTAAATAAACGCACAGGAAAAAAGCGAAAATAAAATATTCGCACAAAAAAACGCTACATAGAAAAAAATGCACACTAAATAAACGCGCACCTACTGAAACAACGTAGAGGAAAGGTGCCTATTATCGGATACTTGTTTGTTTTAGCCTATAAAAAAAATTTCAGCTATATATCAGAAGTACGTGTTGGCAAACACTTACGTAACCTATATTTTTTAATATTCTGAAATGCCAAATGTCAAACTTAATTCTTTTCTGAGACAGATAAAAATATATTTTGGAATACAAAAATCACCATTTTAAAAATGGTGTCCTTATATCGGATAGGAGTTAGTCCCAATATCGCAAATGTCCGATATTTGGAACCCATAGTAAAGTTAGAGCTTTTTTATTATACTTTTTCATCAGTTAAAACCATACACTAGCATAATAGTTTTGGAATACAAAAATAATTTGTCAACGCTTAAAACTAAAAACAAAATTGGGAAACCCATAGTGTCCGATATTAGGGCATACATTATATGTGAGGTTATCAACCTTTTCGAAAAGACAAAACTGCTTAATCAAATGATGTATATCAAATTAATAATTTGTCTTACGTTCTAAGAATAGATTGCCTATAATCAGCAGCGGTAAAATTTTTGTGCACTATGATTTCACGTAAACAACTGAACAGCAAATAAATAATAATAAAAGAAATCTGTAATTTATGTAGAATCTGTACAGCTTGGTGTAGCATCGGTACATGCACACGCATGTAGATCGGACCAGTACCTCTAATATTGCAATACTTTGATCAAGTGTTTTTCAATTTATTCGAAATTTTGGGGGTGTCCTCTGTGCGCTTTTTTCCGTATGCACTTTTTTCCACCAATCCTTTTCTGAAAAAGCAAGTCAACAAAAGTATAACTTTTTAAATGTTTTTTGTTCTGGTTCTAAAAGGCTTCTAAAAGTTAGGTACTGTGTGTATGCAGCGAATACCTCTATTTTTTAATGCAAGAACGAGACATCCTGTAATATTTTTATTCGTCTTCTGATCTTGAGCTGAGCGATCAAAAACTAACTGCATTATTTGGCGTTTTCTATACATTTTTTGCACTATACAAAACAGTCATTCATTCATATTTCGGTTTGGTTGGCCTATGCATCTAGCCACAGTCTGCAACTTAATGCTCTGATTTCTGATTTAGACAATCACAACACACACTCACATTCATACACATATAGACCCCCATGGTAGGCAATTTTCTTTTCTCATGGAGGATTTAATTTTGCCTGATGCTCTTTGTCGAACACAGGGGTCTTTATCGCGCTAGCGCCATCTACGCTCTTAACACGGGACCACCGGCTTAACGTAACTTTCGAACCACGGTCTTGTATTCTCATCAACTTTGCCTACTTCGTTGATGCCCAAACTTCGCCCGAGACCGGCTTTACCCCTACTTCCGGTAAATCTGTATTCACAAATGGAGAGTGGGTTCGAGTTTGTAGTGGCAGGCATGCGATTCGAACCACACACCCTCTGATTGGCAATCAGACACCTCGCCCACTGAATCAATCAGGGCCACTAAAGAAAAAACATATTTAAATACAAGGCCAAAAGTAAGGTTATGTTTATATTTTTGATCCAAATCCTTTGATCGGTCAGAGAGCAAGAGAGATCAATACACGTGAGATTTGGGAGCAAACGTTTTGCCTAATCGAACAAAGAAATCTCAGTGGGAGGGACGCGATGCTTTAAATAAAATCTTTTCGAGAATGATCGGGAGTGGTTTTTAATCGAAAACGGATAAAAGTTTTCGGGGCCAAGTAGAAATTTGTTATTAAAAAAAATGTTTCCCATTTGCGCAAATTTAGACTACACCCTTGTTCACAGACAATTAATATTTCTGCTAAATAAATTAAGCATTATTTCGTGTTAGCCTTTTTTATTGAAAATCTAGAAAATTATTGAACCAGTCTGAGTTCGACCCTGTGTTGTAGTCTCACGGATTAATCATTGCCTGTATGTTGTATGTTCTTTTGCAGGGCCGAATGCCGTCGTTCGTGCGCACGGTGAGCATGGAGCAGCGCTGGCAAGATCTGGCCAACCTATTGAGCCTGCCCTCAGCTGCAGCGGCGGCCGGTGGGGAAGGAGCCGGGGCGATGCCCCACCCCTTCGCTTCTCACCACGCCCTTCACAACTACAGCCACCACCACCATGGACACCACGCGCATCATCACGCCGCCGCTGCTGCAGCAGCGGCTGCGGCAGCATACGGCGTACCCGACGCCAGAGGCGTGCTGCTCCACAACGCCACATTGCCTACCCCCATGGGCGATTTAAATGCTGGACATTATGGCAATCATTTAGGTAACACTAAACTAAAGCAGTATTATTAGGAATATTAACTTATTACAATAAAGCCAGGCAGCATTTTGACAGTTTCACGTTGCAAAATGGCAGGTGATCTTTCAAAATTGACATAAAAAAGTAGAATTTATTAGTAAGTGATTTTCTTTTAATACACAAAGGTCTAATACTAACCAGCTGTCATCTTATAATGTCAACCAAATCAAACTATTCAAATTCTGCCTGGCTTTATGGGCGCACCCAGAGGGGGGGCCCGCCCCCCCTCAAGCCTTAGATAGATATGAACCGAACCGAACCAAGCCTTAGATTTTTTTTACATATTTTTCACATATTTCAAGAAAAAACACAAAAAAACAACTCCTCCCACCCAAGAGGTCTCGGGCCCCCCCAAGACATATTCCTGGATGCACCACTGCTGGCTTTATTGTAATAATTCCCTATTAGGTTGCTTAAAATAAACGAACTTCTTAATATTCGTTTCAAAAAACTTTTTCAACACAATTTTTTTTTTTAATTTGGTGTGCCAGAGAGCAGTTCTTGGTCCTGTACCTACTGTTGCTGACATAATACAAATACTTTACAATAACTGGGTAATATACAGTGGCAGATCCAGGGGGAGTAGAGGTGACTGGGCGCCCCTTCTTTCCCCGCCTTGACGTAAAGCTCAAAACTTTAGGTTGTAGTAAAAAACTAACATAACCAATGCATTAAACGAGTCGTTGCATTAATCGCAATTTTTTACCAAACTTAAGTTTTTACACAACAATTATATTATTAACAACAAGTGAAATTAAAGAAAGAAAAATAAGGAAAAAGTTTTCTGTCTTCGGCCGGGACTCGAACCCGGAATCTCTTGCTCTGTACGCAAACCCTCTCTACATTAAGCCACCCAAGACTATACATAAATTTTCGGAAAACTTCCATCTACGCGTGTCTACGGTGTCTCAATACAAGAACGAGATACTCTCAGGGTATTAACTCGACCAAGCCATCCAACTGATCTCTATAATTCTTCCTTTCCACTGTTAAAGGTATGAAAACTCAAATTAGACGTAAAGTATCAACGTCTGAAAAACATGAGATCACCTTTTCGTGTGTTAAAATTTCTGATCGCAATGGGCGGAAGAATTATAGAGATCAGTTGGATGGCTTGGTCGAGTTAATACCCTGAGAGTTTCTTGTTCTTTTATTGAGACACCGCAGACATGCATAGATGGAAGTTTTCCGAAGACAGAAAACTTTTTTCTTATTTTTCTTTCTTTAATTTCACTTGTTGTTAATAGTTTTAAGTCCTTGCATTATTTGCAATTTGGTATTTGAAAGTTACTTTATTTATATTAAAAACAGCAAAAAAATGTTCTTTGGTTTTTTATGTTAATATTTATGTTTCGCTGATGAATGGTTTTATTGCAAAGCAAATTTTTCAAAAAATGTCAAAAATTTGGCAGCAAGTAAACAAGTAAACAAACCAACTAATAGACTTGGTTTGTAAAAAATTTTTAACTCTAAACTGTAACAAATTTTCTGAATCCTGACAAAAATTTTGCAAAAAGAACAAATAAAATATGGAAATATCATGCGGTTGTTTTTTGTTTTTTTTTCTTAAGTGTTACATTACATACTTACACTTAATTATAGTAGATTTTTTTTGGATTTGCAACGTCAGTAAATATAATAAACAAAGATATCATAAAATAACGTCACAGCATACCCATAAAATTTAAGCTATTCAAGATTCATTTGTTTTTTAAATCTGCGGATTCTTTTTGGGTGTAAAATTTTATTCTATATACAGTGAATATCGCTTATAACGATATCGGATATTACGACATAGCGGTTATAGCGACGACATATTAAGGCCCCGACCGAGTTCTATAATATAGGGTAAATGCGAGAGAGTTGCCGCACTTTTTGAAAAATAGCTGTAACATCTGTAAGTCTCGAGATTTTTTTCTTCAAAATGAATCAATGCACAGGTACTGCGTTAAACTTTATTAAAATATAAAAATAAAAAATATATGTAAGAAAACATGAACATAGCAAAAAAATATATTTTTTAATTAAAGTCGGCATCTCTCCCACACTGCTGGGGGGAGATGCCGCGTGAAAATAGGAGATACGCCGCTGTAACCGTTTCTCTAAAAAACCTCTAATTTTCATTATTTTTCCTTAATTCGAGTCTGGAACGGAACAAACTTCATCATACATGGTGCAAGTGACATGTAGCCATTTTAAGCATTTAATACCTTGTAGCCAATCCACTTTTTTAGTTGTTGTTGCGTAAACTTCGAAGCATTCCACGCAGCGTTCCTGGTTTTCATTTTTCTTTTTGGCTAGAGGTTCATCATCGCTGTCACTCCATTGAATTTTTTCTCGGTCTTCTTGAAAATGCGAAATGAACCGAACCGAACTGTCCTTTTTGTTGGGGGAGATGCCGCACCTGATTATCAAGGTCACAGATTTAAAACGCAACAAAATACGGCATGGCACCTGTAAACATAACCCCAAAATACTGAATAAAACACACGAATGTGAAAAAAACTACCACATTGCAAGGAACCACACTTATTAGGACAGTACTTAAAATTTTGCTAAAAAAATTTTACCTTACCGTCGTAAATTCAAGGATTGCAAGCGATATTTTAGAAAACAAACACGTCCCACGTCCGATGTTATAACCGTTCACTAAATGATGACCTCTGAATGTGGGCATACTTGGTTGCCTATGTTATAGCGGAATCATTGAAATACGTGAAAAGCGGCGTCTCGCCCTCCGCGGCAACTCTCCCGCATTTACCCTAACCCATTATGTTACCTTTTTCTCTATAACGATGCTCGGTTATAATGACCGAAATTAAGGGGTCCGTTCAATCTCGTTATAACCGATATTCACTTTAGCTTTTAAATAAATAGGTACAAAAATAACGAAATTATTAACTCATAAAAGCGAATTATAATTTTGAAACGTTTAAAACTCGACAACTTGGACAACTGTTATGTTTTTTTAACGATAACTACAAGATCATGTCAGTCGAAGAAGAGTTTTTTAAACGTCTTAAAAGTCAGTTGTCAGTTCTATTGTTTGTCTTTGTCAGGTGTCAAATTTACTTTCTTGATTTTATTTTTATATTACATTTTGTTATTAAAATAATAGGATGGAGGACATTATTGAGTGAAGCCTTGATCGCCGAAAACCAGAAACTAATTTCAAAATAATCTAAACATTTTTCAAAATCAATTGGTTAACTTTACAAGATAACAATAAAGAAACGTCCCTTTAATTAACGGACTTCGTTATATTTAATAAATATAAAATAACGTGAAGTTGCTACTGCGCAGCCTTAGCAAAAACTATAACAATAGCGAACTGTCTATAAGCGTTTCAAAATGTCTCTAATGCCCTAGTAAAGTCTGCTAGAGACCCTAAAAAAACCGCCAAAGTAGTCACTAAGCAATCTCATCGTTTTTCCACTGGACCCTTCAATTGGTTTTATTTCTTAAGTTGAAATTTATTTGACTGTGATTTATATATATATATATATATATATATATATATATATATATATATATATATATATATATATTTGTCGGTTTCACAACGTTCTACGTCTTCCGATACCCAATCTCCACTCGTTTCTGTTTGCCCATAATTCATCATCTAGGCCTCTTATTCGTATTTCACTGTCTATTCCTTCTCTCCAGCTTCTCCTTGGCCGTCCTCGTTTTCTTCGGCCAGTTGGTTTCCATTGTAGTATTTGTTTAGGTAGTCTTTCATCATTCATTCTTTGTACATGTCCGTACCACACCAGTTGTTTTGTTCTTATATCATCCACTAAAATACGTTCACCCACTGTCATAATTTCTCTTATTCTTTGATTTGTAACTCTTTCTCTTTTTGATTTCCCTGCTGCTCTTCTCCAATAGTCCATCTCCGTAGCGGAAAGCATTTTTTCTGTTCTATCCTTGATTGGCCATACTTCTGAGCCGTATGTAATAATACTTTTTATAATGGTGTTATATATAAGCTTTTTGTTATGTTTTGATATACTTTGGTCCCAAATTATTCCATTTAATAAAGTTATTGCTTTTCTTCCTTGTACGTTTCGATCTTTTATAGCTTTGTCTAGTGTTCCGTCAGCTGTAATTTTTGGACCTAAGTATTTATACTCATCACAGGAGTGAATTCTCTGCCCGGTATTTAAGATTAGATCCTGTTTCATTCCACCGATACACGTATACTCTGTCTTATTGAGATTAACCTCTAGTCCCCACTTATTGTACTCTTCTATTAGTTTTCGTGTCATATATTCGAGGTCGTCATAATCCTGAGCCACTACTATCTGATCATCGGCGAAACATAAAGTATACAAGGTGGTTTCGTCCAACAGAATTCCCATGTTTTGGCATTTTCTCTTCCATTCTTTAAGGACTTGTTCCAAGTATATCTTGAAGAGCGTAGGCGAGATACAGCAACCTTGTTTAAGACCTTTATTTACTTGAAAGCCTTTGGTTAGTTTTGCTTTTATTTTAACTTTTGCCTTACTATTGCGGTATAACTCTTTGATGGCCTTAATTAGTTGTACGCTTATGTTTGTGTTTTCCAACGCTTTACAAAGTAGATTTAGTGGTATACTATCATATGCCTTCTGCAAATCCACGTAAAGCAGATGCAGCTCTTGTCCGTATGCCATTTTCTTTTCAATAACTTGGGTTATACAAAAGAGATGATCTGAAGTCGATCTACCCGCCCTGAAACCAGCTTGTTCTTCTGCCTCCATGTCTTTATATTCGCTCTCTACTTTATTTCTTATTATTTTACCGTATATTCTGCTTAGCGTACTACTCACAGATACACCTCTATAATTGTCACATACATCCTTCCTTCCTTTTTTGTGTATTGTGGATATATATGACGTTTTCCACTCAGTTGGGAATGGAACTGTATTCCATTTAAATATTTTTGGAAAAGATTCCGTAATCTCCAAAACAGTTCTTCAGTGCCATATTTAATAAGTTCGGCTGGGATATTTCCTATGATTTAACTTTTCTTAAATTTGTTTTAAACACATTTCAGGTGGAACCCTCGGCAACGCAGTAGCAACCTCTATGAACCTTACGAATAGCAGCGAACCAATGGGAGAACCTAGTTCGGCGCCTCATTACAAATTGGAACCGTCCAGTGATATCATGCCATACTATCCAGTAAGTAAATAAGAAAAAAAATTGTATTAAATCTCTCTCTGGGCGGCCGTCCAAGCTTCTAGTTTGTAGGACGAACATTTTTTAGTTTTTGATATCTTAAAATCTTTTCACTTAATAAAAAAAAAATTACTTACTTATTTCTAAGAAATTTCGCAAAGGAAAACGTTGTATGTCTAAGCATATTAACAAAAGTTCAGTCAGTTACTAATGACTTATCAAATAAACAGGTGACAGGTGTACTGTAGACTACGGGAATAGGATGGAATTCGCCGCGGGGACACTTCGCCGCCGGGCGCTTCGCCGCGGGGACAATTCGCCGCGAGATTTTTTGTTTTATGATATTATCATTTATTATTTAGCTTGACTTCATATAATATATTTTTTATTTTTCTGACTTTTTTCAAACTTTTCCAACTAGGTATCTGGTGGTTAGTATTCAATTAAATTATTTTTTTTTGAAAAATAAATAAAATGGCGGATCCAAAATCGTGGATTTTCCCATTTATGAACTAATATGCATCAAACTCGGAAGTTTGCGATCTTTCAGGTCGCTGATTATTATTTTTAACTTAAACTAAAAAAAATCAAAATGGCGGATCAAAAATGGCGGACTTTCCCATTTATGAACCAATATGCATGAAATTCGGAACTTTAGGGTGTTTTAGGTCGCTGATTGTGACTTCTAACTTAAACTTTAAAAAAAAGTCCGCCATTTTAGATCCGCCATTTTGTTTTTTTTTAAATTTAAGTGAAAAATATTAATCAGCGACCTAAGAGATCGCATAGTTTCATACATGGGAAAAACCGCCATTTTGGATCCGCCATTTTGATTTTTTTTTAGTTTAGAAAAAAATAATCAGCGACGTTAAAGATCGCCAAGGTCCGAGTTTAATGCAAATCGGTTTATAAATGGGAAAATCCGCCATTTTGGAGGGTCCATTTTGTTTTTTTTAAGTTTAAGTTAGAAATCATAATCAGCGACCTAAAAGACCCCAAAATTCCGAATTTGAAGCATATTGGTTCATAAATGGGAAAGTCCGCCATTTTGACCTGACCTGACCTGAAAGATCGCAAACTTTCGAGTTTGATGCATATTAGTTCATAAATGGAAAAATCCACCATTTTGGATCCGCCATTTTATTTATTTTTCAAAAAAATAAAAATTTTATTGGATACTAACCACCAAATACCTAGTTGGAAAAGTTTGAAAAAAGGTATGATCAGACAAATAAAAAATATATTATATGAAGTCAAGCTAAATAAAAAATGATAATATCATAAAACAAAAAATCCCGCGGCGAATTGTCCCCGCGGCAAATCGGCCGGCAAAGAATTGTCCCCGCGGCGAATCGGCCCGCGGCGAATCGGCCGCGGCAAATTGGCCGCGGCGAATCGGCCGTGGCGAATCGGCGGCGGCGAATTGTCCCCTACCCGTAGACTACAAAGCATAAACCAAAATTCGGTACCTACTTAGTACTTCGACTTGAACATTTTCATATAGACTTAAGCCTAATGTTATGTACTAGACTTCCTAAAGTTGTTTTGTTTTTACAGAGTAATTTTTCTGAAGTCGCGCCTAACCAAACCGATGGATTCCTATCTTCAATATTGAACGACGAAGATCTTCAGCTCATGGATATGGCTATGAATGAAGGTAATATTTTTTAATAATCAAACAAGTTTCGTGGCTAATCGGGCAAAAAGGAGTTTTTGTTTCCCTCATATTTTTCCGACTCGCGGCTACAGACTAAAATGCACTCTGGCTCTTTCGATTTCGAAGTTATGTTTTAATTGTTTTGTTTTTGTTTAAATAGCCTGGAAGCATGGAATAAATAAATTTCTTCGATGGTGGAAGTGTTTGAAGTCCTTTCGAGTTTTAAAAATTAGTATTAAAAATATTTGTCGTGTCGTTAGTTCGGTCAAATTTAGTTCAAAATAGCGCTAGTAACGAAATAGGGTGTCTGTCTAACATATTTTTTCAAAAAAAAAACTTTCCTGGCTTCTTTCGCGGGATCCTAGCGGGTGTGAAACAAAACCGAACCGAACGGAACGGAACTGAACCGAACCGGCATCCCAGAGGTTGTGAAACCAAACCGAACTAAACCGATAATTCGATTCGGTTAAGTTCGGTTCGGTTTTGTTTCACACCCGCTAGGATCCCGCGAAAGAAGTCAGGGAAGTTTTTTTTTTGAAAAAATATGTTAGAAAGACACCCTATTTCGTTACTAGCGCTATTTTGAACTAAATTTGACCGAACTAACGACACGACAAATATTTTTAATACTAATTTTTAAAACTCGAAAGGTCTTTAAACACTTCCACCATCGAAGAAATTTATTTATTCCATGCTTCAGGCTATTTAAACAAAAACAAAACAATTAAAACATAACCTCGAAATCGAAGGAGCCAGAGTGCATTTTAGTCTGTAGCCGCGAGTATTTTTCCGTGGGTAGCCTGAAAGCTTAACCTCACGGGGGTCCAAGATCTAATGAACACCTAATAAGTGTTGACAGTTAACTGTTTCGTCCTTATGGGACTCCTCAGAACACTGCTGGTCAATGTGACAAATCTTGCGAAGTTAATTAGACGGTTTTGTCTCTAATTAAATGTAAATAGTGAGAAAACTATCGCAAGAAGCGCCATCTACCGAGATACGAGAGAAACAAAAGCAGGCGAAACCCTGCTATACAATATCGATCAATGAAAAGATCGAATGCAAATAAAAGAAAGCAACTATAGTCCTTGACCTACGACAGCTCTTTGTCTTTCAGGCCGGATTAACGCATATTGCATTTTTACCCGTCATCAAGACAGTGAGCGTCAATCAACGGAATTTTTAAGCCAAATAATACTAACAAATGTGGAATTTCGTACCCGACGATAGTTTTCTCACTATTTACGTTTAATTAGAGACAAAACCGTCTAATAACTTCGCAACATTTGTCACATTGACCAGCAGTGTTCTGACCAGTCCCATAAGGACGAAACAGTTAACTGTCAACACTTATTAGGTGTCCATTAGATCCTGGACCCCCGTGAGGTTAAGCTTTCAGGCTACCCACGGAAAAATATGAGGGAAACAAAAACTCCTTTTTGCCCGATTAGCCACGAAACTTGTATTGATTTTTAAATTCACGGGTACGAAATTCCACGTTTGTTAGTAATATTTTTTATTTTTGTATGCGGGCGCACTGGACATTGCATAGTTCGGTGACGGTGATTAAATGGTAGTTTTAGGTGGAATTGTTTTGGTGTACTTGTTTTATAGTTTTTTGGGGTTCTGAACACGAATCTGAAGCTTTCCATCAAAAATGTCCTTGGTAGGTATGAGATATTAAATAAATAAATGTATTTAAATACTTAAAACCAAGGCCAGGCGCAATAGTCAATAGGGCCTTATAAAAAATAGTAAAATTTCCGACCCTTTGCCCCCTCCCTCCCGAAACATTGTCAAAATTGTGGAACCACCTTGGATTTTTGTCAATTTTTTCCTTTATTAAGCTCTTACTTATAAAGTTCTTATTTTTTGAGAAACTATAATGAGGAAATTTAAAGCCCATCAAAAGACCTACTAAATAGCTGCCTAGGTAATACCCTCCTAAAATGCTGGTTTCCTCCGCATTTTATTCAAAATAAATACATCAACATTTTTAAGTTTAACCAATTTCTTTAGAAACGAAGCCTTTTGATAGACAATGAAATTTTCATTTAAACTATGTATCACAGTTCAATCCAAAATTTGTGTAAGACTTCAGTGGCGTCCATAAACTATGAACATTTTTAAAAATCACAACAAATATTATATTTTTTTTCTTCAATTTCCGTAAAAACTTATCACTTTTGTATAAGACTTTATTAGGGAAATGTCATAGCGGCCCAGAGGCATCCATAAATTAAGATTATTTAAAGAAATCATAAAAAATCTATTTATTTAATTTTTACGTTTTTTCTTAAACACAGGGTTCGAAAATATCATGATATTTATATAAATATCATATCACATGATATATATCGGATATATATCAGAGATATATCATTATCAAACTGAATGCTTTGGTTTTGGCATATTAAATAAAAATCACTACTTACTAATAAATCAAAAGTACACACAGATGGAAAACACAGTAACTGCTCTAACCTGGAAAAACTGAAAACAAAAGAAATCGTCGCGTCGGGGATCTACCAGATGTGAAACAGGGGATTCCCAGTCAGCTCCGCGATGCCTATGCGGCAGCCGAATCGATCGATACTACACCTATACAGATGCGTATACTTTTGTACAGGGGCGTACTGACAAATGTTCTGATGTTTAGAATGATAGAAAACCTTTTTAGTTTAATAAGTAAAATTATTGAATATATCGGATATATATCAAGCTATAAATATCATGATATATATATATCGTGATATATATCATGATATATTACTTGATATATATATCCACGGAACAACGTCTTTAAGAAAAAACCTATGTGTCCCCTATTTAGACTATAAAATTTCCTTATCGACATTATATAACATTATTTGACTAATACTACAGTGAACATTTTAGCGTCCCTAAACTGGGATCATTTAAAAAAATATATTGTTTCTTTTTTGCAATTTGTGTAGAGTAGACGCGGCGAAAGTTGATGCCACGCACGTCATCAATTTTATCTTGATATACTCCTTTGCGGTCGGATAGTGCCGTGCGGAATAAATTACACATAATAATTTATGAAACTAATTCCCAATATATGGATCTCCGAAACAGTCAATCACAAGCTATTGCGGGGCCAGTAGATCCCCTCAGCCGTGACGTGGGTGGCTTCAACTCTCGCCGCGCGACCTTTAAAAGCTAAGCTTTTTTAAACAAGACATTTGCTTTGAAACAGTATGATACTTAGTGGGATTGAATTTACTACTAACGACACAGTGACGTCCATAAATGGGGGTTATTTATAAATAAATAAATATCGTTTATTTATTAGCTCACACTACTACTATATAAGTAGTGTGAGCTATGGTGATCCTAATTTTTTCTAGAAAAAAAAAGTTGCTACGATTTCAAAATTTTTTATATATCTTTGCGTTTCAGATGATTTTGAAACTTTTTTGTTTTGCTGTCTGTCTGTCTGTCTGTCTGTATGTCTGTCTGTAACGACCAACCCGCATAACTCAAAAACCGCTTGTTCGATTTTAATGAAATTTGGTACCTAAGTTGGGTCTTGGGCCGTGATGGTCCCATTTAAAAATGAACAAAATCCACCAAACGCAAGCCAAATAAAATAGTGGGGGTAGATTCCAAAAATTAAAGTTTATGTGAAAATATGGCGTGTGTGATATCAAACGAAAGGTAATTAAGTCTGGAGTTAAACAAAATGAATTTTAGTTTATTTTTAAAAAAAGGGTGGGGGTAGATGTCAAAAATTAGAGTTTAAGTGAAAATATGGCGTGTGTGATATCAAACGAAAGGTAATTGAGTCTGGAGTTAAACAAAATACATTTTAGTTTTTTTAAAAGGGTGGGGGTAGATTTAAAAAATTTGAGTTTAAGTCAAAACATGGCTTGTGTGGTATCAAACGAAAGGTAATTGAGTCTGGATTTGAATAAAATATATTTCAGTTTTTGATTATATTAGCTCACACTATAACTATAGTTCCTAGTGTGAGCTTAGGTGCCCATAGATTGGCAGAGTATTTTTTTTAACGATGTAAAGCTTAATCAAGTAAAGTTAGTTAGTCAAATAAAACCCAACAATCTAATGAGATTTTTGGCGATTTCTTGAGCGATTTCTGTAAATACCTCCATGTTTAATTATAAAATTAAACAGATTTTCCTTTTTTTACCATTTTACATAATTCTACATTTTAGTTAAGTTTATTATATAAACATACAGGTGATCTTGAGAAATTAGGTTTTAAAAACATAAGCTAACCTTCTCAAGTTTACCTAATTTTATATATATATATATATATATATATATATATATATATATTTATCGGTTTCACAACGTTCTACGTCTTCCGATACCCAATCTCCACTCGTTTCTGTTTGCCCATAATTCATCATCTAGGCCTCTTATTCTTATTTCACTATCTATTCCTTCTCTCCAGCTTCTCCTTGGTCTTCCTCGTTTTCTTCGGCCAGTTGGTTTCCATTGTAATATTTGTTTAGGTAGTCTTCCATCATCCATTCTTTGTACATGTCCGTACCACACCAGTTGTTTTGTTCTTATATCATCCACTAGAGTACGTTCACCCACTGTCATAATTTCTCTTATTCTTTGATTGGTAACTCTTTCTCTTTTTGATTTCCCTGCTGCTCTTCTCCAATAGTCCATCTCCGTAGCGGAAAGCATTTTTTCTGTTCTATCTTTGATTGGCCATACTTCTGAGCCGTATGTAATAATACTTTTTACAATGGTGTTATATATAAGCTTTTTGTTATGTTTTGATATACTTTGGTCCCAAATTATTCCATTTAATAAAGTTATTGCTTTTCTTCCTTGTACGTTTCTATCTTTTATAGCTTTGTCTAGTGTTCCGTCAGCTGTAATTTTTAGACCCAAGTATTTATACTCATCACAGGACTGAATTCGCTGCCCAGTATTTAAGATTAGATCCTGTTTCGTTCCACCAATACACATATACTCTGTCTTATTGATATTAACCTCTAGTCCCCACTTATTGTACTCTTCTATTAGTTTTCGTGCCATATATTCGAGGTCGTCATAATCCTGAGCCACCACTATCTGATCATCGGCGAAACACAAAGTATACAAGGTGGTTTCATTCAACGGAATTCCCATGTTTTGGCATTTTCTCTTCCAGACTTTAAGGACCTGTTCCAAATATATCTTGAAGAGCGTAGGCGAGATACAGCAACCTTGTTTAAGACCTTTATTTACTTGAAAGCCTTTGGTTAGTTTTGCTTTTATTTTAACTTTTGCCTTACTATTGCGGTATAACTCTTTGATGGCCTTAATTAGTTGTACGCTTATGTTTGTCTTTTCCAACGCTTTCCAAAGTAGATTTAGTGGTATACTATCATATGCCTTCTGCAAATCTACGTAAAGCAGATGGAGCTCTTGTCTGTATGCCATTTTCTTTTCAATAACTTGGGTTATACAAAAGAGATGATCTGAAGTCGATCTACCCGCCCTGAAACCAGCTTGTTCTTCTGCCTCCATATCTTTATATTCGCTCTCCACTTTATTTCTTATTATTTTGCCATATATTCTGCTTAGCGTACTAGTTACAGATATACCTCTATAATTGTCACATATATCTTTCCTTCCTTTTTTGTGTATTGTGGATATATATGACGTTTTCCACTCAGTTGGTACTACAGCTCCATTTAAATATCTTTGGAAAAGATTCCGTAATCTACAAAACAATTCTTCAGTGCCATATTTAATAAGTTCAGCTGGGATATTTCCGGGTCCGGCAGATTTACCGCTTTTTAAGGTTTTGCACACGTTTTTGACCTCAGATATTGTGAGGGGTACTGGAGATCCCATCGTTCTAATGATATTGTCTCTTTCGTCTTCCTTGAATTCTGCTCTATCTTCAGTTAAAAGTTTTTTAAAATGCTCATCCCATTCTTTGTCTGGTATTGGTGAAATAATATCTCTGCATGTTTCTTTTTTGATCGATCTTATAGTTTTCCAGCTTTCGGTACTTCTCCTACCTCCTAAGTAAGAATCTATTTTCTGGCACTTTTGCATCCATGATTGATTCTTCTTATCATTGATCATTCTTCTCACCTTTGATTGCGCGATTTTGTATTCTTCTCTGCTTCTATCTGTCTTTTGGGATAAGTACGTGTGATATAATTTCCTTTTTTCCTCTATTTCACTTTCAATCTCAGCATCCCACCAGTATGGTTTTGTTCTTTTAGGAGTTTCTTCCACTAATCCTAGTGCTTCTTTTGCAGCTTGATGGATGCTTAATGTGATACATTCGTATTCCTCATCTGGGGTTTCACCTGAACTTGAATTAAGTTTTTCGTTCAGTCTCTTTTTGTATAAGTTTTTTACGCTGTCATGTCCTAGGCTTAGTAGATTATATTGACAGTGATCAATTTCCTCATTCACTGTATCATCAAGATTTTGTTGATGGAGGCTTCGGCCTTGATAAGGAAAGAGAATTTTGGTCTCCAGAAAATAGTGATCACTTCCGCATGTTGATCCACGCTTTGTTCTGATATCTTGAATTTTTAGTTTTGTCTTTTGTTTAGTGATAAGATAATCAATGACGGATTTCAGGTTTTGTGAGGGTTTGGTCCAGGTATATTTGTGTATTTCCTTATGTTGGAAAAAACCGTTTTGGATTTTTAGGTCTAATTGCTCACATACTGTGATAAGCCGGTTTCCATTGTCATTAACAACATCTTCTCCATATTGGCCAACTTTCAGATCATTTACTCTGTTACCTGTTCTACTATTTAAATCTCCCAATATTACAATTTCTCTAGATGTACTTACTGCTGATATTTCATTGTGGATTTCTTCAAAAAAATTGTCTTTCACGGCTACATTTGCATCGTCATTATACGCATAGATTCCAAAAATCGTAAGTCTCATTCCTTTTATTGTTATATTCATTCTTATTAGCCGTTCATTTACTGCTTCCCAGTTGGTGATATATTTTCTAAATCTTTTGTTGACCAAAATAGATACTCCTTGTTGCGCATGTTTTTCTTTTGCCACTCCGCTATAGAAATGGTCATACTGTCCTAGGTTTTCAGATCCTTTTCCTTTCTTCTTCGTTTCTGTTAGTACAGCAAGGTCAACCTTCATTCTGCTGCACTCATGGACTATATCATTCACTTTTCGACTCATTCCTTGTACGTTCCATGTACCAAAAATCATATTCCTGTTTCTTTGCTTGGTTCGTCTTAGGTTTTTCATTTCTTTCCGAGGCGTTTGATTGGGTTTTTTAACAGTGTACGTTTTTTCCGGGTATCAGAGAGTTAGTCTAATGCCCCAACCCCCAACCTGGAGGACCAGGTGATTTTTGATCGAGGTTTTCTTCCCCTAGCCTTTGACGATTCCAACGCCGGTACTACAAGGCATCATCTTCTTCTTTTATACTATCCCTAAAAGAAAGGGTTGCCACCTGCGCTATGATCACCGTACCGAGGTCCATCCTCTCCGCCTTTCATACCGATGTGGTCTTCTCCCGTAACCCTGGGAATGGGACCCTAAACAGGTGCTAACTCTCCGGGTCAGAGAGTACCTGGAATCTACGGAGGGCAGGGGTCGATTCATTTCCCCTGATAGACATCTGACGAGGTCTACCCCTACCCCTAATTTTATTATATAACTTATTTAATTTTATAAAACAGCACGAAATATAAATTTTTATATTTTTCACGAACAATCACAATTTTCTTATATAAAAAGAAAAGATTTATTTTAATAAACCAGATTCAACATTTGTTAGTTGTTCTCACTATATCTACTTAAGTTTACTGTACCATACGCCTTATTGGTCATTGCAGGGTGTGAGGCTGCTCCCTGGCAGTAAACTTGTTACTTTTATCCTGCTCAACCAAGCCGAGTTAAGCAAGCATAATTGTCAAGCACAGCTTGCACATTGGTCCTTTGAGCCAGATATGGACGTCACTGTATCGTTTGCTTCAAATAAGACCCTTACAAATTATACATAATTGAAAATTCTCTTAATAATATCTTATGTATACATATTTTCATAGAACGCTTGTTTTTAAAAAAATTGTGAAAACATATAATAAACAGTGGATTTTAAAAGAGAATACCAGAACCCAACCCAACGCCACAGGAGCTATATCTAAACTCTGAACTGCACAGAGCGGTATATGGTTTAAATGGAAATTTTATTTTCCACCTACAAAAAAGCATTTTTGTCACAAAATCCTTTGTTTCGAAGAAAATTGGTTAAACTTGCTAAAAAATGCTAATGTGTTTATTTTAATAAAATGTGCGAGAAATCAGCATATTAGGGTTGCTTAAGGGGTCGTATTTTTGCAATGGCAGCAGCAAGGCAGCTCCAGAGCAAATATAGTTTGGTAGTTATCAAATAGGATTTTGATAAACTTAAAATTTTCCCCATTTTCTCAAAAAATAAGTACTTTCTGAGAAAACGGCTAATAAATCGAAAAATAGTCGCTAATCCAAGATGGCGGTGCCATTTTGACAAAATTGACTCGTGTTTAGAACCTCAAAAAACATAAAACAATTACATCAAAACTTTCCACTTTGACCTCTTTTTGGATACCATTTGACTGAGCTATCAGATTCTCATCTCTAAGCCCCTGAACTGGGAGAATATTTGCTAACCCTTTAATCTATAAATATTTAATAAATTTAGTATTCAACTAGATTTATGGTATATTTCTGCATTGGGCAGAAGGCTAAAGAATTCTAAAAGTTAAACCACAATGTATTTATAGACAAAAAATACTAATAAAATCGTTTTGTCACACATGAGTCTATTCAATTTAGATAAAAATAATTTTGTAAGCGAAGCGGCGTTTATTTTTAAAACTTGGAGCACTCTCATCTCATATTATTAAAATATTATTAGTTTTACAGGTGGCGCCTAGTTTGATCAAATAAACTTTTAACAGCATTCCTTCATTTAAAACAAATGTGATTAATTAAATAAATATTAATTAAAGACTATTTTGAATAAACTTAAATTAAGATGTTTAATCTAATCGTTATTCATGTAAAATAAAACGGTAAGTCTTGTAACTTGTAACTAGGTTAGAAATAGGCTGGATTATTTAAACTAAGAAGTTGAGGCATAGCACTTGATCATTGGGGAGGGGGTTAATTTATTTACAGGGTTGCCACATTCTGGATGAACCTGGAAAGCCAGGGATAACAAAGTGGTCAGGGAGGAAACTCAGGGATTTACTCAAAAGTCTGGAAAGTCAGGGACATTTCCCCAATGAAAGTATTTAAGGAGATATTCTTTTATGCTCTAGTTTCGAACTATTGTAGCATACAAACAAAATCCAGATAAAAGACTAAAATAGACTTTTGCCAACTTTAGAGTCTTTAATTTACTCCTGTGTTTTTTATTTTGTCTAAAAATGTATTTTTTTTGTTAAAATACCTGACCATTCTATAATTGCTTCAGCATTTTAATGTTTCACAAATAAAATAAAATATGGTTAACAAAACGTGCAACAAACTGTAGCTAGACCATTATATTTTTCCTGAATTTACTGGGTGGGTAAAAAAATTATTGAATATGAGAGAGAAAAAGAAGACTTCAAAATTGAAAAAAAAAGAAAATGCTCAAAAAGCTAAAGCAAGGCTTTTAACCTTGCAGTGTACACACTAAATTAAAATATTAAGTAACAGTTGAATAAACAAAATATATGTTTAATTTTTCTTGATCTCCTTTAAAACGAAAGTTCCTTTTCCTTTTTTTGATTGTAAATGTTCTTTTTAAGAATATTACTTAAATAATATATGTGTACCTGATGTAATGTTATTTTATATATTTTAGCTCACACTACTACTATACTATAGTAGTGTGAGCTATAGTGATCCTAATTTTTTCGAGAAAAAAAAAGTTGCTCCGATTTCAAAATTTTTTATATATCTTTGCGTTTCAGATGATTTTGAAACTTTTTTGTTGCGCCGTCTGTCTGCCTGTCTGTCTGTCTGTCACGCGACCAACGCGCATAACTCAAAAACCGCTTGCCCGATTTTAATGAAATTTGGTACCTACGCTGGGTTTTGGGTCGAGATGGTCCCATTTAAAAATGAACAAAATCCACCAAACCCAAGCCAAATAAAAGGGTGGGGGTATATTTCAAAAATTAGAGTTTATGTAAAAATATGGCGTGTGTGATATCAAACGAAAGGTAATTGCGTCTGGAGTTAAATAAAATACATTTTACTTTAAAAAAAGGGTGGGGGTAAATTAAAAAAATTAGTCTTTATGTGGAAATATGGCGTGTGTGATATCAAACGAAAGGTAATTGAGTCTGGAGTTAAACAAAATACATTTTAGTTTTAAAAAAAAAGGTGGGGGTAGATTTGAAAAATTAAAGTTTAAGTCAAAACATGGCTTGTGTGGTATCAAACGAAAGGTAATTGAGTCTGGAGTTCAATAAAATATATTTCAGTTTTTAGTTATATTAGCTCACACGTACACTATAACTATAGTACCTAGTGTGAGCTTAGGTGCCCATAGATTGGCAGAGTATTTCTATTGTTCTCCAGAATAAAATAAAAATATAATAAAGTATGTATAAAACAAGGTGTGGTCAGGTCAGCCGCAAGGGGTTGGAGTAGGCTGATTTTTTCTACTTTTTTTATGTTTGTATTGATAATGGCCAGAGATATTTCTATAAATTGATCAGGAAAGGTCAGGGATTTTTTTTTGAGAAATGCTGTGGACCCCTGTTTAAACAATTTTATTGTAAAAATATGATGATTAAGTTGGCAATAAAAAAAAACTAATACCTAATGATTTCATAACCTGCTTGTTAAGAAAACAAAAATACAATAATAATTTTTGTTTTCAGGGATGTATACTATGCGCATGCTTGATGCTAACCAAACCAGCACACATAGTATGAACAGCTCGTCGGCTGCCCCAACCTCCAAGCTTGACATGGAACGACTGGATACCTCAAGTGACAGCGCTGTCAGTTCCATGGGTTCCGAACGGGTTCCTTCGTTGTCTGATGGTGAATGGTAAGAAAATATTATCTTATTTATTTATTGGTTCTGCCCTATTTGGCCGATTTTTAAGATAATTTGACTCAACAACGCTTTCATTACATGAACGACAAAGGTTTAAATTTAACTTCAGAAACCTAATACTAACTTGAATTTTTTCAACACATTTACATATAATTTAAACTTTAAGACAAATTTAACCTGTCGGCCATTTTATATAGACTCGGTACTTAAACCGGTAGTGGATTCCGTTTAAAATACGAAATCTAGGGGGTGACTATACCGGGTGGGCCAAAAAAAACAGGACAATTTTTTTTTCATTATAACTTTTGAACTATACCATCGATTTCATTTGGACAAACTGCACTTGACAGAGAATTAATCATAGTTTTGACAAAATATATCCTTTTGTCCGCCGTCTAACAATCCAAGATGGCGGACGAAATTAAATTGTACCCTTTAAAGATGCTCGTTTATTCTTGTGTTGCTAACATGTTTTAATCGTTTATTTAAATCAGTAATAAAGCTGCAATCTTGCCACGCACAACAAGGTATCAATCAGCAAAATCGGTTAGATGGTTCTAAAAAAAAAATATTTTTGTTTCAACCATTGTTTTGCATATTATACGATTACCTTGCCAATCATGTCTGCATTTATTTCCTTATAAATTCATTACTACTAAACCGATTTTGATGAAGTAAAAACATCCTGGTGAGAATTGATTGCTTTTTAAAGATAATTATCAAAATTTATCGCCATCTTAAAATTTAAGATGTCGGACAAAATATCATTCTTCAAAATGGCGTGTTTATTCTTATTTTCTGAGAAATGTTTTAGTCTTTTTTAATCTATTAAAAAGCACTAATTTTCTCCCGCTTAACAACGTACAAAGCAATAAAATCGGTTAAGTAGTTCTCACAAAATCTGATTTTGTTTTAACCATTGTTTTACAAATTATACGATTGCATTGCCAATCCTGTCGGCATTCAGTTCTTTATAAATTCATTATTACTGAATCGATTTTAGTGAAATAAAAAACATCATGTCGCAAACTGATGGATCTTTACAGTTTACACCATGATGTTTTTTATTTCACTAAAATCGGTTCAGTAATAATGAATTTATAAAGAAATGAATGCAGACAGGATTGGCCACGTTTGTAAAACAAAATCCGATTTTATAAGAATCACTACACCGATTTTATTAATTTGTACCTCTTTATGCGGGAGAAAAGTAGTGTTTTTCTATAAATAAAAAAAACTAAAACATTTTCGC
The DNA here is from genome assembly GCA_963576565.1 of Aspidapion aeneum. Lineage (NCBI taxonomy): Eukaryota > Metazoa > Arthropoda > Insecta > Coleoptera > Brentidae > Aspidapion > Aspidapion aeneum. Next base: position 46,570,492 of record OY755048.1, read on the forward strand.
AAAATAAGAATAAACACGCCATTTTGAAGAATCAAGTATGATTCTGTCCGACATCTTAAATTCCAAGATGGCGGAAAATTTCGATAACAATCTTTAAAGAGCAATCAATTCTCACCACGATCTTTTTATTTCACTAAAATCGGTTTAGTAATAACGAATTTATAAGGAAATTAATGCAGACAGGATTGGCACTGCAATCGTAGAATCTGTAGAACAATGGTTGAAACAAAAATAGATTTTTTGAGAACCACCACACCGATTTTACTAATTGTACGTTGTTGTTCGGAATATAGGAATAAACACGCCATTTTGAAGAATCCAATATGATTCTGTCCGCCATCTTAAATTTTAAGATGGCGATAAATTTTGATCATGATCTTTAAAAAGCAATCAAATCTCACCAGGATATTTTTTATTTCATCAAAATCGGTGTAGCAGTAATGAAGTTATAAGGAAATAAATGCAGACATGATTGGCAAGGCAATCCTATAATATGCAAAACAATGGTTGAAACAAAAATATTTTTTTAGAACCACCACTGAACCGATTTTGCTAGTTCATACCTTGTTGTGCGTGGCAAGAATGCAGCTTTTTTACAAATGTAAAAAAAATTATTAAAACATGTTTGCAACACAAGAATAAACGATCATTTTTGAAGGGTACATTTTAATTTCATCCGCCAGCTTGGATTTTGAGATGGCGGACAAAAAAATATATTTAGCCAAAACTCTGATTAATTCTCTATCCAGTGCAGTTTGTCCCATTAAAATCGATTGTATAGTTCAAAAGCTATAATCAAAAAAAAATTGACCGGTTTTTTTGGCCCACCCGGTATGTATATTATATCGTAATATACCTCACGAAATTCTTACAGTTCAAAATTTGAAAAATAGTCCATTACTTGCAGTGGAGCTTTGTAAATTATGAAAAAGAAAACTCAGTCTTCTTCACTAGTGCTCAACCCTCCATAGAGAGATCCATCAATAAGAGGGGCTCACAGAGCAAAAACTGACTGATCACATTCACGTATTTCGATTTTATTTTGATATCATAACAAAATTTTAAAAATAGTTCATTACTTACTGTGGAGCTTTGTAAAATTCTCTCAACCTTCTCTACTAGTGCCCAACCCTTTCTGCATGCATCAAACCGAGAGAGATCCGTCAACAAGAAAGGTCTCGCTTATGTGACACATGGCCAAAACTACCTAGCACGTGCTTCGAGCTTATTTTGATCTCATCAGTGTGGCATAAGTCAAAGGCGTCTGACCAGCGCATACAAAACAAAATGTTCAAAAATAGTTCCTTACTTACAGCGGAGGTTTATAAATTACAAAAAATAAAACTTCTCTCAGTTTTATGCACCAGTGCTCTACCCTCTCTTTATGCATCAGACCTAGAGAGATCCATTTAACAAGGGGAGTGTGAAATGTGCGACACAGAGCAAAAATTAACTAGTTTCTAACGTATTTTGATCTCATCAATGTTGCATAAATCAAAAGCGCCTGACCAGTGCATACAAAACAAAAATTAAAAATAGTTTATTACTCACAGTGGAGCTTTGTAAAATATAAAAAAGAAAACTTCTCTTAGTCTTCTCCAAAAATGCTCAACCAGAGCAAAAATTGACTAGCCACACACACGTCTTTGAAAGGTTGAGTACTAGTACTAGAATAGAATAGAATAGAAATAGTCTTTATTTTCATATGCAGTAATATACATAGAAATTGAGTCAGGTTCTTACAAAAATAAAAAAACTTAGGCTACCTATATAAAGAGTGGCTAACCAACGACTACTAACAAATAAAAGTCAGTAAAATCAACTAAAAATCTAACTAGCTAGAAGTAATAAATAGAAATTTGAGTTTAAAAAGTTTAAAATAATTTCACAAACATTTGTGACTACTACCTAAACGTGATAACAGAATCAACACTCAACTCGATCAGGTGCAATTTTGAAAAGTTTGAAAAACAATTTAAAAAATAATACTTTTATTTAAACTGCTTTATTTAGAAAAAGTTGAAAAATTCGTTAACATCGTACGCAGTTATTTCAATTAAAAGCTTTTTGGTTTTAGCTTTAAAACTATTAAGATTAGTTGTCATTTCTATTTCGTCTGGAAGCATATTAAAAAATAAACAACAATTGAAATAGGCTCCTTTCTGATATAGTGTAGTTGAGTGTTGATCACTTCATAATGTATTTTTGTTCCTTGTGTCATATGGACCATTTAAAGAGTTTTTTTGAAATATACTAATATTATTTTTAACAAAACAAATTAATTCGTAAATATATAAGCCAGTAACCGTTAGAAAATTCAATTCATTAAAAACACTGCGACATGTTTAAACCCTTAATAATGCGAACAGCATATTTTTGCAAAACAAAAACTCGATTAATATTTGCTGCTTTTCCCCAATGCATTATGCCGTATTATAGACTAGTTTTCTTTTTTGTATATTTACAATTTTTTCAAATAGAAACATATTCTAAACGTAACCTAAACCTAAATGCAATAAATATTGATTTTTGCCATGGCGTTCGCGAATGTGTAGAGTTTAATGTAAAAAAGTTGTTTCTGTGAAACAAAACTAAATACAATGAATAAAAATCCACAAATAACCATAAACGCCTATTATAAATTAAGAAGGAGTAGGTTTCTTTACAATATCAGTTTGAAATGCCACGAGTAGCATTTGTTAGGAACGCTTTTTAAGGCTAATTAATATAAATTAATGTCAAAAAGTTTCGTAACACAGTTACCTATTTATAAATACATAGCGTTACTGTACCACAAGTAACGTACCATGTACGAAAAACCTACTCGTATACTGGTTTAGAAAAAGAAAAACTAATTTACTAGGTATTTAAGATTAGAAACATAAGGGTTTACCTCGATCTCAGCTAATTCTGGCGGTCCGTAAACTAAAAGTTAAAAGAAGAGGAAGAAAACCGGATAAAAATTATACATCAGAGTTGGCGGGAGAACAAACGAGCTTTCGTTACGGCATCGACATTGTATTTTCTTTTAAATCTGCGTAGTAGACAACGCAGTAAAAGCGAAAAAGAGAAGACTATTCGCACCTGCTAAATTAGTTTTTCTCTTTCTAAGCTGGCTTCCCTAACAACCTACACTAATTTTCTGGCAAATACTTTTTCAGATATTTACAAATAAAATTTAAATGCCTCTTTTTTTAGTTACTGTTTACAAAATTACTCCCATTTTAACGCCCTTGTTTCTTAGATGTAAGACCACAGATTTTGATTTGAACGTAATCTGCGTAACAGAAACAAGTCAATGTCGCCAAAGTAAAAACAGGGTTTCACATTTGTGCCAAAGTTCTGTAATTTTAATTAAATGCATTGTCTAGGTCGGCTACTGAACTCGAACTAAGGTCCTAGGGAGTTTTAGGCTACTTTGTAGTGAACTAGACCTGACTCGACCTGACCTGATCTGTCTCCGCTATAGAATCGAAATAATTCAAGTTACGAACCTTCCACTAAGTACTATTATCATAATGTTATTGTCGTAAATATCAAAGTACAAAATACAAAGAACTAATTAGTTAATAAAACTACGAGATAGGTCAGGGTTTTCACTGTCAATTACTGTGTAATGGACAGCTCAATCAGGGCCTTTAAGAAACAATACTACATTTCGGAAGGATACCGTAATTTTATTTTCACCGAGAAACTTTTAAATAATTTAAGGGCTTAACCCCTTGGGAGAAGTACTACATTTAAGAAATAGTGGTACCTTATTGGGCATTGTTAAACATTTAATAATTTACTTGGGAGATATTAGCCTCTCCCAAGAAGTGAAATTTATCCCTTAAATTTAGATAAGAACCATATGGTAATGTTGATACTTAAGGTATTCCAATGATTTCTTTGTTAGAAACTCGCAGACAATGATTGAGTAGAAACCAAATTTCGGACTTCCATTGTCTTTATTTATTTTAAACACGATGTTAGTAAGTATCTCTAACCGTTTTCAAGTGTAAACTAAATATTCCAGTCTACGGGCTAGTACTTTAATCGGAGTGCAGAAGGTGTAACGGCCCGCCCCCTTTTTAATCCAAAGACACTGGATTTCCTTAAGGAGTGTTTCCATATGTTTGGTATGTCCGTGCTTGGTTGACTGAAAACTTTAGTTTTAGACCATTGAATACTGTGATCATTTGATCACGCATGATCCGTTAAACCAGATTTTTCTGAAGTCGGCGTTTCGTTTTACCTACATATTTACCACACGTATCGACATACAGGCTAGCGATGCCAGAGAAGCGGTTAAGAGAGAAAAGTAGATACCGTGTAACCATACCGCCAAGGGATGCATGGAAGGAGGACGGAGTTGAATTCCTTAGCGACGCCACGGTCTGCTATACAGACGGATCAAGACTGACAGACCGGAATTCGACCGGTGCAGGAGTGTACGTGGAAAGCAAGGGCATTGGAAAAAGCTACTCGCTGGGATCCAATGCAACAGTCTTCCAGGCAGAGGTTTACGCTATACTGGCGGTAACATGGGAGGAAGAAATTAGGAACGAAACAGGAAAACGTCTCTGCATCTGTTCAGACAGTCAAGCTGCGCTGAAAGCAGGAGTGTGTGGATGCACTTCAGGAGTTGGCCGGCGTAAGAGAGGTAGACCTCGTATGGGTCCCAGGCCACATGGGAGTCCCCGGAAACGAGAAAGCGGACGAACTCGCCAGGGGAGGATCCAGGGGCTCACAAGAGGGCAAATGAAGTCGGCCCTAATAGAGTGGACCCAGAAAGAGATACAAAGGGAATGGACCAACACAGGAAACGCCAGACAGGCGAAGGAGTATGTGACAGATACAGCAAATCCCGTACGGACTGGCTGCTCCGTAGAACACGAAGAGAGGTGGGAGCCATAGTGGGCATCCTAACCGGACACTGCGTCCTACAAGGACACCTGACAAAGATGAGAGTGAAGGAGGACGCGACGTGCGAGCGATGTTGGGCCGAGGCGCATTTCCTCTCATCATGTGAAGCATACAAGGAGGTAAGAAGAGAGTTATTCGAAGAGGAAGCCTTTGAGACGGAGGACCTTCTGAATCTGATGTGGCCCGATATTCTGGCCTTTGTACAGAAGATGGGCAGATTCCTTAGCGAAGGAAGGACGCAATAGGGGGGTTGCCCGGGGGTTGGCGAAAAGGGCGCTTTATGTGCCTAGTCGCCAGGCCTAGAGCCTACCCCACACAACTACTACTACTTCCACACTCATATGGGATTTGGTAAATTCATCCGTATTATTTGAGTGATGTTTTGGTTTTGTTTTAGTTACAAAACTCGTTACATATTTCCCGATGGAAATACTGTTTAATATTATAGTGTTTGGCTATTCATCTTATGTTTTCTGAAATCTCTTGAACATATAGAATTTTAATAACACCCAGTGGATTATTATTCAGAGAATTTGCCACATTTGGTTTGTCTTTAATTTTAGAGATCGGTGAGTTTATTAATTTCTCGGAATAACCATTAGCTAGCGTCTTAGGAATAAAAAAGGGGGGGCGTCACACCTGATTGCAAACCAAGTAGTATAAATAGTAGCTTATAAACTGGAATGTTTAGTTTACACTTGAAAAAGGTTAGAGATACTTACAAACTGAAAATAAATAAAGACAATGGTCCAATGTCTCTTACATTATTTAATTTTTTTATAACACTAATAGTTTTATTTCTGTTGTTGTTTTTCTAGGTGCGATGCAGGGTCTGACTCTGGCCACACACCACATGGTGACCATTTTTACAACAGCTACGCCAGTCGACAGATTCCGGAAACCGCAAGAATGCCCCTTGTAGCCCAAAAAAAGCACCAAATGTTCGGTAGAGGGCGATATTTTCAGGAACAAGGTATGTGTCAGTTATATATATAGGCTGTTCCGAAATTTGACGTCAAGATTTTAACCACATATTTTACAGCCAAAATAGAGATAAAAGTTCGTCTAAACTCGGGTCAGAATTGTTCGGTATCCGAGGTAGGTTGTAAAGCTAAAAAATTATTATTTTAAAAATAGGTACCCGAAATATGGACACCTTTTTACTGTGGCCATTAGAGGGCCCTTCACACTGCACTTCTGATTATTTTAAATGGTTTTTCTCAATGTAGTTTTTTACTTTTTTGGTTAAAAATATAAGTTCTTAGGCATTTCAAAGCAAAAAAAGATACTCTTGTTACAATCCACTAAAGTAAGCAATTTTCCATATTTTTCGGTTTTTATTGTTTGGTTTTCGATGCCGCATCGGAATAATCAAATTATTTTAAATAAAAAAAAATTAAAACTAAATAACTTAAAATATTAAGTTAACAGTATTTTAGAATAATACATTGGGCACAACTAATTCACTGAGCAAATTTCATCCTAAAATGTAAAAATGTTTTTTTCAAAATAATTTGAATTTTCCGGTGCGGGATCGAACACTAAAAACCGAAAGATCTCGAAAACGGTAACTTCAACGGATTTTAAGGAGAGTACTTCTTTAGCTTAGAATTGTTTATATAGTCAGTATACACCATTTGACAGCAGCCCGCTATATTCTATACGTTAATTATTTGGAAAAGTTCGCGTTTGACCAAACCGTTTTTCAACATTGATCATTTATAGTCTTACAAAGTTTAAATCACTCGACGGACTAGATTTGCAAAAGATGACATATCCTTACAAAATTTTTATTTTGTTTGTTTTTCTTCTTAACGACAATTTGAATTTTGGTGAGGTAAAACTCTCAAAAATGCTTATTATGCTTATTACATGTTAGCGTGACCGTAATGTTTACCGTTCTTTGACCTGTAAGTATTAAAAAATACTATGGACCAAATATTACTACCTAAAGACTGTGGTCCAAGTGTTAAAGTCTAATTTTCCAGTCTAGTTACGAAAATACCAATTTTTTTAAACCTACCTATAACAAGCAGATACAATTTTTATAGCCAGGTCCTTTTGGAACACTTTCCAGTCTCAACAGGCACCGGTAAAGTATCAAGAGACAGGAAAATATTTTTATCGGTCTTTTTAGTAAAGTTTTTCATGACATGTCATTTAGACAGTGATTATGTTCACAGTTATTAAATTGTGAATATTTTGATAGGTGTGACATTTCTATCGAAATAATCTAAAATATAAAAAACATAATATTAAAAATTAACCTTAACTTCGAAAATAGCCAATTATAACATAAACTATTGGTTTCCTGAAAGTTATAAATTAGTAGCTTTTGAGTAAGTACCTTAATTTACACATGAAGTATGTTGGTAGTGTTTAATATCGGTTTAAAAATTAATATTAAATATAATTAAATGTGCTTGTAGTTTTATGTCGGTTTAAAACATAACATACGATACACGACCGGAAACTGAAATTACAGGTGTCACCTTTGGCGAACCCTGGGTATTTCCTGAGTCTACCTGTAAAGTTTACAAACGTAGAGTTTCGTACCCGTAAATTTAAAAATCAAACAAGTTTCGTGGCTAATCGGGCAAAAAGGAGTTTTTGTTTCTCTCATATTATTCCGTGGGTAGCCTGAAAGCTTAACCTCACGGGGGTCCAAGATCTAATGGACACCTAATAAGTGTTGACAGTGAACTGTTTCGTCCTTATGGGACTCCTCAGAACACTGCTGGTCAATGTGACTAATCTTGCGAAGTTAATTAGACGGTTTTGTCTCTAATCAAATGTAAATAGTGAGAAAACTATCGCAAGAAGCGCCATCTACCGAGATACGAGAGAAACAAAAACAAAAGCAGGCGAAAAACTGCTATACAATATCGATCATGAAAAGGTCGAATGCAAATAAAAGAAAACAAAATAGTCCGTGACCTACGACAGCTCTTTGTCTTTCAGGCCGGATCAACACATATTGCATTTTTACCCGTCATCAAGACAGTGAGCGTCAATCAACGGAATTTTTAAGCCAAATAATACTAACAAACGTGGAATTTCGTACCCGTGAATTTAAAAATCAAACAAGTTTCGTGGCTAATCGGGCAAAAAGGAGTTTTTGTTTCTCTCATATTGTTCCGTGGGTAGCCTGAAAGCTTAACCTCACGGGGGTCCAAGATCTAATGGACACCTAATAAGTGTTCAGGAGTCCCATAAGGACGAAACAGTTAACTGTCAACACTTATTAGGTGTCCATTAGATCTTCGACCCCCGTGAGGTTAAGCTTTCAGGCTACCCACGGAATAATATGGGAGAAACAAAAACTCCTTTTTGCCCGATTAGCCACGAAACTTGTTTGATTTGTAAAGTTTACGTTTCCGGTAGAATAACGTAAATACCTATTACAGGTCCCAGCACATCAGTTCATCCCCATCCCACCCCCATCAAATACGAATACAGAGACCCATCGATGCCTTCTTCGTACCCCAGTGGGCCGTCCCAAGCAGAATCGATGTCGAGTAAATCTCAAGATGTTAAATACTTCTGCGGCGCGGACTTCAGTCACCCACCAAGATCTGCATTGGACCATATTCAACACAATCACACCTATCACTTGCCCGCGGAGAATAGCGGGCCTATGCAGAGGCCTATCTCACGCGATAAGGTAAGGTAAATGAGGAATGTAAAATACTTCATATACAGTGCCCGTTGACTATTACAAGACGCTAGCGCTACCAAGTCCACTTTCAATCCCTGGCTTCGCAAGCGCAGATCTACCAATATTATTTACCTCATGTCTTAGAATAGATGCATACAGGGTGATTTTCACTTGAATGATTCTAACCACATGAAAATAGAAAGTTTCAAAAACCTAACCTAACAAAACCTAATCAAATCTAACCGAACCGAAGGAAACTGAACCAATAATTTTTTTCAAAAAAAAAACTTTCCTGACTTCCTGCCCGGGATTCTAGAGGATGTGAATCCGAACCGAACCAAACCGAACCTAACTAAACTGAACCAAACCTAACCTAACCAAACTAAACTACAATACGTACTGCTAATTAGGCTTAGTTGGGTAGGGTTAGGTTTGGATAGGTTCGGTTCGGTACGGTCCGGTTCGGATTCACATCCTCTAGCATCCCAGGTAGGAAGTCACGAAAGTTTTTTTTTTTTTTAAATATTGGTTTAGTTTGCTTTGGTTCGGTTCGGTTAGATCTGATTAGGTTTCGTTAGGTTAGGTTTTTGAAACTTTCTATTTTCATGTGGTTAGAATCATTCAAGTGAAAATCACCCTGTACATCGATTCTAATACATGAGGTAAATAATATTGGTAGATCTACCCATGCGAAGCCAGGGATTGGAAGTGGACTTGGTAGCGCTAGCGTCTTGTGTTGACTATTACGCACATCAGATGATAGCTAAAGGCCCTTACTTTTTGTAAACTACAAGAAACTAATGATGGATTGCTTTTTTGTAAATTGCTTTTTAAAAGCAGTTTTTGAGTAGTGAAAAGCGAACATTTTTTGGGCATACAATTTATTTTGGAATATTCTTTTTTTATCAATTTTTTTCCCAGGTAAAATAATAAAATGTTGTGGGTGGGCCAAAAACAACCGGACAATTTTTTTTCATTATAACTTTTGAAGTAGACAATCCATTTTAATGGGACAAACTGCACTTGACAGAGAACTAATCAAAGTTTTGACTAAATACATTTTTTTGTCCGCCATCTCAAAATCCAAGATGGCGGACGAAATTAAAATGTACCCTTTAAAGATGCTCGTTTATTCTTGTGTTGAGAACATGTTTTAATTATTTTTTTAAATTAGTGAAAAAGCTGCATTCTTGCCACGTACAGCGTGTCCCATTTTCGATGGGATTAAATGGGAAACTCGGTTATTATTAAAGATATCGATTTTCTGATTGCACCTTACCGTGCTCTTTTTTGAAGCCCTTAAAAATGGTGTAATCAGATTTTTGCTATACTCCGTGGTTTCGCTAATACAGGGAGTTTTTGAAAAAATTGCATTTTAATTAATTCCTTGTATCTCGCTTATTTTGCAAGATATTTTTATTCTGTAAAAACCTTTCTATGGCAACTTTTTTAGAGCAAAATAATAACGTTGTCAATTTTTTAAAATATTGTTTAGTTTTTGAGATATGGTATTTATCATAAAAAAATTAAATACGGACCTGGATTTTTTTTATTACTACTTTGATTGGTTCCATGCTATTATTATCTTAAAATGATAATACTTTAATTTTTTTTTGATTTAAGGTTAAAAAAACTATTTAATATTTGAAAAAAAAAATATAGTCCGAACCTGGAAATTTCCAACGTAATTATAAATGAAGAATTGCAAAACACACTAGTTGAACGATTTTTAGTTTATCTATTTTAAAATGATAATTAAAAGATTTATAAATAAAGTAAAAACCTTAAAAAGTTACAAAAATAATATCCTACTAATTATTTGATGGTAGCACAGCAGTGCTACTACTATCGTGAAATTTACAAAACAAAAGCGTGGAATTGACATTGTCATTTTACTTGTCATTTTTGTGAATGGCTTCCAATTATTTTAAACTGGCTAGAAATCGACCATATCCAGATTTTGAAAAATGTGATATGTCTGACTGCTTCATTCAAGCAACAAAATCCCAATATTTAAATGGCAGAAATATTTTTATGCAAAATGCGTTAAGAAAAATTACTCAAAAATGCCAACAATATCTTACACATAATGGTAATCAGAAAAATTAGTTATTTTTTATAATTTTCGTAGACTTTGTTTCAAATAAATCTGTAAATTAACGTATAACCATTTTAATATGCTAAGTATCAAAACAGTTAAACTAAAAATTGTTTAACTAGCAATTTTTAATTTATATTTATGTTGGAAATATCCAGGTTCGGACTATTTTTTTTTTTTAATATTAAATATTTTTTTTTACCTTTAAACAAAAAATTTTAAAATTTTTAATATTTTATGATAATACTAGCATGAAACCAATCGAAATAGTTTAATAAAAAATCCAGGTCCGTATTTAATTTTTTTATGATAAATACCATATCGAAAAAACTAAACAATATTTTAAAAAGTTGACAACGTCATTATTTTCCTCTAAAAAAGTTGCCATGAAAAGGTTTTTACAGAATAAAAATATCTCGCAAAATAAGCGAGATACAAGGGATTATTAAAAATACAATTTTTTCAAAAATTCCCTGTATTAGCGAAACTACGGGGTATAGCAAAAATCTAATTACGCCATTTTTAAGGGCTCAAAAAAAGGGCACGGTAGGGTGCAATAAGAAAATCAATATCTTTTATAATAACCGAGTTTCCCATTTAATCCCATCGAAAATGGGACACGCTGTACATCAACTACGAATTAGCAAAATCGGTTCAGTGGTTCAAAAAAAAAAAGATTTTTGTTTCAACCATTGTTTTGCATATTATACTATTGCCTTGCCAATCATGTCTGCATTTATTTCCTTATAAATTCATTACTATTGAACCGATTTTAATTAAATAAAAAACATCAACATTAAAATTGATTTATTTTTAAAGATCATGATCAAAGTTGATCGCCATCTTAAAATTTAAGTTGATGGACAGAATCATACTTGATTCTTCAAAATGGCGTGTTTATTTTTCTTTTCCGAAAATGTTTTAGCTTTTTTTTTATTTATAGAAAATCGATACTTTTCCTTCACACAACGAGGTAAAAATTAGATGGTTCTTAAAAAATCTTTTTTTGTTTCAACCATTGTTTTACAGATTATACGATTGCATTGCCAATCCTGTCTGGCCATCACTACATAAAACCAATTTTTTAGGAGTATAAAAAGGCTATTTGACATGGAATATCGGAATTAATCTATACCATTTTTGCCTTAAAGGCACTTGTTAATGGCCTGGTAGCAGGGCTTGTTTTTAGGAGATATTATTACGTCCTTAATAGTCCACAGTATACCGATCTATTTTGTAAGTGATGACTAACAGACTGAATTTTCATAAGTAGCAGAAATCTTTTGAGCTTCGAACTAAATCAACCAAGCATGCCATTTTGGGGACAATGTTGACATTTTTTAAGCAACAGCAAAAATACTCTGCCAATATATGGGCACCTAAGCTCACACTAGGTTCTATAGATGTAGAGTACGGGTGAGCTAATATAACTAAAAACTTAAATATATTTTATTCAACTCCAAACTCAATTACCTATCGTTTGATACCACACAAGCCATGTTTTAAGTTAAACCCGAATTTTTGAAATCTACCCCCACTCTTTGGTTAAAAAAACTAAAATATGTTTTGTTTAACTCTAGACCCAATTACCTTTCGTTTGATATCACACACGCCATATTTTCACTTAATCTCTAATTTTTTTAATCTACCCCCACCCTTTTTTTTAAACTAAAATTAATTTTGTTTAACTCCAGACTCAATTACCTTTCGTTTGATATCACACACGCCATATTTTCACATAAACTCTAATTTTTGAAATCTACCCCCACCCTCTTATTTGGCTTGTGCTCGGTGGATTTTGTTCATTTTTAAATGGGACCATCTCGACGCACGATCCAGCCAAGGTACCAAATTTCATTAAAATCGGACAAGCGGTTTTTGAGTTATGCGCGTTGGTCGTTACAGACAGACAGACATACAGACAGACAGACAGATGGCGCAACAAAAAAGTTTCAAAATCATCTAAAACGCAAAGATATATAAAAAATTTTGAAATCGGAGCAACTTTTTTTTTCGAAAAAATTAGGATCACTATAGCTCACACTACTATAGTATAGTAGTAGTGTGAGCTAAAATACCCAGTTACTAATTTTGTATTGTCACTTTTTACATCTTATAAGTTACAAGATGAAAAAAGTAAAGTAAAATTAGTAACCGGATATGTGTTTTTTGGTGGCCTAAAAAATGTATTTAAAAACAAATAGCAAAATTGTCCCCAAAATCGCATAATTGGTTTAGGTAGTCCGAAGCTCGAAAGATTTCCGCACCCGCGAAGTCTGTTAGGAATCACTTTCAAGAATTTTCGCAGAGGGGCGTCTCAGCAAAATAAAGCTACGTATCAAAATGCAGGCGGTTACTCATCACTTAAAAAATATACCAGTGTACTGCGGACTATAGGCAGATGGTCGCATGTGGATTTTTTTGACATATTGAGTTATTAACAAATTCAGATGTTGTGGTCAAAAGCCTATAAAAAAATATTTATGCATATAAAATCCAAAATTTTCATAAAGAAAATCAATTTTGAAAATTACTGGATTAGGACAGTCGTAAATTTTAACTCAGTCTGTCTAGATATAAAAGCTGTATGTGATACCAACTTTATGTATTATCTCAAAAACTAAAATTCAGAGATGACATTCAATTTGATAGGTGGATTATTTATAAAAATACTCTGCCAATCTATGGGCACCTAAGCTCACACTAGGTACTATAGTTATAGTGTGAGCTAATATAATCAAAAACTGAAATATATTTTATTCAACTCCAGACTCAATTACCTTTCGTTTGATACCACACAAGCCATGTTTTGACTTAAACTCAAATTTTTTTAATCTACCTATCTAAAAAAAAACTAAAATGTATTTTGTTTAACTCCAGACTCAATTACCTTTCGTTTGATATCACACACGCCATATTTTCACTTAAACTCTAATTTTTGACATCTACCACCACCCTTTTTTTTTAAATAAACTAAAATTCATTTTTTTTAACTTCAGACTTAATTACCTTTCGTTTGATATCACACACGCCATATTTTCACATAAACTCTAATTTTTGGAATCTACCCCAAACCCTTTTATTTGGCTTGCGTTCGGTGGATTTTGTTCATTTTTAAATGGGACCATCACGGCCCAAGACCCAACTTAGGTACCAAATTTCATTAAAATCGGACAAGCGGTTTTTGAGTTATGCGGGTTGGTCGTTACAGACAGACATACAGATAGACAGACAGACAGACAGCAAAACAAAAAAGTTTCAAAATCATCTGAAACGCAAAGATATATAAAAATTTTTGAAATCGGAGCAACTTTTTTTTTTTCGAAAAAATTAGGATCATCATAGCTCACACTACTTATAGTACTAGTGTGAGCTAAAATCTATAAAATATCACTAACATTTTCTTAAATAAAAAAAGTTTTCACCTTTAACTTGCATTTAAATTTGTTTAATTTTTTTTAAACATTTCTCCCCGAAAAGTAACTTGCCCCTCTAAAATTCTCAATTTTGATCACCCTGTACTGATGAAATGCATTAAAATGTAATAAGTTGACCTAAAAAGTCAAATCAAAAAATATGTTAATTCAGAACATTGAGTTACCTTTAAAAAAAAAGTCTTGATTATAAAAAAATAAAACATGTGGTTTAATCCGTTAGTATCGAATAAGGATACAGCAAACTTATCCTAACAGAAACGTCGTATGTAGGCGCTGTTTTTAGTGCAAATACACATTTGGAATAAAATGATTTTTAATCAAATACCATTACGATTTTAAAATAAAAGAATGTGTAAAACTATTTTTTATGAAAACATCAAATTTCCACTTGTTGCTTTTGTCTTAAAAAACGTATACACCAAACTGCTCCGCGAACGCGCTGTACGTGCGCCGGTCGCGCAGCACACTCCGCGCGCAAACACGGATTTGTCCTGTTTTTGTGTTTTCATGTTGCGCGCGCGCCGCTTGCAACTCGTTTGCCGAAAACCAGCTTTCTCCGGCTCCTCTTTATGTGTTCGCAAACCCTTTGGGACGGCGCCAGTAGTTTGTTGTCGCGTTTTCATTTAAATGCGTATTTGCTGTTTTTCCGTGGATTGTAAAAAGTTGATGTTTGTGTATACACACTTTTAGAGTACGTATACGGCAAAATGCTCCGCGATGTGCCCGGCTCGCGCGCTGCTTACACTCCGCGCGCAAACACGGATTCGTCCTGTTTTCGTGTTTTCCACTTGCGCGCGCGCCGTTTACCGAAAACCAGCTCTCTTTGTGCGTTCGCAGATCCTCTGGGACGGCATCGGCAGTTTGTTGTCAAGTTTTCATTTCAATGCGTGTTTGCTGTTTTTCCGGGGATCGTAGAAAGTTCGTTGAAACGAATTCGGTCAGCTGCGCAGGGCACACGCAGCGCATTCGCGGATCCGTTTGGTGTATACGCACTTTTAGGGACGTCAGTACATTTCCCATCAAAAGCGATTAAAAACAAACTTATCTAAATTATAACCTTAGATTAATGATCTTAATAAAATATATGAGAGGAGGGTGACACGTTTTCTTGAGGACTTTTCGGGCAGTAAAAAGTAAGCACTGTGTGGTGTTTAAATTACCACGAGGCATAAGTAAAATTTTAGCGTGGATTGGTTATTAATTCGGTAAATATGGCGGTGGTTATATTTTCGGTTGGCAACTTCGACAGCTAAATGTAACGTCATTTATATGAATATTGTTGAATATTGTTTAATATATTTAGGCAAAAATTCGGAAAGCTGAAGAAGAGCACCTCACTCGTGATGAGAAGCGTGCCAAATCGATGAACATTCCAATCACCGTTGACGACATTATCAATCTACCAATGGACGAATTTAACGAACGCCTTTCCAAATATGACTTAAGCGAAAGCCAACTTAGCCTTATTAGAGGTAAGATAAGACAGTTATTTCGCCCTATACAGGGTGTCCCAGATAAAAGTAACTACATGGGAATTTCGGAAAGGGTAAGAGATACAATTCTGGTGAGATGAGAAAAATGTTGCGCGATTCCGAGCCCAATCAGATAATGTATCGAAATTAAAAATATTTACAATGAGGATTTTAAAATAAATGCTTAAAATTGTGTTTTTCGAAAAATTGAAATATCTTTGACTATATCTTATAAACAAATTTTATAAAATCTAGCAGTTTATCAGTGCTAGTTGACCTCATATCAATGGCCTAACTGCACTATCCCGTATCTGAAAAAATTCACAACTTTACAGGGGAAGCGAAAAACAGTTTAGGTAACACATATAGGGTTATGGGGTATAAAAAAATATATCTGCTATATTTGTGATTTCCCACGCATATATTTCTTATATCATTATGCACCATGAAAGTAGCCAGCACATTTTGCCTAAATCACAAATAATCTAAAAATTATCAAAATGTTAGATACGGTGTATTGCAGTTAGGCCATCGATATGTGTTTTTAAATAGGATACATTTAAAAATATGAACTTTAAGTTAAATAATCGCTTTGTCATAGGTTTTTGGTCGTTTAATAAGCAATTTTAAATAATGTTTTAGTTATTAACTTTAGTATCATTAATAAAAAATACTCTGCCAATCTATGGGCACCTAAGCTCACACTAGGTACTATAGTTATAGTGAGAGCTAATATAATCAAAAACTGAAATATATTTTATTCAACTCCAGACTCAATTACCTTTCGTTTGATACCACACAAGCCATGTTTTGACTTAAACTCAAATTTTTTTAATCTACCCCCCACCCTTTTGAAAAAAACTAAAATGTATTTTGTTTAACTCCAGACTCAATTACCTTTCGTTTGATATCACACACGCCATATTTTCACTTAAACTCTAATTTTTGACATCTACCCCCACCTTTTTTTTTAAATAAACTAAAATTAATTTTTTTTAACTCCAGACTTAATTACCTTTCGTTTGATATCACACACGCCATATTTTCACATAAACTCTAATTTTTGGAATCTACCCCCACCCTTTTATTTGGCTTGCGTTCGGTGGATTTTGTTCATTTTTAAATGGGACCATCACGGCCCAAGACCCAACTTAGGTACCAAATTTCATTAAAATCGGACAAGCGGTTTTTGAGTTATGCGGGTTGGTCGTTACAGACAGACATACAGACAGACAGACATACAGACAGACAGAAATTTTGAAATCGGAGCAACTTTTTTTTTCTCGAAAAAATTAGGATTACCATAGCTCACACTACTTATAGTAGTAGTGTGAGCTAATATATTTTAAAGAATTGCATTATTTTTTTGGCCAAAATAAAAAAAAATAAAATAAAAAAATAAAAACTAAACAAGTTTTTGTGGCTAATAGGAAAAATAAGGGTTTTTTGTTTCTTTCGTATTTTTCCGTGGGTAGCTCGAAAGCTTAACCTCTCGGCGGTCCAAGATCTAATGGACACCTAATAAGTGTTGACAGTTAACTGTTTCGTCCTTATGAGACTCTTCAGAGCACTGCTTGGTTAATGTGACACCCTCGCTAAGTTAAGTATACGGTTTTCTCTCTCCCCTTAGGTTTCTAGTGAGAAAACAAAATCATATACTCTACAAGAAGCGCCATCTCCCGAAGTACGAGAGAAACTAAAACAGCAGCAAGCGAGTAAAACTTCTTTATCATCGATCGATTGAAAGAAAGAATCCATCACGTGACCTACGACACACATTGTCTTTTAGGTCAGATCAATGCTGATTGTATTTATTCCATCATTAAAACGTCGGCATCGCCAAGAATCGGTTCTACTACGTTATACCTCGCTCGTCAAAACGCCCTATATAACGATTTTTTTGTATGGAAATGATTCTTTGGACTATTTTTAGTCGATTTAGATACGGGAAATTAAAAAAAAAAGTATGGTTTTTTTTTTTTAATAATTTTTTAAAAAACCAAAGAAATTCTGAATGTTTTTGTAAAAAACGTTACATAGTGATTTTCCCTGACTTGTTTTGGTTGAAAAAAATCAATTTCTATCACTGCATCGTGAAATTTTTAACGTAAATTTGTAAATTAGCTTAGGATTAATAATTTAACAAGTCTAGATTTTCGTGTTTTTTCGCGGTTTTTTCACATAATTTGAAAATTTGTACACTTGACCTTCCCACAGATGTTTTGACACATTGATAGAAATTTTTTGCTGGGCCAACTGTTTCCGGGTCATTCGGCCATATCAAATTTCCCAATTCGATTTGCTTACGCTGACTTACCCTCAGATGCACCGTAAGCACTTAAGCGCGATCATGGGTTTAATCGCGATTAAGTCCTTGTTGCTCACATACAAAACAACAAAGATTGAAAATGGATTAGCAAAGCCTTGTTACGGGGCATCTGAGGGTTAAAGGCCCAAATTATAGGAAATTATTTATTTAGAACTATTCACCAAGAATCGGCGCAGCCGATTCTTACTTATTGCTTGTGCGGTACGGTTCGGTTCGGTTCGGTTCAGTTCGGTTCAGTTCGGTTCGGTTCGGTTTGGTTCGGTTCGGTTCGGTTCGGTTCGGTTCGGTTCGTTTCGGTTCGGTTCGGTTCCGTTCGGTTTGGTTTAGTTCGGTTCGTTTTAATTCAGTTAAGTTGCGTTCGGTTTGGTTTTAGGTTAGGTTTGTTGGGTCTTAAAGTAATTCAGCAGGAGTCAGCGCAGCCGACTCCTGCTGAATTACTTTAAAACACAACCAACCTAATCTAAGATCGACCCAAACCGAATCAAACCGAACTGCTGAATTTCTGTAAATCATCATTATCATAATTGTTTCTGAATTTTTTTCATTATAAATGCTCAATAGTCGATTTTGGACGATTTTACGGAGTCAAAAATGCGCGACAAATTAAAATGTTGGAGCAAAATGTAAGGTCGAACGTTAAATTTCAAAAATATGGTGTAACCATTTTTCTATGCGTAAATACATTTCTAAAAAACCATAACTTTTTATCGCCTCTTGCCAGACAGTTGGTCACCTTATTTTTGGCTAAATTACCATTTATTTAAAGCTCAGTCGATTGTGAGCCGTCCCTCTCTTTCTCGAAATACGTCAAATAAATTCTTTCTATAGCAATTTGTATGAGTTTTTACTAATTTTTTAATTTTGAAATTTCTAAAAAAAATGCGAAAAATCCGCATTTTTTTTTCTTGAAAACAGTATAAAACGACCTCAACTTATCATTAAAAAAAGAAACACCCATTTTCGAGCATCGAGGTATAACGTAGTAGACCCCAAAGAATCTTAGTGTTTTACCGTTGACATCCAACGTCATTTATTTAACCCTTTCGAGACTAACGGTACAATACGTCCTAAGGCAGAATTTATTTAGACTAATGGGAAATGTGATCCCAAATAAACGTGTAAAAACTCCAGTCTTTTTAACGCCATTTAGCCGGTGTTTGTATACAAATAAAACGACATAACCTCGATATTTTCGTGTGCATGTAGTGCATTTATTTGCAATTTTTGAGTGTTTTTTGGTGAATTACCCGTTTAGCGTGTAATCATGTAAATACCCCTAGTAGCCAGACTAATGTTAGCAACATATTCAACGTTTCGGATAAGACAATATCGTTGTTTTTTTTTGGGTGGGACAATATGTCCCAGCAGGTCACATATTTTGACAAAAACTACTACTTGTTCTATTTATGTATGTCTTTCATTTCAGAACTGGTGGGATATATAGTCCCAATATAATGGAACGTTCGGAAAATTATGTGAAAAAATTACAAACATCTCTAAAACCCTCTATTTTTGAAATGTGAAATTATAAATTAAATTATAATCCTCACGAAAGAAATAAAAATCCGTCTTGAAAGGGTTAAACCGCCATGTCTTACGCATTATCTTCACAATTTTCAGTATTCTGCACCATTGTAAACAAGACGCTAGCGCTACCAAGTCCACTTCCAATCCCTGGCTTCGCATGCGTAGATCTACCAATATTATTTACCTCATGTATTAGAATCGATGTACAGGGTGATTTTCACTTGAATGATTCTAACCACATGAAAATAGAAAGTTTCAAAAACCTAACCTAACGAAACCTAATCAGATCTAACCGAACCGAACCAAAGCAAACTAAACCAATATTTTTTTCAAAAAAAAAAAACTTACCTGACTTTCTACCTGGGATGCTAGAGGATGTGAATCCGAACCGGACCGTACCGAACCGAACCTATCCAAACCTAACCCTACCCAACTAAACCTAATTAGCAGTACGTGTTGTAGTTTAGTTTGGTTAGGTTAGGTTTGGTTCAGTTTAGTTAGGTTCGGTTTGGTTCGGTTCGGATTCACATCCTCTAGGATCCCGGGCAGGAAGTCAGGAAAGTTTTTTTTTGAAAAAAATTATTGGTTCAGTTTCCTTCGGTTCGGTTAGATTTGATTAGGTTTTGTTAGGTTAGGTTTTTGAAACTTTCTATTTTCATGTGGTTAGAATCATTCAAGTGAAAATCACCCTGTATGCACCTATTCTAAGACATGAGGTAAATAATATTGGTAGATCTGCGCTTGCGAAGCCAGGGATTGAAAGTGGACTTGGTAGCGCTAGCGTCTTGTACCATTGTAAGGACCGCATAACACATAATTTTTTGTTTCCTTACAGATATCAGACGACGAGGTAAAAATAAGGTGGCAGCACAAAATTGCAGGAAACGTAAACTGGACCAAATTATGAATTTGGCAGATGAGGTTAGAGATATGCGAGATAGAAAACTGAAACTTGTTAATGACCATAAATATGCTTGCACTGAAGTCAAAAGGATGAAGGAAAAATTCCAGCAACTGTATAGGCACGTTTTTCAGGTAAACACATATTTTCAAATATGCATTTTATTATTTTATCCTTTGGAACAAAACACTTCAGGTATTAAATTTTGAGATTTAGAAGTACAGGGTTAGAATGGTAGGACTGGCAGTTGCTGAGTAAAAATATGCCTTTAAACTTTTATTTGACATTGAAAAAAGTTTATAAAAAAAACCTATATGTTCAAGAGCAATTAAGTTCGGTAGTTCTCGCGAATTTTGGATATTTTGGTGTCTATTTCGGAGTAAATTATTAGCCAAGAATTCTAAGGATTTAAATTAAAGGTACTCTGTAAGGAAATGGGACAATTCACCGTGACCGATTCTCCTCTGTCCGATTGTCGATTTACCGGGGTCCAATTTGCTGCGGGCACAATTCGACGCGATCTGATTCGCCGGAGATAATTTTTGTTTATTGATATTGGAATTGATTGGTTGGTAGGTTAGGTGGGTTGGTTTGGTTGGTTGGTTGGTCAGATTACTTGGATGGTTCGGTTGGTTAGTCCAAAACTGTATTAAGTTTGTTTAATCTTTATTGCCATCAAATCATTTTTACAATTGCAAGAGCAACGTCAAAAATTGTTAGATCTAAGATCCTTATAATACATTTTTATAATGAGTTAAAGCTATATAAAACTTACAATACCTATTTACATACACACCCATCTATTTTTGTTTTAAAAAAGAAAATCAAAAGAGTAATATTGTTTTTCTAATAAATAGTTATTTACTGCCTTTTTGAAACCTACAATACTTAGTATGTCCCTGATTGTTTTGGGGAGCATCTGATATGTTTTCACAGCTCGATAATAGGGGCCTCTTTCAAAAAAACTGGAGCTGTGTGAAGGTATGGCAAGTTCATCTCTGGTTCTTGTGGTCATGGCTGTTACAGATGCATTGTCTCGATTTATTGTAAATAATGCAGGATGTTTTTTAACAAATGTGACTAGACATTTGAAATAAAGTGAAGGAGCTGTGAGAAGATTAAGCAACGTATTACTCGTTTTTGTGCTTTGAAAACTTTCTCTGCATCCGACGCCGCTCCCCAGAAAAGCACTCCATAACATATGACAGATTGGACTGAAGCATAATAGAAGGTCGTAAGACTATCCAGAGATAAGATTTCTCTTAATCTCCGAATAGCAGCACAGTGGCTATTTATTCTACCTGCGGTGAACTGTATATGTGCACTCCAGCTTAAGGTCGAATCAACTATAAGTCCTAGGAATTTACTGTCATTGGTTTGTTCTATGGTTTTGCCATTCAAGGGAACATAGAGAGAGACGTCAGAGATTGCATTCACTCCAATATTTCATTCGTTCTGCTGCTATCGAGCAACCTGCCGATAGGGCCGACACCGATTCTGCAGTTACGATTGCGCCTGTGTCATCAGCAAATTGAGACACAAGATCTGCATCCACCACTGCCGACAGGCCGTCGACGTACAGCAGAAAGAGAACCGGACCCAATATCGAACCCTGTGGGACACCCTGCTTTATTTCGGTGGTCTTTGAGAAGCAATCGGAACCATTCTGCCTCACATTCACAGTCTGCTTCCGGTCGCTCAAATAGTACTGTAGAAGTTTTTTGCAAACACCTCCAATTCCAAAACTGTTTAGCTTATTTAACAGCAGCTCATGGTCTACGGTGTCAAAGGCCTTTGAGAGGTCAAAGAAAAGCCCTGACACAGCTTGTCTTTTATCTAGCTCCTCGACTATGAATGTAATGGTTTTGAAGATTGCCAATTGTGTCGATTTGTTAGGCAGAAATCCAAACTGTGCCTCAGATAGGAGCTTATTTGAGACTACATACTCCAGAATTCTTCTGTGTATCACCCTCTCAAAAACCCTTTGACACAGCAGGCAGTGATCTTAGGTCCCACGATGTTGCAAGTTTGAGTTAAATCGGTTTGGTTTGGTGTATAAGAAATTCTGTCATTTCGGATACGTCATACAAACAAATAAATATACTGAGTCAAGTGAAATAAAACGTTTTTAACAATTGCTAATGCCAAAATTCTCGCGACGAATCGACCGTGGCAAATTGTCCCCAACAAAAAGTTTAAAATTTAGGGCACTATCAGATCTAACACATACTTTTATTTTTAGAACCTAAGAGACCCTGATGGAAACCAATACTCCCCATACCAATACAGCCTTCAAACGGCAGCCGACGGTTCTATGGTGATGGTTCCTAAAGATCAGCCTCACAGTTCGAAAGATCACTAAATCATCTACTTAGGAGGTAAATAATTTTAATCTAAACTGACTCGATTTGCGATTGAAAGTTTTTAAAAGGCCTAGATGAGTTACAGGTACACAACGTACATACTATAATGGATTAATAACCACGGCAAATACACTAAAACCAAAACAAATACTCTGCCAATATATGGGCCCCTAAGCTCACACTAGGTACTATAGTGATAGTGTACGTGTGAGCTAATATAACTAAAAACTAAAATATATTTTATTCAACTCCAAACTAAATCACCTTTTCTTTGATACCACACAAGCCATGTTTTGACTTCAATTCAAATATTTGAAATCTACCCCCACCCTTAAAAAAACAAAAACTAAAATGTATTTTGTTAAACTCCGGACTCAATTACCTTTCGTTTGATATCACACACGCCATATTTTCACTTAAACTCTAATTTTTTAAATATACCCCCACCCTTTTTTTTTAAATAAATTAAAATGTATTTTGTTTAACTCCAGACTCAATTACCTTTCGTTTGATATCACACACGCCATATTTTCCCATAAACTCTAATTTTTGAAATCTATCCCCACTCTATTATTTGGTTTGTGTTCGGTAGATTTTGTTCATTTTTAAATGGGACCATCTCGACCCAAGACCCAGCCTAGGTACCAAATTTCATTAAAATCGGCCAGGCGGTTTTTGAGTTATGCGCGTTGGTCGTTACAGACAGACATACAGACAGACAGACAGACATACAGACAGACAGACAGACGGCGCAACAAAAAAGTTTCAAAATCATCTGAAACGCAAAGATATATAAAATTTTTTGAAATCGGAGCAACTTTTTTTTTTCTCGAAAAAATTAGGATCACCATAGCTCACACTACTATAGTATAGTATATGTGTGAGCTAAAAAACATTTACTATACAAAATTGGAGTCTTAAATTGTTATAGTTATAGTTAAGCTCTAGTTAAAGTAGAAGTACAGTACGGGATTTTACTGGATGAATATAATTTTATGATTAAAATTTAATGGTGCTGGATTTTTGTTTTTTACAATTATTACGAATTCATCATAATATGCTTATTTTGTGCATAGGTGATGGCAATATAATTTTATACAGAGAGCTGAAAAAAATCATTCTTTTAGGTTAGATCCTGACCTGTCAAAGGCGTCGTTACTGCTCCGGTACGATTTTCAATCCAACTTTTAAGGATCATAGCACAGGTAGTACCAATTTGGGATTTGTTTTGTTACTTTTCTAGTAAATTATAGAGTTTTTGAAAAGTTTATATTTTGAGAAACGATTTAAATTTTTTATTAGATTTTTTTTATTTAATTGTTAAAATATATTTTTATCTATCAACTTTAGTGGTTGGTTTTCAAAAAACTAGTCTCACCCATTAAGAGTCACCTTTATGCATCCCAGGAAAATCGTTTTATTTTGTGCCTGAGACTAATCTACATTTAAAAATTAAAACTAAGATTCAAAATTGTTTACATATTAACAAAGTTGCAAGTTAAAACAGTTTTTAGCCACACAATGAATCTTGTCTCAAAAATTCTTATCATTAAATAAAACACAAAAATAAGATTTTTGTAAAACTGGTTTTTTTTAAAACTAATATTTAATATAACCCCTACAAAGGTGTTTTAAATGCAAAAAAAATATATTTTTATAAAAATGCATACCTATTAGGCAACTGTAGGTAGGTAAATTGTCAAAATCCAGGAGTTTTTGACCAAACAAAGAGCACCCAGGTATTATTGGGTAAAGTTATTATACAGGGCATTTATCGAGCTACGCAATAATTCATAATACATAAAATTAAACACTATTAAAATAATATAAACGCTTACATAGGTTCTTATTGTGTAATTCGTAACTCACAACCTTTATATGCAAAAGTTTAAGTTTGTTTTTAGCTATCAGAGCTGAAAATTATCCATTGCATTTTTGAATAAACCAGCCTCTACTCACTTACATATATTTTCGGCAATTTGCTTATAAATAAATGTTATTTGGTCAAATACTATCTGCATTAAGACTTAGGATTGTACATATTAGTTTAAGTAAGAGATGACTGCATTTTAATTTTACGGCACTGGTTGTTAATATATCTTTATAAGGTAAAGGTTAGTAATTATTTTGAATCTTCAGAAAGTTTATGCTTGCCTGATCATAATTTTCTAATTTAAAAACTGAAATACCCTGAACTCTAATTCGTAGTGCATTGGGCACTTTTAGCAAGTTTTGGGTATTTTTAAAGGTTATGAAAAAACGAGTGGCGAAAGAAAGATCTGAAAGCATTATAATACAAAAAAAGAAAAGGATGTCGGATCGATAGTGCAAAATCAAAAAAATTCAAAATGATAAAAAAGGTAAACTTTCGAAAACTTGACAAAAAGAAATAAAAAACGAATCTAAGAATTTTGAGCCCAAACTAGTCTAACCTCTTCAGATGAACTGAATCTGACATGACAGTAGGCCAGGTCAGGTGATTATTATTACTGAGGACTGATTACTATTAACCTTTTTATTTTCAAGCTTTTGTTCTTTCGTTCTTGTGTCTTTTATTCTTTTATAATTTTTTTTGGTCTATAATTTTCGATCTTTTCCTAATCTTTAAGTGCCCGAAACCTGTCATGGTGTCCCATTGAGCACATCTTGTCCAGGAATAAAATTGTATATTATATATAGAAAGCTACTTTTTTAGATGTACATAAATAACCTTATTGGACTTTGGTGTTATTTTACTTTTCATAACTACATGCCTATTTTTCAACGCTATTAGTAAAAACCTACTTTAAAATCATTATTTAGAGGGTGTTTCACTTAAAAAATACTACAAAAAGATCAAGTAAAAAATAGTTGCGAGATTTTGTTTCATATGGAGAATAAATAGGATTACGAATTTATTAAAACATTGAGGTGAAAATTTTTATTGATACACCATGATATATTTGATCACATTTTCATTAACTACTGTACCTTAAATGAATAAAAAGTCAATCTATAATCACGAATTGATTGATAATTCGTGCTATAATTTTGTTAAATTTTGTTGGTATTGGTTAATAGTGTTAAAAAATCAAAAAAACGTTAGCTGAGTTATTTCACGGACTTTCTTTCTGATGGAAAATATTTTTGGTCGGAACCCTGGAAAGGGATCTGCTCACATACAACTTTTTATGATAAGGGTAAATACAGGTTAATTTTGAAAAAATATTTCGAAACTATTATTGATTTTAATAAAAACTGACTTGATCACCAGTATTTACTAAGATCTTAAAACTTAGTACTTAGAGCAGGGTCTACGTACTAAGTCTATAGACTTTATCCCGACGTTTTAAGTGTATTTTTTTAACTTTGAAAATAAAAGAAAACATTTTGTAACAATATGTCATTTTTTGGAAATCTAGTCTGTGCAGTCTGCAGTCATCGAATTTCTATTCAAAATAGTCTCAAATCGTAGGAGCACCTCCAGGGGTGGTTTAAATAACTTTAAAATATCTCTGAAGATGCATTACCCTATTAAAATATGAGAAATCAAAATATTGTAAAATGTGCAATATATTGGAATCATTTTTCAGTAACACTCTACTAAATCACAATTTAACTTTTTGTGTGGGTCCAATATGATTGCTATCATATAATATATAAAAAAATAGCCTATTGCAAGGTATTTTTAAACAAATTATATAAATATTATAAATTATTGCATTCAAGGGAATGGAAAAAAATGAGTTAAATTTTCGTTCAACCAAAATGTAGACCTGTCAGGATTAAGTTTATAGATTTAGTGCTTAGCACCCTTTAGTAAATACTAGTGGATGTTTTTATTGCTGGTTTTTTGTCAGTTTTTATTATAATAGGGGTTAAATTTCAGTTTTCTTTTATGGTTTTTATTTGATTTAATTTTGATATTAAACAAGTTTTCGTGGCTAATCGGGTAAAAATAAGTTTTTGCGTCTCTCATATTTTTCCGTGGGTAGCTTGTAAGCTTAACCTCACGGAGGTCCAAGCAAGGGTGTCACATTGACCAAACAGTGTTCTGAGGAGTCCCATAAGGACGAAACAGTTAACTGTCAACACTTATTAGGTGTCCATTAGATCTTGGACATTTTCATTAACTAAGGCCGTGGGTTAGGCTTTGAAGCTACCCACGAAAAAATATAAGAGAAACAAAAATTTCTTTTTACCCGATTAGCCACGAAAACTTGTTTAATTTTTAAATTCACGGGTACTAAATTTCACGTTTGTTTAATTTTAATATTGTTTCGGTTCTATTCTTCCAATTTAATTTCGTTGGCTACTGCATTTCCTCCGCTTTTAGTACATTTTATTCTGAAAAATATTAAAAGCTAAAGGTTAAACCTTTTATAGTTAATAAATACATTATCTTAAATTAATTGAATTAAACATTAATTTTATTTTTTAATTTGGGCCGTTGTTTTAAACAGAATTCAATAGGTTTAATTTTTAGCTTTAAGTCAACCTTATCTTAATTTATATAGTTAAGTTATTTCTAATTCTGGTTTAGGTAATTGTATGTAATTTAAAACACAAGATATTTCGGTCCATCGATGGAAGCAGATTTAAGGTTGTGTTAGATCTCAAAAAAACCCAATTTTCACAAAAAAGCAAGCAAGAGTAAGTACAAGGTTTGAGATCATTTAATCTAGATTTCGATGTGCAATTGACTTTTCAGAGTAGTTTATATTACTGTTAATGCAATACAATTTTTGTAAAATGATGTGATCTCGGAGTACAGCGTGTCCCATTTTCGATGGGATTAAATGGGAAACTCGGTTATTATTAAAGATATCGATTATCTGATTGCACCTTACCGTGCTCTTTTTTTAAGCCCTTTAAAATGGTGTAATTAGATTTTTGCTATACCCCGTAGTTTCGCTAATACAGGGAGTTTTTGAAAAAATTGTATTTTTAATAATCCCTTATATCTTGCTCATTTTGCAAGACATTTTTATTCTGTAAAAATCTTTTTATGGCAACTTTTTAAGAAGAAAATAATGACGTTGTCAAATTTTTTAAATATTGTTTAGTTTTTGAGATATGGTATTTATCATAAAAAAATTAAATACGGACCTGGATTTTTTTTTACTACTATTTTGATTGGTTTCATGCTATTATTATCATAAAATAATAAAAATTTAAAAATTTTTTGTTTTAAGGTAAAAAAAAAATATTTAATATTTAAAAAAAAAATTAGTCCGGACCTGGAAATTTCCAACATAAATATAAATTAAAAATAGCTAATCAAACAGTTTTTAGTTTAACTGTTTTGATACTTAGCATATTAAAATGGTTTTACGTTAATTTACAGATTTATTTGAAACAAAGTCTACGAAAAATACAAAAAAAAACAAATTACAAAAAATAACTAATTTTTCTGATTACCATTATGTGTAAGAAATTGTTGGCATTTTTGAGTAATTTTTCTTAACGCATTTTGCATAAAAATATTTCTGCTATTTAAACCTTGGGATTTTGTTGCTTGAATGAAGCAGTCAAACATATCACATTTTTCAAAATCTGGATATGGTCGATTTCTAGACAGTTTAAAATAATTGTAAGCCATTCACAAAAATGACAAGTAAAATGACAATGTCAATTTCACGCTTTTGTTTTGTAAATTTCACGACCTGCTATACTACCATCAAATAATTAGTATGATATAATTTTTGTAACTTTTTAACGTTTATTACTTTATTTATAAATCTTTTAATTATCATTTTAAAACAGATAAACTAAAAATCGTTCAATTAGTGTGTCTTGCAATTTTTAATTTATTATTACGTTGGAAATTTCCAGGTTCGGATTATAATCTTTTTTTCAAATATTAAACATTTTTTTTACCTTAAAACAAAAAATTTTTAAATTTTTATTATTTTGTGATAATACTAGCATGAAACCCATCAAAATAGTAATAAAAAAAATCCAGGTCCGTATTTACTTTTTTTATGATAAATACTATATCTCAAAAACTAAACAATATTTTAAAAACTTGACAACGTCATTATTTTGCTCTAAAAAAGTTGCCATAGAAAGGTTTTTACAGAATAAAAATACCTTGCAAAATAAGCGAGATACAAAGAATTAATTAAAATGCAATTTTTTCAAAAACTCCCTGTATTAGCGAAACCACGGGGTATAGCAAAAAACTGATTACACCATTTTTAAAGGCTCAAAAAAAGAGCACGGTAAGGTGCAATCAGAAAATCGATATCTTTAATAATAACCGAGTTTCCCATTTAATCCCATCGAAAATGGGACACGCTGTACACAGGGTGTACCAGATAAAAATAACTACATTTATATCTGTCCAATCGAAACCTTCCATATTGAATTTAATGGGCAGTGGAGCTCAAAAAATAACACAATGAATTGAGAAACTTTAAAACTCTTAAACAGTTAAACCACATAACTGCCACACATTTGACACACACACACACACACACACATGACCACAAACACAATTAGGACATTTGTTGTACAGCCAACTAAGCAAAAAATAGTTTTTTTTTTTAAATAAATTCACGTTTTCGGTAATTTAAAGATAGGCTTGTTATACATGGTTGAAAACCTCTATTTATGCTCTATATTACGACTTATAACTCCGATATTGCGGCCATAAAAAATAACAAAGTTAGCTATGGTTCCAAAAAAACGCCTAGTGGTTAATACATAACTACCAAATTTTACAGAATTTTGTTACAACATGGCTCGGTTCGGTTTATTGGAATAGCGCAATTTTTTTTCTAAAATTATATCTTACTGTTTCCGAATTCCTCATATAGTCACTTTTATCTAGGACACCCTGTATGTATCAACTTTGTTTACTTTTCTTAAAAATGATAATTTAAAAAAAATAATTGACCCTCACGACTGAAATTTCTTGTCTATTGTTTTTGATTTAGTACATGTTTTAAAATTACCCAAATTTAAAGTGATGACTTTTTCGGGAACATCTTATCCTTATCAAATTTTAGACGCAAGCTTTTTAAAAATAAAATAAACCAAAAAAAAAACGTTAAAATTAAACCTCGACACACATCAATGAACATCAAGATAGCCTTACCATTAAACAGCCAACATTTGTCTTTACTCTTTAATAAAAAAAAGACATAGCTACAAATTTTTGATTTATCAAAAAACATGTATTAAATCACATTAAATATTTATGTGTGGGAAAGTGCCTGGTATTTTCCAAACTTCCTTGTATTTTTTCTCTATCAATCATAATGTAAATAAAATGCAATTGAATAGAGATTCTTTTTGGTCATCATCAAATATCAGTAAAAAAAACAGGGGACTGAATGTCTTTCTCTCTTAAATCATCCATTATTGATATTGACATAAAAAAAATCTCTGTACAACTAGCTTTAAATATATGTAGAATATATCAGGCTTGTAATATGTGATAAATTTATTTTAACTACTTTATGATATTGAATAGCCGTACTTCATTAAACGCAAAAAATATTAAGATAAATATCAGTAGGGTTTACTAATATTTTTATAAGGAATTACTGGTTTTGTACATTGTAAAATTAGTTGAAATAAAATGTATAGAGCTAAAAATCTTGTTTTAGTTCGACATATTCAATAGGCGAACAGAAAAGTAAAAAATTCACAAATCCCTGCTTTGATGCTTTTTTGAAATTTGAAATAGTATAACAGAAGATGGAGAAGGTATTTAAACCAGCTACCTTCTCGTGTTTATGCTCTCCTGAATTTACAACAGTTCTTTTCCACATTTTTTAATAGAATAACAGAATAACAAAATCGAGCCTTGAGAATCCACCTGTTTTTGTAGCTCACCGCTAAAAAATTTAATTTTTGACGAAATACTACGATCTAACAAAAAAATTTTCGTGGCTAAGCGTGTATAGAAAGGTTTTGTTTCTCTTGTATTTTTCGGTGGGCAGCTCTAAAGACCCGAACCGAACCCACGGGGATCCAAGATCTAATGTACATCTATTAAGTGTTGACAGTTAACTGTTTTGTCCTCAAGGGATTCTTCAGAACACTACATGGTCAATTTGACACCCTTTGTAAAACTAGAAAGACGGTATATAAATCTCATCTTACGATATTGGTAAGAGAAATGAAAAATAATGCCTGCGATACCGTATGCTTTTTACACAAGTGGCGACATCTACCAAATACAAAAGAAGCTACTAGAAATGAAACAATTTGGCCCTCAGGTAGTATAAGCCAAAATTATG
This sequence comes from Aspidapion aeneum, assembly GCA_963576565.1. Classification (NCBI taxonomy): domain Eukaryota; kingdom Metazoa; phylum Arthropoda; class Insecta; order Coleoptera; family Brentidae; genus Aspidapion; species Aspidapion aeneum. Next base: position 46,601,416 of record OY755048.1, read on the forward strand.
TCAAACTTTTTAAGTCATTTCAAAACGACATCAACCACACGTAAGTGTCGGACTACCCCTCTGCTTACCTTGTGTTTATCTTTTCTGATAAAAACTCACAAATAGCTGTTTTGATTATTTTTTGACATTTTCAATACGATAACTAGGAGGTATTTACGCCTGCTTCCAGGTAACTTCTTGTGCGTATGTTCTTTTGACAGATTTTTTAAAGTAATTAACCAATACATGTAAATGCTACACGTATAGCCAAATCGCAATCTAGAAACTTATTCCCTACGTTGTGTTGTGATGCCGCGTCGACCAGTAAAATATATTTGTCAATTCTAATATATGTATAACTAACTAAGCCTAAGAACTGTACACTTAACCTACCATTTACATTATTTACACACTATACCCTGGGTTAGCACACAGGCAACCTGCGTGTTCGCCCGGTCAGTGTGCTCAGTAATTTTTTCATGTTTTTGTACATTACTGCCACCACTTTTGCATACATATTTCTGCATCCAGACAGGATCAACCGGGCTGAACCATTTTGCCTAGACGTGTTAAATTTGATGAATTGAGGCTTTGTTCTATTTTTGAGGGAAAAATAAAGTGCGGCGCGATAGCCGGAGCGGGCCGGCAAACGGTCACTGTAACTGTTTGGGGTACTCGCGATCGCGAATTTATTCTGCGACGTAGGAGACGCGGGAGTTCGGTCGGGGCGCTCAGTGCCAGACTGTGACAAAATGTCACTGCTATTTCGTTCGGACTGGAGCAGACCGTGACTGCGACAGAAGAGTCACAGTTTGTGAAATCGCAACCCACCTCTAGTATTTACTACTGATTCTGAACACCTATTCGAGTGTAAACTACAGTGACATAAAATAAAGAAGCTAGGAGGTATTTTTTGAAAATTTTTCGACATTTGCAATAATATAACAGCAGAACGAGGAGGTAATTAATCCCGCTACAAGATACCGCCTTATGTTTATGCTTTCCTGATACAAAACCCACAAATTGTTGTTTTGGCAATTTTTTGACATTTTCAAAATGCGAAACCTCGTGTATATCCTCTCCTAGCACAAAAATGTAGATTTTTACTGCTACTATAAGATACCACCTTGTATATATATTCTCCTGATCACGAATAGTTGTTTTGATGATTTTGTGACATTTTGATTAGCGTAACAGAAAAGCAAGGACGCATTTACTTCTGTTATCAAATATCTTCTAGTATTCTTGCTCTCCTAAAAATAAGAGATCAAGAAGGTGATACCTGATATAAAATTTTCAAGAATACCTAGCTGGTTTAATGATTTTTAGGCATTTTTAAAAGGATAACAGAAAAGCGAGTGGGCACAATTTACTCCTGGTCTCTGATACCTTTTCGTTTATGCATGTTCTTCTGATTCAAAACAAAAAAACCAAGAGGCAGTTACTCCTGATAGCTCCTCGCGTTAGTGCTTTCTTGATACAAAATTACTAATGCTACAAGATACAGCTTTGTGTTTATGCTCTCCAGATCCCAAACTAACGAACAGAAAAGCAAGTATGTATTTACTCTTAAAAAATTTACAAACAGCTGTTTTGATACCCTGTTGCATGTATGTCCTGATAGGTAGCAGACCGTCTACATACAAAAAAAAAGAGGGAACAATCAATCAGCCTCCTCCAAGTTCTTGCAGCTGACCACAGATCACACCTTTTTTATTTTTAATTGAATTTTTATCCTCGATTTTAGATAGGGAAACTGGGTCGAATGAAATTTTATTGGAAAGGTTTTCTATTAACATTTACAGAGCTGGCCGAGTATGGCATTACTTCAGTTAACATCAGGTTTCAAGATATTTGCATTTATATGTGAAATGGTGGTTTTAAAAGTAATCATCTAATAATAGAGCTAATAGAAACATGACCCTATTTCAATTTCGTGGGTGAGTTAAGTTACCCCTAAAATTTAAATAGGGAAATAAGTGTTGTGGCAACTCGTTCGAAAGGGGTTTTAACACAAAATGTTTAAAATAATGTTAGGTTTGTTGAGCTAATTAAAAACATTTCCAATCACTCGACCAACTTTCCCTATCTAAAATTAAGAGTCAAAATGCATCCTGGCTAGGATCTCAAGATCGCAAAAAAATTAAATTTACTCGTTTTTGGGTTTTTTGAAAATTTTGGGCATTTTAAAAAGTTTTTAAAGAGATTCATTAGATAACTAGAATTGTACACAAGGTCCCACATAAAATGCATACGTCGATTTAACCTGGTAAAATTTAGGCGTTACATTTCAGTACCCTTATTATTCAAAGATTATATTTTTTTCCAAAAACATGACATTATCGTTTCTTGTTGTTTGTCCAAGTTTTCCAAAATTTTCGAATATAATAAAGCTCAAATTTTGGCCAAATTAGAAGCCGGTCGGTCGTTGCGTCGAGTAGCCGCTCACTATGGACGAAACACATAGACGATTGTGCGAACCAAAACGTAAATGTAAATACGAGGGAAATGTTCGGTGAAAGCAAGGTACTGGTTTGACCAAAATCAGCACGCTCCAGATCAGCAACTAATAGAATTTTTAGAAGAACATCCTTTTTCCAACGCATGTAAAGCAAGAATTGTCTCTAATTTTTCTGGTTCACTTACAACGAGTCAAAGGCGAATAAAGCGTTCCAGATTAAAATGTCGTGTGGCAGCAAAAACTTCAAAAACAGAAGAACAAACAAGCCCGCCTGATTTTTACTTTAACTTATTGTAGTGTTTGCATATTAGTGAAACGACAAACACACGAATTTAAATTTCCCGCGCCGTGATAAAGTGCTAGTGACGTAGGCAATATGGCCGCGCGGCTGACCTATGAGAAAGCAGCATTGGAGTGGCGTCACATGGGACCACGGTGGATAGAATATACCGGTGTTCGGATCTTATAAATATATGTCAAATTTTCACAATATTTTTTGATTTTTTTGAAAACTGAGGCAATTTTTGTACTATTTTTTAGTATATTCTTATAAAATAATATTTTTCAGACATACTAGTCGTTATTTTTTTTAGCCCGCTTCATTTCTCTTTACACAAAAACTAAAATTCTAAGAAATGAATGTGTTCGTTTCAGCTTCAAAAATTATTCGCTGACATACCTCTTTGTTTACTTCTCAATAGTCCTCGGTTCACCTTTGATATTAAACGATCACATTCATTTTGACTTGTAGTTTAAGTTTTCTGTAATAAAAAATAAAGCGGGCTAAAAAAAAATAACGACAATACATCTAGAAAATTACATTTTATAAGGATGTACTAGAAAACAATAGAAAAATGGCCTTAGTTTTCAAAAAGTTTAAAAAATATCAGTTGTTCCGTTGTTCATAACAGATCTAACTTTTGTTTACAAAAATCAGCTGGACAACCAGTGACGTGAAAAATTCGACATATATATATATATATATATATATATATATATATATATATATATATATATATATATATATATAAGATTCGAACACCGGTCTATTCTATCCACCGTGACATGGGACGACCTCTAGTTACGGGACCATTTTCAGGTCTACACGTATTTTATAGTAAGTCTGTTTTCATCCATAAATATTTGCGCAATCATAAATAATTACGCGGCTTAAATAATATAAATATCAAACTTATTCTCTGAAAAATAAAGATTTTTGGCAACGTGTGGTGTCCACAAATGAAAATATATTTCAATCACACAGTGATCAAAAACAAATTTTAGTTTATTGGCCACCAAGAACGCGATACCAAGAAAAATATATTTCTATATATAAACTAAGATTTATCCGGAAGATTTTCTGTGCATGTTTGGGGTGGATTTCGGCAAGAGGACATGGGCCTCCTTTTAGAATCCTTGGTAAGTTTAATGCTCAGGCCTATGTTACCATCATGAGAGACGTCATGCTTCGTCAAGTCAGAATTCTTTACCCAGATGGTTTTGTATACCAGCAAGACAACTACCCTGTCCACGCAGCCAAAATATCACGACAGTGGTTTCAAGAACAATGTAGAGGTTTTACCAGGGCCAGCCCAAACTCCCAATGTTAATCCAATCGAAAACATATGGGGACTCCTAGAAACTCGAACCACCTTATGGAATTTATTATACAAGCCTATGAAGACTTCATTCAGGCAAACCCTAATTTATTTCAAAATTTTGCAAATTCAATGCCTAGAAGACTCGCAAGTATTATCCAGTATTATATTTATATTTAAAAAGATGGAAATATTTTTTTTGTATTATTTTCCCAAATTTTTTGTTAGTACTTAACATTAATTAGTAGCCTTCTAAAAATTTACTTTTTTTGCAAAAATCAGTCAGTTACAAGAAGCCCTGCAAAACAGCAAATTTTCAAAAACCCATATCTGCGGCTAACTGTATGCATTTTATGTGGCGTTTTCTGTACAGTATTAAAACATTTATAAGGTACCTAAAGCCCACGGTGGATAGAATAGACCGGTGTTAGGATCTTATAAATATATGTCGAATTTTCACGACACTGGTGGTCCAGCTGATTTTTGTAAACAAAAGTTAGATATGATATGAACAACTAATTATTTTTGAATTTTTTAAAAACTAAGGCAATTTTCCTACTATTTTTTAGTATATTCTTATAAAATAATATTTTTGAGACATACCAGTCGTTATTTTTTTTAGCCCGCTTCATTTCTCTTTACACAAAAATAAAAATTCGAAGAAAATAATGTGTTCATTTCAGCTTCAAAAATAATCCGCTGACCTACATCTTTGTTTACTTCCCAAGTCCTCGGTTTCACCTTTGATACTAAACGATCACATTCAGTTTGACTTGTAGTTTAAGTTTTGTGTAATAAAAACTAAAGCGGGCTAAAAAAAAATAACGACAATAAGGATGTAACCAGAAAACAACGGGAAAATTGTCTTAGTTTTCAAAAAATTCAAAAAATATTAGTAGTTCCGTTGTTCATATCATATCTAACTTTTGTTTACAAAAATCAGCTAGACCACCAGTGACGTGAAAAATTCGACATATATATATATATATATATATATAATATAATATATATATATAATATATATATATATAAGATCCGAACACCGGTCTATTCTATCCACCGTGCCTAAAGCCGGCCACAGACACAGATAGATGTCCGCATTCATGTACGCCCCGTCTGTGGGGAAAATTTGCACGCGCGCGCAACAGAAAGTTGCTCAATCACGTCTCCCGAAATTTCTTGAAAACATCAACGCGCAAGCATAAACGCGCGTTGATGAATTGCAAGTGTGTGGCGAGAATTCATGCTTGCAGAGAGATATCAGTCAGTGTTGTGCTTGGCATTTCTTAAATTTAGTCTATTTTTAAAAACCAGTATATTATACATAAACAAATCGATAACAATGAGCGATTTAAGAGGTGTTTCCAAATAATTTCTAACGGAATTCATACAACTATATCAATCTTTTCCATGTCTATGGAAGACTAAATCAAAAGAGTACATGGACCGAAATAAAAAAATAATGCTTATAAAATTTTAACAGATAAATTAAAAGAAGTGGAAGAAAATGCTACAAAAGAAACAGTGAAAACTAAAGTAAATACCCTTCGTGGCAACAGTATCTCGTTTTACGATTAACGGTGTTACTAGCTCTAGAAGCTGTAAGTAACAGCTTTCGTCCATACGAAGATAATTTAGCCAGTCGTCTACTTCCAATCGCAATTCTTCTAATAAATTTATATGGGAAAAGTGATTTCTTTTCAAAAGCCATTCCTTAATTTGGTCTTCGGTTTTCTTTTTTTTAGATGAAAATGTAATTGTTTTTTAAACACGCGTACACCACTGCCAAAAGATAGAACTCTTCTTGACTACTTGAAGTCATTTTTACAACTAGGGAAATACACAAACATGTCTCTCTGTCTGTTGGAATCAGGCACGTTCATTCAATGAACGGGCGTTTTGGAACGCGCGTACTTGTTTGTGGCCGGCTTTCCACAATAATACGTTATCAACGACTTACCTATACAAAAATGATGTCAGTTTGCCTTTCCACATCTTAATATACTTCGGACGTTCACTGTTCGTTATTGTATTGGCTTCAGTTTCCATTTTACTGGCAATAAGCACTTACTTTTAGCCATCTTTGTCCAACAAAAATAAACCATATGCTTCTGGTGAAAATCTTTCCCGTTGTTTTAAGGTGTTGGGATATTAAATAAATATATATGTAGTAATGTTTTTATTTCATTTGGCACTGTTTTCACAAAAATTGTTTTCTGGTAGGTATATATAAAGTTATTAATTAGTTATTATTTATACGAAATCACAACATATGTATGTGTGTATGAGCAAAATTTTGATACATGGAATAGTATCACACTAAAAATTTATTTTCGCTTATATGGTCATTTAAGATGTGTCTATTGACTATAAACGAACACAAAATACCAAGACACAATAACTGTATTTTACAGAATGAATCGACCTGTCAAAGTAGCAAGCAAACCCTATAAAAAAGTATCTTTTAACAAAATTACAATAAACTGCTGTATACGGTTGGCAATTATTATAGTGCAAATAAAGGCTTATATCTTCGCCATTTTACTTTCGTATTATTCTAAAATCATAACTTTTTATTTATAAAATGATTTTTTTTAATTAATTTTTATAAATGAACAGTATCGCCTGTGTCGGATTTATGACGTCACACAGCCGTTCTTGCTCAAATTTGAGACAAACACCCGGCGATCAATAACCAATCGATTTGAAGTAGTCTTAAACATCCTTCTTCAATTCAATATTTTTTTTTTTCGGGTAAAAAAAAAGATAGTAACTTATTGTATTTTTTAAATTGAAATTTAGCGCATGTGTACCCTGTTAGAAAGTAATTTCAAGAATTTGCAAAAATTCAGCCCGTTACTCATCATTTAAAAAACAGACCGGTGTACTGTAATGTATCTTGGTAAATTGTATTAATTTATATTTATGTATATGGCCTGGAAACCATATTGGTCCCAATATGGACAAACATTTTCATTTGAGGCTATATAGTCTACAGGGAGTCCCAGAATTCATGATACAGAGTAAAATTAAAGATTCCTTGAGTAAAATGTTATGTAAATTAAAAATAAAAAAAGTTATTTTATTCATTTTACCTCGATTTTTATATTGCAAAACGGATGAAAAAAGTTTTGAGTGCAATAATCTTGAAAACTACTTACTACAAAAATCGAACAAAAAATATATTTTTAACGCCCCTTATCTATCAACTTTTGGACTAAGTTACGTCTGACTAAAATCCAAATATTGTTTGCCAATTATAGTTTTCCATTGTACCATTCCTTCTGGGACACTCTGTATAAACAGATTTAGTTTCGTGTGGAGATCAGATTTTGACCTGTTGTGGTTCTCATCTTTGTAGCAAAACTGACAAACGCTGTAATTTTTTTATTAACATTTTCATTTACCAAAAAACCAATAGAAAAAAAAACAATGACAAATTTTCGAGTCAACTTTTTTAAATAGACCAAAATTTAATTGGAATGAATCGGTCTATATGTTATGACATGAAAAAAAACTTGTTTACCAGTCAAAATCTGATCCAGGTAGGTTAATTTATCGTCTTAAAATAGACATGCCACAAAAACTTTTTTTTCTAAAATCATCTACAAACCAATTAGTAGTGAGATGGCCAAAAAAATTTTCTTAACTATTAATATACATCCCTATAAAAACTTTTTGTTTATTCCACTCGCAAAATGGTTTAAACATCACATTAAAGTTGTACTTAAATGCAATTACGGTACAGTACATAAAATAAAATTGCAACAGGGTATTTACATGCCCACAAAACAATACCGACAAGTTTTTGATATTTTCGGTAAAGATAGAGTCGTTTTTTGCCCTTGCTGAGCTATGAAAAGTTTTTATTTTTCTTTTTACTCGCATCTGTGATCAAATACTGTGATAATTAAGGGGCATCGTGAACATAACTAAGCTAAATTAGCATTGGAAATGAATATAATGCCGTCAGTGTGTATAAAAACATTAAAGTTTTATACTAACGCGCAATGTTTACTCGGATTTGACATGTTAAAAATAAATTTAAGAACTGATTTTTGGTTCTTACTTACTTCTTTACGCGTTTCTGTCAGCGGTTCTATGCTCTCGGGGAAAAAAAAAATACTAAGAAAGTGTTGAAATGATGACTCGCTTGACACATCCAGTTAATATTTATGTTGTCACAGATCTTTTTTAGACAGTGACAACATGAAACGAAAAGTATGAAGTTTTACTTAGTGCATATTTTCGCACTTTCTGTCGAGTTAACCTTTAGTTAATTGGATAAAAATTCGTAAATTATATATTTTTTGGTTTTTATTGCTTAACTCCAAAAATTATTTTTCTTTAGAAATTATATATTTTTTCCTTTCAGGCCTGATTCCCTAAAAACGGAAAATTACGTGCAGTTAAGAACACTGGTTTCTGCTGTGTCTAAGACTGTTTTACACGTTCGCAGTATGCTATGCAAACAAAATATTTACTGGTCAAAATCTGACCTAGTGGGTAGGTTAGGTTACCGTCTTAAAACAGAATTGCCACAAAACTTTTTTTTATTAATTTATCTGTAGAAAAGTGAGATGGCCAAACTATTAATATACAGGGTGTCCCAAATTGGGCACTTTTAGGGGGTTTAAGGTACTTCTAGGGGAGACAGAGAAAAACTGACCACGCATTGCGAGGCTCAAATTTCAAGAGAAGACTTATAGTGAAAACCGCATTTTGAAATATCGTCTCGTCTTTGAGCTACGGAGGCTTTTTGAAAAGTCTGCATTTTGGAGGGGGGGTCTATAACTTCGTTATTATTGGAAATATTGATTTAGAGTAAATTGCAATTTTATAGACTTTGTCACAAGGAATTCACCCGCTAAATTAATTTTTAGCTGTCACTTTTAGTTTTTGAGATATGACATAAAGTTGCATTTTTTCTTATGGAATGGCCTATATTTTAATCAATTTTCGAATTCGCCATTGAATTCTTTTCAAAATGATGTATCATGTGTCATAGTTTGATTGAGCGGTTTCGGAGATAATTAAAGTTTCTTATTTTTGTCTAGTGTGCGTTGAATGACGTCATGCGCCATTGACGTGAAAGCCATGCGGTCAAATGCTACTTCAAATGCTATGCAAATCAAGTTGGCCTTGCGTCTTGGCATTTTTTCATTGTTTTCAATTCTTTAAACAATTTGACATTACGCTTTGATAAGAAATTATTTTGCACAAAAGCGTTTTAATTTTATTTTGAAATATGGATAATTTTTGTTACTTTTTATAACAAGGCTTTGAGGGCCGTCAGCTAAATTATAATTTTTCCAAACCAGGCTTACTATATTTTTGACTGTGTAAAATAATAAAAATACTGGAGTGCCTTGACCTGCCTCAGCAGGAAATCATAGCGCACTAGAAATAAGTGAAAAAGCTGAATATCTCGTAAACCGCTCAATGAAACTATGACATAAGATACATCATTTTGAAAAGAATTCAATGACAAATTCGAAACTTAATTCAAATATAGGCCATTCCATAAGAAAAAATGCAACTTTATGTAATATCTCAAAAACTAAAAGTCACAGTTAAAATATAATTTAGCGCGTGAATTCCTCGTGACAAAGTGTATAAAACTGCAATTTACTCTAAATCAAAATTCCCACTAATAACGAAGTTATAGACCCCCTTCAAAAATGCAGACTTTTCAAGAAGCCCCCGTAGCTCAAAGACGAGACGATATTTCAAAATGCGGTTTTCACTATAAGTCTTCCCTTGAAATTTGAGCCTCGCAATGCGTGGTCAGTTTTTCTGTCTCCCCTAGAAGTGCCTGAAACCCTCCTAAAAGTGCCCAATTTGGGACACCCTGTACATCCATATAAAAACTTTTTGTTTCTTTCACGCGCAGAATGGTTTAAACATCACATAAAAGTTGTACTTAAATGCAATTTCGGTAAAGTACATTTAAAATTAAATTGCAACGGTTGGTATTTGATATTTTCGCCGAATATAGAGTCGGTTTTTGCCATTGCTGAGCTAAGAAAAGTTTTTATTTTCTCTTTGAACTCGCATCTCTAGTTGAATACTGTTATAATTAAGGGGCAACGTGAATATAACTAAGCTAAAATCGCATTCAAAATAAATATGATGCAGTCAGTGTGTATAAAAAAAATTGAAGTTTTATACTAGCGCACAATGTAGGTATATTTACTCGGATTCGAACTATTAAAAAGAGGTTTAAGAACTGATTTTTGGTTCTTACTAACTTGTTTACACAACATACACAAAAACAGACCTTATATAACGTTTTACTTAGTGCGATTTTTCTTTGTGTCAAGGTAATCTTTAGTAAATGGGACTAATATTCCTAATTTAAATATTTTGTATTTTTTTATTGCTTAATCATGAAAACTAATTTTTTTTCTTTAAAAACTCTCTTTTTTTTCTTTCAGGCTTAATTTCCTAAAAAGGGGTTTCTGCTTGGAATAAGACAGGAACAACACGAAAAATTATTTTAAGTGTTTTGTACTGGGAGTTAAATCCCATTGGATTAATACACAGTATTTATTATATTATTACCCCTAAAACTCAATTAAAACGTGATAGTAACAAAAGTTAAGTACCTTTTACTATTTCTCCTCTATTTTGATTTCTAAAACTCGAAGCATTAATTATTATCTCCAACAAGTCTCTTATCCTCGAACCCCCTTGGTTTTATCGTTAGATATCGTTATCGTAGAAAATGCGTGGAGCACTTTATAGTATTTTTCTTGACAGGTTGACCTAAATTGACCTAACCGGTAAACGATAACCACTAACAAAGCTTGCTACAGTTAGTTTAAATACTAGTTTGGATGTAATTCCTAGTACGCTACCGGAAATTTTATTTTTCGTTTAAAAATACCTCATAAAATATATTCAACTTAAGGCTGACTTTTCTGACTAATGTCAAAATGAAAGAAGAGGGCATAAGCTAGTGCTGCCAAACAATAGGGACATTTTGAAACGCTTATTTAAGATTTTATTACCGTTATGGTTATTACTAAGATTGCGCAGCAGCAACTCGGCTTTTCTATATCTTTAATAACATAACGAAATCCGTTAATTAAGGAGACCTTTCTTTAATGTTATCGATATTTTGTACAGCTTATCAATAAGATTGTCTACGGTTTTCACCAATTTTCTTCTGTGATTTGGAAAAAAAAATTAGGTTAATTTTAGGATTAGTTCGTTTAATAAAGTTGGCAAAACTTTAAGCGTTTCAATATGTCCCTAATGTTGAAAATTAAATCTGGAATGTCTTCAGAACGGAAAACACATATATCACTAATGTTTGTTGATAACTAAATATGCCTAAAAAAATCGGTAGCTTGGACTTTAATAAGAATGGCAATAAGGTTACAAGTCAGTAATCCAAGCCAAATCACAAAACGTACCTAAAACAGATATTTATATCTGACCAGTAAATCAACTAATTTTATAAATACATTTAATGCATACGCATTTTTAAGAATTTAGTACTAATATTACGTATTGCGATTTACAAATCAAAAACAATTCAATATATAATAATTAATTAATAATTATTAGGTAATATCAGTTTAATTTTTTAAGTACGGTAATAATATATAATAGGATTTGGTCCCAATATTATGGAGATTAGATAGGCTATAATAACTAAAAGTATTTTACATACAAATATCTTAACTTCTGCTCTTAATTTACATTTTAAATTAAAACTGTTAAATTGTGACTTAATAGAAAGATATTTCAATCTTTCTTAATTGTTTATGTTTTTTTTGGAAAAAAATGCCAAAATGCTAAATTTATTTATTTGTATATGTATATAAACATAAGTAACAAAAAATCTTACAAAAAAGTAAAGATTCGCTTTGTATAATAAAAATTTAAGACAAAAATTGACAAAAAAAACACGAGTAAATAATACACGAGATATGTGCAACATTAAAAACAAATTCACAAAATTAAAAAATTATTTTTTTACGTTTGTTTTGCTTTTCTTTTGTTCTACATTTTGACGTTTGCATGTAAAATATGTTATTTCCGCCTCACCTTTAATCGCCATTTTTACAAATCGGAATGAGTTGAATATTTTTATCCTTAAATCACAGAATATTATATGGTCAGTGATTTATTTAGATGAAAAAATCCCTTTTTACCCTCGGCAGGTTCATCGATCCTGGTTCGTATTGAGTACTGCTTCTGGTAAGTTTTGTCTTCCCATAACGCTGAAAAAAAATATGTCAATTAATGCTGGATACTTTATATGGGTTATTGATTACCTTTTAGCAACATTCACTGTTTTCTTTCTAAGTGTAACTATTTCAGATAATTTTTACAGTTTTGTTTTTGTTAATAATGCGTATAGCAGAATAATTAGTTTTCTTGGCTGTGCCTACTACAGACAATGTACGAGCCCCATAGACCTATAATAAGAATGGACTGAGCACGTCCCTGATTTTAGAGTGAGATGTGGCTAGTGACGGCAAAACACAGACAAAAACGCATTATATTGTATGGGAAAGACCTCTTTTTTTAATTAATTCGAAACGTGGAGTTAGAAAAACGACTTTATTGAAAGTAAATACGAATTCGAATAAAAACACACTTAATCTTTATTTAAACTAGTCTTTTTTTTAATTTAATAAAATATAACTAGGACATTAAGTTTACCGGTCTTAAATGCCTACCTTGAGACCTATAAATCAGGATACGATCACATCATGCGGTATTCCTATAAGGGTCCTTTTGAATAGCTTTAAAATTAATTTGCACTATAAGTGATTTGGAAAATCCGTCCTACAGATCTTTGGTTTGGCCTTGGTTATTAAAAATGTATTAAAAAGCTTAAATCCGGAAAAGCTAGCGGACCTGGGGGAAAATATGCTAAAATGCTCAAATATGGATCAGAGAAACTATTCGAAAATCTGATGATTGGAAAATTGCATTCATATCCTCAATACATAAAAAAGGAAACAAGCTGGCTGCAACAATTACAGAGGAATTTCAGTAACCAGTACTCTAAGTAGATTGTACGGTAAGATTCTTAGAGATCTAATAGAGAATGATTTTCATGAACAAGAAGAAGAGCAAAGTGGGTTTCGTGCAGGCAGATCTTGTAGTGATAATGTTTTTTGTCTTAAACAAGTAATTGAGAAAAGGAGCACCAGAAATATAGAGACTCATGTTACCATTGTGGACCTACAAAAAGCATATGATACCGTTCCAGTAGAAAAATTATGGACAGTGTTAGAGCAGACTAATATCAATCATACATACATAAAAGCGATAAAAGAACTATACAAAGGGTCAAAATCTAAAATTAAAATTGGAAATCGACTTTCAAAAGAATTCCTGGTAACGAAAGGCTTAAGACAGGGATGTTGTATCTCTCCAACTCTTTTTAAAATATATTTCGCAGTAGCTCTAAAAAACTGAAAACGCAAAGTACACGTAACGACCGATTTACCATATACACACTACAGTTTGCTGACGACCAAGTAATTGTAGCTAATGATAAAGAAGACATGGAGTATATGATGAGAAAGTTAACGGAAGAATACCAAAAGTGGGGGTTAACAGTGAACGTGGACAAGACACAGTACTTATGTATTGGAAACGAATCAAGTGAATTAAAACTAGAAAATGGACAAACAATATCTCCATGTAATGAGTATGTATACTTGGATGTCACATTTGATAAGACAGGAACAGACTGTAAAGAAGTGGAAAAAAGAATAGTAACAGCAAAAAAGGTTATTGGTTGTCTTAACAGTATTTTATGGAGCAGAGAGATAAAAAAGAATGTAAAATTTAACATATATGAAACAATGGTGAAAAGCACGCTGTTGTATGGAATAGAGACTTGTCGCGTAACAGAAAAATACAAAGCAAAAATGGAAAGTGTCGAAATGGATGCAATAAGAAGATCAATGAGAATATCTAGAACAGATCATATAAGAAATGAGATCATAAAAGAAAGAATGGGAATCGAGGGAAGCATAACGGATGACATCACTAAAAGGCAACAGATATGGTACGGCCATGTACAACGGATGAGGGACGAAAGATTACCAAAGCAGGTCCTAGAATGACAACCAATAGGGCGCAGAAAAAGAAGGCGTCCTAAACTGGAATGGCAACAGTCAATCCTAAAATCAATGAGTCAAAAAAACCTGACGGAAGATGACTGTCAGGATCGAAGGAGGTGGAGAATAGGCGTCGGACAACGTAGAAAAAGTTATAAACCGACATAGTAGTAGTATTAAAAATGTTCACACATTTTCTTTTCTATAGAGATTCGTTTATGTATGTCTTATATTATAAGGTTTCTGTCACGCATACAAAATTGCAATAAAAAAAAACTTGTTAATTTATAATTGTTACAGTATTTTTCCAAAGTTTTTAGGCAAAAAATCGAAACAAGCTTATTTAAATTGCATGAATCAGTTAAATAACTTTAAAATGGTTTGTGAATTTAAAAAAGTTTAACTTGCTGTAGAAGAATTACAATTTGACTTTGGAATGGAGTGACGAAAATTATAAGATGGACGGAGATATGAAAATGCGATAAACATATGAAATACTCGTCTGTTTTTTTTTTAAATTTTACTTTTTTAATACTGCTGTTGTTATTTTAACAATCACTACTCTGCTTTTGATGTAAGAAACAAAGCTAGCGTGACGGATATATGAAGTGACGGCAATATGATTCACTTTATAATAAACCCTCTAAATTCAAGGATGTGTTATCCAAGGTATACTTTCAACCGATATTAAAAAAAAACACACGGATGCACTGATGCCCTGCAACGAAATTACTTTTTCAACTGAAAGCTGTTGTGACAACTATAATTAGGGACTTTGTAACATTTATAGAATTTGTGTTGCTATTCATTCTTATATTCAAAGTTAAAGTTTGGCAGATTATGATAAAATCGCTTCGATCATTATAAATTGCATGTATATTACATGGCACATGTATAAACTTAAGAAGATTCAAACATCAAAAGTGACGAAGGTATGAAATTGCATGTTTATAAATCAAAAAAATATGTAAAAAAAAATATTTTTGCACATTTTTGTTTTTATAGTCGGCCAGGTTTCAAACGATATATCTATGCAAATGTTTTTTTAAATCTTGACATGTATAGTAGTAGCATTCCCAAATTAAAAAGTTTTTTAAAAGGACCTATAAAACTTATATGGGAATATCGCACGATGTGATCGTTCCCTAATTCAAAAATCTTTTTTTTTTCAGAAAACCAATTATGGTATTATTCAAAATTCAGACTTCTACGCTTTTTACAAAAACTACAGCCACTTACACCAAAATTAATTTTTTTAAATAAATTTAGTTACTTTATTAGTAAGTTATTTGGTAATTTTTTAATAAATCACCGTAATTGTTTGCAAATGTATCGTTTTAGAATATAAGTTAAAAAAAGAAATGACAATTGATTATTGTTATATTTCAAAACCAAATCTTGGCAATGTATTTTTAGAAATACAGTACAAAAATTTGACTTCCAGAGCTCCAGAAATCTTTTTTGCTTAAAAGATACTTTTTTAACATATCTTTGATATGCAAGGCAAAAATTCGTAGGGTTCCGCTACCCATCAGGAGGTAAGAATCATTGAAATCGATTCAATGGTTCCTGCAAAATTAGATCTTAATTCAACCATTGTTTTAAAGACCATTTATTTTCCTATAAATTAATTTTTACTAAACTGAAAGTAAAATCATAACAAACACAGATGAAGATATTCAGTCAGAATAAACTAAAAGAAAATAGAACAAGTAAAGGAATATATATACCTGGGACAAATTATTAAACTAAAAAAGAAAACCAAACAGCCGAAATCAAGAGACGAGTAAGATTGGCCTGGGCAGCATTCGGTAAATTAAGCTACATATTAAGAAATAAAAAATACCCTCAGTACCTCAAAACGAAGTGTATAACCAATGTATCTTTCCTGTACATACCTATGGATCCCAAACCTGGAAATGGAAAGACAAATGTTACATGTAAAGCTAACAGATAGAAAAAGGAATGAATGGATAAAAAATAAAACAAAAGTAAGGAGTGTCAGAGAAGAGGTAGCAAAATTAAAATGGAAATTTGCCAGTAATAATATCAGACAAAAAGAAGATCGATGGAACAAATGTATTGTAAGCTGGAGACCTTGGGAAAACAAAAGAAGTAGACGGGCAGACGATTTAAAGAAAAAGGCGGGAACTAGATGGATGAACACGGCGACAGACAGAGAAGAGTGAAAGATATTGGAAGAAAATCATAAGAATCGTTTGCTCGTTAAATGCTATTTTCTAAATTTCCCAGCGATGATCCCAATTTGCCTAGCCAACTCTGTCTGGATTAATTTCCTCACAAAATTCATTCGTAAGAAAATTGGTATTATTAACAAGATTACCAAAAAATAAGACAAAATTGACCAACGTGTTGTTAAAATGTTATATCATGTCAAAGGTATTCTCAAAATCTATACTTTCTACATATGATCTTGGTGCATATTAAAGCATTTTTCACATCATTTATTATATTCAGTGTCATAAATATCACAAAGAATTATCAGGAGCGGTGATAGACCCTATCGGTAAGGGCGTTCAACCATAAAACGAAACAATGGGCGTGTCTTTCGTCGTTGCGGTCAGACAGTCGTGGATCAGTGCACACAGCGTCGTATAAATAGGCCAAAACTGAATTATGTTCTTCAGTTTTAACTTCGTTTCCAAGCTGTCAACTACTGCCAACATGTACCAACTGCTTCCTTTTGTCGACTTTTCCAAGACCGACTTTCCAGTACTCCCTGTCGAAATGTGGTGTATGATACTGCGAATGTTAGATCCGCTTTCGCTGTTAGCTGCGTTCAGAAGCTGTCCTCTCTGGAAGAACATCTGCCAAGGAGACCCACAACTAAGGGAAATGGTTGCCAATGCCAAGGAGGAAGACCAGCGAAGACAAATGGAGATTCTGACACAACCCGGGATGTCAATCAAAGTGAAGCGCGAGGACATCGCCAGAATTTTTTCAAAGAACGTCCAGAAAAAAGTTACAGTAACCAGAAAGCTGCACACTTTGGATATCTTTAAAAAGGATGAGAAGAAGTCATCTGGAGGAGCTATGCGACCAAAACGGTTTTCCAAGAGGTTTAACCCTTACAGAATCTAGTATAAATATTTGTAATAAGGTAGTGATAACGTTTCGAATAAATATGTTTGTAAATAGAAGTTAAGTTGACAAAGTTTATTTTCACTGAATATTAAATTAGAAAATTAAGTGTAAATATTTAAAATTAATTAATTTAGGAAAATAAATTAACATATGGCTAAACAAGTCTGTAAATACTAGTAAGGATGACAAGGATTTTTAAAAATTGTTTGCTGGTGTACAAATTTAAAATGTACTATTATCTTTTTTAAACTTTTTGAGAATAATCAAACGATTCTATGAAATAAGTCCGGTGTCCGGAGTTAAGAATAGGACCAAGGTATACCTAGGCCTGTCTCAAGAGGCGACTAAAGAGGCCTTTACCCATGTGTAGTCTGATAACAGATCTATGATCTTTCAAAGAACATAAACTGGACTAAGGACTGCGAGTGAGCTCTCACCGACAGCAAAGTAGAAATATTATTTTTTATTTTATGACGGAGTGGCAGCTGCGACAATTTTTGGCTTAAAATACTTGACTGGGCGTAAATTTACCATAAGAATTTATGGTTTGGTTAAAGGTCACTACAACAGGCAACGGAGAGGGCATATTAAGGTAACTTTGAATCATATAACATGTTTACCAGAAGTTGATAAAAATCTTATCTAGATAATTTACGCCTAGGAAAAAAATTGGTTGATAATTCCTTTTCATACCTCTTAATTTTATGTTACGAGAAATTTCTTGCTTAATTTAGTTATTCTATTATTTTAAAACAGTACTGTTGGTGCAAGCAATGAATTTCCTATTTTTCATTTTCTTTTCCTTTTCTGCGCGTTTCAAATAATTTAAATTTTCGCGCTCTTAAATATGCATATGGGTTTTCACGGCACCGCACACGTGCGAGGACAAGCAGCGCCGCGATGAGTGCGCAAACAACCACCGTCACAACAAGACACTAGAAAAATCACGTTCCCAAAAAAGTGAATTTTGAGGTGAAAAACTGGACGTTTAAACGTTGACTGGAGCCGCAAGAGAGTCCGAGGTAGGTGCCTTTTCATATAAAATTCCATATGTATCGTAACTTTCCATTTACAATCGTCAATAAGTACAATTATTTTTAAATGTGCTTGTAAAGCCAAACCGGCGACCTGTCGAAGGAAATTCCATTATTTTTCAGTACTTGCACGCACAAGTACCATTTTAAAACTACATTTAAAAAAAATACGATTTCGTTAACATTAACGCCTTTCTTTTTCCTATAGCGGGTATTCTGGATTGAATCATATCTTTAGTTAGAGAGGCTTCTTTATGTTTTATTGATTTTGAACTCATACATACAGGTGCCTTAAGCTACCCTTTTGTTTATGTGTACGCTAAAAAGCGATAAACAAACCTAAATTACTGTTAAAAATGTTGGTGTAAGTGGCTATTATCGTAATGGTTACTAATTAATAAGCATACCTTAATACAATGCAGGGTTAGTAAGACAATATTACAGTTAGAAGATCTTCGATCCATCCTAAAAACAATACGAATATTTTGTTAGACTCTGCGTTTTTGTATAAAATTAACAAAACATAATCCACTAGTACAGAGGCTAAAAGCAATATATATATTGTTCGCCAAAAAAACTAGAACACACAAAAATAACATAGAATATCAATCCACATAAATAATATGTTGTGAACCCCTCATAGCATTGCACTAGACTGACACACGCATGTGAAGATATCTATAGAAAACACAGGAATTACGTCTTTAAATTTGCGTTTGTTTACTCACGTGAAAAAAATTGATAAATATTTACTTGTTCATCATAGCGTTATAATTTTTTGCCGAACAGTATATTTAAAAAACGGCTATTATTTATACACGCCTAAAATTTGGCGTCATTGTTGCGACTGAAAATTTAACCTACACTTTTTTGTCTGTAGTCAGGAAGATAATTGGCCATATCATGGGGCCTAACCTAAGGTCACTCATCGTAAAGCCTAACCTGGATTTGAGGTATATAGAAAATGTTATTGCTGATTTTAGTAGTCAAAGAATCCGGTTGATGCCACTCTTGCACCCTTAATATTTAGACGTATTTGGCTGATTAAAGATAAAAATAAAAAGTTTTTAAAAACATAAAACCAAGATGGGCGCAATCAGAAGCTATTCGTTTTCTATTAAACATAGTAAAATATCTGACCCATTTTCCTTCAGGAACATTGTTAAAAAGACGTCGATGTCTTGGATTTTCGACTGCTTTTTTCTTTGTCGGTCTTTTACTCAAAAAATACCGATACTTAAGGAAATATGTCAATAAAAAATTTAAGGCCCATTAAGAAACCTATCAAACGAGATACTTACAGACTACCTAAGTACTACCCTTCCAGAGATAGGTACACTTAAGCTTCACTCACCAACATGCATTTCATTCAAAACAAATACACCAACATTTTAAAATGTAGCTAATTTTCTCCGAAACAAAGACTTGTAGAAAGAAAATTATAAATTACTTTTTTGTAGACAATGAAACGTGTATCACTTTGGGTGGTTAAGATCGTGGGTAACGCTCCAATGGCGTCCGTATATTAAAATCATATTTTAAGAAAATATATATATTATAGGTTTTTTGCGGTTTTCGCAAAAACTAAGCATTTCAAGAAGATCTATGTAAATAATGCTTTATTTTAGAGAATAACATATTCTGTCGAATGATATATAATATTTGTAAATACCGTGGGACTGGCAGAAGTTCATATTATACATGTCCCTGTATTGGCTGAAACACGTTATGTAATCTATACAATATATTTGACTAGTACCCAACAAACATTTAAAGTTGTAACGACGAAACCCCAACTAGAAAGAATTTCTTAAAAGTAACCGCAACATACTCCCGCTACGTCTCAGTATACCATACAGCGACGTTATAATTCCCTAAGTGGGGAACCAATTTCTGGTTATAACTACTTGGCCAAGTGTTTAAAGTCACTGTAGTAACAACTTTACTACTACGCCGTAGCCAGGTATCTACCACGTCGTAGAGGCTGTTTTTTTCCGTAATGGCATAAAAGTTGCGATGTAGTTGCAAATAATATAATCGTTTCTTTTTGGTAGAATTGTATTGTAAAATTTTTATCGATTTGATTTGAAACCCTCTGTTCCGCCATTTTCCAAAATAATGGCCAAAAATCATAAACTCTATTACTTTGTCTAAGGAGAAGATTTAAAAAATATATAATAATAAAAAAAGATGAAAAAACTAAAATATTTGAGGTTCTATAGCAGCAACTTAATATGTATCATTTATCAAGGCCTGTTAAAATTGGATGTAGAAGACCTTGAAAAATAACTCAATAAAAATGATACATATATCGATGTTAGTTTTTAGAGGCTAGTAATTTACTTAATAATATTTCGATAAAAAGTGAAAAAGTTCAAAAAAAAATAATAAAAAATTTAAAACAGACTTTGAAACCACCACATTAATTGCTAAATAATGTAAATATAGTTTTGATTTTAACAATAAAATTAAAAATCTAGGGATTTATATGGGGAGACAAAATATACTGAAACAAATAAGTCTGATGATGGTTGAATAAACTGAAACGTCAAAACAAAAAAGAGAGATTTTTATTGAGTGATTCCCAGGATCTAAAATAATTTACAAAATTAACGGTCAGGAATAATATTTTAAATTCTGTCTATTATATTTTTTTTCTTATTTGATAACCGTGACTCTTTCGCCAACACTAAGGCCGCCATTTCGGAACGCCTAATTGCACGGGTCACCGGCCACCTTTGGAACCCCAGACCGGGTATTTTTTTATCCGGTCCTTTTGTCCCTTAGAATAGCCTACCGACTGAAGGAGTGAGTAACAAAGTCCGCCTTCACGAGATATCCGACCTCATCCGGCCTGGTTACCGGCGTGACTAAAGGGGTAGGACAATATTACATTTTACACTCCCCAGGAATCCTATAAATGTCTGCCGCACCCGACCTCAGCAACCGACGGGGATCGAACCCACCACTGTAGCAAGCGAGATTCCTATAACTCACTCGTGTCCAATGCGCGAACGCACCGAGCCACCAAACTATTTACCATTTCGACCTTATAGTCAGCACTTAACCCTAAAATTTGCAATAAAACAATCCAGCTTACACAGATGTCGAATTTATATATATTTTTAGCTCACACATATACTATACTATAGTAGTGTGAGCTATGGTGATCCTAATTTTTTCGAGAAAAAAAATTGCTCCGATTTCAAAATTTTTTATATATCTTTGCGTTTCAGATGATTTTGAAACTTTTTTGTTGCGCCGTCTGTCTGTCTGTATGTCTGTCTGTCTGTATGTCTGTATATCTGTCTGTAACGACCAACGCGCATAACTCAAAAACCGCTCGGCCGATTTTAATGAAATTTGGTACCTATGCTGTCTTGGGTCGAGATGGTCCCATTTAAAAATGAACAAAATCCACCGAACACAAACCAAATAAAAGGGTGGGGGTAGATTAAAAAAATTAGAGTTTATGTGAAAATATGGCGTGTGTGATATCAAACGAAAGGTAATTGAGTCTGGAGTTAAACAAAATACATTTTAATTTATTTAAAAAAAAGGGTGGGGGTATATTTCAAAAATTAGAATTTAAGTGAAAATATGGCGTGTGTGATATCAAACGAAAGGTAATTGAGTCCGGAGTTTAACAAAATACATTATAGTTTTTGTTTTTTTTTAAGGGTGGGGGTAGATTTCAAAAAATTGAGTTTAAGTCAAAACATGGCTTGTGTGGTATCAAACAAAAGGTAATTTAGTCTGGAGTTGAATAAAATATATTTCAGTTTTTAGTTATATTAGCTCACACGTACACTGTAACTATAGTACCTAGAGTGAGCTTAGGGGCCCATATATTGGCAGAGTATTTTAATTATAATTACTTGGATAGAGTATTAAAGTTAATGGAACATGGATCCAATAGAATTGAAAGCCCCAGTATAAAAAATAAAAAAACTACAACAAAATACCTAGTTAAAGTTAAAGAATATCTAACTGTTTACGATTACCAGTAAAACACTTTAACTACCACTAACCCAAACTAAATTTTTTAAAGAAACACAGGCTACTGAACTTATAGGTACAAGTATTCTAGATTTCTTCCGCGTCGCACACAGGGAAATTTTGAAAACTAACTTTAAGAACTAGCGAGTTTGAGGAGTGTTCCACAGACGAAGCAGAAGAAATTCTGAAGACTTGTTCCTATAAAAAAAAATGATCGGAAGCAGGAGAATTAAACGTCGCAGATTGACCAACCGATATTTTTATCAGTTTTGAGTCTAAGATTTCTAACTATCTAGTTAATTACGTACAAAAATATTATTAACAAATACATCTAGTTCTAGTTTTTATGACTCATTCAGCCCAGTCAAATAAAGAAAAAAACCTAAAAAAATAGGTACAGGGTGAATTTTTGCTCCATTTTGTCTAGTACCCTTGATCACCTTAATATTTAGTCCAACACTATCTTTAGCTAAAAATTTCATAAAAATTGCTTCAATAGCAGTTCGGCTTTCTACCAAAAATTGAATTCCGATTTGTGGTCCTGTTAATGACCAAAAACCGAACCTTTAGCTAAATTTGTTTAACTTCAAAAAAACAAAAACTAAATTTAAGAAAATGTGTTTCGTACAAGTGGATCAAGCTTATTACAAACTATTATTATTTTAAAACAATTTACCTACAGGGTGAGAAAAAATATATTTTTTAAAATGTTACGTTAGGTTTTTTGTTAATTTTGTAGTTAATCTCAAGGAAAATTTAGGCAGAGAATATGTGGGGATATATTCCAGATGCTGAGGAATAAGTATACAAAAATTCAGCCCGCACCTATTTTTTTAGAGGTTTCAAGTTTTATTTACCTAATCTGATTGGGCTAATTGCTAAGTGTATAAAACGATACTCACCAATTTTTTATCTTTCTTAGTCTGAGCTTTTTTCTGCGCTTCCTTAGCCTGATATGCCAAATCTCGTGGAACGTACCATAGCTTCTGGCCTGCCATAAGCATGAGATCCACGATGAGACAGCACACGGCCATTCCTTTCAAACCGTTATCGCTGGGACTTGCCTTATCAATATGCTTAATATCTCTGAAAAAGAAAACACGATATCGACATCTGTTTTTAAAAATAATAATGCTAGTAGCATTTTGACATTTGCGCTTGTGAAATTGCGCCGTAAAATAAGGCAAGTTTTAATAAGAATCAAACCAGTTTCGTGGCTAATCGGGCAAAAAGGAGTTTTTTGTTTCTCTCATATTTTTCCGTGGGTAGCCTGAAAGCTTAACCTCACGGGGGTCCAAGATCTAATGCACACCTAATAAGTGTTGACAGTTAACTGTTTCGTCCTTATGGGACTCCTCAGAACACTGCTGGTCAATGTGACAATTCTTGCGAAGTTAATTAGACGGTTTTGTCTCTAATCATAAGTAAATAGTGAGAAAACTATCGCAAGAAGCGCCATCTACCGAGATACGAGAGAAACAAAAAACAAAAGCAGGCGAAAAACTGCTATACCTATCGATCAATGAAAAGATCGAATATAAATAAAAGAAAACAAACTATAGTCCGTGACCTACGACAGCTCTTTGTCTTTCAGGCCGGATCAACGCATATTGCATTTTTACCCGTCTTCAAGACACGTGAACGTCAATCAACGGAATTTTTAAGCCAAATAATACTAACAAACGTGGAATTTCGTACCCGTGAATTTAAAAATCAAACAAGTTTAGCCACGAAACATGTTTGATTTTTAAATTCACGGGTACGAAATTCCACGTTTTTTAATAAGAATTGTGGAAATTTGTAAGCTGAGCTGTCACTTCTTTAACTACCAATTTTTTTCTTTTGGGAAGATGTTTTATTACATTTTTTTAAATGTTTTGCATCAATATTTTGTAATTGTTTTATACAGCATGGACTTATCCAAGTTAAAACAAAAATTCACAACAGTGGTTCCAAAACAATTAATTGGTCCCGTTCCAAAAATAAAAATATCAGCGATTCTAAACAATATATTTTTTAATAATAAAATTATTATCTTTAATTCAGAGAGCATTTTACCTATTATTAAATACTTAAATAAAATTATCCGCCATCTTCAATCTAAAATGGCTTCTTATCTATTATTACTTACTTGGGTAACATCATCCTAGTAGGAAAGAACGAAGGAGCCGTGATCATGCCGACGTTGTGTAAGTTCATCCGATTTTTGTCTTGATGGTCGACCACGTTTAACAAGAAGTCAAGAAATGCCCGAAACGTGTTTCTGTGTTCGATTGGAAGAAGCACTACTAGTAGGTTGATCGCTCGAAGTTGGTCGGATTGTTTTGGTATTTCTAAAAAATATATAAAATTAATGAATAACAAAAAAATAATCATTATTAATGAATAACAAAAAAATAATCATTACTGTTTTCCCGAAAGCAAAAGAACTCAGATATGAGCAGTCTGTAAAACAACTGTTAAATACGTGATTTGTCTTTTATGGCGTTGGCTTTGTCTTAAACACAATTGAATAAAATCCAAGTTGGGAAATAGTGCTATGACAAAAAAATGTGCTTAACACACAAAACTATTTGAAAGAAACCTCGTCCGAATGTGATAAAGTTTGAGTATGTTATAGTTTTATACATCATTAAAAAAATTGTAACTTTTATTAGGTTTCCTTGTATCATTTTTGAGATATTAGTACTTAAATTTAAAAAAAAGCGTGGTACATGGAAGTTTTCTTTGACGACATTCCTATACTACATGGGAAAAATACTTATACTAAGTCTGGATATAGTGAACTCGAAGATTGCACGGAAACTGGTTCACTATATCCGAGGTTAACTATAAGAAGACATAGTGACTATTGTATACCGAAGTAAAAATTTTTTTGGGTATATTGAACACGGTTTGCCAGAAGCGAGTGTTCATTATAAACGGGTTCGGTTCGTTTCCTGTCCAATTTTTAACATACCAGTTTTCATTAGCTTAAGTTTTTTTTACTTCGGGGATACCGCATCATCACGCTTTCTAACAGGTTTGCGTGTATTTTAAAAAAGTATATACAATATAGATTTTTTTGTTAGTCGCTTTTTATTGATTTCGTCCAAAAAAGTTATTTAGAGTTTAGGGCCTGTGCTTAAATTACGTAATGCTCTAGGGGGGGAGGGGGGTTTGGCCTTGCGTTAC
This sequence comes from Aspidapion aeneum, assembly GCA_963576565.1. Taxonomy (NCBI): domain Eukaryota; kingdom Metazoa; phylum Arthropoda; class Insecta; order Coleoptera; family Brentidae; genus Aspidapion; species Aspidapion aeneum. Next base: position 46,626,860 of record OY755048.1, read on the forward strand.
ACTCAATGTTTTTTTAATGTGTTTTTTCTTTAAAATGCGTTACGAGGGGGGGAGGGGTCAAAAATCCAGAATTTTTGCGTTACGTAATTTAAGGACCTTCCCTTACTTACTTAAACTACTTCTTGATTTAGCACCTTTTTTAACTTTTGATTCATTTTGAACGATTTATAAAAAACTCAAAATTTTCCAATTTTTTCAATTTTGAAACCATTATTAGCTACAATTAGTCACTTTTTATTGATTTTGCCTAAAAACACAAGGTACTCAAAAACTCGACGACTGCAGAATTTTCAACATCATCTGAATGGTAAAAAAAATCGGCCTTACCTTTTTTGGATATGCTTGTCAAACAAATAGAAGGAAACATTCAAACCACTGTATATAGGAAATCTACACACACGAGACAGTACCTAAATTTTAGGTAATCATTCTGTTGCTACAAAACAAGGAGTTATAAGAAGTTTGTATTTAAAAGCCGTAAATATTTGTAGTAATAATGAAGAATTAACCACAAAACTTAACAACATTAAAAAACACTTACAACAGAATGGTTATTCCGAAAAATTAATTTTCAGTCAACCAAGCACAAACATACAAAGCATATGGAAACCATTTCTCAAGGAAAACAAGCATCTTAGGATTAAAAAAGGGGCGAACCGTCACACCTGACTGCACACCAAGTAGTAGCCTGTAGACTGGATTATCAAGTTTCAACTTGAAAACGGTTAGAGAAAAAAAAGAAACGCCGTGTTTAAAATAAATAAAGACAATGCAAGTCTGAAATTGCCAATTGCTGTTTCCAAATGAAAAGGGAAAACACCTTTATGAAACATATATTATTAACTCTGGTAAAGACAAACTAAAATAGATTTTTTAAATAATTTTTTATTTCAAATATAACCTACAAATGTTTATGTACATTATCTATTTATTTCTACAATATCGTCTAGTAACTTCTCTCTATGCATGTTTAGCCTAATCACTATATTACAATCGAAATATTAACACTAAATTCTGTAAGGGTTAAACCTCTTTGTCACCCTGTTTTGTCGAATCGGTCCTCCTGCTGGCTTCTTTTCGACTTTCTTGAAGATATACAATGTGTGCAACTTCTTGGTGACTACAACTTTCTTCTGGGCGTTTCTCGAAAACAGTCTGGCGACATCTTCGCGCTCAACCTTGGTCGACATCCCTGGACGTGTAAGAATTTCCATTTGCCTTCTCTGGTCTTCCTCCTTGGCGTCGGTAACCGTTTTTCTCAATTGAAGGTCTCCTTGCCAGATTTTGTTCCAATGTGCGCAGCTTCTAATCGCAACCAACAGCGAAATGGGATCGAACATTCGCAATATCATACACCACATCTCGATGGGTAGCACGGGAAAGTCAGTCTTGGAGAAATCGATGAAAGGCAACAATTGGTAAAACTTGCAGCTTGAAAACGAAGATAAAACCTAGGAGTGCGTTTCAACCGTGCCCTATTTATACCACGCTGTGTGCACTGGCCCATAAAATAGTCAATGAGCGTGCTAAGGGTCATTTTTTCCGTTCTACGGTTCAGTGTCCATGTCAAACTTATATAAGATAATTTTCTATCAAATTCTTGTCATATTGTGTGTGTTGAGTGTTGATAGCATACGCTGCCATTATGTCTTTATTGTTTAATTCTCTGTCTTGTAATGTAAAGCTGTAATATTTGACTACCCAAGAACTGAGACGTTGATCGGTACGATATTTTGTATTCAATATCTCAAAACCATCTATTTTCTATGTATATGTAGGAATAGAGAAAGTGTAGCAGCAATATATAATAAAACAGGAGAGCATTTTAATAACTACACTAATCTTGTTGCTTGCATAGATAATAATATTGTCTACAAGTTTACAAGTGGCTTTTTTATTAGGGAAACATCTTTCCGTCTCTTCTAAAAACAAACTAAATAGATTTTTGCAAGTAATTTTTTATTTCAAATTTAACTTACAAATGTTTATGTACATACATTATCGATTAATTTCTAGAATATCGTCAAGTAATCTCTGTCTATACATGTTAAGCCTAAACTATATTACAATCAAAATATTAACACTAAATTCTGTACGAGTTAAACCTGTTTGTCGTCGTTTTTCGTCGAATTGGTCCTCCTGCTGGCTTCTTTTCAACCTTCTTGAAGATATCCAATGTGTGCAACTTCTTGGTGACTACAACTTTCTTCTGGGCGTTTCTCGAAAACAGTCTGGCGACATCTTCGCGCTCAACCTTGGTCGACATCCCTGGACGTGTAAGAATTTCCATTTGCCTTCTCTGGTCTTCCTCCTTGGCGTCGGTAACCATTTTTCTCAATTGAGGGTCTCCTTGCCAGATTTTGTTCCAATGTGCGCAGCTTCTAATCGCAACCAACAGCGAAATGGGATTGAACATTCGCAGTATCATACACCACATCTCGATGGGTAGCACGGGAAAGTCAGTCTTGGAGAAATCGATGAAAGGCAACAATTGGTAAAACTTAACAGCTTGAAAACGAAGATAAAACCTAGGAGTGCGTTTCAACCGTGCCCTATTTATACCACGCTATGTGCACTGGTCCATAAAATAGTCAATGAGCGTGCTAAGGGTCATTTTTTCCGTTCTACGGTTCAGTGTCCATGTCAAACTTATATAAGATAATTTTCTATTAAATTCTTGTCATATTGTGTGTGTTGAGTGTTGATAGCATACGCTGCCATTATATCTTTATTGGTTAATTCTCTGTCTGGTGATGTAAAGCTGTGATATTTGACAACCCAAGAACTGAGACGTTGATTGGTGCGATATTTTCTATTCAATATCTCAAAACCATCTATTTTCTATGTATTTGTAGGAAAAGTGTAGCAACAATATATAATAAAACAGGAGAGCATTTTAATAACTACACTAATCTTGAAATAGAATTTCGGACTTCCATTGTCTTCTGAAAAATATAATAGAACTCTCTTCTAAAAACAAACTAAATAGATTTTTGCAACTAATTTTTTATTTCAAATTTAACTTACAAATATTTATGTACATTATCTATTCATTTCTAGAATATCGTCAAGTACCCTGTCTATACATGTTAAGCCTAAACTATATTACAATCAAAATATTAACACTAAATTCTGTACGGGTTAAACCTCTTTGTCGTCGTTTTTCGTCGAATTGGTCCTCCTGCTGGCTTTTTCTCAACCTTCTTGAAGATATCCAATGTGTGCAACTTCTTGGTGACTACAACTTTCTTCTGGGCGTTTCTTGAAAACAGTCTAGCGACATCTTCGCGCTCAACCTTGGTCAACATCCCTGGACGTGTAAGAATTTCCATTTGCCTTCTCTGGTCTTCCTCCCTGGCGTCGGTAACCATTTTTCTCAATTGAGGGTCTCCTTGGCAGATTTTGTTCCAATGTGCGCAGCTTCTTATCGCAGCCAACAGCGAAATTGGATCGAACAGTCGCAGTATCATGCACCACATCTCGATCGGTAGCACTGGAAACTCGTTCTTGGTGAAATCGACGAAAGGCAATAATTGGTACATCTTGACAGCTTGAAAACGAAGATACAACTGAGGAGTGCGTTCCGAACGTGTCCTATTTATACCACACTGTGTGCACTGGCCCATAAAATAGTCACTGACCGTGCTAAGGGTCACGCCCATTTTTTCCATTCTACGGATCAGTGCCCATATCAAACTTTAGATAATTTTGCATTAAATGTTTGTCATATTCAATCAAAAAATGGTTTTTAATTATTCTCGTGTGTTGATTGTTGATAGAATGCGCTGCCATTATGTCTTTATTGGTTGATTCTCTGTCTTGTGATGTAAAGCTGTGATATTTGACTGCCCAAGAACTGAGACATTGATAGGTACGATATTTTGTATTCAATATCTCAAAACCATCTATTTTTTATGTATATGGAGGAATAGAGAAAGTGTAGCAGCAATATATAATAGAACAGGTGAGCACAGATAATAATATTATCTGGAAGTTTAGAAATGACTTTTTTATTAGGGAAAACACCTTTCTGAAAAATGTAAAACTCTCTACTAAAAACAAAATAAATAAAAAAATTTTGTAAGTAAAATCTTTTTTCAAATTTAACTTTAACTAACAAATGTTTATGTACAGTCGGGGAATTTTTTTAATTGCCGTTGTATTTTTTTCTGTCAAAATTAAGCATTTAAAGATATCATTTTTTTTTACATATGTATGTATACAGACATAGATAGGATTTATAATTTTTATGATTTGGTTCAAAATTCTTTTCCGAATTTCCAATAGGAATATTTTTTAATTTCGAGGGCGGCAATTTAAAAAGTCCCCGACTGTACATTATCTATTCATTTCTAGAATATCATCAAGGAACCTCTGTCTATACATGCTAAGCCTAAACTATATTGCAATCAAAATATTAACACTAAATTCTGTAAGGGTTTAACCTCTTTGTCGTCGTTTTTCGTCGAATCGGTCCTCCTGCTGGCTTCTTTTCAACCTTTTTGAAGATATCCAATGTGTGCAACTTCTTGGTGACAACAGCTTTCTTCTGGGCGTTTCTCGAAAACAGTCTGGCGACATCTTCGCGCTCAACCTTGGTCGACATCCCTGCGCGTGTAAGAATTTCCATTTTCCTTCTCTGGTCTTCCTCCTTGACGTCGGTAACCATTTTTCTCAATTGAGGGTCTCCTTGGCAGATTTCGTTCCAATTTGCGCAGCTTCTTATCGCAGCCAATAGCAAAATGGGATCTAATATTCGCAGTATCAGACACCATATCTCGATGGGTAGAACGGGAAAGTCAGTCTTGGAAAAATCGACGAAAGGCAACAATTGGTACATGGTGACCGAATGCAGAGGCCTTAGTGGTATATCTTTGAGCCAAAGTGTTAAGCCTAAATCATTTATTGTTGTAATCTGCAGAGTTTTTTCATGTACTATGTGGAAAAAAAATATGCCACTTTAGTCAAACTCAGTATGTAGGTACGTGGGCACAATAGATCCATTTGTGGTCGCAGTGCATGGAGGTCCAGTAGGGCCTGCCACCACTTTCGAATACATACATACATGGTGACCGCTTGAAAACGAAGATAAAACTGAGGAGTGCGCTACTACTAAGATATATCGCATGATAGGTATGTACCTCTTTCATTTCTAGTCTGTACTTTTCCATGTGGATTTACCTGAGCTTTAAAACCTCAATTTGGCGCCCTTGTGGCGCAACTTTGTTAGACATCCAGGGACCTTTTGTAGGTCCCTGGCCTGTCTCCGGGCCGGTACAGAAACGCATCCTGTACCACGGGGTTTTGATGCCCCTCGACCCGTTTGTGAGATATCTTCAAATTTGAGCTCCCTCTTGATTTGTACGTTACGCACAAACCAAGGGGCTCCCGCTATTTGTCTTGCGACTCTGTTTTGAAACCTTTGTAGCCTTCCCACTTGTGTTTTACATGGGTCGTTCGACTCCATATTTGTAATTTTACTCTCCGGTGTAGAGTGCTCCTGGCATTTAACAAGGGGTATAGCCTACTGTGAGCACCCCTTGCTTTTTGAAGTGCATTCGATACCTGGTCGTTCCAGGTTAGTTTTTTGTCGAAAACTAACCCTAGGTATTTCACGATCCTTCTTTGCCAAGGTATCCTTCTACCACCCAGGGCAATCTCTGTTCGCGAATTGCCCCTTTTCCGTGTAAAGACAATCGCTTGAGTCTTGTCTGGGTTGATCTTAATTTTCCACCTTTTAGCCCAGGTTTCAATTTCTACGAGGTGCCACTGAAGTCTTGTGACGACGTATTGCATGTTATTGCAGTTTGACGTTGTCAAAGTGTCATCCGCGTATACACAGAGCTTCGTTTTCCGGTCTTTGGGGATGTCACAGGTATACCACGCATATAAGTGTGGCCAGGGCTATCAAAATGGACGGGCCACGATCCTCCACTTTGTTGACGTCACATCCGGGGCTGATTTTTTTTTGATGGTCACGTTACGACACAGCTGATTGTCTTTAAAATATTGAAGTTGGAATGACGGTTCATTGATATTTGATTTTTTTAAAATAAAGCCGTTTTTGAGATTGTTTTTACTTTATTCTGGCAGAACATTTTTTTTTAAATGTATAGTAAGCCCTAATTTTTCATAGCCGCTTCATTAGCTCACACAAAAATTAAGTTTAAAGCAGAAGCGAATGTGACAATCGCATATGACAAAGTCAAATACATGTCAAATCTAACAATTGGCATGTGGTCCATGACGGGTAATTTGAATTCAAAATAAGGAATGCTAAATCTTGAAGATTTTAACCTTTTAATCATGTTGCTTCCTTACAAACCTTTGGTGGAATATCGGGATGGTGTCTGAGAATATTTCACTGAAATTTTGCGGAAATCTGTAGTGCCATTTTGAAAATATCATAAAAAAACGTCTGACCTCCCATAAGACCCAATGTAAAATTCAGCCCCGGGAGAACAGCTGATTTTTTCAGGGTCGTGGCCTCTATTTTTGTGTTGGCCTTGGTGTGGCGAGAGCGGGGAGCCTTAAGGGACTCCCGCTCTTATTTGCCTTAACCGGGATCGTAAACAGTCTACCTTTACCATAAAAGTTCTCCCTCCCAGGAACGACTGTAATAACTTGAGGATATGTACTGGTACACCGTTATTCCACAGTTTTAAAAGAAAGCCGTTATGCCAGACTTTGTCAAACGCTTTTGACATGTCCATTGCTACCGCTCCTATGTACTTCCTTTTATTGAACCCACTGACTATTTCCTCTGTCAAGTGTTGTAGAATGCCTCGGTCTGAACCCGAACTGCTCATTGGGAACAAGCTGTCCCAATTGAGGCAGTTCCTGTAGTCGCCTTAAGATTATCTTATCGGGCTAGATCGGGCAGTAAACTTATGGGACGGTAGCTATCTGGCAATGTTCTGCTTTTGCCTACTTTTGGCAACAGAACAACAGGCTTTCTTCCATGCCTCAGGGTAGTACTTCAGCGTAAACATACCGTTGACTATATTAGTCAACTCCGCGCACTGTTTCGGCTGAAGCTTCATCAATTGTGTTTGTTATTTTGTCGTAACCTGGGGCTTGTCTAACTTTTAGACGTTTAACGATCCCTCTTATTTCCCTCGGCGTGGCATACCTAAGTGAGTCGGGAGTGATTGTTGCGGCTAGCTTCTAATCACAGCCAACAGCGAAATGGGATCTAGCATTCGCAGTATCATACACCACATCTCGATGGGTAGCACGGGATAGTCAGTCTTGCAGAAATCGGCGAAATGCAACAATTGGTACATCTTGACAGCTTGAAAACGAAGATAAAACTGAGAATTGCGTTCCGAACGAGCCCTATTTATACCATTCCCATTTTTTTCATTCTACGGATCAGTGCCCATATCAAACTAGATAATTTTGTATTAAATGTTTGTCATATTTATTTATGGGCTGTGTATTGTTCATTTTATTTATTAATGATATTGTCAAACATGTCAAATATTGCAAATTAAAACTGTTCGCTGATGATGGGCTGCTTTACTTCTGTGGTACGCCTGAAGAAATTGAAAAATTTATTAATCATGATCTAAATAATATTTTTAAGTGGCTTTGTGATAATGGTTTATCTCTTAACATAGACAAAACAAAATTTATAGTTATTTCATCTAAACATCAACTAACTAAATTAAAACAAGAAAATATTAAATTTAACATAAAAGTAAACAATAGTCAAATCGTAGAAGTTTGCAGTCACAAATATCTTGGTATTATTATAGATAAACAAATAAATTTAAAACAACACTGTACATATGTTAGGAAAAAAGTAGCAAAAAAAATTTACTTTTTGTACCGATTAGATAAAAAAATTTCTTATTTCTCCAAACTAATTGTTTATAAATCAATTATAGCTCCTCATTTCGACTACTGTTCAACATTATTGTATTTTCAAAATACTGAAGAAATAAAATCTCTTCAAAAGATGCCAAATAGAGCTTTGAGGGCTGTACTTATGTGTAAAAAAAACGCCTGTTAAAGATATGTTAGGTAAACTTTTGTTAATGAGTATAAATCAGAGATTGACCTACAATATAATTGTTTTTATTTATAAGTTAAAAAATAAAATGTTACCTTCTTACCTAAGTGAAGAATTGACTTTAACACAAAATATTCATTCATATAACACTAGATCTTATGCCAGAAATGACTTTTACATTAGTTCTTTGGATAATAGAGTTGAGACAATTTTTAGCAAGGGCTTGATCCTATTTAATAGTTTGCCAGGTGAACTTAAGGACATACAATCTATACATACATTTAAATTAAAATGTAGAAAATATGTATTTGAGAATGTTGCTATTTAATAAGAGTTAGATAGTTTAGATGTATTTACTACTTGATGATGTAATTAACTTAAGAGCTAAATTGATAGCTAATAAAGTGTTTATATATATATATATATATATATATATATATATATATATATTCTCGTGTGTTGATAGAATAAGCTGCCATATTTATTGGTTGATTCTCTGTCTTGTGATGTAATGTTGTGATATTTGACATCTCATCTCAAAAAAATCTATTTTTTATGTATATATAGGAATAAAGAAAGTGTAGTAGCAATATCAATGTACTCGCATCAAACAGGAGAGCATTTTAATACCTACACTAATCTTGTTGCTCGCATATACAGGGTGTTCCATAATTATTGCGACAAAATGATAGGGGTTGTAGAGGGCATCAAAATGAACAATTTTGCCTTACAAACCCCTGTTCGGAAATATGCCGTTTGGGCACCAGCAAAAAAAAAAAGATCAGTTTCTTGGAACAGCTTACCTACAGTAATTGCTCAAAGTGTCCTCCACCTTGCTCAATACACAGCTGGGCACGATTGTTCTTGTTCGACGAACTCTGTGGCATACCCTCGGTATGTCCTGAACATGTGCGGACGCGGCCATCACTCTTCCCAGTAGCTCTTGTTGGTTGGGAACAAGAGTTTCGTACACTAAAGATTTCAGATAGCGGCATATTTCCGAACAGGGGTTTATAAGGCAAAATTGCTTATTTTGATTCCGTCTACAACCCCTTTCATTTTGTCGCAATAATTGTGGAACACCCTGTATAATAATATTGTCTAGAAGTACACAAATGTATTTTTTTTTATGAAAAACTCCTTTATGAAAAATATAAAACAAACAAAATAGATTTTTCTAAATAATTTTTTACTTCAAATTTATCGTACAAATGTTTTTGTACAATATCTGTTCATTTCTACCATTTCGTGACGTAACTTCTCTCTATAAATGTTTAGCATAAAAGCTATCACTATATTACAATGGAAATATAGTAAATAAAATTGAAAATTGAAATAAACTTCTTTGTCGTCCTTCTTGAAGTTATCCAATGTGTGCAACTTCTTGGTGACTACCACTTTCTTCTTGGCGTTTCTCGAAAACAGTCTGACGACATCTCCACGGTCAACCTTGATCGACATCCCTGGACACGTAAGAATTTCCATTTGCCTTCTCTGGTCTTCCTCCTTGGCGTCGGTAACCATTTTTCTCAATTGAGGGTCTCCTTGGCAGATTTTGTTCCAATGTGCGCAGCTTCTAATCGCAGCCAACAGTGAAATGGGATCCAACATTCGCAGTATCATACACCACATCTCGATGGGTAGCACGGAAAAGTCAGTCTTGGAGAAATCGACGAAAGGCAACAATTGATACATCTTGACAGCTTAAAAACGAAAGTATAACTGAGGAATGCGTTCCAAACATGCCCATTAAATGCCCATAAATCGCCCATTTTTCCGTTCTACGGTTCAGTGCTCATATCAAACTTTAGATAATTTTGTATTAAATGTTTGTCAAATTCTATCCAAAAAAATTGTTGTTAATTATTCTCGTGTGTTGATTGAATAAGCTGCCATATTTATTGGTTGATTCTATGTCTTGTGATGTAAAGTTGTATAAAGACGTTGATTGGTACGATATTTTGTATTCGAGATCTCAAAACAATCTATTTTTTATGTATATGTAGGAAAGCAATATCAATATACTCACATAAAACAGGAGAGCATTTTAATACCTACACTAATCTTATTGCTTGCATATATAATAATATTATCTAGAAGTTTACAAATGACTTTTTGTATTAGGGAAAACACCTTTATGAAAAATATAAAACAAAATAAATAGATTTTTTAAATAATTTTTTACTTCAAATTTAACCTACAAATGTGTATGTACATTATCTAATCATTTTTAGAATATCGTCAAGTAACGTCTCTCTATACACGTCTAGCCTAAAAACTATCACTACATTACAATCTAAATATTAACACTAAATTCTGTAAGGTTTAAACCTCTTTGTCGTCATGTTTTGTCGAATCGGTCCTCCTGCTGGCTTCTTTTCGACCTTCTTCAAGATATCCAATGTGTGTAACTTCTTGGTGACTACAACTTTCTTCTGGGCGTTTCTAGAAAACAGTCTGCCGACATCTACACGATCAACTTTGACCGACATCCCTAGACGCGTAAGAATTTCCATTTGCCTTCTCTGGTCTTCCTCCTTGGCGTCGGTAACCATTTTTCTCAATTGAGGGTCTCCTTGGCAGATTTTGTTCCAATGTGCGCAGCTTCTAATCGCAGCCAACAGTGAAATGGGATCCAACATTCGCGGTATCATACACCAAATCTCGATGGGTAGCACGGGAAAGTCAGTCTTGGAGAAATCGACGAAAGGCAACAATTGATACATCTTGACAGCTTGGCAACGAAGGTAAAACTAAGGAGTGCATTCCGAACGTGCCCTATTTATACCACGCACTGGCCCATAAAATAGTCACTGTGCGTGCTAAGGGTCACGCCCATTTTTCCGTTCTACGGTTCAGTGCTCATATCAAACTTTAGATAATTTTGTATTAAATGTTTGTCAAATTCTATCCAAAAAAATTGTTGTTAATTATTCTCGTGTGTTGATTGTTGATAGAATAAGCAGCCATATTTATTGGTTGATTCTCTGTCTTATGATGTAAAGTTGTGTAAAGACGTTGATTGGTATGATATTTTGTATTCGACATCTCAAAACAATCTATTTTTTATGTATATGTAGGAATAGAGAAAGTGTAGTAGCAATATCAATATACTCACATAAAACAGTAGAGCATTTTAATACCTACACTAATCTTGTTACTTGCATATACAGGGTGGGGAAAAAAGACCGGAACTCTTAAATATCTCAAATAAATATATCAAAAAATGTTTCAAGTATAAGTTGTAAGGCTTAATTTAATCTATTTAGCTGTCACATTGACTTTGACTTATCTGTCAATTTTAAGGGATTTTTCAGAGCTAACTTTAAAATTTTAAATGGGACCCCCTTGTTTTTTGTATTTCCATTTGTAGCCAGGTAAAATGTACGTTCAAATTCATTATGACATTTGACATCTAACTGTCATTTCATAGAAAAAAGTAATAATTTTTATTTTACTCTTTAGTGACCTTAAAAGTATGGCGATCAGTACCCTGATGATGTACTGAAGTGTCAACAAAGCAGTGACAGAAATTTTTCACGTATGTATGTATCTAAATTAGTACCCTTTTAAATCAGAATCAAATTGACAAGAATTATTTATTTTTATAACAAATTTCAATTTTTTTCTATTTTCGTAATGCAGCATCTAGCAGAACGCGAAAAGATTATTTATTTATTTACTTGTGCAGATAGAGCTTAAAAACATTATTATTGCTATAAAAATAAATAATTCTTGTTAATTTCATTCTGATTTAAAAGGGTACTAATTTAGATACATCCGTGAAAAATTTCTGTCACTGCTTTGTTGACACTTCAGTACATCATCAGGTAACTGATCTTCACATTTTTAAGGTCACTGAAGAGGAAAATAAAAATTATTACTTTTTCTATGAAATGACAGTTCGATGTCAAATGTCATAACGAATTTGAATGTACATTTTACCTGGCTACAAATGGCAATACAAAAAACAACGGGTATCATTTAAAATTTTAAAGTTACCTCTGAAAAAGCCTTTTAAACTGACAGATACGTCAAAGCCAATGTGACAGCTAAATAGATTAAATTAAGCCTTACAACTTCTATTTGAAACATTTTTTGATATATGTCTTAGTTTTTGAGATATTAAGGGATTCTGTTCTTTTTTCCCCACCCTGTATAATAATATTGTCTAGAAGTTTACAAATGACTTTTTATTAGGGAAAATACCTTTATGAAAAATATAAAACAACCTAAATAGATTTTTTTAAATAATTTTTTACTTCAAATTTAACCTACAAATGTTTATGTCCATTATCTATTCATTTCTAGAATACCGTCAAGTAACGTCTCTCTATACATGTCTAGCCTAAAAGATATCACTATATTACAATTGAAATATTAAAACTAAATTCTGTAAGGGTTAAACCTCTTTGTCGTCCTTTTTTGTCGAATCGGTCCTCCTGCTGGCTTCTTTTCGACTTTCTTGAAGATATCCAATGTGTGCAACTTCTTGGTGACTACAACTTTCTTCTGGGCGTTTCTCGAAAACAGTCTGGCGACATCTCCACGGTCAACCTTGATCGACATCCCTGGACGTGTAAGAATTTCCATTTGCCTTCTCAATGAAAGTCTGAAATTTTATTTCTAAAAGGTAATTTAGTCTGGAGTTGAATAAGATATATTTTAGGTTTTAGTTTTATTAGCTCGCACGTACACTATAACTAGTGTGAGCTTAGGGGCCCATATATTGGCAGAGTATTTTTATAATTATTTAAAATGTTCAAAGTTAAAAATTATTTAGAAATTTTAGAATTTTTTTACAAATTTTAATAGATTTACATATAAATATTTTTGAAATGTCTTCCTCCTTGGCGTCGGTAACCATTTTTCTCAATTGAGGGTCTCCTTGGCAGATTTTGTTCCAATGTGCGCAGCTTCTTATCGCAGCCAACAGCGAAATGGGATCTAACATTCGCAGTATTATACACCACATCTCGATGGGTAGCACGGGAAAGTCAGTCTTGGAGAAATCGATAAAAGGCAACAATTGATACATCTTGACAGCTTGAAAACGAAGGTAAAACTGAGGAGTGCGTTCCGAACGTGCCCTATTTATACCACGCTGTGTGCACTGGCCCATAAAATAGTCACTGAGCGTGATAAGGGTAACGCCCATTTTTTCCGTTCTACGGTTCAGTCGTTTTTATCAATCTTGTGTGTTGATTGTTAATAGAATACACTGCCATTATGTCTTTACTGGATCTTGGTTCTATGTCTTGTGATGTAAAGCTGTGATATTTGACTGTCCAAGAATTGAGACGTTGGTTGGTACTATATTTTGTGTTCGATATTCGCAAATGTAAACCCATCTCAAAATTATCTACTTGTAATATATGTTTATGTAGGCTAGGAATAGAGAAAGTGTAGTAGCAATATCAATGTATTTACACTGTTTATATGCAGATACAACAATTTCTTAAATATTTTATCCACTAAAAGGGATGGAGATGGCTTCTACTCATACATCTAGATCCTCAATTAAATAGGTGTTATAGTTTCTACAGAGAACCGGCTCTGGAGCTTGATTTTTAAATCTGTAACGTTGTTACACTATAAACAACAAGTGAAATTAAAGAAAGAAAAATAAGAAAAAAAGTTTCTGTCTTCGGCCGGGACTCGAACTTGGAATCTCTTGCTCTGTGCGTAAACGCCCTCTACATTAAGCCACCGAAGACTATACATAAATTTTCAGAAAACTTCCATCTATGCATGTCTGCTGTGTCTCAATACAAGAACGAGAAACTCTCAGGGTATTAACTCGACCAAGCGATCCAACTCTATAATTCTTCCTTCCCACTCTCAAAAGTATGAAAACTCAAAAGTAGACGTACGGTATCAACGTCTGAAAACATTGCGAGCTAATTTATTTAGTTAATATTTTTTTATAAACAAAAAAGTTTTTGTTATTTTTAAGAAATTAAAATGTATAAGATTAACGGCCGAGACACATCATTAAAGTGGTTTAAAAAACCTAATCTTTTGTGATAGCTACCTATTTTTTCCATTATATTAATATTTGTGATAATAAATCGATCGAATACCAGCCTAATTGCTTGATAATCACAAGGGTTTGAATTTCATACACTACGGGATAGATTAAAAATTCGAACTGATTTTCCAAAGCTTATCGGTAAAGTAGAAATGCACAAAGGGATTTAATCGTTTCGGTTCGCGCAGTGACTACGAGTGTTTGATGTGTTTAAGAGAATTTGTAATCTGGAAACGCAGAAAACAAATCAAACACTACAAACATCACGAGCAATATTTGTAGCATTCAACCTGCGTTTGGTTCGTTAGAAGTGTTTTGTTTCAAAAGAAAACCCATCTTAAAGAGAAAAATAAGACAAATGCCAATAAAAAGATGCATAAATGACGTAGAAGGCGAATATCATATAGAAAACAATCAAGAGCTCTCTTGAATCAGTTGATATAATAAATACTTTGCCAATCTATGGGCACCTAAGCTCACACTGGATACTATAGTTATAGTGTATCTACGTAAAAGCTAATATAACTAAAAACTGAAGTATATTTTATTGAACTCCAGACTCAATTACCTTTCGTTTGATACCATACAAGCCATGTTTTGACTTAAACTCTAATTTTTCAAATCTACCCCCACCCTTTTTTAAAAAACTAAAATGTATTTTGTTTAACTCCAGACTTAATTACCTTTCGTTTGATATCACACACGCCATATTTCCACTTAAACACTAATTTTTGAAATTTACCCCCACCCTTTTTTTTAAAATAAACTAAAATGTATTTTGTTTAACTCCACACTCAATTACCTTTCGTTTGGTATCACACGCTATATTTTTACATAAACTCTAATTTTTGAAATCTACCCCCACCCTTTTATTTGGCTTGTGTTCGGTGGATTTTGTTCATTTTTAAATGGGACCATCTCGACCCAAAAACCCAGCCTGAGTACCAAATTTCATTAAAATCGGGCAAGCCGTTTTTGAGTTATGCGCGTTGGTCGTTACAGACAGACATACAGACACACAGACAGACAGACAGACAGACAGACAGACATACAGACAGACAGACAGACAGACAGACGGCGCAACAAAAAAGTTTCAAAATCATCTGAAACGCAAAGATATATACAAATTTTTGAAATCGGAGCAACTTTTTTTTCTCGAAAAAATTAGGATCACCATAGCTCACACTACTATAGTATAGTAGTAGTGTGAGCTAAAATACACAAATAATACAAGGACACTGAATGTAAACATCACCCTATTAATTATTTATAACTACGTTTTAAAAAAATTTAAAACTTGCGTTAAAAAAACATGCTTGTCTTTAGATGCCAATAAAAATTTCTTTATGACATACACTGTTCTCTAGCTGTAATTTCCTGTGTTTTAAGTTTTTCAGGAGTCAACGATATTAAATCTTATACTGGTAAGCAAGTCACTAGTTTTATTTTTACTTTTGCTTCTTAATATTGTTTTTTATAATCAAATACTTGACTTGTGTAAATGCTCCATCTACACCAACCTAAGCGCTAATAAAATGCGGTGAAATGTCGCCATTTTAAAATATTAACAATTATTGTTAAAGGAGAAAAAACGAAAAGTCCTGCTTACTTCACAAATATTTTATTGTCTAACCACGACGCGTTTCGGTTTTTTACAATACAATTATCAAGTGGTCTGGTAGACAGTTAAGAAACATCTTTGAAACAAATGAAAATCTGGAACACACAAAAATATAAAATAAAAAACATTTAAAATAGTCTAAAACAACATACAGATTAAAAATTAGTCAAACGGACATGAACACGTAATTTTTATAAAATACGTTTGCAGTATTACGGGCCCCTTATAAAATACGTATTTTATAAAAAATGTCCGTTTAACTAATTTTTAATCTGTATGTTGTTTTAGACTATTTTAAATGTTTTTTATTTTATATTTTTGTGTGTTCCAGATTTTCATTTGTTTCAAAGATGATTCTAAACTGTCTACCAGACCACTTGAAAATGGTTTTGTAAAAAACCGAAACGCGTCGTCGTTAGATAATAAAATATTTGTAAAGTAAGCAGGACTTTTCTTTTCTTCTCCTTTAACAATGGTTCAAGGACTTCACCCTGGAGAAATCTACAATTCATTATTAACAATTATATTGAAATCTTTAAAGGAACTTTTTTTAAAAATTTTTCATAAATGTTGTCATAAAAAGTGTGCATTTGATGATGATGATTCATATGTGAGTGGGCCTTGCAGCCCTCCCACTACGACCACTAGTCGGTCTATTGTGGCTTACTTTTGAGTGGTTTCTCCCCACTGTATGCCTAATCCTCCAAAAAGGTTAGCTATCAGTTTGAGTTGAGACACTGTTCAGATTAATAAGATGTACACGATATGTCAATCAAACATGAAAAGCTGATTTTTACGGGCCCCTAGTTTAACACAAATATCGAGTTGCTGCTGTAGAATCAACAATTGAAAAATTGAGTTTTCTTACATTAGTCTTGATTTTTCACCTTAAAAACATTTTTAGCCATCCATCCATAGGTATGCTGGGAGCATAATGGAATCGTCAAAAAAACCCTTTTTTTTATTTTCACTCAAAATAAGTTAGTTGGGTCAAAAAAAGGTCTAAATACCAAATTTGGTTATAGTGTCTGTATGCCTGCGACACAATAACTCAAAAACCAATAAAACCCATTATAACCAAATTTGGCACAAATTTTAGTAGTACGCGCGGATAAGGCCATTAGCCATCATGGCAAATGTTTAAGATGTATTATTCGAGAATCACAGTAGGCGGTTTTTGAGATTAAGAATTATATTTTCAACAAAATTTGCCATTGCGTCGCAGTTTTTGAGATTGAAGAAAAATTGTTAAAAAAATCATATCTTACGAACCACATCAGCTAGCAAAATACGGTTTTAAAATTTAGATCGAGAATTGCATTAGCAACAAAATTTGTCAATGCATCAGTTTGTCACAATTTTTGAGAAAATAAAATCTATTATTTTTTACGATAAAGTAACGTAGATTTCACATATTGATTAAGCATTTTATTTTCTACAACAAAGAAGCTACCTCAACACCAAAGAAGACTGGGCCAGGGCACTGCCCTATTTTTCTACGAAAACACGTTTCTTTTTCATTTTTAAAACATCTTTAAAGGTTTTTGTTTTTTATGCATTTCATTTTAGTTTAATAATTATATGAAATTTGGTTACCCTGGGCAATTCTATGGATCACACTCCGACTCGACGCAACGCGATGAATGGGCCACTAAAACCCATAGCAGCGTAGAACACGCTGCCAAATAAGTTTGTGCCACTTTTCTGTTGGCTCCTTTGAATAAAGATCGATTTTATCAGCAGCCTATGTGAGCGACAGAGATAGGGTCAATGTTGGACATTTTAGCGTTGTTTAAATGGGAAAAAACAAAAAAAAAATCTACCTGACACAGTGCATCAGTTGGTCGTATTACTCGCATTGTTTATGTGCGTGGAACGTGGATGTTTTAGTTTCCGCCCTTTACAATACATTTCAATTATTTCAGCAGAATTTGTTGATAAATTTTGAGTCATTTCATGGAGGAAATTGGGTTAGCTTCTTTAAAAAAAAATAGAATTAGAAACCTTTAACAGTCCGATTTTTTTTACTGAATAAAAATCTGGCACTACTATGTTGTATTGTCACGAGACGCCCCTGGATGGATGAATTATATATGTGCTTGCTAGCGATTTTGTTGAATTATACGAAAATGAATGGGAAAAAATAAAACTATAAAGATTTTTCGTCCGCCATTATAAAAAAATGGCTGGTGATATTTCAAGAAAGGTCCTAAATAAGTGTGCCAAAATTCATAATTGTATACTAGTTACTCACGTTATGGATATTTTGCTACTAGCTTAACACTCTCCCTAGAAGTCCAAAAGGCAGCTAATTTTTCTTGGAACTTATTTTCTTAGTGGCTGTATGTAAAAAAGTCATAAAAAACAATTTTTTAGTCTGGCAATGACTTTTCGATGGGTTCAAAAGATTAAAGAAAGACATAAGTCGACTTCGTTGTTCTAAATCTTTTCTACTAAGAACATATCATGAACATTATAGGAAAAGCAATCTGACTCATCTTGGTGTGTGGAAAATAAGTCTGGCTAAAAATTTATATATATATTTATCGGTTTCACAACGTTCTACGTCTTCCGATACCCAATCTCCACTCGTTTCTGTTTGCCCATAATTCATCATCTAGGCCTCTTATTCTTATTTCACTATCTATTCCTTCTCTCCAGCTTCTCCTTGGTCTTCCTCGTTTTCTTCGGCCAGTTGGTTTCCATTGTAATATTTGTTTAGGTAGTCTTCCATCATCCATTCTTTGTACATGTCCGTACCACACCAGTTGTTTTGTTCTTATATCATCCACTAGAGTACGTTCACCCACTGTCATAATTTCTCTTATTCTTTGATTGATAACTCTTTCTCTTTTTGATTTCCCTGCTGCTCTTCTCCAATAGTCCATCTCCGTAGCGGAAAGCATTTTTTCTGTTCTATCTTTGATTGGCCATACTTCTGAGCCGTATGTAATAATACTTTTTACAATGGTGTTATATATAAGCTTTTTGTTATGTTTTGATATACTTTGGTCCCAAATTATTCCATTTAATAAAGTTATTGCTTTTCTTCCTTGTACGTTTCTATCTTTTATAGCTTTGTCTAGTGTTCCGTCAGCTGTAATTTTTAGACCCAAGTATTTATACTCATCACAGGACTGAATTCGCTGCCCAGTATTTAAGATTAGATCCTGTTTCGTTCCACCAATACACATATACTCCGTCTTATTGATATTAACCTCTAGTCCCCACTTATTGTACTCCTCTATTAGTTTTCGTGTCATATATTCGAGGTCGTCATAATCCTGAGCCACCACTATCTGATCATCGGCGAAACATAAAGTATACAAGGTGGTTTCATTCAACGGAATTCCCATGTTTTGGCATTTTCTCTTCCAGACTTTAAGGACCTGTTCCAAATATATCTTGAAGAGCGTAGGCGAGATACAGCAACCTTGTTTAAGACCTTTATTTACTTGAAAGCCTTTGGTTAGTTTTGCTTTTATTTTAACTTTTGCCTTACTATTGCGGTATAACTCTTTGATGGCCTTAATTAGTTGTACGCTTATGTTTGTCTTTTCCAACGCTTTCCAAAGTAGATTTAGTGGTATACTATCATATGCCTTCTGCAAATCTACGTAAAGCAGATGGAGCTCTTGTCCGTATGCCATTTTCTTTTCAATAACTTGGGTTATACAAAAGAGATGATCTGAAGTCGATCTACCCGCCCTGAAACCAGCTTGTTCTTCTGCCTCCATATCTTTATATTCGCTCTCCACTTTATTTCTTATTATTTTGCCATATATTCTGCTTAGCGTACTAGTTACAGATATACCTCTATAATTGTCACATATATCTTTCCTTCCTTTTTTGTGTATTGTGGATATATATGACGTTTTCCACTCAGTTGGTACTACAGCTCCATTTAAATATCTTTGGAAAAGATTCCGTAATCTACAAAACAATTCTTCAGTGCCATATTTAATAAGTTCAGCTGGGATATTTCCGGGTCCGGCAGATTTACCGCTTTTTAAGGTTTTGCACACGTTTTTGACCTCAGATATTGTGAGGGGTACTGGAGATCCCATCGTTCTAATGATATTGTCTCTTTCGTCTTCCTTGAATTCTGCTCTATCTTCAGTTAAAAGTTTTTTAAAATGCTCATCCCATTCTTTGTCTGGTATTGGTGAAATAATATCTCTGCATGTTTCTTTTTGATCGATCTTATAGTTTTCCAGCTTTCGGTACTTCTCCTACCTCCTAAGTAAGAATCTATTTTCTGGCACTTTTGCATCCATGATTGACTCTTCTTATCACTGATCATTCTTCTCACCTTTGATTGCGCGATTTTGTATTCTTCTCTGCTTCTATCTGTCTTTTGGGATAAGTACGTGTGATATAATTTCCTTTTTTCCTCTATTTCACATTCAATCTCAGCATCCCACCAGTATGGTTTTGTTCTTTTAGGAGTTTCTTCCACTAATCCTAGTGCTTCTTTTGCAGCTTGATGGATGCTTAATGTGATACATTCGTATTCCTCATCTGGGGTTTCACCTGAACTTGAATTAAGTTTTTCGTTCAGTCTCTTTTTGTATAAGTTTTTTACGCTGTCATGTTCTAGGCTTAGTAGATTATATTGACAGTGATCAATTTCCTCATTCACTGTATCATCAAGATTTTGTTGATGGAGGCTTCGGCCTTGATAAGGAAAGAGAATTTTGGTCTCCAGAAAATAGTGATCACTTCCGCATGTTGATCCACGCTTTGTTCTGACATCTTGAATTTTTAGTTTTGTCTTTTGTTTCGTTTTTTTTTTATTTGTCAAACACACTGTGTTTTTTTTATTACAATCTAGTCAGTAAGACTAATTAGCAATTTTGTTTTAACTTAATTTACTAGAAAAGTCAGATTTAAGAAGGAAAAGAACTGCATTTTAAAAACGCCAGAATGGCTTCGTTCGGTTCATTGGTTGCCGTCAGCTCGCCCTAAGACGGTACTGACGACAGGTCCTTTTCGGACGTCTTTTGTTTAGTGATAAGATAATCAATGACGGATTTCAGGTTTTGTGAGGGTTTGGTCCAGGTATATTTGTGTATTTTCTTATGTTGGAAAAAACCGTTTTGGATTTTTAGGTCTAATTGCTCACATACTGTGATAAGCCGGTTTCCATTGTCATTAACAACATCTTCTCCATATTGGCCAACTGTCAGATCATTTACTCTGTTACCTGTTCTACTATTTAAATCTCCCAATATTACAATTTCTCTAGATGTACTTACTGGCTAAAAATTTGCAGATCTGAAAATTGGACTGAACTTTGCCCTTATTTTTGTATACTTGAAACTGAACGTATAAATTGCTGCTTTCATACATATATATAATAAGTCAAAATTAGTCTGGCTGATTTACAAAGTTGGTAGATGAATCTGGCGTAGTCTTCAAAATTGGAAAATTAGTAAATTTTTTGAACTTATTTTCTTTTTCTTAGATTGGAAATCTTTTCAAATCAAAGATAGTGTATGCATATGAAAAACTAGCCTGGCTGTTATTAACAATCAGGAAAGCCTTTCCAAGATCTAATCTAAAAATAGTTTATTTATATTTTGCTCGATAACACTTGCAGATCCGAAAAACCTGCAGAAGACTACATAAAACAATAAATTTATTTTCTTAAGAATTTACCACTGACGGGTTTAGAGGTAGAGGAAAAATAAGCAGTACCGTAAATACATTATTGAGCTAAATATCTTAAAAACTACAAGAGCTATAAACAAAAAACTAAAAAAAATCAACACTCTGTAAATCGGCAACGAAGCGTTTCCAAAGCTACGCGCATGAAAACTTTTAGTCTTAAAAAAAGCCAAATAATCACTCCCTTCCATTTGTACGTCGGTTTTAAGAACATTTACATAATCAGGTGTGCCAAATTGACGGCCATCAGATCTCTCTGGCAAGGCTTTGGGGCTTTCAAATAAGAGCCAGATTGTATTTTAAGCTTTTGTTAAAATACAACCTATCATCACATAAAATTTAAGAACTAAGAAAATAAGAGCAATCATTTAATTTTCTTTTTCACATGCCAGACATATTGGCCAAACTTAAACATTAGCCCCATTATTTTTTTTAGTTACCTTTACATACTATAATAATTGTTACTAGCAAAGCTATTTATATTACCAAGAAAAAAAGTTCCTCGTATTCATATCTTCTGACGTATGTTCCGCCTAAACCCATCAGAATTTCCCCTCCCTTTATGAAGAATTCTATAGATGTTTGCTGACAAAGAAAATAAGTTCCAAAAAAAGCTCACTCTATAGTGACTCTATATACTCCCCGACTATAGCGATGGAAATCTACAGTCGAACTTACATATTCCGATTGCAGCTTAACTTTATAAACATTTGTATTTGTTTCAATTTTTTTAAGGCTTATCACTGGGACCATGCGAGGGTATAAATCAAATGGACCCAATGTGGTGTATCCTGCTCTGCATTTCCAAAGGTTTCCCTAGTGGGGGTCATTGTCAACACGAAAAATGCTATTGCCGAGGTGACGAATCCAGTACACCCGTGGGTTTACCTTAAGCACATTATGTATTATTTAAACAAATTTCTATAAAACTTAAAACTTACTTCTTGTAAAAGTAACCAATAAAAGTAGAAGGTAAATTTATTTCTTTATAGTTTTTCTAAAAATGGTTTTAACTGACTCTTTAAACACATTCGGAAGAGACAGGAGATTATCTGTGTGATTGATTCACAAAAAAATAAAATATAAAATGCTGTGTCACAATTGAAGTTGTTAGAATTTTTTATCGTAATTTATTAGGTGCATTCTTTTATACAAAGTTACGGATTTTCGATTATCGCCTTCAATAATTAACATATATGAAAGCTAGAAAAATAAATCGAGCTGGGATAGGTGGATGTACTACGAAACTTCCCTCGCTCATAATTATTATAAACAAATATTAGTGGATTTTTAATTGCAACTCAACCCTAGAGTCCTCTATTCATCAACTTCCTTCTGACAGTACGTACCGATACCTCGATGCCCAATTCATGCATTTTTCTTAAAATTTATTATTTAATGTTTCCCTTGAATTAGATAAATAAATCGAATTTCTGATCTTAAATAACTTAGCCTCTTTGGCGTCAACTGTCCCATAAAATATTTGAATAATTTTGAAACTGTCCCTTTCAAATGTTTGAATACCAGGAAATGTCTTTCTGTTTATGCCAAGCCTTATATAGTGGTATTAGTTTCTCTTTTTTATCAGGTAAAAAACGATTTTTCTTAGAGTAAATCTAAACCACAAAGTGAGTTTCAAAAGGAAATATTTTGTATATAAAACTTAATACCAAATATTTGTTTCTTATAAAGTATATAAAAATGAATGCAATGATCTGAAATTAATTAATGATATTAGAGAGTTCCGTCAAAAAAAGACTTTAAAGAAATTTCCATTTCCTTACCAATGTAAATTCGCTGTCCCTAATCTCAAATACTACTTACCACTAGCATTGTAGAACATATCCATATACTCCATGGTAAAAAGCGGATCAGGTAAGTCCCTGATCAGTTTCTTCAAAATTCCACATAATTCGTGGACTGTGGCATTTTGAAAGATATTTTCCACTACTTTTCGGTTAGAATAAAAGTATTTTTCAATCTCTCCGCATATGATATCCAGCTTCTGTTTTTGGCATGCTATTCGTAGAATGCCCTCATCTTGGATGCACCTAGGAAGGATAAATAATTAAATCAAAACATTCTCCGGGAAAATACGTATAACATAAACCTGAATAACAACTCACATATACCCTTGACAGTGGGAATGAAGAATTATAGAGGTCAGTTGAATGGCTTGGTCGGGTTAATACCCTGAGAATTTCTCATTCTTGTATTGAGACACCACACACATACATGGGTAAATTTTTCCGAAAATGTATTTATGGTCTTTGGTGACTTAATGAGAAAGCGTTTGCATACAGGACAAGAGAATCCGGGTTCGAGTCTCGGCCGAAGACACACTTTTTATAATTTTTCTTTCTTTAATTTTACTTGTACTTTATAGTTTTAGGTCCTTGCATTATGTTGCAATTTGGTATTTGAAAAATAAACCTGAATGTTGAGTTTGTGTCGGGCGAAATATTTTCTTTCAAATGTTTGCTTTAAATTTGGCATGCTGAAGGAGGTAAATTAAAACCAAGAATATTTTATCTTAACCTTAACTAACTAACTAATATGAAACCTTTAAAAATAAATCGAATTGGCGAATCTACTCCGAAACTTCCCTCGCTCATAATTTCGAAAAACTTGCTGTGTAAAAGGTTATACCCAAGCCGAATCAAACAGAACACTTCCTTGCTTTTGCAAAACATTTTCTGATTCCTCCATGGGTATAAAACATTTTCTGATTTGTTCATAACGTTTCCAGACTTCCTGAACATTTACAGACTTTTACTATACATATCCAGCCTTTCCCAGGACATTTTTAGCTTTTTCATAAACATTTCCCGTCTTTTCCTGAACATTTTCCAGATTTTCCAGAACATTCTATACTTTTTTCTGAGCATATCCAGAACTTTACACAAAAGCAAACGAACAGATTTTATATACAGGGGGGTTTTTTAAAGGTAACAGAAGCTTTTTAAAGGCGTATTTATGGTATGTTTCTGAAAAACCCTCGATTGAACACGTTGATTTTTGTTGCAAGGGAGACACTTTTTGGCTATTCTGAAATTATTATGGCACGCACCCCATATCGATTAGTTTTTGAGATATTTACCTCCTTATCTTTGTAAGAAATATTTATCACAAATTAAATCGATATGCTTTGGCATTTCTTAATTTCTTCTCAGAAACATACCGGGTGATTTATTTTAAACGTACCTCGCTATATGTGCCGCAGAAAGACAAAACAAAAACAGAATTAAATGATGGATCATTGACCATTTTTCGTATATAAAATTTTTTTGTCAGATGTCATTATGTACGAGTTCAAACTAATTGAACAACTTTTTATATAAAAAACTCGAAGAGTTATTAAGAGAAGTACCTGCTATTAAGTTGGTCGAGAATCATCTGAAAAATTTGAGGCACCATGGAATTGTCGGTTATGCGAGGCATATCCCGCATCAGCAAAGTTGAGAGGTTCACTCCAAACACATTCCCACCTAAATAAGAAAAAATATGATATGCGACTAAAAGTATATGACCTTAATAGTCAAGGTAAAATTTCTAACAATCGAACTTCCAGAAGCAATTGACCATTTGCTCAAAACCGCTAAATCCTAATATGTCGGTTACCCCTAGAGAAATATATTAGCTCACACATATACTATACTATAGTAGTGTGAGCTATGGTGATCCTAATTTTTTCGAGAAAAAAAAAGTTGCTCCGATTTCAAAATTTTTTATATATCTTTGCGTTTCAGATGATTTTGAAACTTTTTTGTTGCGCCGTCTGTCTGTCGGTCTGTCTGTATGTCTGTCTGTCTGTATGTCTGTAACGACCAACGCGCATAACTCAAAAACCGCTTGGCCGATTTTAATGAAATTTGGTACCTAGGCTGGGTCTTGGGTCGAGATGGTCCCATTGAAAAATGAACAAAATCCACCGAACAGAAACCAAATAAAAGGGTGGGGGTAGATTTCAAAAATTAGAGTTTATGTGAAAATATGGCGTGTGTGATATCAAACGAAAGGTAATTGAGTCTGCAGTTAAACAAAATACATTTTAATTTATTTAAAAAAAAAGGGTGTGGGTATATTTTAAAAATTAGAGTTTAAGTGAAAATATGGCGTGTGTGATATCAAACGAAAGGTAATTGAGTCCGGAGTTTAACAAAATACATTTTAGTTTTTTGTTTTTTTTTAAGGGTGGGGGTAGATTTCAAAAATTTGAGCTTAAGTCAAAACATGGCTTGTGTGGTATCAAACAAAAGGTAATTTAGTCTGGAGTTGAATAAAATATATTTCAGTTTTTAGTTATATTAGCTCACACGTACACTATAACTATAGTACCTAGTGTGAGCTTAGGGGCCCATATATTGGCAGAGTATTTTTTTACGGTTATGCGCACTCGCAAGGAGATCCCTATCACGCTCGAAAAGCGGCAAGTGGGGCTGAGATATTCAAGATGGTGGTCAACATAGTGTCAACATTTTAAATTGATGCTGTAAAGCCCCATTTGACACAAGTGTGCACCAAAAATCTACAATTATATAATCGAAACAATAACTACAGTCGAACCTCTCTAACTCGAACCTCTATAACTCGAACCTCTCCATAACTCGAACCTTTTAAGTGGTCCCTGCACATTTTTGACGTATTTAAACCTCTTTAACTCGAGTTTCTATAACTCGAACTCTCCATAACTCGAACTGTTTTGGTTGTCCCTTCAGGTTCTAGTTATAGAGGTTCGACTGTATATTAGTTTCTAAATTTTCGCTGCAAAAATCCTCAAAACCTGAATATTTTAGGCTTTTTCAAATTTTCTCCAAAACCAAGCTCCTTAGCGTTAAATATATAATACACTTTATTGTAGACAATAAAGTTCCCTTTTTTAAAAGTGTAAGTTTATGGGGTTAGATTGATTACAAAGTCTCCATAGGCGTCCGTTAATTAAAGTAATTTTTTCCATGATTTACTCGAAACTGGGCGCCACCAAGTCGGCGTAAGGTAACTTAATACAATTTATGACTCAAACTTGAAAAAAAGCAATATAATATTTTAAGCTTGAGATAAATCGGTTAGCAAATAAAAAAGTCCGCCATTTTGGATTTGCGATTTTGAATCTTTTATAAATTTAAGTCAAAAATGATAATCAGCGACTTGAAACATCGCCAATTTCTCTATTTGATACACATCGGTTCATAAATCAGAAAGTCCACCAATTTGGATCCTCCATTTTGAATTTTTTCAGCTTGAGGATAAAATGTTATTATACTTTCAAGTTGGAGGCATATCGGTTTAAATAAAAGAAATCCGCCATTTCGGATCTGCCATTTTGAATTTTTTACGAGTTTGAGTCAAAAATCATAATCAGCGACTTGAAACACAGCCAAGTTCTATATTGAATACATATCGATGCATAAATAACAAAATCCGCCATTTTGGACCCGCCATTTTAATTTTTTTAAGTTTGAGAATAAAACTGCATTAAGTGATCTCGAGCACTGCAAACTTTTAAGTTTGAGACAAATCGGTTTAAAAATAAAGAAATCCGCCATTTTGGATCCGCCATTCTTGTAATAAAAAACGTAAAATTTATTTATAACTAGTTACCAGGTTACCAGAACACTACACCTACCAAATTTCAACACTCGACTTAATGAATTTAACTCTACTTAACAAAACCAAATTTCAAGAAAATTGCGAAAATGATTTTTTAAAGATGTTTTTGTATAAATACTTTATCTGTTTTGTTGCCCGGCCAGTTGACCCGGCGCCCAGTTGGCGGCGCCCAGTTGTCGCATTCCGTATTTTTTAGTACATGCATTCTACCCATAAAGGGGATGAAAAATCCCAAAATTTAAATTTATTTTTCTAAATAGTAGTTTTTTAATTAAATTTTAAAATCACAACAACTGCCAATTTGGCTTTAACATGTACATAGTAAAAAAAAGGTGTCCTGAAAACAATAAAAAACAAAATTCAACTTTTGAAGAAACTGAGTTTTTAAATTTCTTTAAAAAAATTATAATTTCTTATTTTTTTTGGAAGCATTTCTTAAAAATTTTATTTATAAAACTACAGACAAACAAGATGATCTATATTAAAAGGTATAAATAATAGTCTAGTATTTTCAAAATAATTGCATTGAGGCTAAAAATGAATTAAACTTTCACCCACATTATTTGAAAGATTGGTTCAAGTTACAAACTAATTATTTTGTTAGAAAATATACAAACCTTTGCTTTTGTTGGCTTGTTTTTTCTTCTTATTGTGACTAATCTTGTATTGGTCGAATATGGCAACTAATTCCATATAAACTAGTGGTTTTAAATACTGATATTCACTATCACTTAATGTGTCTACTAACACTCCGTCTGCAGACGACGTATTCTGAAAAAAAGAACAGGTATAATTATAGCTTCGTATTGATAAAAATATGTTATTAAAAATTCGCTAAGGGCAAAATAAGAAAAATAAGATAATAAAAAGGAGGCAGAAGAACAAGCCGGTTTCAGGGCGGGTAGATCGACTTCAGATCATCTCTTTTGTATAACCCAAGTTATTGAAAAGAAAATGGCATACGGACAAGAGCTGAATCTGTTTTACGTAGATTTGCAGAAGGCATATGATAGTATACCACTAAATCTACTTTGGAAAGCGTTGGAAAAGACAAACATAAGCGTACAACTAATTAAGGCCATCAAAGAGTTATACCGCAATAGTAAGGCTAAAGTTAAAATAAAAGCAAAAGTAACCAAAGGCTTTCAAGTAAATAAAGGTTGCTGTATCTCGCCTACGCTCTTCACGATATATGTGGAACAAGTCCTTAAAGTCTGGAAGAGAAAATGCCAAAACATGATAATTCCGTTGGATGAAACCACCTTGTATACTTTATGTTTCGCCGATAATCAGATAGTGGTGGCTCAGGATTATGACGACCTTGAATATATGACACGAAAACTAATAGAAGAGTACAATAAGTGGGGACTAGAGGTTAATATCAATAAGACAGACTATATGTGTATTGGTGAAACGAAACAGGATCTAGTCTTAAATACTGGGCAGCGAATTCAGCCCTGTGATGAGTATAAATACTTAGGTCTAAAAATTACAGCTGACGGAACACTAGACAAAGCTATAAAAGATAGAAACGTACAAGGAAGAAAAGCAATAACTTTATTAAATGAAATAATTTGGGACCAAAGTATATCAAAACATAACAAAAAGCTTATATATAACACCATTGTAAAAAGTATTATTACATACGGCTCAGAAGTATGGCCAATCAAAGATAGAACAGAAAAAATGCTTTTCGCTACAGAGATGGACTATTGGAGAAGAGCAGCAGAGAAATCAAAAAGAGAAAGAGTTACAAATCAAAGAATAAGAGAAATTATGACAGTGGGTGAACTTACTTTAGTGGATGATATAAGAACAAAACAGCTGGTGTGGTACGGACATGTACAAACAATGGATGATGGAAGACTCCCTAAACAAATATTATAATGGAAACCAACTGGCCGATGAAAACGAGGAAGACCGAGGAGAAGCTGGAGAGAAGGAATAGACAGTGAAATAAGAATAAGAGGCCTAGATGATGAATTATGGGCAAACAGAAACGAGTGGAGATTGGGTATCGGAAGACGTAGAACGTTGTGAAACCGATAAATATATATATATATATATATATATATATATATATATATATATATATATAGATAATAAAAAGATCAGGCTAGACTTGAACCACCCAAGAAACATTTATATGACTTACAACCTAATGTGACCTGAACCGACGTCGGATTTAGTGGAATTTTAAGTTGCAAGATTGATTATGCATTAAGCGACGTCGCATTCATATCAAAACCGACGTTATCAAATATACGTCCGTTCTTTAACGATCTCGCGACGTCAAATATTGCTACGCAATATTCCATTGATTTCCCAACGTCGGTCTTACGTTCGTTTGTTCGACGTACAAAAACTCTGACCAGCCCAACGACCAACAGACGTCGGCGTCGGGTACGTCCGGTGAAGACCCTAACCTCAGACCTAAACTAGCGTTTAGTTTGGTTGGTGTATTTTCCGTTACTTTTACTTGACCTATTCCACGTCCGTTCATATGGCCTACGCGGCACATGTACAGCCTACTGTCATTTATAGATGCCCATAACCTAACAACAAGTGCATTTGTTTGGTCAAGAGATATTTTGGTCAGGACGGCTACGTTTCAGGACATGACGCAGTTTTATATCTTTTTTGGATTTTGGAAACCATAATACCCCATCCTCTTTCGGGGTATGGGTTTTATTTCCCTTAGATTTTTGATATTAAAACTAACATTTAAAAAAAAAAAAAACAATGATTTCGGTGGGTAGTTGCTTTGGGACCGTGGGCTTTACCTATTGTAGTACAAAAAGAGCGGACGTTGAGTTCCAATCCCTTGGTAGGTCGACGCAAAATCATGCGGGGCGAACGTCCGAATTTAATGGGACGAAATACGTTTGCCGGACGTCGGACTTCGACTCTTTGGTTATCTTTCACAACCAAAAGTGGAGACCCGGTCCGAATTGGTATATTATTAGTTCACATTAAGTCAGACACAGTAATCCGCCATTCTAAAAAGGTTAGCGTCTGTCGGCCATTATAAAATATTTGTTCTTTTTCTAACTTTAAGTAAAACTGAAAGAATAATTGTAAAATTATTAACAAATTTGAGTTTAGTGAGGCAGCAAAATATTTTTTTCACAAAAAAAAAATAAAAATTAGATCTATTTAACAAATATATATTTTAGTAAATCTTGCATATTTCAGGAGCGCTTGCTTTTTTTGAAAGTATTTTAATCACATTTATCAATAAACATGCCTTCGTTGTAAAATTTTTGTTGGATTCCTGCTTTAAAATATAAATTATTAATATTGTAATACCCCCTTTCATTCATGACTATAATTGTCATTTGTAAAATGCACCCATTTTTATGAGACTTGTTATAATAAGTGTAAAATATTTACTTATCAGGTATAATTTTAGTTACTCGACAGGAATTCTTTTTAGCAAAAACTATATGTATTCTAGGCAATGGAAACGAAACCAAACGCAACTTACCTGTTTGCGACTAAATTTAAGTGAGGGAAATCCAACGTACAAATACGTTGTTAATTGGTAAACTCTATTACCTATAAGGTCTGATGCTGACGTCGTAGCGACCCGAATTTGTATTCCCCATTTAGGTGCAAACGAGGGTCGTCAGGCGGTCGAAACGACGTCGGCACCCGACGTCGCGTTTATCGCAAGCAACGTATGGGTAACGTAATATGACGTCCAAATGCTGCTTGGGCAGCGACCTTTCGCTATCCAGGCAAACACTCTTCCACTGAGCTACCGAGGCACTGATTCAAATTCCGGTAGCTACGAGAACACGGTAGGTATTATATGGGGATGGGAGAGGAATACACATTCACGATTGTTAGTTGTATGAAACCATGTATCCATCTACCAGTGATGCACGACATATAGCGCGTCACTAAAGTTTTATTTTTCCCTTGCCTTTATGTCACTAAATTCTCCTCGTTGTTTAATTTATATCTAGGGCGCTAAAACTAACCTTTGTGATTCGATAAAATATTTGTTATACTCTAAAGAATACGCAAAATGTGTATTGGGTAGGATGTAATAATATGTCTATATTTAAATGCGTAATAAAGCAAGTAAAAATAAGAAAGCCCTTTTTCCTAGGTCTATTAAAAGTTGGGGAAAATTGTAAGTTTTTGTTTTTGTGCTCAAAAATGTTCTATTTCATCTTCAGAATCGCCGATATTAGGGTTTTCTTTATTTTAAGCAGATTTACTATTTTTTGTGAAATTTAAGGTTGTCAGAAATTTCGTCAATAGAAAAAACCTAGATTCTAAGTAAGTTCATATTTTTGTAGAATCTATAATTTGTGTACACCAAACAAAAAAAAAACCTAATAAAAGCATGTATCCTGTAGAGATTGAAAGAGTGCCAATAAGGCTACAAAACGTCACCAAAAAAATAATTGGTTTTCCTTTCTGTATTCCTCACACTTGAGATACCATTTACAAATAAAACTTTGATCCTCAGCATCAAGTATAGGGCAGAGGTAAATGCAATAAAAAATAATAATATACTACTTACCATACTTATATCTAAAATAATATTATTTTCATTCTGCCTAATCAGTCCTTCGAAACTAAGCGCACTATTTTCATTTGGTTCGTTGCAATGTATGTAGACCCTGCTGCAATTATTGTTTGTACTGGTGGGTTCGGTACCCGGACTTCCCGATAACTGTTGATTATGACTATTTTCCTTTGGTTCGTTGTATAAATCCTAAAGAATCAAAAAATACATACAATCTTAATGGTTTAAGCTAGAGAAATATAATTTGGCACGCATATACGCCTTCAAGGCTCATAGGGGACGCAAAGGGGCAAAATATGTTTTTAGATTATTTCTTATATCTATCTAGGGCCCAAAAAAGGGACTGATTATGAAATAAAAATATAAAGTATTTAAAATTAAAAAGTGGTTTTCTCGATGTGCAGATGCGGGTAGGGGACAATTCGCCGCAGCCGATGCCGCAGCCGATTTGCCGCGGGACAATTCGCCGCCGGCCGATTTGCCGCGGGGACAATTCGCCGCGAGATTTTTTATTTTATGATGTTACCATTGGCAATTGTTTAAACAGTTTTATTTAGCTTGACTTCATATAATATATTTGTTTATTTGTATGATCATAACTTTTTTGAAACTTTTCCAACTAGGTATTTGGGGTTAGTATACAATTCAACAATTTTTTCTATTAGAAAAATAAATAAAATGGCGGATCCAAAATGGTGGATTCCCATTTTCATCAAACTCGGAACTTTGAGATCTTTCAGGTCGCTAATTATTATTTTTAACTTAATTTTAAAAAATCAAAGTGGCGGTTCCACAATGGCGACCTTTCTTATTTATAAACCGATTTGCCTCAAACTTGAAAATGGCGGGTTCCTCGGGGCCTAGGCCCCCGAAGCCTAAGATTTTTTTAGATATTTTTCACATATCGCATGAATAAAAAGATTAAAGAGTATAAAATTCGCCATCATGAGACTTCCCCCCCCCCAGAGAAATCAGCCCCACCCAATTAAAAATAATAATCAGCGACCTGAAAGATCTCAAAGTTCCGAGTTTGATGCAAATCGGTTCATAAATGGGAAAATATGCCACTTTCATTTTTTTAAATTTAAGTCATTGTATTAAGTTGCCCTAAGCGCCGTGATGTTTCAAGTTTGAGGCAAATCGTTTCATAAATAGGAAAATTCGCTATTTTATTTATTTTTCTAAAAAAAAAATGTTAAATTGTATTATACTAACCACCAAATAACTAGTTGGAAAAGTCTGAAAAAGTTATGATCAAACAAATAAACAAATATATTATATGAAGTCAAGCTAAATAAAACTGTTTAAACAATTGCCAATGGTAATATCATAAAACAAAAAATCTCGCGGCGAATTCTCCCCGCGGCGAAATGTCCCGCGGCGAATCGGCTGCGGCGAACCGAACCGAACCGAAGATATAAGGGATAATCTAAAAAACATTTTGCCCCATGCAATTGTAGAAAATTTGGCTGGAACAAAAGTATAGAACGTAAATACACGAAAAAAATATAAAAAAAGTGTAGGATTAGTGTATATCCTACTTACTACTGGGCTTACCGAATTTTGTATACTAAGAGGTTTTAAATGTATTTCTGTGGTGGGATCGCTGCCGCTCCGTTCCCGTTGAGGTCTGGGGAGAGATCCACTTTCTGTTAACGGTTGGTACCCCTTTAGCACCACATTTTCTGAGTTTGAGTGAGCGACATCGGCCTGAAAATACGAAACGTACTTTCACGATATAGTGTGTCCGAAAAGTCTGGAAACACCGTTTGTTTTTAAACACTACACAAAAATATTAAGTTTATAACATATGTATGTCATTTTACCGCGCCCTGTAAAGAGTAAAATTTTACATGAAAGATATCTTCATATCTAAGATGACATTAAAAATATGGGCGACAATACACAGTTAAAAAATATTTTGTTTTTAGGGTTTTTATTAGTATATGATTTTAATTTGTACATATTTTCTCGGTTTTGAATAAAATGCCCTTTAAACATAGGGAAAAAATTATGTGTCCAAAGAATCTTTAGTAAATCTTTTTTATCGTTTAAAAATTTTAAAGCTTAATATAAGCGGTCCAGGTGTAATCCTCCAATCCAAGTCGATTGCTTCGAGATTCAACGTTAAGTCATAAAATTTGGTTATAGACATTACCAAAATTAATTGAATTGCACTCTTGGCATAAATTTATTGAAACGTTGCATTTGACATGTGGTACGTTTTTGACAATTTAAAGACGCAATTTACAAGGGACCTAAAATGGTGTGACACGATTTCTAAACTAATAAATTGGAGCTTGCCTCATTCTAAAGGCTTTTTTCCTAGGTTTATCTCGAAAATTCAATTAATAAATATTTGATTTTAATTTTTTCTTTGCATTGCAAGGTTTGCCAAGCTAGTTAGGTAAGACCGGTTTATGCTCTCTCATGTCTGTGTTTCGAGATATAGAGCAAAAACTGAAAGTTTTTTAAAAACAAGGTTGGTTTTCTTAACTTTGCAGTATCTGGGATGACAATTTTAGGTTTTTTCAAAAGAACTGGGTTTGTAAAATAGATTAACCGAAAATAAAAATTTAAAACTTTCTAAGATAGTCCTATACAAAGT
The DNA here is from genome assembly GCA_963576565.1 of Aspidapion aeneum. NCBI lineage: Eukaryota > Metazoa > Arthropoda > Insecta > Coleoptera > Brentidae > Aspidapion > Aspidapion aeneum. The sequence continues at coordinate 46,660,960 of OY755048.1, forward strand.
TTTAAAGCTAAACGCTAATACCTTAAAAACCACTAAACCAATCTAAATTTGGTTTTCGTTGTACAAAGTAGAGGGGAGGTATCCTAAAAACTCAATTTAAAAAAAATGATTAACTTTATTATGCTGACGTCATTCTTTTTACAATTATTATGGTATGGGCTTACTCGCTGGGCTATCTATGTAAGAAAATAATACAAAAACTTGCAGTGGTGAGAAAAAAAGCTGGCAGAGGGCGGCATATTCCCCGTCTTGCTCCAAACGACCACTAGTCTAGCCACGGCCCTGAATTAAAAAATTCTTCGTTGAACAAATTTTGTCGTCAGTATTAAGAAAGCCCGGTTGTGCATTCTCAGTTCGCATTTTGCCCAAATCAAGCTTAAAACGGGTTCCTAAACGGTCAATCATGCCTGAATTGGTTGACCCCAGCTATTGATCAAAAAGACAAATTGAAAATGAGAAGTGAGAACGCACGACCGTTCTTGCCTTCGAAAGTGTTAAAGATAGATACTACGCATGTGGAAAATAAATAAAGACAATGGAAGTCCGAAATGTTGTTGGCTTGTTGGCTTAGAAAACAACATATTGTCACACAGTCTAAATAACTAAATGAGAATTATTCAAATACTTACTTTTTTACTCAATGAATTACTAATCAATGTTTTAATAAAATATTTGGCTGTTTTCTTTCGGTACTCTTCATTAATTAACCATTACAATTAGGGTTATTTTCGGCACTTTACTTTTTACGCTTATAGTTCGGTTTTTGTCTATAGAAAATACATGCAAGCCTAAGCAAGGGTTTTGCCAAGGGCTTAAACCCAAACAATTTAAATTCCTTGAATAGGGCATTTATTAACTCAGGTGACTTCAAGTATCGACGTTGCCTTTCTCAACCTCGCCTGCCAGGCATATTTTATTTATTTAAACTTCTCGCAAACGTCCAATGTGCGTACTTAGGTGCATGCGCCAGTCCGTCGTGACATCTTGTTAGAGACGCCATTTTTTTGACGTGACATCTTGCTGAGTCACCCCCGTACAAAAATAACGTGATCCTTTTTTGCAAATGAGCAGAAAGTTAAGTATATTATTAGTTCCCACATGAGCGAGGTGATAAGACCCCCGAGAAGGCTATCCTTGCATTAGTTTTTTTTATTGTTGAATCTGGGCGCATATTTGTTTTTTCGCGCTGAGATTAGGATTACTATTTATTAATGTTTGGGTAGATACATACCTTATCATTTCGGCTAAACTTTTTGCTTTGTAAAGGTTCACTAAGTGTCCACTTTACTTTTGTTTTGTTACTGAGACGGGGATGGCCGGCTGATACACTAAAAGATAAAAACAGAATTATTTTCAAACACATTTAAGAAAATAATTATTTATTTGAAGCTTTTTAGGGATAGTGATAATGATTCAACACGAAATAAATCCAACGCTGATATACTGAACTAAAAACGTTTTTTTTTTTTGGATTGATTAAAATAGTATTAGTTTTTAATCCTCAATTAATCAACTTTTAATACAAACAATTTTCGATATTACTCTGGTATTTTAGATGCCTCAGTAAATAAAAACTGTATGGTGTAATTTGTTGTAGTATCGACGTTACTCTATCAAACACAAAAATCAACATAAAAAAGTTTATGGTAGGGGATATATATTTCTAGACTCATGGTACCTTTGTGGACCTACAAAAAGCATATGATACCGTTCCAGTAGAAAAATTATGGACAGTGTTAGAGCAGACTAATATACATACATAAAAGCGATAAAAGAACTATACAAAGGGTTAAAATCTAAAATTAAAATTGGAAATCGACTTTCAAAAGAATTCCTGGTAACGAAAGGCTTAAGACAGGGATGTTGTATCTCTCCAACTCTTTTTAAAATATATATCGCAGTAGCTCTAAAAAACTGGAAACTCAACGTACACGGCATGGGAATACAACTTAACGACCGATTTACTATATACACACTACAGTTTGCTGATGACCAAGTAATTGTAGCTAATGATAAAGAAGACATGGAGTATATGATGAGAAAGTTAACGGAAGAATACCAAAAGTGGGGGTTAACAGTGAACGTGGACAAAACACAGTACTTATGTATTGGAAACGAATCAAGTGAATTAGAACTAGAAAATGGACAAACAATATCTCCATGTAATGAGTATGTATAATAGCTATCACATTTGATAAGACGGGAACAGACTGTAAAGAACTGGAAAAAAGAATAGTAAAAGCAAAAAAGGTTATTGGTTGTCTTAACAGTATTTTATGGAGCAGAGAGATAAAAAAGAATGTAAAATTTAACATATATGAAACAATGGTGAAAAGCACGCTGTTGTATGGAATAGAGACTTGTCGCGTAACAGAAAAATACAACGAAAAATAGAAAGTGTCGAAATGGATGCAATAAGAAGATCAATGAGAATATCTAGAACAGATCATATAAGAAATGAGATCATAAAAGAAAGAATGGGAATCGAGGGAAGCATAACGGATGACATCACTAAAAGGCAACTGATATGGTACGGCCATGTACAACGGATGAACGACGAAAAATTACCAAAGCAGGTCCTAGAATGGCAACCAATAGGGCGCAGAAAAAGAGGGGTCCTAAACTGGAATGGCAACAGTCAATCCAAAAATCAATGAGTCAAAAAAACCTGACGGAAGATGACTGTCAGGATCGAAGAAGGTGGAGAATAGGCGTCGGACAACGTAGAAAAACGTTCTAAACCGACATAGTAGTAGTATATATTTCTAGACACATGTTGGAGCCGCCTGTGCCCTCTTGTATTTGATACGAGTTTAAAAGATGTCCAATAAGTTTAACTATTCTTATCTTCAGGTATAAACGAGAAATCTCCGTTAAATACCCGCCTCTGATTGGTTCAAATATGCAATTTTTATAACTATTGACACTAATGACATCATTTTTTATTAAAAATATTTGTTTTGATTTCTCTTATCGTTTTTCCCTGATTTAAAGGATAACGATTCTGCAGTCAAATCTGCATTAACACGCAAAATTGGATATGTCAGTGAAAAATTGTAATATTGATATTATCTTAGACTTTCAGACAGACCTTTTTATGCAAAATCACATTTTTATAAAATAAATAAAGGTTTTGTATATGGCACAATTCCAAGTAGACACACACACACACACACACACACACACATATTTTAGTCCTGTCTACGATTTAGCTTTAATGTAAAAAACTATTTTTAGAGATCTGGTTCTTTTATACGAGGGCCAATTAATAATATTCGGAATAAGCACTTGACCTTAAAAAATGCATCTATCTTACAAATTTTACTTTTACATCAAAACTTTTTTTAAAGTAAAATAAAAATGCAGTTCTTATTCAAAAAAAGTAGGTTGACCTTAAGATAACCTGCAAATTATTTGTCAATATCAAAATCAAGCGGACACTTTGATAATATGTAGATAATTATACTTTGAGGTCTCGGTAGTCATGGAGCACCCTGTATAATGTATAAAGAATTGATTTCAATGAAGAGAAAACTTTTCATAAAGAAAATTTTTATCTTGATTCTGGAAATTTAGCAAGCCGCCCTCGTACTTGACAATTAAATCTTTACATAATTGATATTCGCTGTACATAACACCATTGTAATGTTGCATTTAAATGAGTTTTTAATGTGATAATAATATGCATTTTATTGAAGAATGCGTACCCACACTTTTTAAGATTAATTGTTAATATTTGAAAGTCTATATCTACAGAAAACAAATCCCCTGCTAATTAATGAGTCTTAAAGTCTGTCTGTATGAGACACGATAGTTCAAAAACCAATAAACTGATTTTAAACAAACTAGGCACAAACATTTTGAGATACCTGTGGATATCTCATTGAATTTTGGTGGGGAGAGAGGTTTTTGATGATTGGAAACCACTCCTTAAGGAAAACAGGCGTCTTAGGATTAAAAGGAGACGGCCGTCACACCTGACTGCACACCAAGTCGTACAAGTAGTAGCCTATAGACTAGATTGTTTAGTTTACACTTGAAAACGGTTAGATACCCTTACTGGAGGCAGTTTTTTTTATTTCAAAACTATCAAAAAGTAAATTGGATTTAATAGGAAGTAAATTTTTATCAAAATAATAATATTTTTATTAAAATAATTTTATTAAAATAATAACCAATTGCAATTTATTTTTCCAATTGGCAATGAATACACGATAGTTTGTATTCATTGCAATTGGGTATTTAAATAAGATTATGGTTTTTTGTTGTATATCATTTAAAAGTCTATTTATTCGTACAAAAATAAATAAAAAAGATTTTTATCATGTATATAGAGGGACATTTTTAAGATTTGAACCCTATGTTAGCTTTTGTTTTGCAATAAGTTGTGGGGCGGTTCGGTTCGGTTCGGTTCGGTTCAAGCTACAAGCTTTATTTACAAATAGAGAAGAGTCCTAGCTAAATGCTAAATTATTTTTTTATGACCAAAACTCTGTGTGATAGTAATTGTAGCAAATGATAAAGAAGACATGGAGTATATGATGAGAAAGTTAATGGAAGAATACCAAAAGTGGGGGTTGACAGTGAACGTAAACAAGACACAGTACTTATGTATTGGAAACGAATCAATTGAGTTAGAACTAGATAATGGACAAATAATATCTCCATGCAATGAGTATGTATACTTGGGTGTCACATTTGATAAGTCAGGAACAGACTGTAAAGAAATGGAAAAAATAATAGTAAAAGCAAAAAAGGTTATTGGATGTCTTAACAGTATTTTATGTAGCAGAGAAATAAAAAATAATGTAAATATTAACATATATGAAACAATGGTGAAAAATACGCTTTGGTATGGAATAGAGACTTGTAGCGTAACAGAAAAATACAAAACAAAAATGGAAAGTGTCAAAATAGATGCAATAACAAGATCAATGCGAACATCTAGAACAAATCATATAAGAAATGAGATCATAAAAGAATCGAGGGAAGCATAACGGATGACATCAATAAAAGATCTAAATTGATATGGTACCATGTAAAAGGGATATACGACGAAAGATTACCAAAGTAGTTCCTAGAATGGTAACCATTAGGGCGCAGAAAAAGAGGGCATTTTAAACTGGAATGGCAATACAAAGATCAATGAGCCAAAAAAACCTGACAGAAGATGATTGTCAGGATCGAAGGAGGTAGAGAATAGGCGTAGGACAACGTACATTTTAAACCGACATAGTAGTAGTAGTAACTTTGTTTAAACCATAAAACATTTATTTTCACCTTCTATTGATTTATCAATCAATAGAAGGTGAAAATAACCTTAGATGTTAAATATTTTTTGTTTTTTTATTAAATTTCCAGAGCGCTTGATTTCATTTTCGTTAGTAGTGACCTATCTGATATGTTTAGGTTACCCAATGTAAATATTTGTTATTACGAGTCAAAAATTATTAATATTTAATTAATAATTTTTTTAATTAATTTTTACAGGTTTAATTAATCAAATGTTTGTTAATTATATTAAAAGGTATTTATACTACACACATATGTACAAATATACAACATTTAATTAGGTGCAGAATTAACGTTACCATAGGGTCGAAATTTTAACATGTAAAACCTTATGATGCTCGATAAAAAAATCCACTGTATACCTATGCATACTAATAATATAAATAAATCTTAAAAACAAAGTTAATTTAACTGTCTTTTACAAAAATAGCAAAAAAATCTCAAGTTTCTTATGATATTCTCCAAACTTACACGGATCAATACAGAGTGTTTCATGGATGGTTTCTGATACGTATCTATTTTATAATATTTTCTTTAGATGTAGGTTATTCTTTAGCGAAGCAATATTAACATACTCAAACTACATCAAATTCAGGCGAAGGCAATTTTTTTGTATTTATTATGTTAGTTAGTTCTTTGTTAAAAGTTTGCATCTTGCTATCAAAATACGCATCTATTATATTTTTTAGACTTGATTCTATTTTACTATGGAATGACTGGAATGTTATTGATTGTTATTTAGTTGTACTTGCCATCTAACACAAAAAAATATCCTCATATTTAAAACATACATTTAGAAAAAAAACTACAAACTAATATCACAGACAGATAACAATATCACTAGCAAGATTGTTAAATAATAAATAAATAGAAATAACTAACAAATATTAATTAATAGAAACGCAACTTAACTTCAACCCAACTAAATCAGGTAGGTTGATGTTCAATTATTGTAGTTACTTTTTTTACTTCCCTCATCAAGGGAAGTATTGTAAAAGAAAGAGCTTGTGAAAATGCAGTATTTCTAAAATGATGCAACCAAATACGTTAGAGGATAAATATGGGTCATACTCATGCATTCCCACATGCGGTGCTTGAAGCCAGGACCCCATTTAAGTCATGTTCCTTTTTCGGGTAGACAGAATTTCGTTTACTGCGCATGCGTCAGTTTTGGTGGTTTTGGAACATACTCCGTTACGTCAGTACATTATTTGACAATTGGCAAAAATTTAGGATTATTTCTATTATTATTTTTCTAAAAACTAGTTGATTCGGTGAAAATTTATCAAATTGTGGATTAAAATTTTACTTTTTCTAAAATTAATTGTGACACCATAAAGAGCGTTTAATGGTATCTATAAACCACTGTTAACTTTATTAACAATTTTTAAAGAAAAATCGAAAAAAACATAATTTTGCACCACAAACGCAAAACACCGCAAAATGTAAATAAACAACCAATATGGCGTCCAACCACACGACAGCTGTGTGTCAACCTGACAAAACACATGCATGCGCACTTGAAAAGTGAAAAGTGTGTTAGGGACGTAAAAGGTTAGTTTTCAAGAAGTTTAATTAAAAAAGAAATAAGGAAAATAGAAATTAAAAACATTTAGAAACGGTTTTTCCGTTTTTCTCGGAAATATTAGCTTATGTAAAAATTTTGTATTTAACTTTTTGAATAGATCTCTCTGCGCTGAAAACCGTAAAAAACCGTTACCCTCCTAAAACTAAACTATTTTTATTATTATGTCGGCTTAGAAGGTTTTTACGTTGTCCGACGCCTATTCTCCACCTCCTTCGATCGTGACAATCATTTTCTATTAGGTCTTTTTGACTAATTGATCTTTGTGGGTTGCCATTCTAGGACCTGCTTTGGTAATCCTTCGTCGTTCATCCGTTGTACATGGCCGTACCATATTAGTTGTATTTTTACTTTGTCTCTATTTTATACAACAGCGTGCTTTTCACCATTGTTTTATATATGGTAAATTTTACATTCTTGTTTATCTCTCTGCTCCATTTCATATTTGTTAAATTTTACACTCTTTTTTATCTCTCTGCTCATTTCATATTTGTTAAATTTTACATTCTTTTTTATCTCTCTGCTCCATAAAATACTGTTAAGACATCCAATAACCTTTTTTTGCTTTTAATATTCTTTTTTCCAGTTTTTTACAGTCTGTTCCTGTCTTATCAAATGTGACACCCAAGTATCCATACTCTTTGTATGGAGATATTGATTGCCCATTTTCTAGTTCTAACTCACTTGATTCGTTTCCAATACATAAGTACTGTGTCTTGTCCACGTTCACTGTAAACCCCCACTTTTGGGATTCTTCCGTTGACTTTCTCATAATATACACCATGTCTTCTTTATCATTAGCTACAATTACTTGGTCGTCAACAAACTGTAATGTGTATATGGTAAATCGGTGGTTAAGTTGTATTCCCATGCCGTGTACTTTACGTTTCCAATTTATTAGAGCTACTGCGATATATTTTTTAAAAGAATTGGAGAGATACAACATCCTTTCGTTACCAGGAATTCTTTTGAAAGTCAATTTCCAATTTTAATTGTAGATTTTGACCCTTTGTATAGTTCTTTGATTACTTTTATATATGTATGATAACACTAAATACTAACTAATAACTGGGGACGAGTATAAATAATTTTTCCTGTTGGCTGCAATATATTCTTTTTCATTTAAATTTTGTTAAAATGTTTTCCTCTTTTCAACTACTAAAGTAACCAGTGGTAGAAATATTTTGCAAACTCTTTATTTAAAAAAACAAGACCACAAGAAATAGCACGGAATAAAGAGGAAAGTTCCGAGAAGCTGATTGCGATTTTTATCTTTCAGTTGACTTGTCCACATGGGTCTACATATTTTAACCTATTTAGACAACAACATCATGTAAACATCGCAAAAGATAATGCAAATGACTAATGCAATATGCATTAAGCTTCTCTATGATTATAAAATACTAAGACGAATTAAACAGGTCGATAATTGTTGGCATAGCAGCAAAGGTAAATTAATTATACAGGGTAACCAAGTAAAAACAAATTGGAAATTTTCAGTAATTTTTTTAAACAGATTTTTTTTTAATGCATGTTTTTTGAAAACTGGGTTACATTGTAGCTAAACTCTAAAAAACTTTTTATTTTCAGTCAAAATTAGTTATTTAAGTCAAACAAGGCCTAACTATCAGATTTTGTGATGTTATCTGTCTGTCCGTCCGTCTGTCTGACACGATAACTCAAAAACCCATAACCGGTTTTAAGAAAATTTGACGTAAACATTTATTGATACTCTCAGATAACGACATAACATTTCGGTGAAGGCAGGGGTGCTGCAAGGGGGTAGTATGGGGGGTTTAAATATTTTCAAAAATCATAAATTGACAAGCACAGCAACTAGCAAAACGCAAAAATTAGATAAAAAATTATATTTTCAACAAAATTTCAAGTAACGTCAAAGATCTTCAGATTCGCAAATATAATAAAAAAAGTTAAAAAAAAACATATCTTACGAGTCACAGCAGCTAGAGAAACGCGGTTTCCAACTTTAGATTGTACTAGTACCATTTTAAACAAAAAAAAATTCACAATTAAAAAAAAAAGTGTACTAGGGCAAAATTCAAATTTTTTGACAAACCTTGTATACGACAAAAATAATTTTATATCTGTGATTGTATTTTAGGTTTTGAAAAATGCAGAACTTTTTGTAAAGAATAACTTTTTTCCTAAAATTAATAATAACAAAGTTTTCATATGGTTCCAACTTAGCTAGACATACTTTATATCTTAAAAACGATATACTTTATATATCAAACAACAAAAATAAAGCTACCTCAACACTGTCGCCTTTTGTGCTTATTTTGACTTTCTATCACCCTATGGGTGTCCCAAAAGTCCGAGTCCACCCAAATATCTTCTAAACTATGAAAGATAACTGAACCATATTTAGCAGTGATTTATAACATAAAAATAATTATTTTATGAAGAGGTAAGTGTGCTGTCCCTGCATTAGGGGACGGCATAGGGGCGGTCAACTTTTAATTTTAAAATTGAAACCCCTATCAAGTGATTCCTTGTTTTAGGGTTCTTTAAAAAAACTAACATTTTGACATAACCGTCAGTTGTCTACGTCAAATCTGTGAAAATCTATAGTCTGTCAAAACCTATTTTTTAAAATTTTTGTAAAAAAGCACAAGTTTGTTGTTTTAAACATTGAGTGATATCTTGTTTAAAAGGTCTTTGAAAGGGCAACATTTTAGCCTAACTGAACCTTGTCTATGTCAAATTTGTCAAAATCTATCGACTGTCAAACCTATTCAAATTTTTATTTAAACCAATTTTGACAAATTTCACTAGTTTTGTCTAACCATAGCTTGTTCGAAAGGTCTTTCAAAAACTAACAAGTTGACGAAACTGTCACTTGCTTACATCAAACATGTTTTCTACATCTTTTAACAAACTTCAGTTTGAAGTGTTTGGAAGGCCACCATCAAATAAAGATAAAATTAAAATTACTCTTTTATGGACGAACAAGACGTTATAAGGAAACTAAACGCCCTTTCAACAATGCGTTTACCGACAAACCTGTATCCCATAAAAACTAAAACTGAAGTTTGTCAAAAAATTTTGAAAATATATTTGACGTAAATAAGTGACAGTTAAGGCAACATGTTAGTTTTTAAAAGACCTTTCGGACAAGCATGGTTAGACAAATAGTAAAAGAATAAGTTTGACAGTCGATAGATTTAGACACGTTTGGCATAGGCAGGGAGCAGTTACGCCAAAATGTTGGTTTTTCAAATACCTTTCAAACAAGGTATCACTCAATAGGATTTTGTTTAAAACAACAAACTTGTTAATTTTGACAAAAACGGAAGAAAAATTAGGTCTGGCAGTCCATAGCTTTTGACAGACTTGACGTAGATAATTGACAGTTATGTCAAAATGTTAGTTTTTCAAGGATCTTTAAATCGAGGTATAACTCGATAGGGGTTTCAATTAAAAAAAATTCAGTTGACCGCTCTTTCATAAAATAGATCTCTTCATGTTATCGGTTACTGCCAATTATGGTTCAGTTATCCTTAATAGTTCATACTATATTTAGGTGGACTCTGACTTTTGGGACACCCTGTATATTATAACTATATGAACTTTCGTGATCGTTGCTCTGATTTATATATTGTATTTGTATAATTGCATATTTGCGTTTTAGACCAATTTGACTATTTTCATGCGCTATCGCCATCTGTTACTGTCTGTCTGTATGCCTGTCTGTCTATAACCACCGCTCATAATTCAATAAAAAGTAAATTTAAATTTTTTAGTTTACAATAGCCCTTTTTAGTCAGTGGGTACAATGGGAATACATTACATTATTATATAAAACATATTATGTGGCTTATTTGGCAACAACATGATAAATGAATTTGAAGTCCAAATAATTACATGCTAGTCCGATTCGGTGCCATCGACTCGGCGCGACCGTTTAACAGCACTGTACTGCCGTCCTTAAGCCAGAATGCCGTTAACTAACTAAAAAATTTTCCTAGTTTTGATAAAAAAACCCGGAAAATAATAAACAAACGATGCTCCTTGATAACTGGAAGTTGTTTCTTGAAAACCACAAAAGCTAGAGAAGATTTGCTTATAAAAATTTATGTATAATACTGTTGTGATTAAGACGGCACCAAAACATAAAAATTGTCCAAATGTTGGTTAACGGCATTATAGCTTATGCACGGCAGTGTATTACTAATCTAAACCAAGCCAAACTAAACCAAAACCCCACCAAACCTAACCAAGCCATACTTAGCCTAAAGAAACCTAACCAAACCTACAACAAAATATTATGAATTGTGTACACTTAGGCGCCCATTAAACAGCAAAGTTTTGTGTTTGGTAAAAATTTTTATGATGTGTATTTTGCCAAGCAGACAAAATCAAATAAAACGTTAATTCTATAATTTAATAAAATATGTAAATGAAGATGCAAATGAGTCAAAATATGATTAATTGTCTGAGCTATATATTTGAGCAAATACTTGTGAAGGTTATAGGACGCGACCTGCTGAATGGAATTTTAATTATACAAGGGCGACTTGAGAATTTTACCAAACGACTACTTTGCAGTGTAGTACAGAAGCTAGGAATGAAATATCTAAAGCATAGGCATGCCCACATAAGTAAGAATATATACAGGGTGCCCATTAAGGATGGCTGCCTGATTTATCTCAGAAACCACTTATAGCAAAATTGGAAATTTACCAATAACATTTTTGATTCTGTAGTTCCTCGCTAGGGGACAGTAGCCACATCTACCGCCAAGAAAAATTGTAGATAAAAACTTTATGATAAAAATCCACAAATTATGCCACATAGGTATTCCTTGAAAAATTCTGCATACTTTGGACCTCTCACATGTACCTCTATGTCACTTCACCTCAGAGAGGCCATGAAAATGTCAAATTTTATAAAAAAGGAAATTTTCTAGACTTTTGTCCAAATTTGTGTATTTTCCAAAGAGGAAATTTTTAAAACGTGACAAAGACAAAAAAATAAATTTTCTAAAAAAATTAGATACAAACCCATTAATCTTTTTACTTAAAGTTGTTAAGTAATATTAAGATATAATTTAATTTGCTTATTAAGATGAAGTGACATTTTTATTGCCTGCCTATGGGAAGTGACATAGAGAAATATGCAGAATTTTTTAGGGAACATGAATATGGTATAAATTGTGTATATTTATCATAGTTTTGGCAAAAACTTTAATTTTTCTAGGCGGAGAAGTAACTACAACCCCTTAGCGGGTGTCTATAGAAACAAAAATATTTTAGGTAAATTTGCAACGCCAGACAAAATTCCGAAAGTCGTAGCCGTATTAGTTTCTGAAATAAATCCGGATGCCATCCTTAATGGGACACTCTGTATATTTAAATTGAATCAATTACTCTTCTTTACGAAAAAGTGGCATTAAGCATACCCAATACCCTTTAATGGTGGTTGATGATCCCTGTAGCTCTACTTGTACAGGGATCAGAAATATGAACCGCCGCAAGACAGAAATATTCCTGTACACCAGGAAAGGAAAAAACCCCATCTGACGTTGCCAAGAGTTTAGAAAAGGAATAGACAGTAAACACAAAACTGGATATAGGTACACGACTCTGATACAACCAAGAATCTAATAAAAGCTGCTGTCGTTTTTGAGATATATAATTCATTTTCATTATGACTGACAAACTTTGACCCTATAACAATTTTTTTTAAAAATGTAATTCTTAATCTAAATGTAAAAAATGCGTTTCGCTAGCTACTGTGGTTCCTAAAATATGATTTTTTAAACATTTTTTTATATCTCAAAAATTGTGACTCTGACGAACTGTGATATTATGAGATATTGAAAATATAATTCTTAATTTAAATTTGAAAACCTTCCCAACCACACCAAATGTAATGGTAATACGTCTTTCTTTTTGACAGAAAATATACAGGGTGTTCCATTTAACTTAAGAAAGTTTCTGCCAAAATTTGACATAAGGAATGACATCTGACAACTTTTCTATGTAAAGTTTTTTCATCACCTACACTAACCCCTAATAAAGGCCACGCAAATATAACCAATGATCATGTACATTTTTGAAAGATTTACAACCAAAAAGGATAAGAGCGTACCAATACGACTAAATTAAATATTAATAAAAATTGGTTCATCTGTGATTTAATATTTGTGAATCTTTAACTGTTTTTGTACTTTTTATCTAGACATCGTCTGATAAATATTAAAGCAAACATACAGGGTAGCATAGAAAAAATTTATTATATTCAAAAGAGTAATAAGGGAAGTAAAAAAAAGTTTCACAACAAAGGAAACAATAAAGATAAACATTGTTCATATTTATAATTATTGTTATACATGATTCCACAAAATGTTGAGTTTAATATCTCACTAGTGGTAAACTGTCCTAAACCACATAAAAAACTTAAGTTAGCAGCCTTTCAAAATGTTTTTATCAAAAAACTCATGCTTTCTTCTCTAAAACCGTAAAGAAAAGACGAAAAACATTAGGTGTTATATTCTATTTGCAGTTGGAAAACAAAAACTAGGACGACATTATATGGTACATTTGATTTGGATAATAAACCAAAATCATTATAATTAATATAAAGGAAAAATAAATAAGTTTTACTTACAAGGGTGGCAGAGAAGATAAGTGCTGTCCGTCTTCGTCGGACGTGAGATCTTCGTTAGTGAAGTTGGGGTTGTCCCCAGAATCCAAGGAATCAGGGGTGGCACTGCGAGATCGGGTTCCGGTACTTGATGTCTAAAAAAATACATATATAGAACCGAACCGCTCAACTATCACTAAAGATAAATTTGAATAAACTTCACTATGGTTGCCGTGCTTGACAAAATTTTGACAAATTGATTTTAAAATCTGATATTTATGTTGACATAGGTATGCGTCCAGTCTTATATTAGTTTTTAAAATTTCAGCTACAAAAACCAGCCAAACTCTCAGAAATCTGGAATTTTAAAGTTTTTTCAAATTTTCTCAAAACTTCTTAGGAAAGAATATATAATCAACTACACAATAAAGTGAAATTACACTGATTGCAAACTCTCCAGTGGCTTCCGTTATTTGAAATAATTTTAAAAAGTTTTAAAAAATATATTTTCTTCATTTTTTTTTTAAACTAAGCTCCTTAAGAAAATATTTGTTCTACACTTTATTGTAGAAAATAAAATGTCCTTTTAAAATCTTTATAACAAGGTGGAATTAATTTTATAATAAAAACTTTGAGATCAAATAAAATAAATCAATTTTTAAAAATCACAAAACAATAATTTTTTACTTTCTCAAAACCTAAGCTTAATATAAAAAAATATGTACAAAACTTTTTTGTACATATCGAAATTCCTTTTTTAACGATGTTATAAGTTAGTGGGGTTCGGTTTATAACAAACTCTCCAGCGGCGTCTGTGAATTGAAGTCAAATAAAAATGAAAAAAAACTTTTTTGTTAGATGTTCTATTCGATTTTCTGAAAAACCAAGCTCTCAAAAATTGTGTTGTTTACTTTATCAGACAATTTCAAACCCTTTATAACACGGTGAAAGTTATTTTATGATCACCGATCCAGTAGTGCCCAGAATTTAAAAAAAACATCAAACAAAAATTACAAAAAAACAAATGTTCTTAAAAACTAAGCCCACCAATAGGGTAAAGTATAAAAACTCTATTCCAAAGAAGCTTAGTTTTTGATTATTAGCAATTGATTATTTTGGTTATCAAAGCCTAAAACTTAACACAAACCCCACTTTATATTACAGCGTTTTAATGAATATTTTATTTTCTACAATAAATTATACCACATATTTTGTGGTATTTTCGAAAAAATTCTATAAAACCTACATAGGTATTTCAATTTACGAACGCCACTACAGAGACCTCCTAGTCTTAACCTTACTAACCAATAAATGGTTGGAAAGGGAATTTTGTTCTCCACAAAAAAGTGTTCTTTGCAATTTTCGCTAAAAAGGCCAGTTTTTGAATAAAAAATTAAATAAAACTTAAAAATCTAGGTTTTGGGGGAGTTTTCTTAGTCACTGTCGAGATTTCGCTAGGGGCAACCGAGACATTCGAAAACAGAGAGCATCAGATTTTTTGCTTTGATTAGCAGCATCATTAGTTTCCACAATTTTTTAAAAATTATTTGAAAACAAAGAAAAAAATGGTGAAAGAAATATTTTGACGCAGTTAAGTGACCCGTTCCGAAATTTGACATGGGAAGTGTCCGTCATATTGAATTTTCTATTTTTACCAATTTTCATCTTAATTATGCATTTCTCGGAAAAAAACCAAAAAGACAAATATGTAGACAACATAAAACTAGTTTTTAAATTTTTGAACCATTTCTATACCAAATACTGGCATGTTTAAATGACAAACTTGTTAAGGACTTTATTCTCAACAATTTTGGTTTAAACAAGTTTTTTGTACAACGTGTAGATCACGGTCAGGATCGCCTATATAATTATTAAAAAGTGGTTTAAAAATTCTCCATAAACAATAAAGTTATATTTTATCTGAAAACACAAGCAACATACGAAAATAACTTAGTAGACAAAAAAGTTGTAGTTGTGGCTGATTAAGTCGAAAAAAATACAAAAATTAGAAAAAATACAGTGGCCGGGACGCCACTGGACTTTTATACAATAATTTTAATCTAATTAATGCTAAATTAGCCTGTTACTACTACAGACAGCACTGCCAAATTTCAACAAAATCGACTAACAGAGTACCGCTATTTCTTTTAAAATTTGACACACTGTATCTTAAAAACTATGCATTTTCGGATGCATGTTCATATCAAAATTTTCCTTAAAATAACCCAAAGAAACATCCTTTAAAGTTTGGCAACATACTTAAATATCCTTTTAATAGCTAATAGTTTCCTAACGCCGCTGTATTTAGCGCGTTCCGGTCGTTGCACTGTGGTTCCGGCTGCGGTCATGGGGTCGAAAATATCATAATTTTATTTTTGCCTGATTATCTCCTTAACTACTTAGAAATGTCTGAATTTTAATAATATAAAAGGTTTAATCCCTTATTTTGAAACCTTATTTAGTTATCGTTTGTCAAAGTGTGAACTTCATAAAACGTAATTATATGCTTATAAGCTAATTAGGAGATTAACTTTCTTTGGGTTCATTTCTAACGCAGTTTACTCAGTTTCAAGGAAAAAGTGGTGTTATAAAGTGGTGCTATAATGGATCTACAAGTCCTAGGTATGTATCTTTTATATTTTGTATTAAATAAAACCCAAAATATTTTTATAATAATTTTTTTTTTAGAGCGCCCCCCTTTTCTGAAATAGTCTTCTTTTTTTTTCAAAAACTCAAATACATATAAACTTTCAACTAGTTTCCCACGCGTTCCCACGCAAGTAATGTACCTTAATAAAAAGCTTGGAGTCTCTACTTTATGACTATGTAAGAGGCAGGTGCGCCAAAGTGCGCCGGACACCTATTTAAGCCTCTCACCTCAAGCTATGTCATATGTTGAGTTTTTTTATGTTCATATATCTATATAATATTATCATATTTTTTTAAGGTTTTTTAAAATTATTTGGTTTAAAATTATTCTAATGTGTATTGTGAAAATTACCAATTTAAAATTGTACATTAAATTTTTGCCTGCGGCGCTAGTTTTGCCCATTTCTATATAAAATCTAAAAAACGATACGTTTTCACCCTTTTGCGTTTTATAAATAAGTTAGGTTAGGTTTTCTTTGCCGAAAGTATAGTATTACACCCAGGGGCGGATCTTCGGGAGGGCCTGGGGGGGCCCAGGATTCCTAAACATTTTTAAGTTAAATGGTAAATATATGCAAAAACGTCATTTAGGAAGTTTTATTCTTGGGTCCTGCCAACATTTAGGGCCTAAAAGTTTTGAGCCCCCCATTTTTTAGGACCTAGATCCGCCACTGATGATACTGTATTGACACCATTAAAAAAATTGAGAACTTATGAATTTCTTTTGTTTCAGATAAGATTACCAAGTGCACTTTTACGAGAATGCATCTTCTGGATATTTGGGTTACCAAAACAGGAGATAATCACTTGGAGAGGACTCGTCAGGTCTTGGCTGAACTATCTGCTGTCTTGCCTCTTCAAGAAAGCGATCTTCGAAACCTGGAAGATCGTGTTTCTTATGTCTGTAAAAGATTCGACGCATACTGGAAGCAAAGTTCACGTTCAAAATCAAACCTGCTGGCTAGACACGGGGAGTGGCTAAGGTCCGTAGAAGTTTGTGAGCTGCTGTTTATAGAGGCACCGAAAAACAACGCAGTTGAACAAATAGAAATCCCACAGCTTTCTGATGATGAAACTCCAACAACCAGTAGTGGTAAGAGATTTTTAAAAAGTTTTCAAGAATGTAGCAAGCGAACAAAGCGTAGAAGATTGCAGGAACTTTTAAAGGTCGACGAGTCTGCTGTAAAGACCCTTCAGGATAGTCAATTCGGATATCAATACAGACGAAATTCTTTCGCTGATTGTTGAAGCAAAGCTAACAAAACATCAGTACTTATTAATAAAAAATTTTGTGAATTCCAAAGTTGCGCCGAACGCATTTCCATCCTATCAAAAAGTTCTTGCTGCCAAAAAAGAGTGCTATCCCGCAGAAGAAACAGTGTCGGAAACTTCCGCAGAAGTAGAGTTGCAAGCACTTTTGGATCATACGGTACGCCGAATTCTTCAATCTCAAAAAGATGTTTTGCTAAGTGTGAATGAAAGTGATTTAATTTTAATGGGTAAATGGGGGTTTGATGCACGGGGCATAGCGAGTACAAACAAAAGTTTTTAGATGAAAATGTACATGATGAGAGTATGTTTGTAACTTCCTATGTCCCGCTCCAGCTAGTTTCTAAGTTAGATCCTAATGTTATTTTGTGGAAGAATTCACGCCCTTCCTCCACTAGATTTTGTAGAGTTTTAAGGTTTCAATTTCCTAAAGAAACAAAGGAAGTATCTCTGCAAGAAGAAGCCTATTTCAGAAATAAAATAGCAAATTTAACTCCTACAATTTTTAAACATACAGATCGAGAAGTAAGAGTTCAGCATTCTTTTCACTTAACGATGGTTGATGGTAAAGTTTGTTGTGCTCTTGCTGAAACATCTTCAAGTAGGTGTTACATTTGTAAAGCCACACCAAACGAGATGAATAACATTGAATTATGCTTAAGCAAGCCTTTAGATATAAGCAGTTTTCAATTTGGTTTAAGTCCACTTCATTCATGGATAAGATTTTTCGAATATTTTGTTCATCTTTCTTACAAATTAGATTTTAAAAAGTGGCAAGCTAGGACTGGGGAAGAGAAACTTCTACTTGCAGAGAGAAAATCCCGTATTCAAAAAGATTTTCGAGAAAAATTGGACTTAATCGTAGACAAGCCACGAAGTGGAGGAAGTGGAACGTCAAACGACGGCAATACCGCGCGAAAATTTTTTACAAATTGGGAAATTTCAGCTGAAATCACGGGTTTGGATAAAAATATTATTAAAAGATGTTGCGTTTTGCTACAGGCTGTAGGTTCAGGATATAAAATTAATCCTACAAAATTTAAAAATTACGCTTTAGTAACAGCTGAAGAACTTGTAAAAAATTATTCGTGGTATTACCTACCTGCTTCGGTGCACAAAGTTTTAATACATGGATCTCAAGTGATCGATCATGCACTATTATCTATTGGGGAACTTTCTGAGGAAGCCGCAGAGTCTTCCAACAAAAATCTTAAGTTATTCAGGCGTGAAAATACGAGAAAAATATCTCGTATTCTCACGAATACGGATCTCTTGCATAGACTTCTTCTGAATTCCGATCCTCTTATTTCTAGTTTAAGAAAATTACCTAAAACTAGTAAGTCAATTTTGTTGCCAGAGGTTTTCGATTTGTTAGAATTAGATGAGTAGCTGATATAATTTGCTTTAATTTAAAATATTTGAGAAAATAAATATACATTTATTTTAAAATTTGATGTCTTGTTTATTTTATTTCCTGGTGGGTAAGAAATTAATAATTATAATATTTGCGCACCCAGAAGAATTGAAGGGGATGATTGGCGTGATCGGGTGGGGGGGGGGGGGGGGGGTCGTCATTATTTATTTATTTGATGATGTAATCGACGATAATTGATAACAATGAATTTTAGAAATTTTAAAAATATTTAAGGGGGGCTTAAACCCCCCAAGCCCCCCCATGGGTGCGTCTATGATGGTAAAATATGTAATTGCTTTAGTAAAGTGGATTCTGATACTAAAATGTAATATTCGAAACACTGAGTGAGCACGAAAGCTCCATGACCGCATGTCCCATAAGACGGGACCACTGTGCGTTGGTCTTGTTTGGGAAAAATTGTTTAAAATTAAGTCGTTTATAACTTTTTAATTTAAATGTTAAAAAGATTGGGTTACAGTTTAAGGTTTAAGGTTAATAAACAAATTTTATAAAAAGAAATATTTAACCTCTGTCTGATGTTTCTCTTCCCCTTGGAATACACGGAATTTAACTAACTAAAAAAGTTACTTCAAGATTTCTCCATGCGATATCTCTAACCTCCTGAAGAGTGCGGTTTAAGGTGGCAATCCTGTATCTGATTGTCTGTGCCTGCTTATCGTGTCTGTGCCGCGTCTTATCTCGGTAGCATTTTCAGTCGCTTACAATTGTTTTTAAAATATATAAACCAAAGACTAAACTGCGAAACTCCAACATATGGATACCAATAAACAAACAATGCCCTGATCTCTCTCTTCCCGTTGAAATACATGAAACAATACTCATTAAAAACATCCTGACGATGTTTTCTTCTAGGCTGTCTGCTCCTCAGAGTGGATTCAACTTGACAACCCTGCATCTGATTGTCTATGCTTGTTAGTGAGAATCCGCGTCTTATCTCGGTAGCATTGTCGTTCACAATTATTGTTTCTAACATATAAAAACCCATACCAATAAACAAACAATATTCTGATGTCCCTCTTCCCCTTGAAATACACGGAGCTTCATTCATCAAAAACTTAGATGGCACTTATAAGCTAAAAAAAGGTTGCGGAACTCCAACATATGGATACCAATAAACAAACAATATTCTGATGTCCCTCTTCCCCTTGGAATACATGGAGCTTCATTAATTAAAAACGTAGATGGCACTTATAAGCTAAAAAAAAGTTACTTCAAGGGTTCCCCATGCGACATCCTGACGATGTTTTCTTGTAGGCTGTCTGCGCCTTAGAGTGCGGTTTAACATGCCAACCCTGAATCAGAGTGCCTGTGCCTGCTTGTCAGTGAGAGTCTGCGTCTTATCTCGGTAGCATGTTCAGCCGTTTACAATTGTTTTTAAAATATATGTATAAACCCAAGAATAAACTGCGGAACTCCAACATATCGATTCCAATAAAAAAACAATCCCCTGATCTCTCTTCCCGTTCAAATACATAAAACTCCACCCATTAAAAAAATGACAGGGCACCAGTACGCTAAAAAAAGATCAAGATTCCTCCATGCGACATTTCTAACATCCTCACGATGTTTTCTTCTGGGTTGTTTGCCCCTCAGAGTGGGTTTAACGTGGCAACCCTGGTCTGATTCGTCTATGCTTGTTAGTGGGAAACTCGGTATGGATATTAATACAATACTCTGATGTCCCTTCTTCCCTTGGAATACACGGAACTTCACTCACAAAAAATGAAAAATGATTGTCTGTAACTGCTTATCAGTGAGAGTCTGCGTCTTATCTCGGTAGCATTATCAGTCGTTTACAATTGTGTTTAAAATATATAAACCCAAGAATGAACTGCGGAACTCCAACATACATATGGATACCGATAAATAAACAATACGCTGATCCCTCTCTTCCCCTTGGAATACACATAACTTCACTCATTAAAAAATGACAGGTACTGCAAGATTTTACGATGTTTTTTCTGCCCTTCAGAGTGCGGTTTAACTTATGGATCTGAATGTCTGTGCCTGCTTATCAGTGATAGTCCGCGTCTTATCTCGGTGGCATTGGTAGTCGTTTACAATTGTTTTTAAAATACATAAACATAAGAATAAACTGCGGAACTCCAACATATCGATTCCAATAAAGAAACAATACCCTGATCTCTCTCTTCCCGTTCAAATACATAGAATTCCACTCATTAAAAAAATGACAGGGTACCTGTACGCTAAAAAAAGTTCAAGATTCCTCCATGCGACATTTCTAACATCCTGACGATGTTTTCTTCTGGGTTGTTTGTCAGAGTGGGTTTAACGTGGCAACCCTGGTCTGATTGTGCTTGTTAGTGGGAAACTCGGTATCATTGTCGTATACAATTGTTTTTAACTCTCTCTTCCCCTTGGAATACACGGAACTTTACTCATTAAAGAATAAGGTTTTTGACAGTAGTACAAAATAAAAATATATTTATTTTTAGATATCTCTTTAGGTCTTGGGAATGCTAAAAACAAACTTTTTTGTATAATTTTTTCTCAAATTTATAGTTCTTTTAATTAAATAAATTCATTGAATTAAAACAATTAGCCACGTGATTCAAAACAGGCGGTCTACCAATCAGCTGCAAGTGACGTCACAAAACAGTAAACCCCTCGAACGAACCTATTTTCTGTATTATTTTCTTATGGATGGTAATGTTTGCTTTGGTTTAAAGTGCGAATTATCGTCCTAAATTAGATTTTATTTTGTGTTTTGCTTATAAAAAACATTTTCAATGGAAAACCGATTTTCCAAAGCCGTCTAACTTGCCAATGCTGAATTCCTTTACGGTGGCAGGCTTCTTTGCCAACAACAGTGATTTTTGTTCTGCGGAATTTAGAAACGTTAAAATATTGATGTAAGTATTCGATGAGTTGTTTTATATATAACTGAAAGTTTTTTTACGATATTCTTTGCCTACTTTTACTCATTTAGATTTTGAGGTCAGGTTATATGTTTTGCTTTTTTGTTTAATATGCCACTTACAATAGATTCAATTAAATACCCAATCATTATTATTTTAAACATTAAGAAACAATCAAAAATTGCTTGTTTAAAACAAATTAGGGATCTATATATCATTTTAAACTATTTTCTAAAATTTGTCAAATACCCTATTAGATGGCACTTATAATCGTCAGGATGTTTTTTTTTCTAGGCTGTCTGCCCCTCAGAGTGCCGTTTAACATGCCAATCCTGGATCAGAGTGCCTGCTTGTCAGTGAGAGTCTGCGTCTTATCTCGGTAGCATTGTCAGTCATTTACAATTGTCTTTAAAATATATAAAACCAAGAATGAACTTTGGTTACCAATAAACAAACAACACCCCTGGAATACATGGAACTTCACTAATTAAAAAATGAGATGACACTTATAAGCTAAAAAAGTTACCTCAAGATTCCCCCATGCGACATCTCTAACATCCTGACGATGTTTTCTTCTAGGCTGTCTGCCCCTTAGAGTGCGGTTTAACGTGGCAACCCTGGATCTGATTGTCTGTGCCTGCTTGTCAGTGAGGTTGCGGCTACTAATCGAGTCGTCCAGAACATTTTCAGAGATTTCCTGGCCTTGTTGGTTAAGCGTAATAAGACTTGACAGGCCGGCTTGAGTTAGGAAGTCGGCTGCCTGTTCAGCTTCTGAAATTTATTTTAGATCTTTTAGTAAATAACACTTTAATAAAAAAATAATTTTAGTAGAATGGAATTTGAATGATCAAAACAAAATTTTAAAAAGCGGTACGTACGAAGCTAAAAATTGAAGATTGTGAAACCATTTACAACTGTAATAAAAAATTAGACCCTCAAAGAAATAAGCACAATCTATGAGAGGTGAACTGACCAATTGCGGCGTTATACGTGAAACTAACCAATACTTTTGCATTTTGTACCATTTTTTCCAAACGGTTTTGGCCTGCGGCGTCTTGTTTTATTATTTTATTCTCTAATATTTAACATTACAGTACTTAATTTTTCTGCGGTGCAAAGTTTTTCAAATTTTCCCGTGGCTTTTTTTGTATAGTTAAAATGTTGTTCTATAGTGCCATATTACAAACTACTGTACGCGGCGCGATTTTTTTAATTTTTCTAAAACTTTCGCCTACAGAGCAATTTTTTCAATTTTCTAGTCGTTTGCAATTTTTTCTTCACCTTGAAATGTGTTAAGCCATCTTACATCCCCCTCCCCTCTATAGTAGTTTTTTATATATATATATATATATATATATATATATATAAAGCATAGGGCTCAAGCCTCCATAATGGTCCGGCTAGTTGCTGCGCCCCTGATCTCTATAGATACTTTGAAAATCTTATTTTCCTACTGCCTGCATGTTCAGTTCGAAATTGAGTTTTTCGGGATATATTTAAAACCAAACCAAACCGAACCCCCCTCACTTTTTTCAAAAAAATTACTTTATTTTCCAATAATTTTTGTCTGCAGCGCATTTTATTGGCAAAGATTTTTAAATATTTTCTTGCTGAGGTTTTTTCTAACCCCTGATTAAATGTGTTTTATTTTTTTTTTTAAATGCGCACTAATCTCCTATTCATTTTAGTGGGGAAAGGGGGGAAGTTATGAGGTGCGAAATTTTTCCTACAAAAAATTTGGCCCTAGCTAAGGCAATCAATGCGTTTATGGTTCTACTTCACTTAATTTTAAGAAGGCTTGTTAATTCTTACCATCTAAAATGTGCTCTTCCTGAGTAATCACGTTGATATCTTCATTCTGAGTATCTTTAATTTCCTCCAAATAATATCTCAATGCGTCTTCCGATTCCATTCCTCACAACAGTTGTTTAGTCCTGTTTTACCATAAACATTTCTAAAGTAAAACACCCTGAAACAATAAAATAAGTAATTAAATTTGTGTGCAAAAAATACTTGTTTGAGATAACGATAAGAAAAAATCGTGAATCATTCTGCTAGGGTTAGTAAATACTACATGATGATGATGTTTATTTTTTAATTACTTTAGAAAATTTCGAGATATTGCTTAAAAAAAGTATAACTTAGTCTAACTCCCGTTAACATCATTCATTTACTTTTTATTGTAACCATTTTAAGCAAAATATTTTGATTTTTAGTTTTTTATAGCACATACAGATATAATTTAAACAAATAATTTAATGACCACAAATTTAAAAATTAGAGCCTTTTAAAAACCAATTAACCTATAGTACGTTATACTATAATAATTATAAAATATTGTAAGATTAGAAGAAAACATTACCTACCCAATTTTATCAGGGAACTGAAATTCATTTCTTTAAACATGTTTTGAAACCGTATAAGGTTGTATATTCCAAAAATAAATATACAGGACGTGTGTATAACAAAATTGCAATTAGGATCTGCAATTTTTTTTTCGCTAAAAATTAGTTAGTTAAGTTATGTGGGTCAAAAGAAGCTTAAATACTAAATGATCAACCAGTGTTAAGGTCATTCGTTTCTGGCAGGAAAAGGAAGTTAGCAAGAGGATAGTGAAGTGATGAATTTTTTAAAAACTTAACTCGAGAACTGCAGGACCTACGGAAAGGCCGTCCTTACATTTTTATAAAAAAATGTAAGCCGTAATCTTGAGATATGAGATCAATGCAGAATCCTTTTAATAAAGCAAAAACTGAAAAAATAATTGTAACAGCATGAAAACTCCAAACTAGTGATGAAACTAAAAAACGTGTTCAGATTTATGATTTGATCTGGTGACAATATCATTTTATGAACAAAAGTCGGTTGTAGGCGTGGGTGAGGGATGTAAAGGGGGTAAATTCAGAACTTTGGTTTTCCGATTTATGACTTGTATCTTGTATCGGAGGTAGGGGGGTAGGTGAGTAGTTTAAAAGGGTAAGAAATACGGGAAAAAGTCGGAAGTAGGGGGTGGGGTGAGGGGTGTAAAGTGGGCAAATTTAGAACTTTGTAATGAAAACAGATACAAACATGCGATTTTCCGATTTATGATTTGTTCTGGTGACAATACAATTTTATGAACAAAAGTCGGAGGTGAGTGGTGTAAAGGGGGTAAGAAATACAGGAGTGGGTGAGGGTAAAAAGGGAGGAAATTCAGAACTTTGGAACCAAAACAGATACGAACATGCGGTTTTCAGATTTATGATTTGATCTGGTGCCAATATAATTTTATGAACAAAAGTCGTTGGTAGGTAGGAGTGGGTGAGGGTGTAAAGGGGGTAATTTCAGAACTTTGGAACCAAAACAGATACGAACGTGGGGTTTTCAGATTTATCATTTGATTTGGTGACAATAAAATTTTATGAAAAAAATGGGGGGACCACTTGATGGACTTAGGATTAAGGAATTGGATTGTACAAAATTGACAGGAAAGAAACCTTGTAATAATGAAGCAATGCTAGAAATAGAACGGTTGCGAAAGCCCTAATTATAAATCCTGCATAAAAAAGTAAAAATATAATTTTTATTAGATTTTTTTTATTTTGCTATCTTAAAAAGCGTTAACTTAATTGAAGCCTGTATACAGGGTGTAATTTAAATGATGCACCAAACTTTAAGAGATGGTGGAAAAGGCCCACTGTAGACAAAAAGTTTAAATAACTTTTGTTCAAAGGTTGAATCTGAGGACACAGCAGTGCCTCGCTAAGTTCGCGCAACCTTCTTTTCTTGAAACATTTCAGCTCATATTTGACCTATCTAAAACTCTACTTCGGAATGAGCTACAAATCTCAAACTTTGCACAGTCGTAGATCTTCATAGAGTTAACAACCCCTCCAAGATTCATTGACTTTTCCAAAAAACGTCCATAGTCACTCACTCACCCACTCATGTATAGATCATCAAAATTCTCCTGTACTTCCAGACATGCTAAAAAGCTGAAATTTGGCAGACTGATAGAGGTTATGACCAAACCCATGGACAAAATCAAAATACCCCAAAATTCTAATTTACTCCCCTCCCTTAATAATTAATGCCCACTTAACGACACGCTAGAGAGCTGAGCTTTGCCAGACTGATAGGAACTATGATAAAGCTATAGGAAAAAACTTAAAAACCCCAAAATTCTCATTTACTTCCCTCCCTTATAAATGCAAAGTAATGTAAAAGTAACATTGCCCACTTCCAGAAACGCTAGAGAGCTGAGCTTTGGAAGGCCGATAGAAACTATGATAAAACTATAGAAAAAAATTAAAACACCCCAAAATTTCAATTTACTCTCCTCCCCTATAAATGTAAAGATATGTAAAAGTAACATTGCCCACTTTCAGAAACGCTAGGGGCTGATCTTGAATCCCCAAAATTTTAAATAAGGCATTGCAAAAGTTTTGAACATTATTCCGCATATTTAACTACTTTAAAAATTAAATATTATCCAATTCCATTAAAAAAAAGTGAAATCATAACAAAAATATTTCATGTAAAAAAATCCAAGTACGCGAAAATGGTATTCCGTAAAAAGAATTGAGATAAAAGTAAAGCAAAGTTCTCCAATACAAATTTTAAAATAAAAGGTTCTTACTGGTTTGGAAATGTTTTTCTAAACTAGAACATAAAGAAGTTTGGCTGCAATAGCAAAGTTTAAAAAAACATTTCCAAACTAGTAAAAACCTTTCATTTTGAAATTTGAATTGGAGAACTTGGCTTTACTTATATCTCAATTCTTTTTACGGAATACCATTTTCACGTACTTTACTACTTTTTTTTACATAAAATGTTTTTTTACGATTGTTTTTTATTATCAGTTTTAAAGTAAAATCAATATAAAAGAATGGTAAAAATTACCAATACTACCACTTACTGCCTTGTATGTATACTAATATATTCTATCTAATACACAGGGAGTAATTTAAATAAATCGAATACACTCTGCATACACGTGTGATCTAAAAAATTTCAAAAATATAACGAACCAAATCATGCCAAGGTAAATATTTTTATCAAACAGATTTAATCTTAGTCAAGGCTGAGCAAGGTTAAGAAAATTGTCCTAATTGGTTTTTAATAACAACGCTTCCAAAAGTGGCTCTCAATTTGATGTTTATAACACTTTTAATTATTTTTGCTTTATTGTATAGGTAGTGTAGCTGCTGCAAACTTTTGAAGCTCTTGAAATATGTCTTATAGTTAAATAATTTTTTAAAATATATTCTTTTCTAAGCTCTCTCGTTCATTTGATAAAACCATAAATGAAAACTTCGGATCAACAGTTTTTGCATTTCCTCTTCTAATACTTCATTTTCACTGGTTAAATCGTCGATCACCTACTCTATTCTCCAGCATAGACGATGTGATCATTTTCATTTTTGACCAATCGCAAGCCTTGAATCATCTGAGTAGTCACGTGTTATGCAAGACATCCATCACGTAGGCTTCACTTGCGAACCGCCCAAGAAACGTTCTACTGCTCTAGGGTAGTAGAAAATACTTCGCAGGCAAACTCGTAAATATGGTTCAAAATTCATCTGTGAACAGCGCGCGACCATTTCCACGCTTGCCATTGGTCGAGACAAGGCATTTCAAAAGATTTAAATGATCTCATCGTCTATACTCGAAAATAGAGGGCAGGTTGCTTTTATACAGGGTGAGTCATAAGTAGGTGGACAAATGAAGAATAGTGATTCATTATTTTAGGCCTCAAGGTGTTTATTCAGGGCGTTAAAAATGTTTCCTGTCCTGAATTTTAGCTCACACATATACTATACTATAGTAGTGTGAGCTATGGTGATCCTAATTTTTTCGAGAAAAAAAAAGTTGCTCCGATTTCAAAAATTTTTATATATCTTTGCGTTTCAGATGATTTTGAAACTTTTTTGTTGCGCCGTCTGTCTGTCTGTCTATATGTCTGTCTGTCTGTCTGTATGTCTGTCTGTAACGACCAACGCGCATAACTCAAAAACCGCTTGGCCAATTTTAATGAAATTTGGTACCTAGGCTGGGTCTTGGGTCGAGATGGTCCCATTTAAAAATGAACAAAATCCACCGAACACAAACCAAATGAAAGGGTGGAAAATATGGCGTGTGTGATATCAAACGAAAGGTAATTGAGTCCGGAGTTTAACAAAATACATTTTAGTTTTTGTTTTTTTTAAGGGTGTGGGTAGATTTCAAAAAACAAAAGGTAATTTAGTCTGGAGTTGAATAAAATATATTTTAGTTTTTAGTTATATTAGCTCACACGTACACTATAACTATAGTACCTAGTGTGAGCTTAGGGGCCCATATATTGGCAGAGTATTTTTTTATGATGTTGGTGGATTCTGCAATACAATAAAAACTATCCTGCTCTGTTAACAATTTATGGAAAATCTTTTAGCGAAACTAGAAAAAAGTTAAATACAAAAGTTATACTTGGGTAAGGGTCTAGAAGTTTTGTATAACTAATTTTTTAATCTAAAATTTTCCGAGTAAAATCGAATAAAACGGATTTTTCATTTTTAATTTAAATCTTCTACATTCTTTTTTTTTTACAAAATTTAGTGAAAACTTATCTATTTGTGTCCTTAACACATTGTAATTTTTTAAGATCAAAATACTGATTTTGCACAAAATGATGCCCCCCGAAAAATGTCCAGTTTCTGGAAGCAGTTTTTTTTAAAACAATGTTCAATAAATTGTTTTGTTAAAACGTTTATTTTTAATCGTGTGAAAAAACTGATATCAAAAAATTACAACGTGACAAGGACATAAAAGTTTCTACCAAATTTCGTGAAAAACTAAAAAGAATGTGTAAGATAAAAATCCAAAACACTGGATTTTTCGATT
The DNA here is from genome assembly GCA_963576565.1 of Aspidapion aeneum. NCBI lineage: Eukaryota > Metazoa > Arthropoda > Insecta > Coleoptera > Brentidae > Aspidapion > Aspidapion aeneum. The sequence goes on from OY755048.1 coordinate 46,689,539, forward strand.
TTTTTTGGAAAATTTTAGTTTATGTAAAAGACACTTTGTATACAGTTGTAGACCTTTTTATTACCTATAAATAACTTTTTTAAATAAAAACATAAAAGCGATAAAAGAACTATACAAAGGGTCAAAATCTAAAATTAAAATTGGAAATCGACTTTCAAAAGAATGCCTGGTAACAAAAGGCTTAAGACAGGGATGTTGTATCTCTCCAACTCTTTTTAAAATATATATCGCAGTAGCTCTAAAAAACTGGAAACCTAAAGTGCACGGCATGGGAATACAACTTAACGACCGATTTACCATATACACACTACAGTTTGCTGACGACCAAGTAATTGTGACTAATGATAAAGAAGACATGGAGTATATGATGAGAAAGTTAACAGAAGAATACCAAAAGTGGGGATTAACAGTGAACGTGGACAAGACACAGTACTTATGTATTGGAAACGAATCCAGTGAGTACTAGAAAATGGACAAACAACATCTCCATGCAATGAGTATTTATACTTGGGTGTCACCTTTGATAAGACAGGAACAGACTATAAAGAATTGGAAAAAAGAATAGCAAAAGCAAAAAAAGTTATTGGATGTCTTAACAGTATTTTATGGAGCAGAGAAATAAAAAAGAATGTAAAATTTAACGAATATAAAACAATGGTGAAAAGCACGCTGTTGTATGGAATAGAGACTTGTCGCGTAACAGAAAAATACAAAACAAAAATGGAAAGTGTCGAAATGGATGCAATAAGAAGATCAATGAGAATATCTAGAATAGATCACATAAGAAATGAGATCATAAAAGAAAGAATGGGAATCGAGGGAAGCATAACGGATGACATCACTAAAAGGCAACTGATATGGTACGGCTATGTACAACGGATGAACGATGAAAGATTACCAAAGCAGGTCCTAGAATGGCAACCAATAGGGCGTAGAAAAAGAGGGCGTCCTAAACTAGAATGGCAACAAGATCAATGAGTCAAAAAAATCTGACAGAAGATGACTGTCAGGATCGAAGGAGGTGGAGAATAGGCGTCGGACAACGTAGAAAAACGTTCTAAACCGACATAGTAGTAGTAGTGGTTACAATATATTTTCTTTTGGCTTTCATGCTGTTGCCATATGAATAAGGTAGTTAGCAGAAGCACCGACCCAGGGTGTTTACAGGCTCGAGCGTTTAATTTGAGTCCCCGAAGATTTTGGTAGCTCTTCCCCTTTTTTAAATGGGTTGCATTGAAGAGCATACAACCCATTCAAAAAAAGAGAAAGGCGGCAAATCAAACGCTCAAGCATGTAACTATCCTCGGTCGGTGCTTCTGCTAACTACCTTATTCATATGCTGTTACTAACTTTTTGCCTTTTATATTTATTTATTTTATTTACTATATTATATTAATTAGATTAACAAACGTAAATTTTGGTACCCGCGAAATTAAAAAATCAGCGAAATGAAAAAATCAAACAAGTTTTCGTGGCTAATCGGCCAAAAAAGAAGTTTTTGTTTCTCTAGTATGTTCCGTGGGTAGCTCGAAAGCTTATCCTCACGGGGATCCAAGTTCTAATGGACCCCTAATAAGTTTTGACAGTTTCGTTTCGTCCTTATGGGACTCCTCAGAACACTGCTTGGTTAATGTGACACCCTTGCGAAATTGATTAGAGCGTTTTGTCTCTCATCCTACGTTTATAGTGAGAAAACTTCCGCAAGAAGCGCCATCTACCAAAATACGAGAGAAACTAGAACATGAGCAGGCGATTAATAAACTGCTATATATATCGATCGATGAAAAGATCGATTAAAACGAAAAGAATCCATCCGTGACCTTCGACAGCACTTTTCTTTCAGGTCAGTACCTCCCCAAGTTCGCGCTGCCGTACCATCTTTTCTTGAAACATTTCAGTCCATATTTGACCTATCTAAAACTCTACTTCGGAATGAGCTACGAATCTCAAACTTTGTACAGTCGTAGATCTTCATAGAGTTAACAACCACTCCAAGTTTCATGCACTTCCATAAAGTAGTAAAGTAGTTACGAAATTTCAAAAAACGTCGAAATTGCCACTCTCTCACTGACTCACTCACTCATGTATAGATCATCAAAATTCTACTGTACTTCCAGACACGCTACAAAGCTGAAATTTGGCAGACTGATTGAAATTATGACCAAACCCCTGGAAAAAATCAAAAACCTCCAAAATTCTAATTTAATCCCCTCCCCTATACATGTAAAGTTATGTAAAAGTAACATACTTCCAAAAATTCTGAGCTTTAGCAGACTGATAGAAACTATGATAAAACTATAGGAAAACATTAAAACACCCCAAAAAATTCTAATTTACTTCCCTCCTCTATAAATGTACAGATATGTAAAAATAACATTGCCCACTTCCATACACGCTAGAGAGCTGAGCTTTGAAGGGCCGATAGTAACTACGATAAAGCTATAGAAAAAAATATAGGAAAACATTAAAACACCCCAAAATTCTAATTTACTTCCTTCCCCTATAAGTGTAAAGTTATGTAAAAATAACACTGCCCACTAGACTTGGCTATTACGGCTGTAAATGACTCTTAGGCACAGTGCTAAATTGAACATAAAAAAGTTTGTCTGTAATAGCAAAGTTTAAAAAAACATTTCCAAGCTAGTAAGAACCTTTCATTTTGAAACTTGTATTGGAGAACTTGGCTTTACTTTTATCTCAATTCTTTTTACGGAATGCCATTTTCGCGTACTTGGCTTTTTTTACATGAAATGTTTTTATTATGATTAGATTATTGATTTAGAAATTTTGTAATGTGATTCAAAAATTATGTGGCGCGATTCTGGATTATTTTGAAAAAACTAGTCTTGTGATAAGACTCGAACCAAATTAGTTAAATTCCTTTACAAAATAGGCATCATAGAATCGTCCTAACCAGTACTTTATCCTAATCCTAAATACGACACTAGTTTTCGCCTACCTAAATATTAAATATTTAAAAAATATACACTACACTTTTGGTAAAAACGAAAACCGCACTAAATTATCTGAAAACAAATGCGATTTTACACAAGGTGCAATTAAAATGAGTAGGAACTTTATTGTTTTACTGATAATAAATAAGACCAGGTAAATAGGTGCGTCAAAAGATTAAACGTCTATCATCTTTGGCATAATAGACCTATTTTAATTTAATTTTAAAATAAAAATTTAAGATTAAAATCGGGTTGTTATGATTTCTCACAGGATGTCCTACTTTGATAAGATAGCTATTTGGTCGTGCCAATTTACGGCTCGATAACTTGGCTGACAACGATAACTTGAACAGTATTTGACAGTTTGAAATAGCCCTTTTGATACCGGTTCTAAATTTTTCATATAGATACAGGGTGTTCGGCACAGGAACCGACAAAATTTTTTGGGATATTGTTGGGGTCATTTGCTACCTTTTCAACCTTGGAACTTGGGTCCTTAGAGTCACGGCTAAAGAGATATGAATTTTTTAATTTTTTTTTCTCAAGTTACCCAAAATCCCACCTTTAAACCCTCGTAAGCTTTTTATTAATGTCTGGAAAAGCACCATTTTTTTTAATAATTCTGTAATCTTATGCGACTTCAACTAATTAATAGATTTGTTAAAATTTATGTACCAAAGGGACATACCAGGTTTTTTATTGAAGAACATTAGTGATTTTGTGAAAGAAAATCAATTTCAAAATTAAAAATTAAAAAAAGTATCGACACCTGAGAACTTTAGTTTATTTTAAAAACTTCTCTAGTTAACGGTATGCTACACATTGATTAAAAAAAACAATTCTGCTTTAAAAAAAGGATATTCCGTGAGACGCGCAATAATCGTTCGGACTTGATAAGAAAAATAATGTGATGTTTATGATCGTCTCGAACAAATTTTATAAATAAAGAACACAATACATTATTGTTAAAAGTTTAACTTTTGTTTAAGTAGGTAAACGATCATAAACATCAAATTGTTTTTCTTACCAATTCCAAACGAGTCTCGCCGTTCTAACGCAATATCCGAATTGTTTTTTTTTATCAAGTGTAGCATACCGTTAGAAAGGTAATCAACTAAAGAAGTTTTTAAAAGAAAATAAAGTTCTCAATTGTCGATACTTTTTTTGGTTTTTAATTTTAAAATTGATTTTCTTTCACAAAATCACTAATGTTCTTCAATAAAAAACCTCGTACGTCCCTTTGGTACATCAATTTTAACAAATCTATTAATTAGTTGAAGAAGCATAAGATTACAGAATTATAAAAAAAAATGTAGCTTTTCCAGACATTAATAAAAAGCTTACGAGGATTTAAAGGTGGGATTTTGGGTAACTTGAGAAAATTTTTAAAAAAATTCATATTTCTTTAGCCGTGACTCTTAGGACCCAAGTTCCAAGGTTGAAAAGGTAGCAAATGACCCCAACAATATCCCAAAAAAATTTGACGGTTCATGTGCCGAACACCCTGTATATACAGGGTGTCTCTAGAAGGTCTGTACAAAATCTTAGCACATATTCCTGAGGTCAAAATAGGTCGATTTAAAGCAACTTACCTTAGTGAAACTACTCGAAAATCTAACATATATTATCAATCAATGCACAAACGGACATCCAGTACCTAATGATTGGAAAATTGCATTCATATCCTCAATACATAAAAAAGGAAAAAAGCTGGATTGTAACAATTACAGAGGAATTTCAGTCACCAGCACTCTAAGTAGATTGTACGGTAGGATTCTTAGAGATCTAATAGAGAATGATTTTCATGAACAAGAAGAAGAAGAGCAAAGTGGGTTTCGTGTAGGCAGATCTTGTAGTGATAATGTTTCTTGTCTTAAACAAGTAATTGAGAAAAGAAGCGCCAGAAATATAGAGACTCATGTTACCTTTGTGGACCTACAAAAAGCATATGATACCGTTCCAGTAGAAAAATTATGGACGGTGTTGGAACAAACTAATATCAATCAAACATACATAAAAGCGATAAAATAACTATACAAAGGGTCAAAATCTAAAATTAAAATTGGAAATCGACTTTCAAAAGAATTCCTGGTAACAAAAGGCTTAAGACAGGGATGTTCTATCTCTCCAACTCTTTTTAAAATATATATCGCAGTGGCTCTAAAAAACTGGAACCGTAAAGTGCACGGCATGGGAATACAACTTAACGACCGATTTACTATATACACACTACAGTTTGCTGACGACCAAGTAATTGTAGCTAATGATAAAGAAGACATGGAGTACATGATGAGAAAGTTAACGGAAGAATACCAAAAGTGGGGACTAACAGTGAACGTGGACAAGACACAGTACTTATGTATTGGAAACGAATCCAGTGAGTTAGAACTAGACAATGGACAAACAATATCTCCATGCAATGAGTATGTATACTTGGGTGTGACATTTGATCAGACAGGAACAGACTGTAAAGAATTGGAAAAAAGAATAGTAAAAGCAAAAAAGGTTATTGGATGTCTTAACAGTATTTTATGGAGCAGAGCGATAAGAAAGAATGTAAAATTTAACATATATGAAACAATGGTAAAAAGCACGCTGTTGTATGGAATAGAGACTTGTCGCATAACAGAAAAATACAAAACAAAAATGGAAAGTGTCGAAATGGATGCAATAAGAAGATCAATGAGAATATCTAGATTAGATCACATAAGAAATGAGATCATAAAAGAAAGAATGGGAATCGAGGGAAGCATAACGGATGACATCAATAAAAGGCAATTGATATGGTACGGCCATGTACAACGGATGAACGACGAAAGATTACCAAAACACGTCCTAGAGTGGCAACCAGTAGGGCGCAGAAAAAGAGGACGTCCTAAACTAGAATGGCAACAGTCAATCCAAAGATCAATGAGTCAAAAGAATCTGACAGAAGATGATTGTCAGGATCGAAGGAGGTGGAGAATAGGCGTCGGACAACGTAGAAAAACGTTCTAAACTGACATAGTAGTAGTACCTTAGTCCGAAATTGCTCCGTTTCAGAGATACAGGGTGGTAAATTTAAAAATTAAAAATCAATAAGTTTATGAACATTTCTCAACGCATTACTTTAAAAATTGGTACTCGGGGGTTTTTTGGGATGCGAAACCTAAATATTTCACTGTGGCCGTTAGAGGGCGCTTCACAATGCTATTTTTATAGTTTAAAATGCCGATAACTTTTTTCTCAGTGTAACTTTTAACTTTTTTGTTAAGAAAATATTTTTCTGAATCTTTTTAAGCCAAAAAGATCCTCTTGTTAACATGCGCTAAAGTAAGTCGTTTTCGAGATACTTCCGTTTTTAGTGTTCGATGCCGCAATGGAATACTGAAATTATTTTGAATGATTATTTCACTAGAGTGTTTTACACTGGAAAAATGTCATAGCAACGGCCAGTTTTCTACTGACTATTGTTCTCAAAGCTTTATAACAGTTTGTTGCTTTTCGGAAATTTCGCTCATAAAATTTTTTAATTAAAAAATTTAATTTTTAAATTCACCACCCTGTAACTCTGAAACGGAGCAATTTTGGACCAAGGTAATTTGCATTAAATCGACTTATTTTGACCTTGAATATGTGCTAAGATTTTGTACAGACCTTTTAGAAATACCCTGTATATATTTTTTTCTAGATAAATTATTTTTTGGTAGTTCTTTATAGGTTATTGAACGTGTCTCTAAATAAGAAATAATTCCAAAAGAGTTTTTTTATGATTATATAGTTTGATCTGAATGATTAAATCACATTGAGTGATAATAAATTCAGGGGTGTGTTTGAGGGGTTAAAAATGGCCCTTTTGACTTGTCAAATCATAAAACAAAACAGCATTCAGGATTTGCACTTGATTTACAAATGCAGTTGGCGTCCTCAGTTCGCAGTCAGACATAACCAAATTTTATGTTGGGAGTGTTTTAAGCACTCTCGAACTCCTAATTGCGGACGCGAACTGCGTTTAAATATCGCGTGTTAAAATTTTGTAGTAACAAAACAAGCAAACAAAGTCATATTCTTGATGCTGTTTACATGTTTAGTTTACCAATTTTTACTAGGTACCTATTTTCTCAATCTATTTTGGGGGGCTACTCCAGATATTAGGGGGCTTAACCCTCTTCTAGTTCTTCTTCGCTGTCAATAGCAAATTCGCACTCACCAGAAACACAATAAAATTACTTTTTTTTAAATGCCACCACCTCTCTATCTATAAACCTTTGACACTTACATGCACCTTAGCGAAGGAAGGACGCAGTAGGGGGGATGCTCGGTGGTTGGCGAATGTGTCCAGGCGCCAGGACTAGAGCCTACAATACTACTACTACTACTACATGCACCGTGTTCAAAAAGTAGCGAAGCCCAATTATTTTAGGAATTGATTAACAAAAAAGTCCTGGGTTTTAGAAGGGGACAACCTAAGATCTTAATTTCTAAAATAAAAATAAAGGAATTTTCCAAAAAAGGAATATGGTATAACGTCACTTTTAATTTAAAATATTGAGCTCAAATTTCAAACTCATGACATAAACACCGGTTTGGAATAGGAATTTTTAAAGTTACGCTTCAAGGTCATAGTGAAGGTCACCATTAGGTTTTTTTTTAATATTTAAGAGACCTGGAACTTTTGGGAAATGCTGTATGTAAATGTAAGCAAATTTAAAAAATATATTTTTTAGTAAAAATTTATTTATTTAACAAAAACCTTTAAAATATTTAATCAGGTACATACATAAAATTTTCAGAATATTTCATTTTCCCTAGTTTTATGCTGTAATAAATAAATGTCCTATTAAAAGGTGCTTTTGCTTCGTCTGGTAACTATAATGGCAGCATTTGAACCAATTGACCTAAGACACTTTTTAATGCTGCCGCTGCAGCTCATGTGTTTGTAAGCCTGACTTATGTTTGCTCTGATAAGTACACCTGTCGCACTTAAACCAATCAATTTCTATGTTTGTTTGCTGCAGCAAATGTCTTTTCAAGTGGTGTTTGTGCTTGGTCTGGAAAATACAAACGTTGCATTTAAACCAATTAATCTGATCCATAGTCTTACGCTGCATCAAATATGTCTTTAAGGTTGACTTTTGTTTGGTCTGGTAAGCACAATGGTAGCATTTTAACCATTAATCTGGTCCACATTTTTATGCTGTAACAAATGCTGTGTCTAGTCTTGTTTTAATTTAGCTTGAAAAGTACATTTTTATGCTGCTGCAAATGAATTTTCAGGCTAGTTTTATGTTTAGTTTTAAAAGTACAGTAAGTAATGTTTTTAACAAATTTAAGTGAACAACAAATAAACTTCATTTGACAATTGTTTTTGCAAACTATTTTTCAGGTAGAATTTTTCTGCTGTTTCTTTACCCACTATTATTTTTACTATATTCGGCAGCTCTTTTTTTGTGGGCGTGAAGTCCTGATGATGAAACCAAAGGCGTCAGCTAGACAATTAAAGTAAAATTTGACGAGCTTTTCTTTCACAAAATTACCATGAACCTTCTGGGCCTCTATTCTCCTAATCGATCGATGTGATCATTTACATCACATACCAACAGCAAACTTTGAGAAATCTCTGAGTGGTCGCGTGCTGTGCGAAATGGCTTGTCTCAACCAATAGCAGTCGCGAGCTCTTCACAGATAGTGAATTTTACTCGTTTAAAGCGATATCTCATCTACTGCCACGTACCGGCTGAACGTTCCTCGGTCAATTCGCTTTGAGTAGCTTGCGGAACAGTGGTATTTCAACATAGCATCTGACGGATCGGAGATTATTTCAAACTTGCTATTGACCAAAGCATGTGATGGGAATAATCACATCCTTCGATTACGAGAATAGTTCACGCAACATTTAAATTGGTTCGATATTTTACTATATTTATTATTTTCAAGAAACTCCATTTTTATTTTACAAATTGATTACCAAAGGAAGAAATCCTGGGATTTATTAGAGGACAACCTAAAATCTCTTCCTTTTTTATTTAATTTCTAAAATAAAAATAAAGGTACTTCCAAAAAAACAATTATGGTATAATATTAATCTTTTAATTAATTAAACTCATGGCATGCGCACCCTTTAGAAATTGGAATTTTCAAGGTTAAGTTTCAAGGTTATAGTGAAGGTCAAGATTAGATTTTTTTAAATATTTAAAAGTCGTGGAACTTTAGGGAAATGCTGTATCTAAATGTAAGCAAATTCAAAAAATATATTTATAAGTAACAATCTATTTATTTAACAAAAACAATTATCTCAGGAAAAAACTTTTAAAATAATTAATCAAGTACATAACATAACATTTTCAGAATATTTCATGTTTCCCTAATTTTATGCTGCAATAAATAAATGGCTTATTAAAAGGTGCTTTTGCAATTATTGCCCTAAGCAAATTCAAAAAATATATTTATAAGTAACAATTTATTTATTTAACAAAAATAATTATCTGAGGCAAAAAACTTTTAAAATAATTAATCAGGTACATAACATAACATTTTCAGAATGGTTCATTTTTCCCTAGTTTTATGCTGTAATAAATAAATGACTTATTAAAAGGTGCTTTTGCAATTATTGACCTAATACAATTTTTAATGCTGCAGCAAATGTTTTCGTAAGCCGGCCTTTTGTTTAGCCTTGTAAGAACAATGATGGCATTCAAACCAATTGATTGTTTTAGCACTTGCATGCTGCGTCAAATGTTTTAAGTTCGACTTCTGTTTGGATTGGTAATTACAACATACGTTGCATTTAAAAAAATTGATCTCTTCCACTTTTTTATGCTGCAACGAATGCCTTGTCAAGTTTTCCTTACGTTTAGATTGAAAAGAACAACAGTTGCACTTAAACCAAGTGATTTCATTCTCACTTTTATGGTACAGAAAATGTTTTTTAGGCTATCTTTATATTTGGCTTTATAAGTACAATGATTGCATTTAAACCAACTGATGTCTTTAGTATTTTTATGAATCAACAAATGTTTTTGTAAGTGTGTCGTTTGTTTCGCCTCATAAGGACAATAACTGCATTTAAACCAATTAATTTCCATTACTCTTTGATGATGTAGCTTATGTATTTTTAAGCCTGACTTATGTTTGCTCTAATAAGTACACCGGTCGCACTGAAACCAATTAATTTCATCTATGTTTTGATGCTGCAGCAAATGTCTTTTCAAGTGGTGTTTGTGCTTTGTCTGGAAAATACAAACGTTGCATTTAAACCAATTTATCTGACCCACAGTCTTATGCTGCATCAAATGTGTCTTTAAAGTTGACTTTTGTTTAGTCTGGTAAGCACAATGGTAGCATTTTAACCAATTAATCTGGTCCACATTTTTATGCTGTAACAAATGCTGTGTCTAGTCTTGTTTTAATTTAGCTTGAAAAGTACATTTTTATGCTGCTGCAAATGAATTTTCAGGCTAGGTTTATGTTTAGTTTTAAAAGTACAGTAAGTAATGTTTTTCACAAATTTAAGTGAAAAACAAATAAATTTCGTTTGACAATTATTGTTTTTGCAAACTATTTTTCAGGTGCAATTTTTCAGCTGTTTCTTTACCCAGTATTATTTTTACTATATTCGGCAGCTCTTTATTTGTGGGCGTGAAGTCCTGATGATGAAACCAAAGCGGTCAGCTGGACAATTAAAGTAAAATTTGACGAGACCTTTCTTTCAGAAAATTACCATAAACCTTTTGCGGCTCTATTCTCGTAGTCGAACGATTTACATCACATGCTTTGACCAATAGCAAACTTTGAGTAATCTCTGAGTGGTCGCGTGCTGTGCGAAATGACTTGTATTAACCACTAGCACAGTCGCGCGCTCTTTACAGATAGTGAATTTTATGCGTTTAAAGCGATATCTCATCTACTGCCACGTACCGGCTGAACGTTCCTCGGTCAGTTCGCTTTGAGTAGCTTGCAGAACAGTTGTATTTCAGCATAGCATCTGACGGATCAGAGATTATTTCAAACTTGCTATTGAACCAAGCATGTGATGGGAATAATCACATCCTTCGATTACGAGAGTAGTTCACGCAACATTTAAATTGGTTCGATATTTTACTATATTTATTATTTTCAAGAAACTCCATTTTTATTTTACAAATTGATTACCAAAGGAAGAAATCCTGGGTTTTATTACAGGACAACCTATGATCTCTTCCTTTTTCATTTAATTTCTAAAATAAAAGTAAATGCATCTCCAAAGAAAAACAATTATGGTATATTATTAATCTTTTAATTAATTAAACTCATGGCATGCACACCCTTTAGAAATTGGAATTTTCAAGGTTAAGTTTCAAGGTTATAGTGAAGGTCAAGATGAGATTTTTTTAAATATTTAAGAGTCGTGGAACTTTAGGGAAATGCTGTATCTAAATGTAAGCAAATTCAAAAAATATATTTATAAGTAACAATCTATTTATTTAACAAAAATAATTATCTCAGGCCAAACCTTTTAAAACAATTAATCAGGTACATAACATAACATTTTCAGAATATTTTATGTTTCCCTAGTTTTATGCTGCAATAAATAAATGGCTTATTAAAAGGTGCTTTTGCAATTATTGCCCTAAGCAAATTCAAAAAATATATTTATAAGTAACAATTTATTTATTTAACAAAAATAATTATCTGAGGCAAAAAACTTTTAAAATAATTAATCAGGTACATAACATAACATTTTCAGAATATTTCATGTTTCCCTAGTTTTATGCTGTAATAAATAAATGACTTATTAAAAGGTGCTTTTGCAATTATTGAACTAATACAATTTTTGATGCTGCAGCAAATGTTTTCGTAAGTCGGCCTTTTGTTTAGCCTTGTAAGAACAATGATGGCATTCAAACCAATTGATTGTTTTAGCACTTGTATGCTGCACCAAATGTTGTTTTAAGTTCGACTTCTGTTTGGATTGGTAATTACAACATACATTGCATTTAAAAAAATTGATCTCTTCCACTTTTTTATGCTGCAACGAATGCCTTGTCAAGTTTTCCTTACGTTTAGATTGAAAAGAACAACAGTTGCACTTAAACCAAGTGATTTCATTCTCACTTTTATGGTACAGCAAATGTTTTTTTAGGCTATCTTTATATTTGGCTTTATAAGTACAATGATTGCATTTAAACCAATTGATGTCTTTAGTATTTTTATGAATCAACAAATGTTTTTGTAAGTGTGTCGTTTGTTTCGCCTCATAAGGACAATAACTGCATTTAAACCAATTAATTTTCGCTACTCTTTGATGATGTAGCTTATGTGTTTTTAAGCCTGACTTATGTTTGCTCTGATAAGTACACCTGTCGCACTTAAACCAATTAATTTCATCTTTGTTTTGATGCTGCAGCAAATGTCTTTTCAGGTGGTGTTTGTGCTTGGTCTGGAAAATACAAACGTTGCATTTAAACCAATTTATCTGAGCCACAGTCTTATGCTGCATCAAATGTGTCTTTAACGTTGATTTTTGTTTAGTCTGGTAAGTACAATGGTAGCATTTAAACCAATTAATATGGTCCACATTTTTATGCTGTAACAAATGCTGTGTCAAGCCTTGTTTTAATTTAGCTTGAAAAGTACAATGGCCGCAGTTGAACCAAGTGATTTCATTCACATTTTTATGCTGCTGCAAATGAATTTTCAAGCTAGTTTTATATTTAGTTTCAAAAGTACAATAGGTGCATTTCAGCCAATTGATCTCATCAACATCTTTGTGCTGCAGCAAATGAATTTTCAAGCTAGATTTATATTTAGTTTTAAAAGTACAATAATCGCATTTCAGCCAATTGATCTCATTCACATTTTTTTCCTGCAATACATTTTTTTGTAAGATTGGTTTTTGTTCGTTTTGTCTTTTTAACACTTGACTGTTTAAGTTTTGCTTAAGTTGAAAATCACAACGATATAATGGTATAACTAAATGCCTGTTAAAAGATAGTTTTGAACTGGGCTTGTCTTTCAAAGTCTGATGTAACATTTCACCACTCTGAACTAGGTACACTTCACCACAAACTAGCACCTAGTTTTAACTTGAACCATTTTCTTTTTCAGGGAAACTTGGTATATAAGATCTAAAAAAGTAATGTAATCGTAATTATTTCAATTCCGGTGGCGCATACGGGCTATAACGTAATCTGTCGAAAAATTGTAAAAAAAATAGCACTAACAAAATAGTAGTTTATAAAACTAGTGGCTAAACAGTTGCTTTTTATGACCGGCATTATTCTTCGAAAACTGCAAGTAAAAACAAAAATAGTTTAGCCATGAGTTCGATACACTATTTTTTTATATCTTTAAAAAACACAAAAGATGTGTAAAAAGAAGGCGACCCACAAACAGATCAAAAAAATTTTGGCGAAACATAGAATGGTCGAAAACAAATGTAAAACCGTAATTTTGTCAAAAAAATAAAACAAAATACACGAAAATAGAATAAACGACGTAGTTTTGTCGAACCGTAAAATGTCGAAAATTATAAACAATAATTTAGATTAATCGTAATTTTGTCGATCCGTAAAAATGTCGAAAATAATTTAGTCGAAACGTAAACGCAGCGAACCGCAGTTATTTCGAAACGCATTTCTTAGCCAACTTTTTTTTTTAATTTAGGTATTTACAGTACTGACTTCACTGGCACATGACAGGTTAGGATACGTTTGCGATCAATCGACTATGGTTAGTTTAATACCAACTTAAGCCGAGTACCGTAAAACGGGGTTACTTTGGCACCGGGGGTAACTTTGGCACATGAGTCATTTGCTTTGGTGTTTTTTTGTTTTAGTTTTTTTTTGCGGATTATCAGGTTCCTTTCTTTGTTACATGTCTAAACTACTAGCAAAATGCCGCGCCACTACAATAAGAAAATTGTTTAACGTTGTTTTAATAAAGCTAAATGATGATATTTAAAAAAAAACCGTCAAAATCCAATTTAAAATTTAAAACGGTGCGAAAGAAGACTTTTAGAGCAGTCTACTTTTGCATTTTAAGCGAAAAACATAAACGTTTGCCTAATTTGGCAGTCTCTAAAAAAAATTTTTTCTAAGTTACTTCTCAAAATTTTTCATTCAAATTTTCAGTATTTATATATATTTATCGGTTTCACAACGTTCTACGTCTTCCGATACCCACTCTCCACTCGTTTCTGTTTGCTCATAATTCATCATCTAGGCCTCTTAATCTTATTTCACTGTCTATTCCTTCTCTGCAGCTTCTCCTTGGTCGTCCTCGTTTTCTTCGGCCAGTTGGTTTCCATTGTAGTATTTGTTTAGGTAGTCTTTCATCATTCATTCTTTGTACATGTCCGTACGACACCAGTTGCTTTGTTCTTATATCATTCACTAAAGAACGTTTCCTCACTGTCATAATTTCACTTATTCTTTAATTTGTAACTCTTTCTCTTTTTGATTTCCCTGCTGCTCTTCTCCAATAGTCCATCTCCGTAGCGGAAAACATTTTTTCTGTTCTATCCTTGATTGGCCATACTTCTGAGTCGTATGTAATAATACTTTTTATAATGGTGTTATATATAAGCTTTTTGTTATGTTTTGATATACTTTGGTCCCAAATTATTCCATTTAATAAAGTTATTCCTTTTCTTCCTTGTACGTTTCGATCTTTTATAGCTTTGTCTAGTGTTCCGTCAGATGTAATTTTTAGACCTAAGTATTTATACCCATCACAGGACTGAATAATCTTCAGTATTTACAGCCTTATTAATGTTTGTTACAATGAGATTTTTTCTTGTGGATTATTGGCGAAGGTTTTAGATTTATTGTCAAAAATGTCCCAAAATCTGCCAAAGTAACCCCGTTTTACGATACTCATTACCCAGCCACGAGCCTCGAACAACGAACGTATATTTGCTAATGTAGACGTGAAAAAGGTATGATCGCGAGCACGCAACAAGCCATTCGCGACGAGCCACGGGTAGGCGGTCGTCGACGCGAACACAAAGGGATTCGCAGTTTGATTGTAGACAAAAAAAATACCATGAATGATGAAAAAGTATTGCTTTTAATTGAAAATTACAGGAATAGACCTGTTATATGGGGTCCAAAGAACAAATACTATTACAAAAAACATATAAGAGAAGATGCGTGGGTAGAAATCGGGGGTGTGATGGGACAAGTGCAAATTACTGCAAGAAAAATATTCAATTTATTGGCGTCTTGGAGAAGGGAAAAAAAGGAAAATAAGAGTTGTGGAACTGGAAAAGGTACGAGGATGGGATGAAAAGTTTCCGGCCTAATATAGAACGCAACACCATAGTGACTAAATAATAATTTATTTTTCTAGATAGTCCCCTAAGGTAATACATTTGGCCCAACGATGTTCAACTGATTTGATGCCATCACTGAAGTCTGATTTATCCAACTCGTCAAAATAGGCCTTTGTAGCTGCAATGACTTCTAAATCTGAGGAAATTTTTTTTCCAGCAAGAAATTATTTTAGGTTTGGAAACAAATAAAAGTCTGATGGGGCTAGCTCTGGCGAATAAGGTGGATGGTTTAACAGTTCAAAACCTAGTTGATGGATTGTCCCGATGAAACAAAATTTTCTTTTTTGCCAAACCAGGGCGTTTTTCGCTTATATTCCGCTTGAGCTGGTCCAGTAAGTCGCTGTAGTACTCTGAATTTATTATTTTCTTTTTTCGAGATAATCTATGAAGTATAGATAGTAGTATCCCTTTAGCGTCCCAAAACACCGTTGCCATGACCTTTCCACCAGACGGTACTGCCTTTGCCTTCTTTGGAACTGGTTCGTCCTTTGCCGTCCATTGTTTGGACTGTTGCTTAGTTTCAGGGGTATAATGATAAACCCATGTTTCATCAACCGTAATAAATCTAAGTCCCCTGAATCACGTCTAAACAGTGCCAAATTCTCCTCTGAAATGGTTAGACGCATGAGCTATTGATCTGGCGTGAGCAAACGCGGCACCCATCGGGCGGATAGCTTTTTCATACCTAAAACTTCACATAAAATATGGTGAACTCGCTCTTTTCATATGCTGCGATCTTTTAGAATGAGTTTGTGAAGGTTTCTTCAGAAGTTGCCGTTTTTGGCCTGCAAGAACGCGGAGCATTATCAGTGCTAGTACGACCACGTTTAAAGTCCGATACCCAGGTTTTAACTGTGGTATAGGAAGAAGCATATTCCCCTAGTGTAGCATCAGCCTTTATTTCCGTCGGCGATAACCTTTTGATATCTCGTTTTTTTCCAGCTTTTAAAATTGACACACTGTATAAACCTTCAAAATAAACAGGACACAAACTACTTGACGCACTCACTTTAAACTTCGAGCGTATACTGATCACAAGCAAGGCTAAACCAACACGTTGGAATAGTAAAGCAAATCGGGCCTGCTATAGGCTAGGAAACTTTTCATCCCATCCTCGTAAGTCATTTTTATTTTACAATAAATTTATTAAAAAATTGGTTAGGTTTATAGCTAAGAATTTAATTTTAAACCTAGGGACTCGAGTGCCGCGTTTAATTTAATTATAAACCTAGGGACTCGAGTGCCGCGTTTAATACCACGGCGAAAAGTTTGTAGCCCGGCCGAAGGGACGGCACAATTCGCTAAAAGATTAAACGAGACCTCAAAGTAATTATGTTAATGTATGCTTTTTAGAATTAGGAAAACTCAAGATAAAAAAAATAATAGATCACTAAACGGTACACTGTAATTTTAGGATGTCAACCCACAAGACTTATAGTTGTAATTTATTGTTATTGAGATTGCAATTCACTAAAAACTTTACTTGAACATGGTAAATTCACTCAATTTTTTTTTTACTTTTAATCCTTGGAGATTAGAATTCATTTTATGCTGGGTTTATACAGATAAAAATAAATATAAAAATAAAAATATTTTGCTGTTAATACGAACAAATTAAAATTAAAATAAGTTTTTAACACTTTCAAAAAAAAACACTGTGAAAGTATTTGTAAAACCAACAGAAACAACTACTCCGAGGGAAAATACCCCTACCGGCATTGAATTATAGTGATGGCTTGATGCTTTCGTTGGGAACTTGTTAAAGCTGTTTGGTTTTCACTATCTCCAACGTCGATCACAAGGATACGGAGTGATCCCCGTCTGGAACACGTCCTGACAATCAGGAACAAGTGATCCATGCCAATCCACGACCGGACCGGTTTCGACCTTTTGGGCCATCCTCAGGTAAATGTAGGCGATAGCTCCGTGTAGAGCATAAGTTTTGTAAAACCGACAGAAACAACTACTCCGAGGGAAAATACTCCTACCGGCATTTAATTATACTGATGGCTTGATGCTTTCGTTGGGAACTTGTTAAAGCTGTTTGGTTTTCACTATCTCCAACGTCGATCACAAGGATACGAGTGATCCCCGTCTGGAACACGTCCTGACAATTAGGTATTTTTGAATTAAAACAATGGCTTTTGAAAAATTGCTTAAAAAAGTTCTAAACAACATTTTTTTTGTAATTCTACTCCAACACAACAACAAAGATGATGTGACCTGGAACCTGCACACATGCGTTTTGAGATAAAATAAAATTTGAAAGTTGACTAACTTTTCATTTTATTTTTATCTGCTTCTTCTATTTTTATTTTAATATTTATTTTTATTTTTGTCTGTATAACCTTAGCATTATTTGTTTCAAACTCGGTATTTTGGGTTATTTAAGGTCACTGGGCTAACGAACTTTACATGCAAAATAGGTAAAAAAGCTTTTAAGTTAGGAAGTTTTAATATAAATCATCAACTGTACCCTAAAAATGATGATGACTACATCAGTAGCGCACCCAGGAATATGTAAAGAATATCTACAAAGTTCTTAGGCTTGGGGGAGGCGGTGGACCCCATAGCCGCTGGATACCTATAACGAAAGTATTTTTAAATAGGATTGACTTGTATATTATGAAAAATGTCTTTCCAAGCCCACCAAAATAAATATTAAACTATTAAATTTAATTTTGTGTCCTTTCCAGCTTTTGTAGCAGCTGATGATTAAAATTACTTAAAATCCTTGGAGACTATCTCTATCTCTATCTATCGACCCCTAGTTGGGGTAACTTTGACCCCTTGACTTTATATAGGGACCTTGTTTAAAAGAGTTTTTTTTTCACAGCTAACTATTTTCTTACAAGTGAACTATTTTAAATAGATTTTGCTAATTAAAAAAAAATATTTTAAATATGTAGTTAAACTTTTTCCAGAACTTTAAAGAGATATATATTTATGTTTCAAATTCAGTGGGTACTTTGTTTTAATTTAAGGTTTCGGTATTGCGCTGCGAGCCACGAACAATGCGGTCTTTGCGAATCGTACTAGCCTCCACATTAGCGAATAGATCGCGGTCGTTGATCGAGGCTCAAGGGCGCTAATGAGTACCCGGCTTCAGACCTCTCAACAGGAGTACAGGGGAGCTATAATTTAATATTGGAGATCACTTTAATTTGTTAGGACATTAATAATTTTAAACGTGACGTCTTTATTGCAGCCGCGATTTAAAATCGACGAGTTTACGTTTAGGCTATATTATTTTCAACCTTTAGAGTTCATAAAATCGGATCGAAAAAATTACGGTTCATTTAAATTATTTTTGACTGTGTTATTTTCGCCATTTTGACGAATCGAGTTGAAGGTCTCTGTAATATCTTTCCAACCGTAGATCTCTCTATTAGTTTTTAGGATATTTGTCATTTAACATGCATTGATGAAATTAAATCAGAAAAAATATAAAATTCTGGTTTAATTTTTATACCAAGCTGCAAAAAATCCACAAATATCAGTTGCAGTTTTTTCTGTATTCTAAGGGAACCAGGCTCCGGAATTTATCATCTCCGATTTTAATGACTTTTGGTAGAGTTGTTCTAGTCACTAAAACACGGAAAACTCAAGATAAAACATTATTTTTTTGACAGATTTATTTTTTATAAATGTTTTTAAATTGCAATTTTACCCTGATACATACTTCAAAAAATAACTTACACTATAACCTACCAAGGACACAAGAGTGTATCAAATAGCATACTTTTTATTTGTATTTTTTTTTTTAAACCCATCGATTCTTTATCTTGAAATTTGCATTGGTCAGTTTTCCAATGACTAGAACAAGTATAATAAAAATCATTAAAATCGCGAAGGATTAATTCCCAAACTACCTTTTTTTGGTTGATTCGAGGAAATAACCCCTAGGTAATACCCTTAAAAAATGTCTATTCCAATAGGAACGTTTTTCTAATGTAAACCAATAATTTTGATTTAATAGCAATTAATTACCTGCCACACCTCATTGCACAATCTACAACCGTGTTATCTACTGCCAATAAACTATAAAACAATTCTAATCCACTTAATCCTACCAAATTTCAATTATTCAGACAAACGGAATCTTGTGGGAGAGGTAATTAGCTGATTTTATGCATATACCGGGTGATCCATAAAATATTGAACTAAACAGTCTGCCTAGTTATCTAGTCTAACCGTTATGACAATTACATAAATAATATCCATATTTAAAGTATTAGTATGCTAAATCTCCCTAATATTACAGTGTAAAAATAAACACTTTTTTTTCAACAAAACAAAATAAATATTTTTATTTACATTCTTTTTGAAGTGTAAACTTCTTTAGGCGCGTTTAGCAGTTTTTGTGGGTAGTGAATTGAACAACTGAGCCGTCAGGCTCGGCTATGTAACGCTCATTCGGGTGAAGTCGGCTCGAGTCGACTAACTGTGAGAGGAACATTCAGCGAGCGATATGATGATGCAGATGAAGGCCAGTATTATTAATTTCGCCTTGCTGAAGTTTACACTTCTGCTGTGTGGTCTTAAGCACACAATTTTTTTTTAACTGTTTAATTTAATTGTTTGCCTCTTTCAATATGTTCATATCGTGCATGCACAAAAAAATGCAAGCTAAATATTCTTAGGATTATTTTATTTAATTTTTTTATTATATCTGTTTTTTTTTATTACTTTTAAGTTTATAGTAGTGCTCATTATTAATATTGTTTTGATTGGGCAAAATAGGTTATGCCTCTGTCCTTATTGTTGTTTAAATAAATAAATAAATGATAAAAAAATTTATTTGTTAATAAAACCGAATTTAATGAAAAAAAGTCATTGCCTAGTCAGAAAACCATATTTTAAGAAAATAAAAAATTTCTATACCATATTGAAACTCAAGATGACAGTCAAAGTCATGTAATGATTCACCCACGTTTTTTTCTTATGTTACCGACAAAAATAATAAATTATAGTTAGTGAACTCGAACGTTTCAAGTAAGAGTTGGATCTACACTTTCTCAAGAACATGAAGTGGATAGTGGCGTCCCTCAAGGGTCAGTTCTGGGACCTTTGCTCTTCATTGTTTACTGAAGTGATCTCTACAAAGGACTTGAAACCCAAAATGCATCATTTGCTGACGATGGAAACGCTTATGCTAACCCACTTTTACAACATGCCGCCCTTCAAAATGACCTTAATAGCATCAAACAATGGACGCTGAAGTGGAAAATGCCTTTGAATGATACCAAGTGTACGGTACTGCATATCGGTCAAAACAATCCACAACTAAGCTACTTTTTTGAACAGACACAAATAACATCGGTAACTAAACAGAGAGATCTGGGAATTACCATCACGACCGACTTGAAGTGGGAAACGCATATCACACAAATAACCAAAAAAGCCAACTCAATGATCTACCTATTCCAAAATGCCTTCAAAAATCTTACAAAAGATGATCATGAAATTACATAAATCATTTGTTAGACCAAAGCTCGAGTATGCACAGACTATCTGGAATCCGTACTACGTCAAAGACATAGAACAAATTGAAAGAGTACAAAGACGAATAACTAAAATACCTCAACAGCTCAAGAATCTATCCTACGAAGAACGCTTAAAACAGTTGAACTTGACAACAATAAAAGACAGAAGAACTAGAGGGGACCTGATCGAAACTTTTAAAATATTAAATAATTACTATTCTTGCAGTTTAAGAGATTTTTTTCACTTCAGTCATAATACAACCTTAAGAGGAAACACGCAAAATTTGTCTAAGGAAAAATGCAACAAGCGACGTTGAAGAAACTTTCTCGTAAACAGGGTTGTTTACAACTGGAATAACTTAAGTAACCTCACAGTGGAATCAGCTACTAAAAATCAGTTTAAGAATCGCCTAGGTCGTGAAACAAAAAATCAAAACTCAGTGTTCTTTATACATTATTCACCATAGACCTTAAGTAACTTAAGATCCGCCTATTGTGAAAAAAATCTAAGCCAAATAAACAATTAATGAATACCTAAAAAACTAGTGAATAACAAACCAAAGAGACTCAACAGTCTCATCGGATTTATCCGCCTACTGTTGAACCCATAATAATAATAATAATAATAATAATAACAAGCTGGTTTCTTGCGTAACATAACATAAGGGAAAACGGTGGTGAATTTGCATGTGACTTTAAAGTTGCCACTATCTTAAATTAAAATATGACGGAAGCTATAAAATAACTAAATTTTTTTGAAAAATGATTTTTTTTCTAAATAAGGGCCACTCGGTACATACAAATTTAAATAAATTTTTGCTCTTTTTATAAAGCTACAAATATTTTTTTTAATTGGACGCTGATTTATAATTAAGTTAAAACAATGAGTATATGACCCACATAGAGTGGCAACCGGCGAGCCTTGCAGCATTGAGAGGCAGATGGCGCTGAAATAAATTTGTCTAGTACGCAATATTCAGAGGGAACTACTATGATCTAATGGCATTTGTATGATGCTTAAAATGTGTACATTCATGTTCATGCTATATTGGAACAAAAAAATCAGAATCAGACACAAATTAGGAAAAAACAAAGAAAAAAACAAAAAATATTCCCCGAAGCAGAAAAAAGCTTTGTAAAGAATACAATTTAACAGCAATATGGAAATAAAATCTGTCGGTTCGTTCAAAAGTTGTAGTTCGGGGGCGGGGGTGAGACGAAGATTGATGTCTGTAATGTATAACCCATTAGAAGAAGTATAATAAAAATCATTCAAATCGGGAAGGATGAATTCCCAAACCACCTTCTTTTTTTGGTTGATTTGAGGAAATAACCCCTAGGTAATAACCCTAAAAAATGTCTATTCCAATAGGAACGTTTTTCCAATGTAAACGAATAATTTTGATTTAATAGCAATTAATTAACTGCCACACCTCATTGCACAATCTACAACCGTGTTATCTACTGCCAATAAACTATAAAACCATTCTAATCCACTTAATCCTACCAAATTTCAATTATCCAAACAAACAAAATCTTGAGGGAGAGGTAATTAGCTGATTTTATGCATATACTGGGTGGCCCATAAAATATTGAACTACACAGTGTGCCTAGTGCCGTAGTGAATGCCCCCTCTCTTGGTGCCTTTTGAAAACCGTTATGACAATTACATAAACAATATCCATATTTAAAGTATTAGTATGCTAAATCTCCCTAATATTACAGTGTAAAAATAAACACTTTTTTTCTATCAATTATTTACATTCTTTTTTTAGAACTGTTTAATTTAATTGTTTGCCTCTTTCAATATGTTCATATTGTGCATGCACAAAAAAATGCAAGCTAAATATTCTTCAGGTAAATTCCCACGGCCCGTAATTTTACAGCCAGGCCGCACCGCGACGGGCGAACGGGCGGCGCGTTGATCGGAACAGACTTCAGGCTAAACTTTTCCCACGGCGTGTTGGTGCCCATGTACCTTTCCAAAACCAATCAGCTGTTTACATATTTTTGTGTCTACTGGTGCTCGGGTTTGGTGATTGAACAACGCGCCTTTGAAGTTACCGACTCGCCGCGGATTCGTCGCACCTCCTCGCGCTACCTCAGGCGACCGCCTTCCTACGGCACGTTGGCGCGAGGTGGCGCGGCCCGGCCTGCAGAAACACGGGCCGTGGGAAGCCACCTTTAGGATTATTTTATTGACTTTTTTTATTATCTCTGTTTTTTTTTATTTTTAAGTTTATAGTAGTACCCATTAATAATATTGTTTTGATTAAGAAAATACGTTATGCCTCTGCCGTTAAAAATAAATCAATAAACAATAAAAAAACGTATTTGTTAATAAGTTTTTTACCACATACACAAATCTAATTTAATGAAAAAAGTCATTGCCTAGTCAGAAAACCATATTTTAAGAAAATAAACGTGAACGAGGTTGAATTTGCATGTGACTTTAAAGTTGCCACTATCTTAAATTACAATATGACGGTAGTTATGAAATAACAAAATTTTTTGCTAAATAAGGGCCACTCGGTACAAATAAATTTAAATTAATTTTTGCTCTTTTTATAAAGCTGTAAATATTTTTTAAAATTGGACGCTGATTTATATTTAAGTTAAAACAATGGGTATATCCCACATAGAGTGCCAACCGGCGAGCCTTGAAGCATTGAGAGGCAAATGGCGCTGAAATAAATTCGTCTGGCACGCAATATTCAGAGACAACTACTATGATCTAATGGCATTTGTATAATAGACATGAACCTCGGAACTCGCACATGCAACTAAATCGTACTAGTAGTCCCTGATTATTGCGTACCAGGCGTATCTATCCCTCAATGTTGCAACGCTCGCAGGATGCCACTCTATATGGGCCATATACTCATTGGTTAAAATATGTACATTCATTGTTAAAAAATTACGTGTTTATGTCCGTTTGACTGATTTTTAATCTGTATGTTGTTTTAGACTGTTTTAAATGTTTTTTAATTTTTTATTTTTGTGTGTTCCAGTTTTTCATTTGTTTCAAAGATGATTCTTAACTGTCTACCAGACCACTTGATAATGGTTTTTTAAAAACCGAAACGCGTCGTGATTAGACAATAAAATATTTGTGAAGTAAGCAGGACTTTTCGTTTCTTCTCCTTTAACAATGGTTCAAGGACTCCACCCTGGAGAAATCTACAATTCATGTACATTCATGTTTATGCTATATTATAACACAAAAATTAGACACAAATTAGGAAAAAACAAGGGAAAAAACAGAAAATATACCTACTAAGCAGAAAAAAGCTTTATAAAGAATACAATTTAACAGCAATATGAAAAGAAAATCTGTCGTTTCGTTCAAAAGTTATTTGGGGGCGGAGGTGAGACGAAGATTGACGTCTGTACTGTATAAGCCATTAATTTTGCAATTGAAAAATTGATTTTATTCTGCTAATAAACATGTTGACAAAAATTTATCAAAATCAAATATACCTCAATTTTAATTTTGACATTTACAATTGTTAAAAGTTTACAGTTTTTAATTTTTTTACTCCTGTACCCTGTGAATTTAAAAAAAAATTGAATTTTTGGTCTGAATCCATCAAAACAATTAGAACACTATGAACAAGTTAAGATATTTTAAAGATTTTTAGTGCACATGTTAGGTTCTTAAAAACAAAATAATGAAAATTCCAGGCAAATAACTTTTAAAAATTTTTAAGGTTTCATGTATATTTGTGTATATTGTATTTTCATAAAAATGTATTTAGTAACCTTGTCCATGTAAAAAAACAAACAAATTAAAAAACTTGTTTAATCCTGTGAATTTATTTTTTTTATAAATCTTAGTCACACTGTGCGCATCAGTGTAGCGCTACGCTGTGACAGGTTCAAAATATATTTATTCATCAGTTATAAGCAGTATACAAAACATGTATTTTTCCATACTGAGTCAATGACAATTGGTTAACAAAATTAAAGGTGGCTTTGTGCAGTAGAGTAGCTATTAATGCTGTTAATTCAATATAAAAAAATTGTGGCTTAGTCCAATTTTGCGCCGAACGCCTCAATTATAATATGTTGGACTATTACCAAACCTATTATCCACTATAATAGCTTTCTGCTTATAGCCCCAAATATATAAAAGCTAATTATAGAGTTTATGGTATTCAGGTCTCATAAACAAGCTCATAACTCAAAATGCCTTAAAAAAGTTACAATTTTAGAAAATTTTCTCATTAAAAAGTTAGGACATTTACAAAAAACATAAGAGATTTCTTGTATATTTTTTAGATATTTTTGAAAAAAAAAAATAATAGAAAAAATAGCTAAAAACAAATTCTCATTTATTTTCATATTTCTTATTTTTCATTAAGTTTTTTATGGGATTCATGAGCACCCTGCAATTTATTAGATTACTTTGGTCAGTATTTTTAATAATTTTGCTGGATATTAAGAATTCTTTCTGCTGCAAAAATCTTGTATTTTTTCTATTGTCTGGTCTTTTATTCTTTCAAATTTGCTTTAGCTTTCTTGTTTTTTTTTTAAATTTTTTGTTCTGTCCTTTTTTTGGCACATATTTTTTTCCTGTTCTTTTTTTAAAATAGGTATGGTCAAGTGGGGTAAAAGAAAAAAATAAGATACCTTTGGAAGAATTAAATAGAATTTTTATTTAAAATGATGATAATGAAAAATCCGTTTACATTTTAAAATAATACAAAAATTACCTTTAATGAAGTAAAAACAAATAAACACATTTGCTTGATACTCAAGGTGGCTTAGTTGGATTTTGTAATATGCATCATGCAGTAGAGTAGCTATTAATGCTGTAAATTCAATATAAAAAAATTGTGTCTTGGTCCCACTATAATAGTTTTCTGTTTATATCCCCAAATTTATAAAAGCTAGTTATAAAGTGTATGGCTTGGTGTATGGTATTCCGGCCTCATAACCGAGCGCATAACTTAAAATGCATTAAAATAAGTTAGGACATTTTAGAACATTTACAAAACAAGAGATTTTTGTATATGCATTAGATATTTTTGAAAAAAAAATTAATAAAACTAAATATTCTTTTATTTTTATAATATTTCTTATTTTTCCTTTATTATTTTTCTTTAAGTTTTTTAAGGGATTTATTAACAACCTGAAATTTGTTAAGGGCTAATGCAATCACACAAATTACCTTCCATTAGATTTTTTTTTGTCAGTGTTTTTTCAGTTCTTTTTAATAATTTTGCTGTCTACTTAAGAATAATTTTTGCTGCAAAATTCTTGCCTTTTTTTCTACTGTTTGGTATTTTACTCTTTCAAATTTGTTTCAATTCTCAGTTCTTTCTTGTTTTTTTTTTTTTAATTTTGGTCTGTCCTTTTTTGGCACACATTTTCTTTCCTGTTCTTTTTTTAGGATAACTAGTATGGTCAAGTATGGTAAAAATAAGATACCTTAACTTTACTTAACTTTTTTGTTTTAAATGTTAGACTCCTTGGAAGAACTGAATAGAATTACAGGTTAAAAATAAGACAGTATTGGCTGATCCAGTAGTTTTTGAAAAAACAACTTTTCAGACTTAACAGACAAATAAAAGTCTAACATGCTAAAAAACTCTATTTTTGTAAATGAGACAGTTGTATATTGCTAAAATTAATAAAAACATTATTAGAGGCAAAAATAAATCATTGTTGGAGTTATTGTTAAACTGTTAATTAAATGTATATCAAGAAATCTGAATTAAGTACATATATTAATTAATGAATTTTATTTGAATGTCACATTTTTCAAATATTGAATGTCTTATTTTTACCCCACTTGACAACTGCAAAACATTTTAACCCTTTTAAGTGCCACAATAGTATTCTTATCAATCTCTAGAAAACTCTATCTTGAGTTGGTTTGAAAGTAACCTAATTAATCGCAAGCAAGCTGTAAAAATAAAAAATTATATATCTTCAGAAATCACTGTAACATCAGGTGTACCTCAAGGTGGACATCTGTCGACTCTATTATTCAACATCTTTGTAAATGATGTGAAAAATATTTTTTATGACTGCCAGTTTAAGGCTTTTGCAGATGACTTTAAAATTTATAAAATTATTGTTAATCCTACTGACTGTCAATCTTTGCAGGATCAATTGAATTTGTTTTCTTCTTGGTGTACAGAAAATAGTCTTACCTTAAATATTAAAAAATGCAATCATTACTTTTAATAAAATAAAACAACCTATTCTATTTAATTATTCTATTGACTCTGAAGAGTTAGAGAGAAAAACCTTAGTTAAAGATCTAGGAGTGTGGATAGAAAGTGATCTATCATTTAGCACACATATTGAAAAAACCACCAACAAAGCAATGAGATTACTGGGGTTTCTCTTTCGCACTCTGAAAGATATAGATAATATTCATGTGTTAAAAGATGTTTACTGTGCACTTGTTCGTTCGGTGCTCGAATATGCCAGTTCAGTTTGGCAGCCTTTTTATGGAGTTCATAAGGAGAGCTTAGAGAGAGTGCAGAGAAAATTTTTAAGAAGAGTGGGACTTAGGCTGGGTATTCCCTATGAAGAAGTTAATTGTAATGAGATAATGAAACTTTTAAATCTTACTTCATTAGAAAGTCGAAGAACGTTTTTTGATACTTGCATTCTCTTTAAAATTCTGAACGGTATGATTGATGCCCCAGAGCTTCTTTCAGAGGTTAGCTTTCACATTCCACCTAGGAATTCCAGAAATAAAGATCTATTTAGTCTAACATTTCATAGAACCAATTATGGTACTAATATTCCTATAAATCTTTTTAATTGTAGTTACAATGTATTTTGCAAACAGGTTAAAAAAATTTTATTTGCCTAAATTGTTATCTTTTTAGATTTGTTGTAAAAATTACGTTTTAATTGGGATGGTTCTTGTTGTTTATGCTGTCCTCTTAATTAAGTACATTTTTATGTGTTAAACTGCCATCTTGATGAATGAAGTGATAAAGTGTGATAAAAAGTTTTACTCGAACTGTGTGAGTTATTCTAACTTTTACTTGTAATTTTATTTTTGAAATGACATGACTATTTTTTAATGTGACACTAGTAGTTAGTCCTACTTTTTTATTTGTAACTGCTATATGTGTTAATAAAGATTTTGATTTTGAACAAGCAAACCAAGTTCTGAAAAATTAAGAGAGTTAGTATATTTTCAAAACAGATTGCTTCCTCAAAAAGCCGACAAACAGTCAACATCTCCTGAAGATGCTATCCACTCGAGATGACAAAATGTGGAGAACGAATTGTCAATGACCACAGCCAAACAGCCTGAAAGCACACCCACCATTGGACAATGGCTGTGAAAGCCTTTTACAACCTGTAAATTGCTAACAATTAGCAAACATTGGTATTTTAGGACAATTATGAGGCCTGGGTAGTGCTGAATTCAGAAAAAATATTTGTATTAAAATTATCAAATAAAAAAAGTTTTTGATTAATTGATTTATTAATTTTTATCAACATACCTATTGATTTGCATAATAAAATCAAACTCCCGCTTAATTTTTTTTACAAATTGTATTTTTAAATAGATTTTTTGGCACCAAGTAAGGAAAGCACTAGTTGACATTATAATGGAAGAATAAGCTATTTTCTTGTAAATCAGATAAAAAGAATTTTTTTAAAAAATGGCAATACAATTTTTTTTTATAAGGATTTTTTTTAATCAAATTTACAAGAAATTTAATATAGAACAAACAAAAAACTAAATATAAGCATACTAAACCACCTCACTTTTTATGTTTAAGATTGCAGTAAATACCTAATTGACAAGTGACATTGGTGTCAACTACTAGTGAACCTAGAGCAAAAATCAAGAGTCTGTGCTTAACACTAGTAGTTGACATCAATATCAATTACTAGAAAACTTAGGTCTCTTGCTTTAGGTTTTTTTCACATTTCAAAGTTAGAAATACTTTTTTTTAAAGAACATTCATATCACCTATATATCTGCACATCAAAACTGAACAACTACAATTTCAATCATGCAAAGCTTAATTTTTTATAAATCATAAACTTACCTCATTATCATTTACATTGAGTAAATTCACAATAAACTAGAAGCATCAAAGTGATCACTTGACATAAAAATGGGTCTGAACTAGGCTAGCTAGATTAATATTAATTATTTGAAATTTGTCAATATTTGGGTTTGGCTGAGGGTTTGACATTATGAGACAGTGATACATATTCTTGGGAGTGGGAGTAAATTTCTATTACATAACTTTTTCACTATATTTTTTTTAATATTCTACAATACATGTACAAAAAAGGAATAGAGATTTCCAAGTCAATTTCTCACTTGTTTGTGAACCAGAATGATTCCGAAATTGGACAGTCACCACATATTACTTTAGTTAATAATAACATGGGGTCAAGTAGGTACAAGGGCAAGTACCAAGGGGTGACCAGCTGAACCAAATTTGTACACCATCCTACAGCACTTTAAAATAAATCCTTGGTCATGTGTATAATAGAGTCCTGTTGAGTGCCCTGTGGAGTCCTGTGTATAGTCCTGTAATCACCCTTGCCCTTTGGCATTTACTGATTTTTTCCTACTCATGTGTCAAATGCTGTTCATTTTGGAGTTGACTCTGAATGAATTGTTTTAATCTTTTGTACAATTCAAGCAACCATAAAATTATCCACTAAAAGTAGATGTGGTGAAAATTAAAATATAGTAGGTATTAATAACAGTACTTACCACAATAACAAACAACAAGATAAGCCTTGCAATCCTGTGGAGCAATTTTTGAAGAACAGACAAAACAGGATAGTGGAAACCAGTAAGCAGACAGAAACCTTTCTCCAAAAAAAATCCGACACCTCGGAACAATGGAATGTTTTTTCGTAATTTGTTTAACAAGGTTTTCAACAATTCGACGTCACAGATCCTTGAAAAGCAACAACCAAAAAAATTAACACAAAATAAACAGAAGATAAGAGCACACGGCAAATCAATGAAAGACGAAAGGATCCGCCTCTGTTTTGCTCTAATTTAATTACCTTGTTTCTATTATTTAATTTAAATTATTCAAACTAAAAATTAAAACATAAAAACCAAAAAAATATGTAACAATTTCGAAAACAAAAAACAAACGTGAAACGTCAACAAAAAGAAGAAGACAGGGGTGCGTTCACATTTTAACCTGTACCAGATGGAGCAGCTCACTGCACAGTGTGCTCACAGTCCAATGCCGTATTCCATTGGGGAAATGAGTGCAGCACTGGTGGTGCACTGACACTGAAACGGTGCTGTCAAAAATTTGCACCGAGTGCAGTTTCAATGGAACACGCGGAAAATGAAAACTCGCACTCGTGTGGTATAAGGTCACTATATCACGAAGTTCCTAACATCGTGATATAGTGACCTTAGTGTGTATGCCATTATGAGATGTAGAACTTCTTTTTTATTCTTGCTTTAAGTAACGTTAATATAACATTATGAATAGGGCAAATTGATTATGCAAAAATCTCATTTTTGAGAAAAATGTCACACAACCTGTAGTTTTATCAGGCCAACGACGATATCCATTTTTATTTGTTTCAAAGTTACACGCCGATAAATATTATCTTAAGATAAATAAAATTCGTCAAATAAATAAATAATAATTTTATTTAAAAAAAGTTAATAAGAATATTTTAAACCTCCTTTTTGAATGCAGGCATGTGCTCGTATACCAACAGATAGAGTAGTTATCTATATTTCGCGCTAGTTTTTCAAAAAACCCTAACCAGAAGTGTACTTTATGCTCCCAAAATTTGAACATAAGTATTCGAAACACCTTGTATACATATATAATATTTCACAAGTTTCTTTCAACTAAACCTAACTTTCCTGCCTTGTGGAATTTGGTCATGTTGTTCAAAATTCATTTGTTCGAAAGCAATATTATTACTTCAATAACATTTTTTTGAAAAGGAAAATTATTTAAAAACATTTCCTTCAAACAAAAAATTGTTTGAAATCATTTTATTAAAATTTTTTTGTTCAAAAACATTTTCTTTTAAAGTAATTTTTGTTCATAAGGAAAATTGTTCAAAAAAGTTTTTGAAGAAAATATTTTTGAACAAATTTCCATTCAACAAGAACATAACCTAACCTAACAGCTAAGCGTAAGGGTGTTTTAACATACCATAAACATGGCAAGATATGTGCCTCAGCGCTAATGGGGTTTCGTCCCCCTTGTTCTTTTTTTGAACAAAATTGAGGCTACTTGAATTTATTTATGAGGAATTCTGCAGTGCTCATCTCGAACCGAAAGTGTTTCTTGAACTAAAAAATACATTTATTTTTACTTATAATCATAGCTGCCAGAAAACCCCAACTGTCAGAAAATTAGCCCCAGGGCCCCAGTCAACCAAATCCATACAAATCTACTTACCTGTTTTTTCACACATTTTGAATCAAGTTTTTTATTTTTGGGGTTTCCGTTGTCATTGTGTTTATTGCACAGAACTGTTCTTCTTCATCTTTATCTACTACATAACAGCGAAGAAAATAATAAAAAATCGCTAACAACTTTATTTTCACTTATTTTTACGTCCCACGACAATAATAAGCATTTAAAATTAATGGCGGGAAAAAGTTTTCGGTGCGGCACGAGCCCTCAGAGCCGGTGTCAAAAAAGCCGCACTCAGTGCAAAACTGAATTGAACACCGAGCCAGTTGTGCACTAGTGCTGCACTCATTTCTTCGCACAAGTCTAGGGACCGTGAGTGCAGCTCAAGGTGTTTTTACTTTTGGTTAGGTTGCCTGCAGAATTTGACCAGTTATGTGAACTTAAATTTCCATGAAACAAATTATAATACCCTGTTTCCCCCAATGCATGCCCACCCCGATTCAAAAAACGCATCACGTGATTTTTTTTTAATTTTTTTTTTATTTGTCAAACACACTGTGTTTTTTTTTTATTACAATCTAGTCAGTAAGACTAATTAGCAATTTTGTTTTAACTTAATTTACTAGAAAAGTCAGATTTAAACTTAGGGTTCACTCAACAGTTCTCCCCGCTTTGTTTAGTCTGTAACTCACAATTGTGTTGTGTTTATAGCATTATTTTGTTTTATGTGTAATTCACTTAGTTTACTAGCTCAAACGGCTTCACTCTTTTTAGTCGTCGAACTAGCATAGTATTGTCTAGAAGCTGAATTGCTTCCACATTCACATGCCGATGGAGTCTATCTTCATGGCTTTTTGCGTACTTTTTTATAGTCTCTGCTACAGTTTCGATTTTTAGATCTCGATGAAGGTGATGGCCCATGGATTTGCACCGGTTTTTAATGCAGCGTCACCTGATGCGTTTTTTGAATCGGGGTGGCCATGCATTAGTGGAAACAGGGTGTTAGGCAACCGGGTGACGTAGATTTTTAAATCTGATTTTAAGCTGTGTTCGGTATTTACGTCGGATTAATCTTTTTGATCGAAATCGTTCGTTTATTCCATCTAAATCTGAAACGTTCGGTAATTCTGCTCAGAGTAGTCGGACGTAAATCTTGTTGCTCCGGCATTTTGACCGACGAAACAGTTTAATCCGAGATTGTGAGGTTATGTTGGGTATTTCTTTTGTTTACAAAAATAACTTTTTCTGGTGGCCCTGATTGGTTCAGTGGGCGAGGTGTCCGATTGCCAATCAGAGGGTGTGTGGTTCGAATCCCATGCCTGCCACTACAAATCCGAACCTACCCTCCGTCTGTGAATACAGATTTACCGGAAGTAGGGATAAAGCCTGTCTCGGGCGAAGTATGGGCATCAACGAAGTAGGCAAAGTTGATGAGAATACAAGACCGTGGTTCGAAAGTTACGTTAAGCCGGTGGTCCCGTGTTAAGAGCGTAGATGGCGCTAGCACGATAAAGACCACTGTGTTCGACAAAGAGCATCAGGCAAAATTAAATCCTCCATGAGAAAAGAAAATTGCCTACCATGGGGGTCTATATATATGAATGTGAGTGTGTTGTGATTGTCCAAGTTTAGAAATCAGAGCAATTAAGTTGCAGACTGTGGCTAGTTGGCCTTCGATGCATAGGCCAACCAAATCGAATAAATGAATGAATAAATAACTTTTTCTGTAAAATGATTGATGATAAATTTCCATCACCGAAAGAATTTGACAAAAATTATGGCTGGATGTAAGTTGCAATATGTACATACTGTTTTTGGTTATATTTAAAGTTATAACCATTTATAAAAATTTGATCCGGATCGTTCGTTAATTCTTATTTGCTCAGACTAATCTGTAACCACGTAATCAAAAAACCGTCTCGTCTGAGATGCAAATAACGAACATAGCTACATTTGGCCAGTAAGCTTCAATTACCTTTTAAATTCTGTTGGGACCTTTTTCATGTTCTATTTTCTTTTATTTATTATTTGAGGAATTCGCAGTCACCTGGTTTAAACCTTATACTTTACTAAAGGATAGTGTTTGACCTTACTTGTGTTCCAATAACACAGACTACTATAGTTCTTTTATTTAGAGACAGTGTTGCCGCGCATGTAACCTTATGTCAAAATGAAATGTAAATTTAAAATATTTTTGATACCAGACAATTATTTCAAGAGCTACCAATGCGGGGTAATCCACAGATTTAATTTTATGCCAGTTGTTGAAAATTATTTTTTATAAAAACTGGTAGTTATCTGTTGTTTGGCAACTGTGTTCATCAATTCACCAAAAGTCGTCAATGTTCTGTAAAGTTCGTAAAAAAAATAAGAAATACACAGTAAACACATACCTAATCCTACATTTTGCTGGCAGTTTTTCACTGGTATTTCAGTTTTTTCCTAGTTGTTTTCGGAACTTTTGTGTTCTGTGCCAAAATTAATTAAAAAGCCTGTTTTGTATTCAGTAGCCAAAATTAATTAAAAACGGGCTTTTGACAGATAAACAAAGTATAAAAAATTGTGTCTGCAAAAGGCCAAAATTGGACTTCTAAATATCACGTGAAATCTAATGTCGCATTTATAAAGGATAAAGTTAGCTAAAGAAGGGCGTGCAAAAGGTAACTGCAGCTGGTGGCAGAGCAGTGGCGTATATAAGGGGGGGCCTGGGGGGCCCGCCCCCCCCCGAAGCTAAGATTTTTTTAGATATTTTACACATATTTCCTGAATACAAACATAAAATAGCATAAAATACGGCCTCATGGGGTCTCGGCCCCCCCCCAAACTGCCTCGGGCCCACCCCGAAACTTTTTTCTATATACGCCAGTGTGGCAGAGTGTTGCATTAAGAAAAAGAGAGGACTAGTAACCACGATTGGGCTTAAAATCCTAGAAAAAATCAGCCGTCACATACGAAAGTACAATGCTTACCTATACATAGAGGCGACCGGGGCAAGGTAGACTGATAATTGCATGCTAAGCTATATGGTTTTGTGTAGTAAATAAGGTAATATTAAAATTTCAATAAAAAAAATAATTTTCAATAATATTTGTTTAAAAGAACCTTTCATTTTGAAATTTGTATTGGAAAACTTGGCTTTACTTTTATCTCAATTCTTTTTACGGAATGCCATTTTCGCGTACTTAGCTTTTTTTTACATGAAATGTTTTTGTTATGTTTCACTTCTTTTTTAAAGGAATTGGATAATACTTAATTTTTAAAGTTGTAAAATATGCGGAATATTGTTCAAAACTTTTGCAATGCCTTACTTAAATTTTTGAGATTTTTTAATTTTTTCCATGGTTTTATCGTAGTTCCTATCAAAGCTCAGCTCTCTAGCGTTTCTGAAAGTGCACAATGTTACTTTTACATAACTTTACATGTATAGGAGAGGGAAATAAATTAAAATTGTCGTGTTTTTAAATTTTGACCTATAGTTTTATCATAGTTCCTATCAGTGTTCCAATGCTCAGCTCTCTAGCGTTTCTGGAAGTGGGTAATGTTACTTTTACATAACTTTACATTTATAGGGGAGGAAAGTAAATGAAAATATTGGACTTTTTAAATTTTTTCCCATGGTTTTATCATAATTTCTATTAGCATTCCAATGCTCAGCTCTCTAGCATTTCTGGAAGTAGGCAATGCTAGTTTTATATAACTTAACATTTATAGGAGAGGGAAGTAAATTAAAATGTTGGTGTTTTTAAATTTTTTCATATAGTTTTATCATATTGTCTTTCAGTCTTAAAAAGTTCAGCTGTCTAGCATTTCTGGAAGTGGGCAGTGTTACTTTTACATAACTTTACATTAATAGCGGAAGGAAGTAAATTAGAAATTTGGGGTGTTTTAATTTTTTTCTATAACTTTATTATAGTTACTATCGATCTTCCAAAGCTCAACTCTCTAGTATGTCTGGAAGTAGGCAATGTTACTTTTACTTAACTTTACATTTATAGGGGAGGGAAGTAAATTAGAATTTTGGGGTATTTTAATTTTTTCCTATAGTTTATAGTTCCTATCAGTCTGCCAACTCTCTAGCATTTCTGGAAGTGATCAATGCTACTTTTACATAACTTTAAATGTATAGGGGAGGGGAGTAAATTAAAATGTTGGGGTTTTTTAATTTTTTCCTCTAGTTTTATCATAGTTCCTATCAGCCTGCCAAAGCTTAACTCTCTAGCATTTCTGGAAGTGGGCGATGCTAATTTTACATAACTTTAAATGTATAGGGGAGGGGAGTAAATTAAAATTTTGGGGTTTTTTGATTTTTTCCAGGGGTTTGGTCATAATTTCTATCAGTCTGCCAAATGTCAGCTTTGTAGCATGTCTGGAAGTACAGTAGAATATTGATGATCTATACATGAGTGAGTCAGTGAGTGAGTGGCAATTTCGACGTTTTTTGAAATTTCGTAACTACTTTACTACTTTATGGAATTCCATGAAACTTGGAGGGGTTGTTAACTCCATGGAGGTCTACGACTATGCAAAGTTTGAGATTCGTAGCTCATTCCGAAGTAGACTTTTAGGTAGGTTAAATATCGGCTGAAATGTTTCCAGAAAAGATGGTTACGCAAACTTGGCGAGGCACTGCCGTGCCCTCAGATATTTGATTTTAATAATTGCATATCTCCATGAAAAAATGATTTAACCAGCATGTAGGTATGTAAAATTCGCAATTGCATAAAACAATGTGATATTTTTGTAAAAATAAGTTAATTGAACTTTTTCTGTCTTTTCCGACTTTCGTTATAAATGAAGTATATTGTCTAGCAAGAAAAATACTCTGCCAATATATGGGCCCCTAAGCTCACACAATGTACTATAGTTATAGTGTACGTGTGAGCTAATTTAACTAAAAAATTTAATATATTTTATTCAGCTTCAGACTCAATTACCTTTCGTTTGATACCACACAAGCCATATTTTGATTTGAACTCTAATTTTGAAAAAATTACCCACACCCTTTTTAAAAAAATATATAAAATGTATTTTGTTTAACTCCAGACTCAATTACCTTTCGTTTGATATGACACACGCCATATTTTCCCTTAAAATCTAATTTTTCAAATCTACTGCCACCCTTTTTTTTAAATAAACTAAAATGTATTATGTTTAGTTTAAGACTTAATTACCTTTCGTTTGATATCACACACGCCATATTTTCACATATACTCTAATTTTTTTAATCTACCCCCACCCTTTTATTTGGCTTCTGCCGAACAGATATACACACACCTAAATACACCACACAGACACACACACGGACAGACGTCACGATAAAATTGCTAAGATACAATACACCAAAATAACATTTTTTCAGTGTTATCTCAATTTTTTTGTTGTCATGAAAATAATACCTTATCTAGCCATTGCTGCGCGAGCTAGGAAGGTAAAAATGAAATCAGAATACATGTGACATAATAATTATACTTTTGGTTTACAAAAACCATTGTTATTAAAGCCAAGAAAATGTATTTATTAATTTACGCATATTATGTACGTATTTCTCACTGGACAATTTTCTATATACACAAAAAGAAATTTTAACTTTTTTACTCGATCCGCAGAACTCCGCAGCTGAAACTGACTTTGTTACTTAGAAAACATATGCACTTAATAGGACCAAAAATGTCAATAAAGTTGGATAAAGTTGAAACATTTAGTCAAATTCTATTTCAGAAAATGAAAATTTAAAAAGTTTTCTGCAACGGTTGCTTTAAACCGGTTTAAAATATTACCAATAAAATAAAAAACAATGTTAAGTATCTACAATAAATAGCTACATACCTCCAGATTCAAAATCCATGTTCAAAAAAATTATTTTTGATAATAGGCGTAAGTTTTAAAAGGGCTTTTTAACCATCAACTTTTGTAAATTTAAGTAACGCAAATAACATAAAAAATAAATGGAAGTTTCATCGGTCATTACTATGGCAATTGTTTATCAAATTAGGCGTGACATGGTCACGGCCTAGCATGATCATCCGTGATTGCACTAATAGCAATTTTACAATTAAACAGGGCTTTTTAGTGTTTAGGGGTTATAGCCAGCTTTTTCTTAAAATCCGCCTGTGTGCCACAGATTAGGTTAAATAAGCAGAGGCGAATTCTCGTGCTATATGCTATAACAGTGTGGTTCAATAAATACGTTAACGTTAAATGGTGACGTTTCATATCTATATCTTAGAATTTATGGGCATTATACGATTCACAAAGGTGTAAATTGAGAATTTATTGTCAATATTTTAGTAAAAACTAAATAAAAATTAAAAAAAACAAAATTTTAATATTGATTTTTTAGTATTACGTCAAAAAATCAATATTAAAATTTTGCTTTCTTTAATTAAGACATTGTTTCTTAATTGTATTTAGTTTTTACTGAAATATTAACACTATTTGTTAGGTCATCCGTGCTAAAACATGCATGCCCACCTCGATTCCAAAAACGCATCAGGTGACACTGCATTTAAAACCGGTGCAAATCCATGGGCCATCACGAGATGCGTTTTTTGAATCGGGGTGGGCATGCATTGGTCGAAACAAGGTCAAATCGTGAAGCGAAATTCCGATCACTTGAGTGCAGCAATTCATGAACGCATCCATGCTGTCAATTGTCAAACATTTAACCTAACCTCAAAAAACAACAGCGAACGGAAACGGTTTTCTTGTTCTCGCGAGTATTTGTAACTTTTCTTTATTAGTCACTTAAATCGACGCAAAAAAAGCATTGATCAAACTTGAGTTTATGTTTTTTCAACAACGACAAAGCCTTGAGGTCTAGAAAATGCCAAAAATGACAGCTTCCATTTTGTTTTTGTGTTATGTTCTAGTGTCTTTCGCGTGCCTCTCGTTAGGGTTTGAAGATGCATTATTGGGGTGCTTCAAGAGTAGGCCCCAAAAGCAGATTCGAAATTTACCAGACAGTCATAGCAATATAAATTGTATAAGGGATTGTCATGACTATTACTACAGGTATGATATACAGTCAGCCACAGGGGATGATCAGCTCAACTAAATTTGTACACCATCCTACAGGACTTTATACTAATTTCTTGGTTCTTTAGTGTATTTTAGAGTCTTTTATAATAATAATTTTTTTACACCCACTGTGGGTAGCTAATCTTCTAGGTACCTTAAAATGGAAATAAATGTTGCCTATTATGGACTATCTTGCTAATAAGGTAAACCAACCAGCCTTTGACATATTTAGAGTGTTTTTTTCAGTAAAACATAAATATAAACTGATACTTGAATTTTACACCACTTTTTTTTACACAAATGTCAATAACTGGAAAATATTCGTTTATTAGAGCCAGTGATTAACAGGTGAGCTGGAAGCTTTGAAATGATGCAAGGGAATGTTTTACGTTATTTACAAGGTGTTCTAATATATACCTTAATGTGCAGTACAAAAATCATACCCCTATTTACAACACTAACACACTAGGTAACCTATATAGCCAATATAATACCTCCAGTGATTGACACTTTATGTCAAACACTGGAATAAGTGAACAGCCTATGTCCAGTAATTGACACCCATGTCAAACACTAGAATGAGTTATCACAAAGAAAAACAACAAGGTGTGCCAACAGTGCCAGGTTATGTGGAATATTAATCTTAAATTCTGATCCTCAATATGTAGTATGCCAGTTATTGATTGAGACAGACCAAAACCTCAATAATTTATGAGAGTGTTAAGATTTTTAATTGCCTGCCTGAAGAACTTTAGACAAACACTTAAACAATTACTAGCCAGCAAAGCATACTATAGCCTACAAGAATTTTATGAAGAATACTTTTAACTGATTCAGTTTCTTTTATTTTATTTCATATCATTTTAATTTCTTTTTTCATTTTATTTTACTTTAAATATTTTTATTTTGTTTTGTTTGTTTATTTTTCTGTTTGCTTCCTGGGAGTCTACATCAATTACAATCTACAATGGGATGTACACCTACATCATGTATGCAAAAAACTAAATTCTGCATGCTTTTCTATAAGAGTCCTCAAAGTTTACTTACAACAAAACACTCTCCCCACAGTTTATTATGCCAACTTTTATTTTATCATGCACTATTGCATTATTATATTTTGGGGAAACTCAGCAGGATCCTCTGAGATTCTAATCACTCAAAAAAAAGTTATACAGGCAATTCTAGGAATGAGACCACAAGACTCATGTAGGGGCAAATTTAAACAGCTGAATTTTCTTACTTTTCCAGCAGTATATATTTTTGAATGTGTAATGTTTCTTTTCAAACATTTTTCGCTTTTTAACCACCTTGTTCCTAACCACCACCATGACACAAGAACCCTTAATTTAACTATCCCAAGCCATAGGCTGACCCTAACAGAAAAAAGTCCAGTCTGTGCATTTGTCAGGTTCTACAACAAACTACATGTACCTACAGCCATCAAACAAAAAAAAATGTCCAGTAATTTTTAAGAAAACACTTGTCAACATGGAACCCTACTCCATTACAGAATGTATGTCCTTTTTGCCTCTTCAGACAATGTAGGCTGATTGTTTCTTATTTTTGAATTTTAATAGATTTTTTTTTAGGTTTAATTTTTTAAGTTTTTAGCTCATCTTGTTTAAATGTATTTTGTTCCTATGTAGTGAACTGTTGTCCACAATTTTTTTTACAATTTTTTTCTTTTATTTGTTTGTTTTAACTTGTCATGATTTTATTAAATAATATTTTAAAGTTAATATACATTTAGATCATAACAAAAACATTTCATGTAAAAAATAGCCAAGTATGCGAAAATGGCATTCTGTAAAAAGAATTGAGATAAAAGTAAAGCCAAGTTCTCTAATACAAATTTCAAAATAAAAGGTTCTTACTAGTTTGGAAATGTTTTTTTAAACTTTGCTATTACAGCTAAACTTCTTTATGTTCAATTTAGCACTGTGCCTAAGAGTCATTTACAGCTGTAATAGCCAAGTTTAGAAAAATATTTCCAAACTAGTAAGAACCTTTTGTTTTGAAATTTGTGTTGGAGAACTTGGGTTTACTTTTATCTCAATTCTTTTTATGGAATGCCATTTTCGCATACTTGGCTTTTTTTACATGAAATATTTATGTTATGATTTCACTTCTTTTTTAAAGGAATTGGATAATACTTAATTTTTAAAGTAGTAAAATATGCTGAATGATGTTCAAAACTTTTGCAATGTTTTACCTAAATTTTTGAGGTTTTTGAATTTTTTTCCATGGTTTTATCGTAGTTCCTAGCAGCCTTCCAAAGCTCAGCTGTCTAGAGTTTCTGAAAGTACACAATGTTACTTTTACATAACTTTACATGTATAGGGGAGGGAAATAAATTAAAATTGTTGTGTTTTTAAATTTTATCCTATAGTTTTATTATAGTTTCTATCAGTCTTCCAATGCTCAGCTCTCTAGCGTTTCTGGAAGTGGGTAATGTTACTTTTACATAACTTTACATTTATAGGGGAGGAGAGTAAATGAAAATGTTGGACTTTTTAAATTTTTTCCCATGGTTTTATCATAATTTCTATCAGCATTCCAATACTCAGCTCTCTAGCGTTTCTGGAAGTGGGTAATGTTAGTTTTATATCAATTTACATTTATAGGAGAGGGAAGCAAATTAAAATGTTGGTGTTTTTAAATTCTTTCATATAGTTTTATCATATTGTCTATCAGTCTTAAAAAGTTCAGCTCTCTAGCGTTTCTGGAAGTGGGCAGTGTTACTTTTACATAACTTTACATTTATAGGGGAAGGAAGTAAATTAGAATTTTGGGGTGTTTTAATTTTTTTGTATAACTTTATCATAGTTTCAAGTTTCAAGTTTTCTTTATTGCCATTTGATTTACATAGTAAATATTGACATTGTCACATAAGAAAAGTTTGAATATAAAGTGCTACAAAGTATGAAAATCGCACTTAGTGCCCTAAATATTATTTGTTGATAATATAAATTTATTCTAAAACCTAAAGGAATTAACTAAAATCATAGGTACAGTAATCTACATCAACATACCTGGAGCTAACCACCTCTTGAGTTAAAAAATTATTTTACAGAATAGTGGCTTTTTGACACTAAATATTTCCTTAGTTCTGTCTTAAATTTCTTAAAACCATCAGTGTCTTTAACAGCCTTTGGCAGAGAATTGTAAACAGTGGAACTGTGTTACTATCAGTCTTCCAAAGCTCAGCTCTCTAGCATGTCTGGAAGTAGGCAATGCTACCTTTACATAACTTTAAATGTATATGGGAGGGGAGTAAATTAAAATTTTGGGGTTTTTTGATTTTTTCCTATAGTTTTATCATAGTTCCTATTAGTCTGCCAAAGCTCAACACTCTAGCATTTCTGGAAGTACAGTAGAATTTTGATGATCTATACATGAGTGAGTGGCAATTTCGACGTTTTTTGAAATTTCGTAACTACTTTACTACTCTATGGAATTCCATGAAACTTGGAGGGGTTGTTAACTCCATGGAGATCTACGACTGTGCAAAGTTTGAGATTCGTAGCTCATTCCGAAGTAGAGTTTTAGATAGGTCAAATATCGGCTGAAATGTGTCAAGAAGAGATGGTGACGGCGCGTGAACTTGGCGAGGCACTGCCGTGCCCTCAGATTTAGATATAGTGACCTATTACTCTTAGCATGTAATTTCTTTTGTACTTAATGTTATTTGCTCAATTATGTAATAAAAATTTTTGCAAATAGAAATATACTACTACTACTACTATCACGGGAATTACAGCCAATAGGTTACAGCAGACAAAAAAAATCTTTTTCTCTGCGGCGAAAACAAAGTGTGCACTGCTCAAATAAAATTTTGTTACTAAGAGCCAACCGGCCAGCTAACATGATGATGCAACATTTAAATACTTTCCAATGGTGGGAGTAGATAAAAATGGCGGTAATAATAATGACACGGGAATTACCAATATATTGAGGGACAGAGATTATAAATATTTTTAGATATAATTTTTTTATTTTTTTAAAATTTTTTAAGGAAACATGAAGATTTACCTTTTTTTTTAATTGCTAACGTCAAATTTACATTTTAATCTAAATGTAAGAAAAAATATTTTTGAACATCTAATTAACAAATTTGATTTTTTAGAGGCCTGGTACTAGCAATTACTCAATTTAGAGATATTCACCCATATACCTTAATGTGCAGTATAAAAATCATACCCCTATTTAAAACACTAAGGATACAATAAAAAATACTCTGCCAATATATGGGCCCCTAAGCTCACACTAGGTACTATAGTTATAGTGTATGTGTGAGCTAATATAACTAAAAACTGAAATATATTTTATTCAACTCCAGACTAAATTACCTTTTGTTTGATACTATACAAGCCATGTTTTGACTTAAACTCAAATTTTTGAAATCTACCCCTACCCTTAAAAACAACAAAAACTAAAATGTATTTTGTTAAACTCCGGACTCAATTATCTTTCGTTTGATATCACACACGCCATATTTTCACTTAAACTCTAATTTTTGAAATATACCCCCACCCTTTTTTTAAAATAAATTTATAATTATAGGTAAATTTAGTGGGAATAAGGACACTGTTGTTCTGGTAAATATACGTTTTAATCCATCGGTAACGTTTCGACAATGGTTTTTGTCTTCATCAGACCTTCAGACTAGATCGTACATTGGTTCATCTAGTCTGAAGGTCTGATGAAGACAAAAACCATTGTCGAAACGTTACCGATGGATTAAAACGTATATTTACCAGAACAACAGTGTCCTTATTCCCACTAAATTTACCTATAGTTGCATTGCAAGGACGTGATAAGTTTACCAAATAAATTTATAATGTATTTTGTTTAACTCCAGACTCAATTACCTTTCGTTTGATATCACACACGCCATATTTTCACATAAACTCTCATTTTTGAAATCTACCCCCACCCTTTTATTTGGTTTGTGTTCGGTGGATTTTGTTCATTTTTAAATGGAACCATCTCGACCCAAGACCCAGCCTAGGTACCAAATTTCATTACAATCGGCCAAGCGGTTTTTGAGTTATGCGCGTTGGTCGTTACAGACAGACAGACAGACATACAGACACACAGACAGACAGACGGCGCAACAAAAAAGTTTCAAAATCATCTGAAACGCAAAGATATATAAAAAATTTTGAAATCAGAGCAACTTTTTTTTTCTCAAAAAAATTAGGATCAACATAGCTCACACTACTATAGTATAGTATATGTGTGAGCTAAAAACAAAAACTAAAATGTATTTT
This sequence comes from Aspidapion aeneum, assembly GCA_963576565.1. NCBI lineage: Eukaryota > Metazoa > Arthropoda > Insecta > Coleoptera > Brentidae > Aspidapion > Aspidapion aeneum. The sequence goes on from OY755048.1 coordinate 46,732,919, forward strand.
GTTAAACTCCGGACTCAATTACCTTTCATTTGATATCACACAAGCCATCTTTTCACTTAAACTCTAATTTTTGAAATATACCCCCACCCTTTTTCTAAAATAAATTAAAATGTATTTTGTTTAACTCCAGACTCAATTACCTTTCGTTTGATATCACACACGCCATATTTTCACATAAACTCTAATTTTTGAAATGTACCCCCACCCTTTTATTTGGTTTGTGTTCGGTGGATTTTGTTCATTTTTAAATGGGACCATCTCGACCCAAGATCCAGCCTAGGTACCAAATTTCATTAAAATCGGCCAAGCGGTTTTTGAGTTATGCGCGTTGGTCGTTACAGACAGACAGACATACAGACAGACAGACAGACAGACAGACAGACAGACAGACAGACAGACAGACAGACAGACAGACAGACAGACAGACAGACAGACAGACAGACAGACAGACAGACAGACAGACAGACAGACAGACAGACAGACAGACAGACAGACAGACAGACAGACAGACAGACAGACAGACAGACAGACAGACAGACAGACAGACAGACAGACAGACAGACAGACAGACAGACGGCGCAACAAAAAAGTTTCAAAATCATCTGAAACGCAACGATATATAAAAATTTTTGAAATCGGAACAACTTTTTTTTTCTCGAAAAAATTAGGATCACCATAGCTCACACTACTATAGTATAGTTTATGTGTGAGCTAAAAATTATAATGCTTACAATTGCTGTTTCTAATTCGTCCCCTTAGTGCAACAACCAGATAACTTGAAACTCAATAATGCCAGTGCAACAACTAGAAATCTCAAGATCTATTTATAAAATGTGAATTTTCAAAGTTATCTATTTTTTGTCACTCTTTAAACAAGTTTGGTTGCTCATACAAGATATCTAGATGTTGCATTTGAAAATAGAATGAAAAATAGGTCAGAGTTATCTAGTTGTTGCACTAAGTGGGCGAATTAAAACACAGTATAAATAAAATAAAAACAACTTACAAAAAGTACAACAGATTTGTTGGAGATAACCATTACAATTTAAGACACAGCAGTTTACCATTACCCATTCCGAAAACAACACTAACCAAAAACTCAATAATTTATGAGAGTGTTAAGATTTTTAATTGCCTTCCTGAAGAACTGAAAATTGAGAGAGATTACAAGACTTTTAGACAAACACTTAAACAATTACTAGTCACTAAAGCATACAGCCTACAAGAATTTTATGAAGAATACTTTTAAATAGTTCAGTTTCTTTCATTTTATTTCAGTTGATATTGTTATTTTGTTTTGTTTGTCAATTTTTCCATATTTTTTTTAAATATGTTTTTAATTTTTAATTTTTTTTTGTTCTATCTATTCTATATTAGGTTTAAGGATAGTTCTGCCAGAATCACTTTGCCAACTCAGGTCCTATATGTTAGGATTAAGTTTACTTTTTTGTTTCTTATTCATGTCTGTATTATACACCCTAATTTTTATATTTTTGTATAACTATTAAAATAGTGTGTCTAAACATTTTAACTTTTTGAGTAGTTTTAACAGTTTTAATTATTTTATTATTTTAAAACTATAGTTTTTATATACTAATAGCAATAAGTACATGTTTACAGAGTTTGTGTAGATGTCAAAATTGTGGTTACATACGTATATTGTTTACTGTACTTTACTTTTACAGGATTTGCTTTGTCAATAAAATGTAATAACATTCAGACAATAAAGTTTATTTTTAATTGAAAAAAATTGAATTGAAAGTAACAAAACACCTGTTCATGTCACCAAGTCAAAAACTCTCATGTTGTTTAGGAATGAGTGGATAGATTTGCAGCCCCTGTTAGGCATTGTTGCCAAGTGGATTTTGTAACATATTTATATGGGAGTTTTAAAAAGAGATTTTATAGATTCCTTAAAAAATTAGACACTAAGTCAAGGTGGCAAATACTGGTTGGGTGTCAAAGGCTGGTTTTGTTTACCTTATGGGGTAGACATATATCTTGGCAACATACATACATCTATAGGTTTCAATTGCCAAAGCACATCTACCAGCAGAGCTCTCAACACCCTCGTATTTTTTAGAATTCATAAAACTTAATTTTTGTATTTTCCGTAATGCAGATCAACTGAGAGGGATAATCTTTGCTCCAGTGTTAAGGCAAACACAAATTCAAAAATATATTTTTTATTTAAAGTATACTTAAGACTAATACCTGTGTTACTAGATGCTCAGAGTATCCTATTTTCAATGGGACTAAATGGGAAACTTGTTTATTAATAAAGATAGGTATATAGCAGATATTCTTGGTGTGCTCTTATTTTTGAGCTTTTAAAAATTGTGTTATTAGCTTTTTCCATACATACAACACACCTTTATGTCTTATTGCTTATTTGACAAGACATTTCAAAAATGATGTCAAATTTGTGACATAACATTTGATTTTTTACTCGATTTTGGTCAACCTTATTAAAAACAAAAAATTATTTATTAAAATGTCAAAAAACAAAATGTTAAATACTATATTCTTTTTGCATATCATTAATTTATAATAATTTTGCCTTCGGAAAAGTGTTGGCAGGTTTGTATTTAATTTTTTTAGTAAATAAATACTTTTTTATGTTTCATCCAGTGGTGTGCAGTGCTAATCAGAGCATGGTAGGCAAGAACTGGCATTGTTTCATCACATGTATATAAAGTTGGCAGAACAACTTTGGAAAAACAACTTTGGAAATTGAAAAAATTTTAGTGCACAATTTGCCGTTGATTATCCGTAAATTAGTTGTGAAAACAAAAAATTTGCTGTGCCCATTTTTTAAAAAAAAAATATGGTGTTTTGCTAACTTTATATAAAGTTAGCAGAACAGCTATAGAAATAATGGATTTATCACAAAAAAATTTAGTGCACAATTTGCTGTTGATTATCCGTAAATTAGTTGTGAAAACAAAAAATTTTCTGTGCCAGTTTTTTTCAAAAAATTATGGTGTTTTGCTAACTTTATAAGTTCAAGTTTAAGTTCATTTATTTCAAATGCTTAAATAATTTACAATACATTTGACTATCATCCCTAAGTCCCAAGTGACTTGTCGGGATGCTAGTTTTTGTCAAAAATCTTAATTCTAATATAGGTAACAATAACAATATTATCACAGTCGAAAATCACAAGTAATAGTAGTTATAGAGAAATAATAGTAACAGAGAAATAGAAGATATAATCCCTACAAAGTGACAACAACCAGAGTGTTTTGCGGTTAACCGAGTCTGAACCGTGCCAGAATCCAATCCACTGTTCTCTGACAAACATACATGCTCACACACACATACATGTCATACATAGTTTTTATTTTTACAAAATATTTAGTTTATCTATAATGTCAGAAGAGCAATTTTTTATCCAGTTTGTAATTTGATTATTAAATGTTTTTTTGTTACTCATTGATTTTATTTCATTAGGTATCATGTTAAAGAGACGAGGCCCAACAAATGCAATGTGTCGCTGACAAGACCTGTAATCAACTCTGGATACAACCAAGTTTCGATTTGTTATAGACCTTGTTGTAATATTATGATTTATCCTTGTTTTGTACTTATCATTGTTATACATGTACTTTGCAATATTTTTTATGTATAGTTCTTTTATTGTTAATACATTACTTTCTATAAATAAGTTTGCTGTAGGGTATCTTTTTGGTCTTTTAAACATAATTTTTAGTATATATTTTTGAGTTATTATTAAATTATTTAGAGTTGATGTGCATGCGCTGCCCCAGATCCTCACACCATAACTTAGAATTGATTCAACCAAGGCTTGGTATACTATTTTTAGTAGTTTGTAGGACATAAACTCTCTTAGCTGATAAAATTTATATATGGTTTTCCTAATTTTGTTTTTTATATAATTAATGTGTATGTCATATTTTAAGTTACTATCAATATATACTCCCAAGTACTTTATATTCTTTGTAGATTCTATATTCATATTGCACTGGCAGTTTTGTGGTATGTCTTTTGACAAGCAATCAAAGTTATGTATTTTTATTGTATTTTTTTCTAAAATTTTTGAGTTGTTCATTTGAAATTGAATGAATTTTGTTTTTGTGTGATTAAGAGTTAATAGATTTTGATCCATCCAGAGTTTAATAATTGTGATATATTTTTCTGCCAATTCAAATGCCTTTTCCCACGTTTTGGCTCTTATCAAGCAAACTGTGTCGTCACAGTAACATCCTATCCAGCTATTTTCTTTTGGAAGTATATTTGGGAGGTTATTTATGTAAATTGAGAAGAGTATTGGCCCCAACACGGTGCCCTGTGGCACACCAAACTCTATTTTACCCTTTTTGCTTAAGTGATTGTTTATTTTTACTTGTTGTGATCTAAAGTTTAAGTATGATTTGAAAAGGCTATATTCGTTATTGTGTAAACCTATGTTTTGTAACATTTTTAACAGAATTGGATGTGCCACCGTGTCGAATGCCCGGGCCAAGTCAATGAATACTCCAATGGTTTTGTAACCATGGTTAAAATTATTTAAGATTTGTTCTGTCATATCCTGTATGGCATCTTCTGTAGAAACTCGTTTACGAATCCCAAATTGTGAGTCAGATAATATATTATTTGCATCAAGATAATTAGTTAGCCTTAGTTTTATACATTTTTCTAAAAGTTTGTTTATTGTGCCTGTTACAGCAATTGGTCTGAAGTTTTCTTTGTTTTGTCTATCTCCTGTTTTAAAAACAGGTGTTATGACAGAGTTTTTTAGTAATTTAGGATATTTTCCGGTTTTTATGACTAAATTTATAATATATAATATAGGTTTTATCAAACTTTTTTGATTGTCTTTAATGATTTTTGCACTTAAGTTATCTGGCTCACAAGGTGATTTGTTTTTTAAGTTTTTTATTTCTGTAATGATCTCAGATTGAGTGATTTCTCTGAAGTGAGCCACTGAGTTAGTTTTTGGTACCGGAAATTTATAACCATTTTTTTGTATTTTTTTACTTAATTTTTTTCCTACATTACAATAGTGTTCTAAAAATGTATTTGCAATTTCTGTAGTTTTTGAGATACTAATATTGTTTTCAGTTAAAGAATTAATAATTGAGTTTTTATTTGTTGTTTCATTAGCTGCTTCTTTTACAATTTTCCAAACTTTCTTCATGTCATTGTTACTGTCAATTAGTTTTTTCTTGTAGAATGCAAATTTAGTTTTTTTAATTATGTTGTTTAGGGTGTTTCTGTATTTTTTAAATCGGTTTAGTAAGGTTAAGTTTAAAGGATCTTTTAGCGACTTTTGTTTTAATTTATCTCTATTTTTTATAGACTGAATTATACCTGTGATCCAAGGTTTTTTTCTTGTTTTGCTTTTTACTGTTTTTATTTCTGTTGCTCCCTGTATAATTTCAGAAACGCTAGTCAAGAAGACCTCCGTGCAGAGATCTGGGTCAGTACACTGTATGACAGGTTCCCAGTTTATTGTATTAAGCTTATTTTTAATTTGTTCAAAATTTACTTTTTTAAATTGAAAGTTGTCCCTTTCCAGGGTTAATTTCTGATTTTTGTTTTTAAGTATTAGAGCAATTGGGAAGTGATCTGATAGTCCACTTTGTAAAACGAAAGATTTAGCTGTTATTTTATCATTGAGAGTATTTTTAAGAAAAAAATGGTCTATACAGCTTTTTGTATCCTGAGTTACTCTAGTAGGAGTATTTATATAGCCAACATAACCATACTGGCTTAGACAGTTAAGATAATTAGTGGTTATTTGTTGTATATTATTACCTTCCAATATGTTTATGTTGGTGTCCCCACAAAATATTTCAACAGGAAGTTTACTATTAAATTCTAATGTATTTTTTAGATTAGAGATAAAAGTCTCTTTATCATGTTTAGGAGAGTTATAAATTGTGGTTAGTCCCATTTTAATATTATCTTTAACAAATGTTATTCTTAAGAATTTAGAAAAATGTTGATTTATTATATTTACTATAGGAAGTAAACTTGTTTTAATTAGGACAACAACAACAATAAAGTTAGCAGATCACCTTTAGAAATAACGGATTTATCTTAAAAAAATTTAGTTCACAATTTGCCGTTAATTATTTGTAAATTAGTTGTGAAAACAAAAAATTTGCCGTGCCCGTCTTTTAAAAAAAAATTGGTGTTTTGCTAACTTTATATAAAGTTAGCAAAACACCTAAAGAAATAATGGATTTATCAAAAAAAAAATGTGTGCAGAATTTGCCTTAAATTATCCGTAAATTAGTTGTGGAAACAAAAAATTTGCCGCGCCCGTTTTTTTCAAAAAAATATGGTGCTCTGCTTGCTTTATATAAAGTTAGCAAAACACCAATTTTTTTTTTTTTTAAACGGGCACGGCAAATTTTTTGTTTTCACAACTAATTTACGGATAATTAACGGCAAATTGTGAACTAATTTTTTTTTTAGATAAATCCATTGTTTTTATAGGTGTTCTGCTAACTTTATATAAAGTTAGCAAAACAGCATATTTAAAAAAAAAAACGAGCACGGCAAATTTTTTGTTTTCACAACTAATTTACGGATAATTAACGGCAAATTGTGCACAAATTTTTTTTTACATAAATCCATTATTTCTATAGTTGTTCTGCTAACTCTATATAATAAAGTTAGCAAAACATCATATTTTTTTGAAAAAAACGGGCACGACAAATTTTTTGTTTTTACAACTAATTTACGGATTATTAACGGCAAATTGTGCACTAATTTTTTTTTAGATAAATCCATTTTAGCTCACACTACTACTATAAGTAGTGTGAGCTATGGTGATCCTAATTTTTTCGATAAAAAAAAAGTTGCTCCGATTTCAAAATTTTTTATATATCTTTGCGTTTCAGATGATTTTGAAACTTTTTTGTTTTGCTGTCTGTCTGTCTGTCTGTCTGTCTGTCTGTCTGTCTGTATGTCTGTATGTCTGTCTGTCTGTATGTCTGTCTGTAACGACCAACCCGCATAACTCAAAAACCGCTTGTCCGATTTTAATGAAATTTGGTACCTAAGTTGGGTCTTGGGCCGTGATGGTCCCATTTAAAAATGAACAAAATCCACCGAACGCAAGCCAAATAAAAGGGTGGGGGTAGATTCCAAAAATTAGAGTTTATGTGAAAATATGGCGTGTGTGATATCAAACGAAAGGTAATTAAGTCTGGAGTTAAAAAAATTAATTTTAGTTTATTTTTTAAAAAAGGGTGGGGGTAGATGTCAAAAATTAGAGTTTAAGTGAAAATATGGCGTGTGTGATATCAAACGAAAGGTAATTGAGTCTGGAGTTAAATAAAATACATTTTAGTTTTTTTCAAAAGGGTGGGGGGTAGATTAAAAAAATTTGAGTTTAAGTCAAAACATGGCTTGTGTGGTATCAAACGAAAGGTAATTGAATCTGGAGTTGAATAAAATATATTTCAGTTTTTGAGTATATTAGCTCACACTATAACTATAGTACCTAGTGTGAGCTTAGGTGCCCATAGATTGGCAGAGTATTTTTATAGGTGTTCTGCTAACTTTATATAAAGTTAGCAAAACACCATATTTTTTCGAAAAAAACGGGCACGGCAAATTTTTTGTTTTCACAACTCATTTACGGATAATTAACGGCAAATTATGAGCATATAATTTTTTTCAATTTCCAAAGTTGTTCTGCTAACTTTATATACATTTTCATCACTTACTGCACACAAATAGGTACTAGACTACAAGTTAAATATTTACAAAAAAAATCCCTCACAAACTCTATTTTTAAATATTAAAATAAAATAAGCTAACACAAAACGTCAAAGCCCTTAAAAAATCAAACAAATTTAGTATAATGATGACCAAGATGATGACTTGGGTGATGATGATTCATATGTGAGTGGACCTTGCAATTTGTTATAGCTATTATGAAATCGAGATGAGTCTGCCCAAATATGGAAAAAAGTACCTAGCAATAAAACCAAAATGTGTTTTTTCGTTAATTATGTTATATTCTGCACCCAAATTCAACCTAAAAAAGAAGTGATTTAATATATTTGTTATAAATATTCGATAAATCATTTACTGCATTCAGGTAATTTACAAATTCCATCTTGTTCTATAGTGGGCAGAATTAATTGTAACCATGCACATGCATGCATGGGACATACAAATATTGGTGTGCAGGGGACGCGGACCGAATGCGGATGCGAAAAAACATGCGATGCCTTCATGATTTGTCTCTCATTCTTACAGCGCCAGCGGGCTGCAGAATACAAAATATTCATTCATCAAGGATTGAAAAAGGCATAGCCTTTTTTATCCCATTAGCGATAATAGAACTAAATCACGCCGCGTTTAGAAAAGTCTTATGGAACACCTATTAGAAAAATGTTAGATGAGAAATGAGCGATAATGCAGTAATTCAAGTTTTTACTGGTTTATACAGGGTGTCTTAATTGCCATGGGTCACTATTGCTATCTCGTTAACTATAAGAACTACAAGGTTGATCAAATTAGACAAAATGAGCAGTATTTGGGGCACATTAAAAAAAAACTATTATATCCCGAGCTACGGAGGTTTTTCGAAAAATTGTTCAAATCTATTTTATTAAATATCTCAAAAAGTATAGTTTTTACAAAAAAATCGTAAAAGGACTTTTTTTTGCATTTTTGACGTTTGTCAATTTCGTATTCTCTAAAAAAATTTACTACTACTAGTTTTCGAGATATTACTATTTACATGCCATACTTTTTAGCTCACACTACTACTATAAGTAGTGTGAGCTATGGTGATCCTAATTTTTTCGAGAAAAAAAAAGTTGCTGCGTTTCAGATGATTTTGAAACTTTTTTGTTTTGCTGTCTGTCTGTCTGTCTGTCTGTCTGTATGTCTGTCTGTCTGTATGTCTGTCTGTAACGACCAACCCGCATAACTCAAAAACCGCTTGTCCGATTTTAATGAAATTTGGTACCTAAGTTGGGTCTTGGGCCGTGATGGTCCCATTTAAAAATGAACAAAATCCACCGAACGCAAGCCAAATAAAAGGGTGGGGGTAGATTCCAAAAATTAGAGTTTATGTGAAAATATGGCGTGTGTGATATCAAACGAAAGGTAATTAAGTCTGGAGTTAAAAAAATTAATTTTAGTTTATTTTTAAAAAAAGGGTGGGGGTAGATGTCAAAAATTAGAGTTTAAGTGAAAATATGGCGTGTGTGATATCAAACGAAAGGTAATTGAGTCTGGAGTTAAATAAAATACATTTTAGTTTTTTTCAAAAGGGTGGGGGGTAGATTAAAAAAATTTGAGTTTAAGTCAAAACATGGCTTGTGTGGTATCAAACGAAAGGTAATTGAATCTGGAGTTGAATAAAATATATTTCAGTTTTTGAGTATATTAGCTCACACTATAACTATAGTACCTAGTGTGAGCTTAGGTGCCCATAGATTGGCAGAGTATTTTAGATACGGACCTGTATTTTTTATTCTATTTTTTAAAAGAACCTTGTTGTTCTTATAGTTACCGAGATAGCAATAGTGACCCATGGCAATTAAGACACCCTGTATAATAACAATAATAGTAATTAATATTTAATATATATGTATATAACAAATTAAAGGAAAATAATTAAAAAAATATATATATTTCAGGGTGTGCACATTCTGGATAAACCTGGAAAGTCAGGGATAAAAAAAGTGGTCTGGGAGAGTCATTGATATTTCCCTAATGAGAGAATTGTAGGGTTTTCCCATGCTCTAGTTTTAAACGATTGTAGCATACAAACAAAAAATAAATAAAAGACCTATGTAAGTTATGAAAAATATACTATTGCCAAGTTTAGAATCTCTAATATGCTCCCATGTTTTTTATTTTGTCTAAAAAAAGTGCATGTTTTACAAACTGTGGGAAGGCCATGGTATTTTCCCTGAATTTAGTGGGTGGGCAAAAAAATGATGAAATATGAGAGAGAAAAAGAAGAGTATGAAATTGAAAAAAATAAGAAAATGCTCAAAAAGCGAATGCAAGGCTTTTAACGTTGTGGTGTACAGATTAAAAATATTAGCTAACAGTCGAATGAACAAAAAGTATGTTTCCATTTTTCTTGATTTTTTAGTGTAAATGTAAGTCATTGATAATGCAGGATTACTAATGTTACCTTCTGTATGTTTTAAAATTATCACCTAAATAATATACGTGCACCTGATGTAATGTACTATAGTGTTATTTTATATGTTTGCATTTTTCTCCAAAATAAATAAAATTATAAAGTATGTATTGGTATTTTTAAAAACAGGTGTGATTAAGTCAGCTGCAAGGGGTTTAAGGAGGCAATTTTTTTTCCTTTTTTTATGTTTTGTTTTGATAATGGTCAGGGATATTTTCATAAGTTGGTCAGGGAAAGTCAGGAAATTTTTTTTCAGAAATGTTGTTTGTTAAAGAAAATGTCAACTGGTTGAGAAAATTTAGTTCGGTTTATAGGGTTATCAATAATTGGAAAATGCATTTTTTATTTATCCAGGTATGTGCATTTTTTTAGGTAATATTATCCTTTCCGTATTTCCCTGTGTAAAACTCCCTAAAATGTCTTCAAAAACAAAAAAGTTATATCAATCAAAAGGGTATTAATCATTGTGGATCCCCGTGATATAGCGGGTCAAGAAGCCGCTTGCTGAGCGAGGATCTAGGTTTGATTCCGGGCCTTGCCATTGGATGTTACCTACCATCACGTTTGAATTAAGTTGTATTGATCCAATAGGATGGAAGTCGTAGTATATATAAAAAAAAAATACTTTAAAAATACTTTGCTAACTTTATAGATACAAAGTTAATAAATAAATTAGAAAAATACCTAGTACCTACCCAACTAACATTTAAAGTTTTCGCGACGACACCCTCACCAGTAAGAATTTCTTAGAAGTAACTGCAACGTACTCCCGCTACGTCTCAGTATACCATTTAGCGACGTGGCAATTTCCTAAATGGGGAACCAATTTGCGGTTATTACTACTTAGCCATGTGTTTATAGTCACTGTAGTAACGACTACGTTGCAGCCAAGTATCTACTACGTCGCAGAGGATGTTTTTTTTTCGTAATGACATAAAAGTAGCGATGTAGTTGCAAATAATATAATCGTTTCTTTTTGGTAGAATTATTACAAAATATGGTGAACACTAAAGTAAATAAACTGGCTAAGTTTTTTAGTTTTGTTATGGCTATAATATGTACTATGTTATCTAAAAGTGAGAGAATTTACTAGCAGAGGACCAATATTCAACTGCGAATCATATTTATTGCAAAAAACTGACGCGCCTGTAAAATTGTTTTCTGGTATCTAATGGAATTTTTTTGTTATGGTTCTTAAATGTATGTTTTCCTAATCGACAGTTAAGTCCAACAAATGGTATTTAATATGTGGATTTGGTAACCTTTAATTAATTTGTTTATAAAATAGTATTGGGCTAATATGGGCTCAAAAAACGAAACTTAAAATAATAAATTTTTTACTTACAAAAAAAACATGGCATTTCAAACAATATTCCCTAATAGTCGAAAGGGTAACTTGAAAGTGAGCCTAAGTTACGGCAACGTAATACAAAGAAGTTTTAGATAGCACACTCGAATTTCTACTCTTCCGTCGCGGCAATGAAGATATTGTTTTAAAGCTACAGATTAAAAATAATAAATAATTCGTAAGTATTAAGTAAATTGTAACCTTGCGTATATGTTTGGAAAACCCGTCTAAAGAGCTATTATGCTACTTGGACATAATCACTTTCAACACCCTGTATTTCAAAAACTGGTCATTAATTTGAGTAGGGCCCATGAGAACTTTTGATGGATTACAGAAATCCTATAAGAGGTGTGCCTGATTCTTTATTTCTTGTTTACAGATATGCCAACTTTTACATTGGACAATGCAGTTGCACCAACTATTTGGGGGAAGAGATTAGCAATGTTACTTGCAACATATACTGCGCACAAAACAGTGGCTGTGAGCCTTTTATGACCAAGACTGATGTCTACATGACTGGAAATATTTGTAAGTATTACAAATGATCTATATTATAGATTTTTTTAAAACCATAGACCACTGTTTGGTTTGAGGTTTACACACAATCGAACTCGGTGACATTTATCTTCATTCGAGTTTGGTTTTATCTGACTATGTACCAGGGTTACCATATTTTATTTAAGATAAGTAAAAGATAAGTTTTTCAAATTTTGTTAGGCAAATATTTATTTTCTCTAATAAACCACTGACAAGTTAGCGGTTTTTTCTTTTTCTAGGACAAACGCAAGGGTTTATTAATTTAAAAAATTTATAATTAAAAATCAGCCTACTAAACAACCCTGTATCTTAATTGATTCGGCTCATTTACTTAACATTTTAGCTTAGAAAATTTATACCTTTTCAAATGCGATTTTTTCCAATTAGGTAAATTTTACAAAACCTGCAATTCATTAAAAAATGAGATCATAGAATATAAAACAAAGTCATTGTTGTTTAAATACCCAAATTGCAAATAATGCAAGGACCTAAAATTATAAACAACAAGTAAAATTAAAGAAAGAAAAATTATAAAAAGTTTGTCTTCGGCCGGGACTCGAACCCGGAATCTCTTGCTATGTACGCAAACGCTCTCCCATTAAGCCACCAAAGACCATACATGAATTTTCGGAAAACTTTTACCCATATATGTGTGTGTGGTGTCTCAATACAAGAACGAGAAATTCTCAGGGTATTAACTCGACCAAGCTATTCAACTGAAATCTATAATTCTTCTTTCCCACGTCTGAAAACATGAGATCACCTTTTCCGTGTGTTAAAATTTTTGATCGCAATGGGCGATTGCCAATATAATCTTCAAATACCCAAATTGCAAATAATGCAGACCTAAAACTATAACCAAGTAAAATTAAAGACAGAAAAATTATAAAAAGTGTGTGCTCCCTGCCCAGCAAGAGATTCCGGGTTCGAGTCCCTCCAGAAGACGAACTTTTTATAACTTTTCTTTCTTTAATTTTACTTGTTGTTTAAAGTCATTGTTGTTTACAACAGTATTCAATAGCCCCAAATACGCATTTTGAAAGTCTAACATACTAATCATAATTTTAAGGAAATCAATATCAATAGTATCAATAATAATATGGACTTTTATAAAAAAAAAGGCACTAGAATAAATGATTTTTGTTCAAAAACAATGAAACAATTTAGGACATTTTTGAATCATAATATGAAAAAGTTATGAGATCTAATTAAAAAAATAAAAAATCAGATGCCCTAAACTTTGAATTATTTTTGTTTGTGTATATACTCTCTAAATACTGGATAAATAATACGTATTTCTATCCAGAGATTAAAAAGAATCTTGACATTTTTCAGAAATATTGTGGAGGTTAAATGTCCATGTGCACTGTTTCAGTTTACACTTGGTTTTTATTCTTATACCATCGTTTGCAAATACTTCGAACATCGCATAGCTTAGAGTCTAAGTGGCGGCTGGTGACGATATAAACTGGGGGGCAGAAATTTATTATGCATGGAAAAGGAGATAAAAAAACTTACCTAAACAATTTTATTTTAGCATTTTACAAAGAAGCAGCTACTTGGTGTAGTTTTTAGTTTATTTATTTATAGATAAAGTGTAGAGTGTGTAGAGCAACCTCAAAAATCCCACAGAATTTTAAACGGTCTATTATTATATTATATATCACTAAGTATATGTCTATTTTTTGCCACATTTTCATTATGTTCGGTAATGTTTTGCCTATAGACACTATTCAATTGGCACCTAATATCAGTCTTGCCTAGCAAAAAAAATTATATGTGGTTATTTAAATAAGTAGCACTTACTTTGTGTCTTTAAGTTTTCACTGTGCTTGATATCACACATTCCCTTTGCCGCCCACGCAGGGTCACTTTGTGGATTTTTCATAATAAGACAAAAAAAGCATTTCGTTTTTCACAACCGCACAACCAGTTTTCAGCATCGTATAATTTTTTATTACTTGCACTAAAATTTTGGTTAATTTTTAGGATTTTTAGGTCCGGTCTATGTGGCCCTAAAGATTTTATTTGAAATCGAAGTTCATATGTCAACGTATTTAAATTTCCACAGTTAATTATATATATTATATATATATTTTTTTAAATATTTACACTATTATTATTTACACTTAATGTTATATTTTTTGTATTTGACGTATCTTATCTACATTATTGTAGCTGAAAAGATTAATAAAGTTGTCTATTGTCTATTGTCTATAATCGACAGTATTTATTTCCATTTTGTAAACAAACAAAAACAAAAACAATGCGCGGTGCTGCCGGCTTGTAATTATTTACGCTAAGAAAGTTTACCCAGGTAACCACAGACTAAAAAAAGGAACTAAACTTGTCGTAAGGAAAGATTTAACTTTTTTTAAATAAATCAATTAAAAAGACTGGTTGTTGTCTAGTTTTGGGAGGGCACTGCCCTGTTGCCCTCCCTGTAGCAGCCGCCACTGGCCTAGACCACATACAAATTACTACATTGAAATAGAAAATTTTAAATAAAAAATTAATCGATTTCGCCAGAGTCAGACAAAGATATAACCTATTTTAAGGATGAAAAATGACCTTTATATTCCCACATCTTTTCAATTAACACAGTTCGTTTGACATCAGAGGGTAGAATAATAAAACTTGTGCATGCGTGTAAAAAGAGAGAAAATTAAATATCAGAAGAAATAAAGAAACTGATGGAAAAAAGTTGGAACCTGGATAAAGAAGGAAAAAGGACATCGATAAAACACACAGATATAAATGAAACTATAAGAAAAGTGATAAAAGAAAATAAAAAAAAGAGCCAACAAATAAAAGTTAAGAGAGTTATAGAAAATAACAGAAGTATGAAATGTCTAAATAAAAGATATGAACGACATAGAAACTAACATTAAATAATATATTATCAACTATTCTATACAGAATTATACCACACAAGAAAGGCAATAGAGCAGACAAAAAAACTATCTACCTATAACACACCTTAATGTAATTTATAAGCTTTTCACGAAAATGTAAACAGAACAAAATTTGACAGATATCAATCAAAAGAACAAAAAGTCTTCAAAAAAGGTTTCAGTACAGTAGACCACCTATTAACCATGAAAATCCTAATAGACCCAGCCAACGAATACAGTAGTCTACATGTTAGACTTGCATCTATCTAACACCGCTATCGTCCCAGCAGAACAGCGCAACAGTCGTGGTCGTCGTGAGTTGACCGTAGGAGATTTATGCTGGCACCATCGTGGTTCCGACTATATACCAGCCAACGAATACAACAGTCCACTATATATTGCGTTTATAGACTTTGAAAAAGCTTTCTATAGCATTAAGCACTGGTAATTAATAGCCGAATAAATCACAGATACACAGACTTAATAGCCAGTATCCCAATAGCGAAGAACCAAGCCCAGCCGCATAAGAAGAGGTGTTAGCAGGGTGACACAATATCTCCTTAACTATTTAATCAGGCCCTAGAAGATGTTTTTAAAAACTTAAATTTGGTAGAAATAAGCGGAAAATACTTGAACCACCTACGATATCGCCTTAATAAAAGATAAGAAAGAAGAACTGATGAAAATGCTGGAAGAACAAAATACAGCAGCTAAAAATATAAGCTTCAGTATGAATGATTTCAGTTTTAAGGTACTAAAACTAAAATTATAAGAAACACAGATGAAGATATCACGATCAGCATAAACCAAGAAAAAATAGATAGAATAAGTATATACGAGGGGTGAACAGCTAAGCCAAAATGTGTACACCGATTGTGAAAATCCACAATCTTTTGCTGAGATTGTGTAAAGATTGTGAGGGATTGTGGTAAGATTGTGAGGGATTGTGGAGGACTGCGCAGCGGCGTAGCGTGCCTGAAGGATTCTTGTGACCAAAAAAAATACTCTGCCAATATATGGGCCCCTAAGCTCACACTAGGTACTATAGTTATAGTGTACGTGTGAGCTAATATAACTAAAAACTGAAATATATTTTATTCAACTCTAGACTAAATTACCTTTTGTTTGATACCACACAAGCCATGTTTTGACTTAAACTCAAATTTTTGAAATCTACCCCCACCCTAAACAAAAACTAAAATGTATTTTGTTAAACTTCGGACTCAATTACCATTCGTTTGATATCACACACGCCATATTTTCACTTAAACTCTAATTTTTAAAATATACCCCCACCCTTTTTTTTTAAATAAATTAAAATTTATTTTGTTTAACTGCAGACTCAATTACCTTTGGTTTAATATCACACACGCCATATTTTCACATAAACTCTAATTTTTGAAATCTACCCCCACCCTTTTATTTGGTTTGTGTTCGGTGGATTTTGTTCATTTTTAAATGGGACCATCTCGACCCAAGACCCAGCCTAGGTACCAAATTTCATTAAAATCGGCCAAGTGGTTTTTGAGTTATGCGCGTTGGTCGTTACAGACAGACATACAGACACACAGACAGACAGACAGACAGACAGACAGACAGACGGCGCAACAAAAAAGTTTCAAAATCATCTGAAACGCAAAGATATATAAAAAATTTTGAAATCGGAGCAACTTTTTTTTCTCGAAAAAATTAGGATCACCATAGCTCACACTACTATAGAATAGTATATGTGTGAGCTAAAAAAGGTCGTCAGGTCTATAGTTTCCTCTACCGCCCTCTTCATTTACCTTTCCCGACCCTGCTACTTAATAACCGAGGGGTGAACAGCTACCAAAATGTGTACCCCAATTATGAAAATCCACAATCTTTTGCTAAGATTGTGAGGGATTGTGGTAAGATTGTGAGGGATTGTGAAGGATTCTGGTAAGATTGTGAAGGATTGTGGGTGATTGGGAGGGATTGTGTAAAGATTGTGAAGGATTGTGAACAGATTGTGAGAAATGTGTACACCGATTGTGATAGCTGTTCACCCCTCGAGTATAGTATATATATCTGAAAATTAAGAAAATCGCCTTTGTTTTAATGTTGAAAAGTTTAATATTGTTGGCTTTAAGTGTGACATGGAGAACTTATTTCTTGGATTAAAATGTCAGGCTGTATCTAGGTTTTTGGGAGTTCACATCGATCACCTATTACGATTCGATGACCATATATTTCAATTAAATAAGAAGCTTTCCTCGGGGTACTTTGCGGTACGATGAATTGAATTTCACTTAAGGTATGGGGTACCATTTTGGGGAATAGCAAGCCAGAGTTTGTTGAACATTATTTTTGTCCTTCAAAAGAAAGCTGTACATTTTATGGCTAATATTCATCAAAGGGAATCGTGTCGGGCATATTTTAAAGATTTAAAAATACTTACCTTAACGTCTATTTTTATTCTGGAATCTGCCAGTTTAGTGTTTAAGAATCGGGTTAGCATGGAAGATTTAACCACAGTGGGCCGCGTAGGTAGACATAGTCACAATGTCCCATTACCGATTCCAGAAAGCACCTTAGTTAAAAAATCCATAATCTATGACGGACGAAAAATTTTTAGTCACCTACCTATTCAGATTAGATGTGCTACCACACTCAGGCAGTTCAGAAGACATTTGAAAAATACTCTAGTGGAGAGTCATTTTATTCTCTTGATGAGTTCTATCAAGAACGTTTTGCATAAATAAAACGATATACAGGACTTGCTTAACTTAATTTAATTTAATTAAAATTCTAAATACCTATAATTTTTATTTGATGTTTGTCTGTTCTGTTTTGTTGTTTTTATTGATATATTGGTGTTTTTATTGATTTTGTGATAACAATTTTTAAGGTCATTTTATTATTGAATTTTACTAAGTATATATTTTTTTAATCATAGAGAGAAGAGAAGAATCTCTCCAAAGGAACTTTTTATAGGGGAAACAACATTTTTATTATTTTTTGTCTCTTTTTTAAAATTTTATGTAACTTGATAGTATTTTAATGATTTAATTAACTGGTTATTTTAATTTGATTAGGTTTATTAGTTACAATGTTTTATTGTTCATTACCATAAAATTTGTTTTTAAATAACTTTTTACGATGAAAGATATAATATGTGTGTATGTGTATGTATATGTGTATATGATGTTTTTTTTATTTAATGTTAGGTCTTCTGTGTTAGTATTTTTACATGTTTTTTTTTTGTGGATTTTATTACCTGCTGATCTATTTATAGTTACTTAGCCTGCTTTGTCAATGGAGTATTTTATTCTAGACAATAAAATATTTTTTGATTTGATTTGATTTGACATGTCAAGCAAGCAAGAACAGGAAGGAATTAATGAATGGAAAATAAATAAAACAAAAGTAGCAAAATTAAAATGGAAATTTGCCGGTCATAATATCAGACAGAAAGACGATCAATGGAACAAATGTATTGTAAACTGGAGACCTTGGGAACGAAGTAGAGGAAGACCCCAAATGAGATATGCGGACGATGTGAAGACATGCAGGAACTAGATGGATAAACACGGCGACAGACAGAGAAGAGTGGAAGATATTGGGGGAGGCCTATGTCCAAAGATGAATCAAAGAAGGCTAAATAGATAGATAGTGTACAACCCTCTCTTTTAGTGCCGCACGTTGGTCTGCACTGAAAGCGTCTGATTTGCGCGTAACCGAGCCGATCACGTGATTTTACATCTAACTCAATGCAAAATTAACTGAGATGATAGCTTCGAGCGAGAGGTCATAAAGTGACAAATACGAGTCCGAACGAAACCAATGCGCGTGGACATTTACACATTTTAATCCAGAAACTGTAGTGTTTATTGATTGTTAAATTAGTTTTTGTGTTTCTAGTACCTGGTCCACCAAGAATCCTGCACGTGTCAAATATCACCAACAGCAGTTGCAATGTATTCTGGGCTGAACCCGAATCCTACATACAAATTTTTGGTTACCAAATAAAGGCAATCATTGTTAAGGTAAGCTTAGCATATCATCGTTGGGTCGGTGAAATCTGTATGTGACATTTTTTCAAAAATTAGATTTTTGCTTAATTAATTAGCCCTACCCACTGGATATCCTTTAAAAGATTTTATATAATAAAATAATATTAACGTTACTTAAGGCAAAAATTCAAAATTATTTTTCCCGCGTATAAAATTCTTTCATTTCTGAAATCAAATTTGTGTGCGGTTCTCGGTGCATTACAGATTTTATTTAAGTCAGCCCCATAATATTGCTTAGCAGAAAGATTTTTTGTGTTTTTTCTTTTTGTTAACATAATTGAATAAAATAAAAAATTATTATAAACTTAAAACGTACGTAAAACTAAAAAAAGCAATGGAGGGATTAAAAAATAGTATAAGTACGTAAATAACACTGGTCTGCAAAAAAAAATCTTGAGCCCTGGCATTATTTCCGCTGATTCTTATGTAAGACGACGCCCTGAATGCAAATAAAGCTTGCGTTTTCTTCTACCACCCACCATTTTTGAGGGAGCAGCCCTTTTACCTATTTTTATAATTTTTCGATAATAATTATAATATTATCGACATAAATTTAAATTTTTAAGTATAAAGAGAGTTATTTTAAT
The DNA here is from genome assembly GCA_963576565.1 of Aspidapion aeneum. NCBI lineage: Eukaryota > Metazoa > Arthropoda > Insecta > Coleoptera > Brentidae > Aspidapion > Aspidapion aeneum. The sequence continues at coordinate 46,752,475 of OY755048.1, forward strand.
TTCAAACAATAATAAATACATGGACGCACCCAGAGGAGGGGGCCTTGGAGAACGCCCCCCCCCCCCCCAAGCCTTAGATTTTTTTTACATATATTCCACATGTTTCATAAAAAAAACACAAAATTCGACATCATGAGGCGTCGGGCCCCCCAAGACATATTCCTGGGTGCACCACTGATACATAAGAACTTTCGTACCTTCACTTGGTGCTTGCTTTCCTTTTGTACCCTAAGGTACAACCCTCTCGTTGAAACAACCAGCAGTACTCCGCCAACATGCTTGCATTTCTTTTCCCTGAAAACCTCTTTTTCAACTTAGCGATGTCTTGATGAAACCGTTCCCCGTATTCATCCGAGACTGCTCCTAAATTTTCAGGAAAGAAGTCCAGATACGAGAGAAGGAAGTGCACTTTAAGGGACATGTTACATCCCATGGCCTTGTACGCTAAGAGCAATTCCTCGACCTGAGCGACATAATCATCACTTTTATGGTTACCAAAACCAAAAAGTTCTTACACACGTTTTGGAATGCAAACCAAGCTCGTTTTTCTTTTTGATTCAGGTGTTCGATAAACGTCGAATCTTGAAAAAGTTGTCTATTCTGGCGCCACACAAAAACACCTTCCTTGATTTTAGCCTCACTAAGACGAGGAAATTTAGTTTTCAAAAATATGAATGCGTCGCCTGTTTTGTCCACTACTTTTACAAACTGTTTGATCAATCCAAGTTTGATGTGCAAAGGCGGCAAGTAAATATTATCTTGCGGGAGTAATAAGGGTCGGTCGTTGGTGACATTTTTCTGACCGGGAGTAAATCTTTCTCGCAAAGGCCAGTTCCGTACAATGTAATGTTTGTTCCGTGCTCGGCTGTCCCATTCACAAATAAAGCAAAAATATTTTATTTTTTTATTATAGTTTCTGCATGAGCGTATACAAGGGGGGACGGGGGCTTGGGCGCGAAAGCCCCCCCCCCCCTAGAATCTAAAAATAGATTATGTAAAAACTATTTATTTTCCTACTTTTTAATATAAATGAAAGTGGAAAAAATTTCCAAGCCCCTCCAAGGCGATTTTTTGTATACGCCAGTGGTTTCTGTATATATATATATATATATATATATATATATACTTTTATATACTAATATGTTGCTTTATACTTTGCTAAAACGTATATTACCTTTACCGTTACGCTGCTGCCCCCCCCCCCCAAACAAATGGCTTACCACCTTGCTATAAATATTAATGTTTGAGAACACTAAACTCTCCAGTCTCTCAGAAATAATGAGGTTAAGGCCAAAAAAATCCTTTCCATCCCACCAAACTATCGAAAAGCAGTAAAAATAGGTAGGGGGGTCTCCCCCGAAAATGGGGAGTTCTTATTTGGATTCAGCAGGTCATTTTACATAAGAATCGGCAAGAATGGTGTCAGGGCCGACTTTCATGCCGACCAGTGTAATAGCAGTTTTTTAATTGAATCTTAAATTTAAGGGTATGTCCTCCTAAACGAACTTACTTTTACTTTTTATTTGTCTTTTTTACACTGTTTATTTGCTTAAATTGATAAGTGTTCTAGTGGTGTAAATACAACTCAACATTTTTTTGAGTCGCTATAACTTTATCGACAACTACATGTTCGAAGACATTTTTTTCAAATTACATTTTATTCGAAACCAATTTTTTCACATGACTTTTTAGTCGAGTGGCATTTTTTTCGAAAACATTATTTTTTCTGTTCGAAACCATTGTGTTTAGACATTATTTTACAATAAAAATTTTTTTCAAACATTTTGTTGTTTATGTTCAATCCCTTTTTCAAATAAAATTTTTGTTCGAATCAGAATTCACTACCATTATTCAGATTTTTTTTCGCATTATTTGAACTACTCAGAATTTTTTTGACTTTTTAGAAATTATTGGAGGCATTGTTTGGCATTACTACACTTTTTTGTAGTATTATAGTCCAATCGAATTGTTGTTTCAGGTGGGAAGTTTTGATGTAATTGTTTTTAATATTTGGAAGTTTTGATGTAATTGTTTTTAGTATTTTATTTTATAGCCTTTGGGGTGCTGAACATGAATCTGAAGTTTTCCAACAAAATTTCCCTTGGGGATCATAAACAAAATAATAATATTAATAATAAATCCAAAACCAGGGGCAATCAATAGCCAATGGGGTGCCATAAATTATAGTAAAAGCCCCGACCGCTTTCTCTTCGGGAAGATTGTCAAAATAGCGCCGCCATCATGAATTTTCGACTATTTTTTCCTTTATTAGTATTTTAATCACAAAGTATTTATTTATTTATCAAAACGAATTTTATACTTCACACAAAGGTATGTGTGCCTACTTGCGAGTGTCAGAAAGAGAAGGAAGAGTTGATTTTGGTTGTTTTCCTACTTACACAAGGTTGCATCTCTAGACGTACGTTTCTGTGTGTTTCACGTCATCAGTAGAGAACAGCGAACCCAGGTAAGGCAATTTTAACCAAACCCAACTCCTACATATGAAATACTCGCGTCAGTGCAATGCGAGTAAACTCCAAGGTGTAGCGCCATCTAGCGAACTGGCTCGAGCACTCGAAAGTTTAAGCACACTGGCATCGTCTTGTCTGAGACACAGAAGCGCCATCTATGAAAAGTTTCGTCCATTGATGTGGTATTAACACCACGTAATCACGTAGCAACTAAAAGGCCGTACGGCCGGAAGCATATGCAAAGAAGAAAGATGGAAAACGTGCTGTGTGTGGATCGATAAAAATCAAAATGAATTTTATACTTCACACAAAGGTATGTGTGCCTAACTTGCGAGTGTCAGAAAGAGAAGGAAGAGTTGATTTTGGTTGTGTTCAACTCTTCCTTCTCTTTCTGACACTCGCAAGTTAGGCACACATACCTGTGTGTGAAGTATAAAATTCGTTTTGATTTTTATCGATCCACACACAGCACGTTTTCCATCTTTCTTCTTTGCATTTATTTATTTGTTTATACGTGCGAATTCGGGATAAAGCCATAAAACAAAACAAAAAATGGGTCAAAGTAATGTTTTTGTCGTTATAATAGGATAATAATATCGTTAACAATTGGAACACGCCAAAATTTACATTTACAGAAGCATTGTACTGAAACTAACAATAAGTTAAAAAATTTAACAGCGTTATTTTACAAAGAAATAGGTTGTTTACTTAGTATACTGGACACTTGACTTTGTCTTGGCAAATCATTATACATTTAACGACCCTTGTTTTAGACTTTTTCAAACTACGCCCCGAGTATGCCGGCATGGATCTACGAAAACGACACAAATCATATAAAAGTACCCAATCTGTTACCAGCAACAACGTATAATATCAACGTAAACGCTATAGCCGAGAACGAACTGCAAGGGCCTGTTGCATCCCAACTTATTATTACTAAAATTGGAGGTAAGCAGGGTCACTTTAAAAAGAATACCTAACTTTCTTTAAAAGTACTTTAATTTAGTTAAACTTTATATGGAGAGTGATAATAGGGTGTTTGACAGTAGTAAAAAATAAATATATATTTATTTTTAGATATCTCTTTAGGTCTTGGTAATGCTAAAAATAAACTTTTTTGTTTAATTTTTTCTCAAATTCATAGTTCTTTTAATTAAATAAATTCATTGAATTAAAACAATTAGCCACGTGATTCAAAACAGGCGGTCCACCAATCAGCTGCGAGTGACGTCACAAAACAGTAAACGCCTCGAACAAACCTATTTTTGTGTTATTTTCTTATGGATGGTAATGTTTGCTTTGGTTTAAAGTGCGAATTATCGTCCTAAATTAGATTTTATTTTGTGTTTTGCTTATAAAAAATATTTTCAATGGAAAACGGATTCTCCAAAGCCGATAGCTCTAACTTGCCAATGCTGCATTCCTTTACGGTGGCAGGCTTCTTTGCCACCAACAGTGATTTTTGTTCTGCGGAATTTAGAAACGTTAAAATGTTGATGTAAGTATTCGATGAGTTGTTTTGTATATAACTGAAAGTTCTTTTATGATATTCTTCGCCTACTTTTACTCATTTAGATTTTGAGGTTGGGTTATATGTTTTGCTTTTTATTTTAATATGCCACTTACAATAGATTCAATTAAATACCCAACCATTATTATTTTAAGCATTAAGAAACAATCAAAAATTGCAGGACAGGGAGGCAAAAAGTATGCAACGACCAGCAATACTTGAAGTACTGCATATGTTACACTGCATAGTCCTGCGTAGGTACTGCCTAGTTCTGCCTATGTACTGCCTAGTCTTGCATATGCACTGCTCAGTCCTACATTTAGCCTGCATGTGCACTGCCTAATCCTGCATTTAGAGGTACTCCCTAGTCCTGCCTAATAACTGCCTAGCACCGCCTAAAAATTTGTACACCTTTCTGCCTATTATAGTTGTTTACCCCTTTTAATAAACATAACCTCAAACATTTCATTGTCATTTACGAAATAGTTATATATATTATAGACAACGTGAGAAAAATTAATAGAAACAATTTATTTATAGTCACATCAAAGTAATCTTAAGAAATGTAAAGAGAAGATGTATTAGATGAGCCCTTGGGTCTCTTCGAGGAAGTTTTAGCCAATTTTTTCGTTCTTTTACTGTAATAGGCACATGAATAAATAGTTTTTCAGGTACAAATTGTGAAAGGCTTTCGCGGTCATCGTCCAATGGTGGGTGTGCTTTCGGGCTGTTCGAATGAATGAACAACGACGACGGCCGAACAGCCCGAAAGCACACCCACCAGTTTTTTAGGTGTTTTTATGCTAGTATTCAAACACTGAGGCACTACACACCACTTATAGGACATTTTTTTACATAAAAAACCGTAAAAACACAGACCAAAAACAAATAAACACTTGAATGCCGTGTATCTGTCCGCGAGTTTACTGCGCTGTGACGTCATTGCAACGCCATGCTAGACATGAGCGTTTTAGCGGCATCAAATCGAAAATTAGAAAACTTGATTTTAAATGTAGTCATGATAAAATATACTATTCTAATAATTTTGCGTAACAAATTAGGGACCTATGTATCATTCTAAACACTTTTCTAAAATTTGTCAAATACCCTATTAGCAAGAGAAATCACCCAGTGTATTTAGATATAATATTTGGGAGTGCATTTTTGTTACTAATTTCATTATAATTAGTTATTTTAAAATATGAAGTTTTAAAATATTCTGTTTATTTACTACTTTGGCTTTAGGGGTACATTATAATACTAACAATGTCACTTTAAGAAATCATTTCAAGATGGCTCGTCATACTTCGAGAACGAACGTTCCCAAAATGACGTTTTCACTAACTTAAATTGTTCGTGTTACAATGTGAAATGAAATATATATTTGAGGTTATGTTAAAGCCGCCTCGATTTTTTGTAAACGCAATGACAATTGCGTTCTCGTAATGAATAATTTTTTGTACGCCATTATATAATAAAGTGAAATGTACTTATCACTTTGATGGCTAATAATGCATGAGTGGTATATCTTTGAGCCAAAGTGTTAAGCCTTAATCATTTATTATTGTAATCTGCAGAGTTTTTTTATGTGCTGGGTGGAAAAAAATATGCTACTTTAGTTAAACTTAGTATGTAGGTACGTGGGCACAATACATCCATATGTGGTCGCAGTGCATGTAGGTCCAGTAGGGCCTGCCACCACTTTCGAATACATACATACATACCACTTTAATTTAATAATCATTAATTCAATCATCTAATAGCCAATAGCCTTTTCAAAATCACTATGAAAATACTCATAATAATGCTATCTGGCACGTTTAATATATTTTTTAAAAATATTCCCGAAATGACAAATTTCTCCAACTTAAAAAACCTTCATGATTTTGACTCATATATTATTTCATTATTATATAAAAATTTTAATTCAAACAAGTTTTCGTGGCTAATCGGGTAAAAAGAAAAAATTAAGGGTTTTTTGTTTCTCTAGTACTTTTCCGTGGGTAGCTCGAAAGCTTAACCTCACGGAGGTCCAAGGTCTAATGGACACCTAATAAGTGTTGACAGTTAACTGTTTCGTCCTTATGGGACTTCTCAGAACACTGCTGGTCGATGTGACACCCTTCATAAATTAAGTATGCGGCTTTATCTCTTACCTTACATTGCTGGTGAGAAAACAAAGTCATGTACCCAACAAGAAGCGCCATCTACCGAAATACGAGAGAAACTAAAACAGCAGCAGGCGAGTAAAACTGCTATACCATCGATCGATGAAAGTATCGATTGAAAGAAAGAATCCATACCGTGACCTACGACACACATTTCCTTTCTAGATCAGGTCAACGCTAATTGCGTTTGTTCCGCTATGAAGACGTCGGCATCGCGTCAGTCAACGGAGTTTAAAGCCAAATATTAAAAAATGTAAAATTTAGTACCCGTAAATTAAAATTCAAACAAATTTTCGTGGCTAATCGGGTAAAAAGAAAAAATTAAGGGTTTTTTGTTTCTCTAGTATTTTTCCGTGGGTAGCTCGAAAGCTTAATCTCACGGGGGTCCAAGGTCTATTGGACACCTAATAAGTGTTGACAGTTAACTGTTTCGTCCTTATGGGACTCCTCAGAGCACTGCTTGTCGATGTGACAGCATTCGAGTAAACCTGCTATATCATCGATCGATGAAAGTATCGATTGAAAGAAAGAATCCATACCGTGACCTACGACACACATTGCCTTTCTAGATCAGGTCAACGCTAATAGCGTTTGTTCCGCTATCAAGACGTCGGCATCGCGTCAGTCAACGGAGTTTAAAGCGAAATATTAAAAAATGTAAAATTTAGTACCCGTAAATTAAAATTCAAACAAGTTTTCGTGGCTAATCGGGTAAAAAGAAAAAATTAAGGGTTTTTTGTTTCTCTAGTACTTTTCCGTGGGTAGCTCGAAAGCTTAACCTCACGGGGTTCCAAGTTCTAATGGACACCTAATAAGTGTTGACAGTTAACTGTTTCGTCCTTATGGGACTCCTCAGAACACTGCTGGTCGATGTGACACCCTTCATAAATTAAGTATACGGCTTTATCACCTTACATTGCTAGTGAGAAAACAAAGTTATGTACCCAACAAGAAACGCCATCTACCGAAATACGAGAGAAACTAAAACAGCAGCAGGCGAGTAAAACTGCTATATCATCGATCGATGAAAGTATCTAACGCAACGCCGACGTCTTGATAGCGGAACAAACGCAATTAGCGTTGACCTGATCTAGAATGGCAATGTGTGTCGTAGTTCACGGTATGGATTCTTTCTTTCAATCGATACTTTCATCGATCGATGATATAGCAGTTTTACTCGCCTGCTGCTGTTTTAGTTTCTCTCATATTTCGGTAGATGGCGCTTCTTGTTGGATACATGACTTTGTTTTCTCACTAGCAATGTAAGGTGAGAGATAAAAACAAAAAACACTAACTAACTACCTTACTAATTTCCAATTGTAACTAAAAAATCACAAAATATTTTGTTAAATGGTTTTTTAATTATTATATAGTTTTAGTATAGAAAACCATTACTTTATCCTGAAATTCGTTAAATAGTTCTAAAATAACCATTGACGAAAAAAAAATCAAAAACAAAAGTATATTTTAAGTAGGTTTTAAATGAAAGACTTTTTTAAGAACAATTTTTTAAGACAACGCAAGGCACAACAGTTAGCTTCCCCCAAAATGTTTACTTCATGAGCCCCATTTACTCCTTTATTACTGAGATAAGCGATAACAAAAAAAGCCCTCTATAGGTATATGTATTGATTTAAAATTTGAGGTCATTGAGGTCGTAGTTTCTGAGATAAATCTGGTAGTCATCCTTGATTGAACACCCTGTGTACATATTTATATAGATTTTTATTTAATTTATAAAATTGCTTTTATAGGAAATAAAGAAAAACAAATGTCCACTCTCTGGTATAAGTTGTGCTTGAGATATTGTAATGCCTATTTCTATACATGGTGTTCCTTAACCCATTTTGAACCAAGGATATTTATAAAAAAAAGTATTTTTGTGTTATCAATTTACATAAATGTAACTAATAAGTACCGTAAAAAAATATAGAATATTAACTTAACAAAATAGGGGGTGTTGCGTTAACGCATCAATGGCCTAAAGGGTTAAGTAAAATTGCCGAAAACAGTCAGCGTACAGATATACTGTGCAACGCTCACAATTGTAAATCGTTTGACTTTTGCACACCCGACATCTTCTTCTGGAGTCAGGTTTGCTTATGACGTGTCCCATCAGGTCACCTCTCATATCAGTGGGCGAATTTATGGGAAGTGCTCTAGCAACAAAATTCTTTGTTTTGAGCATTCGCAATGCAATAATTGATTTGAAATCCAGCTGAGACATCTTATTCTGGTTTACGGTATTGTAACGTTTAAAGTGGCCACCACCATTTTTTACCCATTACCTACTTTGATTCTATAGGTTGCAACTCCATTATCGTTTAAATCTACGCCTCCCATATATTTATTATATGCTGATATTACCGCTGGTTGGGGAATTGAAACTTTTTTTTTGATTTTCTATAAAATGTTTCTATCAACTGATATGATGGGATACGTCATAGGCAAAACTGACTCCAGAAGAAGAAGGTGTGCAAAAATCAAACGATTTACATTTGTGAAATCTGCACAACGACTGTTTTCGGCAATTTCACTTAACCCTTTAGGCCGTTGACACTATAATTTATGACGCATTTAAAAAAAACCTGCTACAAATAAACATAAGTTTTCTGTTTGATATTGTTACTGAAGGTTTACTTGGTAAGATAAAAGTACTAGATCTTTGGAAATATAAATATAATTGTGCTTTTTTGAATTTTGAGAATTGTGGAGCCAAAAGAAGAAAAGATGAGGTTTTTCAAAAATTTTTCAGGCAGACGGGAACAAAAAAAATCTTCTAACTCCAATTTGATTACCTTTGTCCAACCTTACATAAGTGTGATTTGTCTATATCTCATGCCAAAAAGGTTCCTATTTTTGTAAAAAAAAATATTACTGTAGTGTTGCGTATACGCATCAACGACCCAAAATGGATTAATGATGCATATATTTAAGAGGGTGATTCATTCACGTCTTAACTTTTAAGGTACAAATTTTTAAAAAAAGAACATGTTTTTCTTAGATAGATAGTTTAAGTTGTGCTACGTATTTTTACGTAAAACTGCACGTTAAGCGCTCTACGTTTTGTTCCAAATTTGTTTTTTTTTACGTTACCATAACAAGCCTACTAATAGCAGGAAATATGGAATTCGGCACTGTGTTTTTTTGATGTTACAATTTTATTTTTTGTCTTTTGAACTACAGTCGGAATATATTTGCAAAGAATCATTTGTACTGGAAGCGGAAATTATCGTCTAGGCCTCATTTTTCGATCGGTCATTCAACCAATTCTATTCTTTGGTAACGTTAAGGTGCCCGCAGACTGCCGTAAGCTAACGTAAATACGTAAGCTCCTAACGTGACCTTGACGACGGTGTGACGAAGTGCGCTTGCGTAACTGTCAAATCTCATGCTTACGTAAAAATACGTAGTACAACTTAAATTATCTAATATCTGGAACACCATTTTAGATATATTTACGAAATTTGATACCGTACGCATGTACGATGCATCTAACATCTTATTTTTTAATTTATACCAGGGTTGCCCGGACGTGATTTGCTTTTTGAATTTTGAGGAAAAAATTATACGCCACTGGTTTTGAAATTCGGATTATTTGTTGAGCAAGCAATCATGATTTTTTTTTTCATTTATGGCGTACAGTTTTCGTATAAAAAATTATTGTTGGCATCGCGCTAGACCTCTTACGAAAAAAAAAAACAATTTATTTAAAATATCGAAAGCAATTCACTCACGAGCGCCACGGTTCAAAATAAAAAAAAAACATTTTTCTTATAGATTAGAAAATAACCTCTTGATGAATAGAAAGTGTATACTAAATTTCACAAAAATATCTAGTGAGGAGATTTTTTTAAAATTTTTAACACCCTGTGTCTCTAAAGTTGAGGCGTTTAGAATATGTTTATAAGGAACACCCTATATATACTCAAACTTTATTTTAACTAAACTGGATTTTTAGACCCAGACAACGTGCCCTCGAAACCGTCCATAATAGAAAACAACGGCGACACGATGCTGGTAAAATTCAGCCCCACCCAGAACAACAACGGACCTGTTAGCTCGTACAGGGTCATTGTTGGGAAAGCAGACGACAACAGTGCATTTCATGGGGATAACGTACTGCCTTTTAAGGAGGCGCAAAAGAACGGTGCCAGTTATTACGTTGCTGCTGAAATAAAACCTGAGGTAAGCTCCAATATTGCCAAGATCCTGGTAATTATGAGAATCTAAATTAATTAATTACCGAACCCAACCTCTCTGGTGTTAAAATTTCCTTTTTTGAAATGTTGAACAAAAAATTCCTAAACAGAAACAAAATGCAAAAAATTCCCAGGCAGACACTTTGCAGTACTGTTAACTGTCTTTTACCTGTAATTAATGCTTCTGTGAATTCGATCGCCAATACCTAATGGGTTGAACAGGGGTGACGTTTATTTAAACCTTTTGAAAGTATATGGGGATTTTTCATTTCATTTATTTTCATTTCATTTATTGACGGACAAAATGCCCATTTTTTAAAAAAGGTACAAAATAAAAATACAGAAAAAAAAAATTGTACTTAGTACATAACATAAATAATCTAAAAAAAAAAACAAAAATAATACAGTGAGGTAATAAACCAGAGTTAAGGTACCTGGGAGAGTTGATTCAAAAACTGTTTTTTAGACCCGAAAAAATCAAGAGAGGGGCTCTGATTTGCCAGTGACATACTTCTAGAAAAGAATGAATTTTTGCCATAGTTAGAACGATGAAAAGGAATATGGAAAAGATGATGATTTCTAGTATTAACTTGAGGAGCATTTAGAGTTATTTTACTAGTAAGGCTCGGACAGTCTACTAAAGAGTTTAAGATTTTGAAAAGTAGTTGAAGGTCATGGTGTTCTCTTCTTGTTGACAAAGGAATGAGATTTAATCTTTGATAAAGAGTTTCATAGGTCAATTCATTGTTGAAAAATTTAAAATTAATGTATTGTAGAAACTTCTTTTGAACTCTTTCAATTCTCGAAATATGAGATTGGTAGTGTGGACTCCAAACAGAAGATGCATGCGGAACAGAAATCATATTTCCAGTATCGTTTGGCAGAAATTAGCCAAACTTGGCAACAATGTTAATTGGTCCTTTAGCTACATTGTTGTTCTTTGAAAGGGGTTGCTTATACTTAAAGGGTTGAGTTAATTAAAACTTTTTTTGGTTCGGTATATGGGAATTCGGAACAAAAATCTTATTTCGAGTATCGCTTGACGAATTTTAACTAAACTTGGCAACAGTGTTTATTGGTCATTTAGCTACAATAATTCCTATAACAAAAGTGGTCGCTTATACCTAAAAAGTGACGTAATTTTAAAGTATTTTAGCAACAATTTTCGTTGGCCTTTATATATATTTTGTGTCACTGTAGAAAGGGTCGCTGATACCTATAGGGTAAAAAATGGTTGAGGTGAATTTATTTTTTTTGGTACGAAGTATATGGCAATGTGGAAAAAACATATTTCCAGTATTGTTTGACTGATTTTAGCTAAACTTCTTAACCATATTTACTGGTCCTTTAGCTACGATTGTTGCTATATTAAAGGATGTCGCTTATGCCTAAGGGGTTGAAAAAAAGGGTATTAATTTTAAAGTCTTTTGGAGTGGAATTTTAAATAAAAGTTTTGGAGCGGTATCGCCGCCATTCCACCAACAGGCCTGCTCAGTCAACTAAAAGTGTGTGCCAAATGCACGCGAAAACTCGCAATTTTTACAGTCACCTGCATTCTTCGACTTTTGGCGTAAAATGCATTATCTAAGTATATAAACAAAACAATGAACGTTTTGCTTTAAATTTATTAAAAATTAAACATCAAACGAAAAAAATGTATATTAGCATACAAGAGAGCAAAAAAGGCATATTAATTTTTTTATGAAAACAATCCATGATGAAACTTATTTTATTACAGTATTTATCCGAATTAAGTGGTATCTAAAATTTGTTGGGGCTTTATTTGTATAAAAATATAAAATACACACAAGGTATTTTAGGTGATCCTAATTTTTTCGAGAAAAAAAAAGTTGCTCCGATTTCAAAAATTTTTATATATCTTTGCGTTTCAGATGATTTTGAAACTTTTTTGTTGCGCCGTCTGTCTGTCTGTCTGTATGTCTGTCTGTCTGTCTGTCTGTCTGTCTGTATGTCTGTAACGACCAACGCGCATAACTCAAAAACCGCTTGGCCGATTTTAATGAAATTTGGTACCTAGGCTGGGTCTTGGGTCGACATGGTCCCATTTAAAAATGAACAAAATCCACCGAACAGAAACCAAATAAAAGGGTGGGGGTAGATTTCAAAAATTAGAGTTTATGTGAAAATATGGCGTGTGTGATATCAAACGAAAGGTAATTGAGTCTGCAGTTAAACAAAATACATTTTAATTTATTTAAAAAAAACGGGTGGGGGTATATTTTAAAAATTAGAGTTTAAGTGAAAATATGGCGTGTGTGATATCAAACGAAAGGTAATTGAGTCCGGAGTTTAACAAAATACATTTTAGTTTTTTGTTTTTTTTAAGGGTGGGGGTAGATTTCAAAAATTTGAGTTTAAGTCAAAACATGGCTTGTGTGGTATCAAACAAAAGGTAATTTAGTCTGGAGTTAAATAAAATATATTTCAGTTTTTAGTTATATTAGCTCACACGTACACTATAACTATAGTACCTAGTGTGAGCTTAGGGGCCCATATATTGGCAGAGTATTTTTGGTAGCAAGCCTTTTAAAGTAGTTTTCGTATGTTTTTGGAAAAACCCTCGAATACAAAAATTTGGCACTGCCAAATGATTATATTATGGCTAACAATTTTCATTCAAAGATGTAGTATTCTATTTTTGATAGAATCACCAGTGAAGGGCTGTCAAAATGAAAATAACCTTCAAAAATTGATAAACAATAATCATTTAAAATATATCTTCACGTACTTAAACGTTTAAAAAATGTATCACTAATATGTTATTATTAGGGAGTTCTTCCTAAATAAAATTTAAAAAAAGAATTAAAATATTTATCCCGGTACATAGGTAAGACGTTCTGATTCTAAAAACGTTTTGTTTTAGAACGACGACATAAAAACCTTTTTTTACAAAAATAAAAATTCGCTTCTGTATGGTTATTACTTCTGCGGTTTTATTGCTTAACGGTCTTATAATGAAGCGAGTTTGTATATTATATATTTTCGTACTTTTTTTTTGATGTTTGTTAACAACACTAACCCAACCTAACTGCGTCTTTGTGATAATCTCACAACCTTATCGTAATGGTTGTTTTTGTTTATTTTTATTTGGGTATTTTATTGATTTTGGTCTATTTTACTATTTTTTATCTATTTTACTAATTGAGTTAATACATACGAAAAAGTTTTTACTATTTAAAAAAATTATAACTATGTTAGTTTTAAATTAAGTAAACATTTTTTTATTTATAAAATAAACTACAAAATGTGGAAATTCGTAAAAAATTATGTCGTCGAGATGCTGTCCTCCCACCTGCACCGTCTCCCTTAAACGTTCGTGTTAAATTTCAATTTTCAAATTGGACAGATCCACATTCAAAGCAAACATATTTTTAAAAACAAATAAAAAAAAAAATTATTTAATAAATAAAAAACTCAAAAATATTTGTCATGAAAAACTATACTAAAAGTACAAAAGTGATTTCGGTAACGGTAAAAGATACAAATTTGTTTAAATGAAAAAAAAGTTTCGCTATTTCAAGCCCAATCAGATGCTGTATCGAAATTCAAAATATCTACAGGGTTTTCAAAATATCGAGCAACAACTAAATGTTGTGTTTTTCGAAAATTTTAGCTCACACATATACTATACTATAGTAGTGTGAGCTATGGTGATCCTAATTTTTTCGAGAAAAAAAAAGTTGCTCCGATTTCAAAATTTTTTATATATCTTTGCGTTTCAGATGATTTTGAAACTTTTTTGTTGCGCCGTCTGTCTGTCTGTCTGTCTGTCTGTCTGTCTGTCTGTCTGTCTGTCTGTCTGTCTGTCTGTCTGTCTGTCTGTCTGTCTGTCTGTCTGTCTGTCTGTATGTCTGTCTGTCTGTCTGTCTGTCTGTCTGTCTGTCTGTATGTCTGTCTGTCTGTCTGCCTGTCTGTATGTCTGTCTGTAACGACCAACGCGCATACTCAAAAACCGCTTGGCCGATTTTAATGAAATTTGGTACCTGGGCTACGTCTTGGGTCGAGATGGTCCCATTTAAGAATAAACAAAATCCACCAAACACAAACCAAATAAAAGGGTGGGGGTAGATTTCAAAAATTAGAGTGTATGTGAAAATATGGCGTGTGTGATATCAAACGAAAGGTAATTGAGTCTGCAGTTAAACAAAATACATTTTAATTTATTTTAAAAAAAGGGTGGGGGTATATTTTAAAAATTAGAGTTTAAGTGAAAATATGGCGTGTGTGATATCAAACGAAAGGTAATTGAGTCCGGAGTTTAAGAAAATACATTTTAGTTTTTGTTTTTCTTTAAGGGTGGGGGTAGATTTCAAAAATTTGAATTTAAGTCAAAACATGGCTTGTGTGGTATCAAACAAAAGGTAATTTAGTCCGGAGTTGAATAAAATATATTTCAGTTTTTAGTTATATTAGCTCACACGTACACTATAACTATAGTACCTAGTGTGAGCTTAGGGGCCCATATATTGGCAGAGTATTTAATATCTGTGTCATCTTGCAAACAAATTTTATAAAATTTAGTAGTTTTGTATTAGCAACTACGGCCAATCGAATGACATCTACGAATTTTTTCTAGGCCTTCTAGTTTTTTGTAACCATAGACAACTTTGTTATTTCTTATGGCAGCTGTATTGAATTTATACGTCATTAAATAGAAAATCAAAATAGCTTTTTAAACGCGTACAACAAGCCTATTTGAGTGCTGGCAAATGTGCATTTATTAAAGAAACGGGTTTTCATGTAGTTGGCCATGACAAATGCCGTAATTGTGTTTGTCGTCATACCTACATAACTATCTGCTAAATGTTTGCCAATTATTTGATTTATTTGTTAAGAGTTTTAAACTATCTCAATTAATTTTGATATTTCTTGAATTATACTGCCAATTAATTTTCTATTTTTGTTATTTTCTATTATTTTAATGTTTGTTTAGTTAGTTATAAGAAATTTTAGTAATATTTAAGGGTTTGGAAATAATTGCTAATATTAGCGTTATTATTTTATTTAATGTGGGGAAATTCCCAAATTAATTAAGACCTGTGCTGGGTTTGGACTCGTTTTTAAATATTATCAAGTTAATCAAAATATGAACATTTAGGTTAATATATTTGAACACATTGCCATCGGTTTTTAATTTTTATTTTGTTTTTGAGTTTAATCATAAACAATGTTTCAGTTGTTAACTTTAGTATCATCACATAAGATACATTTTAAGAAGGCCAAAGGGAAAAAAGTTAAGTTAAAAAATAATCCTATATCTTTACAGATAAATCAAATAATTTGCAAAGTTTTGTCAGGTGGTTATGCATGTAGGCTTGACAAACACAATTACGACATTCGTTTCACAGCCAACTAAACAAGAAACTGTTTTTTTTTAAATAAATTCGTATTTTCTATGATCCAAAGATAGATTTGTTATACAAAATCTTCTTAGCTCTATTGAATGGAAAAGTTGGCGATGGTTACAAAAAAAACTAGAAGGCCTAGAAAACATTCGTTAACGTCATTCGATTGGCCGTAGCTGCTAATACAAAACTATACATTTTGTAAAAAATTATTTAGAAAATAGCGGAAATATTTAAAATTTTCGAAAAACACAACATTTACTGTTGTCTCGATATTTTGAAAACCCCTGTAGACATTTTTAATTTCAATACATCATCTGATTGGGCTTAGTGAAGGTCCCGGGACCTCAACTTGGTCCCGAAACCGCTAAATTATACCAGACACATGCATAATAATAAATGCACTCGTAACACTTAAATCTCACTTTGGACAAAAGTAATGTTTCCCTATACTTACCTTTTTATTTGCTACGTTTGTCAATTTGTTTTTTTGTTAACCATTTACGAATATCAATAAACCTGAGTTCTGTTCTGTGTTAAAGTAATTTAATTACTTTTATTTTATTTTCGAGACCAGTCCCGGGACTAGTCCTGACATTTGGTCCCGAAGTCTCGAAAACATATTTGGTCCCGGGACTTGGATACCCTACTGTATATAGCACATTTTAGTCAAACCGACCACATCAACAGTTAATAAATTCAAAGAACACTAATATAGATTTTTCCAAAATTAACACTTGAAATTTTTACCTTTTATTGGAAAGTCTTAGTTATAGATAGGTAAAATATGGGTTTCGAGAAAAGGTGGTACAGCAGTGTGCGCGAACTTGATGGAAGCACTGCCGATGCGGTGTCCCCAGATTAAGTCATAATATTGTCGGGAGGATTTTATTTTAAATCGAACCCTTAAACGAAGGTACCGTAGTAGATCTCTTATGTGAATAAAATAAATATAAAACAGTTTTAAAAACGTTACAAACTTTAATGAATGCAAAATAAAACTCTGTTGCAATTTAAAAATTGTTACAACTTTTCTTATGACCTATAAAATGAACAAGACCCAAAATATTAAAATAAAAACTTACTTACCATAATAACAAACTGCAAAATATTATTTAAATATAAAAATCTTATGTTTCTTTACTGACAATTAATTTTAGAGGTTTTAGTTAAGTTCAACAAAACTTAGAATGTAACTACCGACTTGTCTTCTCAAAGTTTGGGTTTTTATAAAGGGTAGGTTGGACCTAAATAATCCATTATCCCCTCTTTGAAGAGCTTGGAGGAACCAAGTCAGTGGCGTTGCTGATAATCCTAAAATTTACTTTACATTCTAGCTAATGAGCTAAACAAGATAAGCTAAACAAAAACAGAGATAAAATACATTTTATAGACAACATTTTCTTATTTCACAGTTTTTCCATGTCCAATCACTTTAAAGGAAAAACCCTCTCGCTACTTGCTGTATCCCCACGCTCAACCATTACGACTCTCACTCTAGACTTTTCAATAGTTTTTCTCGCCATAACCATCTGCTGTGTAGTGGGCGGCAACCAAATGTTTTCTATTTTGGAGGGAGGCGGAACGACTTTCTTATCTCAACAGAACCATAATTGTGTTTGTCGTTTTTCCAAGATTGTTTCGTACAGTGGCACAGTCAGGGGTTATTTGCATTCCTGACAATATTACGTATTTCTTCCGGACTATAAAATGTATGATAGGCATAAAAATCTAGATTTTGATTTTGATTGATAAAAATCTAAGCTTTTTTTAGGATATCGACAAAGAATTTACAATAGGGGATGGAAAAAAATACGGCCAATTTTACAACGCACCCTTGGACCCCTATACGAGCTACATGGTTATCCTTGGACTTATCAGCAATTTTGGAGGTGAAAGCAGGGTGATTTACAGTAAAGCAAGCGGTTACACCAATGGTGTATCTATTTTGAATGTATATGATGATAATAAAAATGGTGAGTTTAGTGTGTGTGGTTTACTTATCTACTGTTTTTCGTAATCAGCTTAAGCTTATAACCCCTTCAAAGTTTGTAAAGGGAGTGATCCCGGGAACGTTCCCGGGAAATCAAACTCACTTTGTCTCCCGGGAACGAAAATGTCGTATTCTTGAACGCTCGGAGCTATTTGTGAGTGCAAGCTTTAGAATTTATTATAAACCACCTTTAGGCTCAGATGAACGTTTCTCTGTAGTGTTAAATTGATAAACACGCGGCTTTTCGCACTTCTAACACTTGTTTCCCACCTATGCATGAACACCCTGATTTAAAAAAACGCATCAGGTGACACTTCATTTAAAACCGGTGAAAAACCATGTCCCGTCACGTGATGCGTTTTTTGAATCAGGGTAGGCACACATACGTGGAAACTAGGCTTAAGATGTAATATAATGTGTTGTATAGGTACACATTTATATTACAGTGGCGGATCCAGGGGGGGGGGCACTAGGGGCACTTGCCCCCCCCCCCCCCGAGAATTTTTTGAATGTACAAAAAATGAGTAAAAGGTAAGGTTTTTGCTAATAATAATTCAAAATTTTTGCTTGCGGCGCATGAAACTGTCTATTGTTATTATCATCGAAATTTGTAGCCTAAACTTGCAAAATATTTTTTAAAGATATATGTAAGATATTGTACTTTTTAGTTCTCACTAATTTAATAAAATGCTGGTTAAAAAAATATATACCGTTTTTTACCAACAGACAATGTCACCTAAAGTGCCCCCCCCCCTCTTTAGGCTCAGATGAACGTTTCTCTGTAGTGGTAAATTGATAAACACGCGGCTTTTCGCACTTCTAACACCCGTTTCCCACCTATGCATGAACACCCTGATTTAAAAAACGCATCAGGTGACACTTCATTTAAAACCGGTGAAAAACCATGTCCCGTCACGTGATGCGTTTTTTGAATCAGGGTAGGCACACATACGTGGAAACTAGGCTTAAGATGTAATATAATGTGTTGTATAGGTACACATTTATATTACAGTGGCGGATCCAGGGGGGGGCACTAGGGGCACTTGCCCCCCCCCCGAGAATTTTTCAATATACAAAAAATGAGTTAAAGGTAAGGTTTTTGCTAATAATAATTCATAATTTTTGCTTGCGGCGCATGAAATTGTCTATTGTTATTATCATCGAAATTACAACTACTTTTATTAATAAATTATCCTGAATTTGTAGCCTAAACTTGCAAAATATTTTGTAAAGATATATGTAAGATATTGTACTTTTTAGTTCTCACTAATTTAATAAAATGCTGGTTAAAAAAATATATACCGTTTTTTACCAACAGAGAATGTCACCTAAAGTGCCCCCATCCCGAGAAGCACCTCTGGATCCGCCCTTGTTATATTAAGCATTAAATTAAACACTCTCACTCAATTGGGCCTGAAAGGGGAGATATTGCTTTTAACCTAGGCACCGCAGTATAGCAATTTAGTTTCAACCCAAGAAACATTTATATGACTTACAACCTAATGTGACCTGAACCGACGTCGGATTTAGTGGAATTTTAAGTTGCAAGATTGATTATGCGTTAAGCGACGTCGCATTCATATCAAAACCGACGTTATCAAATATACGTCCGTTTTTTTAACGATCTAGCGACGTCAAATAATGCAACGCAATATACCATTAATTTCCCAACGTCGGTCTTACGTTCGTTTGTTCGACGTACAAAAACTCTGACCAGCCCAACGACCAACAGACGTCGGCGTCGGGTACGTCCGGTGAAGACCCTAACCTCAGACCTAAACTAGCGTTTAGTTTGGTTGGTGTATTTTCCGTAACTTTTACTTGACCTATTCCACGTCCGTTCATATGGCCTACGCGTCACATGTACAGCCTACTGTCATTTATAGACGCCCATAACCTAACAACAAGTGCATTTGTTTGGTCAAGAGATATTTTGGTCAGGACGGCTACGTTTCAGGACATGACGCAGTTTTATATCTTTTTTGGATTTTGGAAACCATAATACCCCATCCTCTTCCCACACGTGGGGTATGGGTTTTATTTCCCTTAGATTTTTGATATTAAAACAAACATTTCTAAAAAATAAAAAAGAAAACAATGATTTCGGTGGGTAGTTAGCTTTGGGACCGTGGGCTTTACCTATTGTAGTACAAAAAGAGCGGACGTTGAGTTCCAATCCCTTGGTAGGCCGACGCAAAATCATGCGGGGCGAACGTCCGAATTTAATGGGACGAAATACGTTTGCCGGACGTCGGACTTCAACTCTTTGGTTATCTTTCACAACCAAAAGTGGAGACCCGGTCCGAATTGGTATATTATTAGGTCACATTAAGTCAGACATGGTAATCCGCCATTCTAAAAAGGTTAGCGTCTGTCGGCCATTATAAAATATTTTTTCTTTTTCTAATTTTAAGTAGAAATGAAAGAATAATTGTAAAATTATTAACAAATTTGAGTTTAGTGAAGCAGCAAAATATTTTTTTACAAAAATAAAAAAAATTATAAAAATTAGACCTATTTAACAAATATATATTTTAGTAAATCTTGCATATTTATATTTTAATCACATTTAT
Organism: Aspidapion aeneum; assembly: GCA_963576565.1. NCBI lineage: Eukaryota > Metazoa > Arthropoda > Insecta > Coleoptera > Brentidae > Aspidapion > Aspidapion aeneum. Next base: position 46,772,758 of record OY755048.1, read on the forward strand.
CAATAATTATGCTTCGTGGTAAAATTTTTGTTGGATTCCTGCTAAATTATTAATATTGTAAAACTCCCTTTCATGCATGACTATAATTGTCATTTGTAAAATGCACCCATTTTTATGAGACTTGTTATAATAAGTGTAAAATATTTACTTATCAGGTATAATTTTAGTTACTCGACAGGAATTCTTTTTAGCAAAAACTATATGTATTCTAGGTAATGGAAACGAAACCAAACGCAACTTACCTGTTTGCGACTAAATTTAAGTGACGGAAATCCAACGTACAATTACGTTGTTAATTGGTAAACTCTATTACCTATAAGGTCCGATGCTGACGTCGTAGCGACCCGAATTTGTATTCCCCATTTAGGTGCAAACGAGGGTCGTCAGGCGGTCGAAACGACGTCGACACCCGACGTCGCGTTTATCGCAAGCAACGTATGGGTAACGTAATATGACGTCCAAATGCTGCTTGGGAATGCAAATACATACATCTAAACTAGGGCTTTACCTAAAAACTCTATTTTTAGTTTGGAAAAAAAACACAAATTACTTTGATAATATAAAGAAAAACAAAAAGGTGAGGTTAGAAACTTTCCCGGGAACTCGTTTTCTCCCGGGTAAAAGGTGGTGAACTTGAATTCATGGGAGCGTTCTTTCTAGAATAGAGCATTCACCTTTTTACGATGATTACATTCTGCTCCCAAAAATTCAAGAATAATTATCCTGGTCGATTTTGGCCTTTGTAACGATCTTCTTTCGTTCTGACCTTATGTTAGCTAAGGTCTACCACTAACTAGCGTCAGCTGATCTTACGGAGATATTTTGATCCATTATGCTATCACACGTGCTTAAACATAATTTTACCTCAACCCTATCAGTGTTAATTTAAGGAACAGAGAGCTTGAGTTCTCAATCAAACCAGCCACAACTCTTTATAAATCTTACAAGTTCGCCGAGCTTTATATCCCTCAATTCATTTAGATCTTGAGATAATGCCAAGCTTCTTTGCTTTACCGTTAAATCTGGTCCTGACAAGTAAGTCCAGGGCATTCATACAACAAATGTCTTACTCTCAGGTTCCTCCTCATCCCTGCAGTAGCCGTTTTTGAAGATTGTTAAAACGGAAAGCATGCGCTCCAAAATGACAGTGACCTGTAATAACGGAAGTCAATTTTCTTTATTACAAGCTTTTATTTAGGTTCAGATGTTCTGTCTAACTAACTATCAAATCTTGTGAAGCGTTTTTGACACACTTCCCATTATCCGATTTGGATGAAATTTGGTACACACATAGTGGTCCCATAACAATACAACATTGAGAAAAAAATATCCTCCCACCCCTACCCCCACCCCTTCTATAGAAAAATGTGTTTTTGACACACTTTCCGTTATCCGATTTGGATAAAATTTGGTATACACATAGTGGTCCGATGATAATACATTAGAAAAATTTGTTTTTGACACACATCCCGTTATCCGATTTGGATGAAATTTGGTATACATATAGTGATCCGAGGACAATACAATATTAACCCATTTTGGGCCAAGGATAAAAAGAAAACAATATTTATAAAAAAAAGTATTTTTGTATTATCAATATACATAAATGTAACTAATAAGTACCGTAAAAAAAATATAGAATATAAACTTAACAAAATAGGGGGTGTTACGTTAACGCATCAATGGCCTAAAGGGTTAAGTAAAATTGCCGAAAACAGTCAGCGTACAGATATACTGTGCAACGCTCACAATTGTAAATCGTTTGACTTTTGCACACCCGACATCTTCTTCTGGTCAGGTCAGGTCAGGTTTGCTTATGACGTGTCCCATCAGGTCACCTCTCATATCAGTGGGCGAATTTATGGGAAGTGCTCTAGCAACAAAATTCTTTTGTTTTGAGCATTCGCAATGCAATAATTGATTTGAAATCCAGCTGAGACATCTTATTCTGGTTTACGGTATTGTAAAGTTTCCAGGCGTTCACACGCGAACTGTCAATAACATTTATAAAAAGTGGCCACCACCATTTTTTACCCATAACCTACTTTGATTCTATAGGTTGCAACTCCATTATCGTGTAAATCTACGCCTACTTTTTTTTTTGATTTTCTATAAAATGTTTCTATCAACTGATATGATGGGATACGTCATAGGCAAAACTGACTCCAGAAGAAGATGTCGGGTGTGCAAAAATCAAACGATTTACATTTGTGAGCGTTGCACAGTATATCTGCACAACGACTGTTTTCGGCAATTTCACTTAACCCTTTAGGCCGTTGACACTATAATTTATGACGTATTTAAAAAAAACCTGCTACAAATAAACATAAGTTTTCTATTTGATATTGTTACTGAAGGTTTACTTGGTAAGATAAAAGTACTAGATCTTTGGAAATATAAATATAATTGTGCTTTTTTGAATTTTGAAAATTGTGGAGCCAAAAGAAGAAATATGAGGTTTTTAAAAAAATTTTCAGGCAGACGGGAACAAAAAAAATCTTCTAACTCCAATTTGATTCCCTTTGTCCAACCTTACATAAGTGGGATTTGTCTATACCTCATGCCAAAAAGGTTCCTATTTTTGTAAAAAAAAAATTACTGTGGTGTTGCGTATACGCATCAACGGCCCAAAATGGGTTAAGAAAAAAAATATCCTCCCACCCCTACCCCCACCCCCTTTCATAGAAAAATGAGTTTTTGACACACTTCCCATTATCCGATTTGGATGAAATTTGGTATTCTCATAGTGGTCCGATGACAATACAACATTAAAAAAAAATTCCAAAACCCCTATACCCACCCCCTTCCATAGAAAATGCATTTTTGACACCCTTCACATTATCCGATTTGGATGAAATTTGATATACATATAGTGATCCGATGACAATACAACATTGAAAAAAAAATCCTACCACTCCTACCCCCACCCTCATCTATAGAAAAAGGCGTTTTTGACACATTTCCCATTATCCGATTTGGATGAAATTTGGTATACATATAGTGCTCCTTCGACCCCTACCCCCCACCCCCTTCCATAAAAAAATGCGTTTTTGACACACTTCACTTCAAATGACTTTTATAAAATTTGGTATATACATAAAGGTCCGATGGCAATACAGCCCAAACAAAAAATCTATTTCTACCTCTACCCCCAACCTCTCCTTCCCCCAATAGAAAAATGAGTTTCCAAACACTCACGATCAGCGATTTCATTATTTTCATTTAATAGAGTAGATAGCTGAGAATAAAAAGTAGAAAATAAATTGGTAAAAAATTTTTTTTAAGTCACAAGCTTTTATAAAATGCACTAAAAATTAAAAAATAATTTTCTAACATTCTAATATTATCATTTTATATTTTTAGTGCATTTTATAAAAGCTTGTGAGTTAAAAAAAAAATTTACCAATTTATTTTTCTCATTTAACACGCTTTTACCAAAGTTCTGTTTTTTCCATATCTTCTTTTGGCTGCCTTAAGATGCTGCAGGCTTGTAACATCCTCCGGGCTGGCTATTCTGTGCCGTGTTGAATGTAATAGATCCTTTCGAGAAAACAGATGAGCTTTTTCCAATAGCAGGCTGTGAATCGTCACGTGTCATGCAAAGAGACCTCCGCTATCCATGTTTTTTTTTTCTGTAACGCTCAAGGAACTATCGACTGCTACAGGGAAAAATCATAGTTTCCGCTGCTATCGCGTATTACTGATTTGATGCTTTTGGACACCGCGCGACTATTTTCCTGCTTGCTATTTGTAGCGACGAACTATTTCGCACGATGTAATATATTACATCGCACTGTTACGAGAATAGAGCTTATTCTAGCTTTATTACGGTACCTATTGTTAATGTAGGATTTGACCAGGCTCCCTGAGATGGCCACTGTATTGCCAATCTGGTTACCGTCTTTAATTTAACCATTATTGCTTTGTATGTTTGAGTGATCTGGAACCCAATATACACTGTGTCTAATTTAAAACTTTCCACCCGGGATTTCTCGAGAACTGCTACAAAATTTTAAAAATGTCGAGACATCGATTTTGTTTGCGAGGAGGACACTTTTTGGCTATCTTGAAATTTTTGTAGCACGCACCACCTTCGAGGGGTATACTTTACCCCTATATTTTAAATGGGGAAAGTGGGTCTAGTGATACCTTGTTTTGAAGGCCTTTTGAATTTCCTTACATAAGAATAATAATAATAATAATAGTTTATGTAGCACAAAACATTTCAAAAAAGCAATATACAAGTAAAATAAACTAAACTAAATAAACAGATTAACCCACCTAAGGTTTCCCTTGTTGGTGGGAAATACAACTTACAACCATGTAAAAATTTCAAAAATCTATCCATTAGTTTTTTAGAATTTTATTATTTTTCGGATTTAATTTTTATTTTATCATTCCGTGTTAAATTTGAAAATTTGAAAGCAAATATCTCAAAAACTAATCGATGGATTTTCGAAATTTTTACACGGTTGTAAAGATATTCAAGAGAGATTCAAAATAAGGTATCACTAGACCCACTTTCTCTATTCAAAATATAGGGGTAAAGCATACCCCTCGAAGGGGGTTCGTGCTACAAAAATTTCAAGATAGCCAAAAAGTGTCCCCCTCACAAACAAAATCGACGTGTCTCGGCATTTTTAAAAATTTTCAGCATTTCTCGAGAAATCCCGGGTGGAAAGTTTTAAATTAGACACAGTGTAGAATAACCCGATACTGGTTCTCATGTAAACTCCTGAGATTTCCGAGCAAATTGTTGCTGCAGGAAATCAGCGTCTTGATCATGTGTTGAGTCAATTGTATCAACCCAAAATTTAGTGAGACCTAGTTGTGCAGGTGCAATAGTGTAGAAGATATAAGTGAAAATCTAAAAACACATTTGCCTCCTTCCGCCCCTTAGTGGCCATATGTTTAATATTTTTTGACAGTTGAAGAATTGATCCTTTGAGGCCGATATATGTGCCGAGTTTCATTGCTCTGACTTAAATCGTTCAGAATTCAAAACATATTTTGACCCCTAACCTTACTTTTTGACTCAGACATTGTTACGTCTGTTAACAGGTCAGGCAGTGTTACTGAGATCATTAGTAATGAATTATCACAGGTGTCATAAAATCTTCATCAAAAAGCCCATGAAAGACGCTATGGCTTTGGACTAATTCGAAGTTAACTTTAATTTTTCTTAGTTTAAGCACATTTAAATAAAATAATATCACAGTGTCCCAATAATTCAAATGGCTACAACTGAAGCCATTAAAAAATCAATTTCTTTCACAAGGAATAGTAACGATTAAACTGAATAATCAAGATCAAAACAGCATTTAAAAAAAATTGATTTGTCGTTCAAATAAACAATTGAAGATGTTCTAAAAATTTTTAAAATATATTAGTCTTTTTAAAATAGCCATATATTTTTAAAACCTAAAGTTAAGAACTAACTACTAATATTTTTCAGGCGATAGTCCAGGAGTAATAATAGGTCTCTCTGTCGCCATTGGGCTCCTGACATTCATGCTCATTGCTGGAATCATCGGTTTTGTCGTTCTCAAAAGCAAGATTGTCAGCCGAAGGCAACGACTGTCAGAAAACCAAGAGTTGACCTTACAGGGACCTATGATTGAAGTGGTAAGAGAAAGAAAGGCGATCGTCAGTTAAAATATTGGGTTCAATTATAATTTATATCTAATTCGTGTATTTGTAAGGTTCTTTTACATTACTTTATTACTATCAAGTTTGAATTGACCTATAGGAACACTAAGAATTAGCTCACACGTATACTATAACTATAGTAGTGTAAGCTATGGTGATCGTGTCAAAAACAAAATTAAAAGAAGTTGTTCCGATTTTTAATTTTTTATATATCTGTGCGTTTTAGATGATTTTGAAACTTTTTTCGCACAGTCTGTCTGTCTCTCTATATGTCTGTCTGTAACAACCAACGCTCAGAACTCAAAAACTGCTTGCCCGATTTTAGTGAAATATGGCACCTAGGTTGAGTTTTGACTCTAGATGGTCCCATTAATAATAAAATAAATAGAATCCACTGGACATAAGCGAAAAACAAAGGTGAGGGTTAATTTCAAAAATTAGAGTTTTGCTAACAATATGACTTGTGTGGTACTATATTAAAGGTAATTGTGGATGAAGATCAAAAAAGTACATTATAGTTATTATATTGTACATTACAGAGGAGGGGGTAATTCAGAGTTTTTTTTTTAAAGAACTTGTTTATAATTTCTCTCAGTTTGCCAAATCTCAGCACTCTATCATTTCTGGACGTGGACAATAATTTTATTTACATAACTTAACATATTCAGGAGAGGAAAGGAAATTAAAATTTTGAATTTAATTTTTTTTCCAATGGTTTTTTTACAGTTCCTATCAGTTTGCGTTTAGTTTCACATAACTTTATATGTATAACAGAGTGGAGCAAATGAACATTTTCAGTTTTTTTATTTTTGGGTTTTGAGTATGGCCATAATTTCAGCTTTATACCATTTCTGGAAGTATAGTAGTATTTTGGTGATCTTCTATACATAAGTGAGTAAAAGAGTGGCAAATTCGACTTTTTTAAAATTTTCCGTAACTACTTTACTACTTTTTGGAAGTCCATGAAACTTCTCAAGGTCTACAACTGTAGAACAGTTTGAGTTTTGTAGCTCCTTCATTAGAGTTATATATATATATATATATATATAGGCTGAGTTGTTTCAAGAAAACGTGATACAGCAGTGTGCGCAAACTTGGCGGGGCACTACCATTCTAGTATTTTTTGTAAAGTCAGGTACACCCTTTTATATCAGAGTTGCGGTCAATACAATTACTTATTCTTACCGTCCAGAATCAAAATTTATTCTCGAGAACCCCGAAATTTAATACATTTTAAAAATTCCTTATTACAATTATTTATTGCCACCTTGATGGGTATTGTTAGCTCCCGCTAAATTTCGCGGTTGTTTATATATTTTTAAAACCACACAATTGTATGAAGGACAGAGCGCATTTTTCGCGCATTTGGACATGCGCACCAACAACCAGAGAGATCCTTTGTCAAGCGCCTCGAAAATGGCGTGTTAATTTCGTTCTCCAACTATTTCAAATTTCTACACCTGAAAGTGCTCGATTTTGGTGTACTGAAGCATAGAACTAGAAACTTCAGCCCTTCAGCTACGTGGTGACATCATTAGATCCAAAAAGGGGCCCCTGGAAGTGGATAAATTGGCTGCAAACTGGTGAGTGCCTTTGTTTCTGATTGCCGTTGTGTGGCACAACAATTAACCTATGGACGTTTGATTATTTCGTAATTTCATATCAATATATTTATGTTTGTTCGCGCTTCATTTAATTAAATTATTTACAGTCCATTGCAGTTATCGTTTTTCTAACCGCGAGCTAACATACGTGTTCCTTTCGAGCCGAATTATTTTAAATAAAAACTCCATACGACGGTATTAATAATCGGCCATTATTTTCACGCCGAAAACAGGGCGGGCTTGAATTTTTCCCATCGTATTGAAACGAGAGAAAGTGGTGTCGGCGCAGTACCTGTTTTTGGTCCGCTGCTATGGTAACGGGTCTACTCCGCGTGGTATAAACAAAATCGAGAAGGAATCAAAACAAAACAAACAACATTTCTCATTTATGTGTTAGGTGTGTTCCATATCATTTCGATATTTAAAACAATTTTCATCAATTGCGATAAATTAGTGCATATTTTCGACAATTCGTCATTTTTCTATTTCAGAAGCATTAATTTAGCGTTAATTGTATATTTACCGACATTTCTGTGATTAGATGTGTTCCATATCATTTCGATATTTAAAATAATTTTCATCAATTGCGATAAATTAGTGCATATTTTCGACAATTCGTCATTTTTCTATTTCAGAAGCATTAATTTAGCGTTAATTGTATATTTACCGACAATTTCGTCATTTCAAAGGTAAAATCATGTCTGTCAAAAAAGCCGTGCAAAAACGCAAGGGTTTTTTATCTGCGATAACCGAGTGTTATGTGTTTTCACAAACCGCGGCATCGGATGAAAGAGCGAGAAACGAGTTTCATGTGAGGTATTCCGATTTGGATGAAACCTTCGATAAATGCATGCTGGCACATAATGACGTCATTATGTTGATAGACGACGAGGACGACGAGGAGTTTAAAACGCAGGATGCGATCCTTTCAGAAGCTCGTAAATATTTTTATGCGTGTAAGGGGGTTTACTCTAAAATATTTCCGGTTGAGGCCCCATCCTTTTCGGGATCATATGTTCGACAAAACGAAACTCCAAAACTCAAAGAGTTAGGTATTCCCATATTTCGAGGTGATAAAAAATTATGGCCAAGCTTTTTCGATCTTTTTAATAACATTATAGATCAAAATCAAAGTCTAAGTAACGTTCGAAAACTTCAATATTTATTTTCATATCTCGAGGATGAGCCTTTAAAATTGATATCAGGGATTAGCTTATCTGATCAAAATTATAAAATTGCTTACGACAAATTAGTCAATAGATATCAAAACAAGCGAGACCTCGCAAATGATGCTTTAAGCACAATTATGAACTCCACCTTAAAAAACGAGTCAGCTAAAGAATTACGTAATTTAATTGACACCTTTTCTGAATCCCTAGAAATTTTAAAATCACTTAGCTTTGACGTTGACAGTTGGGACTTTATTATTGTTTGCATTTTGTTAGAAAAATTGGATATTCCGACGCGTTCAAATTTCGAAATGAGTCACGCCAATACTAATACCGAAATTCCCACTTTTCAGTCACTTTTTCAATTTCTAGAAAAAAGATGTAAAGTTTTGGAATCACTTCCTCAATCAACAGCACCCAAAAAGGTGCCTACCTATCAAAAATCAAATTCTATGCAAAATCAGTTTGGGCAAAAGCCTAACTATCAAAATTCAAATTCTATGAAAAATCAGTTTGGGCAAAAGCCTACCTATAAATCATCCACTTCGCCTTTTATAAGACTGGCTGGCACCTCAACTAATTCAAGTACGGGAATAAAATGTTTCCGGTGTAATCAAGGTCACGTGCTTTCGAAATGTCAAACATTTCTTCATCTCTCACCTATCGATAAAATTATGTCTAGCGTGTTTTCATCCCTTGCATGGGGTAGATACGTGCAAATCCAAATATTCATGCAGGACTTGCAATAGTAAAAGGCACCACACTTTAACTCATATCTTAGAAACTAATCAAGAGTCTGGAAGCCAAGATACTAGTCCTGTCATTCACACACCCCCTGTCAATAATCTTCATGTGTCATTAAATACCTCAGGACCTTCAGGTACCTTTCTTTTATGCACCGCCATAATAGATGTTATGGACGGTTGCGGAAATTTTCAACCTGTAAGGGCACTGCTTGATTCTGAATCACAGACAGGATTCATCAGTGAAAAGTGTATTCAGCGTCTTAATCTTCCTAGGCGAAGTTACACCACTGAAATATTCGGATTAAATCAGATGTCTTCTTTTATTTCCAAAGGGCTCGTTCAATGTCACATTATGCCACAAGGATAAGTCACTCCTTTACTTAATTTCGAAGCAATTGTTGTTCCACAACTATGTTCCAATATGCCTACATTCACTTTGAACGATAATCAGTGGAAACACTTGGAAAACCTTAAACTTGCCGACCCATCTTATTTCAAATCTAGACCTGTGGACCTAGTTACTGGTTGCGAGCTATTCGCACAGATATTCAAGGAGGGCAGGGTTCTTGGACAAATAGGGCAACCTTCAGCCCTTGAAACTATCTTTGGCTGGGTCGTCATGGGAAAGGTTGACGAAGTAGGTAGTCTTACGGAACGAACCAGTTGTTTTTTAACGAGTCATTCACCTCCTTTAGAGGTCATTCTCCCTAGGTTTTGGGAAATCGAACATTTGCCTAAAAAACAAATCTTATCAAAGGAAGAAAAACAAGCAGAATCAATCTTTACTGCGAGTGTAGTACGGCAACCGAGCGGTAGATTCATGGTAGATCTTCCGTTTAAAGATAAAATAAACCCTGACCTAGGAAATACTTATCCGCAAGCTTATCGTAGATTTTTACTTCTAGAAAATAGATTAATCAAAAATCCTGATCTGTACACTGCCTATTCAAGTTTCATGCAAGACTATATCGATTCTAATCATATGAGTCTAGTTTTATCTAGTCAACCAAAAGTCGACGTAACATGTTTTTTAGCACATCATTGCGTATTAAAGCCGGAAAGCTTAAGTACAAAATTAAGGTTAGTCTGGGATTGTTCGGCAGTCACTTCAAAAAATATTAGTCTCACTGATACGTTGTTATCTGGACCGAAACTTCAAAAGGATATTGCTTCTTTACTCCTTACGTTTCGTCTTAATCCTATTGCCTACATTGCTGATATCAAACAGATGTTCCGTCAAGTCCTTATCAATCCTTATCACCGTCCTTATCAAAGGATATTGTGGAGGTTTTCTCCACAGGACCCACTTTCAGTGTGGGAACTTTCTACTGTCACTTTTGGCATGACATGCTCACCTTTTCTAGCCATGCGTACATTAAATGAGCTGGCAGAAAGAGAAAAGGAACGTTTTCCTATGGCTAGTACTGTTCTAAAAACGTCAATCTATATCGACGATATCTTGGGAACTAGCCCTTCGCTTTCTGAAGCTCTCTCCCTTCAAACAGAACTCAATGATTTGTTGAAGTCGGGAGGATTTGAACTTAAAAAATGGGCAAGCAATTGTCCTGAGTTATTGGCAACATTGCCAGAGTCCGATCGTCAAATGCCTCTCTCTTTCGACAAGGAGGAACCCCACTTTATCAAAGTTTTAGGACTTTAATGGCATCCAAAAAACGACATTTTCTCTTATCAATGCCGAATGAAGGACAAATCCCCAACCAAACGTTCTATTTTATCTATCATAGGAACAATCTTCGATCCCTTAGGTTTTCTTTGTCCCTTGTTGCTACAAGCAAAATTTATTTTGCAACAGTTGTGGATATCGAAAATAGGCTGGGACGAAGAACCAGATTCTTCTATCATCGACTCTTGGAACAAACTTCGTTCTGAATTCCCGCTTCTTTCCAATTTTCAATTACCCCGACAAATCAAACTGTCAAAACCCAATACCTGTCAAATCATCGGCTTCTGTGACGCTTCAATTCGAGGCTACGCAGGCGTCGTATATTTTCGTGTAGAAGAGGAAAATAATATATCTGTTTCTCTCATATCTGCAAAATCTAGGGTCGCGCCTATAAAGTCACAAACTTTGGCTAGGCTAGCTACTCCTAGGCGCATTTCTTTTAAGCGGATTAATTGACTTCGTTTTATCTAGCTATGAAGGAAAAATAACTTTTACAAATATCGTTACTTTCTGCGATTCGCAAGTCGTATTGCACTGGCTTTCATCCCCTCCTAATCGCTGGCAAACCTTTGTTGGAAATCGAGTCAGTAGAATCCAAGAAATCATTCCCTCAAACTCGTGGCGCTACATTCCTTCTGCTTTAAATGCAGCCGATATTGCGTCACGAGGGGCCACCCCTTCACAGCTCATGTCACATGACATGTGGTGGAACGCACCGTCGTTTTTGTGGTCTCCCGAAAACGAATGGCCCGATTTTCATAAATCAAAAATGCCGATTGATTTCGGAGATATTAATCTGGAGGAAAAGCCAAAGGTCTGTTGCAATGCGATAATTGATGTCAACTTCTTAGATCAGCTTCTTATCAAATATTCATCTATATCAAAAATTCAACGTATCATTTGTTATGTCCTTCGAATAGTTAACCTTTTTCAAAACCATTCCTATCAAAAACCCACTAAGCCGCCGGACCAAAAAGTTATTTTTTAGAATATTGTTTTTCCTACCACCGGTGAGATGCAAAGTGCGTTATACCTTCTTATCAAACGCGTTCAAGGTTCTTGTTTTTCTGAGCTTTTTTCCGCGTTATCTAAGGATAAACCAATACCGAAACCGTTTCGAAAACTTTCACCTTTTCTTTATGAAAATAATATCATTAGAGTCGGTGGCAGATTACAAAAATCTGACCTTTTGTCTTATTCTGCAAAACACCCCGTCTTACTTTCGAGTAACCATCGTTTAACTACTCTTCTTATCGAGTCCGCTCATCGACAATACCTTCATCTTGGGTTTAAAACATTACATAATCTGCTTTTACAGCAATTTTGGATATTATCTGCCAGACGGGCAATTCAAAGAACCCTAAACCCTATAGACCGCCCATAATGAGTTCACTTCCCGCTCATCGAATCAATCAACTTAAACCTTTTTCGAGTGTAGCTATCGACTTTTGTGGACTTTTCTTTGTGATTCCTCATCGTTACCGTGGTTGTAAAGCTTTCAAATCGTATGTCTGTGTGTTTGTCTGTACGACCACACATTGCGTGCATTTGGAATTAACCATGGAACTGTCCACCGAAGGGTTCGTAGGTGCATTCCATCGATTCATTTCCAGACGCGGAAGCGTGACGCAATGCTGGTCAGATCAAGGCAGTAATTTTATAGGGTTTCGTAACCAATTACTTGATTACGCAAGAAGTGCTGCCACCAGACTTTCTATTCGTTGGCATCTGGGACCTCCTCTCAGTCCACATTTCAATGGCCTGGCAGAAGCTGGCGTCAAAAGTTTTAGAACTCACTTTGTTCGAGTTGTCGGCGACCAGAAGTTGTCTATCATGGAAATGTCCACCCTTACCTGTCGCATAGAAGCCGTACTTAATAGTCGCCCTTTATCTCCTGCCTCTTCAGACCCACACGATCTTCAACCTCTTACCCCCGGGCATTTTTTGACCCTTGAACCCCTTAATTCAGAAATTCCGGAGTCAGATTTGTCCGAGGTTCCTCTAAATCGGCTCTCGAGATGGCAACTAATCCAAAAACTACATAATGATTTTTGGAAACGGTATTCTATAGAGTATTTGCATACGCTACAACAGCGACACAAGTGGACTGATTCGTCCCCAAATATCAAATTAAATGATTTGGTTATCATAACAAGTGATCACATTCAATCACCTTTGAAATGGCCGGTCGGTCGGGTCATCGAACTGCATCCCGGCGGGGACGGTCAGGTGCGTGTTGCGACGGTACAAACGGTTACCGGTGTTTATAAGCGGCCAGTTGTAAAACTGTGCCTCTTGCCAAATTAAAAGTAATTATAATTTTTTTTACCTATTACCGGGATTACAATAGGTTTTTATTTCTTTTTGTTTGAATTTTTTGTTTGTTTGTTTTGCCTTTTTCGGGATTTCGTTGTCTCTAAATAAACTTACGATACTTATCTGTTTTCATTCATTTATATTTATCGGTCGATCCTTTTTCTTATATCTATACCTGTCCGGTTGAGATTCTAAAATTGTGTGTTTTGGAGGGCAGTTATGTTAGCTCCCGCTAAATTTCGCGGTTGTTTATATATTTTTAAAACCACACAATTGTATGAAGGACAGAGCGCATTTTTCGCGCATTTGGACATGCGCACCAACAACCAGAGAGATCCTTTGTCAAGCGCCTCGAAAATGGCGTATTAATTTCGTTCTCCAACTATTTCAAATTTCTACACCTGAAAGTGCTCGATTTTAGTGTACTGAAACATAGAACTAGAAACTTCAGCCCTTCAGCTACGTGGTGACATCATTAGATCCAAAAAGGGGCCCCTGGAAGTGGATAAATTGGCTGCAAACTCGTGAGTGCCTTTGTTTCTGATTGCCGTTGTGTGGCACAACAATTAACCTATGGACGTTTGATTATTTCGTAATTTCATATCAATATATTTATGTTTGTTCGCGCTTCATTTAATTAAATTATTTACAGTCCATTGGAGTTATCGTTTTTCTAACCGCGAGCTAACAGGTATTATTTAATTACTTTTAAAGTTAAAATTTATAAAAAAAGTTTAATGTAAATTTTAACAGTATTTTCACTTATTATATAGACGCACACTTTGTAAATATCTTCATGGAAAACTTTTGGAAGGTAAGAGATCTTAAGATAAGATTAAATATTTTTAGGAAAACAATGGTTACATTCACGAAGAAGAGCACATCCCTGCACTGAAGCACTATCGCAATCTAAAGCAAAAAGTGCGCACCATTCCGGCCAGTCAGCTAAAGGTTGAATCGACCAATCTTTTAGGTATGTACATACAGATTGGGCCACCGAAAGCGTACCGCAAGGTATAACTGTCAGGGAAATAATTTTTCTTTTTGTTGGTCAGCGGAAGCGTCATCCCCAAATTTTTTTGTATGAGGGTAGGGAGATACCTTGGTCGAAAGGTTGTTTAAATGCCTTTACAGATATTCACATTGAAAAATGTAAAATAATAATTTTAAATGCATAAGTCAAAAACTATTTGAGTAATTTTAATAAAATTTTGGACCTGTGCTGGTTTTCGCCTTGACTATTTATTGCTTTAAAAATTGTTTTAATTAAAGCCATAATATTGTTACGGGTTCACTGCTTCAAATAAAACTCGCAAATGTCAAAAACGATATGTCAATTTATTTGGACAATTATGTACAAAAACACGCACTTAAACTTACTAATAACCAATCAAACAAGTTTCGTGGCTAATAGGGCAAAAAGGAGTTTTTTGTTTCTCTCATATATTTTTCCGTGGGTAGCTAAGTGAAATATTTATGCTGTTTAAGCCGCGTAATTATTTATGATTGCGCAAATATTCATGGATGAATACAGACTTACTATAAAATACGTATAGACCGTAAAATGGTTCCGTAACGAGAGGTCGTTCCATGTGACGTCACTCCAATGCTGCTTTCTCATTGGTCAGCCGCGCGGCCATATTGCCTACGTCACTAACACTTTGTCACTGTGGGGGAAATTTAAATTCGTGTTCTGAGGAGTCCCATAAGGACGAAACAGTTAACTATCAACACTTATTAGGTGTCCATTAGATCTTGGACCCCTGTGAGGTTAAGCTTAGCCACCCACGGAAAAATATATGAGAGAAACAAAAAACTCCTTTTTGCCCGATTAGCCACGAAACATGTTTGATTTTAGTATTTGGCTTAAAAAAATATGCGTTGATCCGGCCTGAAAGACAGAAGAGCTGTCGTAGGTCACGGACTATACTTTGTTTTCGTTTGTTTGTATTCGATCTTTTCATTGATCGATATGTATAGCAGTTTTTCGCCTGCTTTTGTTTTTTGTTTCTCTTGTATCTCGGTAGATGGCGCTTCTTGCGATAGTTTTCTCACTATTTACTTATGATTAGAGACAAAACCGTCTAATTAACTTCGCAAGAATTGTCAAATTGACCATACAGTGTTCTGAGGAGTCCCATAAGGACGAAAGAGTTAACTGTCAACACTGATTAGGTGTCCATTAGATCTTGGACCCCCGTGAGGTTAAGCTTAGCTACCCACGGAAAAATATATAAGAGAAACAAAAAACTCCTTTTTGCCCGATTAGCCATGAAACTTGTTTGATTTTTAAATTCACGGGTACGAAATTCCACGTTTTTTACTAATAACTTGCTAATAATTCACTAGTTTAATCGGCCTATTAACTACGTGCTAATATCTAGCGATCACTACCTTCCGTTATCTTTGACTGACTCGATGCGCGATATCCGACCCTATTTATAGAGTCATCGAACTTTCCGGAATTATCCATCCTTGTTCGATTCACGATTATACCAACCTTTTCTAGAACGCGGACCGTCCGAGCACGAGTGTGTCATAGACAACGCAACTAAAACCTAGACAGAATACAACCATAAGATAAGTCAACCTAATACTACACTAAACCTAAATAAATTCTAGCTATAACATTTAAATAACTTAAATTTGTAACAATATTTTAAGTCAAGGGGTAAAAGTTTTGTTAAAATGGGGCTTGTGTGGTATCAAATAAATGGTATAATTGAGTCTGGAGTAAAAAAAAATACATTGTAGCCCTTTTTAGCTGATGGGGTGACCATAGGTTGAATCACCAAAATAAATTTTTGTAAATATGGCTTAATAATAATAATCCCTTCCTTTCCAGCGGTGGACCGTTCGGTTATTAGTTATCTTCGTTTTAATGCGAGAATCAAACAAAGAGCGCTCAACCAAGACACGTCTAAAAATAATGCATTTTGATTGTTCTTTCTTTCTACCTCCGGAGCTGGGTTCTTAATGGTTAATAGAACAATGAAAATGCATGATATTTTGACGTTTCTTGGTTAAGCACTCTTTGTTTAATTTTTGCATTTAAACGAATAGGACTAATACCCGAACGGTTCACCGCTTGAAAAGGTATTAAGTCTCGACTTTAAACAATACAAATTAGTTATTTTTAGGATGTAAGCGAAAATTGTCGATTTTATAAAATATAGCATCACATAATTGGTTATTAAGTACGAGGGTGGATCAAATATAAACAAGCCTTTTCAACTTACTAACGGAAAAGTCATTCAAGATGAACGTGGCCGTTATAATTTTGGAGTAGAGATATTCAGCAGCATGTAGGCGGCTGGTAGTGCCACGATGCTCATTTGGTCAGGAGCAATCGCAATGAGCGAGAAGAAGGGACACAGCAGTGTTGCGCAGAGAATAATCATTAAATTTCTTACACGCGAAAACGTGAAACCTGCTGAAATTCGATGCAGATTGCGAGCACAGTTCGGAAATAAGACGCTTTTGGGGGTACCTGTAAAAACTTGGTGCAAAGAAATTAACGATGGCCGTGAGCGTGTCGACAACGTGAGTCAGCCACGTCGTCCGCGTACCATCATTTTTGCAGGCAAAATTTTAGCGACCGTTTTCTGGGACTGGAGAGGAGTTTTGTTGGTCGATTTTTTGCACGAGCGAATAACAATAAACGCGGCTTACTACTGCAACTTACTCGACCAGGTAAAGCTTGATTATCGCCAAAAGAGGAGAGCAGACCTGATACGGCAGCTGACTATGCTGGAATACCCTCCATACAGTCCAGATTTGTTACCTTGCGATTTTCATATGTTTGGCCCACTCAAAGATTCACTGGGAGGCGAGCAATTTCAGACCAATGAAGAGGTGGAGGCATTCGTGCGCAACTGGTGAGATACCTGCCCAGCTTCCTTTTATGAGAACGGTATTAAGAAACTGTCAAACCGTTGGGAAAAGTGTATTAACCAAGAAGGGGGATGTGTAGAAAAGTAGAAAAAATTTCGGTTTTGTGTCATGTTTCTAAATAACTAGTTTATAAACAAAGGCTTGTTTATATTTGATCCACCCTCGTAAATGTCGGAGATACAATGTCGTTAGCTTGACGACACATCAGTAATAATTTTAGATTTTATTTGGTTAAGTTGTTTTTTATTTTATAGGTATTGGAAAGTTCGCTCGAGTTAACACTGGTACCCTGCACGAGAATGGTACAATGACCACAGTGACTTGTTATAGTATTTTTGACAAGAAAATGAATCAAGAAACCAAAAAAAGTATGTACATTAAACCTCTCTTATAATGTATTTTTATCCCAAGAACAACCTATAACACAAGTTCTGTCTACTTAAGAAGATTTGAATGAAACAGAGAGTAAAAGAATGATGGGGTAAACATAATACCACGGTAACCTCGGGAAGTTAACGTATATCATGTTTAAATGTGTACAACCAGTAAGTTAGCAAAAAAAACTTAAATTGACTAGCTAGTTTTCAGTTTTAAAAATATAATTTTCGTACTTTAGTGCTTCAGTACAGATCTTAACCTAGAATATAATAGAATGGTTTATTTTTTCAAAGACAATTTACAATTGTGTGGGAACCAAAACACAGTTTTCTACAAAAACTAACAAATTTATAATACTCATAAATACTTCACTGCCTACAATTATGATGTTGCGAGCTTTTAAAGTATACAGTGTGTGTGTAAATTTTCTTAAAAAATTAAACTTTTTTTTTGATATTACGTTCTGTGAAAACCTTTATTTGCAGATGAGTTTTGCTTGTCCTATAACTTATTTAGTACTAATCAGATCAAAGTTGACATACACAATATACACAGTAGAACACAAAAGACGTATTTTGAGAAGTATTTTGCATAAAACTAAAATACCTTTATTTGAATAGTGTGAATCACACATCGCTTTGGTTTTTCAAACGGAATGACCCTGCTTGTGGCAATCCATTCAAAAGCTTATGGAAAAATAAAAACAACAATTTTTTTTCACACTTCTTCCATCAGTTAAAATGTCAAAAATTTTATTTTTGCTACTGTTATAAAATATATTGTTTATTTTTCAAAAAAACAAACATAAACACGTCAATTATGTCAAACATTATGTTGGTGATATTCTTTTTTTATAAGCTTTTAAATGGCAAACCAAAGTAAAAATAATTTTTTGACATTTTAATTATTGTATGTCAAAAATATATATTACATTATTTTTCCGTCTTTATCAGCTTTTGAAGTGGGTCGCCCCTTCTAAAAAAAGTTGTATGTGAGTAGATATCTTCCCAGGGGTCAATCCCAAAATATTTTGCCTTAAAATAAGCGCGTGAAAACCTCAATGCATGTGTTTTTGTTTTTTTTCTCCAAAAAACCAAATATAAACTCGCTAGAGGCAGCTTTCCATTTAAAGTCGCCACTTCAGGTTGGCGCTGGAAGTTGAAAATATCTACTATTATTGAAAGAGCGTAGAGGAAAGGCACCAAATTTGAGCTACTTTTTTTTAGGATCGAAAATAAAATACTTTTTACGAAGAAACAACTTATATTTTTATTTTTTATTTGTCGAAAGATTATAAAATGTAGTTGTTAGTACCATTTACAAAAAACAAAAACTTTTATCAGTACATAAAATATTAAACATTTTTTGAATGTGGTAGATATGGTTCTTTCGAAAATGGGCATCTAATTTGAGATATTGGGATATCCTAATTTGAGATGGATTCCCAATTTAAGATACCATTTTGACTTCAGTCAAAAAAACCTTTTTCTTCGCAGAAAGAACACAAAATTTGTCAGGTGCGAGTTTCCCACAATCTTCATGTACGTATGTATCATGTATAGGTCTTTTTTATATGGAGTAGAAGTAATTAGAGCAGCTTTTCCAGCTCTTATGTTTGTTATTTTTGTTTGTTGACTCTTCATTACCGGAAGACGGCAAATCTTTTGGTAATACAAGAACTGCAGGTTTTTCTTATCTTTGAATTACTGGGTCAGGTGTTCTCTTAATGTCACGTATTCTTAGTCCAAACAAGCATTTCTACATTTGTAAAGCATACTGAAATAGTTCCTCTTTCAGTTTTGGAGGAAGCATAGGTTTTTGACCGATTGCATTGAGTAAATAATTTACTCAATGCCGATTGGTACTTGCACAAGGTTTTCTGGGTTTTTCTCAGATTTTTGAAAAGTTTTGCAACATTCAGATAGTCCATTTTGTTTCTCTGGACTGCCTCCACACCTTTAATCATGTTTTGGTGGGTTCCATTTTTTGTGTATTATATTGGGAATTTTCCATAAAAAAGAAAACAATGTTAAATTAAGGTAAGGTGTATTATTTAATAATCAAACAAGTTTCGTGGCTAATCGGGCAAAAAGGAGTTTTTTTGTTTCCCTTATATTTTTCCGTGGGTAGCCTGAAAGCTTAACCTCACGGGGGTCCAAGATCTAATGGACACCTAATAAGTGTTGACAAATATCAATCAAATATTTGGCTTAAAAATTCCGTTGATTGACGCTCACTGTCTTGAAGACGGGTAAAAATGCAATCTGTGTTGATCCGGCCTGAAAGACAAAAGAGCTGTCGTAGGTCACGGACTATAGTTGTTTTCTTTTATTTGCATTCGATCTTTTCATTGATCGATATTGTATAGCAGTGTTTTCTCTGCTTTTGATTTTTTGTTTCTCTCGTATCTCGGTAGATGGCGCCTCTTGCTATAGTTCGCTCACTAATTACATTTAATTAGAGACAAAATCGTCTGATTAACTTCGCAAGATTTGTCACATTGACCAGCAGTGTTCTGAGGAGTCCCATAAGGACGAAACGGTTAACTGTCAACACTTATTAGGTGTCCATTAGATCTTGGACCCCCGTGAGGTTAAGCTTTCAGGCTACCCACGGAAAAATATAAGGGAAACAAAAAAACTCCTTTTTGCCCGATTAGCCACGAAACTTTTCACGGGTACGAAATTCCACGTTTGTTAGTATTATTTAATCTTGTACGAAAGGACATTACAAGTAGAACAAGTACTCACGCTAAATCCTTATTAAATAATGTAATAAAATATTCGCTTACCTTGGCTGGTTTTTCTTTTTTTTATAAGGTGTTAAAATATATTTGTGTTTACGACAAACTAAAAATGTTATCTCTTTACCGTATGCTACTGACTGCTGCAATTGCGTTGTATTTACCGGCTTGTATTTGTGCAATGATTCCGCAAACTCTGAATAGAGGACGGAGAATATACCGCGAAAACAAGCGCTTTCTCAAATTTGGGTCCTTTACTCCAGTAGTTTTTAGATCATTAAAAAAAATCTACCCCAAGGTTTTAAAAGAGCGGACGGGCGTTCTGAGACACCCTGTATAGAGCGACCAAAATTATAAATTATTTTTAGCGTTAAGATTATTATTAAAGGATTTTATTTTAAAAAAAAAGTGTTTCGACTTTTTCCACATCGTTTGATATTGACAATATTTTCGTATATTTAAAAAAAAATGTGTATAGTCGAATATAAAATAGAAATATAATTCATTTTTGTCATAAGAAAAAGGATTTCTTTTAAAATAAAAAACCTGTCAAAATTTGAATTTATTGCTATTAGCTCACACATATACTATACTATAGTAGTGTGAGCTATGGTAATCCTAATTTTTTCGAGAAAAATAAAGTTGCTCCGATTTCAAAAAATTTTATATATCTTTGCGTTTCAGATGATTTTGAAACTTTTTTGTTGCGCCGTCTGTCTGTCTGTCTGTCTGTCTGTCTGTCTGTCTGTCTGTCTGTCTGTCTGTCTGTCTGTATGTCTGTCTGTCTGTCTGTCTGTCTGTCTGTCTGTATGTCTGTCTGTAACGACCAACGCGCATAACTCAAAAACGGCTTGGCCGATTTCAATGAAATTTGGTACCTAGACTGGGTCTTGCGTCGAGATGGTCCCATTTAAAAATGAACAAAATCCACCGAACACAAACCAAAAAAAGGGTGGGGATAGATTTCAAAAATTTTAAGTGAAAATATGGCGTGTGTGATATTAAACGAAAGGTAATTGAGTCCGGAGTTTAACAAAATACATATTAGTTTTTGTTTTTTTAAGGGTGGGGGTGGATTTAAAAAATTTGAGTTTAAGTCAAAACATGGCTTGTGTGGTATCAAACAAAAGGTAATTTAGTGTGGAGTTGAATAAAATATATTTCAGTTTTTAGTTATATTAGCTCACAAGTACACTATAACTATAGTACCTAGTGTGAGCTTAGGGGCCCATATATTGGCAGAGTATCTTTGTAGTATGCATATAAGATAAGGGAGCGTGACATTCATGGTAAAACTCTTTATACACAAATTATGATCTGTGCGCAGATAATATAAATGTGAATAAATTTAATTTTCCAGATATGCTGCAAGAACTAGACGTCCTTATAAAAACTGGCCAAAATGACAACATTGTAAACCTCATCGGCACTTCGGAAACGCCCCAAATGGTGGTAGTAGTAATGGAATATTGCGCAATGAATCTAAAAGATTTACTGCTCAGTAGTCGAGATCACTATCCCGGCAAATTCAGCAACATGTCCGAGCTTCAGGCTTTGGACATTATCCTGGGAGTATGCAGAGGCATGGCCCATTTGCACAGTGTAAATGTAAGTAAAATGCATGCTAAACCATATTGTCATACCCCGGCTTTCGGTCTTTTGGGGTGAAAAATTTCCAAATCAAACAAGTTTCGTGGCTAATCGGGCAAAAAGGAGTTTTTTTGTTTCCCTTATATTTTTCCGTGGGTAGCCTGAAAGCTTAACCTCACGGGGGTCCAAGATCTAATGGACACCTAATAAGTGTTGACAGTTAACCGTTTCGTCCTTATGGGACTCCTCAGAACACTGCTGGTCAATGTGACAAATCTTGCGAAATTAATCAGACGGTTTTGTCTCTAATTAAATGTAATTGGTGAGCGAACTATAGCAAGAGGCGCCATCTACCGAGATACGAGAGAAACAAAAAAACCAAAAGCAGGGGAAAGAAAACACTGCTATACAATATCGATCAATGAAAAGATCGAATGCAAATAAAAGAAAACAACTATAGTCCGTGACCCAAGACCGCTCTTTGTCTTTCAGGCCGGATCAACACAGATTGCATTTTTACCCGTCTTCAAGACAGTGAGCGTCAATCAACGGAATTTTTAAGCCAAATAATACTAACAAACGTGGAATTTCGTACCCGTTAATTTAAAAATCAAACAAGTTTCGTGGCTAATCGGGCAAAAAGGAGTTTTTTTTTGTTTCCCTTATATTTTTCCGTGGGTAGCCTGAAAGCTTAACCTCACGGGGGTCCAAGATCTAATGGACACCTAATAAGTGTTGACAGTTAACCGTTTCGTCCTTATGGGACTCCTCAGAACACTGCTGGTCAATGTGACAAATCTTGCGAAGTTAATCAGACGGTTTTGTCTCTAATTAAATGTAATTAGTGAGCGAACTATAGCAAGAGGCGTCATCTACCGAGATACGAGAGAAACAAAAAAACCAAAAGCAGGCGAAGAAAACACTGCTATACAATATCGATCAATGAAAAGATCGAATGCAAATAAAAGAAAACAACTATAGTCCGTCTTGAAGACGGGTAAAAATGCAATCTGTGTTGATCCGGCCTGAAAGACAAAGAGCTGTCGTGGGTCACGGACTATAGTTGTTTTCTTTTATTTGCATTCGATCTTTTCATTGATCGATATTGTATAGCAGTGTTTTCTTTCGCCTGCTTTTGGTTTTTTTGTTTCTCTCGTATCTCGGTAGATGGCGCCTCTTGCTATAGTTCCCTCACTAATTACATTTAATTAGAGACAAAACCGTCTGATTAACTTCGCAAGATTTGTCACATTGACGTCCCATAAGGACGAAACGGTTAACTGTCAACACTTATTAGGTGTCCATTACATCTTGGACCCCCGTGAGGCTACCCACGGAAAAATATAAGGGAAACAAAAAAACTTCTTTTTGCCCGATTAGTCACGAAACTTGTTTGATTTTTAAATTCACGGGTACGAAATTCCATGTTTATTAAAATTTTCAAAAAATATAAAATGGTATGTACTTCCAAAATAGTTTTTGCTAGCCCAGGTCACAAGACTGTTTTTCGTTTTGCTTTCTACTCGTATAACTTTCGCACCTCTATTGATGTCGCCAGCAGGCTATTACCTTGCGATTACGACTTTCTTCAGTCATCATTTATTGACGATGGCCCCCTTTTTTTTTAAGTTGCTGGCTTTTTTGGTAGGGAAATATACTACACCAAAATTTATATTATGGCGCAGACCTCATGTCTAACGACAATTTTTGCAGATTATTTCACATTCTTCAGGTTGGCCGCTTTCTGGAAACCCCGGAAAACCGGGAAAAGTCAGGGAATAGTTATTAAAAACTTAGGAACTTTTACAAAAGAACTGAAAATTTCGTCGACAATTTTTTTCTATACGTACCTACCTAAATCAATCAATCATTAGTAGAATCACACTTGCGGTATGGCATCTGCTTCTGGGCTTCTTATAGCCAAAACTTATTTCATGCCATTTTCAAAATTCAAAAAAAGACAATTTGGAGCATTTGTCGCATAAAGACGAGAGAATCATGTCGACCGTTATTTCTTAAACATAAAAGTTTAACATTACCTTCCATGTACATTCTTGAAACCGCATGCATAATAAGTATCGTCACAAGTTTCAGAACATCGGAAGATACAGCTGTAGATGAATATGTCAATTACAGTTACCACTACCACGCTCTGGACTTGAAAATATATATCAGGGAAAAAATATTTTTAATAAACTTCCACTTTCAATTAGGGAATTTAAGTGTGTGTTTAAGTTTTACTCAATTTATACCTTCGATAATTCAAAATGGGTTAAAGAAAAGATGGACTGTAATTAAGCTATAAGATACATAAAAAAATATATGTGTTTAAAAACTCCCTTAAAAGTGATACCTCTAAAAACGCAGCAATGAGAAACTATTCAACAGCGACTTACCATTGATTGCCCATGTAGTCTTCTTGGATATCCATCATTCAGCAGTTCTCCATTAACACAACACAACAAAGTTCTTAATAATAAAGTGTTTCTTCAGTAAGGCGAATATGGTTTTGAGGGCTATAAATTGTGATTATAGCAATAAAATGAGCGTAATATTATTCAAATTAATTAAGTAGCGATGCATGCGCGAATCTATTGCCACGCGGTCTCGTGATTTAATGTGTCGGTCCAAAAGTTTCTCTTGCGGATGTCCATGCGTATATCGAAGCGCGTTGATTAGCCGCCAGAGTTGGCAAAACTCTAATTGCTGACTCAAAAGCGCGCGTTTTATGAAAACTAATAATTATAAAAATCAACAAAATATATCTCTAAAAATGCCTCACAAAGGTGTGTAAGGCTTAATTCCCAAAATAACAAACCAAAATATTAAATTATAAGGGCTATTCAAAACTAACCAACTATTTACAAAACCAATAACCAAACAAGTTTCGTGGCTAATCGGGCAAAAAGGAGTTTTTTGTTTCCCTTATATTTTTCCGTGGGTAGCCTGAAAGCTTAACCTCACGGGGGTCCAAAATCTAATGGACACCTAATAAGTGTTGACAGTTAACCGTTTCGTCCTTATGGGACTCCTCAGAACACTGCTGGTCAATGTGACAAATCTTGCGATGTTAATCAGACGGTTTTGTCTCTAATTAAATGTAATTAGTGAGAGAACTATAGCAAGAAGCGCCATCTACCGAGATACGAGAGAAACAAAAAACCAAAAGCAGGCAAAAACACTGCTATACAATATCAATCTTTTTAATGCAGTGTTTTCGCCTGCTTTTGGTTTTTTGTTTCTCTGGTATCTCGGTAGATGGCGCTTCTTGCTATAGTTCTCTCACTAATTACATTTAATTAGAGACAAAACCGTCTGATTAACTTCGCAAGATTTGTCACATTGACCAGCAGTGTTCTGAGGAGTCCCATAAGGACGAAACGGTTAACTGTCAACACTTATTAGGTGTCCATTAGATTTTGGACACCCGTGAGGTTAAGCTTTCAGGCTACCCACGGAAAAATATGAGGGATACAAAAAACTCCTTTTTGCCCGATTAGCCACGAAACTTGTTTGATTTTTAAATTCACGGGTACGAAATTCCACGTTTGTTAGTATTATTTGGCTTAAAAATTCCGTTGATTGACGCTCACTGTCTTGAAGACGGGTAAAAATGCAATCTGTGTTGATCCGGCCTGAAAGACAAAGAGCTGTCGTAGGTCACGGACTATAGTTGTTTTCTTTTATTTGCATTCGACCTTTTCATTGATCGATATTGTATAGCAGTGTTTTCGCCTGCTTTTGGTTTTTTGTTTCTCTCGTATCTCGGTAGATGGCGCTTCTTGCTATAGTTCTCTCACTAATTACATTTAATTAGAGACAAAACCGTCTGATTAACTTCTCAAGATTTGTCACATTGACCAGCAGTGTTCTGAGGAGTCCCATAAGGACGAAACGGTTAACTGTCAACACTTATTAGGTGTCCATTAAATTTTGGACCCCCGTGAGGTTAAGCTTTCAGGCTACCCACGGAAAAATATGAGGGAAACAAAAACTCCTTTTTGCCCGATTAGCCACGAAACTTGTTTGATTTTTTTTTAAATTCACGGGTACGAAATTCCACGTTTGTTAGTATTATTTGGCTTAAAAATTCCGTTGATTGACGCTCACTGTCTTGAAGACGGGTAAAAATGCAATCTGTGTTGACCCGGCCTGAAAGACAAAGAGCTGTCGTAGGTCACGGACTATAGTTGTTTTCTTTTATTTGCATTCGATCTTTTCATTGATCGATATTGTATAGCAGTGTTTTCGCCTGCTTTTGGTTTTTGTTTCTCTCGTATCTCGGTAGATGGCGCTTCTTGCTATAGTTCTCTCACTAATTACATTTAATTAGAGACAAAACCGTCTAATTAACTTCGCAAGATTTGTCACATTGACCAGCAGTGTTCTGAGGAGTCCCATAAGGACGAAACGGTTAACTGTCAACACTTATTAGGTGTCCATTAGATTTTGGACCCCCGTGAGGTTAAGCTTTCAGGCTACCCACGGAAAAATATAAGAGAAACAAAAAACTCCTTTTTGCCCCATTAGCCACGAAACTTGTTTGATTTTTAAATTCACGGGTACGAAATTCCACGTTTGTTAAAACCAATAACATTGCAAAATCTTAACAGTGTGAAAGAAGGTTTAGAAAAAACAAAATCTGGTAGCAAAGGCTTATTATGGTATTAACGAGTTTTTGAATGATACGTGAGAACTGAAATATTTGAGAAGTTATTATTGTTAGATTGTTATAGTTGTAGGATCATTCCTGATGTGTGTGTCTGTTTGTCCGTGTGTATCTAACTGATTTAAACCTCAGAGAGTTTATTTGTGATATTTACTTGTGATTTTATTACTTTTTTTTAACCACTTTATTAGTAACTCCTGTGAGATATGTAATTTGTTGAGTCTTTTATTATTATTTTAATTTTATTTTTATTACCTAATATTAATATTTTCGCAATGTAATTTTATCGGACACATTTTAGTATTACTAGTATGATAGTACTCTTATTTTTGTTTTTCTTGTCTTAATTTTTTTTCAGCGTAAAAAGTGAAGTATTCATAATTGTAGGCAGTGAAGTATTTATAATTATGGCCAGTGACGTATTTATAATATTTATAGGTATAGTGCAATTTTCTTCTTGCTTTATAGATATAGTTAGCTAAGAAAAACTATTCGATTAATAACCTTCATATTAAGCATGGCTTTTGTCAAAGAATACTGTGTATTTTAGCACTAATAAAGCTACTTTTTGATTGATTGATTGATTTAAATACTACTACAGCACTGTTTGTATTCCTAAAGTTTGTAAAGAAATATAACAGTTAGTTTAAAATATTAAATTTCGTTATTTTTTAATTTTTACCAAAAAAGTTTGTACACTTACACTGTATACCTTATCGGCACTTAATTCTTTTGACTAAAATATAATTAAAATGAAATAAAAAACAACGAAATGGTTTTGACAAAAAATATTAAAATTTTCTTTTGCTTTCATAAAATATAAAGTGGTATGTACTTACAGAATAGTTTTTACGAGGCCAGAACACTTGACTTGTTTTCGTTTTGCTTTCTACTCGTACAACTTTCACACCCCCTATTGATGTCGCCAGCAGGCTCTTACCTTCCTTCCCCCCTTTTTTGGAGCGTCTATGCAAGATCTACTGCTGCGTTGAGGGGAAGTGATGTACATCGTTGGAAAGGAAATTTCTTCGGCTTTAAAAATAAGTTTTAACCCCAGACATGTGGGACAGTAAAATTTAAGAAAATTAAAAAGAAATAGTTTTTTCCACACTTCTCATTTATTTTAATGTTTAAAAGGTGCGCCACTGATGTAAGAGGGGCGGGTTATACATCTTTTACTTACAAACACTGTAAGAGAGCACTTTTGAGGGAGTTGAGAGGACGGATGCCCCCCGCCCCCACTTTAAAGAAGGTCAACTAGAAAGAGTCAGTTTTAAAGTATTACTAACCAAAAATAATTTTTGACTCACTCTTATTTTTATTTACTGAGTTACAAAAATGAATTTTCATCACAACACATTTATTTTTATTTCAAGCGGCTATTTAAAAATGTCTAGCCTAATAAGTATTTAACTGTATACAATCGGCTTTTAACCAAAAAAAAAGGTTAAGATATAAATAACCACAAAAAAAAATATAAAAAAAAATATTTTAAAAATTTTCTCATTTTTTCGTACGCTAATGGAACGTGCACCACTGCCGTCAAAGGGTACTAAAGTACACTGTTGAAAAGGAAATTGCCTCCGCTTCAAAAATGATCTCCAGAAGATTTTTGGAAAAGTTGCCTGTTTTCGAGTTATTAGCAAAAAACTATCAAAAAGCACGTTTAAGGGGAGGATCCACCCCCTGCCAGGGTTGGAGGGGTGGTTCCCTTTTGTAAAATGTTGGGGCGAGTCTTATGTCTATTCATACCAAGTGTGTTGCTTCTATCATTAAACGCAGCATATCGCTTGAATCTCGGATGTAGAGCCTGAACTACTAATGATATTAAAAGTAATAATACCCAACTGCGACTAGTCGTTACAAGTAAATTTAGCAGTTGGGTGTTTTTTTTTATAAAAAAAAATTATTTCCATGTTTTAGGTTTAATTCTTATTTAGCCTTATAAAAAGGACTATGCATTTACAAATTATTTAGCTTTACTCAAAAAGTACGTGTAGATTTTCTACGAATGTGAACAGTGTTACCTTCCATTGAGTGAAGGTGGGGGAGGAGAGAGCGAGGAGGGAACTAGTAAAATGGTGTCGAAAAAAATCTTAAAGCGTGTGCCGAAAGAATTTTTGAAATCGCTCTAAATTTGAGAAAGTTATAGCTACAACTATTGCTAATAAGGAGGGTGGGGAGAAGAGAGGGAGGGGGAAACTAGTAAAATGATGTTGAAAAAAAGTCTTCAAGCGTGAGCAGAAAGAACTTTTGAAATCGCTTTATATTTGTGAAAGTTATAGCTATAACTATTACTAAAGGGGATGGCGGGAGGGCGGGGCGGGGGGGAACTAGTAAAATGGTGTTGGAAAAAAAACTGAAAGCGTATGCAGAAATAATTTTTTAAATCGCTCTATATTTGATAAAATTATGTGAATATGGTTTTTGAATAGGGTGGGGGGAATGACAGGAGGGAAGATGGGTGGGAGCAGGGAGGACTACAAAGTAACTACAGCAAATTCAAGCACATTTGCAATGGGCAGGTAATCAAAGGAATCTCAATAAAATCGCCTGAAATTTAGATAATTTGTATGCTTTAAAGCCTACATTATGTGACAAAACGGCGTCTGAAGACCGCCATGTTGATTCCTGTTTAAAAAAAATATAGCCTATAGCACCTTCGAGATCAGTAGCAATTCAACGACACCTTTTTTGTCAAAATCGGTTCAGCCGTTTAGCCTCTAGCGTGACACAAACATACTTACTTACATACATACAACAATCGAAAAACATTACCCTTCCTTTCGCCGTGCTGCAGTTGGGTAAAAACACAAACACCAAATACATAGATAAAAGATGTAGTGTTACTTATGATAATAAGGTTTAAAAAAAATGCTTTTTTTTACTTTAAAGTAGTATCTCAAAGGTTTTCACTAAAAAACATCGCAACACACGGTGTTTATGTTAGGATTATCTTGCTTTTCCCTTATGCGATACTAGCCAAATAGTGTTTGTGTTTTTACCTTTATTGTTTTAAGTTTTTTTTTTCAAATATATTATTTACTTGATGTATTTTTTTTAGTACAGGGTAATCAAAATTAAGAAAAGAGTCATTTCGTTTTTACTTATGGGCTCTGTCTGCTTATTGCAGACAATTTTCCAGCTCAATTCGGTGGACACCAAGATAATCTGACTCGAAGTCACTTGGTGCCCGGGACAATCACAACTTATTCATTCTTACATTCATACTACATAAAGATATAAGTGGCCGGCCCGACATGCACCCCTACAGTATGCAATTCTCTTTTCTCAAGGAGGATTTAATTAAGTCTGATACTCTTTTGTCGAGCACAGAGGTCTTTATCGTGCTAGCGTCATCGACGCTCTTAACACGGGACCATCCGCTTAACGTAACTTCCGAACTACGGCCTTGTATTGATCATCAACTTTGCCTACTTCGTTGATGCCCAAACTCCGCACAAAACAGACGTTACTCCTACCTCCGATAAATCTTTACAAACGGTTAGTAGGTTCGGGTTTGTACTGGCAGGCATGGGAATCAAACTCACCTGCCTCTGATTGTAAAACAAAGCGTTCCCACTGAACCATCAGGGCCATATCTTGCCCGAGTCCCCGGTGCAAAATTATAAATGTCTAAATCTGTGAGGACTCCCATGCTGGCGCGGCGTTCCATTCCCCTTAGTTGATTACCCAACTCAGTGTTTAGGTGAACGTACATGATAGGCATGGGTAACAACAAATTTTCGCGTGTCGATATAATGACGCTGACACTGCTTCCTGTATCAAGGCAATGTGTCAGCACAATTGTGTCATGACACAGTAAAAGCAGTGAGCTGTAAGCACCAGCTAGATTTATATTTTATTTTGCGGCGTATCAACACTGCTTTGTTTTATAGTTGTTTGTTTTATTCTACGTTTCGGTATTCGAGAATTCGGGGAATCCCTGACTCTCGACTTAACTGTAACCGAAAGAGAAAGTTGTTTCGCAGTATGCATAACTAGTAGTGCGTAGTGTCATGACATTTGGGGTCATGCAGTCGTGGTATAATACGTATATTCTATTTACGGGCTTTTTACCAATCGTGACGTACTTTTAATTGTTTCAACAATACTGTGACATTTTTGTGACAATTAAAACAACTGTCAGTAAATAGATTTTGACAAGATATAACGCGTCGAACATTCAGCAGCCAACCTTCAACTTCCGCCATCTTGTAAAGTGTCATGGTGTCATACAAATTGTTGTTAATTGTTTCAACATTTATGACACCGGAAACGGTATCTATACAAAAGTGCTATTTCACACTGTGTTACCCATGCCTGCTACATGACCAACATCCTCATTCAGCCTGGCCCTTATGCGGTGTTGCCACATCCATCTGTATTCCCCAGATCATAGGGAATTAAAAAATATTTTATTTTTAGATTGTTCATAAGCAGCTCTGCTCACGAAGTGTCATAATTTCAAGCTCATTTGTACCAAAGATTGGCAGCTACGGCCTCGCCCAGTATTTTAGCCACAATAAAATTCCAGACTACACCAGGTGGACGGCGTACGAAGTTTTTAGGGACCAACCACATACATTCAAAAGTGACATTTGGTCATTTGCCTGCGTATTGTGGGAAATCTGCGCTTTAGGTAATAAATTGTGGACCAAGTCGGTCTCAAATAAAAATATAAAATACTAAGTGTCGATTTTCCTAGGATCCAAAAATTCAGTAATCTAATATAAAACAGTGCAGATAGCTTTTGGAAAAAAAAATTAGTAACAGCATGAAAACCAACTATTGGAAACAAACAGTAGGAAAATAGACTCGATCCGGGTTATTGGAGTGAGCTAAGGGTGGATAATGGATTTTTACAATTTTCAGCGAAACTAGTTTTCCTATCGAATAAAGTTAAATACAAAAGTTATAGGTAATAAAAAGGTTTACAACTTTTGTATAAATAATTTTCTTACATAACCTAAAATTTACCGAGAAAAATCAAAGAAACTGGTTTTTACATACCTAAAATAATGCCTCGTTTTCACTTAAAAATTATTTTTTTTTCTGTTTAAAACTGGTCGTTTTTTTTGATATATCAACAAATATTCAGTCTCTGTCTGTTAGGCAACAACAAGCGTTTTTTTTATATCATCTAAAAATTGGCGTCTTGACGAAAAAAATTATCACTACTTTAAAAAATACTCTGCCAATATATTGATACCACACAAGCCATGTTTTGACTTAAACTCTAATTTTTGAAATCTACCCCCACCTTTTTTTTAAACTAAAATATATTTTGTTTAACTAGAGACTTAATTACCTTTCGTTTTATATCACACACGCCATATTTTCACTTAAACTCTAATTTTTAAAATCTACCCCCACCCTTTTTTTTTAAATAAATCAAAATGTATTTTGTTTAACTCCAGACTCAATTACCTTTCGTTTAATATCACACACGCCATATTTTCACATAAACTCTAATTTTTGAAATCTCCGCCACCCTTTTATTTGACTTGCATTCTGTGGATTTTGTTCAGTTTTAAATGGGACCATCTCGACCCTAGACTCAGCCTAGGTACCAAATTTCATTCAAATAGGGCAAGCAGTTTTTGAGTAATGCGCGTTGGTCGTTACAGACAGACATACAGACAGACCTACAGACAGACAGACGACAAAGATTATCTGAAACGCAAAGATATATAAAAATTTTTGAAATCGGAATAACTTTTTTTTTCTCGAAAAAATTAGGATCACCATAGCTCACACTACTATAGTATACTATTACTATATAGTACTATAGTAGTGTGCTCACACTACTATAGTATACTATTACTATATAGTACTATAGTAGTGTGAGCTGAAATGCTTCGAGAACTTGGGCATTTTTGAGTGAAAATGAGGCCCCTTTTTAGCATAAAATATACGCATATTTTGATGGAAAGACAGACATGGAAAGATGAGCTTCCACCAAATTTCGTATAAACAAAAAAATGTGAAATATAAAAATCAAAAAAACCTTATTTTTCTCGGAAAATTATAGGTTTTATAAAAAACTAGTTTATTCAAAAGTTGTAGAACTTTTATTGCCTATAACTTTTGTATCTGTAGGCACGACACACCCTGGGGCGAATTCCCAAAAAGCTGGCCAATACCCCCAAAATGTCGGATTCTTGGAAATTTATTACCTGAGTTAAGTAGCAAGATAATAAGGCTATTAAAGTATGTTAATATCAAAAGTAATTTTGAATGGGTACCTGTTCATAGTTACTTCGAATTTGGCCTTCTTTGGAAAGTAGAGCTATTTATATAAATTAATCAGTGCGAGTTTGTGAAGTTTTGAATTTTTTTCTTGTAACGCACTGTGGAGTCTCTAAAGTTTGTATAGTGAGTCGATACCTTCAGGTATGTAGAATATTTTGATATATCAACAACCATTCAGTCTCTCTCTGTTTGGAAATAACAAGCGTTTATGACAAAATATGCATTTTTTGAAGGGGAAAATTTGAAAAAAGTTAGGAAATGACATCAAAATTTAGGGTAGTCCAAAATAATGAGACTATTTTAATGGCCTTTTATTCAAAAAGTTAGAGTCCGATTTTATTAACTTTGACAATTTTGGAAACCCAAGACTCGAATTTAAAGTTAAACTTGACATTTCAAAAATCGAAGATAGCCGACAACTTCTAAATATATTATTTTATTTACTTGAATATTTTGCCTCTGCAATTTTTTTCGTACGCCTTTGGAACGTGCGCTTTCAAGGGAGCCACAAACATTGCTGGATAAAAAATTTTATCTACTCCAAAAATTATATGTAAAAGATTTTTAATACTCGGATTAGTAATAAAAAATGTCGAAAAAAAACATTTGAGGGGGAACCACAACCCTCCCCTCCCACCAAGAGTGGGCGGATGGTTTCTCCTCGTTATATTTTCGGGGGAGTATACTGTATATTCATACCAACTGCGTTGCTTCTCTCATTGAACGCATGGTTGTCTTAAATGAAGATTCAAGTATATACCAAATTTGACCATTTTTGGTGCGTCTATGCTAGATCTACCGCTGCCTTGAGGGGGGGAGTGATATACATCGTTGGAAAGGAAATTGCTTCAGCTTTATTAATGAGTTTTAAAACCAGACATGTAGGGCAATAAAATTCAAGAAAATTAAAAACATATTGTTTTTTCCACACCTCTCATTTATTTAAATGCCTATAAAAGGTGCTCCAATGATGTAAGGGGGGTGTTAGACATCGTTAGAGAGGACTTTTGGTCAGCCTCAATAACTACTACTTAGTTGTTCTTGGCTAAGTTAAAAGTTTGCAAATAATTAGAAAAATACTGTAAAAGATCACTTTTGAGGGGGCGCGAAGAGGGATACGCACTCCCTCAATTTAAATGAATTCAACTGGAAAAATTAAGTTTTAAGTTAATACTAATCAAAAATATTTTTTTACTCAGTATTATTTACTGAGTTACAAAATTAATGTGAAAATTTTTTGTGTGATTTGAGGATTTCTACAAAGATTTATTTTTATTTCAAGGCGGCTACTTTAAAAAGTTATGTCTAACTTATTAAATATTTAACTGTATACAATGGGTTTTTGAACAAAAATACTTTTTTGAAAGAAACAGTGTGTACAAGGATACAAAATGCCACAAGAAAAATAAAAAGAAAACATTTTAAACATTTCCCCCTTTTTTCGTAGGCATATGGAACGTGCACCACTGCCTTTAGAGGGTACAAAGGTACATGGTTAAAAAGAAAATTTTATCCGCTTGCAAAATGATCTTTAGAATATTTTTAGAAAAGTTGACCGTTTTCGAGTTATTAGCAAAAAACCGTCAAAAAGCACTTTTAAGGGGGGGCTGGCACCCCCTGCCAGGGTTTCGTAAAATGTTCGGGTGAGTCTTATGTCTACCCATACCAAGTGTGTTGCTTCTATCATTAAACACAGTGTCGTACCCCGTAGAGTAAAGTAGACAGACAGTTATGGAGGTACTACCTAAGTACTGCCTAAGAATTTGTTCACCTACTGCTAGTAGTTGTTCACTTCTCGCCATTTCACTTTTTATAAGTAGACATCTATGCCATGATTTTCACATGCCATATTGGGACAAAAGCAATTTATAATGTTGTATAATGCACATGTGTTCGGAAGAGCTTCGATTTCCCATTTTTGAGGTATATTCTTTTTTTTAAATCAACCAATTAGTTTTCAAGATACTTCCTGTCAATCTTATTGATATATTTATGTTGTTTAATCCGCGTAATTATTTATGATTGCGCAAATATTTATGGAAGAAAACAGACTCACGATTTTACGAGAAATTAACGAAGGAGTTTAAAAATAATTTACGCCCGTACTTAGTCCACGTCGCCATTGATATATTTGTTTTTTAATCCGCGTAATTATTTATGATTGCGCAAATATTTATGGAAGTAAACAGACTTACGATAAAATACGTGTAGACCTGAAAATGGTTACGCAACGCGAGGGCGTCCCATGTGACGTCACTCCAATGCTGCTTTCTCATAGGTCAGCCGCGCGGCCATATTGCCTACGTCACTAGCACTTCGTCACGGCGCAGGAAATTTAAATTTGTGTGTTTGTCGTTTCACTAATATGCAAACACTACACTTGTCATAGCTGATTTTTTTTTTCATGTTTTCCGCAAACTTTTACCTTTTCTGCTGGCTGTTTGATTCTGTTTGTCAGAGAAACACGTTTTGGTCGCTTTAATGTTCCATAGGGCGCAATACCTACGCGCAGTGATTTTATATCCTTCGAGAGGGGAGACGAGTGGAAAATGTAGAGCTTTTCTTTCGTCAACCTTTTTTGAAAACGAAACGCAAAACTGTTCTCTTCTTAGTAATTAAAGTAATCAAATGTATAAGTATTTCAATCGATTACTTTGCACGAAAGTAACGATCGGTCCCGAATACCCAAAAGTAACGAAACTTCGCATGTGTAGGAAACATGTGTCAAGTAGCACGTTGTTTTAAAGGGCTTTGGATTCTGAATACAATGCTGCACTTTTTACCATTTCAGGTACGTTCATAATCGCTAAGTTTAAGAAAAAGAGCAAATATTCAAAAAAATGTGCCCTTTTCTCAAACTTTGTAAAACTAAACTTTGCGACTCGGCTGTAGGTCGATTAGTTTTTAAGATACTTTCTATCAAACCCATTTTTTTTGGATACAATTTTGTCCCAAATCGATATATCCGTTTTTAAGTTATCGTGTCCCGGACAGACAGATAGACACCATCACAAAGTTTGGTAGTTTTAGCCTAAAAAGAATGTGCTCATGTTAAGTCTGAGAGTAAATATTGCAAAAACTAATCAAACGATTGTCGAAAAAAGTAGAGCTTTTTTTCCCTATCCAAAAAAGAAGAGTGTAAATTCACTTGTAGGAAAAGGTAGGAATTTGAAGATACTCGTATCATGGTCGAAACAATCATTTTTAATGAACTCATGGTAGGTTTGTCAGTAAATGCGTTAAAAATTTACCGTAGCTATCATTCTGAACTGAGAATACAAAGTCCTTCAAACAAGATGCGATTCGACTCATGTCCCCTATCTAAATATGGGAATCATAACAAATACATTTCATGTAAAAAACGAAGTTCGCAAAAACGGTTTTTCGTAAAAATAATTGAGGTAAAAGTATTGCTATACTATCGCGAAAATGGTTTTTCGTAAAAATAATTGAAGTAAAAGTATGGCTATACTATATAAGTTCTCATATATATGTTACCGGACAAACCCGATTTTAGGATAAACTAGTTTTTCCTAGGATAAATCAGTTTATCCGAAGAGCGATAGGATGAACTAGTTTATCCTAGGCTAAACTGGTTTTTCCTGAAATAAATTAATTATGATTAGGAAAAACTGATTTGTCCTTGTCTAAACTATTGCAGACCGATTACAAAAGTAACGTTTTTACTACTAATTAAAGAAAATACTATTATTACAAACATGTTTACTAATTTTTATTATTTACTTGTTATTACATGTCAAACTATTATGGCATTTCTAGTTGCAGAGAACGTTATTTTTCTTGCAAAGGCATGGGTTCGGTTCAGTACACAAGACGCTAGCCCTACCAAGTGAACTTTGGCTGTCTGACTTCCGCATGCGCATATCTACCAATATTATTAATTAACCTCATGTATTACAATAGATGAGCAGGGTGATTTTTCACTTAATTTCTAACCACATGAAAATTGAAAGTTTCAAAAACCTAACCAAAGCAAACTTAACCAATAATTTTCTTCAAAAAAAAACTTTCCTTACTTCTTTCCCGGGATCCTAGAGGGTGTGAATCCGAACCGGACCGAATCGAACCGAACCTATCCAAACCTAACCATACGCAACTAAACCTAATTAGCAGTGTTGTACTTTAGTTTGGTTAGGTTAGGTTTGGTTCGGTTCGGATTCACATCCCCTAAGATCCCGGGTAGGAAGTGAGGAAAGTTGTTTTTTTGAAAAAAATTATTGGTTTAGTTTGCTTTGGTTCGGTTCGGTTAGATTTGGTTAGGTTTCGTTCGGTTAGGTTTTTGAAACTTTTTATTTTCATGTGGTTAGAAATCAAGTAAAAATCACCCTGCTCATCTATTGTAATACATGAGGTAAATAATATTGGTAGATCTGCGCATGCGGAAGTCAGGCAGCCATTTGGTTTGGTTCGGTTCTTGCAAAGGCGAAAATTCTGCCCAACCATATGGGCACAATACGCCACGATTTTGCAATAAGACGAACGCTCCATAACAGTCAATGTACGCGTGCAAACTAAATCCTTGTGATCGGCGAGCCAAAGCCAAGCGGCTACCATCTAAGCAGTTCAGACTAGTTCAGACTAGTTAAATCGTGGTCCGAAGTAGTTTGGACTAGGACAAACTAGTTTATCCTATCCCAAGTAACATTATTACCACTCAAGGTTTTATTAATTTGGTTCCTAGGTTATTTAGAGGGTGCTGTTATGGGTTTTAGGATCAATTTGGCTACATAAAGGTAATTTATATTGCCAATTACCTAAAGGGGTGTTATACAACCAAAAACTGATTTATAAAGGCAGTATAATAAAACTGATATTTCTTCTGTTCCTTTTAGATACTTTTGGTTTTATTGATTTCTGATTTATAAAACCATTTTACCTAAAGTTTTTAAAAAGAAATAAATATAAACTTTGGTCATTTAGTTTTTTTCATTACTTTAGGTCATTACAAAAGTGTTTTATAATAGAGCTAAAAGGTTATCTTATATCCTTTTGTTTTTATAGTTACCAGTAGTTTAAAAGTAAATATGATTAGTGGTCGGTCGAGACGTCTTTCGCATGAAAAAGTCAACAAACCAACCGCACTGTAGCAATAGGGATCTCCAGTCCAATAGTTCCCACTCTTAGGTTACACTTTTGTGTTCTTAGTTAGGAATAGTAGCATAGGGAATAAGTAAAAAATGTAAAGAAACGCAGCTCAAAAACACTTTGACTTACCCTTGGATGAAAGGAACTTGGTACATGGACAACTGCACAGTCGAATCCAAATAATTCCAATTAAAGTAGTAGCAGTAGTACATCGAAGCAATCCATAAACTGTTTATACACGACCGCGGTCTTAAAAGGCACGCATGTGATTTCACTTGACGATCAATATATATCACTGGTATGGAGAGTACCCCAAATATTCGCATGAGCTCCGTATAGCAAGACGGACTTTGGAGCACTGCTATATGTAGCAATACAGCAGTAAAGGTATGTATAAAATTAGGGAAAAAAAAACTTAAATTAAAAAAGGATGGAAAATGGATATACTCAAGGTAGAAAAAAAGCAAAAATAATAAAGTAAAGTCAATGCATTCTTGAGCATATAATTCACCGCGCAAATTCAAATTTTTACCCTTTTTGTAGGCAAGGCATATCTTAGTAACTAAATTAGGTTAAACCAAGAAATAAAA
Organism: Aspidapion aeneum; assembly: GCA_963576565.1. Taxonomy (NCBI): domain Eukaryota; kingdom Metazoa; phylum Arthropoda; class Insecta; order Coleoptera; family Brentidae; genus Aspidapion; species Aspidapion aeneum. The sequence continues at coordinate 46,811,151 of OY755048.1, forward strand.
GTAACTTTAAGTATAAAGTTTTAGCATAACTCTAGAAAAAAAAAAGAAAATAAAAAGCATTCTAATTTAGATAAATGTCTCTAAATTTTATATCTTAAAACTAAACGCCGGGACGAAGCAATTAGATAGGCGGCCATATAGAACCTAGTTTCCTTAAGGTTTTTAAGAGTGGTAAATATAAACTTTAGACTTTTGGTTTTTGCCATTACTTTTAGGCATTTTAAAGAGGTTTTATAGGAAGGCTTAAAGGTAAACTTAATTCTTTTGTATTTATAGTTACCCATAGCTGTATATTAAATATTACTTAAATAGGAGGCCATATAAAACCTTGTTTCCTTAAGGGTTCTAACAGAAGTAAGTAAATACTTTCGTGTTTTATTTTTTTTAGTTATTTCTTGTAAAAATAATAGATATACCTAGGTACAGATTGGTACCTACCTATTGCAAGGCCAATAATTAATAATTGTTGAGTTTCCGTCCTCCTGGGTAGGACACCCAGGCCTAGATAAGGCCTGTTTAGGCCGCCAATATAAGAGGTTGCCCTCCAACCTGCAGGCACAACGAATATCATTGCACTGGCCCTCTCGTGTCGAAATTGCACGATAAAAAACATTTAAAAGTGTTGAATTATACGCTTTTAAACACTTTAAAAACAAATACACAAAATTTAAGTGAGGTTATGTTGACTATGTTTACATTTTTCTTGTTTGTTGGTTTCATAAGGGCACTCAAAAATCCTTGTTGCGATACAGTAACAAATAAAACCAAGTGACCACTATAAAACCATAATGGCGTATATAAATTTATTTAAAAAATATTGTAAAAAGAAAATATTTATCTAGTCGTTTTAGCAGTGTTTTTAACAATAATTTTACTTTAATTTTGATTTATGTAAACCAAACAGACTTTTTTAATGGTGAATAGTGTAAATGATTTTTTTTTAATTTTAAATATTTGTTATTTTGTTCAAAAAACTATTAAAAAGCATTCTTGAGCTGGCGCGCTTGTTTTGAGAGCTTTTCAGATACGATTTTATCAGAAAAATAAATCTGGCAGGCAATTTGATCATCAAAAAACGACAAACTCGGTTTATTTTTATGTGATAAAATAATTTTGGGACTCTGACATTTTTGGCAATTTTGTAACCTAAATTATTTTATATAGCCATTGTAAATCTAAAATATCGCCATAGCTTTTATAGGAAAACTTCTTTACTCTAAAGGTATTATGGTATTCAACAGAATCGCCAGGATACCAAATTACCATCTAGTTTTATAATAGGATAGAGGACGTTTCGGAGTTGCTTTTAGAACCTGGCATAATAGCTTTAGGCTCTAAAAGATTCTATACTGGTGGAACCGCTAGAGGGCGAAGCTGGAGTTTATTTCTTATGGTTTTATAGTGAGTTTAATACATAGGTTGCCACCACCAATTGGGGAGTCCCATTTAGGAGGTCTAAGGGGTATATAAGGGTAATGGGAACGTGCTAGCGACCAAACATTGAAACTAATGGTTTTAAGGAAAGGCGCTGGCAACCTTTTAGCGTCTGCTATAAATAAAGGAATGTTACTTGGGATTGCTCTTCGGATATACTGGTTTGGCCTAGGAAAAACTAGTTTATCCTAAAATCGGGGTTGTCCGGTAACATATACATTTCAAAATGAAAGGTTTTTCCTTGTTTCGAAAAGTTTTGTTAAACTTTTCTATTTCTTCTGCGAAACATGTTATGTTAAGCACTATGCAAAAAGGCGATTTGCAGCCATAATAGCCAAGTTAAAAAAAACTTTTCTAAACCAGTAAAATACTTTAATTTTGAAATGTATATTGGAGAACTTGTCCATACTTTTATCTCAATTATTTTACGGAAAACCATTTTTGCATCCTTGGTTTTTTGACATAAAATGTTTTTGTTATGATTTCACACCTTTTTTAAAGGAACTAAAATGTGCGGAATATGTTTAACACTTTTTCACCTTTTTTAATTTTTCTTGTGAAATGTATAAATTTCTACTTCTATCAATTTGTGCTTGGGGGAGGGGATATGGAGTTTATTTTTAGGAACTTGTCTATGATTTCTGTTAGTTTGCCAAATCCCAGCTTTGTATAATTTCTGGAATCGGGCACTAATAGTTTTAGATAACTTAACATCTATAGGGGAGGGAAGTAAATAACATTTTTGGTGTATAGTTTTATCATAGTTCCTATCAGTCTGCCAAAGCTCAGCTCTCTTGCGATTCTGGAAGTGGGCAATGTTACTTTAAAGTAAATTATAATTTTGGGGGTTTTTAATTTTTTCCTATAGTTGTGTCATAGTTTCTATCAGTTTGCAAAAAACAATACCTTTAAATGCAGAGGGGAGGGGAGTAAATGAAAGTTTTGGGGTTTCATTTTTTCCAAGGGTTTGGCCATAATTTCGGTCTGCCAAATTTCAGCGTTGTAACATGTCTGGAAGTACAGTAGAATTTTGATGATCTATACATGAGTGAGTGGCAAATTCGACTTTTCAAAAATGTTTATATATCTTTGCGTTTCAGATGATTTTGAAACTTGTCGCGCTGTCTGTCTGAATGTATTTTTGTCTGTTTGTCTGTCTGTCTGTATGTCTGTCTTTAAAGACCAACCCGCATAACTCAAAAACCGCTTACCCGATTTGAATGAAATTTAGTACCTAGGCTGGGTCTTGGTCGAGATGGTCCCATTTAAAAATGAACAAAATCCACCGAACACAAGCCGAATAAAAGGGTGGGGGTAGATCTCAAAAATTAGAGGTTATGTGAAAATATGGAAAAAAAGGGTAGGAGTAAATTTCAAAAATTACAGTTTAAGTCAAAACATGGCTTGTGTGTCAAAACAAGGTAATTTAGTCTGGAGTAAAACAAACTACATTTTAGTTTTTTTTTAAGGGTGGGGTTAGATTTAAAAAATAAGAGTTTAAGTCAAGACATGGAAGCTCACACGTACACTGTACTGTACCTAGTGTGAGCTTAGGTGCCATTGGCATAGTATTTTAAAATTTTGTAACTGGTTTACTGCTTTATGGAAGTGCATGAAACTAGGAGGGGTTGTTAACTCTATCAAGGTCTACGACTGTGCAAAGCTTGAGTTTCGTAGCTTATTCCGAAGTAAAATTATAGATAGGTCAGATATGGGCTGAAATGTTTGAAGAAAAGGTGGTACATCAGTTTGCGCGAACTTGGCGGGCCACTGCCGTGCCCTCAGATAAATAACCTTCGAATGACGTACACCTTTTGGATCCATTAAAGAAGCCAAAAGGTGTGTGCCTTTGCGGACAATAAATACCCAAAAATGCTTTGTTTCTAACTATTAAAGTGGAAATTTGCTTCACAAATATTCTCATCTAACTTTTTTATTTATTTATTTATTTTTTGCAAATATTTAGTTGCCAGCAAATGTATTCCCACGCGCTGTCACAAGGTATTCCAGTGGAATCTTAGTTTTTTAAGCATTCGAATTTTCGTTGTTTAGTTTATTTGTACTTCGTTTTAGGCGGCACACCTTACGGCAGCATACCAAACAACAACGATATACCAGACAGTATAGGAAAGGGTTTACGTCTACCTCAACTTAAGTACGTAAGCGACGAGCTGTACCAAATAATGTTAGACTGCTGGCAGCTGATTCCGGATGAACGGCCTACGTTCGATGTCTTACAGGTGAGATTAAAACATGAGGGTGTCCTAGATGTTTAAAATTACCGATTTTTTAGTAAAACTTTTAGCCCAGTCAATTTAGGAATTCACCTGGAAAAAAATAGGCGCAAGCTGGATTTTAGTATAATTATTCCTTTTCATCTGGGCCACATCTCCATATTCTTCTCCGAAATCCTCCTTGAGCTTCGCGAAATATAAGGCCCCAAATGTTCTAAAAATCAGTTTTTTTGCGATTTTCTCGAAAACTAATAACTTTTTCGAAAAAAGACAAGAGAGAAAAATTACACAAAATCATTTGGTCTATACTATAAAAATAAGAAAAAACCTAACCTAACATTTTAAAAAATATATTTTAAAAAAATGTTTTTTTTTTAATTTTAATTTTTTTACCACTTTTATGTTTTAAAATGTTAATACTTTATAATATTAAGCTTGATCCCTACTTGTATCAAACACGATTTACTAAAATTTTCTTTTTGTTTTCTTAAAGTTAAACTACTTTAAGTAAAGGTTAGGAAAATGGTTAATACCAGCCGTACCACCAATGGGATTTTAGTTTTTATACAATTAGGAACTGAACTGTAGAAAAAAAGCCGTAATATCAAAATAATTCAACTTCTGGTTAGAAGCAGTCTTACAATACGCTCAAATGCGCACACTTTTATTTTATAAACAGCGGTATTTAAATAACGTTTTAAAAAATACTCGGTTTAATATGCAATTTTCAGATTTTTATTTCATGATTTTTCGCGAAGCCTGTCTAAAACCAGGCTATGTATATGAATAAATTATATTTTTGTAGATATCTTAGAAACTCAAGTTTTTAGTATACGTATATATTTGGGGACAAATCATAATACCACGACTATTCGATAAAACTTTATGTACCTATGTTTATGATTTCAAATTCTTTTTTTAAGAACTCGTTTTAAAATATATTTTTTAAAATGTTAGGTTAGGTTTTTTTCTTAATTTTACATTATGTATCCAATGATTTTGCGTATTTTTTCTCTCTTGGCTTTTTTCAAAAAAGTTATTAGTTTTCGAGAAAATCACTAAAAACTGCTTTTTAGGACCTTTGGGGCCTTATATCTGGCGAAGCTCAAAGAGGATTTTGGCGGATAATATGTGGGAATGTGTCCCAGATGCTAATGAAAAATTCAGCGTGCAGCTAATTTATTTCCAAGTTTATCCCCTTACAATTTTTAAAATGATAAAACCAAAAAATATTTGTTAATACACTTGATTTACTATTATTCAATAAACGGTACCAAATATATAAACTTGTCCTGACAGGTCTACATTTTAATTGAAGATTTAACTAACTTTTTTGCCTTGAATGAAAATAGTTTCAAATATTTATATAATTGTTCATAAATAACTTTCAATATAGGCCATTTATACCATTTAAATATCGGTTCGTATTCAATTCAATACGGTATTGCATCTAAAGAGATTTTTTCGTGGTAATTTAATTGTAAGCTTTTAAAATTGAATAAAAATAAAAAAGTCATCAAAAAACGTTATTGATTTCTAAAGAAAAAATTGAGTTCAGGGATGTGTGGATAAGGTATAAATGACAAAAGTTTTTGAATTTAGAATTTTATTTTCTGCGAATCGCTCCTGCTGGGTCTCAAACTAGGATATTAAGAAAATGAGCCAAACCAATTATTATACAAGGTGGTTTATTGAGCTGATTTGATAAAAGAGTAAAATACCTTTGTCTTAAAAATATAGGAAAAGGTTATTAAGCAAAGTTGGTTAGAATTCACAGTTACGGCTGTTTCAGAAAAATCAATAAACAAAGATTTCATAACCGACTTATAAAATCAAAGTATGTTGATTTTTCTAAATGGAACAGAAAACAGGGAAACGTTAAATTGCTTCTCTCTTTTATCAAATTTAATGTCATTAATAGCACAAAAAATCACGAGGAACCGTAATAGACCCTATTGGTAAAGGCGTTCAACCGTGAAGCGAAAAAATGGGCGTGTCTTTCGGCGTGGTCAGTCAGTCGTGGATCAGTGCACACAGCGTGATATAAATAGGCCACATTCGGAACGCACTCTTCAGTTTTAACTTCGTTTTGAAACTGACAAAATGTACCAATTGTTGCCGTTAATCGATTTCTCCAAGACCGACTTTCCAGCACTACCCATTGAGATGTGGTGTATGATACTGCGACTGTTGGATCCGATTTCACTGTTAGCTGCGATCAGAAGCTGTGCTCTCTGGAAGAATATCTGCCAAGGAGACCCACAACTAAGAGAAATGGTTGCCAAATCCAAGGAGGAAGTCCACAGAAGACAAGTGGAGATTTTCACACGACCAGGGATGTCAACCAAAGTGGAGCGCGAGGACATCGCCAGAATCTTTTCCAGGAATGCCCAGAAAAAAGTTACAGTAACCAGGAAGCTGCACACTTTGAATATCTTTCAAAATTATGAAAATAAAGCATCTAGAGGAGTTATGCGACAAAAACGGAGTTCAAAGAGGTTTAAGCCTTACAGAATCTAGTGTAAATTTTTAAAATTATGTAGTGACAACGTTTAGACTAAATATGTTTGTAAATAGTAGTTAAGTTGACAAAGTTTATTAACACTGAATATTAATAAAAAAATATGTGTAAATATTTAGAATTAATTAGTTTAGTAAAATAAATTAACAGCATTTTGGCTAAATATTCGTGTAAATATTCATAAGGTGGATCTCGGACTGGGTTGCTGTCTGTCTCATTCTACCCAACGTAGAATAATGACAGCAGATATTTGGTCCAGATCTCCCCTATGACGGAATGATTTTGGAAGTGTGTTTTTTTTCACAATCATTTATATAAGTGAGTCTTACACTACTGACTCAGATGTAGGTACACTATGACCTGTTAAAGGAGTCCATCTACCTGTAACGTGCCTCTAGTTTTGTCATCTTAATTCAATCTTTTACAATTTTATTTTGTTTATTAGTCAATTTTTTTGGTTATTCTTAATTACACAAATACTCTGGAAGCCTCGGAAGTAAGTAGAGTTTCATTGTTTGGCTACAACGTTTGAGTTAAACTGTATTTTATTTAAGATCTTGTTTGTAAAACATTGGTATTAAAACACTGTGGCGCACTTAAAATTTTCTTATTTCTGAACCCCCCCTTCTCCACTGTATAAAAGTTACCGGGCATATAAATGTTTTACCTAGCTGGAAAATACAGTTCTGCTTCCAGATATTTGTTTAATTACTCAGTAATTTGATCTTAGTGTCACAAATTGGCACAGCGTTATTGTTCTATTTACAGTGTCACAACGTCTTGTAGTTGCCACAAATGTCACCCAACGCATTTTAATTGGCCACAATTGGCTTTTAGCTCCATAAATTTGAGACATCAATACCATCAATAATTTTTAGCCAGCCAGTAATTTTTTAAAGTTTGGAAACAAATTAAAGTTTGACGGGGCTATCTATTTGTCCATCTATATTATATGACTGGATAGAGCGTTTTTGAGCATGAATATAAAAAACTAAATAATTAAAAAGTAGACTCAGATGTATTCCAGGGCTCAATCGTGTCTAAGGTCATCACAAAATGTATACATTCCGCATAAGAATCTTGGTGCATATTGAGGCATTTTTCTTCTAACGCAGGGCCTAATAACGTATTAAATGTCATCAATGGCACAAAGAATCTTCGGAACCGTGACAGTTATCTTTTTGAACGCTTGGGTAAATAAATACACTTTCACTACTTCATGTTTTTCGGTGGCCTAATTGGTCTACATAGCCAAAGGTTCGGGTAGAATTGCCGTCTGATGTACAATTTTTTTTTCATTTCTACGGTGTGAATAAAACCTTGCGTTATTGGGCGATTCCATGCACATTGAAAATTTTCTTATAAAAATTAACTTAAAAATTTTGAATAAAAACTATGCTTATATTTTTAATTAAGGACCATTTTTACCATATAAACTAAAAAAGCCATTTGACGGTACTATTTTTGTAAAGAAAATAATTAATAAAACTTTTACTTTTCCTCCGTGTATATTTGTATAAGAATTTCCTAGTTTTAACAAGTTGACTGTGATTTAAACAAATTACTAGCGCTGTCAAAATTGATTTATTATTGATGGCGTCGCTTTTGGTGACATATCGTGTATCGTGGTTTTTCTGTCAGGTAAGTTAGCACAAATTTATTTTATTTTTTAGTATTTAGGATTTTATGTCCCGTCAGTAATCAAAAAATACAGAATCTTCTAATAACGCGTGCACTCCTGACTACATACTTCTACATAAACGTTAACTGTCAACTCATCTGTTACTCTGTTATTTGCCAGTTTTGTTTTCCTCAATAAGCTTCACAATTTTTAAAAAAATCTTTTTCAATTTTGTCCCATCAGTAATCAAAATTATAGAAATAACCATATAGCTTAGTTTCTTGTTAATTATTCCTGTGTAATAATTCTAAACCATTTCGCGTTATTTTATACATAGTTTACTAAAATTTCCTTGTCCGCTTTTGGGATGGGAAAATTAAACACTCGTCGCGGAGAAAAAGTTAGAAAGAATGTTAGAAACTACCGCAAAAAAATGTTTGCAAATGAAACGACGAAGCAAAGCTACCTAACTAAATGGCCGCACTGGATCAAATTCCGTTTAAATCTGCCCAATCTTTAGGTAAACCTGTGAAAAGAGTTAACAAATCTTTACCGTAGCAGACAGAAAAGAAAATGGCTGTTATTTCCAAGTATTTTATGATGATTTTTTGCATCCAATACGTACTATTTGGAACCAAACGTCTTTGAAGATATCGATTTCAATCATTCTTATGGTAGAAGCAGATGAAATAAACTACGTAAAACATTTCTTAAATAAAATGGGGGAAACTGGAAAAGCCATTCCAGAAATAAGCAGGTCACATCATTTTAAATACATTGAGGGCAAGTCTATTGAAATTAGAAAGACGTGTCAATCACAGAAATCAATATTATTCAGTTGTTTTTGATAAAGTTAATATGTTTTTTGTATTTAGTTAGTTATTTGTTGTTAAATATTTAAAATACATTTTTTGAAAAGTTGACAAAAATTGTCCCGTCAGTAATCTCCCATCAGTAATCATTATATCAATTTTTAAAAGCTAAACAAGTAATTAAATATAATTACTATTATGTTTAATAAACTTGTTTAGAGTACAGTTATTGACTATAATTTAGAAACATTTTGTTACATGTTTAATTTCAGAGAACTATAGAATCAAACTTTTGCAAAAAATCTCTGCCCGAATTTCTGTCCCGTCAGTAATCACACTTTAAAAAATTATATCTTTTAAACTATCATAAGCTAAGATAAATTTTTCTTTGCATAAAAATTGCCTTCATTGATGTTTACCTGTAAACCAAAAATTATTGATTAATGATTACTTCTACTATAGAAAAAATGGTATAAATGCCTGTAAATATGTGCGATTTGTCCCGTCAGTAATCATGTAATCGCCCTATTGTACTTTGTCAGAAATCATTATTGGCAAATCGCCCGTTGCGATCAGAAATTTTAACACAGAAAAGGGTGATCTCATGCTTTCAGACGTTGATACTTACGTCTAATTTGTGACACTGACCGTGATATTGAGTTTTAAAATTTTGTACCTATGGTTTCGGTGGCCTAATTGGTAGGGCGTTGGCGTACATAGCCAAACGTTCGGGTTCAAATTCCGGCCAATTTTGCGTTATTTAATGGGTTTGGTTTGGAATTGGTTTTAAAAATTTATGCTTATAGTTTCGGTGGCCTTATTAGTAGGGCGTTGGCGTATATAGCCAAAGGGTTAGGTTTAAATCCCGGCTGAAGCACACAAAACTTTTTTTAAATAATTTTTCGTTCTTTAATTTTTTTAACATTTGTAGTTTTTCACTAATTTAAAAAACTTTGTTTAGGAATCGATAGAAGGTCTAAAGCACCAACAGGAGCACGTACCGGCCTTAAGTTTTACGATGTTTTCGAATTTCCAGTATGAACAATTTTACCCCGACATGGAACTTTCCTTACGGCCAGTATTTTAATTGATAAGTAAGTTAACACACATAGAAATATTAATGTGGTGGCTCCAACTAACTCAGAACTATTGCTAACTTCGCTATTACTGGAGCTATAATGCCGGTCAAATTAGCAAACTTGTAGCTTTTTTTGGGCTGATTAAGATAGTTGGGGCTCCCTGGTGGTCCAGATAGGAGAGTTGTCTGGAATTTAACGGTGTCAGATGTGGACTGTAATTTTAAGGGAATAAGGTCATAGGCTAAGCTGGTACAAGGGATTCTGAAATGGTCTAGTTTACCTTCTAGGTTAGTGTAGCAATAAACAAATGTATGTAAGGTAAAAATAATGCATTTTCACTTACCATTTTTATACAGGAAGCGGAACTCATGGGAGGACACGCTGTTAAACCGTGCTTTTTGCACCCCACATGAATGTGGTAGGAGAGTCGCTAACACGCGTGTATTATCGTTCGAAGGCGAAACGGTTCTCTCTGTTGCTGCAGCAGGTATTCGCTGCTGCGTTCATTCTCCCACATGGCGCCCAGTGGCGTCGTTAATCCATAGGCGTAGGAGAAAAGGGAATAAGTAGGAGGGAATGAGATTACGAAGGTCCATATTAAAGGAACTAGGAACCTTAGTAATTCAAAATGCATTTTATGTAAAGTAAATTAATTATAGCAAATTGTAATATTTGCCTTTAAAACCGCGGGAGTTTCAAATGCAAATAACCCAGTAATTTTAAGTACTTAATTAGTTAATTAATACTAAATAAACAAAAAATAGAAAATGCTCTAGTGAATCACCAAATAGCCTAATTCGAACCAATTTGGTAAATTATAGTAAAAAGAACATATTTACAAAAAGGAAGGCGGGACGAACCATTTCCCACCCCCCTGAGAATGCCCAGGGGCATTTCAGAGAGTTTAATTTGTAGGCAGGGCGCATAGTTTTACCAAAGGCCGTTTGTAGGTACCTTTAGTAGTCTTTACAATAGCAACCCGTGGAACATTATCAGAACCTTTAATAAGGTCTTCAATGCGGCCTAGGGGCCAATCCAATGGAGTGGAATTTTCATCTTTGATCAGTACCATAGTACCAATATCAATGGAAGCAAGAGGTTGGTGCCATTTGGCTCGCTGTTGCAAAGTGTGCAAATATTCGCGGTGCCAGCGAATCCAAAAATCGCGGTGCATTCTTTGCAACAGTTGCCACCTGGACAGCCTGTTTAACGCAATATCGCAGTAGTTTGGATCGGGTATTGTACCTGGAGGCCTCAAATTTAAAAAATTATTAGGAGTCAAGACCGCCAGATCAGTAGGATCGGTGCTTAAGGCACATAAAGGACGTGAGTTCATTATGGCTTCAACTTGGGTTAAAACCGTATTTAATTCCTCATAGGTGAGTATTTGATTTCCAACTACCCTGTGAAGATGAGTCTTTAAAGATTTAATGTTTGATTCCCAAATGCCTCCCATGTGGGGAGCAGCAGGTGGGTTAAAAGACCAAACTATACCTTCCCCCTTCACGCAATCAGAAAAAATTTGTCGCAAGTATTTTTCAGAGGCCACGAAGTTGGTCCCGCAATCTGAAGAGATCTTTGAGCATAGTCCTCTTCTAGCTATGAAGCGGCGCAGAGCAGCCAGAAAGGCTTCTGATGTCATATCAGAGACTAACTCTAAATGCACGGCTTTAACAGCGCAACAGATAAATAAACAGACATATGCTTTCATGGTTTTTGCACCTCTGGTCCGACCAAGAGTAATCGTGAACGGACCACAAAAATCTATACCTACATTTTCGAACACCTTTGCTTCGGAAACTCTAAATTTCGGTAGGTTACCCATAGGGGGTTGAAGGGAGTTAGGTTTAGTTTTCCAGCAAGTATGGCAAGAACTTAAAACTTTTCTCACTACCTTTTTAGCAGACAATACCCAGAAGTTTTGCATTAGTAAAAAAGTTGTGGTCTGTATACCACAATGAAGATTGCTGCGATGCAAATCTAAAATCAGTAATTCAGTGAATTTTGCACTAGAAGGCAAAAGAATTGGAAATTTTTTATCGTATGATAAATTTGAATGGCATAAACGGCCTCCAACACGAAGCAAATCGTAGCTTTCATTATGCAAAAATGGACATAATTTTTGAAAAGCTTTTGGAAGCTGTTTCTTATCTTTTAGTAATTCAATTTCTTTTTGGAAAGAAAAAGATTGTACGCATTTCGAAATAAAAAGTAAGCTTTTGTAGTAATCCTGATTTGTAAGGTAATCAGTAGCAAAATTGTATGAGGGATTTTTAAACTTTTGTAACCCTCGCAAAAAGTAAGCAACTATTCTCTTAATTTTAAAAAGAGAACTGTATTTTTCAAACAAGTTGTTTACATAATATTCAACTGTTTGTTCGCAAGTAAAAACGTTAAAAATATTTTTTCGCTGTTCTTCCAAAACTGCATTCCCATCGTAAGTAACTGTCATAAAATCCCAAGTATTTGTAGGTTGGTTTAGAAAAGAAGGCCCTTCTAACCAAAAATAAAATCTTTGTAAATCAGAGGGATACATTTCCCTAGTACCGCAGTCAGCAGGATTTTGTTCAGTAGGAACATAATGCCAAAACTCAGGGCTAATTCTTCCTTGTATATAGGCAGTTCTATTAGAAACAAATGTTTTAAATTTGTGAGGAGATCCCTGAATCCAAGATAAGGTCACTGTGCTATCAGTAAAAGCAAGAATTTTATCAAATTTAATTTTTTCCGAGAACGTTTCTAGTAAAAAATCCATTAATTTAGCCAACAAAACAGCTCCTAAAAGCTCTAGTCTTGGTAAAGTTAGTTTACGACGCAACGGTGCGACTCTAGATTTACTACAAACAAAAAAAACTTTAATGTTTCCATCAGAATAAAAAATTCGAATATAAGCGACAGCACAATAGGCCCGTTCTGAACTATCGCAAAATCCTACTAGCTGGATTTGACTAGCATTAGGCAAAATTATTTGACGAGGAATTTTAACAGAATGCAAAAACTTTAATTCATTTTTAAATTTTTCCCATTTAAAAACAATTTCCGGACTGACAGGGTCGTCCCAGTTTAAGTCTTCTGCCCAGCAGTATTGAACAATTAATTTTAAAATTAAAACTATTGGCGCCAAAAAAGACAGAGGGTCGTAAATGCGGGCCAAATTACTTAAAATTGTTCTTTTAGTGCATGTTTGGAGAGAACAGTCGAAAGTATAAAAAAATTCATCAGTATGAGGGTTCCAATTTAAACCGAGAATTTTCAAAGTTGAATTTTCAGCATCTAAATCGAGAGAAAGAGCCTTCATCGAAATGTGTGACTCAGGAAGATCGGATAGTAACTCGGGACAATTGCTCGCCCATTTACGCAATTCGAATCCACCTCGGCTAAGTAGCTCGACTAATTGATTTTTCATCTCAGTGGCCTTAAAAAAGTCATCACTTCCCGAAATCACATCATCGACAAAAACTGCCTCCTCAATGATTTTTGAGGCAAGAGGAAGGTCCTCATGCTCTCTAGCAAGTTGCAGCAAAGTTCTGATAGCCAAAAAGGGGCTACAAGAGACCCCGAATAAAACTCTATTTATTTCGAAGTCTTGAATAGGCTGGTTAGGATCAAACCTCCAAACTATTCTTTGAAAATTAGTTTGACTAGGGTCAACTAAAATCATCCTGTACATTTGACGGATGTCGCAACAAAAGCAAAATTTATGCAAACGATAAAGTAATAAAATTTTTTGTAAGTCCCTTTGTAAAGGGGGCCCAGTATAAACAGCGTTGTTGAGCGAGATTCTGCCAGGGGCGTGCATGCTCGCATCAAAAACCACCCTCAGGGGGGTGCTAGTAGAATCTTTTTTAAACACCGCATGGTGTGCAATATAAAAATGATTTGAAATTTCGGTCGGCAAAGGTGCAGAAACCGGTTGCATATGATTATTATCTAAATAATCTTGTAAAACAGAGCTGTAGGCAGCATAAAAATCAGGGTTTTGTAGCAATTTCTTCTCAAGGGAGAAAAAACGACGTACGGCAATGGATCGAGTGTCGCCAAAATCTGGAGCAGTAACTTTAAATGGTAAAGATACAATATATCTCCCCTCCTCATTTTTTGAGGTAGTTTTCAAAAAATAATTTTCGCAAAACTCATCTTCGGGGTCAATGGCCTTGACATTAGGTATGTCATCTATTTGCCAAAATCGTTGTAGATTTTTATCTAAATTGACAAAAGAATCGTTCATTGACGTAGTAAAAAATGTTTTAATTTGATTTGTAGTTGAAGGTGAAAGTGAAAGATTGCCCATTATTCCCCAACCAAAAATAGTATTAATGCAGACGGGGTTGTTGGGTCCCGTAGACAAACGACCATCTAGCAAAATGTAAGGGTACACATCGCCGCCCAACAATAAATCAATTTTATCGCTTTTATTAAAGCCTGGGTCAGCTAGTTCTAAGTTGGCGAGAAAAGGAAAACTTTTAATCGAAAATGAGGAATGAGGTAAATCACTACAAATTTTATCGAGTATTATCGCATCAAAATTAAAAACAAAATTATTATCACGCAAAGAGGATATATTGCAATTAATTCCAGATTTTGCCGGAGTTGTCATTCGATCTAAGCTTTGTAGAGTCATGGCGATATTAAATTTAGGAAGGCCCAAACTATCAGCACATGACTTAGATATAAATGAAGATTGAGCACCAGAGTCACAGATGGCGCGCACTGTGTGCCAATTTTGAAAAACATCCTGTATTTGTATTAAAGCGGTACAGAGAAGTACTTCGCGATCATTTAAAGACATACCAGTAACAATGGTGTTAGTGGTTCTATTAAATTCGGTAGCCACGGGGCTCCTCGGGGGTTGCACTGCAGAAGTAGAGGGGCTACTCGCAGAACTAGGTGTAGAATTAATAGGAAAAAAATGTAAGAGACTGTGATGAAATTGGCCACAATGTAAACATCTTTTTTCTGATTTGCATTGCTGGGGTAAATTATGCTTTGAGGCCAAACAGTTGACACACGCTTTATGTTGTTTAACAATCTCAAAACGTTGCTGGGGAGTTTTCGCCAAAAAATTAGGACATCTGTATATTATATGATCGCCACTTTTACAGAGAAAACAAAAATTTTGAGGGTTTGGAGTATTATTTAAGCCACTTTGGCCATTTGGAGACTGGGAGGCATTTTTGGAGGCTCTCTGAGTATTAGCAAACAAAGCAGATCGATTTTGAAACTTTGCTTGATTTTTCTGACTTGAAATTGACAAATCTTTATTTTTTAAGTAATCTTGAGTTTGTTGTATTTGTTCCAACGCAATGCAATGGCTAGAAACAAAAGCACGAATTTTATCATAAGAGGGGATCTCATTGGAGCAATAATTTTGCTCAAATGCCTTGCGCGTGGTTGGGTCCAACCTATCCAAGAGCATTTGTGCCATAATATAATCCCAAAACTCCGTTTTAAAACCCATGACTTTTAAAGCACTTAAGTTTTTCGAAAAACAATCAAGCAAATTCCTCAAATTCGTAGCATTCTCTTTAGTAAGAGGAGAGAAGCCTTCAATTGCCCTCCAGTGAAGGCAAGCTTGTAATCGTTTATTTGTATACCTATCCACCAAGGTGTGGTAGGCATTTAAATAATTTTCAGCAAGGATAGGAATGTCAGAAATGACATCCAGGGCAGGGCCCTTTAAATTAGAAAAAAGCAAATTGAATTTTTCAAAGTTTCCCAGCGACCTATTATTGTGCACGGTAGCATTAAAGGCTTGCAAAAAGGTTGGAAACTCCTTAAATTCCCCTTGAAAAAGAGGTATTTTTATCCTAGGCAGTAAACCATGCTGGTCTGTGGAGGCACAGGGACTGCCCATGGGATTTATCGTACTGCTCAAAAGCCCTCCATCTTCAAAGGGTAGTTCGAAAAGTTCGTAAAATATAGTGGAAATCTCGTCACAGCGTTTGCAAAAGTCCATAGACACTTTGTTTTCTACTACTAAGCGATCCTCATCAGAGGCTACCAACGTCAACAAAGTATTATGGTGCTTTTCAAAATCTTTTTTGATTTTTGACAATGTCCGAAATTTGACTTTAAAGCCGCTGTGATAGGCAGGGTCATTTTTTGCGAGGGTCGCGGATTCAATGATCAAATTTAGCTGTGAAATCGCACTATAGCGCAAGGCTTTAGCCTTTAAAATTTTATCCGAACTAGACATGATTTAAAAAAAAATCCAAAAAATAATTGACAAAAATTAGGTAAACTGAAAAAAAAATCAAAATTTGGACACCCTGTATAAATATTAATGTCCTACGTTTAATTACAATAATCAAACTATAAGCGCACAAAAGTAAAGAAAATACCCGATGCAAACTAATGATAACAAAAAAAACTTGTGTATAAGTTTTTTTATCTTCGCCTCGCGAATTCAAATAAGTAGGTACCTACTTTTAAAAATAAATACCTACAAATCAAAAGCATTTAATTTGGTAAAACTATTTATCTGCCTTTACACGAAAACAAATTCTCAAGTTAAGAATTAAATTTCCTTCAAAATTTATTATGCACGCAAAAAATGGATACAATCATAGCCATTTGCAGACAGATATTATAATAGTAAATTAGAAATAGATATATTCATAGCAATTTTTACGCAAAAACGAATATAGTAAAGCATCCGCAATCGGATATAGTCATAGCAATTTGCAATAAGCAAAAATGAATATGGCAATTTGGAGATTTTTTTTCGAGCAAATTGGATATAATTATAGCAATCCACAAATGTGAAGGCACAACGGCTAAAATAATAGCACTTTGCAGACACTATTTTAAACTATTTCCAGTGACAAACAAAAAAACACCCAAATTCCATACGGTTTTTTTTTTACAAAAAAGAAACGAAAAAACTTGATTTATTCGAAACAAAAAAAAGCATAGTAGTTTACAGATTCCATCTGTGTTTGGTTTTTCGCATGAAAAGGCTAAATTTATTGTTAAAAATATTTAACCTTTACACAAAAAAAATCGCAAAATGTATTTTAGAAACCTAGGGGTTTTCTAAAGTAGGCATGTAAGAAAAACAAGGGTTTTTCTTGCATTTGGTTTTACACAAAAAAAATCGCAAAATGTATTTTAGAAACCTAGGGGTTTTCTAAAGTAGGCATGTAAGAAAAACAAGGGTTTTTCTTGCATTTGGTTTTACACAAAAAAAATCGCAAAATGTATTTTAGAAACCTAGGGGTTTTCTAAAGTAGGCATGTAAGAAAAACAAGGGTTTTTCTTGCATTTGAAACCAGTAAAAAAAACTAACCTAAAAAGGCAAAAAAAACGATTCCAGAAATCCGGCTCGAAGGACCAAAAAATGGGGCTCCCTGGTGGTCCAGATAGGAGAGTTGTCTGGAATTTAACGGTGTCAGATGTGGACTGTAATTTTAAGGGAATAAGGTCATAGGCTAAGCTGGTACAAGGGATTCTGAAATGGTCTAGTTTACCTTCTAGGTTAGTGTAGCAATAAACAAATGTATGTAAGGTAAAAATAATGCATTTTTACTTACCATTTTTATACAGGAAGCGGAACTCATGGGAGGACACGCTGTTAAACCGTGCTTTTTGCACCCCACATGAATGTGGTAGGAGAGTCGCTAACACGCGTGTATTATCGTTCGAAGGCGAAACGGTTCTCTCTGTTGCTGCAGCAGGTATTCGCTGCTGCGTTCATTCTCCCACATGGCGCCCAGTGGCGTCGTTAATCCATAGGCGTAGGAGAAAAGGGAATAAGTAGGAGGGAATGAGATTACGAAGGTCCATATTAAAGGAACTAGGAACCTTAGTAATTCAAAATGCATTTTATGTAAAGTAAATTAATTATAGCAAATTGTAATATTTGCCTTTAAAACCGCGGGAGTTTCAAATGCAAATAACCCAGTAATTTTAAGTACTTAATTAGTTAATTAATACTAAATAAACAAAAAATAGAAAATGCTCTAGTGAATCACCAAATAGCCTAATTCGAACCAATTTGGTAAATTATAGTAAAAAGAACATATTTACAAAAAGGAAGGCGGGACGAACCAATAGTTAACAATTAAGTTTTTTTAATAAAACCCAGTATATTTTTACACAAGTCGATAGCAAATAATTGTTTTAACAAAAAAGTTTCTATGCACCACTGACCTAAACTGAAAAATTGCAAAGTTATCAGAAGCATGTATCAATAAATATATTTTTTAAATTCTTGCAAACACGCACCTCTTAAATATTTTTCTGTTTAAGTTAGCCGAAAATTGGTACTACTTTACTAATTTAACGGAATTCGTATGACACTTTATAAAACAAAAATTGACACAATTTTTACTTATGATTTGACAAATATGACAATAAAACTAAAGCTTTAATATACTCCCATGCTAGTAGGCTGTAGAGGCCCAGGATACACTTGACGGATGTATTTCCACATAGGTGAACAAGTGATATTTATAATATATTTTATATAGTATTAGATTTATTTGTGTTTTTAATGAAACAACATTTTAGGTGCAACTGAATTTATTTCTCCAAATATAAATCAAGGTGAGCACAAGTAGGTATCAAAAATATGATAAGAAATAAATACAAAACGACGCGAAATATACCGAGTGTTATTTTAATACACTCTCTTTCTGGAAAAGCTGGATTTACATGTTACATATTTTTATCTGTGTTATTTTCCTGGGCAATTTTTGACGTTTTTAATACTCTAGGTTAGGTTAATTCAAGTTTTGATAACAAAAACAAAACAGATTAACGATTTTCAAAATTCTAGTTTGGGAAATACCTCAAATTTTGACAACAAAAACAAAACAGATTACTAACCACTGAAATAGAATGGAACACGTACATTCGTACATCTAAAGCTCTTAAAACATTTCATGACATTTAAACAACGCCATCTATTGCGTAGCTAGCGAGTTCTGCGTTCTGCGCTTTGTATATTTTTATACACTTAGTTTGTTTTTAGTTTTTGAATTGACAGGTCAATTAATACCATTTTATTATTTATTTACACACTTTTGAAACATAATAAAACTTTGTCAAACATTTAGTTGATTTTTTGTTTACCATAACTTGCAAGGTTCTCGGGTTTTTCTTAAAAAACAACGAAATTGACACAGAGCTATTCCTGAACACCAAAATTTTACTTGTTTATGAAAGTTTAGTAGAAGCTTAAAGGCACATCGATGGAGATAAAATTTGATTTCCTACAAAAAACTACTCCACCATTTCTTTCATAAAACAGATTTCGTAAAAAACGTCAAACATGTAGGTGGGGGATATTTTTTATAAACAGAAAAATAAATCGGTTGAGATATAAAAAAGTAGTTCATTTCTCCTATTTTTCGTGTTTTAAAGAGGAATTCTGATCTCAAACGTAAGGGTTTTAAGCGGAATCAAATTTGTATTAACACGACAAATGCATGCAAAACTTCTAAGTCGAACGACTAGATTAAAAAAACTGCAAGAGTCCAAAAAGTTTCAAGATAAAGCAAAGAATTCCTTAGGTATTTTAGAATGTACCTGTAGCGCGACGTAAAAAGGGGTCATGTACCCTGAAAAATATATCCCTATAGTTTCTAATTATTATTTGGCATGCCAATAGCGTATGCCATGTAGCTTAGTTTAAATTTCAAGGTTGAACTAAAGTAATATGCACTTGTTACAATTGAACCTAGGTCTCGGTCATTTTCGTTCTAATTTAAGTATGTTGTATGTATGTTAATGAACCTATTAATCCTGACTTACAAAAAAAATTGGGGGTCAATCGCGTGGGTTGGGAGCTTAGTCCTCTTATATAGAACTCTGTAGGGCCCCATTAAAACTCGCAATAAGGCACCAACTAACGGAAGCAATATCGCGATTTGGGATTTTGAGGATAAGGAATCCGAATTTTACCTGTTTGTCTAATTATTTTGTCATTTGGATGACGTACGTCCAATATTGCAAGTGTTTTAGAACATAACTGAAATAAATACGCATGCGATATATAGACTTGGCTAATTATTTTGTCATTTGGATGACGTACGTCCAATATTGCAGGTGTTTTAGAACATAACTGAAATAAATACGCATGCGATATATAGACTTGGGAATTCTTTTCATTCTTCTTCGGCAAAATATATAACTACTGTCTTGAGGTAATATTTATACCAACGTACACATGCGGTATATCGATTTGGAGGTTTTCGAGTTTTTGGATACTACATCTAAATGTCAAAATAATTACACAAAGATGTGATGTGTAAGTATGTTGGCGTATATAATCTTAAAACAGCAGTTGTATATTTTGACATTTGTCAAAATAATTGAACAATAAAAAGAATTAAAATTTGGATTTGGCCTTTTTACAAATTCCCAAATCTGTAACCGCTGGGTACGGGGTAGACCTCGTCAGATGTCTATCAGGGGAAATGAATCGACCCCTGCCCTCCGTAGATTCCAGGTACTGTCTGATCCGGAGAGTTAGCACCTGTCTAGGGTCCCATTCCCAGGGTTACGGAAGAAGACCACATCGGTATGAAAGGCGGAAAGGTTGGACCTCGGTACGGTGATCATAGCGTAGGTGGCAACCCTTTCTTTTGAGGATAGTATAAAAGACTACAGCTGTTGCCTTACAGTATGGCGTTGGATCGTCAAAGGCTAGAGGAGAAAAACCTTGATAAAAAAATCCTGGCCCTCCAAGTAGGGGGTGAGGCATTAGATTGGTTCTCTAATACTTTTAAAACAAAGATATTACCGAAAAGCCTAAACAAAGCCTCGGAGCAATGGACGGGAATTCTCGAAGACGAAAAAAGCAAAGACAAAGGACTCTGAATATAGCTACATGGAACGTACAGGGGTGAACCAAAAGTTGGACATTATTGCAACCAAAGTGCAGAATAGTAAGATAGACATTATTGCACTCACAGAGACAAAAAAGAAACAAGTGGTGTCGGTAATTTTGTTCACATTCACTTTTTTTCACAATTTTGTTCACTGGAGTCTCAAAAGAAAGAACAGTTAACATGAAGATGCTTGGATACAATATAAACATAATAACAGCCTACGCACCATCAAATGACGAAACGGTAGCTATAAAACAAATGTTCTTCGACCAATTTGATGAGACAATCGCTAAAATTGGCACCAGGGAAATAATTATGCTTGGTGATTTTAATAGTCGAACTGGTAGACAAAGCCAAAGCAAAGTGGTAGGACCATTTGGAGAGGAAGTAACAAATGATAATGGATTAAGATGAATACAATTGTGTGAAACCCATAATCTAAAAATAAATAATGGTTTTTTTAAACATAAGGATATTCATCGGTATACCTGGATTCAGCCAACAAGAAATCTTAGATCAATCATTGATTATGCTATAGGTGGACAACACTGGGACACATAAGGGACTGCTGCAGCAGACGAGACCCGAATATCTGGCCGTCTCTCCGAGGAGAGACATAGAAGTACATGGAGAGGAAGTAATCATCGAAAAAGAAATAAAGAATAGTATTAAAAAGCTTAAATCCGAAAAAGCTAGCAGACCTGGGGGAATATATGCTGAAATGCTGAAATATGGATCAGAGAAACTACTCGAAAATCTCACATATATTATCAATCAATTCATTAACGGACATCCAGTACCTGATGATTGGAAAATAGCATTCATATCATCAATACATAAAAAAGGAAACAAGCTGGATTGCAACAATTATAGAGGAATTTCAGTAACCAGTACTTTAAGTAGATTGTACGGTAGGATTCTTAGAGATCTAATAGAGAATGATTTTCATGAACAAGAAGAAGAAGAGCAAAGTGGGTTTCGTGCAGGCAGATCTTGTAGTGATAATGTTTTTTGTCTTAAACAAGTAATTGAGAAAAGGAGCGCCAGAAATATAGAGACTCATGTTACCTTTGTGGACCTACAAAAAGCATATGATACCGTTCCAGTAGAAAAATTATGAAATTGAAAATCGACTTTTAAAAGAATTCCTGGTAACGAAAGGCTTAAGACAGGGATATTGTATCTCTCCAACTCTTTTTAAAATATATATCGCAGTAGCTCTAAATAACTGGAAACGCAATGTACACGGCATGGGAATACAACTTCACGACCGATTTACCATATACACACTACAGTTTGCTGACGACCAAGTAATTGTAGCTAATGATAAAGAAGACATGGAGTATATGATGAGAAAGTTAACGGAAGAATACCAAAAGTGGGGGTTAACAGTGAACGTGGACAAGACACAGTACTTATGTATTGGAAACGAATCAAGTGAATTAGAACTAGAAAATGGACAAACAATATCTCCATGCAATGAGTATGTATACTTGGGTGTCACATTTGATAAGACAGGAACAGACTGTAAAGGACTGGAAAAAAAAATAGTAAAAGCAAAAAAGGTTATTGGTTGTCTTAACAGTATTTTATGAAGCAGAGAGATAAAAAAGAATGTAAAATTTAACATATATGAAACAAGGGTGAAAAGCACGCTGTTGTATGGAATAGACTTTTCCTCCCGAAAGTGTCGAAATGGATGCAATAAGAAGATCAATGAGAATAACAGATCATATAAGAAATGAGATCATAAAAGAAAGAATGGGAATCGAGGGAAGCATAACGGATGATATTACTAAAAGGCAACTTATATGGTACGGCCATGTACAACGGATGAGCGACGAAAGATTACCAAAGCAGGTCCTAGAATGGCAACCAATAGGGCGCAGAAAAAGAGGGCGTCCTAAACTGGAATGGCAACAGTCAATCCAAAGATCAATGAGTCAAAAAAACCTGACGGAAGATGACTGTCAGGATCGAAGGACGTGGAGAATAGGCGTCGGACAACGTAGAAAAACGTTCTAAACCGATATAGTAGTAGTAGTATAACCGCTGCAATATTGGACGTACGTCATCCAAATGTCAAAATAGTTAGACTGAAAGGTTAAATTAGGATTCCTTACCCTCGAAAACTCCCAAATCAAGGTATCGCTTGTGTAAGTTGGTACCTATTATCTCATTACGAGTTTTTTTGGGGCCCTGCAGAGTTCTATATAAGAGGCTCTAGCTAACCCAACCTACTCGATTGACCCCCAAATTTTTTGCGGTTTTTAGTCAGGATTAATAGGGCTACATACAACATACTTAAATTAATGAATTGTAGATTTCTCCAGGGTGAAGTTCTTGAACCACTGTTAAAGGAAAAGAAGCGAAAAGACCTGCTTACTTCACAAATATTTTATTGTCTAACCACGACGCGTTTCTGTTTTTAAAAAACCATTATCAAGTGGTCTGGTAGACAGTTAAGAATCATCTTTGAAACAAATGAAAAACTGGAACACACAAAAATAAAAAATTAAAAAACATTTAAAATAGTCTAAAAAAACATACAGATTATACTTAAATTATCACTTCACTTTATCAAACCCTGTACTAGCTATAAAGGAAAAACTTAATATAAATAAAAGTTCAACATTTCATATATGTTCTAAAATAAGCCAAATAAAAGCCAAATAATTTGTTTCTTTATCGTCTAGTACACAGGATGTTTAAAACCACCCGTCGAACTCTTTTCAAATCTATGGATATTTTTTTTCTTAATGATCTGAAAAAATATTATATTTACATCAAGTATGCTCTTTCGAATCGGTATGATTTTTTAGATCATTATATTTTATAGGGGGGGGGGGTCTTGGACGCCCTTAGATAAATATTATACTTTGAGCATTTATAGTGGCATTATATTTTAGTATTTGTTTACTACTTATTATCCTCTATAATATCAAAACTTCCTATTTGCGATTTAAAATGTTAGCCGTACTTTGATTTATTTTATTTTTTTTTGTATATAGATGACGATGTTACCTGCGGCCTATATGGTAAGAAACTTATTTCATATCAAGATCAAGCAGTAATTCACACAGGATTCAAGGTAAATATTAAAGAACTAAGAGCTTCATGAGGACCACCTGATACCTAGTAACCTAACTAATCTTCCGGGTATTGTTAAAATCTTCTGATTCCCCTTTGCACAACAGAAAATAAAATATCAAAGGCTCCCCCAGGTCAAAACCTATGACAGCTAACATGTGACATTTTCAACGAAACTAAGTTTAAGAAAAAAAACTTACATATCTTTCTTTATTTGTAAACTAAATACACGTTCCTTGTACAGATATGTATATTTAAGAAGTAGTGTGTGGTCTGACAAAGGTTTTATATATTTTTGGTAAGGTATAAGTGTCATATGTCACTTGTCCAATATAATGGTGATGTTAAAAACTAATCACATTTTAATGAAGTTTATTTACAAACTTGTTTGACTTAAACGTAGTATCATCAATTATGCTTTTTGTTTAAAACTGAAAAAAAAACAAAACTAGGTATAGTTCCCACTTTGATAGTCGCCGTATAAAAAAGTTAATTATTAATTAATTTATTATATTAGAAGTGCAGGTAGCACCTGTCGATAGCCTCTGTTAAAACACAACAAAAAGGCACGTACCACCGGATTAGGTGCGTTCGATACTTTTACTTAAAGAAATTACCTAGTTGTGTTTAAAATACTAAAATATTTTCCAAAATTCATATTTTGCACAGACTCTTGAAAATCCCAAAATGATTATGATTACAGTAGCGCGTGCCACAGCCACAGCGGGAAAGCATTTTTCTTAGGCAATTTCATATGAAACCAGTGGTTTGTTTTCTGTTTTTTGCAGGGCAATAAAATGGTAGGTTTTGTCAAAATGCAGGGTTATGTTTCACACGCACATTTTTTGCCTATTTTATTGTTTTATTTCAATTTTTGTTTTTAAATTCAAAATTTACTTTGAATCCTGATGGTTAGTTTAAGTTAGTTCACTGCCCAAAGCTCACAAAAAATCTGATAAAACATATACTTAAGGTTGATTTTGGAATCAACGGTGATTGTAGAAGCGAAAAATATACATGGTGTTGATAAAAAATACAATAAACAGTGATATGCACTTATTAAAATTCTTTGATATTTTTTGAATTGAGAGATGTATGCAAATATGAAGAGACAACATATTGTGATTTTGTTAAACCTTAAGTAAAACCCTGCGTCATGTATATTTTCGATGGATTGTGAAAAATTTGAAAGACTGATTGTGAATTAAAATTTTTTGTGTGTTTTGTTTTATTTTCTAAGTTCAAACAAATAAATGTAAAAAAAATCAAGACAATTTAACAAGCCTTATTTAAGACAGATTAAGAAATTTTGAAAATAAATTAATAATACTCATAAAGTTTAATAATTAATAGTCAATTGGCCTTTAAAGAAATTGCAAGTAGTAGTTTCGAAAAATATTCCATAGTCCATCCAGCGCTGCTGATATTTTTATTTAAATTAAGACAATATTTTTAGTAAGGTTTAATATCCTAGGAGATAAACACGAATATTCGATATTTTTTTTTTATTATAAACTAACCAAGATTTACAGGAATTTACGGTTATAGACAAGCAATCATTCAGTTCTTTTCCACCTGAATTGGTATATGTTAAATATGTCTTGATTTTATTTAACTTTATTTGGTTTAAATAAAAATATTTATTTTAAAAGGTAATTTAATTTACGTTGGGAGTAAATTAAGAATTATTTTAGTAATTTTGACATACACGTAACAAATTTTCTTCTTACAGTAACGCACTCAGAATATTTTGCCTCTCTTCCCACTTCTATACTATAACAAACCTAGGTATAATTAGTTAAAACAATTACAGTCCCACTTGTATACACTGGGACATAAAAAACAGCTTACACGAAAGAGTATGTTACCATTATTTACGAATCCGTAATTCTTAACCGAGGGCCAGTTAAAAATTAGATTATGTTACTAATTTTTGAAGTACATTAGAGGCGTTTTTTACAATCATAAGGTTATTTCTAGCTATGGTATTTTTAGTTAAGGAAAATACATTCAATTCAGGTAACTTCAAGAACCTTGTTAGAAAATAATATATTAAGGTTCGATTCATTACATTGAGTAGTTTTATAGGGTCCATAATATCATTTGAGCAATATAGTTAAGACTTTTTAGTTAAAATTTTTTAAAATATGATACATTGAACTTTTTTCTACACTACATGTCAAACATAATATTTATATTACATTTTATATGTAATAAAAGCAAAGAGTTGTAAATTAATACGTTTATCTTTTTTTAATTTGATAACGACAACTTATTGCTAAAAAACTTTGTGCAATCGCCTACCTACGTGACGTCATGTAAAAGTGTACAGCTCTAGGAGCGATATACAGTGCTGTCTAGCGGCATCTAACCTGAACTACTAACTTATAGAAGAGCGAACACTACAAGATAAATGCATTGTGATTTATGTAATCTTTTTTTATAACAGCTTTAAAAATTTAAAACATTTTACTAAAACTATAACAATAATTAATCGATAATTTTAATTTCTAAAATGCAACGGTTTTACGTCATTATGACCAGACCGTGTTGCAGATTTGTCATTAGGCTTTTCAACTGTATGTTCACTTTTACGCGTATCACTTTGATGATGGGGTAAATTTTCGCGCACGTTCTAAAAACTACAACTAGGGACATGAGCTAAATTTAACCTAGGACGGTTGTTGTTATTAGTACAACTAAGATTAGCAACGAATACAATAGGAGAGTGATGAACCCTTTATAACCCCAGTTTTTTTAACCCGATTTTTTTTTATTTTAAACGTACATACATGAAAAAAAAAAGTTATTCCTAAACAAATAACCTAATATTATTATTATCATTGCTTTACTTATTATGGAACGGCGCAAAACAAGGAATGCACAATGCAACCTCACACTTGGTGCACGCAGCATTTGATCGCTTTGGTTTCTTGTCTGTACTGCATCTTGCGCATCGTCTTGATGTTGTTTTAGTTGGAAGATGATCACCAACATTTGACAGTCTTATGGTGTTTTCAACACTAACTGCTCTGCCATCTTCTTTTTTTGCTTTATTTTTGCCAATTACCAACCAAGATGATTGTGACTTTCTACCTTTGTAATCACCTATTAGTTGATTTGCAAGCATACTTCGGAACATAAGATGAGATTGTGGTTTGAAAGGTGGGTCGCTAGTAAAAGCGCCTGTTTTATATATGATAAAAGAGTTGACAATACTGGCATCGATAAAATAATAATAAAGTTTCAGCCACCATCTTTTTGATTTCCAAGATATGTTGTAACATGAATGCAGTTGGTCGAATAGGTCCATTATAATCGGCTACACTTTTTGGGCAGTTGACAGTAACTTTTTCACCTTCTTTATTTGTTCGCTTCACCGTAGATTTCTCAGAAGTTGTGTGCATAGTACTAGCAATTACTACGCATTTTCTGCCTCTATCCTTCCATTTACTAACTGTTATATTACTAGTACCGGCACTATCAAATTCTCCGTTCTCCAGAGATTTATCCGGAACCAAACGATTGGATAGAAAATGTTTGCTGTTTGATCTCAATGTCCCACAGGCAAAGGTCGATCTATCTAACAGCTTAGTCAACAAGGAAACACTTGTAAAAAAGTTGTCAAAAAATACGCAGTGAAATTTGTTTTCGTACGGCTGCATGAGTTTGAGGACAGTTTTTTCGCCTAAAGAACCTTCTTCAGTGCTCTCCTCTTTGCCTTCATACACTGAGAAATTGAGAAGGTATCCTGTGACAGAGCACGACAACGCCCAAATTTTGCCCTTGAAGGCAACCATGCTTTCATCGATCGCCATGTCCTTGCCTAGTTGATATGCGTCAAAAACATTTTTGCAAATAGGTAATCATCGGTCTGATTTTGTATAACCTATCGAATTTATTCTCCCCTCTTTTTGGCTTAGAACTCATATTCTGCTGTCACATGATTTCTAATCTGAAAGTCAGGATCGCCTACGGAATCATCACTATCAAAATCCACAAAATCATTCCTTTGACTAAAGCTTCTCTTTTTTCGCGTTGGCGCTCTGTTATCTTGCTAAGTGGACACTGGAATATCGTCTTCTCCTTCGGAATCGCTTCCAATATCAGATTCCACAGCTTGTTCATCAGTAACACCCTCTATGAAATTGAATATAAATCATCTGGATGCATATTTGCCAGTTCGTCCAAGTGTAGAGCTTTCCTTTGTGTCATATTTGAATTCTGAAACAATATTTTTTGTATAAGATACTAAACACCCACAATTTATTGAAAAGAAAAAATGTAAAAGTGTGATTTACAAAGAATAACCCTTCATGTCGTTCTTTCGGCAGTGGCAAAATCAATCTGGTCGCCCTAAACTACGTACACAAATCAATAAATACCCTGTAAATCTGTACATGTTTTGGAAAGTACTAAGTGTCTTAAAAAAAAGGCGATACAAACAAGTCATTATAAGCGTATTTACTTACTTTGTTTTAGGTAAATTCTATAAAATGAAGTAGTTTTAAAATTTAAAATATTAGGGTTTGGTTCATTTTTGCATTTTTGAGGTTATGCTAAAACAAAATCAAATATTATCCTAGCCGTAATATGTACAGTTTTGCATATTTGGTTTTCGTAATCTGTAGTATTTCTCGGTACCAAAACAAATGTCACGTGTTTTCTCAACTTGTCTAAATGCTCACTGGTTGAATTTTGAACTACTTTTTCTGCATCATAAAAGCTAAAAACATCCGGTCAAATTGTCGATCAGTGTGCGTTGGTAGAAGCTAATATGAAGTATGTGGGTGAATATTGAACCTGTATCTTTTTGGCAAATATATTTTTTTTTCGTTTGTTAAAATATCGACCGGTATCCTATAAAGGGTTAAGAGGTATTGGGTTTATATTATTTTTTAAAAATGAAGAATTTCTCCTTGGAAACCGGTAATGCTCTTCTTAGTACCCAATTATTTAAAAGTTCAGATGGAGAAACTCCAAGATTCATAAAGATCAGTACCAGATTGTTTATATTTCTTTAAAATATATGTACTTACAGCAATAGATTTCTTGGCAACTTATTGCGAATTTTTTACTACCTAAAAGCATTTTACCAGACACAATCATAGATGGTATGTGTAGAAAAAATAAGTTTAAGCTTTGATGTTGTTTCTGAAGCGGTCTTACTTTAAAGAGGAATTATTTGAAGCCAATTACTCTGTTAGACTTATTACTGAAAGATAATCTTTACCAGCATAAATTAAAATATCAGCTTCGATTTTAAGAAATGGAACATTTGGCCTTTAATGTTGCGTTAAAGGTTATTTTACATCACTTTTACTATACATGAGGCAAGTTTTACTTTTTGAAACAAAGTCATGGACATCTTTCTGGCCAATGAAATAGTCTTCTAACTTCTAACAGTATCGGGCCAACCAAAGTCACAATATTCCATTACTTGAGACAGATCTTTTTCTGTGTCTTTTCTTAATTCACGTAATCTTTCATCAAAAACTGAGTTAATTTTGACAGAATGCACAATTTTCTTTATTTCGGGATCATTTTTGTCATTAAATTTTTAAATAATCCAGATAGGAGATCGGCAATATACGTATATTTTTTGGAAGATACTCTTCAACGGAAAAATTATACTTAAACATTTTAAGTTTTATAATCTAGATGTCACCTTTATGTGGCTTATGGTCACTTGAGAGTTACCGGTTTCGAGTTACCGGTTTCGAACAATTAATCTGATTTGGTAAATATTTTGACAAATATTTTAAAATATCCAGTATAGTAACTCTTTTGTTGGTAGGATCATTAAGTTCCAAAAAAGCTTGTACGTACTGAGGATCTGGTTTGAGACCATCCTTTGAGTAAACTTTTTTAATATAGCAAACTTCAAAAACTATTGAACCTTTGTCAATTTAATTACAAACTTAGCTCTACTAACTGATTCGGCAAGAATTTTATCGTATTCTTCCTCCATTTCTCCAGCATTGACAGAATCATCAAAATAAATGCTAACTAGAAAATCACCAAAAAAATTTTCGTTTAATCTTTAAAAAACTTCCGGGCTAACGTTCAAACCCAATATATACCAAAGAGCGTGATAAATATGCGAGTTTTCTATTTTCTTTATCCAAAGGAACATGATAAAACCCTTCTTTAAATCTATAAAATAATGAGTTTTACGCGAATGCCTAAGTAGTAGACGAAAACCAAAAAGGAAATTGTCGGGTTTAAGTTTTCAAGCAATCATTTTATATTTTTAATTTAAGAACACATCTCCTGCACAGTGTACGGTTGACAAGCCGGCAAAATCACTTATTGGTATGATGGGTATGAAATCAATTTGTTAAATACTTATACTGGGGGTTATGTGTGTTTCTACATCATTCAGTCGGTTTTTAGATTTTAGAAATAATTTCGCGATTTTCAAGATCGTCCAGGGCCTGTTAACGGTTTTACTGTTTTAGGCACCCGTTGTCAACCACTACTGTAGGTAACAGCATTTTGATTTAAAACAATTTTATATTTATAAGGAATTTGCCCTGTGCTCTTAAAAACTTCAAAATGATTTTTAGTAAATTCTTGTTTTTAATTTTTCTTTAAACAATTATGTTTAAACATTCATTTATTTCATCATTAAAAAAAATTCCATCAAGTCTGGTGCAAACACACCACTCCAGCGAAATGAAAAGAAAAGAAATGATACCGGTCAAAAAAATTGAGTTATTGGTCCAATCTTACCTCCTGTCAGCTTCCTCGTTGTTATAAGTCACAGCCAGATGG
The DNA here is from genome assembly GCA_963576565.1 of Aspidapion aeneum. Taxonomy (NCBI): domain Eukaryota; kingdom Metazoa; phylum Arthropoda; class Insecta; order Coleoptera; family Brentidae; genus Aspidapion; species Aspidapion aeneum. The sequence goes on from OY755048.1 coordinate 46,841,554, forward strand.
TAGCTTCCATTGGGCACCAAAACACTTAATTTTATCGGTAAAAGTTCGATGGAAAAATCGGTCTTTGAAACGCCGAATTGCTCGGCACACTTTTCGTTGAATTGACTTTTTAGCAGTGACGACGGTTTTGTAGTTCACACAATGACCGTGGTTTTGACATAGATGGCGCGCGGGTTAGAGGGGATCTTTCCAATAACAAATACGCGCCAATGTGAATTTGAAACGAAAGTTTAGAATATTAAAGCTAGGTTTTGAAAATAGAAAAATAAAAATAAAAACTTCTAGTAATAGAAAGTAGACTTTCAATTGGAAAGGAAAAATAAAATAAAATAATTCTTATTCATTATTTAAAAAAGCTGTGTCCGGAACAAAGTCTAACTTGCTACATGTGTTTAATCCTAAAATAGGCAAAGTAGCGCAATCTACAACAATAAATTTAATCATGCGAGCGTGTTCTTTAACAAAACGGTCTAAAATAATATCGCCTAATGTCTTTACTTTATTATTTCTATAAGTATTAAGCGATAACTTATTTTTTACGATTTCGTCTTCTAATTTTATCTTCTTTGCAAATTTTAGTGATAAACAATTACAAATTATTTCTTATTAAAACATTATGTGTCCAAATATCTTTATTCTGCTTCTTTATTTTCACATTATTCAATGAAATCGTGTTCAAGTACGATTTTCATCATCAATACGCCAACTCGTATGCTCTGAATCAGAGTGATTTACCTTATTTACTTTTGTCTTGTTTTTATCATAACTCTGTTTTTATCATACTTTTTTATCTTGTTTTTGCTTATTTTTCTTGCATACTGATGCAAAGTGGTTTGGTTTTGAGCAGACAAAACAGGTTTGACCAGTCAGGACAGTTCCTTCTACCATGGTTCGTATTGCACATGTAACATACATGGGTATTTCGACTCGAATGAGCTGGTAGCCTTATTTTCTATAAAGTCAACCTGACCTGAATTGCGTCTACATATATCTTTAGCATCTGCTAGGGTCAAATGTTTAGTTCGTAACAATCTTTCCTACACTTCAGCATCCAGGACCCCTGCAACAATCCTATCCTGAACTAGGGAATGATGCAAATTTACAAAATTTTATATTGCAGTAAGGAATGGATCGAACTCATTCTGCTTGACGCCTTTTGTTATATTTAAACCTGTCAAACATCTAAGTTTGTATGGGCAAACAATAAATTTTAAATTTATCTTTAAATTTGACATACTTCTTGTCTCCAGTGGAGTGAAATTTTAACGTTTAGAACACCTCTTGGGCATCTTTGCCCGCAATATTTAAAAATAGAGCCATTTTTGTTTCGTCGTCCTTGCCTGAGGCCTTGATAAAAATGTCAAAACTATTCATACACTTTGTATAGTGTTGAGCAAGGTGCTGATCAAAAACCAATGACTTGGATGGTTTAAACGTGGACATTTTTTTTATTTTATAGGTGTGCTTACCTCTAGGCTGCTTTTTCTTGTTTAATTTCTTTATATACATATCGTGCTCTGTGCGTGGAATCTAATGGCAAGGCACTTCATATACTTTTACTTAACTTTTCTTATAGTTTATTTTAAACTATGTTTAATACCTTTATATATTTATTCTTTTGATAATTTTATAATGTCAAAATCTTGTGCAATCGCCTCCTACGTGACTTAAAAGTTAAAGTTGACACCTCTGGAAGCGACATACAGCGCCGGCGCGGTAAACGCTTACGCGGTTACGTCCAAGAGTCCAATTGCTTTCATATACCTTAAATAAGTTAATTTTTTTAAATAATGCTAGTATATCTTGCAACTATTATAATTAGAATATTAAAACGTTTACTATATTTTAAATAATAATACCTTGAAAGTCTCATCACAAAACCAATGCTTCGACCCAGCCAGGAACTCTAGATTTGATTCTGTGGAAAACAGAAGAGTTCTATTTTCATTCCTCGGCCCATAATGTCGAAGAAATTGAACATCTCCAACTTTCTGCATTGATTCAGGGATTTCGATTTCTTCTTAAGTCATTGGGTTTCTTTGAACTGCTTAAATTTTACTTAGTTCTTTTCTAATCGTTCTTTTTAGTGAACTTATTTTTGGAAGGTGGTCCAGAACTTTTGCCTCAACGGTCTCACAAACCGAAGCAATATCATTTTGGGGGTTGTAAAGGGACTTAGTAGCTTCTTTCTTAATTTTACTTATGACCTTACATGCCTCCAGGTCGTTAATATTGACTTCGTGAGAATGCTTCGTTTCTTTTATGAGCATATACTTGTTCGTACTCTGAATTCCCCCCCGGACATTTTTTTTTAAATTTGAAGGAAAAACATTGTAAAAACATTTTTTTGTCGTATTTAATGCATTTCCACATTAGTATATCACCACGTATTTTTTCTTTTCTGTATGTATAATTTTCCAGCACTGCCAAGTCTTTTCCTCTTATTTATTTATAAAAGATTTTTATAAACTAAAATACTTATTGCGCCGTTTTGACATAAGAAATATTCGGTGAGCGGTAATGTTATGCGCTGTATTGTCCGGCTCGGTTTAATCATCTCGCGGTAGAGCCCTTAGGCGAAAATAATTGCGCGGTTGTACCTTAGTGCGCGGTAAGAATTTACGCGGCAGTGTCCGGCGCGGTAAATGCCTGCGCGGTAAAATTTTTGAGGTTTTGAAAAGAAAAGCTGTGTCCACAATATTTATTTATTATTGATAGTCTTTTGGGCCGTATCTACAAAGGTATTAAATAATACCCGACTTAGCTATTTAACATTTGAACTCAGTCGCGCGTATAGTATACTGTTACGGGTTCACAACAACAATTAAAACTCGCAATTGTTGAAAACGATACGTCAATTTATTTCGACAAATTATGTACAAAAACACTCACTTAAACTTAGTAATAACTTGCTAACAATTCACTACTTTAATACGCCTATTAACTTCGCGTTAACATCTAGCGATCACTACTATTGGTTATCTCTGACTGCCCGATGCACGACGTCCGGCCCTATAAATAACGGGCTGCCTACTATTCGAGAATTTTCCATCCTTGTTCGATTCGGAATTATTCCAACCTTTTCTAGAACACGGACCGTTCGCATACCAGTTTGTCACAGATAACGCAACTAAAACCTAGATTAAGAATACAACCATAAAATACGTCAACCTAATACTACACTAAACCTAAATAAATTCTAACTATAAAATTTAAATAACTTAAATTTGTAACACTATCCTCTTCTTCAGGTTTGATCGTCTCGATCAACATTTCCCAGGTAAGGTTTTAGTCTGTCTAGATGAACAACTTTCATCTTGGACTTCGGGCTTTTCTGGATTCGGTAGACTACATCATTAATTCTCTTAACAATTTTATAAGGCCCTTCCCATGGTGGTGTCAACTTAGGTGATCTTCCTTTCTTGCGTTGAGGATTGTATAGCCAGACTTGATCATTCTCTTTGAACCCTGAAGAGTTTGCTTTCAAGTCATATCTCGCTTTCATGCGGTCACTGGCTATTTCTATTCGCTCTCTAACCACTTCATGGATATCGTGCAGCTTTTGCCTTAAACGTTCGACATAGTCATTAACCTCTAAGTGTTCTTCTTCAGGTGAACCAAACATGATATCACATGGTAAACGCAGTTCTCTACCAAACAGGATACTAGATGGAGTAGCTCCTGTCGTATTGTGAATGGCGGTTCTATAGGCCATCAAAAACAATGGAATATATTGGTCCCAATCTGTTTGGTGCTCATCAACAACTTTGCAAAGATGTTCTTCTATTGTTTTATTAAATCTTTTAACCATGCCATCTGACTGCGGATGTAAAGCAGTAGTCCGTGTCTTATGTATTCCTAAAAGGTCACAGAGATTCTGGAAGAGCTTTGATTCAAAGTTTCTTCCTTGATCTGAATGTAGTTCCAAAGGAATGCCAAATCGGCTGAAAACATCATTTACCAGAACTTCTGCAACTGTAGCGGCCTCTTGGTTAGGCAAAGCAAAAACTTCTGGCCATTTGCTAAAGTAATCCATGACAACAAGGATGTATTTGTTGCCCTTTTTAGTTTCTGGAAATGGTCCGGCCACATCAATAGCAATGCGTTCGAGTGGCAGACCTACGTTATATTGTTTCATTTGACCTCTGGACCTTGTTTTGGGACCTTGGCTGGCTGCACAAGTCGAACATCGGCGGCACCAGTTTTTCACATCTTGAAAGTAATTGACCCAATAAAATCGGTTTCGAATTTTGTCCATGGTTTTATTTATGCCTAGGTGCGCGCCTGATTTTCCACCATGGCATTCGGCCACTATATTGTCTACCAAAAAACTTACAGAACTTTCTTATCACATCCTCGTTTAAATTAACCGTGCGATTAATATCATCCAGTAGCCCTCTTTCAATTTTTGCTTTGAAGTCATCGGTCAAGCTCCCTCTCTTAGCAATTGAAACTCCTACGTGTATTATAACATCTAATCCAGTCAACGAATTAGCATTCAAAGCTTTTGTTGAAAGATAAAAGAGAATTCTGATGGCATGATGAATTTCCATCCTTCTAAGATTCTCATCATCTGCTGGCCAGTCTTCATCAGCAAATTCCCCAAATTTCTCAACAACTTGTGCTGTGAAAAGTCCTTCCCCACCTCTCCCAACTTCAGCTACGTAGTCGGCTTGATTAGAGTTTGGTGTCAGTCGAATCCTCAACTGATCATCTCGAAGTAACTTCTGTACCACCGAGATAATCTTTGCTCGTCCTTCAAGACGAGTCATAAACTTTATGTCTGGGAGAAACTGTCCCATAAAATCAGCAAGTACCAATGTCATAGCGTCTTCGCGGTTTATCTGATGCCCCGGTTCACTAACTTCGCCTAGATACACCAAAAAAGCCATTGTTGGGGCATGTGTTCCTGCCCATTCGTTGTTGAACGGATAAATGTCGACATTATTGAATATAAGCTTCTCAAAAGCTTTACTTGTTGATAAATACTTATTGAAGAATGTTTCATTCTGTGCAGGAGGAATCTCTCGAATACCTGCCATCGTATTACTTCAATCTCCATATAGGCCCTCATAATTCGTGCTAGCGGTGCTGTGGCGTCCTCAATTAATTATAACCCACAAAACCTGTTGATATTAACCCACAAAACCTGTTGATAAGAGAGTAGAAAAGCAAGTGTAGAAATCTACAATATGCATAATGTAGTGAAAAAGGATAGGTCCATCAAAGAATTTTTAAATTGATTTCAGATTCCGATTCCTATCTTCAATTACTCCTTAGTTTTTAGTAATAAGCCCTAATTCTGCCCAGGTTGCCTAAACGTTAGCATGGGAACCAGGCCTTCTAGTACATGTACCAAATCCATCCATGATCACATGTCTTAGACCTCGCTCCAGTTATACATTTAAGCATGATGCGTCTGCAAAGAAGGAAACTAAAATCTCCAGAATATATCCATCAGTTCCAACTACTATTACTAGCTTAACTAAATGTTTATGTACCGAGTCGCTTTGCTATATGTACCTGTAAATTATAGCTATTGTATGAAGCACAAAAGCAGGAGTTATTATTGGTAGAAGTACTTTTTTAACCCTTTTGCTATGGCATCCTCTCTTCTCTTTTTCGCTGTCTCTCCAATTTTTTGTTTTCTAATTCTAACTTGAAAGCACTGATAATCGCTTGATGTGACAGCATATGAACCCTTTCGATTTATTTCCAGTTTATTCTTGCTTGCTGGTTTTTCTACTTCCAAGTAGTCTTTAATGCCTTTCCAACATGATGCAAACAGTCAGTCAGATTGGCAAACTACAAAATATTCTGTGTGTTCGGTTTTATGACAATATCATGCATTATCTTGATTCTTGGATTGCATTAAATGTTCATGTTTATGTACCGAGTAGCTTTGCCTTAAACATCTAAAATTCTTGCTTTTATTCTAGTGGCTATATTATAGCTCTTTGGAGTTCACAATTTGGATTATATAGATCATTTGCAAATTCACGTGATTATCGATGAATTGTTGACGTGTTATCGCTTTTAATCATATGAACTCTGGTACAAACCTTAGAAGCAATAACTTACGCACTGTCGAAACTGCTTGCCTACTGAAGTAATTTAGAATTGTTTTTAGAAATTTATCGGCCAAGCCTTGCTTCAATTTTATAAAAAATTAGCAATGAAATATCTAGCTTTGCCCGTTTTTTATCGGTGAAGGTAGGTTAGACCGACTTGCACTCGTTGTGGTTGCGAAAAAAGTAGCATCTATGAAGCCGGGTAGTTCACCATGTGTTTTTAACCCCCTTACATGTTTTGTGAAAAGGTCAAAAAGATTTCTCAGCTCTTAGTGGTTTTCGCGGTTTAAACTAGGAAATTCGAAGAGTCCTTTGAGGTGATTATAAATCATGGGATTTGGATTTTTAAACCGTTCGTTCAATAATTGCCAAGAGCGCACGTAGTCATAAGCTGATACGATAATTTATTCCAGAATGCTTCCAGCTTTTTTACCTAGTGCATTTTTGAGGTGTAAAAACCTCTAGATTTCAGGTAAATTTGAAATATTATACACCAGTACTTTTAAGGCATCGCGGCGAAATTCAAACCACCCTGTGCCGTCATTCATAGATTTTAATGACTTAGGCGGCCAAAATTATTTTTGGGGTTATTTTAGTTATAAGTTCAATTAAAATAAAGAAAAGGTATATATTTATAAAAACAGACATATATTTGTCAGGTTATAAAGAACAGTAATATATAACAGATTCACTAAAACATACAAATGAATCGGTATCTTCAGGTCCAGATGTCTCTACTGACTCTATGTTTGGGTCAACAGGTAAAAAAAGTTTAACCGTTTCAGGTAGAAATGCGTTACGTAAAGGTTTTCTTATTTGTCTCAAGCAACTAATGAAGGGATCTGAACTTAACAAAAGCCTTTAATATACATACAAGTTACATTCTTCCCTAGAAAACTTTCTGGCAAAGTTTAGCCGGTACGATCGGAAATGCTTGTTCCGGGCTTCTGCAGCTTCTTCTGACAGCTGTCCATTTGGAAGCAGTGAACTTTTTATGATTTGTCTTCCATGTACCAATATCTTGTTCATAGTAGGCGTCATTGGGTGCCAACCATACTGTTCTACGTACAATTTTGCTGTATCGTACGCACACTTATCATATTTTTCAGCATCAATTTTATGGCCACTAGAAATAGTTTCTAAAATATCCTTGAATCTGTAAATCAGTTCAAAGTTAATACCTGTGATATTTGAAGCCAATTCGGGGTTTTCAAAAAACCTCTGGCTTGTGTTGCCATCATTGGGGTTGCCAAAGTTGGCCTTTGGCATGTCAACTGGTTTCATTTCGAAACCTCTCCTGAATTTCCAACTTCTTTTGGGCTTCTGATGCCTTGTTTTCTTCAGTTTTTCTTTCCCTGTATTTTTTTACTGGCAGTTTATACGAAAGGTGTACAATGCTTATCTAATAGAGAATGATTTTCATGAACAAGAAGAAGAAGAGCAAAGTGGGTTTTGCGCAGGCAGATCTTGTAGTGATAATGTTTTTTGTCTTAAACAAGTAATTGAGAAAAGGAGCGCCAGAAATATAGAGACTCATGTTACCTTTGTGGACCTACAAAAAGTATATGATACCGTTCAAGTAGAAAAATTATGGACAGTGTTAGAGCAAACTAATATCAATCATACATACATAAAAGCGATAAAAGAACTATACAAAGGGTAAAATCTAAAATTAAAATTGGAAATCGACTTTCAAAAGAATTCCTGGTAACAAAAGGCTTAAGACAGGGATGTTGTATCTCTCCAACTCTTTTTAAAATATATATCGCAGTAGCTCTAAAAAACTGGAAACGTAAAGTGCACGGCATGGGAATACAACAACCGACCGAATTACCATATACACACTACAGTTTGCTGACGACCAAGTAATTGTGGCTAATGATGAAGAAGACATGGAGTATATGATGAGAAAGTTAACAGACGAATACCAAAAGTGGGGATTAACAGTGAACGTGGACAAGACACAGTACTTATGTATTGGAAACGAATCCAGTGAGTTAGTACTAGAAAATGGAGAAACAATATCTCCATGCAATGAGTATGTATACTTGGGTATCACATTTGATAAGACAGGTACAGACTGTAAAGAATTGGAAAAAAGAATAGTAAAAGCAAAAAAGTTATTGGATGTCTTAACAGTATTTTATGAAGCAGAGAGATAAAAAAGAATGTAAAATTTAACATATATGAAACAATGGTCAAAAGCACGCTTTTGTATGGAATAGAGACTTGTCGCGTAACAGAAAAATACAAAACAAAAATGGAAAGTGTCGAAATGGATGCAATAAGAAGATCAATGAGAATATCTAGAATAGATCACATAAGAAATGAGATCATATAAGAAAGAATGGGAATCGAGGGAAGCATAACAGATGACATCAAGGGCAGGCAACTGATATGGTACGGCCATGTACAACGGATGAACGACGAAAGATTACCACAGCAGGTCCTAGAATGGCAACCAATAGGGCGCAGAAAAAGAGGGCGTCCTAAACTAGAATGGCAATAGTCAATCCAAAGATCAATGAGTCAAAAAAGTATGACAGAGGATGATTGTCAGGATCGAAGGAGGTGGAGAATAGGCGTCGGACAACGTAGAAAAACGTTCTAAACCGACATAGTAGTAGTAGTACAATGCTTTCGAAAATGCGGATCAGGGCGTGTATTACTGACAAGCCGAAGTCCAAAGCTTGAGGGTTTACACTATTTTTCTTCGTTCGATAGATCATTAAACGTTTTCGAAGTAGCTCCACAGATGTAGCACTGGGATGTTGACTTTGTGTCTGTGGCTGCGTTATACCCCGATTCACAAAACACATCAGGTGACGCTGCATTTAAAACCGGTGCAAATCCATGGGCCGTCACGTGATGCGTTTTTTGAATCGGGGTGGGCATGCATTGGTGGAAACAGGGTATTACACACCTTTCCGTCAATCATATTCATTTTGAGTTGGTGCCCGAACGAAAACTCCTCTTCATTCAACGTAACAACTGTTTCGTTTAGTGGCTTAATGGACTCCTGCACATATTTTATCTCTTCTTTAGTTTTGTCCGTTGTTTCTTTTACAAATCCGAATCGAATCGGACGGCAAAACCTTGACGAAGGAGTTGGATTCTTCCAAACAATTTTACTGCCTTCTTTTCCACAAACAATGCACAAAGGCACAAAGGAACTCAAAAAAATGTTGGCATCGGAATCAGTCTTATTATCGTAACTTTGTTTAAATTTGGATTGCTGAGAACCGTCACAACCCCATTTGCTGATTATCATAAACAACGTCCTTTCTTGCTCGTTAAGCCGGATTATCACATCTTCTAGATATTTTGCTAATCGTGTTACGGTTAGATCCATTAGGCAATGTAGATTACTTTCCGTGCAACTCTCACACATATACTATACTATAGTAGTGTGAGCTATGGTGATCCTAATTTAAAAAAAAAAAAAAAGTTGCTCCGATTTCAAAATTTTTTATATATCTTTGCGTTTCAGATGATTTTGAAACTTTTTTGTTGCGCCGTCTGTCTGTCTGTATGTCTGTAACGACCAACGCGCATAACTCAAAAACCGCTTGCCCGATTTCAATGAAATTTGGTGCCTAGGTTGAGTCTTGGGTCGAGATGGTCCCATTTAAAAATGAACAAAATCCACCGAACACAAGCCAAATAAAAGGGTGGGGGGTAGATTTCAAAAATTAGAGTTTATGTGAAAATATGGCGTGTGTGATATCAAAGGAAAGGCAATTAAGTCTGTACTTAAACAAAATAAATTTTAGTTTAAAAAAAGGGGTGGGGGTAGATTTCAAAATCTAGAGTTTAATTAAAATATGGCGTGTTTGATATCAAACGAAAGATAATTGAGTCTGGAGTTAAAAAAAATATATTTTAATTTAAAAAAAGGGTGGGGGTAGATTTCAAACATTAGTTTAAGTCAAAACATGGCTTGTGTGGTATCAAACGAAAGGTAATTGAGTCTAGACTTGAATAAAACATATTTAAGTTTTAAGTTATATTAGCTCACACGTACTCTATAACTATTGTACCTAGTGTGAGCTTAGGTGCCCATATATTGGCAGAGTATTTTTTAAGCTAGTAAATTTACAAAAGAAATTTTTTTGAAAACAAAAACAGATTTTTTGGTAATATATATGATTTTTTTTGTTTAAATAATTTCTTAACACTTGATTATTACGTACTTCTACTGTAGTACCTACATAACTCCACAAAATTTGGATTTTATGTTGCAAATTTTACGGAAGTAATAAAAAATAATATAAGAAAAAATTGTTTGACCTTCTCTGCCACTCTTTAAAGTTTGCTGCATCATTTAAATTACACCCTGTATATCGTAAACTAATCTCAATGAACTTAAGCCAACGTATAATACAATAACCGCGATAAATTAAATACATAATTTTTTGTGCTATTTTGTCCAACGATATTTTTTCCTGCGGTATTTAGTTTATGCGCTATTTTGCGGGAGCCCCATTTTCTCATGACGTATAATTATTGTCGCGTAAGTGTATACATATACACAATCGTCCTGTGTATCATAGAAAGGGAAAATTATCTTAAAAACCGCCATGCCGCTTCTTTTTTGTTTGGTGGCAAATTTGGCGTGAACCCCGAAAACAATTTTTTTTTCTTTTCAGAACCGCATCAATAATTGTACTTTTTTCCTCTTTGCTAAAATTGCATTTTCGATCCGCCATGATCAACCCGCGAAAATTTAAACAATTGAAAGTAACGGTATTCGACAGAACAAGTAGGCTGATACAGTGAGCTCACAAATTATTTTTTTGGGGACCCTTCGTTAATAGAGTGAGCTCACAAATTATTTTTTTGGGGACCGTTCGTTAATTATATTAAATTACGATTGAAGTCGTTACATAAATAATAATCTACTTTCCTTGGAATACCATTTTTAGTTAGTTAACTTAAACCTTATTTTTAAGCATATTGCTACAAAATTTATTTAAACAATTTCAATCTTAAAAAAAGAAGTATAACTTTGAACTGGTTAAAATAAAAATTATCTTTTAATAATTTTTAAATTTTTCTAAAATTATTTCACAGTATTTTTTAATTTATTATATTTGCTTGATCCTTTGTTAAAAATAATAGATTAACGCACTATTAATTTACATTTCGCTATCATTTAGTATTTGCAATTTTTTTCCGATCTTTATAACTTAACCTAAGTTGAATAAAATATGTGAAAAAGAAAAATAAATAGGTAACGTTGAAAAACCCATGTATATGAGTTTGACACCTTTCAGTTCAATGGGTAGCACAAGGCCCGTAGAGACACCAGCAAATAAAAGGGAGGGGAGGGCAATGGGGACAATTAACCCCCCCCTCTCCTTAAGATTGGTAAAAAGTGAGGATTTTTCCAAAAAAAATGCCAAATTTTTCCCGGCACAAAAAAGTTTTTTATTGTTACTAAAATTGTACCACTTTTAGTGATATTGGTTCAAAATAAGGTAGTTAGCCTGAATTTTTTAACATGTGTTCTTATATTAAGTACCTATGTAGTGGTTTGACTGGATTAACCCTCTCAAGATCAGAGCCTGGATACGCCATTGCGTGGAGAGGAAACATGAGCCCTCTAGGGGTAAATTAATGATCTGGGCCCCCTCCACCCTACCAATTTCCAAATGTAATACTAATATATTTAACACCCTGCGTCATTTTTTAAAATGTAAAATGGGTCAAAAATTAGTAGATTGGGCACCCTGTGGGTATTTACGTATTTTATACGTTGCGATTAACACATTTGTGTAAAGTTGTCACGGTGTACCGTGGTGTACTATGGTAAAACTTCCTTTGTACACGACCCCTTACATTATAGGTATATACACAGCCCCCTATAAATATAATTTTCTTAAAAACTAAGATTGGTTAATTAGGAACCAATTTATTTACATTTTTTTTATTATGGAGGCTATTGTTCCAACTCGAATACTAAAGACTACTAACCCTACAATCGTACCAATAAGTTTCGGCGATATTACGCGCTGTGAGAAGCCAGCGTGCGAAAGGCGCAGTTCGAGCTAGCTTGTGAAGGCGCGAGCGGGAGCGGCTCGCGATATCGCGCACGTGAGAAGGCAACATTCGACGTCCCATTTTTTTTTTATATAAATAATATACTTTTTCTTATTACTTTCGTAGCCCGCACAGCAATGGCTAGAGAAGGTATTGTTCTCGATGAAAATTTTTTTTTTAGATAACGCCGAAAATGTGTTATTTGGGTGTATTTTGACCTACCCTAGCAGTATCGTCGTTATGTCTGTGTGTGTGTGTGTGTGTATGTAACTCTGTCCGTAATACGATAGCTCCTAAACCGCCCAACCGATTTTCATTAAATTTTTAGGTAAAATATTATTCGATACTGTAACGAGCTGATTAGATTTTGGTCGAAATTCGTCAATGTTAATGGCAGTTTTTTGACGGTTAAAAATTTTTTAAAATGCTTACTTTTTAACGGAGCGTCACATCAGTATGCGGTTTTCGGAATATTGTAGCGCACATTATTTTCAAAAATTTGTATAACCAAAAACTTGGTAGGAGCTTTCGTTTCAGACATATTTACAAAAAACTGTTGTTAAGGTTCATATAGCATGGAGCTTACTTGAAGTGTGGTCATGGGTTAGGAAGGTATCAGATCCGTCATTGATCCATTTATTTTTTTTTGCGCAAGGCTAAAATTAATACTTACCAGGTACCTATTCACTTACCTATTGGTACATTTCGAAACAGTTTTGTCCCGTACTACCTAATTTTTGAACTGTCCCAAAACAGTGTGTAGATGAGAATCCTCATTCTCCCGGTGCAGTTCGAAAAAAACTGCTCGAAGGGTGTTGCTCCACATTAGTTTAAAAATGTCGTCATTAGTCGCCATATTTAGACCGGACTTTTTATTATTTTTATTTATTCCTAAGGGTTGTGTCGATATAATGGCATTGTAACAACACAAAAAGATGACCCATATTGCAAGGTATTTATGAACAATTTATATAAATATTAAAAACTATTGCATTTACGGGAAAAATGAGTTAAACCTTCAACCAAAATGTACATTTTTAAACCTAGGATTGTAGGACTTAGCACTTAGCACCTTTTAGTAAATACTGGTGGACATGTACTAACTTGTTCACTATCGAATTCCGACTGATCAAAGTCTTTACGGGTGGGGGGGTGTTATATTGTAAATAAAACTGTTGAGTCACCAATTGTATAGATACCTTACCATTATATTAATTTTTAAATAAATACTTTTGGCTGTCTAAATCAATAAAATCTATGTATGTGGTCACCTGTGGCATTTCCAATTATTGACCTCGCGCAACCAACAGCCGCTGTTCCGTCGAGATCAGATGGCGCTGCGGCACGATTGGTCTGTAAACTCGTGATGTTGTCGGTTTTTTCAAATGACATGTTTTGCTAACGCGATTCCCGGCCCTTTGTTGAAATTTATCATGCATTTAATTGCTCTTGCAACTTTACCAAACATTTTTAATTATGAGATTTGGTAAGCGACTAATTGGCGACGGCCAGAAAATATATATTTATTGGAGAAAATGACGGAGCGATACTTTTTATACATGGTATTTAAATTTTATGACCCATTTTTAACTACGAAAATCTAATTTGAAAAATAAAAGGAATAATAAATTCTAATACTAACAAACGCACAAAAATGTATGAACGGGCACGGAACATCCCGCCACCCAAAAGGACTAGAGTCCTTTTAGGAAAAAATTGATTATCTACTATAGGAAGCGGACATAATTTAACTACAGGTCGCTTCATTAAACCCCTACTAGTACGAATTGTGGCCACGCGTACAAGGCCATCAGAACCCGGATGCACTGTAACAACACGTGCTAGCCGTTATTGTATACAAGGGTTGTTTTCTCTTACAACTAAATGTTAAAACTTTTACACAATCTTTTGAACCATTCCATTTACTTCTTTGGTGTAAGGAATGCAAGTATTCGTTTGCCCACCTAGACCAAAAGTCTTGATGCATTTTTTGCAATTGCTGCCAACGATCTAAACGGCTTAAAGGGACTTTACTATAGTCAGGTTCCGGGATTGGTCGCAGTGACACCAAGGTAAGAAAATGCCCTGGCATAATAGCAGTGGCGGCGCGTGGTAAAAAGCTTTAAGGGTGCACACCCAAAAAAAAAATTGCGGCGCAGGCCCAACTTTTTGGGCCATCGAGTGACGGCCCACTCGATATCATATCATATAATTTAGAGCAAATAATTATGTTATTATTGTTTTTATAAATAAATAATAAATGTATCATACCTAGTTTCTATCTTTCACAAACACGTCTTGTATTGAAAATGAAGGCGTCTGTCCTTTTTTGAAGTAAATTCTTGAATAACCAATTCATTAAACTTTGGAATTTCTTGAATCATCTTTTTCTCAATAGATAACATTGCTAGGGCAGTTAATCTATTCTCACCCATTGTGCTCCTAAGAAAAGTTTTAATTCTCTTTAGGGTAGAGAAACAAAGTTCTGCTTCTGCGGTTGTCATAGGCATCGTAACCACTGCCTCTAGCACTGAAACTGTTTCTGAAAAATTTGTTTGCAAATTGTTTTCAATTAAAAATTTCAATAAGGGGACTGCTCCTGAAACTACCGCCATTGTCGTAGACTAAATCGTTGAAATCAAAACAAATCACCCACCCCGCGCCCGACCGACAATTTCAAGTTGTCCAAGCGCACTAATTACAGGTGCGCGGGAGCTCCTGTACATCTGCAACGGTAACCGCGGCTGCGGGAGTCATCACCGGGGTGCGGGCGGCATCGAGGCTAATTTATGTAGAAGAGCACGGCCGAAGGAAGGCTCAGATTCTATTCATTTCGTCCTCTGTTTCTATATTTCCTAATTAGAATGCGACATAACTTCCACGGTGCAGAGAATTTGGTTCCAGTAACTAAAAGTAAAGAATGTAACCACGAGAAAATCCATTCATCGCAGGCTGGTTGAACACGAATACAAACACATATGTACCGAGTATTAATTGTAGTTAATATTTCAGTCTTTAGTGAATTCCTTTTGGGGTAATTATTAATTAAATTAAAAAATAATCAAACTTTAATAATTTTTAAAGTAAAATTTGGGAGTGCACGTGCACATGTGCACTTATGGAGAAACCGCCACTGCATTATAGCTGATATATCATTGGGGTGTGTAATTATTAATGGTGATAAGGGTCGACTATTTAGAAAATATTCAATTTGTACGAGCAATGTGTACATTTCTTCATACGGGACAATTTGACTGCCAACAACTCTGAGCAAATAAGTTTTAACCGATTTGACACACGACTCCCACAAACCTCCGAAATGCGGAACAGGTGGAAGGTTAAAGTGTCAAGGGATAGTTTCTGCTTCGGCAGCATTTTTCATAGTAGCAAAAATGGCTCTATATGCACCTACCAAACTTGTACCGTTATCACTAGGTAACGATTCTATTCTACCTCTACGTACAACTAATCGTCGTAAGGCTACTAGAGAAGCATCTCTTGAAAGACTTGAGAATACTTCTAGATGTAGGGGTTTGGTAGCGTAACATATAGATAAATAAATGTATGCTTTTGTTTTGTGCGCCCCTCTATAACGAGACATCAAACTATTAAACGGTCAAGCAAAGTCAACTTCAGTGTAAAGAAATAGGATAATAGTTTCGTGGGCTGTTTTAAAACCACCACAATCCTACCACCTTAACCCAGTCCACTTATCCCCCTCCCTCTCTCCACAGGGGGCTTGACCAATAATAAATGATGCCGATAGAGAAATAGGAGAACCTCTTCTAGTACCAACTTTCCCCCTTCGAGTACCAATTTGCCCCCCTTTGAGTGCCATCTTTTCCCCTTCGAGTATCTGCTTTTCCCCTTCGAGTACCAACTTTCCCCCCTTCGAATACGTACCATATGTCACGAGGGGGTTGTCGTGACTATTTGTGTACTTGTTGCGTACAAATAAAGAGGATCGTGAGATGGTTTAAGGGTTTATTAATACTAAGTACAAAGATACTTACTCACTAATCACTACTGTCTGGCCCAGTTTTCTGATACAAATATTATTTATGTGTAGGTCGGGTTCAGCTCTCGATCAGCATCTCTTTACTGCTTCTATACTTAACTATTAAAAACTTAGTTACTTAGCGTACTCACTGAACTGAACTGGCTCCCTATCTTTCTTTCTCGCTCTAGCACACACTCTAAAATTGTTTCTCTCACTCTCTATCACACTAGAATTTATAATATGCAAGTAATCATTTACGTAAATTTTAATAAACTAAAAATATTTTTACTTTAAGTAAATTTTCATACGCACCTAACTTTTTTCACTAGCACTAATTTAAATATATAATTTTTTTCACTTTTAATAAAGCTAATTTTGATTTTGCTGTTAGTTTTTATCTACAATTTTTTAAAGAAAACAAATATATTATTATTTTCTTTAAAGGCTTTTTTCTTTTTATTTAAAAATAAAAAATAGAAAACTTGCTTAACTACCATTCTTAAGTTTATATGTGTCTGTTTTCTCATTTTTGCTCGCGAAAATGTTTGACAAGCTTGAAAAAGAAACAAAATTATGTTTACTGTTAATCCCATACACAGGTTTTTCGTTTACTATTGATTGTAGCAGTTTGTCAACATTATCTGTTTTTAGTGGTGGACCCCCACCAGTTTTATAAATTTCTTTTTGGTGTTCATTCATTTTCTTCCTAATATTTTCTATTAAATGTTCATAATATTTTTTTAGGGACTTCACAGTCCTTTCATTGAAATTTGGTGATATTGCATTAAATTGATTACCAATTCCTTGCCATTTTTTTCTTGTATTGAGCTGGGTCACTCCTATTATTTTCAAATATATTTTTTTGTTTTTTCATCAATGAGGGTAATATTTCCTTCTCAGTTAAGGTACAGTTCGGCATCCTTTGACGCTTTTCTTTTGGCTTATGTGACCTACAATAATAACACATGATTTTAACCATAGTCTAATATGCTAATTATAAAAACTAAATGCAAAAGTTGTTAATGTTAATGTTATATATTAAATTAAATTAAATTAAATTAAATTAAATTAAATTAAATTAAATTAAATTAAATTAAATTAAATTAAATTAAATTAAATTAAATTAAATTAAATTAAATTAAATTAAATTAAATTAAATTAAATTAAATTAAATTAAATTAAATTAAATTAAATTAAATTAAATTAAATTAAATTAAATTAAATTAAATTAAATTAAATTAAATTAAATTAAATTAAATTAAATTAAATTAAATTAAATTAAATTAAATTAAATTAAATTAAATTAAATTAAATTAAATTAAATTAAATTAAATTAAATTAAATTAAATTGAATTGAATTGAATTGAATTGAATTGAATTGAATTGAATTGAATTAAATTACTACACTAAGATTATAGATAAATGAACCGAACCGAACCTAAAAATAAACTACATTAAATTATAAAAAAAAACTAAACATAAATCTAAAAAATGTACTAAACTAAGATTATAGTAAATCTAAAAAAAAAAATATACAATCTCAGTCGTCTTCTTCCTCTATTGATCGTAATGCCCTTCTACGGGCTCTTTTCGATTCATCCTCCGTCATGTTAGCCAGTACTGTGTAGAGATATTCCACAAAGATTCTGTTTTGATATTTTTTTATCTCTTTGTTGTTTGAAGCTTTCCGCTATCTCTTTCGCCACTGCCAGGAAGGTTTCCTCAGTCGTCTTTGTGGCTTGTTTTTGTTGTGGGTTATACAATTACTAAAAAGTTGCTTTTACACATAAATGTTCACTATTTTATATATATATATATATATATATATATATATATATATATATGTATATATATATATTAAGTACTTACAGTTAGATTTCGGTGTAGCCAAGGGTGTAGTGTCCCTATCTCTGCTACAACCTGGCTGCGGTTCTGTTGGTGCCTCCTCTAAATTCTCTCGGGTACTGTCACCTTCACTGGTTCCCGGCGAGAGAATTTGTTCAAAGGTGCTCCATGGCGAGCTATTGGAGCTGGAACACCTTTCTGCGGGCTGACTGCAGCTGGACTCAATATATTTTCTTTTCAGTGTTGTTACTGTTCTGAAAAAAAAATGAATGCCTGATTTGCAAACCAGTAAGTAATCCTAAAACCTTTAAATACCTTATTCATATCAAAAAATTATGTTAACTGTAAGCTCATATATTGTTATAAAATACTAACTTCCTTGGCTTGGAGCATTTGTCATAATAGGCAGCCATTTTCTGAAAATAAGGCCAACTTATTTCAGGAAGAGCCGCACCTGAGGCTGGTGTCTTCCTCTTTTCTTTTGTGTAGCGGTCTCGCAAGGCCTTCCATTTTTTTTGAAGATCTTCCACTAAAATAATTAACAGAATTTTAGTCTTAACCAATATACCTATTACTGTCACTTCTTCAAGAAAGAGAGTGACACATAGTTGTGTTAATACTTAAACTATGAGTATGAACATTATTTAAGAAACTTAACTAATTTCATAAAAAATAACTTTCGAATTAAAGAAATTAAAACTTACCACTTAGGTTCAGAATTGATCCCTTCTCATTCCATGCCTGGATTTTTTTCACATTATTCTTATAGTCTTTATTTTGCTTATCGTATAAATACGGATAATTTTGAATTAAATCTAATAAAAGGTCAGGAATCTCTCCTTCCTCTATATCTCTCCACTTTTCCTGCCCTTCGAACTCTTTACTAGCCATTTTTTTTATCACATTAAAAATTTAAAATAACCACCACTTAATCGAAAATCCAAACAACAACTAAATTGAAAATGGCCGCCGCAAGCATAAATCAAATAATCAATAAACCAGCCAACAAAAAAAAGCCACACATTTTTTTTCTGTGGCCGCAACAGCTGATGGTCATGTGACTAAATGCTGTAGTTTTATTGGTAGATACCAACTGCTCTGAACTCCCAACATAAAATTTGGTTATCTCCAACTCCTCTACTGAACCTCAACTGAACCTCAACTTACTTTTGAATGGAAATACACGTTTCAATAAGGTGATATTCAACTTTCGAACTCCGAACCTCAACTGACTTTATGAATCATACTTTACTGTTCCTTAGTTGTCCTTGTTCGCCATTCAGTTGTCAAACTAACAACTTGATTAGATTCTGAATCTAAGTATGCTTTATTATGGCGGCGCCGTTTTCGAGATGGATAAGACATGATTTTTTTCCAATATCTTTATTATTATGCTTAAATGAGAAAAAAGTGGCGCCATTTCAAGCCCAACTAGATGTTGTACCGAAATTAAAATTTTTAAAACTAAAATGTGTTGAAGACAAACGGAAGAGCTACTGTTAATCTATTTTAAAATTTAATAATTTATTTAAAAGAAAGGTATTTTTTGGGGGAATAATATTAACGTTAAATAAATATAAACATAAATATGGAGAAAATCTTGTTAATGACAATGGAAACCGGCTAATTACAGTATGTGAGCAATTAGACCTAAAAATCCAAAACGGTTTTTTTCAACATAAGGAAATACACAAATATACCTGGACCAAACCCTCACAAAACCTGAAATCCGTCATTGATTATCTTATCACTAAACAAAAGACAAAACTAAAAATTCAAGATGTCAGAACAAAGCGTGGATCAACATGCGGAAGTGATCACTATTTTCTGGAGTCCAAAATTCTCTTTCCTTATCAAGGCCGAAGCCTGCATCAACAACATCTTGATGATACAGTGATTGAAGAAATTGATCACTGTAAATATAATCTACTAAGCCTAGAACATGACAGCGTAAAAAACTTATACAAAAAGAGACTGAACGAAAAACTTAATACAAGTTCAGGTGAAACCCCAGATGAGGAATACGAATGTATTACATTAAGCATCAACCAAGCTGCAAAAGAAGCACTAGGATTAGTGGAAGAAACTTCTAAAAGAAGAAAACCATACTGGTGGGATGCTGAGATTGAGAGAGAAATAGAAGAAAAAAGGAAATTATATCACACCTACTTATCCCAAAAGACAGATAGAAGCAGACAAGAATACAAAATCGCGCAATCAAAGGTGAGAAGAATGATCAGTGATAAGAAAAATCATTCGTGGACGCAAAAGTGCCAGAAAATAGATTCTTACTTAGGAGGTAGGAGAAGTACCGAAAGCTGGAAAACTATAAGATCGATTAAAAAAGAAACATGCAGAGATATCATTTCACCAATACCAGACAAAGAATGGGATGAGCATTTTAAAAAACTTTTAACTGAAGATAGAGCAGAATTCAAGGAAGACGCAAGAGACAATATAATTAGAACGATGGGATCTCCAGTACCCCTCACAATCTCTGAGGTCAAAAACGTGTGCACAACCTTAAAAAGCGGTAAATCTGCCGGACCCGGAAATATCCCAGCCGAACTTATTAAATATGGCACTGAAGAACTGTTTTGGAGATTACGGAATCTTTTCCAAAAGTATTTAAATGGAACTGTAGTCCCAACTGAGTGGAAAACGTCATATATATCCACAATACACAAAAAAGGAAGGAAAGATATATGTGACAATTATAGAGGTATATCTGTGACTAGTACGCTAAGCAGAATATACGGTAAAATAATAAGAAATAAAGTAGAGAGCGAATATAAAGACATGGAGGCAGAAGAACAAGCTGGTTTCAGGGCGGGTAGATCGACTTCAGATCACCTCTTTTGTATAACCCAAGTTATTGAAAAGAAAATGGCATACGGTCAAGAGCTGCATCTGCTTTACGTGGATCTGCAGAAGGCATATGATAGTATACCACTAAATCTGCTTTGGAAAGCGTTGGAAAACACAAACATAAGCGTACAACTAATTAAGGCCATCCAAGAGTTATACCGCAATAGTAAGGCAAAAGTTAAAATAAAAGCAAAACTAACCAAAGGCTTTCAAGTAAATAAAGGTCTTAAACAAGGTTGCTGTATCTCGCCTACGCTCTTCAAGATATACTTGGAACAAGTCCTTAAAGTATGGAAGAGAAAATGCCAAAACATGGGAATTCCGTTGGACGAAACCACCTTGTATACTTTATGTTTCGCCGATGATCAGATAGTAGTGGCTCAGGATTATGACGACCTCGAATATATGACACGAAAACTAATAGAAGAGTACAATAAGTGGGGACTAGAGGTTAATCTCAATAAGACAGAGTATATGTGTATCGGTGGAATGAAACAGGATCTAATCTTAAATACCGGGCAGCGAATTCACTCCTGTGATGAGTATAAATACTTAGGTCTAAAAATTACAGCTGACGGAACACTAGACAAAGCTATAAAAGATCGAAACGTACAAGGAAGAAAAGCAATAACTTTATTAAATGGAATAATTTGGGACCAAAGTATATCAAAACATAACAAAAAGCTTATATATAACACCATTATAAAAAGTATTATTACATACGGCTCAGAAGTATGGCCAATCAAGGATAGAACAGAAAAAATGCTTTCCGCTACGGAGATGGACTATTGGAGAAGAGCAGCAGGGAAATCAAAAAGAGAAAGAGTTACAAATCAAAGAATAAGAGAAATTATGACAGTGGGTGAACGTACTTTAGTGGATGATATAAGAACAAAACAACTGGTGTGGTACGGACATGTACAAAGAATGAATGATGAAAGACTACCTAAACAAATACTACAATGGAAACCAACTGGCCGAAGAAAACGAGGACGGCCAAGGAGAAGCTGGAGAGAAGGAATAGACAGTGAAATAAGAATAAGAGGCCTAGATGATGAATTATGGGCAAACAGAAACGAGTGGAGATTGGGTATCGGAAGACGTAGAACGTTGTGAAACCGATAAATATATATATAAATATAAACATTTAAAAAAAAGTTTATACTAATTAAAAAATAATATATATATATTTATCGGTTTCACAACGTTCTACGTCTTCCGTTACCCAATCTCCACTCGTTTCTGTTTGCCCATAATTCATCATCTAGGCCTCTTATTCTTATTTCACTGTCTATTCCTTCTCTCCAGCTTCTCCTCGGCCTTCCTCGTTTTCTTCGGCCAGTTGGTTTCCATTGTAATATTTGTTTAGGTAGTTTTCCATCATCCATTCTTTGTACATGTCCGTTCCACACCAGTTGTTTTGTTCTTATATCATCCACTAAAGTACGTTCACCCACTGTCATAATTTCTCTTATTCTTTGATTTGTAACTCTTTCTCTTTTTGATTTCCCTGCTGCTCTTCTCCAATAGTCCATCTCTGTAGCGGAAAGCATTTTTTCTGTTCTATCTTTGATTGTGTTATATATAAGCTTTTTGTTATGTTTTGATATACTTTGGTCCCAAATTATTCCATTTAATAAAGTTATTGCCTTTCTTCCTTATACGTTTCTATCTTTTATAGCTTTGTCTAGTGTTCCGTCAGCTGTAATTTTTAGACCTAAGTATTTATACTCATCACAGGACTGAATTCGCTGCCCAGTATTTAAGATTAGATCCTGTTTCGTTCCACCAATACACATATACTCTGTCTTATTGATATTAACCTCTAGTTCCCACTTATTGTACTCTGAGCCACCACTATCTGATCATCGGCGAAACATAAAGTATACAAGGTGGTGGTTTCATCCAACGGAATTTCCATGTTTTGGCATTTTCTCTTCCAGACTTTAAGGACTTTTTCCAAATATATCTTAAAGAGCGTAGGGAAGATACAGTACCTTTATTTACTTGAAAGCCTTTGGTTAGTTTTGCTTTTATTTTAACTTTTGCCTTACTATTGCGGTATAATTCTTTGATGGCCCTAATTAGTTGTACGCTTATGTTTGTGTTTTCCAACGCTTTGCCGCGCCTTTTTTATCAATAAAAAACTTGGCACATGCGTACGGCAGCTTATCAGTCATTTTGAGAGCATTTAGGCGTGGATAAGGAGATTTATTTTATTTAGGAAACTAAACATTTATTTAATCCTTTTAAATAATATAGCAGCTTTACCCGTTGACCGCCACCCAATTTTTATACTTTATGAATTTTCATTTAATTAATAAAATTAGGAAACTTAATTAAATTAGATTATTGTTGGTAATACTCCACGTTTTAAAATATAACAACATTTGAAGGTATCTATGCCCATGTCTCATAAAAGTTAATTATTAAGAAATAACCGTTTACAAAAAAAATAACGTCAATAAATTTGGTTTTTTTAACATTTTTTATTCTCCTGTATTCCTGTCCTGTACAAGTATTTTCCTATTTAATTTATTCAATTAAATATGAAAAATAAACATAGCACTGGCTATGTAAAGCATTGCTAATAAATATGTGATAAAGAAAATGTCTTTTCTTTAAATCGCCGAGGAAAAAATCATGATTTTTTCTTACAAACCTGGGCGCAAAATATGAATTAAATTCATTAATAATATTCTACAAAACGTTGGTAAACTTATCACGACCTTGCAATGCAACTATAGGTAAATTTGGTGGGAATAAGGACACTGTTGTTCTGGTAAATATACGTTTTAATCCATCGGTAACGTTTCGACAATGGTTTTTGTCTTCATCAGACTAAAAAGGTTACAACTCATTAGTAAGATAATACAAAATACGGCACATTATTACATCACCAATTAAAAATTATTATTCTTTTCCCAATAAATAACATTTAAAGTGACCGTATTAACAATATATTATTTTTTTCCTAAATATTTTTTCCCTTTTAATGTATATGTAACTGATTTTTTTATTTATTTATCTAAAGAAATAATTATGGTTTATTTTTCTTCTTTTTTTTTAATATATATAAAATTTTTTATACAAAGGTTCAAAAAATTTTGTCACTATAGTAACTGATGGGTGGCTGAATAAAATACGCACAAAGAGATCAATCAGCTATTCATATAAAAACAATAATAATAAATAAAACCTGTAGCAAGCCATAATACTATGTAGAAAATAACAACAATGTACACATTATAAACCTGTGTTAAAATTTAAAACAAAATTAAAAAGGACTGTTGAAATATTTAAAATTCCGTATTCACCCTTCAGACTAGATCGTACATTGGAACAACAAAAAACAAGAATTCAAGCACATCAGGAAAACAAACGGCACAAAATTAAAAACGAAACCCAACATTAATCTGCTAATTATTTATATTTTCTTTTGTTTTGTTTATCAGACAGGTTATATTATCGGCGGCAAAATTAGTCCGCATTGTTGTCACTATTCTGGATTTTCATTGTTCCGAAATATTAAAACAAATTAAAATTCTTTAAGTTTAAAGCAAAAGGCAACCTTGAATAGAGTGGAACTAGTAGAGTACGGTACTGATTTAATTTAGAGTGGGACAAGTGTATATAGTATGATACAATTATCCATCACTGTCTTAATTGTAACTACTAGTAGATGAAAACGTCATGCAGAACATCACGCAGAACATTGTCGACTTATAGGTAGCACTGTAGGTTGGACCGTAGGATCGTAGGACCATAGCACCGTAGGACCATAGCACCGTAGGAGGATAGCACCGTAGGAGGACCCTCTATTTTGAGGGAATATCCAAAAAAATGACAGCCATCTCAACATCCTCAAAACGCAGCCAATCTGAGTGTAGACCAAAAATATACATCAGCCATCGTGGAAGAACAAATGGCGAAGGGATTGAGCCGGTTTTCAAAAATCAGATCCAGGAAATCCTTAACACTCCAAACTCAAACACCACAAGAAGTTTTAATAAAAAAATGGCGACTTTTCGCATTGAAACATTGTTTTCAAAAAAAATGCTATATTTATAGCTCAAAGTTTCACTTCACGCCATACGAAAAAGTGATCACCCCGAATCGAAAATCTGCTGAAAAATCCTGCTTGCACAAAGCAAAGGTGGGATGAACCAGCAACTCGCCAACGAAACTCTATGAAGCGGTCAGCGGTTGATTTCACTGTTTTGGGTATTGATTTGTTTGGTCCACTACAAACATTCGATGTGCTATAGAACTGCTTAATACCAATATCGCACGGAGTTGTATGATATTAAAATAGGTACCTACTACGTGTTTAATTAAAACTGTTCAAACTTTTAATTGCCAAGAAAGATGACTAGATACATAGGCAAAAGAACATGTAGCATTTACAAACTTAAAATATGAAAAATAAAATGCTACAGCTTTCCAAAGTAGATTTAGTGGTATACTATCATATGCCTTCTGCAAATCTACGTAAAGCAGATGCAGCTCTTGTCCGTATGCCATTTTCTTTTCAATAACTTGGGTTATACAAAAGAGATGATCTGAAGTCGATCTACCCGCCCTGAAACCGGCTTGTTCTTCTGCCTCCATATCTTTATATTCGCTCTCCACTTTATTTCTTATTATTTTGCCATATATTCTGCTTAGCGTACTAGTTACAGATATACCTCTATAATTGTCACATATATATTTCCTTTCTTTTTGTTTATTGTGGATATATATGACGTTTTCCACTCAGTTGCTCCTACAGCTCCATTTAAATATTTTTAGAAATTATTCCGTAATCTCCAAAACAGTTCTTCAGTGCCATATTTAATAAGTTCAGCTGGGGCATTTCCGGGTCCGGCAGACTTACCGCTTTTTAAGGTTGTTCACACGTTTTTGACCTCAGAGATTGTGAGGGGTACTGGATATCTCATCGTTCTAATGATATTGTCTCTTTCGTCAGTTAAAAGTTTTTTAAAATGCCCATCCCATTCTTTGTCTGGTATTGGTGAAATAATATCTATGCATGTTTCTTTTTTGACCTATAATTTTCCAGCTTTCGGTACTTCTCCTACCTCCTAAGTAAGAATCTATTTTCTGGCACTTTTGCATCCACGATTGATTTTTCTTATCACTGATCATTCTTCTCACCTTTGATTGTGCGATTTTGTATTCTTCTCTGCTTCTATCTGTCTTTTGTGATAAGTAGGTGTGATATAATTTCCTTTTTTCCTCTATTTTACTTTCATTCTAAGCATCCCACCAGTATGGTTTTGTTCTTTTAGGAGTTTCTTCCACTAATCCTAGTGCTTCTTTTGCAGCTTGATGAATGCTTAATCTGATATTAAAAAATAAGAAAAAATTTATAATAATCTTGACCTAGGCTAATCTAGAATAATTATATAATTAATTACAAGTCCGGATTATACTCTAAACTCTATAATACCTGTAAACGAGGAAAGGATAATCGTAAACTATAAATTTAAGGAAGACGCTCGAATTC
The DNA here is from genome assembly GCA_963576565.1 of Aspidapion aeneum. Lineage (NCBI taxonomy): Eukaryota > Metazoa > Arthropoda > Insecta > Coleoptera > Brentidae > Aspidapion > Aspidapion aeneum. The sequence goes on from OY755048.1 coordinate 46,867,889, forward strand.
CTTCTCCTACTGTAAATTTAGTTATTGCCGTTTACGTCACTGCCCATACTAGGGTAAAACTTTATGAAACTATGGAACGACTAAGAAACAGACTATTATACGTTGATACAGATTCTGCATTTTTTAGGAGACTTTAAAACGAATTGATAGAGTTTGGTGAGGGTACCTATATTAATAAGATTGTTTTAGCTGGGGCCAAAAATTACGCTTTTTCTACTTTTACGCCCTGTACAAATAAAATAAATATTGTATGTAAAGTTAAAGGTTGTAGCCTCAATTACAATGCAAGTCAAACAATTAATTTTGAGTGCATCAAAAATATGGTGCTTAACAATGTAGATGACCCTTTAATTGTAAATTTTTCATGGATCCGAAGAACTAAACTATCAGATGTTGTTACAAAAGCAGAATCAAAAAAGTATAGGCCCCTTGTCCTTAAACGTAAATTTTATGAAGATTTAACTTCTTTGCCCTACGGCTTTTTAGCTTAGCATTAGTATATTAGTATTTACTGTAGTTCTATCAAATACTGTACTTTAAACTGTATAAAATAGAAAGCATGTATAAATTTTTTAGAAGATATAAGTATAATTAAGAGTGTTTAAGGGTCACCAATAAGAAAGGTCAACAGAAAAGCATTTAAGCGTGATAAAGTGGGTGTAATAACGTAAATAATAACCACCCATTTTTGTGAGCCTGTTTTTTTTCTTTCGTCTTGGTATATTTTCAATTTTTGTATTTAATATCGCTTTATATAAAGAAGATACTAGGATCAATGTAATACATAAATATTGTAAAAAGTATTGCGTTTCGAATTGCTTATTTTCATATATTTAAAATGGTCGGCGACCTATAGCACATATTTTTCAGAACGCCACCGCCGTCAGTTCAAGAAGAAAAGCAAGTCGTAACGTATTGCCTCTGAATAAATTATGGATGTCTTTATGTTTCTTGTTTGCTAAGGAGAGGTTAGAGGTTGATCTTCTTAACTTCAACATCTGTTCTGTTTAGAGTCAGTCACCGGTAGCCAAAATGTCTGACTATATATCTTCTTTGTCTGACGAAGAGTGTAGTATAAAGTGTATGGACGGTATTGAGTGTTGTGTCAATCGCTTTTATTCGACTTTTTTTTGTTAGTGAATACTACGTACTTAAAAAACAAAGATATCACTGCCCCTCAACACAGGGTCAGTGGATGTTCGGGTTCAATTCTCTAGATACGAGAGACTGCCTCTATGACTTGGTCTGGTTATGCAGGGATGCGTAGTGAAACACCTACTACATTTGTTGGATCTTAACCTAAGGTTACCTGGTTAGTTAAGGGCTAGGGGTTAGTTACTTATGATCTAAGATAAGCTATGATTTTTCTTAAATTAGATCAGCCTTATGGTAGTAAAATAAGAAAAACGCCTACATTTTAAATCGCCAATAAAAAAACAAATGTTTTTCAAAAAAAAAACAAAGCATCCGTTTACAAGATATTTACAAAAGAAAAAATTACGTGTAAAACAATAACCAGGGAAAAAATTAACACATTCTGGTGTGGAAAAAAAATAATTATTACTTATTTACGGTGGGGAAGGGCTTAGATCCCTCAAGATCGATTTAGTTTTTATTACCAAGCTCTTATAGTTACATACCGCGACAACGTGAAAACAGTATATTTTTAATCTTAGTGGCACACGTATAATTCGCTACTTCGTGCAGCCCCATGATTTCGCACTGGCACTCTGAACGCACCCCGACAAACCATATGAAATGGCCAAGTGGCCCCCGACATTTTAAATATTGGAATTAATGATGGGCATTTCGAAACATTTTACTGTTCCGAAACATTCGAATCGATTCATTTTAATGTTTCGAATCGATTTTGAGTTTCCTATTTTAACATATTGTTTTCTGTCGTTTAAATAAGATTTTACAATTTTAAATAAATTACCTGATATTCCCATTTTCTTTCTTGTTTAGCAGTTACTTATGACTACTACATCAAAGGCTTTTCGCAAATCTATAAAAATGGCTGTCACTATATATTTATCATCTAATTTTCCTACTATCTCATTTATTACATCTATTGTTGCATTTGTTGTACCACTATTTGTTAAAAAGGCATATTGATATTTATCTAAACCAACATTTTCAGTAACAGAATCTAACACTCTTTTTTTAATTACAATTTTAGATAAAACACTCACCAGTGAAATGGGTCTATAATTATTTAAACTTGTTTTTGATCCAGATTTGTGTATTGGTTTTATTTTGCTTAATTTCAGTTCTTCAGGGAATTCTCCCTTTTCAATAGGTTTATTTATTAGCTTGGTCAAAATCGGTGTTATACTAGCTTCAAGTTTAATATGTCTCGGACTGTCACATTGTCATCTCCTGGTGCTGCATTTTTTAAAAGTTTTCTTATGTAAAAGTTTTCTTATGATGTACTTTATTTCTTCATCTGTTACTAGTTCTAACTCCTCTGTTGCTGGTCATGCTTTTCTACTTCTATATAAGTTAAAGAATTCTTGTCATCTTTGGTTTTATCACATTTAATTTCTTTTATTATTTCTTCTCCAATATCTGTAAAGTATTTATTCAAGTCTGGTGCTATTTTCATTTCATTCATTATTTTCTTTCCATCTACTATAATTTCTTTAATACTGACATCTTCCTTCTTTCCTTTGACTATGTTGTTTATAAACTTCCACTGCTTTTTGACATTTGTTCCAGTTTCATCCCATTTTTTCCTATAGTGCTGATTTTTTAATGTTTTTGTTTTGTTTGTTACAAGATTTTTAAGCTTTTTAAATTTAAGTTTAACATATCTAGAGTTTGGTCTTTTCTTGAAATCATCATATACTTTATCCCGTTTCTTTATCAGTTCCAAAAGTTCTTTATTTACCCAGTGATTATTTTCTCTATATTTCAGTACTATTTTTGAAGTCGCATATTTATGGTTGATATTAAGTCTGAAAAGTCTCGATCCTCTTGGTGTTTTCAAGTTCATCAAATTTTGTTTGAAATTTGGTCTTGTTAATTGTGTCTTTACTCATAGTCTGTTTTGGTTTATACAAATTAATTTTTTCTTTAATATGCATTACAATTTTCTAGTGATCAGATAGTTACCTTTTATTTTTATGTTGCATTTACTTTCTATATTGTAACTACAAATGGCATGATCTATTATACTCTGTGATTTTTCTGTAACACGAGTTGCATCATTTTTGTTAACTTAAAACCATTTAGAACCAATAAATTTTTATATTCTGATGTACAGGTAGTTTTCTCAATATGTTTATATTAAAGTCTCCAAGTATTACATGATTTTTAGGGTATTTCGATAAAATATATTCAAGTTCAATCAGAAAGTTTTGGGTTTTATATAAAGGAGGTTTGTAGATCACACTTAAAAATACATTTTTTATTTGAATACAGACCCGGTTAACTGGTTTGTTTTCACTTACTTCTATAACTTTCAAATTAATGTTTTTTCGGATATAAAATGCTGTGCCACCTCCTCTTTTTTTTCTACATGAATGTATTGCACTATAATCATTAAGGTCAAAAGTTTTTATCTCATTTTTGTAAAGCCATGTTTCCGCTAGAGCTATGATATCACTTTTTATCTCACATTCTAAGTTACTTAATTTTTGTCTAATACTTTGTATATTTAAAAATGTTATTTCCAATAATTTCTTAATTAGTTATTTCTGAAGATCTTGATATCTTTAATATGATATACTTTACTCTTCTCAGTTTCCCTTAAAAAAAATCTTGCCTTCAGAAACCCATAAAATTTATTAATTATTCTCCTTTTTAAATTTTAGAGCCTCTTTATACAGTTGGGCATTTTGCTTAGTCAATTCATGGTTTATATAAACTGCTGTATCTACTTGGTAGTTTCCTATATTAGAGGTCTTAATTAGTTTTGTTTTTTTGGCTGTCATTAGTTTATCTTTATCTTCTTTGTTCTGGAAGACAACTTTTATCGGGGATGGAATACTTTTCATCCTTTACTGTTCCCATACGGTAAACTGTAAACCCATTTTTTTGCCACAATCTTCAACTTTAAGGCATGTTTTTATATTATTTACAACTTCTTTGAGGTCTCCATTGTTCTTAGCTGGTATACCTTGTATTAGTATGTTCCTTTCCAACTTTTCTTGTTCAATGTCATTCAGTTTAGTCTTGATTGAACTCAGTTCCTGTCTCAATTCTTTTAGATCTGTCTTCATTGTTTGATTTTCTTGTATCAATTTTCTATTTTCTTCTATAATGTTTGTATATTTTCTGTCATTTTCTTCTAATCTTTGCATCACATCATCAATGGTGTACTTTGGTTTCTTTTGTGTCTGCTTATTATCTGGATTCTGCGGCTTGAGAGAGTTTCTGCAAACCGAACATGACCATGTATCCTCACTGTCTGACAATTTGTGAAATATTTTAACACTCATGCCAAGACATTTTCGATAAAACCATTTGTCACAATCTTCGCATTGTAGGGCTTCTTCTCCGTCCAAGACAGGGTTTTGCATCTTCCCGCGCATTTCGCTTCATCCATTTTTTAGGTTATAACACAATTTGTTTATTTATGCTGTGATTTCTAGTTTTTTTCTGTTGTATTTCACTTTTAGATGATTGTCTTTGATTTGATTTCACTGTTTGAGGCCTTTTTAACTATTAATTCCAGAAAAAAAAGCGTCATGCCCACAGCATAACCTAACTCAAAAACCACTTTACAAGTACGCCTTTAATTACATTTACCATTTTTTTGAAAACCAAAAATCAAACAACCAAAGATTGACAGAAAGAGATGCGTCGAGCACCACTCTAAGAAATTTTAGGGGCTTAGAGTCCCCTGTGCCTCTCGGAAAGCTTTTATACAGTGGAGAAAACAGGTAAAGTATTACTTCAAATTTGAGTTTAATAATAATTAACACTGTGGTTTTAAATAAATTAATTTTTTTATTATATAAAAGTGTTGTTTTCTTTTAAATCCTAGAATATCACCAAAATATGTAAATATACATAATGCTAACGGTAAGATTCACCCAGTTTAACTGAACAATGAAAAAGCAAATATTAAAATTTACAGTAAACCACCCCTGAAAATTATAATAAACCTTCTGTAAGTAAGCAACTTGTATTTGGTTCAGGCAGTGCTTAATTAATAAAATATAAACAAACAAAGCGAAGTTGAAGCAAGCTTAGGTTAAATTTACTAAAAAAAAAGAATATTTTATATACGGATAAAAGCAAGGAAAAGTCCAAAAGCCAGATCCCAAAACATCAGTTATGAAATTTTAGTAAAATGCAAACTTATAGTACTCTAGTTTTCAGTTTTATTTACTTTACAAAATACCAGAGTCAGCTACCTTCTTTCACCAAATTTTATGTGGGCTTGTTCTACAGGGTGAAATGGTTTATGCTTGACCAAAAGACGATAAATTTGTAAAATAACATAAAATGTTTAATTTAATTAAAGAAGATAAAACATAGACATGTAATTAATTAAGTTGTCAACACTGCGACCACCCACAACCCCCAAGAGCTCGTGAGCCAAGAATGAAAACGACCTATTAAATTACAGTTATTATTGTAAATAAATAATTCAGCAAGAAAACGGAGCGGAGACGTGTAATTAATTAAGCGGTCAACACTCCAACCACCCACAACCCCGAAGAGTTCGTGAGCCAAGATTGAAAACGACTCATCAAATTACAGTGATTATTTTTTTACAATTTCAAATAATTTTGTGATTCATTATAATCAAAATTGTTTTATAGCTTTTAAGAATTATTTAGTTTATGACCTATTAAATTTACAAAAAAAATAGAGATTTTGAAACATTTCTGATGGCCCCTTAATAATTAAAAAAAAATAGTAAAATTAGCACTACATTAATTTTTAAAAAAATTAGTTATTTATTTATTTATTTTCAACAGACATGCCATTGTTAATTTCGTTTGAATGGGATTTTTTTTCTTGTTTTTGTCATAACCTATCGCCCCTTAAAATTTGGCGCATTCTGTTAATTACTCCCAAACCCCTACGGTACTCACCTATTATTTTCTGCATCAGTTTCTTCTTCAATTAACTGTTCTTTTCAGCTGCATCTACATAAATGTAATTTTTTTAAATTTTACATTTATATGTTAGCCAATCGTCTTTAGGCCTGCTTTTGGGATCATTGCGAAGTGTCCTCAGGTTTGCCTGGGGCCACCTCAACACACCCTCCTGCTCCCATTGATGTGGGACAAAACATATTTCGATTCGTTTTTTTCCCCGAATACATGCTACTACTTTGAAATAATCTGATTTGGATGCCATTTTACGTTGAACATTCTAAACTAATACAGATGTTTTATTTCTATTATGATTTTTTTTTTGGCTTTTAAGTTGATACTTATAAGTTTTGTAGATATAGAAGAAAGTTTTGATTTACACTCAGATCATTCACCTATTATTCTAACTCTTAGTAAAAACATAATAAAGAAAGAAGCAAATATCTCACTAGTTAATAAACTGACTGACTGGATTAGTTTTAAACAAAGTCTGTCAGAAAAAATAAACCTATCAGTACCATTGCAAACGCCAGAACAAATCGATAAAGAAGTTGAATATTTTGTTACAAATATTCAACAAGCAGCTTGGCAAAACAGTCCAAAACCAAAGATAATTTTTAAGGGAAAAACTATCCAAAGGAAATTAGAGACCTTATATTGGAAAAAAGGAAACTAAGAAGAAAGTGGCAGCAAAGCCGTGATCCTCGGGACAAAACAAATCTCAACAACATGACGCAGCGCATTAGGCGAGAAATTCTAGTAATAAAAAATGAATCTATTAACCATTTTCTTAATGAACTTACAGATGATAAAAATACCGACTATTCCCTTTGGAAAGCAACCAAAGATTTTAAAAGACCAATTATCCAAATTCCACCCATACGAAAATCTAACAACCAGTGGGCAAGGAGTACCGAAGAAAAAGCAGATATTTTTGCAAGTCATTTAGAAAAAACATTTCAGCCCCACGAAGCACCAGATGAACACTTTCATTTAAATGAACCCCATCAAATCGAGGACCATATTAAGCTTACATCACCAAAAGAAATATTAACAGAAATCAAAAATATTAATTCGAAAAAAGCCCCAGGGTATGATCTTATTAACGGGGTAGTCATAAAACAACTCCCCAGAAAAGCTATCGTAAAACTATGCAACCTAATTAATGCGTCTTTTAGGCTTAGGTATGTACCTAAACTGTGGAAAGTTGCAGAACTTATCATGATTCCAAAACCGGGAAAACCACTCCATGACGTGTCATCTTACAGGCCAATATCTTTGCTGCCAATTATATCCAAGCTCTATGAAAAATTATTGCTTAAAAGAATAAAACCCATCATAGAAAGACAAGAAATTATTCCATCTCATCAATTTGGTTTTCGAGACAAGCATTCCACGATAGATCAAGTACACAGAATTACGAATATAATAGAAAAAGCACTAGAAGAGGGAAAAGTTTGTTCTGCAGTTTTTCTAGATGTAGCACAAGCATTTGACAAAGTGTGGCATGAAGGCCTTAATTTTAAACTAAAACGGTTTCTGCCAAAACAATATTCGGATATTTTGGAATCCTACATATCTGATAGACATTTTAGAGTAAAACAGGAAGACTCATACTCAAATTTAAGAGAAATTCAAGCAGGCGTGCCCCAGGGTAGCGTACTAGGCCCTTATCTATACTTATTATTCACTTGTGATATCCCAAAGCCAGAAAATTGTCACTTAGCAACATTTGCCGATGATACTGGTTTATTGACGGTAGAAAAATCTATTGAAAAATGCATAGAAAAACTTCAGGATGCAGTCACCCAAGTTCACAGTTGGACCACAAAGTGGCGAATAAAATTAAATGAAACCAAATCAAGTCATGTTGATTTTACAAACAAAAATATAAATCACATACAAATAACAACATTCCAGTACCATATTCGAATCAGGCAAAATATCTAGGTATGACACTTAATGCCAAATTGCGCTGGAAAGCACATGTTAAGAAAAAAAAAGAAGAACTTGAGATAAGGTATAGAAAAATGAACTGGCTAATTGGAAGGAAGTCCAATTTAACAATTCATAATAAGTTACTGCTTTATAGACAAATACTGAAACCAGTATGGACATATGGTATTCAACTATGGGGTTGTGCTAAAGAGAGTAACATTCTAGTTGTACAGAGATTTCAAAATAAAGTATTAAGAAACATTGTGAATGCACCTTGGTACGTTCGAAATAGTGACCTTCATCGAGATCTAAAAATCGAAACTGTAGCAGAGACTATAAAAAAGTACGCAAAAAGCCATGAAGATAGACTCCATCGGCATATGAATGTGGAAGCAATTCAGCTTCTAGACAATACTATGCTAGTTCGAAGACTAAAAAGAGTGAAGCCGTTTGAGCTAGTAAACTAAGTGAATTACACATAAAACAAAATAATGCTATAAACACAACACAATTGTGAGTTACAGACTAAACAAAGCGGGGAGAACTGTTGAGTGAACCCTAAGTTTAAATCTGACTTTTCTAGTAAATTAAGTTAAAACAAAATTGCTAATTAGTCTTACTGACTAGATTGTAATAAAAAAACACAGTGTGTTTGACAAATAAAAAAAAAAAAGTTGATACTTATGATGAACCCAGACACATTTGAAGTTATGAGAGAACTCCGGTCTCCAGGTCTATTTGATAGGGATCTCTAAGCTCTAAGTAGATGACTGAAGCACATTCATTTATAACCTACAAAGATATCTATTATTTTGGAAGATTTACTTTCATTTGTATATCAACAAAAACAGCTTTACTACTTTACTTACTATTTTAAGTGCTTGAATTGCTTTACTACTCAGGATACTATTAGATTTTTTAATACAGACAAATTTTTGTGAGAAGGCTGTAGTGTATATTTGTGTCTTGTTTTATTTATGTATAACTGTAAAATAAAAAAATTAGATAGCATAAAATTTGGAATAAGGTTTTTTGACCCCCCCTCCCCCCAAGACCACTGTCAAACTTAGGTTTGGTTCATCTGTCTCACCTATACATCTTAAATTCAGAGACAAATATATACTACAATTTGGTTTTATTTGGTCGTAAACTCGGTCACAAAAAATTTTTTCTTAGATTAGTTCTTTAATAGCAAGTTCTTTTGAAAAAGCTAGTGTGCCACTTGTGGTCAACTGACTCTGTTTTAGTGCTGTCAAAAAATTGCCACAGGGCTATTTCAATAGAATCTGAACACTAGTGCAACACAAGCTCAGAGAGCCCAACTGGGTGGTACTGTCAGTACAAAAAGTTGCACCAGTTTTGTCAAAAAAACTACAAAAATTGCACAATTGCACTAGTGGGGCACCAGTGTTTCATTTGTTCCCAAAGAATTCACTATTATAAGTTCACATGAACAAAAAAAATTGCAATTTTTGTATTTATGTCGGTAGGGTTGCCATACACGATTTTCTTGAAAAAATTAACTGACTGTTTAAGAATTACCATAAGTACCTAAACTCAATGTCTAAGAAATTTCATTTTCATTATTGACACTAAAAAAGCTCTGACCAATTGATTTAAAAATTAATATGTAGGATGGAGATAGAAAATTACTAAATTTGTCTGTTCTGCATTATGTAGCCGGGTAAATCAGATATATACCACCTTTATTATTAGAACAAAAGTTCATACTCATCGTAGGTTTAGTCATAGTGTTTGTCTTAACCCATATACCTATTACTCTCACTTTTACAAGAAAGAGAGTGACAGATAGATGCCTTAAGACTAAATGAACGACTACGATGAGTATGAATAATACCTAATCCAAGAGCTATTGGATCAGCTAAACCAAATTTGTACACTATCATACTGGACTTTTAAATAAATTATTGGTCCTGTAGTGTATTGTAGTGTCATGTATAGTGTCCTGTGGAGTTCTTTAGACACATTATGTATAACTACTACTGTGGGCAGCTGAGATCACCCCTTGATGTAGGCCTGTCTAGGTTTTCTCAAGATAAAATTTAAAAAAAAAATACAGACAGATCAGATTGGTTTAACGGACCAGACAACTTAACTTAAAATAACGAATTGTCCCTTGAAAAAACGGACACACTATGACAACCCTAATTTCGGTCGCTCACGTCTTGAGGTTTCCATAGAAATAAGACGCCACCATTTTGCACACCAGTTTAATTTAAAAACATATTTTATAGTGATTGCTGCGATTTTTTGAAAAATAAAAAGTTGCACCGCCAAAAACGGACTTAAGTTTGTCCTACATCGAAATTAGAAAAAAGGTTTTATGCAAAATATAGCTGGTTGTTGATGGATGATTTTGAATAATTTAATTTAAATAATACATTAGTTGCCGGTTTACCGAAACTAAATTTCTAGAAAGTTTAGTTTTAGTGAAGTTTCTTGTCTGTTATTAAGACTATATCATCAGCATATTTTAGGTGGTTTAAGAATTGTCCGTTTACTTTAATACCTATTTCTTCCCAATCTAAGCTTTTAAAAACATCTCTAGGGCCTGGTTAAATAGTATAGGGGATATTGTGTCACCCTTTGTGATACCTCTTCTTATGCGGATTGGCTTGGTTCCTTCGTAGATTTTGATTGATGTTGTTCATTGCTACCAATGCAGATTTTTATTCTGACCATCCTGTGATCACTGCATGTGGTAAAGCTGTTTAGGACTGTTACATCATGTTTTTATCAGTAGTCAGTATGTAATAAATTTCGTTTTTCGTTATTCAATTAGGGCTTTCGTTGCGGTTTCTTTCTATAGAACGAGTTCATTGCATAAAGGTGTTTTTCCTCTAAATAATTCATTAAGGTTGTACTTCTATGTTCATTTTCTTACCTAATTTTGCATTGAAATCTCCCATTACCAGTGTAAGATGGGTTTTGTGTTCTTCCATAGCTTTTGAGATGTCTTCATAGAATGCTTCAATGTGCTTACATCGTAGGTAGGCGTATACCTGAATAACTTTAAGTGATATTCTTTTCATTTTTAGTGTAAGATAGTATGGATGTGCTTACTTATTGCTTTATTACATTACCGGAGTTCAGTTTTATCCGATTTTCGTCGGGTTTCTGACAGTCCTATGTCCCATTTTATCCTTGTCAGTTCTTCCTTCAGTTCATCTATTTTTTGTCGGTTTTTATTGACCTAATGTTATATGTTCCTATTGGTAATTTTACTAGTTTTTGTTTTAAACATTGGATGCTTTTTTTCGTAAGCGAAGTTTTGCCTCCCCCTGGTTCCGTGAGGCAGACCATAGAGGTGTGAGATTCGGAGAGTTTCCTTCCCACCTGGGGACCAATTCCTTTTGTTTTCAAATTCGTCATGATTTTTCCCATTGGGGGGTAGTGGCATTAAAACACCACGCTTGCCAGGCATGTTGGTGAGTTTATATTCAACCGCCCAATCTGGGACAGACGCTGTTTCCAGCCGCTCATTATGAGTCAGACGCTGCTGTGTTTTTCCTTTTCTATTTTCCCCAAAAAGAAGGGTTGCCACCTACGCTATGTTCGCCGTACCGAGGTCCTTCCTCTCCGCCTTTCATACAGGTGTGGTCTTCTCCCGTATCCCTGGGAAAGGGACCCTAGACAGGTGCTAACCCTCCGGGTCAGAGAGTACCTGAAATCTATGGAAGACAGAGGTCGATTAATTTCCCCTGATAGAGGTCTACCCATACCCATAGAGTGCTGCTTATATTATTGTTTTAAATAACAGACCACCGGAAAGAATCTCCCTTCCTTACATCTGGTAGAAAACCATCGTCAAATACAATCACTGCACAAACTCGCGCCAGGCAACAGCCCGCACGGGGCGCGGCCAAGCTACCTCCACCTACTTGTAGTATTTACCCCAATGCCCCACCTTAACCCTCATAGTGCTAGACGTGACCTTATTACAAGTCGGTCTTGTAGCGTTCCACTGATTGGCCTAGGTTGCCGCCTTTACCCAATCTTTCTGATCTATCTAAATTCATTATAAGTCGGTTATAAAAATGTTGTTTAAACGATTTTTTAGCGAGTTGGCATCCTGCAAACCTATATCTGGATGTTTGTGATTGTTTAATCCTTTATGTATATTAGTTTGCTCAACTCGGCTTGAGTCGAGTAGCGAGGTTTGGTGTCAGTAGAGCACTCACTGTTATAGCTAATAGGCTTTTGCCACAAGTTGGTACGGTTCGGTTCCACTTTTGTATCAAAATGAAGTGACTTTATCTTAAAATAGTAATTTAATTTGATATCTTTTATTATTGGGTAAGGCTAACTTAAGTAAAATATATGCAAGGTTTTTTAAACATAAAATATATACATTTTGCAAGAAAAATAATTATTAACTAAAACTTTTTCACCAATTTCAAGATTTTATGTAAATTTCCAATTATACATTTTCCCCTCTCGCCAGAATGGATGGTCTTAATGATTGCAGTTCAAACTCTTCCGTCTTTTGGTTGTTCTAATAGTTTCTTTTTTCGCTTTATGATATATTTGATCAAATACCAGTTGTTGCAGAGGTTGCTGTTGAATGATAATAAATGCTCTGCCAAATATCGTTTTGAAGTTCTTCTTTCATACTGGCTTGGTCAGTTGCTAACTGGTTGACATGGTCTGTTCTAAGTACTGCCTACTGGTTCGATTTTAAGATGTTCCACATTTTTTGCGCTGTTTATTGGCTGGCTATATTGATTGAAATGTCCTTATAATAAATAAATAACTCCCTAGGACTGTAATGCTCGTACGTCTCTTAGGGTATAAGATATTCTGTATTGTTTAAATGGTTCATTCCTGAGATATTTATATTATCCCTGTTACATACACAGTGTTTCACGAACATCGAAACAGAGGCCTTCTGCTACGTACGTATCGCAGCCCACGAGAAAGACCGGCCCGGGCGCGGAAATATCACGTGATCGTAGGAGGGTCACAAAAGAACGCCTCCCGGCCAGCTGTCATTATAAAACATGTGTGTTTTCAGTTTTGGTATGTTTGTTTACGTCGATTTTTTTTGATTCGGGCATGAATTTTATATGAATTTATCAAAGTTATTAAAATAACGCAGCCCACGAAAAAGACAACAATGCCGCGAACGTGTAGTGTTGTTGGTTGTCGGTCCAAGTATAAAACTGAAACCGAATATGTGTCAACTTTTAACTTGCCAGTGGATAAACAAATGCATAAAATTTGGTTGCGAAACATTTTCCTAACGAGCAGGTTATTTGGTTTGATAAGTGTGTTGTAAATGGAGAGTGTTGAAAATGTTTCGAAATACCTAAGTCGACAACCTGTATCTACTGTTCGATTAGCTGATGTCGAGAGGCAACAACTGGAAACTGCAATACAAGAAAGTCTTGAAACACTTTGAGCTCATAAGAAATCAAAAGTTTTATCAAATATTAAGACATTTCAAAATTTTATTGTTCTAATACTAAAATAAACAAAAGTTGGATTTTTACCCAAGAACGTGACACAGTCTGCCTGTGCCTGATGACATTTTTGAACAACAATCCATCACTGTTAGCATCTCTAGTTGTTGAGTGAAAACAAACTGCTGCAACGTTACGTCGCGCGTAAAACGTAATACTGAGCATGCACGTCGAGATACGTGTCGTGGCTTATAACCCCTTATAATGCTTTTAAACCAAGAACGGTAGTGTACCGTAAAAAAGGTGATGTAAGAGGCTGTACTTAAAAAAAATACTATAGAAGTTGGGATAAGAAGGCTATGCGTTACGTGTATATATGTTTATTTTTTAGTATTCCAAAGGTATCAAACCGCAATACTTAATGAATCTCTTATTTATGCATTTTGCTTTATTAGTTACTTTAAGGTGTGCTTGTCAAATATGTTTATTTAATAAAAGAATGGTTGCATAAAGATTGGGTATTATTATTTAGATTTATAGTCCAAAATACCCTGCACCTTTACCCCATATACATAATATTCCAATACCCATTCATGATGCAAACATGAGGACCTTGGGGTCCTCAAGCAAAAAAGACCTGATTGGTTGCTTTCAAAGACATATGCATATTATTTCCATATAATACCTTACGATGCAGAATGCAAACATATTTGAAATAGTCAATGGGTATAAGTCTATTGTTTTTGCGGTCCTTAAAATAAAGTGTCCTGATTGGTTATACTTTTACGCATGAATATTATTTTATTCTTGTATTCGTTACGTCAAATCATCGGCGTACAGTTGACAAAAACTCTATCCATGTAAATTTGGTATCTATGCATTTTTCTTATCTTTATTTCTGAATGTTTGCATCAAACGCCAACAATTGTGTAAATACGTAACAGGGAGTATTGAAATATTACGTATATGCTTTACCCAAAGGTTTAAAAGAATCCATTAAAGCATTATTGATCAAAAAAATTATGCATTTTCGAGGGTTTCCAATAATATGTCGGCGGATTTACCAAAATAGCGAAATATTCGTTAATTTTATTAACAAATATTTTGTGGTAACATATAAATAAGGTAGTTAGCAGAAGCACCGACCGAGAATGGCGGATCCAGGGAGGGTCCCGAGAATCCAGACCCCCCCTCCCAGACATATATTTTATTTTTGAATAGATATCTATCAAAAACGACTAATAAAAAATATTTTTGTTTGCGGCCACTTTGGCCTCTCCCCCGGAAATCCTGGATTCGCCACAGCCGACCGAGGGTGTTTCTAGACTCGAGCGTTTGATTTAACGCATGCATTTTGTGCGGCAGCTCTTCTTTTTTTGTATGGGTTGCATGCTCTTGTCAAGAGTCTTGAATGGTAAAAAACATTCTGGCGTAAGACTTTTAGGACACCGTCTAATAAATTAATATTCGCTCTCAAAATGTTTAATTAAAAAAATATTGATTTATATGTATTTGGAAGAGAATATATAGACAACCTGTGTAAATATTTAAATAGTCGTCTGTTTAGATAAAAAAAAATCATTGACGTAAAGATTGTAAAAATAACTGGCGACTCTAGCGGAAAACCACTGTTATCTACGAAAATTATGATGGTTTTTTCCACGCAGAGATTCGCTGATTATAGCGACCTAAAAACACCATTTTCTAAATATTTTGCGAATTTTTTAGTTAAAAAAATGTTTAATTTGACTTAAAACTTAATTTACTTTTGGAAAGATAAAACGGTTAGATGTTTTAAAATAGTCAACCTAAAGCAACTTCAATTAAAAATGCTTTTCAAAAAAATCTGGACACGTCTATTTTCACCTTCCTAGCCCACGCAGCAATCGCTAGAGAAGGTATTTTTTTGACAAAAAACATTTTTTTGCGATAACGCCAAAAATGTGTTATTTGGGTGTATTTTAACCTTAGCAATATCGTCGTGTTGTCTGCCTGTATGTGCGTGTGTGTATGTCTGTCCTGTATGTGCATGTGTGTATGTCTGTCCGTAACACGATAGCTCCTAAACCGCTGAACAGATTTTCATAAAATAGTGTTCGACACTTTAACGAGCTGATAGAGGTCAAAATCCATTAAAAATAATGACAGTTTTTTAACGGATCATCGCATCTATAATATGCGGTTTTCGGAATATAGTAGATTTAATGATGTAAATGGAAATATTTCCGATGGAAATATTTCCATGGAAATGGAAATATTGGAAATTTCCGAAGGTGTCTCGGAAATATTGGAAATATTTTATATTTTGTAACCTTAGGGAGCTTTCTTAAATTACGCAACGCAAAAATTTAGGATTTTTTTTTTATCACGCTCGAGAAGCGGCCAGTGCGCGGAAATGTTGGTGTGTGTTGGTTTTGAAACGGTTCAGGTTGTAACCTGCAGGGAAAACTGTCGCAGGGAGTTTATTCCACAGCGATGCTGTTCTCCAGAGATATGAATTCTGATATAATGAGGTTCTTGGTGCCTCTATTTTGACAGTAAATTGATGGTTACCGTCTGTTTGACGTGTTCGCCTAGTAGGTGCTACTCCCGGGGGGATCATACGTGCCAACTCTTCAGAGCATTTTCCGTGATAATACCTGTAGAAGAGAGATAGATCGCCCACAGTTCTTCGATGTTCGAGACTATCCAAACTACGGGTAAGTGCGGGGTCATTGATCAGCTTGATAGCTCGTTTTTGCACGGTGTTCAAAAGCATTAAGGTATGTTTGGGTGCCGCACTCCATATATGTGAGCAGTACTCCATAGTTGGTCGAATCTGGGCTTTGTAGAGTGTCAGCAGTTGGCTTGGTGTATACAGATGTCTTGTACGAAATAGCACCCCAAGCTTTTGGGACGCCCTTTTAGCTATATCTGCCACGTGACTGTGCCACGACATGTTGGTCTCTGCAGTGACTTTTTTGAAAACAGGGCTGCTTGGGTTTTCTGCGCGTTGAACTGTACAAGGTTTTTGTTGCCCCAGTCCTCTATTATCTCCAGGTCGTTATTTATCTGCGATATTTGAGTTTGTCTAAGATGATGGAATTCACGTGCGGATAGACACTGAGTGGGTGGTATGACTGAGGAGACTACATTGCCATCATCTGCAAAGCAATAAAGTGGATTTACTGTTTTATCTATGAGGTCATTTATGTAAATCAGAAAAAGTGTTGGCGAAAGGATTGCTCCCTGTGGCACACCAGCATTTATTTGGTAAGAGTTGGAGTTCCGGCCATCCAGTGCAACATAAATGGATCTATCCTTAAAGTAACTTTCAAACCAAGTGCAAAGTTTCGGCGACAATCCCATTGCTTTAAGCTTGTTAAGCAGATTTTCATGCCAGACTTTATCGAATGCTTTTGATATATCTAAGGCAATTGTTCTTGTTTCGCCCCGTAACTCAATCGCTTTTTGCCATAAATGAGTGACGTATGTAAGTAAATCGCCAGTTGACCTATATTTTCGAAATCCGTATTGCTTGTCGTTGATAAGTTTGTACTTTTCCAAGTACTTGGTTAGGTGATTGTTCACAACTCTTTCCATTACTTTTGATATCACCGGAAGTAGAGCAATTGGTCTATAGTTTATTTATATTTTTATATATTTATTATATTTTTGACCCCCACCCCCCTCTTAACGCATTTTCAAGAAAAAACAAATAAAAATTACATTGATAGTGTAACATAAGGCCAAAACCCCCAGTTGAGCATTAGATAATTTAAGGATAGACCCTTATAAGCATTAAACTTACTATAGAACAATTTTTATTTCCGATACTATTGAAGATTTTGAGGAAGTAGACTGGCAAGACGATGTTATTAAGTGTGATGCTGATGACAGCGATGAAGATATGCCTCTTGCTCGACTAGTAAATAGTGTAGTGTTTCAAGAATGAGATTTTTGTTGTACAAATTTGACCTTATTTCTATATATTTGTTTGAAGAATAACTCCTGATTTGTGTTTATGTATAAGCCTTCTGCATTTTCCGGTGTTTTGTTATGATTTTATAAATAAATATTTCCTTTTTTCTTATTTTTTTAATATTTCATATATTTCCAATCATTCCATATATTTCCAATGTTTCAGGAAATATTTCCGGAAATATTTCCGAAAATATATTTCTGGAAATTTTACAACACTAAGTAGATTACATTTTGCTTAATAATTTGTGTTACGTTATAACCCAAAACTTCATACCTAGGGACGTTACTGATGGATTAAAGCGTATATTTACTAGAACAGCAGTATCCTTATTCCCACTAAATCTACGTGTAGTTGAATTGCAATGAGGTGATAATTTTACCCTGTATATATTTGTTTATTTATTACATTAGTTCATTCAATAAAGTCTTATTCATAAGATTAATTAACGTTCCTATCTAGGCGAGGCTGCGAAACATCCGATTGTTTATTTGAATTTTTCACTAGACGATGGGCTTAATGAGCTGCTAATTAAAAAACTTATTACGGATAGAGTGGTTTTATTAAGTGAGCCTTTTAGAAATAAGCAAGTGGCCTAATTTATTAGAAATCAGTCTAAAATTTAAAAATATAAAAATAAATAAATAAAAAGAACATCCCACTGCAAAATCTACTTGTACCTACTAGTCGCAGTTGGGTACAAGATTGATAGGTATACCTATAATGTACGACATGCTTTAACTTTTAGTTTTGATACCCAAAGCGCACTTACGAAATTATACATGAATTAGGTTACTGCAAGTAGTTTTTTTTTGTTTTGCTAACTTTTAGGTTTAATTCTTATTCAGCCTTATAGAAAGCACTATGCATTTACCATTCATTTAGCGTTACCCGTAGACCTGTAAGAAAAACCAAAGAGGAATAGGGAACTTGCCCATTTTTTTTTATTTTACTAAAATGTGTGTTTCTGTATGAAAACGCATTATACCAAATATCAGCCCTTAAATCGCAATACTTATTTTACAATAAATAATTAAAGTTGGAATCGCTGACTGGTCTATTCAAACACAGCAAAATGCGCGGCAGCCGCTGTGACGTCACTCCTTCGAAAAATCCCGGGCCCCTTATGAGTATAACGGCCATTCAGTTCATAACTTTTTTATTTATGAATATTTTTTATTTCTGTAAAAACATTCTAGGCACTTTTTTAAGAGCAATTCAACTGTCAAATTAAAGTTTATTTGTCACTTTTAGTTTTTGAGATATTACATAAAGTTTATATTTTACTTATGGATTGATCCTTATTTTATTCGATTTTTAAAATTAGCGTAAAATTTCCTGTAAAATGATGTTTTACACTTAATATTACATTTTTTTATATTTTTATTTTTTTATTACTTCTTATTTTTTTTTTTAATAATTTAAAAATAATTTAAACCAATTCTTATTCAGCAAACTAAAAAAAAAAGTTAAGAGGTAACTAAAAACTAAAAATATAAAAAACAATAAAAAAAATAAAAAATAAAATATTAAGTGACATGTCATATTATCATAAAAAAATTACGCTGATGTTAAAAAATCGAATAAAAAAAAGATCATTCCATAAGAAAAATACAAACCTTATGTAATATCTCAAAAACTAAAAGTGACAGATAAAATTTAATTTGACAGTTGAATTGCTCTTAAAAAAGTGCCTCAGGAATCTTTTTACAGTAATAAAAAGTATTCATTAATAAAAAAGTTACGGGGGTGGGTCGAAAATGCACCAAATTGAAAATATATATCTTGAAAGTACTTTAAGATTGATGTGCGGTTTTCGGCATTAATGTTTTAACAAAAATCGAGCTCGTAACATGTAGGTTAGTTTTTTCTATCTCCTCTAGAAATGGGCGTTTCCTATCAAAAGTGTCCAATTTGGACCACTCTGTACCTATGTGGGTAGGTATAAATGAAAATAAATCAGCACTAGTGTTTATAGAGCTCACTCTAAACAGTGTTTTAAATAGGTTCACTTAATTAATATACTTATTTTTAATAAGACTTATTAGTATGGTTATATATATATATATATATATATATATATATATATATATATATATATATATAATTATTATATTATAGTACTTCCAGTACTTAGGTATTTATACTTACTTGCGAGCTTTTACACCACGAACTTCAGCTTGAGAAAAATCCTCCGAATTTTTAATGTATAATGCAGTCATAAACATATCAACTCTAGGTAAATTGTCTGATTGTCCTTTTATAAACCCCGCATCAACCATTTTCAGTCGTTAACAGAATCACAAAACACTAAATTAAGAAAATTTAGACAAAACTACGTCCGGAAATAACTGAACACCACGTTCAAAGCTCCAATAAGTACAATATCAATTATTTACGTGTTGTTTCAATGGCGGTTACGTGTTGTTTTAATGGCATGGACCAAGATCCAAAGGCGTGACGTCACAACCAATGGCAGCGCGTTTTAAGAACAGGTCAAGTTATTCAAATTTCAAACCATTATTTCTCAGGTAATTTAATTGTTATTGGAATTTTTCTTTTTCTAGGAAGTTTCTTATGATAATACCTTACGATTTTAATTGTTTTTAAAGGATTCGATTTTTTGGGCAAGTTCCCTATTAATTAACGGAAATATATGCTTAATTCAATGTGTGACACATACGCAATTCATTTAACTAAATCAAGGTACCTAATAACCATGCTCAAGGGGTAGATAGATGCGTTTCTACCAACAGAGGGAGGAAGGAACTAGTAAAATGGTGTTAAAAAATCTTAAAGCGTGCGCAGAAAGAATTTTTGAAATCGCTCTATATTTGTGAAAGTTATAGCTACAACTATTTAATTAGGAGGAGCGCGCGAGGGAGAGCGAGTGGGGACTAGTAAAATGGTGTTGGAAGAAAAATCTTAAAACGTGTGCAGAAAGAATTTTTGAAATCACCTTATTGTTGTGAGGGTGGGGGGGATGACAGGAGGAGAGATAAGTGGCAGTAAGGAGGACTACAAAGTAATTACAGCAAATTAGAGGACATTTGCAATGGGTGATCAAAGGAATT
The DNA here is from genome assembly GCA_963576565.1 of Aspidapion aeneum. NCBI lineage: Eukaryota > Metazoa > Arthropoda > Insecta > Coleoptera > Brentidae > Aspidapion > Aspidapion aeneum. The sequence goes on from OY755048.1 coordinate 46,888,341, forward strand.
TCGTTGAAATCGCCCAAAATTTAGGTAATTTGTATGCCTTATAGACTACATCATGTGACAAAATGGCGTCTGACGACCGCCACGTTGATTCCTGTTTAAAAAATATAGTCTATAGCAAAATCGAGCCAGCCGTTTAGCCTCTAGCGCGACACAAACATACATAGATATCCCAAGCGAAAAACATTACCCTTCCTTTCGCCGTGCTCCAGTTGGGTAAAAAAGGGTTTTTAAACAGGTTTTTTGCCGGAGCGGTCGTATACGGTCTAGGACAACTGGGCGCCGCCAACTCGGCGTTGCCAACTGAGCGCCGCCAACTGAACGCCAGACCAACTGGGCGCCGCCAACTGGGCGACGAAGAAAAAAATATTTTTTATAAAATGTGTAGATGAAAAACAAAATATATTATTTATATAAAAACATCTTTAAAAATCCTTTACGCAATTTTTTTGAAATTTGTTTTTGTTAAGTAAAGTTAAATTCATTAAGTCGACTGTTGAATTTTGGTAGTTGTAGTGTTTGGTAACCTGGTAACACTACAATTTACGTTTTTGGCGTTCTTTTTGGCAGATTTCATTATTTTTAAACCGATTTGTCTGAAACTTGAAAGTTTGAAGTGCCTGAGTTCACTATTTGTTTCAAACTTGAAATATTACATTGCTTGAGGTCATTTAACAAAATTTTTTACTCAAACTTAAAAAAATCAAAATAGCGGATAGGATCCAAAATGGCGGATTTTTTTATTTACTAACCGATTTGTCTCAAACTTGAAATATAACATTAATTGAGGTCATTTAACAACATTTTTTACTTAAACTTAAAAAAGTCAAAATGGCGGATCCAAAATGGCGCATTTTTTATTTACTGACCGATTTGTCTCAAACTTGAAATATTAAATTGCTTGAGGTCATTAAACAAAATTTTTTACTAAAACTTAAAAAAATCAAAATGGACGATCTAAAATGGCGGATTTTTTAATTTCCTAACCGATTTGTCTCAAACTTGAAATATTACATTGCTTGAGGTCATTTAACAAAATTTTTTTAAGTTTGAGTAAAAATTTTGTTAAATGACCTTAAGCAATGTAATATTTAAAGTTTGAGACAAATCGGTTAGTAAATAAGAAAATCCGCCATTTTGATTTTTTTAGGTTTGAGTTAAAAATTGTGTTAAATGACCTCAACCAATGTAATATTTCAAATTTGAGACAAATCGGTTAGTAAATAAGAAAATCTGCTATTTTGGATCCGCCATTTTGATTTTTTTAAGTTTGAGTAAAATTTTTTGTTAAATGACCTCAAACAATGTAATATTTCAAGTTTGAGACAAATCGGTTAGTAAATAAGAAAATCCGCCATTTTGATTTTTTTAAGTTTGAGTAAAAAAATTTCTTAAATGACCTCAAGCAATGTAATATTTCAAGTTTGAGACAAATCGGTTAGTAAATAAGAAAATCCGCCATTTTAGAGTCGCCATTTTGATTTTTTTAAGTTTGAGGTTAAAACTGTATTTAGTGATCTCAGGCACTGCAAACTTTCAAGTTTCAGACAAATTGGTTTAAAAATAAAGAAAACCGCCATTTTGGATCCGCCATTGTTGTAATAAAAAACGTAAATTGTAGTGTTACTAGGTTACCAAACACTACAACTACCAAGATTCAACAGTCGACTTAGTGGATTTAACTTTACTTAACAAAAACAAATTTCAAAAAAATTGCGTAAAGGATATGCGTGGATCAACATGCGGAAGTGATCACTATTTTCTGGAGTCCAAAATTCTATTTCCTTATCAATGCCGAAGCCTGCATCAACAACATCTTGATGATACAGTGATTGAAGAAATTGATCACTGTAAATATAATCTACTAAGCCTAGAACATGACAGCGTAAAAAACTTATACAAAAAGAGACTGAACGAAAAACTTAATACAAGTTCAGGTGAAACCCCAGATGAGGAATACGAATGTATTACATTAAGCATCCACTGCAAAAGAAGCACTAGGATTAGTGGAAGAAACTTCTAAACGAAGAAAACCATACTGGTGGGATGCTGAGATTGAAAGAGAAATAGAGGAAAAAAGGAAATTATATCACACCTACTTATCCCAAAAGACAGATAGAAGCAGACAAGAATACAAAATCGCGCAATCAAAGGTGAGAATAATGATCAGTGATAAGAAAAATCATACGTGGACGCAAAAGTGCCAGAAAATAGATTCTTACTTAGGAGATAGGAGAAGTACCGAAAGCTGGAAAACTATAAGATCGATTAAAAAAGAAACATGAAGAGATATCATTTCACCAATACCAGACAAAGAATGGGATGAGCATTTTAAAAAACTTTTAACTGAAGATAGAGCAGAATTCAAGGAAGACGCAAGAGACAATATAATTAGAACGATGGGATCTCCAGTACCCCTCACAATCTCTGAGGTGAAAAACGTGTGCACAACCTTAAAAAGCGGTAAATCTGCCGGACCCGGAAACATCCCAGCCGAACTTATTAAATATGGCACTGAAGAACTGTTTTGGAGATTACGGAATCTTTTCCAAAAATATTTAAATGGAACTGTAGTCCCAACTGAGTGGAAAACTTCATATATATCTACAATACACAAAAAAGGAAGGAAAGATATATGTGACAATTATAGAGGTATATCTGTGACTAGTACGCTAAGCAGAATATACGGTAAAATAATAAGAAACAAAGTGGAGAGCGAGTATAAAGACATGGAGGCAGAAGAACAAGCTGGTTTCAGGGCGGGTAGATCGACTTCAGATCATCTCTTTTGTATAACCCAAGTTATTGAAAAGAAAATGGCATACGGACAAGAGCTGCATCTGCTTTACGTCGATTTGCAGAAGGCATATGATAGTATCCCACTAAATCTACTTTGGAAAGCGTTGGAAAACAAAAACATAAGCGTACAACTAATTAAGGCCATCAAAGAGTTATACAGCAATAGTAAGGCAAAAGTTAAAATAAAAGCAAAACTAACCAAAGGCTTTCAAGTAAATAAAGGTCTTAAACAAGGTTGCTGTATCTCGCCTACGCTCTTCAAGATATACTTGGAACAAGTCCTTAAAGTATGGAAGAGAATATGCCAAAACATGGGAATTCCGTTGGACGAAACCACCTTGTATACCTTGTGTTTCGCCGATGATCAGATTATGACGACCTCAAATATATGACACGAAAACTAATAGAAGAGTACAATAAGTGGGGACTAGAGGTTAATCTCAATAAGACAGAGTATATGTGTATCGGTGGAATGAAACAGGATCTAATCTTAAATACCGGGCAGCGAATTCAGTCCTATGATGAGTATAAATACTTAGGTCTAAAAATTACAGCTGACGGAACACTAGACAAAGCTATAAAAGATCGAAACGTACAAGGAAGAAAAGCAATAACTTTATTAAATGGAATAATTTGGGACCAAAGTATATCAAAACATAACAAAAAGCTTATATATAATACCATTGTAAAAAGTATTATTACATAAAGCTCAGAAGTATGGCCAATCAAGGATAGAACAGCAAAAATGCTTTCCGCTACGGAGATGGACTATTGGAGAAGAGCGGCAGGGAAATCAAAAAGAGAAAGAGTTACAAATCAAAGAATAAGAGAAATTATGACAGTGGGTGAACGTACTTTAGTGGATGATATAAGAACAAAACAACTGGTGTGGTACAGACATGTACAAAGAATGAATGATGAAAGACTACCTAAACAAATACTACAATGGAAACCAACTGGCCGAAGAAAACGAGGACGGCCAAGGAGAAGCTGGAGAGAAGGAATAGACAGTGAAATAAGAATAAGAGGCCTAGATGATGAATTATGGGCAAACAGAAACGAGTGGAGATTGGGTATCGGAAGACGTAGAAAGTTATGAAACCGATAAATATATATATATATATATATATATATATATATATATATATATATATATATTTTAAAGATGTTTTTATGTAAATAATATATTTTGTTTTTCATCTACACATTTTATCAAAAAAAAATTTTTTAGTCTTTTAGTCCGGCGCCAAGTTGGCCTGGCGCCCAGTTGGCCGCGCCGAGTTGGCCAGGCGCCCAGTTGGCCCGGCGCCGAGTTGGCGGCGCCCTGTTGTCCCATTCCGGTCGTCGGTGACAGCTCGGTGTTTTAGAGACATTTTAGCCACAGAATACGAGCGATATGCCACAAAACTCTTGCACATAGATTCCAGTTTTCGGATGATTAATATAACTATTTTAGATTTTTTTAAAATTGATAAAATGGCTTTGGTAACAGAGGTATTTTTGGTAATACTTTTCTGACAGATGTTAAGGTGGGATATAAATCTTAGGATTAAAAAGGATACCAAAAAAAAAAAAAAGCTCAAAATTGCTTTGGGTAAAAACTTATTTTTGAAGTAGGGAGTGTAGATTTCTAAGAGTTTCAAATAATAAATAATTTTGAGATTATTTGAATCCAAAAATGTCTTGTCCAAATAACCTTTGCAATAGGCTTTCTTGCGCAGTAGAGTTGTAGTAAATTGCAAATAATTTAATAGGGACTTTGCATTTTTCACCAGATTTTATTAATTTCGTGGTTTTTATCAAGGGCACATAAATGTGTATGCTTTATGTCAAAAAAGTATTTGCCTTAAAAAGTAAAAGCAGGCCAAAATGTGCTCGTATACTCTTATAGTTAACCAAAATGATGGAAAGAGATAATTGACTGTATCTTTTAAAAATCAATAAGTACTTAACTAGCTAAAAACCGGAAATGGGGTTTTTCGCATTTTGCGAAAACACCGCCAAGGGCAGAATCGTTAAAATAATAGAGCCGAATTTCAAGAGCACAATGGCGATTTTCCCACGGCACACAGCGCGGACAAAAATTCGTTGTTTTTCAAAAAAGTTAATTTTTTTATAGGGTATGTGATAAAGTGTAGTCTAAAGGTTAAAATAAGTAAAACTTTTTCAAATATATATATATATATATATATATATATATATATATATATATATGTCATTTTATTTAAAATATTTAAAAAATAAATTAAAGTACATTCAGTTTAACCTACAGTTACGTTAAAAATAAAAATTTACTTTTGTGTTAGAAATTAAACTAAAATTATTTTTTTTATTCGGATACATGGGCGTAGTTAGGAAGGGGGGCTAAGTCCTTTCCAGAAAAATTAAATTAGCAACCCCAAAATAATTATTTTTACCATACACACACACATTGCACCCTCAGTTTGTTTGTTCTTAAAGATGATTCTAAGAAAGCCGTTTTAGGCCGTCCACGACTCGGTCCGGTTACGGCCTCTGTTTCCGAATCTGTATTTTTTGATTTTTCTGAATCCGTTTTATAACAAAATTTCTCAGATATAATATCTTTATTTAACCATTCGAAATAACGGTTTTGAAAATAAATTTTGTTTCGTCCCGATAGCTTCCATTTGAGACTGAGACTTTTGCAAAAATTTAATGATGCCTTATTTAGAATTTGGTTATTTTTGTCAGCACATTCTTCTAACCCCAACAAGGGTTGAATTTTTTTGAAAATATTTAAAACCTTCAGATTTTCGTGAGAGGCCACTCATTTAACAAGTCTGAATGTTTTATGATTATGCGTTCTAAAAGTAAAAAAAAGTGATGAAATAGTATATTATCTTCTTAGGGACTTAAGTGGCACAGTTCGCCTAGTGCTCAAAAGATACTTTAGTCATTTTTGGGCCCCGTTTTTATTAAAATTATTTTGCAAGAAAAACAGACTTCCCATTTTTACGTTATATCTTTGAACGTCACTTTTTATCTACGAGATAAAAAGTGATACTTTATCCCTAAAATTTGTGATAAAAAGCGCACTTTTAATCTCCAAAGTGCAAAAAAACTATTTTTTTTTAAATATTCGCCCACACAATTACCAGAATAATTTTTGGCATATATATTTTAAGACTGATAGCAGTATTTTTATAATTTTATTGACTACCTCAAATTATTGTTTTTGTGCGTTCCCATTGACAAAAAACGGCCAATACGATATGCGATTCTAAAATATTTAATTTTCCATTTTGCTCACAGTAGTATAAGGTGACTTAGTACCATAAATACTTTGAATTCTTTTTTAAAATTTATTATCACCTATAACCACTCGCCATCACCGAATAATAAGCCTCATATCTGCTCCAGATTTAGTGCCATTTTTGTCACCTTGCTGCCGCCATTTTTGACGTTGATGAGAGCTGTCACAATTTTATATTTGTCCAAATGGCGGCAAGACTGGTTTTAAGGGTATACCTAAACAGGAGATGATGTGAGGCCTCTCAACCGGGGTGGTAACCAATGTGTTATAAATTATTAGGATTGAAATATATTATTTAAAAAAATACAACACCCTTAGTAGCAGCCAGTAGCAAAAAATATTTATGCTACCTTTTTGCTAATTCATTGGACTAATATTTAGGATATATGCCAGACCTTGCAAATCTATGCAATTTTTTATAACCTTAATAAAATTTAAAAACTATTTCTTTTTTGTAAGCATAACAGTTTTAATTAAATTATTTTATAAGCGAGACGTCAATTTGACAAAATTTTATTTAAACAAATAGCGTAGATATATACTTAAAGAATTTTTTTTTATATTTAAATGCAGAACCAGTAAAATTAATTTTCTGATAGGTATTTTATACGATTTTTTGTCCCTGTTTTAAAATAACGACTTTAACTATTTATTTTGTTCACTTTCGCATGTGTGACTAAAAAATAGGTTATGATTACAGATAAACTGGACATTTATCTATACTTTTGCAATATTAAAACTTTTAAAATGTAACCTCAGTTTTTCGAATATTGCCCACAGGAGTCCGCACTGTGCGGCAGCCTAAAGGCAAAACACAGTACCGTAAAGTGGGGCAAAACCTAACGTATTTTGGTGTTTTTCGAACAGTGCGGTGCCGTTAAGGAAAAAATATTCAAATTTTAAATATAATATAATGTGGAAGGAACAAAAAAAACAAAAAAAAAACAAAATTATTTTTTTGCCATATTTTACTGGTTTTTTACATTACGTTTATTGGTCTTAAACGACCACATTCGTTAAAATCTTAATTCTTTAGTTTCGGAAAATATGTCAGAAATTAAAGCTCTAATCTGGACTTTTTTAATTTTTACAGAGTAAAATGCATTAAAGTCATGTATACAATTACAAAAATAGATAATGGTAAAAAATATGAAGGCAAATTATAAAGATAACTAGAAATTATCTGAATAACACAACACAATCTATTCGTTTTCGAGATATTAGTCCAGAAATTTTGGAAAAATTAAAAGTGTCAGGAATGTAAATCACCCTTGACTGTGCCACTGTCCGAAACCAGCTTGGAAAAACGAAAAGCGTAAAACATGATTTTGCAGAGATAAGGAGGTGGTTCGGCCTCCGTCCAAGGGTAAACATCTAGGTGCCGCCTACCAAACAGCAGGTGGTTGATGTGAGAAAAACTACTGAAAAGAGTGGGAGTTGTAATAGTTAAGCGAGAGGAAACCTCAAGTAGAGAGAGGGTTTTCCCTTCAATGTGATTGGTTAAGGAAAAACTGTTAGATAAGAAAGTTGATGTTTATAAAATGTAATTTTATCTCTTTTTGTTTACGTTTCCTTGTTTAGCTTATTAGCCAGAATGTAAAGTAAACTTTAGGATTATGAGCAACGCCAGTGACTTGGTTGCTCCAAGCTATTCAAATAGTGCATAATGGATTACTTAGGTCCAACCTACCGTTAATAATACCTCACACTTTGAGGGGACAAGTCGGTAGTCACATTCTAAGTTTTGTTGAATTTAAACTAAAACCTCTAAACTAATTATCAGTAAAGAAACATAAGATTTTTCTATTTGAAGAATATTTTGCAGTTTGTTATTTTGGTAAGTTAAAGTATTTATTTTAATATTTTGGGTCTTGTTTGTTTTATAGCTCATAAGAAAAAGTCTTGTAACAATTTGTAAATTGCAACAAAGTTTTATATTGTATTCATTAAAGTTTGTAACGTTTTTAAAATTGTTTTACATTTATTTTATACATACAAGAGATTTACTACGGTACCCTCGTTTAAAACAAAATCGTACCCGACAATAGTACCCACATGGGGATGCATGTTAGTGTTTTTCCAGGTGACATTTTTTGTCAATGCATGTCAAAACGTTTTTAGTCCTTCAAGATGTTTTCAAATGATGGTAAATAAGATTATGCTATGTGTTTGAAGGTCACCAAATCACCTTATTTCGAGGCGTAATATTTTGAAAACTATTAGATGGAATTTTCTGATTTCTGTTGTGTTAGTTAGAGAATTTCTAGCAGAATCAAAAAATATAATAACAAAAAAGAGGTCAACGAATTTAAGAAAATGAAGGTCATGAAAAATAATTGGGTAATTTTTGACATTTAGGAAAAAAAATTTGGCCAAGCTTATTTTACGGGTTTTTTGTATGAATATTCGAAATATTAAAATAAGCGCTCTAGATGGGTGTGCAGATATAAATGATACTGTAAAAACTATAGGACTTGTAAAAGGAGCCGACATGATTCAACAGAACACAACAGGAACCAAGAGGACCTTACACGACCCAATTAGAACTGGATAAGGACCTTTTTTTTGGTCATCACCTTTTTTTCGCTATAATTTAAAATACTCTGCCAATATATGGGCACCTAGGCCCACACGATCCCACCCCTAACGTTTTTTTAGCTTAGACCGGTAGTTTTTATTCATTTTTAAATGTGACCATCTGAAGCCTAAACCCAACCTAGGTACCAGATTTAATTAAAATCGAGATTTAAGTTACGCCCTACAGACAGATAGACAAGCAGATGGCACCACAAAAAAGTTTTAAAATCATCTGAAACGCAAAGATATATAATTTTTTTTTGAAATTGGAGCAACTTTTTTGTTTTTTTTTACATGATCACGATAGCTCAAAAGGGTCGGGGACAACTTGACGCGCCCTATTCGCCGCGTGGACATTCGCCGCGGTCCGATTTGCGGCGAAATTTTTTATTTATTTAATTCTAATCTAACTTCACTTATTTTTTCTCAAAATCCTGTCCTCTTGTTGGGAGATCAACATCTGTGTTAAGCCTAATCGCAAACATGTCCTAACCAATGCACACATTTTGAAAAAAAAAGTCATTACAAAAAAAAAACAGTTTTTCCATGAAAAAAATGCTTTTTCAACTCTTTTTTAGAAGAAAATTATTTTTAAAAATAATACTAAAGTAATTTTTCCAAAAACTAATTTATAAAAAAAAAATTAAAAATTATTTTTGAAAATAATACTTTTTTAAAAAGTAGTTTTTTCAAACAATTAGTTTATATATAGAAATCATTTTTTTTAAAAATATGTTTACTATACGAAATAAATAAAATTGCAATCTTAACCTTGTCGGCGGCGAATTGTCTCCTCGGCGAATCGGTCGCGGTGATTTGGCCGCGACGAGTTTTTCCATCCCCGCTCACAATACTTTAGATATAGTATACGTGTGAGCTAAAAAAGTTTTTGGAAGGAAATTTAAAAGTTTTTGGCTAAGGACCTTTTTTTTTGTCGTCAACTTTTTTTTCATCAGCCCACAACAGTACTGTACAAATTTCACAACAGTACTCGGCAGAACCCCTGTAGTCCTGTACCAATTTTACAGTGCCGATGACCCCTCGGTTTGGAGAATTTTGTGAAAGCACCCTATTTTCGGTGCAGCCCTTTCCATAAACATGATATCTGTTTACGCTTTCTGCTTTTCACGTGTTTCCGCCGTATAGTGGGGAGATTTGATGGAAAACAATTTTAGAAAAATCGATGGAAAGTGCCCGACAACGGTGTATCTGCTTAACCACAGGCTCTCGACATTGACAATTCTTAGAAATACAAAATATCGTAAGACTATAGAACCGAAGAAAAATTCAGTGTTACAATATAGATATGTTAAGATGGGTAAAATATGTTTTAACAAATTTTTAATATTGTGAAATATCTTATAAAAAAATGGAATGCTTGTTCAAAAAGGACCGGTACAGCGGAACATCTTGAAAAAAACTACCTACCCGCAGTATTTAGTAAAATGTGCTAAAACCTGACTATAGATGATGATAATGTTTCATATGTGACTGGGCCTTGCAGCCCTTCCACTGCGACCACCAGTGGGTCTATTGTGGCTCACTTTTGAGTGGTTTCTCACCACTGTATGCCTAATCCTCCAAAAAGGCCGGCTATCAGTTGGGGTGAGACACTGTTTAGATCTTCTGAGTCGATCTGAGGTTTACCGAAAGTATTCTGACGTAAACGTGCAATAGCTGGACATTCGCACAGTACATGACTGACTGTTTCGTCATCCTCCATACAGAGTACATTCGGTCTCTTCTGTTAGTCCCATTCTGTGCTTGGGTACTCTCAGTCGACAGTGACCCGTAAAAAGACCAGTTACTATAGGCTATAGATACTAAATTGTGCCTGAACACTATTTTTTAACTTCAAAGCGAATAAATACTTAAATACTGTTTATAAAATTGAAGCCATTTGAAGGATCCAGTGGAAAGACGATGAGATTCAATTTTTCCTTTTTGAAAGTAAGTGGGAGTCTCATCGTTTTTCCACAGTGCTGCCTATTTTTAGCCGTAGCTTTTAGTGGAATTTCATTGTTTGTCATCTGTTAGGGTGTTACTACTTCACGTTACAAGCTATAGCGTCAAAATATCAATTTCGGAAAAAAACGGAATCTCAACGTTTTTGCACTGGACCCTTCAATTGTTTATACCTATATTCCAATTAACGTACATACAATTAGGCTTTAAAACTGGCGTCCTTTTGTCTACATTCTGTTTGAATAGCTGTTTTTTAGTTAGATTTAGCCCTTTCAGAGTTGTTCTTGCTAAGCAAAACGAATCCTTAAAGACCTTATTTATTCTCGAACGACTCGCCTACCTTCTCAAATGGCTTCACTACTTAGTACCTACTCTATTTGTATGAACATAAAGTTAAACCGTGACTAAAAGGTAATTTAAACTAACAGCAAAACGTTTTACAAAATTATAACATAAGCTGTTGACCCACATTCCGTGTGTCAGGTCAGCACTTTTATTTTGAGAGAAATAGGACTTCTCATACACGTTTCCGATTTTGTTGTTTGAGTTTATGTTCAACAAGTCTTAGCAGTTCTTTATATGTTTGGTATGATAATCTCATAAAATTCCTATAAGAATCGGGATCTTCAGTTGATATCTCCTTTAAAAGTCGTTCTGACGCACCACGTCTGATCCAATCTCTAACCCAAACTCGTTTTTCCTATTTTTCTTGCGTTCTAACTTATTTATAAAATTATTGGTAATTTCACACAACAACTTTAACAGCAGCACGCACTACCGCCATTTTGTATTTTACTGCTTGGCAACTAAACTTGAAAACGTGTAAACACAAAATAATGAACAAGTTGAGTGGCTGCCAGTACTTTCCGCCAGTAAACTCTTCAAATGTAAACGTAGCTTTTCATGGATTCTGTTTAAAATGTAAAGTATGCATCAGGGAGACTTGATCACAAAGGTTTTATAGGTAACGATTGTGTAAAAAAGATTTTGCCCCTGCCCTTTTAAATAGACTAAACCAATGGGATTCTCTCCCACGATAAGGGGCCAGAGGGGCCCTGGCACCCCCCCTTACCTGACATTAAACTTTTTTTTAGTTCGATGGAAGAAATTCCACTTCTTGAACCGCAATTTTTAATAAAATTTAGCCGCAACATAACTTTTTGGGAACTGGGCCTTTCAATTTTTAGTTCAGGCCTAATACTTAATAAAATCAACAAGAAATAGATATATTCTGGTTTTTGCTTCGTTCTTGGCCCCTCCCTCCTCGAAATCCTGGATCCGCCACTGCCCTTGGGTGGTTATGCTTGATCCCGAATGCAGCATGTCCGAAACTAGCCTCTCTTTTAATACCGAAACACTATTTTGAATTAAATTTAAGCCGAATAACGAAAAACGAAATTGATTACATACTGACTACTGATAAAAATATCGTTAGAGATGTAACATTCCTAAACAGCTTTACAACAGGCAGTGATCACAGGATGGTCAGAACAAAAATCTGCATTGATAGCAATTTCGAAATGAAAAGAAAAATTAATAATAACAATGAACAACTTGACATGAATAAACTTACACAAAAGAAAGGCTAAAGGAACAGCTAATCCAAAACTTACAATGCGAAAATGAAAATATAGATGAAATAAATGATACGCTGACAAGAGCTATGACCAAAGTAAGAAAAGACATCGCACAAAAAGATAAAAAGAAATAAGGAGACCGATGGAAAAAAAGGCGAACCCTCGAGAGAGAAGGAAAAAGAACATCTGTAGAATACACAGAAATAAATAAACCTATAAGAAAAATGATAAAAGAACGAGTCAAGAAATAAACCGAGGTAGCAAAGGGTCCTCAAATGACGTCTTTTTTTCGTCGAAAAGTGGTCTTTTGGATGACCAGCAGGTCATCTACCAAAAAATGTTGTCTTTAAGGCGTCCGTTATTTGACGTCTTTTCGTAGTGTAGTTTTTGACGTCTGAAAAACATCATAATTGGTCACTACCCACACTGCACACTTTGTCCAAGGGACATACACTCATACTTACATACTTGACCGAATTTATACGGAATCTGGGGGTACGTATGTAAAATAAATTAAATATTAAATCAAGACAAACTTCGAGGCTTCTTTCGCTTCAAGGTGGAGATGTGTAAGTCTAGGTTTAGGTCTATTTTGATCTGTACCTCCCAGAACACCACTGTACCTGTTCCTGTACTTCCAGGTCTAAGTCACAGAAGAGTCACCTTCTATGTCTAAGTTTCCTTCAGTGTTCTCAACTGCAGGGAATATTTCATATATTCAGACGAGTTTAAAAAAAGTCATAAATAGGTTTGTGTGTGTCTGTGTGTGTGTCTGATGTTCTGATTTGGTCCCAAATACGTCATATTACTGACGTCTTGAAAACGTCTAAAAATGACGTCATTTTGGGTGTCTCTTTTGAACGTCATTTAAAGGTCATTTACACGTCAGGTTAGAGACGTCAATGGTCATTAAAAATGACCTGTTTTTGACGTTTAAAAAACGTGACCTTGCTACCTGGGAAAGTTGAGAGAGGTATAGAAAATAACAGAAATATGAAATGTCTAGGGCCGACTTTAGGTAGATATGAAATAATTAAAATAAAGGATATTAACGGCATAGAAACTAACGTTAACTTTTGACGAAAATATTAACGGATAGACTAACAACAAAATTTTACGGAATGGAAAGACAAATGTTACATGTAAAGCTGACAGATAGAAAAAGGAATGCATGGATAAGAAATAAAACAAAAGTAAGGGATGTCAGAGAAGTAGCAAAATTAAAATGGAAATTTGAAATAATATCAGACAGAAAGACGATCGATGGAACAAATGTATTGTAAACTGGACACCTTTGGAAAATAAGAGAAGTAGGGGAAGACCTCAAATGAGATGAGCGGACGATTTGAAGAAACACGCGGGAACTAGATGGATTAACACGGCGACAGATAAAGAAGAGTGCAATATATTGGGGAAGGCCTATGTCCAAAGATGGACTGAAGAAGGCTAAATAGAATAGAATAGATAGTTCAAATGTTGCAGTTTTAACTTAACCTTTTTAAAATTTAACAAAAACTTAATTGTGCATGGTTATAGAATCCAACTCAAAAGGAATCAAACCCCACTCTCCAATATTGTTCCCTTTACACAATCGTTTTAGAAACATTTCTTTACTTGGATGTTATTATGACCTTTTGTTTGAACTTGACCTTCTATAGGTTATGCAGTCACAGAAAACCGATAAAGAAAGGTTGTGGCAACCTTCCCTTATTGTTATTACATGGCCTCTTATTTGAACTTTACCTTTAAGGTCATTTTATGGTTGAACATTAACAGATTTAGATTTTTTTTAATCTTCACTTACTCTTGAGGTTTCTTCGTTTGGTTTGCTTGACTCTGACTTACTCTTTAAGGTGATTTCAAGGTCAAACTTTCACATTAAGTCTATTTAGAAAAGTTAAAATAATTTTCCCTGATTGTTCTTACAGGACCTGTATTGAAGTTGATGTTTAAAGTGAGGAATTAACCGATAAAGGTTTCTTTAAAGTCAAGCATGAACAGAAAACCGTTTTTAAAAATTTGTGATAATCACTCTTGTTTAAGATTCTTTTTAAATGGAAGATCAGACTTTTTAGCTGTAATAGAAAAAACTAGTCAAAGGTTTTCTGTTTACAATTAAAATCATTTAACAATATCAAATTCAACTTGTGACTTGTTTTTCCTTCACAATTTCTCAGTTTTAGAACAAAAAGTAATTTTCTTATTTTTGTTTCACCTATCAGATACTTAAGCACACTAAAAAAAGAAAAAAATAGAAAGTAAGAGAAAAAAGAAGAAAATAAATATAGCAGAGCTAATAAAAGATGTGTCGCTTATAATGGCACAATGCAGAGCAAACAAGAGAAAAGTAAAAAAAGCAATGAAACTCAAACAGGGGGTCAGGCTAATGAAAAAATTTATCCAGAAAAAAATTTGACTTTCAGATACGATGGACTTTGTGAATGATGCCTGTGAAAAGAAGCTAGAGAAAATATATTTCTTGCTTTAAAAACCACTGGTAAAATCCAGAATAAGTTCAAGAGCTTTTTCTTAGAAATTTTATAAGAATGAGTTATTATCTTAAGTTAGTAATAAGTAATTGGAAAAAGTAACTTATATTTATTCCTAATAACCACCAGCTTTTTCACAATACCTTCGCGATTGAGATCTGATCCAGAATAAGCGAAAACATTACAGTGATGATGATAAATATCTGATCTCGCTCCAACAAAAAATAAACAGAGTTATATTTGTAACCTCAATCTATTTATCATTTCACAAGCTTTGGCGATTTTTCGCATAAAATTTTCTAGTGCCTTTTTGGCAAGTTTAAAAAAAGCTACAAAAAACAGTTTTTTTGTGTAGTTTTGGGCAAAAGCGACCAGTACTATTCGAAAGAGTAAAAGTTATATGCCTCCTGAGAATTTCATACCAATCGAACGAAGAATAGTTAATAGATATCAATTTTGAAAAAATTCAAAAATTGGCAGAAAATTTCAAAAAATTGGTTATTTGGAGAAAGTTTTGGTTAATTGGAGAATTTTTTTTTGTTAAACTTTAGGATTCTATACAGCTTGTCCCATAACTTAGGGGCCATAGTGCAGCAGGTGCTAGAGGAGGTAACTTCAGGGAAAAATGTTAATATAACATAGGGGCATATACATAATATTCCAATAAACACGGTAACTACTCATTCATGATGCAAACATGAGGGCCTTGGGGTCTTTAAGCAAAAAAGACCTGATTGGTTGCTTTCAAAGACATATGTATATTATTTCCATATAGTACGTATTATTGCAATACCTATGGTACCTTACGATGCAGAATGCAAACATATTTAAAATAGTAATATCAATGGGTATAAGTCTTTCCTTTTTGCGGTCCTTAAGGTAAAATGTCTTGATTGGTTATACTTTTACGCCTGAATATTATTTTATTCTTGTATTCGTTACGTCAAATCATCGGCGTACAGTTGACAAAAACTCTATCTATGTAAATTTGGTATCTGTGCATTTTTCGTATCTTTATTTCTGAATGTTTGCATCAAACGCCAACCATTGCGCATTGTGTAAATAGGTAACAGGGAGTATTGGAATATTACGTATATGCATAGGGGTCAACACACATCTGTTTTTAAGATATACGATTTTTAAAGTTAGAGGATTGGGGAGAAAAAGGGTTTTACAAAAAAAAGAAATTCTGTTACAGCCAGCTGAATACTCAGCTAATTGTGATTTAAAAATGTGGTATTCCTTGTTTTGGCAAAATTATAAGTTGAGAAGATACAAGCCGTTAAAATACCTCCAAAAATGTATAAAAAATAATAATAAAAAAAAAAATTTTGCTTACTAAATATTTAAAAAAATATCAATAATATTTTATTATTGTTTTTATTAACAAAAAATATTAAAAAAACATTGCGTTTAATAAGGCATTTATAAAAGTTTATACCAAAAAAATAGTTTTTTTTTTTAAAATTGATTTAATAATTTAATATAATTTATTTCAAAATAATTTTTATTTTAATTTATTCCTCTTGTTTTAATACACGACCTTACCCAATTTCATATTTTTACTGCATTTTTTTAAAAAGTTATTATGAAAAAAGTTCAAAAAGTTGCCACATTCGATGCTCTGTATCTCGACAAAGAAAGAGTTTTGACATGACCTCCTCTATCACCTGTTGGCGTATCGCCCCTAAGTTATGAGATACCCTCTATATAAGGGACTTATTGCAATAAAGCTAGGCTGTAATAGTGCCGGGCACTATTCGCATTATAAAAACAGCAGTCTTCTGTTAAAATTAGGCCTTTGTGTATTATAAAAACCGGAATTAATAGTGTCGCCTTTATTAATGGAAAATAAACGTCTGGATTTATAAATTCGACTTTTGTATGTCAATTTTGAAAGACCATATGTCAGTTTTTAATGGAAAACTGTCCGAATACTGCTTGCCTTTATTGCAATAAGTCCCTATAGACGATTCTTTTTTTTTATGGTGCTGAAATATTCAGTTAGGAGTTATATAATAGGCCAATCATTAGAGCCAAAAAAACCCCCAGCTTGCGAAAGTTGCGATTTTGACATATATTTTTCACATTGGAGCCCTAAAAAAAAAGAGCTTTCGACCTTGAGGGGCCGGCTCCCCCCGCCGCGGCTGATCCATACAATTTAGGTCTCTCTTTTGGCCCACCCAATAAATTAGGGGAGATTCGTGCACCACCGACTACCCTCCTCCCAGTGCGCGCATTCTCTACTAGCGTTAATATTTGGTTTTTGGAGAAAAAAAAGCAAAATCACAAAACTGAGTTTTTTCACGGGCTTTCTTCTTAAGACAAACATTCAATTCGATTCCCATAAACTTTTTTTTTCAGAGCGGTAACCCCATTTGTGGTACCTTATTCGAAACTTCCGAAAAAGGATAAACAAACAGTATATTCGAAAGCTTATGAAAAACTGATTATTTTTTACATACGTCAATTAAAATATAAAAAAATATACTTAAAAAAAATAACAAAAACCATCAGTCATTGTTCAAAATTTTTATCTGCGGATGTCAATCTTATAAACGAGGTACAAGTGAAAAATTGAAACAATTTTTGTTTGCATTTTTACTGAGGTAGGGGAGAGTGAGGTGACTTGATCCCTTTTGAGGTTTTTTGAATAGAATTTTAAACATTTAAATGTTTATTAAATTTAAAAAGTTAACATTAGGGCTAAATTTAATTCAAAATAGTGTTTGGGTATTAAAAAAGAGGCTATTTTCGGACATTGTTGCATTTCAAGCGTACCCACCTAAGGGAGACTTGTTCCATTATCGTGGTAGAGTTGATTCCATTGGTGCAGTCTATTATATAGTTTTTATTATCAAATAAAAACTACCCTAAACTAAAGTTTAAACATTACAAAGTATTTAGTTGGTAGTTGGGATAGGACAAATAAATTCATGTACTTGTTTAAATGATTGCAATCATTTAAACAGTTACACGAATTTATTTGTCCTACCACAACCAACTAAAAACATTTAAGGGATACTAAATTACAGAGTATAATTTTAGTTTAATCAATGTTAATATTGGGAAATTATAACTTAAAATCGCAATAACCTCATCTGCACTGAACTTTGTTTTCAGGATTTTTTTTGTTGTTTTATTCCTCTTGAAAAAACCCGGGATCATGTCTCCCCTGAAGTATGAGATCCCTGAGGCACACTAAATTTTAAATAAAGAAACCATGACCACATTTTTATAGGTAGTGAGCTAAAAATAATTTATTACTTACCGAAAAAAATGTTTCAAACACAAAACACTAAACTATGTCACACTTGCCAGAAAATCACTCACAGCACCACAGGATCTTGTGGGGTTACTCAGCGCCTAAGCGAAAAAACAACGCTGCAGTTTAATGGACTAAAAACAATCCAAAGTGCGAAATTTAAATGGAAATGGAAACTCCCTCGGGATCAATAAGTAACCCCATTCTCGTCTACATATTATGTCATATAAGATATCACAAGTGGGTTCTGGGAAAAAAAAGTATTGTGAGCAGACCCTCGGGCCTATCATTAAATTAAGTGAAAGGGGGGGGGGCAGTCGTCGCGCGTTACAGGGGGATGGGGGGTGTTCCGTGTTGCGTTACGTAACGACGTCCTTTACCCTAAACCGAAATCAATAATTTTTTATTGTAAAAAGGGTTTTTTCTTCTAAATATAAACAAACTTAAATCTCTGTCACAAAACAGTACAAGCAAAATCAATAGTAATACAGCTACGTTTCAAATACGTTTTAGGACATCCATTACCGACCTCCGACTTCTGATGGGACGTTTTAAAAACGTACGTTTAGGGACCTCAATGTCCGAAAAAGTCCCTGTTGAACGTCTGAAACGTTTTTGTAGGTCTCTTTCACATTTTTAAAACGTCCCCACAGAACTTTTTTAAGAATGTTTTGCGGAAGTTTGCCAAAACGTATCGACGTTTTAAAACGTACGTTTAGAGACTTTACTGTCTTTTTTACGGTTGAAAAATGTTTTAAGAAAGTTTTTCGGACGTTTGCCAAATTAGATATTTAATACCTTTTTGAAAATTTTGGGACGTTCAATAAACGTAACGAGGGAGGACGTTTTAAAAACGTTTCGAAGACGTTTTAAAAACGCTCTAGATACGTTTTAAAAACGTTCATGTGTTGTATGTAGGCCTTTCCATATCAAACCGGCCACCTTTTGCACTGAAAAATTTCGATTTTAAAATTAATTTTTGGCTTTCCCTATGAGCACCGATTACACCGAGATAAAGAATTTGAAAAAATGTTGCGATTCGTTAAATCTACAGGGTGTTTTATCTTCTTAATTGGGCAAAACATATCTATGGTTTATGATTTTTCCTGAAAAAATACGAACTTTGCAAAAACAAATTACTACTGTTGAGAAAAAATATAAAAAATGACAAATAATCGCATCAGTGACCTAAGACAATGAATTTAAAAAATCGCCATTTTAAAAAAGTGACCACTTCGATTTTTTATATTTTTTTGAAAAAATATGCTCCAATATCTTGTCTATTGCCTTTAAAAATTTTAGAAAGGGCTGAGAAGTATAAATGCCAAAAATAAAAATTCTTGTGTAAGTGTGCGGAGGCCTACGCCTTACTTATATGAATATGGGCAAGCGACCCGTCCTATTGAGGCGCCCGGGGTGTGAATCAATATACATTTTATTAAAGTTGTTATGCTTTAAGAAAAAAATCTTTTTTTGTCATTCTGACACCAGCCCGCCGCTTCCCCCGGTTTGATATGGAAAGCGCCATGTACTCTGACGTATTAGGCTCTATTATATTGGGACCTTTTAAAACTTGACTTCACTCCAATCTGATTACTGTAGAAAAGTTTGACTTTCTTCTTTTTGATCAGCCTGTAGACAATGTTGATGATGCTACTGAGACAAATGTGAGGGACTTTGAAAGTACGTTTTAAAATCGTTTGTTTTTAGCTACGCAAAGCTTGGCACTTTAAGGAACCAAAAATAAATATTTTAAAAACGTCCTAATTTGCGTACACTAGGTACTGAAAAGTAAGGGACCTAAAAAGTACGTTTTAAAAAGGCCCTGATTTTCGCGTTTTTAAAACAATCTTTTTGGGATGTTTAAAAGGCGTACTGTTTAGGTACGCAAAGGTTGGGGCCCTTAAAATTACGTTTTAAAAACGTCCGAATTTGCGCGTTTGGAAAACGTTCTTTTTGGAACGTTTTAAAAACGTACATTTTAGGTGCGCAAAGTTTAGGGTCTACCCAAGGGGTGGCTCGGTATTTCCTTTTGGTGTACAGATTAGGAGAAATACTTGGAAAGTACTGGGAAATACCGGGAAGTCCTAGGAAATACCATGGTATTATACCGTAGGTTCGGTTCGGTTCGGTTCGGGTTTTGGTGTACAAAAATCGGCGATCGAGCCTTAATTGCGAATTTTTAATACTTCCTTTGTAGGACGTTACAAAAACGTACTTTTTAAGCACGGGTGAATTGAGGGCCGAAAGGGACCAAAAAAGTACATTTTCTAAACGTTTTAATTTAAATGTAAAAATTCATAAAAAAACAATGCAAATTATGCATTCTGGATGTATCCAGGCCTCACCCCCTAGGTGTAGACCACGCCCACTAATTTTAACACATGGGCGTAGCCTGTATCGAGGTCAGGCACGGCAACATTCTGAATGCATAATTTGCATTCTTCGATGAACCCTTGAATTAGGTTTAGAGTATTTTGTAAACGGTAATCAAATCATTTCCTTGGTAAAAAATCAATGTTTTTACATTTTAAGCGCTATTATCTTAAAAACTGCAATTTCAAATAAGGAAAAACATACACCGTTGTAAAGCTGATGCAAAACCCTTTCCAAAGAGGTATCACAAAAAGGGGGGGGTCCAATTTAAAAAAAACGATGGGCGTATGGCGATACTTGGTACGAACAAGGCATGGAATACATAAATAACAATCAAACAAGTTTCGTGGCTAATCGGGCAAAAAGGAATTTTTTGTTTCCCTTATATTTTTCCGTGGGTAGCCTGAAAGCTTAACCTCACGGGGGTCCAAGATCTAATGGACACCTAATAAGTGTTGACAGTTAACCGTTTCGTCCTTATGGGCCTCCTCAGAACACTGCTGGTCAATGTGACAAATCTTGCGAAGTTAATCAGACGGTTTTGTCTCTAATTAAATGTAATTAGTGAGAGAACTATAGCAAGAGGCGCCATCTACCGAGATACGAGAGAAACAAAAAACCAAAAGCAGGCGAAACACTGCTATACAATATCGATCAATGAAAAGATCGAATGCAAATAAAAGAAAACAACTATAGTCCGTGACCTACGACAGCTCTTTGTCTTTCAGGCCGGATCAACACAGATTGCATTTTTACCCGTCTTCAAGACAGTGAGCGTCAATCAACGGAACTTTTAAGCCAAATAATACTAACAAACGTGGAATTTCGTACCCGTGAATTTAAAAATCAAACAAGTTTCGTGGCTAATCGGGCAAAAAGGAGTGTTTTGTTTCCCTTATATTTTTCCGTGGGTAGCCTGAAAGCTTAACCTCACATAAATAGCGTTCCCCCTCCAAGCGTTTTTGGAATTAGATAAATATCTCTATCGGTTCTCAAAATACCTGAGGTGGATAGTTTTTAAATTGTCACCCTGTATGTATCAAAAGATAAATCTAGTCTTCTTTCAAATTTTTGAAATCACCCTGTTGCCAAATTTTCTATAGTATTTATTGAAGGAATTATCTAATGATAGATAGATCTTTAAAAAGGCACATTAGAGGTTATCAGGTCAGATTAGGTTAGGTCTCCCAGGTCAAGTCTACCTCAACAACAGGAAGGTTTGTATAGTAATTAGAAAAAGCAAGGCGCAATGTTTTTTATTTATAAATAAAAATTAAATGTTATAATATCTCTGTGATGATCCTAGTAAACCTTCTCACTCCCTTGGCCCAAAACTTTATTTTTTGTAAAATTAAGACAATTTTTTTTCTCGTTTGTTACTAGAAAAATAATTTTCAAAAACTTCAAAATAAAGAATGCAGTATAACGTTTTTACCCTAAATTAATAAAAATAAAGTGGTTTTTGGGCTTTTTAGGGGGCGATAACGCCCAAACCATTGATATTTCTGTTTGTTAGGCTCATCAGTACAACATAACTAAAATGATTAGGCGAGGAAATAAAGATTATGAAAATTGAAGGAAATATTTCTTTTAATATAAAGCCTGGATTTAGGAGATCTGCTGATATTAATCAATTAAATCTGTATGTGTCGTGATGTTACAGTTTTAATAATTTTTATTCGCCTTTCTATTTTGGTTATGCCATACTGATGAGTCTAGCAAGACAAAAACATCAATTTCTTAGCAATACCACACCTCCAAATAAAAACTTAGATCGGTCATTTCAAAAACGACAAAAAGTCCATATTTTCCAAAACTTAAGTTATTGCACGAAAATAATTCTAAAAACAACGCAAGTCCGCTTATTATCTACCTACAAAATAAACCGTCTAATTTTCGAGTCTGTGCAACAAATGATTGAGTGACAGGAAATTTTTTTGTACAAAAACATTAGTCCAAAATTTAGAATTTATTTTCAGTTTTTTTAATGTGTTTTACTTTACCATGTTCTGAAGCCTGATGCTGGATGCCTGTGGCTAATAATGCAGAGGCCTTAGTGGTATATCTTTGAGCCAAAGTGTTAAGCCTACATCATTTATTGTTGTAATCTGCAGAGTTTTTTTATGTACTGGGTGGAAAAAAAAATATGCCACTTTAGTCAAACTCAGTATGTAGGTACGTGGGCACAATAGATCCATTTGTGGTCGTAGTGCATGGAGGTCCAGTAGGGCCTGCCATACAATACGAATACATACAATACATACAAAATTTAGAATTTATTTTCAGTTTTTTTAATGTGTTTTACTTTACTATGTTCTGAAGCCTGATGCTAATATTACCTGTAAGCTATTCAGTTTTTACGTAATATAAAATTAGCAGAATGTGACACCTGTTGTTTTTCAAATGACCGATTAAATGATGAAATTATATATATTCTTATGAAAGGATATCAGATTGTTTTTCTAGAAATAAAGATGCTTTCTGGATTTTGAAAAATTTATTAATATCTGACCAGTTACACTTGACAGATATATATAATAACGGAAAACAAATAGAGCTGGTAGCATTTTTATTACATATTCATACATTTATATATAGCACATCCAAAGTGATTTGTTTCATTTGGTATTGAAATCAGAGACACGAGAGGGCAAGAGAATCAGCCAGATTCTTGTTTCGGTATTTTTGCACTTACATATTATTGTACAGGGTTCCCAAGCCTAGATCTTGCAAGGGAAAAAGCCGTGTGTTCAGGTATAAACAGATAGAAAATTAAATTAGAAAAAAAGAGACGGACAGACCGGGGTTTAAAAGTCGTAAGTTTAAGGGCCACAGTCCAAATTAGTTAATTTTTCTGATTTTGTCTTTACACACGTTATACAATTAGATAAAAAAAATGTTTTTGTTTTGATTTTAAAAAAAAGAAATCTGTTTTTCTTTGGCCGACACAAAATCTATGTATTATTTCTGTTTAGGTTATATGAATCTCCTATTGCAAGATCCAACTTAGGAAACCCTGTAATATTATCTCGTAGGATCTCGCAGAAGGCAAAAAAGATCGCTTTTGTGGAATTTAAAAGCATAAGAAATATTTGCGTGAGCGTAAAAAATCATTCATTCAACCGACCAAATCGCAACTATAAAACCAAGTTGAGAAACGGAATGTGTTGATTTTGTTAAGTTATATATTTTTTGTATTTTTTACTGAAATAAATATATTTTTTCTAGGATTACAACCAAAAGGTTAAGCCTTTACAAGTATATTGACACATTTTGTTACGTTATGAGAGCATCTAAATTGTCAAAAAAGTAGGATCAAAAATGATTAAATTGAGATAATACACACGTTGGTATTTTAAAAAACTGTATCTAATGTATATTCAGTGTAAACATTTTTGAAATCGCTCATAAGAATGACACTTGTACGAAAAATAATTAAAAACAAACTATCACTTTTTAGAAAATTCAGGTAGCCATAGAAAAAATACAATAGATAACTTGAAAGTTCTAATTTTCCTCATTAAAAATGTAATTTAATATTTCAAAAGTCCATTTTCCAGTATACGAGATTTTGAATAGTTTTTCTTATATTTTTTGTCTTGTCCTATTTATTTAAATTCTTTTACATTACTTTAAGCAATTTTTTTTAAAAATTTTGTCTAAATAAAGGTAATTTACTTTCTTTGTATGTTTATCTATCAGCTTTTATGTATCACGTGTGATATTTTTTAAACAATACTTAGGACAAGACTAAAATAAATAAAGAAAATTATTAAACTGTCGTTAGCAACAGCTGTATAGTTTTTGCAAAGTCAGTTGAACAAAGATAAAAGCTGACCATCGGCATATCCTTTATAGAAAGTGACATGGGCGGCGGTAGATATACTCATGAAAATTATTTCATTTAATTATGGCGTAAACTAAAGAAATAAAAATACATAATAAAACTTTCTATTCCTACACCTATAGGAACGACACTGATTTATTTTCTAACTCTGCGTACTGCCGACTAAAGGGGTCTTGAAAAGCACACCCGAAAGCAATTAAAAGCGCATCTCAAAAAAGCTGCCAATCAGGTACCGTTCATCCACCTGGGCTCGGTCGGTCGGAAAACAAATACTTTGTGTTCGGACCGCAAAGAGCTGCGCCTCTTCTGTATCGGTAGGGTTGAAATTATACCAGAAAGATTTTATATGAATTTGCATAACTTTTGAAGGGCAGAATGAAGCAAAATTTTATGAAATCAATAGAACTCCGTATTAGAAGTTATTCAAGTGACTTTGCAAAAACTATAACAAGAAACTATTTGGAGTAATAAAAATTAAATATCGCGGCAAATTGTCGGACAATGGAAAATGGGCTTAAGCGAAACAAGGTGTCACTGTTGCGTTATTATAAAATTGGTCCAAGGTCATTCTGCCACCCTCTCTTATTTCCGATCGAAACATTTATAAAATGGGTTGGAAGAGGGGGATAAACGGCCACAATGGCCGCGCCGTGCACTCGAATTATATAAAAACGGAATTTAGGAAGCCAATTAAAACTAGGCGTCAAACAGGCTGGATATTAAATTTGTTTTTTTTATATAAAAAGTGAAAAATAAAAAAACAGAAACAAAACCAAAATATAACGGTATTAAATAATAGATTTAATAATTAACAAGTTAGAAATAAGTGCTGGAAAATGTCTCAAAATTAAAGTACACATTTTAGGAGGGATATAATTATATAATATAAAATAGTTAAATATAAAAACAAGTATAATAAAAGTGAAAAAAAAAAGGATGACATTCTCTCACACTGTACCCAGCAAAACGATTTTATGGCTTTGTTTTTAAATAATTAAATGGGTGGTGACAGTGACGTGTGACAGTCATCAGTGTGAAATATATTTTAACGATTTACATATCTCCTAAAAACATTGTTAAATATCAAAAGTTTCATCATCACCATGGTGAAACTTAAAAACTGTCAATGAAACTTCACAACAAAGTTCCACAATACGTTAACTTACATGAAATTTCATTTGTAACGAATAATTTTTTTAAAAAAAGGGACGTCACACTTCAATTATCACCTGCCTCCTGGGGTTCATCTGCTTCACCCTGAAACAAAAGAAAAAATCAAACTTAACAAATATTTATTTTAAATAAATAAGTCTTTCATGATTTTTTAAATATTATCAACTTTTCCAGGTCAAAGGTGCCGCGTAGGGTTCAAATAGCTTAAGCAAGTTCTTTAAAATCTTTTTAAAGATTTTCGCGTAGTTGGCTTTTTTTACATGAATGTTTTTGTTATGATTTCACTCCTTTTTTAAAGGATTTGGATAATATTTAAGTTTTAAAGTAGTAAAATATGCATAATATTGTTCAAAACTTTAAAAGGAGGGGTGGAATTAAGATTTTTTTAAAGAACTTGTCTATAATTTCTGTCAGTTTGCCAAGTCCCAGCTTTCTCTCATTTCCGGAAGTGGGCAATAAAAGATTTACATAACTTAAAATATATAGGGTATTTTTTTGCTATAGTTTTATCATAGTTCCTCTCAGTCTGCCAAAGCTCAGCTTTGCGTTTCTGTAAGTGGGCAATGTTACTTTTATATAACTTTACATGTATAGAGAAGGAGAGTAAATTAAAATTTTGGGTTTTTAAAATTTTTTTAACGGGTTTGCTCATAGTTTTTATCAGTCTGCCAAATTTCAGTTATGTAGCATGTCCCGAAGTACATACAGTAGAATTTTGATACATCAGTGACTAACTGAGTGGCAAATTCGACGTTTTTTTAAAATTCCGTAACTACTCTGTTAACTCTATTAAGACTGTGCAAAGTTTGAGTCTCCTAGCTCATTTCGAAGTAGTTATAGATAGGTCAAATATGGGCTGAAATATTTAAAGAAAAGGTGATACAGCAGTGTCCGCGAACTTGGCGCATAAAAATATTGACAAATTTATACCTATTGCAAAAGTTATTTGGCCACACTGTATATCGTTAACCTATAATTTTAAAAAGCAATAGAACAGTTTTTTATCATTAATTAATCACCAAATTATTTGACATTGATTTTTAAAAAAGTTTTCCCCCACTCTTCAAACTTATTCCGTGCAAAATAAAAGCTTTCTTTTGTCTCTTTAGCACACAAAAAGTTTTTAGTTATACATATAAAAGTCAATAGAAGTTACTACGATTGCCCTGTCCGGTGCTAGGGTGACTTAGATGGTAACTAATTGATTGGAAACAGTTTTTATCGTCCTGGTTGGATTTAGCAAATAAAAAGTGAAGTTTTAACATAAGGGAGGTATAAAGAGGGTTACCTGACTGAATGGTTAGATTAATTTTTATCATCATATTTGAGTTTAGTGGACCATATACTTAAGAATATGCATGCTAGAATAAATTTTAACTCTCCTCCAAACCAGACCACCACCCCAAAGGAAAAATTGGATAGTTAAAAATTTTTATTTGCCGGATGAGGTTCTAAGTTTCTCAACTCTTTTTTTTTGTGAGTCTGTGGAAAAGGGGCTAAATGAAGAATTGTTCCCATTGGCAATTGTTGCAAATAATATATATCTTTGCGTTTCAGATGATTTTGAAACTTTTTTGTTGCGCCGTCTGTCTGTAACGACTGAAAAACCGCTTGGCCGAGTTTAAGTGAAAATATGGCGTGTGTGATATCAAACGAAAGGTAATTGAGTCCGGAGTTTAACAAAATACATTATATTTTTTGTTTTCTTTAAGGGTGGGGGTAGATTTCAAAAATTTGAGTTTAAGTCAAAACATGGCTTGTGTGGTATCAAACAAAAGGTAATTTAGTCTGGAGTTGAATAAAATATATTTCAGTTTTTAGTTATATTAGCTCACACGTACACTATAACTATAGTACCTAGTGTGAGCTGAGTATTTTTTTTACCATTTTTTAAAATGAATTAATTGCGAATGTGTTTCAGAAAAATATGTATGTAAAGGCCACTTTTTGACATGTGACTGGTAGGTGTTAATTTTGCCACTGTTATATTAACGACTGTTAAAATATTAAGTGATTTATGCATGGTTATACAGGGTGTTACAGGGAATTAGATGATGGGGGGTGAGTAACAAGGTCAAATACCTTTTATTCAAAACATTTTCATTTTTAAGTATAAATATTGGTTTAATTTGAGTGTAAACAAAAACTGTGTTAAAGCTTATTTTAACACAGTTTTTGTTTACACTCAAATTAAACCAATCTTAGGCAAAAATAATGTTCGCAACTTAATTAAATTACTTTAAGATATTTTCAATTACTTTAAGATATTTTCAAGCCTGTTTTTCTTTAATTTGTGTCAAGAAAATAATAAAATTAGATAAAATAGTGGAGAGCGATCAAATTTTGTATTTTTTTTTTGAAAATACCTTCAATTAAGGACTATTTTTTCAACTTTTATTTTTAAAAAAATATAAATATCTTGAATTAAGTATGTATTTTTTCTTTGCGGCATTCATATTACTATTATTATTACAGGGTGTTTCATAATTTTAATGTTAAATTCCTTGAGCGATTTCAAGACAAAAGGTCCACAAACGCTTAGTTTCCGAGATACAGGGTATGTTGTATTTCTTTATAGCACCTGCAGTTTTTGAGATATTTAGGTCAAATTTTGCACGAACATTTACTTATAGGCACAACACTATTAGGCATGCCAAATAAGTTTTAATTAATTTCTTTATTTTGATATACTCGGCATACCATAGTGAAGCATTTTTTTATTTTATGATAGCAGCCTTTGATGCAACAGTGATTTTCTCGAAAACAATTAAAGATGCAAACAAATTTGCAAATGAAACACGAATTTTTGTTCTTGTTTTAAAAATCTACCATTGGCTTACAACAAAACAGAAATCGGAGGGAAAATGTGACATGACCCCTGAAAAAGTATCATCCTGTAAATTTTTACTATTATTTGGCATATCTTATAGTGTAGTGCTTCTAGTTCAACATACGTGCCAAATTTAAGCTAAATATCTCCAACACTGCACGAACTATAAACAAGAAACTAAAACTTTTTTTAAACTTTAACACCCTGTATCTCGAAAACAAGGCGTTTAAGGACCTATGTTTATATAAAAATTTTATCTTAAAATCACATGAAATGAATTTAACTCTAAAATTGTTATTTAATTTTGAAACACCCTGTATGGTAAATATAACACCCTATAAACCTGTAAAATAATGCCAAAATTTAACAAGATTAAAAAAAATTAAATTAAAAAAAACTATTCAAATTTAATTAGAAAATTTCTATGAAACTTTTTTGTGCCACGTTTAGTTTTTTAAAAATAATATATTTCTTAAATAAATATTTCAAAGTTACAAAAAGTGATATGCATTTTAGAATTATGCACCATGTATTAAAAAATCAAAATTTTTAAAACCGAATTTTAAAGGGTTTTATAGAATCTCATGTTTAGCAAAAAATGTAGCATAAAGTTTTTCGTACGTTACACTTTTCTCACAAAAAAAAATAGTTTGAACACTTTAAAAATAAAAAATTATGAATTCTATTGGCAATGGTTTTACCAGGAGGAACATATATATTTTTTTTAAATTTATTTAAAAATGCGCCGCGTAATTACTTTTCTATTTCAACTATTTAAATCGGCAGAAAAAAATGCGACTTTAACAAATTTTACCAATAATAGCAAAGTTTGCAATATAGTGCCGACTTAATAGGACCCACCCTGTATATTTTTTCTTGGAATCGATCAAAAAAAAAAGTGTGCAATATATATTGACATACAGATTATGTCAAAAACTGGAATCGCGTTGAAAACGTCTTCCAATCGCTTTATGAAAACCGATTTGTAAATCGTATTGAAAATGTATTCAGTTCCATATGAAAACAGAAAAAAACATGACGTAACTCGTAAGTCAATAATCCCTAAAACGTATTTCACTTATTACCCACGTTTAAGTTCCTTTTGTATTGCATAGTAGAATTACCACCATAAAATAATAAAACTGGGCATCGATAATAATTTAACATTTCTCAAGGTGATCAATCAATAAGTAAGACATAAAATATATTTACGATGCTGCTTAAACAAAGTGAACCTTACGAAAATAATACCTTTGCAACCAAAATAGATTGATTTAAAGTGACATTTAATTAAACGAAGGAGAAGTTGTCGGATCGCGATGAAAATCTTTTAGGTGTCTATTAAAAGTATTTAATTTTTTGTTCATTGGGTTCTTCAAAATATTCTTGTAAGAAGAAATTATTTTTGCAAGATATTTTTTAAATAAATTTTCTTCCCTAATTTATTTTGTATGTGTGAATTTACTAGGCGTTAAAAGAGAAATTCAAATGCCAAAGTGCCACTCCCTCTGTCTTTTCTTCTTAATAAATATTTTCATTTTTAAACCCAAAAACTGTAACAAAAATTTTTAAAAAACTATTTTTGGAATTGTTTAAAAAAAAAAAAATTTCACAAGCTTTTTGTTTGAAAAACTATTTTTAAAAATGATTTTTTTTCGAAAATCAACCTTATATTAAATTAGCTCCTCGATCCTTCTTTCGGGAAGTCAAAATCCTAATTTATTTTGTATGTGTGAATTTACTAGGCGTTAAAAGAGAAATTCAAATGCCAAAGTGCCACTCCCTCTGTCTTTTCTGCTTAATAAATATTTTCATTTTTAAACCCAAAAACTGTAACAAAAATTTTTAAAAAACTATTTTTAAAAATGATTTTTTTTCGAAAATCAACTTTATCTAACCCAACAAACTGTATAAAATTAGCTCCTCGATCCTTCTTTCGGGAAGTCAAAATCGGTGTTAACCTTAGTCAATTTAAACATATATCCTTAAAAGAAGTGTCTTGACAGTGGGCTCGCAGGTGGGTAAGGTTAAATTTGGGATTAATTGGCCAAGGGGTTAGGCTAACACCCAAAAGGGAGACTAATTTAAGTAAAAATTTGTGTGGTTTTAATATTTTTGGGTTTAAAAACAAAAATTTTATTTATTTCCGATAGATTTGTCACCCTGTACCGGCAGACTTCTATAGGCCGCTTGACATGGTGCATGACGCGCTGCAAATATTTGCAAGCAAAAAATTTCGGTCGAATTGTTGCCTGCAAAAAATCTTCTTTTCGTTTGACATTGTGCATGGCCATGCATTGATTCCCCAGAATCTAGGTAAAAATTCCCCAGTTTGCATGCAAGTACAGTTTGCATGCAAAAAAATGGCACCGGACCGATAAAAATGGATTGCCTGCAACAATCAGCTGGTTTTGGGCAAATTTTCATGCATTTGCCTGCAAATTTTATTGTCATGCACCATGTCAAGCGGCCTTATGATACCAAATTGCATATGAACAAGAGCAATGGAAACAGTTTACATACGAAGAAAAGACGCATGCGCAGTTAAAACATGGGATTCGGATTTGCCTTTTAACGCCCAGTGTGAATTTAGGTCATTTTCAAATAATTCGAATTCCAAATATAGTTTTGTTATCTAGGGACGTGACAATCTTTACATTTGGTAGCTCTGTTGCAGGCCTCACAACTTAAAATACTCTGCCAATATATGGGCCCCGGTACTATAGTTATAGTGTACGTGTGAGCTTATACGACTAAAAACTGAAATATATTTTATTCAACTCCAGACTAAATTACCTTTTGTTTGATACCACACAAGCCATGTTTTGACTTACACTCAAATTTTTGAAATCTACCCCCACCCTTAAAAAAAACAAATACTAAAATGTATTTTGTTAAACTCCGGACTCAATTACCTTTCGATTGATATCACACACGCCATATTTTCACTTAAACTCTAATTTTTAAAATATACCCCCACCCTTTTTTTTAAATAAATTAAAATGTATATTGTTTAACTGCAGACTCAATTACCTTTCGTTTGATATCACACACGCTATATTTTCACATAAACTCTAATTTTTGAAGTCTACCCCCACCCTTTTATTTGGTTTGTGTTTGGTGGATTTTGTTCATTTTTAAATGGGACCATCTCGACCCAAGACCCAGCCTAGGTACCAAATTTTATTAAAATTGAAACGCAAAGATATATAAAAATTTTGGAAATCAGAGCAACTTTTTTTTTCTCGAAAAAATTAGGATCACCATAGCTCACACTACTATAGTATAGTATATGTGTGAGCTAAAATACCTTTAAAAAAAGTTAGGTCTGTTGTGTCTCATTAAAAAGTTTTTACTATTGAGAACACAAAAAAACATAACTATGTATATTTTACTTTTCTCGGATTGTATTCATGTAAAAATAGCATTTTCGAATTTTTAAAAGTCCTTTCCATGAAAAGTCTGTTTTTATCCCTTTCCCAATTTTTCTTATAGTTAGTTATAGTTATGAGGAAAAGTTTTTTACAAAATAATTGCAAATTTAAATCTTTTTTTTAACATTAGACAATATTTCTAAAACAAAGCATTTTACAAAACATCAAGAGTAATGAATTAAAGATAGAGTTATCCATGAAACGGTGTTCAATTTTTTTTAAAAATAAACACAAATTAGAGTAACCACTAACTAGGTATTTAATAATTTTTTATTAACTAAATATCGCATAAGATAAGCCAGTAGCATATTAAAAAAAATATTTGTAGAAAAACAAAATTTTTGTAATATTTCTTCTCTTTAAGTTTCTTAACGATTCTTGGGTAACCTGCAATTTTTCATATTTAATATATGAAAAAAAAATTGGCACAAAAAATGTTTCTACAATAACTTTTTAATAAAAAAAAATCCTAAATTATTAAAATTTTAAATTATTAAACTTTTTTTAAATAAGTAAGTAAATGTTTCTTAAAATTCAGATATTTTCAAAATCCCATGTATAATAATACCTACAGGAAATGGCAAAAT
Source organism: Aspidapion aeneum (assembly GCA_963576565.1). Lineage (NCBI taxonomy): Eukaryota > Metazoa > Arthropoda > Insecta > Coleoptera > Brentidae > Aspidapion > Aspidapion aeneum. The sequence goes on from OY755048.1 coordinate 46,920,531, forward strand.
CTTATTGGCCACAATTTGTAAAGGTTCAAAAAAAGCACAGCAAGGTTGGGTTTGGTATAAAACCAAACTGAGTTTCCCAGTATCATTTTCGATGGGATTAAATGGGAAACTTGGTTATTAATAAAGATAGTGATTTGTGAATTTTATCTTGCTGAGCTCTTTTTTGTGTTACATAGATTTACATACCCTATACTTTTTATTATACAGGAGATTTTTTAAATAATCATAATTTCAACAGTATGACACTGTCAAATTTGAAATAAAAAAATTAAATAATCACTTGTAATTGTTTTTCCGAAGTTAAAATTGCTTCAAAACGCTGATTATGCAAAAATAATAAAAATTTTCGTTTTCCTGACATTTAAAAAAATACTTATTTGTTTTTTAATAAGGGATATCAAAAACAAAGTAATTTTTTTTCTCCAAAAATGTTTTACAGAATTTAAATATCTTGTAACATAAGTGACATGAAATATTTTTTTAGACATACACAATATCGTTATTTTGAAAATTAATATTATCTTTCTTATTTTGCAAGAACATTTTATTAGGCAACTTTATTTAAGGAAAACATTTACATTTTGTTTTTGACGTCTCTTATTAAAAAACAAAAAATAATTTTTTTAAATGTCAAAAAAAAAAATCAAAAATTTTATTATTTTTGCATCACCAATTAAATACAATTTTTACTTTGGAAAAGAAGTTTTTTATTTTAAATGACGTAGGTCTGACAAAAATTTAACAGTAATTTTATTCCACATAATTAGTTTCCATGAACATGTTTTAAACAAAATTGAAATTTCTTGTAAAATATGCAAGATATCTGAGGGCACGGCAGTGCCCGGCCAAGTTCGCGCAACTGCTGTACCATCTTTTCTTGAAAAATTTCAGCCCACATTTGACCTTTCTAAAAATCTACTTCGGAATGAGCTACGAAACTCAAACTTTGCACAGTCGTAGATCTTCTTAGAGTTAACTACCCCTCCAAGTTTCATGGACTCCCATAAAGTGGTAAAGTAGTGAAATTTTAAAAAACGTCGAAATTGCCACTCACTCATGTATAGATCATCAAAAGTCTACAGTACTTTTGCTACAAAGCTGAAATTTGGCAGACTAATAAAAAAAACCCAAAATTCTAATTTACTTCCCTCCCCTATACATGTAAAGTATTGCAAAAGTAACGTTGCCCACTTCCAGAAATTAGAGAGCTAAGCTTTGGCAGACTGATAGGAACTATGATAAATCTATAGGAAAAAATTTAAAAACCCCAAAATTTTTATTTACTTCTATCCTCTTATAAGTGAAAAATTATGTAAGTTTGGCAGACTGACAGGAACTATGATAAAACTATAGGAAAACATTTAAAAATCCCAAAATTTTAATTTACTTCCCTCCCCTATAAATGTAAAGTTATGTAAAAGTAACATTGCCCACTTCTAGAAACGCTAGAGAATTGAGCTTTGGAAGGCTGATAGGAACTATGATAAAACCATAGGAAAAAATTAAAAAACCCCAAAATTTTAAATAAGGAATTGCAAAAGTTTTGAACAAAATTTCGCATATTTGTATACTACCTCAAAACTTAAATATTTTATTTAAAAAAGCCAAGTACGCGAATATGATATTCCGTAAAAAAAATTAAGATAAATGTAAACTGAAGTTCTCCAATACAAATTTTAAAATGAAAAGTTCTTACTAGTTTGGAAATGTTTTTCTAGAGTGCTAAATTAAACATAAAGAAGTTTGGCTATAATAGCAAATTAAAAAAAAAACATTTCCAAACTAGTAAGAATCTTTCATTTTAAAATTTGTATTGGAGAACTTGGGTTTACTTTTATCTTAATTCTTTTTACGAAATATCATTTTCGCGTACTTGGCTTTTTTACATAAAATGTTTTTGTTATGATTAAAGTTTCTTGAAATTAAACACTGTTTAAGCCTACGAATTCGTTCGGCTTTTAGTTCGTTTTGGGATAATATTCCGGTGAAGTCTATCTGTTTTGGCAAGTATTTCGTTCAGGTGAGTCAGTCAATAAGGCCGTGAAAACAGACGGACTTTGACCTACCTGTGTATCGCTCGTCCAAAGTGTGAGGTTGTCCCTCAAAAGTTGCATAATGAGAGTACTATCTTTGTAAGAGTCCTCATTGAGGGTGTCCAGCTCCGCGATCGCATCATCGAATGCCTAAGTCAAAACAAAAAAAAATTAGTATATCTCAAGGTAAGGGGTGATTTTTTATAAACGTACCTCGCCATAACTTTGCTATTATTTGCCGTAGAAAGATTAAACAAAAACTGGATACATCATTGATAATTTTTCAGAGGTGACACATTTTAAACAGCTATCACTATTTACGAGTAACAAAAAATATAAAAAAATTATATTTGTATTCCCTTTAAAAAAATTGATCCATTTGTTTTGTCGAAAAAATGTCAAACGTCAAAATGGCCAATAAAACATCATATACAGTTTTCGTTTCACCTATCTATGGCAAATAATAAAACAGGTATGGCGAGGTGCGTATATAAAAAATCACCCTGCACCAGCAGAATTTTAAAGGATCATTCTTACATCAAGCAATGGGTTCAAAAATTTGTATAAAATAAAACAGATACTAGGTTAAAAAAAACAAACCGTTTAGGTTTAAATTTGACAGCGTGTGACTGCCCAAATAAAAAACACAGTATCTACTTAAAACTAGTTTTAAAAAAAAAATTAAAACAATTAAAAAATAATAGTAAGCCCAAACAGAAACATTGCGTTTACAACCTACAATCTTGCTTTCAATTTTGACTAAAATCTTAGATACTATGTTTCTCGATCGGACAGCTGCGTTTTGCATACAGTCCTACGTATAAAAATATAAGCCAGTATTCTTCTGATTCAAAATAATGCCAGTTTCTTTCAATAAATTTGAGTTGAAAATTTTTAAAATTTATATTGAGCACCATGGAATACTCCAATTAAATTAAGTATATCTTTTGAAATTGAAATACAAAAAAAAAATTGAAAACTAAATTTGGTATTATAAACACCCCTGTCTTTTGCACACAAAAGTTTATATGACAAAGTAAATTTGTTTGACCCAAAGAATATCTAAAAATTTTTGACCTAGTAAATAAACACCCTGTATACATAATGGTTACAAAAAATCCAAATTTTTATACAAACTGAAATTTATTAAATAGGTAAGAACAAAAACTATATCTTAAGTTTTTTTCCAATGAGTGGCTTTTGTTTGTTTTATGATCCTTTAAAAATCTCATTTTGTTTTCCGCAAAACACATTATGACACCTTTGCATTCTTGACTAATATCTAATCTCGAACCAGTAAAGTTTGGGGAATTATAAATAAATAAAGATAAATTTAAAAACATATGCTTAGTAATTCACATGTTAAAAATAATTTTTTTGACTTGCTACCTATATGGAATTTTAAAAAAAGGATTTTTAATAATTTAAAAATAATGTTACCCTCTTTAAAAGGTTAAAAGAGTAGTAACCGATAAATAAAATTATTTTATTAAAGTTAAAATTATTAAATGCGAAAAATACCTTTAACCACGACCATTTAACAACATTTGAGGTAAAATGTTTTTTTTGCAAAAAGATGTGGTGAAAATCTAAGGTTTAATGTTGTTATAATGCTAAATGCCCGTTCGTAACACCAGTAGTTACTAAGATTTTGCGCTAAAGTCATAGGTTTAAGTCTAAAACTAAATTAAAAAACCAAAAACTTAGACAAAATTTGCATTTTTACGTGCTTAAATATATTCACTTTGAGAGATCATTTGACGCGTCACGACCTTTTTTTAGAATCTTAACCTTTGAATTATATATAAACGACTCTCTGATTTAAAGATAAAAGTCGTAATTTATATTATAATTAAAAAAAAAAATAGCACAATCAGTCAAGCAGATTCCGGGTTAAATTGATAAAAATATTAGTTGACAAAAATGCCAGAGTATTCATATTTGTAGATCATTCCATCATTTTGGCGGAAAACACATAAGCCAATTGTAGTGGGCGGCTAAAGTACGGATCGCGGGTTAAAAATATTTTGGGATTGCTTTGGGTAAAGCATTCTCTTCTTCGGAAAATTTAGCTGGGGTTAGTTAGAACTGGTAGTTCACGTTTGCCGAGGCGATTGTTTTAAAAAAAGCTTTATTTTTGAAAGGGTATCCTGTCACAAATGTTTCAAAAGCGACTAACAGTTTTTATTGGTTTTGATTCTAAAAAATATTAAACAATAAAAATTACTCTGCCAATATATGGGCCCCTAAGCTCACACTAGGTACTATAGTTATAGTGTACGTGTGAGCTAATATAACTAAAAACTGAAATATATTTTATTCAACTCCAGACTAAATTACCTTTTGTTTGATACCACACAAGCCATGTTTTAACATAAACTCAAATTTTTGAAATATACCCCCACCCTTAAAAAAACAAAAACTAAAATGTATTTTATTAAACTCCGGACTCAATTACCTTTCGTTTGATATAACACACGCCATATTTTCACTTAAACTCTAATTTTTGAAATATACCCCCACCCTTTTTATAAAATAAATTAAAATGTATTTTGTTTAACTCCAGACTCAATTACCTTTCGTTTGATATCACACACGCCATATTTTCACATAAACTCTAATTTTTGAAATCTACCCCCACCCTTTTATTTGGTTTCTGTTCGGTGGATTTTGTTCATTTTTAAATGGGACCATCTCGACCCAAGACCCAGTCTAGGTACCAAATTTCATTAACATCGGCTAGGCGGTTTTTTGAGTTATGCGCGTTGGTCGTTACAGACAGACATACAGACAGACGGCGCAACAAAAAAGTTTCAAAATCATCTGAAACGCAAAGATATATAAAATTTTTTGAAATCGGAGCAATTTTTTTTTTCTCGAAAAAATTAGGATCACAATAGCTCACACTACTATAGTATAGTATATGTGTGAGCAAAATGTTGATATGTCAGGCTGGACCGTATTATTAGAACTGCCAAATTTGGTAGTTCTAGCAGTAGATTGCTGGTCTATGCTAAATCAACATTTTTGCGATGTCATTTTGATTCGGTTATTTTTCAAGGTCGTGAAGCATTAAAATATACCTCTCCTACGGCCGTAGGAATGCTGAGGTTGCTACTATAAAAACTCGAATTATAATTTTTTAAAGGAAAAATCGTGTTTTCTCCAATAATTCTCTCTTTTGATTGGATGACCTTATTACTATTTTGTTTTGAAATCGTTATTCTGAAGTTATACGCAAACAAGTATAATTATGACCTTGGAGTAAAACGTTATTGATGTTTAATGTGTTTTCGGCCACTTAAAAAATAGACAGAAAAAAAGCCTCTGCATAAGGTATAATGTGAAACAAAATGTTTAGACTTAAACCTAAACTCCTTAACTAAATACTGCTATAAGAATTAACGGGGTTACTACTCTATTAACCTTTGGAAAAAATAAAATTTCAGTTAAATTAAAAAACGTATGTGTATATAAAATAAAAAAATATATATTTTGTGTCCTAGGTGCCTGAAATCGCCAATTTTTAGGAAAAATGTACATTTACCTAGAGCCCTCGACATTGGTTTAGAAAGGTGAGTAAGAAAAAATATGGATATGGAACCAAATAACATGTTTTAAGAATTTTACTTGTGTGAGTCAATAAAAAATATTTTAAATCAGTTTTTCCGCATAAATCTAAGCGTTTTTCGTATAATTGTATGTAAAGGATCTTTCAATCTAAACATAAGTTCTAGCGTCCTTATTTGTAATATTCTGACAAGGATCTTTTAATTTAACATCGTCAAGAATATTAAAAATAAGAGCTCCTAACCTTAAGCAGGTACTGAGTATTTAAAATACAGTGTTTCAATAAAAAAAATCATTAACATAATATTGCTTTTTTTACACGTCTTAAAAACATGCAGTTTTTTTGAAGAAATCGGTGACTCCAGACTTCTAGGATATACTGTATAAAAGGGTCATAAAACCAGCACGGTATGGCTCGCATTTTGGCAAAATTTTAATTTTTGTCATTCAAGCATACGTCAGCCACTATTAGTGTAAGGTCGGCACTAATAGTGGCAGTCAGTATTCCACTAAGTGACAATTCTTTTTGCTCTTGGCTGCGAACCAGATCGCTTTGTTGTCAAAGGACCAAAGAGAGTGTGCAATAAAAGGGGAAACAGGGGGGCGGGGTGGTGTTGCAGTCAAAATTGCAAGGTGTCACAAAGGCATATAAATAAGGTTGTTAGTGCAGGCAGAATTACAAAGGGCGTTAGGGGTGAAACACACGGACACGGCTCATTTTCTTTTTGGTCCATTTCAAAAAAATAGAACACCCAGTGTACAACAAGTGGAGGGTTTGTCGCATTGTCGGTTTACTTCAAGGTCGATAGCTGTATGTACAATAGGACTTACTAAGTTTCATCGACCGACAAAGGCATTTTAGTTTGCTAGCGATATAGCTGTCATCTAAATAGTCCGCGGTCATAACCGCGCATAAATCGATTAGCCATAAAAATAGGTGTTTTCTAAGTGCGAAAAATTTAATAAAGCATTTTTTGGGTAATTTTTTTTTTGTAAAATACATTGGGGATCTAACGCTGCCCATTTGCGAGAAATAATCTAGAATGGAAACGCACCCTTATGGTTTTCTTTAATTAAAAATACAGGGTAGGATACAATATAGGAATTCTTTAGTTTTATTTTTTAACTTTTAAGTCTAATAATAATAAACAAATATAAATAATCATCAAAACGAAATTTATACTTCACACAAAGGTATGTGTGCCTAACTTGCGAGTGTCAGAAGGAGAAGGAAGAGTTGATTTTGGTTGTTTTCCTACTTACACAAGGTTGCATCTCTAGCCGTACGTTTCTGTGTGTTTCACATCAGTAGAGAACAGCAAACCCAGGTAAGCCAATTTTAACCAAAACCAACTCCTACATATGAGATACTCGCGTCAGTGCAATGCGAGTAAACTCCAAGGCGTAGCGCCATCTAACGAACTGGCTCGAGCACTCGAAAGTTTAAGCACACTGGCATCGTCTTGTCTGAGACGCAGAAGCGTTATCTATGACAAGTTTAGTCCATTGATGTGGTATTAAAACCACGTAATCACGTAGCAACTAAAAGGCCGTACTGCCCAAAGCATATGCAAAGAAGAAAGATGGAAAACGTGCTGTGTGTGGATCGATAAAAATCAAAACGAATTTTATACTTCACACAAAGGTATGTGTGCCTAACTTTTTTTAAATATAAATAATTTATTTTATTGGCATGATATTGGGAATTTTGAATTATAACGATTTTCGAAATCAGGATTAGGATACAAAAATATGCGAATGGCATCATTAAAGGTTTTAAAAAAAGAGAATTCTTTCATTTAAAGAACTATGTATAACATTGACAGGTGTTTACATTAATGAATTAGTGTGTTCTGTTAAAAATAATATGTGTCTGTTTTAAAATGTTGAAATGTTCTGTGCAGTGATCGGCACTGAACCGCTTTGTACCAGAAATGCGCCTACTTTAATTGATGCAGATAATATAAAGTCCATCTCTAATCTGGCTGGTTTCTTTTAATTAAATGAACCCCATACAATTATTCGATTCTTTGGAGAAAACTTAGTTGACAGGTTTATCTCAGCATTCACTGGTCTCGTCAAGAACGGACTCCTCAGTGCTATTTATTTATTTTTAATATATTTTTTTTAGTCCTTAACACCAGTATTTACTAAGACCTTAAGACTTAGCATTGTAGACCGGGTTTAAGTATCAAGTCTATAGACTTGATACCGACCGGTTTAAGTGTATTTTTTTAATACTCACAGGTCAAATAACTGCAAAGATTTGGTTCACCCTAATGTGCAATATGATAGTAAGCATTTCTCAGAGTTTCATCTCATATAAATTCAAATTAACTTTAGAAATAAAGAAAAACCACATGAAAATCTTGTAAGCAAATGTCATTTTTTGGAAACTTAGTCCGTGCAGACGTAGGATTCCCGCTAAAAATAGTCTCAAATTGTAGTAAAGTTCGAAAAACAATTGAAGTAATCCATGATGACAAAAAAACTTACATACAAAAATATTCATAGCTAAATAATACATAAATAACTTAAAACTATATCTGTAGATGCATTACCGTATTAAATACGTATCAATATTTAAATACTGTAAAAAGCACAAGATATATTAGAATCCCTTTTCAATTACACAATCACTCAAACAATCGACCATCGGTTTAATCGTCGCTACTTGTCTAAAAAATTAACATGTAAAATATAGCGGACAGCTGACACTGACTTACACCGTTTTTATTAGACATTTCCTAGTGACGATTAAAGGTTTAAATATGGCTACCGTTTTTAAACCAAAATATTTTATTATTTTTATTTATTTATAACCTTTGTGTGGAAATAATGTCTTTGTTACAACGAAAAAAGATGACCCATATCCCAAGGTATTTATGAACAATTTATATAAATATTAAAAACTATTGCATTCGCGGGAAAAATAAGTTAAACCTTCAACCAAAATGTAGACTTTTAAACCTAGGATTGTAGCACTTAGCACTGAAGACCCTTTAGTAAATACTGGTGTTAGACTTTATTGTAATACATAAAAAAAATTTTAAATGCAAATCAATCATTATAGAATTAACGTTTGGATAATGGATTATTAGATTATCAAAAAATACTAATAATTAAAATAGTGCAATCTTAACAATAAAAAAAAGAAGGTTATTGATAAACAGAAAAGGCATTATTCAAAATTTTGACTGGCTGGATTTGTTTTTATTTCTTGGCTTATACTTTGCATTGTGTTGGATGTTGTGCCTGTTTTCTATGTTGTTTTACACTCTAATGGATTTATTTTGTCTAATTTTACTAGTGTATTTAATTCTAGAATATTATGATAGATATATACCAAATTTTTTTTAAGTAGTTTTAAAGTTTTGACTCAATTTCTATGTGTTTTGCATATGAAAATAAAGACAATTCCTATTCTGTTCTATTCTGACAAGTTAGTGATTTTCTAGAAGAAACGCAGTGGTTTCTTAACTAAAAAATTTCGTTAATAGTGGCGTAATACCCAGATAAAGTTTTGTTTGCAGAAAAATATCGTTGTTATTTCACAAGACATTTTCTATTTGTAGAGGGGTATGCGTTTATAAAAAATCACCCTTTACAGTAATTACGTAAAATCATTGATAACAAAACTTGTACACAGATAGGCAACCCAAGAAGCTTAATAACAGCAGCGGAAAGATGGCTCTGCCGTATATTCATGTAGTTCCAATGATGACACGGCAGAGCCATATGTCCGCTGCTGTTATTAGGCTTGTTGAGTTGCCTATCTGTGTACAAGTTGTGTAATCATTGGTAAAATATATTTATTTTTGAGCTGTTGAAGTTTTGCGCGATTTTGTTTTGGGCCACCCTATTTTTTTATGAAACCGACCAAAAAAAAATTGAAACCGTGCAGGACAAACCTGTTTGGCCAGGTGACATGCGCGCGCCGGCGAATTGATAATTTCATAGTAAAACACTGAGAAATTTAACGCCAGGCCCAGACGGATCGGGTGGGTGGATTGCATTTTTGATTTCGCTATGTCAAAGGCTTCTTGGTATGCCTTTTGAGAGTCCTCCACAACTTCTAGGGGAAAGAAAACATTTTGAATCGCTCAATCGAATTTCTATCTATCCTCATTTAAGGCCAATCCATACAAAATCAACCAAACAAAAGGCGGGCGAGTTCAATCATATAAAGCTATACAGGGAGGAGAACATTGAACAAATTCGCTTGCAAACAAGGGTAAAAAAAGAAATTCGTCAATTGAGATTTTTTGTAAAGTACTGTGTCGCAAATCCAATGTTTTTTGCGGTTTTGTGGTTTTCAGAGGAAATATAAAAAAGGAGAAGCTTAAAGCTAAAAATCGCAATTTGATATAGCAAGCTGTTTTTAAGAGTCTGCATTTATAAAAGGGAAATATAACCATTCATTTGTAAAAATTAAATTTTGATGTTTTTTTTTTATAAATTTTGAGATATTATTAGATATATTCCGTTATAAGTTAGCATTTTTTTAAGAGTTTTTAATTGTCAAAAAACTGTCAATAGTATTAATGGATTTTGACCAAAATCTAATCAGCTCGAGTGTCGAACACTATTTTACCTAAAAATATTATGAAAATCGGTTCAGCGCTTTAGGAGCTATCGTGTTACAGACAGAAATAATACACACACACACACACACACACAGACAGACATCACGACCATATTGCTAGGATAGGTCAAAATACATCCAAATAACACAGTTTTGGTGTTATCTCAAAAACATTTTTTTCGTCGAAAATAATTCTCTAGCCATTGCTTCGCGGGCTAGGAGGGTAATAGGTAATATAAAATAAAACACAACAAAAAAAATTGAGTGTGATACTCGTTTTTTAAGAATATTTAACACTGTTTTTAAGAACCGCAAAAAAGAGGGTAATTCCATAAGAAAAAAATCTATCAATCCTTCTTAAATACAGACTTTTTCAAAAATCCCCTGTAGTTTCGGGGCCTGATATATTAAGATGCGGTTTTCACCTTTAAACATCTCTTGAAAATCGAGTGCAGTTTTTTTTCTATCTGCACTAGAAATACCTCAACCCTTCCCCCTTCCCTCCCCATCGAATTTGAGACACCCTGTACAGGGTGTAAAGAGTGGTGGGTTAAATTTACCTATCTTGGTAAATTTTATTCACCCATTATAGTTTAATAGACAAACTTAGTATAGTAAAATGAGTTTGTCTAGAAAAAATATTTCAAAACGTGCCTACTTGCAGGTCATAAATAAAATTCGCTCATAAACAAACATTTTAGCTCACACATATACTATACTATAGTAGTGTGAGCTATGGTGATCCTAATTTTTTCGAGAAAAAAAAAGTTGCTCCGATTTCAAAAATTTTTATATATCTTTGCGTTTCAGAAGATTTTGAAACTTTTTTGTTGCGCCGTCTGTCTGTCTGTCTGTCTGTATGTCTGTCTGTCTGTATGTCTGTAACGACCAACGCGCATAACTCAAAAACCGCTTGGCCGATTTTAATGAAATTTGGTACCTAGGCTGGGTTTTGGGCCGAGATGGTCCCATTTAAAAATGAACAAAATCCACCGAACACAAACCAAATAAAAGGGTGGGGGTAGATTTCAAAAATTAGAGTTTAAGTGAAAATATGGCGTGTGTGATATCAAACGAAAGGTAATTGAGTCTGGAGTTAAACAAAATACATTTTAATTTATTTAAAAAAAAGGGTGGGGGTATATTTTAAAAATTAGAGTTTAATTGAAAATATGGCGTGTGTGATATCAAACGAAAGGTAATTGAGTCTGGAGTTAAACAAAATACATTTTAATTTATTTAAAAAAAAGGGTGGGGGTAGATTTCAAAAATTTGAGTTTAAGTCAAAACATGGATTGTGTGGCATCAAACAAAAGGTAATTTAGTCTGGAGTTGAATAAAATATATTTTAGTTTTTAGTTATATTAGCTCACACGTACACTATAACTATAGTACCTAGTGTGAGCTTAGGGGCCCATATATTGGCAGAGTATTTTTATATGTTGTTAAATAAAGTATGAGCAAAGTCAATTTATGTAAGCTTATAGAAGGCAAGTTATGAAACATTTTTGTTGGGACACACATTTTTAAGCTGTGCGGTTTAGTGATAAGGGTGCGATGTCATTTCAAATACTAAATTTTATTTCTAGTTCCCTTGAGTATCATGGTACCTAGAAACTGTTTTTAAAATTATATTGTAAAGTCAAATTTACAAACAGTGTGCTGTTTTCTTGTTAAAATTCCTTTTGAATGAAGTGTTATAAGGACTACTTTTTCTATATGCACTAGAAATATAGTTCTAGACCCGGTTTAACCCTCAAAGAGATGCTGGAAATGCAACCCACAAAAACTAAGTTCAGCTGAAAGTCTTTTTTGTTTTAAATCACTAGTTGCAAGCGAATTTGAACAAGTTAAATCCTCACCTTTTTGGTTAAAAAATCAACAGTGTTGGTTGATTTTTTATGTAATGATCCAAAAGAGTCATAACCCAAATTGTCTGAAAGAATATTGGTTAAAGTCGAATCGTTTAAGTCCTATATTCGTCTGAAAATGCTAAGTAAAGAGATTCTCATTGGTTTAGAGAAAATCGACCAAAATTACTTTAAAGCGAAACATATTTTGAACCTATATTTTGTATGGATTTTCAAAATTAATTAAAAATAATAACTTTGCTTATCTTTACTACTACTAAAACATAAGTCTTAAAAATATTTAAAATACGTTTTAGTGGGCTGATTCTACATTAACCACTATTATTTAAGACGACTTCTGTTTTGATAATGATAAAATATGGGTGCTAGTGGGTGGGCGCCTATATTGCCGAAATTCGCGGACCTTTGCCAATTGTAATTCTGCCTGTTAAAGCCAAAAACCTTAAAAGAAACATCTTATATGGTTAAATATATTCAAACACTAAACTACAACCTAAGAACGAATTATTATTATTGAAGAAAAATCTGTTAACTTTTATAAATTTTTTTAAAAAATTTCGAAATCAACGAACATATAAAAACAAAAGCAGGGAGGGGGCGGCTAATCATGTCGCATATTAAACTAAAATTGTTTTAAATTAATATTTCTCTTAATTAAATAAAAATCAAATGCTTATGATTTTATACGGTATATGCAAGTGCTGTAGAGTCAGTAGTAAAGCTAAAAACTTCGAATTTTGGTTTAACTTGAATTCTGGCCAAACAAAATAGAAGAGGGAGACGCAAATTTTATCGGCAGTAAATAAAAAAAATCTAAAAATTTTCGTGACTAAGCTGGTAAAAAAAGGTTATGTTTTTTCTTGTATTTTTCCGTGGGCAACTCAAAAGCTTATCCTCACGGGGGTTCAGGATCTAACGTACACCTAATAAGTATTAATAGTTAACTGTTTTGTTCGAAAAGGGCTCATCAAAACACATTCTGGTTTGTTAGTTTTGTTGGCATGTAACTCCGCTGACCGACATAAAACGTCGTGAAGGAGGTAAAAAAGCAATAAGCACTGACCCGACCTGAGAGACAAATTTGTTTCATGGTTTCTTTTTATCGACGCCTGTCTTTTGTTTTATTTCGTTTTGCTAGTTTCCCTTGTATTTGAGAGATGTCGCTACTTGTACAAGCATATGGTTTTGCAGGATGATTTCTCTTGACAGTATCGTAAGATGAGATTCATAACCATCTTTTTAGCTTTGCAAGAGTGTTACATTGACCATGCAGTGGTCTGACGAGTCCGTTTAGGACATATACATAATAGTCAAACATGAGTCCTTGGGGTCCTTAAGCAAAAAAGACCTGATTGGTTGCTTTCAAAGACATTATTGCAATACCTACGGTACCTTACGATCGGAATGCAAACATATTTGAAATAGCCATATCAATGGGTATAAGTCTATACTTTTTGCGGTCCTTAAGATAAAATGTCCTGATTGGTTATACTGTTATGCATGAATATTATTTTATTTTTGTATTCGTTACGTCAAATCATCGGCGTACAGTTCAAAAAACTCTATCTATGTAAATTTGGTCTCTGAGCATTTTTCGTATCTTTATTTCTGAATGTTTGCATCAAACGCCAACCATTGTGTAAATAGGTAACAGGGAGTATTGGAATATTAGGTATATGGCTTAGGACGAAATAGAAAGAAAACTGCCCACCCCTCGGAAAAATAGAAGAAAAACATAATATTTTTTCACCCACTTAGTCACCAAAATTTTTTTATAATATAAAAGACGCGTTAAGTAAATGGCCATAGTTTAGCGCGTTGTATCTCGTACATAAGAGCTTGGTTTATGACAAGATTTTTAAAATTAATAAAAATCGGTTTAAAATCCAAACTGTTATGGTCACGTAAATACTTTTAGTTTAATAGTCAGATTTATCATTCTTTCAAACATTTGATGTTTTTAATAATGCACTTAAAAACCAAACGTTTAGAAAACGACCATTTTAATCAAGACCATGTTGATTTTTAAACTGTTGAACTTTTTTCCTTAAAAGCGTTGTTTGACAAAAAACGCATTTTACATCAGAAAGATCGGTTTTTGATTTAATCGTCATGTAGGTATCACATAAAATGCTTGAGTGACTTTAATGGTTGAATAATCTAACTCTGATATTACTTTTATAATCTAATCCAATGATTTCTGCAGTTTAACTTAATACGCCGCGTGGCCTAGTCTAACAAACCGTTCGATAATTCTGTCAGATTATTTAGCAAATGACAAATTGTTTATTAAACAGTTGAAACGAATGTTTTAATCAGGGATTAGAGAACAGCTAGTGATTGGATTTCACAGCCAACCAAAAAAAAAAGTGGATACACCATGTGTTTGACATAACTATTGACTATCGTGATTTCGGCTTTTGCTCGAAAACTGCCCTTGAGTGCTCGAAAATTGCACTGAAACGGATGCAGGTGTTCGACTTAAAAACGAGCAGTGCTCTACAAAAGATTTGCGTGCTCGACTATTGCCCGCAAATCTCCGTGCGAGCAAAACAATAACATAACCCCATTTTTTAGATCTGATTAATTTGTTTTTAATTTTGGTGTATTTTTGTTTTTATAAGCGTTTTCCGTGTTTTGCATCTAGAAAAATTTATATTCATATACTTCATTACACAAAAAAAAAATTATAATTTTTTTTTATAAAATAACAATATTTTTTTATTTGTTAGGGTTATAAAAACCACGAAATTTCGAGCAAGTGTTTAAAAAGTCGTGGTCGCTCTTGCTCCGTAGGCGAGCAATCCTCCGAGACAGATTCGTGACGTTACCGCTCTACCCGCGAGTGATTTCAGAGCAGTGAAGCCGAAATCGCTATTAATAGAAGCGCCCTCGTAGGCAACCCGTTAGAGAGCCCAACCAAACTTGCTATACTTTCATTTTATCGTGGCTTTGTCAAAATGGCGGAAATTGTCAGGTGTTATTTTTTTTTGAAAAAGAAAGAAATGCTATTTAAGACCCTAAACAGTTTTTAACAGTTGGATTTTATCCCAAATTTAATTAAAAAACAAAAATAAACAAAAACAGCTCTTGACATTGCTGAAAAAGAGAACTTTGGACAAATCCAATCCGTTAATACTCAATAATCCGTGTTTTTTTTAGATACTAGTCGTTTGGTTGTATTTCAGTGATAGAAAATGTTTTTCCATAAACTAGAATATTTCTTTTAGGTTATTGTCTGCGTTCAAGTAAAAGTAATCATAGCTATTAACCTGTTTCGCCAATTGGCAGGCTTTATCCGGCGAATTTAATATTTCATAATAGAAAACGGAGAAATTAAGGGCTAGACCCAGCCTGATTGGGTGTGTGGGGGTCATTTTGGCCTTTGAGATTTCAAAAGCGTCCTGGTATGCTTTTTGCGAATAATCCACAACAGCTGAAAAATTATAATTATGATACACATAACCAATCCTAGGAAAAATACATTGATTATAATGATTATACCAAATAAGGTATTGTAACAACTATATCGAAATAGAGGCTTTTATAATGTATCTTTAAATAAACTAGCAACACATTTTTTAACTACAAAATTACATTAAGGTAATTAATTTTTGGTCCTGTAGTATACAATTGTAAATTTGAAAAGAATCTTAAGGAAAAACGTCATTACTCCACAAATTTCTGATTGGTTAAAAAATAAAAAGTGTAGTTTGGACCAAATTATGCTTAATTTATTTCTAAAATCCATCAACCCGACGCGTTTCGGCTATACTAGTCAATTTCAAGGGTTACAGAAGTTTCTAAAACCAAAAATTTGGAAGAAAAACAAACTTATCATATTGCATTATAAGTTTTTGTTTGTTTTTCAAAATTTTGGTTTTAGAAACTTCTATAACCCTTGAAAATGGCTAGTAAAGCCGAAACACGTCGGGTTGATGGATTTTAGAAATAAATTTAGCATAATTTAATTGAAGAATACAAAATCGCGCAATCAAAGGTGAGAAGAATGATCAGTGATAAGAAAAATCTTTCGTGGACGCAAAAGTGCCAGAAAATAGATTCTTACTTAGGAGGTAGAAGTACCGAAAGCTGAAAAACTATAAGATCGATTAAAAAAGGAACATGCAGAGATATCATTTCACCAATACCAGACAAAGAATGGGATGAACATTTTAAAAAACTTTTAACTGAAGATAGAGCAGAATTCAAGGAAGAAGATATAATTAGAACGATGGGATCTCCAGTACCCCTCACAATCTCTGAGGTCAAAAATGTGTGCACAACATTAATTAACATTAAAGCGGTAAATCTGCCGGACCCGGAAATATCCCAGCTGAACTTATTAAATATGGCACTGAAGAACTGTTTTGGAGATTACGGAATCTTTTCCAAAAATATTTAAATGGAACTGTAGTACCAACTGAGTGGAAAACGGCATATATATCCACAATACACAAAAAAGGACGGAAAAATATATGTGACAATTATAGAGGTACCTATATCTGTGACTAGTACGCTAAGCAGAATATACGGTAAAATAATAAGAAATAAAGTGGAAAACGCATATAAAGACATGGATGCAGAAGAACAAGCCGGTTTCAGGGCGGGTAGATCGACTTCTGATCATCTCTTTTGTATAACCCAAGTTATTGAAAAGAAAATGACATACCGACAAGAGCTGCATCTGCTTTACGTCGATTTGCAGAACGCATATGATAGTATACCACTAAATCTACTTTGGAAAGCGTTGGAAAACACAAACATAAACGTACAACTAATTAAGGCCATCAAAGAGTTATACCGCAATAGTAAGGAAAAAGTTAAAATAAAAGCAAAACTAACCAAAGGCTTTCAAGTAAATAAAGGTCTTAAACAAGGTTGCTGTATCTCGCCTACGCTCTTCAAGATATACTTGGAACAAGTCCTTAAAGTATGGAAGAGAAAATGCCAACACATGGGAATTCCGTTGGACGAAACCACCTTGTATACTTTATGTTTCGCCGATGATCAGATACTAGTGGCTCAGGATTATGACGACCTCGAATATATGACACGAAAACTAATAGAAGAGTACAATAAGTGGGGACCAGAGGTTAATCTCAATAAGACAGAGTATATGTGTATTGGTGGAATGAAACAGGATCTAATCTTAAATACCGGGCAGCGGTTTCAGTCCTGTGATGAGTATAAATACTTAGGTCTAAAAATTACAGCTGACGGAACACTAGACAAAGCTATAAAAGATCGAAACGTACAAGGAAGAAAAGCAATAACTTTATTGAATGGAATAATTTGGGACCAAAGTATATCAAAACATAACAAAAAGCTTACATATAACACCATTGTAAAAAGTATTATTACATACGGCTCAGACGTATGGCCAATCAAGGATAGAACAGAAAAAATGCTTTCCGCTATGGAGATGGACTATTGGAAAAGAGCAGCAGGGAAATCAAAAAGAGAAAGAGTTACAAATCAAAGAATAAGAGAAATTATGACAGTGGGTGAACATACATTTGGTGGATGATATATGAACAAAACAACTGGTGTGGTACAGACATGTACAAAGAATGAATGATGAAAGACTACCCAAACAAATACTACAATGGAAACCAACTGCCCGAAGAAAACGATGACGGCCAAGGAGAAGCTGGAGAGAAGGAATAGACAGTGAAATAAGAATAAGAGGCCTAGATGATGAATTATGGGCAAACAGAAATGGGTATCGGAAGACGTAGAACGTTGTGAAACCGATAAATATATATAATTTAATTCAGACTACGCTTTTTATTTCACAACCAATTAGAAATCTGTGGAGTGAGGACGTTTTTCCTTAAGTGTGAAGTGACGTTTACATAAATTGGATAATCCCTTGTTAGTACTCCGCGTTTGAGAGTTTGTATATTAATCCACTCAGCCATCTTATACTCTGCGCATATGCGCAACCCACACTGGAAATATAAAAGTATTAGTAATTTAAAAACAATATTTGGTTAATTAAAATCATAAAAATAATATATATTCATAGATAAAAAAGAAATGTTATAAATATTAAGATTTAATTTAATTCCAAATGTTTTAAACATGGCTAGGCTAGGTAACACTAACGATGTTTGCACGCCACTTCTGAATTGATAAAAAATGTTTCCCCTTAAAAACAGAAATTGAAGTGGTGTCCAATGTCCAACACCTAAAAAAGCCTCTATTTCGTTTGAATACACTATATAAGGTGACGAAGTCTGACAGAATAAATGATTCCCTAACAAGAAGAAAATTTAAAATTGTTTGTTTTTTATGGGGACGAACTCTGACAGAATAAATAATTCCAACAAGAAGAATATTTAAAATTGTTTGTTTTTTATGGGGTTTACATATACACAACATATGAAATGTGTTGAAAAAGAATGTTAATGACTGTTGAAAATACTGATATGATATAAGTTATAATAAAGATAAACAGTTAATGGATCGTCACCTTATGTAATATGTTTTATAAAAAGGTTTACTTGAAAATAAATGATAATCAATTATTACCCTTCTTAATCATTATGTAAAAACCAAAACTTTTTGATTATTTAATTTCATTGTCATAAACTACTTGAGAAATATAGTTTAACAATTTTTTAAAATTCTGGTTATGCCTCAAAACTAATTACTTGGATTTTTTCATTTTATCTTTGCAAACTTTTAAATTAAATAAAAAATTTCTTAAGACTAATAATTAAGTGCCCATCATTTAAATTAGAATTCTATACATCTTTTAAGATGATGTAACAAAAAAACAATCGAGTATCGCGTTTTCAAATTTTTTGGAAAAAATCAAGTTGGGACACATCAACAGAGCCATGGTATATTATTTTTGATACATTCTAAATAACAAACAAAAAAGACCCTAAGCTAGTTTTTTTTAACCTAAAAGAACGATCATATTTAACTTTTAAAAATATGTTTGGACTGGTAAATTTGATTCCAACAATTCCCATCTCATTAAAAACCCTCTTAAATCTCAAAAAAAAAAATCCTAGTAACTCAAAAACGCGATTTTTGATTGTTTTTTGTTTTGCCAGCTTAAAGGGAATTTAAAATTATACTAGTTTGCTAATTTAAACTAAATTGTATCATTAACAATAGCAAACTTAGTAATGGTAGACAATTAATTTGGAACACGCTGTACATTTTTTTTCTTTGTGTAAGGCTTCCATCTTATCAGTACAGTAGATTTACATCTTTTATCTTTCAATGAATTGTGATTAAGAAGGTAAATTTTATCAAACCACCAATTTAAACTAATCCCTTCTATAAAAATAACATAATAAAATTGTATTAAAAGTCTGTTCATAAATTAAATATTTAACACTTGGCAAAAGTATGTTTCTTTCTTTAAGATGAAAAATGTGTTTAAGCAAAACCCACAGATGAGGTTGACAATACAAAAATTTTTTTTAAATAAAAGCAATATACAATAACACAAAAAAATATGGATCAGAAATATAGGGTCTACTAATAATTTTAAAAACAAAAAATAAAGGATTTTTCTTTTACTTTTTCTGTAAAAATTATGACTTTCTTCTAAAAAAGTTATGACTTTTTTCCAGAAAAAGTATGCCTTTTTTTAATTCTGACTTTATATGACCTATTGAAAAAAATATGTGTAAGTTCTTCAAACATTTTTCAAGAGAAAGATTTTGGTAGGTGCTTTACTTTTGTATTTTGCTTTTATTTCAAATTTTTAAAGTTAGTATTAAGCTGAACAATTTCCCCAGATGGATTTTTTAGCAATTTACCTAGATAGATCTTTGAGTTCCCTGCTTTAAAAATTCTTGACTAATGTGAAATTTTATGACTACGGAATTTTATGCCTAAATTCAAATGTTACTACTTTTTATGACACTGTTATGACCACCATGACATAAAATTTTATGGCTTTATTTTGTGACTGGTGGTCGCCCTGTAAAAACATTTTCTCAACACGAAGAACTAATTAAAGCAATTTTGTTTAGCATGTGTCTCACTTAAAACTAAAATCAAACAATTTGTTCCATTATATTATAACCCCTTTTTAAATTGTTACTTAGATCTGTATGTAGATCGTATAAACACATTTTTTTAACAAGTAGAACTTTTTATTAAAAATGACGTTTTTTTGCTACTGTCAGCTCCATATGAGGACACATGTATGTTTAAATGAATTTTTAGTAATACTTTCATACTTTACGTTAAATATGTGTTTTTTAATTTATATGGACAGACTTTTTGGTGACAAAATGGCTTCATAAAAATCAACTTACTATTCCTTGTGTCTCCCGTCGCTACCTCTGCTAGATACCTGTAGTAGTCACCCTTCATTTTGAGGTAAAAGACTTTCGACTCTGCATTTGATGCTTTGGGGATTAGGTATTTGTCCAGGAGACCCTGTGAAAGAAAAAAAACTGTAGACTGCAAACCAAACAATTTACTTTTAGGAACATGATTTATTTAATTAAAGTTATCAGTGATTAAATCTTTCTTCAAAGTTTCTCAGAAGAACGAAAGTTAATTAAAACATCATTTAAAAAATTAGGCGCTAGAATTTACAGCAACATTACAAGAAAATGCCACTATTCGACATTGTGTCCCAAATTCAAGGTTTTTGGGGGCTTCGGGTATTTGTAGGGAAAAATACTGACACCCACTTGCGAGTTTCGATTTTCAAAAGAAGCTTAAAGATAAAAGCCGCATCTTTATATAGCAACCACAGTTGGTCTCAGAACCGTTTTCAACAAAAAATACAACACTTTTGAAACAAATATTTTTCAATTAAAAGTAGTGATGTAAAGGGTGATTTACCATATTTTGAACCTCCGGATACCGCCTTTATCATTGATAATATAAAAAAAGTTTAAATGCTAGTTTCATTGTTTGTCATAAGCCTTTTAACTCATATGACTGACTGATGGTGTCAAATCTTATTTTATATGTCAAGATTAGACATCAACTTTCTTATATTAAATGAAACACCCTGTATATTATTTCATTTTTAAATCTGCCCTTTCTTTCTGATTTCAAAAATGTATAATATGCCTGCCTATATACCGATAAAAATTTTATAAGATATAGCGCATTTAAATTTGTCATACTCCTATGGTAAAAAGAGAATATGTTGATGGGTAAAACCAAATAAATATTAAGTGTATTTGATCTTTGAAGTCAAATGGCCGGAGTTTTTTTTTTTTCAAAAAGAGCAAGTACAACATACATTTTTTGAACAGGTTTAGTTTAAATCAAACTAACCCAGATTTAAAATATATTTTATCTAGTGTGTGTTTTTGCTTTTAATAGTCAACACATTTAGCGATTTATTGTAAACGGTTGTTTTTCTTTTTTCATAGGAATAAAGTAAACTTAAAATTTCTAAAACTTTTTTATTTTCTTTTGTATTTGTCACATGATTTAACACCTAAAGGTAAAATTCAGTTAAAATATTTTTGTATATGATAATCCTGATCAAAATACCAGCGTTTATGTAACCACTGTTGCGGTTGGTAACAGTTCAAAATCTCCAAATTAAATATTTTATGACCACTGTAAATCAGCAATTTTTTTTAATAGCAGCAATATGTAATAGTAATTCAATAAATAGCCAATTAGCCGCACGAAAATATGTAGTACGTTTTAACAATGAGTATATGACCCATATAGAGTGGCAACCGACGAGCTTTGCAACATTGAGGGGCAGATGGCGCTGAAATAAATTCGTCTGATACGCAATATTCAGGGACTACTAGTAAGATTTAGTTGCATGTGCGAGTTCCGAGGTTCATGCCTATCACACAAATGCCATTATATCATAGTAGTTGTCTCTGAATATTGCGTACCAGACGAATTTATTTCAGCGCCATCTTTGTTGCAAAGCTCGCCGGTTGCCACTCTATATGGGTCATATGGGTCATATACTCATTGGTTTTATACTGTCCGGGTTATGCGTTTAGAACGCGATGACGCTGCCTCGACTCGATCGCATTTTGGATCTCTAAGTCTCTAAATTTATCGGGTTTGTTTATCCATGGCATCTAGAATGTTGACAAATAACATCCTTCAGATATACGTCGTGCGTGTGCTGATGAGCAATCGAAAAATAAAATGAAACCTGATGAAATCAAACCGTAACCTATCTTTTTTCTCTAATTTTTTATTTCTGAACAAGAATCAATTATAATTCCTGATCTTAGGAGCTGGAATCAGACTCATTAAGGAGATTTCGGGCTAGTTTACTAACTATTCCTAACATTCTGATTATTTGCTTTTTTTAAATATGAATCAAATTTAAAGGGGCTAGTTTACTAACTATTCCTAACAATCTATTTGATTTTTCTTTAAATATGAATCAAATTTACAAAATACACAGCTGATTCCAATGACAAATGACATTAATCGGAACTATCGAAACCTGATGGATTTCACCGATGCATTTAGGAACTTGATTGTTTTCATCGATGAGCTCATCGGTGGATTTAGAGACTCCCCCTATGCATGTGTTAACACTTTCGTTTGTGGATACGCGTGATAGTCCGTCGAGTCTTAGGTCATTAGTAGGCTGCCGTGTGCGTTCAATTAATAAATTTAGAAAAATTTTTTTAAAAAACTTAACTGAAAGCTTTTATAAAATGGACTAAAAAGCATAACATAATTTTTTGAGTGTTCTGATATCATAATAATAAAAGCGATGGGCGTATTAAAGGAAATTTACCCGTTTTTCTTTTAGCCTTGTTAACTCGAAGTTTAGTGAAAATCCAAATTCATTATATTATAGCAGAGAAATGTAAGGGTAAATAATTTAACCCAACCCAACCCTACTCAAGCTACCCTTACATTTTTCTGATATGGATAGAAATTATTACGCCTGCTTCATATTAGGCAGATCATCCGCGACCGGCAGTGTGTCGATTTATTTTGTCACAGTGAAAAAGAAGAGTCGGTCCATCATCGGTTGTGGACGATCCGCCAAATGCGCATAGAAACGCATTTACCTAATATTAAATACGCCTATCGCTTTTATTATTATAATATCAGAACACAAATTATTTTATGCTTTTTAGTTCATTTTATAAAAGCTTGTTTTTAAATTTATTTTTTAATTTTTAGATTTGTCTAAGTCTATGCATTTCAGCTAGCGCATCGATATTGCAGGGAGTCTTTCCTGTCAATTTTGAAATATCTAAGTCTTCGATGAGAAGGCCGTTCAACGATTTAATACCAAACAAAATACAAACTAAAATTTTACCCCCTCTCCGCCCTCCAAGTTAGAGGGGAGGTAGGCACATTAATGGATTGTCATCGGAACTATAACGTTATGCGAAATGCGTCAGTTGAAAGTAATCAGAAAAACTTGACATTAAATCGTCCATTTTGAATCCGCCATATTGAATTTTTGTAATCTGATCAAAAATTCGTAATCCTCATCCTCAAAAACCCCCAGATACCAATTTTGGTGGAAATCCAAAAAATAAAATTTTACCCCTCAGCCCACCAGGTTAGGGGTGAGGTAGGCAGCCAGGGATACATTATTGGATTGTCATCGGAACTATAACGGTATACGAAATTCAAAGTCAATCGGATACGTGGAAGTCAGTTGAAAGTAATCAGAAAAACTTGAAATTAAATCGTCCATTTTGAATCCGCCATATTGAATTTTTGTAATCTGATCAAAAATTCGTAATTCACATCCTCAAACACCCCCAGATACCAATTTTGGTGGAAATCGGACAAACTAAAGTTTTACCCCTCTCTTCACCCCCCACGTTAGGGTGGGGGGGGGGGGGGGGGGTAGGTACCCGATGAAACCACATTATTGTATTGTCATCGGAACTAAGACGCTATGCGAAATTTAAAGTCAATCGGATGTTTGAAAGTTCTTCAAAAATGAATTGCAAGATTTGATTACATACATACATACCCACATACATACATACATACATACAGGCAAAGTTAAATAAAAGCTTGTAAAAATGGATAAGTGCCGCTGCGTAATCGATCAACCACTTGAAAAGTAATTATCCTTGTATAATTTTGAGGAAAAAAAGGAGCCAACACCTATTTTAAATAATTTAAAAAAGTTTAAATGAAATACCCAAAATAATCAAAAACTTATATCTATTTGGGAGGTTCAAAATAAACTTATTTTTTAAATGAGATTTTTAACATGTGGTTTTGGTAACACTATAGAAAAAGTCACGCGTTGCCACTGCAAAATACCTTTAATTAGATATCACAGCCTATGTTGGTAGCAAAATGTGTTTTTTCTTAAACTATCCTCCTATTCACGGCTCCTGAAGGTTGTTTTTATTTTTTTTTATCTGGGATTAACAAATGGTTTTTATCCCAAGCCCACTTAGCTCAAATATAGGATTTATATGATATAATTATTGACATATTAAATGTAAGGGTTATCAATTTAAAGAAAAAAATGCATTTTAACACATTTCTTGAAAAGGGCTATAAAGAAGATTTTTGTTTTAATGGAACTTTAACCAGTACATCACTACCTATTGAAAAATATTGATATTTTTTCGAAAGTGTTATTAGTTTTTTTGATGGAAATGGTCTTGAGACCATGTTATTAAGCTACAGGGGTTTTTTTTGAAAAGTCTGTATTTTGGGAGGGGGAACTTTTTTATTTATAAAAATATCTTTTTGGTGTAAATTGGTTTTTTAGTTTTTTTTTAAATAAAGAATCCTACTGTCAAATTAAATTTTACCTGTCACTTATTTTTCTTATATTATTTCCTTTTTTGTCGCGGACACCCAGTCTACGTGTGAGCTGACAAAAAACTAACAATATTTCTAAATGAAACATAATTTAGTAGAAACAATAAAAATGGATTAATTTTAATCATTATGCAAACTAGAAAGTTTACTGTTTTTTTTATTTTAAACTAATGACAATTGTGCAAACTATTTTAAACAAAACTTGTTTGTATACATTCACAGACAGATGACCATAAAAGTGTCTGCAATTAGTAAGTCAGTTATAAACGTGCGTTTGATAAAACTGTTACATTTCATTTACATTCTTTACACAAATCTTCTTTTCGTAAATAATATGTTGCCTCATGTCAAATCTGTTACAGTATCACAACTTGGAGCATTAAAATCAACAAAAGAATCGAAATCAAGTTTTCTGGAGTGCTTTAACCCCTGGGTCGTGACGTACGGTTTGTGATACTAATAAAAACGAAACAATGTATTTTGATTGACGTCGTAACGTGTCAAATACGAACCAATGCACGTGGAGCTTTACTTTATACTTCTAGAGTAACTTCTTCTCGCTATATCGGTAACAACGGAACTTGTAAATGGATAGTTCACCGACTAAAACTTTAATACTATTTGACAGATCAAAATAGCTATAATTATATAAATTACTGGTTTTTGTATTTGACGTATGCTACGCAAGACCATTGTAAATCGAGAACAAGTGAGAGAGCGCGAGAGATACATTTGGTGCAGATAAAATAAATAACTTGGATTCGGTCTATAGCCTGCCTATGGATGTTTTTAATTTTTTTAAATAAAATAGTTTACTAAAAGGGACATTGCGAGGACATAGTTAAAATACCAAAAGAAAAAATAAGTTTGTGAGCGAATCCTCAATAGGGGGATATTAGTAACTCGTATACTACCCGGGGAGTTTCGGCCTTGTTGGGCACTCTTCTGCACGAGGGTAACCAGTGTTAAGGGAAGATGAATGGTGATGATGATGTTTGAAAAACGAAATATGAAACGTTGACATTTACTGAAAACAGACCAACTGCCGAATTGCAGTAACAGTTACTGTAGCCTCGGGTTCGAGGCAAAATTTGACGTCACAACTAAGACAGATATTGTCAGTAATGTAATTACCCTTGACTGTGACACTGTAAGAAACCATCTTGGAAAAACGCAAAATATGGTTCTGTTGAGATAAGAAAGTGGTGCCGCCTCCCTCTACATTGGTAAAAAGTTGGCTGCCGCGTACCTGCAGCAGGTGACTGATGCGAGAAAAACTACTGAAAAATGAAAAGTGGGAGTTGTAATGGTTAGGCGTGGGAATACATCACGTACAGAGAGGGTTTTCCTTTCAAAGTGATTGGCTATGGTAAAACTGAGAGTTTAGAAAGTGCTGTCTATAAAATGTTATTTTATCTCTGTTTTCGTTTAGGTTTACTTGTTTAGCTCATTAGCTAGAATGTAAAGTAAATTTTAGGATTATCAGCAACGCCACTGACTTGGTTCCTTTAAGCGCTTGAAAGAGGGGATAATAGATTAATTAGGTCCAACCTACCGTTAATAAAAACCCTTTGAGGAGACAAGTCGGTAGTCACATTCTAAGTTTTGTTGAACTTAAACTAAAACCTCTAAAGTAATTGTCAGTAAAGAAACATAAGATTTTTCTATTTGAATAACATTTTGCAGTTTGTTATTTTGGTAAGTTAAAGTTTCAATTTTAATATTTTGGGTCTTGTTTGTTTTATAGTTCATAAGAAAAGTCTTGTAACAATTTGTAAATTGCAACAGAGTTTTATTTTGTATTCATTAAAGTTTGTAAGGTTTTTAAAATTGTTTTATATTTATTTTATACACACAAGAGATCTACTAGGGTACCCTCGTTTAAGGGTTCGATTTAATAGGGGGATATTAGTAGCTCCTGTACTATAATAGTTTACTGTGTTTAAGACAGAATACCTTTACTTAAATAAATTCCAAGAAAAAGGATTTTTAGTACCGAAATTTATTGCTTTTCTTTAAATGTGTTTTAAAGTACTTACCTACCTATCTATTTTAAAACGGTTAGGTATTTAAGGGGATTAAATAAATTTAGGTAGCTTGTTTAAAAGTTCCTACATTTACAAACTGGTTAAAAAGTTAAAGAATGGATCAGATTTGTTTGTTATTGGAATAGTTAGATAGCACCACAGGGTTCGAAATGGCGCGGAATGTAATAAAACATTCTTATGTCAGTCAGTAACAGTCCGTGAGTTTGCGGCGCGGCGTTCCAACGAAGCGTTAACTACATGTGACGTTCAAATGTCAGTGTGAAATAGCGTTAACCGTCGACGGTTTTGAGCAGGACCAAAAATTATCACTACCATGTACAGGATGATTCAAATTGGGCACTTTTAAGTGAGAAAGGGTACTTCTATAGAGGAAATCTAGACCCCCTTTGCAAGCCTCAAATTTTACGGCAAAATTTTTGTTAAAACCCGCATTTTGATATTTCAAACTGTTTTTGCGCTACGGGGAGGGGCTTTCTGCGAAGTCTGCAGTGTTTAAAGCTTAATGCAATTATCAAACTAAATTTTAACTAGCACTTTTAGTTTCTGAGATATAACACAAAGTTATATTTTTTGTAATGGAATGACCCTTTTTTTATTTGAATTTTAACATCAGTCTAAAATTTCCTTTAAAACGAGATATCACACTCGATGTTTTATTTTTGTTTATTTTTTATATTAAGAATTTTTTTTATTCTTAGTAGGTATGTATTTTTATAATTTAATTTATTAAAATTTTTTATTTAAATTTTTAATAAAAAATGCATCCAAAAAGTACATATATGGTAAAAAAAAACAAAACAATACAAAAAAAAAACATCAGGGGGACACATAATTTTAAAGAAAATTTTACAAGAAGTAGTCTCTCCGTAAGAAAAAATATAACTTTGTGTTAAATGTTGTAAACTAAAAGTGACAAAATTTAGTTTGACAATCGCATTAAGCCTTGAAAACTCTAGAAATAAGCCATGTACAGTAAACATATATTTTGAGAAATAAAAAGGCTATAGGCCTCATTCTAAAATGCACACTTTTCAGAAAGCCCACATAACGTAAAAATGTTTTTACGAAAAATATTGTTTTGAAATTTGAAGCTCGCACCCATTCCTACTTTAAAGAGCTCACTTTGAATCGCACTGTGGATAGCTCTTAGACCATTGGAATATATATTACTTACAAGGACGTCGTCACAGATCTCTCGGAGTTCTTTTTCGACTTTTTCTCGGTACTCTTTGGCCATTTGTTGTTTGCGCTCGGATCCTTCAGTCTTTTGTTCGATTGATGATATCACCCTCCACGACGACCTTCGGGCACCCACCACATTTTTGTACGCCACCGACAACAGATTCCTCTCCTCGTTGCTCAACTCGACTCCGGTCTCTGTGACGGCCTTCATTGCTGACGCCATGTCATCGTACCTCTCCGCCTGTTCGGCCAATTTTGCCCGTTGCACTAACTCGTCTTTATCGGGAGTCGACATTTTGAACTATATATCTAAAACCTGAAAAGAAATATAGGAATTAGATTCCCGCAACTTCCCTCCTCTAACCGGACACTGGTTAGGAAAATAAACTAGGGACATACATTACTGTGCCAAATTTAATTAAAATCGGTTAACGGGAAGTCTGTCAAAAATGAATCGCAAGATCTGATAGATATGGTGGCACTATGAAGTTAAATCAAATCGTTTAAAAAAGGTCCACCAAATTTGTTTTCTTTAAAAAAAAAAGCTGCTTTTCAACCATTAGTGAGCTAAGAGGTAGGGAGAGGAAAACTATTGCATAGTTAAAAAAATCACTTTAAAGTGATTTGCCTTTTAAGCGCCAGTAAAACCCAAGGTGATATATATCAGTTAATAGGTTATGTTGCCCTCTTGCATGTAACACTCTGATGTAATTTTTTTAATCAAATACCATATTTTTAAGACATTAGCGAAAAACCCCAAATACACACTATTACTACTGTATAGTAGTGAGCTATGATTGGGATCCTAATTTTTTCGAGAAAAAAAAAGTGGCTCCGATTTTAAAATACTCTGCTAGTATATGGGCACTAGCACTATCAGATTTTGATGATTTTGAAACCTTTGTGTCGCGCCGTCTGTCTGTCTGTACATCTATCTGTATGGCTGTAACGACCAACGCGCATAACTCAAAAACCGCTTGCCCGATTTGAATGAAATTGGGTACCTACGCTGGGTCTGGGGTCGAGATGGAGCCAAATAAAAGGGTGTGGGTAATTTCAAAAAATTAGATTTTATATAAAAATATGGCGTGTGTGATATCAAACGAAAGGTAATTGAGCCTGGATTTAAACAAAATACATTTTAGTTTATTTAGAAAAAAGGGTGGGGATGGATTTCATAAATTTGAGTTTAAGTCAAAACATGGTGTGTGGTATCAAACGAAAGGTAATTAAGTCTGGAAATGAATTTGAATGGAGTATATTTCAGTTTTTAGTTATATTAGCTCACAAGTATACTATAAATATAGTACCTAGTGTGAGCTTAGGTGCCCATATATTGGCAGAGTATTTTGAAATAATAACTTTGTTATAGGTAAAAAAATTAGGAGCTGTTTCACTTGAGAATCAAGTTTTAATTTGCATTGTTGTCCATGTTAAGAAAATAATAAGAAAACCAAAATATTTAAAGTCATTTTGACTATGTGTATAATTTTGCATTATAACTCAATCACTTACATACTGATTCACTCCCCAAACATTTAGAAAAATGAGGACACTTTTATTATTATATAAAAAAAATAGAACTAATAACACAATAAAATTTGCATGCCAAACAGCTGTCACACAAACAGAACTATTCAGGTCATTTTTAGCGTGCCACGAAACACTCGCACTCATTTTCCAGAAAAGATGTCATTTTGAATTTTAAAAAGTAGATCTATATGCACAATTGTGCCACCTAAAAAAATACTCTGCCAATATATGGGCCCTTAAGCTCAAATTAGGTACTATAGTTATAGTGTAAGTGCTAATATAACTAAAAACTAAAATATATTTTATTCAACTCCAGACTAAATTACCTTTCGTTTAATACCACACAAGCCATGTTTTGACTTAAACTCAAATTTTTGAAATCTACCCCCACCCTTAAAAAAAACAAAAACTAATATGTATTTTGTTTAACTCCGGACTCAATTACCTTTCGTTTGATATCACACACGCCATATTTTCACGTAAACTCTAATTTTTGAAATCCACCCCACCCTTTTTACAAAAAAAACTGAAATATATTTTGTTTAACTCCAGACTCAATTACCTTTAGTTTGATATCACGCACGCCATATTTTCACATAAACTCTAATTTTTGAAATCTACCCACACCCTTTTATTTGGCTTGTGTTTGGTGGATTTTGTTCATTTTTAAATGGGACCATCTCGACCCAAGACCCAGCTTAGGTACCAAATTTCATTAAAAGCGGTTAAGTGGTTTTTGAGTTATGCGCGTTGGTCCTTACAGACAGACATACAGACAGACAGACACACAGACGGCGCAACAAAAAAGTTTCAAAATCGTCTGAAACGCAAAGATATATAAAAATTTTTGAAATCGGAGCAACTTTTTTTTCTCGAAAAAATTTGGATCACCATAGCTCACACTACTATAGTATAGTATATATGTGAGCTAATACATGCCAAGAAACTATTAGCACCAGTAAGTGGCAGCTCGTGAAGTACAAGGCTATGTGACCGTTGTTGAAAATTGGGGTCGGTGTAGAAAAACCTTTAAATTAAAAAATGGCTACTTCGTTGCGGTTTGTGGGTAAGTCGAAATTAATTATAAATAAAATAAATTAAAAAAATCAGAAATTATGTAACTACTCAAAAAAGTACGGTAAAAAATGTAAAAAACAGATATTAAACAGTGGCGTATCCGGACCCTGATCTTCGGAGGGGTAATTTAGTCAAACAATTACACACATTTTATCTGTGTTACTCTACAAATTTAGGCCATTTAGTTAATTTTAAACAAATATCACTAAGGGTGGTCCGCATTCGGCAATAATAAAGAAAGTTTAATGCGCCGCAGGCAAAGACTTTGAATTTTTGTGGAAAAATCCTTACGTTTTACCAATCTTGGGGGGGGGGAGGTAATTACCCCCAGCCCCCCTTGTATACGCCGGTGATATTAAATAATATTATACCTAAGATAAAAAGTCCATACGGTGGTTCTTAGGCATAACAAATGTAGGTATTCAACACTTTTTTTTTTCAAATTATAATTCTTACAATATCGAAAAATAAAAAATCCCGCGAGTATACACGCATACTGGTAATGAACAATCCCGTTTATCGGCCGATAATCCAGACGTCACAAATATATCAGCTGATGCGTTGACATATCGTGGATGGCAAAGAATTGTTTACATTAAAACTCATGTAGTTAAGGCAGTTGAGAAAGAGTTGCTTTTAGTGGAGATTCGAAAAAGTTGGTTTAAATCTCTTAATGAAAGAGGATTTGCCAAATTTATATCTTAAATATTGCAGAATTTATCCAAAAAATTTTTAATAAGTAAAAAATAATGTTAATCAATGCGTTTTAACCCAGATTTACCAAAAAATGTAATTGCTTAATTTGCTTATATTTATCACTGAACTGCACTTTTTAACACAAAACGATATTAATTAATAATTAATTACCAAAAAAATCAAAAATAAACACTGGACATAGGCATTATAAAAAAAGCAGTAAATAATGCTTTGTTTATCATCCACGCCTGAAAATAAGCACGTGACCCAAAATGATCAATAGCGAAAAATGCATTTGACTAGACCGACGAAAACCGCTCAGCGGCAGCCAAGGTCGATTTGCAGTTGTAAGAAAAGGCGCGTGAGGTTTCTGCCAATGGCCAATAAATACGATTATTTTACACTTGTTTATATTAATAATTTAAGAGAAGAAAATATAATTTTTTTTAATTTTATTTTTATTCTTGGTTTCGCCGACAATGATCATCTATTGACGAGCCGCCACTGACTTAAACAAACTTTTTACCAAGCCTATAATTTGCAAATTTCTGTCAAACATTCAATTACTCATTGTCTTTCTGCTCATTCATTTACTAAAAAAGATGAAACATTGACTTTCAAAAAGTAGCTCTAGATGTACAACTGTGCTACCTCACAAAATTTGCATCACATACCGCTTCACTGCTGCATTGACTTAATCACTTACTTACTGAGTCATACCTAGCTCAACTCCTTTCATTAATAAAACATGACACTTAAAAAATACTCTGCCAATATATGGGCCCCTAAGCTCACACTAGGTACTATAGTTATAGTGTATGTGCGAGCTAATAAAACTAAAACCTGAAATATATCTTATTCAACTCCAGACTAAATTACCTTTTGTTTGATACCACACAACCCATGTTTTGACTTAAACTCAAATTTTTGAAATCTACCCCCACCCTTAAAAAAACAAAAACTAAAATGTATTTTGTTTAACTCCGGACTTAATTACCTTTCGTTTGATATCATACACGCCATATTTTCACATAAACTCTAATTTTTGAAATCTTCCCCCACTCTTTTACTTGGCTTGTGTTTGGTGGATTTTGTTCATTTTTAAATGGGACCATCTCGACCCAAGGACCAGTCTAGGTACCAAATTTCATTAAAATCGAGCTAGCGGTTTTTGAGTTATGCGCGTTGGTCGTTACAGACAGACAGACAGACATACAGACAGACAGACAGACGGCGCGACAAAAAGTTTCAAAATCATCTGAAACGCAAAGATATATAAAAAAATTTGAAATCGGAGCAACTTTTTTTTCTCGAAAAAATTAGGATCACATAGCTCACACTACTATAGTATAGTATATGTGTGAGCTAAAACTTATTGATAAAAGATTTCGAGACAGGAAAAACTTGCATTGAGTCAAAAACTGTTTGGAGAGGTTTAAAAATACATGCAAAGGCACAACTTGGATTACTTTTGTCCTTTAATGACTCACATAGAAAGTATCCGGCTGATAATAATTATTTATCAGCTTTAAAAAATTTCTCATTTTCACAAGATTATATACTTAGCTGATCAGAATATAAAATTACTTAATTAAAGCAATTAAAATTAAATACCCATGTTTTTGTATTTATTACTGAGGTATTGTATAAAACCTGTTTTTTTAGACCCATTAATAGATAAAGGTCTATCACCTATG
Source organism: Aspidapion aeneum (assembly GCA_963576565.1). NCBI lineage: Eukaryota > Metazoa > Arthropoda > Insecta > Coleoptera > Brentidae > Aspidapion > Aspidapion aeneum. Next base: position 46,953,570 of record OY755048.1, read on the forward strand.
TTTAGCACTTCTAATTTCTTATTTTTAAGAATTCTTTATTAAAAAGTTTTACTAGTCTGTTCTTTTTAACGTTTTTACAACTTTTTTTAGCTAAAAAAGTTATACTTCCTATCTCATATCGCTTCGCCCTATTACTCAAATGTCCCCTAAAAATTACTCAATTTGAAAAATGAATGTAATCACACAAAAGTAATTTGTTTAATGCATGTTAGAAAAAACTACAGTTTCTTTTAATTTTTACTGTCAAAAACTAAATAAAATGTTTATTAAATATTAGTAAATAGGTTTCCTTAAAATACAATATAAAATAATGTACAAAAATAGTTAATTTTTTTTTGTAAAATGTTGTTTTTTACTTTATAAGCAATTTTGAAATCACGAAAACGCATGCTGAATCCTTACAAATTATTATTATTTATTTACTAAACAGGGTTGGCTTTACAACTTATAATAAACACACAAAGGCCAAACACATGGAAGGCAGTACAGTATAGGGTGTTTTGAATTTGATGTTTAGAGACAGAAAAGCAAACGGACCCCCACTTGATTTTTAAGAGATGATTAAATGTGAAAACCGAATCTTAATTAAGCAAGCTGTTTTTAAGCTACAAGGGGGATTTTAAAAAGCCTTCACTTTGGAAGGGGGCCTAAAGCTTTTTTAATTATGAAAATTTAATTTAGGTTTAAATTGTTTTTTTTATCACCTGTTTTTTATAAGAAACCAAGTGTCAAATTGCATTTTATTAGTCACCTTTAGTTTTTGTGCTATTACATAAAGTTGGTATTTTTCTTATGGAATCACCCTCTTTTTATTCGATTTTTAAAATCTGCATAAAATTTCCTTTAAAATCACACTCATTATATTTTTTTTGAACTGTTTGTATATTTTTATTTTTTAATTACCTCTTTGTTTTTCATTAATTCCGTAACTTTATTATTTTTAACCCAATATACCAATTAAAATATTAAATAAAACAAACAATAAAAAAATACAAAAACATAAAGAGGTTTCATCAGGAAATAACAATTTTATTTTATGTAATATCTCAAAATCTAAAGTGACATTTAAGTTAACAGTTGGATTGTTTGTAAAAAAGCCTATACAATTTATACAGCTTAAAAATGGCTTGCTTTTTCAAGATGCGGTTTCTACTTTTATTCATCTTTTGAATTTTTTTTATTCATCTCTTGAAAATCTATACTTTTATTCTGTCACCCTAAGAAATAGCTAAAAACCTCCCAAAACAGCGAATTTAAGACACCCTCTACATCAACATATGGAAACAAATTTGTCGATTTCAATCAGCTGATATGAGGTAAGTTATTGGTAGTTAATTACACACAAAAAGTATTCTTGCTCCTTTTTGTTTGAAAAAAAAAGGTGTTCTGGTAATTTTATTTAACTTGAAAAAATACAATTTGAAAAAGTACCATAAAACCGGGTTGACTGCATTAAAATTTGTTACGTGCTAGCCTATACCATTGCTACATTTAATTTTTTTAATTCACAGAAAATATTTAAAACACTTTTTTACACATTTTCTGCGTAATTATAACTAGAAATTAGATTAAATTTCATCACAATATCCGCTGATTTAAATAATCGAATTTGTTTTGCTACATAAGTTAAAAAATATGATAAAGTGTAAAAGAAACTAAAACGTAATTAAAAACTGGGGATTACAGAAATGTGTTATGAAAACATTCCTGTTATATAGTTCTTGGCCTGTGTATTTAAAAAACATTGTCAAAAATGTATGTTTTTAAAATTATTATATATTTTTATCAAAAGACTATTCAAAAGAAAAAAGTTCCTAGAATAGCTAAATAAATAAAAAACAGTCTCTCATTTGACTTTGATAAAAAAAATTATACAGAGGTCAGATCAGATCTTAAAACAAAAATACTATTCAAAAAACTTTTGTTTGTAAAATACTTACAACAAAATCATAATTTAAAAAATAAGTACTGGTAACAATGCAGCATGTTTACATTTATTTTAAAGTTTTATAAAAAATCATTTTTTCATTAAAACTGCCTGTAAAAAACCAAAAAAATATATTTTTTTAGGTTTTTAGTTTATAGGTACTCTATGCTAGTATAGCTTTTGAATTATACAATATCAATTATTATACACAGAAAAAAATTACAGTGCATTTCATAAATTTTTTCGCTGGCCTATGTTGAATGTTATGACAACTGTCAAAAAGTTAACTCAAAATTTATGAAATGTAGTGTAAAAGTATTTTAAGTTGAAACTTAAATAGAATAGGTACTTTTTCAAACACATACTTTTAACTTTTTGCATTTTATTTTAAAGCTGTTGTTTAATTAATGACTACACATGTTTTATGATAGAAGGGTAACCTATTATAAAAAGACCTTTACATTTTTATTTCTGTATAAAGCAAAGTTACAAAACGAGGCAGTAGAAAGGAGTGCTGGGCGAGATGTCATATAATTATACATTACAACAGTTTTTTATACTTTATAAATGTAAACCACAGAGTATAAAACAAAAAAATAACAAGATAACACCAAAAAAAAAATAAAAACACAAAAAATTATTGGATCTTCTCAAATCAGCTGATGCAATAAATACTTGTACCTGCAGTGTTGCCAAGTCCCCAAGAAAATCAGTAACTTTATTATAAACCCTATTTTTAACACTTTGAGCTCCATGTGTACCATTTTTGGTACAGAAAAGAAATAGACCATGTGTACCATTTCTGGTACACGGATTATTGATCGAAATTTTAAGCTTGTGATAACGCGGAGCTCACGGAGTGCATTAATTCTTATGAATAGGATTGTTGGTCTGGTCAAATGTTTTTGTGGCTAGTCCGAGGTTTTGTGGAGAAATTGCGCCACGAGGGCATTTTGAAATCTAAATTTATTTATGCTGGCGAATAGCAATTTGTGAACGTGTGGTCCAAATCTAAAAAAAATATAGTTTCTATGGGTCTATTGGGAGTCAAAGTGTTAAATAAACAAAACCCAATTTCTGGCGCCAAAGTTGAGGTGGTGGACTCTGACATGAACTGACATATCTGACCTGACCCAATAGCTTTAAACATGCCTTTTCAAAACCTACCTCCTCACCAGATAACGAATTTAAAAGGAAAACAGATTATATACTTATGTTCTGGTATATACCTAACCTTTATATTTCTTTTGGGAAAGAAAAATATGAGGCAAGAGATAAAAAGTTTTTCGTATCTCCGCGTTTTTAGGGAGTCTTGGGTTTGTCTCAGATAGTAGTGACTACTTATAAAAAGTTTTTTTTTATAAAATGTAATATTAAAAAATTAAATTGACACAATTCCTAACTTCACTATTATTGGAGCCACAAGGTTAGTCAAATTAAAAAACTAGTAGTCCGGAAATGCATAGAAGAAAAATAAAAGTATTCGCTAATTTATTGTTGGGTTTTTCTCAGATAGTAGTGACTACTTATAAAACTATTTTTTCATAAAATGTAAATTAAAAAATTAAATTGGCACAATTCCTAACTTCACTATTATTGGAGCCACGAGGTCAGTCAAATTAGAAAACTAGTAGCCTGAAAATACATAGAAGAAAACGAAAAGTATTCGCTAATTTATTGTGACTGGTAAATCAAAAATTAAACATGCCAACTTAATTAAAAAATAAATAAATGACAATTGATTGTGTATTCCATAAAAAAATTTTATTACTCGATTCTTAAAAAAACGCGCGGCCTAGTTTTGAAAAATATCTTACATTGTGCCTGTCCAGAAAAGTAGCTTTAGATCAGTTAATATGCTGTTAACTATAGAAAATTTTGTGAAAAAAATTATATATAAACAAATAGTTGAATATGTAAACAATAAAAAACTGTTAAGTGAACACCAATCTGGATTCAGAGAAAAACATGATTTTGAGGCTGCCATTCAAGTGTCTGCAGACTGGAAAGAGTCAATGGAAAATAGTAAAACAACAATAGCAATATTTATAGATCTGTGTAGAATATTTAAAACAAAGGGAAATATTAATATTAACATTTTAAAAATTTGGCTTTGGGGAAATCTTATTAAGATGTTTGGAAAATACTTAACAGGTAACAGACAAGGGTTGGTAGTTATGAGACAGAAGAAGTGGAAATAAATATTGGAGTTTCTCAAGGGAGTGTATCGAACCACTTCTTAATATTAATGATATAGTTGAAATTTTTAAACATTGTTAGACAAGGTTATTTGCTGATGATACTTTAACTTTTAGTTTTGGTAAAGATTTAAAAAATTTGAGTGATATTTTGAATCAAGAATTGCAAGATATACACACTTGGCTTAACATTATTAAAATAAAACTCAATGTTTCTAACTAATGTTAAATTAAATGAAACCAAACTTTAAGAAGTGGAGCAAATGAATAGAATTCATGCTGATTGATTATATCTAAAAAAAAAGTACTTAAGTGTTTAAAAAAAGATGTTTCCATTAAAACTGTGATCACCATATACAATGCAATCATTTTTCCACATTTTAACTATTGTTGCTCTATTCTCCTTACCCTTTGCAAAGAAGACATAAATAGATTTAAAAATTTTAGAACTAAAATATAAAAATCATATTAGGATGCAGTAGATATACAAGAATTGAGGATATGTTGGAGATGTTGGACTGGCTTAATGTTCAAGAGTTGTTTAATAGAAATATAATTTCTTTTATTTACAAGATCAAAAATGTTTCAGCCCCAGAATATTTGAAACCAAGATTAACAAACAGTTCAGTCATTCATGATCATTATACAAGACAAAATCAAAATTTTTATTTTAGTATAAGCCAAAAATCTAGTTATAATTCTTTTTTTATAAAGGAATAAGATTTTCAATAATTTACCAGATTCTATGAAGTCTTAAAAATATAAAGACATTTAAAAAACAGGTAACATTTCACTTAAAACGGAACAGATAGCTAAAACAAATGATTTCTTCTCTTTTTCTTTTTACTCTATTTTTTGTATTATTTTTTTAATGGGGCATTAAATAATTAGTTAATCAACTTTTATGCACCTGAATGGTTAGCAACGTTTAGTTTTTTTTAATGAAAAAATGATCGAAAAGTTGCTATTTAAATAAGTATTATTTAAGTATTTTAGTGGTTAAATGAGATCCTTAGATAAAATATAAATGTTTTTTATTTTTAAATCAAAAGATATTTTTTTATGTTAAGAAGAAAATTAACCAGAATACCTAATTAAGCAATTACTCTTGAAGTATTTCAGTAATTAGAAGAGATGTTTAGATATAGAAATATAAATGTATATTTTTATTTTTAAATCAATTCAATTTATAACTTTATTGGGTTTGTTGTTTCATGTAGCTTTTGAATTTGTAAAATTATATTCTAGTTTACATTTGTTATTAGGATGTACCTATAAATTTGTATTATCTTTAAAGCTAGTAAAAAACTATCCAAATTCCATTCAAAATGGTTTTATAATTTGAGTGACCCCGTATGTCAATCTCCAATAAAAGCAAAGTTAGTAACAGTGCCGACATAATCCAAGGCACTCTCTATACTGCATAATTACTGCATTAGGATAAAAATTTTAAATTCTAGTTTTCAAACGCTGAAATTCCACAGGGAAAAGTTTGGATCACCCTCAGTTCTCCATGAGATCTGAATCCCAAAGTTGGAGGTAATGACCTTGGACCCAAATACTATTGAAATCTTAAATTACATCAGATTGAAAAAGTAGTAAAAATCTTACAAATTCACAAGAGAAAAACACTTTTATATTACGCCACACACAAAATCACAATTTTTATGACCACATTGTCCGAGTCCACAGCAGAAAAACTTAAACTATTTTTGAACACTTTCAATCAATTTAAATCACAGAAAGACCTTGTAAAAATTTCAACAGTCAACCTCTTTTTATGACCAAATTTTTTGCTGGAATTTTTGTCAGGTCCTACCAAGCACATTTTTTACAATCAATACGTGAACAAATTTTTAGGTCTAAACAGAAAAGGAATATACCTATGTCTACCTTATCCTTATACGTCAGCAATTATAGAAGGGGCCAGTGTAAGAGAAAACTAAATAAAAATCGAAGAATTGTCTAAAAATAGTCACAGACGCGTGGAGAAATAACTAGTCACCCCTAGCCCAAATGGTGTAATGAAGGTACTGCTGAAGCCGGTTATTGGCGGGGTTAGGCGCAACATGCGACGTTGCCAACCCTTTTTAGTCTTCCGTTAAGTTTATTTGGATATAAGTTGACAGCGGCGTATTTGGAAAATTGCTTTGGAAACCGGCCGGGTTACTGGGTGGGACAACAGATAAATAATTACAGTGAGACATATTAATTGACTACCCAAACTGCAACAACCAGAGACACAAACACAAATCGAAAAACAATTTAATGGAACTACTAAACAATAGTGAACACACCACCAATCATCTGCTCAACTTTTACAAAGACTGTAATTTGGTACATTGTATTTAACTATTGTAAACTTTTTTGAGTGTGCTAATGTCCCTAGTAGTCAATGCGCCTTACAATAAAAGAAAAAAATACTCTGCCAATATATGGGCACCTAAGCTCACACTATGTACTATAGTTCTAGAGTACATGTGAGCTAAGATAACTTATAACTGAAATATATTTTATTCAACTCCAGACTCAATTACCTTTCGTTTGATACCCACAAGCCATGTTTTGATATAGTAGTAGAATCTTTAGCTTACAAAGGAAGGTTTTAAGGGTTATTTTTGGTCTTAAGTACAGAGAAGATGTCAGAAATATTTTTATTAATAAAAATTTGCTAACACTACCTTCCTTATATATACTAAAATGTTTAATGTATGTCAAAGAAAACCTAAGTGAGTACAACTTAATGTCAGAAACACACGATTATGGTACAAGAACTTCTACGAGCATCAGATTACCCTTTACCAGGTTAGAACATTTTAGGTTTAGTAAGAACTATTATGCCCCAATTTTTTACAATAAATTGCCAAAGGAAATAAGAGCCCTAAAATTAAATGAATTTAAAACTAAAATTAATCGATACTTGTGTCAAAACGCCTTTTATGACCTAAAACATTTTTAATAAAAAATTTAACTATTTCATATCTTTAGCTCTGTCTGTGTTATATGTTAAGTGTGTTTGTATATGAATGTGTTTCTGATTTTAAAATGTTTTTTTTCTTGATAATAAAATGAATTTTATCTTATAAGTAGGTTTTATTATGATTTATAAAACTTTTAATAACAATTTTTAACTACTTATTTTAATTGTATTATGAATAGTGATATTGTTGTTTTAAATAGTTTATGACGACGCCATAATGTGACAATGTTATTTGTTAACTATTGTACATGTTTTTACGCTAATATATTTCTATTCTATTCTATTCCAAACTCTAATTTTGAAAATCTAACCCCACCCTTAAAAAAACTAAAATTTATTTTATTTAACTCCAGACTCAATTACCTTTCGGTTGATATCACACACCCCATATTTTCTCATAAACTCTAATTTTTGAAATCTACCCCCACCCTTTTATTTAGCTTGCGTTCGGTGGATTTTGTTCATGTTTAAATGGGACGATCTCGACCCAAGACCTAGCCTAGGTACCAAATTTCATTCAAATCGGGCAAGTGGTTTTTGAGTTATGCGCGTTGGTCGTTTCAGACGGACATACAGACAGACATACATACATACATACAGACAGACAGACAGACGACGCGACAAAAAAGTTTCAAAATCATCTGAAACGCAGATATATAAAAAAATTTGAAATGGGAGCAACTTTTTCTTAACTAAAAAAATTATCTTTCCAAAAATGTATACTGTCACGAGTTTAATAGAAAAAAAAGTTTATAACTGGTTATAATTTAAAAACAGTAGGTTGACCACAAACTAACCTTCAAATGATATGTCAATGTCAAATTAAAGGTGAAACTTTGGTTCATAATTATAAGGCCTCAACAAAGTTTTGCTTAAAACACTTTCAGGATATAAAGGTTTTTCGCTACTACCGGACACCCTATATAATAATTACCATACCCTCAAAAAAGTGTTCTCTGACCACTGAAGGTGTCAGTACTTTTGTCAGTCAGTTTATTTGGTCACACCCATGTTGTGTATATTTAACTACATATCAACCTTTTCTTCTTCCTCCAGATGGTGGCCAACTAAAAAACCCCAAATGCTTTAAAATAAATAGGCAGTTCTTTAGTTATGATCTCACAAAAAAGCAAAAATAAAACAAAAAAATTACAATATAATTTCAGCCTTATGTCTTGTAGAGCCGCCATATTAAAAAGGGGTTACCGTGTTAAATAAGTTATTTAAAAATGATGTAGTGATTGTTCCTATTTATATACTAAAATAAATCCACTTGATATTTCTGAATAATTATGTTGCCCAACTTTCAAAAAACTGTTTGTTTTCAGAAATAGGACCAGCATAACATTTTTATAAAAATCAGTAGAAATAATACTTAAACGGCACACTGGCAACACCGACCGAGTCAGACACTAGCGGCTGCGCCACCAACATGGCAGCTAGCCACACCTTGCGCCGGGCCCGGCCGAAATGCGTAGTTGCGGATACGGCGTTGCCAAATGAATCATCCTGTCCTGGAAAAAGTGTAGAATACTATAAAGATATACCTACAGAGTGTCCACTATGATAGTAGTCAATTTAAAACATTACTTTTAAAAGTACCTATGTTAAGTTTGGCTCCAAAATTTAAGGATGGATCTAAAAAAATTACTGAAATACTTTTTAATTTCAAAAAAATTCTAAAGATTTATTTTTGGTTTTTGCATTATTGGGGAATACTTAATCTATTAGGTTGCCTAGTTACCACAGCATTGTATACCCACAAGTGATTGTGATAACATAAAATGTCTTGTCACCTACTAGTTTTATTTAATTTGCAAAATGTTAGGGTCAGGTCACTTAAGATATAGGCGTTTAAAATATGATAAACTGTATACTATCTATCTCAATTTACCATAAGCAGTACATTTGACAATATTTTTCACCTTTCCCTCAGCCCTTAAATAAGAAAATAGGGCGAGTTCATTTATACAGTAAAGTCTGGATATAATCCGAGGTTTACTATAAGACATATAGACTGTAGTATACCTAAGTAAAAATTTTTTTGGGTGTTTTAAACAGGGTTTGCTATATGCGAACTTCACTGTATATGTGTTAGGTTTTAAATTATTTAAGCTACTACATAAAAAAAACCTAAATTTCGGAATCATGGCAAATCAAGAGAAACAATTCACATCACACAAGAAAACTTAAAATGGCATATGTTGTAATTAGGTATAATTAATTTAATCTAGGCTAGAGGCATAACAAAATTTCATGGCAGCTGAATTTATTTAGGAAGATGGTGTTAATTTGTGATGTCATAAAATATAATTTGAAGTGAGCTGGTGTTAAACAAATTGCAAACAAAATTTGTAAAAAATTAGGTGTAACCTTGACTTTGCTTATCTGTATTTTTTTAAATTTTAGTATTATGCTGGTGGTACCTTTTATCTAAAACTCATTCAACAGCCTACAAGATAAAAATCTAGTGATATCAATTTTAGTATAAGGTTTTTTATTTTATTTGTTCTATCAATATACCTAATATTTTTACAAAGAATTATAATGATGACCAAGATGTATAATCACCACCCTTGTTCAAAAATAAATTTGCATCTTTTACTTTAATTACTGGATCCATAAATATTGTAACTATTTTGCCATTTCCACCCCACCTCAAAACATTTTTAAGGAAAATACTGTCGAGTTTGGTAATTGGTGTACAGGGTCACCCATTTGTAGGGTATTTATTAATTTTTGTAAATAAGAACTTGAAAGAAAAAAGATGGCAGCCAACAGGATAAATAAAATAGACTCGATCCGAGCTATTAGTGTGAAATGGCGCAAACTTTTAGGGGTGGATAATTATCTTTTACGGTATTGAGCGAAACTAGATCCCCCTATCGAAAAAAATTTAAGTTATGGGCAATAAAAAGGTCTACAACTTTTGTATAAACTATTTTGGTACGTGACCTAAAAATTTTTGAGAAAATTCGAGATCACCGGTTTTTTTCTTGTTTTTTTAAACATTTGGTATAAACTTTTTAATGCCTTAATTTTATTTAATTTTTATAAATATGTATAAGGTTTTTAAATCGAAATATATTTTTTACATTTTATTTTAATTTTAAACCAAAAAAGGCTCTCTTTTTATCTGAAAATACCCAAGTTCGGGAAACAATCTAAAAACAGTGATTTTTTCATTAAAATGTCGAATTTTAGATGGCATTAAAAAATAAACATCACTATGGAAAAATTTGCCAGCAAATGCAAAAAAGTGACACCATGAAAATGAATAATAGCACAAACAAGATAAAATTTAATTTAAATTGCAATAATTTCATTTTGCTATTTTTGAAACTGCTTAATTTTTTCTTCCTTGCAAATTTTTTAATAGGAATGTTTATTTTTATTACCTATTATTCTAATCCCCAATATTTCAACTAAATGGGGCTTTTTTAGGATGTAAATTAAATAAAATGTAAAATTAAATATTTTAATTTATCAAAAACAAAAGTTTTTTTTTTAATTGTTAATTTTAGATTATGTAAAAAATAGTTTATACAAAATTTTATCGACAATTTCGCTGAAAACTGTGAAAAAATAGTATCCACATGTAATGGTTCACCCCATTTCCTCCCGAGTCTAATTTATTTTTCCTGCTGGCGTTTATAATAGAGATTTTGATTGATATTTTTAAAAAAGTCATTTATATATCTTTAATTAAAGACGACGGTATTTATTCCAGTTCTTATAGAAAACAAAGGCCTTATTGTTGAAAGATCAAGAGTCATTTTACAATGTAAAAATGTCAAAATACTGCCTAGCACTATTACTGCCTGGCTTTATTCCAATAAGTCCCTATTATTTCTTTTATTTTCAATAGTTTTTACAGTATTATTATTTTTTCCCTTTTAAAATATATAAATTTATTATATTTAATAATTTATTATATTTAAAAACAAAAGTACTTAACAGGTTAAAGTGATACATATATTTAAAAAAATATATTTTAGAGACTTTTAAGCTGCACATTGTCTTTGCAGTACCTAAGGTTAACCTGTTTCAATATTAGTATATAAACTTTGTAGAACATAGAACATACTATACTATTTCCAGAGGAAATAGAGGAAAACAATCAGTGACACTCAAATTTCAACTATTTTAAATAAAAAATCAGCTTACATCAAAATGAAATATTCAAAGATAAATAAAAAAGTTAGAGATCCCCTACCAAAATGAAAAAAACCCCCATAGCTCAAAAACAACACAATACAATTAAGTTACAAATTGTGAAAGGCTTTCGCGGCCATCGTCCAATGGTGGGTGTGCTTTCGGGCTGTTCGGCCGTCGTCGTTGGAAATTCATTCTCGACGTTTCGCCATCTCGAGTGGATGGCATCTTCAGGAGATGTTGACTGTTTGTCGGCTTTTTGAAGACTGGAAGCCGACAAACAGTCAACATCTCCTGAAGATGCCATCCACTCGAGATGGCGAAACGTCGAGAATGAATTTCCAACGACGACGGCCGAACAGCCCGAAAGCACACCCACCATTGGACGATGGCCGCGAAAGCCTTTCACACCAACCATACAATTAAGTTGTTTTCTTCATAAAAAAATATTTAAAAAAATGGTCGAAATCGGTGGTCAACCACTGGCTTTGCTCAATGGTACAATACTAGGAGTCGCATGTGGTATTTATGATAATATGAAAAAAAAAATTCATACACACAACACTATTTTTAATATATTTTATATCAATTTTTTTTATGTAGTTTTATTCTACAAGGTGTCTCTAAAAGGTCTGTACCAAATCTTAGCACATATTCCTGAGGTCAAAATAAGTCGATTTAATGCAAATTACCTTAGTCCAAAATTGCTCCGTTTCAGAGATAAAAATTAAATTTTTAAATTAAAAAATTTTATGAGCGAAATTTCCGAAAAGCAACAAACTTGAATAAAGCTTTGAGAACAATAGTCAGTAGAAAACTGGCCGTTGCTATGACATTTTGCCAATGTAAAACACTCTAGTGAAATAATCATTCAAAATAATTTTAGTATTCCGTTGCGGCATCGAACACATACAGTTTCTTACAACAGGATAAAGGATATCAACCATTTCATTCGATAATGGTTGAAAGTCTTACAATAAATAAAATAAGAAAATAACTGTAATTTCCTTGTATTTATACATATTATATGTACAGTGGTGGCCAACATAATAAGAGTGCCCTAAAACTATATGACAATCTGATCCTGATCCAACTTTTAAAAAAATAGAGGTATATTTACTTTAATCTAATTAAAAACTTCAATCAATTCACAAGTTATAGCGTTTTTTTGCATAAAAAATTCTAGTGCCTTTATGGAAGGTTTAAAAAAAAGTTACAAAAAAAGTTCTTTCTTTGTAGTTTTTGGCTAGTGCCATTTGAAAACAGTTGAACAAAGGAAACTCTCAACTAGTTTTTTCAAGTTTAAAAATCCATATCTTATCTATACTTTTTTTAATGGTGATGTAATGTTCAGGTGTTATATAACTTTTACCTTTACTAGTCATTTTGCCTAAAACTACACAGAAAAAAAAAATTGTAGCTTTTTTTTCTGCCAAAAAAGCACAAGAAAATTTTATTAGAAAAATCCCTATAGCTTGTGAACCAAGAAATAGACTGAAGTTTTTAAATGTGTCACTATTTTTTTTCATAGTTCGAGCAGGATCGAAATTCATAAAATTTTAGGGCACTCTTAATATTTTGGCCACCACTGTATATTAAATATAGATAAATTAACCACCTGTAACTTTTTTTTTAAATGTAACAGTAGCTCCCATATATGTAATAGCCTTTTCAGAATGTCTTTAACAAAAAAGAACAGTGTATTTTTAATATTTACACTTTAAACCTAACAAATAGGCCACTTAATTATAAAAATATTTTATTTAAGCAAATAAAACAAATTAAACTTAGCTTAAGTTACATTTCCAGCATAACTGTGTTTATTTTTAACCTGATTTTGCTGCTTTTTTTACCTTTTGACTTTAATTGGGCAGATACAAACCTTTTTAAACATGAAAAAAATAAAAAAATTGAGAACTGCCTCAGGGACTTTCTAATAGAGATGCTTCTATACACTTGATGAATTTCTAAATTTAAAGTGTAAAACCCCTAAATTCTAACTACCAAAAATGTATTTTAAACTGTATTTGTTCTTATGTGTAGTATCTAATGTCTAAGTTTTATTTAAATGTACCATGTTAATTTAACTGTTTTAAAAAAGAAAAAATATATACTTTTAAGACTTAAGTGAAATAATTTGCAATAGCAAAGCATAATTTAAATCATTTTAATTAAGCAATAAATTAGTACCAAAGAAAAAAGGTAAACAATCTTGACTTGTCTGATAAGCTAAAAAATTTTGTAATAGATTTTAAGGGTTAGATGAATAAATGCTTATTGATTTTGATTTGATTTGATAGTCACTTAAACAGTGTATATGTCAAATTTGTACAATCAAATAATGTAGTAAATTTACCATAATCTTCTTACAGTAAATGAGTAGGGCACAATAGATCCATATGTGGTCGCAATGCATGGAGGTCCAGTAGGGCCTGCCACTTTCGAATACATACATATAGTAAATGAGTAGGAATTTGTGTTTGTTTTGAGATATGATTTATGATGTTTTTCACCTTTAAAATAAAACTGTAGTTTATAAAACTTTTTTAAATTTCATTGGTTAAACAACCAGTAAATTCAATCCATAAAATTGGGTCTGACCAGTCAAATACTTAACCTTGACCCAACCCTAACTTAAATCCTAAATTAGGCCACTAAAACACAAATAATTTTTTTTTAACTTGTTTGAGATTTGCTAAATTTGCTGTAGGTAGTTTTATTTTTACTTAAGCCCTAAATTGAAGTGAATTTTAATATCTTGGTCTATTTTAAGTTTAAATATGAATAATGATATTCAGTCTTACTTTGCATAAAAACCTCTCAAACAATGTCACACAAAAGAAACCATTTCATTTTAAAAAGTTGGGGGGGGGGGGGGGCATTTACCCATAAAGGGAATTTGAAATAAAACAATCTAAACATGATAATCAACCAAATCGAACACATAAAAAAAGTCCTACAGGCCCAAACAAAATAATTTTTATTTACTAATAATAATCATAATTTCTTCTAATCGATAAAATGTGATTTTACAAAAAAAAACAATTATCAGGCTCATACAGTAGGAGGGTCCAAAGTTGGCTTCCACAGGCCCCTCTAAAAAATATTTAATTTACTGGAATGTAGTTTGAAGCCTTATTGTCAGGCTAGAGGTTTTAAAGTGAACACACATCATAAAACTCTACATGCAGGTTTCAGAGCCTCATTGACCACAAGCTCTGAAACCCAATTCATGGCGATTAATGTTAATAACATTCTCAGAGACCATTATTAACAGTTCAAAAAATAAAAATATGCTTTTATCAAAAGGAAAAATTGCCAAAGCAAAAGAGTGGCATACAAAAGAACCTTATTGCAAACTATAAATGCTCCACTCACTACCTTTGACACATTGGTATTTAAGTATTTTTAAGTATTTTATTAACCAAATTTTTTACAAACATTTTTACAATAATTATTATTCTAACAATTTTTTTTCTTAAAAAAATTAAATTAAGTACCTAGGTATGGAATACCTGTATGTACTAGAGTAGTACTTTTACATATCAGTTTTTTTTCTCTAATGTAGATGAAGTATTTACTGTTTTTACAATTTTAATAAACATGATTAAAACTAACTGATTAAAAAAAAAGTGAATCATCAGTGCAAAAGACAAATTATTGGTTCTTCTAGTAATAATAGTCAGCTGAAAATGTTGACCACAAAAACCTAAACAATCTGACAAACATAAAGTGTAAATATCCATGAATTAAAAAAAATAATTTTTTTATGACCAAGTAATTGGAAAAAAAGGTTTTGTTTCTCTTGTGCTTTTATCCTGGGTAATTCCAAAATAAATAAAATTGTCTGTCCACTTTCCAATGGTGTCAGATTGACCAAGCATGACAGATGAGTTCCAGCAGGACACAACAGTTAACTGCACACATAACAGGTGTCTATCAGTTCTTGGACGCCTGTGGGTTAGGTTGCCATGAATCATAAGGTGAATAGCTCCCACAATTTGTGTACATATTTTTCATAATCTTGGTACAATCCTTACACAATATCTCACAATCTTACACATACAATCCCTAACAATCTGAGTACAGATTCTGGGCTAATTCCCCCCTCACATAAGTGGTACTGCATGGTTTAACACATTTATCGCCATAACACCCTACATTTGGGTTTTAGAGCTTGTGGTCAATGAATAAACTATTGTGATTTCTAATTAGTATTTGTTTTTTAGAGACACTAGGTATGTTATATTTAAAACTTTAACAATCCAAAGATATATTTTGTAAATAATTTGATGGTAAAAATAAATTAAACTAAAACTTAAACTAAACTAAAAATTAAACTCAGGGTGTTATGATGTATGTTCACTTTGGAATCACATTTTATTTATTTATCGGAAGAAATCATTATCACTATCAAATAAATAATAATTTTGCTGGGGCTTGCCAGACATTTATGTTCTATTTGGGCAATTAATGTGTTAAGAAAAAAATTTGAGGTTGATTTCTTGTTTCTCTTGTATTTTTCCATGAGTAGGTTTAAAATAAATAAAATAGAACTGTCTACTTAGCTCTGCAAGGGTGTCAGATTGACCAAGCAGTCTGGTGAGTTTCTTCGGGATGAAACAGTTAACTCTCAACAATTATTAGGATATATGGTTTAGGAAAAAAGTTGAGTTTGGTTTCAACTCCCACATGATAGTTAAAAACATTTATTTTTTAAAGTAGGTAGTTACTTACGAAACTTTGTTGCTAGTAAATTTGTTCCAAGCCCCCACCCTAAGTGTGTGTGTGCGTGAGTGACATCATAAATTTTCTTGGAAAGTTTTGAAAAGCAAGATCAAATAATTAAGAAAAAACCAAAAAACTGTTAAAAAAATTGAAAATGAAATTTGGCAACGCCGGTAAGGTCTGGATTGCGCAGATAACGTCCCTCACTTCGTCATGCAGAATGGGTGCATGTATCTATATAATAAAAGAGGTGACAAACCCCATTGGAATTTCGTAAAAGTTCCACACCTTTGGAATAAAAACTGTCTTTAAAAAAAATTTAAGACAAATATTATCTCGAGATTTGACCGTTTATCACTGAAAGAAATTGAAGGTCACGCAGACACACGAAAATGGCCACAATACTTTACATTTGTCTCTGAAAATAACCGTTTAAAATTGGAAAATCAACACCTAACATAAATCTTACAACAATTAGGAACTTATGAAGTACTTACAGGTAAAATGGAAAAAATGTACCTCACTTTACGGAGCAGGAAAATGCCGACAAACCCGCTCACGCTATAGCGTTAAAAGTACAACGCAAGGACTAGAACACGACTAGGCGAAAACGATCGATATGGGGTTTAGAAATCCTCGTCCACGGACTGAAAAAATGGCGACGGGCTTACTCATCCGAGATTTTAGGCAGGATTTTTGTTGTTTACGTAGCAGGATGGCCCAATTTAAACAGCTAACCGTATTAAAAATATCAAAATCTAAAAAATGAATGGACTTACTTGGCGATTTGATCCTTTAAAATGCAAAAATTCCACTCCAAAATGATTCAAAAATCTTGACAGAACAAAACCGGTCCAGATGACAGCGATTAAAGAACGTCAGCCGGTAGATGGCGCGATAACGCGCGCGCAGATAGTTGCCAAATGATTTAACTTCTTTCCGCAGATGTTTCTCTTTATCCTTATTTATCACTGTAGACTAAAAAAGAAGAAATATAACCCCCCAATACGAACTCACTCACATTAAACGCCTTTTTTATCTTTGTCACACGCAAGCCTTTTCAATTGTTTTTTTCAGAGAGTAGGCGAGTCTATAAGTTCATTACGAATTTGTCCTAAGATGCCCCAGGGTCATCAAAAAGGACGAAAAGGATCTACCACTTGTCGAGGAAAACTTGGCACATTTTACCGTTGTTTGATCTATCGAAATCTTTTTGATTTTTGAGGTCGGATTTATCAGATTTTAATTGGGAGATAATGTCCTGAATCACCAAGCAAAATAAAAAGAGGGCACATGGGATACCTATCCATCTATTGTTGGGTTCTTGGCTTTACCCTGACTTTGGGTAATTTGCCAGCTCTTGGTGGTTGAGATTGGGGTAGTCTGACACTCTAGGCAAACCAAACTCAGGTTTTTTTTGCTCTTTGACTCTTCTAACCAGCTTCAAATCCTCTCTTTTAGTTTTGTCGATGCTTCTCTTCCCATTTGATAACTTTGTAGTTATGTTGTGTTTCTTCTTACTGTTTTCCAGTGTTTCTTGCTTGTTTTGTATATGTATATATATATATATATATATATATATATATATATTTCACTGTAAATTTTTTAAACTGGCATTGGAAGTGGGATTCAACGGAGACTGATTAGTCCTTATCATTCATTCTTATTATTCATTCAATTACGCATACAAACACAAATTTAATCTTAATCTTTGGCATATCTTTTGTACCTTTCAATCAATCTCTCTCTCTCTTTAAATTAAGGGTAAGTGCGCTTTCCCATCTTTAGGTACTTTTATTTATTTTATTTTTTTTTGGAATGAAAATTTTAATTTTTAAATAATTTTTCTTTTTTGTTCTGTTTCTTGTTTTGTTTTTTTTTTCTCGAAATGACTCTTTTGTTAGTTTTCAAATTTTAATTAGGTTCAAGTTTTATTTTATTATAATTTAAAAATTTCATTTCAAAAAGGCCGGACCATACCCGTTTCTGTTAGAGCCCGGTAGAGATCGAAATTTTCTATTATATTTATGGGGCATTCAAAGAGAACATGGTCGAGCCCCTCGACTCGGCCACATTCGCATAGGGTTGAATCTTTAATTTTAATTTTATGGAGATGTTCAGCAGTTAGACAGTGCCCTGTTCTTAGTCTTGTTAATGTAGTTATACTCCTCCTGTCCATAAATTTTATTTTTTCATGCCATGGTCTATCTGGGAATTCCCTCTGTATTTCTCCATACCAAATGCCCTTTACTTTTATTTGTTTTTTCCACTTTTCTTTATAGTTTTTGCATGTTTCTGCTTTTAAAATATTTATCATATCACTTCCAGTGTAATTCAATTTCTTGGAGATCTTCAGCCCTCGTCCTATGTTGACAAGTTGGTCTGCCACTTCATTTCCTTTGATATTACAGTGACTGGGTACCCAAGCCAAGTAGACTTCCATATTTTGTTTTGTTAGTTGAATAAGACACTTAGTTTTAACTGTAATGTAATCTGATTTACTATCTATTTTGTTTTTGTTCAGTTTTTTTAAGGCACTCAAGGAATCTGTACAGATTATGATACTATTTAAATTTTTTTGCAGGCACACTCTAAGACCTTCATTTATAGCAACCATTTCAGCTGTGCATATACTTAAGTTGCTTGGTAATCTTTCTGCAAATTTATAGTCAATTTTTGGGATGAAGATTCCAAAACCTACACGATCTTCTTATATTGATGCATGTGTATAAACAAAGGTGTAATTTTCTTGCAGATTCTCTGTTACCACTTGGAAATCTATATTTGCATTGTTCTCATCTATTTTCCATTTTAAATCCAATAATGGAAGTTCCCCGATCTGCAGTTCATAGTCTTCCTCATAACAAGGCAGTGTTTCTCCGTTGTGCAGTTTTGTAAGTTCATTTTCCATTTTTATATATGTCGCCAGGAGTAATGAGTTCTCATGTCCCTGTTTGCCCCTATTTCTACTAGTGTTGTTTATTATTTTTAATTTGTTAAGGATATTGATTAATAGGTTATTGCTAATCTTGGTATTTTTTATTCGAAATTTTTGAGTTACAAGTTGTCTTCTGGTCTCCAAGTCAGGGCATGCATTTTCCGCCAATAGGGCTGGAATGGGTGTAGACTTCATACATCCTGAAATAATTCTTAAGCCTTGATTATATATAGAGTTTAATTTGTTT
Organism: Aspidapion aeneum; assembly: GCA_963576565.1. Classification (NCBI taxonomy): domain Eukaryota; kingdom Metazoa; phylum Arthropoda; class Insecta; order Coleoptera; family Brentidae; genus Aspidapion; species Aspidapion aeneum. The sequence goes on from OY755048.1 coordinate 46,972,743, forward strand.
AAGTTTTTTTTGTGATGTGCTTTGTATTAAAACAGAGCAAAAGTCCAAGTGCGATCTGATCATCCCATTGAAAGCTATTCTAAGGATCTTCGGGTCGGCGCCCCACCATGCTCCACAAAAAACCCTCAAAAAATTTAAGCCTTTTTTAGCTTTTATTATGTTGTTATTGATTTGTTTGTTCCATTTTAAGTTTTTTTGTAAAATTGACCCCAGGTATCTTACCTTGTCTTTGTAGAAAATTTTTTTCCCATTGACTTTTAAATCTGAAGGGTCTTCTTTTTTTCGGGATTTTGTAAACCAAATAGCCTTTGGCCATTTATTTTCTGAAAGGGTTAGATTGCGTTTTTTGAGAAAGTTATTAATTAGTTGCAAAGCTTGGTTTAGAATATTTGTCATTATTATTAAATTGTATCCCTTTATAATTAAGCCAATGTCATCAGCAAAACCTAAAATTTCCAACCCTCCGGGATTATTTTCAAATTTTTTTTTAATATACATAGATGTTGAAACAAGTTGTGCTTAGGGACGAGCCCTGTGTTAATCCTATTGATGATACCTTAGGTCCTAAAATTTGGCCTTCGTTCCCTGTAATGTATATTTTTTAGCATCAATAAGCCGATAAATCAGATTGCACATAGACAGTGGAATCTTGCTCTCAACCGGATGGTCATAAAGCACCTGAAGATTTACATTATTATAAACTGACTTAATATCCAAAAAGACTCCTATCTCTGTTTTATTTTCTAAGAATGCTGACTGTATGTAAGATGTGATATAGGATAGATTATTGGTTATTCCCATGTTTTGTCTAAATCCCATTTGGGAAGGTGAGAAAAATTCTTTGTTTTGTAAAAACCATTCGGGAAGGCATGTTGCTTTTTGTTTGTAAATTAGAGAATTTTCTGCATGTTTTCCATACATTGTTAATATTACTATTTCGATTCATCTGACAACAAAACTCCTAAAATTTTCCTTTTTTTTTCTTTTTAAAAAACCTTTTTGTGATAGCTATTTGTTTTTTGAGGTTAATGAAATTTTTCATATTAGGGATGTTTTTAAACAGTTCGCATGCCTTTTTCCTTTCTTTTAATTTTTCATCACATTCTTTATCCCACCAAGGGTTACCAGGTCTTGCCTCTTTTTTTGGTTCTTTATTTTTTGGAATCACTTTTTCTGCAGTATTAAGAAGTTTTTGTTTAAAAGTTTGATAATTTATATTTTCAATTTCAGAGAATTCCAATTCGGCAACTTTTTTGAATTTTTCCCAGTCAGTTTTTTTGAGATTGTATGTATTTGGTTTTTTCTGTTGGACTCTATTGATTTTCTTGTTTATACAACACATTGTAGGGTAGTGATCACTAACGCCATATTCTGTTAATTTTTGCCAGGTGATACCTAGTTGTACGCCTCGTTACCACAATATTAGATTCTTTGTGGTCGTGCCAAATTTAGGCCCGAGAACTTTGCCGACAACGATAACTATAACGATATTTGACAGTTCGAAATGACCGGTCTTAGTCGACGCCGACGGGGCGTGGCTGGTACGTGTGCAACATTTTTAAAATCGGGACAGGGTGAGAGAGAGGCGTCCGTTAACTACCTATAAAATTTTTCTAATTTTGTTAAAAAAGTCGGAAATACTAAACAAATGATGTTCCTTGATAACAAGTTTTTTATTTCTTCAAAGCCAGAAAATCTAAAGAAGGTTTGCTTATAAAAATTGATGTAGAACAATGTTGTGATTAACACAGCACCAAAAAATCAAAATTGGCTAAATGTTGGATAACGACATTACAGCTTATGCACGGTAGATCACGAGACAGGACATGGATTTGCACTGGTTTTAAATGCAGCGCCACTTGATCATTGAAAAAGAAGCTTCAATTTCATTGCACCTGATGCGTTTCTTGAATCAGGGTGGGCACGCATCACGGTGCACTATGGTCCGAGGGATCAATATTTTGGCCAAAAATAGACTTTTGCAGTTAAACTCTCTAATCACTTAAACGCAAGTCAATAAAGAAGTCTAAATTGCTAATATACAATTAAAAAATATTTTTTAATACTCCCCCACTCTTTCCACCACCATTTTCGTGATGTATACTGCGTAAAAGCCCTTTAAAAAAGTGTATTATTTTTAATATGGTCTGCAAATTAAACAGCTTCACAAACAATTATAAGTTGTAAAACTCAGAGGGTAGACCCCCCCAAATTATCCTAATTTTGGTGCATTAAATCCAGTTCACCAAAAAAAGTGTTTCAATTATCGAATTTGCCCCTTTTAGCCCCCTCCCCCTGGGGGTGTAAAATTTGATCTATTATAAAAATCAAAAATATATATATTCTTAAGTATGTTGGTCCGCAGAACTAAAATTTAAGGATTAAAAAGTTTTGTAACCATTCAGTAACCCAATTCCCCCTTTAACTCCGTTTATTTGGGGGTCAAAATTTAACTTTTTTTATGGACATGAACAGTTTATCATGGAAATATTTCTATTTGCTAAATTCAAGGAAGACAATAAAAAAAATTATTCACTTAATTATCCCCTAAGTCACTCTTAGCACAAAGGCATATCCGAGATGGGGGGGAGAAGGGCAGCTGTTGAGCTGTTCCCCTTTTTAACCAGGTTTTTTAAAATAGGACATTGAAATTCAATTAGAATATAAATTCCCTCCTTCCCCTCTAAATTAAGAAGGCTATGGAATTCAGAAACCTGCCCCTTCTTCTGTTTTGGGTTGGATACGACCTTGCCCCAGCAATCCTTTTTCCTCCCTGAGAGGAGAAGCCGTAGACAGTAAAATAAAAATTCATATAGAAGTTTAATCGTGCCTATAGTAAGTTCCATACAAAATTTATTTATAGACTCCCACTCCCACGTCTCCCCCTGCCAGAGGACAGTTTTTCTTGTTCTGGTTGGATTCAGCGAATACCTAATATTGCATTAAAAACTTTTAATGTTCCTAAAAAGTTTTTACCTTCACATACAGGGTGAAAAAGAGAGAATGAATCCGATGAATGATTTAAATTGAGGATAAATTTATATTGATCATCATAGTTTAGTTTGGGGGGTAATAGGAGCAAGTTAAATAATTAAAACCTATTTTTTTTTGTTTCACCACCTTAATAATTTTTAACCTAGTTAACCCCCTACCATTCTAAATTGTTCTTTTCCTCCCCCAGTAAAAATTATTCTATATTTGAATTTAAATGCTCCAAATATCCCAAAACCGATGTTAAATGTTTGCAATTTCTACTAATTTCCTATCTATTTTGGCGGCCATCTTGAATTTTTCCCTTGTTTTTTAAAGTTCATTGCTAAGACAGGAGTTTTGATATCTATGATTCATTTTGCTTCTTTAAAGGTACTTTGCTCATTACTATCTATATAGAAGACACACGGAAACACAAATTAAAATGCACTAGAATAGGTACTTTGTGTTTATCAGGAATATGTACGGTCATGTTTAATAACGAATTTGGAGACTATCGAACTTTTTCGCACCAACAGTGTATGTACTCCGGAAAGTACATATCAGGACGAAAATATTTTTAAAAAAATTAATATGACAGTTCGTGAAAGCTTTTTTGTTAGTCCAATGAAATATCGAGAAAAAAAATATTTTCTGGCACAATTTTTGTATCATTGGTATTTAAAGAATAAGTTTAAAATCCCTGTGACTAAAATTATCAAAAAATAATCTACTTACCTACGGTAAACTTCTTAGAAATAGCATATTAAAGTTAGTCAAAAATAATGAACAATAAAAAACAATTGCTGATTGTCAGGAAATGTCAAATTCAAACAACGATATTTCGAAGCCTGCTTTGGCAATGAAGCCAATTATGCTGGAATTTTAAGGTGCCATTATTTGGCATTAAAAAATATGTAACCAAACACTTTTATTGTTAAGTTAGTTTTTGCTATTTTTGGCCAAAATATTGGGGTTTCAGACTAAAGTGCGGTGGATAGAATAGACTATATATACAGTAATAAATTATTATAAACAAATATTTCGTCGTTATTTAGAGATAAATGGTTTTAAAACACAAATTAGAATACAAGCCTAATTTGTTTAGGATCTAGAAAACAAAATCCATTTATTATATGGTGAATTTAAAGGCTCGCCCTTGTTTCTGGACAGCCTGGTCAGCCCGAAAAATGCACCAGATTTTTTGCATAAGAGGAAGCGAGAAAGAAACAGGTTGTATGAGAAGAAAAGAGAGAAAGTGGCGCATGCCAGTTAAAAAAAATGGGCTTAGGATTTGACTCTTAACGCCGAGTTGCATACCTTCTTAAATAAAAAAAAAACATTTTTTTTTGTATTGAATGTAATTTAATTAATTACCTATATCACTTTTATTTTTAATTGTGCTTCCTCCTTTCATTAAAATTAGATTATTTTAGTATTTTATTGCAATATTTTTTAAAATACAATCTAAGATCATGACAATGAAAAAGTGCAAAATTTTTTTAACCTAACCTAAGAAATCCGGAAATAAATGTTGATTTTGTAAAATTTTTGTTGGACTTTTTTCGTTATAGATTAATATTATTAACTCTATCACAATGGCTAGTGTCTCCTACCAGATTGCAAACTTGCTGGAAAAGGTAGGCTTTTTAATGTCAGAAAACAATTTGTTGCAGCCTGTAGTTGTAGGGCTGTGCTGAGTATCAAAGTATAGGTACAATATGAGCAAAGTAGTTTAGAATTATTTTGGACAAATTTAAACTTTATTAACTTATTAAAAAAAAGCAAAAAAAATTAATTAAAAAAAGAAATTGTGTGTGCTTAAGACCACACAGCAGAAGTGTAAACTTCAACAAGGCGAAATTAATAATACTGGCCCATAACATATTCTGTAAAGCGCACTGAACCAAACTCTTCTGTGTACTGGCCTTCATCTGCATCATTCATCATATTGCTCGCTAAATGTTTGTCTCAGTTAGTCGACTCAAGCCGATTTCACCCGAATTAGTGTTACATTGCCAAGGCTGACGGCTCAGTTGAATTCACTACCCAAAAAAACTGCTCAATGGACCTAAAGAAGTTTACACTTCAAGAAGTCATTCTGAATTATTTTGAATAAATTTAATCTTTATTTACTTGGTTATTTATATCTGATGTTACAATTTAGCCACCAAATAGCCCTAAGACCCCTCATACAGATAAGGGCTTGCTTAGGGCCATGGCAAGCAGGAGGTTAAAACAACTTAGCTGCAACTCTAATAGTTTATTTATGGACTGGCAATTTTACTATGTTTTATAGTTAATCTGTGCAATATTTAACCCCTAACTGCTGACTGTGGGTCAGTGAGACCCACAGCACTTTTATAATGTGCATTATTCCTAGACAATTAATGCTACTCTCTACCCTTTTTTACTTGATTTTATTTGCTCAATTGTGTTCTAAAAATTTATGCAAATAGAAATATACTACTACACTGAGTACTACTCATAGTACTACACACACCCAAGTGCACTCATTTGAATTTGCAGTAACTTTTCAGCAGGGTCTGTGTGACCCTCAGTTGACCCATTAGTCATCTTTTCTTGTGTGCCTGTTTGCAGATTTCCATCCTCACAACATAATATTAATTAAGTTAATAATATTAAGAAAATGGCATGCATTTTAATTTGTGGTTTTGTCTTCTGAGGTCTTTCAGATATATAAGGTGTTATAAAAATTGTTTAGTAGTATTGAAACCAGTTCAAATAACTTTTGTTCTAAACTTTTTTGTTGTCTTAATTTGGGAGTTGTTTAGGATCTTAAGAAGTGTTGAAATTTATGTTGTAAAATTATTTTTTGATAATCGACTACCACAAGAAAAATCCAGCAGGGTACAAAAAATGCAAAACCTGCAACAACAAAAGGACAAATATATACAAACAGTTGAGGTTTTAATAGCTTTCTCAAGTAAAGATTTTAAGAATGTTGCCTCTCACTGATACAATGAACTGGATATTGACTAAAGTAATCAATAGGATAACATAAAATCCAAGGGGTGAACAGCTCTCACAATCGGTGTACACATTTCTCACAATCTGTTCACAATCCTTCACAATCTTTACACAATCCCTCCCAATCACTCACAATCTGTCACAATCCCTCACAATCTTGCCACCATCCCTCACAATCTTTCCACAATCCCTCAGAATCTTTCCACAATCTAAGCAAAAGATTGTGGATTTTCACAATCGGTGTACACATTTTGGGTTAGCTGTTCACCCCTCAATAAAATCATATTTCAAATAAAAAAGAAAAATAAATCAATTTTTTATTATTCTGATATTTTTAAAAAATATATTTTTTTGCAGCTTTCAAAAATAAAAAATATACAGGTTCTTCTCATGAAAAAAATTGTTTAATTTATTATGTTACTCATTCATATGTCAAAAACTGTCAAATGATAGAAATTACCTTCTAAGAAAAAATGTGCTAAAAAGTAACTTCTAGTTACCTACTAAATTTGAGAACATGCAAAAATTTTTATTTTTATATTTATAATTTTAAGAAAATAATGAGTAAAAAACTTTTTTTTATAAATAAAGCAGTATTTTTTTTAAATGAAGTAAAAAAAACTCTTCTTACTTATTGGCGTAATCTTAGGTTTGTAGTAATCTTTTTTAGTCAAAATCATCATGTATAGTCCAAACAAATAAATACAATAAAAAATTTGACCTAGACTTATATTTCAAAAAAGTACTAAGAAAAAAAAGGTTATGGCGGTCCCCAGGCTCATAGTCACCAAATATGTTATGTATAAGACCTTTTCAACATGTAGGTAGGTATCTAAGTATATTTAGCTCACACATATACTATACTATAGTAGTGTGAGCTATGGTGATCCTAATTTTTTCGAGAAAAAAAAAGTTGCTCCGATTTCAAAAATTAATATATATCTTTGCGTTTCAGATGATTTTGAAACTTTTTTGTTGCGCCGTCTGTCTGTCTGTCTGTCTGTCTGTCTGTCTTTCTGTCTGTATGTCTGTCTGTAACGACCAACGCGCATAACTCAAAAACCGCCTGGCCGATTTTAATGAAATTTGGTACCTAGACTGGGTCTTGGGTCAAGATGGTCCCATTTAAAAATGAACAAAATCCACCGAACACAAACCAAATAAAAGGGTGGGGGTAAATTTCAAAAATTAGAGTTTATGTGAAAATATGGTGTGTGTGATATCAAACGAAAGGTAATTGAGTCTGGAGTTAAACAAAATACATTTTAATTTATTTTAAAAAAAGGGTGGAGGTATATTTAAAAAATTAGAGTTTAAGTGAAAATATGGCATGTGTTATATCAAACGAAAGGTAATTGAGTCAGGAGTTTAACAAAATACATTTTAGTTTTTGTTTTTCTTAAGGGTGGGGGTATATTTCAAAAATTTGAGTTTATGTCAAAACATGGCTTGTGTGGTATCAAACAAAAGGTAATTTAGTCTGGAGTTGAATAAAATATATTTCAGTTTTTAGTTATATTAGCTCACACATACACTATAACTATAGTACCTAGTGTGAGCTTAGGGGCCCATATATTGGCAGAGTATTTTTCTACAGATGATAAATAACAAACAAATCAAATTACATGATTACTTATTGATTAACTGCTGCTCACTTTTTGATCTATAATTTTTTTGAATTTCTTGTAGCTAGCATTGTCATATCAACATCTGAAGCATACTTGTTAAATAAGTTGCATAAATTGTAGATAGAGCTTTTAAATAGATTTGTTCATGGATAAGCTAAATAAAACTTTTTTTTTCAACCTTGAATTGATTCGATTTATGGAAAATGGAAGTTGTTCAACTATATTAGGACAATCAACATCCCCTTTGAGAATTCTATACATCATTGTTAAAAAAGTTTTAGTTCTTCTTTGGTTTAGTGATAATCTATCAAATATTAAAGTGCATGGCTTTTAAAAATTTTCATTGAACTCCCTCAATCATACCAATCCAAATGTCATATTGGGGGAACTAGATAACACTTCCATATTCCAGTATTGGTAATACCAGACTGTCAAATAAGTATATGCTTACATCTATGTTAAAACTTTTAGTATTTCTACAAATAAACCCAGCAACTTTCTGGGACTCCTAATTTTAGAAATAATATGTGATGAAAATGAAAGATTAACATTGAAAGTTACACCTAGGTCTTTTTGTTCAGATACAAGCTCTAGGTTGTCAGTATTTATTATATAATCAAATTCAATTAAGTTTTTGTTACGACTGAATGACAAACAAAAGCATTTACCCAAATTTAAGTTAAAACCATTTTCCTGGCAATATAGAGCTCCATCCTGAAATTCACTTTGGAGTATTTCAGAATCTTTATTAATGAATGAATTTAGAATAGAATAAAATTATTTACAGATTCACCATTTTAAATTAATTGAACAGTGTTAATACTTAAAAAAGGGCTACCAAATTTTATATAATATACAAATGAAAAAGAAATGCATAAAATAAAATAAAAACCAATAAAGATGTTTTAAAAATAATGTTTTTGCAGAAAAATACGACAGTGCCATGGCTCCGTGGCACTACCGCATGAGCCGCCACTGAGTTGTAGTCCTTCATATAACTTTTGTATGCAACTTTTTTAGATAGGAAGTCTAGTTAACTGAAAACCGAAAAAAATCTTTGCTACCCCGAAAATTTCATCTTAATTACTCGGATCGACTTTATTTTTTCAGTTTTTGTATTTTTACTAATTTTTTCTCTTTTTGCTTTTTAAAAATATATGCACTGGTTTATAACTGATAAATAGTATTTGGTGCTGATTGCTCAAATCAAATAAAAAGGAAATTATATACCTCTTCATTGTCAATCTTTTCAGATGCAATCCAATGACAAGGACTTTCGTTTTATGGCAACTAATGACTTAATGACAGAACTTCAGAAAGATAGTATCAAATTGGATGACGATTCTGAGAGGAAGGTGGTCAGAATGTTGCTAAAACTTTTAGAAGACAAAAATGGCGAAGTGCAAAATTTAGCAGTGAAATGGTAAGAGATATACAGGGTGTTTCACAACTATTGCGACATACTTTAACTCCAAGTTCAGAGTAAGAAGTTGATTTATGATTTTTTTATTTTTACTTTTTGTAGTTTACATACATTTTTTAGCAAAAGCTTTTCAAAATTGGATTCCAATCATCCAAGCCTGCATTCAAGTCAATGTAGACAATTTTAAACAGCTTTTGATAAATAAATATGTGTTTTTTTAACTTCGTAATTTTTTATCTCTCTTTATTCGATGGGAAATTCGCGTTAGGTAATCACTGTACATTTTTCTGGGAATCATATGAAATCCCTGTGATCCCTGAGAAAATTACCGGGAAACATGTAGAAATCACTAGGAATCATTGGGAGAACATGGAAATCCCTGTACGTTTTTTGGGGTAGCGATTTTCCCCTCACTTTATTGAATTTTTTTCATAAATCAACTGCTTATGTTACCCTGAACTTGGAGTTAAAGTTTATCAGAATAGTTGTGAAACATCCTTATATAGTATAGGGTGTAATTTAAGTTGAGGCATTACAATAATAAAAAAAGAAAAAACAGTAAGATTCAGGGTGTCTCTAAAAGGTCTGTACAAAATCTTAGCACATATTCCTGAGGTCAAAATAAGTCGATTTAATGCAAATTACCTTAGTCCAAAATTGCTCAGTTTCAGAGATACAGGGTGGTGAATTTAAAAATTAAATTTTATGAGCGAAATTTTTTCAAAACATCCTTGGGCAACGTTTTTAAAAAATCACAATAAAAAATTAAATTAATAAAATAATTTGGAGTCATGATTATGGATCCAAATAAAGGTAATAATTTTTCTAAAAATGTTTTTACCAATAAATAAAATAAAACATTAATAAATATATGGTGTTCCATTAAGGATCGCTTCGGGATTTGTCTCAGGAACTATTACCACTATGACTTACAAACTTTTATAACAAAATCGCGGGCTTTGCGAATTCACTTAACAAATTTATGTTTTTGGTGCTCATCTGCAGAGGGCAATAATCACATTTCCCGACCTAAGAAATTACATTTTTTTAACAAAATATTCATATAAATGGTTCCTACTCCTATGGTAATTAAATATTTTTCTATTCTATCGAAAGCTAAAAAGGGCGCCCATCAAAAAACTTGCACGACCAAAAAAAAAAGGTCAAAAGGTCATCATGTCTTTCTTTACTTTCCTGTCTTTTGTCGACGACAGATTTGCCCTGCTACTTAATAAAGCTTCGGGCGCTTAAGGCACCTGTGGAGCGGCAGGACACTCGGGGCGGGGGGGGGGATCGACGAACCCTCCGCCCCCCCCCTCCCCCACGCTACGCCACCGCTAATGACACATTGTTAACGCTACCAAGCGAATTCAGCGAATCCGTGCAGCTTCTCACGGTTCTTAATGATACCGTAAAGAAATCAAGCGCTCTTAAGGCTGCTTGACTGTCGGAGATTTTTATTGTCCTGTTGGTCCATTCGTAGTCAGTAATCCACCGGGCAGACAGTTTAATGGCTACAATCAAGTGTCATAATAAGTAATAAAATTTAAACTTATTCATAAAATTCCATCATAAATTTTCACATTGGTCATTAAATTCCAAGGCAGGAGCCTCAAAAATATATTTAAGAATTTCACTCAGATTAAAACTGACAATTTAAAACACATGCAAAATGCTGTGTGTGTGACCAAAAAGCTGAAATTTTCACTTGATAAAAATAAATTGTAAACCCAAGTTATGAAAAGTCATAAAATTTAATTTAAAAAGGATATAAAAAGTCATACATTTTTCCGAAAAAGGTCATAAAATGTTATACAATTTAGAAAAACTGAAAATAAAATAATTGAATCAAAATTTTACATTTTGACCTATCATAGCCATTTTGTTTTTAATCCCAAGCTGCATCAAATGAGTGTAATAACAGTACTAATATCACTATATTAAGGTGTATGGCAACGCTTATCGTAAAGCATTAAATGTAAGAACAGGACAAGTCCGGTCTTTTCAGAATTTTTTTTCGTTTTCCCAAAACTGTACCATTTGGACTTGTACTGTTCTTATTATCACCGATTCAATGACAAAAAAATTACCGTTTTACGGACGTTTGCTTGGTGCCCTTTATCGTAGTCGTTTGCATATAATTCTTGTTGAAAAATTGTATGTGATTGTTGTGTTTTTTAGCTTGGGCCCTTTGGTTAACAAAGTGAAAGAATACCAGGTCGACACCATCGTGGAAGCCCTCTGCGCGAACATGATCTCTGACAAAGAACAATTGCGAGACATTTCGAGCATCGCCCTAAAAACAGTAATTGCTGAACTTCCCCATTCGGCCACTGGTATGTCAGCTTCAATTTGTAAAAGGATAACTGGAAGGTTGACTACTGCAATCGAACGGGTAGGTTGGTTCATTTGTTTTTACTTTATTGGCTTTATCCACTTAATGCAGACAATTTTCCAGCTCAAATCGGTGGACACCAAGATAATCTGATTCAAACTCACTTACACCAGTATTTACTAAGACTGTAAGACTTAGCATTGTAGACCGGGTTTAAGTATCAAGTCTATAGACTTGATACCAACCGGTTTAAGTGTATTTTTGTTAATACTCACAGGTCAAATAACTGCAAAGATTTGGTTCACCCTAATGTCCAATATGATAGTAAGCATTTCTCAGTGAGTTCCATCTCATATAAACTCAAATTAACTTTAGAAATAAAGAAAAACCACATCAAAATTTTGTAACGAAATGTAATTTTTTTGGAAATTTAGTCTGTGCAGTCGCAGGATTCCCGTTAAAAATAGTCTCAAATTGTAGTACCACCCTGGTGGTTTAAAGTTTGAAAAACAATAGAAATAATCCATGATTGACAAACAAACTTATATACAAAAATATTCAAAGCTAAATAATACTTAGATGCATTACCGTATTAAATACGTATCAATATTTAAATACTGTAAAAAGCACAAGATATATTAGAATCCCTTTTCAATTACACATTAACCAAAACAATCGACCATCGGTTTAATCGTCGCTAACTTGTCTAAAAAATTAACATGTAAAATATAGCGGACAGCTGACACTGACTTACACCGTTTTTATTCGACATTTCCTAGTGACGTTTGGAGGTTTAAATATGGCTACCGTCTTTAAACCAAAATATTTTATTATTTTTATTTATTTATAACCTTTGTGTGGAAATAATGTCTTTGTTACAACGAAAAAAGATGACCCATATCGCAAGGTATTTATGAACAATTTATATAAATATTAAAAACTCATTCACTGGAAAAATAAGTAAAACCTTCAACCAAAATGTAGACTTTTAAACCTAGGATTGTAGCACTGTAGGCCCTTTAGTAAATACTGGTGTTAATGCCCAAGGACAGACACAACTCATTCACTCTCACATTCATACTACATGAAGACTCAGTGGGCCGGTCCGCTAAGCACTCCAACGTACAGGGTGACCCAAATTCGATATTTTTGGTGGGTTTCGGGTATTTCTAGGGGATATATAAAAAATCAGACCCCCCTTTGCAACACTAAAATTTCAAGAGAAGCTTAAAGGTGAAGACCGCATCTTGATGTAGCAAGCCGTCTTTAAGCTACGGAGTGTTTTTGAAGACCTGCATTTTGGGAGGTTCGGTTCGGTTCTATAACTTTTTTATTTATGAAAATTTTCTTATAGATTTTTTCTTAAATAATTTACAGATTTAAACGGTTTTTATCTATCTCTTTTAGTTTTTTAGATATTGCATAAAGTTGTTATTTTTCTTATGGAATTACCCTCTTTTATTCGATTTTTGAATTCAGCGTAAAATTGCCTTTAACATAACATAACACTCAATATTTTATTTCTATTTTTTTAATTGGTTTTATAAGTATTTTGATTTTTTCAATATCTTTTGTTTTTATTTTATAATTTACCTACTTACCTATTTTATAATATATATAAAAATCGTTTACATCTGTCAGTTCTTTCAGAAAAAATTATAATAAAGCTCTTTACACAAAAACTAAATTTTCATAAATAAAAAAGTTATAGACCCCCTCCCAAAATGTAGAGTTTTCAAAAACACCCAGTAGCGTAAAAACAGATTGCTTTATCAAGATGCGGTTTTGACCTTAGGGAGTCTCTTAAAATTTGAGCGTCGCAATGGAGGTTAGTTTTTTCCTATCTTCTCTGGAAATACCCGTAACCCCCAAAAATATCAAATTTGGGCCACCCTGTACAGTGGTTCCTTCTTATGGGACATTCGGTCATGGAGGGAATTACTAATTATTTCATAAAAAATAAATTAAAAATGGAAAACATAAACAAACTTACCCTAAATCAAAACGAATGAAGAATAGGTTAAACCTATTTATTGATATAATGAGTGAAACGACAGCGAACCAAGGAAACTAAGTCCATGGCGGGACGAAAACGTCCACCGGTCTATAAAGAAGAAAGACATTTCGTCACAGTTCAACCAGACCACGGCGTCGGTTGGGAACCGAAAACAATAAGTTAACAAAGTATAAAAGGCAACTTCAAAGTGGTAAAGTCAACCACGGACATCGGTGTTTCGGAAATGCCTTTTTCCGAAACACCGGTGTCCGTGGTTGACTTTACCCCTTTGAAGTTGCCTTTTATACTTTGTTAAAACTTACCTTAGTTTAGTTTATTTTAAATTTTCAAATTATTCATGTGCGTGCGATGCATCACTTCGGTCGTCTCGTCCTGACGACGCCTAACGCAACGGTAAACAGTACAGTACAGTTTCAAATGCCTGGAATTTGACATATGACATGTGTTCGCGTGCATATTAAATGAAACCTTTGATAATGAAATTATTTTACAGCAGGAGGATGTATCTGTTCAACTGGAGGCCCTCGACATAATATCCGATTTGCTGCTCCGATTCGGTCCGCTCCTTACCACTTTTCATCAAGCCATCTTGACTGCCCTTTTACCCCAATTAGGTAAGCTAACTACGTTCTTCCAAATATTTCAAATAGAGTTCAAAACCGTCACTCTATATATACAAAGCCTATATTTTTGCATGACCAGTAAAAAATTGGTCTTTGAACTACTGACCTTTTAATTTTTATACTGAGATAGCCCTCTTTGTATATCTTGTAAATTGAACTCAAATGTTTTCTACGGCCGAAGGGAAAAAGTTCCGTGTCCTGAAATTCATTGATACTTCGGTGCAAAACCAAATTTTGTTTCAAAGAAGTTTTTTTGTTTCAAAAAAGCTGTTTACAGATTCAGAATTTAATTCTACACCAAAACATTCAAAAATCCCAAAGTTGCAAAAAAAATCTATTTTTGTAGCGAACATGCCAGAGACCCGAGGAACATACGCCGAGATGAAAAAGTATCAACATTAAGAAAATATTTTTTTTTAAATAAACGATATCGAATTATATAGAACCAGGTACAATTATGACCAATTAGTAAATAAATAAATAAATAAAAAAGACATTTATTTTCAAGAACAAGTTAAGAAATTTTGTGAACTGTGTGTAAAAGTTGTCAGTTTTATTATTTTTCGTCCACCATCTTGAGAAAGGACCTAGAGCCAAATCATCTAGAATAGCGCTTTTAATAAGTATGCCAAATTTCAGTATTGTACACCTAAAGCCGGTTAAGTCTTTGCGGTACAAGGCACTTTGATGAACCATTTTTTAAATTGGGTATAAAGGTATAAGATGCTTTGAACGTAATCTCTAACTATTTGATTTATTTGTAGAATCTCATCGGCAGGCGGTGAGGAAGCGCACGATCAGCGCCATAAGCTACTTGGTCTTATCCTGTAGCAACCCACTATACGCCAAGGTAATCGAACACTTGTATGAAGGCCTAATGGCGAATCGGAACAACTCTCAAACTCGCACTTTGATCCAGTGTGTTGCTGCCGTTTGGTAAGTAAATCGTTTTTTATGCACTGCATTTTATTTTTATACAAATATAAATATACAAAAAAATCATAATCAAGAAATCACATGCAATTATTTTTTTTATGTGTTATTGTTTATTAAACTACTTTCAAAAAATGGCCACTATAAGAAATGCTGACCGTACGGTTTGCAAGATAGTGTTGTCTAGAAACACTTTAAAATGGAAAAGGCTAACTAAACAATTCTTTAGTAGAAATCGTTTTTGTAGTTTTTTGCTTGTAATGGGCTTTCCGTTCGCAAGCAAGTTATATGGAATCAATAGCCTTAGAGGGATCTACAAAAATTCATTATTGTTAATTCTGCAATAAAAAAATCTCAAACAAGTGATGCCTAGAACCACTTTAAAATAAAAGCAATAACAGCAGTAAGAACTATTGCCAGATTCACCTTTCTAAGCTAGGTGCGCAATCAAGTGTTGTCTAGAAAAACTTTGAAATAGGTAAGGCGCACCTTAATAACATTTTTTTTGTAGAAATCGTTTGCGTAATTTATTGTTTTTAATAAACTTTTTGTTATCAATTTTTCTTAATTTAACAATAAAAAAGGTGAGCCTCTAGAAATAATTTAAAGTAGAAAAGGCGATCCTTATCAGTAAAATACTATTGCTTGACTTTACACACAAACATTACATCACTCAAGAACAGATACACCACATCACGATACTTATTGGTGCTAAGGCATTAATGGAACCACATTGTTGTCTATTTATAAGATAACTGATTAAGCAGTGAAAAATGCCCTGAATACTTGATTTTTAGTTTATTTAGCAATATTTTATGAGTAACGGCATCAAAAGTCGTCGAGAGATCTACAAAACTGCACTGTGGCTAATTCTACAATAAAAAATCTCAAACAATGGATGTCTTGAAACACTTTGAAATAAAAGCAATAGCAGTAAGAGACTATTGCCAGTTTCCCTTTTCTAAGCGAGGTGTACAAAATACTTACATAAAAACGGTTCAGATTTCTCTTCACATTTTAAGAAATCTATGGCTTCAAACTTTCAAATATTATAATTAGAAAAAAAGGGTACCTGCGTAATTCAGGTCGTAGCCTGTTAGAAGGGTAGAAATGCAAAAATGATAGGTCGTTGCGTCGACCAGGGTAGTTGGAAGAGAACTCTCAATGCGTCCGTACGTCTCTCGGCTCCGCATTTTACTTTCGCTTTGTTCGCTCTATCGGTTCGAAAAATATTGGTTTTTCAACCCGCTCTCTTTTTTAATTAAGTTTAAGTATTCAGAAGATGTTACTTTTAGTGGTTTTAAATGTGTTTAATGTAAAATTTACAGTGCATTATTATACACCAAATATCCACAAATCATCTTAATTATTTCACCCCGAACCAGCGCACCTATGTTCACCAGAGTGGAGCGGAGAAACAAATTCCTCCAAAAATTAATAAATAAAAAATGAGAACCTTGCAAGCAAGTGTTGTCTATAAACACTTTTTAATGCCATTAATGGAACATCACTGTTGTCTATTTATGTGGCAACTGGTTAAGAATTCGTAAACAATACCCCTGATACTGTAACTTTTAAGTTTATTTAGCAATATTTCATGATTTACGGCAGCGTAGGCTTAAAAAATGCACAGTGGCTATTCTGCAATAAAAAATCGTAAGCAGTGATGTCTAGAAACACTTTAAAATAAAACTGGCGAACTTTAGCACTAAGACTATTGCCATGTTCGCCTTTTAGATTTTTTTTAAACCAACCACACATATACCACATAAATGTAACAATACATATACCACATTACGCAACAAGTCATACACCACATCACGACATTTATTACTGCTAACGCCTTTATACACTAACAAACGCAAACCGTGCGATTCGCAAGCAAGTGTTGTCAAGAATTTTGAGATGATATTCTGAACCTTTTAAGTTTATTTAGCAACATTCCATGATTTACGGCAACAATAGTCTTAGAGAGATCTAGAAAAATGCATTGTGGCTATGTCTGCAATAAATAAATTGCAAGCCATTGGAAAGTTTTTACAAAAATAGGAAATATAAAAGGCGTCTCTTAATATAAAAAATTCTAGAGATCGTTTTCGTTATTTGTTGTTTGCAATAAACTCTTTCACTTTCCTTAATTTAACACTAAAAAAGGTGAACCTCTAGAAACAATTTAAAATAGAAAAGGCGAACCTTAGCAGTAAGAGAACACTGACTGCTTAATTTGCCTTTCAGGTTTTTTTTTAACCAGTCATACATACACCACATCACGCAACAATACATACACCACATCACGCAACAACACATACACCACATCACGCAACAACACATAGACCACTTCACGATACTTAATGCTGCTAGCGCTATTAATCGAACACACCTATTTGTAAGATAACTGGAAATCGTAAACTGCGAAACGGGTTTAAAAATAGAAAAGGCGAACCGTAACAATAAGAGACTACTGCTAGGTTCGCCTTTATTTTTTTTGTCAAACTACATTCCGCAACAACTCAAACACCACATCACGTGTGCTGCTACCGCCATTAATGAAACCACATTGCTATTTGTAGAAGTCGTGAAGAATGCTCCGGATATTGTAATTTTTAACTTTATTCAGCAATATTTCATAATTTCGGCATCAAAAGCCTTAGATAGATCTACAAAAGTGTACAATGGCTAATTCTGCAATAAAAAATCGCAGAGTTGTCTAGAAATACTTTGAAATAGAAAAGGCGAACCTTAGCAGTAAGAAAGTTCTGCTAGATTCGCCTTTTAGGTTTTTTATCCAACTACACATACACCACATCACTTAACAATACATACAACACATCACGACACTATTTGTTAGATAACTGTTTTACTAAGCGAGGCGTAGAAAATGTTCCGGTATAAAAAAGGCTTAATTAATCCTTATTAATAAAGAAAAACCTAAAAAATAAGATTACCGACTACGATTGCATTAGTGAAAACATACTTCGAGTGAACATGAAGATGCTTGGTCATAATATAAGCATAATAGCAGTCTACGCACCATCAGATGACGAAAAAGTAGCTACAAAACAACTGTTCTTTGACCAACTTGATGAGACTATCACCAAAATCGGTAATACCAGAGAAATAATTATGCTTGGCGATTTTAATAGCCGAACTGGTAGACAATCCCAGAGCAAAGTGATAAGACCATTTGGAGAAGAAGTAACAAATGATAATGTCATGAGGCTGATGCAATTGTGTGAAACCCACAACCTAAAAATAAATAATGGTTTTTTAGGCATAAGGATATTCATAGATATACCTGGATTCAGCCAACAAGAAATCTTAAATCAATCATTGATTATGCTATAACACTCGCAATTAAAGTGGTATGATGTGCGAGCACTTCGTGGTGTTACTTGTGGATCTGACCACCATCTGGTAAAAGCAAAAATATTATTCCCTTTAAGAAAAACAAATAAAGACGAAAGTATTGGAGAAAATGAAAACCTAGAATGCATCGAAGACAATCAAAAATACAATTTTAGAAGTCTAGAAATCGAAAGTACTCAAAGATTGTACCAGAACCGATTAGATAAAAAATTAATAAACACAGAACTCTCATTTGAAGAGATATACAGTGTGTCCCAACGAAAACGAAACAGAGGCGTTTTTGGGTATTTAGAATATATTTTCGAAAAATTCCTCGGACACGTCGATTTAGTTTTTGAGGGGGACACTTTTTGGCTATCTTGAAATTTTTGTAGCACGAACCCCCTTCGAGGGGTATACTTTACCCCTATATTTTGAATAGGGAAAGTGGGTCTAGTGATACCTTATTTTGAAGCTCTCTTGAATATCTTTACAACCGTGTAAAAATTTCGAAAATCCATCGATTAGTTTTTGAGATATTTGCCTTCAAATTTTCAAATTTAACATGGAATGATAAAATAAAAATTAAATCCGAAAAATAATACATTTCTAATTAAATTTTTATTTTATCAGTCCATGTTAAATTTGAAAATTTGAAGGCAATTATCTCAAAAACTAATGGATAGAGAGATAGAAAAGGTATCACTAGACCCAATTTCCCTATTCAAAATATAGGGGTAAAGTATACCCCTCGAAGGGGGTTCGTGCTACAAAAATTTCAAGATAGCCAAAAAGTGCCCCCCTCAAAAACTAAATCGACGTGTCCGAGGAATTTTTCGAAAAAATATTCTAAATACCCAAAAACGCCTCTGTTTCGTTTTCGTTGGGACACACTGTATACAAACATAATAAAAAGCTTGAGGGAAGCAAGCATCGAAGCTGTTGGATACCAAGATAATAGAAATAGCAGGAAGATGTGGTGGACGGAAAAAATACAGGAAATGGTCAAATTGAAAAAACGCACATACTTGAAATGGCTCAGTACTAAAGAACAAAGAGACCTAGAAATCTACAGGGAAACCAGAAGACAGCTAAGAAATTTGATACGCACAGAAAAAAATGAAATGTTCGAGCGCAAATGCCACGATATAAATACATACGTAGGAGGTAGGCAGAGTTCTGAAGTATGGAAATTCATTTCTACAGTAAAAAACCCAACAAAAGAAAAAGTAAACATCCAGATCATCAAACCAGAACAATGGACAGAACACTACAAGAGACTGCTGCAGGAAACGAGACCCGAATATCTGACAGCCTCTCCGAGGAGAGACATAGAATTACACGGAGAGGAAGTAATCATCGAAAAAGAAATGATCAAAAATAGTATTAAAAAGCTTAAATCCGGAAAAGCTAGCGGACCTGGAGGAATATATGCTGAAATGCTCAAATATGGATCAGAGAAACTAATCGAAAATCTCACATATATTATCAATCAATGCATAAACGGACATCCAGTACCTGATGATTGAAAAATTGCATTCATATCTTCAATACATAAAAAACGAAACAAGCTGGATTGCAACATTTACAGAGGAATTTCAGTAACCAGTACTCTAAGTAGATTGTACGGTAGGATTCTTAGAGATCTAATAGAGAATGATTTTCATGAACAAGGAGAAGAAGAGCAAAGTGGGTTTCGTGCAGGCAGATCTGTAGTGATAATGTTTTTTGTCTTAAACAAGTAATTGAGAAAAAGAGCGCCAGAAATATAGAGACTCATGTGGACCTACAAAAAGCATATGATACCGTTCCAGTAGAAAGACTATGGAAAGTGTTAGAGCAGGCTAATATCAATCATACATATATAAAAGCGATAAAAGAACTATACAAAGGGTCAAAATCTAAAATCAAAATTGGAAATCGGCTTTCAAAATAATTCCTGGTAACAAAAGGCTTAAGACAGGGATGTTGTATCTCTCCAACTCTTTTTAAAATATATATCGCAGTAGCTCTAAAAAACTGGAAACGGAAAATGCAGGGCATGGGAATACAACTTAACGACCGATTTACCATATACACACTACAGTTTGCTGACGACCAAGTAATTGTAGCTAATGAGAAGACATGGAGTATATGATGAGAAAGTTAATGGAAGAATACCAAAAGTGGGGATTAACAGTGAACGTGGACAAGACACAGTACTTATGTATTGGAAACGAATCCAGTGAGTTAGAACTAGACAATTGACAAACAATATCTCCATGCAATAAGTATGTATACAGACTGTAAAGAATTGGAAAAAAGAATAGTAAAAGCAAAAAAGGTTATTGGATGTCTTAACAGTATTTTATGGAGCAGAGAGATAAAAAAGAATGTAAAATTTAACATATATGAAACAATGGTCAAAAGCACGCTGTTGTATGGAATAGAGACTTGTCGCGTAACAGAAAAGTACAAAACAAAAATGGAAAGTGTCGAAATGGATGCAATAAGAAGATCAATGAGAATATCTAGAATAGATCACATATGAAATGAGATCATAAAAGAAAGAATGGGAATCCAGGGAAGCATAACGGATGACATCACTAGAAGGCAACTGATATGGTACGGCCATGTACAACGGATGAACGATGAAAGATTACCAAAGCAGGTCCTAGAATGGCAACCAATAGGGCGCAGAAAAAGAGGGCGTCCTAAACTAGAATGGAACAGTCAATCCAAAGATCAATGAGTCAAAAAAATCTGACAGAAGATGATTGTGAGGATCGAAGGAGGTGGAGAATAGGCGTCGGACAACGTAGAAAAACGTTCGAAACCGACTAAATAATAATAATAATAAAAAAGGCTAACTATGCGGTTGGCACGCAAGTGTTGTGTAGAAACCCTTTGAAATAAAAAAGGCGAACCTTAGCAATAAGAGACCCACATTCATTCACATCAAGCAAACAACACATACACCACATCACGACACTTATTGGTGCTAACGCTATTAACCGAATAACACTTGTATATTTGTAAGTAACTGGTTAAGAAGTCGTGAACAGTACCCCGGATGCTCTAACTTTTAAGTTTATTCAGCAATATTTCTTGCTTAACGACATCAAAAGCCTTAGGCAGATCTAAAGAAATGCACTATGGGACTAAGGGAGTTTCAGTTTGGACAATAGTTATAATCTATGGTGTAAGCTATTTCTTGCTGTCTTGTCCGGAACAATACAGAATGGTGGTTTTGTCCTTATTTAAAATAAGTTTGTTGTCGGAGAACCACGTTTTAGTATTTTCAAGTTACTAGATTTGTATCATCCACAAAATTCACCACCAGGCAATCTACTCCGTTTAAACTCGCTACGTCATTTAGGAAGATAATGAACAGTAGCGGGCCCAGGATAGTTCCTTGTGGTATTCACACACTGTTTATTTCTTTCTCTGATTTTTCAGTTTTTTATTTTCTTTTTTGACAATTACTTTTTGCGGCCTATCTGGGAAGTAAGACATAATCCAGTTTAAAGCGTATTCCATATTTGCTCAGTTTGAGTAGATCCAGTTTGTGTTTTGTTTTATATATATATAGCTGAGCCTCCATGCCCCCTCTCATTTCAACAAAAATTACTTTTGTGGTTTTACATGGCTATGGTTATTCGTTATCTTAATAACGATAACTTAACTTAAAAATGAACCACCAATTTTCCGATTTTATTGAAGCCAGCCAGCCTTTGTAGGAAATTGATCAGGCTTTTAAGCAGAAATATTTTTTGTTCGCTATCCTAAAATCGAGAACAGAATTAAACTTGGTCCTTCCGGTTTATTCTCATGTTTTGATCAAATTTTTTAGATATTTTTAAATTCGTAAAAAACCCTGTTTCAGCCACGCACAAGGCACACAAATCATTAAAAGATTCCCAAACATTTTTTTTTCTTTAACCATTCTTGAACAATTATATGATTGCCTTCTCCATTCTGTTTGCAATAATTTCCTCATAAAATAATTTTTACATCATCGATCTTGATTAAATGAAGAGCATCATGGTATGCATCGCTTGTTCTTTAAAGACCATTATCAAAATTTGTTGTTATTTTAAAAACCAAGATGGCGGACAGAATTAAACTTGACTCTTAAAATAGGCTTGTTTATTTTCATGTACCGAAAATTTTTAGATTTTTAAAAAAGTTAAAAGCTTCAACGCACAACGAAGTTCAAAGGACAGCTCATTGAAATCGCTCTTTCCGAAAATTACGTCGCGGTGCGTTTTGACAATATGACCAACCAGAGTATTTAATCCGTTTAGCTCAGCAGGTCGGCGTTGATTTGGCAATGACATCACAATAATTTGTCTATCCGGATTCAAGAAAACCGTCCCATTGAAATACTTTGGTTAAGTAAGGGACTGCTACTAAGTTCGTCTTTTAGGTTTTTTTTAACCAGCCACACATATACCAAATCTTGCATCAAGACCTACACCACATTATGCATCAACACATACACCACATCACGACTCTTGCTGCTAACTTCATTAATAGAACCACACTGTCTTCTTTGTGTAAGATAACTGGTTAAGAAGTGAACAATACTCTACTACCGTAACTTTTAAGTTTATTTAGCAATATTTCATGATTTACGGTATTTATTGATTTTGATTGATCAAAAGCTTTAGAAAGATTTACAAAAATGCAGAATGACTAATCCTGCAATGAAAAATCGCAAGCAAGTGATGTCTAAACTATACTTTTCGCAAGCAAGTGTTTTCTCAATTTTATAATAAAAAAAAGCGAACCTTAGCAGTAACAGACTACTCCTAAGTTCGTCTTTTGTTTTTTTAACCAACTACACATACACCACATCATGCAACAACACATAGACTACATCACGACACTTATTGCTGCTAACCACATTAATCGAACCACACTGTTCTTTATTTGTAAGATAACTGGTTAAGAAGTCGTAAACAATACCCCTGATACTTTAACTTTTAAGTTTATTTAATTTAATGTTTCGTGCTTTAGGGCACTAAAAACAGATTGGTAAAAATTTACAAAAATACAGTATTTAAAGGCAAAAAATATTTTTTTTTAAATACGTTACTTGCTCT
The DNA here is from genome assembly GCA_963576565.1 of Aspidapion aeneum. Lineage (NCBI taxonomy): Eukaryota > Metazoa > Arthropoda > Insecta > Coleoptera > Brentidae > Aspidapion > Aspidapion aeneum. The sequence continues at coordinate 46,996,095 of OY755048.1, forward strand.
ATATTCTCTTTTTTAATCCGACGTTTCAAGCTTCCTTTGAAATCCAAATTGAGAACAATTATTGTAAAGTCACATCTTGCTGAAAATAGTTTTTATTGGTCTTTCACCTAGTGAACTTTTTCTACTGATTCGTTTTTAAGATATTTGCTTTTAAAAACAAATCGATATATTTTTGAAATAATACCAGCTTTGTAAAAACAATTAAACAATCTTTCCAATAGGGTATCACTTAACTTAATTTCGTTATTAAAACTCAGGGGTCAAAGTCCACCCAGGCTAGGGGTACTAGACAGGGATACCCCAAGATCTCGAAAAACGTCTTTAAAGTAAATCGACGTGTCTCAGATTTTTTCTGAATTTGTAGCAGTTTTTACCATATAATGGTAAAGTTTTTATTATTATTAGTAATAATTTTTTGAAACTGCCGTTTTGGTAACAGAAAATTATTTCTTTTAGCCGAACATCCGGACACAAATTTGGTGATCATATAGAAACATTTGTATTGGTAATCCTTGATAGATGCGAGCTTGATGACGAAGAATTAAGAGAATTTTGCCTTCAAGCCTTCGAAAATTTTATCGTCAAATGTCCCAAGGAAATTACACCTAATATTAAAAAAGTAAGCTACTCCCAAAGTAACAGTAATCCTTGTTTTATAAAGGCGGCAGCAACCTAATCATAGCAAATATTAAAATCAAAAGGTTTTTTAATTTGTAGGAACTTTTATAAAACCATAATAAACTTTAATTGATTTTATGTCTTATTTAAGAGTTTATTTGTAGGTAATAAAAACTTTTTAATATCTTTTTATAATGAATGCCCTAAGTAGGGTGAATAATTTTTTTTTTAAATGTTTAAAACAGTTAATGTATATTTATGCTTAATAATCCAAATATTAAATATTTGTCCTCTGCATTTGTCAAAACTGTAATTTAAATCACCTATACCTATATATTTTACTGTTAATATGATTTATTGAATAATGCTTGTATTTTGTTTTTCTTTTGAAGAAGTTGGACTTAAAAATAGCGAGTTCGTATTAAGATTTTGCTTGGGGGATGGATTAGTTAGTGAAATAAATTTGGTTATTTTTTATCAAGTTCAGTAGAAGGTATGCTAAAAGCTTCTGCTATTTGCTGTGTCATGAGATACGTTGTTATTTATTTTTATTTCTTTTATATCTGTTTTTTGTAGTTTATTGTTGTTTGTTATAAATTTGAAACCCGTTTTACTTGTTTTGCATGATACTCTCTTTTAGCTTTTTGTATTAAATTATAATAATAAAAGGCTTAAATAGGTTTTTAAAACATTCTGAGAATATTATTAAACCCCAGGAAATGAGACACTGAAAATATTTTATAATTTGTTGTAAAACTGTTTTTTTTAGCTGTATGTTTTATAAGAAAGGCATTTATTCAAACTTATAAAGCCTTATTTTAGAACACTACAGTTTTATAAACCACTTTTATATAATTATAAATTAGTTTGATTTTAAAACTAAATGTAAATTTATTTAAAAAATACACACACGTTACAAACCCTTTGTAGGAAAATGTCAAAATTATAAAACTTCTATAGAACATTTAATGTTACTTGGGTATATAACATTAGTTAGTAACAGGAACCTGTTGAGCGTGTAATGTAGCTTTTTTATTATAGGGCACTTATTAAAAACAGCCAAAACGCGCGTGTGTACAAGTCAAATAAGGATTTTCGATAAATAAAGCTTTTTAAATTAATAAAAACAAGAAGTCCATATTAAGCACACATTTTGGCCTACCTTTCTCAAGGGAAATCCTTATTTCGTGTATACGTGTGCACGTTCTTTTGTAGCTTTAAAATTATTTAACTTTATTGCGGAATGGTAAACTTAGTTTTTCATCCCGTAGATATTAACGCTGTGCCTCAAGTTCATAGCCTACGATCCTAACTATAACTACGATGAGGATGAATCTATCGAGATTGAAGGGGAAGATGAAGACGATGATGAAGGCAATGATGAATACAGGTAAATTTTACTAAATTTGAGCCAATAAACAACGGTTGTATGTTGCCATTTTGTTAAATCAGTCGCCATTTTGGAATTATTAGGAGATGAATCATTTTTTTTGTCTTATTATTAATACCACCCTTGCTTTAAGAATATATTAGTAGCCTCGAATATTATAATATTTTGACGATATATAATATTTACTGGATGTTTTTTTTTATGTCATGAAGCCCCCAAATGCATTAATCATTAAAAAAGCTGATGGCACCAGCATCAGTTTAAGATATATGCACATATGTTGGTAAACAGATTTTGGCCACTTTAAATGAAACACTGCATATTTGGTTTTAAACAAAAACACACTTAAGTTTTTTGTTGCCTCAGGAAGAAAGCCAGTAAAAAACTAGGTTGAAGTGTTTTGTTTTTTTTTCTCTAAAAACCCAATACCTGAAGTAGCATTCCATTTAAAGTCGCCACCCTGTATACTTAGAGTTGCTGTCATAGAACCTCAAATTACAAAAAAACCTCTAAAATGTGTGATGAACAACTTTGTCACGTTTACCTAAGGTCAAGAAGAGATCATAGCCATAGAAACCCTAAATGAGATGAAGTGGTAAGTGACTTTTTTTAAAAGGTATTTTGATTTTCTATCCAGCGCTGTCAATTTTTTTTAAATTGGTTTAGTTGCTAGGTAGTCACCGTAAATTTCTCTCCCACCCAACTCAATTCTGGTAAAAAATAGAAAAAACTATGAATATTAAAGTTTCAAGAAGGTGCTCCTTATGTGAATTTTTTCCATTTAAAAACGACCCATATATTATTTTATTGTTAAATAGATTTTTCCTTCCTGATTTAAAAAATATCCACCTTTGCTATATTTATGTTTGTTATCGAAGACAATGACGTAATTTTTATTTATCCTTCTTTAACTTTTGTTAACTAGTGCCGACCAAGAAATTTTGAGTTAAATGTCAGTGTTATAATAAATTATTGGAAAAGAAAGAAATTACAAATGGGTATAAATTTGTCTATACCTGCTTAATTTAGCTTCATTTAATACATGATACTTATCACGGGCGTATCTAGGGGGGGTTGGGTTTTCCTAATTCCAGAAAGTTGCCCTTCCTTAACCCCCCCCCCTGGATACGCCCCTAATACTTATGCCCGGAGAGAATAAATTTATTTAACAGAAAAACGGGTAAAATTAAATATAACAAAATTTTACCATAAGTGCGGCTAGGTTTGTTACCATCTGAAAGCCTAGTAAAAGTAGAAACTTTTTGTCCTACCATTATCAAGTTACAGGAGCGTGCCAATGGGTGAGGCAACGAGGCAGCCGCCTTATGCAACCACCTTCAGAGGGCAACCAAATATTAACATTTTAAAAATGTTGCCGCTCTCTGAAAAATGAAATATTCTGCAATTAAAAAGTTTAGTTAAATTATGTGGTGTAAAAGAAACTGAGGTATGACAAACTGATGGATGAGTTTGCAGAGAAAAAGTTCGAGGATCCCAAAATTTCTGGGCAAGTCACTTTGCATGTTTAGGTATTTATGTTAGTTGATTGCATTTGGGTTTTGAAAAAACGAGTTGATTCCCCAGACGTGTTCTTGTCGGCAAATAGTTCCTATATTATAAAATAGTTTTTAAGCCTAAAAAGACAGCAAAAAATAAAAAATACCGTGTCTATAAAATCTAGGGGAAATAAAAATGACGTATTTTTCAAACCACCCCGACCCAGCCCTTAGGCGCCCCCCACTTACTTCAAAATCTTAAATGGCAATATCCTACTTGTGGCACCTCTTTTGAAATTATTTCGTAGTAGTTTAGGCCCTACATACATAAATTTACTTATTATTTTCTTTTTGTTATTTTGTTCATTTAAATTTTAAAGTAAGGGATAAGTATTTTAAAACATTTCTAAATATATTTGTTTAACTTTTAAAAGAATATGTAGATTTTTTTAATTTAATTTGAAATTTTTACGCAAGGACATAATTTTTGACTACATTTATTTATATATTTTTTTTTAATGGTTGCACAAACATTATTAAAGGTAAAATTACGAATTATTGTTATTAGTGGCTTTATAACATTTAATAACATATTTTCACATGAACTTAATTTAAAATATTGTTACATTTTATTCTTATTGTTTATGACATGTAATTTCTTAATTTTGTAATTTGGACGTAAGGGCGTTAGCACATTAACATCAATAAAGAACTTGAACTTGAAAGCTTATAAAAAATGCTAACCGAAGATCATAACAGTTTTACTGTAAAATTGAAAAAATAGCCAAAAATAAAAATAAAACAAATTAATTGTTCAGCATATATTGCAAATAGGGGATTGAAGCGACCCAGTGAAATTCAAATAAAGTATTTTTCAAAATACCGCGACCTACCCCACAAGCACCACCCCCACTGATTTGTCGATCCTGAATAGAATTATCTTAGGCACCTCTTTGGAAAGCTTATCAAAAATGCTGAATGATTTCCAGGGATTTTTTAATTTGAAAGGTAGTTTTTCAAGTTTACCATAAAACTTCTATATCATCATTTAGCATTTTTTATAGGCTTTTCAAGGAGGTGCCACAAGTGGGGTATTGTCATTTAAGATTTTGAAGTGAGTGGGGGTGGGTCGGGGTGGTTTGAAAGGTGCGTCATTTGTATTCCCCCTTAATTTTCTAAAAATGGTATTTTTTTAGGCATACTGTGAACAACTGTATTAATTTAAACCGTAGTTTAGTTGCCTCAGGCAAACAAAAAGTAGGTACTCCTTGCAAGTTAATTGGAGGAAAAATGAACTACCCGGTACATTATCCGACTAAAAGTTATACGTCCGCCCTATACTTATTAAGGATAGCTGTAAGATTTAACTTCGGGAAAACTCACTTTGTATTTTTACAGAAGAGGTCAATCTTAAAAAGTACCAAACCTAAGAACTTACATTTGTTTCAAAATTTATATATAATCTTATCAAAAATTATTGAACCAAGTCAACATTTGATTTTTTTTCATAATATTATTAATTTATATTATATTATTATAGTTTATATTATTTTTATCAAACTTGTTATGTGTTTTGACATTTGGAAAATTTTTATTGACTTTCAAGAATTTTAAGAAGCCAAACAAAATAAAAGTAAACCGTACCAATGTAAAAAAAATCCCAAAATATCTTGCAAATTAAGTTAAATCTTAAAATGCGGGTTTCAGTAACTTATTAACGGGTTTGAATTTTAAAAATTTCCTCTTTGGAAAAGACACAAACTTGCACAAAACGTCCAGAAGATTAATAAATCGAATAAATAAAAAGATGGGTTTAGTTACCACGTAGGAGTAATTATTTTTTTAATAAAAAGTGGCGTTTTCGTCCTTTCCCTGAGAGGTCCATAATAAGCAGATTTTTTTAAGGAATATGAATATGATATAATTTGTATATGTAAGTCATAGTTTTTCGTCAAAAAATTATTTTTTTCTATTTCGGAGATGTAATTACTGCGCGCTATTTTATTATAAAAGTTTTTTCGAGCGGTCATCCTTGATGGGACACTCTGTATATTAGATAGTTTTAAATTTTTTTAGCGATGATGACGATATGAGTTGGAAAGTCCGCAGAGCTGCTGCCAAATGCCTTCAAGCAATTATCACCACCCGACATGAAATGCTCGTGGAGTTTTACCAGATCTTAGCGCCACCCCTGATTACGAGATTTAAAGGTGGTGAGACAGAATTTATTATTATTTTGCATTGTTCGTAAATCTGTAAGCATAAAATTTTCTAATAAAAAAAAGTAAGGAGCATTGAAAATAAAGTAGCAGGCACAGATACATGGGTTCGTGGTCTACGGTGAAAGTAAGCCAAATATAGCTATTTTATTTATCTTGCAATTGCCTTAACACTATTGAATTATAAAACGGATCGTATATCCTAGCAGCAGCGGCACATGAGCACGTGTACCCTCATACAGAATTTAAAACAATAATAAAATATTTAATTAATTAAGTGTTTCAATCTCGTCAATAATTATTGTTATCGCACGGTTAAGAAGTAACCCGTTGCGGTAATTTCTAACTTAGTTCGCGCGCTCTTTAAAAAGTTAATGCACGACAAAAAGCGGTCAGTTCCAAGTGCGTTGTACATTCTTACGTGTTGCTAGCCGGAGGTATTGCGCAAATGCGCACACATTTATTATGATCCCTCCGCAGTTTTCTAGGGTTTGCTGGGTTCCTCTTATTCATTGCATAATCAATGGTGGTTTATACATTGTTCACAATGAGAATAATGAGCAATATAATAATTATTTTATTTAAAAAAAAATTTCCGCCGTTTTTATAAAAATTGTTAACCTCATTTATCATAAATCGCAAGAAACCACTGTGTCTGAAGTAGAAGCCACAGCTAGTCAAAGGACGTACGTTCGGGATACTATAAACACGATATTTTTCCAGTTTTTTTTGTATGTCTCAGGAAGCTTTTGATACCTAGATATAAATTATTTCGCTTTACGCTTCCATCAAGTCAAAAAATCACCTTTACCAATTTCGATTTTTTTAAAGTAATAAAAACATTTAAATAAATTATGGACTTTGACTGTTAAAAAGTTTAGGCCAAAAGTTATTTCAATATTTTTTCTTTTTTTTACTCTTCTAGCCGTTTCACACACTTTACTAGCTGCTAGAATTTAATCCGTTTAATACATGGTTCTTGCCTTACACATGGTCAAATTAGAGCCATGGCGCTTACAAGTTTAATTTTTATTAAGACAATTTTGCGTTCGCTTCTCTGTCTGAATGTAGGTCCATCTATCAGATTTTTTTAGCTCCTAAACCAGTAGTGGATACAGAAGGGGCAGTTGCCCGGGCTTCTCTATCGTCCGACAAAACCATGTTTTTAAAACATATACAGCACAGATATTTTACTCTGGCTCTGCTGCCTTCTTTGCCCCTTGCTATCGAAAATTCTTAATCTGCCACTGTCCTGAACCAGATTCGGAAGTCTAAATTGTGACCTGCAGTTTGTCTTGGCTCAATACATGTTTAAATATAATACTTACCTTGGTTTAACTGTCGGCACCTTTATAAAGCACAGCAGTAGTGTTACTAAAAGCTGGAAGTGCTGGGCTTAATTTAATTTAATGTGGGACTGATGGCGTAAATACAATTTCCAATCAAATGCAATGCCGCTTTTATTAATAGGTTCAGATTTTTTTTAATTTGAAGAAAGTTGACATCCTTAGATTTTACAGTGAGGAAGGGTTCGCGGGAAATAAGGACAACGCTAGAGATTTAACCCTCTTTATTCTCTGGCGACGTTTCAACGGTTGTTTTCCTTCTTTTTTAAGCCTTAAAATATGTATTATTTTAAAAGTAATAAAAACATTTAAATAAATTATAACCTTTGACAGTCAAAAAGTTTAGACCAAAAGTTAGTTAATTTTTTTAAATTTTTTTGACTTTCATAGCCGTTTCACACACTGTACTAGATCCTGGAATTTAATCCAGAAGGGGCAGTTGCCCGGGCTTGTCTCTTGTCTGACAAAACCATGTTTTTAAAACAAAAACAGCCCAGATATTTAACTCTGGCTCTACTGCCTTCTTTGCCCCTTGCTACCGAAAATTCTTAATCCGCCACTGTCCTGAACCAGATTTGGAAGTCTTAATTGTGACCTGCAGTTTGTCTTGGCTCAATATATGTTTAAATATAATCCTTAGCTTGGTTTAACTGTCGGCATCTTTATAAAGCACAGCAGTGGTGCTACCCTCTAATGTTATTAAAAGCTGGAAGTGGGTGATTCAAGCTAAGACAAACTGTTGGTCTTAATTTAATATAATGTGGCACTGATGGCGTAAATACAATTTCCAATAAAATGAAATGCCGCTTTTATTAATAGGTTCAGATTCTTTTTAATTTCAAGAAAGTTGACATCCTTAGATTTTACAGTGTGGAAGGGTTAGCGGGAAATAAAGATAACGATTTAACCCTCTTTATTCTCTGGCGACGTTTCGACGGTTGTTTTCCTTCTTTTTCAAGCCTTAAAATATTTATTATTAATTTTAATATTATTTTTCTTTTTCATATTTAGATCAAGGAAAAAACTGTTGCGATTTAAAAAAATTCAGTTATCATGTTCCGAGCAACAAATGCTAGCAAATGAATTCATTTGGATATTTTATTTATTTATTTATTTATTGGTTAAAGTATCTACAGCAAATGCTAATTACAGATACCTACAACATATGTACGTGTATATAGTGTGTGGCTCACCAGGCAGTACATCAAAGAAAATTTGAAAATAATTCGTTTGGTCTAGTTTTTAGTATGTGTGCTTGAAGGCAATATTTGGTTATTGGTTGTTTATTATGACTAATTATAAAATATTAGAATTTTTAAGTCTTCCTCCGACACAATATTTATTCTAAAATCTTAATTTGTATTTTTATGCAGAAAGTTTGGGGAATATACAGATTGTTTCACAACTTATCCGACAAACTTTAACCACAAGTTCTGAGTTACATGAGAAGTAGATTTATGTTTTTAATACATAACATACTTCTTTAAACTAAAACTGTTCAAAGTTAAATCTTAAGCACCCAGACATGAATTTAAGTCATTGGTGACAATTTTGAACAGTTTTTGAAAAAATAAGTAGGTTTGAATTTTTTTTTCTGTTGGACTTTTATAAAAAAAAAAAGTCGTCTTCTCATGTCCCCTAGAACTGTTGGTGAAATACCCTGTATACTAGTGTGTTATGGGTGCCAATATAATAGTAGGGGAGGCAGTGAATATCTGATGACTGATTTTTGCCCTTATTTTCTTCGTTCCTAGTCTTGACATTGAAAACTGATGTTTTAAATTAAAACTAAAAATAAGTGTCGTTAATTTACAAAGTTAAAAAATGCATGTGGCGTAGTCTTCAAAATGGGAAAATTAAACTTATTTTCTTAGTTTTGAATTTTTGTCACATGCTAGATTATTATACTCAAATTTCATGGAGAAAATTAGTCTGGATGTTATTTACAATCGCGAAAGCCTCGCCAGCGACAAGGGGAAGAGTAGCACGTGTGTATATAGGTAAAATTGATACTATAATATAAAGTATCACATCATAAACCATCACTCCTAACACCCAACCCACACCATTTCACTTTTAACGCCACTTCTTCCAACAACACACACGACCCAACTCCACACACCCACGAATACTTCAGCCGCAGCACAACGCTGTGGCCTGTGTTCCGATATGGGTCTTGGACCCTCATCCACCTCTTCATTGTCGTTACATTTTGTTCAGGGCTTAATGCACCCAAATTTATCAAAATGATTAATAATATTGAAAATGGTAGTTTTGCAAGAAATATCACGGTCCTCATACTTAGCAATAAACAAATTTGTTACATCCCGAGCGGAGTTTCCTGCAAAATACCATTTTAATATTTGAACCTTTTCTTCTATAGTATATTTTAACGCCGGTATAAGGCCCGAGAAAGAAATTAGCAAGGTTTATAGAAACGCAGTTCTTACTTTTTTCTAGCTTCGTAGATTTAAAATAAAAGACAATCTTGATCCCGTAACGCGACCTCGTTGGATCTCTCCTTATATCTCTAGTCAGCTCTTGTCTACCTGCCTATAATTTCTCCTCTGGTGTTCCCCCTCTTCTTGAAATTTTAGTTCACGAACCGTCGCGTTTTGCTGAGATCGGGGTACACCCTTACGTTTCTATTTTTATGTAAACACCTGCTAAATTAGTCTTTCACATTCTAAACAGAATCTTCATGGTCACTATAGCTATTACCCTAATGGTATACACACACCGCTAACACAATAACCCCCTCTTTTTTTTTGCAACAAAAGTTTCTTATGCCATCAAACCAGAAACAAATTCACAACAACAAATAATCGCCGTTTTTAAAATATCGGAATCCGTCGACTTACAATACGTCGAAAAACATTCGTTCTGTCAAATAGGATATTTAACCTAAATTTAATACTTTAATATAATATCAAAACTTTTTTATATTTCATTAACTGTTTTTAAACATTTGTTGCGTGATTTGTTACTAATGCTTCGTGAATTAATGTAGTCAGTCATATGTGTACATTTTAAATTATTTCTAGTTTTCTCTATAGTTTTTTACCTCTGAGTAAGTAGAAGCAAGGATTTGTTATATCTTTAGCGACAAAATTTCCAATTCGTAAAAAAAATTCTCTTAAAAAGACGTTATAACTTAATGTAAGTTTTAAATTTGAGCTAAATGTCCAAAGAACTACAACAGCTATAAACACATATCAAAAAAACTCTGTAGATCGCCAACGAAGCGTCTGCGGGACGTATGTGCATCAGAACGTTTAGTCCCAAAATAAGCCAAATATTCACTCCTTCTCATTTGTACGTTGTAAAAGCATTAACATAATCAAATGTGCCAAATTGGCGGACATCAGATAAGTCTGACAACGCTTTGGGGCTTTCAATTAAAAGTCAGTTTGCATTTTAAGCTTTTGTTATAATACATAATTAATAATTAATAAATAAGCGTACTTATTTCATAACCTTTTTCACTTGCCAAAAATATTGACCATCCTTAGAAATTAGCCAGATTATTTTCGATATTTGCTGACTATGAAAATAAGTTACAAAAATATTCACTGCCTCCCCTACTATAAACTGAATTCCTGCAAAAGAATTCGTTTCTCTTTCGTTCGCTTTATGAATACGCACCTTTAGATGTCAAGTAATTGGCAGAGTATTTTTTTCAGAGCGCGAAGAAAATGTCAAGTCAGACATTATCCATGCCTATATGGCTTTACTGAAACAGACAAAGCAAACTATCAGTGTGAGCTACAACTCTACGGCTGCGATGATGGTTGATGATGACGAAAACTCGAGCCCAGTGTGCCTACTTCAAGGTCAGATGGAGCTTATTATTAAGGCTGTGGGACCGCAGCTCAAAGAGAAAAGCATCAAAACAAGGTGAGGTTTGGTTTGGTCCCTTACCAGTATCACCCTCTATATAGGGTACCCACTCTTCGCTGACTGTCAGTTAAGATCAGTATTCAATGGTCCTTGAAGTCAGTGAATCTCAGTAAATTCTCTCCTTCGGAACTTAAATTCTAATAATGAAGTATTTCTTTTTTTTTATTTAGTCGATTTAGAACGTTTTTCTACGTTGTCCGACGCCTATTCTCCACCTCCTTGGATCCTGGCAATCATCTTGTGTGATTTTTTTGACCCATTGATCTTTGGATTGACTGTTGCCATTCTAGTTTAGGACGCCCTCTTTTTCTGCGCCCTATTGGTTGCCATTCTAGGACCTGCTTTGGTAATCTTTCGTCGTTCATCCGTTGTACATGGCCATACCATATCAGTTGCCTTTTAGTGATGTCATCCGTTATGCTTCCCTCGATTCCCATTCTTTCTTTTATGATCTCATTTCTTATGTGATCTGTTCTAGAAATTCGATTTGATCTTCTTATTGCATCCATTTCGACACTTTCCATTTTTGTTTTGTATTTTTCTGTTACGCGTCTCTATTCCATACAACAGCGTGCTTTTCACCATTGTTTCATATATGTTAAATTTTACATTATTTTTTATCTCACTGCTCCATAAAATACTGTTAAAGGATCCAATAACCTTTTTTGCTTTTAATATTCTTTTTTCCAGTTCTTTACAGTCTGTTCCTGTCTTATCAAATGTGACACCCAAGTATACATACTCATTGCATGGAGATATTACTTGTCCATTGTCTAGTTCTTACTCACTGGATTCGTTTCCAATACATAAGTACTGTGTCTTGTCCACGTTCACTGTTAATCCCCACTTTTGGTATTCTTCCATTAACTTTCTCATCATATACTCCATGTCTTCTCATTAGCTACAATTACTTGGTCGTCAGCAAACTGTAGTGTGTATATGGTAAATCGGTCGTTAAGTTGTATTCCCATGCCGTCACTTTACGTTTCAAGTTTTTTAGAGCTACTGCGATATATATTTTAAAAAGAGTTGGAGAGAAACAACATCCCTGTCTTAAGCCTTTTGTTACCAGGAATTCTTTTGATAGTCGATTCCCAGTTTTGATTTTAGATTTTGCCCCTTTGTATAGTTCTTTTATCGCTTTTATGTATATATGATTGATCCTAGTCTTCTACTAGAACGGTATCATATGCTTTTTGTAGGTCCACAAAGGTAACATGAGTCTCTATATTTCTGGCGCTCCCTTTCTCAATTACTTGTTTAAGACAAAAAACATTATCACTACAAGATCTGCCTGCCCGAAACTCTTCTTCTTGTTCATGAAAACATTCTCTATTAGATCTCTAAGAATCCTACCGTACAATCTACTTAGAGTACACGTTACTGAAATTCCTCTGTAATTGTTGCAATCCAGCTTGTTTCCTTTTTTATGTATTGAGGATATGAATGCAATTTTCCAATCATCAGGTACTGGATGTCCGTTTATGCATTGATTGGTAATATATGTGAGATTTTCCGGAAGTATTTCTTGGGCCGATTTTAAGAAAAAAAAAACTTTATTCAAGGAATGTCCTAAACGTCTTAACTTTTGAGATACAGGTGGTTAACAGTTAAAAAAAATCTTTTTGAGATCTTTTTGAGAAATTTGGTTAACAGCTTCTTTTCATCATCATTTTTTGATGAATTACATATCTTTTTTATCTTGACCAGTGCCGTTCGTGCGGGAATTGCCGATGGAATTCAGAAAAATAAAGGTACGCCACTGCTTTTTTTTAGTTAAAAATTATTTCTGAAATTTTTATTGTTTTCTGATCAAATAAAAATTGACGTTTGACGTTTAGTTTTTTTACATAAAAAAAATTAAATTAATTCATTTGCATCTCGCTAGACAACTTACGAGAAAAAAAACAATTTCTTTAAGATTACGAAAGCAGTTCCGCAAGAACGCCTCTGGTCAAAATAAGAAGAAAGCTTCATGTAGAACTTTTACGTTTTGCGAACAACGGGTTCAAAGTTTTATACTTTTTTTTATCATAATTTTGAAATAAGAATGATGCGTTTTTATTTGTTTTTTTTTTGAACTTTTTATTTTAAAATTATAAGACAAAAAAAACTATAAAAATTTAAACCGTTTATCTCAAAATGTAAAATATCTACATGCGGCTTTTTTCTTAGGGACGGCAGTTGGAAGGAAAAAAATAATAGGATTATAACTCTTAAACACGAAAAAAATTATTATTAGATTCGATTCAAGCTATTAGGGGGAAATGGGCTGACTTTTTAAGGGGCGAATAATCGGTTTTCACGATTTCCTATCAAAAAACTTAAATTTAAGAGTTATAGGTAATAAATAGGTCTAAAATTCTTATTTAAAACATTTTCTTACTTAACCTTAAAATTTCCGAGTAAAATCGAAATAACCGGGTTTGTTTTTCTTTTTTTTTTACAAAATTTGGTGAAAACTTGCCTTTTTATATCTTTAACATGTATTTTTTTGTAAAAATATTTACTTTTACATGTTGTGGTCTTTTTCACAAATAAATATGTTAATTTCTTTTAGGCAAGATATTTTCCTTCTACTAAAAGAGATATGTGCCGTTCTTCCTGGGGCTCTTAACCTTCACATCGGCTACCTGATGCCTGGAATTATGTGCTCCCTGAGCGAAAAGAATGCTAGCAGTAACATGAAAATCGAGGCGTTATCCTTCATCTACTGCTTACTGACTACCCATCCGGCCACAGTGTTCCACCCCCATATCGAGACAGTGTTAACGCCAGTGATAAACTGCGTGGGCGATAATTTTTACAAGATCACTGCAGAAGCGCTTGGCGTACTGCAAGAATTGGTAAAAGTCATCAGACCGATGGAGGTAACTTTTTTACCAAACAATTGTTCATTCGCCCTTAAAATCGAGACAGTCTTAACGCCAGTGATAAACTGCGTGAGCGATTATTAGCTCACACATATACTATACTATAGTAGTGTGAGCTATGGTGATCCTAATTTTTTCGAGAAAAAAAAAGTTGCTCCGATTTCAAATTTTTTTTTATATCTTTGCGTTTCAGATGATTTAGAAACTTTTTTGTTGCGCCGTCTGTCTGTCTGTCTGTCTGTATGTCTGTCTGTCTGTAACGACCAACGCGCATAACTCAAAAACCGCTTGGCCGATTTTAATGAAATTTGGTACCTAGGCTGGGTCTTGGGTCGAGATGGTCCCATTTAAAAATGAATAAAATCCACCGAACACAAACCGAATAAAAGGGTGGGGGTAGATTTAAAAAATTAGAGTTTATGTGCAAATATGGCGTGTGTGATATCAAACGAAAGGTAATTGAGTCTGGAGTTAAACAAAATACATTTTAATTTATTTTAAAAAAAGGGTGGGGGTATATTTCAAAAATTAGAGTTTAAGTGAAAATATGGCGTGTGTGATATCAAACGAAAGGTAATTGAGTCCGGAGTTTAACAAAATACATTTTAGTTTTTGTTTTTTTTAAGGGTGGGGGTAGATTTTAAAAATTTGAGTTTAAGTCAAAACAGGGCTTGTGTGGTATCAAACAAAAGGTAATTTACTCTGGAGTTGAATAAAATATATTTCAGTTTTTAGTTATATTAGCTCACACGTAAATTATAACTATAGTACCTAGTGTGAGCTTAGGGGCCCATATATTGGCAGAGTATTTTTACAAGATCACCTTTGAAGCGCTTGGCGTACTGCAAGAATTGGGAAAAGTCATCAGACCGATGGAGGTAAATATTTTCTCCAAAGGATTGTTGTATGGCCCTTAAAATCATTTTGAAGCGTTTGGCGTACTGCATGAACGATGGATTGTTTTATCGCCCTTAAAATCAAGACAGTGTTAACGCCAATGATAAACTGCGTAGGTGATACTTTTTACAAGATCACTGCAGAAGCGCTTGGTGTACTGCAAGAATTGGCAATGGTCAACAGACGGATGGATGTTATAATTTTTTTACAAAGGATTGTTGTAACACTTGTGATAAATGGCGTGAATGATCATTTTTACAAGATCACTGCAGGAGCGCTTGGCATACTACAGGAAATGGTAAAGAGCATCAGACCGATGGAGGTATCTTTTTTTCCAAAGAAATGTTCTATCGCCCTTAAAATCGAGATAGTGTATAGTCCAGTGATAAACTGCGAGAGCGATAATTTTTACAAGATCACCTTTGTAGCGCTTGGCGTACTGCAAGATGGGTAAAAGTTATCAGACCGATGGAGGTAATTATTTTTTCCACAGGATTGTTTTATTACCCTTGAATCCAGGGTGTATCAACGAAAAGGCAACAGAGACATTTTTGTCAACAAGGAAGTCGATCCTCATAAAAACTGTAGTGCTAAAAAAGGAATAAGAGGACAAGTTTTTCAAATTTACATTAGGAAAGGCCGAAACGCGTGATGTATTATATTCCTATTCTGTCAAATAAATAATACAAACAAAATAATTTATTATTGTTTAATTATTTAGGAGCATACTGGTTTTGACTTCACTCCATTCACACGGCGAATTTATAACTGCACATTGGTGCGACTAAAGGCAAACGACATTGACCAAGAAGTAAAGGAAAAAGCTATCTCTACAATGGGTCAAGTTATTTGCACTCTAGGTGACCAACTAAGTGCGGAGTTGCCGAATTGTCTGCCACTCTTTCTGGATAGGTAAGTTTGAATTTCCAGTTGCCATGACTTCTTAAGAGTTCCGTACAGCTTAACTAATCCACAAAGTCAATAATATTTCAAAAATTATTCGCTATCCATACCGGATGGAAGGCTATTGGAATCGTTAAAAAAAAGCTTTTCGCTTTTACAAAAAATAAATTATTTGAGTCAACCGAGCCGGACCGAACCTAGTAGTCCGCGTTATTAGAACACAAGTAAGGTCAAACACTATCCTTTGGTAAAGGATAAGGTTCAAACAAGGTAACTGCGCATACCTCAAATGGAAGATAAGAGAAAAATGAGACATGCCAAAGGTCTCTATTATCTTACGAATCACAGCAGCTAGCAAAACGCGGTTTTCAAATTTGTACAGCAGCAGCTAAAGTAACGTATTCGCAAATTGATTAAAAATTTAATTTTCAACAAAACAGCTACCTTAACACCCGGAGCGACTCGTTTTATGAATGGCTGTACTTGCCTACTGGGGCAAATTTAAAAAAGGAGATCCTATGTGCCTAATTACGTCCATATTGTGAGCCTACTATTTTAGTAGTGGGGAGTAGTAGAGATATGTGGGTTCTGGCGCACTTTGATAAGGGACTGGTAAAATTTTTCGTTATTTTCAAGCGACATAGGCGAATTGTACTATATGTTTTTTTGTGGTAGGTATTAAAAAATCGAGTTTGGAAAGTAGGTAAAAAAGAAAAATGGCGTATTATGTTATCAAGTTGTTGGTGGGCGGGGCACAAGAGGCCAATTGTACGATGTGTTTTTTGTGTTAGCTAATAAATACAGAATTCAAAAGTTGATTTAGGCATACAGTTTAAGTTCAGTACACTGGTGTCTGTATTTAAGCTTAGGAGAAGTAAGTGAAATGTTTAACAGTTCGTCAAGCTGAAGGTTTCAGGTTCACGTTCCGACACTTATTAACTTTTTGAAGCGTAAACTTCTTTAGGCGCGTTTAGCACTTTTTGTGGGTACTGAATTGAACTGAGCCGTCACGCTCGGCTATGTAACGCTCATTCGGGTAAAGTCGGCTCGAGTCGATTAACTGTGAGAGGAACAGTCAGCAGTGCGATATGATGATACAGATGAAGGCCACTCAGAGCAAAATTTACCAGAGTAATTTATACCCAATTATAATTATGTAAATGGTATTACTTTGTGAATTACTTTGTCAATATACAACGCAAAAAATCTTGTATTTCGTATTATTAATTTCACCTTGTTGAAGTTTACACTTCTGCCGTGTGGTCTTAAGCAGTTTTGTTAGTTTTACCCGTTTCTCTTTTAGATAGACGTAATATGTTTCTTTGGAAATCATGTCATCTGTGTGAAAAAGTATCCAGTGCGAAAATTTTTCTGTCGAGATATTGTTACGAATAAGGGGGCCAGTGGTTGGTTTTAGGTATTGGCAGACCGTTTTGGTTTGGTTCGGTTTATTATGTCATATCCGTGTCACTACTTCTCAACTCCAAGTCTCATTCGTCGTTTTATTTTATACCGCGGCGATCGAATCGATCTATCGGAGTTATTTCGATTCAAGTCGTCGGGATTGAAGTCTAAAAATAAGGGATGATGAAATTTATGGTTAATTAAAAGTTATATTTACGGGTTATCAGGTTATTTGGCGATACGACATAGTTGTTAGAACTGGAAGCAGACACCCAAACCTGAGTTTGGTAACCCGCTGGAAACATCGTACAGCCGTGGTACCGATTATTTTGATGTTTGTAAAAAAGCCACAAAAACCGGTGGCACAGTAAACCGGTGGCACAGTAAACCATTAAGAGTCTAAACGAAAAATCCCCAAATGGCCGTGTTTGATTGTAGTTATAAACTTCAATCGCTCGATAAGAGTTAATTTCTATCGACGTCAATCGATTTATACCTTGTCCGGCGAATTAACAGTAAGCCAACCCTCGAGTAACTTGACCTAAAGCATTAAGAGCAAGTTACTTATAAAGTAACTTGAAATTATTGAATTGCATTTAAGCTTATATGTCTTTACGCTTTATCCTTTAAGGCTGAGTGCACCTTCGTGACAATATTTGAAGTGAAAATGTTAATTCGATTGCATATTGTAATTTTAACAAAAATCTGCACAGCATAATACCTTAAAGACAGTTAAAAATCAAAACGATAATATTAACATACGATACACTTTAAAATAAAATAGGAGATCCCTAGCAGTAAGAGACTGCTAAATTCACCTTTTATGTTTTTTTTTTAAAGCAACCACACATACACCACAGCCCGCAATAACACATACACCACATCACGATACTTATCGCTGCATTAAAATATTGCAAGTAAATGATATCGCCAGGTTCGCCACTCGCAAACAAGTGATGTCTAGATGTTAACCAACCACACATAGACCATATTAGGCAATAACATATATCTACACCACATCACGACACTTCCTGATGCTGCAATAAAAAATTGCAATCAAGTGATGTTACACTTTGAAATAAGAAAGATGAATCTTAGCAGTAAGAAACTACTGCCAGGTTCGTCTTTCTACTCGCGTTCTATAAATAGTTTGCAATAAAAAACTAAACCGTGATTTTCGCAAGCCCGTCATGTCAAAAATATTTTAAAATAAAAGTATCGTATATAGTAATCTCTTACTACTAAGGTTTGCCTTTATAGTTTTTAACCATAAAAATCGCAAGCAAGTGATGTGTAGATGGACTTTGAAATAATGAAGGCGAACCGTAGCAGTAAGAGACTACTGTCAGGTTTGCTTTTTATGTTTTTTTACCCAACCACGTATACACCCGCAACAACACATACACCACATCACGATACTTATTTATGCAAACTTTGCCATAAAAAGCTGCAAGCGAGTAATGGGTATAACCCTTTGAAATTAAAAGGGTAAACCTAACCAGTAAGAGACGCTGTCAGGTTCGCCTTACTAAGCGAGCTCCATAAATTGTTTGCTATAAAAGGGCGAACCGTGCGTTTTGCCAGCAAGTATGCCTGGAAACATTTTTATTGATACTATCGCTGCAATGAAAAATCGAAAGCAAGAGACTTTGCTAGATTCGGCCTTTATGTTTTTGTTTTAACCAATGACACACACCACATCGCAATTCTTACTGATGCTAACGCTCATATAAAAAATCGCAAGCAAGAGATGTCTATATGTTTTTTTTAAATCTTCGTTTCTACGAAACAGTCAAATTTTTATCTCATTAGGCGAGCGCCTTCAAAAATGATGCTTTGAATTTGACAGCTATCCCCTACTGAGCTAAGGGGTCTTGCAGGGAGCTACAATCTAAAAGCAAAATATTTTTTTAGACTAAGAAATGAAATAACCAGACTTACCACCGTTAAAGCACTGAAGAAAATCGCCGGTTCGCCACTGGGCATTGACCTCCCGATCTTACCCGAAGCGATGCCCATACTAGGCCTATTCCTAAGGAAAAATCAAAGAGCCCTAAAACTGAGCACCCTTCAACTAATCGACCAGATTATCCAGAACTACCACAGAAAACTGACTCCCCAAATGCTGCAGCCAATCGTAACTGAGCTCCCGCCACTACTGGACGAATCGGACTTGCACATTGCCCAATGGACGCTCATCATTTTGAAATCGATCGCCGTTCACTACCCCAAGGCGTTGCAAGATTGTGCTTCCACCATTATGCCTAACATAGTTACATTGGTGAAAAGTCCGCTGCTTCAAGGTAACTTTTTCACCAATATTAACTAAGATATCAAACAAGTTTCGTGAATATTCGGGTAAAAAGGAGTTTTTGTTTCTCTCATATTTTTTCGTGGGTAGCTTGACTGACGCTCACGTGTCTGATAACGGGTAAAAACGCAATAAGCGTTGATCTGGCCTGAAAGGCAGAAAGAGCTGTCTTAGGTCACGGATTAGTTTGTTTCTTTTTATTTGTTTTTGATCTTTTCATTGATCGATATGTATAGCAGGCTATTTCGCCGCTTTTGTTATTGTTTCTCTCGTATCTCGGTAGATGGCGCGTCTTGCGAAAGTTTTCTCACTATTTACATAGGATTAGAGACGAAACCGTCTAATTCACTTCGCAAGAGTGTCACATTGACCAAGCAGTGTTCTGAGGAGTCTCATAAGGACGAAACAGTTAACTGTCAACACTTATTAGGTGTCCATTGGACCCCCTGTGAGGTTAAGCTTTCAAGCTACCCACGGAAAAATATGAGAGAAAAAAAAACTCCTTTTTACCCGATTAGTCACTAAATTGTTTGATTTTTTAAATTCACGGGTACTAAATTTCACGTTTATTATCTAAGATCTTAAAATAAGGTATGTTTTGAAAGAAAAAACTTTTTGAGTTTGTTTATTTTTGAAAAAGTCTACCTACTTTTTAGACTTTAAAAAAAAACTAAAGAACTCAAAGTCAAAAAAGTTTTTAAAGTGTAAACTTCTTTAGGTGCGTTTAGCAGTTTTTGTGGGTAGTGAATTGAACTGAGCCGTCAGGCTCGGCTATGTAACGCTCATTCGGGTGAAGTCGGCTCGAGTCGACTAACTGTGAAAGGAACATTCAGCGAGCGATATGTTGATGCAGATGAAGGCCAGTATTATTAATTTCGCCTTGTTGAAGTTTACACTTCTGCCGTGTGGTCTTAAGCACACACACAATTTTTTCTTTCAAAACATACCTAATGACATAAATCTTCTGGAGTTTTCCAATAATATAAGATCTTAAAGTCTATCCTTTTTGCGGTCCTTAAGACAAACTGTCCTGATTGGTTATACTTTTACACATGAATATTATTTTATTCTTGTATTCGTTACGTCAAATCATCGGCGTACAGTTTGAATCAAATGCCAACCATTGTGTAAATAGGTAACAGGAAGTATTGAAAATTTCTGAAACAGTTTGTTTAAAAGAGTACAATTTTGGTTAAATGATTCCGAGCCCAATCAGATGCTGTCTTGAAATTAAAAATATCTAGGTATTTTAAACCCTGGCCAACTTTGTTATTGCTTATTGTCGTCATATATAATATTTATATATATATATATATATATATATATATATATATATATATATATATATATATATATATATAATTTATACGTCACTAAATAGATAATAAAAAGAGCTTTACAGCCGTTGTTATACACGGTCTTTTGATGACGGAAAATATGAATTTATTCAAAAAACAGTTTTTCACTTAGTTGGCTGTGTTTTAAAGTATCTTAATTAATTTTAATATTTTTTGAGTTACACCGCCAAAATGTTTTAAGCACATGCCATTATTTTATACTTTTTAGTATCTACATTTAATTTTTTTTTTTAGTTTCTTAAACTATAATTTATTCTTTTACGCCAAACAAGTAACACTTAATGAATCCATTGAATACACATTCAAGTTTTATACTTTTGTAAAAGTTGTTTTAAAATTAGCAACTGTCAAACCCAAAAACCCCCATATCATGCCAAATTATCAACAAATAACAACGAACTATAACCGTAGATCTTATGTGAAAGTTAATCGGATATGTGGGTATCAACCATTTTAAATCCGCCATAATAATTTTTTTAAAGTCTAATTAAATATTAGTAATCTTTATCCTCAAAAACCCCTACATACCAATTTTAAACCAAGTCCGACCAACTTGCATAGTACCCCTCACCACTATCCTTGACAAAGCGGGGGATGAAACCTTAGTAATAACTTAATGTTGTATGAATGGGTACCAAATTTCAAGTCAAAATAAACAAATTTGGCCCAAAATCGGCCATTTCAAATCCTCCATTCATATCGAATGTGATCTGTGATTAAAAATTCGTAATCCTCATCCTCAAAAACCCTTACATACCAAGTGAAATCGTACGAATTTAATTAGTACCCCCACCCATTCAAACTTACAAGTGAAGCTGATAAAAGCGAGGTAAAAAATGAAAAATTGAACTATTTTAAGGAATATATAAGTTTTAGAAAAAAATTTACATAAAATTTTTTGTTATGAACTGATTATTCTAAAATATTTTGATATAAAAATGGAAGCCGTATTTATTTTTATATATTATATGATTATAATAGGTCTTTTGAAAATGCAACTAAAGAGTGCGCGCTTTTACCAAATACCTACTTTGACAACGTTGCGCCTGCTATCACGGCAGCAGTCTGGTCTGAAGGTAAACCCCATGCATAAAACGAATGCTGGGTTGCTATGGTTTAACCCTATGCGCTTTTTGGTTAAAAAGGCCGTGCTTTGCTTGCAAGCCAGTTGCATTTTCAAATGGAGACACTTTATCTTTGTTCTATGATATCACTGTCCGCCTTGGCCAACATAGCACGCCACAAATCTTCTATTTTTATTATTTTTTAAAAAACAGAGCAATAAACATAAACATTTAAAAGTAGGGTTAAAAATAAGGAACGGGCGTATAAAAAGCATGTTCCTATAATTCATTTAACCCAGCCGCGTTAAGGTCTTGCACTATTTAAATAAAGTTGTTGCCTTATTACTGCTAGCCCTATTTTGAAATTTCCAATAAGTCTCTAATTACACAAACCGAAACCTAAATCACTTTTAGGTTCGGCATTGCAATCCATGTTGGAGTTCTTCAAACAGCTAATGAAATGCAACCTGCCGGGACTGTCTTATCACTCCGTACTTAGGATGCTGTGGAACCCGATCTCAAGTTTGTCAAGCAAACAACCTGCTACACTGCATAAGCAAGCTTTCTATTCTTTGGCTAAATGTGTAGCCACTATTACTGTCGTTTTTGACAATCAAGCGTTGCCGGCTGTTGCGAAATTTCTTGAAGAGATCCGAAATGTCCAAAACGACTCCCAGCAGATATTTGTCCTTTTGGTGGTGGGCGAAATTGGACGGGAAATGTGAGTACTCCTTAGTGACAGTAGCAGTAGCGAGAAAATTTTTTTGATAGTCTTGTAACACGTATGTTGGGAATTGGGTCCCAAGTGGCCTTTTTTATTATATCTAGTTTGGGAACGGTCCCAATACAGCATTTCGTTATATTTCGGGAATTGGGTTCCTAATAGAAATTTGCCTTATCGCTCACACTCTCATCTCAGATTTTGACCGTGAAGGTGCTTAGATTGGAGGGTCTTGTGCCGAAGCTGACCAACACGAGGCAAAAGAACGGAAAAGATATCTTGTGTCCGTTCAGAGCCTCATATGGGAGCTGGAGCAGCCTGGAAAAAGGGTAAGTGTGAGCAATAAAAATTTCGGTTGTTTTCAGACTTGATTTGATATTTAATTTTGTGTAATTGATGCACCAAGTGGGTACATTAATTTGGTCCTTCGAGCCGGATCTGAAAAAGCCCTGGGGATTATAGTATAATCGGGCAATTTATTTGATTTTGTTTGATTTTTGCAGCACGTGGTTGTAATAATTTAAAATAACCTTTTTTTCCAGGTTTTTTTTTGTGATATTTTTTATCGTTTTGCGCTGTGCTGTGGCAGATTTTTTGTTCTTGTGGCCTTGAACAGCGAGGAAACGATGAAAATTTGAAAACAATTATCTATTTTAATGACAATTTCATTTTACTGACCGGACAGTAGTTCGATTTATCGGGTAAAGTTAGCAACTTGGCCTTTTAGCCAGTGATTTTCGGTAGTGGCAACGTTGCAATCCTTGACTTGCGTACGTTCAGATATTTATTATCTGTGGTTCAGCCAAACAGCTGATATTGTTTTTGTCGAACTTAACCAAACTTCGGTGTATTTTGGTCAGTGTTTTTTTGTTTTTCCGAAAACGTTTTGATTTTTTTTATTTTTTTTCGAAAAGTTCGACGTTTTTTAAGTGGAAAGATGTCGGGCGATTTAGCGGGCCTTATTAAAAAGCGTAAAACACTGCTTACGCGTGTGAAAACTTTATATGGCATTGCGGAAAAGGCACAAACAAATGAAAAAGAAAAAAAGAAATTGGGAATTCGTTTTGAACAACTTGGAACATGGATAAACGAGTTCGAAAGCT
Organism: Aspidapion aeneum; assembly: GCA_963576565.1. Classification (NCBI taxonomy): domain Eukaryota; kingdom Metazoa; phylum Arthropoda; class Insecta; order Coleoptera; family Brentidae; genus Aspidapion; species Aspidapion aeneum. Next base: position 47,019,698 of record OY755048.1, read on the forward strand.
TAAATATGGAGATTGTCGCGTTATCTCCTGACGATAAAGTAGAGGGGGAAATAGCGGTTCTTGAGGAGTTTGATGGTATACAATTTTCCATAAAACAAATTTTTAAAGAAGTGTTTCCACCCGTGGTGTCGGCCGATGCAGTTGATTCAAATCGCGATTCAAATGTATCTCAGTGCGGTCATACCAAGGGATTGGTAAAGCCCAGGTTGGATATTCCATGTTTTGATGGTAATCGTAGAAATTGGAATACCTTTTTTGACATGTTTTCGCAGCTCGCAGATTTAGACCCAGTGGGGCTCCCTGGTGGTCCAGAAAGGAGAGTTGTCTGGAATTTAACGGTGTCAGGCGTGGACTGTAATTTTAAGGGAATAAGGTCATAGGCTAAGCTGGTACAAGGGATTCTGAAATGGTCTAGTTTACCTTCTAGGTTAGTGTAGCAATAAGCAAATGTATGTAAGGTAAAAATAATGCATTTTCACTTACCATTTTTATACAGGAAGTGGAACTCATGGGAGGACGCGCTGTTAAACCGTAGTTTTTGCACCCCACATTCCTGTGGTAGGAGAGTCGCTAACACGCGTGTATTATCGTTCGAAGGCGAAACGGTTCTCTCTGCTGCAGCAGATATCGCTACTGCGTTCGTTCTCCCACATGTCGCCCAGTGGCGTCGTTAATCCATAGGCGTAGGAGAAAAGGAATAAGTAGGAAGGAATGAGATTACGAAGGTCCATATTAAAGGAACTAGGAACCTTAGTAATTCAAAATGCATTTTATGTAAAGTAAATTAATTATAGCAAATTGTAATATTTGCCTTTAAAACCGCGGGAGTTTCAAATGCAAATAACCCAGTAATTTTAGGTACTTAATTAGTTAATTAATACTAAATAAACAAAAAATAGAAAATGCTCTAGTGAATCACCAAATAGCCTAATTCGAACCAATTTGGTAAATTATAGTAAAAAGAACATATTTACAAAAAGGAAGGCGGGACGAACCATTTCCCACCCCCCTGAGAATGCCCAGGGGCATTTCAGAGAGTTTAATTTGTAGGCAGGGCGCATAGTTTTACCAAAGGCCGTTTGTAGGTACCTTTAGTAGTCTTTACAATAGCAACCCGTGGAACATTATCAGAACCTTTAATAAGGTCTTCAATGCGGCCTAGGGGCCAATCCAATGGAGTGGAATTTTCATCTTTGATCAGTACCATAGTACCAATATCAATGGAAGCAAGAGGTTGGTGCCATTTGGCTCGCTGTTGCAAAGTGTGCAAATATTCGCGATGCCAGCGAATCCAAAAATCGCGGTGCATTCTTTGCAACAGTTGCCACCTGGACAGCCTGTTTAACGCAATATCGCAGTAGTTTGGATCGGGTATTGTACCTGGAGGCCTCAAATTTAAAAAATTATTAGGAGTCAAGACCGCCAGATCAGTAGGATCGGTGCTTAAGGCACATAAAGGACGTGAGTTCATTATGGCTTCAACTTGGGTTAAAACCGTATTTAATTCCTCATAGGTGAGTATTTGATTTCCAACTACCCTGTGAAGATGAGTCTTTAAAGATTTAATGTTTGATTCCCAAATGCCTCCCATGTGGGGAGCAGCAGGTGGGTTAAAAGACCAAACTATACCTTCCCCCTTCACGCAATCAGAAAAAATTTGTCGCAAGTATTTTTCAGAGGCCACGAAGTTGGTCCCGCAGTCTGAAGAGATCTTTGAGCATAGTCCTCTTCTAGCTATGAAGCGGCGCAGAGCAGCCAGAAAGGCTTCTGATGTCATATCAGAGACTAACTCTAAATGCACGGCTTTAACAGCGCAACAGATAAATAAACAGACATATGCTTTCATGGTTTTTGCACCTCTGGTCCGACCAAGAGTAATCGTGAATGGACCACAAAAATCTATACCTACATTTTCGAACACCTTTGCTTCGGAAACTCTAAATTTCGGTAGGTTACCCATAGGGGGTTGAAGGGAGTTAGGTTTAGTTTTCCAGCAAGTATGGCAAGAACTTAAAACTTTTCTCACTACCTTTTTAGCAGACAATACCCAGAAGTTTTGCATTAGTAAAAAAGTTGTGGTCTGTATACCACAATGAAGATTGCTGCGATGCAAATCTAAAATCAGTAATTCAGTGAATTTTGCACTAGAAGGCAAAAGAATTGGAAATTTTTTATCGTATGATAAATTTGAATGGCATAAACGGCCTCCAACACGAAGCAAATCGTAGCTTTCATTATGCAAAAATGGACATAATTTTTGAAAAGCTTTTGGAAGCTGTTTCTTATCTTTTAGTAATTCAATTTCTTTTTGGAAAGAAAAAGATTGTACGCATTTCGAAATAAAAAGTAAGCTTTTGTAGTAATCCTGATTTGTAAGGTAATCAGTAGCAAAATTGTATGAGGGATTTTTAAACTTTTGTAACCCTCGCAAAAAGTAAGCAACTATTCTCTTAATTTTAAAAAGAGAACTGTATTTTTCAAACAAGTTGTTTACATAATATTCAACTGTTTGTTCGCAAGTAAAAACGTTAAAAATATTTTTTCGCTGTTCTTCCAAAACTGCATTCCCATCGTAAGTAACTGTCATAAAATCCCAAGTATTTGTAGGTTGGTTTAGAAAAGAAGGCCCTTCTAACCAAAAATAAAATCTTTGTAAATCAGAGGGATACATTTCCCTAGTACCGCAGTCAGCAGGATTTTGTTCAGTAGGAACATAATGCCAAAACTCAGGGCTAATTCTTCCTTGTATATAGGCAGTTCTATTAGAAACAAATGTTTTAAATTTGTGAGGAGATCCCTGAATCCAAGATAAGGTCACTGTGCTATCAGTAAAAGCAAGAATTTTATCAAATTTAATTTTTTCCGAGAACGTTTCTAGTAAAAAATCCATTAATTTAGCCAACAAAACAGCTCCTAAAAGCTCTAGTCTTGGTAAAGTTAGTTTACGACGCAACGGTGCGACTCTAGATTTACTACAAACAAAAAAAACTTTAATGTTTCCATCAGAATAAAAAATTCGAATATAAGCGACAGCACAATAGGCCCGTTCTGAACTATCGCAAAATCCTACTAGCTGGATTTGACTAGCATTAGGCAAAATTATTTGACGAGGAATTTTAACAGAATGCAAAAACTTTAATTCATTTTTAAATTTTTCCCATTTAAAAACAATTTCCGGACTGACAGGGTCGTCCCAGTTTAAGTCTTCTGCCCAGCAGTATTGAACAATTAATTTTAAAATTACAACTATTGGCGCCAAAAAAGACAGAGGGTCGTAAATGCGGGCCAAATTACTTAAAATTGTTCTTTTAGTGCATGTTTGGAGAGAACAGTCGAAAGTATAAAAAAATTCATCAGTATGAGGGTTCCAATTTAAACCGAGAATTTTCAAAGTTGAATTTTCAGCATCTAAATCGAGAGAAAGAGCCTTCATCGAAATGTGTGACTCAGGAAGATCGGATAGTAACTCGGGACAATTGCTCGCCCATTTACGCAATTCGAATCCACCTCGGCTAAGTAGCTCGATTAATTGATTTTTCATCTCAGTGGCCTTAAAAAAGTCATCACTTCCCGAAATCACATCATCGACAAAAACTGCCTCCTCAATGATTTTTGAGGCAAGAGGAAGGTCCTCATGCTCTCTAGCAAGTTGCAGCAAAGTTCTGATAGCCAAAAAGGGGCTACAAGAGACCCCGAATAAAACTCTATTTATTTCGAAGTCTTGAATAGGCTGGTTAGGATCAAACCTCCAAACTATTCTTTGAAAATTAGTTTGACTAGGGTCAACTAAAATCATCCTGTACATTTGACGGATGTCGCAACAAAAGCAAAATTTATGCAAACGATAAAGTAATAAAATTTTTTGTAAGTCCCTTTGTAAAGGGGGCCCAGTATAAACAGCGTTGTTGAGCGAGATTTTGCCAGGGGCGTGCATGCTCGCATCAAAAACCACCCTCAGGGGGGTGCTAGTAGAATCTTTTTTAAACACCGCATGGTGTGCAATATAAAAATGATTTGAAATTTCGGTCGGCAAAGGTGCAGAAACCGGTTGCATATGATTATTATCTAAATAATCTTGTAAAACAGAGCTGTAGGCAGCATAAAAATCAGGGTTTTGTAGCAATTTCTTCTCAAGGGAGAAAAAACGACGTACGGCAATGGATCGAGTGTCGCCAAAATCTGGAGCAGTAACTTTAAATGGTAAAGATACAATATATCTCCCCTCCTCATTTTTTGAGGTAGTTTTCAAAAAATAATTTTCGCAAAACTCATCTTCGGGGTCAATGGCCTTGACATTAGGTATGTCATCTATTTGCCAAAATCGTTGTAGATTTTTATCTAAATTGACAAAAGAATCGTTCATTGACGTAGTAAAAAATGTTTTAATTTGATTTGTAGTTGAAGGTGAAAGTGAAAGATTGCCCATTATTCCCCAACCAAAAATAGTATTAATGCAGACGGGGTTGTTGGGTCCCGTAGACAAACGACCATCTAGCAAAATGTAAGGGTACACATCGCCGCCCAACAATAAATCAATTTTATCGCTTTTATTAAAGCCTGGGTCAGCTAGTTCTAAGTTGGCGAGAAAAGGAAAACTTTTAATCGAAAATGAGGAATGAGGTAAATCACTACAAATTTTATCGAGTATTATCGCATCAAAATTAAAAACAAAATTATTATCACGCAAAGAGGATATATTGCAATTAATTCCAGATTTTGCCGAAGTTGTCATTCGATCTAAGCTTTGTAGAGTCATGGCGATATTAAATTTAGGAAGGCCCAAACTATCAGCACATGACTTAGATATAAATGAAGATTGAGCACCAGAGTCACAGATGGCGCGCACTGTGTGCCAATTTTGAAAAACATCCTGTATTTGTATTAAAGCGGTACAGAGAAGTACTTCGCGATCATTTAAAGACATACCAGTAACAATGGTGTTAGTGGTTCTATTAAATTCGGTAGCCACGGGGCTCCTCGGGGGTTGCACTGCAGAAGTAGAGGGGCTACTCGCAGAAATAGGTGTAGAATTAATAGGAAAAAAATGTAAGAGACTGTGATGAAATTGGCCACAATGTAAACATCTTTTTTCTGATTTGCATTGCTGGGGTAAATTATGCTTTGAGGCCAAACAGTTGACACACGCTTTATGTTGTTTAACAATCTCAAAACGTTGCTGGGGAGTTTTCGCCAAAAAATTAGGACATCTGTATATTATATGATCGCCACTTTTACAGAGAAAACAAAAATTTTGAGGGTTTGGAGTATTATTTAAGCCACTTTGGCCATTTGGAGACTGGGAGGCATTTTTGGAGGCTCTCGGAGTATTAGCAAACAAAGCAGATCGATTTTGAAACTTTGCTTGATTTTTCTGACTTGAAATGGACAAATCTTTATTTTTTAAGTAATCTTGAGTTTGTTGTATTTGTTCCAACGCAATGCAATGGCTAGAAACAAAAGCACGAATTTTATCATAAGAGGGGATCTCACTGGAGCAATAATTTTGCTCAAATGCCTTGCGCGTGGTTGGGTCCAACCTATCCAAGAGCATTTGTGCCATAATATAATCCCAAAACTCCGTTTTAAAACCCATGACTTTTAAAGCACTTAAGTTTTTCGAAAAACAATCAAGCAAATTCCTCAAATTCGTAGCATTCTCTTTAGTAAGAGGAGAGAAGCCTTCAATTGCCTTCCAGTGAAGGTAAGCTTGTAATCGTTTATTTGTATACCTATCCACCAAGGTGTGGTAGGCATTTAAATAATTTTCAGCAAGGATAGGAATGTCAGAAATGACATCCAGGGCAGGGCCCTTTAAATTAGAAAAAAGCAAATTGAATTTTTCAAAGTTTCCCAGCGACCTATTATTGTGCACGGTAGCATTAAAGGCTTGCAAAAAGGTTGGAAACTCCTTAAATTCCCCTTGAAAAAGAGGTATTTTTATCCTAGGCAGTAAACCATGCTGGTCTGTGGAGGCACAGGGACTGCCCATGGGATTTATCGTACTGCTCAAAAGCCCTCCATCTTCAAAGGGTAGTTCGAAAAGTTCGTAAAATATAGTGGAAATCTCGTCACAGCGTTTGCAAAAGTCCATAAACACTTTGTTTTCTACTACTAAGCGATCCTCATCAGAGGCTACCAACGTCAACAAAGTATTATGGTGCTTTTCAAAATCTTTTTTGATTTTTGACAATGTCCGAAATTTGACTTTAAAGCCGCTGTGATAGGCAGGGTCATTTTTTGCGAGGGTCGCGGATTCAATGATCAAATTTAGCTGTGAAATCGCACTATAGCGCAAGGCTTTAGCCTTTAAAATTTTATCCGAACTAGACATGATTTAAAAAAAAAAATCCAAAAAATAATTGACAAAAATTAGGTAAACTGAAAAAAAATCAAAATTTGGACACCCTGTATAAATATTAATGTCCTACGTTTGATTACAATAATCAAACTATAAGCGCACAAAAGTAAAGAAAATACCCGATGCAAACTAATGATAACAAAAAACTTGTGTATAAGTTTTTTTATCTTCGCCTCGCGAATTCAAATAAGTAGGTACCTACTATGTATTAAATTTAAAAATAAATACCTACAAATCAAAAGCATTTAATTTGGTAAAACTATTTATCTGCCTTTACACGAAAACAAATTCTCAAGTTAAGAATTAAATTTCCTTCAAAATTTATTATGCACGCAAAAAATGGATACAATCATAGCCATTTGCAGACAGATATTATAATAGTAAATTAGAAATAGATATATTCATAGCAATTTTTACGCAAAAACGAATATAGTAAAGCATCCGCAATCGGATATAGTCATAGCAATTTGCAATAAGCAAAAATGAATATGGCAATTTGGAGATTTTTTTCGAGCAAATTGGATATAATTATAGCAATCCACAAATGTGAAGGCACAACGGCTAAAATAATAGCACTTTGCAGACACTATTTTAAACTATTTCCAGTGACAAACAAAAAAACACCCAAATTCTATACGGTTTTTTTTTTTTTACAAAAAAGAAACGAAAAAACTTGATTTATTCGAAACAAAAAAAAGCATAGTAGTTTACAGATTTTATCTGTGTTTGGTTTTTCGCATGAAAAGGCTAAATTTATTGTTAAAAATATTTAATTTTTACACAAAAAAAATCGCAAAATGTATTTTAGAAACCTAGGGGTTTTCTAAAGTAGGCATGTAAGAAAAACAAGGGTTTTTCTTGCATTTGGTTTTACACAAAAAAAAATCGCAAAATGTATTTTAGAAACCTAGGGGTTTTCTAAAGTAGGCATGTAAGAAAAACAAGGGTTTTTCTTGCATTTGAAACCAGTAAAAAAGGCATTTAGGAAAAACAAGGGTTTTTCTTGCATTTGAAACCAGTAAAAAAAAACTAACCTAAAAAGGCAAAAAAACGATTCCAGAAATCCGGGTCGCTAAGGACCAAAAATGGGGCTCCCTGGTGGTCCAGAAAGGAGAGTTGTCTGGAATTTAACGGTGTCAGGCGTGGACTGTAATTTTAAGGGAATAAGGTCATAGGCTAAGCTGGTACAAGGGATTCTGAAATGGTCTAGTTTACCTTCTAGGTTAGTGTAGCAATAAGCAAATGTATGTAAGGTAAAAATAATGCATTTTCACTTACCATTTTTATACAGGAAGTGGAACTCATGGGAGGACGCGCTGTTAAACCGTAGTTTTTGCACCCCACATTCCTGTGGTAGGAGAGTCGCTAACACGCGTGTATTATCGTTCGAAGGCGAAACGGTTCTCTCTGCTGCAGCAGATATCGCTACTGCGTTCGTTCTCCCACATGTCGCCCAGTGGCGTCGTTAATCCATAGGCGTAGGAGAAAAGGAATAAGTAGGAAGGAATGAGATTACGAAGGTCCATATTAAAGGAACTAGGAACCTTAGTAATTCAAAATGCATTTTATGTAAAGTAAATTAATTATAGCAAATTGTAATATTTGCCTTTAAAACCGCGGGAGTTTCAAATGCAAATAACCCAGTAATTTTAGGTACTTAATTAGTTAATTAATACTAAATAAACAAAAAATAGAAAATGCTCTAGTGAATCACCAAATAGCCTAATTCGAACCAATTTGGTAAATTATAGTAAAAAGAACATATTTACAAAAAGGAAGGCGGGACGAACCACCCAGATTATCCAGATATTTCAAAATTTCAATTGTTAGTATCATCTCTCACTGGGGAAGCAGCTGAGGTGATTAAAAATATTCCCATTCATGGTAGAAATTATTCGGTTGCATACCAAGCATTAATAAAAAGGTATCAAAATGATAGGCTTTTTTTGACTGACTATTGGTTGGCTATTGTTAATGCTAACCCAGCAAAAAATAATAGTGCATGTGAATTGAGAACTTTAATTTCGACATTTAATCAAAATTTAGAGGCGTTAGATGCCTATCAAGACATAGATTTGTGGGATTTCACTAAGTTGAATCTTTTATTACAAAAAATAGATCCTTTTTTAAAGACTCGATTTGAAATCGAGCATAGTAATGAAAAGATCCCAACTTATAAAAGTCTAATTGAATTTTTAGAAACTAATTGTCATGCTCTTGAAAATAGTGCTCTTTTGTCGAAACCTAGTTCTAGTAGTGTGTGTATGTCTGGGAATAGCCCATTGGGGGGTTCTCGCTTTAAAAAGCCGAACATGTCTGTAAAAGGTTATAATTATAGTGGTAGCAATAAACAAGTTTTATTGACAGGGACTAGCGCAGGGGCGGTAAAGTGTCCTTGTTGTCACAAGGAGGATACACATTCACTTATAAATTGTGATAAGTTTCTAGAAATGGATCCATATCAGCGGCATGCATATGCCAAGAGTAAAAAATTGTGTTTTCTTTGCTTATCTTCCTTACATGTATTGAAAGATTGTCCTACTTCAGAAAGCTGTGGAGTCTGCAGAGCTTCAAATCATTCGAGCCTTCTTCATTTTCCAAGAAGGAGTGGTCAACAGACAATTAGTGTTCCCTCGGTGGAGTCCTCAAAAGCAGCTAGTGGTCTGGTAGGTTATTCTTCTTCTAGTGTTGATAGGACAGATCAAAGGGAAGGAGTGAAAGTGAATGTGTGTCAGAATAAGATTTCTAGTTTTAGGACTGTAAAAACAGTTTTGTTTGCTACTGCTAGAGTGAATGTGTGTGATAGACAAGGCAACTTTGTGTCATGTCGTGCTTTACTTGATTCAGCTAGTGAGGCTTCATTTGTAACTCTTTCTTGTGCTCAAAAGTTAGGTCTTCCGTGTGTAGGGGGTTGCACTCCTCTCATTGGCTTAAATAATATGACATCTTCGGTGTCTTTTGGCAATATTGTGCTAAATCTGAGTTCAAGTATTGACACTTCCTTTTCGATTGAATTAAATGCTGTAGTAGTACCCATTATTTGTGGATTGACACCTTCTAGTGATGTTGGTGACACTTGGAAATATTTGTCGGGATTGACATTGGCTGATCCTGAGTATGGCACTCCTCGTGATGTGGATCTATTATTGGGTGCGGACGTGTTTTCTCAAGTTTTGATGCCAGGGTTTAAAAAGGGGCAAAATGGTGGTCCTAGTGCAATGAATACCATCTTTGGATATGTCTTAGTGGGCGGTGTGCAAAAGCCTGTCATGTCCAATGATAGTGTGGGTATTAAAACTTATTTGACATCAGTGGTGGATGTTAATGAGACATTGCAGAGATTTTGGCAGCTTGAGGGTGTACCAAGTGATATTCCTTTGTCGAAGGAAGATGAGAAATGTGAAAAAATATTTAGAGAGCAACATTCACGGGACGAAACTGGTAGATATATTGTGAAACTGCCATTTTGTGAGCATGCATCATTAGGTGAATCTAGAAATCAAGCTCTTCGTAGATTTTATTTGCTAGAAGGTCGACTTCTTAAAAATCCTTCTTTTTATAATGCTTATTCAGAGTTCATGCAAGACTATTTAGACCAGAACCATATGAGTCTTGTTACTAGTGGGAACTTTGGAAAGTATTACATTCCTCACCATGGGGTTTGGCAGGAACAAGGTGATAGTAAAAAATCTATTAGGGTGGTCTTTGATGGATCAGCGAAAACTTCCAATAATAAGAGTATTAATGATGTTTTGCTGACTGGTCAGAAACTCCAAAGTGATATTGTGTCTATTTTGTTAAATTTTCGAGTGAAAAAGGTGATTTTCACAACAGATATTAGGCAAATGTATAGAAATATTTTAGTGGACCATGAAGATATGTCCTACCAGACTATTTTTTGGCGTTTTAAACAAAGCGAACCTGTGCAAGAATATATTCTTAGAACTGTGACATATGGGTTAAGTTGTAGTCCTTTCCTGGCTATTCGCACTTTGCTCCAGTTGGCTGAAGATTATGGTGAAAAATATCCTTTGGCAGCGAATATTGTGCGTTGCCAGACCTATGTTGATGATGCTTTGGGAACAGCTGATAGTTTAGCTGAGGCTTTTGAAATTCAGCATCAACTGATTGAGTTAATGAAGTGTGGAGGGTTTGAGCTTAGGAAATGGGCTAGCAACTGTCCAGAATTGCTAGCAAATGTGCCAGAAAGTCACTTACAATCAATTAGCTTTGATGATAGTGAATCTGTTTTGAAAGTGCTTGGTCTTCAGTGGAATCCATCAAATGTTGTGTTTTCATATCATGTTTATCCTCAAGATAAACCATGTACCAAGAGAAGTATTTTGTCACAGATTGCTAGAATCTATGATCCATTGGGATTCTTGTCACCTGTGGTTTTTGTAGCTAAATCGTTGATGCAAAACCTATGGCTTCAGGGTTTGAGTTTTGATGATTGTCCTGGTCAAGAGATTGTTGATCAATGGAACTTGTATCTTTCACAATTGCCTATTTTATCTGGTTTATCCATTCCAAGGCGTGCAACCATGGATAATGTGATCCAAAGTGATATCCACGGATTTTGTGATGCATCTATGCTTGGATATGGAGCTGTTTTGTATTTAAGACAAATTGATAATTTTGGTGAAATTTCAGTGCATCTTTTGTGTGCCAAAAGTAAAGTCGCTCCCCTTAAGACGATTTCAGTGCCTCGTCTTGAGTTGTGTGCTGCGCATTTATTGAGTAATCTCACTGAGTTTGTAGTGAGGAATATGCGAGATGTAAAAATTGACAATGTGTTTGCTTGGTCAGATTCCACAGTGACTTTAGCTTGGATTAAGGATCATCCCTCGAGGTGGAAAGTTTTTGTCGCTAATCGAGTGACTCAAATTCAGGAGACCCTTCCTCCTAGCTGTTGGAATCATGTTGAAGGCAAAAATAACCCAGCAGACTGCTTATCTCGTGGTTTGTTGCCTAACGATTTTATGAATCACTCCGTGTGGTTTCAAGGACCTGAGTGGTTATATTTATCGAGTGAACAATGGCCTATTTCTACAGAAAGTGATTGGGAAAATGTTCAAATTAGTGCTGAACAAAGAGTGAAATCATTTGTCACTGAGATAGTGTCAAATGTGTTAGATAATTTGATGAATAGATTTTCTTCATTATGTAAAATACAAAACATTGTTGCCTATTTAGTAAGACCTTTTCGTGTAAAGAAGTCTAACGAGACTGTAGTGTCGAAGGCACTATGTTTTGAAGAGTTGCACCATGCGTTAGTCATTCTGGCCAGGCATGTACAACAATTGTGTTTTTCGGAAGATATTCAAAAACTTATGAACAATGAATCTTGTTCTAAGAGTTTAAGAAAGTTGGCTCCTTTTATTGATAGTCTGGGTGTCGTCAGAGTGGGCGGTCGACTTCGTCATACTGACGATTTATCCTATGAAAGTAAACACCCTATGTTACTACCAAGAGATCATAGGTTGACTATTTTAATAATTGAGCATCCTGGACCTAGAATGATGCATTATTTAGTGGTACAAAAATTTTGGATTTTGTCCGTGAAACGTGCAATTCATACGGTCTTATCGAAATGCTATAAGTGTTATCGCACAAAGCCTGTGCCTTTTTCTCCTTATATGGGAAATTTACCTAAGGCCAGAATATCTCAGCTAAAGCCTTTTTCCCATAGTGCAGTAGATTATATGGGACCTTTTAACATTGTGCTTAGTCGAGCTCGTGGTGTGCGTTCGCAAAAGGCCTATGGTTGCCTCTTTGTGTGTTTGCCAACTAAAGCTGTACATTTAGAGTTGGTGTCAGACTTGACATCGGATGCCTTTTTGGCTGCTTTACGACGTTTTGTCGCTCGTAGAGGGCGTGTCTTAGAACTGTATTGTGATCAGGGCACGAATTTTAAGGGTGCGAAAAATCTCTTGGATTTTTATTGTCAGAAAGCATCTGAAACTCTGACAATAAAATGGAATTTTAACCCTCCTGGGGCTCCACATTTTGGTGGTCTCCATGAGGCTGGTGTTAAATCGACAAAGTCTCACCTAATTCGAATGATTGGTGAACAGATTTTGACGTTTGAAGAGTTGTCTACTGTGTTGGTCCAGATAGAGTCCATTTTAAACTCACGTCCACTTTGCAGTATTAGTCCAGACCCCAATGATCTTTCGTGCTTGACGCCTGGACATTTTTTGACATTGGAACCTTTAACTGCGCCTCCAGATGAGGATGTTTTAGGTATTAAAGTGGGACGGCTGAGTCGTTGGCAACTAGTGCAACAACTTCATCAGAGTTTTTGGCAAAGGTGGCACATGGAATATCTCCATCAGTTGCAAGTTCGGCAAAAATGGAACACTCCTGATAAACCCCCTCAAGTGGGATCGCTTGTTGTTATCAAGGAGGAAAATACTCCACCACTGCGCTGGTCTCTTGCCCGTATTAGTAAGGTTTATAAGAGTCCCGACGGCATTCCTAGGGTTGTACAATTGCAGACCACCAAAGGTTTATTAGATCGCCCTTTAGTCAAGGTTTGTCCGTTGCCGACGCAGTAAATCATTGATTTTTTTTTTGAAGAAAAAATTAGCGTGTAATTTTAGAATCTTTTTTTTGTTTTTTGACTGAAGTATGATTATTACAATCATGTGTGCTGCAACAGTCATTAGTTTTATTTTTATTTTTTCTAGGGACAGATCCCTACAGGTGGAATTTTTAATATTTGTTTCTTTTCTTAAATCGTTTTATCCTTTATTGGGGGTAAAAAATAGTTTGTTTTTTTTTTATATTTTTTAAGTGGGCGGTAATGTTGGGAATTGGGTCCCAAGTGGCCTTTTTTATTATATCTAGTTTGGGAACGGTCCCAATACAGCATTTCGTTATATTTCGGGAATTGGGTTCCTAATAGAAATTTGCCTTATCGCTCACACTCTCATCTCAGATTTTGACCGTGAAGGTGCTTAGATTGGAGGGTCTTGTGCCGAAGCTGACCAACACGAGGCAAAAGAACGGAAAAGATATCTTGTGTCCGTTCAGAGCCTCATATGGGAGCTGGAGCAGCCTGGAAAAAGGGTAAGTGTGAGCAATAAAAATTTCGGTTGTTTTCAGACTTGATTTGATATTTAATTTTGTGTAATTGATGCACCAAGTGGGTACAACGTATATAGTTAATTTTTGATAGTATAGTAACACCTAATAGTAAATTTGTAGGTTATTTTAAGATAAATCTGCCAACAGTATATTTTTTTTATTCGGCATAGTAGTACTGCCCCCTATAGTTAAAAGGCCGCAAATGATTTTTTTCGAATTTGAGTTTTTGATCTCGATGAATTCTTTATCATGTCCTCTATGTATTTTTTTTTGACCTTTAAAATAAGTATTAAAAAGAGCTTATAAACTGATCTCAAGAGATAGAGCAATTTGAAACAATTATTTAGGACTTTTACCGTCCGTAAACTAAAAATTTAGTTTTCAGAAAAAATCGGAAAATTTTAAGTAGGGAAAATTAGGGAAAAACTGACAAATTTGCCTTTTTGCGATGTACCTCCGTTGGCACATTTTGGGGCTTTTCTGAACCCCGGCAGTGCTGCATTTTCACCAGACGGGAAAAATTGCTCCAAATTTGACTATTATTTTGCAGTTTTTTCAAACACAATGCAAGATTTTTGCAGTCAAAAAGTCAAGAAAAATGTTTGCCTTAACCATTTTGAAAGTTCTTAAACTGCTATCTTTTCAAGAAAAGTCCATCATTTTTTTTAAGTTTGAAAAAAAATTAAAAACTTGCAAAAATCGCAATAAATATAACAAGCATTTTTACAAAAATCGGGATATCTTTAAATCCAATGGTCCGAATTCGTCAAAAATTATACTAGTCACAGTAAATTTAGCTTTAACGTAAACTGTGCTGATGTAGTGCACCTTTCTCCAAACGGTCTAAAATTTACAAAAATCTGACATGTGACATTTTAAGTTCTTAGGTTGATTTTTGATCATTTACGGCGAAAAATATTGGAAAATCGTTTTGAGGTTTAGCGCAAAATATTGAAAAAGCCCCAAAAATGTCATGTACTTTCAACAAAAATTATGATATCTTTAAAACCGCAAATTTTAGATATATAATGGACAAAAATGATTTTAATTTTTTTTTATGGGGTAATACGTTTTTAACATGAGCGAAGCGAAAGCTAAAATTTTATAGGGATAAAAATGCATTTTTTTGTCGTTAAAATAAAGTGATGATAATATCAGTTTTAAGGGGCTACCTTACACAAATATTAATGTTAAAATTTATTGAAAACCACTACAACTTTGTTTAGTACCTAATTATTAAAGTACTTTTACTTCATACAAGATAAAATATTAAACTTTTACATAAAATTTTTAAAAATGATAAAATGCCAAACTAATACTCTAAACGTTATTGCACAATATCAATAGAAATTTGGTTAGTTATCTTTTTGTAGATATTTAAACAAAACATCTCGCTGCAGGCGAGAAGTTCGGCGAACTCAATACTGCAACAGTTTTAAAAGTGTTGGGTATTAAATGAAGTCTGCAAAGCAAATTTGTTATTAAATTTAATTTGCGAAGCAAATCCTAAACAATACAAAATGTTTATCAACACAAATTCGCGAAGGAACATTGTGATACGGGTCATTTCTCGTAGCGAAACTCACCCGTAGGTTTTTAGAGGAAAATTGAAAAGCATATTTTCGTCTCTAGAGAAGACAATACTTTCGTTTCTAGGGACATTGGTGCAAAGTGGATTCGCTGTGTCTCTACCTTTACTCGAGCTAAGGCCTTCATAATTCTGAGAATCAAAAGCGAACACAACACACGAAACACGAAATAAAAAGGGAAAATAAAAATGTACAATGTGATTGAGAAAAACAAACAAAAAGTGGGGTAAGGTTGATCAAGACACACGAAAATTCCGAAATTGGTCGGACCTGCGTGTCTATTTTTCTTACCGTCGGTTACGTACGTACGCACGTTAAGCGGGACAACGTTACGTCGCAGGTAATGCTGTCAAATACTAAGCATGCGTACAATGCAATAACGTACGTTACGTCGAGATACGGGTCGTGGCTTACAACCCCTAATATCTTGTGGTCGTAAGTATTCTTACCCTTGTGTGATTTTATGTTATTTTCTTTACTCGTTATGTAATATACTATTTTATATTTAAAAAAATCGCATGTGAAATGTATAGCGACAAACTAAACAACAGAAGTAAGAAGGAAAAAAAGGCCGTAATTGAGCAGCTGTGACTTTTTGGCTTCAGATTTGAATCAGCTTATAATTATTAATAGAAATGGAACAGCCATATAACATTGTTTTTTTATTAAAAATAGGTTCAAAACCCTTTAATTAATTTTTAATAAATCTTTAGGTAGCTGAACTGTATGTCCATACATAAAAAAGCCATTAAAATATATGCTAAGCTATAAATTATAGCGTTTAAAATAATTGAAACTTTAAAGTGGTTTTTCTCGAAACAACACTTTGACTTACGACCTTTTAACTAGGGGCAGTATAGTAAGTTTACTTACTCTTATTTTGCAGTGATCTCACGTCCATTCCAAACCTAAAAGAAGTGATTTTGGAACTGTTCTCAGCCCCATCGGAAGAGGTTAAATCCGCCGCTAGTTATGCTCTAGGAAGTATCTGCATTGGAAACTTACAACAGTACTTGCCGTTTATTTTGCAGGAGAGCCAGGAACAACCAAAAAGACAGTACCTTTTGCTGCAATCTGTGAAAGAGGTAAGATAATAATTTGCTTGCTTAACCACAGTAACATTTCTCTTTCACTGGATTTACAATGGCCTTGAGCAACTGTGACCAGTTATACAGGGTGTTATTAAATAATACTTATCTACCAAGCTAATAGGTAACTAACTGCAATACACAAAATCTCTAAAATTTCATTAAGATTTTTACAAAAACAAATTATAAACTTTGAAATAAAACTTATTTTTTTATCAAAAACAATATAGTTGTTTTTAAACGTCGCTTTCACTACTTTCCAACTTAGAGACAACTGACAAAAGTCTAAAAGATCCCAAAAGAACTTCCGCAATAACTCTAAGATCATAAGCAGCCAAAAAAAAAAATGTTGCCTTTAAAACAAAACTAACAAACGAGTTATAGGCAAATATGATATCATGATAATTCTGCTCAAATAGGGAAAGAAGCGATAGGTAGCAAAAAATCCGAAATGCTTTTTTTTGGTAGCAAATATCTTGAATTATTTTATATTTTGTACCCAAATTCAACGTAAAAAACATTTTTTTAACTTTATTTTTTGTAAGTATATGATAACAAATTTGCTAGTTTGCAGTTACCACTTAGTTGGCAGATTTTTTTTCAATCAATCACTGCAACGCACAGGCATGCATTTGTAACAGGCGGCCTAGTATGACAGTGGTACTGTCACGTCAAGTGGCCAAGGCTTAAATGTTGTAAGCTACCAACTTAGGTTACAACTTATATAAATTATAAAAAGATTAAATGTTACTATATGTTATTAAATTTACACGATCTCGAAAGGGAATTTGACGGTTCTTGGAGGAAAAGTATGCTATAAACGTTTTTCTCAAATGTATAACTAATGTAGGATAATCATACATACCTTTTCAATTTTCTTCTTGCAGCTTCACACTTTCACTTCTAATATTTATTATTTAAATATCAATTTTTTTTGTGTTATTGAACTTTTGTATTCAAATATTCACACTTCTTAAACTTTTAGGCATACATACCTTTTGTATGTTTGTTGTAAATATATATATTTATCAACATTTTAAACGTTGATTGAATGAGTGATACTATTCAATCAACTGTTTAATTTACTTAATATTACTGTTTAGGTTTGGGATATGTTATTGATTTATGATATTGAAAACAGATAAAAGCATTATTTCAAAACACTGGAAACAGTAATAAATAAAAGCTTTAAAATTAATAAACTCTAAAAGAAAAGACTAAAATAATTATGAATATTAAAGTTAACAGTTTTATACAATGTTAAAATAATTGATAAATTTCCCCAGTTGAAATAAAACCCCCCTTAAGAAGTGTGAATGAAAGCCTAACGTACCAAGCGAAGCGTAACTAAAAAGTCAGCTCCGTCCCAACTCGAAAGTTTCCCGTCTCAGTTAAAGCGACCCTGCGCTTGAAGGGACAAATATCTTGGCGTTGATTGGCTAGAATTCTACTCCCTTTCGCCTTGGCGAGAAAGAGATAGACTGCGCTTTAAGCGCTCCACTAAGAGACAAAATAGCAAGCCAGACTTAAAAACCCGTTAGAAAGTAAAATTACACAGTGTGTTTTTTTTTAATTGAAAATAGTTTAAAATTTGTTTCCAGTTACAAAATAAGAATTATTTTGATGTTAGTGGCTCAAAGGACATATTAGCCGAATACAACTTTTATTAAAAAACAAAAAAAGTGATATGGAGGACCGATTAAAAAATTAATTAAAATCTTTCAAAAGCTACAGGCGTTAACGCTTATAAACGCTAATTCTATACGGTAAGCCAAAAATATGCTAACTAATAAAAAAAAATCAAAAAAATAATTCTAAAAGAACATCACTAATTTTCTTAAAATTATAAATAATAGGTACTGTGCTCGCGTTGCACGCCGTGGAATTGAATAAGGATTTTAAGAGACTAATGCTCGTATGAGCGACTAATTCACCCTGAAGCAACAGGCGTTAACGCGAATAAAGGCTAATTCTATACGGTGAGCCAAAAATATGCTAAGTCAAAAAAAATACTCTGCCAATATATGGACACCTAAGCTCACACTAGGTACTATAGTTATAGTGTACGTGTGAGCTAATATAACTAAAAACTAAAATATATTTTATTCAACTCCAGACTCGTTGATACCACACAAGCCATGTTTTGACTTAAACTCTAATTTTTGAAATCGACCCCACCCTTTTTTTTAAATTAAAATGTATTTTGTTTAACTCCAGGCTCAATTACCTTTCGTTTGATATCACACACGCCATATGTTTACTTAAACTCTAATTTTTAAAATCTACCCCCACCTTTTTTTTAAAAATAAACTAAAATGTATTTTTTTAACTCTAGACTCAATTATCTTTCGTTTGATATTTTCAGATAAACTCTAATTTTTGAAATCTACCCCCACCATGGGACCATCTCGACCCAACACCCAGACTAGGTACTAGGAGTTATGCGCGTTGGTCGTTACAGACAGACAGACGGCGCGACAAAAAGGTTTCAAAATTATCTGAAATGCAAAGATATATAAAAAAATTTGAAATCGGAGCAACTTTTTTTTTCTCAAAAAATTAGGATCACTAGCTTACACTACTATAGTATAGTAGTAGACAAGACGCTAGCGCTACCAAGTCCACTTTCAATCCCTGGCTTCGCAAGCGCAGATCTACCAATATTATTTACCACATGTCTTAGAATAGATGCATACAGGGTGATTTTCACTTGAATGATTCTAACCACATGAAAATAGAAAGTTTTAAAAACCTAACCTAACAAAACCTAATTAAATCTAACCAAACCGAAGGAAACTGAACCAATAATTTTTTTCAAAAAAAAAACTTTCCTGACTTCCTGCCCGGGATCCTAGAGGATGTGAATCCGATCCGAACCAAACCGAACCTAACTAAACTGAACCAAACCTAACCTAACCAAACTAAACTACAACACGTACTGCTAATTAGGTTTAGTTGGGTAGGGTTAGGTTTGGATAGGTTCGGTTCGGTACGGTCCGGTTCGGATTCACATCCTCTAGCATCCCAGGTAGGAAGTCAGGAAAGTTTTTTTTTTGAAAAAAAATATTGGTTTAGTTTGCTTTGGTTCGGTTCGGTTAGATCTGATTAGGTTTCGTTAGGTTAGGTTTTTGAAACTTTCTATTTTCATGTGGTTAGAATCATTCAAGTGAAAATCACCCTGTACATCGATTCTAATACATGAGGTAAATAAATGGTAGATCTACGCATGCGAAGCCAGGGATTGGAAGTGGACTTGGTAGCGCTAGCGTCTTGTATAGTAGTAGTGTGAGCTAAAATTACAAAAAAATAATTCTAGAAGAACATCACAAAGTGAATGCAACGAGGACCGAAAAAGTATTTAATTTTCTTTTTCTCATAATGGATCCAAGAATTACATCATTTATGATTAGCATCTTATTCAATAACACCCTATATAGTCGATTCACTTAATCTTAGGGCCAGTCTTAAAAGTTGATAGCTTGGTTTCTTCTAATTGGATCCGATTTCGGGGACCCTTGGTTACCAAAACCATGTCGGGCATTTAAAAACATTAAAAAAGAATCTTCTTCAAAAATACTAAGGGAAATTCCCGCACGAAAGCCAATTGTCGAAATAAAAAACAAGTTATGCATCAAAAAATCCCTCTTGATGAATAGAAAACGTGTAGCAAATTTCACAAAAATATTTAGAGCAGTATCACAGATATTAACAAAAAAGGAGATTAGGACAAATAAATAAATAAATATAAATTTATTTAAATAAACGATTACCCACCAAAGGTACAACCTTGTTGGTGGGACAGTAGTTTATTCTAAATAAGATTCTGATATTATTTAATACAAGAGAAATACATGTTTGAATAAAATCCAAAAATCAAAAAATTGCAGAAAGCATTAAAAGGAACTTCTTTATTTTATTTTATCCCAGGTATATCTATGAATTTACTTAAAACCTAATCTGGGTAAAACGTAATAAAATATGTACCGGACCTAATAAACTTTTTCTCTTTGAGTTTTGCCATGCTGTAGGGTTAGATGTTTTAAAATTGTCAATGTTTTAGGTTGAACAGGTCGAAATCGGGAATTCTCTAAAATCGAGAATGGTCCTTAAAGTTATGAAAATAGATGTATTTTGTTAAGAAAAAAAACTAAGCATTTTTCGATTTTGCAGGTCTACTGATTTTTTAGTCAATAGTTTGTTTATGTTTTTTCCTTGGGACAATATATATGCATATTTTTATTTTTCTTAAAATGGATCCAAGTAATACCTCATTTATTATAAGCATGTTATTCAACACCCTGTATAGTCGATTCAGTTAATGTTCGCAGACTGAAGAAAATGGGAATGCCTTGAAACCTCCTATAAATGGACACTCAACTGCGAAATTTTAATATATATTTATTATTAAACGTACATGGTTGTATTACATATAATAAAATAGGATAACGCAAACGGAAAACTAAACAACACTTATAAATAGAAAATCGGTAAAAAATCAGGTAAACTAGGAAGTTTTTACTACACTCAATTTAAAGAGATCTATTACTACCCAACTGAACAATAAAAATAAAACAGCAGTCCCGTCGAATAAAATATGTTGTAAATATTACAGAAATATTTAGTCTCGACATTCAAACGGAAAGAGGTAATTCCCCGGCTGCAGAGTGCGTTGTTGCCATTATACTACATAATATTTATGCCCGTGTCGTGCAGCGCTCCGTCCCGTTGTCAGAGGTTCGCGTCCATTTTAGGGAGGTTTCAGAATTTTTTAAGCAAAAAAAATTGTCCGCGTCCCGTTATTACAGTGTCCGGTTATAGGAGTGAATTTTACATGTAAAAAAATAGGCAAAAGCTTGGTTCCAACAAATTTTTCCGCCTAAACGGTATGTCCGCCTAAAGGATATGTCCGCTTAATAGATGTGTCCGCAAGTAGAGGTTTCACTGTATAATGGAATCTTCCATATTTTCACAGATAAGCAAGGCCAACTTTGACAGGAACGATTTAAAAGGCGGTAGACGTTCCTATTAAAAGTTAAACTATTACAACAATGACAACTAATCTGCAAAACTTAGAAAATGGTGAAAATTGTTATTGAAAAGTATTTTTATAAAAAAGTACTAGACAGTTTAAATTATTCACCATCAAAGATTCAGCCTGATGTACCCCCATTAAAAAACGAATATTTAAAATATAATAATTTTGTTGCTAGTGCATTAATAATAAGATCTAACATCTCTCCAAAGAACAAACAAAAGAGATTCTGTAGAATATTGTTTTTTGTCAAATTAAACCTATGCAGTTATTAATTTCTACAATTTCATTAGGTAACTCTATCTATACATGTTCAGCCTAAATGATGTCACTATATTACAATAAAAATAAAAACATCAAATTCTGTAAGGGTTAAACCTCTTTGTCGTCCTTTTCTGTCGAATAGGTCCTTCTGCTGATTTCTTCTCGTCCTTCTTGAAGAGATCAAATGTGTGCAGCTTTTTGGTGACTACAACTTTCTTCTGGGAGTTTCTCAAAAACAGTCTGGCGACATCAACACGTTCAACTTTAATTAACATCCCTGGACGTGTGAGAATTTCCATTTATCTTCTTTGGTCTTCCGCCTTGGCTGCGGCAACCATTTTTCTCAGTTGAGTTGAGGTCTCCTTGGCAGATGTTGTTGAAAAGTGCGCAGCTTCTAATCGCAGCCAACAAGTTAAAACTAAAGAGTGCGTTCTGAGCGTGTCCTATTTATACCACGCTGTGTGCACCGGTGCATGAAATACCGACTAAGCGCTTCAGGGGCCACGCCCACTTCTGGTTTTTAACAGTTCAATTAAGTACCACCCTGTATATCGGAGCTAGCTGTGCTTATATGTAAAAGAAAATGTGACTTATAAAAAGCCTTCAATCGCTTGGTGGTACACGTGCTTATTAAAAGCTTAACTAGTACTAAAAATTGCTATTGAACAAGTTTTCATAATAAACTACCATTCACCATTAAAGATTCAGCCTGATGTATTTTCATAAAAAAACAGTGATATTTGAATGCAATAATTTTGTTCTTAGTTGATTTAAATCATAATAAGATCTAACATCTCTCCAAAGAACAAACAAAATAGATTCTGTAGAATATTGTTTATCGTCGAATTAAACCTATGTATATTAGTTGTTAATTTCTAAAATTTCGTTAGGTAAAAAAAATAAGAACATCAAAGTCTGTAAGGATTAAACGTCTTTGTCGATCTTTTTTGTCGAATCGATCCTCATGCTGATTTCTTCTCGACCTTCTTGAAGATAGCCAATGTGTGCAGCTTCCTAGTGACTACAACTTTCTTCTAGGAATTTCTCTGAATCTGTAAACGGTTTAAATTATTCACGATTAAAGATTCAGCCTGATGTATTGTCATAAAAGAAACAGGGATATTGGAATGCAATAATTTTGTTCTTAGTTCATTGATAATAAGATCTAACATCTCTCCAAAGGACAAACAAAAGAGATTCTGTCGAATACTGTTTATTGTCAAGTTAAACCTATGTATATCAGTTATTGAACGCAACTGTTCGCTAAACACATTTATTTATTGCTAAAAATTCACTAAAAATCTCGAACCCTTATAATCCCATTTTCCCTATTCTATGCCCTACAAAAGGTGCTCCACTCACCCATTATCCAACAAATCTCGGCACATGAGACGCATTCGATGGCTTGGAGCTCCGATGCCGTGTGGTCTCTCTGCTAGTCAAAGATGGAAAGGGGCGAATATCTCGCCTTTTTTAGTGTTTTTGACGTATGTCACGTCAACACATGACACTGGGAATAGAATCAAAAATAGGTAAAGCTGTTCACAACAATTTCAATTTGGACCCCTATTCCTGAGAAATCTATGACCCACATTTTGTTTGAACACAAATTCTTAAAATTAAGATCCAACAGTTATTAATTTCTACAATTTCGTCAGGTAACTCTATCTATACATGTAGCGGAGCTAGCTGTGCTTATATGTAAAAGAAAATGTGACTTATAAAAACCCTTCAATCGCTTGGTGGTACTGGCAAAATAGTAAAAATTGCTTTTGAACAGTTTTTCATAATAAACTACCATTCACCATCAAAGATTCGGCCTGATGTATTCTTATAAAAAAAAAACAGGGATATTTGAAAATGGTGAAAATTGTTATTGAAAAGTATTTTTATAATAAAGTACCAGACAGTTTAAATTATTCACCATCAAAGATTCAGCCTGATGTACCCCCATTAAAAAACGAATATTTAAATATAATAATTTTGTTGCTAGTGCATTGATAATAAGATCTAACATCTCTCCAAAGAACAAACAAAAGAGATTCTGTAGAATATTGTTTATTGTCAAATTAAACCTATGTATATTAGTTATTAATTTCTAAAATTTCGTTAGGTAATTCTATCTATACATGTTTAGCCTAAATGTTAGCACTATATTACAAAAAAAATAAGAACATCAAATTCTGTAAGGATTAAACCTCTTTGTCGATCTTTTTTGTCGAATCGGTCCTCCTGCTGATTTCTTCTCGACCCTCTTGAATATATCCAATGTGTGCAGCTTCCTAGTGACTACAACTTTCTTCTAGGAATTTCTCTGAATCTGTAAACGATTTAAATTATTTACCATTAAAGATTCAGCCTGATGTATTCTCATAAAAGAAACAGGGATATTTGAATTCAATAATTTTGTTATTAGTTCATTGATAATAAGATCTAACATCTCTCCAAAGGACAAACAAAAGAGATTCTGTCGAATATTGTTTATTGTCAAGTTAAACCTATGTATATCAGTTATTAATTTCTACAATTTCGTCAGGTAACTCTATCTATACATCTTTAGCCTAAATGTTGTCAATCAAAGATCAGCCTGATGTATTCCCATAAAAAAGCAAGGATATTTGAATACACTCATTTTGTTGCTAGTGCATTGATAATAAGATCTAACATCTCTAAAGAACAAACAAAAGAGATTCTGTAAAATATTTTTTATTGTCAAATTAAACCTATGTATATTAGTTATTCATTTCTACAATTTTGTCAGGTAACTCTATCTATACATCTTTAGCTTAAATGTTGTCAATCAAAGATCAGCCTGATGTATTCCCATAAAAAAGCAAGGATATTTGAATACTCTAATTTTGTTGCTAGTGCATTGATAATAAGATCTAACATCTCTAAAGAACAAACAAATAAGATTCTGTAAAATATTTTTTATTATTAAATTAAACCTATATTAGTTATTCATTTCTACAATTTCTTCAGGTAACTCTATCTATACATGTTTAGCCTAAATGTTGTCACTATATTACAATAAAGATAAAAATATTAAATTCTGTAAGGGTTAAACCGCTTCGTCATCCTTTTTTGTCGAATAGGTCCTCCTGCTGATTTCTTCTCATCCTTCTTGAAGATATCCAATGTGTGCAGCTTCTTGGTGACTACAACTTGCTTCTGGGAGTTTCTCGAAAACAGTCTGGCGACATCACCACGTTCAACTTTAATTAACATTCCTGGACGTGTGAGAATTTCCATTTGTCTTCTTTGGTCTTCCTCCTTTGCTTCGGCAACCATTTTTCTCAGTTGAGGGTCTCCTTGGCAAATGTTGTTAAAAAGTGCGCAGCTTCTAATCGCAGCCAACAGAGAAGGTGGATCCAACAGTCGCAGTATCATGCACCACATCTCGATCGGTAGCACTGGAAACCCGTTCTTGGTGAAATCGATGAAAGGCAACAATTGGTACATCTTAAAACTCTGGCAAAATAGTAAAAATATCTATTGAACAGTTGTTCATAATAAACTACCATTCACCATCAAAGATTCAGCCTGATGTATTCTCATAAAAAAAAAACAGGGATATTTGAATGCAATAATTTTGTTTTTAGTTCATTGATAATAAAATCTAACATCTCTCCAAAGAACAAACAAAAGAGATTCTGTAGAATATTGTTTATTGTCAAATTAAACCTATGTATATTAGTTATTAATTTCTACAATTTCGTTAGGTAACTCTATATACATGTTTAGCCTAAATGTTCACTATATTATACAAAAAATAAGAACATCAAATTATATAAGGATTAAACCTCTTTCTCGATCTTTTTTGTCGAATCGGTCCTCCTGCTGATTTCTTCTCGACCTTCTTGAAGATATCCAATGTGTGCAGCTTCCTAGTGACTACAACTTTCTTCTAGGAATTTCTCTGAATCTGTAAACGATTTAAATTATTCACCATTAAAGATTCAGCCTGATGTATTCTCATAAAAGAAACAGGGATATTTGAGTTCAATAATTTTGTTATTAGTTTATCGATAATAAGATCGAACATCTCTCCAAAGGACAAACAAAAGAGATTCTGTCGAATATTGTTTATTGTCAAGTTAAACCTATGTATATCAGTTATTAATTGCTACAATTTCGTCAGGTAACTCTATCTATACATGTTTAGCCTAAATGTTGTCACTATATTACAATAAAAATAAGAACATGAAATTCTGTAAGGATTAAACCCATTTGTCGTTCTTTTTTGTTTAATCGGTTCTCCTGCTGATTTCTTCTCGACCTTCTTAAAGATATCCAACATGTGCAGCTTCCTAGTGACTACAACTTTCTTCTAGAAGTTTCTCGAAAACAACCTGGCGACATCACCACGTTCAACTCTAATTCACATCTCTGGACGTGTTGCATTTCCATTTGTCTTCTTTGGTCTTCCTCCTTGACTTTTTTTTAGTTGAGGGTCTCCTTGGCAGATGTTGTTAAAAAGTGCGCGGCTTCTAATCGCAGCCAACAGCGAAATCGGATCCAACAATCGCAGTACCATGCACCACATATCGATCGGTAGCACTGAAAATTTACCATCAAAGATTCAGCCTGATGTATTCCCATAAAAAAGCAAGGATATTTGAATACACTCATTTTGTTGCTAGGGCATTGATAATAAGATCTAACATCTCTAAAGAACAAACAAAAGAGATTCTGTAAAATATTTTTTATTGTCAAATTAAACCTATGTATATTAGTTATTCATTTCTACAATTTTGTCAGGTAACTCTATCTATACATCTTTAGCCTAAATGTTGTCAATCAAAGATCAGCCTGATGTATTCCCATAAAAAAGCAAGGATATTAATACTCTAATTTTGTTGCTAGTGCATTGATAATAAGATCTAACATCTCTAAAGAACAAACAAATAAGATTCTGTAAAATATTTTTTATTGTCAAATTAAACCTATGTATATTAGTTATTCATTTCTACAATTACGTCAGGTAACTCTATCTATACATGTTTAGCCTAAATGTTGTCACTATATTACAATAAAGATAAAAATATTAAATTCTGTAAGGGTTAAACCGCTCGTCATCCTTTTTTGTCGAATAGGTCCTCCTGCTGATTTCTTCTCGTCCTTCTTGAAGATATCCAATGTGTGCAGCTTCTTGGTGAATACAACTTTCTTCTGGGAGTTTCTCGAAAACAGTCTGGCGACATCACCACGTTCAACTTTAATTAACATCCCTGGACGTGTGAGAATTTCCATTTGTCTTCTTTGGTGTTCCTCCTTTGCTTCGGCAACCATTTTTCTTAGTTGAGGGTCTCCTTGGCAGATGTTGTTGAAAAGTGCGCAGCTTCTAATCGCAGCCAACAGCGAAATTGGATCCAACAGTCGCAGTATCATGCACCACATCTCGATCGGTAGCACTGGAAACTCGTTCTTGGTGAAATCGACGAAAGGTAACAATTGGTACATCTTAAAACTTGTGTTGACTGCTTGAATACGAAGTTAAAACTAAAGAGTGCATTCTGAGCGTGTCCTATTTATACCACGCTGTGTGCACCGGTGCATGAGATACCGACTAAGCGCTTCAAGGGCCACGCCCACTTTTGGTTTTTAACAGTTCAATTATTAACAAGTACCACTCCGTATATCGGAGCTAGCTGTGCTTATATGTAAAAGAAAATGTGACTTATAAAAACCCTTCAAAGCTTAATTAGTACAACTATAACAAAATATCCATAATACTGGCAAAATAGTAAAAATTACCATTCACCATCAAAGATTCAGCCTGATGTATTCTCATAAAAAAAAACCAGGGATATTTGAATGCAATAATTTTGTTTTTAGTTCATTGATAATAAAATCTAACATCTCTCCAAAGAACAAACAAAAGAGATTCTGTAGAATATTGTTTATTGTCAAATTAAACCTATGTATATTAGTTATTAATTTCTACAATTTCGTTAGGTAACTCTATATACATGTTTAGCCTAAATGTTCATTATATTATAAAAAAATAAGAACATCAAATTATGTAAGGTTTAAACCTCTTTCTCGATCTTTTTTGTCGAATCGGTCCTCCTGCTGATTTCTTCTCGACCTTCTTGAAGATATCCAATGTGTGCAGCTTCCTAGTACTTTCTTCTAGTAATTTCTCTGAATCTGTAAACGATTTAAATTATTCACCATTAAAGATTCAGCCTGATGTATTCTCATAAAAGAAACAGGGATATTTGAATTCAATAATTTTGTTATTAGTTTATTGATAATAAGATCGAACATCTCTCCAAAGGACAAACAAAAGTGATTCTGTCGAATATTGTTTATTGTCAAGTTAAACCTATGTATATCAGTTATTAATTTCTACAATTTCGTTAGGTAACTCTATCTATACATGTTTAGCCTAAATGTTGTCACTATATTACAATAAAAATAAGAACATCAAATTCTGTAAGGATTAAACCCATTTGTCGTTCTTTTTTGTTTAATCGGTTCTCCTGCTGATTCCTTCTCGACCTTCTTAAAGATATCCAACATGTGCAGCTTCCTAGTGACTACAACTTTCTTCTAGGAGTTTCTCGAAAACAACCTGGCGACATCACCACGTTCAACTCTAATTCACATCTTAGGACGTGTTGCTTTTCCAGTTGTCTTCTTTGGTCTTCCTCCTTGACTTTTTTTTAGTTGAGGGTCTCCTTGGCAGATGTTGTTAAAAAGTGCGCAGCTTCTAATCGCAGCCAACAGCGAAATCGGATCCAACAGTCGCAGTATCATGCACCACATATCGATCGGTAGCACTGAAAATTTACCATCAAAGATTCAGCCTGATGTATTCCCATAAAAAAGCAAGGATATTTGAATACACTCATTTTGTTGCTAGGGCATTGATAATAAGATCTAACATCTCTAAAGAACAAACAAAAGAGATTCTGTAAAATATTTTTTATTGTCAAATTAAACCTATGTACATTAGTTATTCATTTCTACAATTTTGTCAGGTAACTCTATCTATACATCTTTAGCCTAAATGTTGTTAATCAAAGATCAGCCTGATGTATTCCCATAAAAAAGCAAGGATATTTGAATACTCTAATTTTGTTGCTAGTGCATTGATAATAAGATCTAACATCTCTAAAGAACAAACAAATAAGATTCGGTAAAATATTTTTTATTGTCAAATTAAACCTATGTATATTAGTTATTCATTTCTACAATTTCGTCAGGTAACTCTATCTATACATGTTTAGCCTAAATGTTGTCACTATATTACAATAAAGATAAAAATATTAAATTCTGTAAGGGTTAAACCGCTTTGTCATCCTTTTTTGTCGAATAGGTCCTCCTGCTGATTTCTTCTCGTCCTTCTTGAAGATATCTAATGTGTGCAGCTTCTTGGTGAATACAGCTTTCTTCTGGGAGTTTCTCGAAAACAGTCTGGCGACATCACCACGTTCAACTTTAATTAACATCCCTGGACGTGTGAGAATTTCCATTTGTCTTCTTTGGTCTTCCTCCTTTGCTTCGGCAACCATTTTTCTTAGTTGAGGGTCTCCTTGGCAGATGTTGAAAAGTGCGCAGCTTCTAATCGCAGCCAACAGCGAAATTGGATCCAACGGTCGCAGTATCATGCACCACATCTCGATCGGTAGCACTGGACACTCGTTCTTGGTGAAATCGACGAAAGGCAACAATTGGTACATCTTAAAACTTGTGTTGACTGCTTGAATACGAAGTTAAAACTAAAGAGTACATTCTGAGCGTGTCCTATTTATGCCACGCTGTGTGCACCGGTGCATGAAATACCGACTAAGCGCTTTAAGGGCCACGCCCACTTTTGGCTTTTAACAGTTCAATTATTAACAAGTACTACCCCGTATATCGGAGCTAGCTGTGCTTATATGTAAAAGAAAATGTGACTTATAAAAACCCTTCAAAGCTTAATTAGTACAACTATAACAAAATATCCATAAAACTGGCAAAATAGTAAAAATTACCATTCACCATCAAAGATTCAGCCTGATGTAATCTCATAAAAAAACAGCATAATTTCTCTGAATCTGTAAACGATTTAAATTATTCACCATTAAAGATTTAGCCTGATATATTCTCAGAAAAGAAACAGGGATATTTGAATTCAATAATTTTGTTATTAGTTCATTGATAATAAGATCTAACATCTCTCCAAAGGACAGACAAAAGAGATTCTGTAGAATATTGTTTATTGTCAAATTAAACCTATGTATATTAGTTATTCATTTCTACAATTTTGTCAGGTAACTCTATCTATACATCTTTAGCCTAAATGTTGTCAATCAAAGATCAGCCTGATGTATTCCCATAAAAAAGCAAGGATATTTGAATACTCTAATTTTGTTGCTAGTGCATTGATAATAAGATCTAACATCTCTCCAAAGGACAGACAAAAGAGATTCTGTAGAATATTGTTTCTTGTCAAATTAAACCTATGTATATTAGTTATTAATTTCTACAATTTCGTTAGGTAACTCTATATACATGTTTAGCCTAAATGTTCACTATATTACAAAAAAAAATAAGAACATCAAATTATGTAAGGATTAAACCTCTTTCTCGATCTTTTTTGTCGAATCGGTCCTCCTGCTGATTTCTTCTCGACCTTCTTGAAGATATCCAATGTGTGCAGCTTCCTAGTGACTACAACTTTCTTCTAGGAATTTCTCTGAATCTGTAAACGATTTAAATTATTCACCATTAAAGATTCAGCCTGATGTATTCTCATAAAAGAAACAGGGATATTTGAATTCAATAATTTTGTTATTAGTTTATTGATAATAAGATCGAACATCTCTCCAAAGGACAAACAAAAGAGATTCTGTCGAATATTGTTTATTGTCAAGTTAAACCTATGTATATCAGTTATTAATTTCTACAATTTCGTCAGGTAACTCTATCTTTACATGTTTAGCCTAAATGTTGTCACTATATTACAATAAAAATAAGAACATGAAAATTCTGTAAGGATTAAACCCATTTGT
The DNA here is from genome assembly GCA_963576565.1 of Aspidapion aeneum. Lineage (NCBI taxonomy): Eukaryota > Metazoa > Arthropoda > Insecta > Coleoptera > Brentidae > Aspidapion > Aspidapion aeneum. Next base: position 47,050,126 of record OY755048.1, read on the forward strand.
CGTTCTTTTTTGTTTAATCGGTTCTCCTGCTGATTTCTTCTCGACCTTCTTAAAGATATCCAACATGTGCAGCTTCCTAGTGACTACAACTTTCTTCTAGGAGTTTCTCGAAAACAACCTGGCGACATCACCACGTTCAACTCTAATTCACATCTCTGGACGTGTTGCATTTCCATTTGTCTTCTTTGGTCTTCCTCCTTGACTTTTTTTTAGTTGAGGGTCTCCTTGGCAGATGTTGTTAAAAAGTGCGCGGCTTCTAATCGCAGCCAACAGCGAAATCGGATCCAACAGTCGCAGTATCATGAACCACATATCGATCGGTAGCACTGAAAATTTACCATCAAAGATTCAGCCTGATATATTCCCATAAAAAAGCAAGGATATTTGAATACACTCATTTTGTTGCTAGGGCATTGATAATAAGATCTATCATCTCTAAAGAACAAACAAAAGAGATTCTGTAAAATATTTTTTATTGTCAAATTAAACCTATATATATTAGTTATTCATTTCTACAATTTTGTCAGGTAACTCTATCTATACATCTTTAGCCTAAATGTTGTCAATCAAAGATCAGCCTGATGTATTCCCATAAAAAAGCAAGGATATTTGAATACTCTAATTTTGTTGCTAGTGCATTGATAATAAGATCTAACATCTCTAAAGAACAAACAAATAAGATTCTGTAAAATATTTTTTATTGTCAAATTAAACCTATGTATATTAGTTATTCATTTCTACAATTTCGTCAGGTAACTCTATCTATACATGTTTAGCCTAAATGTTGTCACTATATTACAATAAAGATAAAAATATTAAATTCTGTAAGGGTTAAACCGCTTCGTCATCCTTTTTTGTCGAATAGGTCCTCCTGCTGATTTCTTCTCGTCCTTCTTGAAGATATCCAATGTGTGCAGCTTCTTGGTGAATACAACTTTCTTCTGGGAGTTTCTCGAAAACAGTCTGGCGACATCACCACGTTCAACTTTAATTAACATCCCTGGACGTGTGAGAATTTCCATTTGTCTTCTTTGGTCTTCCTCCTTTGCTTCGGCAACCATTTTTCTTAGTTGAGGGTCTCCTTGGCAGATGTTATTGAAAAGTGCGCAGCTTCTAATCGCAGCCAACAGCGAAATTGGATCCAACAGTCGCAGTATCATGCACCACATCTCGATCGGTAGCACTGGAAACTCGTTCTTGGTGAAATCGACGAAAGGCAACAATTGGTACATCTAAAAACTTGTGTTGACTGCTTGAATACGAAGTTAAAACTAAAGAGTGCATTCTGAGCGTGTCCTATTTATACCACGCTGTGTGCACCGGTGCATGAAATACCGACTAAGCGCTTCAAGGGCCACGCCCACTTTTGGCTTTTAACAGTTCAATTATTAACAAGTACCACTCCGTATATCGGAGCTAGCTGTGCTTATATGTAAAAGAAAATGTGACTTATAAAAACCCTTCAAAGCTTAATTAGTACAACTATAAGAAAATATCTTATAAAACTGGCAAAATAGTAAAAATTACCATTTACCTTCAAAGATTCAGCCTGATGTAGTCTCATAAAAAAAACCAGGGATATTTGAATGCAATAATTTTGTTTTTAGTTCATTGATAATAAAATCTAACATCTCTCCAAAGAACAAACAAAAGAGATTCTGTATAATATTGTTTATTGTCAAATTAAACCTATGTATATTAGTTATTAATTTCTACAATTTCGTTAGGTAACTCTATATACATGTTTAGCCTAAATGTTCACTATATTATAAAAAAAATAAGAACATCAAATTATGTAAGGATTAAACCTCTTTCTCGATCTTTTTTGTCGAATCGGTCCTCCTGCTGATTTCTTCTCGACCTTCTTGAAGATATCCAATGTGTGCAGCTTCCTAGTACTTTCTTCTAGTAATTTCTCTGAATCTGTAAACGATTTAAATTATTCACCGTTAAAGATTCAGCCTGATATATTCTCAGAAAAGAAACAGGGATATTTGAATTCAATAATTTTGTTATTAGTTCATTGATAATAAGATATATAAGAACAAAAGAGATTCTGTAGAATATTGTTTATTGTCAAATTAAACCTATGTATATTAGTTATTCATTTCTACAATTTTGTCAGGTAACTCTATCTATACATCTTTAGCCTAAATGTTGTTAATCAAAGATCAGCCTGATGTATTCCCATAAAAAAGCAAGGATATTTGAATACTCTAATTTTGTTGCTAGTGCATTGATAATAAGATCTAACATCTGTAAAGAACAAACAAATAAGATTCTGTAAAATATTTTTTATTGTCAAATTAAACCTATGTATATTAGTTATTAATTTCTACAATTTCGTTAGGTAACTCTATATACATGTTTAGCCTAAATGTTATCACTATATTACAAAAAAAATAAGAACATCAAATTATGTAAGTATTACACCTCTTTCTCGATCTTTTTTGTCGAATCGGTCCTCCTGCTGATTTCTTCTCGACCTTCTTGAAGATATCCAATGTGTGCAGCTTCCTAGTGACTACAACTTTCTTCTAGGAATTTCTCTGAGTCTGTAAACGATTTAAATTATTCACCATTAAAGATTCAGCCTGATGTATTCTCATAAAAGAAACAGGGATATTTGAATTCAATAATTTTGTTATTAGTTTATTTATAATAAGATCGAACATCTCTCCAAAGGACAAACAAAAGAGATTCTGTCGAATATTGTTTATTGTCACGTTTAACCTATGTATATCAGTTATTAATTTCTACAATTTCGTCAGGTAACTCTATCTATACATGTTTAGCCTAAATGTTGTCACTATATTACAATAAAAATAAGAACATCAAATTCTGTAAGGATTAAACCCATTTGTCGTTCTTTTTTGTTTAATCGGTTCTCCTGCTGATTTCTTCTCGACCTTAAAGATATCCAACATGTGCAGCTTCCTAGTGACTACAACTTTCTTCTAGGAGTTTCTCGAAAACAACCTGGCGACATCACCACGTTCAACTCTAATTCACATCTCTGGACGTGTTGCATTTCCATTTTTCTTCTTTGGTCTTCCTCCTTAACTTTTTTTTAGTTGAGGGTCTCCTTGGCAGATGTTGTTAAAAACAGCGAAATCGGATCCAACAGTCGCAGTATCATGCACCACATATCGAGCGGTAGCACTGAAAATTTACCATCAAAGATTCAGCCTGATGTATTCCCATAAAAAAGCAAGGATATTTAAATACACTCATTTTGTTGCTAGGGCATTGATAATAAGATCTATCATCTCTAAAGAACAAACAAAAGAGATTCTGTAAAATATTTTTTATTGTCAAATTAAACCTATATATATTAGTTATTCATTTCTACAATTTTGTCAGGTAACTCTATCTATACATCTTTAGCCTAAATGTTGTCAATCAAAGATCAGCCTGATGTATTCCCATAAAGAAGCAAGGACATTTGAATACTATAATTTTGTTGCTAGTGCATTGATAATAAGATCTAACATCTCTAAAGAACAAACAAATAAGATTCTGTAAAATATTTTTTATTGTCAAATTAAACCTATGTATATTAGTTATTCATTTTTACAATTTCGTCAGGTAACTATCTATACATGTTTAGCCTAAATGTTGTCACTATATTACAATAAAGATAAAAATATTAAATTCTGTAAGGGTTAAACCGCTTCGTCATCCTTTTTTGTCGAATAGGTCCTCCTGCTGATTTCTTCTCGTCCTTCTTGAAGATATCCAATGTGTGCAGCTTCTTGGTGAATACAACTTTCTTCTGGGAGTTTCTCGAAAACAGTCTGGCGACATCACCACGTTCAACTTTAATTAACATCCCTGGACGTGTGAGAATTTCCATTTGTCTCCTTTGGTCTTCCTCCTTTGCTTCGGCAACCATTTTTCTTAGTTGAGGGGTCTCCTTGGCAGATATTGTTGAAAAGTGCGCAGCTTCTAATCGCAGCCAACAGCGAAATTGGATCCAACAGTCGCAGTATCATGCACCACATCTCGATCGGTAGCACTGGAAACTCGTTCTTGGTGAAATCGACGAAAGGCAACAATTGGTACATCTTAAAACTTGTGTTGACTGCTTGAATACGAAGTTAAAACTAAAGAGTGCATTCTGAGCGTGTCCTATTTATACCACGCTGTGTGCACCGGTGCATGAAATACCGACTAAGCGCTTCAAGGGCCACGCCCACTTTTGGCTTTTAACAGTTCAATTATTAACAAGTACCACTCCGTATATCGGAGCTAGCTGTGCTTATATGTAAAAGAAAATGTGACTTATAAAAACCCTTCAAAGCTTAATTAGTACAACTATAACAAAATATCCATAATACTGGCAAAATAGTAAAAATTACCATTCACCATCAAAGATTCAGCCTGATGTATTCTCATAAAAAAAAACCAGGGATATTTGAATGCAATAATTTTGTTATTAGTTCATTGATAATAAGATCTAACATCTCTCCAAAGGACAAACAAAAGAGATTCTGTAGAATATTGTTTATTGTCAAGTTAAACCTATGTATATCAGTTATTAATTTCTACAATTTCGTCAGGTAACTCTATCTATACATGTTTAGCCTAAATGTTGTCACTATATTACAATAAAAATAAGAACATCAAATTCTGTAAGGATTAAACCCATTTGTCGTTCTTTTTTGTTTAATCGGTTCTCCTGCTGATTTCTTCTCGACCTTCTTAAAGATATCCAACATGTGCAGCTTCCTAGTGACTACAACTTTCTTCTAGGAGTTTCTCGAAAACAACCTGGCGACATCACCACGTTCAACTCTAATTCACATCTCTGGACGTGTTGCATTTCCATTTGTCTTCTTTGGTCTTCCTCCTTGACTTTTTTTTAGATGAGGGTCTCCTTGGCAGATGTTGTTAAAAAGTGCGCAGCTTCTAATCGCAGCCAACAGCGAAATCGGATCCAACAGTCGCAGTATCATGCACCACATATCGATCGGTAGCACTGAAAATTTACCATCAAAGATTCAGCCTGATGTATTCCCATAAAAAAGCAAGGATATTTGAATACTCTAATTTTGTTGCTAGTGCATTGATAATAAGATCTAACATCTCTAAAGAACAAACAAATAAGATTCTGTAAAATATTTTTTATTGTCAAATTAAACCTATGTATATTAGTTATTAATTTCTACAATTTCGTTAGGTAACTCTATATACATGTTTAGCCTAAATGTTATCACTATATTACAAAAAAAAATAAGAACATCAAATTATGTAAGTATTACACCTCTTTCTCGATCTTTTTTGTCGAATCGGTCCTCCTGCTGATTTCTTCTCGACCTTCTTGAAGATATCCAATGTGTGCAGCTTCCTAGTGACTACAACTTTCTTCTAGGAATTTCTCTGAGTCTGTAAACGATTTAAATTATTCACCATTAAAGATTCAGCCTGATGTATTCTCATAAAAGAAACAGGGATATTTGAATTCAATAATTTTGTTATTAGTTTATTTATAATAAGATCGAACATCTCTCCAAAGGACAAACAAAAGAGATTCTGTCGAATATTGTTTATTGTCACGTTAAACCTATGTATATCAGTTATTAATTTCTACAATTTCGTCAGGTAACTATCTATACATGTTTAGCCTAAATGTTGTCACTATATTACAATAAAAATAAGAACATCAAATTCTGTAAGGATTAAACCCATTTGTCGTTCTTTTTTGTTTAATCGGTTCTCCTGCTGATTTCTTCTCGACCTTCTTAAAGATATCCAACATGTGCAGCTTCCTAGTGACTACAACTTTCTTCTAGGAGTTTCTCGAAAACAACCTGGCGACATCACCACGTTCAACTCTAATTCACATCTCTGGACGTGTTGCATTTCCATTTTTCTTCTTTGGTCTTCCTCCTTAACTTTTTTTTAGTTGAGGGTCTCCTTGGCAGATGTTGTTAAAAACAGCGAAATCGGATCCAACAGTCGCAGTATCATGCACCACATATCGAGCGGTAGCACTGAAAATTTACCATCAAAGATTCAGCCTGATGTATTCCCATAAAAAAGCAAGGATATTTAAATACACTCATTTTGTTGCTAGGGCATTGATAATAAGATCTATCATCTCTAAAGAACAAACAAAAGAGATTCTGTAAAATATTTTTTATTGTCAAATTAAACCTATATATATTAGTTATTCATTTCTACAATTTTGTCAGGTAACTCTATCTATACATCTTTAGCCTAAATGTTGTCAATCAAAGATCAGCCTGATGTATTCCCATAAAAAAGCAAGGACATTTGAATACTCTAATTTTGTTGCTAGTGCATTGATAATAAGATCTAACATCTCTAAAGAACAAACAAATAAGATTCTGTAAAATATTTTTTATTGTCAAATTAAACCTATGTATATTAGTTATTCACTTTTACAATTTCGTCAGGTAACTCTATCTATACATGTTTAGCCTAAATGTTGTCACTATATTACAATAAAGATAAAAATATTAAATTCTGTAAGGGTTAAACCGCTTCGTCATCCTTTTTTGTCGAATAGGTCCTCCTGCTGATTTCTTCTCGTCCTTCTTGAAGATATCCAATGTGTGCAGCTTCTTGGTGAATACAACTTTCTTCTGGGAGTTTCTCGAAAACAGTCTGGCGACATCACCACGTTCAACTTTAATTAACATCCCTGGACGTGTGAGAATTTCCATTTGTCTTCTTTGGTCTTCCTCCTTTGCTTCGGCAACCATTTTTCTTAGTTGAGGGTCTCCTTGGCAGATGTTGTTGAAAAGTGCGCAGCTTCTAATCGCAGCCAACAGCGAAATTGGATCCAACAGTCGCAGTATCATGCACCACATCTCGATCGGTAGCACTGGAAACTCGTTCTTGGTGAAATCGACGAAAGGCAACAATTGGTACATCTTAAAACTTGTGTTGACTGCTTGAATACGAAGTTAAAACTAAAGAGTGCATTCTGAGCGTGTCCTATTTATACCACGCTGTGTGCACCGGTGCATGAAATACCGACTAAGCGCTTCAAGGGCCACGCCCACTTTTGGCTTTTAACAGTTCAATTATTAACAAGTACCACTCCGTATATCGGAGCTAGCTGTGCTTATATGTAAAAGAAAATGTGACTTATAAAAACCCTTCAAAGCTTAATTAGTACAACTATAACAAAATATCCATAATACTGGCAAAATAGTAAAAATTACCATTCACCATCAAAGATTCAGCCTGATGTATTCTCATAAAAAAAAAACCAGGGATATTTGAATGCAATAATTTTGTTTTTAGTTCATTGATAATAAAATCTAACATCTCTCCAAAGAACAAACAAAAGAGATTCTGTAGAATATTGTTTATTGTCAAATTAAACCTATGTATATTAGTTATTAATTTCTACAATTTCGTTAGGTAACTTTATATACATGTTTAGCCTAAATGTTCACTATATTATAAAAAAATAAGAACATCAAATTATGTAAGGATTAAACCTCTTTCTCGATCTTTTTTGTCGAATCGGTCCTCCTGCTGATTTCTTCTCGACCTTCTTGAAGATATCCAATGTGTGCAGCTTCCTAGTACTTTCTTCTAGTAATTTATCTGAATCTGTAAACGATTTAAATTATTCACCATTAAAGATTCAGCCTGATATATTCTCAGAAAAGAAACAGGGATATTTGAATTCAATAATTTTGTTATTAGTTCATTGATAATAAGATCTAACATCTCTCCAAAGGACAAACAAAAGAGATTCTGTAGAATATTGTTTATTGTCAAATTAAACCTATGTATATTAGTTATTAATTTCTACAATTTCGTTAGGTAACTCTATATACATGTTTAGCCTAAATGTTCACTATATTACAAAAGAAAAATAAGAACATCAAATTATGTAAGGATTAAACCTCTTTCTCGATCTTTTTTGTCGAATCGGTCCTCCTGCTGATTTCTTCTCGACCTTCTTGAAGATATCCAATGTGTGCAGCTTCCTAGTGACTACAACTTTCTTCTAGGAATTTCTCTGAATCTGTAAACGATTTAAATTATTCACCATTAAAGATTCAGCCTGATGTATTCTCATAAAAGAAACAGGGATATTTGAATTCAATAATTTTGTTATTAGTTTATTGATAATAAGATCGAACATCTCTCCAAAGGACAAACAAAAGTGATTCTGTCGAATATTGTTTATTGTCAAGTTAAACCTATGTATATCAGTTATTAATTTCTACAATTTCGTTAGGTAACTCTATCTATACATGTTTAGCCTAAATGTTGTCACTATATTACAATAAAAATAAGAACATCAAATTCTGTAAGGATTAAACCCATTTGTCGTTCTTTTTTGTTTAATCGGTTCTCCTGCTGATTTCTTCTCGACCTTCTTAAAGATATCCAACATGTGCAGCTTCCTAGTGACTACAACTTTCTTCTAGGAGTTTCTCGAAAACAACCTGGCGACATCACCACGTTCAACTCTAATTCACATCTTAGGACGTGTTGCATTTCCATTTGTCTTCTTTGGGCTTCCTCCTTGCCTTTTTTTTAGTTGAGGGTCTCCTTGGCAGATGTTGTTAAAAAGTGCGCAGCTTCTAATCGCAGCCAACAGCGAAATCGGATCCAACAGTCGCAGTATCATGCACCACATATCGATCGGTAGCACTGAAAATTTACCATCAAAGATTCAGCCTGATGTATTCCCATAAAAAAGCAAGGATATTTGAATACACTCATTTTGTTGCTAGGGCATTGATAATAAGATCTAACATCTCTAAAGAACAAACAAAAGAGATTCTGTAAAATATTTTTTATTGTCAAATTAAACCTATGTACATTAGTTATTCATTTCTACAATTTTGTCAGGTAACTCTATCTATACATCTTTAGCCTAAATGTTGTTAATCAAAGATCAGCCTGATGTATTCCCATAAAAAAGCAAGGATATTTGAATACTCTAATTTTGTTGCTAGTGCATTGATAATAAGATCTAACATCTCTAAAGAACAAACAAATAAGATTCGGTAAAATATTTTTTATTGTCAAATTAAACCTATGTATATTAGTTATTCATTTCTACAATTTCGTCAGGTAACTCTATCTATACGTGTTTAGCCTAAATGTTGTCACTATATTACAATAAAGATAAAAATATTAAATTCTGTAAGGGTTAAACCGCTTTGTCATCCTTTTTTGTCGAATAGGTCCTCCTGCTGATTTTTTCTCGTCCTTCTTGAAGATATCTAATGTGTGCAGCTTCTTGGTGAATACAGCTTTCTTCTGGGAGTTTCTCGAAAACAGTCTGGCGACATCACCACGTTCAACTTTAATTAACATCCCTGGACGTGTGAGAATTTCCATTTGTCTTCTTTGGTCTTCCTCCTTTGCTTCGGCAACCATTTTTCTTAGTTGAGGGTCTCCTTGGCAGATGTTGTTGAAAAGTGCGCAGCTTCTAATCGCAGCCAACAGCGAAATTGGATCCAACAGTCGCAGTATCATGCACCACATCTCGATCGGTAGCACTGGAAACTCGTTCTTGGTGAAATCGACGAAAGGCAACAATTGGTACATCTTAAAACTTGTGTTGACAGCTTGAATACGAAGTTAAAACTAAAGAGTGCATTCTGAGCGTGTCCTATTTATACCACGCTGTGTGCACCGGTGCATGAAATACCGACTAAGCGCTTCAAGGGCCACGCCCACTTTTGGCTTTTAACAGTTCAATTATTAACAAGTACCACTCCGTATATCGGAGCTAGCTGTGCTTATATGTAAAAGAAAATGTGACTTATAAAAACCCTTCAAAGCTTAATTAGTACAACTATAACAAAATATCCATAATACTGGCAAAATAGTAAAAATTACCATTCACCATCAAAGATTCAGCCTGATGTATTCTCATAAAAAAAAACCAGGGATATTTGAATGCAATAATTTTGTTTTTAGTTCATTGATAATAAAATCTAACATCTCTCCAAAGAACAAACAAAAGAGATTCTGTAGAATATTGTTTATTGTCAAATTAAAGCTATGTATATTAGTTATTAATTTCTACAATTTCGTTAGGTAACTCTATATACATGTTTAGCCTAAATGTTCACTATATTATAAAAAAAATAAGAACATCAAATTATGTAAGGATTAAACCTCTTTCTCGATCTTTTTTGTCGAATCGGTCCTCCTGCTGATTTCTTCTCGACCTTCTTGAAGATATCCAATGTGTGCAGCTTCCTAGTACTTCCTTCTAGTAATTTCTCTGAATCTGTAAACGATTTAAATTATTCACCATTAAAGATTCAGCCTGATATATTCTCAGAAAAGAAACAGGGATATTTGAATTCAATAATTTTGTTATTAGTTCATTGATAATAAGATCTAACATCTCTCCAAAGGACAAACAAAAGAGATTCTGTCGAATATTGTTTATTGTCAAGTTAAACCTATGTATATCAGTTATTAATTTCTACAATTTCGTCAGGTAACTCTATCTATACATGTTTAGCCTAAATGTTGTCACTATATTACAATAAAAATAAGAACATCAAATTCTGTAAGGATTAAACCCATTTGTCGTTCTTTTTTGTTTAATCGGTTCTACTACAACTTTCTTCTAGGAGTTTCTCGAAAACAACCTGGCGACATCACCACGTTCAACTCTAATTCACATCTCTGGACGTGTTGCATTTCCATTTGTCTTCTTTGGTCTTCCTCCTTGACTTTTTTTTAGTTGAGGGTCTCCTTGGCAGATGTTAAAAAGTGCGCAGCTTCTAATCGCAGCCAACAGCGAAATCGGATCCAACAGTCGCAGTATCATGCACCACATATCGATCGGTAGCACTGAAAATTTACCATCAAAGATTCAGCCTGATGTATTCCCATAAAAAAGCAAGGATATTTGAATACACTCATTTTGTTGCTAGGGCATTGATAATAAGATCTAACATCTCTAAAGAACAAACAAAAGAGATTCTGTAAATTATTTTTTATTGTCAAAGTAAACCTATGTATATTAGTTATTCATTTCTACAATTTTGTCAGGTAACTCTATCTATACATCTTTAGCCTAAATGTTGTTAATCAAAGATAAGCCTGATGTATTCCCATAAAAAAGCAAAGATGTTTGAATACTCTAATTTTGTTGCTAGTGCATTGATATTAAGATCTAACATCTCTAAAGAACAAACAAATAAGATTCTGTAAAATATTTTTTATTGTCAAATTAAACCTATGTATATTAGTTATTCATTTCTACAATTTCGTCAGGTAACTCTATCTATACATGTTTAGCCTAAATGTTGTCACTATATTACAATAAAGATAAAAATATTAAATTCTGTAAGGGTTAAACCGCTTTGTCATCCTTTTTTGTCGAATAGGTCCTCCTGCTGATTTCTTCTCGTCCTTCTTGAAGATATCTAATGTGTGCAGCTTCTTGGTGAATACAACTTTCTTCTGGGAGTTTCTCGAAAACAGTCTGGCGACATCACCACGTTCAACTTTAATTAACATCCCTGGACGTGTGAGAATTTCCATTTGTCTTCTTTGGTCTTCCTCCTTTGCTTCGGCAACCATTTTTCTTAGTTGAGGGTCTCCTTGGCAGATGTTGTGGAAAAGTGCGCAGCTTCTAATCGCAGCCAACAGCGAAATTGGATCCAACAATCGCAGTATCATGCACCACATCTCGATCGGTAGCACTGGAAACTCGTTCTTGGTGAAATCGACGAAAGGCAACAATTGGTACATCTTAAAATTTGTGTTGACTGCTTGAATACGAAGTTAAAACTAAAGAGTACATTCTGAGCGTGTCCTATTTATACCACGCTGTGTGCACCGGTGCATGAAATACCGACTAAGCGCTTTAAGGACCACGCCCACTTTTGGCTTTTAACAGTTCAATTATTAACAAGTACTACCCCGTATATCGGAGCTAGCTGTGCTTATATGTAAAAGAAAATGTGACTTATAAAAACCCTTCAAAGCTTAATTAGTACAACTATAACAAAATATCCATAAAACTGGCAAAATAGTAAAAATTACCATTCACCATCAAAGATTCAGCCTGATGTATTCTCATAAAAAAACAGCATAATTTCTCTGAATCTGTAAACGATTTAAATTATTCACCATTAAAGATTTAGCCTGATATATTCTCAGAAAAGAAACAGGGATATTTGAATTCAATAATTTTGTTATTAGTTCATTGATAATAAGATCTAACATCTCTCCAAAGGACAGACAAAAGAGATTCTGTAGAATATTGTTTATTGTCAAATTAAACCTATGTATATTAGTTATTCATTTCTACAATTTTCTCAGGTAACTCCATCTATACATCTTTAGCCTAAATGTTGTCAATCAAAGATCAGCCTGATGTATTCCCATAAAAAAGCAAGGATATTTGAATACTCTAATTTTGTTGCTAGTGCATTGATAATAAGATCTAACATCTCTCCAAAGGACAGACAAAAGAGATTCTGTAGAATATTGTTTATTGTCAAATTAAACCTATGTATATTAGTTATTAATTTCTACAATTTCGTTAGGTAACTCTATATACATGTTTAGCCTAAATGTTCACTATATTACAAAAAAAAATAAGAACATCAAATTATGTAAGGATTAAACCTCTTTCTCGATCTTTTTTGTCGAATCGGTCCTCCTGCTGATTTCTTCTCGACCTTCTTGAAGATATCCAATGTGTGCAGCTTCCTAGTGACTACAACTTTCTTCTACGAATTTCTCTGAATCTGTAAACGATTTAAATTATTCACCATTAAAGATTCAGCCTGATGTATTCTCATAAAAGAAACTGGGATATTTGAATTCAATAATTTTGTTATTAGTTTATTGATAATAAGATCGAACATCTCTCCAAAGGACAAACAAAAGAGATTCTGTCGAATATTGTTTATTGTCAAGTTAAACCTATGTATATCAGTTATTAATTTCTACAATTTCGTCAGGTAACTCTATCTATACATGTTTAGCCTAAATGTTGTCACTATATTACAATAAAAATAAGAACATGAAATTCTGTAAGGATTAAACCCATTTGTCGTTCTTTTTTGTTTAATCGGTTCTCCTGCTGATTTCTTCTCGACCTTCTTAAAGATATCCAACATGTGCAGCTTCCTAGTGACTACAACTTTCTTCTAGGAGTTTCTCGAAAACAACCTGGCGACATCACCACGTTCAACTCTAATTCACATCTCTGGACGTGTTGCATTTCCATTTGTCTTCTTTGGTCTTCCTCCTTGACTTTTTTTTAGTTGAGGGTCTCCTTGGCAGATGTTGTTAAAAAGTGCGCGGCTTCTAATCGCAGCCAACAGCGAAATCGGATCCAACAGTCGCAGTATCATGAACCACATATCGATCGATAGCACTGAAAATTTACCATCAAAGATTCAGTCTGATATATTCCCATAAAAAAGCAAGGATATTTGAATACACTCATTTTGTTGCTAGGGCATTGATAATAAGATCTATCATCTCTAAAGAACAAACAACAGAGATTCTGTAAAATATTTTTTATTGTCAAATTAAACCTATATATATTAGTTATTCATTTCTACAATTTTGTCAGGTAACTCTATCTATACATCTTTAGCCTAAATGTTGTCAATCAAAGATCAGCCTGATGTATTCCCATAAAAAAGCAAGGATATTTGAATACTCTAATTTTGTTGCTAGTGCATTGATAATAAGATCTAACATCTCTAAAGAACAAACAAATAAGATTCTGTAAAATATTTTTTATTGTCAAATTAAACCTATGTATATTAGTTATTAATTTCTACAATTTCGTTAGGTAACTTTATATACATGTTTAGCCTAAATGTTCACTATATTATAAAAAAATAAGAACATCAAATTATGTAAGGATTAAACCTCTTTCTCGATCTTTTTTGTCGAATCGGTCCTCCTGCTGATTTCTTCTCGACCTTCTTGAAGATATCCAATGTGTGCAGCTTCCTAGTACTTTCTTCTAGTAATTTATCTGAATCTGTAAACGATTTAAATTATTCACCATTAAAGATTCAGCCTGATATATTCTCAGAAAAGAAACAGGGATATTTGAATTCAATAATTTTGTTATTAGTTCATTGATAATAAGATCTAACATCTCTCCAAAGGACAAACAAAAGAGATTCTGTAGAATATTGTTTATTGTCAAATTAAACCTATGTATATTAGTTATTAATTTCTACAATTTCGTTAGGTAACTCTATATACATGTTTAGCCTAAATGTTCACTATATTACAAAAGAAAAATAAGAACATCAAATTATGTAAGGATTAAACCTCTTTCTCGATCTTTTTTGTCGAATCGGTCCTCCTGCTGATTTCTTCTCGACCTTCTTGAAGATATCCAATGTGTGCAGCTTCCTAGTGACTACAACTTTCTTCTAGGAATTTCTCTGAATCTGTAAACGATTTAAATTATTCACCATTAAAGATTCAGCCTGATGTATTCTCATAAAAGAAACAGGGATATTTGAATTCAATAATTTTGTTATTAGTTTATTGATAATAAGATCGAACATCTCTCCAAAGGACAAACAAAAGTGATTCTGTCGAATATTGTTTATTGTCAAGTTAAACCTATGTATATCAGTTATTAATTTCTACAATTTCGTTAGGTAACTCTATCTATACATGTTTAGCCTAAATGTTGTCACTATATTACAATAAAAATAAGAACATCAAATTCTGTAAGGATTAAACCCATTTGTCGTTCTTTTTTGTTTAATCGGTTCTCCTGCTGATTTCTTCTCGACCTTCTTAAAGATATCCAACATGTGCAGCTTCCTAGTGACTACAACTTTCTTCTAGGAGTTTCTCGAAAACAACCTGGCGACATCACCACGTTCAACTCTAATTCACATCTTAGGACGTGTTGCATTTCCATTTGTCTTCTTTGGGCTTCCTCCTTGCCTTTTTTTTAGTTGAGGGTCTCCTTGGCAGATGTTGTTAAAAAGTGCGCAGCTTCTAATCGCAGCCAACAGCGAAATCGGATCCAACAGTCGCAGTATCATGCACCACATATCGATCGGTAGCACTGAAAATTTACCATCAAAGATTCAGCCTGATGTATTCCCATAAAAAAGCAAGGATATTTGAATACACTCATTTTGTTGCTAGGGCATTGATAATAAGATCTAACATCTCTAAAGAACAAACAAAAGAGATTCTGTAAAATATTTTTTATTGTCAAATTAAACCTATGTACATTAGTTATTCATTTCTACAATTTTGTCAGGTAACTCTATCTATACATCTTTAGCCTAAATGTTGTTAATCAAAGATCAGCCTGATGTATTCCCATAAAAAAGCAAGGATATTTGAATACTCTAATTTTGTTGCTAGTGCATTGATAATAAGATCTAACATCTCTAAAGAACAAACAAATAAGATTCGGTAAAATATTTTTTATTGTCAAATTAAACCTATGTATATTAGTTATTCATTTCTACAATTTCGTCAGGTAACTCTATCTATACATGTTTAGCCTAAATGTTGTCACTATATTACAATAAAGATAAAAATATTAAATTCTGTAAGGGTTAAACCGCTTTGTCATCCCTTTTTGTCGAATAGGTCCTCCTGCTGATTTCTTCTCGTCCTTCTTGAAGATATCTAATGTGTGCAGCTTCTTGGTGAATACAGCTTTCTTCTGGGAGTTTCTCGAAAACAGTCTGGCGACATCACCACGTTCAACTTTAATTAACATCCCTGGACGTGTGAGAATTTCCATTTGTCTTCTTTGGTCTTCCTCCTTTGCTTCGGCAACCATTTTTCTTAGTTGAGGGTCTCCTTGGCAGATGTTGTGGAAAAGTGCGCAGCTTCTAATCGCAGCCAACAGCGAAATTGGATCCAACAGTCGCAGTATCATGCACCACATCTCGATCGGTAGCACTGGAAACTCGTTCTTGGTGAAATCGACGAAAGGCAACAATTGGTACATCTTAAAATTTGTGTTGACTGCTTGAATACGAAGTTAAAACTAAAGAGTACATTCTGAGCGTGTCCTATTTATACCACGCTGTGTGCACCGGTGCATGAAATACCGACTAAGCGCTTTAAGGACCACGCCCACTTTTGGCTTTTAACAGTTCAATTATTAACAAGTACTACCCCGTATATCGGAGCTAGCTGTGCTTATATGTAAAAGAAAATCTGACTTATAAAAACCCTTCAAAGCTTAATTAGTACAACTATAACAAAATATCCATAAAACTGGCAAAATAGTAAAAATTACCATTCACCATCAAAGATTCAGCCTGATGTATTCTCATAAAAAAACAGCATAATTTCTCTGAATCTGTAAACGATTTAAATTATTCACCATTAAAGATTTAGCCTGATATATTCTCAGAAAAGAAACAGGGATATTTGAATTCAATAATTTTGTTATTAGTTCATTGATAATAAGATCTAACATCTCTCCAAAGGACAGACAAAAGAGATTCTGTAGAATATTGTTTATTGTCAAATTAAACCTATGTATATTAGTTATTCATTTCTACAATTTTGTCAGGTAACTCCATCTATACATCTTTAGCCTAAATGTTGTCAATCAAAGATCAGCCTGATGTATTCCCATAAAAAAGCAAGGATATTTGAATACTCTAATTTTGTTGCTAGTGCATTGATAATAAGATCTAACATCTCTCCAAAGGACAGACAAAAGAGATTCTGTAGAATATTGTTTATTGTCAAATTAAACCTATGTATATTAGTTATTAATTTCTACAATTTCGTTAGGTAACTCTATATACATGTTTAGCCTAAATGTTCACTATATTACAAAAAAAAATAAGAACATCAAATTATGTAAGGATTAAACCTCTTTCTCGATCTTTTTTGTCGAATCGGTCCTCCTGCTGATTTCTTCTCGACCTTCTTGAAGATATCCAATGTGTGCAGCTTCCTAGTGACTACAACTTTCTTCTACGAATTTCTCTGAATCTGTAAACGATTTAAATTATTCACCATTAAAGATTCAGCCTGATGTATTCTCATAAAAGAAACTGGGATATTTGAATTCAATAATTTTGTTATTAGTTTATTGATAATAAGATCGAACATCTCTCCAAAGGACAAACAAAAGAGATTCTGTCGAATATTGTTTATTGTCAAGTTAAACCTATGTATATCAGTTATTAATTTCTACAATTTCGTCAGGTAACTCTATCTATACATGTTTAGCCTAAATGTTGTCACTATATTACAATAAAAATAAGAACATGAAATTCTGTAAGGATTAAACCCATTTGTCGTTCTTTTTTGTTTAATCGGTTCTCCTGCTGATTTCTTCTCGACCTTCTTAAAGATATCCAACATGTGCAGCTTCCTAGTGACTACAACTTTCTTCTAGGGGTTTCTCGAAAACAACCTGGCGACATCACCACGTTCAACTCTAATTCACATCTCTGGACGTGTTGCATTTCCATTTGTCTTCTTTGGTCTTCCTCCTTGACTTTTTTTTAGTTGAGGGTCTCCTTGGCAGATGTTGTTAAAAAGTGCGCGGCTTCTAATCGCAGCCAACAGCGAAATCGGATCCAACAGTCGCAGTATCATGAACCACATATCGATCGATAGCACTGAAAATTTACCATCAAAGATTCAGTCTGATATATTCCCATAAAAAAGCAAGGATATTTGAATACACTCATTTTGTTGCTAGGGCATTGATAATAAGATCTATCATCTCTAAAGAACAAACAAAAGAGATTCTGTAAAATATTTTTTATTGTCAAATTAAACCTATATATATTAGTTATTCATTTCTACAATTTTGTCAGGTAACTCTATCTATACATCTTTAGCCTAAATGTTGTCAATCAAAGATCAGCCTGATGTATTCCCATAAAAAAGCAAGGATATTTGAATACTCTAATTTTGTTGCTAGTGCATTGATAATAAGATCTAACATCTCTAAAAACAAACAAATAAGATTCTGTAAAATATTTTTTATTGTCAAATTAAACCTATGTATATTAGTTATTCATTTCTACAATTTCGTCAGGTAACTCTATCTATACATGTTTAGCCTAAATGTTGTCACTATATTACAATAAAAATAAGAACATGAAATTCTGTAAGGATTAAACCCATTTGTCGTTCTTTTTTGTTTAATCGGTTCTCCTGCTGATTTCTTCTCGACCTTCTTAAAGATATCCAACATGTGCAGCTTCCTAGTGACTACAACTTTCTTCTAGGAGTTTCTCGAAAACAACCTGGCGACATCACCACGTTCAACTCTAATTCACATCTCTGGACGTGTTGCATTTCCATTTGTCTTCTTTGGTCTTCCTCCTTGACTTTTTTTTAGTTGAGGGTCTCCTTGGCAGATGTTGTTAAAAAGTGCGCGGCTTCTAATCGCAGCCAACAGCGAAATCGAATCCAACAGTCGCAGTATCATGCACCACATATCGATCGGTAGCACTGAAAATTTACCATCAAAGATTCAGCCTGATATATTCCCATAAAAAAGCAAGGATATTTGAATACACTCATTTTGTTGCTAGGGCATTGATAATAAGATCTATCATCTCTAAAGAACAAACAAAAGAGATTCTGTAAAATATTTTTTATTGTCAAATTAAACCTATATATATTAGTTATTAATTTCTACAATTTTGTCAGGTAACTCTATCTATACATCTTTAGCCTAAATGTTGTCAATCAAAGATCAGCCTGATGTATTCCCATAAAAAAGCAAGGATATTTGAATACTCTAATTTTGTTGCTAGTGCATTGATAATAAGATCTAACATCTCTAAAGAACAAACAAATAAGATTCTGTAAAATATTTTTTATTGTCAAATTAAACCTATGTATATTAGTTATTCATTTCTACAATTTCGTCAGGTAACTCTATCTATACATGTTTAGCCTAAATGTTGTCACTATATTACAATAAAGATAAAAATATTAAATTCTGTAAGGGTTAAACCGCTTTGTCATCCTTTTTTGTCGAATAGGTCCTCCTGCTGATTTCTTCTCGTCCTTCTTGAAGATATCTAATGTGTGCAGCTTCTTGGTGAATACAACTTTCTTCTGGGAGTTTCTCGAAAACAGTCTGGCGACATCACCACGTTCAACTTTAATTAACATCCCTGGACGTGTGAGAATTTCCATTTGTCTTCTTTGGTCTTCCTCCTTTGCTTCGGCAACCATTTTTCTTAGTTGAGGGTCTCCTTGGCAGATGTTGTTGAAGAGTGCGCAGCTTCTAATCGCAGCCAACAGCGAAATTGGATCCAACAGTCGCAGTATCATGCACCACATCTCGATCGGTAGCACTGGAAACTCGTTCTTGGTGAAATCGACGAAAGGCAACAATTGGTACATCTTAAAACTTGTGTTGACTGCTTGAATACGAAGTTAAAACTAAAGAGTGCATTCTGAGCGTGTCCTATTTATACCACGCTGTGTGCACCGGTGCATGAAATACCGACTAAGCGCTTCAAGGGCCACGCCCACTTTTGGCTTTTAACAGTTCAATTATTAACAAGTACCACTCCGTATATCGGAGCTAGCTGTGCTTATATGTAAAAGAAAATGTGACTTATAAAAACCCTTCAAAGCTTAATTAGTACAACTATAACAAAATATCCATAATACTGGCAAAATAGTAAAAATTACCATTCACCATCAAAGATTCAGCCTGATGTATTCTCATAAAAAAAAACCAGGGATATTTGAATGCAATAATTTTGTTTTTAGTTCATTGATAATAAAATCTAACATCTCTCCAAAGAACAAACAAAATAGATTCTGTAGAATATTGTTTATTGTCAAATTAAAGCTATGTATATTAGTTATTAATTTCTACAATTTCGTTAGGTAACTCTATATACATGTTTAGCCTAAATGTTCACTATATTATAAAAAAAATAAGAACATCAAATTATGTAAGGATTAAACCTCTTTCTCGATCTTTTTTGTCGAATCGGTCCTCCTGCTGATTTCTTCTCGACCTTCTTGAAGATATCCAATGTGTGCAGCTTCCTAGTACTTTCTTCTAGTAATTTCTCTGAATCTGTAAACGATTTAAATTATTCACCATTAAAGATTCAGCCTGATATATTCTCAGAAAAGAAACAGGGATATTTGAATTCAATAATTTTGTTATTAGTTCATTGATAATAAGATCTAACATCTCTCCAAAGGACAAACAAAAGAGATTCTGTCGAATATTGTTTATTGTCAAGTTAAACCTATGTATATCAGTTATTAATTTCTACAATTTCGTCAGGTAACTCTATCTATACATGTTTAGCCTAAATGTTGTCACTATATTACAATAAAAATAAGAACATCAAATTCTGTAAGGATTAAACCCATTTGTCGTTCTTTTTTGTTTAATCGGTTCTACTACAACTTTCTTCTAGGAGTTTCTCGAAAACAACCTGGCGACATCACCACGTTCAACTCTAATTCACATCTCTGGACGTGTTGCATTTCCATTTGTCTTCTTTGGTCTTCCTCCTTGACTTTTTTTTAGTTGAGGGTCTCCTTGGCAGATGTTGTTAAAAAGTGCGCAGCTTCTAATCGCAGCCAACAGCGAAATCGGATCCAACAATCGCAGTATCATGCACCACATATCGATCGGTAGCACTGAAAATTTACCATCAAAGATTCAGCCTGATGTATTCCCATAAAAAAGCAAGGATATTTGAATACACTCATTTTGTTGCTAGGGCATTGATAATAAGATCTAACATCTCTAAAGAACAAACAAAAGAGATTCTGTAAATTATTTTTTATTGTCAAATTAAACCTATGTATATTAGTTATTCATTTCTACAATTTTGTCAGGTAGCTCTATCTATACATCTTTAGCCTAAATGTTGTTAATCAAAGATAAGCCTGATGTATTCCCATAAAAAAGCAAAGATGTTTGAATACTCTAATTTTGTTGCTAGTGCATTGATAATAAGATCTAACATCTCTAAAGAACAAACAAATAAGATTCTGTAAAATATTTTTTATTGTCAAATTAAACCTATGTATATTAGTTATTCATTTCTACAATTTCGTCAGGTAACTCTATCTATACATGTTTAGCCTAAATGTTGTCACTATATTACAATAAAGATAAAAATATTAAATTCTGTAAGGGTTAAACCGCTTTGTCATCCTTTTTTGTCGAATAGGTCCTCCTGCTGATTTCTTCTCGTCCTTCTTGAAGATATCTAATGTGTGCAGCTTCTTGGTGAATACAACTTTCTTCTGGGAGTTTCTCGAAAACAGTCTGGCGACATCACCACGTTCAACTTTAATTAACATCCCTGGACGTGTGAGAATTTCCATTTGTCTTCTTTGGTCTTCCTCCTTTGCTTCGGCAACCATTTTTCTTAGTTGAGGGTCTCCTTGGCAGATGTTGTGGAAAAGTGCGCAGCTTCTAATCGCAGCCAACAGCGAAATTGGATCCAACAGTCGCAGTATCATGCACCACATCTCGATCGGTAGCACTGGAAACTCGTTCTTGGTGAAATCGACGAAAGGCAACAATTGGTACATCTTAAAATTTGTGTTGACTGCTTGAATACGAAGTTAAAACTAAAGAGTACATTCTGAGCGTGTCCTATTTATACCACGCTGTGTGCACCGGTGCATGAAATACCGACTAAGCGCTTTAAGGGCCACGCCCACTTTTGGCTTTTAACAGTTCAATTATTAACAAGTACTACCCCGTATATCGGAGCTAGCTGTGCTTATATGTAAAAGAAAATGTGACTTATAAAAACCCTTCAAAGCTTAATTAGTACAACTATAACAAAATATCCATAAAACTGGCAAAATAGTAAAAATTACCATTCACCATCAAAGATTCAGCCTGATGTATTCTCATAAAAAAACAGCATAATTTCTCTGAATCTGTAAACGATTTAAATTATTCACCATTAAAGATTTAGCCTGATATATTCTCAGAAAAGAAACAGGGATATTTGAATTCAATAATTTTGTTATTAGTTCATTGATAATAAGATCTAACATCTCTCCAAAGGACAGACAAAAGAGATTCTGTAGAATATTGTTTATTGTCAAATTATACCTATGTATATTAGTTATTCATTTCTACAATTTTGTCAGGTAACTCCATCTATACATCTTTAGCCTAAATGTTGTCAATCAAAGATCAGCCTGATGTATTCCCATAAAAAAGCAAGGATATTTGAATACTCTAATTTTGTTGCTAGTGCATTGATAATAAGATCTAACATCTCTCCAAAGGACAGACAAAAGAGATTCTGTAGAATATTGTTTATTGTCAAATTAAACCTATGTATATTAGTTATTAATTTCTACAATTTCGTTAGGTAACTCTATATACATGTTTAGCCTAAATGTTCACTATATTACAAAAAAAAATAAGAACATCAAATTATGTAAGGATTAAACCTCTTTCTCGATCTTTTTTGTCGAATCGGTCCTCCTGCTGATTTCTTCTCGACCTTCTTGAAGATATCCAATGTGTGCAGCTTCCTAGTGACTACAACTTTCTTCTACGAATTTCTCTGAATCTGTAAACGATTTAAATTATTCACCATTAAAGATTCAGCCTGATGTATTCTCATAAAAGAAACTGGGATATTTGAATTCAATAATTTTGTTATTAGTTTATTGATAATAAGATCGAACATCTCTCCAAAGGACAAACAAAAGAGATTCTGTCGAATATTGTTTATTGTCAAGTTAAACCTATGTATATCAGTTATTAATTTCTACAATTTCGTCAGGTAACTCTATCTATACATGTTTAGCCTAAATGTTGTCACTATATTACAATAAAAATAAGAACATGAAATTCTGTAAGGATTAAACGCATTTGTCGTTCTTTTTTGTTTAATCGGTTCTCCTGCTGATTTCTTCTCGACCTTCTTAAAGATATCCAACATGTGCAGCTTCCTAGTGACTACAACTTTCTTCTAGGAGTTTCTCGAAAACAACCTGGCGACATCACCACGTTCAACTCTAATTCACATCTCTGGACGTGTTGCATTTCCATTTGTCTTCTTTGGTCTTCCTCCTTGACTTTTTTTTAGTTGAGGGTCTCCTTGGCAGATGTTGTTAAAAAGTGCGCGGCTTCTAATCGCAGCCAACAGCGAAATCGGATCCAACAGTCGCAGTATCATGAACCACATATCGATCGATAGCACTGAAAATTTACCATCAAAGATTCAGCCTGATATATTCCCATAAAAAAGCAAGGATATTTGAATACACTCATTTTGTTGCTAGGGCATTGATAATAAGATCTATCATCTCTAAAGAACAAACAAAAGAGATTCTGTAAAATATTTTTTATTGTCAAATTAAACCTATATATATTAGTTATTCATTTCTACAATTTTGTCAGGTAACTCTATCTATACATCTTTAGCCTAAATGTTGTCAATCAAAGATCAGCCTGATGTATTCCCATAAAAAAGCAAGGATATTTGAATACTCTAATTTTGTTGCTAGTGCATTGATAATAAGATCTAACATCTCTAAAGAACAAACAAATAAGATTCTGTAAAATATTTTTTATTGTCAAATTAAACCTATGTATATTAGTTATTCATTTCTACAATTTCGTCAGGTAACTCTATCTATACATGTTTAGCCTAAATGTTGTCACTATATTACAATAAAGATAAAAATATTAAATTCTGTAAGGGTTAAACCGCTTCGTCATCCTTTTTTGTCGAATAGGTCCTCCTGCTGATTTCTTCTCGTCCTTCTTTAAGATATCCAATGTGGGCAGCTTCTTGGTGAATACAACTTTCTTCTGGGAGTTTCTCGAAAACAGTCTGGCGACATCACCACGTTCAACTTTAATTAACATCCCTGGACGTGTGAGAATTTCCATTTGTCTTCTTTGGTCTTCCTCCTTTGCTTCGGCAACCATTTTTCTTAGTTGAGGGTCTCCTTGGCAGATGTTGTTGAAACGTGCGCAGCTTCTAATCGCAGCCAACAGCGAAATTGGATCCAACAGTCGCAGTATCATGCACCACATCTCGATCGGTAGCACTGGAAACTCGTTCTTGGTGAAATCGACGAAAGGCAACAATTGGTACATCTTAAAACTTGTGTTGACTGCTTGAATACGAAGTTAAAACTAAAGAGTGCATTCTGAGCGTGTCCTATTTATACCACGCTGTGTGCACCGGTGCATGAAATACCGACTAAGCGCTTCAAGGGCCACGCCCACTTTTGGCTTTTAACAGTTCAATTATTAACAAGTACCACTCCGTATATCGGAGCTAGCTGTGCTTATATGTAAAAGAAAATGTGACTTATAAAAACCCTTCAAAGCTTAATTAGTACAACTATAAGAAAATATCTTATAAAACTGGCAAAATAGTAAAAATTACCATTTACCATCAAAGATTCAGCCTGATGTATTCTCATAAAAAAAAACCAGGGATATTTGAATGCAATAATTTTGTTTTTAGTTCATTGATAATAAAATCTAACATCTCTCCAAAGAACAAACAAAAGAGATTCTGTAGAATATTGTTTATTGTCAAATTAAACCTATGTATATTAGTTATTAATTTCTACAATTTCGTTAGGTAACTCTATATACATGTTTAGCCTAAATGTTCATTATATTATAAAAAAATAAGAACATCAAATTATGTAAGGATTAAACCTCTTTCTCGATCTTTTTTGTCGAATCGGTCCTCCTGCTGATTTCTTCTCGACCTTCTTGAAGATATCCAATGTGTGCAGCTTCCTAGTACTTTCTTCTAGTAATTTCTCTGAATCTGTAAACGATTTAAATTATTCACCATTAAAGATTCAGCCTGATATATTCTCAGAAAAGAAACAGGGATATTTGAATTCAATAATTTTGTTATTAGTTCATTGATAATAAGATCTAACATCTCTAAAGAACAAACAAATAAGATTCTGTAAAATATTTTTTATTGTCAAATTAAACCTATGTATATTAGTTATTAATTTCTACAATTTCGTTAGGTAACTCTATATACATGTTTAGCCTAAATGTTATCACTATATTACAAAAAAAATAAGAACATCAAATTATTTTATTTTATTTTATTTTATTTTATTTTATTTTATTTTATTTTATTTTATTTTATTTTATTTTATTTTATTTTATTTTATTTTATTTTATTTTATTTTATTTTATTTACACCACTTAACAGGAGTTAACCCAATTACAAAGTGGGGAAGAATACAGTGATTAACAATAACAGAAACTAAGGATAAAATGAAGTACAAAATAAAAGAAATTTACTACATCTACACTGAGTGAGCAGAAATAAAAATTATAAAAATCGTATATTTTTTAAAGTAGAGATACTGCAATTAAATATGTCACATCTGTCGCAAGTCTGATTGCCCGTGTTACAAGCCCGAATTATTGGAGAATTTTTGCAAATATTGGTGCGCTGGTAAGGAAGATAAAACGGAACAGTAGTGCGTGCTGATGTTCTGGGTACTAAAAAATTAATCTTATGCAATAATTCCTGGGAGTCGATTTTATTATGTATTAATTTGAAAATGAATTGCAACTCTGCCAACTTGCGCCGGTCCTCCAACGAAGATATACTGAACCTTTCACAAAGGACCTGGTTCAGAATACCAATTTCGGGATACACACCATCAAGCTTAAAAACAAGGTACTTCAGAAACTTACGTTGAATTTTTTCAATAGTATTAATGTGAGTATCATAATACGGAGACCATACTATGCATGAGTATTCCAATTTAGATCTGACATAAGCAAAATAGAGTAATTTTATACTAGAAATATTTTCTAGGTACTGAGAATTCCGTATTATGAACCCAAGCATTCGGTAGCTTTTCTTTACAACATCCTGGATGTGGGGAACAAATGATAGAGCACTATCGAATGTTACTCCGAGATCTTTAAATTCCAGACTCCTGGGTATTACGGTTGTATCAATGGAGTAATTGAATTGAATTACCTGTTTTCTAAGGGTGAAAGACACTACATTGCATTTAGATGGATTGAGAGGGAGAGAGTTATCAAGACACCAAGTATATACCTTATTTAGAGCAGCTTGAAGTTTTTCACAATCAGCAATGTTATTTATTCTACAGATAAGTTTTAAGTCATCAGCGTACAATAGGCAAATAACTTCTATGTCCTGAACTATGCTATTTATAAAAGCTATAAAGAAGAGAGGACCTAGTATAGAGCCTTGAGGAACTCCGGAAGTAGGCTTGATCGTAGAGGAGGTTTGTCCATAGCATTCTACATACTGAAGCCTTTCAGTTAAGTATGAATAAAGAAACTTAGATAAATCATCAGAGATGCCAAAGGTTACAAGTGTACGGAGAAGAATACTATGGTCTAGTCTGTCAAAGGCCTTAGAAAAATCGGTGTAAATAACATCAATCTGAGCACCCGCATCCAAGGATTCAGCTATTAGGTGTGTAACAGTAATTAAATTGGTTGTGGTAGATTTGCGTTTCATGAAGCCGTGTTGACAGGAATCTATTTGACTGCTCAGGGGAAAGTAAAGCGATGTATGGAGAACGCGTTGAAAACATTTGGCAAAATTGTTTATTATGGTAATTGGCCGATAATTTACAATTCGATCTTTTTCTTGTTTTTTATGGACAGGTATAATTTTAGAATTTTTCCAAGTATCAGGAAATGTGCAGAATTTTAAAGATAAGTTAAAAAGAACAGTTAAGGGGTAAGCAAAGACGTATGCACAATCTTTCAGTAAAAATGCAGGAATTTTGTCGGGACCGACAATGGCCTTGGGTTTCATGGTCTTTAGTGCTTGCAATACCTCAGATTCATTGAAGCTT
This sequence comes from Aspidapion aeneum, assembly GCA_963576565.1. Lineage (NCBI taxonomy): Eukaryota > Metazoa > Arthropoda > Insecta > Coleoptera > Brentidae > Aspidapion > Aspidapion aeneum. The sequence goes on from OY755048.1 coordinate 47,076,922, forward strand.
TTAAGTGAAATGAAATTTGAGTTAAGGTTAGAAGAAATATTATTTTGTACTGAGGTACGCTGCTGAGATGGTGTATATGAACTCTGAAAGTAATCAGCAAATGCATCAGCTATGCGCTGGGGATCCGTCGTACTCTCTTCATTGTGATCTGTCATGCACTGCGGCAGACCATTATTCGACTGCAATGATTGTATTAGGCGCCAGAAATTTCCAGGTTGAGTTGTCAGGTTCGCTTCAAGTCTAGCGCAATACTCGCGGTATGATGTTTCTGTATCGCGTTTTATTTTATTACGAAGTTCTCGAAATTTAAGTAAATCATTATCGCTGCGACTTTTTTTGTGTTTTTGAAAGTATTTATGTTTTTGTTTAATCGACCGTATGATGAGGGAAGTAAACCAGGGAGGATATTTTCTACGCCGCTTAGATGTTTTTGGCACGTGGGGTCTAGACAGGAGTATAATTTGTAATAAAATAATTCGACAGCCTCATTGACGTTATCAACCGTTTCCAAAACACGCCAGTCAATCTCAGCTAAGCTCGCATATAGATTTCTCAGGTCAGATCTCTTGAAATTATAAAAGATGTCATTAATTTTGAGTTTGCTCAACTTTTTGTCACCGGCCATTTTATAGTCAATTAATAAAGAAGGATGGCACCTGTCCTCGTTTAGCAGGATGTCATGACATGTCTGCACGGAAGTGAGGTTTGAGGAAGATGTTAATACTAGATCAAGCAGTCGATTATCAGAATTTTTGACAGTGTTAATCTGATGCCAATCAAGAAAATTAATAAAATTCAGCAAGTGAGTTAACCTACTGTTGGGAGGAGGATCCCTCTCCATGTAGGTTACGTATTCAGGATAATTAAAATCTCCGAGAAAGACTACTTTAGCACTATATAGGAAATTCAGGGATGACAGATATTCAAAAAGTTGTTCATATATGTATGAGATTTTGCCTGGCGGAATATATACAAGGAAAATATAAAGAGATAGTTTGTTCGAGAAAGATACTTTGATTCCAGCTATGTCTATTGTGTCACGGATTGATACAGGCAATTCAATTTCCAGGTTGGTTGTCTGTAGATTTTCCCTTACAGCCAACAAAACACCACCCCCCAAGTTTTGTTCTACTTCATCGTAGTTTCTGTCAGATCTAAAGATGCAATACCCCGAATGAAAAAGTCCTGTATCGTGAATACCCGGGTACAACCAAGTCTCAGTCAACGCTATGATATCAAATTCACAGGCGAGTGTGGAATTAAAAATAGTTTTTGTTTTTGTCCTTAGCCCGCGTACGTTTTGATAATAAATTGAAAGGATATCACAGCGCCTACCAGACTCAGTCGACTGTAGTGAAATATTGTGGGGATCAACAGTAAACTCAGCTAAGGAGGGGGCTAGCGTGGTTGGCTGCTACATGGTGGACCCAAAAATTTCCGACTTGTATTTTTGGTTTGCCTGTTTATAAGCGTAACAAGCATTATAATTCCAGCAAGCATGATTTATTTCGATGTTTAGGTCGAATTTGGTTTTAAGATGCTTACAATTGACGCAGCATTTATTGGCAGAGTTGTCACACGCGTTTACCAAGTGTGGCCCAGCGCAGAGGGGGCAGGTGGGGTCTTTTTGACAATATTTTTTTGAGTGGCCAAAGTTGTTGCAGTTGAAACAGCGTGATAAAGAAGTTGAATCATAAACGGTACAATAATCAAGACCAACTACAAGGCGTTTTTTATCAGTTAATTTTTTGTGTGTGACCATATCTACTTGCAGTACCATCTGGAAAATGCTCGCGTTATTTTTGGTTGGCCAGACTTTTAGAATATTTATATCTGCTGAGTTATTAAAGAAAAAATTTTGAGTTTTTAGGTGTCGTAATAGTACGTCTTTGTCGTACTCGGCTGAGAGACCAACAATCTTGACCATTGGCGATACGGATTTTGATTCCCGAACCTCGTAATCGTCTGCTAAGTTTTGGCTAAAAAGATCTTTCATGCGTTGGGCATCATTGTGGTTGGTGGACAGTACGATGCCTTCGTTGGAAATATGCTTTACACGATTGATTTCGATTTTTTCTTGGTCTGGCTTGATTTTATGGAGAATATCGCTCTTTGTTTGCGTATTGTTCTGATTTGTAACTTTCGGTTTGATGATAATATTAGAACGAAATTGATTCTTAAGAACGTCAGAATACCTGGGTTCGCTGAATGTTCGAGGACTGACATCCTGGAGCTTTTGATCGATTTTTGTAAATAATTCCTCTACAATAGATTGTTTTACCGAGTTGAGTTGTGCTTCAGTACGTCCTTCCAAGTTAGCTGTAAAAGTTTCGGCAGGTAGGTTACGGCACGTGGGACATTTCCAAGTTAGCCCTGGTACACTCTGTATTACTGCTACTGAATCGTTTGGTATACGCAAACAATCTGCGTGATACTTTCTCTTGCAAACCCCTTCGCAAGAGAGAGATGGCTTGCGTGTTGACGTGTCGCAAACACCACAGCTGCGAGATGACATCGCGGAATTTTATGGCGGGAATTTCATCAAAGGGCCAATTTACAGTATTGTGGAACAGCTACAGTAATTTTTTCAACTCACCAATGTGCTAGACCATCTGAGGGTATGGTTCTCAGAGAATCACAATTATCAAGCCAATAAATCACTAAAAATGCGATACTTTAGGATGAGTGAAGTGAAACACGTGCACTTAGGTCGACGTGCAGAAAATACAGTAATGTAAGGATTAAACCTCTTTCTCGATCTTTTTTGTCGAATCGGTCCTCCTGCTGATTTCTTCTCGACCTTCTTGAAGATATCCAATGTGTGCAGCTTCCTAGTGACTACAACTTTCTTCTAGGAATTTCTCTGAGTCTGTAAACGATTTAAATTATTCACCATTAAAGATTCAGCCTGATGTATTCTCATAAAAGAAACAGGGATATTTGAATTCAATAATTTTGTTATTAGTTTATTGATAATAAGATCGAACATCTCTCCAAAGGACAAACAAAAGAGATTCTGTCGAATATTGTTTATTGTCAAGTTAAACCTATGTATATCAGTTATTAATTTCTACAATTTCGTCAGGTAACTCTATCTATACATGTTTAGCCTAAATGTTGTCACTATATTACAATAAAAATAAGAACATCAAATTCTGTAAGGATTAAACCCATTTGTCGTTCTTTTTTGTTTAATCGGTTCTCCTGCTGATTTCTTCTCGACCTTCTTAAAGATATCCAACATGTGCAGCTTCCTAGTGACTACAACTTTCTTCTAGGAGTTTCTCGAAAACAACCTGGCGACATCACCACGTTCAACTCTAATTCACATCTCTGGACGTGTTGCATTTCCATTTGTCTTCTTTGGTCTTCCTCCTTGACTTTTTTTTAGTTGAGGGTCTCCTTGGCAGATGTTGTTAAAAAGTGCGCAGCTTCTAATCGCAGCCAACAGCGAAATCGGATCCAACAATCGCAGTATCATGCACCACATATCGATCGGTAGCACTGAAAATTTACCATCAAAGATTCAGCCTGATGTATTCCCATAAAAAAGCAAGGATATTTGAATACACTCATTTTGTTGCTAGGGCATTGATAATAAGATCTAACATCTCTAAAGAACAAACAAAAGAGATTCTGTAAAATATTTTTTATTGTCAAATTAAACCTATGTACATTAGTTATTCATTTCTACAATTTTGTCAGGTAACTCTATCTATACATGTTTAGCCTAAATGTTGTTAATCAAAGATCAGCCTGATGTATTCCCATAAAAAAGCAAGGATATTTGAATACTCTAATTTTGTTGCTAGTGCATTGATAATAAGATCTAACATCTCTAAAGAACAAACAAATAAGATTCTGTAAAATATTTTTTATTGTCAAATTAAACCTATGTATATTAGTTATTCATTTCTACAATTTCGTCAGGTAACTCTATCTCTACATGTTTAGCCTAAATGTTGTCACTATATTACAATAAAGATAAAAATATTAAATTCTGTAAGGGTTAAACCGCTTTGTCATCCTTTTTTGTCGAATAGGTCCTCCTGCTGATTTCTTCTCGTCCTTCTTGAAGATATCTAATGTATGCAGCTTCTTGGTGAATACAACTTTCTTCTGGGAGTTTCTCGAAAACAGTCTGGCGACATCACCACGTTCAACTTTAATTAACATCCCTGGACGTGTGAGGATTTCCATTTGTCTTCTTTGGTCTTCCTTCTTTGCTTCGGCAACCATTTTTCTTAGTTGAGGGTCTCCTTGGCAGATGTTGTTGAAAAGTGCGCAGCTTCTAATCGCAGCCAACAGCGAAATTGGATCCAACAGTCGCAGTATCATGCACCACATCTCGATCGGTAGCACTGGAAACTCGTTCTTGATGAAATCGACGAAAGGCAACAATTGGTACATCTTAAAACTTGTGTTGACTGCTTGAATACGAAGTTAAAACTAAAGAGTACATTCTGAGCGTATCCTATTTATACCACGCTGTGTGCACCGGTGCATGAAGTACCGACTAAGCGCTTTAAGGGCCACGCCCACTTTTGGCTTTTAACAGTTCAATTATTAACAAGTACTACCCCGTATATCGGAGCTAGCTGTGCTTATATGTAAAAGAAAATGTGACTTATAAAAACCCTTCAAAGCTTAATTAGTACAACTATAACAAAATATCCATAAAACTGGCAAAATAGTAAAAATTACCATTCACCATCAAAGATTCAGCCTGATGTATTCTCATAAAAAAACAGCATAATTTCTCTGAATCTGTAAATGATTTGTCGTTCTTTTTTGTTTAATCGGTTCTCCTGCTGATTTCTTCTCGACCTTCTTAAAGATATCCAACATGTGCAACTTCCTAGTGACTACAACTTTCTTCTAGGAGTTTCTCGAAAACAACCTGGCGACATCACCACGTTCAACTCTAATTCACATCTCTGGACGTGTTGCATTTCCATTTGTCTTCTTTGGTCTTCCTCCTTAACTTTTTTTTAGTTGAGGGTCTCCTTGGCAGATGTTGTTAAAAACAGCGAAATCGGATCCAACAGTCGCAGTATCATGCACCACATATCGATCGGTAGCACTGAAAATTTACCATCAAAGATTCAGCCTGATGTATTCCCATAAAAAAGCAAGGATATTTGAATACACTCATTTTGTTGCTAGGGCATTGATAATAAGATCTATCATCTCTAAAGAACAAACAAAAGAGATTCTGTAAAATATTTTTTATTGTCAAATTAAACCTATATATATTAGTTATTCATTTCTACAATTTTGTCAGGTAACTCTATCTATACATCTTTAGCCTAAATGTTGTCAATCAAAGATCAGCCTGATGTATTCCCATAAAAAAGCAAGGATATTTGAATACTCTAATTTTGTTGCTAGTGCATTGATAATAAGATCTAACATCTCTAAAGAACAAACAAATAAGATTCTGTAAAATATTTTTTATTGTCAAATTAAACCTATGTATATTAGTTATTCATTTTTACAATTTCGTCAGGTAACTCTATCTATACATGTTTAGCCTAAATGTTGTCACTATATTACAATAAAGATAAAAATATTAAATTCTGTAAGGGTTAAACCGCTTCGTCATCCTTTTTTGTCGAATAGGTCCTCCTGCTGATTTCTTCTCGTCCTTCTTGAAGATATCCAATGTGTGCAGCTTCTTGGTGAATACAACTTTCTTCTGGGAGTTTCTCGAAAACAGTCTGGCGACATCACCACGTTCAACTTTAATTAACATCCCTGGACGTGTGAGAATTTCCATTTGTCTTCTTTGGTCTTCCTCCTTTGCTTCGGCAACCATTTTTCTTAGTTGAGGGTCTCCTTGGCAGATGTTGTTGAAGAGTGCGCAGCTTCTAATCGCAGCCAACAGCGAAATTGGATCCAACAGTCGCAGTATCATGCACCACATCTCGATCGGTAGCACTGGAAACTCGTTCTTGGTGAAATCGACGAAAGGCAACAATTGGTACATCTTAAAACTTGTGTTGACTGCTTGAATACGAAGTTAAAACTAAAGAGTGCATTCTGAGCGTGTCCTATTTATACCACGCTGTGTGCACCGGTGCATGAAATACCGACTAAGCGCTTTAAGGGCCACGCCCACTTTTGGCTTTTAACAGTTCAATTATTAACAAGTACTACCCCGTATATCGGAGCTAGCTGTGCATATATGTAAAAGAAAATGTGACTTATAAAAATCCTTCAAAGCTTAATTAGTACAACTATAGCAAAATATCCACAAAACTGGCAAAATAGTAAAAATTACCATTCACCATCAAAGATTCAGCCTGATGTATTCTCATAAAAAAAAACTAGGGATATTTGAATGCAATAATTTTGTTTTTAGTTCATTGATAATAAAATCTAACATCTCTCCAAAGAACAAACAAAAGAGATTCTGTAGAATATTGTTTATTGTCAAATTAAACCTATGTATATCAGTTATTAATTTCTACAATTTCGTTAGGTAACTCTATCTATACATGTTTAGCCTAAATGTTGTCACTATATTACAATAAAAATAAGAACATCAAATTCTGTAAGGATTAAACCCATTTGTCGTTCTTTTTTGTTTAATCGGTTCTCCTGCTGATTTCTTCTCGACCTTCTTAAAGATATTCAACTTGTGCAGCTTCCTAGTGACTACAGCTTTCTTCTAGGAGTTTCTCGAAAACAACCTGGCGACATCACCACGTTCAACTCTAATTCACATCTCTGGACGTGTTGCATTTCCATTTGTCTTCTTTGGTCTTCCTCCTTGACTTTTTTTTAGTTGAGGGTCTCCTTGGCAGATGTTGTTAAAAAGTGCGCAGCTTCTAATCGCATCCAACAGTCGCAGTATCATGCACCACATATCGATCGGTAGCACTGAAAATTTACCATCAAAGATTCAGCCTGATGTATTCCCATAAAAAAGCAAGGATATTTGAATACACTCATTTTGTTGCTAGGGCATTGATAATAAGATCTAACATCTCTAAAGAACAAACAAAAGAGATTCTGTAAAATATTTTTTATTGTCAAATTAAACCTATATATATTAGTTATTCATTTCTACAATTTTGTCAGATAACTCTATCTATACATCTTTAGCCTAAATGTTGTCAATCAAAGATCAGCCTGATGTATTCCCATAAAAAAGCAAGGATATTTGAATACTCTAATTTTGTTGCTAGTGCATTGATAATAAGATCTAACATCTCTAAAGAACAAACAAATAAGATTCTGTAAAATATTTTTTATTGTCAAATTAAACCTATGTATATTAGTTATTCATTTCTACAATTTCGTCAGGTAACTCTATCTATACATTTTTAGCCTAAATGTTGTCACTATATTACAATAAAGATAAAAATATTAAATTCTGTAAGGGTTAAACCGCTTCGTCATCCTTTTTTGTCGAATAGGTCCTCCTGCTGATTTCTTCTCGTCCTTCTTGAAGATATCCAATGTGTGCAGCTTCTTGGTGACTACAACTTTCTTCTGGGAGTTTCTCGAAAACAGTCTGGCGACATCACCACGTTGAACTTTAATTAACATCCCTGGACGAGTGAGATTTTCCATTTGTCTTCCTCCTTGGCTTCGGCAACCATTTTTCTCAGTTGAGGGTCTCCTTGGCAGATGTTGTTGTGTGCAGCTTCTAATCGCAGCCAACAGCGAAATTGGATCCAACAGTCGCAGTATCAAGCACTACATCTCGATCGGTAGCACTGGAAACTCGTTCCTGGTGAAATCGACGAAAGGCAACAATTGGTACATCTTAAAACTTGTGTTGACTGCTTGAATACGAAGTTAAAACTAAAGAGTGCATTCTGAGCGTGCCCTATTTATACCACGCTGTGTGCACCGGTGCATGAAATACCGACTAAGCGCTAAGGGCCACGCCCACTTTTGGCTTTTAACAGTTCAATTATTAACAAGTACCACCCCGTATATCGGAGCTAGCTGTGCTTATATGTAAAAGAAAATGTGACTTATAAAAACCCTTCAATCGCTTCGTGATTAAAAGCTTAACTAGTACAACTATAACAAAATATCAGTAAAACTGGCAAAATATAGTTTTTCATAATAAACTATCATTCACCATCAAAAGATTCAGCCTGATGTATCCTCATAAAAAAAACAGGGATATTTGAATGCAATAATTTTGTTTTTAGTTCATTGATAATAAGATCTAACATCTCTCCAAAGAACAAACAAAAGAGATTCTGTAGAATATTGTTTATTGTCAAATTAAACCTATATATATTAGTTATTAATTTCTACAATTTCGTTAGGTAACTCTGTATACATGTTTAGCCTAAATGTTCTCACTATTTTACAAAAAAAATAAGAACATCAAATTTTGTAAGGATTAAACCCCTTTGTCGTTCATTTTTGTTAAATCGGTCCTGCTGATTTCTTCTCGACCTTCTTAAAGATATCCTATGTGTGCAGCTTCCTAGTGACTACAAGTTTCATCTAGGAGTTTCTCGAAAACAACCTGGCGACATCACCACTTTCAACTCTAATTCACATCTCTGGACGTGATGAATTTCCATTTGTCTTCTTTGGCCTTCCTCCTTGACTCTTTTTTAGTTGAGGGTCTCCGTGGCAGATGTTGTTAAAAAGTGCGCAGCTTCTAATCGCAGCCAACAGCGAAATCGGATCCAACAGTCGCAGTATCATGCACCACATCTCGATAGTAGTAGCACTGATATTTTACAATCAAAGATCAGCCTGATGTATTCCCATAAAAAAGCAAGGATATTTGAATACACTAATTTTGTTGCTAGTGCATTGATAATAAGATCTAACATCTCTAAAGAGCAAACAAATAAGATTCTGTAAAATATTTTTTATTGTCAAATTAAACCTATGTATTCAGTTAGTTATTCATTTCTACAATTTCGTGAGGTAACTCTATCTATACATGTTTAGCCTAAATGTTGTCACTATATTACAATAAAGATAAAAATATTAAATTCTGTAAGGGTTAAACCGCTTCGTCATCCTTTTTTTGTCGAATAGGTCCTCCTGCTGATTTCTTCTCCTCCTTCTTGAAGATATCCAATGTGTGCAGCTTCTTGGTGACTACAACTTTCTTCTGGGAGTTTCTCGAAAACAGTCTGGCGACATCACCACGTTCAACTTTAATTAACATCCCTGGACGTGTGAGAATTTCCATTTGTCTTCTTTGGTCTTCCTCCTTGGCTTCGGCAACCATTTTTCTCAGTTGAGGGTCTCCTTGGCAGATGTTGTTGAAAAGTGCGCAGCTTCTAATCGCAGCCAACAGCGAAATTGGATTCAACAGTCGCAGTATCATGCACCACATCTCGATCGGTAGCACTGGAAACTCGTTCTTGGTGAAATCGACGAAAGGCAACAATTGGTACATCTTAAAACTTGTGTTGACTGCTTGAATACGAAGTTAAAACTAAAGAGTGCGTTCTGAGCGTGTCCTATTTATACCACGCTGTGTGCATCGGTCCATGAAATAACGATTAAGCGCTTCAAGGGCCACGCCCACTTTTGCCTTTTAACAGTTCAATTATTAACAAGTACCACCCCGTATACCGGAGCTAGCTGTGCTTATATGTAAAAGAAAATGTGACTTACAAAAACCCTTCAATCGCTTGGTGGTACACGTGCTTATTAAAAGCTTAATTAGTACAACTATAACAAAATATCAATAAAACTGGCAAAATAGTAAAAATTGCTATTGAACAGTTTTTCATAATAAACTACCATTCACCATTAAAGATTCAGCCTGATGTATTCCCTTCATCGAGATCTAAAAATCGAAACTATAGCAGAGGCTATAAAAAAGTACGCAAAAAGCCATGAAGATAGACTCCATCGGCATGTGAATGTGGAAGCAATTCAGCTTCTAGACAATACTATGCTAGTTCGACGACTAAAAAGAGTGAAGCCGTTTGAGCTAGTAAACTAAGTGAATTACACATACAACAAAATAATGCTATAAACACAACACAATTGTGAGTTACAGACTAAACAAAGCAGGGAGAACTGTTGAGTGAACCCTAAGTTTAAATCTGACTTTTCTAGTAAATTAAGTTAAAACAAAATTGCTAATTAGTCTTACTGACTAGATTGTAATAAAAAAAAACACAGTGTGTTTGACAAATAAAAAAAAAAAAAAAAAAACCTGATGTATTCTCATAAAAAAAACAGGGATATTTGAATGCAATAATTTTATGTTTAGTTTATTGATAATAAGATCTAACATCTCTCCCAAGAACAAACAAAATAGATTCTGTAGAATCTTTTTTATCGTCGAATTAAACCTATGTATATTACTTATTAATTTCTAAAATTTCGTTAGGTAATTTTATCTATACATGTTTAGCCTAAATGTTGTCACTATATTACAAAAAAAATAAGAACATCAAAGTCTGTAAGAATCGAATCGAATCGGTCCTCCTGCTGATTTCTTCTTGATCTTCTTGAAGATATCCAATGTGTGCAACTTCCTAGTGACTACAACTTTTTTCTAGGAATTTCTCTGAATCTGTAAACGGTTTAAATTATTCACCATTAAAGATTCAGCCTGATGTATTCTCATAAAAGAGACAGGGATATTTGAATTCAATAATTTATATATTCCCATAAAAAAACAGGGATATTTAAATACACTAATTTTGTTGCTAGTGCATAGATAATATGATCTAACATTTCTCCAAAAAACAAATAAAAGAGATTGTGTAAAATATTTTTTATTGTCAAATTAAACCTATGTATATTAGTTATTAATTTCTACAATTTCGTCAGGTAACTCTATCTATACATGTTTAGCCTAAATGTTGTCACTATATTACAAAAAAAATAAGAACATCAAAGTCTGTAAGGATTAAACCTTTTTGTCGAATCGGTCCTCTTGCTGATTTCTTCTCGACCTTCTTGAAGATATCCAATGTGTGCAGCTTCCTAGTGACTACAACTTTCTTCTAGGAATTGCTCTGAATCTGTAAACGGTCTAAATTATTCACCATTAAAGATTCAGCCTGATGCATTCTCAGAAAAGAAACAGGGATATTTGAATTCAATAATTTTGTTATAAGTTCATTGATAATAAGATCTAACATCTCTCCAAACGACAAACAAAAGAGATTCTGCCGAATATTGTTTATTGTCAAGTTAAACCTATGTATATCAGTTATTAATTTCTACAATTTCGTCAGGTAACTCTATCTATACATGTTTAGCCTAAATGTTGTCACTATATTACAATAAAAATAAGTACATCAAATTCTGTAAGGATTAAACCTCTTCGCCATTCTCTTTTGTCGAATAGGTCCTCCTGCTGGTTTCTTCTCGTCCTTCTTGAAGATATCCAATGTGTGCATCTTCTAGGTGACTACAACTTTCTTCTGGGAGTTTCTCGAAAACATTCTGGCGACATGACCACGTTCAACTCTAATTCCTGCTTGACTTCGGCAACCTTTTTTTTTAGTTAAAGGTCTCCTTGGCAGATGCTGTTGAAAAGTGCGCAGCTTCTAATCGCAGCCAACAGCGAAATCGGATCCAACAGTCGCAGTATCATACACCACATCTCGATCGGTAGCACTGAAATTTTACAATCAAAGATTCAGCCTGATGTATTCCCTTAAAAAAGCAAGGATATTTGAATACACTAATTTTGTTGCTAGTATATTTATAATAAGATCTAACATCTCTAAAGAACAAACGAATAAGATTCTGTAAAATATTTTTTATTGTCAAATTAAACCTATGTATATTAGTTATTCATTTCTACAATTTCGTCAGGTAAAGTATGACAAAATATCAATAAAACTGGCAAAATAGTAAAAATTGCTATGGAACAGTTTTTCATAATAAACTACCATTCACCATCAAAGATTCAGCCTGATGTATTCTCATAAAAAAACAGGGATATTTGAATGCAATAATTTTATGTTTAGTTCATTGATAATAAGATCTCTCTCAAGAACAAACACAATAGATTCTGTAGAATATTGTTTATCGTCGAATTAAACCTATGTATATTAGTTATTAATTTCTAAAATTTCGTTAGGTAATTTTATCTATACATGTTTAGCCTAAATGTTGTCACTGTATTACAAAAAAAATAAGAACATCAAAGTCTGTAAGGATTAAACGTCTTTGTCGATCTTTTTTGTCGAATCGGTCCTCCTGCTGATTTCTTATTGACCTTCTTGAAGATATCCAATGTGTGCAACTTCCTAGTGACTACAACTTTTTTCTAGGAATTTCTCTGAATCTGTAAACGGTTTAAATTATTCACCATTAAAGATTCAGCCTGATGTATTCTCATAAAAGAAACAGGGATATTTGAATCAATAATTTATATATTCCCATAAAAAACAGGGATATTTAAATACACTAATTTTGTTGCTAGTGCATAGATAATATGATCTAACATTTCTCCAAAAAACAAATATAAGAGATTCTGTCGAATATTGTTTATTGTCAAGTTAAACCTATGTATATCAGTTGTTAATTTCTACAATTTCGTCAGGTAACTCTATCTATACATGTTTAGCCTAAATGTTGTCACTATATTACAATAAAAATATGAACATCAAATTCTGTAAGGATTAAACCCATTTGTCGTTCTTTTTTGTTTAATCGGTTCTCCTGTCGATTTCTTCTCGTCCTTCTTGAAGATATTCAATGTGTGCATCTTCAAGGTGACTACAACTTTCTTCTGGGAGTTTCTCGAAAACAATCTGGCGACATGACCAAGTTCAACTCTAATTCCTGCTTGACTTCGGCAACCTTTTTTTTTAGTTAAAGGTCTCCTTGGCAGATGCTGTTGAAAAGTGCGCAGCTTCTAATCGCAGCCAACAGCGAAATCGGATCCAACAGTCGCAGTATCATGCACCACATCTCGATCGGTAGCACTGAAATTTTACAATCAAAGATTCAGCCTGATGTATTCCCATAAAAAAGCAAGGATATTTGAATACACTAATTTTGTTGCTAGTGCATTTATAATAAGATCTAACATCTCTAAAGAACAAACAAATAAGATTCTGTAAAATATTTTTTATTGTCAAATTAAACCTATGTATATTAGTTATTCATTTCTACAATTTCGTCAGGTAACTCTATCTATACATTTTTAGCCTAAATGTTGTCACTTACAATAAAGATAAAAATATTAAATTCTGTAAGGGTTAAACCGCTTCGTCATCCTTTTTTGTCGAATAGGTCCTCCTGCTGATTTCTTCTCGTCCTTCCTGAAGATATCCAATGTGTGCAGCTTCTTGGTGACTACAACTTTCTTCTGGGAGTTTCTAGAAAACAGTCTGGCAACATCACCATGTTCAACTTTAATTAACATCCCTGGACGTGTGAGGATTTCCATTTGTCTTCTTTGGTCTTCCTCCTTGGCTTCGACAACCATTTTTCTCAGTTGAGGGTCTCCTTGGCAGATGTTGTTAAAAAGTGCGCAGCTTCTAATCGCAGCCAACAGCGAAATTAGATCCAACAGTCGCAGTATCATGCACCACATCTCGATCGGTAGCACTGGAAACTCGTTCCTGGTGAAATCGACGAAAGGCAACAATTGGTATATCTTAAAACTTGTGTTGACTGCTTGAATGCGAAGTTAATTATACCACGTTGTGTGCACCGGTGCATGAAATACCGACTAGCGCTTTAAGGGCCACGCCCACACCCCGTATATCGGAGCTAGCTGTTGCTATATGTAAAAGAAAATGTGACTGAAAAAAAAACAGGGATATTTGAATGCAATAATTTATTTTTTACAATGAACAATAATTCATTATTAAATAACACTATACATAATAAATAATAAAAATCCTAAACACATAAATTTAAAAAAATTAGTCTAAAAGTTTTCGTCTAATCCAGGTTCTTCTTTCATTGTGCCTAAAACCGATGCTGCATTTCCCCGTTGTACTGCCAAGCTTATTCTTTGGATGATATAATTTTTTGATTCTTTTACTGGTAGTTTTGCACTTATTTCTAAAATAAATTTTTTTGCCTCATCACCTAAGGCCCCTAAAGTTTCTACAGCAAATGGTATGAAAATAAATCTGTTTATTAATTCCGAATATTTTCTGATTTTATTTTGTTCCGATTATTTTGCCGCGGCGCCTTTAGATTTCGAAGTTTTGTCTAAATAACTTTTTACTAAAGTATGAGTGCATGTTGTATCCCATAATAATTGTTTTCCATATTTCCAGGGAATCAACGTCATTCCGTCTGCTCGTTTTCCATCACGTCTGCATTTGCGGCGAAAATTCAGATATATATGGCTCACATGGGCTAAGCTGTAAAAAAAGTGCAGGGCGTGCATCAAGGCACAGGCAGATCAATGATATTATCAAGAGGGCTTTAGTTTCGGCTGAATGTCCTTCCATATTAGAACCTTTGGGAATATGCAATAATTTTGTTTTTAGTTCATTGATAATAAGATCTAACATCTCTCCAAAGAACAAACAAAAGAGATTCTGTAGAATATTGTTTATTGTCAAATTAAACCTATGTATATTAGTTATTAATTTCTACAATTTCGCTGGGTAACTTTATATACATGTTTAGCCTAAATGTTCTCACTATATTACAAAAAAAATAAGAACATCAAATTCTGTAAGGATTAAACCCCTTTGTCGTTCTTTTTTATTAAATCGGTCCTCCTGCTGATTTCTTCTCGCCCTTCTTAAAGATATCCAATGTGTGCAGCTTCCTAGTGACTACAACTTTCTTCTAGGAGTTTCTCGAAAATAACCTGGCGACATCACCACTTTCAACTCTAATTCACATCTCTGGACGTGATGAATTTCCATTTGTCTTCTTTGGCCTTTCTCCTTGACTTTTTTTTAGTTGAGGGTCTCCTTGGCAGATGTTGTTAAAAAGTGCGCAGCTTCTAATCGCAGCTAACAGCGAAATCGGATCCAACAGTCGCAGTATCATGCACCACATCTCGATCGGTAGCACTGAAATTTTACAATCAAAGATCAGCTTGATGTATTCCCATAAAAAAGCAAGGATATTTGAATACTCTAATTTTGTTGCTAGTGCATTGATAATAAGATCTAACATCTCTAAAGAACAAACAAATAAGATTCTGTAAAATATTTTTTATTATCAAATTAAACCTATGTATATTAGTTATTCATTTCTACAATTTCGTCAGGTAACTCTATCTATACATGTTTAGCCTAAATGTTGTCACTATATTACAATAAAGATAAAAATATTAAATTCTGTAAGGGTTAAACCGCTTCGTCATCCTTTTTTGTCGAATAGGTCCTCCTGCTGATTTCTTCTCGTCCTTCTTGAAGATATCCAATGTGTGCAGCTTCTTGGTGACTACAACTTGCTTCTGGGAGTTTCTCGAAAACAGTCTGGCGACATCACCACGTTCAACTTTAATTAACATCCCTGGACGTGTGAGAATTTCCATTTGTCTTCTTTGGTCTTCCTCCTTGGCTTCGGCAACCATTTTTCTCAGTTGAGGGTCTTCTTGGCAGATGTTGTTGAAAAGTGCGCAGCTTCTAATCGCAGCCAACAGAGAAGGTCGATCCAACAGTCGCAGTATCATGCACCACATCTCGATCGGTAGCACTGGAAACTCGTTCTTGGTGAAATCGACGAAAAGCAACAATTGGTACATCTTAAAACTTGTATTGACTGCTTGAATTCGAAGTTAAAACTAAAGAGTGCGTTTTGAGCGTGTCCTATTTATACCACGCTGTGTGCACCGGTGCATGAAATACCGACTAAGCGCTTCAAGGGCCACGCCCACTTTTGGCTTTTAACAGTTCAATTATTAACAAGTACCACCCCGTATATCGGAGCTAGCTGTGCTTATATGTAAAAGAAAATGTGACTTATAAAAACCCTTCAATCGCTTGGTGGTACACGTGCTTATTAAAAGCTTAATTAGTACAACTATAACAAAATATCAATAAAACTGGAAAAATAGTAAAAATATCTATTGAACAGTTGTTCATAATAAACTACCATTCACCATCAAAGATTCAGCCTGATGTATTCTCATAAAAAAAACCAGGGATATTTGAATGCAATAATTTTGTTTTTAGTTTATTGATAATAAGATCTAACATCTCTCCAAAGAACAAACAAAAGAGATTCTGTAGAATATTGTTTATTGTCAAATTAAACCTATGTATATTAGTTATTAATTTCTACAATTTCGTTAGGTAACTCTATATACATGTTTAGCCTAAATGTTCACTATATTATAAAAAAAATAAGAACATCAAATTATGTAAGGATTAAACCTCTTTCTCGATCTTTTTTGTCGAATCGGTCCTCCTGCTGATTTCTTCTCGACCTTCTTGAAGATATCCAATATGTGCAGCATCCTAGTACTTTCTTCTAGTAATATTGTTTATCGTCAAATTAAACCTATGTATATTAGTTATTAATTTCTAAAATTTCGTTAGGTAATTCTATCTGTACATGTTTAGCCTAAATGTTGTCACTATATTACAAAAAAATCAAGAACATCAAAGTCTGTAAGGATTAAACGTCTTTGTCGATCTTTTTTGTCGAATCGGTCCTCCTGCTGATTTCTTCTCGACCTTCTTGAAGATATCCAATGTGTGCAACTTCCTACTGACTACAACTTTCTTCTAGGAATTTCTCTGAATCTGTAAACGGTTTAAATTATTCACCATTAAAGATTCAGCCTGATGTATTCTCATAAAAGAAACAGGGATATTTGAATTCAATAATTTTGTTATAAGTTCATTGATAATAAGATCTAACATCTCTCCAAAGGACAAACAAAAGAGATTCTGTCGAATATTGTTTATTGTCAAGTTAAACCTATGTATATCAGTTATTAATTTCTACAATTTCTTCAGGTAACTATATACATGTTTAGCCTAAATGTTGTCACTATATTACAATAAAAATAAGAACATCAAATTCTGTAAGGATTAAACCCCTTTGTCGTTCTTTTTTGTCGAATAAGGCCTCCTGCTGATTTCTTCTCAACCTTCTTAAAGATATCCAATGTGTGCAGCTTCCTAGTGACTACAACTTTCTTCTAGGAGTTTCTCGAAAACAATCTGGCGACATGACCACGTTCAACTCTAATTCACATCTCTGGACGTGTTAGAATTTCCATTTGTCTTCTTTGGCCTTCCTCCTTGACTTCCGAAACCATTTTTTTTAGTTGAAGGTCTCCTTGGCTGAGGTTGTTGAAAGTGCGCAGCTTCTAATCGCAGCCAACAGCGAAATCGGATCTAACAGTCGCAGTATCATGCACCACATCTCGATCGGTAGCACTGAAATTTTACAATCAAAGATTCAGCCTAATGTATTCCAATAAAAAAGCAAGGATATTTGAATACACTAATTTTGTTGCTAGTGCATTGATAATAAGATCTAACATCTCTAAAGAACAAACAAATAAGATTCTGTAAAATATTTTTTATTGTCAAATTAAACCTATGTATATTAGTTATTCATTCCTACAATTTCGTCAGGTAACTCTATCTATACATTTTTAGCCTAAATGTTGTCACTATATTACAATAAAGATAAAAATATTAAATTCTGTAAGGGTTAAACCGCTTCGTCATCCTTCTTTGTGGAATAGGTCCCCCTGCTGATTTCTTCTCGTCCTTCTTGAAGATATCCAATGTGTGCAGCTTCTTGGTGACTACAACTTGCTTCTGGGAGTTTCTCGAAAACAGTCTGGCGTCATCACCACGTTCAACTTTAATTATCATCCCTGGACGTGTGAGAATTTCCATTTGTCTTCTTTGGTCTTCCTCCTTGGCTTCGGCAACCATTTTTCTCAGTTCAGGGTCTCCTTGGCAGATGTTGTTAAAAAGTGCGCAGCTTCTAATCGCAGCCAACAGCGAAATTGGATCCAACAGTCGCAGTATCATGCACCACATCTCGATCGGTAGCACTGCAAACTCGTTCCTGGTGAAATCGACGAAAGGCAACAATTGGTACATCTTAAAACTTGTGTTGACTGCTTGAATGCGAAGTTAAAACTAAAGAGTGCGTTTTGAGCGTGTCCTATTTATACCACGCTGTGTGCACCGGTGCATGAAATACCGACTAAGCGCTTCAAGGGCCATGCCCACTTTTTGCTTTTAACAGTTCAATTATTAACAAGTACCACCCCGTATATCGGAGCTAGCTGTGCTTATATGTAAAAGAAAATGTGACTTATAAAAACCCTTCAATCGCTTGGTGGTACACGTGCTTATTAAAAGCTTAATTAGTAAAACTATAACAAAATATCAATAAAACTGGCAAAATAGTTAAACAGTTTTTCATAAAAAAACTACCATTCACCATCAAAGATTCAGCCTGATGTATTCTCATAAAAAAAACAGGGATATTTGAATGCAATAATTTTATTGGGGGGTTTCCTTGGCAGATGTTGTTAAAAAGTGCGCAGCTTCTAATCGCAGCCAACAGCGAAATCGGATCCAACAGTCGCAGTATCATGCACCACATCTCGATCGGAGCACTGAAATTTTACAATCAAAGATCAGCCTGATGTATTCCCATAAAAAAAGCAAGGATATTTGAATACACTAATTTTGTTGCTAGTGCGTTGATAATAAGATCTAACATCTCTAAAGAACAAACAAATAAGATTCTTTAAAATATTTTTTATTGTCAAATTAAACCTATGCATATTAGTTATTCATTTCTACAATTTCGTCAGGTAACTCTATCTATACATGTTTAGCCTAAATGTTGTCACTATATTACAACAAAAATAAAAGCATTAAATTCTGTAAGGTTTAAACCTCTTTGTCATCCTTTTTTGTCGAATAGGTCCTCCTGCTGATTTCTTCTCGTCCTTCTTGAAGATATCCAATGTGTGCAGCTTCTTGGTGACTACAACTTTCTTCTGGAAGTTTCTCGAAAACAGTCTGGCGACATCACCACGTTCAACTTTAATTAACATCCCTGGACGTGTGAGAATTTCCATTTGTCTTCTTTGGTCTTCCTCCTTGGCTTCGGCAACCATTTTTCTCAGTTGAGGGTCTCCGTGGCAGATGTTGTTGAAAAGTGCGCAGCTTCTAATCGCAGCCAACAGCGAAATTGGATCCAACAGTCGCAGTATCATGCACCACATCTCGATCGGTAGCACTGGAAACTCGTTCTTGGTGAAATCGACGAAAGGCAACAATTGGTACATCTTAAAACTTGTGTTGACTGCTTGAATATGAAGTTAAAACTAAAGAGTGCGTTCTGAGCGTGTCCTATTTCTACCACGCTGTGTGCACCGGTCCATGAAATACCGACTAAGCCCTTCAAGGGCCACGCCCACTTTTAGCTTTTAAGAGTTTAATTATTCACAAGTGCCACCCCGTATACCGGAGCTAGCTGTGCTTATATGTAAAAGAAAATGTGACTTATAAAAACCCTTCAATCGCTTGGTGGTACACGTGCTTATTAAAAGCTTAACTAGTACAACTATCACAAAATATCAAAAAATTTCGTTAGGTAACTCTATATACATGTTTAGCCTAAATGTTGTCACTATATTACAAAAAAAATAAGATCAAATTCTGTAAGGATTAAACCTCTTTGTCGATCTTTTTTGTCGAATCGGTCCTCCTGCTGATTTCTTCTCGACCTTCTTGAAGATATCCAAAGTGTGCAGCTTCCTAATGACTACAACTTTCTTCTAGGAATTTCTGTAAACGGTTTAAATTATTCACTATTAAAGATTCAGCCTGATGTATTCTCATTAAAGAAACAGGGATATTTGAATTCAATAATTTTGTGATTAGTTCATTGATAATAAGATCTAACATCTCTCCAAAGATCAAACAAAAGAGATTCTGTAGAATATTGTTTATTGTCAAATTAAACCTATGTATATTAGTTATTAATTTCTACAATTTTGTCAGGTAACACTATCTATACATGTTTAGCCTAAATGTTGTCACTATATTACAAAAAAAACAAGAACATTAAATTCTGTAAGGATTAAACCTCTTTGTCGATCTTTTTTGTCGAATCGGTCCTCCTGTTGATTTCTTCTCGACCTTATTGAAGATATCCAATGTGTGCAGCTTCCTAGTTACTACAACTTTCTTCTAGCAGTTTCTCGAAAACAATCTGGCGACCTCACCACATTCAACTCTAATTCACATCTCTGGACGTGTTGAATTTCCATTTGTCTTCTTTCCTTCCTCCTTGACTTCGGCAACCATTTTTTTTAGTTGAGGGTCTCCTTGGCAGATGTTGTTAAAAAGTTCGCAGCTTCTAATCGCAGCCAACAGTGAAATCGGATCCAACAGTCGCAGTATCATGAAAATGAAATTTATCATCAAAGATTCAGCCTTATGTATTCCTATAAAAATACAGGGATATTTGAATACACTAATTTTGTTCTCTAACATCTCTCCAAAGAACAAGCAAAAGAGACTCTATAGAATATTTTTTCTTGTCCAATGAAACCTATATATATTAGTTACTCATTTCTACAATTTCATCAGGTAACTCCATCTATACATGATTAGCCTAAATGTGGTCACTATATCACAATAAAAATAAAAGCATTAAATTCTGTAAGGTTTAAACCTCTTTGTCATCCTTTTTTGTCGAATAGGTCCTCCTGCTGATTTCTTCTCGTCCTTCTTGAAGATATCCAATGTGTGCAGCTTCTTGGTGTCTACAACTTTCTTCTGGAAGTTTCTCGAAAACAGTCTGGCGACATCACCACGTTCAACTTTAATTAACATCCCTGGACGTGTGAGAATTTCCATTTGTCTTCTTTGGTCTTCCTCCTTGGCTTCGGCAACCATTTTTTTAGTTGTGGCAGATGTTGTCAAAAAGTGCGCAGCTTCTAATCGCAGCCAACAGCGAAATCGGATCCAGTCGCAGTATCAGGCATCACATCTCGATTGGTAGCATTGGAAATTTACCATCAAAGATTCAGCCTGTTGTATTCTCATTAAAAAGCAAGGATATTTGAATACACTCATTTTGTTGCTAGTGCCAATGCACTAGCAACAAAAGTCTTATTATCAATATAATAAGATTGAACATCTCTCCAAAGAACAAACAAATGAGATTCTATAAAATATTTTTTATTGTCAAATTAAACTTTTCTATATTAGTTATTCATTTCTAGAATTTCGTCATGTAACTATCTATACATGTTTTACAATAAAAATAAAAACATTAAATTCTGTAAGGGTTAAACCTCTTTGTCATCCTTTTTTGTCAAATAGGTCCTCCTGCTGATTTCTTGTCGTCCTTGAGTTATCCAATCAGTGCAACTTCCTAGTGACTACAACTTCCTTTTAGGACTTTCTCAACTTTAATTAACATCCCTGGACGTGTAAAGAAAATAATGACTTATAAAAACCCTTCAATCGCTTGGTGGTAGACGTGCTTATTAAATGCTTAACTATTACAACTATGACAAAATATCTATAAAACTGGAAAAATAGTAAAAATTGTTATTGAACAGTTTTTATAATAAACTACCAGAATCAGTAAGTGGTTTAAATTATTCACCATCAAAGATTCAGCCTGATGTATTCCCATAAAAAAGACAGTAATATTTGAATACAACAATTTTGTTTTTAGTTTATTGATAATATGATCTAACATTTTGCCAAAGAATAAACATAAGATATTCTGTAGAATAGTGTTTATTGTCAAATTAAACCTATGTATATTACAGTATGGCAAGAATAATCTGATGTGGAAGAGAGACAGCTGGAAAACACGTTTCCTCTCTTTTTCCAGTGACGGAGATTTTAATATATGTTAAAAATATATAATTGCAGATAGCTTAGGTATTTGCGACCAAAACAGGGTTTGATACATAAAAATAAAATTAGTCTTAAAATACCTATTTTCAATATGAATTACCGATTTGTTTTGTCCTATAGGTCAGGTCAGGTGACTTATTTAAAAAAATAAATTATTCAATAGAAATTTCAGTTTCTGAATCATAATCGTCTTCAGAATCATCAGAGTCTGCCCCAAGCCTGATTATTATTTTTTCTGTTACTTCTTCCATATATTTGTCAGTTTCTCAATATTGATTTTCAATTTCTTAATATTTTTTTTTTCATCTGGTGGAGATTTGTGTAAGCTGACCAATTCCCAAAGCTCTACTTTTCTATCGCTGGGGAATCCATTGTCAAACTGCGGTTCTCTAATTTTACATACTCATCAGCCGACTCGCACCAATCATATTGCAGAGAGTTGAACCAGTCATGGAGATAAAACATCTGCTATTAAGAGGTTTTATTCTTGTGCAGTTACCTAAAACTGTGGTACCTCGTATTACCCCCGTACCTCATTTTGCTCCGCTTTCCCCTACTACGAGAGACTTTAAACAATCGTCGCAGCAAGGCCATTGGTGGCTAAATTTAACAAATGTAATTGGGCGCGAGGTCGCTTGGCTCTGGGTTGGCTTTTTGAACTAGGTTTTTCTTTGTATCGGTGTCGCAGACCGCAAGTCTCCACTGGCTGGTTATTACTTTCGGGTGGGTCTTAAAATCTATGGGTTTGGACCATTGCGCCTCAGTGTCTCCGTCTTATGTAATTATTTACCTGATCACCTGCTGACTTGGTTCTCGGCGCAAAAGGTGTAAATTACAGAGAACACAAACTACGGGCCTCTCTACTTGACAGTGTCTTTTGTTGTAGATAATAGGATGGCTCCATTGGCTCGTGTCTACAACTAGGTTTTTTATTTTTTCGGGCCTTGGTATTCGAAAGAACTATTTATTTTATAGCTATGATAAATTATAATAGTTATAGAAACTTTATGTACATATTAGTATACCCACTTAACACAAAAACATTTTTATAACGTCAAAATAATGTTTAATTGATAAACACAAAGTTAAGTTGGATGTTAGTTTTAACGTTATATTCATAGTGAAAAACAAGATTAATAACCCGTTCTCTGACGTTAATTGATAAACATTGATAATAAAATATTTTTGCAAGATCAAAACCGGAATGTTTTTGAAAAAAATTTTTCGAACGTTGAAATAATACTATTTTCTTAACAGTAAAAAAGACTTTAAAAAATATATTATTTTCAAATATCTCCAAAGATAAGGTAAGTAACTTTAATAGCGTATACATTTCTTCTACTACTGGAAATGCAGAGCAGCAAGAGTCGGTTGAGGTTTTCGTGAACCCGACACTCAGTAAAGAAAATCGGCTTTATAGCTTCTAAAAATTAAACTTAAAATTGTGATGTGAACAATCATTTTGTAGCAAGTGGTTAAAGAATGCCGTCTAAGACCCTCAATGTATTTTAATTTACTGCTGTTACTTACATCTACGCCTCTGAAAGGTAGTTTTTAAGCGAGGCTCATTAAAATTCAATAAGTACGTGATCCCAAACAATACAAAATGCAATAAAAATGCCGTCTTGGCTTCACTTACCGGGTGCACACGACTAAATACTTTAAAGTAAAAATTTTCCCTATATAAAACATATGTAAAATTAGTAAACATAGAAGGTCCCCGTATAATATTTTTGCATTTTCCATCTCTATTTTTTGTCTCTTTTCCCCATCAGATTACCACTGCCAAACAGTAGTTATTCATTTCTACAATTTTGTCAGGAACCCTATCTATATACTACATGTTTAGCCTAAATGTTGTCACTATATTACAATAAAAAATATTACAATAAAAATAAAACCATTTAATTCTGTATGGGTTAAACCTTTTTGTCGTTCTGTTGTGTCGAATAGGTCCTCCTGCTGATTTTTTTCTGGTCCTTGAAGATATCCAATGTATGCAGCTTCTTGGTGACTACAACTTTCTTCTGGAAGTTTCTCGGAAACAGTCTGGCGACATCATCACGTTTAACTCTTATTAACAGCTCTGGACGTGTGAGAATTTCCATATGTCTTCTTTTGTCTTCCTCCCTGGCTTCGGCAACCATTTTTCTCAGTTGAGGGTCTTCTTGGCAGATGTTGTGAAAAGTGCGCAGCTTCTAATCGCAGCCAACAGCGAAATCGAATCCAAAAGTCGCAGTATCATGCACAATATTTCGATCGGTAGCACTGGAAACTTGGTCTTGGAGAAATCGACGAAAGGCAACAATTGGTACATCTTAAAACTTATGTTGACTGCTTGAATGTTACTAAGCGTTTCAAGGGCCACGTCCACTTTTGCATTTAAACGGTTCAGTTATTAACAAGTACCACCCAGTATATCGAAGCTAGCTGTGCTTATATGGGAAAGAAAATTGTGACTTACAAAAACCCTTCAATCGCTTGGTGGTAGACGTGCATATTAAAACGAGTCGTTAAATACCGAGATGAATTCCAAGACGTGCGCAAGCGTTGATCTGTCACTTCTGCCAACCAATCAACTGAGAGATATTTCAGTATGGTTTTATACAGCAAAACTTTAATAATTCCCAGTTCTTTTTGATGAAAATTCGTCGTTTTTGTGCTGTGAAAATGCCGGTGACGTGCAAGTTGTGTGACAAATTATTTAATTTGAGTAAACACTGGCATCGTGGTTCTACTGTATGTCTATGCTACGATAAACATTTTTTTTAAAGACTTAAAGCATTTAAATTTGTCAATACTCCCATGGCAAAACAAAATAAACGTGAAATGCATATAGAAGAAATACTGCATATACCTCAAAAAATATTAATTGCAGCACATAGATATTGTATATGTTTGAAATCAAAAAGAAAAGACGAATCTTAAAATGCAAAAATATACAGGGTGTTCCCTCTCAAAAAATCGACTTTATTGTCACACCCTGTACAGGGTGTGTACAAATTCGTTGTTTTTTGTGGTGTCGGGTATTTCTAGGGGAGAAAGAAAAAAACTGAACCCCCTTTGCGACGCTCAAATTTTAAGAGAAGCCTAAAGGTGAAAACTACATAGACATAGCAAGCCGTTTTTAAGCTACGGAGTGTTTTTGTCTGCATTTTGCTTTTGTGTAAATAGGTTCTTATAGATCTTTTCTTGAAGAATTGACAGATGTAAACGGTTTTTATTTATCTCTTTTGGTTTTTAAAATATTGCATAAAGTTGTTATTTTTCTTACAGAATAACTCTAAAACTCTCTCTAAAATTTCCTTTAAAATGATGTATCACACTTAATATTTTAATTTTTAATTTTTTTTATTGTTTTCTTTATTTTTATTTTTTAATCACCTCTTTATTTTTTTTTATTTTTATAATTTTATATTAAAATATTTTAAACCCATTAAGCAAACTAAAATATGTGGTAAAAATAAAAAAAACTAAAATATAAAGAAATCCCACTAATCCCATAAAGAAAAATTAATTTTATGTGATATCTCAAAAACTAAACGTGACAAATGAAATTTAATTTAACAGTTAAATTCCTCTTAAAAAAGTGTCTAAAGAATGTTTTCGCAGAAATAAAAATATTAATAAATAAACAAGTTATAGAACCCTTCCCAAAATGCAGACTTTTTAAAAACACCCCGTAGTTTAAAAACGGCTTGCTATATCAAAATGCGATTTTCACCTTTAAGCTTCTTTTGAAATTTGAGTGTCGCAAAGGTTGATCAGGTTTTTTTAGCCCCTCTAGAAATACCCGAAACTCCCCAAAAACATCGAATTTGGGACACCCTGTACAGCGTGTCCCATCTTCGATGGGATTAAATGGGAAACTCGGTTATTATTAAAGATATCGATTTTCTGATTGCACCTTACCGTGCTCTTTTTTGGAGCCCTTAAAAATGGTGTAATCAGATTTTTGCTATACCCCGTAGTTTCGCTAATACAGGGAGTTTTTGAAAAAATTGTATTTTTAATAATCCCTTGTATCTCACTTATTTTGCGAGATATTTTTATTCTGTAAAAACCTTTTCATGGCAACTTTTTTAGAAGAAAATAATGACGTTGTCAACTTTTTAAAATATTGTTTAGTTTTTGAGATATGGTATTTATCATAAAAAAATTAAATAAGGACCTGGAATTTTTTTATTACTATTTTGATTGGTTCCATGCTATTATTACCTTAACATAATAAAACTTTAATATTTTTTTGATTTAAGGTTAAAACAAAACTATTTAATATTTGAAAAAAAAAAATATAGTCCGAACCTGGAAATTTCCAACGTAATTATAAATTAAAAATTGCAAGACACACTAGTTATACGATTTTTAGTTTATCTGTTTTGAAATGAGAATCAAAAGATTTATAAAGAAAGTAAAAAACGTTAAAAAGTTACAAAAATGAATAGCATACTAATTATTTGATGGTAGCACAGCAGGTCGTGAAATTTACAAAACAAAAGCGTGGGATTGAATTTCATTTTACTTGTCATATTTGTGAATGGCTTACAATTATTTTAAACTGGCTAGAAATCGACCATATCCAGATTTTGAAAAATGTGATAGGTTTCACTGCTTCATTCTAGCAACAAAATCCCAATATTTAAATGGCAGAAATATTTTTATGCAAAATGCGTTAAGAAAAATTACTCAAAAATGCCAACAATGTCTTACACATAATGGTAATCATAAAAATTAGTTATTTTTTGTAATTTTGTTATTTTTTTGTATTTTTCGTAGACTTTGTTTCAAATAAATCTGTAAACTAACGTAAAACCATTTTAATATGCTAAGTATCAAAACAGTTAAACTAAAAATTGTTTAACTGGCAATTTTTAATTTATATTTTTGTTGGAAATATCCAGGTTCGGACTAATTTTTTTTTAATTAATAAATATTTTTTTTTACCTTAAAACAATTTTTTTTTAAATTTTTATTATTTTATGATAATACTAGCATGAAACCAATCAAAATAGTAATAAAAAAAATCCAGGTCCGTATTTAATTTTTTTATGATAAATACCATATCTCAAAAACTAAACAATATTTTAAAAAGTTGACAACGTCATTATTTTCTTCTAAAAAAGTTGCCATGAAAAGGTTTTTACATAATAGAAATATCTCGCAAATAAGTGAGATACAAGGGATTATTAAAAATATAATTTTTTCAAAAACTCCCTGTATTAGCGAAACTACGGGGTATATCAAAAATCTGATTACACCATTTTTAAGGGCTCAAAAAAAGAGCACGGTAAGGTGCAATCAGAAAATCAATATCTTTAATAATAAGTTTCCCATTTAATCCCATCGAAAATGGGACACGCTGTACATGGTGACGGATAGAAAAAAATTATGTTTGCTTTTAAAGTTCATCATCATCATAATTAACCAAAAAAAATCTACAATTTATTATAGCCCTTTATTTTCAATGATAAAGTTGCTAAGTGCTCCGGTTATAAAAAACCACCCGGTACCTACATAAAATCATACCTAAAAATTAGAATTGACCATTATTTTATACCTTGAATTTTTAATTATACGTTAAGCTCTTCGATCTCGCGCCAATCCCGGTATTCGCGCCAATAATTTAAATTAGACATTTTGACGTTAATTTTGGCGCATGCTCCTTTGATGGAATTTATCTCGGTATTTAACGACTCGTATATTAAAAGCTTATTTCTTCAATTTCGTCAGGTAACTCTTTCTATACAGGTACAATTTCGTCAGCTAACTCTATATATACAGGTTTAGCCTAAATGTTGTCACTATATTACAATACAAATAACATTAAATTCTGTAAGGGCTAAACCTCTTTGTCGACCTTTTTTGTCGAGGCCTAGTTGATTTCTTCTCGTCCTTTTTGAAGATATGCAATATGTGCAGCTTCTGGGTGACTAAAAGTTTCTTCCGGGACGTGTGAGAATTTTCATTTGTCTTCTTTGGTCTTCTCCCTTGGCTTCGACAACCATTTTTCTCAGTTGAAGGTCTCCTTGGCAGATGTTGTTGAAAAGTGTGCAGCTTCTAATCGCATCCAACAGCGAAATCGGATCCAACAGTCGCAGTGTCATGCGCCACATTGTACCGGTCCACTTTCAGAACCACCCTTAGAAAAATTAATGTTTTTTGGTATTAAGTTTTTGCCTGTGTAATATCCTTAGGTTATATTTCCGCTGATTTAAAAATAAAAAACTGGTACACTTTTGTTGGACTATATATTATATTATGATTTCACTTTAGCACTGATGGTTTTTAAATTTGGTGATATCCCGGATTTCCCGAATTTTAATAAAAACAACACTTTCAGTTTGTTTATATACCGTTAAACTGCCATTTCGATTTTCCCCAGACTAACTGTTGATATTCGGCTTCCCTGTGCTTCCCCCCAACGCCCCGCTCCTTGGTTTGTTACCGCGGACCATGGTCCAACTGTTCAGTGGGAGTGCAACGTTGCTGGATGAAATCGGCTATAAAATGAGTGATTTTATGAGTCCAAACAAAAGAAAATGAGTTTTTTAGATTTCATATATTTTTGTTAGAACAAGTAGGCTAAAACAGAGTGAGTTTGTACTCTCTGGTCATTGAATTTTCTTTTCACATTTTGAGTATTTACTTATCTTTAAATGTAAATTTTTTTTTAACGATATAAATTGCTGTGATATAATCTCATACTTTTTGTAATTTAACTAGATATTTTTCTATTTTCTATTAAAGTTAAGCCTAAGGAAAATAACTTTTTTGTTTCTGTCTGTACTCCCCTTCTCGTCAAAGCTGTTAGCTTTGATAAAAGTAAAAGTAAACTTGAACTTTAATAAAAGTAAAAGTAAGTGGATAGCGAATATTTTGTTTTATCTTGAGAACTAAACATCCTATTATAAATACGAACTCACGCCAGCTCTGCGGCATAATGAGCGACCAGGCCTAGTTCAGAACAGCTAAACTAGTAAATAGTGTCATCCCTTATACCTAAGGATTACAACATCTCGATCCGTAGCACTGGAAATTCACCATCAAAGATTCAGCCAGATGTATTCCCATAAAAAAAGGCATATTTAAATATACTAATTTTATTTTAGTTCATTGATAATGAGATCTCACATCTCTTAGTGTCAAATTAATCCTATATATGTATTAGTTATAGAAAGAAACTTGTGACTTATAAAAACCCTTCAATCGCTTGGTGGTAGACGTGCTTATTAAAATCTTATAACTAATAACTATTACAACTATGACAAAATATCTATAAAACTGGGAAAATAGTAAAAATTGTTATTGAACAGTTTTTTTAAATAAACTAGCAGAATCAGTAAAAGGTTTAAATTATTCACCATCAAAAATTCAGCATGATGTATTCCCATAAAAAAAAACACGGTGTTTTGAATACACTAATTTTGTTGCTAGTTCATTGATAATAAGATCTAATATGTCTCCCAATAACAAACAAAAGATATTCTGTAGAATATTCTTTATTGTCAAATTAAACCTATGCATATCAGTTATTAATTTCTACAATTTCGTCAGGTAACTCTATCTATACATGTTTAGCCTAAATGTTGTCACTGTATTACAATAAAAAGGATTAAACCTCTTTGTCGAATCGGTCCTCCTGCTGATTTCTTCTCGACCTTCTTAAAGATATCCAATTTGTACAGCTTCCTAGTGACCACAACTTTCTTCTAGGAGTTTCTTGAAAACAATCTGGCGACATTACCACGTTCAACTCTAATTCACATCCCTGGACGTGTGAGGATTTCCATTTGCCTTCTTTGGCCTTCCTCCTTGGCTTCGGCAACCATTTTTTTTTAGTTGAGAGTTTCCTTGGCAGATGTTGTTAAAAAGTACGCAGCTTCTAATCGCAGCCAACAGCGATGTAATTTGCAAGGGTGTCACATTGACCAAGCAGTGTTCTGAGGAGTTCCATAAAGACGAAATAGTTAACTGTCACACTTATTAGGCGGCCATTAGATCTTCGACGCCCGTAAGGATAAACTTTCGAGCTACTTACAGAAAAATACGAGCAAAACAAAAATTGTTTAACAGTTTAATAGCAAAAACTTAATGGAAAAATAAATAGATGAGTTGCGAAGCACATGTAATCTACTTTCGAAAAATGTTTCGTCTATAATCTAGACTTTTTCAACCGTCAGAAGTTTTTAGAGTTTAGCCATAAGTGTACTCTCGTAGGACAACACACCCGTTTTGTCAAGAACCATTATGTATATATATTTTTTAAACAGCAATCAATTATATTATTTAATGTTAAAAACTTTTTTCTCAGTTTTATTCAATTTATTTACTGGTTTATCATTATTTTTTTGTAAGGTTTGGTGAACACATAACCTTACAAAAAAAAAATAATGATAACCCAGTAAACAAATTGAATAAAACTGGAAAAAAAGTTTTTTACATTAAATAATATAATTGGTTGTTGTTTAAAAAATATGTTATAATGTTTGTTGACAAAACAGGTGGGTTGTCCTACGAGAGTACTCTTATAGCTAAACTCTAAAAACTTCTGACGGTGGAAAAAGTCTAGATTATAGACGAAACGTCCCAAAGAATAATAAGAGTTTTCATTGCCTTATCCCATAACCCACGAAAAACCTTTTAATGTATCTAGTAGATACCATAGTAAGGGAAAAAGTTTATAATGAAGCCTGTCACTATTAAGAGTAATGTTTTTTTAGGTAATCACGTGCTTATCCCAAACTCCGGAAGGTACAACCCAACTAAAACAGTACGTAAACGACATTTGGGCCCAACTCTACAGCCATTGCGAGTGCAAGGAAGAAGGCACTCGTAATGTGATCGCCGAATGTTTGGGAAAACTGACATTGATCGACCCTGAGAACCTTCTGCCAAAACTCAAGAGATCTTTGAACTGCCTGTCACCTTTAATGAGAACGACAGTTGTCACTGCGATCAAATTTACCATTTCGGATCAGGTATGTTATGTTAGCTTAATGTAATCGCCACAGTACAGCGTGTCCCATTTTCGATGGGATTCAATGGGAAACTCGGTTATTATTAAAGATATCGATTTTCTGATTGCACCTTACTGTGCTCTTTTTTGGAGCCCTTAAAAATGGTGTAATCAAATTTTTGCTATACCCCGTGGTTTCGCTAATACAGGGAGTTTTTGAAAAAATTGCATTTTAATTAATTCCTTGTATCTCGCTTATTTTGCAAGATATTTTTATTCTGTAAAAACCTTTCTATGGCAACCTTTTCAGAGCAAAATAATGACGTCGTCAATTTTTTTAAATATTGTTAAGTTTTTGAGATATGGTATTTATCATAAAAAAATTAAATACGGACCTGGATTTTTTTTATTACTACTTTGATTGGTTCCATGCTATTATTACCTCAAAATGATAAAACTTTAATATTTTTTTGATTTAAGGTTAAAAAAAACTATTTAATATTTAAAAAAAAATATAGTCCGAACCTGGAAATGTCCAACGTAATTATAAATTAAAAATTGCAAGACACACTAGTTGAACGATTTTTAGTTTATCTGTTTTGAAATGATAATTAAAAGATTTATAAATAAACTAAAAAACGTTAAAAAGTTACAAAAATAATATCATACTAATTATTTGATGGTAGCACAGCAGGTCGTGAAATTTACAAAACAAAAGCGTGGAATTGACGTTGTCATTTTAGTTGTCATTTTTGTGAATGGCTTACAATTATTTTAAACTGGCTAGAAATCGACCATATCCAGATTTTTAAAAATGTGATATGTTTGACTGCTTCATTCAAGCAACAAAATCCCAATAATGGCAGAAATATTTTTATGCAAAATACGTTAAGAAAAATTACTCAAAAATGCCAACAATGTCTTACACATAACGGTAATCAGAAAAATTAGTTATTTTTTATAATTTGTTTTTTTTTGTATTTTTCGAAGACTTTGTTTCAAATAAATCTGCAAATTAACGTAAAACCATTTTAATATGCTAAGTATCAAAACAGTTAAACTAAAAATTGTTTAACTAGCAATTTTTAATTTATATTTATGTTGGAAATATCCAGGTTCGGGCTAATTTTTTTTTAAACAAAAAATATTTTTTTTTTACCTTAAAACAAAATTTTGTTAAATTTTTATTATTTTATGATAATACTAGCATGAAAGCAATCAAAATAGTAATAAAAAAAATCCAGGTCCGTATTTAATTTTTTTATGATAAATACCATATCTCAAAAACTAAACAATATTTTTAAAAGTTGACAACGTCATTATTTTCTTCTAAAAAAGTTGCCATGAAAAGGTTTTTACAAAATAAAAATATCTCGCAAATTAAGGGAGATACAAGGGATTATTAAAAATACAATTTTTTAAAAAACTCCCTGTATTAGCGAAACTACGGGGTATAGCAAAAATCTGATTACGCCATTTTTAAGGGCTCAAAAAAAGAGCACGGTAAGGTGCAATCAGAAAATCGATATCTTTAATAATAACCGAGTTTCCCATTTAATCCCATCGAAAATGGGACACGCTGTACACCTGTCTATTTTCTAAATGATGAGTAACAGGCTAAATTTTTAGTAATCTATTCAGTAGATATTAGGATCGGCAAAAAAACTTTTTTATTTTCACGTAAAATAAGTTATTTAGGTCCAACAATTTTGTGATGGTGTCAGTCTGTCTATCTGCCACTCGTGTCATTAAATTTTGATGGGGGTGAGGGACTGCACAGGGATATTAGAAAAGGTTCGATTATTTAAAAAGAAGTCGAGAACCACAGCAGCTATTAAAACGAGGTTTTTAAAGTTAGATTAAGGATTTTATTTTCAACAATATTTGTAATAACGTCAAAGTTCGTCGGAGGCATAGTTTTTGAGATATAATTTTTTTTTTAAATTATATATATATATATATATATATATATATATATATATATATATATATAAATCCTATCTATTTGAAATTCGGCAGCTAGAATAACGTAAATTTCACAAATTGATTGAAAATTTAATTTATAACAAAAATAAAGCTACCTTAACATTTAGAACGACGTGCCCACTGGCGCATTTTTTTTTGAAGACTATTAGTACAGTTTTTGAGTGAATAACAAATTCGTCTCCTTAACGTTTAAAAAACAATCATTCTTTTGCTTTTCACCTTTCTTACCCGTTTTAATGTAATAGTCTGTATTTCGACATGCTTGTTTCACTTTTTAGCCTGCTGAAATCGACCCTCTACTAAGACAATGCATTGGAGAGTTCCTTAGCACCCTCCAAGATCCAGATCTAAACGTGCGGCGTGTGGCGTTAGTCGCATTTAACTCTGCCGCTCACAACAAACCTTCTCTGATCCGGGATCTACTCGACTCAATTCTACCTCAACTATATAATGAAACTAATATTAGGGTAAGAGGATTGCATATAGTATACCAAATTAGGGAAGAAAACTTGATCTTCCACTGTGTTTAGTGTATTACAATCTAGTCGTTAAATACTATTTGGTGAATAGTCCGTGGATTTAATGTAATAATATTTCACTTCCGGTAACTAGTTTGAAATTTTGCACCGTGGTTGTCCATGAGAGAAACTACTCGAAAATCTCACATATATTATCAATCAATGCATAAACGGACATCCAGTACCTAATGATTGGAAAATTGCATTTATATCCTCAATACATAAAAAAAGGAAACAAGCTGGATTGCAACAATGACAGAGGAATTTCAGTAACCAGTACTCTAAGTAGATTGTACGGTAGGATTCTTAGAGATCTAATAGAAAATGAGTTTCATGAACAAGAACAAGAAGAAGAGCAAAGTGGGTTTCGTGCAGGCAGATCTTGTAGTGATAATGTTTTTTTCTTAAACAAGTAATTGAGAAAAGGAGCGCCAGAAATATAGAAACTCATGTTACCTTTGTGGACCTACAGAAAGCATATGATACCGTTCCAGTAGAAAAATTATGAACAGTGTTAGAGCAAACTAATATCAATCTTACATACATAAAAGCGATAAAAGAACTATGCAAAGGGTCAAAATCTAAAATTAAAATTGGAAATCGACTTTCAAAAGAATTCCTGGTAACAAAGGCTTAAGACAGGGATGTTGTATCTCTTCAACTCTTTTTAAAATATATATCGCAGTTGCTCTAAAAAACTGGAATTGTAAAGTATACGGCATAGGAATACAACTTAACGACCGATTTACCATATACACACTACAGTTTGCTGACGACCAAGTAATTGTGACTAATGATAAAGAAGACATGGAGTATATGATGAGAAAGTTAACAGAAGAATACCAAAAGTGGGGATTAACAGTGAACGTGGACAAGACACAGTACTTATGTATTGGAAACGAATCCAGTGAGTACTAGAAAATGGACAAACAATATCTCCATGCAATAAGTATGTATACTTGGGTGTCACCTTTGATAAGACAGGAACAGACTGTAAAGAATTGGAAAAAAGAATAGTAAAAGCAAAAAAGGTTATTGGATGTCTTAACAGTATTTTAAGGAGCAGAGAGATAATAAAGAATGTAAAATTTAACATATATGAAACAATGGTGAAAAGTACGCTGTTGTATGGAATAGAGACTTGTCGCGTAACAGAAAAATACAAAACAAAAATGGAAAGTGTCGAAATGGATGCAATTAGAAGATCAATGAGAATATCTAGAATATATCACATAAGAAATGAGATCATAAAAGAACGAATCGAAATCGAGGGAAGCATAACGGATGGCATCACTAAAAGGCAACTGATATGGTACGGCCATGTACAACGGATGAACGACGAAAGATTACTAAAGCAGGTCCTAGAATGGCAACCAATAGGGCGCAGAAAAAGAGGGCGTCCTAAACTAGAATGGCAACAGTTAATCCAAAGATCAATGAGTCAAAAAAATCTGACAGAAGATGATTGTCAGGATCGAAGGAGGTGGAGAATAGGCGTCAGACAACGTAGAAAAACGTTCTAAACCGACATAGTAGTAGTAGCTTGTCCAAGCACTAAGACAAAAACGTCGGGAGACACTCTATCAGTTACTTCCCCCCACCGGTTACATGATCATTTTTAAAGGTATTTAAGGAAAATTGAATTATCTACATTACAGGTGGCATGATTGAATGTTGTGATACATCGTTTTAAAAGGTTTCAAAAAATGCTACAAGTAATGTTCTATCAATTTTTTTCTTGGACGGGTTCCTCCTTATCTGGCCCGGTTAGTTAGGATTTGCGGCCATTTCGCCGCAAACACAAACCGCGCAACCCAACCAAATTGTTGGTTAGTTAAAAACAGTATGCATTTGGAATAATAAAGTAAATATGGCTGGAAAAATTGGATACTGTGATACATCGTCGGAAAGCTCTCAAAAAATCCTCCACGTAATAACGGAGCCATTTGTTTATTGTACAGGTTTCACCCACTCGGATGTCATCAATATACAAACAAATATATATAAGAAAAGTACAAAATATCTCTATTTCGGGTAGCAAAATTGGATGTTGTAATACATTGTTGGAAAGCTCTCCAAAAAAAAAATCGGTTTTTATTAAGGGAATTCAAAAATCCAATGTTATGTTGAAATGTTGACATAATTTTTTTTTTGCAAGATATTTTATTTCTATAAAAACATTTTTGAGCCCACTTTTTTAAGAAAAAAAAATGACGTCAAGTTTTTTACATTTGCTTATTAAAAATCAGAAAATAATTTTTTTAAATGTGAAAAAACTAAATTTTAAAATTATTTGTTTCTTGTATCAAAAATTTGACATCGCGATGTTTTCCTCGAAAGGCGTTACAATGAACTGGTTTCTACAGAATTGGAATATCTCGTAAAATAAGCAAGAGTTTATATTTAAAATGTTTATCTTTGTTGTTTGTTGAAATTATAATCGAAACTACATGTTTTGACATAATAAAATAAAATTTAAAAATTTCTACTTAGTAAATTATGTATTTTTCTAAAAAAAGCTACGTTTGACTTAACCAGGCATTTGGTAGGGGAACAAAAAAAATATTTTTTTTATTATATTTCCTTCATATTTTTTCTTAATTTCATATTTTTATTAAAAAGTCTCATGTTTTTATATAATTTTGCTGTTTATCTGTTGAGAGCCCTGTTACTCTGATCGAGTGTCTACCGGCGTTTTTTTGTGTCTTAGTGTATGCCCAAGCACGGTAGTGAAATATTTTGGTGGCATTTGTCAATAAATCAAAAAAAAAGGTTTATTTTTTAGAAAATGTTATGTTATGCAACTTAAAACTATTTTTAACTTTTATACAATATTCTATAACAGCTTTCTATTTTTTTTTTTGAGTCATTTCATATCGAATCATCCAAAGCTTTGACATATCATCTCACCGATATGAATAATGTTGGTACATTCATTTTACACAAAATTAAAATTTTTCTTTTCTTTTTTTAATTAAATTTTGAAAATTAAAAAAAATGACAATTTTGACAAAACATACACTAACAAAATCTAAGATATGAGGCATCATATCTAAAATAAAAAATTTAAATTTTTGAAAAAAAAAATCAAAATTTTTAAGAACTATTGATTTAAAAATTTTTTCATTTAAGATTTTTTATCCTCCTTACCATTATAATGAATGTAACAAAAATCATTAAAATCGATAATATGGTCTCTGAAACCATTTTGTTTTTGTTGATTTTAGATGAAGTGAACCTTTTGGTAAATTAATTTTCTTTTATTTTAACCTTTTTTTAGAGAGATCTCATCCGGGAGGTGGAGATGGGTCCATTCAAACATACCGTGGACGATGGTCTTGATATCCGAAAAGCAGCCTTCGAGTGCATGTACACCCTTCTCGACACCTGCTTGGATAAAATAGACATATTCGAGTTCATAAACCACGTCGAGTCCGGCCTTAAAGACCATTACGACATTAAAATGTTGACTTACTTAATGGTTGCAAAACTCTCGCAGATTTGCCCTACCTATGTGCTTCAAAGTAAGTGCCAGGAGCAAAATACTCAAAAAGCAATTTACGTATTTGGATTAAAATTCCGCTGACTGACGTAGACGTCTTAAAGTCCGAAAAATCGGGCAATGTGTTTGCAAAGGTCATAGCAGTTTATTACTCGCCTGATGCGGCGCTATAGTAGGGGAGACCGTGAATATTTTTTGGAGCTTATTTTTTTATTTTGTGTCTAAGAATAAGTATGTTCTGTTAATGATAATAAACAACAATTTTTTATGCTGGTGAGGATTTTCCGATGGATTCAAAAGGTCAAGACTTATTTTCGTAGTTCTAAATCTTTTACACTAAGAAGAAGAGACTATGCACATTATAAGAAAAGTACTCTGGCAAATCTCAAGTAGTGGAAAATATCCCTGGCGGAAAATTTTCAGATCCAAAAATTGAGCTGATTACCCTCATTTTTTTGGTCTTGAAACTGAAAATATAAAGTGATGTTATAATAAGCTATAACCAAAAATAACTCTGGCTGATTTATAAAGTTGGAAAATGCACTTAGCGGCGTTCAAAATTGGATGATCAGGAACTTATTTTCCTAGTTATGAAATTTTTTACATGGTAGGTTATAATATAATGTGATGCCTCGTCAGAAATATTCAAACGTTAAAACACTCTGCAGGTCAGGTCGTCGAACAACAGGGGAGAAAACTAGCACGTGCGTATTTAGGTAACGGTTACTACAGTATAAATGTAACATACCTGGCAGTGGAATACATAAAATATCACATGGTTATGGGGGGGGGGTGGTGTGGCAAGGCTTTTTTTTTACTTTTATTAATTTTTATTAACATTTTAACACACATTAAAGAAATATATATTTCACTCACTTTCGGTTTGTTTCACTCACTTCCGGTCAGTAAAGTCATGTCCGGTTACGTACAGTCTACTTTCAGTCACTTCTAGTCAGTTTTAGATCATGTCTAGCTCACTTTAAGTAACGTCCGGCTTCCTTTCCGGTTTAATTTTAATACCTTTCGGTTCACATTAACTCACTTCCGGTTAACTTTCAGTCACATCTGGTTAACTTTCAGTCACAATGGAACCCTTCAGTTGGTTAATATTTGGTATTTTTGGAAAAAATAATTTTGGTCGGACCCCCGGAAAGGGGTCTATATATTTGCGATTCCTTGTTAGAAAGCTTATAAAAACAGAAAAACAACGGGATATTTTTTTACATACAAAGGTTAGTTCAAAAAAATCTGATACGACTGGAAAAAGTTGGTATTTTTGGAAAAAAAAACAAAAACACGTCAACTAAGTTGGAAAACATTTTTGGTCGGACCCCCGGAAAGGGATCTATATATTTGCGATTTCTCGTTAGAAAGCTTATAAAAACAGAAAAACAATGAAATTTTTTTTTACATACAAAGGTTATTTCAAAAAAATCTGATACGACTGGAAAAACTCATTTTTTATTCTAAGCATTATATATAATATATCAGGTGGATATTTACATTTTACGGAAGTGTTATGACGTCCAAATAAGAGTACTTGTAGTTATTTATAAAATAAATTCTTTAAAAAACACAAGAATATTTATATGTGCACATAAAACTTGATAACAACCAGCAAATAGTATTGGTTGTTTTTATAAATAACGTGCTTGTTTCTGTTGAATGTTTAAATGAATATCTTTATTAGCTTTTCTAGATAATATATTTATAAAGTAAGATTGGTCTTTAAAAGAAACTGTGAAAAAATTCTAGTTTCTACAGATTAAAAAACACTAAAACATTTTCAGAAAATAAGAATAAACACGCCTTTTTGAAGAATCTAGTATGATTCTGGCCACCAGCCTAAATTTTAAGTTGGCGATAAATTTTGATCATGATCTTTAAAACATGATCTTTAAAAAGCAATCAATTCTCACCAGGATGTTTTTTATTTTATTAAAATCGGTTCAGTAGTAATGAATTTATAGGGAATAAGTGCAGACATGATTGGCAAGGCAATCGTATAATGTTCAAAACAATGGTTGAAACAAAAATATATTTTTTCGAACCATCGAACCGATTTTGCTGACTAATAACTTGTTGTGCACGGCAAAATGCAGCTTTTTTATTGATTTAAAAAAATAATTAAAACATGTTTGAAGTGTACAATTTAATTTTGTCCGCTATCTTGGATTTTCAGATATCGGATAAAAAAATATATTTAGTCAAAACTTTGAATAATTCTCTGTCAAGTTTAAAAGTTATAATGAAAAAAAATTGTCCAGTTTTTTTTGGCCCACCCGGTATGTATTTTTTGTTCTGTAACTATGATTTTTTATTCATTGGCATTGACAGGTTTGATATTTAATTGTTAAAATACTTTGATGTTGATAAAGCTGACATGGTGACCTAGAATATACTTCTCAAATTTTAGAAAAAGTACGATAAAAAGTGGTATCAGTTTTTTTAAGTCAGCTTTACAACAAGGGTGGTCAACCGATCTGAAAAAATGTTTAATGTGTTAAGACGACCTCCCAGGGGTCTGAGAAAAAAAAATCGTCAGGAAGAAAGACCGTTTAAAAACTTAGTTAACTTGTTTTTGCTGTTTTCCAAAAAAACAAATATTAACGCGCTAGAGGCAAAGTCGCCACCCTGTATAATGGATCCTACTGTACCAGCAGCCGTCTCACTCGATATTGTTTTATAGCTTATTCCTAATAACTAGTCGTAGGGCCGTCGTAATGGGTCGAGCAGAGAAGTTGCCGCTTCAGGCGGCTAATAAATGGGAACACCTGTTCGAGTGTCAAGTATTTCAATACCATATCGACTTCGTAAAATGTAACTTTTTAAATTAACACCACTTTTTGTCAAATTTAGATGGTTTTTTTCCGCTCAAGCTCTCAAAAATTATTAAATTAATTTTAATTATTCCTTTTGCATTTGGTAACTTGATAAGGTTTACGAAATTAGTTAGATATTATTGATTTTGCTTTCTCATATCTGTCTATTTCGAGATATAGAATAAAAACTTAAATTTTAAAAAATGCTGTTTTGAAAACAAAAGGTTGGTAAGAAGGGGAGAGATAGCCTAAAAGCTGAATTTTAAAAAAATAGTTGACTTTTTATGCTCTCACTCTTTTTACAATAATTGTAAAATAATGATTATTATTACTGGCACCATTTATTTAAAGAAATAACACAAAAAATTGCAGTGGTAGGCAAAACGCGGGGAAGGGTGGCATATTCCCCGTCTTGCTTGAGGCGGCCACTAGTCTAGCGACGGCCCACAGTGGTTTAAAACGGTTAAATTTTGGAAAAAAGTTAATATCTTTAAGAGTATTTATCAGATAAACTTGAAATTTTGTATATATAGTAAAAACATATTTACCAATTTATGTTAGCCAATTCCTCCCTCTCCATTGCAGGGTGTAGGATAAAAATGGTGTAATATAAATAAAAAGGTAAATAATTAGTCAATATTACTAGCAATCGTTACTAGTTTAATGGATGATTGTTTTTTCAAAAAAACTACTTTCCCTCTCCTTTTTGTCATGAGATAGGCGTACTAAAGTGGATCTCCTTTGCCCCAAGGCCCCCGCAGTCTAGTCAATTTTCTTGTGGAATCGAACATAAATTACTATAACTTTTGTTAAATTATTATTAAGTCCCAAGCTTGGTTGACTGAAAACTTCTTTATTCTGCATTATAAACGCAGCTTCAATAAACTTTCGTTTTCGCCAATGCGACTCCTTATGTAAAACTTTAGCTTCTGACCACTGAATCCTGTGATCATTTGACCATGCATGATCTGCTAAACCGGATTTTTCAATATCCCCTAATTGGGTACTTTTTAGATGTTCATTTATTCTAACCTGAAGAGGGCCAAAACCAGACAATCCCTCAAATAATAAGGAATGTATTTACCAAATCCCGTGTGAGTGTGGTAAATCATATGTAGGTGAAACGAAACGCCCTCTTCAGGTTAGAATAAATGAACATCTAAAAAGTACCCAATTAGGGGATATTGAAAAATCCGGTTTAGCAGATCATGCATGGTCAAATGATCACAGGATTCAGTGGTCAGAAGCTAAAGTTTTACATAAGGAGTCGCATTGGCGAAAACGAAAGTTTATTGAAGCTGCGTTTATAATGCAGAATAAAGAAGTTTTCAGTCAACCAAGCACGGACATACATATGGAAACCACTCCTTAAGGAAAACAGGCGTTCTAGGATTAAAAAGGGGGCGGGCCGTCACACCTGACTGCACACCAAGTAGTATAAGTAGTAGCCTAGAGACTAGATTGTTTAGTTTACACTTGATAACGGTTAGAGATACTTACTAACCGAAACGTCGTGTTTTAAAATAAATAAAGACAATGGAAGTCCGAAATTTTATTTCTACACAATCATTGTCTACGAGTTTCAAACAATAAAAAACTCTTTATGTTAAAAATATCCCACCAATCTACAGGGTCACCTATGAAGTTACACATGAAAAAACTTTTTTATTACTTGTCATAAAGATAATTCAAAAATTAAATTACTTATGAAACTGCATTGATGTTTGTCACATTTTCAGTTTTTTCCTTAATCACACTCACAGGCTAGGAGGTCCTTTTTTGCAGCAGAACATCCTGTATGTTTTTTTAAATTTTGAAATAGATCATATCTGAATTCTTAAGCGGTTTTTAAGTAAAATAAAAATAATTTTCCATAAAGGCAATGTGTTAGCCAAGGAAAAATAGTTTAGCTAATTCTTTGTTCAACATATTGCTATCTCAAGACAAAGGTGACATATGATATATTTTTAGAATAAAAAT
Organism: Aspidapion aeneum; assembly: GCA_963576565.1. Taxonomy (NCBI): domain Eukaryota; kingdom Metazoa; phylum Arthropoda; class Insecta; order Coleoptera; family Brentidae; genus Aspidapion; species Aspidapion aeneum. The sequence goes on from OY755048.1 coordinate 47,118,459, forward strand.
GAAAAGATCTATCAAAATTTTTTCAAATATATAGGGTGTTCTATTAAAGTAAGCACCCAATGGCCATCTTGCGTGTAAAGTGTGATTTTAAAAAAAAAGTGAAACTGTCATAAATATACTTATAATTTCGTGAGTAATTTACTTTTTAATTTATCTTTTTCTGCCAAATAACAAAAAAGTTTTTCAAGTGGAACTTTATATACGGTCACCCTGTACATGACATCTTAAAAAATATAATTTGTACATATAATGAACGATAACAAACTGATAAATTGACTGTTAAATCATAAAATAAATAAATATTTTAAAATATATAACTATCCATATTCACACAGCAACCAAAACCCGTTAATTGTATGTATTTTAGCTCACACATATACTATACTGTAGTGTGAGCTATGGTGATCCTAATTTTATCGAGAAAAAAAAAGTTGCTCCGATTTCAAAACTTTTTATATATCTTTGCGTTTCAGATGATTTTGAAACTTTTTTGTTGCGCCGTCTGTCTGTCTGTCTGTATGTCTGTCTGTCTGTCTGTAACGACCAACGCGCATAACTCAAAAACCGCTTGGCCGATTTTAATGAAATTTGGTACCTAGGCTGGGTCTTGGGTCGAGATGGTCCCATTTAAAAATGAACAAAATCCACCGAACACAAACCAAATAAAAGGGTGGGGTAGATTTCAAAAATTAGAGTTTATGTGAAAATATGGCGTGTGTGATATCAAACGAAAGGTAATTGAGTCTGCAGTTAAACAAAATACATTTTAATTTATTTAAAAAAAAGGGTGGGGGTATATTTTAAAAATTAGAGTTTAAGTGAAAATATGGCGTGTGTGATATCAAACGAAAGGTAATTGAGTCCGGAGTTTAACAAAATACATTTTAGTTTTTTGTTTTTTTAAGGGTGGGGGTAGATTTCAAAAATTTGAGTTTAAGTCAAAACATGGCTTGTGTGGTATCAAACAAAAGATAATTTAGTCTGGAGTTGAATAAAATATATTTCAGTTTTTAGTTATATTAGCTCACACGTACACTATAACTATAGTACCTAGTGTGAGCTTAGGGGCCCATATATTGGCAGAGTTTTTAGTATATTTGAATAATAAAGCAACAATTTTAGGAACCTAATTCACAGATAGGCAGATATTGGCAGCTACAACCTATCAGTCATAAAGACCAGACATTGTAGATTATAACCATAAAAAAATCTCATTGGGGGAGTCTGCGGAAAAACAACTTCTAGTCTGCAGAAATTTGCATATATCAAAATAATATAGTTTTTTCTGTTATTTGAATTTTTTTTGAAATTATAGATGAAACTTTTTTTTCTATTTAGGCTTACAAAATACTACTAAATATACGCACTAAACGTAAAAAATAAAACGGAAAATTGACAAAGCGGTTTTTGTTTAAGAGATAAATAAAAGACGTGTTGCAGATTGACAAAAAAAAATAAAAATAAATACAAAATTTTACTTTACCGTCCAATTTTTCAAAATTCAAAACAAATCTAAAAAAAACAATTATAGGTTTAAACTAAGGGGATATTTCTCTACAAAAAAATCGAAACATTTTTTAAAAAACAATGATATGAACATTTTGGAAAGTAACCCTTTATTTATTTATTGTACCTATTTTAGGACTGGATAAACTGATTGAGCCACTAAGAGCGACCTTAACGCAAAAAGTGAAAGCGAATTCCGTTAAGCAAGAATATGAGAAACAAGACGAACTGAAACGTTCCGCGATGCGAGCGGTGACAGCACTTTTAAGCATCCAGGATGCAGGTAAGCATTTTCGGTCAATTTCACTCGCTCCTGATGACAATATTAGTAAATATACTTTACCAATTGATGGGCACAGCTCACACAATAGGGTGTTTGACAGTAGTAAAAAATAAATATATAATTATTTTTAGATATCTCTTTAGGTCTTGGCAATGCTAAAAACAAACTTTTTTGTTTAATTTTTTCTCAAATTCATAGTTCTTTTAATTAAATAAATTCATTGAATTAAAATAATTAGCCACGTGATTTAAAACAGGCGGTCTACCAATCAGCTGCGAGTGACGTCACAAAACAGTAAACGCCTCGAACGAATCTATTTTCTTATGGATGGTAATGTTTGATTTGGTTTAAAGTGCGAATTATCGTCCTAAATTCGATTTTATTTTGTGTTTTGCTTAAAAAAAAACATTTTAAATGGAAAACGAATTGTCCAAAGCCGATAGCTCCAACTTGCCAATACTGAATTCTTTCTTTGCCAACTACAGTGATTTTTGTTCTGCGGAATTTAGAAACGTTAAAATGTTGATGTAAGTATTTAATGAGTTGTTTTGTATATAACTGAAGGTTTTTTTACGATATTCTTCGCCTACTTTTACTCATTTAGATTTTGAGGTTAGGTTATATGTTTTGCTTTTTTGTTTAATATGCCACACAATAGATTCAATTAAATACCCAATCATTATTATTTTAAGCATTAAGAAACAAACAAAAATTGCAGGACAGGTAGGCAAAAAGTATACAATGACCAGCAATACTTGAAGTACTGCATAGGTTACACTACATAGTCCTGCGTAGGTACTACCTAGTCCTGCCTATGCACTGCCTAGTCTTGCATATGCACTGGTCAGTCCTACATTTAGCCTGCATGTGCACTGCCTAATCGTCCATTTAGAGGTACTTCCTAGTCCTGCCTAATAACTGCCTAGCACCGCCTAAAAATTTGTACACCTTTTTGCCTATTATAGTTGTTCACCCCTTGTAATAAACATAACCTCAAAAATTTCATCGTCATTTACGAAATAGTTATATAGATTAAAGACAACGTGAGAAAAATTAATAGAAATAATTTAGTTATACTCACATCAAAGTGATCTTCACAAATGTAAAGTGAAGATGTTTTAGATAAGGCCCTTGGGTCTCTTCGAGCAAGTTCTAGCCACTTTTTCCGTTCTTTTAGTGCTGTAGGCACATGAATAAATAATGAAAAGGATTGAAGGGAAAGTCCAAAATACTTCACAATCTTTTTTATTTCTCAAAACACACTACGCGTTTCGATATGTAAATATCATTATCAAGTGTGATAGAAAATAAAAATCCCTCTTTTAAGGACAAAATCTGAAACACAAGTAAAAAAAAAAAAAAATTAAAACAAAACCACACAATTAAACAAACATCTTAACCTTGTTAAGTTTGGTCAAAGTTAAGATGTTTGTTGAATTGTGTGGTTTTGATTTAATTTTTTTTTGACTTGTGTTCCAGATTTTGTCCTTAAAAGAGGGATTTTTATTTTCTATCACACTTGATAATGATATTTACATATCGAAACGCGTAGTGTGTTTTGAGAAATAAAAAAGATTGTGAAGTATTTTGGACTTTCCCTTCAATCCTTTTCATTATGATTCTACTTCACCCTGGAGAAATCTACGATTCTACATGAATAAATAGTTTTTCAGGTATTTTTATGCTAGTATTCTAACACTGAGGCACTACACACCACTTATAGGACATTTTTTACATAAAAACAGTAAAAACACAGACCTGTTAGCTCCCGCTAAATTTCGCGGTTGTTTTTACTTTTTAAAACCACACAATTGGATGACGGACAGAGTACATTTTCGCGCATTTTGACATGCGCACCAAGAATCCGAGAGATCCTTTTCTACCGCCTCGAGAAAATGGCGTGTTAATTTACTTTCTCCAACTATTACAAATTTCCACACTTGAAAGTGCTCGATTTTGGTGTACTGAAGCATAGAACTAGAAACTTCAGCCCTTCAGCTACGTGGTGCCATCATTAGATCCAGAAAGGGGCCCCTGGAACGTGGAGAAATTGGCTGCAAACTGGTGAGTGCTTTGTTTCTGATTTCCGTTGTGTGGTACCAGCAATTAACTATGGACCTTTTGATTATTTCGTGATTTCGTATCAATATATTTATGTTTGTTCCCGCTTTCATTAATTAAAATATATACAGTCCACTGCAGTTATCGTTTTTCTAATTGCGGGCATACAAGACCAAAAACAAATAAACACTTGAATGTCGTGTATCTGTCCGCGAGTTTACTGCGCTGTGACGTCATTGCAACGCCATGCTAGAAATGAGCGTTTTAGCAGCAAATTCAAATCGGAAATTAGAAAACTTTATTTTAAATGTAGTCATGATAAAATATACTATTTTAATAATTTTCCGTAGCAAATTAGGGATCTATGTATCATTCTAAACTCTTTTCTAAAATTTGTCAAATACCCTATTGTAACAGTTTTTCAAAGCTCTAATCGCCTTGTGTTTTGTATACAAAAATATTTTTACGAGTGTTTTCTTTTAAGTTTTGCATATACAGCTGGAATAGAACATTAGATAACTTTTAAATACTTTATTCTTTCTCAAACTATTCTCCACGAAAATTAATGCACTTTTGCATGCGCTCAAACCAGTTGTCGAAGCTGTAACTCCACTAGTTTGTTGGTATTGTATTCTTGAAGGTGTCGACTGCTTCCTCTGGCGACTGAAATCTTTGACCACGCAGTCCATTCCCGATTTTCGGAAAAGTATAGAAATCGTTGGGACTAAATTCAATGGTTTTTTGTGCTTTGTGCGAACTTGCATTGTCTTGGTAAAGGATGATTTGAAGCTCAGCGATGACTTGGCAAACAAATGGTGATGTACCAATTGGCAGTAACAGTCCTTTGATCTTCCAGAGGAATTGTTGCTACATGACCTGCTTTTGAGACAAATGTCGCGACCATATTTTTGGATACACTTCTAGAACGGATGACTTTTGTTGGCTTTTTTTCATCTTGGAATACCCAAACAGTAGACTGACGTTTATTTTTGGGTTCATATGAGTAAATCCACAATTCATCACCACTGAAAATGCTGTACACGTTTTGCGGGTTTCCTGCCTCAAAACTGTCTAGTATTTTCTGACACATGCGGTAACCCGCTGGTAACTAATTTTCATATCCCTAATTTTTCATGCAATTTTTTTTGAATTGAGGTCTTTAAAGTCCCCAATGAAGCCTCATCTCACATGCGATCTTCCGTGTTGTGTTGTTGGTTTTTTGGTGCACCTGGCCTTGGATCGTCGCCAAGGCTAATCCGTCCACGCTTGAATTCTCCATATCAACGAGAAACTGTTGACTTATGTGGTGCTTCATTACCGAAAACCGAAATCAACTCGGCAACGCATTCTTGTAAAGATTTTTTTCGAAAGTTGTAAAAAATTATGGATCGAAAATGTTCTCGGTTTTTCAACTGATTTTTTAACTTAAAAAATTCACTGTAGCTATAAAACTAAATGTATCGCACTGACGTTTTAAATTTAGGTTAGGTAAAGATTGAGGTTAAGTTTTAGTAACAACATTCGATTAGTGTTCTATGTTCCTATATGCAAAATATAAAAGATAGCCCTCGTATCCAAAAAACAGTTCTTTAAATACTTTGCACTTAAAACGATCGGGAACATCCCAAGTTGTAGAGATGTGAACGTTCGTTACTTTTGACTATTCGGTACCAATTTTTACTTTCGTGCAATGTAAGCATTTTCAATGCTCGTACGTTGGATTACTTTGATTACTGTTAGGAAGAGTTTTGCGTTCCCAAGTTTTTCAGATTTTGCCTCGGTGTCGTGTTTGACGACGAAAAAAAAGTATTGCCCTAAAATGTTTATCAATAACCAAGAGGTAAGACATTCCACAGGTTAAGCTTTCAAAAAAATTGCCTAGGAAAACGATGTGGAGGATCAAAAAAAAACTACATTTTTAACCAGCCTCGAGTCTCGCATACAGCCTATGTAATAAAGTAGTTACCTAATCAAAGTAATCATTTCTTTTTAAAGTTCATACTCCTTATTTCTGGTGTATATGAGTAACTCGCACTAAAACATCTGCCAAGTTGTAGGTTCCGCTCGTTAGTTTCGTGCAAATTAATCATTTGAAATACTGTTACGTTTGGTAACTGTGGAGGCTGTTTCCTCCTTTTTTTCCTTGGCAATAATGTGACGATCAAAAAAATAGTTCTTCCTCTAAATTTTTCTTAATAACAAAGGTGGAAGATATTCCTCAAGTTATGAGTTTTGACTTAGAAAACTTCACGACCAACAAAAAAAAAATTCACCCACTTCGAGCCTCGTCTTCGCTGGGCTACAGCAGGTAATCAAAGTAATCATTTTTTTTGTACTCATTACTTGGTTGCGCGTATCTTTAACATATCTATTAAATTGAGTAGCCGGTAAATTCCAATAATTTGTATTTCCTATCAGATTCTCAGACGACTATTCCTGGAATGTAACAATATACTCATTACATCCTTTGGAATATTTAGAGAATGTAACTTTCAAAATGTGAAGAGTGTGTTTTTGTCAAATGACGCCGCACAAATTACATGGGCGTTGGGCTTCGGTGGAATGCTTTTAGACTCGTGTATGTTATAGAGGAGATGCTGCCATAAAACATTTAATTAAAAATGCTGAAGGCTGTTTGCTGTCGCTGGGTTTATGTAAAGCATTTGATACTGATAATCATAATATCTTACTAAAACTCTTGTGGAGTTATGGTATAGGAGGCAATATTTATATTTGGTTTAAAAACTACTTGGAAAATAGAAAGCAATATTTCAAAATTAATAATAGTTATAGTTGTCAAAAAATTGTTACATGTGGTTTACATATCGGTATTAGGTCCCATTTCACTTTGACTATACATAAATTCAATTTCTATGATATTACATTAATTTATTTTGGAAACTGTTTTTTCTCAAATAAAGTTAAACATTTTGCAAGTTGTAAAAATTCTAAAGAAATGGCTTAACTCAAATAAATTCAGAATTAATTTTGACAAATCCTCTTACATGTTTCTAAAAAAAAGTCAAATGACATATCAATGTGACCCAATTAACTTTGAATTCAACCTTATAAAATATACAAATGCACAAAATTTTTAGGACTGTTTATAGATGCAAACTTGACTTGGAAAAATCACATAGATTATTTTCGAAAATCATTATTTCCCCTTGTAGGAGTTTTGCTCATCTTAAAAAATTTACTTTGCCGTATTTTATTCAAAAATACAATATTTAATAACAATATGGGGTTCTGCAAATTCTTCTAATATAAATTCTTTAAAAAAAATACAAAACAAAATCATAAAATGTATACATAAACTATCAATTTGTATAAACCACTTGGATATCTTAATTTAGAAAATTTCTATATAGCAAAGACATATTTTTATTCACTCTTTAATAATTAATAAAAAAAATCAAATATTAAGCTTACTAAAATTAAGTAATCCAATATGTACCAAACAATACAATTTAAAAGTAATATTGGCAAAAAATCACTTTTATATGATGGGATATTATACTACAACCAGAATCATTTAAAAATATACCAGAAATATAAAGATTTAAAACAAATATAAAGAAACATTTTTGGGAAGAATAATAAAAAAAAAACATTGAAATTAATATTTATTTATACTACAGTGAAACATCCTATAAGCAGACACTCACGGTTTCGTCGATTTTGTCCGCTTATCGGAGGTGTCCACTTATGAGAGGGAACTGCGAAATTTGAATATATCTTTATTAACAATTTCCGCTGCTTGAGTTTTTCCGACATTACATTTTTCACGTAAACTAAGAAGTTTTTTACTAGGTGCAATTTCAAAGAGATCTATTACTGCCCAACTGAACAGTAAAAATAAAACACAGCAGTCCCATCCGAAGAAAATAGGTTTTACATATGAAAAAAGTATTTTTAGTTTCCGCATTAAAACGGAGAGGTAATTCCCCGGCTGTAGAGTACGTTGTTGCCAATATACCACATTAAGATTAAGAAAGGGTTCAGAATTTTTTTACCAAAAAAAAATTGTCCGCGTCCGGTTATAGGGGTGAATTTTACATGTAAAAAAATAGGGAAAAGCTTGGTTCCAATAAATTTGTCCGCCTAAAGGGAGCGTCCGGTTAATAGAGGTGTCCGCAAGGAGAGGTTTCACTGTATATGATTTTTTTAAAATGTTCAATGTATGTATTTATATAATTCTTACTTCTTTTTTTAATATCTTTTTTTGAGTTAAATAGTTTCCCTATAATAAACACTTTTTTAAGTTTGTTGGGAAGTATAAAGTTATTTTAAAAAAATGAGACAAATCTTTGGATGAGCTTTGGAATTTCCATTTAAAGTTTGCAATTTGACAATGTGATATTAAAAACAAACTAATATGTCAAATCATTTTGACGATAGTTTATTTTGGCAAATTGTTACACCAACACACACTGTTTAATGTAGATCTTTAAGGTTGCTAATAGTAAAGCCTTTTTCAAATAAGTGACCTTTATTATGTATGTAAATACCGGGGCACAATTCATTTTCATTTGAATACTTATTACACCCAGTGTTAAGGTAACTAATTTTATTCTGCAAGTTGCAAACATTATCAAATTGCAAACTTAGAATGGAAATTGCAAAGTTTTTTATTTATTTATTTATTTACCCACTCAACAGAGAGCTCCATTTACAGAGTGGGAACAAGAGTATCAACAAATAACAATATTAATAATAATAAGATCGTTAATAAAAATTAATTACAAAATCTTAAAATAATCTTAAAGTTTAACTAAAAACACTAAGAAACACACACATGCAGACACACGAACATATACATAACATAAGATTCAAGTAAGTAAAAAAAAATAAAACATCATAAAACAATTCTCTTAATAAACTGTTTACTGCAGTTAAATAGATCACACTGGATTTGTACATCATTATAAGAGTTACAAACTCTGTTAATGGGTGAAAATTTCCCAATGTTGGTTCTCGATCTCTTAATATAAAAAGTCGGCCTCTCACGAGCTGAAAACCTGGGCACAGAAAAGTTGATTTGATTTAGGAGATCAGGCGAGTCAATTTTATTGTGAACAAGTTTAAAAATAAAATCGATTTCAGCTATTTTACGTCGAGCTTTTAAGGACTGCAGGGAGAACCTTTCCAACAGGATATCATTGGGAAAACCGATTACCGGGTAGACTCCACTATAGCTTTCGGTTTCAAGCCCTTAAGGGCGCGCAAAACCTCGGATTCGGAAGAAATCGTTATATTAGTCCTATTGCAAGAACTAATATTTGCAGATAAGGGTGATGATTGGTTTGATTGATATGACTGATTCGGAGGTGTATAGGAGCCCTGAAAAAATTTTGCAAACTCGTTTGCTATATGTTGGTGTACAGTAAGGGTAACGTCGTCTTGGTTAGTCATGGCCGGAGGCAGTAGGCTGTCGCCCTGTTTACTCTGAATCAACGTCCAAAAGTTCTGAGGTTTGGTGTTCAAATTGCGTTCAAGACCCGAGCAATAATCTGTATACGAGTTGTTAATATCACGCTTAAGTTTTTACGTAAAGCTTTAAATGTAGAAAGAGATTCGTGATCACCATTTTTGTATTTTTTCAAACACCGATGTTTTCTCTTTATTAGATTTATTATCATCACGAGAGAACCATGGAGGATATCTTCGCCTAGTTTTTTTAGTTTTGGGAACATAGGAATCTAATAAATAATAAAGTTTATCATAAAAACATTTAACGGAAGTATCCACATCATCGTATTCAAGCAGAAAATCCCAGTTCACATGGATTAAAGCATTGTACAGGCTAATGAAATCAGCACGCTTAAAATTATAAAAAACGTTTTCAATTTTTAACTGATTTTTTGGAATTCCAAATGAGCCAATATCGTATTCTACTGTCAGGCTGGGATGAAGGTTGTCCTCCACGTTGAGAGGGTTCTGACAACGTTCCAGATGATATAATTCAGTATTTGATACAAGAACTAGGTCCAAGAGCCTTCCCTGTGAATTTAAAATATCGTTTATCTGCGCAAGATATTTAAAATTTTCAAAGTATAACAGTTCATTTAACCTATTGGTAGGCCTTGACCCATTTAAGTATACAATATATTCAGGTATATTAAAATCGCCCAAGAATAAAACATTGGTGTCAAAAAGTAAAGGCTGAGACAGGAGGAAACTAAAAAATTGTTCATACATATCAGCATTGAGGTCAGGAGGTATATAGCATAAAACCAATATCAAGGAACGCGTTTCGGAAAGAATAATTTTTTTAGCTGTAAATTCAATTTTATTTCGCAAAAGATTTGGGGGTCTCAAGTCAAAGTCCGAAACCCGAAAGTTCTGCTTTACAGCGAGTAACACGCCACCTCCCCGATTAGCCGTAATTTCCGCATAATTACGATCAGTTCTTTAAACCGAATAGTCCGAAGTAAGTATACTTTTGCAAAGCCAAGTCTCCGTTAGCGCAATAATGTCGAAAGTTCCTTGAACCCGTCGGAAGATTTGTCCCATTTAAACGTTGTATGGGAGGATTTCGTCTATAACATACGTAAGTCTTAAAGCATTTCACCGAAGCCCAACGCCCATGTTATTTGTGCAACGTCATTTGGGTTCTGGGTTAGCAGTACTAATTCCAAAAATCTGCAAAAAAAATCGGTTACTTCATTTTAAATGTGGATAAGTTTAGTTCGTTATGTAATATATTTTTTTCTTTTGCAGACAAAAATCATCATTTGAATGAATTCGTCAGCCAAATAAAGAATTCCTCAGACCTTCAACCAATATTTGAATCAATTCAGAAGGACAATGTTGCCACTCATTCTGAGTCCTTTATGATGGATCAAAGTTAAAAAGGTTAAGCTTAGCTTTATTTACTATATACTAAAAACCGATTTTTTAAATTGTTTTATATTATTGATCAACTTTTTAAAGAAAATACCAGGAACTGAAAATGTAATGAAAAAAATTCTTACGTCATTAAAGTCAGCAGTTTAGGAAGTTTGCAGTGCAATGATTTTAAAAACGACAAAACTAGTGCCTAGTGGTTCAAATCCAGCCTGAGGTAAATTCTTTTTGTTATCTTATTTTTATTATTTATGCCTTGCCCTTATGCCACTAAATTCCCCTTGTTATACAGGGTGTCTCTAAAAGGTCTGTAGAAAATCGTAGCACATATTCCTGAGGTCAAAATAAGTCGATTTAAAGCAACTTACCTTAGTCCGAAATTGCTCCGTTTCATAGGTACAGGGTGTTTTTATTTTAATCGGACCAAGTGAAACTACTTTCCCAGAAATTGACTGATACCTACCGAAAATGATTAAATGACAAAAAAATTAATAACTCATTTATTGACTAAATTTAATCCTTAAAGGTAGCAGTAAAATCTTTTGATCCAAAATAATTTAAATATTCCGTTGCGGCATCGAACACTAAAAACGGAAATATCTCGAAAATGGCTCACCCTAGCAGATTTTATCAAAAGTACCTTTTTTGCTTAAAAAAGTTCAGGAAATTATTTTATCCACAAAAAAAGTTGAAAAATACACTGAGAAAAAAGTTATGGTCATTTTAAACCATAAGATGAGCATTGTGAACCGCCCTCTAACGGCCACAGTGAAAAAGTGTCCATATTTAGGTTTCGCATCCCAAAAAACCCCCGAGTACCAATTTTTAAAGTAATGCGTTGAGAAATGTTCACCACCCTACCCTGTATCTCTGAAACGGAGCAATTTTGGACTAAGGTAATTTGCATTAAATCAACTTATTTTGACCTCAGGAATATGTGCTAAGATTTTGTAGAGACCTTTTGAGACACCCTGTATAGTTTATACCTAGGGCGCTTAAACAAACCTTTACAAATACATTGTTTCGTTTTTTTAAACATAGAAATTACTTATTAAATTGGATTAAATCTGTCACATGTATATTATAAGATGTAGCATATAAGTAGTTCAAGTTTGTTTATTTTTTTTTTTTCTGTTTTAGTTAAATGTATAAAAAATATTTATAAAAAATTTAAAATATGCTACTAAATAGATTAAAAAGAAAAATATATTGAAATAATAAGTTATACATAATTTTTCAAAAATATTTGCACAAAATTTAATAATATAATCAAAAACGGGTTAATCTATAAGAAAAAATCAATCAAATGATATATCTAAAACTAAAACAAATTTAATAGGTAAATTCTACATTGAGACAACAATAATTTAACGGCAAAAGGAAGTTTTTATAAGTAAAAAAGTTATCTGCTGCAAACTGTTCAGAAAACCTCTCTAGCTCGAAAAGCCTAAGATATATAAACTTTTTTTAACTCTACGCAAAAGTGCATTGCAATATTTAATGGATGACTAGCAGTGCAGGCCATAACTCGGAAACTACATGGATAAAACATTTTGAAGCCTGACATTTATTCATCATTTAATAATTCTGATTTTTGCGAATCGTACAATTATTGTACTGCTCATTTCGTGCTGCTAGCTGAATTTGTCGAAGATTCTAAAACACTGGACCTTCACTTAAAGATAAATAGAAAAAATTGAATTAAAACACATGCATCATGTCTAAGAACAAAACGGCGAGGTTTTCTAGGTTAAGCCTGGTCGTAGTTTCATTAATTTTGCATTGAAAATGTGCATTTCTTAATTTAGTAAATGTAAAAAATTCATGAAGTACGAACAATTTGTTTCTTCCTTAAATCTAAACATTTTATGTTACTAAGCATGAAAAAAACGTTTGTCCTACAAATTAGATTTTTGATGGCCGTGCCTCCCACCCTAAGTATGTCAAAATAACGAGATGAAAAAAGTAACAGTAAAACATTGAGAACCGACAATTTCTTTTCTGTGGCCTAAAAAATGTGTTTAAAAGTAAATGGCAACCTTCTCCCACAAATTGTATGTTTGGTTAGTCACACGCTCGAAAGATATCTGCCCCTGCGCACTTTGTTAGGACTCACTTTCAAGAATTTTTGCAGAGAAAAAAGTTGGCCGTCTCGGCAAAATAAACATCTTTACGAAAATTCAGCTTATTACTGTTTACTTAAAAAATATGGACCGTCTGTCTGTATTAATGGGTATGGGTTCTAGCCATATACGTAATATTCCAATACTCCCTGTTACCCATTTACACAATGACTGGCGTTTGATATATAGATATCAAATTTACATGGAAATATTTAACAAAGTATAAAAGGCAACTTTATAGGGGTATAGTCAACCACGGTGTTTCCGAAAAAGGCATTTCCATCCTCAGCGTGGCTTGCCTGACACAAAGTAGAACAAACTGACTACAAGACACAAGGTAAATCAAAAAGAATGAAAAAATAGGTAAAACCTATTTTTCATTCTACGAGTGAAACGCCAGCGAACCAAGGAAACTAAGTCCTAAGGAAGAAATACATTTTGTCACAGTTCAACCAGGCCATGCTATCACCGTCTCGATGGTATCGGTTTGAAACCGAAAACAATGAGTTAACAAAGTATAAAAGGCAACTTTATAGGGGTATAGTCAACCACGGACATCGGTGTTTCGGAACGCTGAGGATGGAAATGCCTTTTTCCGAAACACCGGTTTCCCTGGTTGACTATACCCCTATAAAGTTGCTTTTTATACTTTGTTAACTCATTGTTTTCGGTTTCAAACCGATACCGTGGAGACGGTGATAGCATGGTCTGGTTGAACTGTGACAAAATGCCTTTCTTCCTTATAGACCGGTGGACGTTTTCGTCCCGCCATGGACTTAGTTTCCTTGGTTCGCTGTCGTTTCACTCGTAGAATAAAAAATAGGTTTTACCTATTTTTTCATTCTTTCTGATTTACGACACAGTTGACAACAAGATTTGTTGTCAACTGTGCGCTGATGATTTGACGTAACGAATACACGAATAACCAATCAGGACATTTTATGTTAAGGACCGCACAGAGGATAGACTTATGCCCATTGATATTGCTATTTCAAATATGTTTGCATCATGCATCGTAAAGGACCATGGGTATTGGAATAATACGTACTATTATGTGTTTGAAAGCAACCAATCAGGACTTTTTTTCTAAAGGATCGCGAGGAATTATATTTGCATTGGCAATTAACGTGGGTATTGGAGTATTACGTATATGGCTCTAGCAGCCGCGGCATGGTCCGCACGTGAGGTAAAGCGGTACATTATCAACACCGCACCGGTAAAAACGTTATTTTCATTTAAAACTCGTTGCGTCCTACAACTCTTAGAGCATGGTACGTCAGTTGAAACAGAAAACGACATTATACGTAAAACTTTTTGCCTATAAATATGTTGTTAATCTCTTTCAACTGGTGTACTATGCTTTACTTCTAGAACGCAACAAGTATTAAAAGAGCATAACTTGTATTCTGTTTATATACTCCTTCACCCCGCCTGCGGCACGAGCTGCCTCTGATGTTAAGACGCCTTCTGATATTTATTCTTAAGTTGATATGTATTTTCAAGTGGTACTGTATTTACTTATTATGTACTTTTAAATTTGACACATTCAACGCATAATAATTAGACACCCGGTCTTATTTAGACCACCTGACGTTTTGTGTTGTGTGACACTTCTCCCTTCCACGGGAGAAAGTAATGGTAATGGCCCATTATAGCCACAATAGACCCACTCACTGGTGGTCGCAGTGGAGGGGCTGCAGGGCCCACTCAAAATTTATAAACCTCCAATTACAAGCCAAACCAAAATGCACGTTTTTCGACCTATCTCTTATCTCCCGCGCAAGGGAGATATTATTATGTTTTAATGCGATTTTTTTTATTAGTCTTTAAGTGACAGATCAGTGTTATGTCATCTTGGACTATATGGACGTGATTTAGCTTAGTTAGTTTTTTAACGATAAGTTATTAGTATTTATTCTACTTGAACTCTGTTGATATGGACTATTGTTCAAGTAGATTTTCGTTTCGTTTCACTATTAAAAATAAGATAAAAATCAAATATCTGTTAATATTTCTCGGACTATCCCACAAAAGTAGTAACGCCCTTAGAATTTGGCGTCGGTTTGGGCACAAAGCAAAGGAAATTAGAAATTGAGAGAAACAAGAGAGCAAAGAGAACTAGAAATCTACAGGGAAACCAGAAAACAGCTAAGAAATTTGATACGTACAGAAAATAATGAAATGTTCGAGCGCAAATGCCACGGTATAAATACACACGTAGGAGGTAAGCAAAGTTCTGAAGTATGGAAATTCATTTCTACAGTAAAAAACCCAACTAAAGAAAAAGTAAACATCCAGATTATCAAACCAGAACAACGGACAGAACATTACAAGGGACTGCTGCAGGAGACGAGACCCGAATATCTGGCAGCCTCTCCGAGGAGAGACATAAAAGTACATGAAGAGGAAGTAATCATCGAAAAAGAAATGATAAAGAATAGTATTAAAAATCTTAAATCTGGAAAAGCTAGCGGACCTGGGGGAATATATGCTGAAATGCTCAAATATGGATACGAGAAACTACTCGAAAATCTCACATATATTATCAATCAAAATGGAAAATTGCAGTCATATCCTCAATACATAAAAAAGGAAACAAGCTGGATTGCAACAATTACAGAGGAATTTCAGTAACCAGTACTCTAAGTAGATTGTACGGTAGGATTCTTAGAGATCTAATAGAGAATTAGTTTCATGAACAAGAAGAAGAGCAAAGTGAGTTTCGTGCAGGCAGATCTTGTAGTGATAATATTTCTTGTCTTAAACAAGTAATTGAGAAAAGGAGCGCCAGAAATATAGAGACTTATGTTACCTTTGTGGACCTACAAAAAGCATATGATACCGTTCCAGTAGAAAAATTATGGACAGTGTTAGAGCAAACTAATATCAATCATACATACATAAAAGCGATAAAAGAACTATACAAAGGGTCAAAATCTAAAGTTAAAATTGGGAATAGACTTTCAAAAGAATTCCTGGTAACAAAAGGACCTCAAGACAAAGATGTTGTATCTCTCCAACTCTTTTTAAAATATATATCGCAGTAGCTCTAAAAAACTGGAAACGTAAAGTGCACGGCATTGAATACAATTTAACGACCGATTTACCACATACACACTACAGTTTGCTGACGACCAAGTAATTGTAGCTAATGATAAAGAAGACATGGAGTATATGATGAGAAAGTTAATGGAAGAATACGAAAAGTGGGGATTAACAGTGAACGTGGACAAGACACAGAACTTATGTATTGGAAACGAATCCAGTGAGTTAGAACTAGACAATGAACAAACAATATCTCCATGCAATGAGTACGTATACTTGGGTGTCACATTTGATAAGACAGGAACAGATTGTAAAGAACTGGAAAAAAGAATAGTAAAAGCAAAAAAGGTTATTTGATGTCTATGAATAGTATTTTATGGAGCAGAGAAATACAAAGAAATGTAAAATTTACGATATATGAAACAATGGTGAAAAGCACGCTGTTGTATGGAATAGAGACTTGTCGCGTAACAAAAAAATACAAAACAAAAATGAAAAGTGTCGAAATGGATGCAATAAGAAGATCAATGAGAATATCTAGAATAGATCACATAAGAAATGACATCATAAAAGAAAGAATGGGAATCGAGGGAAGCATAACGGATGACATCACTAAAAGGCAACTGATATGGTACGGCCCTGTACAACGGATGAACGACGAAAGATTACCAAAGCAAGTCCTAGAATGGCAACCAATAGGGCACAGAAAAAGAGGGCGTCCTAAACTAGAATGGAAACAGTCAATCCAAAGATCAATGAGTCAAAAAAAATCTAACAGAAGTTGATTGTCAGGATCGAAGGAGGTGGAGAATAGGCGTCGGACAATGTAGAAAAACGTTCTAAACCGACATAGTGGTAGTAGAGAAACAAGTCCACTGCAAATTATTCGTCTCGCCCACGTTCTTGTTCGGTGGCCCGGCTAAGTTAAAGGAATTTACTGCGCAAGCCCCATTCACTCAATGGCTTGATTTGTTTACGTTTGTCGTCGTCAACCGTGTTTTATCAACTGTTTAGTCAATTTCTAACGAAAAAAATGAAATCACCGCAAACCACTAAGTGAGCGAGACCTGCGCATTAAAATCCTTTGATCTATGCTAGAAATACTTTTTTGTAGAAAATAGGGACTTTTTGCAATAAAGCCCGGCAGTAATGGTGCCGAATACTATTCTGACGGTTTCGCATTATAAGAACAACTGTCTTATTT
Source organism: Aspidapion aeneum (assembly GCA_963576565.1). Taxonomy (NCBI): domain Eukaryota; kingdom Metazoa; phylum Arthropoda; class Insecta; order Coleoptera; family Brentidae; genus Aspidapion; species Aspidapion aeneum. The sequence continues at coordinate 47,135,530 of OY755048.1, forward strand.
TAAAATTAGACTTTTGTGTATTATAAGAGTCGAAAATAATAGTGCCGCTATTATTAATGGAAAATAAACGGCTGGATTTATAAATTCGACTTTGGTATGTCAATGGAAAACTGTCAGAATAGTGTCCCGTACTATTACTTCCTGGTTTTATTGCAATAAGTCCAATAGTAGTGTCGTCTGGACAGGGTTGGATACTTTTTTATACCAGAGTGCAAAAATGCAAGATTTTACTAAAAACCGTAAAAACATCAATTCCAAACCATGGGGGAAATTAAAAAATTAAAATTTATTATTATTATTTATTATAATTTTTCGGTCTTTAATTCCATCCCTGGTTTGGAATAGGGTGTTTGACAGTAATAAAAAAAATAAATATATATTTATTTTTAGATATCTCTTTAGGTCTTGGGAATGCTAAAAACAAACGTTTTTGTTTAATTTTTTATCAAATACAGTAAACGACTCGAACGAACTTATTTTCTGTGTTATTTTCTTATGGATGGTAATGTTTGCTTTGGTTTAAAGTGCGAATTATCGTCCTAAATTAGATTTTATTTTGTGTTTTGCTTATAAAAAACATTTTCAATGGAAAACGGATTCTCCAAAGCCGATAGCTCCAACTTGCCAATGCTGAATTCCTTTATGGTGGCAGGCTTCTTTGCCAACAACAGTGATTTTTGTACTGCGGAATTTAGAAACGTTAAAATGTTAAAGTATTCGATGAGTTGTTTTGTATATAACTGAAAGTTTTTTACGATATTCTTCGCCTACTTTTACTCATTTAGATTTTGAGGTTAGGTTATATGTTTTGCTTTTTTGTTTAATATGCTACTTACAATAGATTTAATTAAATACCCAATCATTATTATTTTAAGCATCAAAAAACAATCAAAAATTGCTTTAAAAAGAAAATTCTAAATACATTTTGTTTCAAAGAATTCTTATGACCCTTCATAACAAATATACACTGCCTAGTCTTGCATATGCACTGCTCAGTCCTACATTTAGCCTGCATGTGCACTGCCTCATCCTGCATTTAGAGCTACTCCCTAGTCCTGCCTAGTACCGCCTAAAAATTTGTACACCTTTCTGCCTATTATAGTTGTTCACCCCTTGTAATAAACATAACCTCAAAAATTTCATCGTCATTTACGAAATAGTTATATATATTATAGACAACGTAAGAAAAATTAATAGAAACAATTTAGTTATACTCACATCAAAGTGATCTTCACAAATGTAAAATGAAGATGTATTAGATAAGGCCCTTGGGTCTCTTCGAGCAAGTTCTAGCCACTTTTTCCGTTCATTTACTGCTGTAGGCACATAAATAGTTTTTTCAGGTGTTTTTATGCTAGTATTTGAACACTGAGGCACTACACACCACTTATAGGGCATTTTTTACATAAAAAACACAGACCAAAAACAAATAAACACTTGAATGCCGTGTATCTGTCCGCGAGTTTGCTGCGCTGTGACCTCATTGCAACGCCATGCTAGAAATGAGCGTTTTAGCGACAAATTCAAATCGGAAATTAGAAAACTTGATTTTAAATGTAGTCATGATAAAATATACTATTTTACTAATTTTGCGTAGCAAATTAGGGATCTATGTATCATTCTAAACTCTTTTCTAAAATTTGTCAAATACCCTATTGTTGTTTACGGTTTTAAGTAAAACCTTGCATTATTGCACTTTGGTAATAATTATTATTATCAAATCGCCTATTGCGATTAGAAATTTTAACACATAAAAAAGGTGATATACTTTCAGACGTTGATACGTCTAATTTTGATTTCACAGTTTAACAGTGGAAGCGAAGAATTATAAAATTAGTTAAATGGCTTGGTCGAGTGAAGACCATGAGAACTAGCGTTCCTGGAATGTCACACTGATATGGAGTTTTAAAAATTTATACTTATGGTTTCGGTGGCCCAATTGGTAGGACTTTGGCGTGTATATTCAAAGGTTCGGGTTCAAATCCCGACCGAAGCCCAGGAAACTTTTTTTATAATGTTTCTGTTTAATTGAATCCGTGAGTATAAGAATAGTATATCAAAAGGAGAGTCCTAGACAATCTGCCAATTTGAAGCACCAGCCAGGGTAACCTCTGCGAGTCTGATGCAAAATTCCAACATAACCATGAAGAAAGCAAAACTCAGTCCAAGGAGACAACCTAAGCCTAGGTTATCAATATCAAAAATCGATCTTTTATTCGGTCTAGCTGGATCATTCAAGATTGCTGTTGAGTTTGTTTTAAGAACAAAAGTTTATTTACTAAGTAAAGTTACTTTTGCCTTATTAGATATCAGTACGACACAACCCAAATGGAAAACGGTAAAATAAAGATGATGAAAAATAAAAGGAAAAATGAAATCATAACAAAAACAGTTCATGTAAAAAGAAGCAGTATGCAAAAATGGTATTCCGTAAAAAGAATTGAAATAAAAGTATACCCAAGTTCTGCAATACAAATTTTAAAAAGAAAGGTTCTTACTAGTTTGGAAATGTTTTTTTAAACTTTGCTATTACAGCCAAACTTGTTTATGTCCAATATAGCACTGTGCCTAAGAGTCGATTTGCAGCAAAGTATGAGCTGGAAAATTTAATTTATTTGTTATACCTACCTATACAGGGTGTCTCTAAAAGGTCTGTACAAAATCTTAGCACATATTCCTAAGTCGATTTAAAGCAACATACCTTAGTTCGAAATTGCTCTGTTTCAGAGATACAGGGTGGTAAATTTTAACATTAAAAATCGATTGTCTTAAAATTTATGAACATTTCTCAACGCATTACTTTAAAAATTGGTACTCGGGGGTTTTTTGGGATGCGAAACCTAAATATGAATACCTTTTCACTGTGGCCGTTAGAGGGCACTTCATAATGCTCTTTTTATAGTTTAATATGCCTATAACTTTTTTCTCAGTGTAACTTTTAACTTTTTTTGTTAAGAAAATATTTTCCTGAATCTTTTTAAGCCAAAAAGGTACTCTTGTTAACATGCGCTAAAGTAAGTCGTTTTCGAGATACTTCCGTTTTTAGTGGTCGATGCCGCAACGGAATACTGAAATTATTTTGAATGATTATGGCACTAGAGTGTTTTACACTGGCAAAATGGCATAGCAACGGCCAGTTTTCTACTGACTATTGTTCTCAAAGCTTTATTCAAGTTTGTTGCTTTTCGGAAATTTCGCTCATAAAATTTTTTCATTTAAAAATTTAATTTTTAAATTCACCACACTGTATCGCTGAAACGAAGCAATTGTGGACTAAGGTAATTTGCATTAAATCGACTTATTTTGACCTCAGGAATATGTGCAGACCTTTTAGAGACACCCTGTATATTATACATACCTGATTTGTTAATAAATACCAACATCCTTTATAAACTTGTCCATAATTTCTGTCAGTTTGTAAAATCCCAGCTTTTTATTAGACACTTATTGGAATAAAACCTGACCTTATTTTAAACTCGACCCTATGGTGACAGATTTACATATAAAAAGCCGCTGGTGTCCGTCAAAATTCGGCCTTTGTGTATTTAAAAACCGGATTTATTAGTGTCGGTATTTATTAAATGAAAGTTAGCGTCTTTATTATTAAATTTGGCTTTGGTATGTCAATGTTGAGAGGTCAGCTGTTAGTTTTCTGTGTAAATGTGTCAAAATAAAGTCGGCTCTAAAATAAAGTCAGGTTTTATTCCAACAAGTCCCTATTATTTCTGGAAGTAAGCAATAAATGTTTTAAATAACTTTACCTGTATAGGGAAAGCAAGTAAATTAAAATGTTGGTCTTTTTAATTTTTTCTTATAGTTTTATCACAGTTCCTACCAGTCTGCCAAAGCTTAGCTCTCTAGCATTTCTGGAAGTAGCCAATGTTACTTTTATATAACTTTACATGTATAGGGGAGGAAAGTAAATTAAAATTTTGAGATTTTTTCCTATGATTTTCTCTTAGTTCCTATCGGGCTTCCAAAGCTCAGCTCTAGCGTTTCTTGAAGTGGGCAATGTCAATTTTATATAACTTTACACGTATTGGGGTTTTTTATTTTTCTCTAAGGTCAAAACATAAGTTCTATAAGCCTGCCAAATTTCAGCTTTGTAGCATGTCTAGAAGAACTATTAAGAACCTTTCCTTTTAAAATTTATATTGGAGAACTTGGCTTTACTTTTATATCAATTCTTTGTACGGAATAACATCTTCGCGTACTTGGCTTTTGTTTACATGAAATGTTTTTGTTATGATACACCTTTAGTCTTAAAATAAGCCAACGAATCACCCCTCTTCATTTGTCCACCTACTTATGACTCACCTTGTTTATAAAATAAAAGAGTCATTTGGTATTGGTTGTCACTAGTGTTGTAAAATTTCCACAAATATATTTTTGGAAATATTTCCTGAAACATTGGAAATATATGGAAATATTGGAAATTTAGAAAATATTTAAAAAATAAGAAAAGAGGGAATATTTATTTATAAAATCATAACAAAACACCGGAAAACGCAGAAGGCTTATACATGAACACAAATCAGGAGTTATTCTTTAAACAAATATACATAAATAAGGTCAAATTTGTACAACAAAACTCTCATTCTTGACACACTACACTATTCGCTAGTCGAGCAAGAGGCATATCTTCATCGCTGTCATCAGCATCACACTCAATAACATCGTCTTGCCATTCCACTTTCTCAAAATTTTCAATAGTATCGGAAATAAAAATTGTTCTATAGTAAGTTTAATGGTTATATAAGGCCTATCCATAAATACGTAACGCTCAAGGGGGCGAGGGAGGGTGGGGGGTTAGCCCTACGTTACACTCATTGTTATTTTGATGTGTTTTTTCTTAAAAATAGGTTACTTACAAGGGGGGGTGGGGGTCAAAAATCCTGAATTTTTGCGTTGCGTAATTTAAGAATACAAAATATGAAGAATAATATTTTTTTAAATATTTCCAATGTTTCCGAGACACATCACTAGTTGTCACAAATCAATAAAACATTGTAGCTATGATTTTCCTCTTTTATTTGAAAGTTTTGTACAAAGAACCATGACAATATTTCTGTAAATTAAAAAATATACGTTAAATTAAAAACAAAATATATTCTTTCTCTAAAGCATTTACAACTGATTTTATAAGTCAGATACGCATAGCAACTGATCTGTGATTTAAGTGTCTAACATAATCCATAACAAAAAAATTGAGACAGTTTTAAAGGCGCTGTTAAAATGTAAAAAAAACTAAAACTAAAATTTTCAATAAAAATTATCTTAAATTGCTTTGCTTTAATAATAATCGTTCTATAGGCAATGTAAAGTGAAAAATTATAAAACAAAAAAAATATTTTTGAGAAATATACGCTTTAAAATCGTTTATTTATTCGTGGATTTCTTTTAAACCAATTGCCAAATTAATGCAACATATTGTCTGTTTCAATTTTTTTTTGAGAGTTTCTTGCCATCTTAAGCATTACCAGTGGATAAAAGTCAACCAGGTAGTTTTTAGAATTATTATTAAGAAATACCCTTAATAATTATCACTGTAAACCTCAAGCAAATTAGACCAAATCCCAGCATAGGGTATACCTCCCCCACCCTGAGAATTTTCGACACATATATTTTTTTGTTGCTATTGGAATCTTATATCTCGGCAGCTTAGATTTTTTTTTATAAAACCTACTGCGTTCTTTTTAAAAAAGAAAACGCTTATATTCTGGCAGCTAATCAAACGATTTATACAAAAGTGACATAAACTTACGTGATGAGTTTTTGACTTTGACAAGTTTTGTCTCCCCCTCACCCCACTATGTGGCAAACAAGTAAAACCTGAAACTAGATTCCAATAGCAACAAAAAATATATGTATTGAATTGGTCTAATAGTTTCTGAGCCAACCTATTAACTGACGATTTGTTTGTGTTTCTTGTAGTAAGCTATTTTAGGAGTTTACTCAAATTGACATTAACCTAAAAGCAAAAAACCTAAAAGCTGGCAGTTAATATCTAAAATTTATGTAAACTACAATAATATTCCACAAAAAAATCGCCAACATTATAAGCCAATCCAAATAATCTTTAGTATAACAAAAAATAATACAGGGTGAATAAGAAGTGTAAAAACCTTTAATTAAATCTTACAGCAAAATAGGTAGCAAAAAATATTTTTTTAAACTTCTAAAAGTACAGCGTGTCCCATTTTCGATGGGATTAAATGGGAAACTCGGTTAATATTAAAGATATCGATTTTCTGATTGCACCTTACTTGGTCATTTTTTGAGCCCTTAAAAATGGTGTAATCACATTTTTGCTATACCCCCTAGTTTCGCTAATACAGGGAGTTTTTGAAAAAATTGCATTTTTAATAATCCCTTATATCTCGCTTATTTTACAAGATATTTTTATTCTGTAAAAACCTTTTTATAGCAACTTTTTTAGAGGAAAATAATGACGTTGTCAATTTTTTAAAATATTGTTTAGTTTTTGAGATATGGTATTTATCATAAAAAAATTAAATACGGACCTGTATTTATTTTATTACAATTTTGATTGGTTTCATGCTATTATTATCTTTAAATGATAAAACTTAAATATTTTTTTGATTTAAGGTTAAAAAAAAAATTTAATATTTTTAAAAAAAATTTAGTTCAAACCTGGAAATTTCCAACGTAAATATAAATTAAAAATTGCAAGACACACCAGTTGAACGATTTTTAGTTTATCTGTTTTGAGACGTTAATTAAAAGATTTATAAATAAAGTAAAAAACGTTATAAAGTTACAAAAATAATATCATAGTAATTATTTGATAGTAGCAAAGCAACTCATGAAAATCACTTTAACATGGAAAAACAAAAGTGTGGAACTGAGATTGTCATTTTACTTGTCAATTTTGGGAATAGCTCACTCAAAATTATTCTAAAATGGCCAGAAATCGACCATATCCAGATTTTAAAAAATGTGATATGTTTGACTGCTTTATTCAAGCAATAAAATCCCAATATTTAAACGGCAGAAATATTTTTATACAAAATGCGCTAAGAAAAATTACTCAATAATGCCAACAGTGTCTTACACATAATGGCAATCAGTTTGAACATTTATATCATTAAAGAAAAATTAGTTATTATTTTTTGTATTTGTCGTAGACTTTGTTTCAAATAAATCTTTAAATTAACGTAAAACAATTTTAATTTGCTAAGTATGAAAACAGTTAAACTAAAAATCATTCAACTAGCAATTTGTAATTTATATTTCTGTTGGAAATTTCCAGGTTCGGACTAAATATTTTTTTTAAATATTAAATATTTTTTTTTTAACCTTAAAGCAAAAAAATATTAAATTTGTATTATTTTGTTATGCTAAGAGCATGAAACCAATCAAAATAGTAATAAAAAAAATCCAGGTCCATATATAATTTTTTTATGCTAAATACAATATCTCAAAAACTGAACAATATTAAAAAAAAATGACAACGTCATTTTTTTCTTCTAAAAAAGTTGCTATAAAAAGGTTTTTACAGAATAAAAATATCTTTTAAAATAAGCGAGATATAAGGGATTATTAAAAATGCAATTTTTTCAAAAACTCCCTGTATTAGCGAAACTACGGGGTACAGCAAAAATCTGATTACACCATTTTTAAGGGCTCAAAAAATGAGCACGGTAAGGTGCAATCAGAAAATCGATATCTTTAATAATAACCGAGTTTCCCATTTAATCCTATCCAAAATGGGACACGCTGTACACCTACATGATCGTTTAAGTTACAGAAAACCAAAGCTACCTCTTTTTTTCTTTAAACGGAACATCCTAAATCTTAAGATTTTTAAGTTTATTTTATATACAGAGTGATCTCTTTAAAAAACAGTATCTGTATGTATGTATCACATTAAACCTCTTTATTTAACTTTATTGAAAACATCAAACTGTAAGTGCCCCCTTACACACACTGGTAATGCTAGACATAAGCCATTTCTTTTTACCTTTATTACGTTCAGATGTTAAAGCCGGGAATTTGTTTAATTTAACAAAATAGAACTAAGGATAAAATTGACTTATGAAAAAAAAAATGTTTTGAGAAAAGTGCTTTTTAAAATATTAAAATCAAAACAACACCGTGGGTACGCCTTCGATAGGTTATAGTATGTTAAATTTATGGAACATAAAATGATAGGTAGTTGATGATAAAAATAGACTTGAACTACAAAAAACCCTTACCAACCGAAGAAAACGATACACTAAGCAAAAATACTCCCAACATGTTTTTATTAAAAATTTTACAAAAAATGCTGAAATTTTTCAAAAAATATTGAGCATGCCTACTACCATAACCTTTCGGAGCGATATCAACCATATTTTACTCTTGTCAAAATGTTGTAATATAAAAAGTCAAGTAAAAAAATAAAAGAAGAAAGTTTGTTAAGAAACAATTAAATAAATTCATAGTTTTTTTTAAATAAATCATTTAATGGTGTAAAAATGGGGTTGGGACAAAAAAACCTTTTTTTTATTTGCTAATCTCTTTTTTATGATTATAGTTTTTTATGTTAGTATTGCCAATAAAGGTTTTTTTTACCCAAGTGACATAAAAGTCGGACATGTAGCTTACCAAAACTTCCAAATTTCTTCATTAAGAACTAAGTAAAGCCTTTAAAACTTTTTTTACACTTCACTTAACATGTCTTTTCATGAAATAACACTTGAACAAGTACATTAGGCATCAATGTATGACACTACCTATAATACAGTTACAAGTTCTTGAGTTTACGTCAAAAACTTGGTTCAAAGAGTTTCAACACTAAACGAAGATTTGTCTTTCTTCTTAGTGCTAGTTAAGTGTAGTTTGTCCAAGACCGGAAAAGTAAATTTTTTACAAACTTCCCGAGATTGTTCCTTTAAAAATGAAATATAACATTTTCGATTTTGAACCAAACACACTTGAATTTTTGTTCTGTTTATTTCACTTTGGTAGTTATAAGATCGACGTATCTGAAGTTTGATGCTTCGTATTCTTATTTCTGTCAGCAAAGGAGGTGTTTGACACATAGTTATTTTTGGCATGTGGTGTACAGCGTGTCCCATTTTCGATGGGATTAAATGGGAAACTCGGTTATTATTGAAGATATCGATATTCTGATTGCAACTTACCGTGCTCTTTTTTGGAGCCCTTAAAAATGGTGTAATCAGATTTTTGCTATACCCCGTGGTTTCGCTAATACATTTTAATTAATTCCTTGTATCTCGCTTATTTTGCAAGATATTTTTATTCTGTAAAAACCTTTCTATGGCAACTTTTTTAGAGCAAAATAATGACGTTGTCAGTTTTTAAAAATATTATTTAGTTTTTGAGATATGGTATTTATCATAAAAAAATTAAATACTGACCTGGATTTTTTTTATTACTACTTTGATTAGTTCCATGCTATTATTACCTTAAAATGATAAAACTTTAATATTTTTTTAATTTAAGGTTAAAAAAAACTATTTAATATTTGAAAAAAAAATTATAGTCCGAATCTGGAAATTTCCAACGTAATTATAAATTAAAAATTGCAAGACACAGTAGTCGAACGATTTTTAGTTTATCTGTTTTGAAATGATAATTAAAAGATTTATAAATAAAGTAAAAAACGTTAAAAATAATATCATAGGTACTAATTATTTGCAGGTCGTGAAATTTACAAAACAAAAGCGTGGAATTGACATTGTCATTTTACTTGTCATTTTGGTGAATGGCTTACAATTATTTTAAACTGGCTAGAAATCGACCATAACCAGATTTTGAAAAATGTGCTATGTTTGACTGCTTCATTCAAGCAACAAAATCCCAATATTTAAATGGCAGAAATATTTTTATGCAAAATGCGTTAAGAAAAATTACTTAAAAATGCCAACAATGTCTTACACATAATGGTAATCAGAAAAATTAGTTATTTTTTATAATTTGTTTTTTTGTGTATTTTTCGTAGACTTTGTTTCAAATAAATCTGTAAATTAACGTCAAACCATTTTAATATGCTAAGTAGCAAAACAGTTAAACTAAAAATTGTTTAACTAGCAATTTTTAGTTTATATTTATGTTGGAAATATCCAGGTTCGGACTAATTTTTTTTTTTAATATTAAATATTTTTTTTTACCTTAAAACAAAAAATTTTGAAATTTGTATTATTTTATGATAATACTAGCATGAAACCAATCAAAATAGTAATAAAAAAATCCAGGTCCGTATTTAATTTTTTTATGATAAATACCATATACCATATCTCAAAAACTAAACATTATTTAAAAAAAATGACAACGTCATTATTTTCTTCTAGAAAAGTTGCCATAAAAATGTTTTTACAGAATAAAAGTATCTCGCAAAATAAGCGAGATACAAGGGATTATTAAAAATACAATTTTTTCAAAAACACCCTGTATTAGCGAAACTATGGGGTATAGCAAAAATCTGATTACGCTATTTTTAAGGGCTCAAAAAAAGAGCACGATAAGGTGCAATCGGAAAATCAATATCTTTAATAATAACCGAGTTTCCCATTTAATCCCATCGAAAATGGGACACGCTGTACATTATGCTTGCATAAGCTTAAATACAAAAGCCGTTGGATAGCAAAAAGACTTATCAAGTTATTAAACTAAAAAAAAACGTCATAGGCTTTAACCTTTTCCCCCACTCCTAGTGATGAGTGGTGATGTGTCAAAAAACCAAGTGTTTGGCCACTTGTATAGAAATAACGATACGTAAGCATTTTAAGATAACTCAATATAAAATAATGTTTCAGTGACCAAAATGAAATAAACATTCATTTCCTATAAACTAAGTCATAAATCTTAATAATAGGATGAGGTGTGCATATCAAGAAATTTCTTGTTAAAAAATTTACAATGTACTTTTGAAACAGTCAAAGGAAGCAAGCGATACAAAAAAGTAACTACTTTGTTTGTGACTGCAAATCACCGAAATAGAAAAATATATATAGAACGCCAATCTCAATCTCAAACTTGCACAGACTGAAGAAAGGTGGCGGTATGAACTAAACTCATGGTGAAACATTAAAACCATTAATATCAATTAAATTTTAAACTTTCGGCGATTGTGCTGGGGAAGTTTGGCTGCTTGTTTAACATCACGTCTATGAGTGGTCGATTGTACTATGCTTGTTCACCATAGCGACCTCTGGCGGTAACGAACCGTACTCAAAATGTCTGAAAAAAATGGCGGGAGCGAGATCTACTGTTTCTATATACAGGGTGGTGAATTTAAAATCGATTTTATTAAAATTTATGAACATTTCTCAACGCATTACTTTAAAAATTGGTACTCGGGGGGTTTTTTGGAATGCGAAACCTAAATATGGACACTTTTTCACTGTGGCCGTCAGAGGGCGCTTCACAATGCTCATCTTATGGTTTAAAATGACCATAACATTTTTCTCAGTGTTTTTTTCAACTTTTTCTGTTGATAAAATAATTTCCTGATCTTTTTTTAACAAAAAAGGTACTTTTGATAAAATCTGCTAGGGTGAGCCGTTTTCGAGATATTTCCGTTTTTTTTAAATTAAATTATTTTTGGTAGGTATCAGTCAATTTCTGGAAAAATAGTTTCACTTGGTTCAATTAAAATAAAAAACACCCTGTATCTCTGAAACGGAGCAATTTCGGACTAAGGTAAGTTGCTTTAAATCGACTTATTTGGACCTCAGGAATATGTGCTAAGATTTTGTACAGACCTTTTGCTTTGTATATGCTGCAAATAGAAACGCTGTTTTTAAAAAAATAAAGTTTCGCGAATAAAGATTTAAATTTAAAGCCGTTTTAACATAAAGTGACCCGCGTTTTGCCCGATTTCTAAAAAAATACATATTTTTACTTACAATCAATTTTTTTCTCATTTTTCAAATAATTCACCTATACGCTCAACGTCATAAAAGTACTTTACTCTGTAAATTCTTTACTTCTTCATTCCATAGTCAGAATTCCAAAGTTTGTTTACAGAAAAATATTCTACTTTTTACTTAATGTCCACTGAAGCTCCAATTTCTTTTCGTGAAATATTCCTTTACATAAATAAAGAAATAGTGAAAGGAGGTCTATAATATTTTTTTCGGTTTTTAAAAAAATATGACGATTGAACTAAGCAAGTATTGCACTAACTCCTAACGGATAGTCGCTAGAGGGCATGGGCGTTGGGCTTCGGTGGAATGCTTTAAGACATGTTATAGACGAAATTCTCCCAACGTTTAAATGAGAAAAATCTTCCGATTCTATGTTTTGATAATAAAAATACGCAAATTTGTCAAGACATTTCGTCGATTTTCTTAATTTGGCAGTAAAATATTTAGTTACCTTAACACTAGTGTGGCATGGGCCAAATTAAAAAAAATATTGAAATGTCTTGACCCTGGACACCCGGTATTCATACACATAATAAAGGTCACTAATTTAATAAATTATTTATTATTAGGAACCGTAAAGTAAGTTCTAACCGTCTCATAAATTACAAAAAATAAAAAATCGTCGACTCGAATTGACATAACAAAACACTGTCAAATTGCAAACTTTGGATAGAATTTCCAAAGCTCCTAAAGCCCATCGCAAAATGTGTCCCATTTAAACAATGTATGGGAGTTTCAAGTGTTCTACCGAAGCCCAACGCCCATATAATTGTACGACGTCCTTTATGACAAAATTTATTGAAATACACACCCATCATTTAAATCTAAGATCACACATAGAAACTACGTGTACTACTTACAGTAAGTTAATGTTTGTGCTTATGCCTGTGCTTCTTAGAACTGGAACTAGTACTAGTCGAGTCGGGTGAGTAGTACCTCGTCCTGGACGTTGATCGACTTCTGACCGTTCTATCTCGTTCCCTCTCGCTTCTGCTTGCAGGTGAACGTGATCTACTTCGTAATCGGCTACTGCTGCTGTGTTTGGATAACCTAGTGGGCGATGGGGAATACCTACGACTGGTACTAGAGGGAGGGGAATATCGGCTAATGGTGGAACTGCTTATGGGAGAGGGAGACCTTTCGCCTCTCCTACTTCGATGGGAACGACTGGCAGAAACCGGTGAGTGTCGGGAACGGGAAGATATGCGTGGAGGGGAAGGGGAACGTGAAATGACTACCTTAGAACTGCGTTTCCTTGGAGGACTTCGACTTTTGGACCTGGAAATGTGGCGAGGCCTTTTATGTTAATATCATATCAATATAGTCGTTTTACGTTTATTTTTTGCTTATATTCGAATCGCATTATTCCGAAAATTGTAAATAAGTTTAAATTAAAAACACGGGTAAAGAAAAAATGCAATGACTTTTTGAAAATCCCCTGCTTTCTAGTTTAATGGTTTGATCAATTTAGTTAATTCTTGTAGACTTTTCGCCTCATTCAATTTTCTTTATTTTCAAGGCAACCGGCACTATATTGGCGTTTTGTTTTATTTTTATTAGTGCTATTAGACCACTGCCGATACATTTTGGAAGGATAAAATTAGTAACAAAAAACGTAAAATTTTCCGAGAAAAATTAATCCGGCTTTTTTTGTTTTTTATTTTAATCTTCCAATCCAAAACTTACTTTTTGACCTAACCACGTTGTAATTTTTTTAAATAAGAAAAGTTTTGAAAGCAGTTTTTTTAAAAGAAACAAATGTACCTTTTTTTGTCTAATTTTGGATGGCATAAAGAAATTAACATCACTATCGAAAAATTTGCCAGGGTGAAAAATAGCATAGACACAATGATTGACTTATTATTTATTGCAGTACTTTAATTTTGCTGTTTAAATTACTTAAATTCGGTTTCCTGGCAAATTTTTCCAAGTAATGTTATTTTTTCTACACCATCTAAAAACCATATACATAATGTATATGCTAAAAATAGACGTTCTAGCAAAAAAAAACTGCTAAATAAAATAAAGCATTATTTTAGGTTTAAATAAAATGTAAAATCAATATTTTGATTAAAAAAAATTACAACGTGTTGAGGATACAATAAACACACCTTTTTTCCCAAATTTTGTCCAAAACAAAAAAAAATAGAATCAAGTGATGTAAAAGTGAGACACCCAAAATCCCGTTGAAAAATGAGACACTTAAATAAAATACTCTGCCAATATATGGGCCCCTAAGCTCACACTAGGTACTATAGTTATAGTGTACGTGTGAGCTAATATAACTAAAAACTGTAGTATATGTTATTCAACTCCAGACTAAATTACCTCTCGTTTGTTATGACACACGCCATATTTTCACAACTCTAATTTTTGAAATCTACCCCCACCCTTTTGGGACCATCTCGACCCAAGACCCAGTCTAGGTACCAAATTTCATTGAAATCGGACAAGCGGTTTTTGAGTTATGCGCGTTGGTCGTTACAGACAGACAGACATACAGACAGACAGACGGCGCGACAAAAAAGTTTCAAAATCATCTGAAACGCAAGGATTTATAAAAAGTTTAAAATCGGAGCACCTTTTTTTTCTCGAAAAAATTAGGATCACCATAAGCTCACACTACTATAGTATAGTATATGTGTGAGCTAAATACTAATAATTGAATTCCCATAGATTTTCTGTTACAAACTAATATCAGCAGTTGTAAGGACCTCATACCTACAATTTCTTTTATTTTTGTTTATAAAAAATAGATTCATAATTAAAATTACTTAAAAACGTTGCCGAAACTTTTGTCGTATGAGTTCATAGATCGGTTTTCCTATAAATAAATATTTTTGCACTTATTTACAACAGATAATTTAAGTAAAAAAAAACAAAAACTTATGTCTCAATTTTACCCTGAATGTCTTATTTTCGGTTTAGACGACGAGCCGACTGTTTATACGTGAATTTTATCACTGTCTCATATTTGGCCTGACCTATCTCATTTTAGAACTTTGTCAAGGTAAAAATGAAAACAAAAAAAACTAGACAATGGACAAGTAATATCTCCATGCAATGAGTATGTATACTTGGGTGTCATATTTGATAAGACAGGAACAGATTGTAAAGAACTGGAAAAAAAAATAGTAAAAGCAAAAAAGCTAATTGGATGTCTTAACAGTATTTTATGGAGCAGAGATAAAAAAGAATGTAAAATTTAACATATATGAAACAACGGTGAAAAGCACGCTGTTGTATGGAATAGAGACTTGTCGCGTAACAGAAAAATACAAAACAAAAATGGAAAGTGTCGAAATGGATGCAATAAGATCAATGAGAATATCTAGAACAGATCACATAAGAAATGAGATCATAAAAAAAACGGATGACATCACTAAAAGACTACTGATATGGTACGGCCATGTACAACGGATGAACGACGAAAGAATACCAAAGCAGGTCCTAGAATGGCAACCAATAGGGCGCAGAAAAAGAGAATGGCAACAGTCAATCCGAAGATCAATGAGTCAAAAAAATCTGACAGAAGATGATTGTCAGGATCGAAGGAGGTGGAGAATAGGCGTCGGACAACGTAGAAAAACGTTCTAAACCGACTAATGAAAACAAAACGGTTTTTTCGAAAACTTTAGGTTACGTAACAAAATATATTTATACCAAAGTAGACCTTTTATTACCTGTAACTTTTGTATTAAATTATTTTCGATAGGATATCTAGTTTCGCTGAAAACCGTAAAATACCATTATCCACCCCCAAAAACTCAACCCATTTTAGACCAATAACTCCTCGGCTCGATCCAAAATTTTTCCCTTCCAAAAGGTATCTGCACTGGTCTAAAAGTTTTGGCAAACCTCACAACTCAGGAGAATTAAAAAAATATATTTGGACACAATTTGGAGATCTTTTAACCACCTAATCACCTTACTTATCAGAAATATTGTCTGAGCATATATTTTTTAACTAAAAGTTATGGATACTTTGAAAAAATATTGTCAAGGTACGAAACGGGTAATTTATCTTGAATGTCACTTTGATTAATAATAATAAGCGTGATTTAATTTTGGCATCCCAGCCAAACTTGTCAAAAGTAAATGCATAACACGGATTTTTATCCAATTAAGCCAAAAACATTTATACCAAGCACCAGCTTTTTTCAGAAGAAAAAATGAAAACGTATTTCAAACAACGTTATTTTTAAGCCATTTTTTTTGTAAAAATCAACATAAACCCTTTAAATCATAGTGATGTCTGTGAAATAAACTATTTAATATTTTCGGCTAAAATATCGTTAAAAGTGAGTGAAATAACATTAAATATTTTTGGCGGCAGAAAAGAAAAACCATAAATAGTACAAATACTAAAAATCCCTTATATATTATATTTGCGGTATGAAGAAAATGCAAATAGTAGTTCGATCTTGTATAAAAATTTATAATAGTTTCGACCAATATTTTTGAAAAAGTAAAGAATAAGTATTATCTAGTGATCTATTAAGCGAAACTAAAAATTAAAAACATTGTTCAGCACTATAAAAATATTATCAGTAGAGATGCAACTAGAATTTATAAAGTGCTGCTCACAAGACCAGATTTACTTCAACACAATTAGCACTAAAGTAGCTTAAATAAAAAATTGCCAAATGTGTAACTTTAGTAGGTACTTTAATCGAGAAATGGCAAGTGTGTGAAATAAAGTATTTAATTGAAAAGTACATGATGGATCGAAGGATGGTCAGCCCCGCTTGCATTATAATAATTTAATTATATTATATGGTTGGTCATTTCTATACAGGGTGTCCCAGATTAAAACTACATGAATTTAATCATAAATAATGTTTTAACTGTTAACTTTGGCCAAAAGTTAAAAAAGGTCTTAACAGATAAATTAAATAAGAAAATTATAAGAAATAAAAAAATTATAGGCGTCCTTCTAGAATTATTTTTTAAAAACGGCTTGATGCGGTTTTCGCATTGAAAATCAAGGTTTGTAAGTGGAGGGTCCATGTTTTCTATCTCCCCTAGAAATACTTAAAACCTCAAAAAACATCGAATTTTGGAAAGCCTGTATAACTGGCAACACTGGCTATAGTATCAAGCGCTTCACTCTGGATTTTCTAGCAGCATAACTAGTGATATTAAGTTATAGTTAAGATAACGAAAAAAGAAGATAAAATAAAATAAAAATGAAAGTTACCTGTGTTTCGAAGTGGAACCAGTTGACGACGAACGAGCATGTTTTTTACTTTTTCTAGAAGTACTATAAAGCAAATCATACATTTAAAAAATGTTTACGACATATTATCAGTTTCAACAGTAAATGCAATTACAAAAAATCGATTTTGTAAGTGGAAACGTAAGTAATTATAGAGTATATATAGAGTTAATTAATAGATGGCAGTAACGTATTTTAAACATTGTCGTGGATGGGGAAGAGGCTTTCTCTTTGCAAGATACGAAGGTTTTGAGTATCCTTGATATTGTTTATTTTTATACATTCCCAAAATATTTTTCTTTTTAATTAAAAATAAAATACTGGGTGTACCTGAATTGAAGCACAAAACTTAAGAGATAGGGGAAGTCAAAAGAAGAAAATACTCTGCCAATCTATGGGCACATAAGCTCACACTGGGTACTATAGTTTTAGTGTATCTACTTGAAAAACTAAAAACTGAAGTATATTTTATTGAACTCCAGACTCAATTACCTTTCGTTTGATACCACACAAGCCATGTTTTGACTTAAACTCTAATTTTTCAAATCTACCCCCACCCTTTTAAAAAAAACTAAAATGTAATTTTTTTAAACTCCAGACTCAATTACCTTTCGTTTGATATCACACACGCCATATTTTCACTTAAACTCCAATTTTTGAAATATACCCCCATCTTTTTTTTTAAATAAATTAAAATGTATTTTGTTTAACTCCAGACTCAATTACCTTTCGTTTGATATCATACACGCCATATTTCCCCATAAACTCTAATTTTTGAAATCTACCCCCACCCTTTTATTTGGTTTGTGTTCGGTGGATTTTGTTCATTTTTAAATGGGACCATCTCGGCCCAAAACCCAGCCTAGGTACCAAATTTCATTAAAATCGGCCAAGCGGTTTTTGAGTTATGCGCGTTGGTCGTTACAGACAGACAGACAGACATACAGACAGACAGACGGCGCAACAAAAAAGTTTCAAAATCATCTGAAACGCAAAGATATATAAAAATTTTTGAAATCGGAGCAACTTTTTTTTTTCGAAAAAATTAGGATCACCATAGCTCACACTACTATAGTATAGTATATGTGTGAGCTAAAAATTATTACATTTTACACAAAGCCTTATTTTTTTCAAAAACCAGGGGTCGAAGTTAATAATGTTTTATTTATGTAATATATTAATTACCTTGGCAGAGGTTCATGAAGAGTGCTTCGAGCGGGTACGGGGTTGATTATCACGTTAATTAGTCCGTTAATTATTACTGTTCATTAAATGCGTCCGTTATCAGCTACGATTTGCGTTCAAGAGACCGCGCATGTCAAGTGTCATAACTGTTAATCACTCGCGGGGTCTGTACACTATTATTCTATACCACATGGGGTCTCTGTACAAGTTTATACACAAACAATACATTACAATTATTATAACTTAAAAATCATAAGAGAAATAAAATATTGTTGTAACATCACGTATGACACTATATTAAATATTGTAATTCTTAAAAACTGGCAATCACAGTTTTTCCTTGAAATTTGACAAATGCTATAACTTAAAAACTAAAAAGTTTTGACAAAAGGTATATAAGCTTTTTTCTTCTTTTGGCTGCATCAGCCCTTAAAATTTAGTGCTTCAATTTAGATATACCGTGTATCTTTGAGGGTATTTTCGAGCATTCCTTTAAAATGTTATATTCTGTAATTCTTCTTAATAAGTTTGTTATTGAATTATTATAATTGTTTATATGAATTGCGGAATTTTGACATTGGGATCCATAAAATACAAAGTACAGAACAGTTTAATTTCGAAAATAAAATATCAGCAATACAATTTTTTTATAAATTGTATAGTTTTAAAAAATAGTTAAACGAATGGAAAAAAAATTGTGATTAAAAAAGAATTTACAGAATTTTATTGAGGCATGTTTTAGAATATTAATTATATGTCTTTAAAATCAGAAAGAAAAAATGAATCTAAAAATGTATAAAACAAAGTAGGTTTCCTTTAAAAAATTAAAACATGTCAAAGAGTTGACAAGGGATTATTGACATAATTTTGTCGTTTTTGACCTCAGATTCTGGTGATTTAGGAAAAATCCTAGAACTTGGCCAGTTTAAGCCTTATTGTGTAATCAATATTAACAAAAATAGATATTAAGTAAAATATAACCAATCGTCCTGTACCCATTGTTTATCAGTTAAAAAGACGTACCTAAATCAATTTTTTTTTGACACTGAATTTTCTCAATTGTTATTAAACTTAAGAAACTAGAGGAATATCTATTTCTGCGTTTGCCAATTAATAAAATTAATTAGGCTTGTTAATTGTTCATTTTTACTTCTACCTTCAACTTTTTAAATTATCAGGTACTTGATGGCCCTAAAAATTATTCATTACTATCAGTCAAAATTTGAATTCATATTCCAATTATTATTAGGTTTTAATTAATTGTAGCTAATGACAACTCAAGATATACTTGGAACAAGTCCTTAAAGTATGGAAGAGAAAATGCCAAAACATGGGAATTCCGTTGGACGAAACCACCTTGTATACTTTATGTTTCGCCGTTGATCAGATAGTAGTGGCTGAGGATTATGACGACCTCGAATATATGACACGAAAACTAATAGAAGAGTACAATAAGTGGGGACTAGAGGTTAATCTCAATAAGACAGAATATATGTGTATCGGTGGAATAAAACAGGATCTAATCTTAAATACCGAGCAGCGAATTTAGTCCTGTGATGAGTATAAATACTTAGGTCTAAAAATTACAGCTGACGGAACATAGACGTAAAGGAAGAAAAGCAATAACTTTATTAAATGGAATAATTTGGGACCAAAGTATATCAAAACATAACAAAAAGCTTATATATAACACCATTGTAAAAAGTATTATTACATACGGCTCAGAAGCATGGCCAATCAAGAACAGAAAAAATGATGAGATGGACTATTGGAGAAGAGCAGCAGGGAAATCAAAAAGAGAAAGAGTTACAAATCAATGAATAAGAGAAATTATGGCAGTGGGTGAATGTACTTTAGTGGATGGTATAAGAACAAAACAAACAAATACTACAATGGAAACCAACTGGCCGAAGAAAACGAGGACGGCCAAGGAGAAGCTGGAAAGAAGGAACAGACAGTGAAATAAGAATAAGAGGCCTAGATGATGAATTATGGGCAAACAGAAACGAGTGGAGATTGGGTATCGGAAGACGTAGAACGTTGTGAAATCGATAAATATATATATATATATATATATATATATATATACAGTGTGTCCACGTAAGTTGGCGGCATATGGGAAACTTTTTTATTATTAGCTTTACGAAAAAAAGTTATTCTTCATAAAAAGTTCTGCATGCTCCAAAACCTAAAATGCTACCATCAGAAGTTAAATTTTTTCAGTCATATTACGAGGTTTGTCAAAAAATTTGATTTTTGCTCTAGAGTAAAGTACCTTTCATTTTGACAATATCGAAAATTGTTATAAAGAAAAGATGTTTAGAATTAAAAATAGTTTTAAAATATTCAACATTGTTTATTTACATTATTATTATTTGCATCCTAGATTAATTATGCATTAATTGCAAACTTAAATTTTCAACATAATCGCAGAGAAAATGTAGAAAAAATATTTTTTTAATGTAAATAAACAATGTTGAATATTTGAAAGCTATTTTTAATTCTAAACATCTTTTCTTTATAACAATTTTCGATATTGTCAAAAAGAAAGGTACTTTACTCTAGAGCAAAAATCAAATTTTTTGACAAACCTCGTAATATGAATGAAAAAATTTAACATCTGATGGTTGCATTTTAGGTTTTGGACCATGCAGAACTTTTTATGAAGAATAACTTTTTTTCGCAAAGCTAATAATAAAAAAGTTTCCCATATGCCGCCAACTTACGTGGACACACTGTATATATATATATATATATATATATATATATATATATATATATATATATATATATATATATATATATATATAATCACAACTCATCAGCTGGTCCTCAGAACAAGGTAATGGTAGCCGTATACATCGCCGTACTGAAAATGTCTAAGGAGACTGTAACATCGATGAATACGGCTACCACTACTTTGTTCTGAGGACCAGGCCGTAAATTAATTTATATAGTCTATGACCACACCTCAAAAAATTCCTTTCATATTTAACATACAACTCATCAGGTTTTAGATATGCCTGTTTTGGGATTAAATATTGCATTCTCAACTGCTATGTCTTTTGAAAATTCCCTTAGAAATGTTGGTTTCCTATACACAGTTTCAATAACCATTTTAACAATTTATCAGATTTAAAAGAATCGTAAATTTCTGGCAATTTAAATAAGAAAAAGTGTATTCAACTATAGGTAAATTTAGTGGGAATAAGGACACTGTTGTTCTGGTAAATATACGTTTTAATCCATCGGTAACGTTTCGACAATGGTTTCTGTCTTCATCAGACCTTCAGACTAGATCGTACATTGGAACAACAAAAAACAAGAATTCAAGCACATCAGGAAAACAAACGGCACA
Organism: Aspidapion aeneum; assembly: GCA_963576565.1. Taxonomy (NCBI): domain Eukaryota; kingdom Metazoa; phylum Arthropoda; class Insecta; order Coleoptera; family Brentidae; genus Aspidapion; species Aspidapion aeneum. The sequence continues at coordinate 47,157,188 of OY755048.1, forward strand.
AAATTAAAAACGAAACCCGACATTAATCTGCTAATTATTTATATTTTCTTTTGTCTTGGTTCGGTTCATCATTCATCAAGACAAAAGAAAATATAAATAATTAGCAGATTAATGTCGGGTTTCGTTTTCAATTTTGTGCCGTTTGTTTTCCTGATGTGCTTGAATTCTTGTTTTTTGTTGTTCCAATGTACGATCTAGTCTGAAGGTCTGATGAATACAGAAACCATTGTCGAAACGTTACCGATGGATTAAAACGTATATTTACCAGAACAACAGTGTCCTTATTCCCACTAAATTTACCTATAGATGCATTGCAAGGACGTGATAAGTTTACCAAAAGTGTATTCAACGTCTAATCACACTTTTTAGTTTAACACATAATACCTTTAGTTATCAGATTCTGCTTGATGGCTTAAAAAATTATCAATACGGTAACACAATTTTGAAAACAAAAATATACATATAGCCTCCAGCTACAGTGATCAGCATAGACTACACCAATGATGATGGGCCATAAAATTATTCACTACAACCTCACAATTTTGAGGAATTTTTTAATATTAAATAGAATTAAATGAATCCTGACTAAGCATAAATTTTAATGACGTTAAAGATATGCCTTTTGTGAAATGGTATTAGCGTCCAATAAAACTTTTAATTAAGCTTAAACTGTATTGAAACTACTATCACTTTTAAAATGATGAAGTCGTCAATATTTTAAGGAATATTTTAATATTCATTATGTGTCAATTAATTTCAGGTTTTGACAGCAATAATATATATTTATTTTATTAATTGTCCTGAATTTAATTAAGAGTTAAAATTTTTTTGTTTTTAAATTCTACCTATACTCAAGAAGTTTTAGTGTATTTTAGAAGTGTTTCTCGGTAAAATTTAAATAAAAATGATGAGTTTCGGGCTTCCGACTTCAATTCAAGAAATAAAGGAAACAATAGGGGGACGGCTACGTTACTTCAACTATTATCTTGGATCACAGTCAATAGCCATTAAGCATGGCTGGTTTACTTCAGCGATAAACTTTTATCACAGTAAATATCACAGCATATTGAGAGCCATTACATTATCGAAGTGGCGTGGTACTTACTGTTCCTTATAGAATTCATCATCGGATCGGTCGTCATCTTTGCGATCACGGTCGCTCCTCTCACTTCGTTCCGATCTGTCGTAGTCCTTCCTCTCCGACCTCTCTGATCTGTCGTAGTCTTTCCTCTCGGACCTCTCCGATCTGTCGTAGTCTTTCCTCTCCGACCTCTCTGATCTGTCGTAGTCTTTTTTGTGTTTGTCTCTCTTTGGTGTCTTTTCCACGATTTTTTCTTTTTTAGATTCCTTTTCGGCTTTCTTGTAGAGTTTTCGTCGGTAGTGCTCCACCTAAAACAATAATGCGATATATCAACTACATGTAGATAATCACTCTGATGAACTCAAAGAGTTTTCCAATAAGAACAATAAGATTTAAAAATAAAATAACAAAAAACTTTTAGCTCACACGTATACGCGGCCGATTCGCCTCCGTTAATTTGCCGCGGGGACAATTCGCCGCCGGCCGATTGCCGCAAGATTTTTTATTTATTTTGTATTGTAATGTTTTGTGTGTAATAAACATATTTTTGAAAAAATATTTAAAAAATAATTTCAGTATTTTTATAACTTTTTTTAAAAACAATTTTTCTTCGTGTAAAAAAGAATCTACTCGGGGCTCATCAAAAAAAAAATTGCACAAAGAAAATTAATCAACCAAATTGGAATAAAATTAAAACAAAATGATTTGGTACTTAGTAAAGCAGATAAGGGCAGGGCAATTGCATGGTCATCATGACCAAAGAATTCTATAATAATAAAGTAGAACATTTTTTGAATTCCAATATTTCTGTTAAAAAATAAACAAATATCATTCAAATAAATTTAGTTCAAGATTTAAATAATTTTTTGGTGAGCCTGGAGAACGTGTTTTTGACTTTTTAAATTTTTAAACCTTACATCCCAATGAATTTCTCGATCCCCAAACTTGATGGTCTTATAAAACTTCATAAACCAACATAGGATATAGGGCCTGTGATTTCTTTCGGACAGGCACCAGTTTACTCAATAAACAAATGGCTTTATAACATTATTTCGAGTAAAGTCAAATGTTATTCTAAATATTCAATTAAAAATTCGCTTAACTTAATTGAAAAACTGAGATCTTTTAAAATTGAAAAAAGAAGGATTTTTGGTCACTTGATGGCAAAAATTTATTTCCTAACGTACCGTGAAATCAATCTCTGGTTGTCTTGCGCAAGAAACTAAATAAAGTAGATTTTTCTAAAGAACAGGTTGATTGTCTTTTGAGGTTATTGAAGAAAGTTCTTGAATTTGACTTTTTTAGATTTAAGAATACATTTTACAGACAAAAAGCCGGCTTACCAATGGGCAGCAGCCTTTCTCCTTACCTAGCAGAAATATTCATGGGTATTTTCCGGAAATGTTTTGCTTGAACACATTCAATTTTGGTATAGGGATGTACGAATTAAACAACCTTCATCTTAACCTTAAATTCACTATGGAAATTAAATAAAATAAAACCATTGACTATTTAGTTTTAATAACGTATTAATAATACTTTTGCCTTTTCAATTTTCAGCATGTTCCATAGACTTTAACAGGTACCTATGTCTCCGGAAAGTTTTGAAAAGGAAAAACAAATAATAATAATAAATAATTTATCAGATTTACAAAAGGTTTTGATCAACAGTTCATAGATAAGATTTGGAATAAAAAATACAGAAAATTAGTTAGTTATTGAAATTTTTGCTAGGAATCAACAAATAACAAAGACTCAAACTCACTCAGGATCTACAAATTCATATATATATATATATATATATATATATATATATATATATATATATATATATATATAAATATATATAAACTTAGTTGTGCTGATTGTCCAGGTTCTTACATTGGTCAAACTAGACAACACAAGTTTTCATCATAACAAATCTGCTTTTGGCACCCACTTAAAAATAAACAATCACAATTTTAAAATTGAGAACGACTTTAAACCTATACACATAGAAAACAAAGGTAAAAGGCTTTACAATTTGGAGAACATTAAAATGGCTAGAGAGCTACTTATATTGAATCTGCAAAATTAGTGAATTTGTTTTCCTTTAAATAGCACTTCTTATACCTTAATATATTTTTTTGGTGTTTCTTAATAATTTGTTTTTTTTCTCCGAGAATTAAATATTTTCTATTTTTGTTCAACTTTCTTATACAATACCGATAAATTTAATCTCAAAAATAGTACTTTTGGTGATTTCTGACTTTTTCAGTTTTTTCATCTTTGATAGGCAAATTATAATTATTTTTAGAAAAATTTTAATTCTATTTTTCACAATTATGATGTTTTTAACATTATTTAACTGTAGATAAGAAAGCGTTTTTCTCTTTCCAATTATCTTAATGATCCTTTGGGCTGTTATTCAGAATAATTTCCTTCCATATTTATGTTGGTCGAGTGTAAATAGTTTTTAAGATTTTTCCTTACTTTTATTATTTTTTAGTTTTTTAAAGAATTTTTGTAAAAAATTTTGAATTTTTTGAGTCTTTCGTATCGTATCGTATTTCGTAACCACTAGGTTATAATATTGAATTTTACGTTTCTGACAACATTTTTTTAAATTTTGAGCGTTTTTAAGTTTTGATGTATTAATTATTTTTGACTGGTACCCCTTGGATCAATTTATGATTGTAGACTTTTATTTTAATAAGATATCTGTAATTTGGATTTACACCAGGTTCCTTAGGTTCGTCTTAAATGACATCATATATACGTTAAACTCATTATAATAAGTGTTTGATTGTTTTCCAAAATTTTGGATTTAGAAACCTCTATGTAAGTCGCAAAATTTTGCTTGTGAATGAACCTTCTAACTTGTTTTTGTATTTCAAAGAAACTTTATAAAAAAAATTGTTTGGCAATGTATTTTTTTTAACATAAATTGTTATTATTGTTTGTTTTATTCTAACCTTAAAAACAAAATTTATTTTAATTATTTAAAACTTTTCTTTTCTTATATTATTTTATTGAAAATTGTTTTGTTAAAATTGCTTATAATGTAATTTTATATTTATATTATTTTTTATAATTTTTTTGTTGTTTATACTTTTAGAACCCTTGAAATGGCTTGTAAAGCCGAAACCCTTCGGATTGAGGGATTTTAGAAATAAATTAAGCATAACCTAATCCAAACTACGCTTTTTATTTCTCAACCTATCAGAAATTTACTGCAAAACGCGTAGAATTCCGAGGACGAATATACAAATAAAACATCGCACATGGATGTACCAAAATGGAGGGGGTGTAGGGGGCCAACGAAATTTAACTAGGTAAAAACCACTTATCATTGACTCATATTCTTCACAAAAAAAGTTTAAGTTTCATAAAGTCGAAAATCGATTTATCTGTTTTTGTTCACGGGTCAATTTAATGTGCAAAGAACAAACTAATTTCTAACAAACGTGGAATTTCGTACCCGTGAATTTAAAAATCAAACAAGTTTCGTGGCTAATCGGGCAAAAAGGAGTTTTTTGTTTCCCTTATATTTTTCCGTGGGTAGCCTGAAAGCTTAACCTCACGGGGGTCCAAGATCTAATGGACACCTAATAAGTGTTGACAGTTAACCGTTTCGTCCTTATGGGACTCCTCAGAACACTGCTGGTCAATGTGACAAATCTTGCGAAGTTAATCAGACGGTTTTGTCTCTAATTAAATGTAATTAGTGAGCGAACTATAGCAAGAGGCACCATCTACCGAGATACGAGAGAAACAAAAAACTAAAAGCAGGCAAAAACACTGCTATACAATATCGATCAATGAAAAGATCGAATGCAAATAAAAGAAAACAACTATAGTCCGTGACCTACGACAGCTCTTTGTCTTTCAGGCCGGATCAACACAGATTGCATTTTTACCCGTCTTCAAGACAGTGAGCGTCAATCAACGGAATTTTTAAGCCAAATAATACTAACAAACGTGGAATTTCGTACCCGTGAATTTAAAAATCAAACAAGTTTGGTGGCTAATTGGGCAAAAAAAATTTCTGTTGAATATTTTTTATTGTCAAATTAAACCTATGTATGTACATATATTAATTATTCATTTCTACAATTTCGTCAGGTAACTTATATTTTTACATGTTTAACCTACAAGTTATCACTATATCACAATAAAAATAATATAATTCTGTAAGGGTTAAACCTCTTGTCGAATTGGTCCTCCTACTGACTTCTTTTCTTCCTTCTTAAAGATATCCAATGTGTGTAGTTTCTTAGTTCAAGTTCTTTATTCATCCTTAAAGATCATTACAATGACATAGGACAGGTCTTAAAAATCTTATTTCTATACTAGGTATCTAACATATTTTTTCTATCGAAACAATAAGAACCATAAAAATAAAAATATTTTTATCTTAAAATCAACAAACACACAAACAAATTGTCGAAATAAGTAAAAAATATAAAGTCACAAAAAAAATGTTGCTATATATGCTATTTAAAATTCAGGCTGTTAGGCCAGTAAAATATTTATATAGAGCAATTATTAACGTTTAAACAAATATATTAATTTAAAAGTTTATACAATAAACAAAAGAACGACATAGACAAAATAATAAAAATTTATTTAGAAAAACTGAGATCATGAATTATTATTATTAGAATTAAAATATTCGGTAGTGGTATAAAAACAGTTTTCGATTAAAAACATTTGTAGCTTTTTTTTAAATTTGATAGTATTTGTCTCTGTTTTTATAATTGTGGGTAGATAGTTAGTGACTAAAACTTTCTTCTGGGTGTTTCTCGAAAACAGTCTGGCGACATATCCACGTTCAACTGTAGTTGACATCTTTGGACGAGTGAGAATTTCCATTTGTCTTCTCTGATCTTCCTCCTCGGCCTTGGCAACGATTTTTCTCAGTTGAGGGTCTCCTTGGCAGATGTTATGATAAAGTGCGTAGCTTCTAATCGCAGCCAACAGCGAAATCGGATCCAAAAGTCGCAGTATCATGCACCACATCTCGATAGGTAGTGCTGGAAAGTCGGTCTTGGAGAAATCAACCAAAGGCAACAATTGGTACATCCTAAAACTTGTGCTAACTGCTTGAATACAAAGTTAAAACTAGGGAATGCGTTCTGAGCATGTCCTATTTATACCACGCTGTATGCACCGGTCCATCAAATACCGGCTAAGCGCTTCAAAGGCCACGCCCACTTTTGACTTTTTACGAATTAGTGTTTACGTTAAACTTAAATGTATGTTATAAGAACCGTTCATTCTTATCCTTGCATGCAAATAATACAATTCCGTAAGGGTTAAACCTCTTGTCGAATTGGTCCTCCTGCTGACTTCTTTTCTTCCTTCTTAAAGATATCCAATGTGTGTAGTTTCTTAGTGACTAAAACTTTCTTCTGGGTGTTTCTCGAAAACAGTCTGGCGACATCTCCACGTTCAACTGTAGTTGACATCCCAGGACGAGTGAGAATTTCCATTTGTCTTCTCTGATCTTCCTCCTCGGCCTTGGCAACGATTTTTCTCAGTTGAGGGTCTCCTTGGCAGATGTTATGATAAAGTGCGTAGCTTCTAATCGCAGCCAACAGCGAAATCGGATCCAAAAGTCGCAGTATCATGCACCTCGATCGGTAGTGCTGGAAAGTCAGTCTTGGAGAAATCAACCAAAGGCAACAATTGGTACATCTTAAAACTTGTGTTGACTGCTTGAATACGAAGTTCAAACTAAGGAGTGCGATCTGAGCGTGTCCTATTTATACCACGCTGTGTGCACCGATCCATGAAATACCGATTAAGCGCTTCAAGGGCCACGCCCACTTTTGACTTTTTACGAATTAGTGTTTACGTTAAACTTAAAGTTAAATGTTTGTTATATTCTCTTCAAAGAACCGTTCCTTCTTATTCTTGTATGTCATTTTGCCGTCAGAAGTTAGTTCTAAAGAAAATTGGTTAAAACCTGTAACAAACTTGATTTGGTTGGTTATTTCTTAAAATTAATATAACTTAAGAACACCACTGGAGCTATATAGGTATAAAAGTGCTTGCACCCTGTAATACAGCGTGAGGAAATTTTATTGTTCAAAACAAAGTATAGAGCACATTTCTTTACAGCTAAGAACTTGTTTCTTAAGAAAATCGGGTAAAACATGGTTTTTGACATTTAAATTTTATAGTGGATCACGTCGCCTTTTAGGTTAGGTAAATAAGATTTGTTCTTTGTGTTTTTTAGCCCTGAAGATGGCCCAGACCTAGGGCCGAAACGTCGGTTGTTGATGTAGAGTTTTCACTAATAAATATTGTCAAACACCGAAATCGGATCCAAAAGTCGCAGTATCATGCACCACATTTCGATCGGTAGTACTGGAAAGTCGGTCTCGGATAAATCAACCAAAGACATCAATTAAAACTAAGCGCTTCAAGGGCCACGCCCACTTTTGACTTTTTACGAATTAGTGTTTATGTTAAACTTAAAGTTAAATGTATGTTATAAGAACCGTTCCTTCTTGTGCTTGTATGTCATTTTGACGTCAGAAGCTTAGTTCTAAAGAAAATTGGTTAAAACCTGTAACAAACTTGATTTGGTTGGTTATTTTTTAAAATTAATATAACTTAAGAACACCACTGGAGCTATATAGGTATAAAAGTGCTTTCACCCTGTAAAACAGCGTGAGGAAATTTTATTGTTCAAAACAAAGTATAGAGCACATTTCTTTACAGCTAAGAACTTGTTTCTTAAGAAAATCGGGTAAAACATGGTTTTTGACATTTAAATTTTATAGTGGATCATGTCGCCTTTTAGGTTAGGTAAATAAGATTTGTTCTTTGTGTTTTTTAGCCCTGAAGATGGCCCATAAGTCGAACCCCACCATTTATCTTTTATAAATTGCTAAAAAGGGATTTTTACTGCCTTCTTAAAGTATCATAAATATTTTAGCTCACACATATACTATACTATAGTAGTGTGAGCTATGGTGATCCTAATTTTTTCGAGAAAAAAAAAGTGGCTCCGATTTCAAAAATTTTTATATATCTTTGCGTTTCAGATGATTTTGAAACTTTTTTGTCGCGCCGTCTGTCTGTCTGTCTGTCTGTCTGTCTGTATGTCTGGCTGTCTGTCTGTCTGTATGTCTGTCTGTAACGACCAACGCGCATAACTCAAAAACCGCTAGCCCGATTTTAATGAAATTTGGTACCTAGACTGGTCCTTGGGTTGAGATGGTCCCATTTAAAAATGAACAAAATCCACCGAACACAAGCCAAGTAAAAGAGTGGGGGAAGATTTCAAAAATTAGAGTTTATGTGAAAATATGGCGTGTATGATATCAAACGAAAGGTAATTAAGTCCGGAGTTAAACAAAATACATTTTAGTTTTTGTTTTTTTAAGGGTGGGGGTAGATTTCAAAAATGTGAGTTTAACTCAAAACATGGGTTGTGTGGTATCAAACAAAAGGTAATTTAGTCTGGAGTTGAATAAGATATATTTCAGGTTTTAGTTTTATTAGCTCGCACATACACTATAACTATAGTACCTACTGTGAGCTTAGGGGCCCATATATTGGCAGAGTTTTTTTTTTTATTTTAAGCTTAGATTCTGAAAAAATTAGATAAAACTTGTAACAAAAATGGTTAATTTGGTGATTTTTAAGAACTAACTTAATTCACTTAGTGCCTCTGAAGATTTAATTATGAAAGATGTTATACAGTATTTAAAGGGAAATTTTATTGTCTACAACAACGTTTGGGAGAATTTTTCCTAGGGGCTTGGTTTAAAAAAAATTAATAAATCATGGCAAAAACATGTGTTTTTATTTTATTTTATTTATAACAACGCAGCTCGAGAGTTTATAATCAGTCTAACCATAGCGACTTACACATTGTTAAAACGCGAATTTCATTGTCTACAATAAACCCTATTATAATTATTTCCCGTAAAAACTTAAACCTAAATATTCCAGATTTTGAGGGGTATTGGGCGTTTTATATATTATATTATTTTTTGGTTTTATAATTACACATTTTATGTTTGGGCTATGTGGCGTAAATTTAAAATTTCGCCAACATGTTGGCCGCCATCTTAAATATATATACAACATTTTGGGAGGGCAACCGATATTTTCAGATTCAAAGGGGTCGAAATAAGGGACTGGTCATTTGCTCAAAAGCAATATAAGATGCCTCTAGGAAGTGGATTTACATATATTTTTCCTTGACTATCACACCCACAACAACGCTTTGTATATAATAGTATACCTGTTGGGCCACGCTCCAACCACTCTTCAGAGAACGCTGACCCGATTCCAACTCGTCTTGATACTGGACGGCTTTTACTTCGATCTCCCGTAGCTTCATTCGTTTTTCTTCTGTCATATTCCTATAGTTAAAAAAAACGCGGTTAAAAACTGGTTAAATTGGAGTTTTTAATAATGTGGATAAATGGTCATCCATATAAAATATATAATTCTTTTTTTAACTTTTCAAAAAGCATTTTGCTAGATGCTGTGGTTCTCGAAATATGATTTTTTAAAAACATTTGAGCCCCCTACTACCCCCTTGCAGCCCCCGCCCGACCAAAAACCAATATCCTTATCAGCTGAAACTAGAAAGTTTTTGTGCCAGGTTTGGTTTAAATCAGTTTATCGGTTTTTGAGTTATCTTGTCCCAGAAAGACACCATCACAAAATTTGGTAGTTAACGATCCCATTCCAAACCTAAGGTATAAATGGCTAGAAAATGATTTAAAGTTATTAGTGTACCTAGTGTATTCATCCGAGCCTTTATCATCCTTATCCGAGTCATTTTGATTGCTGTCATTGCTGTCCCGACTGTCCTGAGTCTCTTCTAGCATGTCCCATTTGCTGGTCGTCATGGCCTGAGCTTCGACTTGCTCGGGATCGATAGTTTCCCATTTGGATTTAATAAATCCGGTACCGCCTGGACCTGCGCTTGTATTTGCCGAAATATCTTCACCTGTTAAAATACTTTGCTAATTAATAGGCACGGTGGATGACCGGTGTTCGGATCTTATATATATATATATCGAATTTTCCACGTCACTGGTGGTCCAGCTGATCTTTGTAAACAAAAGTTAAATCTGATATAAACAACGAAACAACTAATATTTTTTGAATTTTATGAAAACTAAGGCAATTTTCGTACTGTTTTCTAGTACATCCTTATAAAATGTAATTTTCTAGACGTATTGTCGTTATTTCTTTCTTAGCACGCTTTACTTTTTATTTCACAAAACTTCAACTACAAGTCAAACTGAGTCTGATCTTTTAGTATCAAAGGTGAACCGAGGATTATTGGGTAGTAAACAAAGATGTATGTCAGCGGATGATTTTTGAAACTGAAACGAACACATTATTTTCTTCGAATTTTAATTTTTGTGTAAAGAGAAATGAAGCGGGCTAAAAAAAAATAACGACTGGTATGTCTGAAAAATATTATTTTATAAGAATATACTAAAAAATAGTAGGAAAATTGCCTTAGTTTTCAAAAAATTAAAAAAATATTAATTGTTCATTTCATATCTAACTTTTCTTTATAAAAATCAGCTGGACCACCAGTGATGTGAAAATTCGACATATATTTAAAAGATCCGAACACCGGTCTATTCTATCCACCGTGATTAATAGGGACCTCCTTCATCTAATGCCGTATTCCATTGGGGAAATGAGTGCAGCACTAGTGCACAACTGGCTCGGTGTTTGCATTCCATTGACATGCACTTTTTCAGTTTTCGTATTCCATTGAGGAACTTATGAATTCAGTTTTGCACTGAGTGCGGCTTTTTTGACACCGGCTCTGAGAGCTCGTGCCGCACCGAAAACTTTTTCCCGCCATTAATTTTAAATGCTTATTATTGTCGTGGGACGTAAAAATGAGTGAAAATAAAGTTGTTACAGTTCTGTGCAATAAAAACAATGAGAACGGAACCCCAAAAATAAAAAACTTTATTGAAAATGTGGTTTACCGATTTAACAACAAACAGGTAAGTAGATTTGTATGGATTTGGTTGACTGGGGCCCTGGGGCTAATTTTCCGACAGTTGGGGTTTTCTGGCAGCTATGATTATAAGTAAAAATAAATGTATTTTTTAGTTCAAGAAACACTTTCGGCACTGCAGAATTTCTCATAAATAAATTCAAGTAGCCTCAATTTTGTCCAAAAAAAGAACAAGGGGGACGAAACCCCATTAGCGCTGAGGCACATGTCTTGCCATTTTTATGGTATGTTAAAACACCCTTACGTTTAGCTGTTAGGTTAGGTTATGTTCTTGTTGAATGGAAATTTGTTCAAAAATATTTTCTTCAAAAAATTTTTTGAACAATTTTCCTTATGAAAAATAAATGACTTTCAAAGAAAATGTTTTTGAACAAAAAAATTTTAATAAAATGTTTTCAAACAATTTTTTGTTCGAAGGAAATGTTTTTAAATAATTTTCCTTTTCAAGAAAATGTTATTGAAGTATTAATATTACTTTCGAACAAATGGATTTTGAACAACATGTTTTTGACCAAATTCCGCAAGGCAGGAAAGTTAGGTTTAGTTGAAAGAAACTTGTGAAATATTATATATGTATACAAGGTGTTTCGAATACTTATGTTCAAATTTTGGGAGCATAAAGTACACTTCTGGTTAGGGTTTTTTGAAAAACAAGCGCGAAATATAGATAACTACTCTATCTGTTGGTATACGAGCACAAGCCTGCATTCAACAAGGACGTGGGCATTTTTAAAATATTCTTATTAACTTTTTTTAAATAAAATCATTATTTATTTATTTGACGAATTTTATTTATCGTAGGATAATATTTATCGGCCTGTAACTTTGAAACAAATAAAAATGGATATCGTCGTTGGCCTGATAAAACTACAGGTTGTGTGACATTTTTTTCAAAAATTAGATTTTTGCATAATCAATTTGCCCTATTCATAATGGATATACTATAAAAAATTATTTGCAAGAAAATGTTATATTAACGTTGCTTAAAGCAAGAATAAAAAAGAAGTTCTACAGCTCATAATGGCATACCACACTAAGTTCACTATATCACGATGTTAGGAACTTCGTGATATAGTGACCTTATACCACACGAGTGCGATTTTTGATTTTCCGCGTGTTCCATTGAAACTGCACTCGGTGCAAATTTTTGACAGCACCGTTTCAGTGTCAGTGCACCAGCAGTGCTGCACTCATTTTCCCAATGGAATACGGCATAACTTTATCTTTTATAAATTCGACATTAAATGACAGATGTCACGTGATATTTAGAAGCCCAATTTTTTTCTTTTTGCAGACACAATTTTTTATCCTTTATCCTTTATTTATCTGTCAAAAGCCTGTTTTGTATTCTGTAGGCGAAATTAATTAAAAAGTTCCGAAAATAACTAGGGAAAAAGAGCAATACCAGTGAGAAACCGCCAAACCGGTCAAATATAGGATTAAGTCTGTTTATTTGTACCTCTTCTAATTTTTTTACGCACTTCACAGAACATTGATGACTTTTTTCGGTGAACATTGTAGCCAAACAACACATAAGTCCCAGTTTTAAAAAAAAATAATTCTCAATAATAGGGTGTTTGACAGTTGTAAAAAATAAATATATATTTATTTTTAGATATCTCTTTAGGTCTTAAGAATGCTAAAAACAAACTTTTTTGTTTATTTTTTTTTTCAAATTCATAGTTCTTTTAATTAAATAAATTCATTGAATTCAAACAATTAGCCACGTGATTCAAAACAGGCGGTCTACCAATCAGCTGCGAGTGACGTCACAAAACAGTAAACGCCTCGAACGAACTTATTTTTTGTGTTATTTTCTTATGGGTGGTAATGTTTGCTTTGGTATTAAGTGCGAATTATCGTCCTAAATTAGATTTTATTTTGTGTTTTGCTTATAAAAAACATTTTCAATGGAAAACGGACTCTTTAAAGCCGATAGCTCTAACTTGCCAATGCTGAATTCCTTTATGGTGGCAGGCTTCTTTGCCAACAACAGTGATTTTTGTACTGCAGAATTTAGAAACCTTAAAATGTTGATGTAAGTATTCGATGAGTTGTTTTGTATATAACTGAAAGTTTTTACTTTTACTCATTTAGATTTTGAGGTTAGGTTTTGCTTTTTTGTGTAATATGCCACTTACAATAGATTCAATTAAATACCCAATCATTATTATTTTAAGCATTAATAAACAATCAAATACTGCTTTTTTAAAACAAAATTTTCTAAATACATTTTGTTTCAAAGAATTCTTATGACCCTTCATAACAAATATGCACTGCCTAGTCTTGCATATGCACTGCTCAGTCCTACATTTAGCCTGCATGTGCACTGCCTAATCCTGCATTTAGAGGTACTCTCTAGTCCTGCCTAATAACTGCCTAGCACTGCCTAAAAATTTGTACACCTTTCTGCCTATTATAGTTGTTCACCCCTTGTAATAAACATAACCTCAAAAATTTCATCGTCATTTACAAAATAGTTATATATATTATAGACAACGTGAGAAAAATTAATAGAAACAATTTAGTTATACTCACATCAAAGTGATCTCCACAAATGTAAAGTGAAGATGTATTAGATAAGGCCCTTGGGTCTCTTCGAGCAAGTTGTAGCCCCTTTTTTCATTCTTTTACTGCTGTAGGCACATGAATAAATAGTTTTTCAGGTGTTTTTATGCTAGTATTCGAACACTGAGGCACTACACACCACCACATTTTTTTACATAAAAAACAGACCAAAAACAAATAAACACGTGTATCTGTCCGCAAGTTTACTGCGCTGTGACGTCATTGCAACGCCATGCTAGAAATAAGCGTTTTAGCGGCAAATTCAAATCGGAAATTGGAAAACTTGATTTTAAATGTAGTCATGATAAAATATACTATTTTAATAATTTTTCGTGGCAAATTAGGGATCTATGTATCATTCTAAACTCTTTTCTAAAATTTGTCAAATACCCTATTGGCACAAAATTAACCCCGGATTGGTAGCTCTTGAAATAATTGTTTGGTATCAAAAATATTTTAAATTTACATTACATTTTGTTATAACGTTATATGCGCGGCAACACTGTCTTTAAATAAAGAAACTAGTAGCCTGTGTTATTCGAACACAAGTAAGGTGAAACACTATCCTTTAGTAAAGGCTAAGGTTCAAACAAGATAACTGCGCATGCCTCAAATAAAAGAGAAAAATAGGACATGGGAAAAGTCCCTAATAAGCAAAAAAGAAGAGCTGTCGGCTGGCGTAAAATGATGGCCTATGTTGCAAGGTATTTATAAACAAATTATATAAATATTAAAGACTATTGCCAAGAATAAAAGTGAGTTAAATTTTTAACCACAAGACTTTTACATCTAGAACTTTAGACCGTTTAGTAAATACTGGTCATAGATTTTATTTACCTTTAAGGATTTTCACAGAGGAAAACGTTTGTCGTCTCGACAAAACAAACCTGTTTACGAAAATTCAGCCAGTTACTCATCACTAAAAATCAGGGTTCCGCGGATATATATCAAGTGATATATATCATGATATAGATCACGATATATATCATGATATTTATAGCTTGATATATATCCGATATATTCAATAATTTTACTTATTAAACTAAAAATATTTTCTACCATTCTAAATATCAGAAAATTTGTCAGTACGCCCCTGTACAAAAGTATAAGCATCTGTAAAGGTGTAGTATCGATCGATTCGGCTGCCGCATAGGCATCGCGGAGCTGACTGGGAATCCCCTGTTTCACATCTGGTAGATTCCCGACGCGACCATTTCTATTGTTTTCTGTTTTCCCAGGTTAGAGCAGTTACTGTGTTTTCCATCTGTGTATACTTTTGATTTATTAGTAAGTAGTGATTTTTATTTAATATGCCAAAACCAAAGCATTCAGTTTGATAATGATAGATATCAGATATATATCTGATATATATCCGATATATATCATGTGATATATTTATATAGATATCATGATATTTTTGAACCCTGCCATAAAGAAAAAACGATGTATTGTGGACTAAAGTAATTAACTTCAATTCGACTTTTTAGTCATTAAATTACTGTAATTTAATTATTAAGTCAACAAACGATAATAATTTATATTGATGAGGCCATGACGCTGTAATGGCCTTTTTAGAGATTTGCAATCTAGGCTTGCTAAGATATACAGTAGCGGCTAATAATTTAAGAACCACCTAAAACTGTATGAAAATCTGATCCTACGCTAACTATGAAAAAACTCAGCTGACGTTCACGTTTAAAAAAGGGTTGAGTTTTTATGAATGGTGGAAATTTTTAAGTTTGGCAAAAATTGCTAAAAATACCCAATTTTTCATCATATTTGCCAAGTTTAAAAATTTATATTATTTATAGTCTTTTATATTTTGCATATAGGGCAACCTTAATCTTTACTACTACTACTATGTCGGTTTAGAACGTTTTTCTACGTTGTCCGACGCCTATTCTCCACCTCCTTCGATCCTGACAATCATCTTCTGTCAGATTCTTTTGACTCATTGATCTTTGGATTGACTGTTGCCATTCTAGTTTAGGACGTCCTCTTTTTCTGCGCCCTACTGGTTGCCCTTCTAGGACCTGTTTTGGTAATCTTTCGTCGTTCATCCGTTGTACATGGCCGTACCATATCAGTTGCCTTTTAGTGATGTCATCCGTTATGCTTCCCTCGATTCCCATTCTTTCTTTTATGATCTCATTTCTTATGTGATCTAATCTAGATATTCTCATTGATCTTCTTATTGCATCCATTTCGACACTTTCCATTTTTGTTTTGTATTTTTCTGTTACGCGACAAGTCTCTATTCCATACAACAGCGTGCTTTTTACCATTGTTTCATATATGTTAAATTTTACATTCTTTTTTATCTCTCTGCTCCATAAAATAATGTTAAGACATCCAATAACCTTTTTTGCTTTTACTATTCTTTTTTCCAATTCTTTACAGTCTGTTCCTGTCTTATCAAATGTGACACCCAAGTATACATACTCATTGCATGGAGATATTGTTTGTCCATTGTCTAGTTCTAACTCACTGGATTCGTTTCCAATACATACACTGTGTCTTGTCCACGTTCACTGTTAGTCCCCACTTTTGGTATTCTTCTGTTAACTTTCTCATCATATACTCCATGTCTTCTTTATCATTAGCTACAATTACTTGGTCGTCAGCAAACTGCAGTGTGTATATAGTAAATCGGTCGTTAAGTTTTATTCCCATGTCGTGCACTTTATGTTTCCAGTTTTTTAGAGCCACTGCGCTATATATTTTAAAAAGAGTTGGAGAGATACAACATCCCTGTCTTAAGCCTTTTGTTACCAGGAATTCTTTTGAAAGTCGATTTCCAATTTGAATGAGTAATATTAGTTTGTTCCAACACCGTCCATAATTTTTCTACTGGAACGGTATCATATGCTTTTTGTAGGTCCACAAAGGTAACATGAGTCTCTATATTTCTGGCGCTTCTTTTCTCAATTACTTGTTTAAGACAAAAAACATTATCACTACAAGATCTGCCTGCACGAAACCCACTTTGCTCTTCTTCTTCATGTTTATGAAAATCATTCTCTATTAGATCTCTAAGAATCCTACCGTACAATCTACTTAGAGTGAACCTAAATTTAAAACTTCTGTGCGAAACATATAGTTTTATATCTACAGTAAATTTTTTAAGTTAACAAATCACTCGAAAAATCGAATTCAACCGAGAAAATTTATGGGATATAAATTTTTACAACTTTCGAAGGAAATTATTTCAACAAGAATGCTTTGCCGACTTGATTGTTGTTTTCGGTAATGAAGCACCATATCAGTCGACAGTTTCTCGTCGGTATGGAGAATTCAAACGTGGACGGATTAGCCTTAGCGACGATTCAAGGCCAGGTGCACCAAAAACGGCTGTCACCCAGGAAAACATCGATGCTGTGCGCTTGCGCATCACAGAAAATCGACATGTGATATATCGCGAGATCGAGGCTACATTGGGGATTTCAAAGATTTCAATTTAAAAAAAATTTCATGAAGAATTAGGGATAAAAAAATTAGTTTCCGCTGGATACCGCATCTGTTAACCCAAGAACAGAAAGAAAACGTGTACAGCGTGTCCCATTTTCGATGGGATTAAATGGGAAACTCGGTTATTATTAAAGATATTGATTTTCTGATTGCACCTTACCGTGCTCTTTTTTTGAGCCCTTAAAAATGGCGTAATCAGATTTTTGATATACCCCGTAGTTTCGCTAATACAGGGAGTTTTTGAAAAAATTGTATTTTTAATAATCCCTTGTATCTCGCTTATTTTGCGAGATACTTTTATTCTGTAAAAACATTTTTATGGCAACTTTTTTAGAAGAAAATAATGACGTTGTCAATTTTTTAAAATATTGTTTAGTTTTTGAGATATGGTATTTATCATAAAAAAATTAAATACGGACCTGGATTTTTTTTATTACCATTTTGATTGGTTTCATGCCAGTATTATCATAAAATAATAAAAATTTTAAAATTTTTTGTTTTAAGGTAAAAAAAAAATTAATATTTAAAAAAAAATTAGTCCGAACCTGGATATTTCCAACATAAATATAAACTAAAAATTGCTAGTTAAACAATTTTTAGTTTAACTGTTTTAATACTTAGCATATTAAAATGGTTTTACGTTAATTTACAGATTTATTTGAAACAAAGTCTACGAAAAATACAAAAAAATTTGTATAAAAAATAACTAATTTTTCTGATTACCATTATGTGTAAGACATTGTTGACATTTTTGAGTAATTTTTCTTAACGCATTTTGCATAAAAATATTTCTGCCATTTAACTATTGGGATTTTGTTGCTTGAATGAAGCAGTCAAACATATCACATTTTTCAAAATCTGGATATGGTCGATTTCTAGCCAGTTTAAAATAATTGTAAGCCATTCACAAAAATGACAAGTAAAATGACAATGTCAATTCCACGCTTTTGTTTTGTAAATTTCACGACCTGCTGTTCGGTTATCAAATAATCAGTGTTTATGAATGAAATTTTGAACGTTCCCGGCCTGTTTTATTCATTTTGTTTTTTTTTGCTAAATTTGGCATTGATGCGCTCACATGTGATTTATTTTGACATGACAAATGACATTGGGCGCAATTTCCGCTCCCCCGAGAGAGTGGGGGACATTCGCTTAGAATCCGTGCAAGATAACGTGCACATGAGTGAGACCTCCTGAAAAAAATAGGAGTTTCCAGGGCGGCCGCCGCAAGAGAACGATCTTCGAGAGTGACAAAACGACCAACAAACGATGGTAAGTCATTTGTGACGCATTTGAAAATTTTGATTTTTACCAATTAATTTATTTTGATAACTTTTGTGCCAAAATTCCAAAGTTACATTCATAGTGTTTTTACCGGTCCTTCGCATTATAGTTTTGTATTTACCCCATTGCTGCTACCGTATCTATTTGGTCTTCGACCCGAATATTTTGTACTGGTTCGTGGATTACAGTCATTATTAATTTTTATTTTCAGCAAAAAAAACGTGTAAACGACTTGTGTTTCGTTCCGAAAAAAAAAAAGCCGACAAAAAATAGCTTTTCTTTTCGGGTCTGTTCACAGATTAGTAAGAAATTCGGTTTGTTGGTTATTGGGACAGGCGTTGGCAACGTCGCATTGTCACCGGTCAGCTGTCAGTGAAACAGCTGTTTTTGTAAACAATAAAAATTTTCAAGTTTTCAAAAAAGTTTTTGATTTTTTCGGACATCGAACGGCATTTTGGGCCGGTCAAATACCCAAACGTGTAGTGAAAAGGTGTTTGTATTATTATAACCTTAATTGCATATTGTGTGTAGTTTTTTTCCGCATGGAAAAAAAGGTGCGAAAATTTTGAAAATTTTTAGTGTTTTCTTGTGGTTTATGTCCTACAAAAATTGTTTAACGATGTATGCTTTGTGATGCATCATTGTACCTATGTAATTGTGATTTGTTCGTGATACTTTTCACGAAAATACCTTGTGAGGATTTCTCCAAAAAAAATTTGTTTTTTTGCTGTTTTCGGCCGATCACTTAAAGAAAGCACAGTGTGACCTCGGTGTCGTTTGTAGACAGACCAATTTGAGTGAAAAGGGTTCTTTTTTCGCGTTGTGTGGCGAAAAAATTGGTAAATTGAGCCCCTTTTTTTCTACTGAACTTTTTTAAGTTCCAAGTTTATTTTTTTTTTAAATTTATTACAATGTCGGAAGGACATTTATGCGCTAAATTAATAAAAAAGAGAGAAGTTTATTACAAAAGGATGAAAGCCTTATATGATTTATCGTTAGAAGCCCAAGCAGGGGACCCAAATAAAGTAAGTGATTTCCGGTCTGGTCTTGATGACCTTACTAATTGTATTGCATCTTTCGAATCCCTTCATCTTGACATTATTGGCCTTGCCAAGGATGAAGACCTGGACACACAGCATGCTGTTGGTACTCGATTTGATAGTATGCGATATACTGTCCGATCTGTTGCTAGAGAGGTGAATCCACCAGCTCCGCCCAAGGTGGACAACTTGGATGAAAATATGGTGTCACTTAGACATGGTATCAATGAGGTGTTGGAGCTTCCACGAATCAGTGTCCCTACCTTTTCTGGAAATCGTCGTGACTGGTTTGCTTTCCATGACTTATTCCGAACTCTGGTTCATGACAGAGATAGTTTGACTGACATACAGAGGTTCCAGTATTTGCGAATGGCCCTGAAGGGAGAAGCCGAAGAAGTTGTACGCAACATTCCATTGACAGGTGATAACTATTCAGTGGCATATGATGCACTAACTCAAAGATATGAGAACAAACGAGCCCTTGCAACAGATTATTGGTTAGCTATATACAATGCTGCACCAGTAAAAAATGGTTCAGCATCTGATTTGAGAGGATTAATAACAAGCTTCACTCAAAACCTAGATGCATTGAATTGTATTACCGAAATTGATTTGTGGGATTTTACCAAATTGAATTTGATGCTTCAAAAAATTGATCCATCTTTAAAAAGGAGTTTTGAGATCGAACATAGTAGTAGAAACATTCCTAGGTATGTAGATTTAATGCATTTTTTGAATAGAACTTGTCGTGCATTAGAAAGTAGTGTACTTTTTAATGAACCGAAACCAAATTTTAGTATTTCCAAACAATTTGATCACAAACAAAAAAGGGTACACCAAGTTAAATCTAGTCCGGTGTTTATGACATCAAATGAGTCATTTCCAAATTGTGGTTTTTGCCTATCTGATAGTCCTCACTTACTGATCAAGTGTAAAAAATTCCTTGATTCTGATGTGTCAGCCAGACATGAGTATATTAAAAAGAATCATCTTTGTTTCAATTGTTTTTGTAAACATGGGGTGGCCTCATGTAAAGTACCTAAGTTTTGCAAAGCGCCTAATTGTGGACAAAAGCATAATACCCTTCTCCATTTTCCAACCAAAAATGGAAGAGTGGAGAAAACAAATTTTGGTGAGAACTCCCAAAGTGGGGAGTCTCCTATTGATCAATCTTCCACTGGAACACAATGTTATACTAGCTTGTGTACAGGGGAGAATCCTCCATTGTTTGCTACAGCAGAGGTGTCTGTTTGTAATTCCAATTCCCAATTGATGACCTGTCGAGCCATGCTTGATTGTGCTAGCCAAATAAGTTTTGTGTCGCTATCCTGTGTGCAGCGTTTAGGTCTGCAAATTATACCAAGTGATATTCCTATACAAGGAATAAACAATATGTCAACATCATCCAGCCTAGGTTTGGTTGACATTCGATTGTATCCCAAAGATAGTGTTGTTCCAAGTTTCCAATTTAGTGCGGCGGTGGTACACTCTATTTGTGAGTTAACTCCGTCTTCCAATGTGAATCATTCCAAGTGGAAGTATGTTAAGAATCTCAGGTTGGCAGATTCTAATTTCTTCAATCCAAGTGCCATTGACTTATTGTTAGGAGTTGATTTATTCCCAGAAATTGTAGTCCCTGGATTAATAAAGGGTTCAAATAATGGCCCATGTGCCATAAAGACAGTGTTCGGTTGGGTTTTAGTTGGTGGAAGAAACAGTTCGAAGGGTGAGTTTGTGTCGTTGTGTACCTCAGTTTCTTCCCCAAGTCCCAACAATATGGATTCTAACTTGCAAAAGTTTTGGGAGTTAGAAAGTGTCCCACAAAAAATTCCATTGCTCCCAGAAGACCAACAGTATGAAGATTTCTTTGCTTCTTCACATTCTAGGGATTCTAGTGGGCGATATATAGTTCGCCTTCCATTTCGTAATGGCTGTCCTGAGATAGGTGATACCAAGGGGCAAGCCCTTCGTCGTTTTAATTTATTGGAGTCTAGATTGACTAAAAATCCTGCACTACGTGTTTTATATGTTGAGTTCATGAAGGATTATTTGGATCAAGATCATATGGAGGTTTGTACATCATCTGAAGCACCCTCCTATTATCTCCCACACCATTGTGTTGTAAAAAATGACAATGGAGCCTTAAAAATTAGGGTAGTGTTTGATGGAAATGCCAAAGGGGGTAGTGTCAGTCTAAATGATGCTTTGCTAGTAGGGCCAAAGCTTCAGAATGATATTGTCAAAATTTTGATGAATTTTCGATTTTTTCCGATTGTGTTTAGTTCTGACATTCGTCAGATGTACCGAAATATACTTGTCGATCAACGAGATGTGAGATATCAAAAAATACTGTGGAGATTTGATACAGCCAATCCAATCCAGGAATCTCAATTGCTTACTGTGACATATGGCCTGAATTGTAGTCCTTACTTGGCCATACGAACCTTACATCAGCTTGTTTTGGACCATGGTGACAAATATCCTTTAGCTGCAACCATTCTTATGCAGTTAACATATGTTGATGATGCAATAGGATATTCTGACTCCATTGAGCATGCTCTGGAACTCCAGAGACAGTTAATAGCATTACTCAATTGTGGTGGGTTTGAATTACGTAAGTGGACCTCCAATTGTGAAAAGTTGTTAAGTACAGTCCCAGAAAGTCACCAACAAAGCATTTCTTTTTCTGATAAAGATAGTTCTGTGCTTAAAATCCTAGGTTTACAATGGAACCCAGTTTCTGATGTGTTTAGCTACTCGGTAAAACCAATTGCTAGAGATTGTACCAAAAGAGTGATTCTCTCTGAGATTGCCAAAATCTATGATCCGTTAGGCCTTATTGCCCCTGTTGTGTTGGTGGCAAAGAGTCTAATCCAAAAGTTGTGGTTACAGGGTCTCGGGTGGGATGAAACACCATCCTTAGATGTTGTTAACCAGTGGCAATTGTATGTGTCTCAGCTTCCAATATTGTCCTCAGTTGCCATTCCACGATGTGTGACAATAAATGATGTGATTTTAACCGAGTTGCATGGCTTCAGCGATGCGTCGTTAGTAGCTTATGGCGGTGTTGTCTATGTGAGACAAATTAGTACCAGTGGTAATGTGCATATCTCGCTTCTGTGTGCCAAAAGCAAGGTATGTCCTCTAAAAATTGTTTCTGTTCCAAGGTTGGAAGTTTGTGCTGCCTTGTTACTTTCCAATCTCATTCAATATGTGTTGGATACTTCTCCAATTAAATTTGATCAGATTTACGCCTGGTCAGATTCTAGTGTGGCCTTATACTGGATAAAAAACCATCCATCTCGTTGGAAACCATTTGTGGCCAATCGAGTATGCCAAATACAGGACAAGATACCGCCCAACCGATGGTTTCACATAAGTGGTTCAGAAAACCCAGCTGATTGCCTCTCCAGAGGTCTTCTTCCCAGTCAATTTGTTGAACATCCTTTGTGGTTTACGGGACCTCCGTGGTTGAAGGTGTCTAGTGAATTGTGGACCAGTTCCTTTGACTTTGATTCGAGTGTTAATCTCAGTGTGTCCAAAGAGGAACGCAAAATGGTTCTAACTGTGACCTGTCCACAAAATCCGATTCTATTGTCATTGTTACAACGATTTTCATCGTTAAAAAAGATTCAAAATATATTTGCATATTGCATCCGATTTATGGAGGTTGTAATTAAAATTCGAAATGCTCCAGAATCACAAGCTTTGAGTTCTGATGAGCTTTACAAGTCCATGTGTGTAATGGTGAGATTGGTCCAGCAGGAGAGTCTTTCTGATGAATTAAAGAACTTGCTATCTGGAAAACCTTGTTCCAAACAACTTAGGAAGCTAGCTCCTTTTGTCGATTCCGAGGGAGTTATCAGGGTAGGCGGCAGGCTGCGTTATGCGGATTTGTCATTTGATACCAAACACCCAATGCTTCTGCCTAAAGATCATAGACTTACATCTTTGATTATTGCTTCTGTCCATGAGGAACATGGTCATTCGGGCCCTCGCCATCTCCAATATTTGTTAAGGCAACAATTTTGGATTTTATCTATTGGTCGAGCCATTCATAGTGTGCTTTCCAAGTGTTTTAGGTGTGCTAGAGTAAAACCTAGCCCATATACACCTTTTATGGGTGATTTGCCAAAAATTAGGGTTTCCCAAGTAAAACCCTTCTCTCATTGTGGTGTGGACTACATGGGTCCGATCCAAATTACTATGTCTAGACGTAGAGGTATCCAAAGCCAAAAGGGATATGTTTGTATATTCGTGTGTATGTCTACCAAAGCTATACACCTCGAAGCTGTGTCAGACTTATCCTCGGAGGCATTCTTGGGTTGCTTTCGAAGATTTGTTGCACGTCGTGGGCGTTGCAACGACGTTTACAGCGACCGAGGGACGAATTTCAAGGGTGCAGAGGGTTTGTTATTGTCGTATCTAAAGGCTTCGGCAGAGAAACTGTCAATTCGCTGGCATTTTAACCCCCCTGCAGCTCCCCATTTCGGAGGATTGTGGGAATCCGGAGTGAAATCAGTGAAAACCCAATTAAATCATGTAATTGGGCACCAAATTTTGTCTTTTGAGGAGATATCTACTGTGCTAGCGCAATGTGAGTCTACTCTCAACTCGCGTCCTTTATGCGAGATGAGTCCCAATCCCAATGACCTGGAAAGTCTTACCCCTGGTCATTTCCTCACACTTGAGGCTTTGACAGCCCCTCCAGACGAGGATCTGTCTGATATCCCTACTAATCGCCTGAAAAGATGGCAATTGATCCAACAAATTCACCAAAGTTTTTGGAAACGTTGGTCGTTGGAGTACTTGTCAGCACTCCAACAGCGCCAAAAGTGGAATATCCCAAATGCGTCTCCAAAAGTCGGTTCGTTGGTAGTTATCAAGATGTGATAGAATTTTTGTTTTTTTTCTTTTTGATTTATATAGATTTTTTTTTCGGTCATAATTGTCGCGAAAGAAACCCAAGGAATTACACGGTTTCAAGTGTTACGTGGCAATTTATTATTTTTATTTTTTTTATTCAGTTTTCGGGAAAAAATAAGTATATTTTTTGATAGGCGGTAATGTTTATGAATAAAATTTTGAACGTTCCCGGCCTGTTTTATTCATTTTTTTTTTGCTAAATTTGGCATTGATGCGCTCACATGTGATTTATTTTGACATGACAAATGACATTGGGCGCAATTTCCGCTCCCCCGAGAGAGTGGGGGACATTCGCTTAGAATCCGTGCAAGATAACGTGCACATGAGTGAGACCTCCTGAAAAAAATAGGAGTTTCCAGGGCGGCCGCCGCAAGAGAACGATCTTCGAGAGTGACAAAACGACCAACAAACGATGGTAAGTCATTTGTGACGCATTTGAAAATTTTGATTTTTACCAATTAATTTATTTTGATAACTTTTGTGCCAAAATTCCAAAGTTACATTCATAGTGTTTTTACCGGTCCTTCGCATTATAGTTTTGTATTTACCCCATTGCTGCTACCGTATCTAATCAGTATGATATTATTTTTGTAACTTTTTAACGTTTTTTACTTTATTTATAAATATTTTAATTATCATTTCAAAACAGATAAACTAAAAATCGTTCAACTAGTGTGTCTTGCAATTTTTAATTTATAATTTCCAGGTTCGGACTATAATTTTTTTTTCAAAAATTAAATAGTTTTTTTTTAACCTTAAATCAAAAAAATATTAAAGTTTTATCATTTTAAGGTAATAATAGCATGGAAATAATCAAAGTAGTAATAAAAAAAATCCAGGTCCGTATTTAATTTTTTTATGATAAATACCATATCTCAAAAACTAAACAATATTTTAAAAAATTGACAACGTCATTATTTTGCTCTAAAAAAGTTGCCATAGAAAGGTTTTTACAGAATAAAAATATCTTGCAAAATAAGCGAGATACAAGGAATTAATTAAAATGCAATTTTTTCAAAAACTCCCTGTATTAGCGAAACCACGGGGTATAGCAAAAATCTGATTTCACAATTTTTAAGGGCTCCAAAAAAGAGCACGGTAAGGTGCAATCAGAAAATCGATATCTTTAATAATAACCGAGTTTCCCATTTAATCCCATCGAAAATGGGACACGCTGTACAGTATTGTCAGTGGTGATGAATCGTGGATTGACTCATATTAACCGGAAAATAAACGTCAGTTGTCTGTTTGGGTGTTTGGTGATGAAGAAAAGCCTTCAAAAGACATCCGTTCTCGAAGTGTATCCAAAAAGATGATCGAGACATCTGTCTCAAAAGCAGGTCATGTAGCAAGAATTCCTCAAGAAGAAGATCAAATGACTGTTACTGCTGATTGGTACATGCCTATTTGTTTGTCAAAAGTCATCGTTGAGCATCGAAAAACGAACCCCGAACAACGAATCATCTTCACCAAGACATTGCAAGCACAAAAAACCATTGAATTTTTAACCCAAAAAAACGTCAAATTGTTAGATCATCCTCAATACAGTCCCGACCCAAGTCCCAACGATTTCAATACTTTTCCTTTGCCGAAAATCAAGAATAGACTGCGTGGTCAAAGATTTCATTTGCCAGGGGAAGCAGTCGACTTCAATAAATGCAATTTTGACAGTACCAACAAACGAGTGGAATTACAGCTTTGACAACTGGTTTGAGCGCATGCAAAAGTGCATTAATTTACATGGAGAAAACTTCGATAAACAATTGTTATAGGATAGGGAATGAACCACTAACCGTCTATATCAAACTCCTCTTGCGGTGGACTATTGTATTCCATCATGGCCGACTTCAACAGGGATGCTCCGTCCAATGGTTCCTCGTCATCGCTTGCTTTTTCCAGTGGGTTTCCGTCAATGTCATCTTCATGTCGTTCGGGAGTAGGGGAACCCTAAAAATTAACAAAGTATACTTCGCTGAAAGATGCATATATATCTAAGGATGGCAGCCGGATTTATCTCAGAAACACTACAGCTATGACTTTAAAAACAATCGAACAAGTTTCGCGGCTAATCGGGCAAAAAGGAGTTTTTGTTTCTCTCATACTTTTCTGTGGGTACCTTGAAAGCTAAACCTCACGGGGGTTCAAGATCTAATGGACACTTAATAAGTGTTGACAGCGAGGGGGATTTCACTGACCATTTTTTTGTACATATGTTCGCATTGTTTGACAAAATGCGAAAAAATGTGAAAAAATGCGAAAAAATGCGAAATAATGCGAAATAGTGCGGAAAAATGCTAAATAATAAAATTAAGAATTGTTGAGTTCATTGTATTCGGGCAGTGTTGTAAAAAGGGTAAAAAGAAAAGGGTAATTTTTCGGTAGGTTAATTTTTAAAAAGGTATTTTATTAATCATGTTTATAAAACTTTTTAAGAGTAGACATGCTTTTTTTCCAGTCTGTCACCTTAGCTCCGAAATGTAGAAGCGACGTTGCCAAATGCGGCAAAACGACTCACGTGATATACATACCTTTTTGAGTGAAAAAAACATCAGAATTGGCTGAAATTTGAGTGGAAGGCACATTTTGTAAAAACTAAGACAAGGCTCGGAGCAATTTTTTGGTTTTTTTTTGCCGAATAAGTAAAAACTTCTTTCTAAGGACACCGATTCGAAATATTCATGACATAAATATTTCGAATCGGTGGCCTAGAAAGAATTTTTGACAAAAAATCAAAAAAGTGCTCCGAGCCGTGGCTTAGTTTATACAAAATGCGCCCTCCACTCAAATTTCAGCCAATTCTGATGTTTTTTTCACTCAAAAAGGTATGTATATCACGTGAGTCGTTTTGCCGCATTTTGCAATGTCGCTTCTACGTTTCGGAGCTAAGGTGATTGACAGGAAAAAAAGCATGTCTACTCTTAAGTGAAAATATACATTTATACTCATTACTCCTAATCGTCTGATATATCAGTATCCTCAAAATCTTCTGCTTCTATCTCACTTTCACTTATGTATTCTGTTTCACTTTCAGTTTCTGTTTCAGTCTCACTTTTTTGGTACATTTTTTTTGTACGTCTTTGTTTTGTAAGCGTTTTTTTTTGAAGGTTGTTTTGATTTTAGTATTTGGCTGGTCAGTCTGTTCTTTGTTTTCCCTGTCCTGTTTGTTTGGTTCGAGGTTGGTCTGTCATTGGTCCTTGAAATCTTAAAAGTCTGTCAGTCGAGAGTCGTCCCACATTATTGGAGTAAAACCAGCATAATGTGGATTTGCGTACAGCGCCAGCTCTTTCTATTGCCTTAAAAATATCACTTCTTAGCTGACGCGGACTTTAGTTCGCGTCAGCTCAGGAGTCCCATTTTTGAGGAAAAGAAAGAGCAGGTGCTATATACATATCGAAAGTGCAACAAAGATGGAAATAGTTTTCATACCTGATTTTTAGTAAATAAACGAAAATCAACCTTAATGTAAGCACATAAGAGTTTACAATTCCTCCTGGTAACAAGCGATTTCGCGGAAGAATCGCGTTCTTTATTAATCCCTTTATTAATGGCAGTTTTAAAAACGAATTTAACACGTCCTTATTTTTGGCATTTAGAAAAATATAACTTGAAGACCTCGTTGAAGACTCAGCAGTAATCAGGGCTAATTTAATTTTCATTTAAATGGGCAAAAAAAATGCGTGATTACTAAAATATTTACCGAACACTAATTCCGTTTGTTTGTTTGAACTCGGGGAGAGCAATCATACGATTTTTGAAAAAATGCAGAAAAAATGCGAAAAAATGTGAAAAAATGCGAAAAAAATGGGGAAAAATGTGAAAAAATGCGAAAAAATTCGAAAAAATGCGAAAAAATTTGAAAAAATGTGAATAAATGCGAAACAATGCGAAAAAATGCGAAATAATGCCGCATTATTTCATCAAAATTTGTACATATATTGCGGCCAGTGAAATCCCCCTCGGTTGACAGTTAACTATTTCGTCCTTATGGGACTCCTAAGAACACTGCTTGGTCAATGTGATACCCTTGCAAAGTTAATTAGACGGTTTTGTCTCTAATCCTATGTAAATAGTGAGAAAACTCTCTCGCCATCTACCGAGATACGAGAGAAACGAGAACAAGAGCAGGCGAAAATAAACTGCTATACATATCGATCAATGAAAAGATCAATTGCAAATAAAAAAAAAGAAACAAACCATCCGTAACCTACGACAGCTCTTCTGTCCTTCAGGCCAGATCAACGCAGATTAGCGTTTTTACCCGCCATCAGACACGTGAGCGTCAATCAGCGGAATTGTTAAGCCAAATAACACTAACAAACGTGAAATTTAGTACCCGTGAATTTAAAAATCAAACAAGTTTCGCGGCTAATCGGGCAAAAAGAAGTTTTTATTTCTGATATTTTTTCCGTGGGTAGCTCGAAATCTTAACCTCACGGGGGTCCAAGATGTAATGGACACTGTTTCGTCCTTATGGGACTCCTCAAAACACTGCTTGGACAATGTGTCGCAAGGGTGTACCAACTGAGGCACCGTTTCGTCGTCTCTAATTTTTCTTTGTTAGTGTTAGTTCAGGCAAAATTCGGGAAAATCCACTTTCTAGAAACATTTTATATTACTTTTTGGCAAATGGGCAATTCCCCCTATTTTAACCCCGCTGAATCCGAATATCCCTGTTGCCAACTCGAAATATTGACAGGGGCTGAGATATTCAAGATGGCGGCTAAAATGGCGGCGGAATTTTAAATTGCCGCTGGAAAGCCCAAATTGTCAAAGCTGTACATTCAAAATATATATTTGTATAATTAAAAAATAATAACATATTATTTTTTTTAAATGGCTGCAAAAACCTCCAATCTAAAAGTTTGAGGTTTTTTCAAATTTTCTTAAAAACTAAGCTTCTAAGAGAAAAATGTATAATATACTTTATTGTAGACAATAAAATTCCCTTTTCAACATGGTATAACTTAATAAAGTTAGACTAATCACAAGCCCTCCAGCGGCGTCCGTTAATTGAAGTAATTTAAAAAATTTTTAAAAATACCTATGCTTTTTCCAAGATTTATTTAATTTTTTTAAAAACTAATATCCACAGAAAACCATGTATTACATTTTGGTATACTCAATAAAATTTCCTTCAAAATGACGCATAAATAAAACATCAGGGGCATCCGTAAATTAAATTAATTTTGAAAAAACAGAAAATAAACCATTTTTGTTACACTTTTATCTAATTTTCTCAAAAACTAAGCTTAACATGAAAAAACTTCTACACTTTTTTGTAGACAGGGAAATTCCCTTTTTAAAAATGTGAAACTCGGTGCGGTTTGACTTATAGCAAACTCTCCAGCGACGTCCGTCAATGGCGGTGATTTCAACAAATCATTAAAAAAAACATGTTTTTTATACGTTTTATTCAATTTTCTTAAAAACCAAGCTCTTTATCAAAAAATGTGTTCTATAGTGCGTCATAGCCAATAAAATTTCCTTTCAAACGATGTATATCAAAGTGGAAGTTATTTTATATTTACCGCTCCAGTGGTGTTCTTAATTTAAAGAAATTATTTAAGATCAATCGAAACTAATCAATTTTGTGTCTTATTAGCTCTTCGGTGGATAAAAAAGAGCGGCGGATAAAAGGTCGAAAGTACAAAAGGTCGAAAATACAAAAGTTCGAGAGTACAAAAGGTCGAAAGTACAAAAGATCAAAAAACAAAAGGTCGAAAATTCAAATGGTCAAAAGTACATGAACCGAACCGAACCGAACCGAAAATACGGCCGCGGGTCCACATCGACTGGACAGGTCAATTTGACTTGATACGGTAAATTTGTATTTTTAATATTTTGTTTTGTCGATTTTTTTTCGACCTTTTGTACTTTCGACCTTTTATGGCTTCGGCGGCGGGCCCGATAATAAAATGTCCTTTTAAACAGTGTGTCACAAAATGTGACCTATAGTATAGAAAACTCTCCAGGGGCGTCCTTCAATTGGAAAAATTACCAAAAAATATTATTTTTGTTATGGGTTTCATTCGCCCCCCCCCCCAAACCGTTGCATGATTCACCACTTTATTTTTAGTTCCATATTCTTAAAAAAATAACCAAAAACACCTGTGTCAAAGTTACTACTGTTACTTTCTGCACAAAAATATTGCTTAGGGGGGGGGGCCATGGCCCCTATGCCCCCTCCCCTTATAACCACCGGTGTTTTTTTGCTTTGAAGAACTTATTTAGATAAATCAAAATATCTAATCTAATCAAAAAACAGTTTATTTTAATTTGGAAACATTTTATTTTAGTAGGTATAAATTACGAACCTTTTTGAAGTATTTATCATAACATTAACCTTGTAATTTGTAATATATCATTTAAAAAGAAATTGTCTTATCCTCAATAAAGAATAAAAATTTTTTCTGAAAATCTTAGTTAGAAAAGATATTTAAATATGCAAGAGAGAGAGTTATTTTCGAAAATAAGTTTATATTAGTACGCCCCTGAAGCCTTAAATATGGCAACAACCCGACATTTTAATAAAGTTTTTAAAAGAAAATGTTATGTTCTACAATAAAGTATACTACATATTTTTTCCTAAAAAGTGTAGTTTTGGAGAAAATTTTAAAAAACCTATAATAAAAATGATTTTTACTAAATAGTCCCAATTTACGTACGCCACTGAAGAGCTACTTGCTTTTCCTAACCTTATTGACTAATACATACAATTTTATTCTCCACAAAAAACTGTTCTTTGCAATTTTTGATAAAAAGGTTAGTTTTCGAGAAAATTGCATAAAACTGAAAAAAAACAGGTTTTTGGGGGTTTGGGGGGGATTTTCTCCGTCCCTGTCGATTTTTCGAGTAGGCAACAGAGATATTCGGATTCAGCGGGGTCAAATTAGGGGGAAATGGTCTGCTGCCAAAAAGTAATATGATTTGCTTCTAGATCGAAAACGGAGCCTTTTAAAATAATATGCTCTGACTATGTAGGTGTGTGCTCTCAAGCTTCCGGTAGCCACGAGAACACGGGTGTTATTATATGGGGAGGGGAAAGGAATACACATTCACGATTGTTAGTTGTATGAAACACAATTTTTCACCTAACTTTTGTGATAGCATTTTTCTTTGATCTTTCTACGATTTAATTTTTTCCATTATAATAACTTTGGGAGCCCGATAAAAATTAAAAAAACTGAGTAAAACACCGAAAGAACTTACCTCAGCAGTCTCCACACCAAGAAACATGTCGTGCAGCTTAGTCATAATATCTGCTGTGTAAATGCCGACATCTTCCCATGACTTAAGCACTCTCAAAACGCGCACTTTAAAGCCTTCCTTTTGCAGGACACTCTCAGTAGTATCGTAGATTTTCTTCAGTTCAGTCACAATAGTATCCAAGTGTTCCTGGAAGATTCTTCGGTAATTTGATGCCTTGTGTATTTTGACGGCACAGTTGTGGAGGATGTCAGATACTAGGTAGAATCTGGCTACTTTTTTCGTGATTAGAGTAGTGTCATTTGTGAGCGATTCAGTGATGCATTCGCATACTTCATCCGCCGCCTCACTGTGGTCTATGCAGTACACCATCACTTCGCCTACTTTCTTTTTTTCTAGAGTCAAGTTGCGTAGTAAGTCTTCTAATCTATCTCGTTGTCTAAAATTATTAAAACGTATTTTCAAGGACTGATTTTTTATCTAAGTCTGGGATTTAATAGAGTAATGTATGGCTAATCCGAACAGAAAGTTGGCGGAATCCGTTCGGTTTACCAAAACTTTCGGATTATAGAATTCAGTTACGTAGTAAGTCATCTAATCTATCTCGTTGGCTAAAATCATTTAAAATAAGATTAAGTAACGAATAACAAACACAAGCAATCAATAATAAAGGTATTCTCAAGGACTAATTTTTGTCTGACACCACACCATAGTAAGGCACCTTATTTTTATGGGCTATCAAAGATCCATAAGAAGGATATACAACTGCGACCAATTACCAGCTCCATGGACTCTCCGATCAGCACTTTGTCGAGGTTTTTGTTGGACATAATTCAACCACTACAGGGTACGTCCGAATCTTTTGTCAAAAACATTTTGTCGAGGTTTTAAAAGGGATCGAATTAGATCCTGACGATAGATTTGTAAGTTTTGATGTAGAAAGTCTGTACACCAACGTGCCAATAAATGAGTCACTCAGTATCATTAAAAACAAATTACAAAATGATGATACACTTTACGAGAGAACAACGCTATCGGTGGAGGGGGTGATGGATCTGTTGTAGCTCTGTCTCCGTAACTCTTACTTTCAAGTGAAAGATAAGTTTTACGCGCAAAATGATGGGCTTCCAATGGGTTCGTCTCTTTCGCCAGAGTGGTTCGAGGACCATGCGATCAACACAGCAAGAGTCAAACCAAAACTATGGCTTACTATACATGGATGACACCTTTATTATATGGCCGGGAAATGATGACGAACCACAGAATTTTCTACAACATCTGAACGGTATTCGACCAACAATCAAATGCACCATGGAAATTGAAGAAGATCCTTTTCTACCGCCTCGAGAAAATGGCGTGTTAATTTCTTTCTCCAGCTATTACATATTTCTACACTTGAAAGTGCTCGATTTTGGTGTACTGAAGCATAGAACTAGAAACTTCAGTCCTTCAGCTACGTGGTGTCATCATTAGATCAAGACAGGGGCCCCTGGAACGTGGAGAAATTGGCTGCAAACTGGTGAGTGCTTTGTTTCTGATTTCCGTTGTGTGGTACCAGCAATTAACTATGGACCTTTTGATTATTTCATGATTTCGTATCAATATGTTTGTTCGCGCTTTCATTTAATAAAATATATACAGTCCACTGCAGTTATCGTTTTTCTAATTGCGGGCATACATAAGTGGTACTTTACCATTTTTGGATGTTCTTGTCAAACGATTAGACAGAAACATTCAAACCACTTTATATAGAAAACCTACTCACACGGGACAGTACCTAAATTTTAAGTCTAACCACAGAAATTAACAACATTAAAAAGGACTTACAACAAAATGGTTATTCCGAGAAAATAATTAACTCAGTGATCTCTAAAATTAAAAACAAACCAAATGTAGCAAATTCTCAAAGTAATAATCCGTTGGGTGTTATTAACATTCCATATGTTCAAGGGATTTCAGAAAACATAAGACGAATAGCCAAGCACTATAGTATCAAAACAGTATTTTCATCGGGAAATACGATAAGAAGTTTTGTAACTAAAACAAAACCAGAAAATCCCTCAAATAATAAGGAATGTATTTACCAAATCCCGTGTGAATGTGGTAAATCATATGTAGGTGAAACGAAACGCCCTCTTCAGGTTAGAGTAAATCAACATCTAAAAAGTACCCAATTACGGGATATTGAAAAATCCGGGTTAGCGGATCATGCATGGTCAAATGATCACAGGATTCAGTGGTCAGAAGCTAAAGTTTTGCATAAGGAGTCGCATTGGCGAAAACGAAAGTTTATTGAAGGTGCGTTTATATTGCAGAATAAAGAAGTTTTCAGTCAACCAAGCACGGACATACCAAACATATGGATACCACTCCTTAAGGAAAACAGGCGTCTTAGGATTAAAAAAGGGGGAAATCCGTCACACCTAACTGCACACCAAGTAGTATAAGTAGTAGCCTAGAGACTAGAATCTTTAGTTTACACTTCAAAACGGTTAGAGATACTTACTAACCGAAACGTCGTGTTTTAAATAAATAAAGACAATTGATGATTCTTATCTTACAAATTTTGATCTTAGGAAATAGAGCGTGCTGCCAGAGAAGAGATTCTGATGTCAAAGGACTGTACTACGAATATCAGATTTCCGAAAAGATTGTGACGTCAAATTCATATACCAATTTTCTTTATTCTGCATTGTATAGCTTTAACCTCGGCTTTAACTAGATGTCTGCTTAAACATTTTTTTTGTACATTTTGACGAATTTACATTTTTACTTCAATATATTATTTTAAACGCCTTTAAACAAAGTTTGAATTATTAACATTTAAGAAAAAAACGTTTCTAAATACTAATTATTAGCATTCATTGTTTAATGCTGCCAGTTATGTTTGTTTTTGTTTTTATTTGAATTTTTGGGAAAACCTAACCTTAAAGTTTGTTTTGATATTTTTGGGCTCTTTAACCAAAACCTTCAAAAAAGAAACTCCTTGTTTGGGAAAATTCCGATCAGGTGAAAATTTTTCTCTTTGTTGAAAGTTATTTTCTTTTTGAACACCTGATCATTTTGGCAAAAATCATGCGCGCTTTGCACACGCTGGGAGTTTAAAGCGCCCCCCTGTATTTGACAGGGGAATGAAGAACCACTCCCGACAAGACACTGAAAGAAGTCACAAGTGTTTTAAGATTAAGACCAAAATTCCATCCACAATAAAATCCGCGGCGCCGCGATTGAAATGTGGAACTGCTGCTAAATGAAAGAAGGTAAGCTTCTAGCGTGTTGCCGATTTTTTTCCTTTGTTTTAGGTCAATATACGTCTGTTTTCCCAGACGGGGTGAATTTAACTTTGGGGTATTTTTTTTTGTGATATCTCTAATTTTCTCTCTACAATCTGACAATAGGACGAACAAGAAATACGGTTAAGTCTAGGATTAGGGATGGTCAGTTAGCCGTCAATTGACGACTAGTCTAGGGTTGGGGATGGTTAGTTGGCCGTCAATTGCCCACTAGCTATTTGACCGGTTATTTGATATGTAGAAATAAAAAATCAGCTAATTCAAGCTCGCGTTACCAGGTCTGCCAGATTTTTTTTAACAGAACACTAGTTCCAGTTTAATTTTTTTTAAAGATAACAATATTTTTTTCAATTTCTATCAAACCGAAACCCCATTGTAACCCCCTAAAATTACGTAAGCATTTAGTACCCCCCCCCCTCCCAAAATAATGTGATTCTTTTTCCATTTTTTATTTTATATTATTAATAAACTCTCACTTTCGAAAAAAAAAAGTACAATTTGAAAACATTTTGCTAGTTTACTTACGAATTAGATAAGGTTCCTTTACATGGGTCCTTGATACCATCTACCAGTAATAGTTCTTCGGGCATACCTGCTGTGTAGTTGGTTAAAACTGGAGGTTTCCATATTGAACCATCTAGAAAGATATTAGAGAAATTAGATAATGTCCCCTTTGCAAAGAAAATGTATAAATCTGAGTGTTTTTTCCAAAACCGGAAGCCAAATACTCGAAAAATCTCTGTTTTCGTTGTTACACCCTTACACCACTTCTTGGTTCCTTTAAACTGATATATCTCCCTTAAGACACTTACGACAACCAAATAAAAACATTTTGGTAGAGTAAAGTACTTCTCTTAGGACGCAGTAGGGGGGATGCCCGAAGGTTGGCGAAAAGGGTGCTTCATGTGACAAGACGCTAGCGCTACCAAGTCCACTTTCAATCCCTGGCTTCGCAAGCGCAGATCTACCAATATTATTTACCTCATGTCTTAGAATTGATGCATACAGGGTGATTTTCACTTGAATGATTCTAACCACATGAAAATAGAAAGTTTCAAAAACCTAACCTAACAAAACCTAATCAAATCTAACCGAACCGAAAGAAACTGAACCAATAATTTTTTTCAAAAAAAAAACTTTCCTGACTTCCTGCCCGGGATCCTAGAGGATGTGAATCCGAACCGAACCAAACCGAACCTAACTAAACTGAACCAAACCTAACCTAACCAAACTAAACTACAACACGTACTGCTAATTAGGTTTAGTTGGGTAGGGTTAGGTTTGGATAGGTTCGGTTCGGTACGGTCCGGTTCGGACTCACATCCTCTAGCATCCCAGGTAGGAAGTCAGGAAAGTTTTTTTTTTGAAAAAAAATATTGGTTTAGTTTGCTTTGGTTCGGTTCGGTTAGATCTGATTAGGTTTCGTTAGGTTAGGTTTTTGAAACTTTCTATTTTCATGTGGTTAGAATCATTCAAGTGAAAATCACCCTGTACATCGATTCTAATACATGAAGTAAATAATATTGGTAGATCTACGCATGCGAAGCCAGGGATTGAAAGTGGACTTGGTAGCGCTAGCGTCTTGTCTTCATACAGTGCCTAGTCGCCAGGCCTAGAGCCTACCCCACACTACTACTACTACTGCTAGTACTTCTCTTAAAGTAGACAAATGTCGCTTTGACCGAAAATTTAAAAAAAAAATGGTCAAATTACAAAAAAACTAAAAAATTGTAGTATTTTTATGACGATACTGTTGAAGATATCGACATGTTTGTTTTTATTATTCTACAAGTAAAGCCTTTTAAATTCGTACCTTCTTAAATGTATAGCAGCCTGCAGTATTTTAAAATAATTGTTTATTTGTAATGGATGCCCAAATTTTTGGCTATTTCTTTGCAGAGCAGCAAAGTTAATACCTTTTATGGGGAAATTTTAAAAAATTAACATAAGATACAGGGTAAAAATAAAAAAAAATCATACAGGGTTCCCAAATAGCCCGTCGAACATGTCGAGCAAAACAGTCTTTGGCTAATTTAAGCGACGTTGGCTTTACTTAATCAAACCCTTTTAGTTGGTGGTCAAAAGTATCTTAGTTAGGAAGATATTGGAGTTTAAAAGAACCAAGAACTGGTAAAAATATAATAACATTTTAGAAATGGTAATTTATAGTGGTCTACTATCCACTACTAAAAGTTGGTGCTGCAGACCTTAAGTTGATTTTCTTACTCCACTAATTGTGCCTCTTAATAACAGAAACAAAAGGGTAAAAAACCGCGTTTAATGCAGAAGATACACAATTAAAAATTGCTACCCGAGAGTAAAATGATCATTATACCTTGAAACATTCTAAACTCTTTGGTCCTCCACTCCCGTTGCGAATCACCATTAAGGATAGAAAACATTTTCCATCTATAGTAGATGTGCACTGGAGTTTGATTCTCAAACAGGAATCTAAAATTAAAAATAAACATGCATTTTTTATACAATAAACACAACATAAAAACGGGGGAATTCAACAAAATTTAACTTGTTTTAAGTAAAAAAATTCTCAAATATAGTATTCTATTATTAAAGAGTGGTAAAATATATTTTGACCCAGTTTTATGATTTTTGATGCAACAGTTTGTGAGATAAGATGTTTTCCATTGAATCGATAATTACTCAGTGGAACAAAATAGGCTAGGTTAGGTTCATTGAACTGAAAAAACAATTTGTAATATTGCTTAAGCAATTACACCTAACATTCTATATGAAAAATCTGAATCACCGGCAAATGAAAACAAGCATAACGATTAGGCCTAAGGCGGAAAATAGGGACTTATTGCAATAAGGCCAGGCACTAATTGTGCCGGGCACTATATTGACAGTTTCCATTGAAAACTGACAGTTGATCTTTCAAAATTGACATACCAAAGTCGAATTTATAAATCCAGTCGTTTATTTTCCATTAATAATGGCGTCACTATTAATTCCGGCTCTTATAATACACAAAGGCCTAATTTTGAAAGAAGACAGCTGTTTCTATAATGCAAAACTGTCAATATGGTGCCCGGCACAATTAGTGCCTGGCACTATTGCAATAAGCCCCTAATAGCGCTACATGACGTTAAACTAAAGTTAATAGGCCTACTAATGCAAGAATTTCTTGAGAAAATAATTTTTTTTTATAATATTGTTTTAAAAAATAATGAAACTGAACGTATTCAATCGAATATTGCGACGAATGAAAGGGTTAAAAACGTGGGAATTCCCTAAGAGCTAGAAAACACAGTCTTCTTGGAACTAAAGCATGGAAAAGTTCTTTTTATTATTAATTGTACAAAACAAAGTTATTCCTCGTAAAAATTTCTGCTTGTCCTAAAACCGAAAATGAAATATAATCAATGATCAAAATTATCTATAATAGTCAAAATACCAAGTAAACTTTATATTTAGTACTTTTATAATATTTAGTGCCATAAAAGGGAAAATAATACTCCGGATGTGTGACAGACCCTATTGGTGGAAGCGTCGTATAAATAGGCCACATTCGAGTTATGTTCTTTAGTTTTAACTTCGTTTTCAAGCTGTCAATTACTTCCAACATGTACCAACTGCTTCCTTTTGTCGATTTTTCCAAGACCGACTTTCCAGTGCTACCCGTCGAGATGTGGTGTACGATACTGCGACTGTTTGATCCGCTTTATCCGATGAATATTAATAAAAAAATTCAGGGTAAATATTTACAATTAATTAGTTTAAAAAGTAAGTTACCAACATTTTGGTTAAATATGTAAGTAAATAGTAGTGAGGTTGACAAATATTTCTAAAAGTTGTCTGTCTTTTACTTAACTTTTTGAGTACAAAGAAACGATACAACCGTCCTTACATAAAACGGAACATATTGTTGAGTGAAGAAAAATAAAAATTTATTAGTCTATATAATTCCGTTGTTGTTAGCTCAATACATTCATGACTGTAGTCGCAATTTTTTCCAGTCGGAAATGTTATAAAATTTGGCAACAAATGAGAGTTTGACTGGGCGATATCTATGTCCATTTAAAATGATAGAAAATACATATTTGAACAAGAATATCGAAAAAACTACATATTCAAAAAATTTACCAAAGTATATTCCAAAAAAATTAATCGTCTTCTTAAAATCTATACATTCCACATATAAATCTTGTTCCCAATTGAAGCAATTTTTTTTTACAAAAAAACAAAAAACGTAACTTTGCATCTCTCTTTTATCGTAATCGGCGTCATCAATGCCACAAAGAATCATCAGGCACCGTGACAGACCCTATTGGTGGAAGCGTTCAACCAAGAAACGAAACAGTGTGTCTTTCGGCGCGGTCAATTCGTCAAGGATCAGTGAACACAGCATCGTATAAATAAGCAATATCCGAATTATGTTATTCAGTTTTAACTTTGTTTTCAAGCTGTCAACTACTTCCAACATGTACCAACTGCTTCCTTTCATCGATTTTTCCAAGACCGACTTTCCAGTGCTGCCCGTCGAGATGTGGTGTAAGATACTGCGACTGTTGGATCCGCTTTCGCTATTAGCTGCGATCAGAAGCTGTGCTCTCTGGAAGAACATCTGCCAAGGAGACCCACAGCTAAGGGAAATGGTTGCCAAAGCCAAGGAGGAAGACCACAGAAGACAAATGGAGATTTTGACACGACCAGGGATGTCAACAAAAGTGGAGCGCAAGGACATCACCAGAATATTTTCAAGGAACGTCCAGAAAAAGGTTACAATCACCAGGACACTGCACACTTTGGATATCTTTAAAAAAGATGACAAGAAGTCATCTGGAGGAGCTATGTGACCAAAACGAATTTCAAAGAGGTTTAACCCTTACAGAATCTAGTGTAAATATTTAATATTAGGTAGTGACAACGTTTAGACTAAATATGTTTGTAAATAGTACTTAAGTTGACAAAGTTTATTAACATTGAATATTAATAAAAAAGCCAGTGTAAATATTTACAATTAATTAGTTTAGAAAGTAAGTTACAATCTTAGCTAAATGTAGGTAAATAGTAGTAAGGTTGACAAATATTTTTAAAAGTTTCCATGAAAAACTAAATATTCAAAAATTGACCAAAGTGTATTCCAAAAAGATTAATCGTCTTTTTAAAATCTATAAATTCCACATATAAATCTTGTTCCCAATTGAAGCAATTTTTTTTTACAAAAAACAAAATAAGTAACTGTGCATCTCTCTTTTATCATAATCGGCGTCATCAACGCCACAAAGAATCATCAGGAACCGTGACAGACCCTATTGGTGGAAGCGTTCAACCAAGAAACGAAACAATGGGCGTGTCTTTCGGCGCGGTCAGTTCGTCAAGGATCAGTGCACCCAGCATCGTATAAATAAGCAATATCCGAATTATGTTATTCAGTTTTAACTTTGTTTTCAAGCTGTCAACTACTTCCAACATGTACCAACTGCTTCCTTTCATCGATTTTTCCAAGACCGACTTTCCAGTGCTACCCGTCGAGATGTGGTGTATGATACTGCGACTGTTAGATCCGCTTTCGCTATTAGCTGCGATCAGAAGCTGTGCTCTCTGGAAGAATATCTGCCAAGGAGACCCACAGCTAAGGGAAATGGTTGCCAAAGCCAAGGAAGAAGACCACAGAAGACAAATGGAGATTTTGACACGACCAGGGATGTCAACAAAAGTGGAGCGCAAGGACATCGCCAGAATATTTTCAAGGAACGTCCAGAAAAAGGTTACAATCACTAGGACACTGCACACTTTGGATATCTTTAAAAAAGATGACAAAAAGTCATGTGGAGGAGCTATGCGACCAAAACGAATTTCAAAGAGGTTTAACCCTTACAGAATCTAGTGTAAATATTTAAAATTAGGTAATGACAACGTTTAGACTAAATGTGTTTGTAAATAGTACTTAAGCTGACAAAGTTTATTAAGACTGAATATTAATAAAAAAGAAAGTGTAAATATTTATAATTAATTGGTTTAGAAAATAAATTAAGAACATTTTGGTTACATATCTGTTTAAATAGGAGTAAAATTGACAAAAAATTTTAAAACTTGTTTGTTGGTGTATCCACACATGCTTCTATATACAGGGTGTCCCAACTAAAAGGTAACAGACGTCTTTTTGGGTATTTTTCGTGCGAATTTGAACAAACGCTCGGACACGTCGATTTTGTGTACGAGGGGGACACTTTTTGGCTATCTTGAAATTTTTGTAGCACGCACCATCTTCAAGGGGTATACTTTACCCCTATATTTTGAATAGGGAAACTGGTTCTAGTGATACCTTGTTTTGAAGGCCTCTTGAATGTCTTTACAACCATGTAAAAATGTCAAAAATCTATCCATTAGTTTTTGAGATAATTGCCTTCAAACTTTCAAA
This sequence comes from Aspidapion aeneum, assembly GCA_963576565.1. Taxonomy (NCBI): domain Eukaryota; kingdom Metazoa; phylum Arthropoda; class Insecta; order Coleoptera; family Brentidae; genus Aspidapion; species Aspidapion aeneum. The sequence goes on from OY755048.1 coordinate 47,198,442, forward strand.
TTTCACATGGACTGATAAAATAAAAATTTAATCAGAATTTTATATTTTTCGGATTTAATTTTTATTTTATCATTCCGTGTAAAATTTAAAAATTTAAAAGCAAATATCTCAAAAACTATGAATTTTCAAAATTTTCACATGGTTATAAAGATATTCAAGAGAGCTTCAAAACAAGGTACCACTAGACCCACTTTCCCTATTCAAAATATAGGGGTAAAGTATACCCCTCGAAGATGGTGCGTGCCACAAAAATTTCAAGATAGCCAAAGAGTGTCCCCCTCGCAAACAAAATCGACGTGTTCGAGCGTTTCTCCAAATTCACACGAAAAATACCCAAAAACACCTCTGTTACCTTTTAGTTGGAACACCCTGTATATAACATATTTAACAATTATGATCTTTTTTTTTACAACTTTTTGACTTTAAACAAACGATACAAATGCTACCATCCTTACATAAAACGGAACATAATATTTATTGAAAAAAGTAATAAATTGTTCTCTATGCAGTTCCGTTGAAGCTAGCCCAATACATTTATCACTATAGCCGCTATTTTTTTCCAGCCAGAAATGTTCTAAAATTTGGCAACAAATGAAAGTTTGACTGGGCGGATGTCCATTTAAAATTATAGGAAATACATATTTTAACAAGAATATCGAAAAAACTAAGTATACAAAAAATAGACTATAGTGTACTCCAAAATAGGTAATCGTGTCAAAGTCTTCTCAAAATCTATAAATTCCACATATGAATCTTGGTGCATATTAAGGCAGTTTTCTTCTTATAGAGAACAGAAAAACGTAACAGCGTGTCGTTCTTTCATCATATTCACTGTCATCAATGGCATAAACAATAATCAGGAACCGTGACAGATCCTATTGGCGGAAGCATTCAATCTAGCGAAACAATGTGCGTATCTTTCGGTGCAGCCAGTTGGTCGTGGATCACTTCAAACAGCATCGTTCAAATAGGCTACATCCGAATTATGCTCTTCCGTTTTAACTTTGGTTTCAAGCTGTCAACGACTTCGAACATGTATCAACCCTTTTGTCGATATTTTCAAGACCAACTTTCCAATGCTACCCGTCGAGATGTGGTGTATGATACTGCGACTGTTGTTAACCCTTACAGAATCTAGTGTAAATAATTAAGAGTAGTCACAACGTTTAGAATAAATATGTTTATGTAAATAGTACTCAAGTTGACAAAGTTTATTAAAAAATAATATTAATATAAAATCAAGTGTAAATATTTATGATTAATTAGTTTCGAAAATAAATTAACATTTTGGTTAAATATGTGTATAAATCGTAGTAGGGTTGAAAAATCTTTTTAAAAGTTGTCTGATGGTATGTGCACACATGCTTTTAATAAATATATTTAAAAATTTTCTTTCTTTTTTTATAACTTTTTGACTAAAACAAACGATACAAATGCTACCCTCCCTACATAAAATGCAACAAAATATTGAGTGAATAAAAATAATAAATTTATTTGTCTATATAATTCCGAACAGTTTGTGAGATATAAAATGTATTCCATTGAATAGATAATTACTCAGTGGAATAAAATAGGTTAAGTTAGGTTGATTGAACTCAAAAAGGAATTTGTAATGTTGCTCTGAACAAACCGCATTTAATTTGAATTTTGTGTTTTATTTATTGTCTTAGATGAAGTAGGTATTGGAGGGTCTGTTAAAGTTGAAGGGCTAGGAGGATTCAATGAACTTCCCGATGGTCGCCCTCTTTTTTGGGCGCCAGTCTATGGGCTTTTATTTGACCTACTGTAATATAGTCACAAAACCCCAGTAAAATGTCTATGTAAAAAAGTTAATTTTCTATAATTTTAATGAACTCTTTCTCTGAGATTTTTTCCGTTATTTCCAAGTGACCATAACAAAAAATCAAGTCAAAACTATTTAAAAAAGTGTAATAGCATAACTTATTTTGATAGCAGTATCCCTTGTGTCACAGTATATTCAAATGAATACACGTTTTTAAAAAATGCTGTAAGGAAAACTAACGTACAACAGTCCTAGTTTATATATAAAAAAACACAAAATAAAAATATTATATATTAAATATTATTTTACTATTTTTTATAGAAATTTAAACTTTCCTTATTGTTTTTTGCAAAATAAAAGGGTTTTCGGAATAATCTGAATCATCGGCAAATAAAAACAAGCATATTGTTAAGGCCTAAGGCGAAAAATAGCGGTACATGAATTAAAATTAAAGTTAGTTGGCCTATTAATGTGAGAATTCCGTAAGAACCAGAAAACACAGTCTACGTGGAATCAAAGCATTGATTTTTTTAATTATTATTAATAGTACGAAACAAAGTTATTCCTCGTAAAAAGTGCTGCTCGTCCTAAAACCTAAAATGAAATATACTCAATAATCAAACTTCTCCATTATAGTTAAAATACCAAGTAAACTTAATAATACTCCGGAAGCGTGACAGACTCTGGTGGCAACATTCAACCATGAAGCTAAACAATGAGCGTGTCTTTCGGCGAGGTTAGTCGGTCGTGGATCAGTACCCACAGCGTCGTATAAATAGGCCACATCCGAATTGTGTTCCTGAGTTTTAACTTCGTTTTCAAGCTATCAACTACTTCCAACATGTACCAACTGCTTCCTTTTGTCGATTTTTCCAAGTCTGACTTTCCAGTGCTACCCGTCGAGATGTGGTGTATAATACTACGACAGTTGGACCCGCTTTCGCTATTAGCTGCGATTAGAAGCTGTGCTCTGTGGAAGAATATCTGCCAAGGAGACTCTAAACTAAGGGAAATGGTTGCCAAAGCCATGGAGGAAGACCACAGAAGACAAATGGAGATTTTCACACGACCAGGGATGTCAACAAAAGTGGAACGCGAGGACATCGCCAGAATCTTTTCGAAGAACGCCCAGAAAAAAGTTACAATCACCAGGAAACTGCACACTTTGGATATCTTTAAAAAGGATGAGAAGAAGTCATCTGGAGGAGCTATGCGACCAAAACGGATTACAAAGAGGTTTAACCCTTACAGAATTTAGTGTAAATATTTAAAATTAGGTAGTGACAACGTTTAGACTAAATGTGTTTGTAAATAGTACTTAAGTTGACAAAGTTTATTAAGACTGAATATTAATAATAAAGAAAGTGTAAATATTTATAATTAATAGACATATTTTATATTTTTTTCTTCAATTAAGTACATGTGTTTTTAATAAAAAATTTTATAAAATAGTAAAACATAAAAACTAATAAAAATAGAATAATACATAAGAAAAGTAAAATAATAATAAGTAAAAAAAATAATAAGAACAATAATACACTATAATTAATTGGTTTAGAAAATAAATTAAGAACATTTTGGTTACATATCTGTGTAAATAGGAGTAAAATTGAAGTGACCGCTATTTTTTTCCAGCCAGAAATGTTCTAAAATTTGGCAACAAATAAAAGTTTGACTGGGCGGATGTCCATTTAAAATTATAGGAAATACATATTTTAACAAGAATATCGAAAAAACTAAGTATTCAAAAAATAGAATAAAGTGTACTCCAAAATAGTTAATCGTGTCAAAGTCTTCTCAAAATCTATAAATTCCACATATGAATCTTGGTGCATATTAAGACAGTTTTCTTCTTATAGAGAACAGAAAAACGTAACAGCGTGTCGTTCTTTCATCATATTCACTGTCATCAATGGCATAAACAATAATCAGGAAATGTGACAGATCCTATTGGCGGAAGCATTCAACCATGAAGCGAAACAATGTGCGTATCTTTCGGCGCAGTCGGTTGGTCGTGGATCACTTCAAACAGCATCGTTCAAATAGGCCACATCCGAATTATGCTCTTCTGTTTTAACTTTGGTTTCAAGCTCTCAACGACTTCGAACATGTATCAACCCTTTTGTCGATATTTTCAAGACCGACTTTCCAATGCTACCCGTCGAGATGTGGTGTATGATACTGAGACAGTTGGATCCCCTTTCGCTATTAGCTGCAATCAGAAGCTGTGCTCTCTGGAAGAATCTCTGCCAAGTAGACTTACAACTAAGGGAAATGGTTGCCACAGCCAAGGAGGAAGGCCACAGAAGTAAATGGAGATTTTCACACGACTAGGGATGTCAACCAAAGTGGAGCGCAAGGGCATCGCCAGAATTTTTTGAGGAACGCCCAGAAAAAGGTTACAATCACTAGGAAATTACACACTACTACTATTACTATGTCGCTTTAGAACGTTTTTCTACGTTGCCCGACGCCTATTCTCCACCTCCTTCGATCCTGACAATCATCCTCTGTCAGATTCTTTTGACTCATTGATTTTTGGATTGACTGTTGTCATTCTAGTTTAGGACGCCCTCTTTTTCTGCGTCCTATTGGTTGCCATTCTAGGACCTGCTTTGGTAATCTTCCGTCGTTCATCCGTTGTACATGGCCGTACCATATCAGTTGCCTTTTAGTGATGTCATCCGTTATGCTTCCCTCGATTCCCATTCTTTCTTTTATGATCTCATTTCTTATGTGATCTATTCTACATATTCTCATTGATCTTCTTAGTGCATCCATTTCTACACTTTCCATTTTTGTTTTGTATTTTTCTGTTACGCGACAAGTCTCTATTCCATACAACAGCGTGCTTTTGACCATTATTTCATATATGTTAAATTTTACATTCTTTTTATCTCTCTGCTCCATAGAATACTGTTAAGACATCCAATAACTTTTTTTGCTTTTACTATTCTTTTTTCCAATTCTTTACAGTCTGTTCCTGTCTTATCAAATGTGACACCCAAGTATACATACTCATTGCATGGAGATATTGTTTGTCCATTTTCTAGTACTAACTCACTGGATTCGTTTCCAATACATACAATTACACACTTTGGATATATTTAAAAAGGATGAGTCATCTGCAGGAGTTATGCGACCAAAACGGATTACAAAGAGGTTTAACCCTTACAGAATCTCGTGTAAATAATTAAGAGTAGTGACAACGTTTAGACTAAATATGTTTATGTAAATAGTACTCAAGTTGACAAAGTTTATTAAAAAAGAATATTAATATAAAATCAAGTGTAAATATTTATAATTAATTAGTTTCGAAAATAAATTAACATGTGTAAATAGTAGTAAGGTTGAAAAATCTTTTTCAAAGTTGTCTGATGGTATATGCACACATGCTTTTAATAAATATACTTACAAATTTTCTTTTTTTACAACTTTTTTGACTAAAACAAACGATACAAATTAAATATTATTTTACCGTCCCTACATAAAATGCAACATAATATTGAGTGAATAAAAATAATAAACTTATTTGACTATATAATTCCGAACAGTTTGTAAGATATAAAATGTATTCCATTGAATAGATAATTACTCAGTGGAATAAAATAGGTTAAGTTAGGTTGATTGAACTCAAAAAGGAATCCCGACGGTCGCCCTCTTTTTTGAGCGCCAGTCTATGGGCTTTTATTCGACCTACTGTAATATAGTCACAAAACACCAGTAAAATGTCTATGTAAAAAAGTAAATTTTTCATAATTTTAATGAACTTTTTCTCTGAGAGAGAGGTTTTTTCCGTTATTTCCAAGTGACCATAACAAAAAATCAAGTCAAAACTATTTAAAAAAGTGTAATAGCATAACTTATTTTGATATTAGTATCCCTTGGGTCACAGTGTATTCAAATGTGTTTTTAAAAAATGCTGTAAGGAAAACTAACGTACAACAGTCCTATATATAAAAAAACACAAAATTAAATATTATTTGACTATTTTTTATAGAAATGTAAAGTTTCCTTACTGTTTTTTGCAAAAAGTAAGTGAAAATAAAAGGGTTTTCGGAATAATCTGAATCATCGGCAAATAAAAACAATCATATTGTTAAGGCCTAGGGCGAAACATAGCGGTACATGACTTAAAACTAAAGTTAATAGGCCTACTAATGTGAGAATTCCGTAAGAACTAGAAAACACAGTCTACGTAGAATCAAAGCATTGATTTTTTTAAAATTATTATTAATAGTACGAAACAAAGTTATTCCTCGTAAAAAGTGCTGCTCGTCCTAAAACCTAAAATGAAATATACTCAATAATCAAAATTCTCCATTATAGTTAAAATACCAAGTAAACTTAATAATACTCCGGATGCGTGACAGGCTCTGGTGGCAGCATTCAACCATAAAGCTAAACAATGGGCGTGTCTTTCAGCGCGGTTAGTCGGTCGTGGATCAGTGCCCACAGCGTCGCATAAATAGGCCTCATCCGAATTATGTTCCTCAGTTTTCACTTCGTTTTCAAGCTATCAACTACTTCCAACATGTACCAACTGCTTCCTTTTGTCGATTTTGCCAAGTCTGACTTTCCTGTGCTACCCGTCGAGATGTGGTCTATAATACTACGACGGTTGGACCCGCTTTCGCTATTAGCTGCGATTAGAAGCTGTGCTCTGTGGAAGAATATCTGCCAAGGAGACTCTAAACTAAGGGAAATGGTTGCCAAAGCCATGGAGGAAGACCACAGAAGACAAATGGAGATTTTTAAACGACCAGGGATGTCAAAAGTGGAGCGCAAGGACATCGCCAGAATATTTTCAAGGAACATCCAGAAAAAGGTTACAATCACCAGGACACTGCACACTTTGGATATCTTTAAAAAAGATGGCAGGAAGTCATCTGGAGGCGCTATGCGACCAAAACGGATTTCAAAGAGGTTTAACCCTTACAGAATCTAGTGTAAATATTTAATATTAGGTAGTGACAACGTTTAGACTAAATATGTTTGTAAATAGTACTTAAGTTGACAAAGTTAATTAACCTTGAATATTAATAAAAAAGCCAGTGTAAATATTTACAATTAATTAGTTTAGAAAGTAAGTTACAATCTTAGCTAAATGTAGGAAAATAGTAGTAAGGTTGACAAATATTTTTAAAAGTTTTCATGAAAAACTAAATATTCAAAAAATTGACCAAAGTGTATTCCAAAAAGATTAATCGTCTTCTTAAAATCTATACATTCCACATATAAATCTTGTTCCCAATTGAAGCAATTTTTCTTTACAAAAAACAAAATAAGTAACTGTGCATCTCTCTTTTATCATAATTGGCGTCATCAATGCCACAAAGAATCATCAGGAACCGTGACAGACCCTATTGGTGGAAGCGTTCAAACAAGAAACGAAACAATGGGCGTGTCTTTCGGCACGGTCAGTTCGTCAAGGATCAGTGCATCCAGCGTCGTATAAATAAGCAATATCCGAATTATGTTATTCAGTTTTAACTTTGTTTTCAAGCTGTCAACTACTTCCAACATGTACCAACTGCTTCCTTTCATCGATTTTTCCAAGACCGACTTTCCAGTGCTACCCGTCGAGATGTGGTGTATGATACTGCGACTGTTGGATCCGCTTTCGCTATTAGCTGCGATCAGAAGCTGTGCTCTCTGGAAGAACATCTGCCAAGGAGACCCACAGCTAAGGGAAATGGTTGCCAAAGCCAAGGAGGAAGACCACAGAAGACAAATGGAGATTTTGACACGACCAGGGATGTCAACAAAAGTGGAGCGCAAGGACATCACCAGAATATTTTCAAGGAACGTCCAGAAAAAGGTTACAATCACCAGGATACTGCACACTTTGGATATCTTTAAAAAAGATGACAAGAAGTCATCTGGAGGCGCTATGCGACCAAAACGGATTTCAAAGAGGTTTAACCCTTACAGAATCTAGTGTAAATATTTAATATTAGGTAGTAACAACGTTTAGACTAAATATGTTTGTAAATAGTACTTAAGTTGACAAAGTTTATTAACATTGAATATTAATAAAAAAGCCAGTGTAAATATTTACAATTAATTAGTTTAGAAAGTAAGTTACAATCTTAGCTAAATGTAGGTAAATAGTAGTAAGGTTGACAAATATTTTTAAAAGTTTTCATGAAAAACTAAATATTCAAAAATTGACCAAAGTGTATTCCAAAAAGATTATTCGTCTTTTTAAAATCTATACATTCCACATATAAATCTTGTTCCCAATTGAAGCATTTTTTTTTACAAAAACAAAATAAGTAACTGTGCATCTCTCTTTTATCATAATCGGCGTCATCAACGCCACAAAGAATCATCAGGAACCGTGACAGACCCTATTGGTGGAAGCGTTCAACCAAGAAACGAAACAATGGGCGTGTCTTTCGGCGCGGTCAGTTCGTCAAGGATCAGTGCACCCAGCATCGTATAAATAAGCAATATCCGAATTATGTTATTCAGTTTTAACTTTGTTTTCAAGCTGTCAACTACTTTCAACATGTACCAACTGCTTCCTTTCATCGATTTTTCCAAGACCGACTTTCCAGTGCTACCCGTCGAGATGTGGTGTATGATACTGCGACTGTTGGATCCGCTTTCGCTATTAGCTGCGATCAGAAGCTGTGCTCTCTGGAAAAACATTTGCCAAAGAGACCCACAGCTAAGGGAAATGGTTGCCAAAGCCAAGGAGGAAGACCACAGAAGACAAATGGAGATTTTGACACAACCAGGGATGTCAACAAAAGTGGAGCGCAAGGACATCGCCAGAATATTTTCAAGGAACGTCCAGAAAAAGGTTACAATCACCAGGATACTGCACACTTTGGATATCTTTAAAAAAGATGACAAGAAGTCATCTGGAGGAGCTATGCGACCAAAACGAATTTCAAAGAGGTTTAACCCTTACAGAATTTAGTGTAAATATTTAAAATTAGGTAGTGACAACGTTTAGACTAAATGTGTTTGTAAATAGTACTTAAGTTGACAAAGTTTATTAAGACAGAATATTAATAAAAAAGAAAGTGTAAATATTTGTAATGAATTGGTTTAGAAAATAAATTAAGAACATTTTGGTTACATATCTGTGTAAATAGGAGTAAAATTGACAAAAAATGTTAAAACTTGTTTGTTGGTGTATACACACATGCTTTTATATATATAACATATTTAACAATTATGATCTTTTTTTTACAACTTTTTGACTTTAAACAAACGATACAAATGCTACCATCCTTACATAAAACGGAACATAATATTTATTGAAAAAAGTAATAAATTGTTCTCTATGCAGTTCCGTTGAAGCTAGCCCAATACATTTATCACTATAGCCGCTATTTTTTTCCAGCCAGAAATGTTCTAAAATTTGGCAACAAATGAAAGTTTGACTGGGCGGATGTCCATTTAAAATTATAGGAAATACATATTTTAACAAGAATATCGAAAAAACTAAGTATACAAAAAATAGACTATAGTGTACTCCAAAATAGTTAATCGTGTCAAAGTTTTCTCAAAATCTATAAATTCCACATATGAATCTTGGTGCATATTAAGGCAGTTTTCTTCTTATAGAGAACAGAAAAACGTAACAGCGTGTCGTTCTTTCATCATATTCACTGTCATCAATGGCATAAACAATAATAAGGAACCGTGACAGATTCTATTTGCGGAAGCATTCAACCATCAAGCGAAACAATGTGCGTATCTTTAGGCGTAGTCAGTTGGTCGTGGATCACTTCAAACAGCATCGCTCAAATAGGCCACATCCGAATTATGCTCTTCCGTTTTAACTTTGGTTTCAAGCTGTCAACGACTTGGAACATGTATCAACCCTTTTGTCGATATTTGCAAGACCGACTTTCCAATGCTACCTGTCGAGATGTGGTGTATGATACTGCGACAGTTGGATCCCCTTTCGCTATTAGCTGCAATCAGAAGCTGTGCTCTCTGGAAGAATCTCTGCCAAGTAGACTCACAACTAAGGGAAATGGTTGCCAAAGCCAAGGAGGAAGACCACAGAAGACAAATGGAGATTTTCACACGACCAGGGATGTCAACCAAAGTGGAGAGCAAGGACATCGCCAGAATATTTTCGAGGAACGCCCAGAAAAAGGTTACAATCACCAAATTTGGATTTATTTAAAAAGGATGAGAAGAAGTCATCTGGATAATGGAGCAATGCGACCAAAACGGATTACAAAGAATGAATGAACCCTTATAGAATTTAGTGTAAATATTTAAAATTAGGTAGTGACAACGTTTAGGCTAAATATTTTGTAAATAGAACTTAAGTTGACAAAGTTTATTAACACTGAATATTAATAAAAAATCAAGTGTAAATATTTATAATTAATTAGTTAAGAAAATAAAATAACAACATTTTGGTTTAATATGTGTGTAAATAGTAGTAAGATTGACAAAGATTTTTAAATCTTGTTTGTTGGTATATGCACACATGCTTTTGTATGTAAAATATTTAAAAATTATGATCTTTTTTACAACTTTTTGACTATAAAAAAAACGATACAAATGCTACATAATAAACATAATATTTATTAAAAAAAGTAATAAATTTAGTTTTCTATGTGGATCCGTTGTAGCTAGCCCAATATATTTATCACTGTAGCCGCATTTTTTTTCCAACCAGAAATGTTTGGCAACAAATGAAAGTTTGTCTGGGCGGTATCTATGTTTATTTAAAATTATAGGAAATAAATATTTGAACAACAATATCGAAAAAACTACGTATTTAAAAAATAGGCTAAAGTGTATTACTAAATGATAAATCGTGTTAAAGTCTTCTCAAAATCATACATTCCACATACGAATAAAAACTACGTATTCAAAAAATAGGCTACAGTGTATTACAAAATGATACATCGTGTCAAAGTCTTCACAAAATCTATACATTCCACATATGAATCTTGGTGCATATTAACGCAGTTTTCTTCTTACAAAGAAAAACGTAACAGTGTGTCTCTTTTTTTCATCATATTCACTCTCATCAATAGCATAAATAATTATCAGGAATCGTGACAGATCTTGTTGGCGCTTTGTCTAAAACTACACAGAAATCAACTTTTTTTGTTTGATTCATTTTAACCTACAAATAGAGCACTAAAATATTTTATGCGAAAAATCGCCATCGCCAACTTGCAAATAGATTAAAATTTTGGATACAGTTTTACGGCACTTATTATTTTGGTTCGGTTGTACTGTACAAAGTTAGACTTTTTTAACTAATTAAATTAACTACCAATTAAGTCATCCTCATCCTAATCCGACCTTTCAAAAAAAGGGGACTACTACTATGTCGGTTTAGAATGTTTTTCTACGTTGTCCGACGCCTATTCTCCACCTCCTTCGATCCTGACAATCACCTTCAGTCAGGTTTTTTTTACTCATTGATCTTTGCATTGACTGTTGCCATTCCAGTTTAGGACGCCCTCTATTTCTGCGCCCTATTGGTTGCCATTCTAGGACCTGCTTTGGTAATCTTTCGTCGTTCATCCGTTGTACATGGCCGTACCATATCAGTTGTCTTTTAGTGATGTCATCCGTTATGCTTCCCTCGATTCCCATTCTTTCTTTTATGATCTCATTTCTTATATGATCTCTTCTAGATATTCTCATTGATCTTCTTATTGCATCCATTTCGACACTTTCCATGTTTGCTTTGTATTTTTCTGTTACACGACAAGTCTCTATTCCATACAGCAGCGTGCTTTTCACCATTGTTTCATATATGTTAAATTTTACATTCTTTTTTATCTCTCTGCTCCATAAAATACTGTTAAGACAACCAATTATCTTTTTTGCTTTTACTATTCTTTTTTCTAGTTCTTTACAGTCTGTTCCTGTCTTTTCAAATGTGACACCCAAGTATACATACTCATTGCATGAAGCTATTGTCCATTGTCTAGTTCTAACTCACTTGATTCGTTTCCAATACATAAGTACTGTGTCTTGTCCACGTTCACTGTTAACCCCCACTTTTGGTATTCTTCCGTTAACTTTCTCATTATATACTACATGTCTTCTTTATCATTAGCTACAATTACTTGGTCGTCAATTTCACTAAACTGTAGTGTATATATGGTAAATCGGTCGTTAAGTTGTAATCCCATGCCGTGTACTTTAGGTTTCCAGTTTTTTAAGTTTTTTAAAGCTACTGCGATATATATTTTAAAAGGAGTTGGAGAGATACAACATCCCTGTCTTAAGCCTTTCGTTACCTGGAATTCCCTTGAAAGTCGATTTCCAATTTTAATTTTAGATTTTGACCCTTTGTAAAGTTCTTTTATCGCTTTTATATATGTATTGATTGATATTAGTTTGTTCTAACACTGTCCATAATTTTTCTACTGGAACGGTATCATATGCTTTTTGTAGGTCCACAAAGGTAACAGGAGTCTCTATATTTCTGGCTCAATTACTTAAGACAAAAACATTATCACTACAAGATCTGCCTACACGAAACCCACCCAAAAAATGGGACTTTGGGGAATAAATCACAAAAAAGGGACTTTAAGGGAAAAAGACCTCACTAAAACCCTGCAATAAAGAAATTGCAGGCACCGAAATGTATCTTAGTGCTAAAGGGCCAATTAAGTTTTTTTCAAGCAGCGCGGAAGGCGGCATTAGTCGACTTTTTCGGCCCCGAAGTAGTCCTGGGCTCCGCGTATAAGGTTGCTAAATCAACCATATTGAAATGGACAGAGAAAATCTTTCAGCAATACTGACCTACCAGAACTGGCTTACTCAGGAACATCATTGTACTTATCAAACAGGAGATTTATAGAGTGAAAGGACTTTCTACGGTCACTGCCGACTAAGAGTACCCATGAACAGAATGGGACTAACAGAAAAGACCGAATGCAGACTCTGTCTAATTCAAATTGATTCAAAAGATATGAAAAGCGTCTCGATCAAACTTATAGCTAGCCTTTTTGGACTGGTGGTCGCAGTGGAAGGGCTGCCCACTCACATATGTATCATTATCAGTTTAATTTACCTGTATTGGGGATTGTGCAGCTCCCTGTTCATGATCATAGCCTCAAACATGGGGCCCTCGCGAACCACAAACTCCACCATCCGATGTACCAGCATGAGGAGGTTCTTGTCGTTTGGCACCACAACTTTGACAACCGCCCTTTTTAATATAGCGTTCAGTTCTTCGTCGGACTTTGGCATCACGTCCCGGTCTTGCATTTCGGGTTGAGCGTTGAATGGCAGACCTACAGAAACAAATAAGTTTTACTTAATTACTGCCTGCCCATTTGGAATTTAAAAAATAAATTTAGAAAAAAAAACTTTTTGAAAACAAGCTTTTATAAAATGGACTAAAAAGCATAAAATAATATTTTGAGTGTTCTGATATCATAATAATAAAAGCGATGGGCGTATTAAAGGAAATTTACCCGTTTTTGTTTTAGCCTTGTTAACTCGAAGTTTAGTGAAAATTCATAATATTATAGCAGAGAAATGTAAGGGTAGACAATTTAACCCAACCCAACCCAACCCTACTCAAGCTACTCTTACATTTTTCTGATATGGATGCAAATGCGCATGGAAAGGCATTTACCTAATATTAAATACGCCCATCGCTTTTATTATTATGATATCAGAACACTCAAAATATTAATTTATGCTTTTTAGTCCATTTTACAAAAGCTTGTTTTCAAAAAGTTTTTTTTCTAAATTTATTTTTTAATTTTTAGATTTATTTAAGTCTATGCATTTCAGCTTGCGCATCGATATTGCAGGGAGTCTTTCCTGTCAATTTTAAAATATCTAAGTCTTCGATGAGAAGGCCGTCCAACAAAGGCGACATATACTAAAACTGTCGTTATTATTATGATCATTATACGCAAGGATTAATTAATTTTGGTCGAGATCGAACAAACTAAAGCCTTACCTCTTCTACGCCTCCCCCCCCCTTGTTAGTGAGAGAGCATGTGAATTTTGAAATCAATCAGATACCTACGTGGAAGTCAGTTGAAAGTAATAAAAAAAAATCGTCATTAAATCGTCCATTTTAAATCCGCCATATTAAATTTTTGTAATCAGATCAAAAATTCGTAATCCTCATTCTCAAAAAACCCCCAGATACCAATTTTGGTGGAAATCCGACAAACTAAAATTTTACCCCCTCTCCGCCCTCCACGTTAGGGGGGAGGTAGGCAGTCAGTGATACCACATTATTGGATTTTCATCGGAACTATAACGGTATGCGAAATTTGAAGTCAATCGGATACGTGGAAGTCAGTTGAAAGTAATCAGAAAAACTTGACATTAAATCGTCCATTTTGAATCCGCCATACTGAATTTTTGTAATCTGACTAAAAATTCGTAATCCTCATCCTCAAAAACCCCCAGATACCAATTTTGGTGGAAATCCAACAAACTAAAATTTTACCCCCTCTCCGCCCACCAGGTTAGGGGTGAGGTAGGCAGTCAGTTATACCACATTATTGAATTGTCATCGGAACTATAACGGTATGCGAAATTTGAAGTCAATCGGATACGTGGAAGTCAGTTGAAAGTTATCAGAAAAACTTGACAATAAATCGTCCAATTTGAATCCGCCATATTGAATTTTTATAATCTGATCAAAAATTCGTAATTCTCATACTCAAAAACCCCCAGATACCAATTTTGGTTGAAATCGGACAAACTAAAGTTTTACCCCCTCTCCACACCCCACGTTAGGGGGGAGGTAGGTACCGGATGAAACCATATTATTGTATTGTCATCGGAACTAAGACGCTATGCGAAATTTGAAGTTAATCGGATGTTTGGAAGTTCTTCAAAAATGAGTTGCAAGATTTGATTACATACATACATACATACAGGTGAAATTAAATAAAAGCTTGTAATAAAAAAAAATATTCTTTTTTGGGCGTTTTTATCATGCTAAGTGCTATTAACAAAGCTGCGAAAAACTTGTTTTGCAATATAATTTTAAATTTGTGCCGATTTTTATCAACAGTAACTCATTCGATAAAGTCTAGTAAATTAACAAACTACAGTCATGTTCACATTTTTTTAACCCTACTGCAGCACGGCGAAAGGACGGGTAATGCTTTTCGATTGGGATATGTATGCATGTAAGTATGTAAATATGTATGTTTGTGTCACGCTAGAGGCTAAACGGCTGAACCAATTTTGACAAAAAAGGTGTCGTTGAATTGCTACTGAACCCGAAGGTACTATAGGCTATATTTTTTTAAACAGGAATCAACATAACGGTCTTCAGACGCCATTTTGTAACATGATGTAGGCTTTAAGGCATACAAATTATCTAAATTTCACCCATTGCAAATATCCTCTAATTTGCTGTGGTTACTTTGTAGTCCTCCCTGCTCCCACCCATCACCCCTCCTGTCATTCCCCCACCCTATTTAAAAACCATATTCCCATAATTTTGTCAAATATATGGCGATTTCAAAAATTCTTTCTGCATACACTTTCAGATTTTTTTTCCAACACCATTTTACTAGTTCCTCCGCCCCCGCCTCTCCTATCCGCCCTCCTTATTAGTAATAGTTATAGCTATAACTTTTACAAATATAAAGCGATTTCAAAAGTTCTTTCTGCACACGATTTAAAACTTTTTTTCCAACATCATTTTACTAGTTCCCCCCTCCCTCTCTTGTCCCCTCCCTCCTTATTAGTAATCGTTGTAGACATATCTTTCACAAATATCGAGCGATTTCAAAAATTCTTTCTGCACACGCTTTAATACTTTTTTCCAACATCATTTTCCTAGTTTCCCCCTCCCTCTCTTCTCTTCACCCTCCTTATTAGTAATAGTTGTAGCTATACCTTTCACAAATATAAAGCGATTTCAAAAGTTCTTGCTGCACACGCTTTGACACTTTTTTCCAAAATCATTTTACTAGTTTCCCCCTCCCTCTCTTCTCCCCTCCCTCCTTATTAGTAATAGTTGTAGACATACCTTTCACCAATAGAGAGCGATTTCAAAAATTCTTTCTGCACACGCTTTAATACTTTTTTCCAACATCATTTTCCTAGTTTCCCCCTCCCTCTCTTCTCTTCACCCTCCTTATTAGTAATAGTTGTAGCTATACCTTTCACAAATATAAAGCGATTTCAAAAGTTCTTGCTGCACACGCTTTGACACTTTTTTCCAAAATCATTTTACTAGTTTCCCCCTCCCTCTCTTCTCCCCTCCCTCCTTATTAGTAATAGTTGTAGACATACCTTTCACCAATAGAGAGCGATTTCAAAAATTCTTTCTGCACACGCTTTAAGATTTTTTTCGACATCATTTTACTAGTTCCCTCCTCCCTCTCTGCTCCCCCACATTCACTCAATTTAAGGTAACACTGTTCGCGTCCGTAGAAAATCTACACGTACTTTTTGGATAAAAAATTTAAATAAAAACAAATTTCAATAAAAAAAACACCCAACTGCTAAATTTACGTGTAACTACTAGTCGCAGTTGGGTACAAAATTACCCAATAATCTGAAATACAAAACTGTACAATTTCATAAGTGCGCTTTGGGCATCAAAACTAAAAGTTGAAGCATGTCATACATATACTTATCAATTTTGTACGCAACTGCGGTAGGTACAAGTAAATTTGGCAGTTGGGTGTTTTTTATTATTTTTTTTTTTTATTATATACATATACTCGATTTTTCTATTGGGCTGGTAAAAACAGCTAATATTTAAAGACCAATAACTTTTTTATTTCTTAACTAATTTGATTAAGTAATACGTGTACGTGGTAAAGGCATTTTTGTGAATTGATATAGCAAAGTGCAACTAAGTTGTTTATTTTCCATTAATAAAGGAATGCAGTATTTATTCCGGTTCATATAGTCAACAAAGGCTGTATATAGATAGATTATTGCTGATCTTACAATGTGAAGGTGTCAAAATACTGTCTGGCAGTATTATAGCCTGGCTTTATTTCAATAATTATCTACTAACAAAATTTTGAGGGAGGGAAAAAAATATATGTTTTAAAGAAGTCTGTCATCCTGAATTTTATATAATATCTACGTAAGTACCTGAAGCTTCAGAGAACACATCTTTAATAACAAAGAAAAATTTTTAAAAACATTGTTTTTTTGTATTTTCATGAATTTTATAGTCCTTTTGAATATATATATATATATATATATATATATATATATATATATATATATATATATATATATGTAGAGTGGCCAGGCTAAATGATCTAAGTGCCAAAAGCCAAAATATACACATTTTAGATTTTCCACCCAAAATGATGTATGTGTCAAGGCCAATACGGGGCTATAAGAACTAAGTGCACCTTATGCCCTAACAAACGCTAGATTATTGCAAATGAATTAATCTATCTAACAAATGAAGCAGAAACCAAGTAGCATTATAGGATGTGAAGAAGTTTTATAATTTTGACCTTTTTTTATAAAAGGTTTATAATGGTTCTGTATTTTTATTACAAGCTTTATTTAGCTTCACATGTTCTGTCTATCTAACTATCAAATCTTGTGAAGCGTTTTTGACACACTTCCCATTATCCGATTTGGATGAAATTTGGTACACACATAGTGGTTCCATGACAATATTTAAAAAAAAATATCCTGACCACCCCTACCCCCACCCCTTCTATAAAAAAATGTGTTTTTGACACACTTCCGTTATCAGATTTGGATAAAATTTGGTATACACATAGTGGTCCGATGATAATACAACAATAAGAAAAAAATATCCTCCCACCCCCTTCCATAGAAAAATTTGTTTTTGACACACTTCCCGTTATCCGATTTGGATGAAATTTGGTATACATATAGTGATCCGATGACAATACAATATTAAGAAAAAATATCCTCCCACCCCTACCCCCTTTCATAGAAAAATGCGTTTTTAACACACTTCCCATTATCCGATTTGGATGAAATTTGGTATTCACATAGTGGTCCGATGACAATATAACATTAAGAAAAAATATCCACCCCTACCCCCTTCCATAAAAAAATGCGTTTTTGACACACTTCACTTTAAATGACTTGTATAAAATTTGGTATATGCATAAAGGTCCGATGGTAATACAGCCCAAACAAAAAATATATTTCTACCTCTACCTCTACCCCCACCCTCCCCTTCACCCAATAGAAAAATGAGTTTCCAAACAACTCACGATCAGCGATTTCATTATAATTTAGTATAAACTCTTCTGTTCTGTTATTGAACAAATATTTTCATTTAATAGGGTAGATAGCTGAGACTAAAAAGTAGAAAATAAATTGGCAAAAATTTTTTTAAGTCACAAGCTTACATAAAATGCACTAAAAATTAAAAAATAATTTTTCAACATTCTGATATTATCATAATAATAAAAGATGATAGATCAGAATATTATTACCATTTTTATAAAACCCTTGCTCAATTTGGATAAATATTTTAGAAAGTAGTAATTAACCTTTACCTAATTCAGTCCTTTATAAAATCATCGCGCCCTAGATATAAGTTATATAACGCTAACCAGGCAAACGCTCTTCCATCGGAGCTACCGAGGCACTGATTCAAAATCCGCCTATTCGGAAACTGTTGAGGTGACGAAACGGTATGCGTGCAATTTACGTGTTTAACTCTTGGAGGTAATGGTAAAAATTATTAGGTTTTTAACTGATTTGGAAAACCTAACCCAATTTTTGACAAAAAAAAATCACTTAAAAACTGTTAAACTTGCATACTTCCGAGGCGCTTATATTTAAAGCAAGTAAAATCAAACTTTATTGGGTGAAAACTCGATGGCACTAAATATTTTCAGCAGTATTTACTTAAGGGTACTAATAGCCACTTGCACGAAGCGTTTACGGTCACACTTTAGTGTTAGTGGCCACTAAAAGTGTTGCACCATTGAAAAGTGTCACCTAAAACGCCACTTTAGTGTTCTATTAGTTAGTGTAGAATATCCGACCCTAAAACAGTGACTATACGCAAATGTGGGGTTATTTAGATTGTTTTTTAAACTTTTTTTGTTGTTTTTTTATCTTTCATGTGTTTTTTGTGATTTGTGTCAATTTGGGCGAATATTTTTCTTAAAGGAACTATTTGGACAACAATTTTTTAACTGAGGTTTACGTTGCGCCAATGATGTAGAGGTTTTGGACCTGGTACAATTTGGGTTTCCATTCCAAAAAATATATAGGTACCCATGGAGGGACCTGCCCCTCCCCCCTAAGCCTAAGGAATTTTTTAGATATTTTCCACATACTTCATGAATTTAAAAATTAAATAGCATAATATATGGCATTATGGGGTCTCTGGCCCCCCAAGACATATTCCTGGGTGCGTCACTGGGTACCAGAGATACAATTATTACCAGACGGATTTTTTATAATTGCACAATTCCTGTACCTAACTCCGTTATCATTGGGAGTTAAAAGTTCAAACAAAACTGGTTGATCTGGTAAGTTATGGCCATCTGCAACAGTTTTTGTGTTGTCATCTCATCATATACAGGGTACGTCATTAAGTTCAGTTTATTTTAATTGAACACCCCATACATATATTTTTACATTCTTGAATTCGTCTTTTTATAAAAATATATATGTCTATGCTATGTAAAACATTTTCTGAGGTATAATGCATTTTCTTCATAAAGATCCTATATACATTTATATTTAAAACCATAACAGAAAGTCAAATTAAAAATATAGAGGGTGTTTAAGTTCAAAAAAAATACCTCATTACCGCACCCTTTATATAGTGAGGTAGCAATAAAAACTGTTGCAGAGCTTGAAGTGCCATAATTAACCAAATCGAGCAGTTTTTGTTTGAACTTTCAATTCCCAATAATAACCGAGTGGCAGGGATTCTGAAATTATAAAAAATCACCCTGTACAAAGAAACACTTTATAACCTAGAACATATAATATATAGAATAAATATAAAATATGTTTAATTTTTTACTTTTTATTTAATTAATAAAGTAATAATAAAATAGTAATTATCCACTATAGTGTTTTATTTATAAAAAATCTGTAAAACAACAAAAACAAAAACTAAATAACGAAATCTAATCTTGATCAGTAAAGTCTTTATGTCTTTGCGACATATTAGCAAAACAAATTAAAAAGAGCACAAAATAATAAACTTTCAACAAAAAAATAAAAAAATAAATAAACAATAGGAGACGCAAGCCAGCCATGGACTGTCAAAAACAACAAATTCACCTCATTTGGTCATTCGGCCAAAGCAATTTCTAGTAAAATAAATTTGGCAACGCCACTTTCGTTAGTGGTGTTCAAAATTATTGGTACAAGTGAATCCACCTTGAATCCACACTAAAAATAAAAGTAACACTTTTGAAAGTGCTACTTTCTGGTATGTTTGGTGCAAGTGGCTATAAGTCTATAATCGTATTCTCGGCGGTCTACATTTTGGTTGAAGGTTTTTCTTAATTTTTACTTGTATGTTTATAAAAACTAGTTCAGGCTCTACAGGTTCAGATACTGTGTTTAATGAGCAAAGCACCCCATTGATGTGGATAGACATCAGAGTCCCCCGAACATTTTGCGAAGGGGAACCACCCCTGTCAGGGAGATGGTTCCCCTCCCTTAAACGTGCTTTTTGACAGTTTTTTCTAATTCGAAAATTGTGATCTTTCTAAAAAATCCTCAGGGGATCATTTTTCGAATAGATATCATTTTTTTTCCATCGATGTACATAAGTGCCCTCTAAAAGCAGTGGTGCACGTGCAATTCAAATTTTTGTTTTGTTTTGTCGTATTTTTTATTCCCTCAAAAAGTACGTTATGTATTATATATCTATATAGATACGAGGATGGATCAAATATAAACAAGGCTTTTAAACTTACTAACGGAAAAGTCATTCAAGATGAACGTGGCCGTTATAATTTTGGAGTAGGGATATTCAGCAGCATGTAGGCGGCTGGTAGTGCCGCGATGCTCATTTGGCCAGGAGCAATCGCAATTAGCGAGAAGAAGGTACACAGCAGTGTTGCGCAAAGAATAATCATTAAATTTCTTACACGCGAAAACGTTAAACCTGCTAAAATTCGATGAAGATTGCGAGCACAGTTCGGAAATAAGACGTGTTCGTGGGTACCTGTAAAAACTTGGTGCAAAGAAATTAACGACAGCCGTGAGCGTCTCGACAACGTGAGTCACCCACGTCCCGCGTACCATCATTTCTGCAGGCAAAGTTTTAGCGACCGTTTTCTGAGGCTGGAGAGGAGTTTTGTTGGTCGATTTTTTGCACGAGCGAATAAAAATAAACGCGGCTTACTACTGCAACTTAATCAACCAGGTAAAGCTTATTATCGCTAAAAGAGGATAGCACACCCCATCCAAGACGTGTTGCTCCTGCATGACAACGCTAGACCTGATACGGCAGCTTTAAGACAGGCCAAAATCAATTAAATGCACTGGACTGTACTGCAATACCCTCCATACAGTCCAGATTTGTCAACTTGCGATTTTCATATGTTTGGCCCACTCAAAGATTCACTGGGAGGCGAGCAATTTCAGACCAATGAAGAGGTGGAGGCATTCGTGCGCAACTGGTTAGATACCCGCCCAGCTTCCTTTTATGAAAACGGGATTAAGAAACTGTTAAACCGTTGGGAAAAGTGTATTAAAAGAGAAGGGGGATGTATAGAAAAGTAAAAAAACATTCTGTTTTGTGTCATGTTTCTAAATAACTGGGTTATAAACAAAGGATTGTTTATATTTGATCCACCCTCGTATATCTTTCGAAAACAGCCGCCTTGAAATAAAAATAAATGTATCCTCAAATCAATTAAAAAATAAACATTCATTTTTGTAACTCAGTAAATAATAAATCAAGGTCAGTAAAAAACAATTTCTGATTAGCCTTAACTTGAAACTTAATTTCTCGAGTTGGCCTTATATAAAGTGGGGGTGGGGGGACATACCGAACCGAACCCCTCTCAAAAGTGCTCTCTGACAGTATTTTCATATTTATTTGCAAACTTTTAACTTAGCAGAAAACAACCAAGTAATAGTTATTAAGGCTGACAAGAAGTCCTCTCTAACGATGTGTCACACGCCCCCATTACGTAAGTGGCGCACCTTTTATAGGCATTTAAATAAATGAAGGTGTGGAAAAATTGTATTTTGTATTTTCTTGAATTTTATAGTTTTATGTATTCTTTTATAACTTATTTTTTAAGTGAAAAAATTTTCTTTCTAAAGATATACATCTCTCCCCCCTCAAGGTGGCGGGTATCAGGCATAAATTAACCAAAAATGGTTAAATGTGTATATCCAAGAATCTAGTTTTAAGCTTAACACTACTACAGATACAGCGTTTAATGAAAGAAGCAAAACACTTGGTACGGATATATAGACTCGCTTCAATATTTTAAGAGGGGAAAGCACCCCCCCCCTCACCATTCATGGGGAGGCGCACCCCCCTTTAAATGTTTTTTATGAAGATTTCTCGAAATATATATAATTTTTGGTACGTCTATGCAAGGGGGAGTGATATATATATATATATATATATATATATATATGTAGAGTGGAAAGGCTAATTGATCTAAGTGTCAAAAAGCGTTTTTGTGGGAAACTAAACATAACTGTATAATACATGCACGCGGACTTACGGATGACGTGATTTTAAACATGTTTGTTAGTTAGGGCATAAGGTGCACTTAGTTCTTATAGCCCCGTATTGGCCTTGACACATACATCATTTTGGGTGGAAAATCTAAAATTTGTATATTTTGGCTTTTGGCACAGATCATTTAGCCTGGCCACTCTACATATATATATATATATATATATATATATATATATGTAGAGTGGCCAGGCTAAATGATCTAAGTGCCAAAAGCCAAAATATACAAATTTTAGATTTTCCACCCAAAATGATGTATGTGTCAAGGCCAATACATATATATATATATATATATATATATATATATATATATATATATATGTAGAGTGGCCAGGCTAAATGATCTAAGTGCCAAAAGCCAAAATATACAAATTTTAGATTTTCCACCCAAAATGATGTATGTGTCAAGGCCAATACGGGGCTATAAGAACTAAGTGCACCTTATGCCCTAACAAACATGTTTAAAATCACGTCATCCGTAAGTCCGCGTGCATGTATTATACAGTTATGTTTAGTTTCCCACAAAAACGCTTTTTGGCACTTAGATCAATTAGCCTTTCCACTCTACATATATATATATATATATATATATATATATATATATATATATATATATATATATATATATATATCACTCCCCCTTGCATAGACGTACCAAAAATTATATATATTTCGAGAAATCTTCATAAAAAACATTTAAAGGGGGGTGCGCCTCCCCATGAATGGTGAGGGGGGGGTGCTTTCCCCTCTTAAAATATTGAAGCGAGTCTATATATCCGTACCAAGTGTTTTGCTTCTTTCATTAAACGCTGTATCTGTAGTAGTGTTAAGCTTAAAACTAGATTCTTGGATATACACATTTAACCATTTTTGGTTTATTTATGCCTGATACCCGCTATCTTGAGGGGGGAGAGATGTATATCTTTAGAAAGAAAATTTTTTCACTTAAAAAATAAGTTATAAAAGAATACATAAAACTATAAAATTCAAGAAAATACAAAATACAATTTTTCCACACCTTCATTTATTTAAATGCCTATAAAAGGTGCGCCACTTACGTAATGGGGGCGTGTGACACATCGTTAGAGAGGACTTCTTGTCAGCCTTAATAACTATTACTTGGTTGTTTTCTGCTAAGTTAAAAGTTTGCAAATAAATATGAAAATACTGTCAGAGAGCACTTTTGAGAGGGGTTCGGTTCGGTATGTCCCCCCACCCCCACTTTATATAAGGCCAACTCGAGAAATTAAGTTTCAAGTTAAGGCTAATCAGAAATTGTTTTTTACTGACCTTGATTTATTATTTACTGAGTTACAAAAATGAATGTTTATTTTTTAATTGATTTGAGGATACATTTATTTTTATTTCAAGGCGGCTGTTTTCGAAAGATATACGAGGGTGGATCAAATATAAACAATCCTTTGTTTATAACCTAGTTATTTAGAAACATGACACAAAACCGAATGTTTTTTTACTTTTCTATACATCCCCCTTCTCTTTTAATACACTTTTCCCAACGGTTTAACAGTTTCTTAATCCCGTTTTCATAAAAAGGAAGCTGGGCGGGTATCTCACCAGTTGCGCACGAATGCCTCCACCTCTTCATTGGTCTGAAATTGCTCGCCTCCCAGTGAATCTTTGAGTGGGCCAAACATATGAAAATCGCAAGGTGACAAATCTGGACTGTATGGAGGGTATTCCAGTACAGTCCAGTGCATTTAATTGATTTTGGCCTGTCTTAAAGCTGCCGTATCAGGTCTAGCGTTGTCATGCAGGAGCAACACGTCTTGGATGGGGTGTGCTATCCTCTTTTAGCGATAATAAGCTTTACCTGGTTGATTAAGTTGCAGTAGTAAGCCGCGTTTATTTTTATTCGCTCGTGCAAAAAATCGACCATCAAAACTCCTCTCCAGCCTCAGAAAACGGTCGCTAAAACTTTGCCTGCAGAAATGATGGTACGCGGGACGTGGGTGACTCACGTTGTCGAGACGCTCACGGCTGTCGTTAATTTCTTTGCACCAAGTGTTTACAGGTACCCACGAACACGTCTTATTTCCGAACTGTGCTCGCAATCTTCATCGAATTTTAGCAGGTTTAACGTTTTCGCGTGTAAGAAATTTAATGATTATTCTTTGCGCAACACTGCTGTGTACCTTCTTCTCGCTAATTGCGATTGCTCCTGGCCAAATGAGCATCGCGGCACTACCAGCCGCCTACATGCTGCTGAATATCCCTACTCCAAAATTATAACGGCCACGTTCATCTTGAATGACTTTTCCGTTAGTAAGTTTAAAAGCCTTGTTTATATTTGATCCATCCTCGTATCTATATAGATATATAATACATAACGTACTTTTTGAGGGAATAAAAAATACGACAAAACAAAACAAAAATTTGAATTGCACGTGCACCACTGCTTTTAGAGGGCACTTATGTACATCGATGGAAAAAAAATTATATCTATTCGAAAAATTATCACCTGAGGATTTTTTAGAAAGGTTACAATTTTCGAGTTATTAGAAAAAACTGTCAAAAAGCACGTTTAAGGGAGGGGAACCATCTCCCTGACAGGGGTGGTTCCCCTTCGCAAAATGTTCGGAGGACTCTGATGTCTATCCACATCAAGTGTCTTGCTTTGCTCATTAAACACAGTATCTGAACCAGTAGGGCCTGAACTAGTTTTTATAAACATACAAGTAAAAATTAAGATAAACCTTCAACCAAAATGTAGACCGCCCGAGAATACGATTATAGACTTATAGCCACTTGCACCAAACATACCAGAAAGTAGCACTTTCAAAAGTGTTCCTTTTATTTTTAGTGTGGATTCAAGGTTGATTTACTTGTACCAACAATTTTGAACGCCACTAACGAAAAAGGCGTTGCCAAATTTATTTGACTAGAAATTGCTTTGGCCGAATGACCAAATGAGGTGAATTTGTCGTTTTTGACAGTCCATGGCTGGCTTGCGTCTCCTATTGTTTATTTATTTTTTAATTTTTTTGTTGAAAGTTTATTATTTTGTGCTCTTTTTTCATTTGTTTTGCTAATATGTCGCAAAGACATAAAGACTTTACTGATCAAGATTAGATTTCGTTATTTAGTTTTTGTTTTTGTTGTTTTACAGATTTTTTATAAATAAAACACTATAGTGGATAATTACTATTTTATTATTACTTTATTTATTAAATAAAAAGTAAAAAAAATAAACATATTTTATATTTATTCTATATATTACATGGGCGCACCCAGAAGGGGGGGCGGCCCCCCCAGCCTTAGATTTTCTTACATATTTTCCACATATTTCATGAAAAAACACGAAAAATAGCTCAAAAATCGACATGAGTCTTCGCCCCCCCCCCCATCCCTGTCACTCGGTTATTATTGGGAATTGAATGTTCAAAGAAAAACTGCTCGATTTGGTTAATTATGGCACTTCAAGCTCTGCAACAGTTTTTATTGCTACCTCACTATATAAAGGGTGCGGTAATGAGGTATTTTTTTTGAACTTTAACACCCTCTATATTTTTAATTTGACCTTCTGTTATGGTTTTAAATATAAATGTATATAGGAACTTTATGAAGAAAATGCATTATACCTCAGAAAATGTTTTACATAGCATAGACATATATATTTTTATATGTATGGGGTGTTCAATTAAAATAAACTGAACTTAATGACGTACCCTGTATATGATGAGATGACAACACAAAAACTGTTGCAGATTACCATAACTTACCAGATCATCCAGTTTTGTTTGAACTTTTAACTCCCAATAATAACGGAGTTAGGTACAGGAATTGTGCAATTATAAAAAATCCTCTACATACAATCCAAGCATTTAAAAACGCTAAAGGGTCCAGCGTCTGGTAATAATTGTATCTCTGGTACCCAGTGACGCACCCAGGAATATGTCTTGGGGGGGCAGAGACCCCATAATGCCATATATTATGCTATTTAATTTTTAAATTCATGAAGTATGTGGAAAATATCTAAAAAATTCATTAGGCTTAGGGGGGAGGGGCAGGTCCCTCCTTGGGTGCGCCCATGGGTACCTATATATTTTTTGGAATGGAAACTCAAATTGTACCAGGTCCAAAACCTCTACATCATTGGCGCAACGTAAACCTTAGTTAAAAAATTGTTGTCCAAATAGTTCCTTTATGAAAAATATTCGCCCAAATTGACACAAATCACAAAAAACACATAAAAGATAAAAAAAACAACAAAAAAAGTTTAAAAAACAATCTAAATATCCCCACATTTGGGTTTAGTGACTGTTTTAGGGTCGGATATTCTACACTAACTAATAGAACACTAAAGTGGGGTTTTAAGTGACACTTTTCAATGGTGCAAGACTTTTAGTGGCCACTAACACTAAAGTGTGACCGTAAACGCTTCGTGCAAGTGGCTATTAGTACCCTTAAGTAAATACTGCTGAAAATATTTAGTGCCATCGAGTTTTCACCCAATAAAGTTTGATTTTACTTGCTTTAAATATAAGCGCCTCGAAAATATGCAAGTTTAACAGTTTTTAAGTGATTTTTTTTTGTCAAAAATAGGGTTAGGTTTTCCAAATTAGTTAAAAACCTAATAATTTTTACCATTACCTCCAAGAGGTAAACACGTAAATTTCACGCATACCGTTTCGTCACCTCAACAGTTTCCGAATAGGCGGATTTTGAATCAGTGCCTCGGTAGCTCCGATGGAAGAGCGTTTGCCTGGTTAGCGTTATATAACTTATATCTAGGGCGCGATGATTTTATAAAGGACTGAATTAGGTAAAGGTTAATTACTACTTTCTAAAATATTTATCCAAATTGAGCAAGGGTTTTATAAAAATGGTAATAACATTCTGATCTATCATCTTTTATTATTATGATAATATCAGAATGTTGAAAAATTATTTTTTAATTTTTAGTGCATTTTATGTAAGCTTGTAACTTAAAAACAAATTTTGCCAATTTATTTTCTACTTTTTAGTCTCAGCTATCTACCCTATTAAATGAAAATATTTGTTCAATAACAGAACAGAAGAGTTTATACTAAATTATAATGAAATCGCTGATCGTGAGTTGTTTGGAAACTCATTTTTCTATTGGGTGAAGGGGAGGGTGGGGGTAGAGGTAGAAATATATTTTTTGTTTGGGCTGTATTGCCATCGGACCTTTATGCATATACCAAATTTTATACAAGTCATTTAAAGTGAAGTATGTCAAAAACGCATTTTTTTATGGAAGGGGGTAGGGGTGGATATTTTTTCTTAATGTTATATTGTCATCGGACCACTATGTGAATACCAAATTTCATCCAAATCGGATAATGGGAAGTGTGTTAAAAACGCATTTTTCTATGAAAGGGGGTGGGGGTAGGGGTGGGAGGATATTTTTTCTTAATATTGTATTGTCATCGGATCACTATATGTATACCAAATTTCATCCAAATCGGATAACGGAAAGTGTGTCAAAAACAAATTTTTCTATGGAAGGGGGTGGGAGGATATTTTTTTCTTATTGTTGTATTATCATCGGACCACTATGTGTATACCAAATTTTATCCAAATCTGATAACGGAAGTGTGTCAAAAACACATTTTTTTATAGAAGGGGTGGGGGTAGGGGTGGTCAGGATATTTTTTTTAAAATATTGTCATGGAACCACTATGTGTGTACCAAATTTCATCCAAATCGGATAATGGGAAGTGTGTCAAAAACGCTTCACAAGATTTGATAGTTAGATAGACAGACCATGTGAAGCTAAATAAAAGCTTGTAATAAAAATACAGAACCATTATAAACCTTTTATAAAAAAAGGTCAAAATTATAAAACCTCCTCACACCCTATATTGCTACTTGGTTTCTGCTTCATTTGTTAGATAGATTAATTCATTTGCAATAATCTAGCGTTTGTTTTATGAAAATCAACCAAATAATAAAAAAGAGATATTGTGCTGTTTTTTGTGACTCACGGTATATTGCCCTACACTTACCTGAAGGTGGCGGCGGGTGACCTAACTCCAGAAGTACGGGCGGTATATAGATTGGCTGTGGGGGAATAATGACGGCCTTACCCCATCCAAGTTTCATATCGTACCTGTGCCAAAACAAAAGTAAAAAATGGTTTAACAATAAGGAATTGAAGTCTGCCTTATGTAAGATACAGTTTTTTGTTGCACAATGTAATTTTCTTGCATTAGATCTTATGGGGCTAGCGAAAATTTAACTTGTATTACTTTTGTTCTAAAAGGGCAATATGCTAAATTCGAATAGAATACCTGATGACAATTTTGTAAAAGTTTAAAAAAGTAAAGAAAAATATATTTTAAAAATTTTTTGCTTTAACGCTATATAAATCTAAAACTTATGATCTAAGTTTTAAGGCAATATAGTTGAGTGGTCTGTGGTTTCCCTTGGGATAGTTGTGGAACATTTTTTTAAGCTACTTTAGATCGATTGGTAATAGATCACACAATCTTAAGCCACCGGGTGTTTGCCTCCAATTTTAGTAGGAGGGCCGGTGTGACGTCATAGATCCAAGATTGCGGCTTTTTTATGTTTTTTTTCAAAACCTTGGCTTATAACTTTTTCTAAATTAGTTTTACAGAAAAACTGTTAATACGTTTTTAATAGAACACCAAGTAAGATGGTAAAGCCACGAGCTTTATATCTTAAAAACTAACAAAGATATTATTTTTTTTTTAAATTACTAAAAAATAGTAACTCTTTTTTTAATTGAGGAATTTAGACTACCCCAAATCGATTGTTTGTGAATTACTTAATAACCACCTGGAGTTTCGCTCAAATTTGAGTTAGAGCGCCTGTGTGACCTCATATATCCAAGATTGAGATTTTTTGATGATGTTTTTTCAACAACTATAAAATATATTGTTAATATGTTTTTTTATATTAAAAATATTTAAAAAATTTAAAAAAAATCATGATTGAGCATTAAACGTTTAAGACTAAATTCGATCGATTGGTGAGGAATCACTCAATGTTAAATCGTAGGATGTTTAGAAAATAGCGAGATTTTCAATTTTTTTACAAGCTTTGGCTTATAACTTTTGCTAAATTAGTTTAACAAAAAAACTGTTTTGTTTGCAAATAGTAAAGAAATTAGCTTTAATTTATTAAACTAGCAAATATATATTGTTTTAATAATAAAAATTAACATAACAGCTGTTTAGCAAAAAAAATTATATCCTTGTTACTTTTTAACATATAAAGCTAAATTTACTTAACTTACTAAATTAATTAATGCTCTCTTGCAAACGAAAAACGTATTCACCGTTTTTCCGTAAAACTAATTTAGCGAAAGTTATAAGCCAAGGTTTGTGAAAAAATATAAAAAAGCCGCCATCTTGGATTTATGATGTCACCAGGCCCATTTACTCAAATTGGAGGCAAACATCCAGGAACCTAACATTTAGTGATCCATCATCAATCGAGGGCTGTCTAAAATTTTCTTGCCCAATCTAGAATTTTTATAGTTTTATTTTATTTAAAAAAATAACAATATCTTTTGTAGTTATTGAGATATAAAGCTTGTTAAAACGACAATTAAATTGTTGTTTTGTTGTGAACAACCCATAACCTATACAATTTTTTTCTAAAGTTGATGTGGCAAAAGTGCAAAGCAAAAGTTTGTGAAAAAAATTACAATCCTGGATATATGACGTCACACAGGCACTCTTGTTCAAATTTAAGGCAAAAACCCGGCGACTTACTATTGACTAATCCATAACCAATCGATTTGAGGTAGTCTAAAACTTTCTGTTTCAAATTTTTTTATTCAGGAAAATAAAGTTTAAAGGAAGTTCACGAGGTAACAATTTTTAACGAAAAAGTTTCACGGGCAAAGAGGTCTAATGAGGCCGAAACGCGTCCCCGAGCTACCTTTACCTCTGAGGACTTGCCCGTGAAACTTTTTCGTTAAAAAAAAGTTATTTTTTTTTGTATTTTAATTTATTTTATATCTATGTTTTTAAGATATAAAGCTAGTTTCTTCACTATATTAATTGCTGTTCTCTTGCAAATAAAAAACGTTTTAATAGTTTTTCTGTGAAACCAATATTAAAAGTTATAAGGCAGTTTTAAAAAATCTTCCACAACTATACCACGGGACACGATTTTTGACTATAAGCCTGTCAACTAAAAGGGTTGTCTGTGAAAATTCTGGTATGAAGTAGACAATCCTTTAAGGTAAATATTTTTGGCGTAAAGCATCATTGGTATACAGGGTGTTATCAAATAAGACGCTAATATTGAAAGAGGCAATTCTTGGGTCCATTTTGAGGAAAAACTTCATATACATATACATTCATATACTTGGGAGACACAGGGTGTTAAAGAATTTTATCTCCACTCTAAATATTGTTAAAATTTGAGTTAAATTTTCTAGTTACAATTTATTTAGGTTTAGTGTAGTATTGGGTTGGTTTATCTTATGGTTGTATTATTAGTCTAGGTTTTAGTTGCGTTATCTATAATTCACACTCGTTCTTGTTTGCGAACGTTCTAGCGGCGAAACAGGATAGATAGTTCGCGAAAGACCGAAGACCTTATATAAGCGGCCGGACATCACGCGACGAGGCAGTCAGAGATAACGAGCTGTAGAAATCGCGAGATATTAACACGCAGTTAAAGCCGATTTGAGTAGTGAGTTACAAGAGAATTTAAGAACGGTTATTGTACATTGAATATTTTTTTTTGACATTTGCTATTAAACTTATTTTTCATAAAAAGTGATAAAAGTTACACACGCGCTTTTAAATTAACACGGTAGTATTATTATAGTTAAGTAGGAATAGAAGCAGGGTTTTGGTCCGGCGTGATTTTTTCCTCAGTCGTGAATTTTGTTCGGCGCCGTTTTCTCTTGAGGCAATGATTTTATCCGCGCGTTCTTGATTCAATGCGATTTTGTCCTCAGACGCAGTTTGGTCCACAAACCAAAAAATAATTACTAAAAAAATGGAAGTTAGGTCTATGCAAACATACCCTCCAATGTTTCTTCCATTTAGTTGATTTAGAGCGCGTTCGCCATCTTTTCGGGACATGTAGGCCACAAATCCACAATTTCGGCCCCTGGCTTTTTCTTCATCCGATCGAGGCCACATGATCTTGATGCTGGCCAACGGCCCATAGTGTCCAAAGATTTCCATAAGTTGAGGCTCACTTATCTAAAGAAACAATGAATTTAAATACACAAATAATTTATTATAGTGGAGTAGCTTATGGTATCCCGTGGGATAGTTGAGGAAGATTTTTTTGGACTACCCTTGACACAATTTTAAGTCGCCGGGTGTTTGTCTCAAATTTGAGTAAAAGGGTATAACATCTTTTTAGAAACTTTTGCTAAATTCATTTTACGGAAAATTTGTTTAGGATATGATTTCTTTACAATAGAATAGCAATTAAAATAGTAAAGAAATTAGCTTAATATCTTGAAAACTAATAAATTTACTTTTTTTTTAGATAAAAAAATTACAATTAAATGTCATCCAAATGTTCAAGATTAAGAAAGAAACACTCTCATAGTTTTAGACTACACTAGATTGACTGATGATGGATTGCCAAGTGTTTCTCAAATTTAAGTGACAAGGCCTCTGTGACGTCATAAATCAAAAACGGCTGTTTTTTTATGTTATTACAAACTTTTGCTTTTAACTTTTGCTAAATCAATTGTACAGAAAATTAGTTTATGACATGACTTGTTTACAATATAACAACAATTAAATTGTTGTTTAAATGAGCTTTAAATTTCAATAACTAAACATCCTTTGTCAGTTTTTTTACTCAACTGGTACTACTGATCGATCCCCTAAGTCTCAACAAAAACTAAAAATTGAAGTTTGGTTTTTGAGATATAAAGCTAGTTTATATTCATTTTATTTTCTTATCTGTTCTGAACAGAACAAGTTGCAAGCAGAAGTTTGTAAACTTAAATTTGAGAGAAACACCCGGCCAATTAAGTAATCTATCATTAATCAATCTAGGGTAGTCTTAAACCTTGACGGTGCTAAAACTTTCTTCCTTAATCTTAAATATTTGGGAGAAATTTAATTATCATTTTTTTAAAATGTATAAAAAATAAAAAATATATATTTTTTAGCTTTTAAGATTTAAAACTAATTTAATCACTATTTTAATTGATGTTCTATTGTTAGTAAATCACGTCTTAAACAATTTTTTTGTAAAATTGATTAAGTCAAACTTGGTGAAAAAAAAAACATGGAAACACCGCCATTTCGGATTTCTGACGTCACAAAGGCGCTTTTACACAAATTTGTGGCAAATATCCGGTAACTAAAATTGTGTGCCCAATCGATCTATGGTTGTCTAAAACGTCCTTCCTCACTTTTATAATTTTTTTGGGTGAAATTTAATCATGATAAAAAAATAAATCATATTTTTTAGTTTTTAAGATATTACATGTCTTTAAAGTTTTTATGTAAAACTATTTTAGGGAAAGTTATAAGCCAACGTAAAACGTCACACAATTCAAATTTGAGGTAAACACCTGGCGAGGTGTGTGATCCATCACTAATCGATCTAGGGTAGTCTAAAAGATATTCTTCAACTATCCTCCTCACAATTGCGAAATAATTACAGTCAAGTCCGGAAATACTGAACTCGAAGATTGTACTGAAACTGGTTCGCTATATCCGAGGTTTACTATAAGAAGACATATAGACTATTGTATATGAGGTGTGTTTGCTATAAGCGAGTGTTCATTATAAACGGGTTCGCTATATGCGAACTTCACTGTACCTCGTTTTGCTGTCATCTCCTCCAGAATATAGTAAGCTTAAAAACTTTTGGCACTTTTCTCGTAAGTCTGGTATTTGAATTGATGCAACTAGGGCGGTGTTTAATAGGGACTTATTGGAATAAAACCTGACCATATTTTAAAATCGGCAGTGTTGTGACAGATTTACATATAAAAAGTAGCTGCCCTCTTTCAAAATTCGGCCTTTGTGTATTTAAGAACCGGATTTATTAGTGTCTGTTTTTATTAAATGAAAGTTAGCGACATTATTTTCAAATTTGACCTTGGTATGTCAATTTTGAGAGGTCAACCGTCAGTTTTCTTTGTAAATCCGTCAGAATAAACCGGACTCTAAAATAAAGTCAGGTTTTATTCCAATAAGTCTCTATTATCAATTTAGCTACAAATCTTACCTTAGGATTTAAATTTCCCAAATACAAATTAGTTGTGTTTGGATCACCATTATCAAACGATCCCATGTCCCCTCTCACAAACATGTCTAGTTCTGCTTCAATAGGGGTCCTTGGCACTATCACCTGCCCTTTATATTTATGTCTTTCTTCTCTCTCTTCCTGAATTCTGGAAATAAGGAAAAATGTTTAACAAGATCTGAAAATGCAGACAATTCTTTATCAAAATTTGAAAACTAAACTGGTTTTAAATAATAAAAAATCGTTCAAAGAAGTCAGATCTTGTCAAATGATAAAGAATATCCCCTATTTCCTGAGACCTTGGCAAATTATGACTAACTGTCCCTAACGTCAAACTTGCCAACTGTTCATAATTTGATTTCAAATGAAATAGTGTTGTTTTAAAAAACTCTGCCAATCTATGGGCACCTAAGCTCACACTAGGTACTATAGTTATAGTGTACGTGTGAGCTAATATAACTAAAAACTGAAATATATTTTATTGAAATCCAGACTCAATTACCTTTCGTTTGATACCACACAAGCCATGTTTTGACTTAAACTTTAATTTTTCAAATCTACCCCCATCTTTTTTTTTTAACTAAAATGTATTTTGTTTAACTCCAGACTCAATTACCTTTCGTTTGATATCACACACGCCATATTTCCACATAAACACTAATTTTTTTAATTTACCCCCACCCTTTTTTTAAAATAAAATGTATTTTATTTAACTCCAGACGCAATTACTTTCGTTTGATATCACACACGCCATATTTTTACATAAACTCTAATTTTTGAAATATACCCCCACCCTTTTATTTGGCTTGTGTTTGGTGGATTTTGTTCATTTTTAAATGGGACCATCTCGACCCAAAACCCAGCGTAGGTACCAAATTTCATTAAAATCGGGCAAGCGGTTTTTGAGTTACGCGCGTTGGTCGTTACAGACAGACAGACAGACAGACAGACAGACAGACAGACAGACAGACAGACAGACAGACAGACAGACAGACAGACAGACAGACAGACAGACAGACAGACAGACAGACAGACAGACAGACAGACAGACAGACAGACAGACAGACAGACAGACAGACAGACAGACAGACAGACGGCGCAACAAAAAAGTTTCAAAATCATCTGAAACGCAAAGATATATAAAAAATTTTGAAATCGGAGCAACTTTTTTTTTCTCGAAAAAATTAGGATCACTATAGCTCACATTACTATAGTATAGTAGTAGTGTGAGCTAAAATACAAGAATTGTATTTGTTTAAATTTATGATGAAATGTTGATGTTTGGTCATAAAAGCAATTCAGTTTCATCCTTTTACTAAGATTATTGGGATTGTGTAAGCAAAATTAACAAACACAAAATAAAAAATTACCAAAAAGAACAATATGGCGTCTATCCTCATTCCGTAAACACACACAAACGCAATGTCTAATGTAGACATAATTTCTTGTAATTTTAACAACAAACACATTTATTCTTATTTTTAACCTAGATTTGAAAATGTTGAATGTTTATCACAGGTGTTTATGCTCGTACTAAGGCCTTAAAGGGCAAGTCGAAATCCCATTTTTGTAGCTGCGCATGCGACACTCTTTCTTTTCAACTGTTTCCCTCTCTTCCTCGTATACAAAATGGGTATCAAGAAGTTTGGCGACAAATTTAAATCAAGAAAAAATATTATTATCAGCAACTCGCTAACAATCAATGTTATACTCCAAACTGACTGAATATTTAAAAATAATTTGTTAATTTGTTTTAAAAGAGATTTTTTCTGTTTTTATGTATATTTGGGTTCAAAAGCAAAAACACTATTTATTCAATAAAATGTTATAGTATCCCACCACTACTCCCTGGCAGGGCTGTGTTTTAGGTTTCTTGTTTTCTTTTGTAACTTAACTAAAAACGGCCCTGCCTTAAAGGAAATAATTCAGGTCAAAAATAAGTAACTTTAACTTACGTAGCAAATCAAAAAAGGTCTTAACTTTCAAGAAGTTTTTAAGGTCAAGATTAACACTGTTTTACAAGCTATTTTGTCTTAAAAATGCCCACGGCAATTGAGAACCTCAAAGTAGACTACTAGGTCAGGCTTAGCACAAATGGTCTCCTCCCTTTGGCTTTATAGCTGAAGCGAGTTCGAAAATTAGAGTTTTTCCTAAAACAATTCTTAAAAATTTATTGTCTTCTTGTTACTTGGCGAGAAAGAGTGAAAGAGAAAAAGGGACTTGAAGTCTTAAGCGGGGCCGGATTTTTTTATGAGCATCTTACGTCAATACACGAAATGTATCGAGTTTTGACAAATCACAATAAAAAATTATTGTTTTTGTAGTGTACTCTTTTTGTTTTGAAGTTACACACTGGTACTTTTGGACTTTCAATTAGTTTCATTGTAATGACATAAACAAACAGCTTAAGACAACTTGAAAAATGAATTCAGAATAAAAAATGCGAAATTTTAAACATTTTACTCTTTTGATCACCTCTTATTCTTACAAAAGTTTGGTAGAATATCGGTATGATGTCAAAGAATACTTCACTGAAACACGATAATATGTAGAGCCTTTTTAAAAATATCGCGACAAAACCTCATCAAGACCTGTATTTTTTTTGTTGGCCTTGAGCCTTAGTGTGTAGAAGCTAAAATTAGTAAAATTACGTGACAAAACCATGGATCAGTCAAACTTACTGCTTGAGTTCCTCCATAAACGATTCCAAATTACTCTTTCCAGTCGGCTTCTTTTTGCCCAGGCGTTCAGGTTTTTTGTCATTGCTAAGAATTTTGGCATAGGCTTGAGCTTTTTCGGCGGTCGTAAGTGCATCTGCTGCGGTTTGTAGTCTTGATGTCGGCTTGTAGAGTTTGCCTTTTTCTCTTGTGTCTTCCTCTGCAACAAAAATCGGCCACAATCAATAATGAAAAAGTTGATTTCCATCTTTCCTTTTATTTGAACAAACTCCGCAAGAATTCAATAAACACCTAATTTCGCTTGTTTATTACAACGAGCACGGTTGAACGAATTGGCTGTCTTGTACAGGGTGATTTTTTATAAACGTACCTCACCATAGCTTTGTTATTATTTGCTGTAGATACAAAAACTGGATTAAATGATGGCTCATTGATTATTTTTCAAATCTGTCACTTTTTTGACAGTTTGTACGATAACAACAAATCAAACAATTTTTTTAATTGGAATTTTCTTTCTGATTTTAAAAATATATAATATATCTATATATCTATGCTGCGCAAAAAATTTTCCTAGATTAGCGTATTTAAATTTGTCAATAGTATTCTATAGTAAAACCGTATCAATAACATATTAAATATTTTTAACCATCCATACTGTAGTAGTAGTAGTAGTGGGGAGACCATTTTTGGTCTAGCGACAAGGCACACTTTTACGCAAACCCCAATTTGTCCGTACACCATATACCAAACTGATGCACGGCCCCTTAGAATACAAGTTTTCTTTTACGAAGCGGACTTAATTTTGCCTGACACCTCTTTGTCGAGGGCAGGGATCTTTATACTTATACTTTTTTACATGAGATGTTTTTGATATGATTTTTTAAAGTACTTTAATAAAATTTGAATTTAAAAATAGTAAAATATGCGGAATAATGTTGAAAACTTGTGAAATGCGTTATTTCGATAGCTTTTACCTTTATAATATTCCTTTTGAAATAAATACATTTTCTATCAATTTGTGCATTAGTATAATCCTTCCATTGCAATTGTATCCCTGGTAGGTACAAATGTGAAATATAAAAAAAATTATTTGTTATATGTATAAAGAATTAGTATTTTTCGTGTGAATTTTTCAATTTTTATTCTAACGAATTGGATAAAATTTTCCGTAGTATTATAGTTGTCTCACTTTAAAAAACCCTTACGCCCTATATCAATAAAAATTCCGACAAGCGAATCAAAGTAACCGACCGACGCACAGTGGAACGTTTGACTAATCTAGGTGGACATGGTTAAGTACTATAAATTAACATTTCAGCTACCTACAATTAAAGAGTATATTCCATACATCCTAGATCCAAATTCTTATTTTTTTATCCCCTCTGGTTGTCAAGATATTGGCATTGAAAGTTGCATCTTAAAAATTTTCTGCTTGGACATTTTTAATTAATGCTTTAAAACAATATTGTTTTTTCCCGCGTAGTAGGCGCTGGAGTAAAACCAGTGCCAGGCATTTTTAGAGTGACATGTCCTTAAGACTAGGGAAGCATTTTGACTGTCATTGTTGCAGTGCTTTACTTGCTATGATTTTATGAATTCGCTGGTGCTTTGGTAAGGAAAATTTTATTTTTATATAGTTTTTGTTGGACTGAAATTTTAGTTTGTTAGAATTTGTTAATATTAGTTTTATTATTTTCTAATTAACCGAAATATCTACTTTCTGACGCAGTATTGAAATTTTGTCCTTTTTTTGCGGTAAACTTGTACTTAATTATTTTGTTATAAATGTGCCCTTTGGGGATCTTCTAACCTAAATTAGTCAATCTTCGTGCATTTTTCTATATCACGATGAGTTAATGTCTGTTTGTCTACAGGGTGTCCAGATAAAAGTAAGTACATAAGGCTTTCTGGGATTTTCAGAAACGGTAACACTTACGATATTCGTTCAAAAGGAAAAAAGTGGCACTATTGCGAGCTTAATCGGATGCAGTGTCGAAGTTAAAAATATCTACAGGGGGTTTCAAAATAATGCTTAAAAACTTAAATTGTGTTATTCGAAAAATTTAAATATTGTCGCCTTCTTTTAAATAAATTGAATAAAACTATATAAATATGACTAGGCCAATAAAATGACGTTAACATTTTTTTTAGGACAATTTTTAGTTTTTGCCTTCCTAGCCCGCATAGCAATGGTATTATTAATAGGTATTATTTTCGACGAAAATTTTTTTTATATAACGCCGAAAATGTGTTATTTGGGTGTATTTTGACCTATCTTAGCAATATCGTCGTGATGTCTGTCTGTGTGTGTGTGTGTATATTATTTCAGTCCGTAACACGATAGCTCCTAAACCGCTAAACTGATTTTCATAAAATTTTCAGGTAAAATAGTGCTCGACACTCTTACGAGCTGATTAGATTTTGGTCAAAATCTATTAATGCTAATGATTAAAATTTTTTAAAAATCTATCTTTTTAACGGAGCATCGTATCAATGTACAGTTTTCGTAATATAGTAGACTATATTTTGCTCAATAATTCGTGTTATAACTAAAAACTTCGTAAGAGCTTTAGTTTTTCAGATATATACAAAAAACTTTTCAAAGCTGATATATTATCATGGCTTCACTTGAAGTGTGCTAATAGGCTAGCTAGGAAGGTATCAGATCAACCCTCATGGATCCATTTATTTCTGAATATTTTGAAAACGCATATAAATGTTTTCTTTGATACAGCTCGGAATAGCGCCACTTTTTACCAAAATTGGTATGTCTTACCGTCTCCTAAATCCTCATAAACCCCCTTGTAGTTACTTTTATCTGAGACACCCTATCCCATGTTCCTATGTGTATGGGCCTCAGAGTAATAATTATTATTACTCTAAGGTATGGGCCGATTCCTAAAGTACGTAACGCTCAACGGGGGAAGGGGGGTTATTGACCTTGTGTT
This sequence comes from Aspidapion aeneum, assembly GCA_963576565.1. Taxonomy (NCBI): domain Eukaryota; kingdom Metazoa; phylum Arthropoda; class Insecta; order Coleoptera; family Brentidae; genus Aspidapion; species Aspidapion aeneum. The sequence continues at coordinate 47,237,694 of OY755048.1, forward strand.
ACACTGTCATGATTCTTGAATATATTTCTTCTTAAAAATGCATTACAGAGGGGGAGGAGGGGTTACGTAATTTAAGAATATGCCCTATGTATGTCTGTACGATGGGTTTTTGAAACTCTCGACTTTCAAGAATTTTTGTAAACAGTAACTTTTCACTCTGTCACAAGCTTAACCAAGCTTAATAAAAATGCATCTGCACCAAACCCCAAAGGAAGTTTTTTGAGGTTAAAAAAATCAAAAAAATTAAGAATTAAACGGAGCGAGTTATTATTATGCGATTTTAGAAATATTATAATATATTTTTCTTGTCTTTTTTGTGTAAGATTGAGAAATTAATCAACACAGTTTAGTTTGCAAGATAATAATAAAATGGACTTGTGTTAGTTAATTATTCTATTATTTGTTATGTTAAGTAATGATATTTTTCAAATAAAAATGGAATTTTCCAATTTACTAAATATTTTATTAAATTTTCTTAGTTATATAAAATTAAAATCAAAATATCTCTCAAATTTTCTTACATTAAACCCCTTTAAAGATAATGCCATCCGATGAACATTTCCCATTATAATTTTAGGGGCTGGTTTCATCCCGGGCAAGGGGTGAGAGGCTTAAAATTTTTAATGCATTTATTTTTCATATAGTGACAGATGAGAGCGGAATTTTTTTCTTGATCGTCCTTTACCGCCTAAAACGTCTTTATTTAAATTTTTCTGAAACACCTTGTATATTGCAAAACTATTTTATTTAAATTCCTTCTTGCAAAAACTAAAAAAAATATATACCATTACTTCATTGTTATAAAATTTGTTGAAACAATTTTCGTTTAAAACATACAGTATGACTACAAATCCTAAAATCGTTAAAATTTGAATCACCCTAAATAAGAGGTAGGTAATATTGCAAATACTAAATGCTTTTAAATATTTTATGTTATTTTAAAGCTAAAAAAAATCAAGCATTAAAGAGTGTTAATGTTGCTCAGGGGTTGTCCACCTAGATCTTCAAAACGTTCCACTGTGCGACGGCGACTTTGCGTGCGGCTTTTGTTTATAGTTGAGACTAATTATACCAAGTACCTGTGACCTAGTTAAATGTAATAGTGGAAACTAGAAGAAAAAAGGCTATTTTGTATGTTTTCCTTTACTGTAGTTATGATAAATATTTGAAATTACCGCTTTTTCTTTTAATTGTTCATATCTTGCAGTATTACTATCTTTTAACGGTAGATGGGAAATTGTCATACTGCATATAAGAGTGGGAGTGGGAGTATTTTTTTGCAATAGGTAGATTTTGATACTCTTCTTAATTTATTTGTTATATCTACATTTCTATATGTTATAATATTAATAATTATAAATCAGTTTAATTATCAATCAATACATCTTATTTTGATTTTGAATATAAATAAAGATAAATAAGCAATTTGGCTCTAAAGCAAAATTTCAGGGCCCCAGATTTAAAAAGGAAAAAGTTATAAGGAGTTCTTCCTACAACAAATAATAGCAAAGTTATAGCTAGGTTTGTTTATAAAAAATCACTTATTACTTTGGAAATCCAGTACTCTAAACATCTCGAATTTTTTTTTTGTAGGGTGTTCTCTTTTTTGGTAATATTGGACCAAAAATTCCCCTCAATGTAGAGGAAAATTTTTTGACAAAAATTGCTAAAAAAGGGACATTCAAACACATCATTTGCAAAGTGCAAGGAAGCGAATTGATTTGGTGGTGGTCGTTGTAATGAAAACGTGGCATAAGTAGTGCCTAAGATATTGAAATAACCCAGAGGACTTCAATGTTAGAGAAAAACTTAATAGTCTAGTTTTATAAACATGCCCTTTTTGTGTTAATGCAGGCAGTTTTTAAATAGACTTAAATTTTCTCTTCACCGATTTAACTTTTGTTTAATTAAAACCCAGCTTACGTTACAAAAACAAGGGAATTGATATATAGTTTTAGGAGCTTTTTTAAAAGAGATGAATTTCGTAGTATTTTAAGCACAACTTAAGAACTTTGCAAAGTAAAAAGATACCTATTAAGGATAAAAATACTCATAATGTATCTTGTACATTTTTCGCAGACATAAAAACATCCAAAACGGAAAAGCATCATACAATCTTTACTAAAAGTTTACCATGATATAAACAAAATAGAATAAGTTTTAAAGCAATTGGTTCACAAATTAAAAAGTAGGTAATTTCCCTAAATTGTCTTGTTTTTTTATGTTTGAGCCGCCATCTTGTATTTGGTATGAATTTGACAGAAGTTTAATAAGTAGAATTCTAGTCCTAAAGGTACAAGCTTCAAATCACTAGAGTCCAATTTGCAATAACACGAAATGTAGATAAAGCCTCTAAGCAACTAGAGTATTAAGGAGTATACTTTAAAGAGAAATAATAAATGATCAAATTAACTTACTTCGAGCACCCGCATCATATGTACCAGCTTTTACCCAAACTTTACTGCTTCCATTGATGGGGGCCTCTTGGAATGTTTCGACGAATTCTTGAAATGCCTGAAAATAAAAATAAGAAATAATACCTTATAAGTAGTTGTTTTCTATTGATATTTCTTCTAAATGGTAGTAGCTTATGAAAATAAAAAATTAATTCACTAGGAAACCCTTCATACTGAGAAATAATGAAGCTATCTACTATCTGACCTAAAATCCAATGTGTTGTCAACGATTACGTAATGGGTTCTCTCTTTTAATTGATCGATATAGCATTTTACTAACACGCCTGTTGTTGGTCTACTTTCTCTCGGGGAATGGGACAATTCGCTGCGGCCCATCGCAGCCGCCGAGTCGCCGCGTCCGATTCGCCGTGTCCGATTTGCCGCGGGGTCAATTCGCCGCCGGGCGATTTTCCACGAGAATTTTTGCTTAATTTTTATTTTAATGTTTTGTGTGTATATATTATAAAAAAATTATTTTTTATAAAATAATGTTTTTGGTCTTTTTTACATAATGTATTAGTTTTTCAAAAAAGTATTAAAACATTTTTTTTTATAAATTAGTTTTTGGAAAAACTTCTTGTTAAAAAAGTATTATTTTGAAATATAATTTTTGTAAAAAAAAAATTGTTTTGTTTTTTTATCAATGAGCTTTTTGAAAAAGTTTTTCCTTTTGGAAAAAAGATCTTTTTTTTTGCAAAAATGTTTGTGGTCTCCACACCGGTTAGGATATGTTTGCGATCAATTGACCACGGTTAGGTTGAACACAAATTTTGATCTCCCAACGTGAGGATCTGTTAAATCTATCATTTAAGAAAAAATAATTTATATTTAAATAAAAATTAAAGAAAAGTTCTCGCGGCGAATTGTCCCCGCGGCGAAACGACCTGCGGCGAATCGGCCGCGGCGTATTGTGCTCTACTCTTCTCTCGTACCTTCATAGATGACGCTACTTGTTCTTGTTCCTCTTTCTCTCGTATTTTGGTAAATTACGCTACTAAACCGTCTACACAACTGTCCTGAGGAGTACAAAAAAATTATTGTGTGTGCTTAAGACCACACGGCAGAAGTGTAAACTTCAACAAGGCGAAATTAATAATACTGGCCCATAACATACTCTGCAAAGCGGACCGAACCGAACTCGTCTGTGTACTGGCCTTCATCTGCATCATCATATCGCACGCTGAATGTTTCTCACAGTTAGTCGACTCGAGCCGATTTCACCCGAATGAGCGTTATATAGCCGAGCCTGACGGCTCAGGTCAATTCACTACCCACAAAAACTGCTAAACGCACCTAAAGAAGTTTACACTTCAATAAGGATCAAAGAGTTAACTGTCAACACTTATTAGGTGTCCATTAGATCTTGGACCCCCGTGAGGATAAGCTGTCGAGCTCCCCACGAAAAAATACGAGAGTAACAAAACCTTTTTTACCCGCTTAGTCACGAAAACTTGTTTGCTACTTTGAGAAAGATGACATAAATAAGACTAAATTGAAACTACCAGTAACACTGCAACATTGTACACTTCTTCAGGCACAAAGAAAAACTATCTTCTTGGATACCTACTTCAAAAAACTCAAAAATGAAAAAGCAGCAATAACAAACTTTCTATTAACCAAACAGTTTTAACAAGTTCCCAACAAAAGCATTAAACCATCAGTATAATTCAATGCCGGTAGGGGTATTTTTCCTCGGAGTAGTTGTTTCTGTTGGTTTTACACAACTTTCTGAGCAGTTCCTTATTTGTGGAATGTACTATAAGAGCAGCCAGTGATAACACCAAATGTAGACGCGTTTAAAAACATAATACTTTAAAAAAATTTATTGATACAAATCAGAATAAAAACAATAGTTATTAGAGAACATATAAATCAAACTGCTCCGCGAACGCGCCGTATGTGCGCCGCTCGCACGCCGAGTGTGCGCTGCTCACACTCCGCGCGCAAACACGGATTCGTTCTGTTTTCGTGGTTTCAAATTGCGCGCGCGCCGCTGGCAAACCTTTTGCCGAAAATCAGCTTTCTTCGGCTCCTCTCGGTGTGTTCGAAGATCCTTTGGAACGGCATCGGCAGTTTGTTGTCGAGTTTTCATTTCAATGCGTGTTTGCTGTTTTTCCGTGGATCGTAGAAAGTTCGTTGAAACGAATTAGGCGAGCGGCGCATATAACGCGTGCGAGCGCTGCGCACACGCGGTGTATTCGCGGAGCAGCTTGGTGTATACGCCCTTTTATATTAACACATCAAAGTTGTTAATTTTTGATAGAACAAAATCGGGAGTGCAGTTGTATAATTCCTTACTTCTAGATTGTAATTAGAGTAAAACTGGGTTTTCATTTAAAAAGATGTTACTTTCATTAAAGTGATAGAAAAAAGCTGGTATATACAATTGGAAATGGTTAACTTTACTTACATGAGCTGCGGCTCTCTCTTCCTCTCTTTTTCTCTGGTCGTCAAGTTCTTTCTTGGACAACTGCCTCCTGCCCATTGCCCCAATTGAGAAGGCCTTCAACTTTTGTTCAGTAATATTCTGTAAAATAAAATAATATTATTAGGATTCTTATTTTCAAAGTGCCTCCACAAAACAAAAACAAAAACAATTATAATTTTTTTCATATTTAAAAAAATACCAATTTTTTCATAGATATATAAAGCTTATTTATACTACTATTAAATTCTTGTTCTATTGCGGATAAATCATATCTTATACAATTTTTCTGTAAAACTAATTAAGTAAATCTTGGATTCATGACGCCACACAGGCCCTCCTACTAAAATTGCAGGCGAACACCTGGTAACTTAAAATTTTGTGATTTATTACTAATCGATCTAAGAGAGTTTAAAAAAATCTTCCACAACTATCCCACTGGACACTCTTTTAAAATTAATAAAATCAAAAATACCCGAAAGATTATTATTTACAATTTTTAAACTTCAAAATATATCAAGTTTGGTTAATTACATAATTTTGAAATAACTAAAAATTTTGCTAGAGCTTTAGATTTGGAGATATTTTAAATTGCAAATGTTCGATTAACTTCATTTTAAAGAAATGCGACTGTCCTAAGAAAAAACACACTAACACGTTTTCAGAAAAGTTGAGTTTTGTTTGGAAATGCCATTATTACTATTAGTGTACCGGCTAAAAAAATACTCTGCCAATATATGAGCACCTTAGCTCACACTAAAAATTTAAATGTATTTTGTTCAACTCCAGACTCAACTACCTTTCGTTTGATATCACACACACCATATTTTCATTTTATTTGGCTTGCGCTCGGTGGATTTTGTTCATTTTTAAATTGGACCTCGACCCAAGACCCAGCCTAGATACCAAATTTTATTTAAATCGGGCAAGCGGTTTTTGAGTTATGTGCGTTGGTCGTTACACAATTCATCTGAAACGCAAAGATATATAAAAAGTTTTGAAATCGGAGCAACTTTTTTTTTCTCGAAAAAATTAGGATCACCATAGCTCACACTACTATAGTATAGTAGTAGTGTGAGCTAAAATGTGTCGCTTAGTGAATAAAGCAACACACTTTCCACAGTTGCTCTTAAGACTCAAATGGTCAATTTGAGTTGAAGAACTTTCAAGATTTCCTGTTAAAAGGGGTGTTAAAGTACAAGGGGGGCAGTTTTCCATAAAAAAAATGATCCTGCAATATATGGGCAAGATTGGTACTGATTATGTTTTTGAGGGTGACAAATCTAAAAAAATATATTGCAAGCTATTTGGATAATTTCTTGGTGTGGTAAGGGGTGAAAACCCTTATTTTTATTGAATTTATGGAAAAATCTATACAATTTTGAGTTACTTGTTGATTCAATTTTCTTGACATTATAGTATAATGATTATGTGAAAAAAAAGTTTAAACTAAGAAAATAAATTGACAACATTTACTTTTTTTCCAATTTCGCAGACGCCGCCAGACGCATTTGCCAACTTTGTAAATCAGCCAGACTTATTTTTAGTTATAGTGTATTATAACATATGTTTCAGAAAATAAAGGCGAAAATCAGTCCAATTTTCGGATCTGCAAATTTTCCGCCAGAAATATTCTCCACCACTTGAGATGAGCCAGATTGCGTTTCTTATAATGTTCATGATCTCTTTATGTCAAAGATATTATCTTATTTAATAAATTTGGAACCCTACGCAGTAGAATAATAGTTGGCTTAACATAATAATTAATATTTGGTAAATTATATTTACTAGTAGTAGTAAAATCTTTATTTAATCCTTATTCCCAATTGGATGTGGATCCTGTCAAATACATAATACAATAATAAATACATTGCTAAAATTAAAATCTAGAATAATTATTGTAAATCATCATTTTAAAGCCGTCTCTTTTTACCTAAAGTAGGTATTTGAAAAACTTTTAATCGCTATTTAGTCAACAACACAAGACAATAAAATTAGTCCTAAAGTTTAACAACTATTTAGCTAAAATTGTTTAACAAATTTTAGCATATTCAAAACAAACACAGAAGAGGTATAGTTTTCGCAAAGTCACCTGAAATGCTCCTAAAATGGGGTTCTATCGATTTCATGAAATTTTGCTATATTCTGCCCTTCAAAAGTTATTCAAATGCATATAAAATCTTCCTGGTATAATTTCAACCCTACCGACAGAGAAAAGGCGCGCTCTTTGCGGGCCGAGCACAAAGTGTTTGTTTTCTGACCGACCCAGCGCAGGTGGATAGACGGCATCTGATTGGCAGATTTTTTTGAGATCCGCTTTTAATTGCTTTCAGGTGTAATTTGCGGGACCCCTTTAGTCGGCAGTATGCAGAGATAGAAAATAAATCAGTGTCATTTCTGTAGGTATAGGAATAGAAAGTTTTATTATCTGTTTTTATTTCTTTAGTTTACGCCATAATTAAATGAAATAATTTTCATGAGTATATTTACCGCCGCCCATGTCACTTTCTTTAAAGGATATGCCGATGGTCGGCTTTAACCTTTGTGCAACTGACTTTGCAAAAACTTTAATTATTATTTCAAAATAAATACTTTTAAACTAGACTTAAAAAACTCATCGACGGAATAATATGCCTTTGTTACTAAATATGCATGTCTTGTCTTTTAATTTTATCTTCAGGATTTTAGGAGCAAGATTTCTAAATTTTATTGGTAATTCATTTATTCCAAACTCTAAGGATAGAATTTTTACCGTTTCTTGTATAAAGTGTGCTGCGTCACATTTAAGATCGTTTTTATTTCGTGTATAAAAAATTCACACACTCCAATATATTTTAGTATTTTATTTTTAATAAACATAAATAAAAATAAACACTTTCTGACAACTAACGCCATTTTGGATTTTGACCGATTTTTTTTTAGTGGTCTTTAACTTCGAAACTGCTTATTTTTCAGAAAATTCGTAATAACATAAAATAAAGACCAACTAATAGCCTATAAAATGAGACATCATTAAGTTCTCTGGGTAGTACCCTTCCTGAGATACGAACCCTGAAGTTAGCAGTACACCTTTTCCTGGGTATTTTCATAAGATATGAAAAATAAACCGAAATTATTAAGTTTTATGTCATTTTCTCAAAAGATAAGCATTTTATAGAAAATGTGTAATTAGCTTTATTGTAGAAAAATAAATTATCTTTTAAATGATGTATCACTTATGTCAGTCGAGGTCACGGTTAGCACTTAATTAACATCCCTAAGTTTTTTAAAATCACCAAAAAAATCATGTTTTTTGGGTTTTCGGCAGTTTAAAAAAAAAAACTAAGCCTTTCAGAGAAAAATCTTAAACCACCTTTTTCAGAAAAATTAAAATGTCATTTTCAATGGTGTATCACAAAGTAGTGTTAAAGCTATTATTGACACTTCAGGGGCGTCCGCATATTGAGGTTATTTTTTTTTAAATTTTTTACTTGTTTTATTCAATTTTCTTGAAAATTTAGATTTCTAAATAATCTTGTTTAACTCTATATTGTCAAAAATACAATTATCTTTAAAACGATATGTATTTAGTGGGTTTTTGTTAACGGGGAACATTTAAAGAATATACGCAGGTTTAGTGATCTTTTTTATTCAGAAAAAAAAGTATTGATATCATGTAATTTACCAATTTTTTTTAAAAACCAAACCCAACCGAAAAAAGTTTTACTCTGTGTTATAGATAATTAAATTTTCTTTTGAACGATATGTATAGCTAGAAAAGTGTCAATAATAGCTTTAACACAACTTTGTGATACGCCGTTTGAAAGAAAATGTTATTTTCTGTAAAAAAGATGTTTTAACATTTTTCCCGAAACCGAACCGAACCGAACCTAAAATGCTTCCTTTTTTTGAAAACTGAATAAAACCTAAAAAAACATATTTTTTTCGTGATCCTAAAAAATCACCTTTGTTTATGGATGCGAATTAAGTGCTAACCGTGGACTTGGCCCACTTCGGTGATACATCGTTTAAAAGATAATTTAAGTGCTTATCTTTTGAGAAAATAAAATAAAACTGAATCATTTCGGTTTATTTGCCAGTTCCCAAAAGCGCAATGGTCCAGAAATCCCTTATTTATGAGGGCAGAAAAATTTTCAATCATTTCCCTAACAACATTAGCTGCTTCTTGATGGATGGTACTACTCCATGTCTGAGTTTTATAATGACAACTTTAAATAGGTTCTAATTACTCTTATTTTTATTGTGTTGTTTTGTTTTAGCTTTTACTTATTTTTTAAAGCGAACTATATTTGTGAAATCTTTTATTGCTCTAGGAAGCATTTGATAAGTTTTAACTGCTCTATAATAGGGACCCGGGTCAAAAAAACTAGTTCTATGGGCAGGAATTGTTAAATCGCCTCTCCCACGTGTGATGATACAAAACATAATAAGAGATTTAAAATAAAGCGAAGGAGCAGTTAAGATTTTAAACTCCTTCAAATGATGTCTACATGGTGCCCTTGGCTGTAGTTTTAACATTTATCTAATCACTCTCTTTTGAGGTTTTAAAACGTTCTTTGTATCTGATCCAGTGCCCCAAAACATGACACCATATGATATTAAGGATTGAACAGAGGCATATGTTTTATTCTATTGACAGTTAGATTTTGTCTGTGTCTGCATAATACATAACAGTGATTATTTATAGTTGCACATGTGGTTTTTAGTTGTTGATTCCAGTTTAAGTTTGAGCCGAGAATAATTCTTCCAGAAATGTGTTGTCGTTGGTTTCAGATATAGATTTACCTTCTATTGGAACTTAAAGCGAGGCATCAGAAGTACCTGTTTTTCTACAAGTAAGTAAAGCAGTATGTTTTACAATAAGCTTAATGGTAATTGAAATCACATCAGTTTTTCATTCTCCCTGCTGCAGCAGCACAGGCCGCCGACAGTGCCGACACCGATTCAGCTGTCAAATCAAAACGGCACCAGTGTCATCAGCTTACTGTGATAGGAGATTGGCATCTACAAGGCCCAACAGACTAGCAGCATACAGCAGGAAGAGTATAGACGCTGAACAGAACATGGTGTTCTGCAAGGCTCTGTATTGGGCTGCATATTATTTGTAATATTTATTAATGACATTAAAACACAAGAAATTCTGAAAAATAATGCTACACTAGAGAAAATCAAAAAATGTATCAATTATAATTTTAACAATATATATTTAGGTGGTTATGTGATAATAGACTGTCATTAAATACTCAAAAAACAAAATTTATTATATTAGCTTCTAAGCATCAATTAACAGGACTTACAGGTGAAAATAAAAAAATTATATTAAAGTAAACAATAGTCAAATTGAGGAAGTGACCACTTATAAATATCTTGATGTTATTACTAATAATTAGTTAAGTCTAAAACAACACTGTAATTACATTAAAAAGAAAATTGCAAAAAGGTATCATACTTTTCCAAGCTAGTTGTGTATCAGTCAATTATTGCACTCCATTTTAACCACTGTTCCACTTTGTTATACTTTTTAAATATTGAAGAAAACCAATCACTTAAAAAAATTCAAAACAGGTCATTAAGAGCCATACTAATGTGCAAAAAGAACCTCTATAAAAAGCATGCTGGACAGATTTTCTCTAAAGGAGTGTCCACCAAAGGCTAACACACAATATGCTGATGTTTGTTTTTAAATTAAAAAATTAAATGTTAACAAACTATTTAAGTGAGGAACTAACATTTACTCAAGACATTCATCAGTACAATAAACGATCTTGTGGAACAAATTACTCTAATGTTAGCCTTGTAGAAAATAGAGTTGTTACTATATATAGTAAGGGAATAATATTATTTAATAATCTTGCAGGGGAACTCAAGAATATACAATCCATAAATGGTTTTAAGTTAAATGTAAAAAATATGTCTTGGAAAATGTTGCCTTGCTAGTTTTAAATTCGATCTAGATAAGTTTAGTTAGTAGTTGCTAGTAAAATTGTCTTGTATAAAAAATACATTTTCCCCTATACCCATCCATTATAACAACAGGAGACTGAATTAAATTTAAAAAAAATATATTTTTTTTTATTAGGTACTTAAGTGTCTTGCAGTGTTTTTTCAATGTTGCACCACATTGTGTATAAAAAATGCTCAAAAAATTTTAGGTGTGGGACCCCTTATTTAGTTTCGTTTTGAAGGTTGCTTAAGAAGAAAATAAAGTATTTTTTACATTACAACTTTTTTGTTTATGAAGATATTATAGTTACTTTTACACAGGGATATACAGAAAGGACTAAAAAATACTGTGCTTAGATTTCTTAATTTAATTTTATAGGGTCTAAACAAATATGCATATCAATTACTGATACAGACTATACACATCCATTTTAACAGCAGGAGACCAAATTAACCTTTCTTGACCTGTTGATATTTTTGAAAAAATATTTATTTTTTGAAGAATTGTTCTAATATCAACTTTCTGAGATTTAATGTGTTCTAAATCTGGTTCTTATCACGGTAGTGCCCCGCTAAGTTCGCGCAGAAACTGCTGTACCATCTTTTCTTGAAACATTTCAGCACATATTTGACCTATCTTAAACTCCACTTCGGAATGAGCTACAAAACTCAAACTTTGCACATTCGTAGATCTTCATAGAGTTAACAATCCCGTCGAAAATGTAAAGTAATGTAAAAGTAACATTGCACACTTCCCCAAACCCTAGAGAGCTGAAGGAAATATGATTAAACTATAGAAAAAGTTTAAAAACCCCAAAATTTTAACTAATTTCCCTCCCCTATAAATGTAAAGTTATAAAGTAAACCCTAGAGAGCTGAGCTTTGGAAGATTGATAGCAACTATTACAAAACTATATGAAAAAATTTAAAAACACCAACATTTTAATTTACTTCCCTCCCCTATACATGTAAAATTATGTAAAAGTAACATTGCCCACTTCCAGGAACACTATAGACCTGAGCTTTAGAAGGCTGATAGGAACCATAATAAAACCTTGGGAAAAAATTAAAACATCTAAATTCTTAATAAGGTATTGCAAAAGTTTTTAATACTTTTAAACTACTTATTTTAATACTTTAAAACTTAAATATTATCCAAATCCTTTTAAAAAGAAGTAAAATTTCTCTTTCTTCAAGTTCTCCAATACAAATTTTAAAATGAAAGATTCTTAATAGTTTGGAAACGTTTTACTAAACTTGACTATTAGTCCTGTAAAAAGTTTGGCTGTAATAGCAAAGTTTAAAAAAACATTTTCAAACTACAGTCGAACCTCTATAACTCGAACCTAAAGGGACAACCAAAACAGTTTGAGTTATGGAGAGTTCGAGTAAAAGAAAAATAATCATAAAATCCAATAAAAATTTTTATTGCATTTAAACAGTTTAAAAATACAAAACTAAAACCTTGAAAAATAATTAGTTTTCAAATTTTGACAATATGTTTTCCACAGTTGGACTCAATTTTTTTTAGTATTTCAAAGATAAGAGCCAAGCCATTATTTGTTGTGGCCTCATCCATTGAAAAAGCGAGCTGTATGGTTTCAATTGCTTTTAAAACTCCAGTGTTGGAAGGATTTTGTTTAATACTGCCATTTATTTTTTCTTTATTGTTGTATTTTGAATTTTTGGGAAAACCTAACCTTAAAGTTTGTTTTGATATTTTGGGCTTTCTGCAAAAACCTTCAGAAAAGGAAAATCCTGTTTTGGGAAAAATTCCGATCAGGTGATAATTTCTCGCTTTGTTGAAAGCTATTTTCTTTTTGATCACCTGATCATTTTTATTGAAATCATTCGCGTTTTTTTGTCACGCTGGGAACTTGAAGCGCCACCCTGTGTGTGACAGGAGAATGAAGAAATCACTTCCGCCAAAAAAAACTGGAGGAAGACACATGTGTTTTCGTGTTGAAGACCGAAATTCCAGACGCAAGAAAAGGGCGGCGCCGCCAGTGAATGCTGCAGAATTACAGAAGGTAAGCTTCTAGCGTGTTGCCGATTTTTTCCATTGTTTTTTTGTTTAATAGACTCTGTTTTCCCAGGCGGGGCGAATTTAATTTTTGGGGTTATTTTTTTGGGATATCTCTAATTTTACTCCCCTTCAGGGCTCAGATCTCTATTTGGTCCTTCGAGCCGGATGTTTTGAAAAAGCCCTTTGGATTTTACAGTTTTTTTTGTTAAAAAATTGGTAATTTTATAGTTTTTTTGCAGCAATCATATTTTATCGTTTTTTTTGCCAGATTCGGACATTGTTGTTTTTGTACCGGTTTTTTTTAGTCCGCATGGTTTTGAAGGTTGCCCTGAGTTTGGTTTGACCTCGTGCGACGATAAAGGAAAACCCCCGTTCGACATTTGGCCAGGCGCCCGTTTTTTTTCTTGCTGGCTGACATTTCATTGACGTTTGTGTGTTCTAACCTCGCAACTTCGCGTGTTGTTTTGTTTACCTCCGAGGTTAGAAAATTTTTGATTATTCGTCGGGTTTCGAATTTGTTTGTGTGAAATCCGTCGAAATTTACCTTCGTTTTTTGCTTTCGTTAAGCGCGAGTTTGTTGCCGCGTTCTTAGCGAACCGTACTCGGGTGTTGATAGCGAAAAAACCTACTTTTTTGTATCTGATAAAAACCGCTTTGTCATGTCTGACATAAAAGTTTTGAAAAAACAACAAAATAGCGTTTTTAATAAATTAAAAACAACTTATAATAGAGCCGTCGAAGCCCAAGGCAATGCAGAGAAGGCAAAAAAGTTAAAAAGTTAAAACTCAGATGGGAAGATGTGCCTTCTTTGGTAAGTCACTTCGATGCATTGCATTTTGAAATTATAAGCTTGGATAGTAGTGATCAGATACAAGAAAGTCAGGAAATTTTAGTGCAGGAATTTGACGAAATGAAATATACAATTAGATCGATTTGTCGTGAGTTCTATCCAGAGGATTACCAAGATGCCTCACAGACAATTTTGAACCATTCCCTGGTAAATATGGACAGGGGTCTTGAAATTAAAAGAATAGAGGTACCCCATTTTGACGGTAATCTTAAAAAATGGCCCACCTTTTTTGATATGTTTAAGTCACTTGTGCACGAAAAAGCTGACATGAGTGAAATAGCTAAATTTCAAGCCTTAAATACCGCTCTGGTGGGAGAGGCTGCATCTGTAATTAGGAACATACCGCTAACCTCTGATAATTATCGAGTAGCCTTCGATGCGATGATTAGACGCTTTAATAATAAAAGACTTTTGGTAACAAATTATTGGACGTCTATTTGTCAAGCCCCTTCTGCAAAATCGAGCAACCCACATGATTTAAGGTTATTGTTGTCCACTTTCCGGGAAAATTTGGAAGCATTGTCAAACTATGATGATGTAGACCTTTTAGATTTTGCTAAAATGATTCTTCTTTTGCAAAAAGTTGATACCCCATTGAAAACTCAGTTTGAGATTGAGTATAGTGATAAGGAAATCCCGTCCTTTAAAGATTTGTTTAAATTCTTAGAGAAAAATTGTCGGGCTTTGGAAAATAGTTCTCTTTTGAATAAGCCGAAGGAGGTCTCACCTTCTCTACCCCCTAGGAAGGGTGGCAAACCACCCTATCCTGTGTTATTGACTGGAGCGGGCCAGTCTGGTAATAAAAGATGTGTTTATTGCCAGCAACAGCCCTACCATCCCCTTGTGAAGTGTACCAGATTTCTGGAATTAGAAGTAGGTCAGCGCCATCAATTTGTTAAGCGTGAACGATTGTGTTTTAACTGCTTTGGCAAACATGGTGTATCTCAATGCCCTACAAATGCCACGTGTCGTCAGTGCCAGGGTCTTCACCATTCCCTGTTGCACTTTGTGAAAAGCTCTCCGAGCCCCCAAGTTGATCGTCCAGGGGAGACCCCCCCTATACTTAATAGTGAAGGTGCCCAACAGGCATTGTGTACCGCTACACCCAGTAGCAACCATTTTGAACCTCGTAAGAGGAGACCTGTGCTTTTTGCAACTGCCGAAGTTTTAGTGGTAGATGCCAACAAAAAGTTTGTGTCTTGTCGGGCAATTTTAGATTCCGCTAGTGAAGCATCCTTTGTAACCGTCTCTTTGGCTGAGAGGTTAGGACTTAAAGTAGCTCCGAATAAAACTCCTATTGAAGGAATAAATGGCATGATTTCTAGTACATCAGATGGCAATGTAACATTGCAGATAAGCTCGTCCAAGTTTCCTGATAGTTTGTTTTCCTGTGATGCCATTCTTATTCCTAAAATTTGTGGAACCATACCTGTGACTGTTGTAGAATATGATTCTATTCAGTGGCCATACCTAAAAAATTTAGATTTTGCTGATCCTAATTTTGGACAACCTAGTAGTGTAGACCATTTAATTGGTGTTGATTTGTTTGGTCAGATGCTTGTGCCTGGCTTTAAAAAAGGAGAAAATGGAGGACCTTGTGCCATTAATTCAATATTTGGTTGGATACTCCTTGGTGGTATTGATGGTCCTCGTAAAACTCAAAAACCCATTAGTTTGTTGACCTCAGTGTCTTCCCCTATAGAATCTCGATTGGATAGTACCTTACAAAAGTTTTGGGAACTAGAATCGACCCCTCAAAAAATCCCTCTTTCCTCTGATGAGGATTTGTGTGAAAAAATATTTGCTACTACTCATTCAAGAACTGAGTCCGGCAGATATGTTGTTCGCTTGCCTTTCAGAGAGCCTCGACAAGAACTTGGTAACTCTAAAGGTCAAGCATTGCGTAGATTTAATATGATGGAAAACCGATTGTTGAAAAATCCTGCTTTGTATAGTGCGTACAAAGACTTTGTTCAGGATTACCTAGACCAGGGGCATATGAAATTGGCCAATTCTAGCCCTGACTTCCATTCATATTTTATTCCACACCACCCAGTTGTGAAGGCAGATGGTGACTTGTCAAAAATTCGAATTGTTTTTGATGCATCTGCCAAGACCTCAAATAGTCGTAGCTTAAATTCTATTTTATTGGTAGGACCTAAACTCCAAAGAGATATTGTGTCAATATTGCTTACTTTTCGCCTTTATAGTGTTGTATATTCTAGTGACATACGTCAAATGTTCAGGCAGATTGATATGCATCAGGCTGATGTGTGTTATCAACAGATATTGTGGCGGTTCGACCCAACCGAGGAGATTCAACAGTACTCTCTTCAAACAGTAACTTATGGTGTGAATTCGAGCCCATATCTAGCTATTCGTACTCTTCACCAGCTCGTTAAAGATCATGGCAGTGGCTTTCCACTAGCGAGCAAGGTGTTGATGCATACTACTTATGTGGACGATGCCATCGGATTAGCTAATTCTGTAGCTGAAGCTTTAGAAAGCCAGAAACAGCTAATTTCGTTGTTAAAATTGGGTTGTTTTGAACTTCGTAAGTGGACTAGCAACACTCCTGAGTTACTAGAATCGGTTCCAGCTAGTCATCAGCAACCCATTTCCTTTGATGATGAATCTGCTGGTTTAAAAATCCTTGGACTAAAGTGGTATCCAAAATTGGATACGTTTTGTTATGATGTGATGCCCATGGAAAGACCTGGTACCAAGAGAAACATTCTTTCTGAGATTGCAAGGATATATGATCCACTCGGGTTTCTAGCCCCAGTTGTTTTGGTTGCTAAATGTTTAATGCAACGTTTGTGGGTCCAGGGTCTTTCATGGGATGATACCCCCTCCAGTGATCTTGTTGCACAGTGGCAACTCTATGTATCGCAACTACCATTATTATCTTCGATATCAATACCTCGTTATGTTGTGAAGCAAAATGCTGTCACCACTGAATTGCATGGCTGTTGTGACGCCTCAATGTGTGCATATGGTGGTGCAGTATATATTCGACAAATTGAGTTGGATGGAAATATTTCTATCTCCCTTTTGTGTGGGAAAAGTAGGGTGTGCCCTTTGAAAAGTATTTCTATTCCACGCTTAGAATTGTGTGCTGCTGTATTGTTGGCAGAGCTATTGGAGTTTGTTGGCAATCATCTTGATTGCATCCCGATTGATAAGATTTTTGCGTGGTCTGACTCCAGCGTTACCCTTGCTTGGATAAAATCGTGTCCATCAAAACGAAAGGTTTTTGTAGCCAATCGTGTAACGACTATTCAAGAGAAAGTTCCCCCCAGCTGTTGGTACCATGTAAATGGTAAGGAGAACCCAGCTGATTGCTTATCCCGGAGCTTACTTCCTGGTCAATTGATAGACCATCCTGGTTTACTGGACCATCCTGGTTGGCCCAGTCTATTGAAACATGGCCTATGAACCATAAAATTGATGCGTTTGATGCTGATCTACCCCCTGAGGAAAATCGTTTTGTTTTTGTGACAACAGAAATACCCCTTGATGAAGTACAGCTGTTACTCACTAAGTACTCCTCTTTACGTAAAATCTTGGGCATTGTTGCCTTTTGTTTGAGACCTTTTCGAGTGAAAAAAGATCCTTCTTTATCTTTTCCTACTAAAGCCCTCAATGAGGCAGATCTTTATTATGCTACTTTAGTTGTTGTGCGAGTTGTACAACAAGAAGTTTTTTTTGAAGACTTGAAAAGGATACGTAAGGGGGAGAGTTGTGCTAAGCCTCTTCGAAAGTTAGCTCCTTTTCTTGATTCCCATGGTGTTCTCAGGGTGGGCGGTAGATTACGTCACACTGATTTAACATATGAGGTGAAACACCCCATGTTGTTGCCTCGTAGTCATAGGCTTACCACTTTGATTATTGAAAAATTCCATAATGAGCATGGACATCCAGGTCCTCGCTTATTGGAGTACCTCCTAAATCAACAGTTTTGGATTTTGTCGGTGAAAAGTGCCATTCACAGTGTTGTTTCCAAGTGTTTTTGTTGTGTCAGGGTAAATCCCAAACCATTGCACCCATTCATGGGTGACCTTCCTAAATTTAGAGTGTCCCAGGTGAAGCCCTTTTCCCATGTTAGTGTAGATTTTATGGGTCCATTCTCCATCACGTTAACCAAGCGTCGTGGTGTAAAAAGTCAAAAGGCTTATGGGTGTTTCCCAACAAAGGCCATTCACCTGGAGGCTGTTTCTGATTTGTCCACTGATGCATTTTTGGCTGCCCTCCGCCGATTTGTTGGTAGACGTGGCAGATGTGCTGCCCTCTACAGTGACCAGGGCACTAATTTTGTTGGGGCAAATAACCTCCTTGTGTCCTATTGTCAGCAAGCTGCTGAGACTTTAGCGATTAAGTGGTGTTTTAATCCACCCGCCAGTCCGCATTTTGGTGGACTCCATGAGTCTGGGGTAAAGTCCACAAAAACTCATCTGAAGAGAATTGTGGGGGATCAAATCCTAACCTTTGAAGAGTTGATGACTGTATTGGTTCAGATTGAGGCTATTTTAAATAGTCGACCATTGTGTAGTATGAGACCTGATCCTCATGACTTTCAAAGTCTTACTCCTGGACATTTCCTCACTTTGGAACCCTTGACAGCCCCTCCGGATGAAGATCTAACCAATGTTAAGTTAAACCGTCTCCATCGCTGGCAGCTTGTTCAGCAGATCCAGCAGCATTTTTGGCGCCGCTGGCATATGGAGTATTTACAGTCGTTGCAACAACGCGAAAGATGGAATACCCCCGATAACCCTCCAAAAGTTGGAACATTAGTAGCGTTGAAAGACGAAAACCTACCCCCATTGAAGTGGTCACTCGGTAGAATTGAAAAAATTTACTCGAGTCCAGATAGAATCCCCCGTGTCGTGCAAGTAAAAACCGCGAAAGGATTACTTGACCGTAGTTTGGTGAAGGTATGTCCGTTACCCAGCCAGTAACCAACCTTCAAAGCCTTGTGTAGCGTGAATCATGCATATTTGAATTAACTTAAGTATGACGTCCATAGTTATTGCGATAAAATTATTGTTGCAAAAATGCTAATTTATTGTTTAGACCTTTTGGGTAATTGAATAACCTTTTTTTTGATTTTATTTTTGTTTTTTTTTTGGGGTTTTTCTATAAAAATTGGGAATTTTTATGGTGGGCGGAATGTTTAATACTGCCATTTATTTTTTCTTTATTGTTGTATTTTGAATTTTTGGGAAAACCTAACCTTAAAGTTTGTTTTGATATTTTGGGCTTTCTGCAAAAACCTTCAGAAAAGAAAGTCCTGTTTTGGGAAAAATTCCGATCAGGTGATAATTTCTCGCTTTGTTGAAAGCTATTTTCTTTTTGATCACCTGATCATTTTTATTGAAATCATTCGCGTTTTTTTGTCACGCTGGGAGCTTGAAGCGCCACCCTGTGTGTGACAGGAGAATGAAGAAATCACTTCCGCCAAAAAAAACTGGAGGAAGACACATGTGTTTTCGGGTTGAAGACCGAAATTCCAGACGCAAGAAAAGGGCGGTGCCGCCAGTGAATGCTGCAGAATTACAGAAGGTAAGCTTCTAGCGTGTTGCCGATTTTTTCCATTGTTTTTTGTTTAATAGACTCTGTTTTCCCAGGCGGGGCGAATTTAATTTTTGGGGTTATTTTTTTGGGATGTCTCTAATTTTTCTCCCCTTCAGGGCTCAGATCTCTAGATTTTGTCTAGGAGTATCTTCGCTGTCATCTTCATTGTCAGAGTTTTCCTCAAAGTTATCCTGTTTTGCCAACACTTTATATATATAGGAGAAGGTCAACCGATCAACCGATCAAGCTGCACCAAGCAACAGCCCAGCGAAGTTGTCGAAGGCATAGATAGCGTTCACAAACAGCCGTCTACGAGACAAACCAATGCGGATGTACGTGCGTCACCCTCAGTCACGGGCTTGTCGTCAAATGTGGGAAGCCACCTTAAGGCGTCTAGTTGCAGCCAACTTCAGTTCGAGTCGCTGACTGAAACAGCTGATTTTTCAAAATTGGGTCAAAAAATTCAGGATCGGTTGGTAAATAAACAAGACATTGAAATGTCTGATATTGTTTTAATAATCTTGAATATTTTTAATTCAATAAATGAACAAAACAACAAGTTAACATGCCTTTTAAAAGAAATCAAGATGCTAAAATCGTGTGAAACCAGTGCTAGTGTGGCTGACCTTCAATCTGAGGTTCAAGTACTCAAGAATGAGCTGGAACTCCTTAAATCCCATAGGGTAAGTGGTAATACTAACCTACCCTCTCTCACCCGTATAGAAGGAGATACTCAAACTGAAATCTATAGCGAAATGCAGGACAGGGCAAATAGGTCGAAAAATGTGCTCTTTTATAACACACCCGAAAGCACATCTGATGACTCAAAAATAAGAATTGAGCATGATAGAAAAATAATTTCAGAGGTTTTCTTGAAAATAGGAGTTACATGCAATCATTTCAAAGCTTTTAGGTTAGGTCAAAGCAATACTAGGGGTCCCAGACCGCTCAAAATCATTTTATTTGATAATTTATTAGCATCATGTGTTCTCAAAAACCGGCAACTGCTAACTAACAGCCATATCCAAATTAGAGCT
This sequence comes from Aspidapion aeneum, assembly GCA_963576565.1. Classification (NCBI taxonomy): domain Eukaryota; kingdom Metazoa; phylum Arthropoda; class Insecta; order Coleoptera; family Brentidae; genus Aspidapion; species Aspidapion aeneum. Next base: position 47,258,008 of record OY755048.1, read on the forward strand.
GACTTAACAAAATTGCAGCGTTTTCAGGTTAAAAAGGCACATGAGGAGTTGGAAGAAAGGTCAAAGAATGAACAAAACCTGCATATACAGTATTTTAAAGGAGTTCCTAAAGTCGTTCAACAGAAAAACAAAAGTAAATCTAATCCAAAAAACTAAAAATTTACTATCAAAATGTTGGTGGGGTGCGCACTAAGCTAAATGAGTTGCGGAATGAAGTTAATAGTTGTAGTTATGATGTCATAATTCTCATTGAGTCGTGGCTGAATGAAGACTACTCTGACAGTGAATTGGGTTTTAATGATTTTATTGTTTTTCGTCAAGATCGGAGTAAGTCTAAGACTGGTAAAACAAGGGGAGGGGGTACTCTAATAGCCATTCGTAGGAACATTAAGGCTCATGTTATACATATAAGTGATTCCACCTTGGAGCATGTTTTTGTGAATGTTGCCTACGGTAATAAACAGTTTATTTTTGGTGCAGTGTATATTCCTCCAGCCTCTCCTATCTCGGTCTATGAAGAGTTTTCATCCTCAATACCTGATACACTCTCTGGATACCTAAATTGCAATATTATTATTTGTGGGGATTTTAATTTGCCTAGGGTAGTGTGGGTTAATTCGGAGAGTGGTCTTTGTGTCGAAAGTGTTGAGTCAATCACATCAGCTAATCTGCTGTGTGCTTGCTGTAATTATTTTAACCTAAAACAGGTTAATCATATTCCTAATGCCTTTGGTGATTTTTTAGACCTTATTTTTTCAAGTGTACCTGACTGCAAAATCTCTTATGCACTAGAAAACCTTTCTAATGTTACACAGCGCCACCCTGCCTATGAAATTTGCTTTTCTGTTAACTGTGATGTGGGTCTTAAGTACGATATTTTTTACTATGATTTTAAAAACTGTGATTTTGCCGCAATTAATGATTACTTATCTAGTATTCCTTGGGAGTCTGCACTCGATTCAACTGATATAAATGAATGTGTTGATTATTTTTATAGTACTATTTATTCGGCTTTTGAAATATTTGTGCCAGTAAAACGATATAAATCTACTAACTTTCCATCTTGGTTTAGTCGTGAATTACAGCAACTGATTATCCAGAAAAAAAAGGCACATTGTAAATTCAAAGGTTCTGGCAACAATGTCGATTTTTTGAGGTTTTCAGAACTGCGTGACAAATGCAAAATCCTGCGTAATGGTTGTTATGAATCTTATTTAGAGAAAGTTAATCAGGATGTTGCACAAAATCCACGTTTATTCTGGAAACATGTAAATAATCTGAGAAAATCGAGTGCATACCCCAGTTCTATGTACCTTAACAATGAGACTGCAGATAATGGTCAGGACATTGTCAACTTATTTGCAAAGCAATTTTCCTCAATATATCAAGAACATCAAGGTGAAGTACCCAACTATTCCTTTAAATTTAATTTTGACCTAAGTTCAATTAATCTTTCAATATCCGAGATATTTGAAGGCATACTAAGTCTCCAGACTAAGTTCTCCCATGGTCCGGATGGTGTTCCATCCATTTTTCTACAAAAATGTGTGTTCGCTCTGAGTAAACCTCTTCATCATTTATTCAATCTGTCTTTATCCAGTGGGACTTTTCCTGATTATTGGAAAATGAGTTTTTTAACACCAATTTATAAGTCTGGTGACAAGGTTGATGTCATGAATTATCGTGGAATTAGTATTCAGTCTGTGATTCCAAAGTTACTAGACAAACTTTTTTGTAAACACTTTACTTGGCACTGCAAGAGTGTTCTCAGCGATCAGCAGCATGGGTTTACTCAGGGTAGATCAACAGTGACCAACTTGCTTACCTACCAGAAGGACCTGTTAGCTGCCTTTGAGAGGTCTGTGCAGGTGGACAGCATATACACGGACTTTTCGAAGGCGTTCGACAGGGTAAGTCACACGCACATTGTTGCCAAGCTCAGGGCGATGGGACTTGGTGCGACTCTGAATGATTTTTGTCATAGCTTTTTGACGGGGCGGACCCAACAGGTTAGGATGAGCAACTATATCTCCAATAATATTTTTGTGCACTCTGGTGTTCCACAGGGATCGCACATTGGTCCCGTTTTTTTTTAATTTATTTATTTTGGATCTTGGAGATGTGATTGTTCATTCTGATCATTTGGCGTTTGCGGACGATTTTAAGCTGTATAAAGTGGTTGAGTCGTACCTCGATACACGCTTCAGAGTGATCTTAATAGTGTTGTAGGATGGTGTAATGATAATGGTTTGGAGCTTAATGTTAAAAAATGTATGTCCATTTCTTTTGGTCGTGGGAACAATCAAATACAAAACCAGTATTCTATTAACAATTTACCATTAAAAAATGTGACTTCTATAAAAGATTTAGGGGTTATTTTTGATACAAAGTTAACCTTTGTCTCTCATTTTGAGGATGTTAAAAATAGGGCTATGCGAAACCTTGGCTTCATCACGCGTAATAGTGCACACTTATCACCACAATGTTTCAGGCTTCTTTACTGCTCTCTTGTGCGCTCTGTGTTGGAATATGCATCTATAGTGTGGTCCCCATATTATAAATGTCATATTGATAATTTGGAATCTGTACAGAAAACATTTTTAAGGTCTTTGGCATTTAGAGCAAACATAAATATTTACAATGATTTTTGTATAAACTATAACATTGTGGCTGACACATTCAACATTGAAAGCTTGGAGACTAGAAGGACATGTATTGATGTCTTGACTCTTTACAAAATTTTGAATGGCTTATTTTACTGTCCTTCGATTCTTCAATTAATATATTTCAACACCAACCAACGAAGGGCCAATTCACCAATGTTTCGTATTCCATATCATCATGCTAACTATGGATTTTTCTCCCCGGTTACTCGCACATTAAGATTTTATAATACACATTGTCTTGACCCTTTTTCCTGCAGTCTTCATACCTTTAAAACAAGACTGAAATCATTAAGTAATTAAGTCTAGTTATATAGCAATACTGTTAATTTTAAAATTTTACACATCTACTAGTTTACCAATTTTTAAATTTTATAATTTGTTTTGTTTTTTGTTTTTGTTATTAGTGACCATCTTGGTTTTTCTACTATAATATTTTTTCTGTAATTTTTGTAAAATGGCTCTGCCGTCGATATAAATAAATAAATAAATAAATAAATATATATTGAAAATAGTACCAATAAGTAAGAGTGAGAGGTCACATAGTAGTGAGAGGTCATTTAAACGTAATTTTACAGTAGTTAAAGTGCGAATTAATTATTAAATCTGATATCATAATAATCACAAAAAAAAATAGGTTTTTATCATAAAACTTTCAGTGATACAAGTGCGAATGTGTTCATTATATTTTGATAATTACATTAAATTCGTTAAATAAAACTCGTCGATATTGATGATAAAAAACAAAAGAAAAGAAAACAAACAATATATTTGTGTTTTTGTGAGAGATAAGGAATCAATCGCTCAAAACTTGATAAAAAAAAAACTTTTAAATTTAAAAACTATAGCTATACAAATTATTATTTATTATTCCTTTTAACCAAATAAATTAATGTACTGGGTGAGACAATAATTTATCCACAATGTCTTGCTCGAAGTGTAATTTGGAGTTATCTCAGGAGGACGCAGGCTATAAAATAGTCTGCGATATATGCTTAAAACAGTTTTGCTTGAAGCTCTGAATTATCAAAATCTGAGGCATACGTTACACGTCTCCAAGAGCGCTCACTGATATTTTGCTGCGACGTCTGCAGCCCTGAGAAGGTTAAAGAGTTCATTAAAATGAACAAAATAGTTAAAGATGAGCTGAAACGTTTCACCAAAATAAATTTCAAGAAAAATCAAATCAAGAGAAGGAATTGCAGGATAAGGTTACTAAACTGGAAGGACTGTTAGAATTTTGTTTCAAGAAAATCGAGAAACTTGAAAAACAGTCGTATCAGCAAGAAATTAAAAACGTGCAAAATACAAATATAAGTGCCAACACTAGTACATCGGCGCTAGATACAAAAATGGGACCTCAAACATATAATAAGACTACAAAAATGCGGCCACGTTTAGAATCCGAATATGCTGAGAAAATGTCCGAGATCATAAACTTGGATGAGGGTGATGAAAAAGAATTACATACTTATGAAAACCAAAACAAAATGAAGTCAAACAGAAACATGTCTGGACAATACTACAATAACTACCGGAATAATCCACGACAAAATAATCAGTATCGCAGAAATCGAGTGGTTTTTGGAAATAATTCAGACAATCAAAACCAGGTAGTAAAGAAATATAAGTACTTTTTTGTTACTGGTTTTACACCAAACACTCAGAACGCTGAAGTTATTTCAATTGTAAAGCGAATTGGTGCAAACGAAAATTATGAATGCGAAAAACTTCAACTTGGAAATCAAGACAGAGTTGGATCGTTTAAGGTCGGTATTCCATTCTATTTGAATAATGATTTCTTGGATCCACATTTATGGCCAAAAGGCATTTTGGTAAGTGATTTTTTAGAAAAACCGAGAAGGAATCAGTAACAGACATATTTTATACAAACTGTTCAAGTATCATCAAAAACTTTGATAGTATTTTATTTGCTATATTTTGTCACAATCCTTTAATCTTGTGCTTGTCAGAGACTTGTGTTACTGATGATATTTATCAAAACGAAATATCAATAACAGGGTATGATATGGTGCAATGTAATTCAACAAGCAGACACACAGGTGGAACTATTATTTATGTAAGAAATGACATTGAATATCGGGAAATCCTAAAATATTCGCTTCAAATGAACTTGTGGTTTTTAGCAGTCAAAGTAAATATAAAAAAATCAAATTATATCATATGTGCACTATATCATTCTCCTAGTGCCTCTAAGTCTGACTTTTTGGATGCCTTAGAGTCAAACTTAGAAGAGCTTTTATCACATGGATGCCCATTAATAATTCTAGGGGATTTTAATATAGACATTAGTGTAGACTCAGTGTACAGTAGGCAAATAAAAAGTTTACTAAATTATTTAGGATTATACCAAGTGGTTACTGAATACACTAGGGTGACTTCAACTAGCAAAACTCTGATTGATTATATAATTTCAAACAATAAAATTGTCAACCACTCAGTATCAGATAAACCTAAAATTTCAGATCATTCCAACCTACTAGTATCCTTAGTTGATCGAGTACCACAACAAAACAACAAAGTTATCATTCATAAAAGAAATTTTTCTAACTTTACAAAAGATCAATTTAAACTCTCCTTGCTAAGCCTAGATTGGACAACATGTAATTCAAATTCAAATAATTTAAATAATTTAGCAAATGTATTCACGAAAAATATTGCAGAAACTCTTGATTGTCATGCACCAATCAAAGAGGTTAAAATCTTTAATAATTTTAAGCTTCAGGTTTGGTTCAGCTATGAACTTATGCAGGATTTTCAAAATAGAGACAACTTGTTTAGATTAGCAAAGGAGTCAGGATTAGAGGAAGACTGGGATAAATATAAAAAAATTAGAAACAAGGTCACGACCAAAATAAGACATGAAACAAAAAAATATTATGAAGAAAAAATTGATGAAAACAAACATGATACAAAAAAAATGTGGCAATCTATTAAAGAACTAGTTAATGGAAAAAGACATGAAAAACCCTCAAAAATAAAATTCAAAGACAGACAACTTGAAAATGAGTTAGAGATTGCACAAAATTTTAATGTATATTTTACAGAAAGTATTAAAGATATCGTAACTTCTACTAAAAGTATAATGGGATGTGACTTTGTATTGCAAAAAATTAATCAGTTAGATGGTTCGTTTGATAGTTTTAGAATTATTGATATTCACGAATTAAAACAAAAAATTGCAGGCATGGGAAAGGGATCCAGTGATGAGGACGGCATTGATTTGAAGTCATTTAAATTAGCCATTGAAATAGTTGGTGATTACTTTTTAGAACTGATAAATATGTCCTTGTCACGGGGTGTCGTTCCGGATGCGTGGAAGTGCTCAACCGTAATTCCAATAGAAAAAGTACCAAAAACTATTCTTTGTACAGAACATAGGCCCATTAATACGTTACCTGTTTATGAAAAAGCTCTGGAATTACTGGTAAAAGATCAGTTGATGCATTATATCAATCAAAATAATATTTTAATTAGTGAACAATCAGGCTATAGGCAGGCTCATTCATGTGAAACAGCTTTGCAGTTTTTAACATCCTCTTGGAGATCTCAGATAAATAATAAAAAAGTAATTGGGGTAGTTTTCTTAGATCTTAGCAGAGCCTTTGAAACTGTTAACATTGATTTACTATTACAAAAGATGAAAAAATATGGCATTACAGGTAATGTATTGAAATGGTTTAAGAGCTATTTGAAAAAAAGATTTCAAAAGGTTAAATTTAAAAACTCAGTATCAGGAAAAATAGAAACTGATCATGGTGTTCCTCAGGGATCAGTACTGGGGCCCATTTTATTTCTTATTTTTATTAACGACATAGTTAAACACATAAAGTATTGCAAAATCAAACTATTTGCAGATGATACAATACTGTATTTCATTTGCGATATCAACGAATTTCAAAACATTGAAAAAAATTTAAATGAAGATCTTAATAACTTGCATGTGTGGTTGATAGAAAATGGACTTAAATTAAATATAAACAAAACAAAATTTATGATTTTATCCTCAAAACATAATTTAAATCAACTTAAGAATAAAAACAAACTCAACATTGTTATTGAAAATTCTCAAATAGAAGAGGTTAAATCCTTTAAATATCTAGGCGTAATGTTAGATCCTGAGCTCAACCTTTCTCTACACTGCGAGTACATAAAAAAGAAAATCGCAAAGAAAGCAGGTTTCATGTATAGGCTAAATAATAAAGTTTCATTATTCACTAAACTTACAATTTACAAATCAATTATTGCACCACATTTTGATTATTGTGGAACATTGTTTCATTTTTTAAATGCAGGTCAGAAAAACATGTTACAGAAACTGCAGAACTGTTGCATGAGGGCAATTTTATTATGTAATAAGCGAACTCCTATTAGAAATATGCTTGACAGATTAAACCTTATGAATGTTCAACAACGTGCCTCATACAACATGTTAGTCTTTGTTTTCAAACTCAAAAATAATATGTTGCCCACATATTTAACTGGTGAGATAGTTTATGTTCGAGATATTCATACTCATAACACTAGGTCAAGATCAGTAAACGATTTCTATATTGCTGATTTTCAAAGTGAAACGGTATTCAGTGTAGGTTTAAGATTGTTTAATAGCATCCCTAGAGACATGAAAGAATGCACTTCATTGAAAAATTTTAAAACAAAGTGTGCTCATTATGTGAAAACTTTGTAAATTTTTTTTTTTTTGTTTGGATGTAAATACTTATCTACCTATTTGTATTTATAATGACATTGTAAAGAGCAATATATTTTGCTAATAAAGTGTGATAATAATATATATATATATATATATATTTATCGGTTTCACAACGTTCTACGTCTTCCGATACCCAATCTCCACTCGTTTCTGTTTGCCCATAATTCATCATCTAGGCCTCTTATTCTTATTTCACTATCTATTCCTTCTCTCCAGCTTCTCCTTGGCCGTCCTCGTTTTCTTCGGCCAGTTGGTTTCCATTGTAGTATTTGTTTAGGTAGTCTTTCATCATTCATTCTTTGTACATGTCCGTATCCGTTCTTATATCATCCACTAAAGTACATTCACCCACTGTCATAATTTCTCTTATTCTTTGATTTGTAACTCTTTCTCTTTTTGATTTCCCCGCTGTTCTTCTCCAATAGTCCATCTCCGTAGCGGAAAGCATTTTTTCTGTTCTATCCTTGATTGGCCATACTTCTGAGCCGTATGTAATAATACTTTTTACAATGGTGTTATATATAAGCTTTTTGTTATGTTTTCATATACTTTGGTCCCAAATTATTCCATTTAATAAAGTTATTGCTTTTCTTCCTTGTACGTTTCGATCTTTTATAGCTTTGTCTAGTGTTCCGTCAGCTGTAATTTTTAGACCTAAGTATTTATACTCATCACAGGACTGAATTCGATGCCCGGTATTTAAGATTAGATCCTGTTTCATTTTTCATTGCACTGATACACATATACTCTGTCTTATTGAGATTAACCTCTAGTCCCCACTTATTGTACTCGTGTCATGTATTCGAGGTCGTCATAATCCTGAGCCACTACTATCTGATCATCGGCGAAACATAAAGTATACAAGGTGGTTTTTTCCAACGGAATTCCCATGTTTTGGCATTTTCTCTTCCATACTTTAAGGACTTGTTCCAAGTATATCTTGAAGAGCATAGGCGATATACAGCAACCTTGTTTAAGACCTTTATTTACTTGAAAGCCTTTGGTTAGTTTTGCTTTTATTTTAACTTTTGCCTTACTATTGCGGTATAACTCTTTGATGGCCTTAATTAGTTGTACGCTTATGTTTGTGTTTTCCAACGCTTTGCAAAGTAGATTTAGTGGTATACTATCATATGCCTTCTGCAAATCGACGTAAAGCAAATGCAGCTCTTGTCTGTATGCCATTTTCTTTTCAATAACTTGGGTTATGCCAACACTTTCCAGGATCTTATCTTCTGTAAGAGTTTCGCTTGTTACTAAATCCTCGTCTACATTTAAAAATTTATCATTTACTTGAAAAATTTCCAAGCATCGATCAATAGACTCTTGTATATTTACAGCAACCTACATCTATTCAAAACGCACCCTAGCGATTGGGCGGTCGCTTAATTCGATTTCAAAGGTTTGAGTTATAGAAATTCGAGTTAAAGATGTTAAAATACATATAAAAATTTTCAAATGTGCAGAGACCACTTAAAAGGTTCGAGGTATAGAGAGGTTCAAGTTATAGAGGTTCAAGTTAGAGAGGTTCAACTGTATTCTGAATCTTTCATTTTTAAATTTGTATTGGCTGTAAGTTGGCTTTACTTTTATATCAATTCTTTTTATGAAATACCATTTTTGTCTTCTTGGCTTTTTTTTACATAAAATGTATTTGTTATGATATACAGTATGTCCCCCTAAGTTGGAATCATATGGAAAACTTTTTTATTATTAATTTTAGAAAAAAAAGTTATTCTTCATAACAAGTTCTGCATTATCTAAAATCTAGAATACAGTCATCAAATATCAATTTTTTTTTTAAATACACTCTTTCTCTCCCCCCACCAACACCTTAGAAATAGAAGAAATAATTAAAAAAACTACAAAAAAAACCTCTGCAGGTATAGATAACATACATGGAAGGGTAATAAAAAATATAGCACACATTATATCAACCCCAATATCATACCTAATAAACCAATCATTTCTGGCAGGAAAATTCCCTGATTCCCTCAAACAATCTAAAGTAATCCCAATTTTTAAAAACAAAGGCTCTAGAACTGAAGCACAGAACTACAGACCAATTAGCATTCAAAGTCAAATATCAAAAATCTTTGAACACTGTTTTACAAAACGAATAACAAACTTTCTTGAAAACAATAAAATCTTAAAAAACTTTCAAAATGGTTTTCATAAAGGAAAATCAACAATAACAGCTATCTTTGACTGTGTAGAATTTATATATGAAGCTCTAAACAAAAAACAAAAAATTGTAGGACTTTTCTATGATCTCAGCAAAGCGTTTGACACGATCAGTCATAGCCAACTACAAAATAAGCTAAATAGAATTGGGATTAGGGGAGTTGCATATGAGTGGGTAGGATCTTTTTTGAGGGGGAGAACCCAAAAAGTAGTTATTGATGGTGTGGAGTCGGATATGGGGTTGATGGGCCAGGGTGTGCCACAGGGATCAATACTTTCTCCAATACTATTTATAATATTTATTAATGACATTGATGAAACATATGGCACCCCTGACCTATCGGCCGTGTATGCCGATGACACAAACTTCTTCATTGCTGAGGAAACATTAGAATATCTAATACAAAATAGCAACCAGACATCAATTGAATTTGGTGACTATTGCAGAGATAATGAACTCATCCTGAGTAAGGAAAAATCCTGCTGTATGCAATTCCTGCCAAGAAATTCACCATCAGACTGTAGCCTTCTGATAAAGATTGATGGGAAGTGCATGGAGAATGTATTGTCATTTAAACTACTGGGCCTACACATAGACCCTAAACTAACATGGGAGGCACATATTAATTATGTCTGCTCAAAACTTAGCTCTGTCTGCTACCAATTCAGGTCGGTTAGAGGCACAGTGGATGAAACAGTACTTAGGGTTATGTACTTTGGGCTTGTGCAGTCTGTCCTGCAGTATGGATTGATGTTCTGGGGATCATCAGCCCATTTTGAAAGAGCATTTGTAAAACAAAAGAAAATAGTGAGGAGTATGGCGGGAGTATCTCAGTCTACAAGCTGTTTAACTTTATTTAAAAAATACAAAATCCTTAATTTACCATGCCTTTACATCTATCAACTGGTCTTATTTGTAAAAAACAATGAAATAAAACTTATAAAAAACAGCAGCATTCATAATTATGAAACAAAAAGTAGGCATGATGCACACTTACCATACTCTAGACTCAGCATTAGCCAGAACTCACCAATGTTTATTGGAATAAAATGCTTTAATAAAATACAAAATCTTTTTAAAAATAACTGTAAAAAAATTGAAAATTCCCTTAAGGAATATTTGATAGAGAAATGTTTCTACACAGTAGAAAAATTTTTAAACTCTTAACAAAAAAAAAAATAATGGAAATATAAACAGCTTCGATTTCTAGCTCTGCAACCTAGCCTAAATGCATTATTATGGAAAAATTTACTGTGTTTTTGTAAATATATGTTATGTAAAAACGTTTTTATACACTAAATGTACTTTGTAGTGCTCTTCTATATTTTACTAGTCTGATAAGTTATAAATTGTAACTTTTAGATGAATAAATGCTTTTTGATTTGATTTTGGTTTTTAGTGGTATACGAGGTTTCTCAAAAAATATGAGTTTTGCTCAAGAGTATGTTACTAAAAAAAGTTGATCAGAATTAAAAATTACGTTTAAATATGCAAGTACATCCATTTAAATTAAAACTTCAGATTATTTTATTTTTTACTAATATTTCTATTTTGAATGTACTTGTATCTCTTGTGATTATGAAACACATGATAACCTTTTAGTTTTTCGATGTTTTTTAATAATTTTGCAATTAAAATGCGTAATAGAATGATTAAGTGTATTCAACGAGAGGGTGGATATGTCAAAGCATTAGTTTTAGTGTAAATTTAATTTGTTTGTTTCTAATATTAATATGATGATAGTTTTATAACTTAGTATTTAAATGTATTTTATTATTTGCAAAATAAATGAACTTAAATGCAAATGCACTTATTACGCGTTTTAATTGCAAAATTATTAGAAATCAACGAAAAACTAAAAGGTGATCATGTGTTTCGTAATCACAAGAGATACATGTTCATTCAAAATTGAAAGATTGTACTTGCATATTTAAAAGTAAGTTTTAATTCTGTTCAACTTTTTTTAGTAACATTTTTTGATATTGTCATATTTAAAGGTACTTTACTCTTGAGCAAAACTCATATTTTTTGACAAACCCCGTATACCACTGAAAAAAATTTGATATTTGATGACTGTATTCTAGGTTTTAGAAAATGCAGAACTTTTTATGAAGAATAACTTTTTTCCTAAAATTAATAATAAAAAAGTTTTCCATATGATTCCAACTTAGGGGGACATACTGTATACAGGGTGTCTCTAAAAGGTCTGTACAAAATCTTAGCGCATATTCCTGAGGTCAAAATAAGTCGATTTAAAGCAACTTATCTTAGTCCGAAATTGCTCCATTTCAGAGATACAGGGTGGTGAATTTAAAAATTAATTTAAAAATTTCATGAAGAATTGCTGAAAAACAACAAACTTGAATAAAGCTTAGCCAGTGAAGCGCCCTCTAACAGCCACAGTGAAAAGGTATCCATATTTAGGTTTTGCATCCCAAAAAACCCCCAAGTACCAATCTTTAAAGTAATGTGTTGAGAAATATTCATAAACTTTAAGACAATTGATTTTTAATTTTTAAACTTACCACCCTTCTCTGAAACTGAGCAATTTCGGACTAAGGTAAGTTGCTTTAAATCAACTTATTTTGACCTCAGGAATATGTGCTAAGATTTTATATAGACCTTTTAGAGACACCATGTATATCTTAAAATAATAAAACAGTTTTTTTTAAATAACTGATGGTAGTAAAGTAATATAAGCAAAAAGTTATCAGTTACTGGAATAACTGGAATTTCAGAAAAATTTCCCTATCAATAACTGGCAACAAAAACCTGAAATTTTAAATATATTTTTTTATTTTATATATTCATTTATTATATTTCCTACAACTTTGACAGTGCATATCTATTAGGAAAGGTTGAACATACATTTTGCAATTCAAAAAACTAACAATTTTATGATTTTTTTCCTTAATTTTTGGGCTTAAGGTATCAATAACTGGGCATTTTACCTTAGTAGACTTTTTTCTAATAAAATTTTGAAAATCAAAAAAATAGCAAATTTAACTCAAACATGTATATTTAAAATAAATACAAGATTTCAAGAACTACTTAGACCAGGGTAGTGATAGAAGGTTTATTTGATATTTAAAATACCTTTTAACTGAGGTTTCACATGAAGTATTTTAACCAAATTGAAATTCTTAAAAACATATGTTTGAATTCCTTTCAAAAGGATATAATTTTTTCCTTAATATTTTAGCAAGATCCCTATTAAATTTTAGGATGGATACATTTTTATAGATTTAAGTACTTAACATTGTCAATAAGAGTTGTTTTGATTTGATTTGATTTGATTGTTTGATAACTTCATAATTTTAGAGCAAAAATAATAGTGTTAAGTATACCATATAACTAAAATGAATGTGTCTGGCTATCTTGTTAATCTAATTCAGTCTTATCTTACTGGTAAGAGATATCAATATGTTGAGTTAAAGGGGTGTAAATCCATTCTCTACAAAAGTACTTCTGGAGTGCCGCAGGGTTCAAATCTTGGACCACTTTTGTTTATTGTGGCTTTCAATGGTGTCTTGGGTGAGACTGGGAGATCATGTGGGCTGGCATTTGCAGATGATTTCAAATTATTTATTGAGGTTCTGAATGTAGATGATTGTGAATCACTGCAGAGCGACCTTCAAAATATGGCTAACTGGTGTTCGCAAAATTCTTTTAACCTTAATTTAACAAAATGTAGTTGTATGTCCTTCTCTCTTAACAGGAACATTGTTGACTACAATTATAGTCTTAATGGTGTAGACCTCATGAGAGTTTCTTCTCAAAAAGACTTAGGTGTTATTTTTGATGCTAGCTTATCTTTTTCAGAACATATATTGTCAAAAATTAAAAGTGCTCAAAGAGTTGCTTGGTTTATCTCAAGGAATACGAGAAACTTTGATGTAGAAGTGAGTCTCCATTTGTTTGACAGTCTGGTCTTGCCGATTTTGGAATATGGCTCCATATCTGGTCTCCTCAATATAACGTATGGGTAAATATAATTGAAAGTGTCCAAAGAAAATTCCTAAAAAATATGTATTATAAAAAATTTAAAGTTTATCCTAAACAGGGATGTGATAATAAATATCTTTTGGGCTTATTCAACAGATTATCTCTTGAGAAAAGAAGAGTAAAAATATTACTATGTACTATGTTTAGAATTTTAAAAGACCAGATAAATTGTCCAGAAATTCTCTCTCAATTACCTTTTGCGGTACACCGTACCAACTCTCGTAGTAGGAATACTTTTTATCTTGCCTATCCGCGAACGAATCTATATAAAACCTCTCCTATTTATAAGATGTGCACTCTATTCAATACATATGCATGTGATATCGATATTGACACAATCAATTTAAAAGAATTTAAAAAACTAATACATCATAGGCTTAGCGTAAGCGAGATTTAGCTAAATCATCGTTCTATCGCGGATGGGCGACTTAATTAACTTAATTACCTAGATCGTTGTCTTTTTGTTCTTCCGTTGCGTTTTTTTTTATGATCATGTTTTCTTTTATGACTGTTGGTGCGGTTTTCTTGGTTTTATAGGTTTTAAAAGTGTATATGTTACGATTATTTGTATTTTACCTTAATGTTTGTATTTATTTTATTGTTATACTTATTTTTATTTTACTGACATACTTTTCAGTCTATAGTCATACTTTTTTTGTGTTTTTTTTTTTATTGTTTTATCCTGTTTTTTATCGTTTTTATATTTTTCTGATCTTTTTGTTAAGTATATTTATTTTATTGACTTTATTCTATAATTTAAATTTTTATAATTTTTATAATTTAAATTTTTATTATTGCTCTATTTGATTTTTTAATCCTATTTTTATAATCAAATTTCATGTAATAGTTGTTTATCAACATTATTTATTGCTGACATTTTGATTTGATAATTATTATTATTTTGGTTGGAATTGGTTCGCCCATTGGTTGACACACACCTTTTTTTCTGTTGGTCCATCATAGTTACTTATGATAACCTGGTTTATAACTGTGTGGAGGAGGGCAGGATGTGCTTGTCTGATGGGTGGACCAATTCCAACCTTTAGAATTAAGCTACAGTATCTGTAATTGGCGCTGGCTGTAGATGCTGTTTTTTCAAATAAATAAATAAATAAATAAATAAACCAGTGTTACCTACCTATTACCTAAATAAAAAATCATAATTTTTTAAAGTATTTATTTGTCAACATTTTTTTTTAACAAGTATACCAGTGTTACCTATTACATAAATAAAAACTATAAAATCATATTCTTTTTATGTTTTTATTTGTTAACATTTTTTTTTCAACATGAACACATGATAAAAAATTAAGGAAAAATTATATTTTTTTGAAAAAAATTAAAAAATACTTTTTTAAGAATTAATTTTTTTTAACAAAAATTCCTATTTGTTTTTTATAAAAATAAATCATGTGATACCTCATTCAAAAAGGATTTTAAAGACCTTTGAAATAAGCCTTATATCCTTGCCTATCCACCAACTTATTAGTTGGCCATACACACAGAGGTTGATCTGTCGGTTTGGAACGGCACAGATAAGTCTGACCGTTTTGTCTGCAACAGTTTAAAACTGCTGCAGTCCACTAACACAAAAAAAAATCTTTCAAATCGATCCTTCATATCGGTCTGTGGCAGACATAACCATGCATTAGTGGGAGAAAACTCAAGATGTATCTGCCGGTTAAACCAAAACTGTGGAATTTCGTCTAGTCGAAAGTTTCATGTGGCACGGTATTTTAAGCATAGTATATGTAAAATGTTTCATGCTAAAAAGAAGCAGGCTCTGTGTATGGGAATGATTATTAATATGGAAATATTGTATAGTGGTGTAAAAAAGAGACATTCCAAGTGGGTTAAAAGTTAATTACTTAAGAAGAAACTATTTAGTCATGACCTTTTATTAAAAGAGTTAAGATAAAATAATCCAGACGATTTTAAAAATTATTTAAGAATGGATATTAACACATATGACATTTTATTAAATTTGGTAAGAGAGGATCTTACGAAACAAGATACCCAAATGAGAGAAGCCATTGGACCAGAACAATGATTAAATGCTGCCCTACGTTTCCTTGCCACAGGAAGATCATATGAAGATCTGAAATTTTCAGTGGGAATTTCTGCACAGGCACTTGGTTATATCATTCTGGAAACAACAAATTAAAGAGAGACTATATGAACGGTCTGTTATCCCTGACACAGTGTAAACTGACAGACAAGTCTGCGCCGGTTAAAATATCGAGTGCGGAACCCACAAGTTTCGCCCGCCGGTCTGAACTCACAGATAAATCTATACTGGCTATAATTGGCGCGTGGAATGTCCACTAATTGAAAGACAAATCCACCAGTTTGAACCGCGCCGATCCAAACTGGCGGATCAACCTCTGTGTGTATGGCCAGCTATTAGCAGTTTTTAAGATATTTTTTTGTTTCAGATCTTTGTTCCCTAGTCCATCCCTTTCTCATTCACCGACTAGGGACGAAAGATATGTTCATAAAAAGAAAAGATATATGTGTTTTATATGTGCCAACAGACTAAAACAGTAACATTAAGTTTATACATGAGAGGGGGGGGGGGATTAAGTCCATGTAGCAAAAATTGCTGTTTTTGTGGGAGGTTAATGAAGGTGTGATCATCTGCCCACAGAAGGGGTACAAAATACAGTACCCTATAATACACACCAGGACTAATAATTTACTTTAAAGTCCTGTGGTGAGACAGTGTACAAATTTGGTTTTGCTGATCACCCCTTAAGGTTAATGCAAGGACAACTTTAACTAATTTGAAATTCTAATGTCTAAATCAAGATCTGATTTTCCACTGGAATTGATCAAATACCAGAAAGTTAAGTGGGATTTATAAACTAGACTTTAACTCATATTGTCTTGGGTGTTCTCGAATGTTGACTATGTCTTATTCATTTAAAACAAACTGAAAGAGGGGGCCGGTGCACTATCCGGACACACGATTTTTTGGAAAAAATAAAAATTACCTTAAAGTAGACCTTCTAAATAATGTTTTTCCAAAAAAAAATTTGCGGATTATCCAGTATTTTTTGAGAAAATAAATAAATAAAACCTTAAAAAACACGTACAAAACAGCATTCTAACCTCACTTTTCATTCAATTTTGACTTCGTCTTTGTTTTTCAACCCCATCAAAACAATATCTGTGGCTTATATTTTGCAATGTTGCCACGTTTCCGCAAAAATAATCAAAATAAGGAAACAAATATTATTAAATCTGTTTTGATCACACCTAAAAAGATAAAATTAACCAAACATAGTACAATGAAGCTTGTTGGCAATAAAGTGATATTCTAATTAAGTAACCCCAACCCAGCTCTACCTAAACCAACCCAAACCAAACTGAACCAAACCTAGTACAACCTAACTAACCCCAACCCAGCTCTACCTAAACCAACCCAAACCGAACCGAACCGAACCGAACCTGAACCGAACCGAACCGAACCAGAACCGAACTGAACCTGAACCGAAACCGAACGGAACCAACCCGAACCGAACTGAACCGAACGGAACCAACCCGAACCGCACTAAACCGATCCCAACCGAACCGAACCCGAGCCCAACCAAACCGAACCCGATCCGAACGAAACCAACCTGAAGCGAAACCGAACTGAATGGAACCAACAAGAACCGAACTGAACCGATCCCAACCGAACCAAACCCGAACGGAACCGAGCCCAACCTAACCGAACCCGCACCCGAACGGAACCAACCTCAACCGAACCGAACCAACCCGAACCAAACCGATCCCAACCGAACCGAACCAAACTGAACCAAAACAAAACAAAACAAACCAACCCATCCCAACTGAACCCAAACCAAACCTAAATCAAGGCATCCCAGCTCTACCAAAATCAACCCAAACCCAACCTTTCTACAAATATAATAAAACTTATCCTGATCCAAACCTTCCCTTTTAATTTATTGGTTAAAAAAATATGAATGCCAGAAAGAAGGGAAAATTAAATCAAAATATTTTATTTTATGCCTGTGATGTGGCAACCTCGCATTTCCAGTCAGTCGGCTCAAAGGCAGGGAATTTAAGAATAAAACCCCAGCAAATGGCCCAAAGTCCATAGTATCTATGCCCAATATCCCTGTGTATGTGATTTTGTGTGCATTTCAGATAGAAATTGAAAAATGTGTTTTTTATTAAAAAAACTATTTTTTTTTAAATTTTCCGTACCTAACTCAGTTTCAAGATCCCTAAATTACTATTTTCAAAAAGAATCGACATCAAAAAATGTCTCGTTTTAGTGTCCGGATAGTGCACCGAAACCCTGAAAGAGGTCAATAGTCACCGTCGAGTGTATTAAGGTACTTGCATAGATAAATAGGTATGGGGCATAAAAATAATACTTACCCTCATTTTATCCGACATTATGGCTAGAAGGAACCAAAACCAATTAATAAAAATTTATCAATTAGCAAAGTTTGATACAAATTGACTCTAAAGAACTCAAAACTCCATTTGGAAAATATTTATTGAAAAATAAAAATAAAAAACAGAAAAAACTTCCATGAAGGGAAGTTCACGAATGACAGATGACATTTTATTAAGTGGAAACCGTCATCTGTCACTTGGATTGACAGTTGTCAATTTGTCGCCTGTATGGGATTCTGTTATCACGGTGCCTAGAATAGACCGGTGATATGTCGAATTTCACGTCACTAGCTGCGTTCGTTTTTCCGATCATGGAGTAGAGCGAGCGGAGCTTGAGCGGCGATCAGGGCTTGACCTTAAATTATGTAACGCATAATGGGGCAGAGGGGGTAAGACGTCGCGTTACGCAGCGTTACAGGGGGTGGGGGGGTGTTCTGTGACGCGTTACGTAACATCCTTTACCTACAACCAAAATTAATATTTTTTTAAACCATCTACTTCCGACGTAGGGGACATTTTAAAAACGTACGTATAGGAACCTTAATGTCCAAAAAAGTCCCTGGAATGCTCTTTTTTAAGACGTTTTAAGAACGTTTTTCGGGCGTTTGCCAAAATGTTTCGAAGACGTCTAGAAAACGTACTAGGGACGTTTAAAAAATATACCTGGGATATTTTAAAAACGTTTCGGGGGACTTTTTATGACATTTTTTTTTCGGGGACGTTTTCAAAACGTACATTTAGGGACTTCATTATCCGAAAAAGGTCCGTGGTGCGTTTTTAAGGGTCTTTATTACGTTTGTAAAACATCCCTACAGAATGTTAAGAATGTATTTCGGACGTTTGTCAAATTTGATTTTTTATCAAAACAAAAATTTCGGACTCAAACTTTTAAACTCGACATTTCCGTGATTAAGTATCTCTAACCCTTTCCAAGTATACAAACGTACTTTTTAGGGACCAAAAATCTACAATCAAAAAAATAATATCGCCGTTAGCAGAGACAATTGCACGCAACAAATTGTGCACTGACAAAGCAAATACGCTAACAAATCGAATTGCCCTGTCCAGCCGAGGAGGACCAGAGGCCGAGGATAGCTGATTAGTTGACCCGGTTATGTTATATTCTAACCTGGCCCGGTTAGGTTAGCATATGAAAAAAAAATTTCCTAACCAGAGCAGGATACTTTTTGCTTGTATAATAAGCTAACCGGGTCAGGTTAGAATACTAACCTAACCGGGTCAACTTTACAACTATCCTCGGCCCCTGCGCAGTTTTCGGGCGCAAATGACCCGCGCACTATTGACCCAGCGCCTTTAAAAACATCCTAAATTACGTATTTTTGAGATACTCAAAAGTTAGGGAACTAGAAAGGATCTAAAAATTACGTTTTAGATTCTCGCGTTTTTAAATAATTTTTTTTGGGACGTTTGAAAGACGTACTTTTTAGATACGCAAAGGTTGGGCCTTAAGGGACCTTAAAATTAAGTTTTAAAAACCTCCAGATTTGCGCGTTTTTAGAACGTTCTTTTGGGGACGGTTCAAAAAGGTACGGTTTAGGTACGCAAAGGTTAGGGCCCTCAGATACCTTAAAAGTACGTTTTAAAAACGTCCTTATTTTTTAAGTTTTTAAAACGTCCTTTTTAATTTTTAAATATGCAAAATAGGGTTTTTGTAGGTACGGGTAAATTAAGGGCTGAAAGGTACCAAAAAAGTACATTTTGAAAACTTTTTGATTTACATGTTGTTAAAACGTTTTTTTGGTAAGTTTTGAAAATTGACCAAATTGGGCGTTTGTGAAACTTTCCATTTTGAACGTTTTTAAAACGTACTTTTTAGGTATGGGGACGTTGGGCCTAAAGAGACCTAAAAGGTACTTCCCTGGGACGTCAGATGTTACCAGACATAGCGCGTATCATAACAGCATTTTTTCAAATAGCGCTTATCAAAATACCGCGTGTTTTAAATGGCGTCTATCATCATCATAAGTGTATGTTCAATCCATCATATCCTATGACCAAGGGAGGCTAGGCTTAAGACCACCGGGAGGTTTAAGGGTTCTATTTTGCTGAAAATAAAGAAATACCATAGCTTTCCTGTCCTCTTGTTGGGAGATCAAAATCTGTGTTAAACCTAACAGTGGTCAATTCCTAACCGGTTTGTGGATAACCATTTTGCAAAAAATGTCCCCACAAAAAGTTTTACAAAAAAAAATGTATTTTTAATAAGTAGTTTTTTAAAAAACTAATTTATAAAAAAAATAAAAGAATATTTTTGTTTGGTACGTTTCATTGGAAATGGACTATAATTAAGCTATAAGATACATAAAAAAATATATGTGTTTAAAAACTCCCTTAAAAGTGATACCTCTAAAAACGCAGCAATGAGAAATTATTCAACAGCGACTTACCATTGAGTGCCCATGTAGTGTTCTTGGATGGCCATCCTTCAGTAGTTCTCCATTAACACAACACAACAAAGTTCTTAATAATAAAGCGTTTCTTCAGTAAGTCGAATATGGTTTTGAGGGCTATAAGCTGTAATTATAGCAATAAAAATGAGCGTAATATTATTCAAATTAATTAAGTAGCGATTCATGCGCGAATCTGTTGCAACGTGGACTCGTGATTGAATGTCTCGGTTCAAAAGTGTCTCTTGCGCATGTCCATGCGTATATCGAAGCGCGTCGATTAGCCGCCAGAGTTGTCAAAACTCTCATTGCTGACTCAAAAGCGCGCGTTTTATGAAAACTATTAATAATTATAAAAATAAACAAAATATATCTCTAAAAATGCCTCACAAGGATGTGTAAGGTTTAATTCCCAAAATAACAAACCAAAATATTAAATTATAAGGGCTATTCAAAACTAAACAATTATTTACAAAAGCAATAACATTGCAAAATCTTAACAATTTTTTACAAAAAATTATTTTTTAAATAGCTTTTTCATAAACTAATTATTTATAAAAAAAACTGAGTATTTTTTTTATAATACTTAATTTTAAAAAATTTTTAGAAAAAATTATTTTTTAAAATAATTTTTCAAAAATATGTTTTTATACGAAATAAACAAAATTGCTATGTTCAACCTCGTCGCCGGCGTATTTTCCCATTCCCTTATCCAAATGGGGATATTTTGTTACGCGCTATTTCGTTACAGAGATTTTTTTACATCGTGATTCAGCTTATTAGAAAGCTAAAGAATTAGCCGTGAAGAGCGATTTTCACGGGCATTCGAATAGACCACCCGATTAAAAAATTGACATTTCTCTTAAATTAAAAATAAAGAACGCTTTTTCAACCCCCTGCCTATTTACATAGTCCACCTAGAATTCAAATGAAAGTTTCGTAATAAATTCATAGCCTGTAAGTAGAATTTTGACTTTAGACCCTAAAAAATCCTTAAATAAAAATGTTTTTCCTTGAAACACTAAAATTTGTACCTACAAGTATCAACATTTGTTTTTCCCAATGTGGGTATTTTCCGTAAGACAGAAATAATTTA
Organism: Aspidapion aeneum; assembly: GCA_963576565.1. NCBI lineage: Eukaryota > Metazoa > Arthropoda > Insecta > Coleoptera > Brentidae > Aspidapion > Aspidapion aeneum. Next base: position 47,279,507 of record OY755048.1, read on the forward strand.
ATTTCTAGCTTCCAGTGTTTTTTTCTCAGTTTATTTTCCCAACTAACAATTATAGTAGCGGCTACATGCTCCAAAGGCTTTCCTACTTTCTTATGGTAGAAATGTGGTGATCTTGTAACGTGTCATTTTTACGTTTAAGACAACGTTACATATTTGTTTATTTAGGTAAATAATCTAGGCTCTTTGATTCGTCTTTCTGTAAGAGCTTGGTTTGGAGGTTATATAGGGTCTAGGAAGTTACCTTAAAAGGAGGCATTCCATCGAATTACTGTGGACACTACGCACATCGCATTATCTGGACATCGTAATTGGAATTTAAGATCACAGGCTTCGGGAAAATCACATAAAAATTTTGATTGTTTTGTTTTTATCTGTGGAATTTTGTGATTCACTTGACGTTCATAAAGTTAAACAGCTGTTATGCTGGGGAATGGCGGCGTTGCCGCATCACAAATGGTTTCAGTAACAGGAAGGAAACATTTAGATGAACATTTCATTCCCTTACGTTTATTCTCGAGGATATTGGGACAATCCGAACCCCATATTCTTCACGGATTAGCTAGTTTTGATAGCACGAAAACATATTTAGGTTCACGGTTTGACCAGTAACAACCGAGGCTCCTCCACTTTGATATCTGTATTAATTTGATAGGAAAAGGATAAAATAAATACGAGTTATGCACTGTTGTAAATGGGAGATAAACGAGGGATAAAAACCAAGACTAAAAGAATAAACGAAATCGTGTGAGTTAACATCTGAACACTCTTGTGCCTTTAAGCAATAGTTCAGTGTGTATTTTTGGGTTCAGGTTCAGAAACAACTTTATTACTGTAGAAATGTTTTACAAAAATGGCGTTAAACCATATGAATATTAGAGAAAACATTTATAAAGAGCGAAGGAAACTTTTGACGAAGACTGTAACTGGAGTGCAACTAAATTCTGCACTTAGTATAGCTTTATTCATATGGGAATTGGTTGAGTGTTCGAATATTCCTGGGTTTGCTGCATGCCCTGATCTCCAGTAATTGATTTTACAGTTGATGGTTTCAATGCTGAGCTTCTTATAGTCCGTCTGGTTATTTTCCTCTTACTTGATATGTTGGCGGGGGTCCGGTAGGCAAATGTTCGGTCAAATGTATGGAGGGTGTCTCGACGTCCTTGTTATAAAAATTTCAACCGTGGAAATAGATCCGACAACACCTCAAGGTTTGTTTTACGTACTTCCTATCCCCTTGGTCGGTGCTGCCCCCTATATACCTGTATAGAACTATGCGGTATCTCCTCATTGGTTAGCGGGTTTTTTCTTCCAGTCTGGCCACTGAATGTAGAGATTTATTTTTGGCGGAAAAGTTTTTTATAAATAGGTTTGCATCCTTTATTTGAATTTCACCGGGAAGATTAGGTTGGTACTATTGCGTTTTACCGTCCCCACTCCCCACCAAATTTACAAAACGGTTTCCGGCCAATTCATTATTCTGGTATTCTCGACGAAGTGCTTGGTCTCTTTTTGCTAACAACTTTTGGCTGGGTCGGCAACAGGCTCTGGGATCGCCATTGTTTTTGGTTTGGCACTGCAGCGAATTGTAGGAGATATCCCAGAGACTGTGAGGAGTGAGCCGTCGTGTTTTCGGCGTAATCGGAAGTGACGCTCACACCCTGTTGAGGGGATTTTAGGTCGGCCTACGCCATTTGTACGGGGAAGAAAGAGCATTGGTAAGTTCGATTTTATTTTTTTTAATTTTTTTTTATTAGTTGAGTACTCTTCAAGATAATATTTGCCTCCCAAATTGTAATTATTTTTCGTGGGAAATGTACTTTTTTGACAAAGGACGTGGGGAATTGTTGGCGTTTTTATATTTTTCTTTTAACCACGTGTTGGATAAAAACTATATATTGTTTTTCTCCTTTGTCTACAGCCCTGTCAATTCCAGCGACGGGACAGTTGGGCTGGACGCTGGTGGGAAGCCGGACGGGCCAGTTATAACCCTGAGAAAGGTACGTTAGGATTATTTTAGTTCATCTGTTTAAATCTACTTTGTTTTATTGAGTCGACATGGGGTCCTCGAGTTAAGTTACTGTGTAGGGGAACTTCGTGCAAAATTGACGAATTCCAGGAAACTGAAACATTTCATTTTCCACAGGGTTTTTACGCTCGGGCAAGAATCCCACAACCCTTTTAAGACCAAAGTGCTGGCCTAACATCATGTGCTAAGCGAGCACGAGGGAAGGCGCGAGCAGAGCAGGAGACCCGAGAGCAGTGGTGATACAACTGGACAACAGGATTCCAGGTTTACAAAATAAAACATACACAGAATAATCAAGGACCAAGGTAGGAGCAAGCCGTAACTATAATTTTTTCCCTCATATATAAATTTTTAATATAATTTAGACGTAATCTTTTCATATATAAGTTTTCACAGTATAATTTCAACATTTCTTGTAAACGCAAGATAAGGTATGACGTCATAACCCTGGTTTTGCGGCATATTTACTACATTGACTTGTTTTCCTTCATTTCATTTATTTAAGATAATTTTACTGTCAAATTTAAAGTGCCTTGCTATTTTGGCCCTATTTAACGTGCCTTGCTATTTTGGCCCTTGTTTTCATCCATTTCATTTATTTTTTTTTATGTTTCCGGTAATTTTATCTGATTTTACCCTTAAAATAAACAAGATGAACTAATTTTTCTTGTGTTATTTGTACAACCCAATGAACCAACTTTGCGGAGACAAAAGAGAGATGAGATTATATTATTTTTTTAGCGGTTTCGTTACACATTTTTACCTCATGGGGTAGATCTCGGACTGGGTTGCTGTCTGTCTCATTCTGCCTAACGTAGAATGATGACAGCAGATATTTGGCCCAGATCTCCCCTATGACAGAATGATTCTGGATGTGTATTTTTTTTTACAATCATTTATGTAAGTGAGTCCTGCGCTACTGACTCAGATGTAGGTACAGTATGACCTGTTAAAGGTGTCCATCTACCTGTAAAGTATTTCTAGTTTTGTCATCTTAATTCAATCTTTTAGAATTTTATTCTGTTTATTTTTTTTTGGTTATTCTTAATTACATAAATATTCTGGAAGCCTCGGAAGTAAGTAGAATTTCATTGTTTGGCTGCAACGTTTGGGTTGAACTGTATTTTATTTAAGATCTTCTTTGTAAAACATTGATATTAAATAATGTGGCGCACTTAAAATTTCCTTATTTCTGAACCCCCCCCTTCTCCACTGTATAAAAGTTACCGGGCATATCAATGTTTTACCTAGCTGGAAAATACAGTTCTGCTTCCAGATATTTGTTTAATTATTCAGTGGGTTTCAGTGTCACAAAATGGCGGCAACGTCTTTAAGCTGCCACAAATGTCATACAATTTTTTTTTAAGGCCACAAATTGGCGCCCAACGTGGGTGTTGGGGCCCAAAGTGAAGTTGGGGGGGGATTATGTAACGTGTCATTTTTACGTTTAAGACAACGTTACATATTTGTATTAATTAGTAATGAAAGAAAAGGAAAATGAGTTTATTTTGCTTTGTCATTTTCTTTTCTTGTTTTTTTGGTGGTAACTGTTGGATGACAATTAAGATCTTACGTCACTCAGTTACATCGGGTCAGAGGAGGGTACTACTACTACTAGTGTCGGCTCGGGAGGTTAGGAAACACAAGGCTAAAACCCTAGAGCGACATATTGGCTGAAGATCAACGCCAGAGGTCCAGTTAACATTTTTTTTTTTGAGGTATTTTTTTTTTGGAGCAGTTTTTTTTAGGTCTTTGGTTGCCAGTTTAGTTGTCTAGTTGTGTTTTTGTGACTGGTCAATTTTTTTTTGGTAGAAAATACAGCGTTGGGCTTTGGAGTGCATTTTTTTTAAAAAAATGACCTACGGGTATTTCTACCAATTAAAGTTTTCTGGTACACATTTATTTTTTTTCTGCGTTCAGGTCATAGCTTGGTCATGGCCATTGGAGAGCAAACATTTATGTTTGAGCCTTGAGAAGTTTTGCCTGCTCCGGATTGAATACAGAGAAAATGAATTTGAAGCCCAACTAGATATAATACCACAAAAGAAATGTTTAACTGAGACAGATATAGATATAAGTTTTTTTTGATTTTTTTTTTAGTTCATTTGTAGAGTTCATTTGTAATGTTCAGTAATTTTTTTTAAGTAGTGTCATTTTGAGTCAGTGAATTTAAGAGAGACTTTCAACTAAATATAAATGCTAGTCGGTGGTAATTGGTAAAAATATTTCAAAATTTTATTTTTTTTAAATAATTTAATCTTTCTTAAAAAGATTATTTTTTTTTTTCTGTGGGCATAACTTCTCGAATTCTTGTTTTGGTCAAAACGGTTTGTATAGGGGTCGTAGTTTTAAAGGGTGACCAGACAGGTTATATTTTTTTTAGGGGACCAAACGGGAACTTCTTGAGTTACAAAAAGGTGAACTTTTTTTGTCTTAGTTGATCAGGCAGGAATAAATAAATCTTCTACTTCCAAATCATAATTTTAAATAACAAGATTTATTGGTTAAGTGTTTGGGTCTTATAGAAAAAAAAAACGTTTTGTTTTTGGAGGATACTGGTATGAGATGAAATTATTTTAATTTCATGCCAAATGTTGTTTGACGGCAGATATGCTAGTCTTCAGTTTTTTTGTTAGTTTGCAGTTCAGGACAGTGGCGTGTACTTGAGGGGGCCTTACATCTGCGCCCATTGTAAAGCAACTTCCAACATACTTGCTTAGCTTTTCACTTAATCTTCGTTTTGTTGCTTCTGAAATTAAAGCGTTATGTTGGATAACGATGGATGGTGTTAGACTGAAAAAGTACCTAGGTATTTAGGGATGAAAACTTGGAAGTTGTGGACAATCGGGAAATAATTTTTTTTATTTAATTTTTTTTTAATTTTAAAATAGTTTCATACTGGTGACCTCAAATAATGAAGCAAATTTTTAAATTACAATACACTGTTGTGGAATAAATGGGAAAGTGTTCAGGTTAAACAATAAATTTAAGATGATTGATTTAAAAAAAAAAGATTTCAATCTAAGAATAAATTTAAAGACAATAGGTTTTCTTTGATGAGACTAAACAACGATGAGGGCATATACTTTTTTTTGTTATGCATAATATGATAGTAGTACCTTTTGTATTGCCATAATTAGGGGTCTTCCTCCCGCGAGCTGGGTGGAAATGGAAGAAATGTTTGGTTCGGAGTGTAGAAATCGAGGAACGAGGACTTCCTGCTAATCTTTTTAGGATTTCGCAACTTCGGTTTTCGCTAAATTAAAATACATCCAAATTTGGCCTACAGGCTGAATCTCGCATTTTCCATGACCTTGCAGATTCGCGGAGAAAGACAAATTTTGTGATCTATTTAATTATGATAGGAACTAAAATAGTAACATGCACATGAGGGGACTAGATATATTTAGGTTAAAAAGTAGTAAGAACACTGATCTGAACAGTTTTCCATAATAGTGTCCTATTTTCACAGGGTGCTTCAAAATATCTTCACCCTTTCTTTGAAATAAGATATTGTTTCGCCTGTGGGTGTTTGACCGTTTAAAAAATATATAGGGTCCAGATGGGATTGGAATGTAAATCACAAGTTTTTGGGTTTTATTGACATTATACTTAGGGAATAGGGGAAATGTCTAATAAAAAGTTTTTTTGGTTTTAGGCCGAGTTTTGTTGAGATAACAGAAATTTAATTGGGGCCGGGAGTTTTATTATGCTCTTTTAAAATTAATGTAATAGTTTTTAGTTCTTGATTTTGTTCTCTGGTTTTTACGCAGGATTATTCCCAACTGTTTCATTTCTAAATATCATTTGTAGGTGATAGGGTCTCATTAGCCCTTGGACATTTGGTAGTTTTGCTTTGACTGATAGTTGTGGAAAGGGCCCAACTTAATTTTAGATCTCGTGAACACCAGGAATAAAGATCTGAGAATGCATTAAGCAGTAAATTTTTTTTTGAGTAGATGTTGTGTGTAAAGACACTTGAGTAGGCAGATTTAGTTTTACAACGTTCTTAGAGGTGATCCTTGAAATTGTTTCCATATTTGTTTTTTTGAAAGGGCACACGGGATAATTCTTTACGGGGTTGAGTGCAAAGTTTAAAACTTAGGTTCACATTAATATAGGGGTACAGTAAATGAGTACTCACGTTGGTTGTTTCCTTTAGTAATAATTTTAAACAAATATACTAACATCGTTTGTTTTTGTAACATAAACATTTTTTTAAAACTTTTCCTAAACTGATTGGTTTTTTTTTCAATCACGATTTTTATACCTTATGATTCTTAAGTAAATTTAATTTTCAACATTTTTTTTTATAGTAAATTAATTTTTCTAGCTCATTCACTTTTCACATTCACACAGTTTTGGGAGAGGAAAGGGAATTGACAACTGTTTTTTTAAAGGAAAAGAACAAAAACTGTTGCATGACAACTCGAATAAGATTTTTCTGGTGTTGATTTTATAAAAAAAAAAATTTTAAGGTTCACTAATAGGAGCTGTAACCCCACTTAAACATTTTTAATTTTTTTTTGAAAATATTTTTTTTAAATATTTTTTTTTTTAATATTTTTTTGTTAAAAGGGAGACTTGATTTTCTTGTTGGACATTTTTTCCTTGGTGCATAGTAGTACTTTGTCCCTACAATGGTTCTACCAGTTTATTTAAATATTTTTTTTTCTGAATTAAAATATAATTTTATTTCGAACCCTCACGTTTTAACAACCTATCATCATTTGTTTTAAATTTTTTTTTTCTTCTCCCTACTCCAAACCACCTATCAGAGTGGAGTAATTTTTGAAAATTTTAGTGAGTCACTAATTAATTTTTTTTTGACTATTGGACTACTGTGGTCGACACCAAAAATTTTTTTTTAATTTTTTTTTTTGGACACCTTTCGGTACGATCCTAGGGTCTTCTTGACCATGGTTTGCATCAATTTAGTTAAAGTATTGGGAATTTCATTTTAACGATTATTAGAGAGTTGCAGTCCTACCAAGACGTTATTTGTGTAAATTTTTTATTACCATCGGTAATTTTTTTTTTAAATTTTATTAAAATTTTTTTTTATTACACACAACATCCTTACTAGTCTAATTCGACGCAATTTCAGCGAGCGGATTTTTTTTAATTGAGCATATTTTACGATTTCTATAACATGAACATCTGTTCCGATGTTTATTGCGTTCACTTATATATTAAGGGATGATGTGACCTTAAGCAATGCATGTTTCGTGTAAACTCAGAGTAGGTAAGCAGGTTAAAGTGGGTTTTGATTTATTCTTTTTAGGAAATCATTGTATACGGCGATTTGGGTTTTTTTGAGGAGTTTATTAGTGGAGCCGTTCTGCAATAGCAGGAGTATACCCTAGCGTTAACTGTGTACAACAGCTTTGGGATTTTTGTTATAGGTAGTCTGTTGTACGTTCCATTTAGGGATAAATTTACCTATTCGGTTGCTGAGGTAAACAAACATCACTTAACTTTAATTTTAATCCAGTTCAGCTAGGATAAGCGCAATTATTTTTTTCTGTGTTTTACTCACGCAGGAGTGAAACATAAGACCTAAACACTGCCAAAACTCTTGTCTCTCTTTTATTTTTTTTTTTTAACTTTTTTTATGGCTACTTGTTAATTCTAATTTAGGATTTAAGTGGTTATTTCTCTCTGCAGGGTTGGACGTCATAGTTGGTTGTACAAATACTTAACATAAATTATGATTACATTTTTAAATGCAAATAAATTTTATTTTCTTACTGCTCCGGTGTTTTTCGGTTTTGTTCGCGTCTGCCCGTATTTAAGTTTTATATTTTCTACATTTGTGAGAAAATTTATAGTGATTTTCACTGGTGAATTTAAAGTGAACTTTGTGTTTGTTATTGCGTGGTTTAGTTTTTATAATTGGGAGGTATAATTGGCAGTTTTAATTAAAGTTTAAAGTTTGAAGATAAAAGGCACTATGGCTATTTCTTTGAGTCGGTTGTCTGACGTAAGGTACTTAGTCAAGGACGAATTAATATATGAGTTAACATGGAGAGGCATAGCTATTGGATCGGTGGAAGAGATGAAACAACAGCTTATGTTGATCAAACAAAGAGAAAAGACTGATGCAAGTATGAGATACCCTCCGTATCCCTTTAAATTTGGCCAAGATGCTTTTAGCTGCATGAAGAAGCTTGATAGTCTGGTACCGCTGGTAGAGAAGTTCTCTGGTACGAGTAAAGGGGGGGAGTTTAGAAAAATCGCTGTGAGGTTGGAACACGTGTTGGCCAGGATAAATAACATGAATCCGTCTAACTTTGAAGAAAGTCAAACCAAGGGCATACTGGTTGCGGAAACCTTGAGTTTGATTGGGAGGTTGCAGAGCCAAGCAACAGATTTATTAAGAGTTGGCGTGACCTCAGATGATGATGAAGCATCTGAAACTCAATCAACGAGTCGAAGCTCAGACCACTCAACAAATGCTGGCAACACACCTAACCAGTCTCATTTCCCGCAACCACAGCTCTCGAGCACACAAAGAACAGCTCAACAGCCCACAAACCAACCGTCGGTCATTGCTCCAGTGCAAATGCAAGTGCTAACGAACCCAACTCAAGCACCAATACAGGCACCAGTCCCTATGCCGATTGAGAATTACGGTACATCAGCTTTTCATTATCAACAACCGTCTACCGTTCCTTTGAGTCTAGCTGCCCTCCAAAGTAGCATTGCACCAATTGCTCAGTCACGACCACTTTCTTGTTCGTCGCCAGTACCAATGTCAAGTGATCCTGGTACTTCATATCATGTTGCACCTGTACCTCCGCATAAGTGGAACTTAAAATTTACAGGCGAGAGGGGTACAATCTCCGTCACCGCATTTTTCGAGAGAGTGGACGAGTTGAGTCAGGCTAGAGGAGTCAGCAAAAAGGTTTTACTGAATTCGGGCATCGATCTTTTTGAAAAGTCAGCTTATACTTTTTACAAAGATGTACGTAGAGAAGTCCATACATGGGAACAGCTGGAACAGAGGTTCATGGCAGAATATCTTCCTTCGTCATATGGCGAGAAGCTATTGAAGGAGATTCAAAAACGTAAACAAGGCCCTGGAGAGTCTATAGGGACCTATATTGCTGTCATGAACACATATTTCCAAAGACTTGGCTGTCCTGTTTCCGAAGAGGCGAAATTAGCTATCGTCTTCAGAAATATAGCGGACATCTATAAGAAAGGGTTGATTGCTACTGAGGTCAATAGCCTATCACATTTAAAGGATCTGTGTCGTAGAATAGACCAGAGATATGGTTTAGAGGAGGAAAATTTTACACCTAGGAAAAACCAATCTATTGAACCTGACTTGGCCTACGTTGACGTAGAGAGCGACAGTGACGATTTTTCAACAGGGGTTGATGCAATTCAAATATCAGGTGCTGGGACATCAAACCAACAGAATTTAAATCATCTTGCTAATAGATTCGACAGAAATAGGCAGCAGCCAGCAAGCAATTTTGCTGTTAGGGCTGATAGAGATAGACAGCAACCAGCTAGTGGTCAGTCTAGTGTAAATGACAGAGATGAACAACCACCACAAGGTGTTAGACCTGGTAGGGCGAATAGGGACGTGGTATGTTATAGATGCAACCAAACAGGGCACATGGCGATCGGGTGCGCATTACCTAGAGGCAAACAGTGCTATTCGTGTGGACAAGCAGGGGTAACAGTAAGAGAATGTCGAAATTGTAATCGTCAGGGAAACGGACCCAGGCGCTCGTAGGTGGTCGACCTTCGAGTCAGCCTGAACAAGCATCGACCGATAGGCTAACGTACGTTTTAGATTATGTGATAAGTCATGCTCGCAAAGATGAGAGGCCTTATTTAGAAGTGGATGTGCTCGGAAATAAGTTATTAGGTTTGTTGGATTCCGGGGCTTCACGTACCTTTTTAGGGAATCATGGTTGGTCAATCATCGAGAGGTTTGGTTTTTCACTTGATACGACGAAGAAGACGAGTTGTATTGTGGCAAATGGTCAAAGCACGAGTAGTATTGGAACAGTGCAGCTTCCTATGCGAGTTCAGGACAAATTTAGGTTAATAGAGGTCGTCGTCGTTCCTGAGTTGCCGCACACTTTGATTTTAGGATTAGATTTTTGGATTTCGATGGGTATAGTACCGAACTTAAGTACTAATGAGTGGCATTTTGCCGATAATAAAGATGTGATTTGTTCTTTAGAAACATCAGACCAACAAACAACTCTAACACCTTATGAATCAGAACGACTAGAGGAATTGGTCGTTAAATATAAGAATATGATGGGTGACTCACTGGGATGTACAGACAGAGTAGAACATAAGATTACAACAAATGCAGCACCGATAAGACAACGTTCATATAAGGTCTCACCGGTCATTCAAAAACTTATTGATGACGAAATCGACGAAATGCTGAAAATGGATGTGATAGAACGTAGTAGTAGTTCATGGGCTTCACCAGTGGTAATGGTACAAAAGAAAAACACAAAGAAATATCGTTTCTGTGTAGACTACCGCAAATTGAACTCAGTGACGGCGCGTGATAGTTATCCTTTACCACTCGTATCCGAGACTCTTGACAAGTTGAAAGATGCTAAATACTTGTCAACTTTAGATATTAAGAGTGCTTATTGGCAAGTACCAATGGAAGAATCATCGAAGCCACTAACAGCATTCATCTGTCGACGAGGTCTCTTCCAATTTAAGCGGTTACCATTTGGTCTTCATAATGCACCTGCAACTTGGCAGAGACTCATAGATAGCATCATAGGAAACGATTTAGACCCTTACGTGTACGTATATCTCGATGACCTCGTAATTGTCACACAGAGCTTTTCTGAACATCTTAGAATTCTTGAGGAAGTCCTACGAAGATTGCAGAATGCAAAGATAACGGTAAGTTGGGAGAAATGCCAACTGTGTAGGCCAGAAATGACTTATTTAGGTTTCGTAGTGGACCGTCGAGGCATCCGAGTTGACCCTAATAAAATTAGAGCCATGTTAGAGCTCCAGAGGCCAAGAACTGTCAGAGAAGTTCGTAGAGTTGTAGGTACAATATCCTGGTATAGACGTTTCATAGAGAATTTTTCAGCGATAATAGCTCCAATTACAGCTCTAACTAAGAAGAATCAAAAGTTCGATTGGACTCCAGACTGCGAAAGAGCATTTATTAAGATTAAGGAACTTTTAGTGACTGCACCGATTCTTACATGTCCAGATTATACCAAAGAATTTGTCATTCAAACAGACGCCTCAGGATATGGAATAGGAGCATGTTTAACGCAGCCTTATCCTGAAGGAGACAAAGTCATATGCTATTTGAGTCGATCTTTGACTAAGCAAGAACGTGTTTACACGACCACCGAGCGAGAATGTTTGGCATTGGTTTGGGCGATAGAGAAGCTCCGGCCTTATATTGAGGGGATCTCATTTAAGGTCATAACAGATCATTTTAGTTTAAAATGGCTTCATAGCTTAAAAGAGCCCAGTGGAAGACTTGCTCGTTGGTCTGTAAAACTGCAGCAATATGATTTTGAAGTAATCCATCGGAAAGGGAAAGATTTAGTTGTCCCGGACATGTTGTCTCGTGCAGTACCTATGATTGATACAATTTCGCAGCCCAGAGACGTTTCAACAGCAATTAAAGATCGATGGTACCAAAAGATGGTAAAGAGGGTCGTAGAATCACCATTAAAATTTATGAATTGGAGATACACTGATAATAAGTTGTATAAATATGTCAAACAAGAATACCCTCAACTTTCACCATCTAATGAATATTGGAAAGAGGTAGTACCCAAAGATCATAGGCGTAGAATTATTGGAGAAGCTCACGATCCTCCTACCGCCGGACATATGGGTGTGTATAAAACCTTCCACAGACTGGCAGAAAAATATTACTGGCCGAAAATGCGCCAGGACGTGGCAACTTTTGTAAAGAAATGCTTTGTCTGTGCAGCTCATAAAGGTGATACACAAGGTGTATCTGATCAGATGATATCTCACCCAAAACCAACTCGTCCTTGGGAAATTATTTCGACTGACTTATGTGGACCTCTACCTCGTTCAACAAAGGGTAATTGCTGGATTCTCGTCGTTACGGACTATTTGAGTAAGTTTTCCTTAGTTTTTCCAATGCGAACAGCCCCTACTCAAGCTGTTGTCAAGCACCTTGAGGAACAAGTATTTATGGTCTTCGGAGTGCCCCGTTTGATACTTTGTGATAATGGCCCTCAGTACAAAAGTAATGAGTTTAAGCGTTTTGCTGAGAGTTATCAGGTTAAAATTCAGTATAATCCGTATTATCACCCCAGAGCAAATCCAACAGAAAGGACGAATCGCACGTTAAAAACCATGTTATGTTGTTATGTGAAAGACAACCACAGGAAGTGGGACGAACAAATACATAAACTTGCCTGCGCGATTCGTACTGCAACCCATGAGACAACCAGGATGTCTCCTTTCTTTGTTAATTTTGGTAGGAATATGTGTTTGTCAGGAAAAGATTACTCCAACCCAGTTTTGTTATCTGAAGAGAATGGTGTACAAACTGCAGCTGAAAGTAAGAACGAAGGTTTCCGGAAGCTCTATGCTGATGTTAAGAGAAGGTTAGAGGTGGCTGGAGAGAAAAACGTAGTTCAGTATAATTTGCGTACAAGGGTACCCAACTTTGCTGTGGGTCAGCGTGTTTGGAAGAAAAATTATGTTTTGTCAGATGCTGCGAAGTTTTTCTCGAAGAAGTTAGCACCGAAATTCGTTGGTCCTTATGTGATTAGGAATAAAATTTCTCCATGGATATTTGAGCTTCAGGAACCATCGGGTAAAGTACTGCCAGGGAGTTGGCATGCCAAAGACCTTAAGTCGGCAGCGGACCTCTCCGATTAACCTTTTAGGTTAATCGTCTTGAAGTTGGGGGGGGATTATGTAACGTGTCATTTTTACGTTTAAGACAACGTTACATATTTGTTTATTTAGGTAAATAATCTAGGCTCTTTGATTCGTCTTTCTGTAAGAGCTTGGTTTGGAGGTTATATAGGGTCTAGGAAGTTACCTTAAAAGGAGGCATTCCATCGAATTACTGTGGACACTACGCACATCGCATTATCTGGACATCGTAATTGGAATTTAAGATCACAGGCTTCGGGAAAATCACATAAAAATTTTGATTGTTTTGTTTTTATCTGTGGAATTTTGTGATTCACTTGACGTTCATAAAGTTAAACAGCTGTTATGCTGGGGAATGGCGGCGTTGCCGCATCACAAATGGTTTCAGTAACAGGAAGGAAACATTTAGATGAACATTTCATTCCCTTACGTTTATTCTCGAGGATATTGGGACAATCCGAACCCCATATTCTTCACGGATTAGCTAGTTTTGATAGCACGAAAACATATTTAGGTTCACGGTTTGACCAGTAACAACCGAGGCTCCTCCACTTTGATATCTGTATTAATTTGATAGGAAAAGGATAAAATAAATACGAGTTATGCACTGTTGTAAATGGGAGATAAACGAGGGATAAAAACCAAGACTAAAAGAATAAACGAAATCGTGTGAGTTAACATCTGAACACTCTTGTGCCTTTAAGCAATAGTTCAGTGTGTATTTTTGGGTTCAGGTTCAGAAACAACTTTATTACTGTAGAAATGTTTTACAAAAATGGCGTTAAACCATATGAATATTAGAGAAAACATTTATAAAGAGCGAAGGAAACTTTTGACGAAGACTGTAACTGGAGTGCAACTAAATTCTGCACTTAGTATAGCTTTATTCATATGGGAATTGGTTGAGTGTTCGAATATTCCTGGGTTTGCTGCATGCCCTGATCTCCAGTAATTGATTTTACAGTTGATGGTTTCAATGCTGAGCTTCTTATAGTCCGTCTGGTTATTTTCCTCTTACTTGATATGTTGGCGGGGGTCCGGTAGGCAAATGTTCGGTCAAATGTATGGAGGGTGTCTCGACGTCCTTGTTATAAAAATTTCAACCGTGGAAATAGATCCGACAACACCTCAAGGTTTGTTTTACGTACTTCCTATCCCCTTGGTCGGTGCTGCCCCCTATATACCTGTATAGAACTATGCGGTATCTCCTCATTGGTTAGCGGGTTTTTTCTTCCAGTCTGGCCACTGAATGTAGAGATTTATTTTTGGCGGAAAAGTTTTTTATAAATAGGTTTGCATCCTTTATTTGAATTTCACCGGGAAGATTAGGTTGGTACTATTGCGTTTTACCGTCCCCACTCCCCACCAAATTTACAAAACGGTTTCCGGCCAATTCATTATTCTGGTATTCTCGACGAAGTGCTTGGTCTCTTTTTGCTAACAACTTTTGGCTGGGTCGGCAACAGGCTCTGGGATCGCCATTGTTTTTGGTTTGGCACTGCAGCGAATTGTAGGAGATATCCCAGAGACTGTGAGGAGTGAGCCGTCGTGTTTTCGGCGTAATCGGAAGTGACGCTCACACCCTGTTGAGGGGATTTTAGGTCGGCCTACGCCATTTGTACGGGGAAGAAAGAGCATTGGTAAGTTCGATTTTATTTTTTTTAATTTTTTTTTATTAGTTGAGTACTCTTCAAGATAATATTTGCCTCCCAAATTGTAATTATTTTTCGTGGGAAATGTACTTTTTTGACAAAGGACGTGGGGAATTGTTGGCGTTTTTATATTTTTCTTTTAACCACGTGTTGGATAAAAACTATATATTGTTTTTCTCCTTTGTCTACAGCCCTGTCAATTCCAGCGACGGGACAGTTGGGCTGGACGCTGGTGGGAAGCCGGACGGGCCAGTTATAACCCTGAGAAAGGTACGTTAGGATTATTTTAGTTCATCTGTTTAAATCTACTTTGTTTTATTGAGTCGACATGGGGTCCTCGAGTTAAGTTACTGTGTAGGGGAACTTCGTGCAAAATTGACGAATTCCAGGAAACTGAAACATTTCATTTTCCACAGGGTTTTTACGCTCGGGCAAGAATCCCACAACCCTTTTAAGACCAAAGTGCTGGCCTAACATCATGTGCTAAGCGAGCACGAGGGAAGGCGCGAGCAGAGCAGGAGACCCGAGAGCAGTGGTGATACAACTGGACAACAGGATTCCAGGTTTACAAAATAAAACATACACAGAATAATCAAGGACCAAGGTAGGAGCAAGCCGTAACTATAATTTTTTCCCTCATATATAAATTTTTAATATAATTTAGACGTAATCTTTTCATATATAAGTTTTCACAGTATAATTTCAACATTTCTTGTAAACGCAAGATAAGGTATGACGTCATAACCCTGGTTTTGCGGCATATTTACTACATTGACTTGTTTTCCTTCATTTCATTTATTTAAGATAATTTTACTGTCAAATTTAAAGTGCCTTGCTATTTTGGCCCTATTTAACGTGCCTTGCTATTTTGGCCCTTGTTTTCATCCATTTCATTTATTTTTTTTTATGTTTCCGGTAATTTTATCTGATTTTACCCTTAAAATAAACAAGATGAACTAATTTTTCTTGTGTTATTTGTACAACCCAATGAACCAACTTTGCGGAGACAAAAGAGAGATGAGATTATATTATTTTTTTAGCGGTTTCGTTACACATTTTTACCTCATGGGGTAGATCTCGGACTGGGTTGCTGTCTGTCTCATTCTGCCTAACGTAGAATGATGACAGCAGATATTTGGCCCAGATCTCCCCTATGACAGAATGATTCTGGATGTGTATTTTTTTTTACAATCATTTATGTAAGTGAGTCCTGCGCTACTGACTCAGATGTAGGTACAGTATGACCTGTTAAAGGTGTCCATCTACCTGTAAAGTATTTCTAGTTTTGTCATCTTAATTCAATCTTTTAGAATTTTATTCTGTTTATTTTTTTTTGGTTATTCTTAATTACATAAATATTCTGGAAGCCTCGGAAGTAAGTAGAATTTCATTGTTTGGCTGCAACGTTTGGGTTGAACTGTATTTTATTTAAGATCTTCTTTGTAAAACATTGATATTAAATAATGTGGCGCACTTAAAATTTCCTTATTTCTGAACCCCCCCCTTCTCCACTGTATAAAAGTTACCGGGCATATCAATGTTTTACCTAGCTGGAAAATACAGTTCTGCTTCCAGATATTTGTTTAATTATTCAGTGGGTTTCAGTGTCACAAAATGGCGGCAACGTCTTTAAGCTGCCACAAATGTCATACAATTTTTTTTTAAGGCCACAAATTGGCGCCCACATTTTTTTTAAATTTTTTTAAGGCCACAATCTCAACCAAAATTCGTTACTTTTTAGTTCTGACTACTGTTTAGTATCAAGAAAAAGTAGAAGTTTCGTAAAAACGACCCTTTAAACTACCTGATAGGATTGTTTCTTGATAGTCTAATCTGATAGTCTGCTCTACCACAATAGCACGTTGCCAAAGTTTTACTTTCTTTTTAGTCGTTAATTCGTAGTCACCCCGACATTTATATGTTACTTAATTACCACTACAAAGTTGGGCTTAATTGAAGTCGCAAACGGGTGTATCCGACAACTACCTTATAACTTTATATTTTACTACATAGGTTTGGGTCATCATAGTAATATCTGATGTAATAATGTAGAGAAAATTACTTTTGAGGACAACCTAAAAGTCACAAAAACTTTGATTTTGTTTTTATGTCAATCCTTCAAAGTAGAGACTACTTCCTATTTCTACTTTAAAAACGTAAACATCTTAAAGTCGCCTGTTGGTCGCGACTAATATTAACCTTACTTTTTGTGGCTCCTTAAATTATTGCGAATTTGTTATAATTTATAATCAATTAAAGCAAGTATCGTTTATAATAAATTCTTAGCAAAGTACGACTTGTAAGCAGAATTTTAAGTTGTGACTTAAGTGCAACTAATACAAGTGGTATAAATAGATCATAAATGCTCCCTGGTTGTCATTGCTACGTTTTCATGCGAATTGAGTTCGATTTAATCTTATTGGAATAAAGCCATAATAACACTATTATCGCAGTATTTTGACAGATTTACATTGCAGGCTAATAGTTGATCTTTCAAAATTGACATACCAAAGTCAAATACCGAACCGAACCAATACGTGTACTAGAGACCCAGAGAGAGAGATGTTCCAAAAATTTGGTTCTGTTGTCGCGAAAAACAAATATCTAAATTTGGCAACCTTAGTTAAGTTAGATGCTAGGTCAATTTTTAGTTTTTATTGGTAGGCTTTAAGGTAGGGTTGCCAGATCTGCTTTAGGTCAAAACGGGACTAAAGTTTAAAAAAAGCAAAAATATGGGACAAAGCAGAAAAAAAAACATAAAAATACATATGGAAAGTTTAAGAACGTTTGTGAGCCACTCATTAATAATGATGTCCGTAATATGCACTTGTACGAAAGCATATATTAAAAAATAGTTTCATCATTTTTGTGTTGCAGTTGACTTCTTAAAATAAAACAATTCATGTAAGATAAATTGGTAAAAGTTTAAAATTTTGTGCCAAATTCGAAAAATGGGACAAAGGACGTCCCGTTAATACCTTGTCCGCCTTGATTTTTTATTGTAACAATGACAAAAATATAACGTTTTAACCTAAGCACATTGTTCAATAGCATTCCCCAAATTAAGCTGAATTGATGTATGGTACTTATATATTCAATTAAAATTTGTTTACTGCTTTAATGTAATATTTAATACAAACAATCAATTCAGCGTTGAAAAACTGTTCGAAGTTGCGATGCGATAGAAAGACCTAGTACCACACCTTCTGACAACTTCAATAAAAAACATTTTTATTTTTTATGTATCTGTTCCCCAAATGATGACTTTCTAGTCGGCAACTTTCTTAATAAGTAAAATTAACGTTTACTTAAAATTTATTGTAAACCATGTAGGAACTCATAAACCTTACTGATTCTAATTAGAGTTTGAAATAAAGATTGGAAAATTTGATTGATTTTAATGTTTTGTGCCCATTTGAACTATCCTTATTGAGTTATAGACGCGTTCCCCAAGTAATTTTTTGAGTATAAAGAGAACAAAATTAAATTAGGGACGTTTTTATTAAAAATGTTTCTGAAATGTGGAGATGAGTTTAAAGTATAACAATCTGACAGTAATTTGAAAACTGTAACTAAAAAAATCTTCTCCAATTGAAATTCTCCACCTCCATGATTTTTACCCATATGTTTTGGTATATTATAAAAACTTTTTAAAATTTACTTTTATTTATTTATTTATTGGATACTTTACAAACATCACTAATTATGGTAATAACATATAGAGAAAAATTTAATGAAAAAAAGTAAATATTTATAACTTAACCTACTGCCTACCCACAAAAGAAAAAAAGATGAAATATTACATAATGCGTAATGACTCGTTAATTAATTAAATCATAAATAATAAAACAAACTGAGTTGAAACCTGGTTGAAACGCCATGGAAACGCAGCAACCGACCGCAAGACGACAGTACGGATTTATGTGTGTGTGTAAGAGAGAGCGCGAGACACAGAGTAAATTTACTGAGAAGAAAAGAGACAGTGCCATAGCAAAAGGGAATTTCTATTTTACTGACCATCATTTTAACGACCAACGTATTTTCGATAAAAAACCGCCTAGTTTGTGGTAAAAACAAATATTAACTTTTAAGTTAACAGGTGTTAGGGCCGGTTTATCAATGGCGGGGTATCTCGTCGTGTTAGCTAGCCCTGGGCCAACTCTAACCTTGGGGTAACCCTCGAGTTAAAGAGAAAAGTGTTTATCCACGAGAATTTAACCCAGAGCTCCGAAACTCGCAGGTTGGCAATGCTGGTAACAATCGACCATCTAAGTTTTCCCTTCTTATTAAATAGTCTGTGGAATTTTTGACATTTTGTGGTTATAATCATATGTTTTTTTGTATTGTTGGTTTTGGGTGTTTTGTTAAAAAATATTATTTGCAAAAAACCTATTCAGTTTCTTCAGTTATTGTACTCTAGCCAGTAAGTATCTACTATATGTATGATGAAAATAATTAAATAAAATCTATATGTTTGTGGCGGATTCATTTTACAAACACAACTTTTTCTGGGTATTACGCCACTAGTAAGGAAAAATTATTTTAAAAAAATTAAAAACCACTGCGTTTCTCCTAGAAAAATAAAAATCACTAATTTGTCAGTGGCTTTCTATAAAAATAAATAATTGCCTAGTAAAACCTAAACCACTTATCTTTTAATTGAATTAAACGTAGCGTATTCAAATTCAATTAAAAGATAAGTGGTTTAGGTTTTACTAGGCAATTATTTATTTTTATAGAAAGCCACTGACAAATTAGTGATTTTTATTTTTCTAGGAGAAACGCAGTGGTTTTTAATTTTTTTTAAATAATTTTTCCTTACTAGTGGCGTAATACCCAGAAAAAGTTGTGTTTGAAAATAATTAAAATAAAAAAAAATTAGCATGTACTTCCAACTTTGTAAATTGTTCCTGTTTTACTTAACTACTAATTATAGTCTAAAATAAAAATGCATCTATAGGTACCTATCTATAAAGCTGATAATTTCAGAGATAAAATAAGTTAAAACCCAGCAATGTCTTTGGTATTGGATCATAATTCTGCATTTTTTAAGTTTATTTTTAAACTCCTATACCTATTTTATTTTTGTTACAGAATAGAATAGAATAGAATAGAATTTGTTTATTGTGGTATAAAAATAAAATATACATTTAATTTAAATTAACTTAAACTACTATCACCACAAAAGGACTAAAAGGCAGTAAAGTATTATTGTAAAATTTGAAATTTAAAAGTAAATAAGAACAACTGATATTAAATTTTAGCCCTCATAATTTGTACCCACAGTAGGTACAACTAGTTGTATATTTTGTATTTATTATATAGTAAAAGTAGAAATTACATTTAATTTATAAGTAAGATGATTAGGCGACTACATCTGGTGAATTTAATAGAAAAAAAAGGAAAGAAAAAAAAATATAAGTAAAGGCACCCTAATGAAAATTATTTTTATAGTCAAGAAAGAAAAATAGAAGAAAAACTATATTTTTAATTACAAATAAACAATAAAGGCTCCAGTCCATAGAGAAGAAAATTAATAACAAAGTAAAACGGTCTTATATGAAATTCTAAATTTTGTGAGGTTAAGGTCTTTTAGGGCTATCGGAATTTGATTATAAATTTTGCATATGTTGTAGGAAAATGATCTGTTAAATATTGCCTGCTTATGGGATGGTATAGTTAGCTTACCTCTTAGCCTCAACCCGAGATTGTATACATGCGTCCGATAGGCAACTTTTTGGAACAAATATGGCGGCGTTTTGGATAGTAGTATTTGATGAAATAAGCATGCAGAATGTAGTTTACGTCTTGATGCCATGCTTAGCCAATTAGCGGTTTTTAACTTGTATGAAATCCTTTTATATTTTCTAATACCAAAAATAAATCTAAGACAGCTCCTCTGAACCCTCTGAATTCTCTCTCTATCTTTGTGAGTTAAACACGGGTCATACACTGCATCGCAAAAGTTAAAATGAGATAATACCAATGTATCACATAGCTGTATTTTAAGTTTTTGAGATAATATGTGGCGGTGTTGATATAAAATCTTTAGATTCATGTAGGCAATTTTAAGGCATTTAGTCACATAATTAGTAAATCTTAGGTCCGTATCAATTATTAAACCAAGATTTCGTGTAGATCTGGTAAAAGACAAGGGACTTCCCAATACTTCAATTTTCAAACGATTCTCAGCCTCAATTTTGTTTTTATATTATATTTATATAATATTGGCATATTTTGTTTAAGTCTGAGTTTATATGTTCTTCTGCCAAAGCAATATCTTTAAAAAGAAATGAATATTTAAGTTGGGTATCATCAGCATAGTTATAGGATCGGCAATTATCCAAACAAGCAGTAATGTGAAATGTATAAATACAAAAAAGCAAAGGTCCCAAAATGGACCCTTGTGGAACGCCTGAGCTTACGTCTCCCATTTGGGAGTCACCGCTGCTTGTCCGAACAAACTGCTTCCTATCGCTTAAGTAAGATCTTAATAATTTTATTGCAGACTCCGAAAAGCCGACGTAGTGTAAAACTGAGATGAGAAGTTCATGGTTAATCGTATCGAATGCTTTTGAATAATCAAGCAAGATTAGAACAGATGTCTTACCAGAATCAATGTCTCTTAAAATGTCATCCACTAAGTCCAACATGGCTGTTGCACAACTATATCCCGGCCGAAATCCCGACTGTCTTAGTGGCAAAATATCAAACTCGTTTATGTGTTGTTGAATTTGCTGCGTCATAGCTTTTTCAATTATTTTGGACATGGTACATAAAATTGAAATAGGTCTTAAATCATTAATGCTTGAAAACGTGTCAGCCCTTACAAGGAAACCAACAAACTTCTATATTTTAATAAAGAAATATCAATAAGGCACATCAACAAGAAATAATGGTACTAGTTTCTGACACATCAAACTGTTATCCCGGAATGACTGATTTACAAACACCCCCCTGTGCAGAGCAAGTAGAGGCTTCCTGGGTGACCAGAAAGTGTTTAAAAACCTCGATGTGATATATTATTTATTTTGTAGCATATTTTTTTTAAATATAAAAGTGCTCTAGCATGTTGGTATAATTTAAGTATTTTATTTTGGTATTAGTCATTTTTCAGAAACCGCCCAATAAAAATTAAAAAAACTCAGTGTTTGAAATATAGATTCACTTTAAATTATATACATAAATTAGTATTTATAATAAAACTGGTGCACATATTGATGAAGATTTATATGTGAGTGAGCCTTGAAGCCCTTCCGTTGCGACTGCCAGTGGGTCTATATTGTGGCTCGGTACCCACACATATTAGGTATAGCTCTGTTGGCAGGTGGGATATTTATTGGGTGCTTTTCTATTGAACATGATCATGCTCATAGAAAAAAGAATATTTATTTTTGGCTTGCTTGCTAGACTGCTCTCATTGCAAAAATCTCCATGTCTGTGGAGAATTCCAATATCTCAGCCTCACACCATAAAAAGTATCACCGCTGGTGTTTTAAAAATTTCGGAGCATCCTATTTAACACAAAAAATGAAGTACACAAGTTGAATGTTATGCTTTTGAGAAAAATCAATCAAAATAAAAAAAAAACACTTCAAAATAATTGGAAATTTTGACGTTAACCCAGAGCTAAATACGCTACCCTGCCGTTCGAGCGCGGGTCAAGTTAGCCTAGGGTTAACCCTCGAGTTTGCATTTAACCTTGGATGGATAAACACTTTTGACAACTTTAACCCAGGGCTATCTCTAACTCGAGGGGTAACCCTCCATTGATAAACCGACCCTTAGTGAAGTACCACTTCTAAACAGCTCTACTGACCTACCACTTAACTAGAACTCAGTTTTATCCCAAAAACCACCTTCACTTAGCTTCTTCTACCACCCTCGCTTAGGCTTAGCTTCTACCATCAAAAAATCAACTACTACCACCTACCGTAGTAGAACCTAGGGGAAGGTGGAAGTACTTGATTTTTTTGTGGTGAAAGCTAGAAGAAGTTGGTGTTAGAAGCTAAGCAAAGGTGTTGTAGTTGGTTTTTTAGGGGTAGAATCTAAATGAAGGTGGTAGTAGTTGGTTTTTTTGTAATAGAAGCTAAGCGAAGGTGGTAGTAGTTGGTGTAGAATCTAATAATTAAAGGTATTTTGCTATAAACCTGAGCTGTAAATAAATAATAGATAAATAGGTAACTGTATGGCAGTGGTAAAAGCTTTTATTTATTAGTTATGATTTGTCTCGACCCTATACAATTTAAGTCTGACGTGAATTAGTATAAAAAATCGTTGGTCAGTAATATCCAAGTCAGTAAAATTCGGGTCAGTATAATAGGCAGACCTCAAAAAGTGTTTTGATTAAATTTGATTTATAAACGAATAAAAATGGCTTTGGTCTTCTGTTTTTTACTAATCTTATAGCGATTTCGGCTTTTGCTTGAAAACTGCCCTCGAGTGCTCGAAAATTGCTCTGAAACGGATGCACGCATTCGACTTAAAAACAAGCAGTGCTCTAAAAAAGATTTGCGTGATCGACTATTGCCCGCAAATCTCCGAGCGGGTGCTCGGAATTGCTCCATCTCTTTTGACGGAGCAATGTGTCAGATAAACAAAAACATAACCCCATTTTTTAGATCTGATTAATTTGCTTCTAATTTTGGTGTATTTGTGTTTTTATGTGTTTTCCGTGTTTTACATCTAGAAAATTTACATTTATATACTTCATTACACCCAAAAACTTTAAATCAAAAAATTATAAAACAACAATATTTTTTATTTGTTGACGTTATAAAGCCCAGGAAATTTCGAGCAAGTATTTGAAAAATCGTGTTCGCCCTTGCTCTGAAGGCGAGCAATACCGCTCGATCTCAGATCAATCCCGGAGTGCTCGGAGAGAGATTCGTGACGTTACCGCTCTACCCGCGAGTGACTTCAGAGCACTGAAGCCGAAATCGCTATTATTCAACCTAATCTGTGCTTCTGTTAAAATGGCTTTTTGATGAATGATGCCACAAAACAACGAAGCCTTCAAGTTTATTACAGTGCAAATAATCTGCAATCAAGTACAATCTACATAGAGAAATGATGAAGGCACGTAAACCAAAGGAAAATAGGTAAGGGAGAGAGCTATGAACCATGGGGAATACGCCCTTTTTATTGGCTTTCATTATTCAGAATATTGATATCTGTAGGCAAATATTTTAAATACTTTTTAAGTAAATAGTTCTAAGTATCATGTTTGGAATTATTATGCTTTATTAACATTAACATTTAAATGTATTTTTTTATAATAATGTTTGTTGGTGCAAGCAATGAATTTCCTATTTTTCATTTTCTTTTCCTTTTCTGCGCGTTTAAAATAATTTAAATTTTCGCGCTCCTAAATATGCATATGGGTTTTTACGGCACCGCACACGTGCGCGGAGAAGCAGCGCCGCGATGAGTGCAAAAACAACCACCGTCACAACAAGACACTAGAAAAATCACGTTCCCAAAAAAGTGAATTTTGAGGTGAACAACTGGACGTTTAAACGTTGACTGGAGCCGCAAGAGAGTCCGAGGTAGGTGCCTTTTCATATAAAATTCCATATGTATCGTAACTTTCCATTTTCTATCGTCAATACCGACAATTATTTTTAAATGTGCTTGTAAAGCCAAACCGGCGACCTATCGAAGGAAATTCCATTATTTTTCACTACTTGCACGCACATTTAATGGCCCTTCGACCCAAATTATTAGTGTTCCAAACTACCTAGACTCCTGTGGTTCAGCAATTTCCTACAAAAATTCCAAATTTCTATATATTTTCAAAATTTATTTCCAATTTCAATTCAATTATTTCTACAATCAGTAATAAATCAAACAGACCATATTGATTTGTTGGTGATATGTTCCTTCAAAGTTGATCGAAGTGTTTATTACCGTTCAAAAATAGCTATAGCCAATGCACATATTTCGTATAGTTTACTAGTTCATCAAAGTTGATCGCTTTGTTCATTACATTTTCAGTAAAAGTGGCGTCAATACGCCGAAAGTGAAATTTTAAGGCGGTTCTTCCATCTACATTCCTTTAATTATCGATTTTACAGGTGTCGCGTTAACACGCAGGTGCAAGTGTCGCCGTCACCAGGGTCATCCTGCTTGAATAGTAACGTGGGTCTCACGTTTCGCGCTCGTTGTTTCTTCAAATACCGATTTTCTTTAAAACTTTCAACAGGACCGCCACTCGTATGCACAGAGTGTGCGACTTGGAATCGAGAGGTGCGGGGTTCAATCCTTGGTGAGACATAAAAGTTTTTTTTTAAAGGATATGTTCAAATAATAACATACAGACAAACTTTTCATTTCAAAATTTTCGAAAAAAGTTAATAAAATTAAAATAATAAAATTGTTTAATTTTTGCTAAAATTCGGGTTATATTTTAAGCTATATTTTAAGCATTTTTTGGGTAATTTTAAAAAAAAATTAACTTTCAAAAACAAAAATGTCTACGCAAAAACAGAAAAAACTTTGCGACAAAAGGCTTTTGAGCTTCAACCAAATGGCGGAAGCTCACGAGGTAGCTTTGAAAGCGAACTCGGATACAGCGTTTCACTTTTTGTTTAAATCCAGATATGAAGACGTCGAAGAATGTCATGCTCAATTCTATAATTTTCATAACCAAATTATTGGCTCTCTCGAAGAGTTTAAACTTTCATTTGACGAGCAGGATAAAACTAGAAAAGACTTTGACAACCTTTATTATGAATGTAAGGGTATTTACTACGACCTTTTTAGGGCCAACCCTGTCAATTACGTAGGCAACCCTAACCAACAAAATATTGTTCAGAGGTCAAATACAAGATCATTTCCACAACCAAGGTTGCCAATCTTCGATGGTAATTATAAAAATTGGCAACACTGGTTTGACTTATTTAAAGTCATGGTACATCAAAATTCTGGTTTAAGTGATATAGAGAAATTTCAACAATTGCGGAGTTCTGTTCTGAATGAAGCCCTTTCTCTAGTAAAAACCATTCCCCTCGCAGATAGCAATTATCACATTGCGTATGAAACCTTAGTAAAGAGGTATCAAAATAAACGAATTATTGCTACTACCGCTTTGAATGCTATTAACTTTCTTTCAACTAAATCCAGTTCTGGGAAAGAATTACGTTCCATGTTGGATACATTTTCTGAGAATCTAGCCATCTTAAATGAGCTTGGTTTTCCTACAAAAGAATGGGACTTTCTTACTTTTAACATGATGCTCTCAAAACTTGAAGTCAAGATGAGGACTGATTTCGAACTTTACTATAGTAGAGAGAAAAACAATTCAGAAATTCCGTCCTACACTGATCTTTACACGTTTATAGAAAATAATTGCATTGCGCTCGAATCTGTAGTGCAAATGCCCAGTTTAGTAGGCAAAATCAAACCCCTAGACAACCTCAAACTACGCGTAATTCTCAACAGAACAGTTTTCAGAGAAACAGTTTTAATAATTTTAATTCACCTTCTGCTTTCAATACAACTATTTCAAATCAAAGTTCAAATTCAAGAAATCAACAAAATACTTTACAAAATAGCAATCAACGCAGCAACCCTCAAATACAAAATAATCAGAACAGAACTTTTAATCCAAAAATAAAATGTTACCTATGTTCTTCGAATCACGCATTATCGAAATGTATCGAATTTCAAAACAAAAGTCCACAGGAAAGGATGGGTTATGTTCGGCAGGTGAATCTATGTCAAAATTGCTTACATTTTGCTCACCAGACCGTGAATTGCCCCTCCTCCTACAACTGCTTTACGTGTGGAGCTAGGCACCACAGTCTTCTTCACGTTCCACAACCAGTAGCGCCCTCTGTGAGTGTTAATTCTTATCCTCCAGAGAACGTTAATATTCCACTTTCCAATTCCAATAGCACCCCTATGTCAGGAAGCCATTCCACAAACTGTCATGCGACAATGATTTCCAAAAATTCCACTTTTCTACTTTCTACCGTTGTAGCTGACATGTTAGACTCAAGGGGACATTACCAACCAGTTCGTATCTTACTCGATTCTGCCTCAGAGGCAAACTTTATTTCAGAAAAATGTCTAAATCGTTTAGGTCTTTCGAAAAGCTTCTTTTCTACTTCTATTCAAGGCTTAAATCAAATGACATCTTCCAATACCAAAGGTAAGACGAAATGTCGTATCAAACCTCAAGGCCAAGCGGGACCTACCTTTGATTTTGAGGCTTTAGTACTTCCAAAACTTTGTACAGAGATTCCTTCTTGCGCTGTCGACTCGAGCAAGTGGAATCACATTCGCAATATCAAACTTTCTGATCAAAACTTCCATATACCAAGTTCCATTGATGTCCTAGTAGGTTGTGAACTTTTTCCGCATCTCTTACAAGAGGGAGTTATCCACGGAGAGCGTGGACAACCTAGTGCTTTTAATAGCATCTTTGGCTATGTGCTGATTGGTAAAGTTGAAACTTCAAAGCAACAAAATCCACAATCACTCATAAGCTGTTACACTTCCATCGAACCATCTCTGGATATCTGCCTAGAGCGCTTCTGGGAGATAGAGCAGGTTCCACATAAGGTTCATCACAGTCCTGAGGATATTATGTGCGAAAAATTATTTTCACAATCAGTTTCACGCAACGAATCAGGTAGACTCGTCGTTCCATTACCTTTCATAAACTTAGAACCCCAGTTGGGTGACACCTATCCAATCGCTTTAAAACGTTTCAAGCTTCAGGAAGCTAGACTTCTCAAAGACTCAGCTAATTATCAAGCTTACAAAGATTTTATGCAAGATTATTTAGACACTGGTCACATGATACCTATTCCTACGCCTATATCTAAAGATGTCTTGGATAATTCCTACTTTATCCCTCATCACAGTGTCTGGAACACTGGGAAGATAAGAGTGGTCTTTGATGGGTCTCAACGTAGTCCCAGAGGTGTCTCACTCAACGAGACGTTGTGCGCAGGTCCTAAACTGCAAAATGATGTCCGTGAAATTCTACTTAATTTTCGAATTGATGCTGTAGCCTTTGTTACTGACATAGTAAAAATGTTCCGACAGATTTTAATTATTCCTGAGCACACGCGTTATCAAAATATTCTATGGAGATTTTCTGAGGATGATCCTGTCCAAACCTACTCCTTAAGAACAGTTGTTTATGGACTTAAGTCATCACCTTACTTAGCTATTCGTACTATACAAGAACTAGCTAAACTTGAGTCTGAAAGCTATCCTAATGCTTCCAAGGTGCTTCTTAAAGACATTTACGTCGACGACGTGCTCACTGGGCAGGATTCTGTGGCCTCGGCCAAAGAACTTCAGTCGGAGTTAATCTCCCTGTTGCGCCTAGGAGGGTTTGAACTTAAAAAATGGGCGAGCAACAGTCCGGAACTTCTCTCCTCATTCTCAGAATCAGAAACACAAATGTCCATTCGTTTCGACAAATCCGAACCTAATTTTGTAAAAATATTAGGTCTCCAATGGAATCCTATCTCAGATTCGTTTACCTACTTGGTCGTACCAGAAGATAAACCATGCACCAAGCGAGGTATCTTATCTCAAATCATGAAAATTTTTGATCCCTTAGGTTTCTGTTCTCCCGTTTCTTTACTTGCTAAGCATCTCATGCAAGATCTGTGGAAGGAGAAGCTGGACTGGGATTCTCAGCCTCCTCCGCATATCGTAAATGTTTGGAATCAATTTCGAACCGAACTTCCAAATCTTTCAAATATTCATTTACCTAGACGCCTTTCCATTGATCAACCACGTAGCATTGAACTTCACGGCTTTTCAGACGCCTCTATGATAGGTTACGCGGCTACGGTCTATTTCAGAATGGAGTCAGTTTCCGGAGAAATCCATACCTTTCTTGTAATGGCCAAATCTAAGGTCGCACCAGTGAAAACAGTCAGTCTTCCGCGACTGGAGCTTCTTGGTGCCACTTTACTTTGCGACCTAATTTCCTTTATTCAAAACACTTATTCAGATATTCTTAACTTCAACCAAATCTGTGCATGGTGTGATTCCCAAGTGGTTCTATGCTGGTTGGCGGCTTCACCTCACAGGTTTAAAACGTTTGTGGCAAACCGTATCTGTCACATTCAAGAAACCATTTCTCCTACGGCCTGGAAATATATTCCATCAGCGCTAAATCCAGCCGACTGTGCTTCGCGCGGTCTTATGCCTAATCAACTTGTCAAACATGACTTGTATTGGGAAGGTCCTTGTTTTCTTAGGCTACCAAAAGAGAGCTGGCCTAATGATTTTCGCTGTCCAGACCCTCCGGAAAACGAGGTTATTCTGGAAGAACGAAAATCAGTATTTCAAACATGCACAGTTGAACCACACATGCTTGATACTTTTCTTTCTCGTTACTCTTCTCTAGAGAAAATTCAACGCATAATTTCCTATATTTTTCGCCTTACCGAAAAGAAATCTAAATATCCTAACGAAAATATTACCGAAGTAGAACTTCAACATTCTCTTATTGTTCTCGTTCGGAATGTTCAACGTTCCATCTTTGCTGATCTCATTTCACGTTTGAATGACGCAAAGCTACTTCCTAAACAATTTCGTAAACTTTCACTTTTTCTAGATACTCAAGGCTGCTTAAGAATGGGGGGTCGATTACCACATTCTTCCGAACTCTCTTATTCAGCAAAACACCCTTTACTTTTACCACGTTCTCACCGTCTTACTCAACTTGTCATTGAGTACACTCACAAAAGGTACTGTCATCCCGGTCAAAAAACGTTGCATTACCTCTTGAGACAACAATTTTGGATCCTTTCCCCTCGCTATGCAATCGAGAGCGTAACTTCTCATTGCATTTTATGCTATCGATTAAATCCTAAACCTTCCGTACAAATCATGGGCAACTTGCCTGCTCAACGCATCTCTCAAGTAAAGGCATTTTCACATGTTGCCATAGATTATTGTGGTCCCTTTCCAATTACAATGGGAAAGTACCGAGGTGCAAAGGTATCCAAAGGTTATATTCTTGTCTTAGTCTGCTCCGCAACAAAGGCAGTTCACCTAGAACTTACCTCCGATATTTCCACCCCTACCTTTCTTGCGGCTTTTAAGAGATTTGTGGCAAGAAGAGGAAGGATCTCTGACATTTACTCAGATTGTGGTAGCGCGTTCTTGGGAGCTGATCGTTTACTCAAACAGTACTCCCAGGAAGCATGTCACAGTCTAAAAATTACCTGGCATTTTTCAAGTCCTGGTAGTCCGCACCTAAACGGACTAGCCGAGGCAGGAGTTAAATCCACCAAGGCAAATTTAAAACGTGTAATAGGTGAGCAACGGTTAACCTATGAAGAGTTTTTTACTTTTTTGTGTCAGGTCGAATCCATACTAAACAGCCGGCCTCTGTATGCCCAAAGTATGGATCCGAATGACTTTCTTCCACTGACCCCTGGTCATTTTCTTACCCTGGAACCGTTGAATTCCGTACCAGAACCCGATTTTTCTGATTCCAAGTTGAACACCCTGTCCCGCTGGCAGCTGGTGCAAAGGCTCCAGTCCGATTTTTGGAAACGCTGGAACTTGGAGTACCTAAACACCTTGCAACAGCGTTCTAAATGGACAGAGGCTTCTAACAATATTAAACTAAATACTAGTCGTGGTAAAAAATGAACAAAAACCGCCATTGCAATGGGCTGTTGGGCGAATTGTCGACGTGCACCCTGGCTCAGACGGTCATATTCGTGTTGTGACCGTTAAAACAGCTACAGGAACATATCGTCGACCAGTAGTGAAACTATGTCCTTTGCCTATGCCCGACGCATAAGGCAAAATTTTCTTTTTCTTTCTTAATTTCTTCTAAGTACTTTTTTCTTTTTTTTTAATTTTAATTTACATGCATAATTTAATGCATATTTGGGTTAATGTTAAATGGTATCGTTTAATTGCTAATAGGCGAATATTATTTAATTTTTTTTTTCCTTTCCTTTTCTTAACTAAGTAAAAACACACGTGTTTTGGCGGCCGGAAAATGTTGGTGCAAGCAATGATTTTCCTATTTTTCATTTTCCTTTCCTTTTCTGCGCGTTTAAAATAATTTAAATTTTCGCGCTCCTAAATATGCATATGGGTTTTTACGGCACCGCACACGTGCGCGGAGAAGCAGCGCCGCGATGAGTGCAAAAACAACCACCGTCACAACAAGACACTAGAAAAATCACGTTCCCAAAAAAGTGAATTTTGAGGTGAAAAACTGGACGTTTAAACGTTGACTGGAGCCGCAAGAGAGTCCGAGGTAGGTGCCTTTTCATATAAAATTCCATATGTATCGTAACTTTCCATTTTCTATCGTCAATACCGACAATTATTTTTAAATGTGCTTGTAAAGCCAAACCGGCGACCTATCGAAGGAAATTCCAATGTTTGTATTATGAAATAGCATAAATTTGCTAATAAAGATTTATTCAAGTTCAAATTCTATATCTTCAAACACATCGCAGAAGCCCCATGTATAAAAATTTCCTTTTTTTGTTACAGGATCCACATTTTCAAAGACGAGGAAACCTCTACAAATGTGAATACAGCAGATTTTGGGAAGATATGTATACAGGATAATCCGAGAACTTTTACAGAAACCTCTGGCCTAGTTTGAACTAAAGAACAAAAAAGTGTTTGAATTTAATTTCACAAAATGTTATTATTAGTACTACCTACCTACTCTGAAATTAAAATAAAGAACATAAGTTTTTTCCTACATATTGAGCTGTGTCAGGCATCCATTATAAATGTAACCCCCCACTATCCCCATGAGATCCACTATCCCCACAAGATAGTGAGGGCGTTACATTCATAATGAATACCCCTGTACATGTGGCAATGCGTTAATCCTAAATCATTTTTTGTTGTAGTAGGGCCTGCCACCACTTTACAATACAATACCCCTGTACATCTAAAAAATTGATGTCTTTTGTTTTATTTAATGGTCATGTCAGTGGAGGTCCCAGAGGTGGGGGGGGGTGGCATGTTCTTCCTTTTTTCCCGAGAATTACATAAAAAATGCAAGACAGATGTGGTATTACACACCTGAGCAAAAAAGTAAGGTTTTATAACTACATAGATAGGTTCAAAAACAACCTCCCCCCATGTTTAACTCAGTTTCCACCTATGTGTGCCCACATTGCTTAAAAAATCTCATTAGGTTACCTTGCAGTTAAACAAGTCAATCTATGTCCTGTTGTGTGATACATTTTTTGTATCAGGGTGGGCACACATAGGTGGAAACCTGGCCTCACTGCCCCTCTAGATAATTTTTTAAATAAAAAACTACATAAACAACTTTTATTTATTTCATTTAAAATAATAACTTATTACAATAATTGATTAAAACATTAAAAGCCATACTAAATATATTGAGAATGACAAAGGCTGACCTGAAATCAACCAGGAAAGAAGTCAACTTAAAATTTGTCTGGATCATCTCAGCAAATCCTTGGTTAAGTAGGTTCAGTAGGGAATGAATGATTGTTTTCATTGTTGATATCATAAATGCATTACATAATACACATGTTGTCGGGTGATCTATTTATAAGAATACATGGTGGATGGGCATTCGTTGCAGTCCCTATCATGTACCCCAATGGTGATAAGGAGACCTCATTGGCCTTTAGCAGCTAGTCATAACTCATAGAGTTAGTTCAATTGCAATACTTCTTTAGCATTTCTGGTTACTACAAGCAGTGATCTAAAATTTAAAAAAAACAATGTGATAAATAACTCAGATTTTATAGTTAAAATTATTTGTTTTGATTCCAATTAATAACTTTTCAACTAGATTAGACGAGGTCATAAGTCCATGAATACATCCTTGATCAGAACATAAACTAGGCCTTATTGTAAAAGCGTAAAAATTAGGTATGTATTTTCTTATATCTTTGTTAATAAATACTAATCTATCACTATCATTTTTAAAGTTTTTTTACCTGAGTTTGTTGATAATATTGTAAAACAAAATAATTAGTTTAAAACTTTTGTTGTTGATCCTCCTTAAATGTCAATGACATGTGACGTCTGTTGCTGAGGGCGAGTTTGTAAAGTAATCTAATTTTGCTCACCGATTACATCGGTTTTTTGACATATGACGTTTGACGTTCATTTGACATTTTCATTCGGTGAGTCCGATGAACACCAGAAAATAAAAAAGAACGCGATGAATCAGATATCTGAACCTCGCTTTTTTCGATTTTGATTTATTTTCTAAAAGATTCTCTGCATTAATACATGGAAACAACATTTTCAACGTAACCTTCAATCCTGGCATGCCACGGTCTGATGATATCAAAATTTTAAAAACAAAATAAAATATAGGATTTGTTTTTTCATATTTTATAAGTGTTTTAATGTTATAAAGTTTTTTTTTAGCTTTTGTTAAGGTAGGCTTTTGTGCCTTTGTATAGATTAGGTTAGGATTAGGATGAAGAATTTTACTTGAAAAATTTACTCTAATTTAAAACAACTAAAACTCATTTATTTTAAAAAGTCATATTAGCATATAAACTTAGCATAAAATAATAATGGTAAAGGGCTCTCGAGATTAAGTTCTTCTGCTCTTTAGACTGGCCGAAGAAAACGAGGAAGACCAAGGAGAAGCTGGAGAGAAGGAATAGATAGTGAAATAAGAATAAGAGGCCTAGATGATGAATTATGGGCAAACAGAAACGAGTGGAGATTGGGTATCGGAAGACGTAGAACGTTGTGAAACCGATAAATATATATATATATATATATATGCTCTTTAGAATAAATTAATAACAAGTTTGTAAAATGTAAATGATTTTATAAAAATTTTAACTCGTATATAAATAAAGAAATTGAAATTAAAATTAACGCCAGATCTTCATCATCCGAGTCTTGAGTCACTATTTATATCTTTTAAGATGACCATCGAAACTTTGTTTACCACACTGTGGAGCAGTTAACAAAAAAAACAACAAAAAAGATATAAAATTACACAGCCGAAAAAAAAAACACAAAAAACAGCTGATTTTGACGTAATTGACATTCATCGAAGATTGCTCACCGACTCTCAGGGTCGGTGAGCATTGATGCCATCAATTGGTGCCTTGGTGAAATTCATCAGATAATTTACGAACCCGATGGATTTCAACGAATTGCACTGATTAATTTAAAAACTTGATTGTTGTCATCGATGAGCTCATCGATGCCTTTACGAACTCACCCTGACGGTCCGATCGGCCATATAACTTGAACGTCGTGATTTGCTTACCGGCGCGGTTGCTGACCCTTTCTAGTAATTTTTTAGTTGCGTAGAAAAGTCGGTAACACGTTCCCGTAACGGATGAGGTAGAAATTTCAATGTGCTATCTAGAACTATAAGGGAAAGGAGACACAAAAGTAGTAAGTGGTACGTAGCCGTAACTTAGGCTCACTTTCAAGTAGCTCTCCCCTCTATGAAGGAATAATTTTTGTACGCCATGTTTTTTTTTGAAGGACAGAAAAATTGTTTTTCTTATTTTAGTTTTGAAGCCCATTTTACAGAGATATAGTTTTTCGTACACAAATTAATAAAAGCTTTACCAAATAACCATATTAAAAACCATTTGGTCGGATTATCTGCCAATTATAAAAACATAACCTCAAAAACCACAACGAAAATATTCCATCAGCTACCAGAAAACGCAACGATGTTGAATTAGAAGGATGCGCTGCATCAATTCGATCTGCCTAGCAAAAGTGGTTGCACTAGGCGGAGCCTATTCTAGCACCTACATCGCGCTGAGCCCAGGGCCGGACTACAGTAATTTCCTGTTTAATAGGGCATCGCTATTAAGAAATTGGGCATTGAAATGTGTATGAAAGAGATTCCTACATATAAAATAAGCTTTATTAAATGGAGGGATGGACAAGAGTGCCAAAATATCTAGATATAAATTACTAAATATAAAAATTTCTCCGTTCCTGGAAGCTTTGCAATATAACAAGAATAATAAGATTAATTATGAATAACAAATATTAAAAAGCTACCAAAAAAAGAATCACTTGCAGCGGTGAGTCCAAGGTGGGGGACTAGGAGCAAATGCCTCCCGCCAAGAATTTTTTCTATATAGGCTAAATAGGTAAAACATGAAAGCGTCTTTTTTAGTATTATTATTATTAAAATTGTACCACTTAGTCATACTGGAATATATTTACCCTGAACAACGAACCTGCAGAATTTTTTGCCTGCGGTGCAAATGGTGCCATAAGTACCTACTTACCTTGAAATATGATAAAAGTATGAAAAAAATTAAAAATCAGGAATGAACAGTGACAGATCAGAGATAGAAAGAAAAAAACAGGAATTAAAAGGGACCGTTTTGGAAATAAAAAGTAAAAATTAAAGATGAAAAGTGACAGATCAAAGATAAAAAGTATAAAGCCCTGAGAAAAACTACGAACACCTAAAAACTTCAAAAAAAAATCAAAAAAGTCCAAAAAAATGTGTTAATTGCCTTTTTAACCCTTGACAATTGTTGCCCTCGCAACACTCGTAGTACAAACTTTTCGCCTTGAAATAAAAAGTCCCCAGCTTATCCCTTAGTACATAATATAGCCATAACAAACACAAAAAAAGCACTTCTGATTCCGCCACTGATTCTAGGTAGCACAAATGCAAAATCTGGGGGTAGCTCTACAAGGTAAAGCTGTAGATTAGTTGGTTCAAAATTTTAAGATTTAGCTACACTTACCTTAGCCCCAATGTTGCTATTAGCTGAGATACACAGTGTTAAACTTTATTTTTTCATTTCAATTTTTTCAGTAAATTTTGTACCAATCAATAATTTTACAAAAAAATTTAAGTTTTTTTTGAATAGAGCGATTCGATTTTGATAAAAAATTTGGTGTATATTGTACAGTGTGTTCTCTGGATTACTACCATTATATTAAAATCGGTGTAACTTTTTGTGCCTTGGTATTATGTAAAAAAGTTATACTATTTTTATGCGGGTCAGGGCAACAGTTTTTGAGATTTTTGCATTTTAAGTTTTTATTGCATGGGTCAAAAGTTATTAAAGAAAATAATAGGTGAAATAACAAAATTTGCAAAAATGCAATAAAAACTTTAAATGCAAATATCTTGAGAACCGTTGCTCGGGGCGACGAATTTATTTACCTTTTTTACATACAAATAATGGGGAAAATAATATTTAAAAAAAAACTAGTATACGCCGAGGCACAAAGAAGTTACACTTATTTTAAATGTAAGGCTAGGAACCCAGAGAACACCTTGTACAAGTTACACCAACATTTCTACCGAAATCGAATCGCTTGTTACAAAAAAATTACTACCCAATTTTCAATGTTAATTGTAAAAAAGTTATTAAGGAAGGAAGACGTGAATTAAACATGTCACAAAATTTTTACCCATGCAATAAATACTTTGAAATGCAAAAATCTCGACAGCTGTTGCTCGAAGCGACATCAAAAAGTATAATTTTTTGATATAAAAATGAAGGCAAAAATCATATTATAAATAAAAACTGGTATACACCTAGACACAAAAAAATTACACTGCTTTTAATGTGACCCAGAGAACACCCTGTATTATGTACCATAATTTTTTTGCCGAAAACGAATTGCTCATCCCAAAAAAATTCCAATTTTTTTGCAAATATATTGATTTGTAAAAAAGATATTAAAGAAAAATTAAATGAAAAATAAAGTTTAACGCCATGTATCTTGATTAATATCAACTCACTTGTACTAAGGCAAGTGAACCCAATTCGTAATATTTTGATCCAAGGAATCTACAGTTTTATTATATACCATTAGTTCCGGGACACCTTGTATATATGATATTCTTATTTTTTATAATTTATACCTACCTGCAATACTAATTGTACCATTATAAAAATATATGAAATTATATAGTACGGGCCAGTATTATGTTTACAATTTCATATGAAATGGTATTCCACTAATTATTTATTTATCAACGCCTTGTCAACTTCTACAGCCAAGCACTGCATATCAAGCCATTCTTAAAGTTCACAATTTTCGTCAAAAATATCCAAAATAGTTCAACTAAATTACTAAAACCCAACAAAAACCGCAGACGAAACTCGAACAGCTGACTTGACGTAAATCTAGCACATACAAGTGAAAAGTGAAACCGTTTTGAAACAGGCATGACGCCTCCCTTCTATTCAATCTCGTTGAGAAAACGGCTAAATTTTGCAGGCGCGCCTATTTTTTGCAATAAACATAATGCATGTTGCACATAAAAATTTGCATCGCAGTTGAATTTTGACCTCTGCTCGTTAAATCTCGTAATTTTAGATAACATAGTACATATTACAGACATAACCAAACTAAAAAACTTAGCGTGTTTGTTTACTGTTGTGTTCCATATTGTATTATAATAATTCTACCAAAAAGAAACGATTATATTATTTGCAACTACATCGCTACTTTTATGCCATTACGAAAAAAAAACAGCCTCTACGTAGTAGATACCTGGCTGCGACGTAGTAGTGTAGTTGTTACTACAGTGACTTTAAACACTTGGCCTAGTAGTCATAACCAGAAATTGGTTCCCCACTTAGGGAATTAAGACGTCGCTGTATGGTATACTGAGACGTAGCGGGAATACGTTGCGGTTACCTTTAAGAAATTCTTTCTAGTTGGGGTTTCCTCGTGACAACTTTAAATGTTTGTTGGGTTTGAGTAGAACAGATTTGCCTGCTAAGCATCTATAGACAAATAAATAAAAAAATAAATAAAAAATTGACAAAATCAGTAAACTTTGTTAAAAAAACTTTTTTTTGTGGTAAATTAAATAATGCTCTTGTTTTATGCCTTTACCAGTCAATTAACTCGAAGAAAGAAAAATGTTGAATGCTAAAGGGCGAATCCTTAAATTACGTAACACTTAAGGGAGGGGGAAGGGGGGTTGTATGTGTTACTTTTTCTTGAAAATACGTTACGAGAGGGGAGGGGGAGCCCTCACACAATCAGTATGTATTTACATTATTTTTGTAGATGTCCTTGTCAAAAGTTTTAAATAAAGACATACTACTATAAAAATCCTTTCAGTACTGTCGATCCTGTGAGGTCCTCTGTGGTCTGCTTAGTGAATAAACTGTTTTTGTTACAGGTTTCTCAGTGAAGATATGAAGATGATTTTTGTAGTATGAAGCAGCTTTTGGCAAACAGTTCTATTGCAGCGATGATTTTACTATAAATATATTCAGATGCAAATACTGGACTCTTAACTTTTCGAGAAATTCTTTAAATAAATTATAAATCAAATTAAAAAAACTTATTGTAGGTTTTATTTTAAACAAAAGAGTATACAAGTTCTTACAAAAAAGCTTATATTGCATAGCATTTTTAATACACTTGACACGCTTCAGAGAATGTAAGGAACAGAAGAGTTTTTTATACTGACAAATTGTTAAAAAACTAATTAATATATTACCCAAGTATACATAATATATGCTCTGAAATGTAAATACAAAAATACTGTTTTCATATTTAGTTTTGGTCAACATAGGAAAAGTAAAAAAGATCACAGAAACTGGTTGCAATATATAAGATTTGGTTATTTTATTTACATACAGGGCATTAGAG
The DNA here is from genome assembly GCA_963576565.1 of Aspidapion aeneum. NCBI lineage: Eukaryota > Metazoa > Arthropoda > Insecta > Coleoptera > Brentidae > Aspidapion > Aspidapion aeneum. The sequence goes on from OY755048.1 coordinate 47,317,667, forward strand.
TGCTTATATTATCCAAAAATTAAGCAAAATGATTTAAAAATTAATAATAAGTACAATAAGTGGGGACTAGAGGTTAATATCAATAAGACAGAGTATATGTGTATTGGTGGAACGAAACAGGATCTAATCTTAAATACTGGGCAGCGAATTCAGTCCTGTGATGAGTATAAATACTTGGGTCTAAAAATTACAGCTGACGGAACACTAGACAAAGCTATAAAAGATAGAAACGTACAAGGAAGAAAAGCAATAACTTTATTAAATGGAATAATTTGGGACCAAAGTATATCAAAACATAACAAAAAGCTTATATATAACACCATTGTAAAAAGTATTATTACATACGGGTCAGAAGTATGGCCAATCAAAGATAGAACAGAAAAAATGCTTTCCGCTACGGAGATGGACTATTGGAGAAGAGCAGCAGGGAAATCAAAAAGAGAAAGAGTTACCAATCAAAGAATAAGAGAAATTATGACAGTGGGTGAACGTACTCTAGTGGATGATATAAGAACAAAACAACTGGTATGGTACGGACATGTACAAAGAATGGATGATGGAAGACTACCTAAACAAATATTCCAATGGAAACCAACTGGCCGAAGAAAACGAGGAAGACCAAGGAGAAGCTGGAGAGAAGGAATAGATAGTGAAATAAGAATAAGAGGCCTAGATGATGAATTATGGGCAAACAGAAACGAGTGGAGATTGGGTATCGGAAGACGTAGAACGTTGTGAAACCGATAAATATATATATATTTAAAAATTAATAACACAATAACCTAAAACAAAAACTAGTATTAATAATATATATATATATATATATATATATATATATATATATATATATATATATATATATATATATATATATATCTCCGGATGAACTAGCTGCAATGAATATATCTCCGGATGAACTAGCTGCAATGAAGGCTGAAGCAACTGAAAACCGGAACAGGAGGCCGCAACTGCTTAGGCAGTCACTAGCAAGGAGAAGCTTTATACCAGCGGCCCCAGATGAAAGGACTGAACCAAACGATGAGCCACAACAAGAAGATGATCGACCAGTATCAGCCGAGATCAAGCTGCTCTTTCAAGAATTCCATCATAAATATGAAGGAGTAGAAATGCACGTAAGGCCAAAGCTATCACGCATTAAAATCACCTTAGAGGTCAAAAACACAATAGAAGCAATTAACACAACACTCAAAGGAGAGTTTACAAGATCTAATGACCTAGAAAACCTATGTCATAACGTATACTGCGCTGCTAGCGTTGCCACTAGCATACACGCGCAAACAAAAACCGCGCCTTCTACAACAACAAACGAAACCCAAAAACAACCTCCATGGGAGAAAAGGCTTGAAGAAAAAATCTCTGCCTTCCGGCGGGAGATTGGTGTATTACACTCGTATCTTACGACCGATCAACCCAAAAAGAAGCTAGAGAAGAAAGTTTTAAGCTATGCAAAGAGCGCAAAAATAAAGAAAAACGATGCGCAGTATCGGGAAAAACTACTCCTTAGGGTCGAGGTGTTAAAGCAAAAGATAGCAGCACTCGGAAACAGGATAAAAAGGTATCATAAGAGAACGCTTAGGCGGAAACAAAATGACCTTTTTATCAATAACCAGAAATTGTTCTTCAGAAATCTTAACGAGGAGAACCAAGGCAAAAATACAAACACAATACCCTCTAAGGAAGAAATGACTGAATTCTGGTCGAGCATCTGGTCCCAGAGAGTTGAGCATGACTTCCAGGCACAATGGATCGCTGCTGAAAAAGAAAGCGCGGCAAATTACACAGAGATGCCAGAGGTTACTGTCTCTGAAACAGAAGACAGTAAAGCGACTCAAAAACTGGACAGCGCCTGGACTTGACGGAATACACAATTATTGGTGGAAGGGATTCTCACACACACACAAGATCTTAGCGAACCTGATTCAAAACGCATTAAGGAATCCACGCGAAATCCCCACATATCTCACGCTTGGGCAGACACACATGCTGCCTAAGAAAGGAAATTTACAACAGGCCAAAAACTATAGACCAATAACGTGTCTTCCGTCGGCTTACAAGATACTGACTTCCATCTTAGGGCACAAGCTTAATGGTCACCTTAAAGTGAACAAAATCCTAGCATGGGAACAGAACGGATGTAAGCAAAAAGCTAGAGGATGCAAGGAACTCTTGGTGATCGACAACGTCATAACCAAACAGGCAAAAAGACGCCAAAAAAATGTTTCCATGGCATGGATCGATTACCAAAAGGCGTATGACTCGGTACCACACTCATGGCTGATAGAAGTCCTTAAAATTTACAAGGTTGACCAAAATCTGATAGGTTTACTACAGCATTTAATGTCGACATGGAGGACGACTCTGACGGTCAGGGGGGGGACCAACTCATACAGCACAGAAGAGATATCTGTTCGCCGAGGAATATTCCAAGGCGACAGTTTTAGCCCACTGTGGTTTTGCCTAGCCCTTAACCCACTAAGCAACATGCTTAACAGAAGTTCATACGCATACACAATCGATGACCATGCAAAAATATCGCACGTCTTTTATATGGACGATCTCAAACTGTACGGAAGAGGACAACAACAGTTAGAGGGAGAGCTGGAGCTTGTTAGAAGCTTCAGTGAAGGCATAGTCAAAGTCAAAGTCAAAAGTAGCTTTATTGTCTGTAGAAAAAGATTACATTGACAAAGCCATGCTTATCTAACTTAATGTCTACTTAATCTGCACTGTATATGCTAATATTAGTAAGAAAATATAAGTATACATATTCATTACAATATAAATAAAGTAAAATAATAATTATAACCAGCAAATAAATTTCACTCCGGTTTTATAATAGTCGAATCCATAAAATTGGAAATGTGTAAGCCTACTTTAAAGTTTATTAAAATTTGAATCCTAGAAAGAATATTTTATTTCTATTTATCTAGTGAGAAAAAAATTCTTCCAAGCTATAGTAGCTCTTTGTGGCTAAGAATTCCTTTGTCATCCTTCTGAATTTTTTATAGCAAACAATTTGCCTAATTTCCACTGATAAATGATTAAATATTTTTTTTCCATTGTATATAAATGAGTTTTTAAAGAAGGTTGAATGCGGAATCGGAAGTTGCAGTAAAAAGGGACGACGACTAGAGTAAGTACTAGGTCTTTCTAATTCGCCTCGATATTTTTTAAACACCAAACAAACTGTCTCCAAAATAAAGATACAACATAATGTTAGTATTTTATGTTCCTGAAATAAAGGTCTACAGGAACTACGTCTTTTTACTCTACAAAGATATCTGATTGCTCTCTTTTGTAAAGTAAATACCGATTTAAAAAGTTGATTTGAACAGCATCCCCAAAAGCATATGCCATAAGAAAGATGTGATTGAACCAAAGAATAGTACACATTTTTTGCCGTAACAAAATCCAAGTTCTGTGCTACTACTCTCAGAGCAAAACAGCCTGACGCAATCTTACTATTTAACTTTTTAATATGTTCATCAAACTTAAGTGAATTATCAATTATGATACCCAAGAACTTATTAATACCCTGGTTAAATAGTTGTATATTATTGAGATCACATCTAAAATTTAAAATATGTGTCTTTGAGACATTAAAAGATAATAAATTTGCATCACACCATTCCTTAATGAGACCAAGGTCGTTTTGAACTGTAACTGCGAGCCTTTCAGCAATAACATCATGCCACAAGAATGTGTTATCGTCCACAAAACTGGTGATTTGACCACTTATAGGAAGATGTGAAATATCATTCACAAATATCAAAAATATTAGAGGTCCAAGTATGGATCCTTGCGGAACTCCAACATTCAACTGTTGTGTGGTGGAGGTTTCATTACTTAAGATGACTGATTGTGAACGCTCAGATAAATACGACTTAAACCACCCTAACGCTACACCACCGACTCCATACTTCTCAAGCTTTCCCAACAGTATTCTGTGATCCACGCAATCAAAGGCCTTCGATAGATCACAGAACACTGCTGCGACCCTCTCACCTGCATTTAGTTTGAGATAGAGCTCTTCAAGCAAATTAAATATGGCATCACTGGTGCCTATGTTAGCTTGAAAACCAAACTGTGTACTACTAAGAATTCTATTCTCTATTAAAAAATTTGTCAGCCTAACTTGTACCAATTTTTCAATTATTTTGGACAATGTCGGTAGTAGTGCAATAGGTCTGAAATTTGAAGGAATGTTGTGATCTCCTCCCTTAATGATAGGTAGTATTAAAGCTTTTTTTAAACAATCCGGAAAATTTCCTAAATTAAACGATTCATTGATGGCTTCAGCAAGGACAATCAAAACTGATTCAGGGAGTGCCTCAAAAATTCTAAGAGACATTTTGTCCCAGCCAGTAGAGTTTTTGTTTTTTAATTTTTGAAAGATTTCTTTAATTTCAGAAGCTGTTGTGGGACTTAGGGAAAATGTGTTTGTAACAGAAATATTATTTAAATAGTCCAATGGATCTTTAGTTGAATTGATTTTACTAGAAAGTTTCTGGGCTATACTGCAATAGAAAGAGTTTAAATCATTAGCTTTAAGATCTGTAGACACTGAAGATGAATTTTGCCCCCTCAACTTGTTAACTATTTTCCATGTTTCTTTATTTTGATTATGAGATCGCTGAATCCTAGTAAAATAATATGACCGTTTAGCGTGCTTTAATGTTCTTTTATAGAGTTTACGATAATTTTTATAATAATCCAAAAAATCTATGCTTTCACTTTTGAGAGAATTTTTTATATAATTTAATGATCTCATGTTTTTTGCCGAAGTTCGAAGCCCTTTTGTATACCATGGACTTTTTTTCTTTGTTTTAATATTAATAACAGGAAAAGATATATTAAATTTTGTGCACATGAGTAAGTGAAAATTATCTAAAGAATCTGGACCGAAGAATACCCTATTCCAGTCTGTTTGGCCACATAACAGAGAGAATTTTCTATAGTTCTTTTTGGAAAAAATTCTACCTCGCCTACTACCAGGTTTAATTTTGATGGGATGTTTAATAGGAAAACTAAAGAGCACAGCCTCATGATCCGATAAACCAGAGTGGATCGTAGTGCAATCCACCAAATCATTATTAAAAGTTGAGCACACATAATCTAAAGTAGTTGAAGTTGTTGGGGTTATTCTTGTGGGATGATCTACATGCATTGTTAAGTTATTTGATTTTAAAATATTTTTTAATGACTCAGCAAAATGACTATTTTGGTCTAGGTAGTTGACATTTAAATCTCCGGCTAGTATTATACTTGCACTGCTTGAGATGCGTGAAAGAAGCGTCTCTAATTTGTTAAAAAATGGTATGATATCTACATTTGGGGATCTGTACATACCCAAGATATACAAATTCAATTTAGCACAGAAGACAATACTAAACTCGCACACTCTTTCATCCAAAAGATGATCAAATCTAGTTATCAGAACAAATTCATAATTACTAAGAAAATCATTGTACAACATGATCAGTGTGCCACCGTGTAGATGTATTTCTCTAGAAAATTTACCTATCAAAGAATAATTAGAAATATATACTGGTTCGGCAGGTTCCAACCAATGTTCTACTAATACTACTCTACTAGGAAACCCCGTGTCATCCAACAAAAGCAAGAGGTCATCTATTTTGGAGCGTAAAGATCTTATATTAAGTAGAAATAAGTTGCACTTTCCTCCTGGTCGATTGAATAAAATTTGTGTTTGTGAAAAACAATCTCCTACTAGGGTTGAGTCATTTAGTTGTAAGGCAGAATACAGATTTGTGTTATTTTTTTCTTTTACGCACTGTTTATTACCTAAACTAATGTTGATATTTTTGTACAGCCCGGATCTAAAAAAAAATCCGTGTTGTTTTCTAAACAATTCTCAACAGTTAAGTCCACAATATCTAAATCTATATTCTGGGAAAAGGCCTGATCAGCAGACTGAACATGCTGACTATACTTTAGGTTATTTGAGTCTTCAACAAGTGAAACAAATTTCAAATTACAGTGGGGTTTTTTGTGTAAAAAATTGTTGATAGACTTAAACATCAATTTTGAAAGAGATTTAAGGCCACTTCTCCTCAAGAAAGGTGTGCTTCTAATATAGTCAGTAGGTTGAAAGGCGTTTTCCAGACTCAGTAAATCTACACTAATTGAAAAAGACCTCAACAGTTCAACATACCTAATAAGATTTTGATTCATCTTAGATACCAAATCTTGTTTATATCCAGATTGAAACCTTGCTGGCATAGTGCAAATTAAAAGGTTAGTTTGAAAACATTTATTGGATAGATTTAGTTTAGTTTTTTTGTCAACATATAACTCACTAAAGCCAGCAAATGTAATAACAAAATCATTCTGTGTAAAACCCTTTATATAACAGTCTAAATTCATAACAATATCTGACAACCCTGCATTTGGTTTGCAAACTGTTTGAATAATATAACCCTCGCCAAAGCAACTGCTAATGTAATCCTGCAGATACTTGCCGTACGAATCAGTCAGCAGTAATATTTTTTGCTTTTGCACATATTTTTTTAGCTGAACATTACTGGATTCTTCGTATATATTTCCAAGGTTTCTTCTATACGGCTGCTGCTGCTGCATTTCATTTTCAATTCTAGGCTTCACAATTGCAGTCTGCATTTGGAATAGTTTATTTTTTAGTTCTTTTATTTCTGTATTGTATAGCTTATTTTCTTCCTCCATTGTATTCAAACTGACAATCATTTGCTTCTGTAGGTCTTTTTGTTCACAAAGTTCCTGTTTTAATTTATTATTAGTGTCTTGATATTCTTTAGTCTTTTCTAAAAACTCTCGATTTTCATCTATTAAATCAGTAATTTTGCTATTTAAGTTTTTAATTTCTGATCCTTTTTCAATTTCAAGGTTTTTAAGTTCCAGCTGCAGAGGTATATTGGATGTTTCATTTTTATTTGTATTAGAATTATTAAGTTTTGTAATTTCTAAAGACATTTTCTGATTTTTTTCCTCACTCTCATGTAGATTTTTGTGTAAATTTTTCAGGTTGCCATTTAATTCTTCTTTTTCCTTCTGGTATTGAATAATGTCTTCATTTTGTTTTTTTATATCCTTGTTTAGTTTTTCAATTGCATTTACATGGTATTCAATTGTCTTTTGCATCTCTTCCTCTCTGTCATATACAAGATCCTCAAAGCTTCTGGATCCTCTCTGCAGTCTGACGATGTATTTATTTTTATCCAATAGCTCTATTTGTAGCTTTTGAAGGTCTGTCTCTAGCTCGTCATATTTAATTTGATTTTCTTCAATGATAATGTCTTTATTTTTTATTTCATTTAAGAATTGCTCATGCGACTTTTTTAGATGTGACATTTCCTCATTTTGGCTCAAAACTTGAGTTCTACACTCACTACAAGCAAAAATCAACTTTCTTTGACCCAAAACCAGACAATCATTTTCAGTTACTGTCGTCTCCAAACAGATTTTACAAAAAGCTCTCATGCAAAAATCGCAACATGCTCCAAACAACTCCCTTTATTTGTGATCTTTTATTAAAACAGTTTTCTTGGCAAATTGAGCACTGCATGTTTATTAATTTGTGAGGACACCCTGGTTCCGGTCAGTAAATTAATATTATTATTATTATTATCCATAAGCAGATAGACAGACAACTTTGTCTGATTGACTGCACACTAGTCCCTAACTAGTTTTAACTTGCCAGGTGAGGCCAAAACTTGTCTAATTTATTTTTAAAACTATTTACACTTGGGGCGGTCACGATTTCTTCGGTTAAGCTGTTCCAGTCTTTCACCACCCGGTCAGTAAAATATTCTAAAAGAAAGCAAAGTGGCGAAACTAACCTCACAAACATTAAAAAGTGTATAAAAAACATGGACACAATTTTTCAGTTTTTCTGCATTTTAACGAAAATCCTCATAGTAAAACTCTCACAAACTTGTCCCTCCATGTGGAACAAAGTCGAGCATACATTGTCGGTAAAACTTTAAAATACTATACACTAAAAACAACATAATTTTAATAAAATTTTACAAAGGCTTTCAAATGTCAAACAAACAAACAACTAATGACATACAAATGAAATTTGGACTTGACAAGTGTGCGGTCGTCCATGTAAGGAGAGGTAAACTGGTGGAGCAAGGCGATATCACACTGAGGGATGGAGGTCGGATCAAGGAACTAGGGACAGAAGCCACTTACAGGTATTTGGGTATCCAACAAACCTACGAGATACGACAAAAGGAAAACAAGGAAGGTGCAGAGCGCGAACTGATCCGGAGGGTACAGAAGATACTAAAAACGCAATTAAATGCTAAAAACAAGATAGCAGCAATAAATACCTGGGCAGTACCAGCTTTTACATACACCGCCGGAGTACTTTCATGGTCAAAAACTGACCTGGAAAAATTAGATCAGAGGATCAGAAAACTCCTCACTAAGAACGGATTACTGCACCCTAACTCAGCAATCGAACGACTGTACCTATCTCGTAGGGAAGGAGGGCGTGGACTGAGCAGTCTGCAAGCCTCAAATATCAAAGAAAGAAAAATGCTCAGAAAATACTTTAATAAACACAATCAGCCAGTACACAGAAGTATACGAAACTGGGATAAAAAGATCACTCCACTGAACCTGGCAAATCCGGAGGAGCCAGAGGAAGATAATCTTTCTGAGCAGCTTAAATCCAACTGGCAAAGAAAAGTGTTGCACGGGAGGTTCTACACAAGTCTGCATCAACCTGAAGTAGATATTGCCGCATCTAACTCCTACCTAACAACAGGGTACCTTTTCCCAGAGACCGAAGGAGCTCTCCTCGCGATCCAAGAGCAGGTCGTTAAAACGAGAACATATACCCGACATATCCTCAAGCAGGAGGTAGAAACAACCAAGTGCAGACTTTGTAATAAAGCTGAGGAAACTGTACAACACTTGGCATCGGGTTGCTCTGCCATTGCTAACACCAAATATCTGGAAAGACACAATAACATGGGTAAAGTGGTTCATCAGATGGTCAGTCTAAGTAAGGGTTTGCTGGAGAAATTCACTCCTCACCATATGTACAGTCCACAGCCACTGCTTGAAAATAAGACCACAAAGATCTACTGGGACGTTACCGTAGAAACAGATAGAGCAGTGGAGCACAACCGACCGGATATGGTTGTGTGGAACAAAACGGGAAAAACGGCAATTATAATTGATTTTACTGTTCCGCAAGATTATAACTTGGCTAAAGCCTATGGAGAAAAAATAACGAAATATCAAGCATTGGCTCAGGAAGTAAAAACCATCTGGAACTTACAAAAGGTGACAATAATGCCAATAGTCATCAGCGCCAACGGCTTGGTACACAGAAAAACCATGCAACATATAACAGAGCTTAGCATGCCAAATAGTGCTATCACATGGATGCCGTTGTACTTGGGACCGTTGGAATTATTCGACGGACTGTCTCGCCGTATTGACACTAGCAGTGTCCTTGGCGACAATGAGCGCCCGGACACTGTTAGCCAAAACCACGTATGTGTAAATGGAAAAAAAAAATATATATATATAGATAAGATCCGAACACCGGTCTATTTTATGCACCGTGTTCTGTTTATAGAAAAAGAAGGGTTTCAATTTAATTGGTTCTGTTCTTAGAAAAAGAACCCTTCAATTTCATTGGTTCTGTTATAGCATATTGACACGTACGTCTTGAATATATCTGTACTGCTAAAGCGTATTGTGTTTATAGAAAAAGAAGGGTTTCAATTTCATTAGTTCTGTTCTTAGAAAAAGAACCCTTCAATTTCATTGGTTCTGTTATAGCATATTGACACGTACGTCTTGAATATATCTGTACTGCGAAAGCGTATTAAAACCATACATGGCAAATAGGGACCTATTGCAATAAAGCCAGTCAGTAATTCTAACACACACAATTTAAAAAACAAAATAAAATTCAGAAAAACAAATAATTAGTTTGTCCTACCTATTCTTACCCTGCCCATTCCCATTTAAGCCTATGTAGGCTTTCCTATTTCTATCTTGTATTTATCTTCGATGGCTTCAGTAATTCACAGTTAAAATGTCTTTTTTTTTAAATGTTATATAATAAAAGTGGATACGGTGTTCTGTGTTGATACATATACCATATATTTATCTAAATTAAGTGTTTTGGGTTTAATAAAAGACAGAAAACCCAGCCCTGTCTATTTTTATATATTTTTAATTTCTGAAAACAAAGATAGATAAACAAATACTACCTACAGTGTGTCCACGGATTGAGTACAAATGACAAAAAAATTTTGATTTAGATTCTGATTTTCTAGGAATTGCTCCTGCTTGGTTGCCAACGTAGATGTTAAAAAATGAGCCAAATCAATTATTATACAGGGTGGTTTAGTAGGCTGATTTGATAAAAAGTGTTAAGAGTAAAGTACCTTTGTTTTAAAAGATATCGGAGAAGGTTATTAAAAAGAGTTGTTTTGAGTCAAAAGTTACGGCAGATTCACAATTTTCAGAAAAATCAGCCAACTTTAATTTTGTAAGTCAATTATTAAACATTTTCTTCAGACTATTTTTGCCTGATTTTTCTGAAAATTTAGAATCAGCTGTAACTTTCAATTCTAAACAACTTTTCCTAATAACCTTGTCTGATATCTCTTAAAACAAAGGTACTTTGTTACTTACTTTACTTTTACTTACTTCTAAAACTTTTTATCGAATCAAGGTATTATACCACCCTGTATATTGATTGATTTGGCTTATTAGCTTAACATGTTAGTTTAAGACCAAGCAGGAGCGAAATTAGAATCTAAATCGAAAATTTGTTGCTATTTATAACTTACCTGCACTCAATCCGTGGACACACTGTATATGCTTAGTAATATTTTTCTGTCAGAAATCAACTAAAATTGTAAAAAAAATAAGGTACCTAGTTGCCTTTTTAAATAATTCTGATAACATCACCTTCACCTTGTGACAGTCATGACCACAGTAAAGCTTAAAAATTCTAAATTAAGAAAAAGTTTAACTTTACCATTTTTGAAGTATATTTTTTTCTCAAATTTGAAGTATCCAACGAAATATCCTCTGGCTTGGCAACGTCGCACGGTGGTCAGCTTGTCGGTTCTGAACGATCGAAATTATCCCACATAGCACAAATCAAAACAACGTTAAAAACACACACTTTTTTAAGTTTAATAGGTCGCTTTTTAACGTTATTTTCAAAACCACGTTATTTCGGTGTGATAGTAACGTGGTTTTAAAAATAACGTTAAAAAGCGACCTATTAAACTTAAAAAAGTGTGTGTTTTTAACGTTGTTTTGATTTGTGCTATGTGGGATTTTATGGTTTTAATTTTGACAAATTGATGCTGAAAGTTAGTAAATGTCAACTAGCGTTTAAAAAATGTGATTTTAATATACTGTGCATCCTGGAGATGGTACAGTCGCCTTCAAAAATAATGTTGTTAATCGTTTTTTTCCTCTTAAGCAAAAAACTTGAAAAATTGATACTTTGAGAGTGTGTGTACGTAACTAGTGTCTCACTCCGATAGCTCAAAAAATTGGTTTACCTAGCGGACTGTATTTATACAGGTCCTCCGCTTTCATTTGAAGGGTATACGAACGCACGCGAAATCGTACCTTTCTGAAGTGAAATTTAATTGAGACAAAAATAATATTGGAATATGATGACTATTTAAGAGCGAAATAATAGAAAAATATTAATGATGCGATCTTATAGGAGAGGGACTTACCGGTGATGTCTTGATCTCTTCCAACTGGTGCACCAGATTCGCCAGAAGTCTTCTATAGCGGTCCAGCACTCCCGAGTTTCAATGTTTGGAGTTTTAGAGGAATTTAATGGGTTTTATAAAAGCGTTGATCGTTCAAAAAATTCCGATCGAGAGCGTGTGTGAAATGGCGACAGACTTTTAGGTTCTGTGTTGTTTTTGCGGCGTGTTTCTTCGCCCTCTATAGGAAAATCGCATCACTTCTGATAAAAAGAATTTAGAATTCTAGTTTTATTAAAAAGAATAAAAACGCGATTTAAATTAAAAAATGCAGAGGGCGGTAGTAATATGAGGATTGAATTAAAATTAGAAATATTATTATTAAATGCGTTTGGAATTTAAATATTAAACTATGCCAAATTGATAGTTTATAGCTAGTTTTAAATATAGCCTTAAATTTAACTTAACCTATTGAGTAAAACTACAACCCAATTATACCCAATTGTAACCCAAAATATGAGTTTTAAAAATAAAAATAAAATGTTCTGAAAAAATAATAAAAATTAGATTAAAAGAAAAAGAGGTTTTTTGCGAAACCGAAACAACTAGCTTGTAGCTTTTTTTATTTAATAGAACTTTTTTATAAAAATTTAACTAAATTTATTAATCTTGCCACATTTTAAATAAATTACGTCGGCCAATCCCATGCGCCAACGCTGAAACAATAAATCATAGCTAATACAGCGGCAAGAAGCGGCAGCTGAATGTAGCACCTATACAACCCTTGATACATGATTGAAATAATAAAGTCACAAACGCACTTGATACGTAACGATCCAGACTTTTGCAGTCCAACATATATAATACATATTTGAAAAATTATAATAAAACAATACACAACTTTTATCTAACTTTTTAATAAGCAAATTGAAACTTTGCAAATGGTTTAATAGTAAAAATTAAAGATACTACTACTATGTCGGTTTAGAACGTTTTTCTACGTTGTCCGACGCCTATTCTCCACCTCCTTCGATCCTGACAGTCATCTTCCGTCAGGTTTTTTTGACTCATTGATCTTTGGATTGACTGTTGCCATTCCAGTTTAGGACGCCCTCTTTTTCTGCGCCCTATTGGTTGCCATTCTAGGACCTGCTTTGGTAATCTTTCGTCGCTCATCCGTTGTGCATGGCCGTACCATATCAGTTGCCTTTTAGTGATGTCATCCGTTATGCTCCCCTCGATTCCCATTCTTTCTTTTATGATCTCATTTCTTATATGATCTGTTCTAGATATTCTCATTGATCTTCTTATTGCATCCATTTCGACACTTTCCATTTTTGCTTTGTATTTTTCTGTTACGCGACAAGTCTCTATTCCATACAACAGCGTGCTTTTCACCATTGTTTCATATATGTTAAATTTGACATTCTTTTTTATCTCTCTGCTCCATAAAATACTGTTAAGACAACCAATAACCTTTTTTGCTTATACTATAAGCAATCCGTAAAAATTAATGAAACTTATAGTTCAGTGCTAAATCTAGAGTGCGGCGTTCCTCAGGGCACGGTTCTTGGTCCTTTTTTGTTCATTGTTTACATGAATGACATCTCCGAACTGAACTTAAAAGGAATTTTGGGAAGTTTTGCTGACGACACCTTTCTTTTCGTAAAAACCAAATCTTGGGGCGAGACAAAAAATATTGCTGAGGAAGATTTAAAAAAACTAACTTTATTACATTTTCAGCCTATGCCACTAAAAGTCCAAATATAGAAAGCTTAAAGGTGTCAGACTCACAAACTATCATGTCAACAGAATCTGCCAAATATTTGGGAATAGTAATCGACCAACATTTACGTTAGAATTTACACATAAATAACTTAAAAAACAAATTGAGATACTTGGTATCTAGATTTAAGTGTCTCAGAATGTACCTTAAGTTACCTGAACTTAAAACACTATACTATGCACTTGTCCAATCTCATTTGAGCTATGGGATATGTGGGTGGGGAGGAGTAAATGATTTTAACATAAAGAAACTAAAAACTATCCAAAAGTGGATAATTAAAGTCATTTATAATAAAAATTTAAAATATTCCACCGAAAAATGGTTTGGTGATTCTAGGTTTTTAAATATTAGGCAATTATTTTGTGAGAAGATTGCTGTAAGAATTTTAAAAAATAAAGAAAAAATTGAGTTCTACCGCCACCCACATCAAACTAGAAGCATCTTCAAACAAAAAACAAAGACAGTGAGGAGAAATAAGGTTATAGGGACCAAGTGTATTAGTGCTATTGCTCCAAAATTATTTAACTTAATACCAAGTGAAATTAAAAAGGTGGAACAATTAAAAAGGTATAAATTTTTGATAAAGAACTGGATACTTGGGTCTAACAAACAAATTGAAAAATTGTTTCATTAGTGTTTTAAAAAAAATAATAAAACAATAAATAATTACTATAGTGTATTACTAAAGAAAGTGATATTAATCTCAAAAGTGTCTTCAAAACGCCGATAGTGACTTATTAACCAAATTAGACAAAATGAATCCCAAAATTAGGACTATAAAACCAAATTAGTGACTTCTTCACAACAAGTGGGTATAACTCCACTGCAAGTGTTTATGTTTATTTTCATTTCTGTTTTTCTTTTTTCTATTTTCTTTTGTTCTACATTTTTGTATACATTTAACTTTGTAATTGCTGTACAAGATTGAAAATAAACATTTATTTATTTATTATATTTATTATTCTTTTTTCCAGTTCTTTACAGTCTGTTCCTGTCTTATCAAATGTGACACTCAAGTATACATACTCATTGCAGGAGATATTGTTTGACCATTTTCTAGTTCTAATTCACTTGATTCGTTTCCAATACATAAGTACTGTGTCTTGTCCACATTCACTGTTAACCCCCACTTTTGGTATTCTTCCGTTAACTTTCTCATCATATACTCCATGTCTTCTTTTGCTACAATTACTTGGTCGTCAGCAAACTGTAGTGTGTATATGGTAAATCGGTCGTTAAGTTGTATTCCCATGCCGTGTACTTTGCGTTTCCAGTTTTTTAGAGCTACTGCGATATATATTTTAAAAAGAGTTGGAGAGATACAACATCCCTGTCTTAAACCTTTCGTTACCAGGAATTCTTTTGAAAGTCGATTTCCAATTTTAATTTTAAATTTTGACCCTTTGTATAGTTCTTTTATCGCTTTTATGTATGTATGATTGATATTAGTCTGCTCTACCACTGTCCATAATTTTTCTACTGGAACGGAATGCTTTTTGTAGGTACACAAAGGTAACATGAGTCTCTATATTTCTGGCGCTCCTTTTCTCAATTACTTATTTAAGACAAAAAACATTATCACTACAAGATCTGCCTGCACCAAACCCACTTTGCTCTTCTTCTTCTTGTTCATGAAAATCATTCTCTATTAGATCTCTAAGAATCCTACCGTACAATCTACTTAGAGTACTGGTTACTGAAATTCCTCTGTAATTGTTGCAATCCAGCTTGTTTCCTTTTTTATGTATTGAGGATATGAATGCAATTTTCCAATCATCAGGTACTGGATGTCCGTTTATGCATTGATTGATAATATATGTGAGATTTTCAAGTAGTTTCTCTGATCCATATTTGAGCATTTCAGCATATATTCCCCCAGGTCAGCTAGCTTTTCCGGATTTAAGCTTTTTAATACTATTCCTGATCATTTTTTTTTTTTCGATGATTACTCCCTCTCCATGAGAGGAGAGGCTGCCAGATATTCGGGTCTCGTCTCCTGCAGCAGTCCCTTATAGTGTTCTCTCCATTGTTCTGGTTTGATGTTCTCGATGTTTACTTTTTCTTTTGTTGGGTTTTTTACTGTAGAAATAAATTTTCATAGTTCAGAACTCTGCCTGCCTCCTACGTGTGTATTTATATCGTGGCATTTGGGCTCGAACATTTCATTCTTTTCTGTGCGTATCAATTTTCTTAGCTGTCTTCTGGTTGCCTGTAGATTTCTAGGTCTCTTTGCTCTTTAGTACTGAGCCATTTCAAGTATGTGCGTTTTTTCTCCTTAACCGTTTCCTGTATTTCTTCCGTCCACCACATCTTATTGTTATTTCTATTATCTTGGTATCCAACAGCTTCTTTGCTTGCTTCCTTCAAGCTTTTTAATATGTTTGTATATATCTCTTCAAATGAGTGATTTGTGTTTATTAATTTTTCATCTAATCGGTTCTGATATAATCTTTGAGTACTTCTATTTCTAAACTTCTAAAGTTGTATTTTTGATTGTCTTCGATGCATTCTAGATTTTCATTTTCTCTAATACTTTCGTCCTTATTTGTTTTTCTTACAGGGAATAATATTTTTGCTTTTACCAAATGGTAGTCAGATCCACAGGTAACACCACGAAGTGTGCGCACATCATACCACTTTACTTCCGAGTGTTGTTCACCTATAGCATAATCAATGATTGATCTAAGATTTCTAGTTGCTTGGCTGAATCCAGGTATACCGATGAATATCCTTATGTTTAAAAAACCATTATTTATTTTTAGGTTATGGGTTTCACACAATTGTATCAGTCTCAAGCCATTATCATTTGTTACTTCCTCTCCAAATGATCCTACCATTTTGCTTTGGCTTTGTCTACCAGTTCGACTAAAATAAATAATAAAATCGCCAAGCATAATTATTTCCCTGGTATTGCCGATTTTACTGATAGTCTCATCAAGTTGGTCGAAGAACATTTGTTTTTTAGCTACCGTTTCGTCATTTGATGGTGCGTAGGCTGCTATTATGCTTATATTGTGTCCAAGCATCTTCATGTTAACTCGAAGTAAGTTTTCGTTAATGCACTCGTAGTCTGTAATCTTATGTTTGAGGTTTTTCTTTATTAATAAGGATACCCCTCTGGCTGCGCTCCGTTCTTTTGGAACTCCAGTGAATAAGTGAACAAAGTTACCGACACTACTTGTACCTGTTCCAATCTTTTTTGTCTCTGTAAGTGCAATAATGTCTATCTTACTATTCTGCACTTCGGTTGCAATAATGTCCAACTTTTGGTTTATTCCCTGTACGTTCCATGTAGCTATATTCAGAGTCCTTTGTCTTTGCTTTTTCGTCTTTGAGAGTTTCCGTCCAGTACTCCGAGGCTTTGGTTAGGGTTTTTGGTAATATCTTTGTTTTAAGAGTATTAGAGAACCAGTCTAATGCCTCAACCCCTACTTGGAGGGCCAGGATTTTTTATCAAGGTTTTTCTCCTCTAGCCTTTGAAGATCCAACGCCATACTGTAAAGCGACAGCTGTATTCTTTTATACTATCCCTAAAAGAAAGGGTTGCCACCTACGCTATGATCACCGTACCGAGGTCCATCCTCTCCGCCTTTCATATCGATGTGGTCTTCTCCCGTAACCCTGGGAGTGGGACCCTAGACAGGTGCTAACTCTCCGAGTCAGAGAGTACCTGGAATCTACGGAGGGCAGGGGTCGATTCATTTCCCCTGATAGACATCTGACGAGGTCTACCCCCCAAAATTAAAGATACTAACCCATATTCTAAATATACGTGAAGAAATCACGCATGCAGGCTATCAAACGGCCTATGACTTGTCGTCGTAACAAGTGACAACGAGTAAGTTGATCGATTTTCTGCATTGGGGTCTATTAATAATGTAATTGGGCACTTTTTTAGGACTTAGTGGTTATGATAGAAAATAGTTCGATTTTGAGGTTTCGATCGTCTAAATTAGACAAGTTGACCTCCGTGCGTCGTCGCAGGGATTTGTATAAATATTATTATTTTATAAACGGTTTTCTCTAGCAGTTTTTAAACCCCGCTAAAAAATTTTCAGACGAGTTAAGGCAATTTTTTTTGAACACATTAAAAAAGTAGGCGACATACATAATTTTTTGCTAGCTTTGGTCATGGATTTAGTAATATTAAAGTTTTTACATTTACAGGTTAGTCTATTTTTGTTTTAAACTGTCTTAAAGTCTTAAATACTAGAATAATTTTACTGCGCATGCGGTACAGGAGAAGAAATATCATAATTTTCCGGTAGTCCAACCATTTTCAAACTAACTTCAAACAACTTCTTTGCATTGTCTTCATTGGTCGCGAGTTTCGAAGGAGTAACTGCTGCGCATTCCGAGTAGTACAATCCAGTTTCCACTGCGCATTTTTCATCTACTGAGCAGTAGATAGATGTCTGCGCACCCTGAATTGGGGTCTTCGCAAAATGGGGTATGAGGCTATTAAAGAGCCAACCGACAGGACGACCGAATGTGTTTCCCATGTGACGACCAAGCTCCGTTGCTATGACGCCTGGATGAAGAGAGTACACATTTACGCCGGTTATGTTTGCTTCTAAAAAAAAATAATACAAAATAGAAAAATATACGAATTGTTGAGAAATAATACGTCTGATTTTAGAAAAATCTTCGAACACATCGATGTTAAAATTTTTCTACCACGTACCCCCTTCGAGGAGCTAAATTTACTGCTATATTCCAAATAGAGAGAGTGGGTCCAGTAGTAGAGTTCGCGCGACGAGAGTTGAAGCCACCCACGTCACGGCTGAGAGGGATCTACTGGCCCCGCCTCTAGCTTGTGATTGACTGTTTCGGAGATCCACAGGCTTAGTGTTTTATATTGGGAATTAGTTTAATAATTTATTATGTGTAATTTATCCCGCACGGCACTGTCCGACCGCAGGTAAGCGTATACCAAGATAAAATATATGGCGTGCGTGGCATCAACTCTCGCCGCGTCTACTTCTACCTTCATTTAAAGGTCTCCAAAATATAAGTAGCTACAGACGGTTTAACCAAGCATGCGCGTAGCGCTGGGGAGTTTAGAAGTTAAAGCCCCCCCCCCATAGAGCAAATAATTGTGTTAATTGTTAATACACTAGTTCAAAAATCTTTGTATATCATTTTTATGTCTACATTTATACATTTAAACCCCCCTTCCCACCCCAAATGGATCGCTGGCGCAACGCGATGGTCACCAATATGTCGCATCTAAAATTTTTAGGGGACAAATTGCGTCCGTTCCATGATTACATTGGACTGATTGGACACTTATAAAACCGTACGAAAAATCCAAATGCGCACGCAATGATATACGAAAACTGTTTTGGTTAGATGGAACGACCAAATAACTAGTCCAAAGAGATGAATGCTTTTGGCATTGTGATCGATTTACTTCAGTCATGTGATCATATGCAAGAGAGTTAAATTGAAAGTCACGTGACTAAAGGCTGCTTGGCATGAAGCAATACGGTTGCATACAAGATTAGGGTCCCTGACGTGACATCTGTTGTATAAACAAACAGCTATGTCTCATTCAGGGACACTAATCTTGCATGCATTTGCAAGTTTATTGTTCCATGTCAAGCGGCCTTAAACGAAAGGGTAGGTTTCGTCGTCTGGCGTAAAGGTAGATCGAAGGCAAAGCATGAACTTGAGAGCTCTAAGTTAAAGTTGCACATAAAAAAAAAGATAATTTTGAATAGGGACCTATTGCAATAAAGCCAGGCACAAATTGTGCCGGGCACTATATTAAAAACTGACAGTTGATCTTTCAAAATTGACATACCAAAGTCGAATTTAGAAATCCAGTCGTTTATTTTCCATTAATAGTGGCTTCACTATTAATTCCGGCTCTTATAATACACAATGGCCTAATTTTGAAAGAAGACAGCTGTTCTTATAATGCGAAAGTGTCAATATAGTGCCCGGCACAATTTGTGCCTGGCACTATTGCAATAGGTCCCTAATAACTTTGTGAATTTTATGAAAAAAAATTACGGCCACAAAACTTGTGAAAAATGTTTATTTTTTTGTAATAGGTATCACAAGTTTTATGTGAAATTTATGTTTTTGTAAGGCAGCGGCCCGAACGAAATCTTCCCAGCTCTACTGCAAAAGGGCCTTGAGTTGCTGTTACCCCACCTGAAAGGGATATTCCAGGCAAGCATAGCTTTGGCCTATGTCCCACAAATGTGGAGGAAAGCCAGGGTAGTATTCATACCGAAAGCAGGGAAGAAAGATTACACCACCGCAAAATCATTCCGGCCCATAACTTTGAAATCATTTTTGATGAAGGCATTGGAGAAAATGGTTGACAGGTACGTTATAGAGGTACCACTCAAAGCATCCCCTCTCCATAAAGAACAGCATGCATACTGGAAGGGTAGATCTACGGATACAGCCCTCCATACAACCGTGCAAAGGATAGAAAAAGCTCTCGAAAACAAGGAATATACACTGTCAGTTTTCTTTGACGTCGAAGGAGCCTTTGATAAGGCAAGAACAAGCTCAATAAGTCGAGCAATGCAGAAAAAGGGCATCAACCCGGTCCTCATATCATGAACCGAGATGGCCTTGCAGGAGAGAGAAGTGGAGGCAAGTATGAAGGACGTCCAGATCAAGAGGAGGGTAAAAGGAGGCTGCCCCCAGGGCAGCTGCCTATCTCCACACCTGTGGTGCCTTATAATGGACAGTCTACTTCACAAACTGGAAGAACAAGGATTTGACGGCAAAGCGTACGCCGACGACGGACTGGTTATAGTACCAGGGAAGTTCCTAGGCGTAATTTGCGAAAGGATGCAAAGGGCGTGCAAACTAATAGAGAACTGGTGACAAGAGAACGGCCTCTCCGTCAACCCCAGCAAGACGGAAATGGTTCTCTTTACAAAGAAGAGGAAGATAGTAGGCTTCAAAGCACCACAAATGTACGGAAGACCACTTGCACTATCGCAAGAGGTTAAGTACCTGGGGATGGTGCTAGACAGTAAACTAAGCTGGAAACAACATATAGACCGCATAGACGGCATTCTGGCAAGTTAGAAGGTGGTAGGAAGAAAGTGGGGACTCAGCCCAAGGATCATGCACTGGATCTACACGGCCATCATAAGACCGAGGATCCAATACCGATCCGTGGTCTGGTGGCCGGGGGCAATGAAAACCACAAACGCCAAAAAACTCGATAGCAAGCAGAGGCTGGCGACCTTGAGCATCACCGGAGCTTTAAGGTCTACTCCTAACATAGCCCTGAATACGATCCTGGGTCTCCCATCGCTGTCCACCTGGATAAAGAAGGAAGCGATGGCAGCATACCTTAGGATAAGGGACGCGGGCGTGTGGAGAAGGAGCGGTGGACAAAAAGGACATTCGGAGATCGCGACTGTGACGGAAAGGGAGATTCCATTATCGACGTACAGGCTAGCGATGCCAGAAAAGCGGTTATGGGAGAAAAGGAGATACCGTGTAACCATACCACCAAGGGATGCATGGAAGGAGGAGGGAGTTAAATTCCTTAGCGACGCCACGGTCTGCTATACAGACCGGAATTCGACC
Source organism: Aspidapion aeneum (assembly GCA_963576565.1). Taxonomy (NCBI): domain Eukaryota; kingdom Metazoa; phylum Arthropoda; class Insecta; order Coleoptera; family Brentidae; genus Aspidapion; species Aspidapion aeneum. Next base: position 47,338,754 of record OY755048.1, read on the forward strand.
GGTGCAGGAGTGTACGTGGAAAGCAAGAGCATTGGAAAAAGCTACCCGCTGGGATCCAATGCAACAGTCTTCCAGGCAGAGGTTTACGCTATACTGGCGTTAACATGAGAGGAAGAAATTAGAAACGAAACAGGAAAACGCCCCTGCATCTGTTCAGACAGTCAAGCTGCGCTGAAAGCACTGTGTAAACCAACCATGTCCGCAGGTTTGGTGCAGGAGTGTGCGGATGCACTTCAGGAATTGGCCGGCGTAAGAGAGGTAGAGCTCGTATGGGTTCCAGGCCACGTGGGAGTCCCCGGAAACGAGAAAGCGGACAGACTCGCCAGGGGAGGATCCCAGCAGAAATGCGTCGGGCCAGAACCGTTCCTGGGGCTCACAAGAGGGCAAATGAAGTCGGCCCTAAGAAGCATACAGAGTGGACCCAGAAAGGGATACAAAGGGAGTGGACCAACATAGGAAACGCCAGACAGGCGAAGGAGTATGTGACAGGCTACAGCAAATCCCGTAGGGACTGGCTGCTCCGTAGAACACGAAAAGAGGTGGGAGCCATAGTGGGAGTCCTGACCGGACACTGCGTCCTACAAGGACACCTGGCAAAGATGAGAGTGAAGGAGGACGCGACGTGCGAGCGATGTTGGGCCGAGGACGAGACCTCGGCGCATTTTCTCTCATCATGTGAAGCATACAAGGATGCAAGAAGAGAGGTATTCGACGCGGAAGCCTTTGAGACGGAGGACCTTCTGAATCTGAGGTGGCCCGATATTCTGGCCTTTGTACAGATGACGGGCAGATTCCTTAGCGAAAGAAGGACGCAGTAAGGGGGATGCCCGGGGGTTGGCGAAAAGGGCGCTTCATGTGCCTAGTCGGCAGGTCTAGAGCCTACCCCACACTACTACTAACTAACTAACTATGTTTTTGTTTATTTGTATTCTAAAATTTGATTTTTACAAAATATTTCTGAAATTAATTATTATATGCCTCAATATTCACAATGTTTCAAGGAAGTTAAGACATGTTATTTTACTTACAATGTAAGTGGAGCTTGAAGTGAATAAATGCTAAAAACTAAATACTTATGTGCATGTGATATATAAGCCTAGTCATTTTAGGAATTCACCTAAAAAAAATAGGTGCAAGATGGATTTTTGTATAATTTTCCCTTAGCATCTCGGCCTTATTCCCACATATTGTTCACCAAAATCCGCCTTGAGCTTCGCTAGTTATAAGGCCCCAAATGTTCTGAAAATCAGTTTTTTTACCATAAAATTAAGAAAAAACCTTACATTTAAAAAAATATATTACAAAAAAATTATTATTTTTAATTTAATTTTTTCCCACTCTGTAGGTAACTTGTTTTAAAATGTTAATACTTTATAATATTAAGCTTGATCCCCACTTGTACCAAACACCATTTACAAAAATTTTGTTTTTATGTTTTTGTTTTCTTAATAATACCAGCTGGACAACCAATGGGATTTTAAAAATTTTATTTTTTATGCAACTGTACGAAAAAAAAGCGTAATATTAAAAATATTCAACTTCTGGTTAGAAGCAGTGTTAAAATTCGCGCAAATGCGCACACTTTTATTTTTAAAATTCCAGCTTAACAGATATTAAAATTTTGTATAACATAACTTTGGTTTAAAATTATAAACAGAGGTACTTACATAACGTTTTAACAAATACTCGTATTAATATGCAATTTCCAGATTTTTATTTCATGATTTTTTTCCAAGGCTGTTAAAAACCAAGTTGGATAAATATGGATAAATCTGAGAGCACGGCAGTGCCTCTTCAAGTTCAGCCCATATTTGACCTATCCAAAACTCTACTTCGGAATGAGCTACGAACCTCAAACTTTGCACAGTAGTACATCTTCATAGAGTTAACAACCCCTTCAAGTTTCATGGACTTCCATAAAGTAGTAAAGTAGTTACGAAATTTCAGAAAACGTCGAAATTGCCACTCACTCTCTGACTCACTCACTCATGTATAGATCATCAAAATTCCACTGCACTTCCAGACATGCTACAAAGCTGAAATTTGGCACACTGATAGAAATTCCCAGGTAGCAAGGTCACGTTTTTTAAAGGTCAAAAAAGGTCATTTTTAATGACCATTGACATCTCTAACCTGACGTGTAATTGACCTTTAAATGACGTTCAAAAGACACACCCAAAATGACGTCATTTTTAGACGCTTTAAAGACGTCAGCAATATGACGTATTTGGGACCAAAACAGAACATCAGTGACCTATTTATATTCCCTGCATCTTAGCTTCGGGTATATAAGGTGAAACAAACAAAAAACTGTACGCGAAATGAGTTTCATATTTAATTTATACATTTTTTCTTGCCCACCTCAAGTACACACCTGTATCTGGGCCCTGCACTGGGTTCCATCGGAGCACCACTTCTAAAATGGTATCTCTAGGTGTCTACTACCTCTGTGCCAAATTTCATTACGGTACGCAAAAATGCAGACAAACCCCAAAATTTCTCTCTTAGGCCCCGAACTACTACGAATTTTAAAAATATACGTTCAAACTTACCCGAGAAATCGAAGGATCCAGAGTTCCATCCATGTAAAGTTATGTAAAAGTAACATTGCCCACTTCCAGAGGCGCTAGAGAGCTGAACTTTAGCAGACTGATAGGAAATATGATAAAACTATAGGAAAAAATTAAAAACCCCAACATTTTAATTTGCTTCCCTCCTTTATAAATGAAAAGTTTTGTAAAAGTAACATTCCCCACTTCCAGAAACGCTAGAGAGATGAGCTTAGGAAGACTGATAAGAACTATGATAAAATTAAAGGAAAAAATTTAAAAACAGCAAAATTTTAATTTACTTTCCTCCCCTATAAGTTATGTAAAATTAACATTGCCTACTTCCAGGAACACTAGAAAGGTGAGCTTTAGAAGGCTGATAGGAACTATGATAAAACCATTAACGTATTAACCGGAGGAGACTAGGAAATAAACAAAAAATCGGCCGTCTAGATAAACAATTTGTTTTAAAAAACGTACTTCTGCAGTAAAGAAGTCCTCGACTATTTTTGTTTGGTCCATAGAAAACTCCATTTTCTTTCTCTGTAAGAATCATCAAAATTATCCCATCTTTCCTTTACTTTTATTTATTTTTTATTCCAATGTAAGCGAAGAAGACAAAACTGTTCTTTTTACAAACCCTTACTATATTAATTATACACCACCAAATATGGATAAACAAGCAGTGATCACTTTAAAACGTGCTTCGAGCATTTTATTTTGGTGCTACTTCGTTTTCCTTTATTAAACCAGTGCGAGAAAAAAAACAAAACTATTCTCGATAACAGTCCCTCACTAAAACAAAGGAATTAGAAACATGCCGCAATGGTCTAGGCCCGCGTAAAGTATCTTATTTTGTTACTATTTTGTTAAACCGATGCAAGAGAAAGAGACAAAACCTGTCTAACCTAAAATAAAATACACCAACGTAAAAGCATCTTAACCAAACATCTAAAAAGTGTAAAGACGAGGTGTGTAGAGACCTCGCAGATTTGTTTTTAACCCTATAAAATGTCAGCAAAATTTTTTATTCAAAAAATTTAAAAACAATAAACTATAGTTACCTACTTATTAATTTGTTCTTTGTTAAATAAAATCCATTTCTAAGGATGATTGTTATAAGCCAAAAATTGATTGCAATTTATTTAAAAACAAAAAGTATATTTCGGCCCAGGTATCTAAATAACCCTATTTTTTACATCATTTATAAAATATTTTTTGATTACCTATTTTTAACTATAAGCGAGAAGATATAAATATATGTTTTTTTATTTAACTAATTTTAAATGTTAAATAAAAAAAGTTATTTTACAAAATAGTATTAGCATTAAGTTATTTGTCAAAAAATAAAAGTGGCAAATAAAATTAATTTTTTTAACTAAAATGATATTTTGTTCAAATTGCATTGTTTTTATTACATTTTCATAATATTATATTCAAATGATTTTTTTTTCAAAAATATTCTGTTTGAAAGACAATTTGATTTGTCATTTTGTTCAAAAATTACTTTTTAAATAACATTTTGTTCAAATGGCGTTTTGGTTGAAAACAGTTTGCTTTAAAACATTTTGTTCAAACATCCACCTGATAAAAAACTTTTGGTTTATTGAAAAATTAGTTTTTCGAATGACATTTTGTCGAATGGGGTTTTTTTCGAAAACATTTTTTTAAAATAAAATATAAATTTTCGAATGACATTTTGTTCGAAAGCGGTGGGTTTGTATGACATTTTGTTCAAATGGCAGAAAGCATTGAGTTTAAATGATATAATGTTTGATTTGATTGATATTTTGTTTGAATGTCAATCTGATTGAAAACATTTCGTTAAAAAATATCTTTTCTACATGACATTTTGTTCGAAAGCGGTGGGTTTGTATGACATTTTGGCAGAAAGCATTGAGTTTAAATGATATAATGTTAAAAAATTTTAGTTTCAAAAATATTTTGTTCCAATGACGATCTGATGGCACATTTTATATGAAAACATCTTTCTTATAGTATATTTTTTTGAACAACATTTTGCTCAATGACATTTTGTTCAAAATTTTTTAATAAGAATCTGATCAAAGACATGTTCAACTGTTTTTTTTAAACATTTTGTTCAAATGACAATCTGACCGAAACCATTTTGTACAAAAACATCTTTTTCAAGTGACTTTTTGTTCGAGTTGCATTTTTTTCGAAAACATTTTGTTTGAGAAACTTTTTGTTCAAAAATTACTTAAATTCATATGACATTTTGTCAAATTGTTTTATTAAAAAACATCTGTTTTGAATTTTGTTTGAAAGCAGTGTGATTGATTGGCATTTTCTTCGTAAACATTGTGATCGATATTATGTTCAAATGATCTCTTTTTTGAAAACATTTTTTATTGACAATCTGATCACATTTTGTTCACTGTTCCATAAAAATTTTTTCTTGAAATGGATACGTTTGCTATCAAATCAAATCAAATCAAAAATACTTTATTGTCAGTAAAATTTTCGACAAAGCAGGCTAATACTAACTTAAAGGTAAAAATAGTAAAATAGCAATAGTAAAATCAAAAGCCTAACTAGTTAATTAAGTGTCAAATAAAAATAATATAGGTCCATGTCAACTTAATACCTATATTAAAACAATAAAAGAACAAAAATACAAACAAAAAAAAGATATATCCAACAATACATTTATAAAATTACTTCAAAGGCAATTATTAAAAACAAAACGATAAAAATTTGCTAACATTTATAAAACATGTCACAGTGAAAAAAAAAAGAATACACAAACAAAACATGAAAAAAAAATATAAAAAAATAATAAAAATTTTAAAGAAAAATTTGAGATATTTACATGAAACACAATTATTAAAAACAAAACGATAAAAATATTGTCAAGACATTTTCAAACATTTATAAAATATATGTAAGTAAAAAATATATAAAAATCAAAAATACAAAAGTCATTATTAAAAAAGAAAAAAAAATGCAAATAAAAGTTAAAGTCTTAATTAAAATAAAAAAATTTGGCTTGGTTACATCACAGTCGCAGATATACATATATAAATATAAATTTAAAAAAAAAATGATAAAGATATTGCCAAGGCATTTTCAGACATTTATAAAATATATGTTGGTAAAAAGGAGTAAAAAACTAAAAAAAAGTAATTATTTAAAATAATAAATGGTAACAAAAATTAAAATATTAATTAAAATGAAAAATTTGGTTTGGTTACATCACAGTCAATGCAATCCATGCTAAAGAATCTGGTCATTAAAATATTCAGTAAGTGCATAATATGGTTTCTGTAGCAGTGCATTTTTTAGTTTTTTTCTAAATATTTTGGTATTAGAGGCCTGGCGAATAGATATGGGCAGGTGATTAAAAATCTTGCGACTCCCATAAATAAAGGACCTCTGAGTTAAAGCACTGTGTGGAATTGGCAACGGCAAATTACCATTTTGCCTTGTAACCCTGTGATGTCTCGAATCAATTAGAGTGGTGGAATTTTTAAATACTAAACTGGTAGTTTCCAATATAAAGAGAGATGTCAAAGTCAGAATCTTATGTTTAACAAAGTGAGATTTACAGGATTCCCTTTGATTTACATTACTTATAAATCTAACAGCTTTTTTTTTGTAGGATGAAAATTATTTTTAATAAATGTAGACTGGTTGCACCCCAGAATGGAATTCCATACCTCAAGTGACTCTCAAAGAGTGAAAAATATGCTGTTCTTGCTACATCCTCTCCCAGCACAGATCTCAAACATCTTATCGCAAAACATCCGGAGGAAAGTTTTTTACTCAATTTATAGATGTGGTCTTCAAATCTGAGTTCATTGTCTATGTGTATTCCTAGAAATTTGTTAACTGTAAGAGTTTGAACTGGTTCATCTTCAAGGTTTATATCTTGTAAGTCACATTTAAAGCACAAAATATTGGTCTTATCAACATTGAAGCAAAGACGATTTGCATTACACCAGTTTTTTATTTTTGCGAGATCTTCAGAAATTAAATTCTTTAGAATGTTGACATTTTTATGGTGCCACAGGACAGAAGTGTCATCCACAAATAATGTAAACAAACCCGTAATTTTAAGCCGAGTAATATCGTTTATATAGATTAATCATCATTATCAATTGATTAGAGTTCAGTGTGGTTAGTTTAACAGGTTAGGATCAATTGATAAAGGTAACACCGATTGCGACCTCAAAAAAAGAAGTTTGAAGAAAATGTTTTCGAACCAAACGGTATTCAAACAAATTGTCATTCAAAAAAGATGTTTTTGAACAAATTTTCGAAAAAACTATAATAAAGCAATTGCTACAGAACAGAAATTGATATGTTGCACTTTTGTCCAGTTTCTTTTCTAATGCAACTGCTGATGAAAACCAAGATGGTAGTACGACGGAAAAAGTGTCGCATTAATTTTTCTCAAAATAACTCGCTCGAGTTGTTTTTAGGTACATATTTCTTGTAGGTTTTCGTACACACCTTTAATGTTACTAAAAGGGACAAAACCACCGTCGTCGGAAGCAGTACATAAAAATATGTTTGCAAGAAATTTTAAATTCAGGGAAAATTGAAAAATGGAGAGTAGCATAACCAAAACAACTATTTTAGTTCTGGTCATGGTTACTATCTTAATTAAAACAAATGGGTAAAACTAACCCCACGTATGGGGTGCATCTTAATAAATCCACAAAGTATAAGCAAATTGTGTCCCCATCAAAGCAATAAATCGAGGGCTTTTTCAAAAAAAGTCCATCCAAATAGAGCTCTGTTAATTTTTTACAATATTACTTCCAATTTTTCATAAAAAAAGGAACTAAAAATATATTTACTTTTTCATATACAAAAGAAAAGCGGCACTACACGTATCTAGCTTTAAAATTGTAATAATGGGGGTGATATAATTGTCGCTAGGAAAAAGGGAACCTTTAATACCGTTTTCGGCTGCCGGAGACGACTTCACAATTCTCGGTGAGTGCCCCGGTTCGAAAATCAAGTGGACTTTCAAGTTTTTATTAGAACCTGACTCCTATTTCTAATGTTCGACTTCTGTATTTGAGAACCTAACCTCAACAATGATATTAATGTAAATTTTTATTGTCAATACGTATCTATTCAGCTGTAAACTAAATTAATATGCTTGTTTTAATAAGTTAGGTATTTACTGTAAATAAATAAGTATTTTGCCGCCGTCACTGGTAAATCGATCGACCCATTCAATGTATAAAGAATAATTCGTCTGCTGTGTGTCGCACAGCGTTGCCATCGTCTTTCCAACAAATATTTCTCTTCTTTTCCAACTTATTGAAGCATCTAGGGGTCAAATCGAATTGTTTTGATGAATGAATTTTTGCCGCGGTTCCTGGTCTCCTCCGGTTAATACATTAATGGACAAAACCTTATAATATAAAAAAAACCTCAACATTTTTAATAAGGCATTGCAAAGGTTTTGAACAATATTCGCATATTTTACTAGGTACTTTAAAACTTAAATATTATCCAAATCCTTTAAAAAAGGAGTGAAATCATAACAAAAACATTTCATATAAAAAAAAGCCAAGTGCGCGAAAGTTCTATTCCGTAAAAAGAATTGAGATAAAAGTAAAGCTAAGTTCCCCAATACAAATTTCAAAATGAGTGGTTCTAGTTTGGAAATGTTTTTCTAAACACAACACACAAACACAGTGCTGAATTGAACATAAAGAAGTTTGGCTGGAATAGCAAAGTTTAAAAAAACATTTCCAAACTAGTAAGAACCTTTCGTTTTGATATTTGTATTGGAGAACTTGGCTTTAATTTTATCTCAATTCTTTTTACGGAATACAACTTTCGCGCACTTGGCTTTTTTTTACATGAAATGTTTTTTTTTATGATTATATTTTTTGTAGATATCTTAGAAACTAAAGCTTTTTATATACATATATATTTGGGCAAAAATCATGATACAACGAATATTCGGTAAAACTTTATGTACCTATGTTTAAAATTTCAAACCCTTCAAAAACAACCCTTAGGTTACATTTATTTTGTATAGTGTGGATTGGTTGGCAGGGGTCAAGTTAAACAATAAATCTTTTTCTTTCTACACCGACGTTTTTGCTCTTTATTGAAGTTAAACTTTTTTTCTCATACAGTGCTTAATTGTAAAATATATTTTCCAAGTCCCATTGGTGGTCCGGGTATTATTGACCATTGGCCTAACCCTTACTTAAACGTTAAAGATACAAAAACTAAATTTAAGTACATGGTGTTTTGTAAAAGTGCTGATCAAGATTAATATTATAAAGTTTTAACATCAGACAAGTTAACTAGAGTGTAGAAAAAAATTATAAAAAATTAACAAAAAAAACATTTTTTTAATATATTTTTAAAATGTTAGGTTAGGTTTTTTCCTAATTTTACATTATAGACCGAATGATACTGCATCTTTTTTCTTTCCTCACTTTTTAAAACAATTTCCGTGAAAGTAAAAACAAACTGATTTTTAGGACTTTTGGGGCCTTATATCTGCCGAAGCTCAAAGGGGATTTTGGCGGAGAATATGTAGGGATGTGTCCTAGAAGCTAAGGAATAATTACATCAAAATTTAGCTTGCATCTATTTATTTTCAAGTTTCTGGGTTTTTTCACCTAGTATGACAATGCTATATGAAGCTTTCCATATCAATCAAAAATTTCTTTTTGGCGTTTATACTTATCGGCCCATTCTAAAATTTTTAAAGGCAATAGACAAGATATTGGAGCATCTTTTTTCAAATAAATATAAAAAATCGAAGAAGTCACATTTTGAAAATGGCGATTTTTTAAATTTATTGTCTTGTACTAAGATCTCTGATGAAATTATTTGTCATTTTCAATATTTTTTCTTAAAGCCTCTTGTTCTTATTTCTAAACAGTAGTTAAATTTTTTTTTGCAAAGTTCGTATTTTTTCAGAAAAAATCATAAACCATAGATATGTTTTGGTCAATTAAGAAGACAAAACACCCTGTAGATTTAAGGAATCGCAACTATTTTTCAAATATTTTATCTCGGTGTAATCGGTACTCATAGGGAAATTAAAAAACAATTTTTATCAAAATCAAAATTTTTAAGTGCAAAAGGTGGCCGGCCAACATGCCGCAGTCCCGTAGAAATAAAAATTAAGCACACATTTGTTTTTGCAAATTTAAGAAATATATATTTACGTGGCTTTCCCGGCATTTGGTCACGTGTTAAATTTGGTTTTGAAATTCAATTTATTTTTCCCTAAATGCCAATTTTTTTTTGTTATTCACTGTTTTTTTAAATTTTTTCTGAGAAATGTAAATTTGTGGTCTATTTTTATCTCAGGTGATAAAATAGAAATGTGTTGTCACGAAGTGGATTAGAATTAACATACAATTTTTCCAGTGCAACATGTGATAAACACAGACAAAGGAAAGAGTGAAAGGCAAACATTTCTAATGCGCCTGTCCTCGATCCTAGTATTTCGGAAGAGTCCGAAACCAGTTTAAGTGGGCTGTTAGAACGCTACGAGACCCGAATATCTGGCAGCCTCTGCGAGAAGAGACATAGAAGTACATGGAGAGGAAGTAATCATCGAAAAAGAAATGATAAAGAATAATATTAAAAAGCTTAAATCCGGAAAAGCTAGCGGACCTGGGGGAATATATGCTGAAATGCTCAAATATGGATCAGAGAAACTACTCGAAAATCTCACATATATTATTAACCAATGCATAAACGGACATCCAGTACCTAATGATTGGAAAATTGCATTCATATCCTCAATACATAAAAAGGGAAACAAGCTGGATTGCAACAATTACAGAGGAATTTCAGTAACCAGTACTCTAAGTAGATTGTACGGTAGGATTCTTAGAGATCTAATAGAGAATGATTTTCATGAACAAGAAGAAGAAGAGCAAAGTGGGTTTCGCGCAGGCAGATCTTGTAGTGATAATGTTTGTTGTCTTAAACAAGTAATTGAGAAAAGGAGCGCCAGAAATATAGAGACTCATGTTACCTTTGTGGACCTACAAAAAGCATATGATACCGTTCCAGTAGAAAAATTATAGACAGTGTTAGAGCAAACTAATATCAATCATACATACATAAAAGCGATAAAAGAACTATACAAAGGGTCAAAATCTAAAATTAAAATTGGAAATCGACTTTCAAAAGAATTCCTGGTAACAAAAGGCTTAAGACAGGGATGTTGTATCTCTCCAACTCTTTTTAAAATATATATCGCAGTAGCTCTAAAAAACTGGAAACGTAAAGTGCACGGCATGGGAATACAACTTAACGACCGGCTTACCATATACACACTACAGTTTTCTGACGACCAAGTAATTGTGGCTAATGATAAAGAAGACATGGAGTATATGATGAGAAAGTTAACAGAAGAATACCAAAAGTGGGGATTAACAGTGAACGTAAACAAGACGTATTGGAAACGAATCCAGTGAGTTAGTACTAGAGAATGGACAAACAATATCTCCATGCAATGAGTATGTATACTTGGGTGTCACATTTGATAAGACAGGTACAGACTGTAAAGAATTGGAAAAAAGAATAGTAAAGGCAAAAAAAGTTATTGGATGTCTTAACAGTATTTTATGGAGCAGAGAGATAAAAAAGAATGTAAAATTTAACATATATGAAACAATGGTCAAAAGCACGCTGTTGTATGGAATAGAGATTGTCGCGTAACAGAAAAATACAAAACAAAAATGGAAAGTGTCGAAATGGATGCAATAAGAAGATCAATGAGAATATCTAAAAGAAAGAATGGGAATCGAGGGAAGCATAACGGATGACATCACTAGAAGGCAACTGATATGGTACGGCCATGAACAACGGATGAACGACGAAAGATTACCAAAGCAGCTCCTAGAATGGCAACCAATAGGGCGCAGAAAAAGAGGGCGTCCTAAACTAGAATGGCAACAGTCAATCGAAAGATCAATGAATCAAAAAAATCTGACAGAGGATGATTGTCAAGATCGAAGGAGGTGGAGAATAGGCGTCGGACAACGTAGAAAAACTGTCTGATAACAGTAAAACGTCAACCTGGAACGCAAAATGGATTTTTCGTACGGTTTTATGACTGTCCAATGTCCTGATGGAACACAACTATTTAAGTCTACTTGAAAACAATGCAATATCGACGTGGCGGGTCCATCCGTCCTTGTCTTTTATCGTCTTTTATTTATCAATGGCGGCGCGTGAGGTTTAAAAGTAGCGGCGCGTGAGGTTTAAAAGTGGCGGTTCTGCAAAGTGGGGAACAAAGACAAATTTTAAAAAAATGTTAAAAATAATAAAAGCTTACCCAATTTTTAGATTTTGTAAAGTCACATTAATCGAACATAAAACACAGATTTTAAGTTTTATTTTTAAGCGGTCGAACAATTTCTTTATTAGTACACTTTGAATTATTGAGGTTTATTATATTAACACTTTGTACATATAATACATAGGTAATAGATGGTTTTTGGTAACAGACTTCTTTTTATTTTTATATATAAGTTCAATGCGTCTGTCTTTTTTACTGTCAAAACATTCAATCACTTTCTATCACTTAAATATTATACCCCAATGCCGTAAATAGGGTATTTGACAAATTTTAGAAAAGAGTTTAGAATTATACATAGATCCCTAATTTGCTACGCAAAATTATTAAAATCGTATATTTTATCATGACTACATTTAAAATCAAGTTTTCTAATTTCCGATTTGAATTTGCCACTAAAACGCTCATTTCTAGCATGGCGTTGCAATGACGTCACCGCGCAGTAAACTCGCAGACAGATACACGGCATTCAAGTGTTTATTTGTTTTTGGTCTGTGTTTTTACTGTTTTTATGTAACAAAATGTCCTATAAGTGGTGTGTAGTGCCTCAGTGTTCGAATGTGCCTACAGCAGTAAAAGAACGGAAAAAGTGGCTAGAACTTGCTCGAAGAGACCCAAGGGCCTTATCTAATACATCTTCACTTTACATTTGTGAAGATCACTTTGATGGGAGTATAACTAAATTGTTTCTATTAATTTTTCTCACGTTGTCTATAAAATATATAACTATTTCGTAAATGACGATGACATTTTTGAGGTTATGTTTATTACAAGGGGTGAACAACTATAATAGGCAGAAAGATGTACAAATTTTAGGCGGTGCTAGGCAGTTATTAGGCAGGACTAGTGAGTACCTCTAAATGCAGGATTAGGTAGTACACATGCAGGATAAATGTAGCATTGAGTAGTGCATATGCAAGACTAGGCAGTGCATAGGCAGGACTAGGCAGTACCTACGCAGGACTCTGCAGTGTAACCTATGCAAAATGTATTTAGAAAATTTTGTTTTAAAAAAGCAATTTTTGATTCATTCTTAATGCTTCAAATAATAATGATTGGGTATTTAATTGAGTCTATTATAAGTGGCATATTAAACAAAATAGCAAAACATATAACCAAACCTCAAAATCTAAATGAGTAGAAGTAGGCCAAGAATATTGTAAAAAAAGTTATATACAAAACAACTCATCGAATACTTACATCAACATTTTAACGTTTCAATCACAAAATAGAATCTAATTTAGGACGATAATTCGCACTTTAAACCAAAACAAACATTACCATCCATAAGAAAATAACACAGAAAATAGGTTCGTTCGAGGCGTTTACTGTTTGTGACGTCACTCGCAGCTGATTGGTAGACCGCCTGTTTTGAATCACGCGGCTAATTGTTTTAATTCAATGAATTTATTTAATTAAAAGAACTATGAATTTGAGAAAAAATTAAACAAAAAAGTTTGTTTTTAGGATTCCCAAGACCTAAAGAGATATCTAAAAATAAATATATATTTATTTTTTACTACTGTCAACGCCCTATTGTGTAAACACACAACTAGGTACAAATTTGCAGTTCTCATCTGTTTTTAATATAAACGGGAGACTACCCCGATTTTCTAAAATTTTGCATAGCTGCGACGTCACTTGAATAGTTCTATCCTTTTAATTATGTGGTACAATCTGTATTCATCCGTCCTTTATTCGGGGTAGTTTGATTAACAGACACGACAAAATCTACCGCGCCTCTACACCGCGCACACGCGCCCCGCACACCCCGAGACGAGACCGAATAGCAAACATCGATATTAAGAACGCAGGCTTGCACCCGAGAAGAGCATTGTACCAATTATACAAATGCTGTAGGCATGTAGCTTCCTAATTTGTGAGAAAAAGAAAGGACAAAAATATTCTGTAGTAAAAAATATATATTACTGCACTCAAAATTAGCCGGTGCTGCAGCTCCGCAGCCCTTATTGAATATCCGCCACTGGTTCACATCTACTCTGCCGTGTTAACTCAAAAGGCCGTTATCTGATTTTCCAAAACTATATCATTTATGAGATACGCCAAAATAAAATTCAGTTCAGAAACATACCAAAGAACTTTATTAGAAACAAAATATTAATAAATTTCATGATAAAAATTATTTATAAGTATTATACTTCTTTTTATAAAAAAAGTATTATACTTCTTTTTATATAAAAAGTTGTAAAAGTCACCTGTGTGCCCTTTTGAATTAACACAGTAGGAACTGGCACGCGATGATTTGTATATCCTACTCCATTCGTTAACTGTGCGAGAAAGAAAATTTCTGGTATTTTTGCGCGCTAGGTTTTTCCAAATTTGGGACCTCACTGTAACTAACGGTGAGGGTTGATCACGCGCAGAACTTGATAAGTAAGTGACCTATTCATTCGGCCAGGACGTTTATTCTTGACTGTCCGTGAAGTGAGGTGAGTGCTCACACCGGTGGATTCATTTCCCCGTGTAAAAAGATGGTGAAACCGTTAAAAGTTCACTTTCAAAGGTGATCTTGGAAGGCTTTCCCCATCTTTTTACACGTATAAATTAATCCACCGGGGTGAGCGCTCACCTCACGGGCCGTCAAGAATAAACGTCCAGTTCGCATTGGTGCGACACTAATGGTCAATACCGAGTATACCTATTATTTACTACCATGTAAAAATTTGAAAAATCGTTTTTGAGATATATTTTAAATATGTGAACACACCTTTGTTTCGTTTTTATTGGAACACAATGTGGGTTTTTATCTAAAGATTAATTTATTTAAATTAACTATAACTACATAGTTTACCTACCGTTTAATCTCCTTGTAAGTTCTTTTGTGAACAAAATGTTGGCAAGTTTGCTTCTTCCATAAGCTAGCATAGGGACATAAGGTTTAGTTTCCCAGTTAAAGTCATCAAAGATGTTGCCACGGACGACTAAAAACATAAAAAAAAACACCTTGAAAATAATTCTAATAATCTACCTCCCTCGTTTGTTGATAACTTTACAACAATTAGCAAACACAAAAATTAAGCGACACCAAAATAAAACACAATTAATTAATAGGTCAAGCGAACTAACATGGCTTTATCCTATTATATTAATTAGTTTGTTTACGCTGGCCACAATTTCACCAAATTTAAAACATTTTTTTTTTTAATTCTTTAAAAGAATGCTTTAATAAAGATATAATATAATAGGATAAATAAAAAAAAGCCCTCTACAAGCAAGCAAAGAAACCCAAAAAAAAAACCTACCGGAGTGTGCCTTAGATGAAAGATTTACGATTCTTGCTGGTGCACTTTGAATGATTTTCGGTAGAAGTAGAAGGGTAAATAAGAAATGTCCCAAATGGTTAGTTCCAATTTGTATTTCGAAATTGTCTTCAGTGCGGCCTTCAGGACATGTCATGATTCCTGCATTATTTACCTTAAAAAAAAGTAATGCATTATCTACTTACATTACTTTTGAACTATAAAACCCATTTTATTAAAACAAGCTGCACTTTGCAGTTAATTATTCAGAGTTTTGAGTAGATGTATTTCTTTGCTCGCCATCCTAAAGTCCAAGATGGCGGACCAAATTAGACACGAGTCGTTAAATACCGAGATGAATTCCAAGACGTGCGCAAGCGTTGATCTGTCACTTTTGCCAACCAATCAACTGAGAGATATTTCAGTATGGTTCACCACGACCTGTGGTGGTGTATGGTTTTATACAGCAAAACTTTAATAATTCCCAGTTCTTTTTGATGAAAATTCGTCGTTTTTGTTCTGTGAAAATGCCGGTGACGTGCAAGTTGTGTGACAAATTATTTAGTGCCCAATTTAATTTGAATAAACACTGTCATCAGGGTTCTACTGTATGTCTATGCTACGATAAACATTTTTTTTTAAGATTTAGCGTATTTAAATTTGTCAATACTCCCATGGCAAAACAAAATAAACGTGAAATGCATATAGAAGAAATACTGCATATACCTCAAAAAATATTAATCGCAACACATAGATATTGTATATGTTTAAAATCAAAAAGAAAAGACGAATCTTACACCCTGTACAGGGTGTCCCAAATTCGTTGTTTTTTTGTGGTGTCGGATATTTCTAGGGGAGAAAGAAAAAAACTGAGCCCCCTTTGCGACGCTCAAATTTTAAGAGAAGCCTAAAGGTGAAAACTACATGAAGATATAGCAAGCCGTTTTTAAGCTACGGAGTGTTTTTGTCTGCATTTTGCTTTTGTGTAAATAGCTTTCTTATAGATCTTTTCTTGAAGAATTGACAGATGTCAACGGTTTTTATTTATCTCTTTTGGTTTTTAAAATATTGCATAAAGTTGTTAATTTTCTTACAGAATAACTCTAAAACTCTCTCTAAAATTTCCTTTAAAATGATGTATCACATTCAATATTTTAATTTTTAATTTTTTTTATTGTTTTCTTTATTCTTATTTTTTAATCACCTCTTTATTATTTTTTTATTTTTATAATTTTATAATATTAAAATATTTTAAACCCATTAAGCAAACTATAATATGTGGTAAAAAAAAAAAAAAAAACAAAAATATAAAGAAATCCCACTAATCCCATAAAGAAAAATTAATTTTATGTGATATCTCAAAAACTAAACGTGACAAATGAAATTTAATTTAACAGTTGAATTCCTCTTAAAAAAGTGTCTAAAGAATATTTTCACAGAAATAAAAATATTAATAAATAATAATAATGATAAACGACATCATTAAACGGTCACTTATTTCAGCAGGTTTTCCAGCTATTTTAGAACCACCTGGAGTGTGTCGGGATGACGGAAAGAGAGCGGATGGCATGACCCTGGTTCCTTGGAAGAGAGGAAAGGCTTTGCTCTGGGATGCTACTTGTAGGGACACCGTAGCTCCATCATATATTCCTAAAACTTGTATTAAGTCAGGAGAGGCTGCAAAAATGGGAGAAAATCAAAAAAATAATAAATATCGGGAACTTGTTGAGAGATTTTATTTTTGTCCATTCAGTGTGGAAACATTTGGTCCTTGGGGTGATGAAGCTAAGATGCTTGTTAGGGAAATTAGTTCAAAAATTCAAAAATTCCTAACACGAAAACTCTTAGCTTCATCACTCAAAAAATCAGTTTGGCAGTGCAAAGAGGTAACGTTGCTTCCATAATTGGTACCATTCCCGTAGAGTCCGGTTTGAATGAAATTTATTACATTTGACATTTGAATTTTATTAATTTTTTTTTTGTTTTTTTTTTTTAGTTTATAGTATTATTAGGTTTAGAATTATGACCATAAATTTAAATTACGTGTATTAAAATATACTATCACTACCTAATTAATTAAAATTAAATTTAATAATAAATAAACAAGTTATAGACCCCTTCCCAAAATGCAGACTTTTTAAAAACACCCCGTAGTTTAAAAACGGCTTGCTATATCAAAATGCGATTTTCACCTTTAAGAGGACCCTTCATGGAGTCGCGTTTATTCCTTTGTTCCCGAATTTTTAGCTCACACATATACTATACTATAGTAGTGTGAGCTATGGTGATCCTAATTTTTTCGAGAAAAAAAAAGTTGCTCCGATTTAAAAATTTTTTATATATCTTTGCGTTTCAGATGATTTTGAAACTTTTTTGTTGCGCCGTCTGTCTGTCTGTCTGTCTGTCTGTCTGTTTGTATGTCTGTCTGTCTGTCTGTGTGTCTGTATGTCTGTCTGTAACGACCAACGCGCATAACTAATAAACCGCTTGGCCGATTTTAATGAAATTTGGTACCTAGGCTGGGTCTTGGGTCGGGATGGTCCCATTTAAAAATGAACAAAATCCACCGAACACAAACCAAATAAAAGGGTGGGGGTAGATTTCAAAAATTAAAGTTTATGTGAAAATATGGCGTGTGTCATATTAAACGAAAGGTAATTGAGTCTGCAGTTGAACAAAATACATTTTAATTTATTTAAAAAAAAAGGGTGGGGGTATATTTTAAAAATTAGAGTTTAAGTGAAAATATGGCGTGTGTGATATCAAACGAAAGGTAATTGAGTCCGGACTTTAACAAAATACATTTTAGTTTTTGTTTTTTTTTTAAGGGTGGGGGTAGATTTCAAAAATTTGAGTTTAAGTCAAAACATGGCTTGTGTGGTATCAAACACAAGGTAATTTAGTCTGGAGTTGAATAAAATATATTTTAGTTTTTAGTTATATTAGCTCACACGTACACTATAACTATAGTACCTAGTGTGAGCTTAGGGGCCCATATATTGGCAGAGTATTTTCTTATTTGTGTTGCTGTTGTGAAATCTCTTTTAACACACGTTGTTGACTATTTTGGTGGGGATTGATCCCCCTGATCTCCCCCTTTGGTACGGCCTTGCCAATATTTCATATCTTAGTTGCGAAAGATCATTTTTGGTGCTAAAGTACATAAAAAATCTAGGAAATCGATTAATCGATTGAAAAATCGGTATTGGGTCCAATTCAAATTAAGGAGATCATAGATAAAATTGCAGCATCAAGTTCATTATTCAAAAAGTCGTTATCATACAGTGGCGGATCCAGGGGGGGCACTAGGGGCACCTGCCCCCCCCCCCCGAAATTTTTTTGAATATACAAAAAATGAGTAAAAAGTAATGTTTTTGCTGATAAAAATTCAAAATTTTTGCCTGCGGCGCATGAAAGTGTCTATTATTTTTATCATCGAAATTACAACCACTGACTAATTCAATAAAATATATACCGTTTTTCTACCAACAGAGAATGTCACCTAAAGTGCCCTCCCCGAGAAGCACCTCTGGATCCGCCCTTGTTATCATATGAAAAATTAGCATACCTGCTCTGCCCCGGTAGTTAAAAGGGCGCAAGTGACGCAAGTGTGGTTCGGAAAAAAACGACTTCAAAGTTTTAATTGTTTATAAGCCAGTACTACAGTTACTGCTATTTGTTTTTTTTTTAAATTTTATTACATAGGACATGATGGAAAATCCGTCGAGACCAAAAACCTAATTGGAAAAAAAAATACTTGCAGCCTTTTAACTAACGTATGTTGAAAGTTTTTAGCTCACACATATACTATACTATAGTAGTGTGAGCTATGGTGATCCTTTTTTCGAAAAAAAAACGTTGCTCCGATTTCAAAAATTTTTATATATCTTTGCGTTTCAGATCATTTTGAAACTTTTTTGTTGCGCCGTCTGTCTGTCTGTCTGTCTGTCTGTATGTCTGTCTGTCTGTCTGTCTGTCTGTCTGTCTGTCTGTCTGTCTGTCTGTCTGTCTGTCTGTCTGTATGTCTGTATGTCTGTAACGACCAACGCGCATAACTCAAAAACCGCTTGGCCGATTTTAATGAAATTTGGTACCTAGGCTGGGTCTTGGGTCGAGATGGTCCCATTTAAAAATGAACAAAATCCACCGAACACAAACCAAATAAAAGGGTGGGGGTAGATTTCAAAAATTAGAGTTGATGTGAAAATATGGCGTGTGTGATATCAAACGAAAGGTAATTGAGTCTGCAGTTAAACAAAATACATTTTAATTTACAGTCGAACCTCTCTAACTCGAACCTCTATAACTCGAACCCCTCTATAACTCGAACCTTTTAAATGGTCCCTGCACTTTTTACATGTATTTTAACCTATGTAACTCGAGTTTCTATAACTCGAACTCTCCATAACTCGAACTGTTTTGGTTGTCCCTTCAGGTTCGAGTTATAGAGGTTCGACTGTATTTTAAAAAAGGGGTGGGGGTATATTTTAAAAATTAGAGTTTAAGTGAAAATATGGTGTGTGTGATATCAAACGAAAGGTAATTGAGGCCGGATTTTCACAAAATACATTTTAGTTTTTGTTTTTAAGGGTGGGGTAGATTTCAAAAATTTGAGTTTATGTCAAAACATGGCTTGTGTGGTATCAAACAAAAGGTAATTTAGTCTGGAGTTGAATAAAATATATTTCAGTTTTTAGTTATATTAGCTCACACGTACACTATAACTATAGTAGCTAGTGTGAGCTTAGGGGCCCATATATTGGCAGAGTATTTTGTTTTTTATTTAAATTGTAAAAATACTGTTCCGCACAGAACACGGTATGAATAATTAAAATCGATTTGGTGGTTCTCACAAAATCTATATTTTTATTATTAGTCATCTTAAATTGGATAGCGGCAAATTTGGAATATGATCTTTAAAGAGCAATCGATTTTCACCATTATCTTTTTTTTTCTAATTTTAAAGTAACGGCAAATTTCGATTACGGTGAACAATCGATTTTTACCAATAGTTACACAGAAAAAAATAGTTTTTGCAAACCACTAGACCGATTTTTTAATTCATACATCGTTGGATAAGTGCTGCTTTTTTACAAATTAACAAAAACTAAAAAATTTCGGAACATAAAAAGAGACGCGCCTCGTTGAAGGGTCAAGTTTGATCCTGTCCTTGATCTAAAATTTTAAGAAAGCGAAAAATTTCTATTGTAATCTTTGAAAAGCATTCACTATTATGTTTTTTATTTCATTTCAATCGGTTCAGAAATAATGAATTTATAAGGAAATTAATGCGGGCAGGATCGGTAAGGCAAACGTATAATCTGTAAAACAATGGTGCAAATAAAAATAATTTTTTTAAGGACCACTATATTTTAGAATTCACTTATTTGTGACTTGTTACGCGAGACGAAAATGCAATGCTTTTTTATTAATTTAATAAAATAACTTGTAATGGATAGGGTGAATAGATTTTCTTCTTCAATTCATAGTGGACTGTAACTTTCTTTAGGTGTAATTTTCTAATTTAATATTTCTTGATCGCGCAACCATACAAAAGCAATAGAAAAAATGGCACCTACCTTTTGATGGCTATTACTCTGCTTGCGGGCCCGCTCTCGAAGTCGTCTCACGTTCAGTCTTTGGATTGAGGATGGTAGCACTTAATAACTAAGGTTTTTATGTTTAATAGTTAATTTTCGAAAGAAAATTAATCTTCGAAAGAAGAGAATGATTTTTCACGAGTTCACGTGTTTTTCGCTTGACAGAATGTGTAATTTCATGCGCCGTTTGCGCATGTCCTTAGCACCCGCGTTGTTTCGACGGCGCAAGGTGCCACAATTTGAATTTGTATGGCTGATTATTTTTGAGGCGAAATAGATAAATTATAAATAAAATAAAGCTAAAGAAAATTGCAGTAACATTTCCCGCCACCGAAAACGAATGTTTTCAATTATAGTAATTTAGTAGAAAAAAAAAACGCGTTTATGCATTTTTTAAGTAAAAAATAGAAAAACAAAAAGATAATTCCAAACATTGTTTGAACAGAAAAAAAATAATAATTTTTTTCCTATTTTGAAAAGAAATTTATATTTACAATTAAACTAAAGAAATTAAAATTTAATATTTTAATTTTAATCTGAAGCCATAGGCAAAGGGCACAGTTTAACTATAGGTCGCTTAAATAACCCGGTTTTAGTTTTCACCGTAACAACCCTTACATGCCCATCTCGGCCGGGTGTAACTCGACTATGCGTCCAAGTAACCAATGAATTGGTGGCTCATTTTCATTTTTAATGAGTACCAATGTATTCAATTCAATGTTAGGGTTTGGCTCGTGCCATTTTGACCTTTGTTGCAGGGTGTTCAAATATTCTGATTTCCATCTCTTCCAGAAATCTTTATTCAACCTTTGTATAAGTTGCCAACGAGATAAGGAATTTAGTTTTAAATGAGAAAGATCTGGATCAGGAACTGAATTTAGTGCAGATAACGTAAGAAAATGCCCTGCAGTCAAAGGAGCTAAGTCGTTCGGGTCAGAGCTTTGCGCCCATAAGGGTCTGCTGTTTAGCAATGCTTCAACATCGGTTAAAAGAGTATAGTACTCCTCAAAGTTTAATATTTGATCACCGATAACACGAAGTAAATGGCTTTTAACGGATTTTACTCCAGCTTCCGCAAGCCCATTGAAATGTGGGGCAGCAGGTACATTGAAAAACCAAGAAATTTTTAAATGATCTGCGGCGTGCTTTGAAAGCTCGGTAAGCTCCTTGTAAGCTCCCTTGTATGTAGTTGCGCAGTCAGAATAAATATTGGTGCAAACTCCTCTTCGATTGACAAATCTCCGAAAAGCAGCAATGAAAGCCTCTGAAGTTAGGTTAGAAACTAGTTCGAGATGAATAGCTTTAGAAGCTGTGCACACAATCACTAAAATGTAAGCCTTATGAATGACTAATTTACGCCCTTGAGCTAATTTTATAGGTCCAGCGTAGTCAATGCAAACATTTGAAAAACATTTCAGCTGTGATATTCTGAAGCTTGGAAGGTCACCCATGTAGGGGGTAAGAGCTTTGGGTTGAGTGCGATAGCACTTAACGCAAGATGATAAAACCTTTTGAATAACTCTACGTGCTGAAAGTACCCAAAACTGTTGTCTAAGTAAATACATAGTTGTATTAAATCCTGGGTGCAAGTAGGTTAAATGAATATTTTGAATGAGCAGCTTGGTAAGGGTGCTATCACTTGGTAATAGTAGGGGGTGTTTTACATCATATGATAATGTGATTGAATTTCTAATCCGCCCGCCAACTCGAATACGATTTTGGGGGTCGAGAAAAGGCGCTAATTTGCGATATGGTTTTGGTAAAAGTTCATTATTTTGAATTTTTAAGAAGATATCAGAAAAATGTTGATTTTGCACGTACTTGACAAGTACAAGTAATGATTCTTGTAATTCAAAAAGCGTAATAAAACCAGTGCGTTTAGTGTCCTGATGCTTAATGTTGAAAAAGTATCTGTGCCAAATAGCAATAATACGTTGAATTTGTAAAATAGATGAATAATTATGTAAAAGATCGTTTAAAATATCATTATTCAGAATTGTGGCCAAAACCTGTATTTTCTCTTCCTCTAAAACAGAACTAGTAATATTCGATTCTGACAGGGAAGCTAAATTCCATTCAGAGCGAGGAGAACATATCCAGGGGGGACCGGTAAACCATAAACAATGATTAAGTAAATTATCTGGAGTTAGGCCGCGACTGGCGCAGTCGGCTGGGTTCTCCAGAGTTCGGATATGATACCAGGGAATATCTGGAATGGTTTCCTGGATGTGACTGACTCTATTAGCCACAAAAGTTTTCCACCTATGCGGAGAGTTAGAAATCCAAGCCAGGACTACCTCTGAGTCAGAAAATGCTAAGATCTCATCGATTGTTATCATTGACGAATAAATGTCTAGGACAAATCGAAGTAAATCAGCAAGGAGCGTAGCTCCCAATAGCTCCAGTCGAGGAATCGAAACTGTTTTGAGTGGGGCTACCTTGCTTTTTGCAATAACAAGGGAAGATTTGATTTCGTTTAATAATTCGATACGTAGATATATAGCGCATGCGTAGCCGCGCTCTGAAGCGTCGCAAAATGCTAAAATTTGGCAACGTTGTATGTTAGATGAAAAAATGTATCTAGGGAGAGAAATCTCCGATAAACTAGAAAACTGTGAATTAAATTGTAACCAAGTTTCGCAGATGTGGGGTGGGGGTTGATCATCCCAATTGATTTTTTGCTTCCAGAGTTCTTGCATTATTGATTTTGCGAGAAGAGTTACTGGCGATATGTATCCGCAAGGATCGTATATTTTAGCAATTACAGAGAGGATTTTACGTTTTGTTAACGGACTATTATCTTGATTGCATTTATATGAAAATGTGTCTGACGAAGGGTTCCACTGCAGCCCTAAGACCTTAATACTAGAAGGTTGTTCCTTATCGAAAGATATTGGAACTTGACAATCTGAAGGAGACAATGATGATAGCAATCTTGGGTCATTGCTTGCCCACTTACGTAGTTCAAACCCACCGGATTTTAGCAAGCCAATCAGCTCTTTTTGTAGCGCTTGCGCAGAAGACAAATCAGAACTGCCCGTACAGACATCGTCCATGAAAACGTCTTGAAGAACTACTTTTGCAGCATTTGGATACTTATTTTTCTCTTGAAAGGCTAACTCTCGTAAGGTTCTGATTGCTAAGAAAGGGCTTGAAGTGAGTCCGAAAACAACAGTATTTAAACGATATTCTTTTAGGGGTTCATTGGGGTGGAAACGCCACAATAAACGCTGATAATCTCTATGTTCGGGTACTAAATTGATTTGCAAAAACATTTTTTGAACATCACTAAGAATTGCTATAGAATGAAAACGAAACCTTAATAAAATAGTTGTAATATCTGCATGAAGTTTAGGGCCTGGTAAAAGGGTCTCATTTAAGCTATAATTCTTACTTCCAATTGAAGATCCATTAAATACAATTCTCAAACGCGTGCTTGTACTATCGGGTTTTAGTACCCCGTGATGTGGTAAATATGAAACATTCATTGATTTCGGTTCATTATTTGAAATAAGGCTCATGTGTCCGTTTTTTAAATATTCTAGCATAAAATCTGAATACATGGAATACATTTCAGGATTTTTAAGAAGTCTAGATTCTAATGAAATGAAACAACGGTAAGCTCTAGAAAACGTGTCACCTAAGTCGGGTTCAGAGTGCCTAAAAGGTAAAGCTACCATGAATCGTCCCGTGCTATCACGTGATACCGTATTTTGATAAATTTCCTCAGCTTTTTTCTCATCTGGGGATAAATAGCTTTTTTGAGGAATCGATTCAAGCTCCCAGAACTTCCTAAGAGTCAAGTCTAGAGAGTTATCGAAAGCGGTAAAGTAGTTTTCGATTTTTAAGGGATTGGATTGATAAGATATGTTTTGTTCGACCCTGCCTAACAACACCCATCCCAGCTCCGTCTCTAGGGCGACTGGTTGACCTTGACACCCAGAAATACGACCTGATTTAATAATTTGGGAATAAATCTCGGCGCCTAGAAGTAGATCAACAGGGGCTGGTTTGTAGAAGAAGGGGTCGCCTAGTTTAATGTTTGAAAGATAATTCCAATTTCTTGGATTAATTTGGACACTAGGTAAAGAAGAGCATAATCTTTGAACGACTAAACCGTTAAAGGAAAATGTGGGATCAGTTTTTCCAACTGGACGAATAGTGCATTCCGTCATACCTTTTGTTGAAGAAGAAGATTGATTTATTCCTAGAATAGGAACAGATAATTTTTTCCTAGATAAACCTAACCTATTTAAGCAGTTTTCGCTGATAAAAGAGGCTTCGCTGGCGTTGTCTAGGACGGCTCTCACTACTTGATAGTTCCCGCGTGCATCGAGGATTTCTACAATAGTGGTAGACAATAGTACTGTGCTTTGACAGTTTGGGGTGAATGAGGTATAACAGTTGGTTTGGTTAGGTTGTTGTCGAGATGTATTTTGCGTTAATTGTTGATTTTGTTGCGAAGTAGAAGGATATTGACTTTGATTGATTTGTTGTTGAGATTGATCTTGAATTGGTTGCATTTGTGACTTAAAATTAGATTGATTAGAATGCTGCATGCTAGTTAAGGTTGGGTTAATATTCTGCTGAATATTTTTATCATAGAAAGGTATTTGATTTGAATCGATATTATTAGGATATAAACTATAATTTGATTGTTGATTTTGCGTTGGTGACTGAATACTTGAAATAAATGAAGAAGTTTGCATGTTAGGTTGGGCTGGGTTAAATCGAGTTGTGACGTCACATATTAAACTATGGTGACGTAACCCGCAGGATTTGCAATTAAAAGGCGATAAGCAATCTTTTAAAAGAAAATGATTTGATCTTAAACAGTTGCCACATATATTATTTTGTCTCACGAAAGCGAGACGATCAGCTGGAGTTTTTTGTAAAAAAACTTGGCATTGAGAAAAAGGATGTACCGAAAGGTTACATAACTTGCATTGTTTTGATATTTTTGTTTGAAAGTTGCTTGGATTATGATTATTAAAGTTTGGTAAAATTTGTTGTTTTTGTGGTATGCCTGTCATAAAGGAGTTTTTGAAATTATTGTTATTATATGAATTTGGTTTTGAACGATTGTAGTTACCAGATCCAAAACTTTTAGATTTTTTTTCCATATTTGATACTGAAGGCTGAAAATACTGAACCGATTCTAGTGCTTGGCACTGTTTTTCTAAAAACTCATATAGATCGGTGTAACTAGGAATTTCCTTTTCAGTATGGCAAACCTCAAAGGCTGATCTAGTGGGAGTATCTATTTTTCCCAGCAATAAATTAAACAACGGAAACTGCCAATCTTTTGTATTAAATTCTAAGGCATTCAGGGCCTCTAGATTTCCAGTAAACGTGTCCAAAATATTTCTAAGATCTTTAGAGCTCTGATTTGATTTCATGGAGGAAACATGCACAATGGAATTCCAATATGACGTAGCTAAAAGGCGCTTATTGTTGTACCTTTTTTGTAGATTTGAAAAGGCAATTAAATAGTTACTATCAGTAACTGGTAACGACTTTACCAAATTTAATGGTTCACCCTGCAATAAAGTAATTAAATACCGAAATTTTGAGGCATTCGATAGTGCAGGATTTTTGTCTATTATACTTGAAAAAAGATCTAGAAAAGTCGGCCATTTTAGCATTGAGCCCGTAAAAACCGGAATTGAAGGTTTAAAACTTTCAAAACTATGACTGGTGGGAGTAGGCGCAGAGGACTGCGGCCTAGAAGTGCCTGGAATTGGAAATAACTTACAAAATATTGCTTTTGCTTGAAAATAAAAAGTGTCACAATTTTTTCTAATTGCATCTTCCGCATCGAAATTTTTATCGTCGGTCAGCAACCCCATCAATTCGTTATGGAGATGTTTAAACTCAAAATATTGATCTTCCAAAGTTTCAAAAGCAATTTGAAAGATAGGGCGCTCGGCTTCATCATCCTTGGCTTTTACCGCCAAAGTATAGATTTCAGTGATCCTAGTCAAAGCGATTTTTCTTTTTCTAGTAAATGTTTTTAGTTCTGCATCCCCCATTTTGATTGGTAAGTATTTTTTTTGTATTGACTTGGTTTTAAATTATTGAAAAAAAAGGTATCTATTTTAAAACAGTTTTTGAGTTTTTGATTTTTTGTATTTGGTTACTTGGATTTTGATTTATTTAAACACTTTTATTTTTTTGCACTTTAGCGCACTAAATATGTTTAAAATCGCGGAAACGCGAAACCGAAAGGCGATATTTGATAGAAGATTTGTATTTTATTTTTGCATTAAATCAAATTTTGAAAACACAAAATTCCCGAATAAATAAATGCATTAAATTTATCGATAGTAGGTAGTAAACAAGACTGACCGTGAAGTTTTTATTTTAAATTTAGAAGGCCACACACACACGCACACATACGTAGGTATCAAGGAAACTTGATTACCTACAACTAAACTGTGCTCCGTTTGATAAGAATGAAGCCCAATATGGCGTTCAAGAAAAATTAGAATATTTTTAAAAACGCTTTTTCATAGCCTAGATGCGGCTCGGAGGTCCATAAAATGTAATGGATAGGGTGAATAGATTTTCTTCTTCAATTCATAGTGGACTGTAACTTTCTTTAGGTGTAATTTTCTAATTTAATATTTCTTGATCGCGCAACCATACAAAAGCAATAGAAAAAATGGCACCTACCTTTTGATGGCTATTACTCTGCTTGCGGGCCCGCTCTCGAAGTCGTCTCACGTTCAGTCTTTGGATTGAGGATGGTAGCACTTAATAACTAAGGTTTTTATGTTTAATAGTTAATTTTCGAAAGAAAATTAATCTTCGAAAGAAGAGAATGATTTTTCACGAGTTCACGTGTTTTTCGCTTGACAGAATGTGTAATTTCATGCGCCGTTTGCGCATGTCCTTAGCACCCGCGTTGTTTCGACGGCGCAAGGTGCCACAATTTGAATTTGTATGGCTGATTATTTTTGAGGCGAAATAGATAAATTATAAATAAAATAAAGCTAAAGAAAATTGCAGTAACATAACTAAAAAATGCTCGCAATATAAGAATAAACGAGCATCTTTAAAAAGTATAGTTTAACTTTATTAGCCATGTTGCATTTTGGGACAGCGGAAAAAAAATATATCTTATCAAAACTCAGTGCAGTTTATATTATTAAAATTCGTTGTAAAGTTTAAAAGTAATAACGGCAAACATTTTGTCTGGTTTTTTTTGGCCCACCCGGTATAAATAAGGTTGAAATAAAATTTCGGACTTCCATTGTCTTTATTTATTTTAAAACACGACGTTTCGGTTAGTAAGTATCTCTAACCGTTATCAAGTGTAAACTAAACAATCTAGTCTCTAGGCTACTACTTATACTACTTGGTGTGCAGTCAGGTGTGACGGCCCGCCCCCTTTTTAATCGTAAGACGCCTGTTTTCCTTAAGGAGTGGTTTCCATATGTTTGGTATGTCCGTGCTTGGTTGACTGAAAACTTCTTTATTCTGCATTATAAATGCAGCTTCAATAAACTTTCGTTTTCGCCAATGCGACTCCTTATGTAAAACTTTAGCTTCTGACCACTGAATCCTGTGATCATTTGACCATGCATGATCTGCTAAACCGGATTTTTCAATATCCCCTAATTGGGTACTTTTTAGATGTTCATTTACTCTAACCTGAAGAGGGCGTTTCGTTTCACCTACATATGATTTACCACACTCACACGGGATTTGGTAAATACATTCCTTATTATTTGAGGGATTATCTGGTTTTGTTTTAGTTACAAAACTTCTTATCGTATTTCCCGAAGAAAATACTGTTTTTATATTATAGTGTTTAGCTATTCGTCTTATGTTTTCTGAAATCCCTTGAACATATGGAATGTTAATAACACCTAACGGATTATTATTTTGAGAATTTGGTACATTTAGTTTGTTTTTAATTTTAAATATCGTTGAGTTTATTAATTTCTCGGAATAACCATTCTGTTGTAAGTCCTTTTTAATGTTGTTAATTTCTGTGGTTAATTCTTCATTATTACTACAAATATTTACGGCTCTTAAATACAAACTTCTTATAACTCCTTGTTTTGTTGCAACAGAATGATTAGACTTAAAATTTAGGTACTGTCCCGTGTGTGTAGGTTTCCTATATACAGTGGTTTGAATGTTTCTGTCTAATCGTTTGACAAGAACATCCAAAAAAGGTAAGGCCGAATCTTTTTCAATTTCCATGGTGCACTTGATTGTTGGTCGAATACCGTTTAAATGGTGTAGAAAATTTTGTAGTTCGTCATCATTTTCCGGCCATATAATAAATGTGTCATCCATGTATCGTAGCCATAGTTTTGGTTTGACTCTTGCTGTGTTGATCGCATGGTCCTCGAACCACTCCATGTAGATGTTTGCTACCACTGGCGAAAGAGATGAACCCATTGGGAGTCCATCATTTTGCGCGTAAAACTTATCTTTCACATGAAAGTAAGAGTTACGGAGACAGAGCTCCAAAAGATCCATCACCCCCTCCACCGATAGCGTTGTTCTCTCATGAAGTGTATCATCAGTTTGTAATTTGTTTTTGATGATACTGAGTGACTCATTTATTGGCACGTTGGTGTAGAGACTTTCTACATCAAAACTTACAAATCTATCGCCGGGATCTAATTCGATACCTTTTAAAACCTCGACAAAATGTTCCGAGTTTTTGACAAAAGATTCGGACTTACCCTGTAGTGGTTGAATTATGTCCAACAAAAACCTCGACAAAGTGCTGGTCGGTGAGTCCCTGGAGCTGGTAATTGGTCGCAGTGGTATATCCTTTTTATGGATCTTTGGTAATCCATAAAAATGTGGTGCCTTACTGTGGTGTGTAGTCAGGCGGGATCTAACAGCGTCCGGGATATTTTCAGCATACTTCTTCAAAGTCCTGTAGATGCGTCCTTCTATGGTGGTGGTTGGATCTTTGGGTAGTTGCTTGTAGTCTCCTTTCTCCAGAACTTCTTGGATCTTTTTGTCGTAATTCTCGACATCCATGGTCACCGTCGCGTTTCCTTTGTCGGCCGGTAGAATCTTGATTGATTTGTCAGCCTGCAGGTTCTTGATTGCCCGTTGTTCTTGACTGGTGATGTTTGTCTTTTGGTGCTTCTTTCTGTCCAACGTTGTTCTTACTTTATGTCGAAACTCATCAGCTTCGGGTTGAGGTAGACTAACGGTCTCTATTGCCGCAATAATTTCCAGTGTCGGTGTCTGTGTCGGTGTCTTTGCCGGTGCAATGGCCAACTTAAGTCCCTTACTGAGTACCAATTCTTCGTTGGTGCTCAGAGTCCTTTTGGAGATGTTCACTATAGTGCTTGGTGTTGTTGAGTCTGTTCTATCTTGAGTACGTGTCTGTAGTTTCTTAAGTTTTTCTCGGTGAGTTGATCTTATCTTCTGTCGTTCTCTGTTGCACGTGCTGTCAATTTTACTCAGTATCGGTTCGTAGTCTAAAATCCGGTTTAGCAGATCATGCATGGTCAAATGATCACAGGATTCAGTGGTCAGAAGCTAAAGTTTTACATAAGGAGTCGCATTGGCGAAAACGAAAGTTTATTGAAGCTGCATTTATAATGCAGAATAAAGAAGTTTTCAGTCAACCAAGCACGGACATACCAAACATATGGAAACCACTCCTTAAGGAAAACAGGCGTCTTACGATTAAAAAGGGGGCGGGCCGTCACACCTGACTGCACACCAAGTAGTATAAGTAGTAGCCTAGAGACCAGATTGTTTAGTTTACACTTGATAACGGTTAGAGATACTTACTAACCGAAACGTCGTGTTTTAAAATAAATAAAGACAATGGAAGTCCGAAATTTTATTTCTACACAATCATTGTCTACGAATTTCAAACAAAGAGTTGAAGAACGGTAGGGACCCGGAATCAACAATCTATTCAGAGGCTACGAGAAGACCAAACTTAAAGTGATAAAGGAAGAAGAACACATTTCATTCTTGTGCGAGGCGCGCGACAGTGGTGTCATTCCGGTTGGTTTCCGCCTAAAAGCCAACTTTCCGGGAGTGAGAACGAAGAAGATCTTAGAGAGGACCAGCCAAGCACTAATCCGATCCCAAATCAGTTACCATCGATGGAGAAAAGCCAACTTCAACACCGACATGGAGGAGCGTTTTGACGAAATTAGACGACACACATGGGAGGAAGACTACGAACCGATACTGAGTAAAATTGACAGCACGTGCAACAGAGAACGACAGAAGATAAGATCAACTCACCGAGAAAAACTTAAGAAACTACAGACACGTACTCAAGATAGAACAGACTCAACAACACCAAGCACTATAGTGAACATCTCCAAAAGGACTCTGAGCACCAACGAAGAATTGGTACTCAGTAAGGGACTTAAGTTCGCCATTGCACCGGCAAAGACACCGACACAGACACCGACACTGGAAATTATTGCGGCAATAGAGACCGTTAGTCTACCTCAACCCGAAGCTGATGAGTTTCGCCATAAAGTAAGAACAACGTTGGACAGAAAGAAGCACCAAAAGACAAACATCACCAGTCAAGAACAACGGGCAATCAAGAACCTGCAGGCTGACAAATCAATCAAGATTCTACCGGCCGACAAAGGAAACGCGACGGTGATCATGGATGTCGAGAATTACGACAAAAAGATCCAAGAAGTTCTGGAGAAAGGAGACTACAAGCAACTACCCAAAGATCCAACCACCACCATAGAAGGACGCATCTACAGGACTTTGAAGAAGTATGCTGAAAATATCCCGGACGCTGTTAGATCCCGCCTGACTCCACACCACAGTAAGGCACCACATTTTTATGGATTACCAAAGATCCATAAAAAGGATATACCACTGCGACCAATTACCAGCTCCAGGGACTCACCGACCAGCACTTTGTCGAGGTTTTTGTTGGACATAATTCAACCACTACAGGGTAAGTCCGAATCTTTTGTCAAAAACTCGGAACATTTTGTCGAGGTTTTAAAAGGTATCGAATTAGATCCCGGCGATAGATTTGTAAGTTTTGATGTAGAAAGTCTCTACACCAACGTGCCAATAAATGAGTCACTCAGTATCATCAAAAACAAATTACAAACTGATGATACACTTCATGAGAGAACAACGCTATCGGTGGAGGGGGTGATGGATCTTTTGGAGCTCTGTCTCCGTAACTCTTACTTTCAAGTGAAAGATAAGTTTTACGCGCAAAATGATGGACTCCCAATGGGTTCATCTCTTTCGCCAGTGGTAGCAAACATCTACATGGAGTGGTTCGAGGACCATGCGATCAACACAGCAAGAGTCAAACCAAAACTATGGCTACGATACATGGATGACACATTTATTATATGGCCGGAAAATGATGACGAACTACAAAATTTTCTACACCATTTAAACGGTATTCGACCAACAATCAAGTGCACCATGGAAATTGAAAAAGATTCGGCCTTACCTTTTTTGGATGTTCTTGTCAAACGATTTGACAGAAACATTCAAACCACTGTATATAGGAAACCTACACACACGGGACAGAACCTAAATTTTAAGTCTAATCATTCTGTTGCAACAAAACAAGGAGTTATAAGAAGTTTGTATTTAAGAGCCGTAAATATTTGTAGTAATAATGAAGAATTAACCACAGAAATTAACAACATTAAAAAGGACTTACAACAGAATGGTTATTCCGAGAAATTAATAAACTCAACGATATTTAAAATTAAAAACAAACTAAATGTACCAAATTCTCAAAATAATAATCCGTTAGGTGTTATTAACATTCCATATGTTCAAGGGATTTCAGAAAACATAAGACGAATAGCTAAACACTATAATATAAAAACAGTATTTTCTTCGGGAAATACGATAAGAAGTTTTGTAACTAAAACAAAACCAGATAATCCCTCAAATAATAAGGAATGTATTTACCAAATCCCGTGTGAGTGTGGTAAATCATATGTAGGTGAAACTAAACGCCCTCTTCAGGTTAGAGTAAATGAACATCTAAAAAGTACCCAATTAGGGAATATTGAAAAATCCGGTTTAGCAGATCATGCATGGTCAAATGATCACAGGATTCAGTGGTCAGAAGCTAAAGTTTTACATAAGGAGTCGCATTGGCGAAAACGAAAGTTTATTGAAGCTGCATTTATAATGCAGAATAAAGAAGTTTTCAGTCAACCAAGCACGGACATACCAAACATATGGAAACCACTCCTTAAGGAAAACATTCGTCTTACGATTAAAAAGGGGGCGGGCCGTCACACCTGACTGCACACCAAGTAGTATAAGTAGTAGCCTAGAGACTAGATTGTTTAGTTTACACTTGATAACGGTTAGAGATACTTACTAACCGAAACGTCGTGTTTTAAAATAAATAAAGACAATGGAAGTCCGAAATTTTATTTCTACACAATCATTGTCTACGAGTTTCAAACAAAGAGTTGAAGAACGGTACGGACCCGGAATCAACAATCTATTCAGAGGCTACGAGAAGACCAAACTTAAAGTGATAAAGGAAGAAGAACACATTTCATTCTTGTGCGAGGCGCGCGACAGTGGTGTCATTCCGGTTGGTTTCCGCCTAAAAGCCAACTTTCCGGGAGTGAGAACGAAGAAGATCTTAGAGAGGACCAGCCAAGCACTAATCCGATCCCAAATCAGTTACCATCGATGGAGAAAAGCCAACTTCAACACCGACATGGAGGAGCGTTTTGACGAAATTAGACGACACACATGGGAGGAAGACTACGAACCGATACTGAGTAAAATTGACAGCACGTGCAACAGAGAACGACAGAAGATAAGATCAACTCACCGAGAAAAACTTAAGAAACTACAGACACGTACTCAAGATAGAACAGACTCAACAACACCAAGCACTATAGTGAACATCTCCAAAAGGACTCTGAGCACCAACGAAGAATTGGTACTCAGTAAGGGACTTAAGTTCGCCATTGCACCGGCACAGACACCGACACTGGAAATTATTGCGGCAATAGAGACCGTTAGTCTACCTCAACCCGAAGCTGATGAGTTTCGCCATAAAGTAAGAACAACGTTGGACAGAAAGAAGCACCAAAAGACAAACATCACCAGTCAAGAACAACGGGCAATCAAGAACCTGCAGGCTGACAAATCAATCAAGATTCTACCGGCCGACAAAGGAAACGCGACGGTGATCATGGATGTCGAGAATTACGACAAAAAGATCCAAGAAGTTCTGGAGAAAGGAGACTACAAGCAACTACCCAAAGATCCAACCACCACCATAGAAGGACGCATCTACAGGACTTTGAAGAAGTATGCTGAAAATATCCCGGACGCTGTTAGATCCCGCCTGACTCCACACCACAGTAAGGCACCACATTTTTATGGATTACCAAAGATCCATAAAAAGGATATACCACTGCGACCAATTACCAGCTCCAGGGACTCACCGACCAGCACTTTGTCGAGGTTTTTGTTGGACATAATTCAACCACTACAGGGTAAGTCCGAATCTTTTGTCAAAAACTCGGAACATTTTGTCGAGGTTTTAAAAGGTATCGAATTAGATCCCGGCGATAGATTTGTAAGTTTTGATGTAGAAAGTCTCTACACCAACGTGCCAATAAATGAGTCACTCAGTATCATCAAAAACAAATTACAAACTGATGATACACTTCATGAGAGAACAACGCTATCGGTGGAGGGGGTGATGGATCTTTTGGAGCTCTGTCTCCGTAACTCTTACTTTCAAGTGAAAGATAAGTTTTACGCGCAAAATGATGGACTCCCAATGGGTTCATCTCTTTCGCCAGTGGTAGCAAACATCTACATGGAGTGGTTCGAGGACCATGCGATCAACACAGCAAGAGTCAAACCAAAACTATGGCTACGATACATGGATGACACATTTATTATATGGCCGGAAAATGATGACGAACTACAAAATTTTCTACACCATTTAAACGGTATTCGACCAACAATCAAGTGCACCATGGAAATTGAAAAAGATTCGGCCTTACCTTTTTTGGATGTTCTTGTCAAACGATTAGACAGAAACATTTAAACCACTGTATATAGGAAACCTACACACACGGGACAGTACCTAAATTTTAAGTCTAATCATTCTGTTGCAACAAAACAAGGAGTTATAAGAAGTTTGTATTTAAGAGCCGTAAATATTTGTAGTAATAATGAAGAATTAACCACAGAAATTAACAACATTAAAAAGGACTTACAACAGAATGGTTATTCCGAGAAATTAATAAACTCAACGATATGTAAAATTAAAAACAAACTAAATGTACCAAATTCTCAAAATAATAATCCGTTAGGTGTTATTAACATTCCATATGTTCAAGGGATTTCAGAAAACATAAGACGAATAGCTAAACACTATAATATAAAAACAGTATTTTCTTCGGGAAATACGATAAGAAGTTTTGTAACTAAAACAAAACCAGATAATCCCTCAAATAATAAGGAATGTATTTACCAAATCCCGTGTGAGTGTGGTAAATCATATGTAGGTGAAACGAAACGCCCTCTTCAGGTTAGAGTAAATGAACATCTAAAAAGTACCCAATTAGGGGATATTGAAAAATCCGGTTTAGCAGATCATGCATGGTCAAATGATCACAGGATTCAGTGGTCAGAAGCTAAAGTTTTACATAAGGAGTCGCATTGGCGAAAACGAAAGTTTATTGAAGCTGCATTTATAATGCAGAATAAAGAAGTTTTCAGTCAACCAAGCACGGACATACCAAACATATGGAAACCACTCCTTAAGGAAAACAGGCGTCTTACGATTAAAAAGGGGGCGGGCCGTCACACCTGACTGCACACCAAGTAGTATAACTAGTAGCCTAGAGACTAGATTGTTTAGTTTACACTTGATAACGGTTAGAGATACTTACTAACCGAAACGTCGTGTTTTAAAATAAATAAAGACAATGGAAGTCCGAAATTTTATTTCTACACAATCATTGTCTACGAGTTTCAAACAAAGAGATAAATAAGGTTGTTCAAAATGATATAGGAATCTGATCGCTTTTTAGAATAAGGCGCCGCTGTATAAAGGCCTTCTCACACACCTCCGTAGCATGGTGCATAACGCGTGGCATGGGGCTTTCAACCAATCAACGATCGAATAGCAGCGGCCATATTGGTTTTGCATAAGAAAAGTCCATAAAGTTGAACTTCTATGCACCATGCTATGCGCTATGCATTTTTGTGTGTGATCGGCTTAAGCGAGAGTGCGTAATTATTTACATGTCAGTTGCCTCCTGAAAAAGCAGCTGCGTCAGATTCTAAACGAGCCTTTTCGTTTAACCACAGCCTTCGTAAACTAACGAGCCACGAACCAGAAGAAACGGCAACACAGCGTGGAGGCCAGTCATTTTCGTCCACGTGCGTCGCCCACCACGCTAGTTACTGGCCGTTTCCGCGCAGATAATGTTTTTTTTTAACTTTTAGTATATTTCAAATCGCGTTACCAAATAAAACAACTGTTCTGGTTTTAGTGAGATGTGTGGTGAACTTAAAATTATATTACCTACTTAATAAAAGCTGTGTAAAAAAGACCTTTTGTACACCGGTAATAAGTGAGGTTAGATGTTTGTTTTTGTCATATATCTATTAAAGGACTTTTGTTTGGAATTTTTGGTCTGTTTTTTCTTTTTAAATTTTAAACATGCCGCGAAAGTGTTGGGCACCCGGTTGCAAAAGTAACGATGCATCTATGATTAATGAAGAGGGTCACAAAACAACCTTTAGCAAAGAAAATGACCTAAAAAATAAAATGCTTGGCTTCAGGCCATACACAGAGAAGATTATGTTGTGACTGCATCTTCAGTGGTTTGTTGGAAACATTTTGACATAAGTGATGTTGTTAGAACCGAGATAATTAGGGATATAGAGGGAGTACAAAAGGAGGTGCCACTAACATTCCCTAAGTTAAACAATGGGGCAATACCTCGGCTATTTGAATCTCAACCCAAGTATATGTCAAACCCCAAACCTCCAGTAAGAGAAAATCCTGACGACAGGCGAAAAAAAATTGAAGAAAGGGAGGGTATGGAAGTATATATAAATATATATTGCGTTTATAGACTTCGAAAAAGCTTTCGATAGCATTGAGCACTGGGCAGTAAAAGATCTTTAATTAATAGCCGAATAGATCACAGATATACCGACTTAATAGACAATATATATACTGAAGCAACAACATTAATCAAAATCCACAGAGGAACCAAGCCAATCCTCATAAGAAGAGGTGTCAGCGTGACACAATATTCCCTAAATTATTTAACCAGGCCCTAGATGTTTTTAAAAGCTTAGATTGGGAAGAAATAGGCATCAAAGTAAACGGACAATTCTGAACCACCAAGATATGCTGATAATATCAATCAATCTAAAAGAAAATAGAACAAGAAGAGGAATATATAGGACCTGGGACAAATTATTAAACTGAAAAAAGAAAAGCAAACAGCTGAAATCAAGAGACGAGTAAGATTGGCCTGGGCAGCATTCGGTAAATTAAGCAACATATTAAGAAATAAAAAATATCCTCAGTACCCCAAAACGGAAGTGTATAACCAATGTATCCTTCCTGTACTTACCTATGAATCCCAGACCTGGACACTTACAAAATCAAACATGGATAAGGCAAGAAAAGCCCAAAGATCAATGGAAAGACAAATGTTACATGTAAAGCTAACAGGTAGAAAAAAGAATGAATTGATAAGAAATAAAACAAAAGTAAGGGATGTCAGAGCAGAAGTAGCAAAATTAAAATGGAAATTTGCCGGTCATATTATCAGACAGAAACACGATTGATGGAACAAATGTATTGTAAACTGGAGAACTTGGCCAAAGATGGATTGACGAAGGCTAAGTAGAATAGATAGAAAAAAAGGTAAGTTCATTTAAATTTTAAATTAACATGTTACCACTTAAACTAGATTCATAGTTCTGTAAAGTAAGCAGTCAGACATAAGAAACTATCCCACAAACATCCTGTTGTTCAAACTTGACAGTAATAACTTAGCAGTAAGAAAGGAACCATTTTTATTTCTTACTGCTCACTTCATACAGCTTACTTCACGGTACTATGAATCGAACTTTAGGGTTGTTCTCACAAATTGTTTAAAAGTAATTTCTCTTCTGTTTATTCTAGGTTTTGTTACATATTTTTTAACATGATTAATGGCCACTGATATTTATTTCCAAATGTTTTGTTTGTTTTAAAAATTAAATGTAACACGCCTAAACACAGTCTATTAGTTTTTACAAAAAAAAAATACAAAATTGCCAAACTACAATTAAAACAAATAGCAGATGTTTATATCTCCCATGTATATATCGGCCCACCAGCCGGCCAATTTGCGATGTTGCCTTTTCTCGTTCGTGGCTCGTTAGTTTACGAAGGCTGCGGTTTAACGCTTTTCTGGTTAGGTTACACTATTGCTGGCAAACCCTTCGAGCATAACCTATCTTTGGGCAAACCTTTTAATATTAAATGTTTTTTTTGACATTTTCAAACTTACCAATATGTCAATTCTTTGCTCTTGTTGATTTATCTTCTTGGCACATTCCCTGACAGATTTTAGACTCATTAGATCAAGTTCTTGAACAACGAGTTCACCAACATTTTCTAGAGATTTGGTTGCTTCCTTTATATCGTTCATTGCTTCGATGGCCTTTTCTTTATTTCGACATGCCATAATAACTCTAGCACCTGTTGAAAAATTATTTAAAGTCAATGAAGGAATTTTTGAACTTACAAACATATATAATGAAAAATACCTAGGGGAAATTCTTATGTTAAGGTACACTAGAATAAAATGGCCCACCAC
Source organism: Aspidapion aeneum (assembly GCA_963576565.1). Lineage (NCBI taxonomy): Eukaryota > Metazoa > Arthropoda > Insecta > Coleoptera > Brentidae > Aspidapion > Aspidapion aeneum. The sequence continues at coordinate 47,377,331 of OY755048.1, forward strand.
TTATATTTTAAATTACGCAGGCTTTTTTAGTTTGGCCACATATTGCAAGGGCGCACCCAGGGGAGGGGGGCTCGGGGCACTGACCAAGCCTAAAATTTTTCAGTCATTTTCTAGTTATTTTATGAATAAAAGCAAAAAATAGCATAAAATACGACATTATAAGGTCTGAACAGCAGAAAATGGCGCGGTTTTTAGTCCAGCTACATGTTGTGACGGTGAGGCGGAAGTATAGCACAGATAAGATATGGAAAGCAAATAGCTTATATTTAACTTTAGCAAAAGATATCCGACTCTAGGTAGATATGAAATAATTAAAATAAATGATATGAACGGCATAGAAACTAACGTTAAAGAGGATATCATAAATATCACACAACTATTCTATACAGATTTATATCAAACAAAAACATAAACTTAGAGCTACAACCTGAAATAAGCAAAGCGGAAATAAAGAGAGCATTAAAGAAAATTAAAAATAATAAATAATAATAATTTAGAAACTTGTATTGGGAAGAAATAGGAATCAAAGTAAGCGGACAATACTTGAACCACCTAAGATATGCTGATGATATCGCCTTGATAACAGATAAGGAAGAGGAACTGAGAAAAATGTTCGAAGAACACTAAAACTAAAATCATAACAAACACGGATGAATATATCACGATCAGAATAAACCAATAAAAAATAGATCAAGTAGAAGAATATAACGGATGGGCCAAAAAAACCGGACAATTTTTTTTATTATAACTTTTGAACAAACTACACTTGGCAGAGAATTAATCATAGTTTTGACTAAATATATTTTTTTGTCCGTCATCACAAAATCCAAGATGGAGAAATTAAATTGTACCCTTGAAAGATGCACGTTTATTCTTGCGTTGCGAACATGTTTTAAATATTTCTTTAAATTAGTAAAAAACCTGCATTCTTGCCACGCCCAACAAGGGATGAAGCAGTAAAATCGGTTCGGCGGTTATAAAAAAACAGGATTTTTGTTTCAACCATTGTTTTGAATATTATACGATTGGCTTGCCAATCATCATTTTTAGAACATAATTCTTGAAACGTTTTAAAAACGTACTTTTTTGGTACTTATAGGTTAGGCCCTAAGAGACCTAAAAAGTACGTATTAAAAACATTCTGATTCGCGCGTTTTTAAAACTTCCTTTTTAGAACGTTTTAAAACGTACTTTTTAAGTACGCTAATATTCGGGCCCTGAGGGATCCTAAAAATACGTTTTAAAAACGTCCTATTTTGCGAGTTTTTAAAACGTACGTTTTAAACATGTAGTTTTTAGGTCCGGTAAGTATGTAAGTAAAAGTATGTTTTAAGAAAGCCCAAATGGAAGTTTTTTAATCCTCCCATTTTAAAACGTACTTTTTAGGTATGGGGACGTTGGGACTAAAAGGGACCTAAAGGACGTTCCTGGGACGTCCGGTGTTACTTGTTAGAATTTTCCCTACCTCTAAATTTTTTATGATGCGATGATAAATTTTAAAATACAAAAAAAATAACCTGCTTTGTTAAGAAACTTTTTGATATCTGGTATTTTTTGTATCGCTACCGCTATAGAGAAAAAATAAAAACATGTTTTTTTTTTTAATATGCCAATTTTGTTTTAATAGTAATATTAGCGTATCGTTTATTATTTTTTGCTCGATAATGGTACCACTGGTAGCAGTTACGAAAAACAACAGGTAATTAAACAGTAGCGGACCGAGTAGCGGTCTAGGGGATGAAAAAGGAGCATAACCCTTCAAAAAATATACATACATACATTTTTGAAAGCAGGATTCTAATCATGTAAACGTTATAACGTAGGTAATAGCTGTTTGTCAAATTTGAGTTATAAACCTCAAAAATTGCAGAAGTTACTAAAAAACACTAAAATTTCGACACCCTGTAGCTCCGTAACTAAGCGTTTGCAGTCTGAAATAAGCCAAGGAATAATTCTTCATCATTTGTCCACCTACCCTGCCAAAAAAACCGCTTGAAAACTGTTAAAAACTCATAAAATCTTGACCAGATTTTACGAGATTTAATTGACTGGGCTAGTATTGACCAGGCAATAATTTTAGGCCATATGAAAACTAACGAAATCTGATTAGGATTTATAAATCGTAATTCTGGCTGTTGAAAAGATTTCAAGAGATCTTAAGAGTAGAACCTTTTTAGCGCGAAGCGATTGTACAAGATTTTATTAGTCTACATGAGGCATACTATAAGATTTTACGAGACTGTACAAGAATTGAACAGCGATTTTACTTTAGAAGATTCAATCAGATTTCCCCCAAAAAAAGAAGAAGTTTTGCCGAGATATTACAAGATTTTATGAGTGTTCAATCACTTGAATGGTGAGTTTTGACGAGTTTTGAGCAACAAGTTTTTTTTATAGCAATTTAAAAGAGTATGTAAGTATCCAGTTTTAAGCAGTTTTAACTAGCCAATTTTTTTTAAAAAGTTGAAAATTTTAATAAGAATTACAGCGCAAAATAATGACCAGTTTTAGGAAGTTTTTTCAAAAGAATTCAAAAGATTTTATGAGTACCTATTTTTAGGAAGAATTGACCAGCAATTTTATTATATTTCCTATGCGATTTTAAAAGATTTTTGAGTTTCCACTTTTCCAGTTTCAAGTAGTTTTGACCAGTATATTTCTCTATAAGAATTTAAGAGATTTTATGAGAATAAAAAACAGAATAATGAGCAGTTTTCGAAAGATTTGACTAGTAATTTTTTTATGTTTTTTATTTGTTTTGAAAAGATTTTATGAGTTTCCATATTTAAGAAGTTTTGGCCAGCAAATGTTTCCATTTTTTTAAAAGAACTTGAAAGATCTAATCAGAAAAAAAAAACAGAATATTGGCTAGTTTTAGTAAGTTTTTACAAGCATGTTTTCCTATAAGAATTTCAAACATTTTATGAGTATCGATTTGACACGAATCATAAAATCAATTTCTAGTAAAATATTTAGAACTTTCGACAGATTTGACGCCGATATGCCTGATCAAAATGCTGACAGAAGAAACTCGTCAAAGTTCGCGAGACATAATACGGATTTGACGCGAATCATAAGGCTGGTGAAATCGTGTGAACTTTTGACAGATTTGACGCTGAGGCGCCTGTAATAATATTTTGACCGAAAGAAACTCTTGAAAGATATAAGATCTCGTAAGCATCTTCTGCGGAATATGAAACTCCTCTTCCTGGTATAATCTCATACTCGCGGCTACCTTCGATTTCGAGGTTATGTTTTAATTGTTTTGTTTTAATAGCCTGGAAGTGTTTGAAGCCCTTTCCAGTTCCAAATTTTTGTTCATATCGGTAATGCAGTTTAAGATACCTTCTTAATTTTACTACTGGTTATAACTAGAGGCACGCCTTTTTAACGCGGTATGCACTGTGTTACTTAGTTTTGTAATGGTAAGAAAATACTGTGTTTCTTTTGTCAATATATATACAAAATTTTAAACACGTAAAATTTATAATTTTTTTTCTTTGGCACATGAAAAAATTTTTATTACACTAAGACATAAAATTATGGAAACAAAAGAAAAGTCGAAAAACGCGTACATGGGTTACAGTAACAAGTAAAATTTTAAAGATTTTTTTTCGGTTGAACACCCGTTACATAGTACCTTTAACCGATAGAAAGTTAAATTTTAAACAAAAGTTGTCTGTCGACTTTTTCTCCTAAAGGCAAAATAACAAAAAATATTAACAATTTTCTAAACAAAGACAGCTTTCGATAGATTTAAATACCACAGCCCATATCCCCTATGAATAGGAAAGTTGTTTAAGAGAAAAAGTCATAAAATAACTTTTGTTTAAAGTCAAATGTTCTTTCTATTGGCTTAACTTTATACCGGGTGTCCCATTTAAAAAATGTGGGTTTTTTTATCATAACTCACCTATTCGTCATTTGATTTTCTTTTCGTTCATCACCATCGTAATCAGAGAAAAAAATACCACAACTTTGTCTATTTAACCCTGTAGCTCTAATAGTAATAGTCGCGACTTAACTCTTAACACCCTGTACGTTAAAATTCAAAAATTCCGGAAACTCCATTTTTACTTAATTGATCAAAGTTTATTAAGTTAGGCTTGATTAGGTGTTTTTAATATTCTCTGGCGTAGATCTCAGAACAGCTCCATTTAAAACTGTTTGGTTTTCACTATCTGCAATGTCGATCACAAGGATACGAATGATCCCCGTCTGGAACACGTTGTGATCGACGTTGGAGATAGTGAAAACCAAACAGTTTTAACAAGTTCCCAACGAAAACATCAAGCCATCAGTATAATTCAATGCCGGTAGAGGTATTTTCCCTCGGAGTAGTTGTTTCTGTTGGTTTCACAGGTACATTTAAGTTTTGACATATCATGTGAACAGTTTGACGTTTTGATTTAATTTATATCTATTTTCGTTTAGAATACGAAATTACCTAAAAATCGATACTCCACCCGACCACTTTAGATGAAATAAGATTTTAACAATGTCTGTCTTTCTTCCTTTTGCTCCCCCCCCCCCTGAAAAAATCCGTTATTTTTTATAAATTTTTTGAATTTACAAGCTATAAAGTGAAACAAACAAAAAACTGTACGCGAACTGAGTTTCATATTTAATTTATATATTTTTTCTTGGCCACTTCAAGTACGCCCCTGTATCTGGGCCCTGCAATGGGTTCCATCGGAGCACCACTTCTAAAATGGCATCTCTAGGTGTCTACTACCTCTGTGCCAAATTTCATTACAGTACGCGAAAATGCAGACAAACCCCAAAATTTCCCTCTTAGGCCCCGAACTACTACGAATTTTAAAAATATACGATCAAATTAACGCGCGAAATCGTAGGAGCCAGAGTGCATTTTTGCCTGTAGCCGCGAGTTAATCTCATAAACTTTCAGCAGTTTAAACCAATGAACTTGTAACCGCTTTTTACAAGTTCATTGGTTTAAACACAAAAAATATACATTGAACGCGGATATGCCCGTATCAAAGTGCTTTTAGAAACTCATGAAAGTTTGTGAGATCTGCGAGGATTTGATGCGTAGCATGCAACAAATTTCTAGTTAAATCTTGTAAACTTTCAACAGATTTAACGCGGATATGCCCGTTATAACATATGCTAACAAAAACTCGTAAAAGTTCATGAAATCTCTAAATACTAATATATGACGCGGCATTTTTGAAAGGGGATTTATGGCCCACCCTGTATTAGTACCTGTTATAGATAATTTGATCTTTGTGCTGGGACCTAAACTTTTTTTAACCTATTTATTACTATTAAAACTGCATTTTAAATAGTTATTCAAGGTTAAAAATAATAGCTAGGCACACAGCGGAAAGTTCGATTTTTTTAAAAATAATTCATTAACATGCTCAAGGGCGGGTCCAGGGAGGGCAAGGAGGGACAGCTCCCTCCCCTTTCTTACCAGATTTTTATCATCAGAAAATGAAATTCAAGTTAATTAGAAGGCCATTTAATTCATAAACCTGCCCCTTACCTCTATTTTGCGCTGGATACGCCCTTGTCTCTGGTGTCCAAAAATAGGAGTATCACCCGGGACACCCCTTAACTTAACGTAAAAAACGATTAAAGGGGCCTTTTGTTAAAAAAAATAAATAACTGAACATTACACAGTGACAAAAAAAAATCCAACCCACACGAAGAGTGTTTTGCAGAAAATTAGAAAATATATTTTTTAAATAAATTGTTTTAGAAAAGATATTCATAAACCGCTATATTTAAACCCTTTTTTTGTTTGAATACTTACAAAAACAAGTATTTTTCAAAAAACTTGCTTTTTTAAGTGTTGCATTAATTTTTTGGGGCTTGGATGCTTTCTGCAAAACCGAAAATTAGTACCCAGTTTTGTAATCAACAGAAAAACAGGAATGATTTTTGAAAAAAAAAACAAGTAATTTGTCGGCCAAGTGGTTTGGATTGTTTCTGCAGAAAAATAATTCAAGATTAATAAATAGGTATTGACCTTGAATCGCTAAGATAGCATTTGGTCGTTTTATGCAAAATGATGAACGGGTCAAAAAAAATTGAAAAATAACGTAAGCTCTAATTTTACTATGATGTGGGTTCGGTTCGGTTCGGTTTCTGCAAAACTGGGCCCAATTATGAAAAAATACACATACTTATCATTTCTTTTATTAAATATTTTAAAAAATTTATTTAGGTATGTTAATAAATGTTTATTTTTTAAATGAGAAAAAGGTTTGTAATAAAATCAAAAAGATAGGTAGGGGAAAGGGGGGCAAAATGGGATACTTAATTTTATAGGCTTATTTCTCCTAAATATCAAAGGAATTTTTACCTCAAAGGGGTCGCAGACATAATTATGTTTCCGACTTGTTGGGTTCATCAGTAAGTATAACCATAATGGGTGGAGAGGGAATAAAATGAAGATGATGAAAACTAAAATGGAAAAATGAAATGTGGACACCCACTTTAGAAAACCAACTGACAGTTTGCAGTATCAGCTAGGCTAGTCTCTTGAAGATCTGAGACAAAAATCTAACATCACTACGGAGACAGGTAAAGTCAATCGTAGTAGATTACTAAGCCCAGGTTTAATATTAAATATAAAAGGAATTTTTCGAGGTGAAGTCAAAGACTAAATAAATTAATTTTCGGGCTAATCCTCAAAGGGGTCATGGTAGCCGCAGACATAATTATGTTTCCGCCTTGTTATGGTTCATCAGTACGTTTAACCATAATGGGTGGAGAGGGAATGAAATCAAGATGATGAAAACTGATAAGAAAAAATGAAATGTGGACACCCACTTTAGAAAACCAACTGCCAGTTTGCAGTATCAGCTAGGGTAGTTTCGGATCTGAGACAAAAATCTAACATCACTACGGAGACAGCTAAAGTCAATCGTAGTAGGTATCCTAAGCCCAGGTTTAATATTAAATATAAAAGGAATTTTTCGAGGTGAAGTCAAAGACTAAATAAATTAATTTTTGGGCTAATCCTTAAAGAAGTCATGGTAGCCGCAGACATAATAATGTTTCCGCCTTGTTGGGTTTCATCAGTAGGTTTAACCATAAAGGGTGGAGAGGGAATGAAATGAAGATGATGAAAACTGAAAAGGAAAAATGAAATGTGGACACCCAAGTTAGAAAACCAATTGCCAGTTTGCAGTATCAGCTAGGGTAGTCTCGGATTTGAGACAAAAATCTAACATCACTACGGAGACAGCTAAAGTCAATCGTAGTAGGTATCCTAAGCCCAGGTTTAATATTAAATATAAAAGGAATTTTTCGAGGTGAAGTCAAAGACTAAATAAATTAATTTTCGGGCTAATCCTCAAAGGGGTCATGGTAGCCGCAGACATAATTATGTTTCCGCCTTGTTATGGTTCATCAGTACGTTTAACCATAATGGGTGGAGAGGGAATGAAATCAAGATGATGAAAACTGATAAGAAAAAATGAAATGTGGACACCCACTTTAGAAAACCAACTGCCAGTTTGCAGTATCAGCTAGGGTAGTCTCGGATCTGAGACAAAAATCTAACATCACTACGGAGACAGCTAAAGTCAATCGTAGTAGGTATCCTAAGCCCAGGTTTAATATTAAATATAAGAGGAATTTTTCGAGGTGAAGTCAAAGACTAAATAAATTAATTTTTGGGCTAATCCTTAAAGAAGTCATGGTAGCCGCAGACATAATAATGTTTCCGCCTTGTTGGGTTTCATCAGTAGGTTTAACCATAAAGGGTGGAGAGGGAATGAAATGAAGATGATGAAAACTGAAAAGGAAAAATGAAATGTGGACACCCAAGTTAGAAAACCAATTGCCAGTTTGCAGTATCAGCTAGGGTAGTCTCGGATTTGAGACAAAAATCTAACATCACTACGGAGACAGCTAAAGTCAATCGTAGTAGGTATCCTAAGCCCAGGTTTAATATTAAATATAAAAGGAATTTTTCGAGGTGAAGTCAAAGACTAAATAAATTAATTTTTGGGCTAATCCTCAAAGAAGTCATGGTATTCGCAGACATAATTATGTTTCCGCCTTGTTGGGTTTCATCAGTAGGTTTAACCATAAAGGGTGAAGAGGGAATGAAATGAAGATGATGGAAACTGAAAAGGAAAAATGAAATGTGGACACCCACTTTAGAAAACCAACTGCCAGTTTGCAGTATCATTTCATTCCCTCTCCACCCATTATGGTTAAAAGTACTGATGAACCCTAACAATGCGGAAACATAATTCCCTCTTGCGCGGGAGAACGGAGACAAGTCGAAAAATTTACATTTTGAGTTAACTAGCTTTTGGGGGTTTCGAAGGGGGAGGGGGGTTTACTGGGCACATTAAGATTAGTAGATTTCACTATCCTAACCTAAGTTTTTGTTTTGTGTTTTTTTCTTGGTCAGGAAATGAACTATGAAATGTATAAAAAACTTTATCTGACAATTTCTCAAAAATTTGTTTTTCGACTTATCTCCGTTCTCCCGCGCAAGGGGGAATTATGCCTGCGGCTACCATGACCCCTTTGAGGATTAGCCCAAAAATTAATTTACTTATTTCTCTTATTAAATGATCACCATAGCGTTCGTCATTTGGAATTAAGTTGGCTATATATATATGTTATCGTTATGTTTTAATTTTCAGCTTAGGCGATTTAGTACTCTATCATGCTTTTATTTTTATTTTTGTAAAAAGTTGACTTTGCCCCATTTTGCCCTGCATAGGGGTTAAAATGGGACACCTATATGTGGCAAAACGGGCGGGGCGGTTGTGTAATTTAGAATCAATATTTTTGTAAGGCAAGTTTTATTTATTAAAATACTAACCAAAATCCCCAAGCTATTTTTACAACAAACAGCGCACAACATCACATGTTGAGCAAAAACAAACTTAAGCTCACCCGACCGGCACCAATCATATTGCAGAGAGTTGAATCAGTCATGGATATAAAATTAAGATATTAAGAGGTTTTATTCTGGCGCAGTTTAGCCAAAACTGCGGTATCCCGTTTTACCCCTGTATCCAATTTTTCCCGGTTTTTGATATGTAAAAAAAAATATTTTTTCTGTAAATGATGACTTTTGATATTGTCAGATTTTTATACTATGTAATTTATTTTTCAAATGTTTATCACAAAACTTATAAACAAAAAAACAAATTAAAACATAAATTATAAATAAATATAAATCAAGGTAAATCAATTACCTAATTTAAATAAACTATGAAGTACCACACAAGTTACCTATAGGTACTAACCTCTTTGAAAAAAATCTTGAGCGGTAACTTTACCGATTCCTGTGTTACAGCCGGTAATAACGGCAGTTTTTCCGTCCAACCGCGCAGTTGACGTGCACATTGCGCTAAACCATCCATTTAAAAAACCCATGTCTCTTAAAAAAATATTTACAAAAAAATTAAATAATTAATTAAATATTTTAATAAAATTAAACAGATTTAATCAAACTGTGAACCAGCGCAACCGTAAAACAGAAATGCCCGACTTGTCTCATGACCTTCCATTGAACAGTCATCACAAAATTACATTTATTTACAGGGTTTAACAAAAAATTTTTTACTCATTTACCATGGAATTATTTTTCATATTATTTCATTATCTTAAAAAAAAACTGTAATTTTTTGAAAAAACAATTTGGCCCCACAGTTTTTGTTTACGCGATACAGAAACATAAATTAGCCAGGAATACTTCAAGAACTAAAATACAAAGTCTGTAAAAATAAAGTATTATTAACTAAAAAATATTATAATATATAATTTAAAACTATATAGCACGTATGCTTTACAAAAGCGAAATGAAAAATTTGTGTAGAACACTGTATCTTTAACAACTAAAATCGATACTAGCGCATACTCCTATGTTTACTGGAAGGTTCTAAAATATTGACCAGCTCAATTAAGGACCACGTAGTTCTAATAATGTGATTGTAATGAAATTTGGCATACAAGTTCTTGATGTTAGTGCGACCATTCTGTAATAATTTTAGCCCCCCACGGCCCCCCATAAGGAAGCTAGTTCAAAAAAATGGCATTGACCATAGTTTTTCTGAAGGACCAGGTACTTCTAATAATGGAGTTGTAATGAAATTTAGCACACAAGTTCGTGAAGTTAGTGCGACTATTCGGTGAAAAGTTTAAAATTTAACAACAACAAAGTTTTTTTTAACTTAAAAACAAGGCGAAATCAATCTATAAAAATGTACTTTTTGCTGAAGTTTCTGGTGCTGTGTATATAACGTGTTTTTTACCCTCGTTATTTTCATGTACCAAATTCACACTTGAAAAGTCCTACACAATGTTCTAAAACGCCACTAGATTAAGACCTCTCAAACCTACTGACTTTCTGCGTCTTTTTTGGTCACGTTTTTTTCATAACATTTTTTTAACTTAAAAAAGACGCGAAAGGAAGTGATAAAAGTTCACTAGTTTAAGACTACAACACTTCAAGACAATTTTAGAGATGGCGCTCAAGGCAAGACAAAATATTTATGCATCTATCTATATACATTAAGTTTTTTTTAAAAGCTAAAGAAGATTTATGAACAGTAAACACTTTCACAGAATGTTAATGTGTCTTTATCAGGTTAATAACAGATGCGTCGTGATCGTGGATTAGGGATCAGTCCCTTAACAGGTTTTTGGAGTTTAGAGGTCAAAGCACTGCCTGATAGATTTCGTCAAAGTGAAAAATCCCGACTATAGGTGGCGATGCTGCTAGTAAAATCTCAAAAATATTCGGTAGAAAAGCCATGCAAGTCGGGTTTTAAAATTCGTGTAGAAAAGGCGTGAATCTAATGTGATTTTAACGTTGATAAAAATCACTTGAAACTAACGTAAAAACATTGCTGTTTTAATTTGATAAAGGCGTGATTAAAACTCAGTTTTTAAAACGTTAATGAATGACCTATTAAGCTTGTTTTCATATATGAAATAAACGTTTTTTTCTAGCAGCTTTTAAAATCAACGTTTGTTTTTATCACGCCTTTTTTACGTGTTAAACACGTGATTGTGCTATGTGGGCGGGAGCTAGGGCAAAAAAATCGCATTGACCATAGTTTGTCTGAAGGACCAGGCACTTCTAATAATAAAGTTGTAATGAAATGTGACACACAAGTTCGTGAAGTTAGTGCAACTATTCGGTGAACATTTTAGCGCCCCACCACCCACCATAGGGCATGGTCCTTATTTTAGTGTCTCTGATTGACCACGCACTTCTAATAATGTGGTTGTAATGAAACTTAGCATGCACGTTCATAAGGTTAAAGCAACCATTCAGTGAAAATGTTAGCCCCCCCACCACCCACCATAAGGGAGGTAGGGTGTGGTCCTTATTTTTGTGTCTCTGATTGACCACGCACTTCTAATAATGTGGTTGTAATGAAATTTAGCATGCACGTTCATAAGGCTAAAGCAACCATTCGGTGAAAATTTTAGCTCCTCACGACCCCCCATAAGGGAGCTAGGGCGTGGTCCTTATTTTATTTTATCTGAAGGACCACGCACTTCTAATAATCTGGTGGTACTGAAAGTTAGCATACACGTTCGCAAGGTTAATGCAACCATTCAGTGAAAATTTAAGTCCCCGACCACCATCTATAAGGGGGCTAGGGCGTGGACACTAAAATAAGGACCACGCTGGTTTTTCTTTAGGACCACGCACGCACTTCTAATAACGTGGTTGTAATTAAATTTAGCATGCACGTTCGTCTGTTTAATGTAACTATTCAGTGAAATTTTAGCCCTCTATACCCTCCTATAAGGGAGCTAGGGTGTGGTCACTAGAATACCCTCTTGGTGGATGGTGGGGAGCTAAAATTTCCACTGAATAGTTGCTTTAACCTTATGAACGTGCATGCTAAATTTCATTACAACCACATTATTAGAAGTGCGTGGTCAATCAGAGACACTAAAATAAGGACCACGCCCTAGCTCCCTTATGGTGGGTAGTGGGGGGCTAAACTTTTCACTGAATGATTGCTTTAACCTTATGAACGTACATGCTAAGTTTCATTACAACCACATTATTTGATAATTCCGAAGCAGAAGAAGACTCTCAATAAGACGAAACAGTCGACGAATACCGTCAAACTGTGACCGAGCATGCACAATGATTGCGCAAACTCCAAGATGTCTACGAGCTAGTCCGAATTACAAGACGCTAGCGCTACCAAGTCCACTTTCAATCCCTGGCTTGGCTTGGCAAGCGCAGATCTACCAATATTATTTACCTCATGTCTTAGAATAGATGCATACAGGGTGATTTTCACTTGAATGATTCTAACCACATGAAAATAGAAAGTTTCAAAAACCTAACCTAACAAAACCTAATCAAATCTAACCGAACCGAAGGAAACTGAACCAATAATTTTTTTCAAAAAAAAAAACTTTCCTGACTTCCTGCCCGGGATCCTAGAGGATGTGAATCCGAACCGAACCAAACCGAACCTAACTAAACTGAACCAAACCTAACCTAACCAAACTAAACTACAACACGTACTGCTAATTAGGTTTAGTTGGGTAGGGTTAGGTTTGGATAGGTTCGGTTCGGTACGGTCCGGTTCGGATTCACATCCTCTAGCATCCCAGGTAGGAAGTCAGGAAAGTTTTTTTTTTTTTAATATTGGTTTAGTTTGCTTTGGTTCGGTTCGGTTAGATCTGATTAGGTTTCGTTAGGTTAGGTTTTTGAAACTTTCTATTTTCATGTGGTTAGAATCATTCAAGTGAAAATCACCCTGTACATCGATTCTAATACATGAGGTAAATAATATTGGTAGATCTACGCATGCGAAGCCAGGGATTGGAAGTGGACTTGGTAGCGCTAGCGTCTTGTGTTACGAATCCACTTAGGAAAAGCATTTACTACCCAAAGTCATCATTACAACTTAGGACACCGAGAATGGAGGTGCCACGTAGGAGATAAAGTGATGAGACGTGAAAATCCGCTATCATCCGCTTCAAAAGGTTTTGCCGCCAAACTTGCACCGAAGTATTCTGGTCCGTACACCGTTGTTAAAGTTGTGTCTCTGGTAGTGTACGATTTGAAAGATCACTCCGGTAGAAAACTCCACCGCATACCCATTAAGGATTTTAAACCTGCTTACTAACTGAACATTTCTGATATCTCGCTTTGTTAAAAAAACAAGGCTAAAGTTTTTTAAACACCGTCCTTACCGCTAACAAAATCAGAAAATATACTTACCGATTTAAGATGCACTAGGCATCCCCACCATGTAGAAATACCCACTACCGATATTGATACTGAGCATGCTCAATAGAAGACCGTAAACCAAGGGCGTCGATAGTTTTTTTTCTTGGGGGGGGGGGGGGAGGTACTCTGCCCTACTTTTGCAAAACCTAGTAACTAGGTTTTTGGTAACTTTTCACGAGAGCGTTTTTTCTAAAATATTTTGCTAATGGGAAATAATGAAAATGCGAAGGCTATTATCGCAAAACCATTTTTATTTTTTTTAGTTTGCTGAATGGGTTTAAAATATTTTAAAATGATCAAACTAAAAAAAATAATAAAAAATAAGAGGTAATAAAAAAATGAAAAAATCAAAATAAATAAATAAATAAAATATTAAGTGTGACACATCATTTTAAAGGAAATTTTACGCTGATTTCAAAAATCAAATAAAAATTTGGTTATTTCATAAGAAAATTACAAACTTTATGTAATATCTCGAAAATTCAAAGTGAATGATAAAATTTAATTTGACAGTTGAATTGCTCTTAAAAAAGTGCTTTAAGAACGTTTTTACAGGAATAAAAAATATTCATAAATAAAGAAGTTACGGGGGTGGGTCGAAAATGCACCAAATTGAAAACCACCCTGTATCTTGTAAGTAGTTTAAGATATCGATGTGCGGTTTTCGGCATTAACTTTTTAACGAAAATCGAGCGCAAAATGCAGGTTAGTTTTTTTCTATCTCCTCTAGAAATAGGCGTTTCCTATTTGGACCACTCTGTACTACAATAAAAGAAATTTTAGGTTTTTCTTACCCTTAGTTTCAGCTGACCAAAACTCAATTACAAATCACAACAAACCCTATTTTTAACTTTACAAATACTTATAGTCTAAATTATACGCATTTGCAATGACGTCACCAGGTAAGAAAAAAAGTATGGCGTAGATATTTTTATCAATCAATGTTTTTTGATTGACAGTGACGGATACTTCACATAACCAATTACCTACCTATTTAAATCATAGACACTACTTTTTTTTAAAAGTTTATTGTCACCGCTGTTTATAATATACCAAACAAAGATAAACAAAAATGACGTCATTACAAATGGGTATAATTTGAACTATATAACACCTTTGAACTTATACATACTTAATTTTTTTTTGCAAATTTTCGGGAGCTTTATATTACGAGTGCTCGACCGTATAGTCCTTAGAATATCTGCCGAAATCATGGATAGCACTATTCTCTAACTAATTTCTAGTTCATTCGAAGACTTGTTAGACGAAGTACAAAAGGGCATTGCCGGGGAAGCAAAAATCACGGTGGACAGCACCGAACCACTACCGAGCAATACTGTGATAGCCATCGATGAAAATCACATGACTGCCGACAGCGCCCCACCGGTGACACCCTAGTTCTCCCCAAACTCTTAAAAGTTCGCCGGCGCAGGTTTCGCCTCCCACTACCGCCGGCCCCGTAGATATAAAAATAGCAACAGCAGATTCGACAACAGTCTTAACCGAACCAGCAGATCGCAACCACCCGGACATCCCTACCAACCAAAGCCATCGCTAGCACGCAGCGAATCCGATATTGCTTTGAATAGGCAAACCCAATTAGAAAATGTTTATTACCATAAACTAGATAGGGTTGATCCTTTTGCCGATCCTTTGGAAGAGATATACGCCCGTCTACTTCCGCCGAAAGTGTTGGGATAAGGAGACCGAACCTAGACGATTTGTACTTACCACTAGCAAGAGATTTGTGCTGGAGATGTGGATATCCGGGGCACCAAAGAGAAGAATGTACTGGGAACCGGTCATGTGCCCGTTGTGGATTAGTGGGGGCAATGTCAAGAGACTGCCGATGCAAGGATCGCTCACGATCTAACCCGAATGTACCCGGGACAAAGGCTCACCTTAAAGAGTCAAGTTCTCACTTGGCCGAGCGAATTATTAAGCCGAGCACATCCAGAGAAGAACATTCCTGTTCGTCTACCAGTCAGCAGATCTGCCGAAACAGGCTTGCCACCGTTTCCAAGCAACCACAGAAAAGGTCCGTAGGTGTTCCGTGTTATACACCTGTTCAAAGTAAGCCATGTCCGACTTGTGGTTGTCCGACTAGAAAAATGTAAAGAGGGGCCTTCCAAAATAATAAGGCACATGTAATTTTACTGGTGAGGTTCCAGGTTGAGACCTGTGGATTCCACTAGTCGACGTAGCCACGACGCTGTTGAGATTCCATATACGACGAACGTCGTAAGGCGAGGATACAACAGTTAATCTTCATAGTTCCTATTAAGAAGACTTTGTATTTTTGGTTCCGCGACTTTATATTTCGTTTTATATTATTAGGGATCCGAATAGGATTGTTTGAATTATTTTTCTTTGGTTTTGCTTCGTCCGATTTTTCTACCGCCTGGTCTTTTGTTGGAAAATATTTAATACTAAATATTTTCTTTCAAAGGAAGGGGAGTGTGTAACGAAGTTACTAATTTTTATTTATTTTATGCTAGCATTTTCTTTCAGGTTATGGGTGTCTGCGTTTTAATTTATTAGTTTCAACAATTAAAACTAGTAGGTAATATTTTAGTAAGACAAGTAGGTACGGCTCAATTGCCTATTCTCTCTTGTGTTCGTTCGCTGTGCGTTGTACCAGGCCCCACTCATGCAGCTAAGCGGTTGTGAGCGACGCCGCGTACATCGAAGGATTGAATTGGGAGAGAGTAGGGGGCGAGCAATGCCTTTAAAATACTCTGCCAATATATGGGCCCCTAAGCTCACACTAGGTACTATAGTTATAGTTTACGTGTGAGCTAATATAACTAAAAATTGAAATATATTTTATTCAACTCCAGACTAAATTACCTTTTGTTTGATACCACACAAGCCATGTTTTGACTTAAACTCAAATTTTTAAAATCTACCCCCACCCTTAAAAAAAGCAAAAACTAAAATGTATTTTGTTAAACTCCGGACTCAATTACCTTTCGTTTGATATCACACACGCCATATTTTCACTTAAACTCGAATTTTTGAAATATACCCCACCCTTTTTTTAAATAAATTAAAATGTATTTTGTTTAACTCCAGACTCAATTACCTTTCGTTTGGTATCACACACGCCATATTTTCACATAAACTCTAATTTTTGAAATCTACCCCCACCCTTTTATTTGGTTTGTGTTTGGTGGATTTTGTTCATTTTTAAATGGGACCATCTCGACCCAAGACCCAGCCTAGGTACCAAATTTCATTAAAATCGGCCGAGCGGTTTTTGAGTTATGCGCGTTGGTCGTTACAGACATACAGACAGACAGACATACAGACAGACAGACAGACGGCGCAACAAAAAAGTTTCAAAATCATCTGAAACGCAAAGATATATAAAATTTTTTGAAATCGGAGCAACTTTTTTTTTCTCGAAAAAATTAGGATCACCATAGCTCACACTACTATACTATGTGTGAGCTAAAATTTAAACGAAAACACTCGCGAATATCGGCAGATCCTGCTACCCTGACTGAACCGCAGCAAAAATCCTTTATCTATGCTGTTACCAACCGACCAGAGCAACAACACAAAAGCTGACTGAACCCCAGCAAAAATCCTTTATCTATGAACAACACCTGGGAATACCGAACCGTAAGAAGCCGAACCGAACCAAACCGAACATACCGATGGGCGAGGAATGCCGAGTAAAACCGTTTATTATAGATATTCTACGTCATCCCGCAACATATGGTACGTATGAAAGAGCCGTGCTTGTGTGCAGGGTTCATTGTTACTGCCCAAGCATATCCCCACGTAGCTAATTAAGGCCCTCACACACACCTCCGTAGTATGGTGCATAATAATAATAAATAATAAATATATATAATATCAGCGGCCATATTGGTTTTGCATAAGAAAAGTCCATAAGCCCATCACATACAAACTCGCATAGGCCGCATAACGCGTAGCATGGCGCTTTCAACCAATCAGCGATCGAATAGCAGCGGCCATATTGGTTTTGCATAAGAAAAGTCCATAAGGTTGAACTTCTATGCGCCCTGCTATGCGCTATGCATTTTTGTGTGTGATGGGCTTTATGACGCATAGGCAAACATAGTGTTAAGGCTGTATGCTGCTTCTTCTTGAGTGAGATGAGACGAATCCAGGGTTAATTATTACTAGACTGTCGAATTCTCTTTCGAAAGAGACCACACCATACAGTAATGGCATTAGGCATAGTATACCTATCTCTTTTTAACTTTAGACAAACCTGTATTTAGCGGACAATTCTCAGTGGTATTTTGTGTGAAGAGAAAAAGAGTGCGACCAAGCTATATTCTTTGATAGCACTGTCTCACTCTGACGCCCTGTAGTGACGGTGAATTGTTTAGTGCCAGGACGTTCTCTCTCTTACCCACACGACGTGACCATTAGAGAATTGACCGCTATTATTACAGATGTCAGCCAGAGCTGTCACAAGTACATGAAAGTACTTCAAGTACAAGTACCAAGTACTTTAAGATTTGTAAAAGTACTTGAAGTACCAAGTACATTTTCTTTTCAAATGTACTTCAAGTACCAAGTACATTATAAAAGTACTTGATTTTCCCCAAGTCTTGTACTTAAAGTACATTAGAAGTACTTGAAGTACAGTAAAAGTACTTGAAGTACAATAGAAGTACTTCAAGTATTTTAAAAATTTTAAAAAATTAGAAAAATGCCAAAAATATCAAAAAAAATTTCAAAAATCTTAAAAAAATTCAAAATAGTTGAAAATGTCAACAAACGTCAAAAACTTCAAAAAATATCTAAGATGTCAAAAAATTAAAATAAATTTCAAAAAATGTCAGAAACCGTCAAAAATGTTTAAAAAAATACAAAATTTTCAACCTGAGGGGTTTTATTTTTTGGAATATTATTGTATGTAAATATATATTACTTATATACCTAAATTGTATTTATTTATTTTTTCTGAACTTATGATTTTACATAGAAAGGTAATAGAAGGAGATAATTTTATTAAACAAAAAGCTTCAAAATTGACCCAGTCCCATCAAAAGGATTTTAACGTTTTATAGTTTTGCAATAGGGGTGTCACAGTTACCCCGAGGTGTAAATGGGACCTACCCCAAAAGATAAAAATTTTAAAATATATTAAGTTTTTCTGTCTCAAATTGCTTACGGTTGTTCCAAATAGATCACATTTGTAAAAATTCAAATATATTTTACTTTAAAAACCGAGATGCACCTACCCTACCTTGTCTAATTTTGGTGGTGCACTTCGGGCACTGTTCTTACCGTCAATAATTTCTAAATCACTCATAGAAAGTACTATTTTTATAATAGCTCACAAAACTGCTTAAAAACTTGTTTTTATGTAAACTAAATAAACAAGCAAAACAAACGTAAATATTCAATGAATTTTTGTGTATCTAGTCAGACTAAGCAAATTTTCGGGTTCTTTAAACCAACCTTTATCAAACGTAGAAATTACGTCTAAAGGTGAGCAGGTGGATCCCCAAAAATCGAGGTTCAAGTGCAATATACCTGCAGTACTGAACTACCGACACCCCTCAATAGATGGCATGACTGTGCTGGAGTAGTTTCTCATACTGAATTTGAATTTCATGTTCCATGAAATTAAAGAATTATTGAAATAAAGCCAGGCTATAATAGTGCCAGGTACTATTTTGACACCTTGTTTACTATATGAACCGGAATAAATAGTGCCTTCCTTTATAATTGGAAAATAAACTACAAAAGTTTTAAATTCGACATTGGTATGTCAATTTTGAGGTATTAACTGTCAGTTTTTAATGTGAAAGTGTCAGATTAGTGCCTGGAGCCTGACTTTATTTCAATAATTTTCTAATGAAGGTGCGTGCATATAATTAAGCCCATTGGCATTATTTTTTGGATAAGTTTGTACCGAATAGGGACCTATGGCAATAGTGCAAGGCACAAATTGTGCCGGGCACTATATTGACACTTTCGCATTATAAGAACAGCTGTCTTCTTTTAAAATTAGGCCATTGTGTATTATAAGAGCCGGAATGGATATGGATGGATATGGAGTGACGCTACTGGAAAATAAACGACTGAATTTCTAAATTCGACTTTGGTATGTCAATTTTGAAAGATCAACTGTCAGTTTTTAATGCGAAACTGTCAATATAGTGCCCGGCACAATTTGTGCCTGGCTTTATTGCAATAGGTCCCTAGTATTAACTAAGGCGCACCTATCAAAGTTGCTAAAATACCGGACATCGATGCCAATAAAAAAAAACGGGACAGGTGGCAACCCTGAGGTTACCACTTGTCTTCGGCGCATTAAAGTTATATCTCACCTATATCTACATTATACTTCAAGAATATTTAATTGTACTTGAAGTACTTTTATTGTACTTGAAGTACTTTTAATGTACTTGAATTACTTTGAATGTACTTGAAGTACTTTGAATGTACTTGAAGTACTGTACTTGACAAAATCAAGTACATTTCCAAGTATATTGGTAAAAGTACTTCAAGTACCAAGTACAATTACCGGTAAGTTCCTGTCCATTATTACACTACACAAGCAAAGTACTTGAAGGGCTTGTAAGTATTTAAAGTACAATTTCAAGTACTGTACTTGAAGTACCTGACAACTCTGGATGTCACCTGAGAATGGATTTTCTTGTGACACCTGACATGTCGAGAGTAAAGGCCTTCACACACACAATTTACGTAATCCGTAGCATGGCGCATAGCGGGCTTTCAACCAATCAGCGATCGAATAGCAGCGGCCATATTGGATTTACGTAAGAAAAGTCCATAAGGTTGAACTTCTTACGCGTTATGTTTTTTTGTGTGTGATCGGCTTTAGAGTGTCACAGCGCTATGGTCCGCTGCCCGGTGGATAGAATAGACCAGTGTTCGGCTCTTATTTATATATATATATATATATATATATATATATATATATATATATATATATATATATATATATATATATATATATATATATATATATAAATAATATATGTCGAATTTTTCACGTCACTGGTGGTCCAGCTGATTTTTGTAAACAAAAGTTAGATATGATATGAACAACGGAACAACTAATATTTTTTGAATATTTTGAAAACTAGGGCAATTTTCCTACAGTTTTCTAGTACATCCTTATAAAATGTACTTTTCTAGACTTATTGTCGTTATTTTTTTTAGCTTGCTTTATTTTTTATTACACAAAACTTAAACTACAAGTCAAACTGAATGTGATCGTTTGGTATCAAACTTGAACCGAGGACTTGGGAAGTAAACAAAGATGTAAGTCAGTGGATTATTTTTGAAGCTTTGTTTCAGTTACACAGTATTTTCTTCGAATTTTAGGGGTCCTAAATGTTTATCTTGAACTCCACCCCAGACTATAATACCATATGTAATATGAGGTTGTATTAATGCTGTATACAGTGTCTTTAAATGCTTTATATCAGACAATTTATTGGTCATATACTGAATGTGTTTATTCCATTTTAAGTTCCTGTCCATTATTAAACCTAAATGTTTAATTTTTTCTGTTGTTTTGATTTTTATTGAGTTGCCATTTATTTTAAGACTAAGTTCTGAGAAGGAAGGTAAAGAATCTAAGTAACATCCAAAAGGCATAAAGAATGTCTTTTCAGCTCATGCTCCTTTAGGTTTTCCCATGTGTCACTTTTATATATGATGAGTCATCCGCAAAACATTATTATTTCCCCTTTTGAAGCAATATGAAATATATTGTTTATACAGACACAAAACAAAAGAGGACACAGCACAAAACCTTGTGGAACTCCAAACTCCACTTTAAATTCAGAGCTAGTGTAGTCATCAATATTAACACACTGGTTTCTATTAGTTAAATAACTTTTAAACAGATTCAATAGAAGACCACGTATTCCTAGGTCATTTAAGCAACTGAGAAGGACACGAACAACACTTTCTCAACTTTATCTAGTGTTTTATAAAGATTTGTTACCAATTTCGCCAGGGCATCCTCCTTCAACATGCCCTCTCCAAAACCAAATTGGTTTAGTGAAAGAATGTTATGTTTGAGATGGGTCTATTATTATTAAGGTTTGACTGTGAGCCTCCTTTGTGAAGTGGTGTTATATACCCTGTTTCCACCAATGCATGCCCATCCCGATTCAAAAAACGCATCAGGTGACGCTGCATTTAAAACCGGTGCAAATCCATGACTCATCACGTGATGCGTTTTTTGAATCGGGGTGGGCATGCATTGGTGTAAACAGGGTATACTGTTTCCACCAATGCCACCAATAGTGGTCTTTTTTAAGGATGTTGGAAAATAACCTGATTTAAAGACCTTATTGACAATATATGCTATTGGCTTAGTCAGAAAAGTAGAATTTTCCTTAAAAACTTCACTTTTTATTACATCATAGCCCGGGGCTTTACCTGTTTTTAGGGAAGAAATAATTTTAAGTATTTTGAAATCACATGTAGGCAATGAATAAAATGATTTATGGGTCGTTTTCGACAAGTTTTGTTTTAAGAAATCAGTATTTTCGTTTGTTTTGATATTTTTTGCCAGATTTTTTCCAATTTCAGTAAAGGAACTGACAAATAGATTCGCGATTTCTTTTTTGTCAGTAGTAATTAAAGAGTTTGTTTCAATTTTATTTATTTTTGTTTCATCTTTATTTTATTTAAGTACTTGTTTTACAGTTTTCCACAACTTATCAGATCTATTTAGGTTTAGTTCCATTTTAGTTTTGTAAAAGTCGATATAACCATTATCAATTACTTTATTTAAGTTGTTTCGATCTGTCCTAAATTCAATTTTCAATCTTGAATTTTGTGGGTGTTTCTTCATTTTTTTATAGTTTATGTTTTGTTTCTATCGATTTTACTAACTCCTTAGAAATCTAGGGATGTCTGTTAACATTATTACGGCGGTAAGCTTTTGTATTTGTACATTGGTTTATATGATTTTGAAGACATGAAATAAAGTTATCGGTTGCTATATCAAGTTTGGATTCCTGATTTTTTAACCTTGTTTGAAGCTTCTTTTTGTCTATGTATTTTTTTTCGAAAGAGCAGTATTCATTTTGAATAGAAGAACTTTGGTTTATGTTAGATATATTTAGTAAAACAGGGTAATATTTATTTATTTTTTGACGTATAATAATCGGTGACGTATAAAGTTGGTCTTTGGTGCGCAGAAATATATGATCCAGGCAGCATTCGCTATCCGGTCGGGTAATATCGTTTATAGTTGATAAAAAAACCATACTCATTTAATGCGTTTTTATAATTTTCATTAACATTGTTGGTTTTTAGCAAATCAATATTGATGTCTTCCACCCATATGCAATAATCATATTTCTGAAATATATTTTTATATTTATTGAGAAATAGTTCTAGCTTATTATTAAAGGATACAACACAAGTTAAAAGCGAACGATAGGTTGCTATATTATTAATTTTTCAAGTGAAGTTTGCAAATTACAAAGAAAAAACTTAACGTCTTCTGCACTAAATACTTTATTGTTTCAGGTTTTATTTAGGACATGTTTCGAGTCTAAAGAGACCCATTATCAGCTGAAACAAGGTAAACATTAAATAGATTAAACTGAGATAATAAAATTATCTTGAAGGAGATCAAATAATCACTTTCAGGTTCACTAATGTACCCCGAAAGTAACCATTCCACCTCCATCATTTTTATATATTTTATAAACCAATACCCCCACTGCATTACTCATAAAACACCCTTAAAATATAACATACCTTTCAAAAACCTTCAAAAGACCCTCATACCCCCAGCAAGCTAATACGAGGGTTCAAACAGTTGCTAATACTCGCATTAGCTTGCTGGGAGTATGAGGGTCCTTTGAAGGTTTTTGAAAGCTATGCAAGGCCAACACAAAAATAGAGGCCACGACCCTGAAAAAATCAGCTGTTCTCCCGGGGCTGAATTTTACATTAGGGCTTATGGGAGGTCAGACGTTTTTTTATGATATTTTCAAAATGGCACTACAGATTTCCGCAAAATTTCAGTCAAATATTCTCAGACACCATCCCGATATTCCACCAAAGGTTTGTAAGGAAGCAATATGATTAAAAGGTTAAAATCTTCAAGATTTAGCATTCCTTATTTTGAATTCAAATTACCCGCCATGTACATGCCAACTGTTATATTTGACATGTATTTGACTTTGTCATATGTGATTGTCACATTCGCTTCTGCTTTAAACTTAATTCTTGTGTGAGCTAATGAAGCGGCTATGAAAAATTAGGGCTTACTATACATTTAAACAAAATTGTTCTGCCAGAATAAAGTAAAAACAATCTTAAAAACGGCTTTATTTAAAAAACAATCAAATATCCATGAACCGTCATTCCAACTTCAATATTTTAAAGACAATCAGCTGTGTCGTAACGTGACCATCAAAAAAAAATCAGCCCCGGATGTGACGTCAACAAAGTGGAGGATCGTGGCCCGTCCATTTTGATAACCCTGAGCTATGTTACATTTTAAGGGTGTTTTATCAGTAATGCTGTTTATTTGATCCCCTTCAATATAATTTTATTATCTCAGTTTAATCTTTTGAATAGGCACTGAAAATTGCTTAGGATGTAGTTACACTTCTTTATTTCCTAGTTTCAGCTGATGATGGGTCTCTTTAGACTCAAAACATGTCCTAAATAAAACCCGAAACAATAAAGACTTTAGTGGAGAAGACGTTCAGTTTTTTCTTTGCATTAATTTTAGATTTTTGATAACTGAGATTTAAGTTTATGACCTTAATATTTAAAATCTTCAAGCAAATAATTATAGTCTAGTTGTTTAATGTAGATTACAGTTCCATCGTGGTTGTTTATATTATATCCGGGAATCTGCATTAAGGAAATATCTGGGATTAAAAATGTCTCGGTTAAGACTATTAAAAAAGCGGAGTTTACTGAAAGATTTAGAGATAAATTTGTAAAAGTTATATATATATATATATATATATATATATATATATATATATATATATATATATATATATATATATATATATATAAACACTTTATTAGCTATTAATTTAGCTCTTAAGTTAATTACATCATCAAGTAGTAAATACATCTAAACTATCTAACTCTTATTAAATAGCAACATTCTCAAATACATATTTTCTACATTTTAACTTAAATGTATGTATAGATTGTATGTCCTTAAGATCACCTGGCAAACTATTAAATAGGATCAAGCCCTTGCTAAAAATTGTCTCAACTCTATAATCCAAAGAACTAATGTAAAAGTCATTTCTGGCATGAGATCTAGTGTTATATGAATGAATATTTTGTGTTAAAGTCAATTCTTCACTTAGGTAAGAAGGTAACATTTTATTTTTTAACTTATAAATAAAAACAATCATATTGTAGGTCAATCTCTGATTTATACTCATTAACAAAAGTTTACCTAACATATCAATAACAGGCGTTTTTTTTTTGTCCATGTGGGTTTTTCTCGTAGTATAAAAACAATTTAATTTCTTGCTTTCAGTGTTTTTTTCAGTTTATTTTTGAGTAGAACAGTTTTGCCTGCTAAGCATCTATAAACATTACAAGTAAAAATTGACAAAATCAGGAAACTTTGTTAAAGAACTGTTTTTTTTGTTAAATTTAAATAATGTTTTTTTTATGCCTTTATTAGTCAATTAACTCCAAAAAAGATAAAATTTGTTGAATACTAAAGCTGCCCTCACACGATCAGTATGTACCATTAACGTATTAACCAATACGTTAATGGTATGTACTTACATTATTTTTGTAAATGTCTTTGTTTGTCAAAAGTTATAAAGAAAGACATACTTATATAAAAATCCTGTCACTACGATCGATCCTGTGAGGTCCTCTGGGGTCTGCTTAATGATTATACTGCTTTTCTTACAGTTTTCTGAATGAAGACATGAAAATGTTTTTTGAAGTATGAAGCAGCTTTTGGCAAACATTTCTATTAGAACGATAATTCTACTGGAAACACATTCAGATGCAATTAGTGGTCTGTTAACTTTTAGAACATTTCTATAAATAAACTATAAATAAATAAAAATAAATTTAGTGTAGTTTTTATTTAAAAAAAAGGGTTTACAAGTTCTTACATAAAAGTTTATATTACATTTGATGGACTTGAAACGCTTCAGGAACAAAAGAGTTTTTTATCCTGACAAATTGTTAAAAAACGAATTAATATATTACCTAAGTACATAAATTATGTGCTTGGAAAAATAAATAAAAAAATACTGTTTTCATATTGATTTTTGTCAACATAGAAAAAGTAAAAAGGATCACGGAAACTGGTTGCAATATATAAAATTTGGTTTGTTTATTTACATACAGGGCATTAAGGCTTATATTATCCAAAAATAAAGCAAAATGATTTAAAATAACACAATAACCGAAAAAAAACCTTATATTGGTATATATTTTTTATACTGCATGACAAGATTTAGCTTTCTGTTTTAATAAATTTTTGTATTTTTTTTTTATTTAGGAAAATACCTATTTAAGCGAAAGAAGCTGCGGAAACATTTTCTTTTCTCTGGGGAATATTCATTAAGAAAAATACAGGATTTTTGCCCCGCCCCCCCATTCGTAACGCATTTTCAAGAAAAAAACACGGCTGAATCCTCCCTTCCCCCTTTCCATGCTTTAGGCTAAGGAATGGAAAAAAAAGTTGGTGCGATGGGTCCGAAGTCTTGTTTCGCATCCTTAAGCCCTTTTATGGCCATGAGAAGGCCTCCTGATCACTTGGATTCGATCGTTTTTAGTTTTAGCCGCCTTTAAATTCAGAGGGCCCTCGGTCAAAAAGCTCGGAGAGAACAGAGCAGCTCTTTTCGCTCGCTACATGAATAAACGAACGGCTAAAAATTCGCTTGATTTGCTCGATTAAGAATAAACGAACGGCAAAAGGGAAAACCAGCTTATGGAGCATACAGATCGAATAAACGAACGCAACCATATTAGAATTTCATTCCTTTTTATTATCATCTTTTTCTTTCTCTTTCGCCAATAGATCTAAGTGAGAGACTCGAAAAATGTCATTCAATTTGTCATTTCGTGTCATCCTTTGTTTTTTTTTTTAAAATGGCGTTCGTTGTCAACAAAAGTAAAGTTTAGTTGCGTTGCGATATGATTTATATTTTTTCGTTAATTTATTGAGTGTGAGTGAAATCGAGTTTGTTTGGAAAGATGAACGGGTTGAGTTTCAGTGAATTCTGCTGCTTGTTTTGTTGTCCCCCCTGTCCGAGCCGCATCGCGGCTAAATTGGCCTTTATTCCTCCAGAGAGCACTTACGAAATAGTCACAGACGAGAACGGCAAGTGCACCTTCGCCCTCACAGAGAGGGCCGAGTGGCAGTTTTCCGAGAGGGAGAAGGAGAACATTGAGGTAAGAAAGAACATGCTTATATCTTCATATTTAAAACATTCCCATGGGACTAGCAACCGTTTTTTGTAGGGGGGCTGAAGTCCCCTTCCCCAGAGCCACTGAGTATTGACCCCTAAAAGGAAGGACAAGAGCTTGCACTTATTTTATTTATTTGATAATTTAATGATCTCACTAAATTTTGCCTAAGGCTGTATTAGTAATAATATTATGGGTATCATGATGTGTAGTACCTACCTACCTACTTAAATCTTTTTTAAGTAAGAGCTACTTCTAAAATTTTATTTAAGAAACATTTTTTATATTCATAAGTATTTTATCTCTGTATAAACCTTTGTTTTATTAGGGTGTATTTTCTAAATTAAAAAAAATTAAAGATTTAATTGAATTATTTTACTTAAAATGGAGGCAAGTATATGGTAAGTGACTAATATCTTTTTCTTTTCTAGCAGACATTTATGCCTCATTTACTTATCTAATAGAAGCCCGAATTCAGTGTAAATTTTGTGTGTATGTCTTTTGGACTCCATATCAAAAAAAAAAGTAGACATGTAAAATTAACTCTAAATTTGTGCTTAGTAGATGGGTAAATGGTTCAATAAAAATTGTAAAATACCCTGTTGCAATATATTTATAAGTATAGAGAAAAACAAGAACTAATAAACCTATTTGCAGAATACAATATAAAACATACTTTCGAAAAACCTACCTGCATAACAGAGGAGTCAGAAACATGTCTGGATAACATATTTTCCAATGTAAGTCCACAATACCCAGAAATTAGACCATTTGGTCTCTCTGACCACACTTATCAAATAGCAGCATTCCCAGTAACACAAATTCACACACAACAAAAAATAAAACAAAAAAGAAATCTAAGTAATAACAACATAAACTCATTTGCAATAAACATACAAACCGAAGACTGGCAGCAACAAATTTCAGTCCCACTATGAGAATACTTTCCCACTAAAAAGAGATAAACAAAACTCCAAAAAAATGTGGTTTTCTCCTGAAATGAAAACAAATGCACAATCATCTATGTGAGATGAGTCGCCTATCTAATCAACTAAAATGCAACTTTTATAAAAATAAATATAAACAATTTAAAAACCTATACAAAAAAACAATTAAGAAACACAAAAAACAACAAAACAATTTAAGAATCTCTAAATCATCAAACATAAGTCGCGAAACCTGGAAAATAATTAACGAAAATTGCAACAAAACAAAAAACAGCACACTATAAAAATCGTAAATAAAGAGAATCAAAAATTATTATCTAACCCAATAGAAGTTGCCGACTACCTAAACTCATTCTTTGTAAAATAAATCAAAACAATAGATATAAATAGGACGGAACATAACAAAAACATAAACGTCACAAGACAGCCACAATATCATAAGAGCCTCTTTCTCTCTCCTACTACACCAGTAGAGATAGAAGAAACTATTAAAAAAACAACAAAAAAACCAACACCTGGAACAGATCAAATACATGGAACAGTCCTAAAAAACATTGCACATGTAATTTCTAAACCCATTTCATATCTAATAAATGACTCTTTTTCTTCAGGGTGGTTCGTCCCGCCTTCCTTTTTGTAAATATGTTCTTTTTACTATAATTTACCAAATTGGTTCGAATTAGGCTATTTGGTGATTCACTAGAGCATTTTCTATTTTTTGTTTATTTAGTATTAATTAACTAATTAAGTACTTAAAATTACTGGGTTATTTGCATTTGAAACTCCCGCGGTTTTAAAGGCAAATATTACAATTTGCTATAATTAATTTACTTTACATAAAATGCATTTTGAATTACTAAGGTTCCTAGTTCCTTTAATATGGACCTTCGTAATCTCATTCCTTCCTACTTATTCCTTTTCTCCTACGCCTATGGATTAACGACGCCACTGGGCGCCATGTGGGAGAATGAACGCAGCAGCGATACCTGCTGCCGCATATAGAGAACCGTTTCGCCTTCGAACGATAATACACGCGTGTTAGCGACTCTCCTACCACATGAATGTGGGTGCAAAAAGCACGGTTTAACAGCGTGTCCTCCCATGAGTTCCGCTTCCTGTATAAAAATGGTAAGTGAAAATGCATTATTTTTACCTTACATACATTTGTTTATTGCTACACTAACCTAGAAGGTAAACTAGACCATTTCAGAATCCCTTGTACCAGCTTAGCCTATGACCTTATTCCCTTAAAATTACAGTCCACATCTGACACCGTTAAATTCCAGACAACTCTCCTTTCTGGACCACCAGGGAGCCCCATTTTTGATCCTTAGCGACCCGGATTTCTGGAATCGTTTTTTTGCCTTTTTAGGTTAGTTTTTTTTACTGGTTTCAAATGCAAGAAAAACCCTTGTTTTTCCTAAATGCCTTTTTTACTGGTTTCAAATGCAAGAAAAACCCTTGTTTTTCTTACATGCCTACTTTAGAAAACCCCTAGGTTTCTAAAATACATTTTGCGATTTTTTTTGTGTAAAAACAAATGCAAGAAAAACCCTTGTTTTTCTTACATGCCTACTTTAGAAAACCCCTAGGTTTCTAAAATACATTTTGCGATTTTTTTTGTGTAAAAATTAAATATTTTTAACAATAAATTTAGCCTTTTCATGCGAAAAACCAAACACAGATAAAATCTGTAAACTACTATGCTTTTTTTTTGTTTCGAATAAATCAAGTTTTTTCGTTTCTTTTTTGTAAAAAAAAAAACCGTATGGAATTTGGGTGTTTTTTTGTTTGTCACTGGAAATAGTTTAAAATAGTGTCTGCAAAGTGCTATTATTTTAGCCGTTGTGCCTTCACATTTGTGGATTGCTATAATTATATCCAATTTGCTCGAAAAAAATCTCCAAATTGCCATATTCATTTTTGCTTATTGCAAATTGCTATGACTATATCCGATTGCGGATGCTTTACTATATTCGTTTTTGCGTAAAAATTGCTATGAATATATCTATTTCTAATTTACTATTATAATATCTGTCTGCAAATGGCTATGATTGTATCCATTTTTTGCGTGCATAATAAATTTTGAAGGAAATTTAATTCTTAACTTGAGAATTTGTTTTCGTGTAAAGGCAGATAAATAGTTTTACCAAATTAAATGCTTTTGATTTGTAGGTATTTATTTTTAAATTTAATACATAGTAGGTACCTACTTATTTGAATTCGCGAGGCGAAGATAAAAAAACTTATACACAAGTTTTTTGTTATCATTAGTTTGCATCGGGTATTTTCTTTACTTTTGTGCGCTTATAGTTTGATTATTGTAATTAAACGTAGGACATTAATATTTATACAGGGTGTCCAAATTTTGATTTTTTTTTCAGTTTACCTAATTTTTGTCAATTATTTTTTGGATTTTTTTTTTAAATCATGTCTAGTTCGGATAAAATTTTAAAGGCTAAAGCCTTGCGCTATAGTGCGATTTCACAGCTAAATTTGATCATTGAATCCGCGACCCTCGCAAAAAATGACCCTGCCTATCACAGCGGCTTTAAAGTCAAATTTCGGACATTGTCAAAAATCAAAAAAGATTTTGAAAAGCACCATAATACTTTGTTGACGTTGGTAGCCTCTGATGAGGATCGCTTAGTAGTAGAAAACAAAGTGGCTATGGACTTTTGCAAACGCTGTGACGAGATTTCCACTATATTTTACGAACTTTTCGAACTACCCTTTGAAGATGGAGGGCTTTTGAGCAGTACGATAAATCCCATGGGCAGTCCCTGTGCCTCCACAGACCAGCATGGTTTACTGCCTAGGATAAAAATACCTCTTTTTCAAGGGGAATTTAAGGAGTTTCCAACCTTTTTGCAAGCCTTTAATGCTACCGTGCACAATAATAGGTCGCTGGGAAACTTTGAAAAATTCAATTTGCTTTTTTCTAATTTAAAGGGCCCTGCCCTGGATGTCATTTCTGACATTCCTATCCTTGCTGAAAATTATTTAAATGCCTACCACACCTTGGTGGATAGGTATACAAATAAACGATTACAAGCTTACCTTCACTGGAAGGCAATTGAAGGCTTCTCTCCTCTTACTAAAGAGAATGCTACGAATTTGAGGAATTTGCTTGATTGTTTTTCGAAAAACTTAAGTGCTTTAAAAGTCATGGGTTTTAAAACGGAGTTTTGGGATTATATTATGGCACAAATGCTCTTGGATAGGTTGGACCTAACCACGCGCAAGGCATTTGAGCAAAATTATTGCTCCAATGAGATCCCCTCTTATGATAAAATTCGTGCTTTTGTTTCTAGCCATTGCATTGCGTTGGAACAAATACAACAAACTCAAGATTACTTAAAAAATAAAGATTTGTCAATTTCAAGTCAGAAAAATCAAGCAAAGTTTCAAAATCGATCTGCTTTGTTTGCTAATACTCAGAGAGCCTCCAAAAATGCCTCCCAGTCTCCAAATGGCCAAAGTGGCTTAAATAATACTCCAAACCCTCAAAAATTTTGTTTTCTCTGTAAAAGTGGCGATCATATAATATACAGATGTCCTCATTTTTTGGCGAAAACTCCCCAGCAACGTTTTGAGATTGTTAAACAACATAAAGCGTGTGTCAACTGTTTGGGCTCAAAGCATAATTTACCCCAGCAATGCAAATCAGAAAAAAGATGTTTACATTGTGGCCAATTTCATCACAGTCTCTTACATTTTTTTCCTATTAATTCTACACCTAGTTCTGCGAGTAGCCCCTCTACTTCTGCAGTGCAACCCCCGAGGAGCCCCGTGGCTACCGAATTTAATAGAACCACTAACACCATTGTTACTGGTATGTCTTTAAATGATCGCGAAGTACTTCTCTGTACCGCTTTAATACAAATACAGGATGTTTTTCAAAATTGGCACACAGTGCGCGCCATCTGTGACTCTGGTGCTCAATCTTCATTTATATCTAAGTCATGTGCTGATAGTTTGGGCCTTCCTAAATTTAATATCGCCATGACTCTACAAAGCTTAGATCGAATGACAACTTCGGCAAAATCTGGAATTAATTGCAATATATCCTCTTTGCGTGATAATAATTTTGTTTTTAATTTTGATGCGATAATACTCGATAAAATTTGTAGTGATTTACCTCATTCCTCATTTTCGATTAAAAGTTTTCCTTTTCTCGCCAACTTAGAACTAGCTGACCCAGGCTTTAATAAAAGCGATAAAATTGATTTATTGTTGGGCGGCGATGTGTACCCTTACATTTTGCTAGATGGTCGTTTGTCTACGGGACCCAACAACCCCGTCTGCATTAATACTATTTTTGGGTGGGGAATAATGGGCAATCTTTCACTTTCACCTTCAACTACAAATCAAATTAAAACATTTTTTACTACGTCAATGAACGATTCTTTTGTCAATTTAGATAAAAATCTACAACGATTTTGGCAAATAGATGACATACCTAATGTCAAGGCCATTGACCCCGAAGATGAGTTTTGCGAAAATTATTTTTTGAAAACTACCTCAAAAAATGAGGAGGGGAGATATATTGTATCTTTACCATTTAAAGTTACTGCTCCAGATTTTGGCGACACTCGATCCATTGCCGTACGTCGTTTTTTCTCCCTTGAGAAGAAATTGCTACAAAACCCTGATTTTTATGCTGCCTACAGCTCTGTTTTACAAGATTATTTAGATAATAATCATATGCAACCGGTTTCTGCACCTTTGCCGACCGAAATTTCAAATCATTTTTATATTGCACACCATGCGGTGTTTAAAAAAGATTCTACTAGCACCCCCCTGAGGGTGGTTTTTGATGCGAGCATGCACGCCCCTGGCAAAATCTCGCTCAACAACGCTGTTTATACTGGGCCCCCTTTACAAAGGGACTTACAAAAAATTTTATTACTTTATCGTTTGCATAAATTTTGCTTTTGTTGCGACATCCGTCAAATGTACAGGATGATTTTAGTTGACCCTAGTCAAACTAATTTTCAAAGAATAGTTTGGAGGTTTGATCCTAACCAGCCTATTCAAGACTTCGAAATAAATAGAGTTTTATTCGGGGTCTCTTGTAGCCCCTTTTTGGCTATCAGAACTTTGCTGCAACTTGCTAGAGAGCATGAGGACCTTCCTCTTGCCTCAAAAATCATTGAGGAGGCAGTTTTTGTCGATGATGTGATTTCGGGAAGTGATGACTTTTTTAAGGCCACTGAGATGAAAAATCAATTAATCGAGCTACTTAGCCGAGGTGGATTCGAATTGCGTAAATGGGCGAGCAATTGTCCCGAGTTACTATCCGATCTTCCTGAGTCACACATTTCGATGAAGGCTCTTTCTCTCGATTTAGATGCTGAAAATTCAACTTTGAAAATTCTCGGTTTAAATTGGAACCCTCATACTGATGAATTTTTTTATACTTTCGACTGTTCTCTCCAAACATGCACTAAAATAACAATTTTAAGTAATTTGGCCCGCATTTACGACCCTCTGTCTTTTTTGGCGCCAATAGTTTTAATTTTAAAATTAATTGTTCAATACTGCTGGGCAGAAGACTTAAACTGGGACGACCCTGTCAGTCCGGAAATTGTTTTTAAATGGGAAAAATTTAAAAATGAATTAAAGTTTTTGCATTCTGTTAAAATTCCTCGTCAAATAATTTTGCCTAATGCTAGTCAAATCCAGCTAGTAGGATTTTGCGATAGTTCAGAACGGGCCTATTGTGCTGTCGCTTATATTCGAATTTTTTATTCTGATGGAAACATTAAAGTTTTTTTTGTTTGTAGTAAATCTAGAGTCGCACCGTTGCGTCGTAAACTAACTTTACCAAGACTAGAGCTTTTAGGAGCTGTTTTGTTGGCTAAATTAATGGATTTTTTACTAGAAACGTTCTCGGAAAAAATTAAATTTGATAAAATTCTTGCTTTTACTGATAGCACAGTGACCTTATCTTGGATTCAGGGATCTCCTCACAAATTTAAAACATTTGTTTCGAATAGAACTGCCTATATACAAGGAAGAATTAGCCCTGAGTTTTGGCATTATGTTCCTACTGAACAAAATCCTGCTGACTGCGGTACTAGGGAAATGTATCCCTCTGATTTACAAAGATTTTATTTTTGGTTAGAAGGGCCTTCTTTTCTAAACCAACCTACAAATACTTGGGATTTTATGACAGTTACTTACGATGGGAATGCAGTTTTGGAAGAACAGCGAAAAAATATTTTTAACGTTTTTACTTGCGAACAAACAGTTGAATATTATGTAAACAACTTGTTTGAAAAATACAGTTCTCTTTTTAAAATTAAGAGAATAGTTGCTTACTTTTTGCGAGGGTTACAAAAGTTTAAAAATCCCTCATACAATTTTGCTACTGATTACCTTACAAATCAGGATTACTACAAAAGCTTACTTTTTATTTCGAAATGCGTACAATCTTTTTCTTTCCAAAAAGAAATTGAATTACTAAAAGATAAGAAACAGCTTCCAAAAGCTTTTCAAAAATTATGTCCATTTTTGCATAATGAAAGCTACGATTTGCTTCGTGTTGGAGGCCGTTTATGCCATTCAAATTTATCATACGATAAAAAATTTCCAATTCTTTTGCCTTCTAGTGCAAAATTCACTGAATTACTGATTTTAGATTTGCATCGCAGCAATCTTCATTGTGGTATACAGACCACAACTTTTTTACTAATGCAAAACTTCTGGGTATTGTCTGCTAAAAAGGTAGTGAGAAAAGTTTTAAGTTCTTGCCATACTTGCTGGAAAACTAAACCTAACTCTCTTCAACCCCCTATGGGTAACCTACCGAAATTTAGAGTTTCCGAAGCAAAGGTGTTCGAAAATGTAGGTATAGATTTTTGTGGTCCGTTCACGATTACTCTTGGTCGGACCAGAGGTGCAAAAACCATGAAAGCATATGTCTGTTTATTTATCTGTTGCGCTGTTAAAGCCGTGCATTTAGAGTTAGTCTCTGATATGACATCAGAAGCCTTTCTGGCTGCTCTGCGCCGCTTCATAGCTAGAAGAGGACTATGCTCAAAGATCTCTTCAGACTGCGGGACCAACTTCGTGGCCTCTGAAAAATACTTGCGACAAATTTTTTCTGATTGCGTGAAGGGGGAAGGTATAGTTTGGTCTTTTAACCCACCTGCTGCTCCCCACATGGGAGGCATTTGGGAATCAAACATTAAATCTTTAAAGACTCATCTTCACAGGGTAGTTGGAAATCAAATACTCACCTATGAGGAATTAAATACGGTTTTAACCCAAGTTGAAGCCATAATGAACTCACGTCCTTTATGTGCCTTAAGCACCGATCCTACTGATCTGGCGGTCTTGACTCCTAATAATTTTTTAAATTTGAGGCCTCCAGGTACAATACCCGATCCAAACTACTGCGATATTGCGTTAAACAGGCTGTCCAGGTGGCAACTGTTGCAAAGAATGCACCGCGATTTTTGGATTCGCTGGCATCGCGAATATTTGCACACTTTGCAACAGCGAGCCAAATGGCACCAACCTCTTGCTTCCATTGATATTGGTACTATGGTACTGATCAAAGATGAAAATTCCACTCCATTGGATTGGCCCCTAGGCCGCATTGAAGACCTTATTAAAGGTTCTGATAATGTTCCACGGGTTGCTATTGTAAAGACTACTAAAGGTACCTACAAACGGCCTTTGGTAAAACTATGCGCCCTGCCTACAAATTAAACTCTCTGAAATGCCCCTGGGCATTCTCAGGGGGGTGGGAAATGGTTCGTCCCGCCTTCCTTTTTGTAAATATGTTCTTTTTACTATAATTTACCAAATTGGTTCGAATTAGGCTATTTGGTGATTCACTAGAGCATTTTCTATTTTTTGTTTATTTAGTATTAATTAACTAATTAAGTACTTAAAATTACTGGGTTATTTGCATTTGAAACTCCCGCGGTTTTAAAGGCAAATATTACAATTTGCTATAATTAATTTACTTTACATAAAATGCATTTTGAATTACTAAGGTTCCTAGTTCCTTTAATATGGACCTTCGTAATCTCATTCCTTCCTACTTATTCCTTTTCTCCTACGCCTATGGATTAACGACGCCACTGGGCGCCATGTGGGAGAATGAACGCAGCAGCGATACCTGCTGCCGCATATAGAGAACCGTTTCGCCTTCGAACGATAATACACGCGTGTTAGCGACTCTCCTACCACATGAATGTGGGTGCAAAAAGCACGGTTTAACAGCGTGTCCTCCCATGAGTTCCGCTTCCTGTATAAAAATGGTAAGTGAAAATGCATTATTTTTACCTTACATACATTTGTTTATTGCTACACTAACCTAGAAGGTAAACTAGACCATTTCAGAATCCCTTGTACCAGCTTAGCCTATGACCTTATTCCCTTAAAATTACAGTCCACATCTGACACCGTTAAATTCCAGACAACTCTCCTTTCTGGACCACCAGGGAGCCCCACAGGGCAATACCCAGCAAGCTTAAAAAAATCTAAAACAATACCAATTTATAAAAACAAAGGTTCATAAAACATTAAAAAACTTTCAAAATGGATTTAGGAAAGGAAAATCTACCACAACAGCTATTCTAGACAGTATGGAATTTATATACAAAGCCTTAAACGACAAGAAAAAAATCATTGGATTGTTTTATAATTTAAGTAAAGCTTTCGACACAATTAATCACAGTCAACTTTTGGATTAACTGTATAAAATAGGTACCAGAGGAAAAGCTTTTGACTGGGTGGAGGCGTTTCTCAGAGGACGAATGCAGAAGGTGGTGATAGAGGGTGTGGAGTTGGATATGCAGCTGATAGACCTGGGGCTCCCCCAAGGCTCAATACTTTCACCTATTCTTTTTATTATTTTCATGAATGACATTGATGAAACATGTGACACGCGGGACCTGTTAGTATAGTATGCCGATGGCACAAACTTATTCATCACAGAGGAGGAACTAACAGACCTTGTTAAAAACAGCAATCTTACTTCAAGACAATTTAGCAACTACTGTGAAGCAAATGATCTTCTTCTCAATGTTGGAAAGTCCTGTTGCATGCAACTCCTGCCAAAGAATGCCACAGTGGACCAAAGTCCACTAGTAAAAGTAAATGGCAAAAGCATAGGAAATGTGTCATCCTTTAATGTTCTAGGGCTTCACATTGACACTAATAACCTGGGAATCACATATAAACCAACTGTGCAGTAAACTGAGTACAGGCTGCTATCAGTTTCGGACACTAAGAGATACAGTGGATAATTCTGTGCTCAGGATAATGTACTTTGGGCTAGTTCAGTCACAGATCCAGTATGGTTTGATTTTTTGGGGATCATCTTCACATTTTCAGTGAGCATTTAAAAAACAAAAAAGTGTTATAAGAAGCATGGCAGGTGTATCAAGTGTGTCAAGTTGCTCGCCACTATTTAAAAAGTATAAAATCCTTACCTTACCCAGTCTCTACATATTCCAACTTTTTATCTTAATAAAAAACAATGAACAAAAATATACAAAAAATAACAACATTCACAACCATCAAACCAGGCTCTCAACTTGCCAAAACTCTCCAGTTTTTATGGGAATAAAGTTTTTTAATAAAACAATCTTTTTAAAAATGAAAAAAAGAAAAAAATTGAAAACTGCTTTTATTCAACCGAGGAATTTTTGAAGTACTCAGCACCAGGCTCCTAGGTCCACCTAAATTGTCTAAAACTTTAGATAAAAAAAATAGCTTTTTTAAATTTGATGTTGTGAATGTGTAAAAATTTTTTATGAATGTAAAAATGTAGGTATGTTTTTTTAAAAAAAGTAAATGTATATGTGTTTTTTAAGTAAATAATTGCTACAATTAAGGAAAAATAAAAGTTATATAATGAAGTTATTAGGGAAAAACAAAAAATTTTGACTAGTCTGATAAGCTATTGATCTGAATTGTAATTATAGCTTTAGATGAATAAATGCCTTTTGAGTTTGAGTAAACAACAAGTGACATTAAAGAAAGAAAAATAAGTAAAAAGTTTTTCTGTCTTCAGCCGGGACTCGAACCCGGAACCTCTTGCGCTGTACACAAACATGCTAAGTATTGAACTACTGAAGACCACACATAAATTTTCGAAAATCTTCCATCTATGCAGGTGCGCGGTGTCTCAATACAAGAACGAGAAATTCTCAGGGTATTAACTCAACCAAGTCACCCAACTGATCTCTTTAATTCTTTGTTTGCACTGTCAAAAGTATGATAACTCAAATTAGACGTAAATAATCAATATCTGAAAGCATGAAATCACCTTTTCATGTGTTAAAATTTCTGATCGCAATGAGCGATTGCCAATATAATTATCAAATACCAAATTGCAAATAATGCAAGAACCTAAAACTATAAACAACAAGTGAAATTAAAGAAAGAAAAATAAGGAAAAAGTTTTATTTCTTGGATTAAGACATAGATGGAAGAGTTCTGAAAATTTATGTGTGGTCTTCGGTAGTTCAATGCTTAGAATGTTTGCGTACAGAGCAAGAGGTTCCAGGTTCAAGTGCCGGTCGAAGACAGAAAAACTTTTTTCTTATTTTTCTTTTTTTAATTTCACTTGTTGTTTATAGTTTTAGGTCCTTGCATTATTTGCAATTTGGTATTTGATATTTATAAGTAGTTCTTAACAAGCATGTTATAGCTATCAATTCAGGTTAGATCAGATGAGGTTTAGGGCAGGTTACGCCAGTTCATATTAGGTTACTTTTCAGCCTGCTTTTCAGGTTTGATTTGGTTTTTGAGGGCTTCTTTAAAGTAAAGGTGTTTAGGAAACATGGCAACAATGCAAATAAAAATTTCAAGCTCATGATTTTGGGAAAATAATATGCTCTAGTCTGGGTGTAATTTAAATGATGCACCAAACTTCAAGGAGGTGTAGGAAAACGAATGATTTTTTTCCCTATTACATTTGGCATTAAACCTCTTTGTTTTTTAGATACAGGGTGTCGAAATTATCAAATTGTTTTAGATCTTCTTGTCATAAATTTTTAAAAAATTACAAAAAAGAATCAACATTTTGTGTAGTTATGAACTATAATAATAGGTAAGAAACAAATGTTAAAATTATTTAAAAAAAATAAAATAAGTAGCCTTGGTGGCTTGGTGTGCTAGTTAAGGTATCTCACTTATTACAGTGGCGATTTTGAATCCCATCGGTTGCCGGGTGTTGAAGAATCGAGTTTGAGTCCTACCCCTTCATTCACACCGGTAACCAGGCCAGATGAGGTCAGATATCTCATGAAGGTGGACTTTGTTACACACTCCTTCAGTAGGTAGGCCATTCTCTTTCTTTCTTTACATCTAATTTGAGTTATCATACCTTTGACGGTGGGAAAGAAGAATTAAAGAGATTAGTTGGATGACTTGGTCGAGTTAATACCTTGAGAGTTTCTCGTTCTTGTATTGAGACACCGCAGCCTGCATATATGGAAGAGATAGATAGCCTAGATAGCAAGAGAGTTTTAGGTCCTTGCATTATTTGCAATTTGGTATTTGATAATTATATTGGCAATCGCCCATTTTGCGATCAGAGATTTTAACACCCGAAAAGGTGATCTCATGCTTCCAGACGTTGATTCTTGACGTCTAATTTGAATTATCATACCTTTGACGGTGGGAAAGAAGAATTAAAGAGATTAGTTGGATGACTTGGTCGAGTTAATACCCTGAGAGTTTCTCGTTCTTGTTTTGAGACACCGCAGCCTGCATATATGGAAGTTTTCCGAAAAATTTATGTATGGCTTCGGTGGTTCAGTGGTAAGAATGTTTGCCTAGATAGCAAGAGACCCGGGTTCGATCCCCGGCCGAAGTAGAAAACTTTTTTCTTATTTTTTTTTCTTTA
Organism: Aspidapion aeneum; assembly: GCA_963576565.1. Taxonomy (NCBI): domain Eukaryota; kingdom Metazoa; phylum Arthropoda; class Insecta; order Coleoptera; family Brentidae; genus Aspidapion; species Aspidapion aeneum. The sequence continues at coordinate 47,416,785 of OY755048.1, forward strand.
ATTTCACTTGTTTATACATAGTTTTAGGTCTTTGCATTATTTGCAATTTGGTATTTGATAATTATATTGGCAATCGCCCATTTTGCGATTAGAGATTTTAACACACGAAAAGGTGATCTCATGCTTTCAGACGTTGATTCTTTACGTCTAATTTGAGTTATCATACCTTTGACGGTGGGAAAGAAGAATTAAAGAGATTAGTTGGATGACTTGGTCGAGTTAATACCCTGAGAGTTTCTCGTTCTTGTATTGTGACACCGCAGCCTGCATATATGGAAGTTTTCTGAAAAATTTATGTATGGCTTCGGTGGTTCAGTGGTAAGAATGTTTGCCTAGATAGCAAGAAACCCGGGTTCGATCCCCGGCCGAAGCAGAAAACTTTTTTCTTATTTTTCTTTCTTTAATTTCACTTGTTTATAGTTTTAGTTCCTTGCATTATTTGCAATTTGGTTCATTTATTTATATTTATTTATTATAGGTCTTTTTTACAAGAACAACCCGCGGCAACAGGATAGCATGTTTGTTTGTTAGATGTAGCAATACTGCCAGATTTACCATATTATTTTCCCATGCCAACGCCGTCGATCTTGGACAGATGAGCAGCTTTTATTTGGGTCTTGGTTCCCGCATAAACTGCAACATATTCAGCTACGACTATTCCGGATATGGAGTGAGTGGAGGGAAGCCCTCCGAAAAGAACCTCTACGCAGATATCGATGCTGCTTGGCAAGCTCTTAGAACTAGGTAATTAAAGTGAAGAATATACAGGGTTACTTACTATGGTTAGACAAAATTTCTTAAAAATGGTAAAAAAAATAAGTTTGAAAGTCGATAGATTTTGACACATTTAACATAGGCAAGGGGCAGTTAAACTAAAATAAAGACCTTTTAAACAACATATCACTCAATGTGGTTTTTGTTTAAAAAAACAAACTTCCCAAGTAACATTTCTTTATTTATAGCAGAAGCTAAAAGGTTGCCAGCGCCTTTCCTTAAAACCATTAGTTTCAATGTTTGGTCGCTAGCACGTTCCCATTACCCTTATATACCCCTTAGACCTCCTAAATGGGACTCCCCAATTGGTGGTGGCAAACTATGTATTAAACTCACTATAAAACTATAAGAAATAAACTCCAGCTTCGCCCTCTAGCGGTTCCACCAGTATAGAACCTTTTAGAGCCTAAAGCTATTATGCCAGGTTCTAAAAGCAACTCAGAAACGTCCTCTATCCTATTATAAAACTAGATTTGGTAATTTGGTATCCTGGCGATTCTGTTGAATACCATAATACCTTTAGAGTAAAGAAGCTTTCCTATAAAAGCTATGGCGATATTTTAGATTCACAATGGCTATATAAAAAAATTTAGGTCACAAAATTGCCAAAAATGTCAAAGTCCCAAAATTATTTTATCACATAAAAATATACTGAGTTTGTCGTTTTGTTGATGATCAAATTGCCTGCCAGATTTATTTTTCTGATAAAATCGTATCTGAAAAGCTCTCAAAACAAGCGCGCCACCTCAAGAATGCTTCTTAATAGTTTTTTGATAACAAAATAAATATTTAAAATTAAAAAAAAATCATTTACACTATTCACCATTAAAAAAGTCTGTTTGGTTTGCATAAATCAAAATTAAAGTAAAATTATTGTTAAAAAACATTGCTAAAACGACTAGATAAATATTTTCTCTTTACAATATTTTTTTAATAAATTTATATATGCCATTATGGTTTTATAGTGGTCACTTGGTTTTATTTCTTACTGTATCGCAACTAGGATTTTTGAGTGCCCTTATGAATCCAACAAAAAAGAACAATGTAAACATAATCAACACAACCTCACTTAAATTTTTTGTATTTGTTTTTAAAGTGTTTAAAAGCGTATAATTGAACACTTTTAAATGTTTTTTTCGTGCAATTTCGACACAATCGAGAGGGCCAGTGCAATGATATTCGTTGTGCCTGCAGGTTGGAGGGCAACCTCTTATATTGGTTGTCTAAATAGGCTATATCTAGGCCTGGGGTCCTACCCAGGAGGACGGAAACTCAACAATTATTAATTATTGGGCTTTAAATAATCAATCTTGCAATAGGTGGGTACCAATCTGTACCTAGGTATATCTATTATTTTTACAAGAAATACCTAAAAAAATAAAACACGAAAGTATTTACTAACTTCTGTTAGAACCCTTAAGGAAACAAGGTTTTATATGGCCGCCTATTTAAATAATATTTAATATACAGCTATGGGTAACTATAAATACAAAAGAATTAAGTTTACCTTTAAGCCTTCCTATAAAACCTTTTTAAAATGCCTAAAAATAATGGCAAAAACCAAAAGTCTAAAGTTTATATTTACCACTCTTAAAAACCTTAGGTTCTATATGGCCGCCTATCTAATCATATTTACTTTTAAACTACTGGTAACTATAAAAACAAAAGGATATAAGATAACCTTTTAGCTCTATTATAAAACACTTTTGTGATGACCTCAAGTAATGAAAAAAACTAAATGACCAAAGTTTATATTTATTTCTTTTTAAAAACTTTAGGTAAAATGGTTTTATAAGACCATCTTTATAAATCAGAAATCAATAAAACAAAAAGTATCTAAAAGGAACAGAAGGAATATCAGTTTTATTATACTCCCTTTATAAATTACTTTTTGGTTGTATAACACTCCTTTAGGTAATTGGTAATATAAATTACCTTTATGTAGCCAAATTGATCCTAAAACCCATAACAGCACCCTCTAAATAACCTAGGAACCAAATTAATAAAACCTTGAGTGGTAATAATGTTACTTGGGTTGTGAAATTTAACAAAAATTAAAATAAAAAAATTTTTAAATAAAAAAAACACCCAACTGCTAAATTTACTTATAAGTACTAGTCGCAGTTGAGTACAAAATTGATAGGTATACCTATAATGCTTCAACTTGATGCCCAAAGCGCACTTACGAAATTATACAGTTTTGTATTTTCATGAATCAGGTTATTGGGTAATTTTGTACCCATCTGCGACTAATAGTTACAAGTAAATTGAGCAATTGGGTGTTTTTTTATAAAAAAAAAATTTATTTCCAACTTTTAGATTTATTTCTTATCCTTATAAAAAGCACTATGCATTTACAATTAATTTAGATTTACCCAAAAAGTATGTGTAGATTTTCCACTGACGCGAACAGTGTTACCTTCCATTGAGTGGTGGTGGGGGAGGAGAGAGGGAGAAGGGAACTAGTAAAATGGTGTAGAAAAAAATCTTAAAGCGTGTGCCGAAAGAATTTTTGAAATCGCTCTAAATTTGTGAAAGGTGTGTGAGGAGAATAGAGGGAGGGGAAGGGGGAAACTAGTAAAATGATGTTGGTAAAAAAAGTCTTACAGCGTGTGCAGAAGCAATTTTTGAGCAGGGAGGATTACAAAGTAATTACAGCAAATTAGAGGAAATTTCAATAAAATCGTCTGAAAGGATCAGGCACACCTCTTATGGGATTTCTGTAATCCGTCAAACCTCATGAAATTTTGGTATGTTATAGACTAAACCTTTCTTATCAAAAGTTCTCATGGGCCCAACTCAAATTAATGACCAGTTTTTGAAATACAGGGTGTTGAAAGTAATAATGTTCAAGAAGCATAATAGCCCTTTAGATGGATTTTTCAAACATATATGTAATGTTAGTATTACATATATTTACGATTTATTTATAGTTTTCAATCTCAATACCTTTAAAACATTATCTACAGGGTGTTTAAAACATTATCTACAGGGTGTTTAAGTAAATATTAGTCGAATGTTTTAATGAGAAACAAGCTTTACTATGTTGTAAAAAATAATTTTGCTCATCAGAAGTACTCATGGGTCCAACTTAAATAAATAACCACTTTTTAAAATACAGGGCGTTAAAAGTGATAATGTCCAAGAAGCATAATAACTCTTTAGACGGGTTTTCCAAACATATACGCAATGTTAGTATTACATATATTTACGATTTAATTATTATTCTTAATCTGCACCTTTAAAAGATTATCTACATGGTGTTTAGGTAAATATTAAAGAAAGTGTTAATGTGAAACAAGCGTTTGTTTTAGATTGAACCTTTCTTATAAAAAGTTCTTATGAGCCCAAACTAAATTAATGACCAGTTTTTAAAATATACAGTGTTGAAAATGATAATGTTCAAGAAGCATTATAGCTCTTTAGACGGGTCATAAACTAATAATATAAAAGACGCCTGGTCCAAAAATGGCCCCAGTTACCGAAATCTCATACCAGATGGCTATACGCGACGGTGTAAATATTAATTGCTAATTGTCTCGCCTGAATGAGTCGGCGGTGTTGCCATACCAAAGACAATTATACCTATCTACTTTACAATTCTCCTACTTTCCCCAGATTGATTTTTCAATAGGTGGACAGTTAGTGAGTTCGCGTAGACAACCCGGGGCGCTTGGCAATTCTTCCGCTCTTTTGAATGTGGTGCATTAAAGAGAGAGAGCCTCTCGGGTGCCCCGGTGTGTTTGGTCGAACTCGATCATTATGAATAAGGTATTTAGAATTTGGTTGGTATTCCGCGTAATTTAATCAAATATTATTCCTTTTCTAGCTACTGCCTATTTAATATGCTTAGGCGTTTACGTTTTCGACTTATACATATATAAATGTATATATACCTAAGTTGGAATCATATGGAAAACTTTTTTATTAATAATTTTAGAAAAAAAAGTTATTTTTCATAAAAAGTTCTGCATTATCTAAACCCTATAATACAGTCATCAAATATCAAATTTTGTTTAGTGGTATACGAGGTTTGTCAAAAAATATGAGTTTTGCTCAAGATTAAAGTACCTTTAAATTTGACAATATCGAAAAATGTTACTAAAAAAAGTTGATCAGAATTAAAAATTATGTTTAAAACTTCAGATTATTTTATTTTTTACTACTCTTTCTATTTTGAATGAACATGTATCTCTTGTGATTAGTTTTAGTTTTTCGATGTTTTCTAATAATTTTGAAATTAAAACGCGTAATAAGTGCATATTCATTTATTTTGCAAATTTAAAGGTACTTTACTCTTGAGTAAAACTCATATTTTTTGACAAACCTCGTATACCACTGAAAAAATTTGATATTTGATGACTGTATTCTAGGTTTTAGATAATGCAGGATTTTTTTTGAAGAATAACTTTTTTTCCTAAAATTAATAATAAAAAAGTTTTTCATATGATTCCAACTTAGGGGGACATACTGTATATATTTCGCTTCCTTTGCGTTTTAATACACCCTGTATGTATATCAATATCGATCTTTTTGGGGGGTTTAGGTATTTCTAGGGGATATAGAAAAAAGTAAAAACCTCATTTTAATAGCCCTTTAAAAGCTAAGTAGTCTACAGTTTAAGAGGGGGTCTATAACTTTTTATTAAAAAAAAACAATTGATTGTAAATTGCTTTTTTATTTAAAAAAATATAAATAATCCAACTGTCAAATTAAATTTTATCTGTCACTTTTGGTTTTTAGTTTTTGAGATTGTAATCCATATAGTTAGAATTTTTTCCATGGAATTTTATAAATTTTATTTAATGATTACTTATAATTAATTTGCATGATTAATTTTATTAATAAAAAATATTTAAACCCAAAAACAAATAAATATAAAATTGTAAAAAACTACAAATAAATCAAGGGGGTCAGTCCATAAAGAAATACATTTTGTAATATAATATATCCCCAATGAACTAATTTTTTGGGGCAAGGTGGGGATATTTAACCCTATTAACTACTTCCCCCTTATTTAGGCCCTTAAGCTAGCCTAGTGTTTAAGCGAGGCTGGGGCCCATGTTTTATGTGATACACATATTAGGTATATTGTTTCTGTATTTTTTATTAGTAGAGAGTAGGACATTGCTGTAGCCAGGAGGCACGGGGGGCTTTCCCCCCTCTACTATAAAAATATCTATGAAAAAATAGATCTACGCCACGGCCCCCCTGAAAACTGAGGATAGCTACGATGCTGATAGAGGCCTGATCTTGCGAGAGGCAATTCAGTCCAGCCACACATACTTAATAAATAATAGCACTTATTAATCTGTGTTAAGGTAGTAGACAAAAAGTTCAAATATTTTTTGGCCAAGTTATAGCATTTGTTAAGTTTGGAGACTAGGGAAAAACGATGAATTTTTAAAATTATAAATTGAACAAGGTTAAATAATTTTAATATGATTCAAAAATATTCTATTGCTTTTTTTCCAAGAAAATATGGATAGGTTACGGATACAGTGTGGCCAAATAATCTTTGGAATAGGTATAAATTTGTCAATTCTTTGAAGAATTAATATTTTTATGAGCTATTAAATTTACACAAAAGATATTGAAATAGATTTTTGTACATGTCTAAAGGCCACTTAAATATATAAAATAGTAATACAGTGAATATCGCTTATAACGATATCGGATATTACGACATATCGGTTATAGCGGCGACATATTAAGGTCCCGACCGAGTTCTAATATATAACTCATTTTGTGACTTTTTTTTTTCTATTACAACGCTTGGTTTTAACGACCGAAATTAAGCGGTCCGTTCAATGTCGTTATAACCGATATTTACTGTAGTAGCACTACATTTTAAAGAGTTTTTAAAATTTGTTAAAGAAAAAAAGAGATTTTTGGTAATAATTTTGAGTATTTCTATTTTTTTTTAAATAATTTTGCCATTTAATTATTACCCCTATTGTCATGCATAATTTCAAAAAATATCGATTTTGTTGTAATTTTTCAGGAAGTTATAATAAATTAATTTTTCAGGAAGTTATAATAAAATATAAAATGTGTGTGTGTGTATTATGGCCTTGATCGAGCCAACTGGCCAGCATTTCTCATTGTTTATTACAAGGGAGTAAAAAATATAAAATAAAAGCTGTTAAGTTTGGCACACTTTTTCTAAAAAACAAAGAGCTTTGATGCAAAATATAATAAGAAAAAAATTCTTAGTTTGATCTTTTCTAGCGCCTATTAGTTTGCTATTATTACACCCTGATATAAGGGCATCGAAGAAATAACTGTTATTTCTTCGATAATAAGGGCAAAAGAAAAAATACTTTGCCAATCTATGGGCACCTAAGCTCACACTGGGTACTATAGTTATAGTGTATCCACGTGAAAGCTAATATAACTAAAAACTGAAGTATGTTGTATTGAACTCCAGACTCAATTACCTTTCGTTTGATACCACACAAGCCATGTTTTGACTTAAACTCTAATTTTTCAAATCTACCCCCACCCTTTTTTTTTAAACTAAAATGTATTTTGTTTAACTCCAGACTCAATTACCTTTCGTTTGATATCACACACGCCATATTTCCACTTAAACACTAATTTTTGAAATTTACCCCTCCCCCCCTTTTTTTTTAAATAAACTAAAATGTATTTTGTTTAACTCCAGACTCAATTACCTTTCGTTTGATATCACACACGCCATATTTTTTCATAAACTCTAATTTTTGAAATCTACCCCCACCCTTTTATTTGGCTTGTGTTCGGTGGATCTTGTTCATTTTTAAATGGGACCATCTCGACCCAAAACCCAGCCTGGGTACCAAATTTCATTAAAATCGGGCAAGCGGTTTTTGACTTATGCGCGTTGGTCGTTACAGACAGACACACAGACACACAGACAGACAGACAGACATACAGACAGACAGACAGACGGCGCAACAAAAAAGTTTCAAAATCATCTGAAACGCAAAGATATATAAAAATTTTTGAAATCGGAGCAACTTTTTTTTTCTCCAAAAAATTAGGATCACCATAGCTCACACTACTATATGTGTGAGCTAAAATATGCCGTCTATGTATATTTTATATTTATTGTGTCATACCGGGTGGGCAAAAAACCGGACAAAATGTTTATCGTTATAGCTTTCCAACTATAGATTTTACCAAAGCAAACAGTAGTTTGCAGTGAATTGATCGGACATTTGTGTAAAAGTATATTTTTGTCCACCATCTTAAAATCCCAGATGGCAGACAGAATCAAACTTGACCTTGAAAGAGGCTCGTTTATTCTTCTGTTACGGAAATTTTAGATATTTTTTTGTTTGTCGAAAAGCTCTATCTTTGCTACGCACAACGAGATATGAATCGTTTAAATCGGTTTAGGCCCCTAAAAATTAATTTTTGCTTTAACTATATTCTTTTACATACAGGTTAACGATTGATTGCTTTTAAAAGATCACAAACAAAATTTGCCGTCATTGAAAATTGGAAAATCCAAAATGGCGGACATAAAAACTTTACTTTTTAAAAAGGTTCGTTTATTTTTATATTCCGAAAATGTTTTGAATTTTTTTAGAAGTACAGAAAAATTTTACAGAATATACGATTGCCTTGCCATTTCTATGTGCATTTGTTTCCTCATAAATTCATTACTAGTAAACCGACAATTAAATAAAAAGCATCATGGCAAAGATCAAGTTCATTAAAGATCCGTATTTAAATTTTCAGCCATCTCTAAATATAATATAGCTTACCAATTCGAATTTGACCCTCCATAAAGGGTAGTTTTTTCTTATTTTGAGAGAAATTTTTCGACCTTTTTTTGAATTTATTTAAAAGATCCTAGGTCCACGACGCACAAGTTAATCATAAAAAAGTAAATCTTCGCAACATACAAAAGCGATCCTTCATAGAAGGACAAATTTGACTTTTGTTCAATTTTAATAGTTTTGATCAAAGAGCAATCGGGTATCACCATAATTCTTTTTTTTTCATTGAAATCGATTCAGTGAGTTTATAAGGAAATTATTGCAGACAGAAATTGAAAATAACAGTTGCTATAACAATTCAACAATTTAAAGAACCACTGAACCGATTTTAGAGATTTTATAGAATCCATTTAGTCTTAATGAATTTATAAGGAAATGAATGGATACAGAATTAAGGAATAATATTTCGGGAACCACTAAACCGTTTTAAAATTAATGTTTCGAGATCCACTAAACGGATTTTAATGATTCGTAACTAGTTGCATGAGGGTGGCGAAAACAGAGCGTTTTTAAGAGTTCAAAAAATTATCCGGAATACAAGAATTAAAAAGCCTCTTTGAAACGGGCAAGATTGATTCTCTCAGCCATCTCAGAATTTATAATATCAAATCTTTCTGCTTGAAAGCCTAATCAATTGGTTAGTATAGTTATAACAAAAACATTTTGACCGGGTTTTTTTGGTGCACCTGGCAGATATGAGTACCGGGTTAAATTACTTTTTTTTTTTGATTAGTTATACAGACACACCCTATAATACTCCAAAAACTTTTTCAAGACTAATTTTTAACTAGTTTTGGGTTAAATCGGGCAGGGTACACAAAACAGTGGCGCGCGGGCCTTTTGAAAAATTTGGATACGCAGTAATAAATCACTAAAAGATGTTAAGTAGAACCGTTGTTTGATGGAGATCCATCAAACAACGGTAGAACCAACAACTTCGTTTCATTTCCGATAAATTTAGAAAATACTTTTTACGGCTGATATAATAGGGTGGAGTTTACTTATTGTGTGCTAATTGGCTAGTCTAGGAAGGTATCTTATCTGTCATGGATCCATTTATTATTACTTAATAAATAAAATAAATTTATACTAAAAACACCTTGGATATTTCTTAAAGATTCTATTATTTGATTCACCTCGTGGTTTTTTAGGACCGACGGGATTTTAAAAAGTTTGCATTTAATAAGGTAAATTACACCAAAATAAAAAAATTTGTAAATAAAAAAGTTATAGGCCACCTGCATAAATTCAGACTTTTCATAATCCCCTCGTATGTCTTCATATTTACATAAGTTTTTATATATTTCGACTGGAAATACCCAAAAAACATCGAATTTGGCACACCCGGTAGTCCCTTGCTACTCCGACACTGTTAATTTCTAGACAGAAAGAAAGGCGGGCGAACGGTTATTTGAGCAAAGAGAACTAAATAGAATGTAAGAGAAAAAAAAAAGCGCAAAGGTATCAAATTAAACTTTTGTTTGTTAATTATTTTTATAAGAGGTATTTCATATGCAATATATTTTTCCTACGACCACACATGAAAATCATGGGTTTCACACCATTTTCATCCTCAGAAAACGTTAGGTTTCACCCATGGGCAGAAATTTTTTGAAAAATAATTTTCGCACATGTGTTGCAAAGTATCTTTCCACACATGTGCGGAAAAGCAGTTTTATTTGATTTGTGCAAAATTAAAGAGCCGTTTTTACAAAAATGACTATAGCTCATCAGTGTTCGTAGGAAAGATCGCGTACACACTTACACACGCCTGTTGTTTCACTCGGCTGGCGCCTCATTCTCAACATTCACGCTCGTGTGAAATTTGTCACTCTCTTCTCTTGTTCATATGTAATAGACTATTTCGTTTTTAACCTTACCATATGAATAATAAGGTTACTCGTTCCTGACCTTACTAACTAGAAGCCACAAAAAAGGTCCACTTATTAAAAAAAAAGAATGAAACTGCGCCTCCTTTCAAGGGTCAGTCCCAATCCTTTTTCGTTGTTTAGGGATAATAACATAAAAGATAAAAGTGTCACTGTTTATCCCTGGGATGAACAGGGATAGATCAGGGATAAAAAATTAAAATCAGGGATGAAAAGTGACAGGTGAGGAATTACAAACCTGGTTTTTAGCGCATTTGATATTTTAGACAAGTCATTCATATTTGATTAAACAATCGTTTATTAACACTATTTTTATACACCCCACGCTTTTACCTTAGTCTGTTAAAAGTCACGTTAGTGTACTTAAAATTTTCTAGTTTTTTATACAGCTGATGATTTCAGTTGAACCGTTTAACTTAAAAGTGTTTTACGTATTTTTGAATTTAATATTTGGCTAAATAAAATGTTTAAAAAATTCAGACAAATAAATGTAAAAATAACTAAATGCAAAATTTTTAAGTAGTTATACTACTACAATGAAAAAAAAAACAAATAATATATAAAACTAAAAAAAGTTATGAAATATTCTTGAAGATCAGTTTCTAGTTAGTTAGGTATCTATTTATTTATTTAATTTAATTTTGGATAATTTTGAAGTAACCAAGTGCTTATTTGATTTTTAAAAGATTTTTTTTGACCTTTTGTTCAGTTCAGATTGTAGCAGGTTAAAGAGTTCTTTTCCAATGTATGTTTTTCTGTACATTTCTCGAGTTTTTTTGAACATTTTCCGTGTTTTTCTGACCATTTCCCCAGTTTTCCAAACATTTTCTGAACATTTTCCAGTATTCCGAAAACTTTTCCCAGTTTTTCCGAGCATTTCGCGAGCATTTTCAAACATTTCTAAAGTTTTTTGAAAATTGTCCGAGGTTTTCTAAACATTTTCCGAGTTTTTCGAAAATTTCCCGAGTTTTTTCTAACCTTTCTAAACTTTTCTCGAGTTTTTTGAAAATTTTCCAAACATTTTCCGAGTTTTTCCTGACATTTCCGAAAATTTCTTGAGTTTTCCCAAAAAAATTCTGAGTTGTCCGAAAAATTTTAAAGTGTAAGGACTGTACATTTACTTCTGGCCTTAACTCTTGGAAGTCCGAAAATATATCTACTTTTTCTTACCTACATATCTATGCCCTACACTGGGCAAGACGCGTCCACCCCTACGGAAGATTGCATGTATACTGAAAGGAGTGACTGAAAGATTTTTCCAAATGATTTTGAATTAAATAAAATATCGGCAACACTGCACTATGGAGTAATCACAGGGGCAAAAACGCTTCCTCTCTCTTTTTTCCTATGTAAATTATTGCATAAGAAAAAAAAGACACAGCGAGCATTCGAGTTCATGTGGTTACCTGCTATTACCAAACGAATAGCGACATCAGCGCCCTCACCGGTCGTCACCGGCTGATTTCAAAGGTCCCCAGTGCGTGAATTAAAGAGTATGCTATTGGCCTAATGAAAGCTGAGCGTCTATTTATTAGTTTATGGACGGGTTTTCCAAACACTTACGCAATGTTACTATTACAAAATATATTAACGATTTATTTATTATTTTCAATCTGTACCTTTAAAACATTATCAACAGGGTGGTAGAGGATTTTTTTTTAAAGTCTGTTAAAGTCCCTTTTTCTTTTCAATTAGTTCCTTTTCGCTTTTTTTGCAGCACAAACTCTCTAAAACCCCTGTGTTAATAGTAGGATGCTTAATAATATATACACTTAATAAGTCAAGAATATTTAAAAAACTAATAAATACTCTATATGTAATAGTACTATTGCATATATGTTTGGAAAACCCATCTAAAGAGCTATTATGCTTCTTGAACATTATTACTTTAACACTCTGTATTTCAAAAAGTGGTCATTAAATTAAGGTGGGCTCATGAGAAGTTCTGATGAGCAAGGTTTAATCTACAACATGCTAAAAGCTTGTTTCTCATTAAAATTTTTGACTAATATTTACTTAAACACCCTATAGATAATGTTTTAAAGGTACAGATTAAAAAAAATAAATAAATCGTAAATATGTGTAGTAGAAACATTGCGTATATCTTTGGAAAACCCATCAAAAAAGCAATTATGCTTCTTGGACATTATCACTTTCAACACCCTGTATTTCAAAAACTGGTCATTAATTTGAGTTGGGCCCATGAGAACTTTTGATAAGAAAGGTTTAGTCTACAACATACCAAAATTTCATCAAGTTTGACGGATTACAGAAATCCCATAAGAGGTGTGCCTGATCCTTTAGATAATTTGGAGTCCGAAGACCGCCTGGTAATTCCTGTTTAAAAAAATTTTGCACCTTCGGGATCAGTAGCGATTCAACGACACCTTTTTTGTCAAATCGGTTCAGCCGTTTAGCCTCTAGCGTGACACAAACATACTTACATACATACAACAATCGAAAAACATTACCCTTCCTTTCGCCGTGCTGCAGTTGGCTAAAAAATAAGTTTGACAGTCTATAGCTTTTGACTGATTTGACGTCAGACAAATGACTTATGTCAAAATGTTAGTTTTTTAAAGAGCTTTAAAGCGAGGTATCACTCGATAGGGGTTTCAATTTTAAAATGTTAAGTTGACCGCCCCTATGCCGCCCCCTAATGCAGGGGCACTTTCCTCTTCATAAAATAAATCTTTTGATGTTATAAATTACTGGCCAATATGGTTCAGTTATTATTAATAGATCAGAAGATATTTGGGTGAACTCGGACTTTTGGGACACCCTGTACACAGTGTGTTTTTAAAAAGTTTGCATTTTGGGAGGGGGCCTATAACTTTTTTATTTATACAAATGTCATTTTGGTGTAAATTGTGTTTTTATAGTTTTATTTATTGATAAAAAATTTAACTGTTAAATTTTACCTGCCACTTTTAGTTTTTGAGATATTACACTAATAGTTTTCTTATGGAATCATCCTCGTTTTATTGGATTTTTAATATCTGTAAAATTTTCTTTAAAATATTGTATCTCATTAAATTTTTTTTGTTGTTTTTTATATTTTTATTTTTAAATTATGTTAATTATTTAAAAACATATAAAAATATAAAGAATTAAAAGGGTCATTCCATATGTAAGATCTCGAAAACTATCTTCCTGAGAAACTCAAAAACATCGAATTTGGGACACCCTGTACAGCGTGACCAATTTAAAGTAGGTAGTTTACTTGATTAATCTTTGATTAAAAAGGATTTTCCAGAAAACCCTGCAAAATATCAGTTTTTGTTTCAAGGGGGACATCAGCTTTTAATCTTATATACAAAGGGATTTCAATAATCTTTATATTGTTCATATTATTGTTTCCAAAATCCATCCGTTTATTATCCAGATAGCCCTGTTTAAATAAAAATAGGTAAAATTATGACACAAACCTGATTCTTAACAGACGAAAATAATAATGAGGAATTGCATTTGAAATATTTATTTTGGTGTGGCCAAACATTTTTAAATTGATGAATATTTTAGTCTTTTAAAAGTCAGGTTTTGGTAATTATTTTTTAGTTTTGGTACAGCTGATGATATAAAATAAAGCCCTATAACTAATTTATTTAAAACCTATTTTTGTTCGCTAGTAAATCTTCGTCATGCTTTCACACTCTCAAAATGCATTTTGGTTGCATGGTAACCTTCAACAACCCCAATTACCAAAAATACGCGAAGTTCAACACCCAAAATTTTATACATATCAGTTCATAAATGGGAAAGTCCTCCATTTTAAACCCGTCATTTGGATTTTTTTAAAATTGAGTGAAAAACTGGATTGAATGACCCTAACCAGCGCGAAATTTAATACAGTGGATATCGGTTATAACGACATTGAAGGGACCGCTTAATTTCGGTCGTTATAACCGAGCGTCGTTATAGAGAAAAAACGTCACACAATGTATATGATCGAATGATATGTCGTTATATCCGATGTCGTTATAAGCGATATTCACGGTATTTGAGGCTTATAAGTAAAAAAGTCTGGTATATGAATTTTTTATAAATTTATATTGTTATCGAAATCCTAGTGTAGTGTAAAGGAGTTGCAAAATCTAAGGGAATCATTAGTTGTGTGTAACATTCTCCGAGTATATTCCATTTAAATTTCTCACCCTGTATATAATATTATAATTTTAAGTAATTTAGCCCATATTAAGCAGAGCTGTCACAAGTACTAAGTACATTTTCTTTTCAAATGTACTTCAAGTACCAAGTACATTATAAAAGTACTTGATTTTCCCCAAGTCTTTTACTTTTACTATAAAAGTAGTTCAAGTACTTTAATTATGTCAAAATATGAGAAAAATGCCAAAAATATCAAAAAAAAATTCAGAATTTGTTGAGGTGTATCTAGTCAGACTAAATAAATTTTCGGGTTGTTTAAACTAACCTCTATCAAACGTAGAAATTACGTCTGCTGCAAGTAGGTGGATCCCCAAAAATCGAGCTGCAAGCGCAATATACCTGCACTACCGTACTACCGACACCCCTCAATATATGGCATGACTGCTGTAGTAGTTTCTCACACTGAATTTGAGTTTCACGTTCCATGAAATAATAAAGGTGCGTGCAAATAATTAAACCTATATTATTATACCACCTAATTAAAACGTATTTATCAACGTTGCTAAAACACCGGACTTCCCTGCCAAGTTGATAAAAAAACCGGACAGGTGGCAGCCCTGAGGTTACCATTTGTCTTCGGAGCAAAGTTATATCTCACCCAAATCTACATTGTACTTCGAATGTACTTGAAGTACTTTGAATGTACTTGAAGTACTTTGAATGTACTTGAAGTACTTTAAATGTACTTGAAGTACTTTACTTGACAAAATCAAGTACCTTTCCAATTACATTGTTAAAAGTACTTCAAGTACCAAGTACCATTACTGGATTCTAGATGTACTTCAAGTACAGTACTTGAAGTACTTGTAAGTACGTGTACAATTACAATTTCCACTACTGTACTTAAAGTACATACTTATTTTATTAAAATACTCTACCCATTTATGGGCATCGAAGCTCACACAAGTAATGTATAACGTAGTTTTATTTCACGATACTTTACCAAAAAAAATCTTCTATCGGACGTGTCCTGGGGTGGCGGATAGGGGATTATTCTCGTGGACCAAAATAGGTAAAAATTTCATTATACATTAATCGTGTGGAGCTTAAGTGCCCATAAATTGCCATAAATTGGCAGATTATTTTTAAACAGGACCATTTAGAGCCAAAACCCAGGTACTAAATTTCATATAAACCACAAGTAATGTTTTTAACAAAGGTCAAATAAAAAATCAACACCCATCCTTTTTTTGGCATATGTCTGGCGGATTTTTTATATTTTTTAAATGAGACCATCTAGGGTCAAAAGCCAACCTAAGTACCAAATTTCATTAAAATAGCGCGAGCAGTTTGTAAGTTATGCGCGTTGGTCATTACAGACAGACGGCGCAACAAAAGTTTTAAAATAATCTGAAACGCAAAGATGTGTAATTTTTTTTAATTTTTGACACCATCACGCTATTAGAGTAGTATTAGGGCAAAAGAACTATACTACACTTTCACACACTAATACATTATTAGTTAAATGTAAATGTATATAAACCTAACACATCCAGGATCACCTATCAACTCTGCTTTCCTAAGCGAAATGCCATTAACTGCAAAAAATTGAAAATTGCGTTGAAGACAAAAACAAAAACCTTTAGATTTATTTGTACTGTCAAAATGACAGTGCTGTATTTTACCGCATTTACAGAATTGTGTCTTTAAGTACGATTTTCTCAGTTTCGCGTATATTGCAGTTACGAACCCATTTCGTTTTGGATGGCAGAACTTGACCTTCGGGCCCTCCATACTCTACGTGTGTCGCAGGGATAAATTTGACGTAGACTGTAGAGTATTGACAGTCTCGTAACGATGCTGCACATGCGCAGTTCGATACTGATACTGATAAGGACAAATAAAAAGATCCTTTTAGTGCCGATTATATTTATATGCTGTTTATAAAAAAATAAATAAATGTTTTTTTTTTAGATTTGGCATTAGCCCAGAAAATATAATTTTATATGGTCAAAGCATCGGTACTGTGCCAACTGTCGATTTGGCAGCACGGTACGAGGTAGGAGCTGTGATACTACATTCTCCACTGATTTCTGGTATGAAGGTAGCGTTTCCAAAGACTAAAAGAACCTGGTTCTTTGATGCGTTTCCAAGGTGAGTATCTAAAGCAAATTAAAAAGTCCAATTTTATTCATACTAAGACGCTTTTTTTCGTTGTCATCTTAGTACTGACACGGTGTGTAGGAAGTTGTAAGTAGTAAGTTGTACAAAGCGACTAACCACAGGATCGGAACTTTCTTTTCTTTTTAGGGTAGGGTCGTTTTATATCAAGTCAACCAAAGGTTTGGTAGAACATCTTACTGATAAAATATTTTGGGGCATTTGTTTTTAACACACGAAAAGGTGATCTCATGCTTTCAGACGTTGATTCTTTACGTCTAATTTGAGTTATCATACCTGTGACGGTGGGAAAGAAGAATTAAAGAGATTAGTTGGATGACTTGGTCGAGTTAATACCCTGAGTGTTTCTCGTTCTTGTATTGAGACACCGCAGCCTGCATATGTGGAAGTTTTCCGAAAAATGTATGTATGGCTTCGGTGGTTCAGTGGTAAGAATGTTTGCCTAGATAGCAAGAGACCCGGGTTCGATCCCCGGCCGAAGCAAAAACTTTTTCTTATTTTTCTTTCTTTAATTTCACTTGTTGTTTATAGTTTTAGGTCCTTGCATTATTTGCAATTTGGTATTTGATAATTATATTGGCAATCGCCCATTTTGCGATCAGAGATTTTAACACACGAAAAGGTGATCTCTTGTTTTCAGACGTTGATTCTTTACGTCTAATTTGAATTATCGTACCTGTGACGGTGGGAAAGAAGAATTAAAGAGATTAGTTGGATGACGTGGTCGAGTTAATACCCTGAGAGTTTCTCGTTCTTGTATTGAGACAGCGCAGCCTGCATATGTGGAAGTTTTCCGAAAAATTTATGTATGGCTTCGGTGGTTCAGTGGTAAGAATGTTTGCCTAGATAGCAAGAGACCCGGGTTCGACCCCGGCCGAAGCAAAAAACTTTTTTCTTATTTTTATTTCTTTAATTTCACTTGTTGTTTATAGTTTTAGGTCCTTGCATTAATTGCAATTTGGTATTTAATACATTAATTACATGAGGTGTAGCTTCATTAATGATTTAACATAACCTGTCTTTTTACAGCATCGATAAAGTACCAAAAGTGATGTCACCCACATTAATTATTCACGGAACTGAGGATGAGGTGATAGACTTTTCCCATGGTTTAACAATTTTTGAGAAATGCCCCAAGGCAGTAGAACCGCTCTGGGTTGAGGTAAGATAATTTTAGAAAAATACTTTGGGCCCAAACTATATTCGAACTGCCTTTAAAAAGGTGTAGGTCGAATTTGGCTCCAAAAAATATATTATTTTTTAGAGTGCTGTTCTATCCTACTATAGAACTAGATTTGATAATTACATCCAGACCGTTTTTTCAAATCCTTGAGAGTTAATAATTTATTATACAAAAGCTTTAGCGATATTTTAGAAAAAGTTTCTAGATTTCCTGATCATAAAAATTCTATGTAGGCGATACTGTACTGCCAAAGTCCTATTTGAAAAGATGTCGAAACAAGCGCGCCACCTCCAAAAAGAGGAAAAATTAAAATGATTTATAAAACTTTTATTTTTTTTGCCTTATCTGCCTTTATAAAGTCGATTAGGTTTGCCTATAGCACAACAAAGATTAAGTAATTTCTAGCACAGCGTTAAAATGTTTTTTAGCTCACACTACTACTATACTATAGTAGCGTAAGCTATGGCAATCCTAATTTTTTCGAGATAAAAGTTGCGCCAATTTTAAAAATTTTTATATATCTTTGCGTTTCAGATGATTTTGTCTGTAACGACCAACGCGCATAACTCAAAAACCGCTTGCCCGGTTTGAATGAAATTTAGTACCTAGGCTAAGTTTTCTACCAAATACAAGCCAAATAAAAGGCTGGGGATAGATTACAAAAATTTGATTTTATATGAAAATATGACGTGTGTGGTATCAAACGAAAGGTAATTGAGTCTGGAGTTAAACAGAAAATATTAGAGATAGATTTCAAAAATTAGAGTTTAAGTGAAAATATGGCGTGTGTGATATTAAACGAAAGATAATCAGCAATTGAGTCTGGAGTTAAACAAAATACATTTTTTTTTAAAGGGTGGGGTAGATTTCAAAAATTAGAATTTAAGTAAAAACATGGCTTGTGTAGTATCAAACGAAAGGTAATTGAGTGGAGAGTTGAATAAAATATATTTCAGTTTTTAGTTATAGTAGCTTACACCTACACTATAACTATAGTACCTAGTGTGAGCTTAGGTGCCCATATATTGGCAGAGTATTTATTTGGGGGCGCGGCAGTGCCCCGTAAAGTTCGTCTAAACTGCTGTACCATCTTTTCTTGAAACATTTCAGCCCATATTTGATCTATCTAAAACTTTACTTCGGAATGAGCTACGAAACTCAAACTTTGCACATTCGTAGGTCTTCATAGAGTTAACAACCCCTCGAAGTTTCATGGTCTTCCATAAAGTAGTAAAGTAATTACAAAATTTCAAAAAACATCGAAAATAAATAGATAGATAGATAGAAATTATTACCAAACCCTTGGAAAACCTGAAAATTCGTATTTACTCCCCCCCCCCATATACATGTAAAGTTATGTAAAAGTAATATTGCCCACTTCCAGAAACGCTAGAGAGCTAAGCTTTGACAGACTAATAGGAAAGATCATAAAACTATACGAATTAGGTCCTCTAGATACAAAAATACGCATTCCTGAATTTCCGTCTGTCTGTTTATCACGCTTTTTTTTTAGTCGCATACCTTCAAAACGATTTACCCGATTTTAATCAAATTTTATACACGTATCGCTATCATTGAGGATTACAAAGATTTGCTGGGTTACTCCTTAATTACGCACTAACCAATTTTAATCAAATTTGGCTCACTGCTCCTATCGAGGAAAAATTAACGTACGCTTTCAGATTTTTTCAAGGCAATTATAAAAATTCAGGAGAGGGCCTTTTTTGGCCATCAACTTTTATTCGAGACAATTTATAAAATTTTTGTGGACATTTTTTTGTTAAGCTTAACTTTTTACTGAGTTGACTTTTACAAACAAATGTCACCTGCAAAATTGCGATTAAACCGCAAATTTCTGACATTCTCTATCACTATTCTTAGGGCGCAGGTCACAACGATGTGGAACTCTACCCAGTCTACCTAGAACGACTGAAACAATTCATAATGGTGGAACTGGACAACTGACAAATACTGAACAACGGAGAGGACTGCACCTTTAGTTCCGGTACCGCTAGTTCAGCCGACGAAAAGTTACTATAGCATAAGGACTCGGGCGGTGGCATTCCGCCGGCAGGTGGTACTGTGGTACCACCAGCGCCGGCGGTTACACCCCCTCCTACGCCCAAATCGGGCACCCCTGACTTAAAATCAACGTCGCGCAGTAAAAGTGCCACACCATCACCGAAAATCGGTGGTGGAAGTTTGGGTACCATTTGCCGAAGCGTACCGCCAGTGTGTTTGACTGTATGCCACTGTTTGTTGTTAGAGACGAAATGCTGAAGCGGTGCGTACTGTAAATATTGATTTGTTGATCTTTTGTGCACTAACTTAAAGTTGTTGAGAATTGACAATCGGAAAGTGTTTGCAATATTATTAGTTCTAATAGGTTCGTGAGATGTCATATGCCTGAATACGCACGGTTAATAGACTTAAAAAATATACCACATGGTAATTTAAATAATAAAATGGTAATTTTTTCCTTACGGAATGGAAAAACAAAACTTGTTATTTCTACCCGTCCACCCTTTTTAAAATTTGGGGGAATTTTTTTTCAATACTCTAAAAAAATCATTATGAGGATTTAAGTACGCTTTTTTGGTAATTGTAACTTCCGGAACAAACCGGTAGTGGCCTATCCAGTCTGTTTTTTAAAAAAATTATACAGTGTGTCCGCAAAGTTCCGGGTCCTCTAAATATTTTGAAAACTAGTGGTTTTAGAGAAAAGTGTTGGTTATGATCTTGAAAAATCATTTAGAGATTATTTCAAGATCAACTTTAGGAATTTAAATTGAAACGACCACTATTGATTTCATCATTTGGTCGAGAATCAAATTCTACGTTCAAATTGTTATATCATTCATGAAAATGACACTTTGTGTCTTATTAGACAAAAAACAGCAAGATGGTAGAAAAAAAAATTTGGACTTCCATTGTCTTATTTATTTTAATCCCGACGTTTCGGTTAGTAAGTGTCTCTAACCGTTTTCATGTATAAACTAAACAGTCCGTCAGTGGGGTGTAGCAGCCCGTCTCCTTTTGATCCTAAGGCGCTTGTTTTCCTTAAGGAGTGGTTTCCATATGTTTGGTATGTCCGTGCTTGGTTGACTGAAAACTTCTTTATATCAGACTCCTTACTCTAACCCGAAGAGGGAGTTTCGTTTCACCTACATATGATTTACCACACTCACACGGGATTTGGTAAATACATTTCTCTTTATTTGAGGGATTTTCTGGTATTGTTTTAGTTACAAAACTCCTTTTCTTCCTTCCTGATGAAAATTCTGTTTTTATATTATAGTGCTTGGCTATTCGTCTTATGTTTTCTAAAATCCCTTGATTATATGGAATGTTAATAACACCAATCAGATTATTATTTTGAGAATTTGCTACATTTGGTTTATTTTTAATTTTAGAGATCGTTGAGTTTATTAATTTCTCGTAATAACCAGTCTGTTGTAAGTCCTTTTTAACGTTGTAGATTTCTGTCCTTAATTTCCATTATTACTACAAATATGGTGTAGAAAATTTTGCAGTTCGTCTTCGGCGACCCCTCCTCCTACGCCCAAATCTGGCACCCCTGACTTAAAATCAACGTCGCGCAGTAAAAGTGCCACACCATCACCGAAAATCGGTGGTGGAAGTTTGGGTACCATTTGCCGAAGCGTACCGCCAGTGTGTTTGACTGTATGCCACTGTTTGTTGTTAGAGACGAAATGCTGAAGCGGTGCGTACTGTAAATATTGATTTGTTGATCTTTTGTGCACTAACTTAAAGTTGTTGAGAATTGACAATCGGAAAGTGTTTGCAATATTATTAGTTCTAATAGGTTCGTGAGATGTCATATGCCTGAATACGCACGGTTAATAGACTTAAAAAAATACCACATGGTAATTTAAATAATAAAATGGTAATTTTTCCAATTTTTTCCTTACAGAAGGGAAAAACAAAACTTGTTATTTCTACCCGTCCACCCTTTTTAAAATTTGGGGGAATTTTTTTTCAATACTCTAAAAAAATCATTATGAGGATTTAAGTACGCTTTTTCGATTGGTAATTTAAACTTCCGGAACAAACCGGTAGTGGCCTACCAGTCTGTTTAAAAAAAAAATATACAGTGTTTCCGCAAAGTTCCGGGTCCCCTAAATATTTTGAAAACTAGTGGTTTTAGAGTAAAGTGTTTGCTACATAACTTTTAGGGCATTCCTCTACTGTGACCTTGGTTATGATCTTGAAACATCATTAAGAGGTTATTTGAAGATCAAGTTTTGCAATTTAAATTGAAATGACCACTTGTGATTTCATCATTTGGTCGAGAATCAAATTCTACGTTCAAATTGTTATATCATTCATGAAAATGACACTTTGTGTCTTATTAGACAAAAAACAGCAAGATGGTAGAAAAAAAATTTGGACTTCCATTGTCTTATTTATTTTAATCCCGACGTTTCGGTTAGTAAGTGTCTTTAACCGTTTTCATGTATAAACTAAACAGTCCATCCGTCGGGTGTAGCAGCCCGTCTCCTTTTGATCCTAAGGCGCTTGTTTTCCTTAAGGAGTGGTTTTCATATGTTTGGTATGTCCGTGCTTGGTTGACTGAAAACTTCTTTATATCAGACTCCTTACTCTAACCCGAAGAGGAAGTTTCGTTTCACCTACATATGATTTACCACACTCACACGGGATTTGGTAAATACATTCCTCATTATTTGAGGGATTTTCTGGTATTGTTTTAGTTACAAAACTCCTTTTCTTCTTTCCTGATGAAAATTCTGTTTTTATATTATAGTGTTTGGCTATTCGTCTTATGTTTTCTAAAATCCCTTGATCATATGGAATGTTAATAACACCAATCAGATTATTATTTTGAGAATTTGCTACATTTGGTTTGTTTTTAATTTTAGAGATCGTTGAGTTTATTAATTTCTCGTAATAACCAGTCTGTTGTAAGTCCTTTTTAACGTTGTAGATTTCTGTCCTTAATTTCCATTATTACTACAAATATGGTGTAGAAAATTTTGCAGTTCGTCTTCGGAGACCCCCCCTCCTACGCCCAAATCGGGCACCCCTGACTTAAAATCAATGTCGCGCAGTAAAAGTGCCACACCATCACCGAAAATCGGTGGTGGAAGTTTGGGTACCATTTGCCGAAGCGTACCGCCAGTGTGTTTGACTGTATGCCACTGTTTGTTGTTAGAGACGAAATGTTGAAGCGGTGCGTACTGTAAATATTGATTTGTTGATCTTTTGTGCACTAACTTAAAGTTGTTGAGAATTGACAATCGGAAAGTGTTTGCAATATTATTAGTTCTAATAGGTTCGTGAGATGTCATATGCCTGAATACGCACGGTTAATAGACTTAAAAAATATACCACATGGTAATTTAAATAATAAAATGGTAATTTTTTCAATTTTTTCCTTATGCAATAGAAAAACAAAACTTGTTATTTCTACCCGTCCACCCTTTTTAAAATTTGGGGGAATTTTTTTTCAATACTCTAAAAATATCATTATGAGGATTTAAGTACGCTTTTTCGATTGGTAATTTAAACTTCCGGAACAAACCGGTAGTGGCCTATCCAGTCTGTTTTTTAAAAAAAAATTATACAGTGTTTCCGCAAAGTTCCGGGTCCCCTAAATATTTTGAAAACTAGTGGTTTTAGAGTAAAGTGTTTGCTACATAACTTTTAGGCCATTCCTCTACTGTGACCTTGGTTATGATCTTGAAACATCATTAAGAGGTTATTTGAAGATCAAGTTTTGCAATTCAAATTGAAATGACCACTTGTGATTTCATCATTTGGTCGAGAATCAAATTCTACATTCAAATTAACATTTATAATATACGTCAAAATGACATTTTGTGTCTTATTAAAAGACAAAACAGCAAATTGGTAGAAAGAAAATGTCGGACTTCCATTGTCTTTATTCATTTCAAACACGAAGTTTCGGTTAGTAACTATCTCTAACAGTTTTCAAGTATAAACTAAACAATCCAGTCTACAGGCTACTACTTGGTGTGCAGTCAGGTGTGGCGGCCCGCCCCCTGTTAATCCTAAGACGCTTGTTTTCCTTAAGGAATGGTTTCCATATGTTTGGTATATCCGTGCTTGGTTGACTGAAAACTTCTCTATTCTGCATTATAAACGCAGCTTCAATAATTTTTCGTTTTCGCCAATTCTTATGCAAAACTTTAGTTTCAGATCATTGAATCCTGTGATCATTTGACCATGCATAATCCGCTAAACCGGATTTTTCAATATCCCCTAATTGGGTACTTTTTAGATGTTCATTTACTCTAACCTAAAGAGGGCGTTTCGTTTTACCTACATATGATTTACCACACTCACACGGGATTTGGTAAATACATTTCATATTACTTAAGGGATTTTCTGGTTTTCTTTTAGTTACAAAACTCCTTATTGTATTTGGCTATTCGTCTTATGTTTTCTGAAATCCCTTGAACATATGGAATGTTAATAACACCCAACAGATTAATATTTTTACAATTTGCTTGGTTATAAACGGTTAGAGATACTTACTAACCGAAACGTCTTGTTTAAAATAAATAGACAATGGAAGTCCGAAATTTTGTTTCTACTCAATCATTGTCTACGAGTTTCAAACAAAGAAGTTTATTTTAAAGCAGAGCAGAATTTGGGCTAAAAAGTTAACGAATCAATTCTGAATTTCCCTGTCATTGCTTATGGCAACGGTGAAACTTAGATCAGTATTTTACAGCAAAATTTATTTGAGTTAATTAAAGTCAGGAAGTCAATTTGTCAATTTCATAAAGCATAATTTGTTGTTTTTAATTTAGTGAAGTTTATAAGAATTTGACATTTGTTATGTTTCTGATATTTGTTTAATGCTACTTCAATTAAAATATTATAAAAAGACGTTACTTAAAACTTTGACTCTGTTTTTGTTTGACTACTTCCAATTTTTTTTGACGACTACGTTTTTTATGTTGTTTCGTTATGACTGAGGACTTGATACACTACGATTTTGCTCATGTCTTGTTTTCATAAATGACGTTTTTGATAATGTCCGGTTATTAATAATGAATGTGTTTGAAATTGGACTGTTATACCATTTTACTTTAAGATCTTGGATGATTTTTTTGTCCTTTCCACGATGGCTTCCCTATTCATTATTTTATGCAGACCAGATTTCGTTGTCAATTGTAAAGGACACAAAAATGAGAATTTTGTATTTTTTCCAAGAATCCGAATCCGAACGGACTTTTGGTCTGGACAAGCCACTAATCGAAAAGCTGTAATACTTTTTATTTCATTGAAAAGAACAAACGGGGTGGGCGTAGATTGATTGACGTGTATTTTAATTGGTCATATGAGTTTAAGAATTATGAGGTACACTTTTTCGCTAAAATTCGCTTTTATAAATATAAATACGTTTTAAATACTTAAGGTGTGGATTAAACCTGTCAGAATTTAAGTAAAAGATAAATTAATGATTATCATCAATATCTTTTTGACATTTTATCAAATAAAAAATACAATCACTTCTTATGTGTTTTTTCCACAAAATTGTGAACTTGATCCAAACAGTATTTAATAACAATTCTCGTATACTTGCGAGTATAGGGTTGAAATAGCATATTTTTGTTTTTGAATATTTTTTTGTAAAAACTAAAAACAATAACCATGATGATCATCAATCTCTTTTTGACGTTTGTAAAAAATATAATCACTTATGTGTTTTTTTTTAGTTTTCCACAAAACTGTGAACTTTATCGAAACAGTATATAACAACAATTATTGTATACTTGCGGTTGAAATAGCATATTTTTCTTTGAATAATTTTTTGTAATAACTGCAAACAACAACCATAACCCGGTATATTCTATTGACCGTGCTTAGTAGGGTTTGACCATGTGGTAACTGGTACCAACCCATATATTTTCTTACCTTTAACAAATTAAAAAATAAACAAACGATTTGTACTCATTTCGTCACAGTTATTAAAAACTTTTCACTCAACCAACAAAGTTTAATGTCAAAATAAGCTAACCTAAGCAGTGTAGAAACAATACAAAAAGCCGATGAAAAATCTTGCGGCGAAATGATAGCAAATCTCAAAGATACACATTTGACTGCCACTTAAGGATTTTTTAGGTTAGCAGCTTTTACACATCAATAGAAGCTACTTTATATAAAAGAGTATTATTGGCTTTCTCTCAAGACACCGAAAATCAACTGGTCGTTTGATTTGTTATCATATCATTATTAAATGAAGTTTATTTTAAAAGAGACCAAAAATCAGTATATATTTTTTTTTAATTTCATATATTTTGGGAACGCGTTATTACACCAATAACCCAGCTCCACAAAAAATCAAACAAATTACTTCTGAGGTCGGAATATGTTTACTTTCGAGTCGCTTCAAAAAAAAATCGAGAAAATTATTTATGAGGTCTAAGTATGTTTACATTGAGGTTTCGGGGTCGCTGAAACCCAATCCGGGGTTTGTTTTACCCCCTAGCATCAATATTTTCTATAATTTTAAAAAATACCTTATAAACCCTCTAAATTCCTTATTAATTTTTTGAGGTTATGCAAAATCCTGATGTTACGGGGTTAAACAGACCCAGGACTCGGTTTCCGCGACCCCGTAAAAATAAAGTAAACATACTTAGACCACATTAGTAATTTTAACGACTATTTGTGGAGCTGTGCATATCTGTGTACTGCTTCTGAGGTCTAAGTATATTTGTTTTATGTTTTCTGAATCGTTGAAACCGAATCCGGGGTCTGTTTTACCCCATCACGTTTATAAACACGAAAAATAGATAACAAGGTTTTGAGTTTTCTTTTTGAAGATGGAAAATCCTCCGAAAATATAATAGTTAATTTATTTATTATATATACTAATTTTTTCGATTTTTTTTGTGGAGCTATGTTGTAGATAATAAAAAAATTGAAAAAGTAACTGATCACTTTGATTGTATAAATAGTTATAGTGCTTTTCAAAACCAGATGAAGAGTGGAAGTTGATGTTACTCTTTTATATAATATATTATTATCCCTTCAGTCTGTACAGAGAATGAACATTATCACTTCTTTGAATATTTTCTGTTTTTTTTTTATTTGTCCTAGTGCTCAAATTAAATTAGGACAAGAAAACCAGGTATCGATAAAAATATAACATTATATTTAATAATAAAACTAAGAAATATAAAATGAACTTTTTTACGAGAGTAAAGGAGTGAATTCAATACAAAACTACTTAAAGTATAAAAGGACCATGTCATAAATTTGCCCCGTTCGTTGATTTTTAAAACATTCTAAAGTAATTAAGGAATGAGAGGCAATCAAAATTGAGTGTATTTATACTCTTTAAATGTCAGATCCTAGTTTCTTCATGCAGTGACATAAACTTGTTTTTTTAGACATTTTTCATGTAATAAGCGATTTTCTAAAAAACGTGATATGGAAATGACATTTTTTTCTTTTGAATTTAAAATTTTTTTTTATTTAAAAAAAAAGAGTCACCAGGACCAAGTGGACCAGGATACAAAACTACATAATTTTTTTTTAAATAATTTATTTTGCTAATAAATATTTGTAATAATTGTACCGTACAGCTGGTTTCTTCAACAAGGTCGACTTGGCATCATTGCAATGTCGATGCTCGTGGCGAAAATCAATCTCTTGCGCCGCTCTGGCCATTAAATTATTTTTTTACTCAAAACCCCTTTTAAACAGCGGTTGCTTCTTTTGACCATTACTCGTAAACTCTATGAGCGACAGTCGTAAAACTTTGCACACTTATTGAGAATAGATAGGAGACCATAAACACATATTTTCGCGTAATTTTAAGTAGGGAAAAATCGGGCAAAACTGGCAAAATTTACCTTTTTTAGATGTACCTCCGTTGGCACTTCGTAAGTGTCCAGGGGATTATTGTAGAAACTTGAAATTTTGCAATAGTATACTCTGATGTGTGGTCAAGAAGCCTATTTTTTTTCAGGTTATTATTCCACAACTATTGAACGGATTTTAACCAAATATTGTAAACTTGTAGAACCAAAGGAACACCAGGTGCCAGTATAATGGTTTTTAAGATTTGTTTTAGGTTTTTGAGTTTTGAGGATTTTTCGAAAACTCTGCAAGATTTTTGGGGTCAAAAATACTGAATCGAGAAACTTTTTGACAGTTCTTGAATTGCTATCTTTTTAAGAAAATACCAAAATATATTTTTAAAAGTTTGACTTCTAAGTGGTACCCTAAAAGTTTGAAAAAAAAAATTAAAAAATACTCAAAAATCTCAACGGATATAACACACATTTTTACAAAAATCGCGATATCTTTAAACATAGGTCTGAGTTCGACAAAAATACTACTAATCACTTCGCCGAACCTTTGTACATATAATTCGGCTAATACTTTAAGTTAAGCAAGTATAAAAGGCAACTTCATAGGGGTATAGTCAACTACGGACACCGGTGTTTCGGAAAAAGGCATTTCCATCCTCAGCGTGGCTTGCCTGACACAAAGTAGAACAAACTGTCTACAAGATACAAGGTAAATCAAAAAGAATGAAAAAATAGGTGAACCCTATTTTTCATTCTACGAGTGAACGACAGCGAACCAAGGAAACTAAGTCCATGGCGGGACGAAAACGTCCACCGGTCTATAAGGTAGAAAGACTTATCGTCACAGTTTAACCAGACCATACTATCACCGTCTCCACGGTATCGGTTCCGGAACCGAAAACAATGAGTTAAGCAAGTATAAAAGGCAACTTCATAGGGGTATAGTCACTAATACTTTAAGGTTTAACATAGAGGGCGCTGGTGAATCGCACTTAACAGTTGTCGAAACGCAATACTAATAATATTGATTTTACGTTAAAGAGGAGAAAAATCGACAAAATGACATCGTTTTTGAGACAGCAAATTTCAAGTTCTTAGGATTATTTTTTGCTCATTTACCACACAAAATACGTACAAACCATTAACAAAATGGTACAATTTGGTGAAAATTGCAATTTTTTGGGAGCAACGAGTTTGCAGAAGGAAGGGAGCGAGGTAGACCTATAATTCATCAAATGGTAAAAAAAATTTTCTTCGGCAAAAATTATTAAAAAAGACGCAGAAATGTTACGTACTTTTTGACAAAAATTGTGATATCGTCAAAACCATACATCAGAACTTGACAAAAATTACACCGGTAACTTCTTCAATCTTAACCATCTTTTAATAGCTTTAGCGTTATCGTAGAGGGCTTAACATTAGTAACAAGGGGCGCAAATTAAAAGTTTTGTAATATAAATTAAGAAATATGCCGATCCCACATTAAATGAGGTAGTTACGACTTAAAGAGGAAAAGAAAACTCGTAAATTGTCATAGGTCATTTTAAGGTTATGTCCAATTTTAAGTTCCTAGATTAATCCTTTAGATCCCGTAACAAGTAAAATATTTGACAAAACATTAATAGTAGTATATTAAACGCCAATGCAATGATACAAGTGACATTGAAATTTTTTCCTGAGTAAAGTGGTTTTTAGTATGAGCGGAGCAAGAGCTACAATCTGTACACTGTACACACAACTTTTATCCGTTAGGTGAGAAGTACATCAGTTGTTGTAAGGGGATGACTTCTTACTTTAGTGTCCCTTTCTATTACTGCCATTTGGTATCAAACATGGTGAGATTTCTTAGTTTTCTTTTTTTGTAGCTTTTTAAATTCAAAAAATAATTTTTGTAATCAAGAACCAATTAAACATTATAACAATAAACAAATTTTAATTTTTTTTAAAGTATAGTAACCACAAAAGTGGGGTAAAACTTGCTTGCTTTTTAGAAAAAATAAAACATAACTAATAACAAAAAAATATATAAAAAAAAAATTACAAATTTTACATCAAGCACATACCACGGAGCGGATAAATTTCTCCTTGATATGCGTTCCGAAATGCCAAATTGTTTGTCATAATACGTCACTTGGCTGTTTAAGTAGATAATAATTTTAACAAATGTCATTACTAATATAAAATATTTCTAAAAACTTTTTCATTGCATGATTTTTCTATGGAACTAAGTTAAAAATTCTCGCAGATAGAGAATCTTTATTGGACTAATGCGTTTGTCGATATATGTAGTTATTCGTTATATTTTAAAGCCGTAGGCTTCCTATTTAAAAAAATCTTGATTTTTTTTTTACTAAGTAGTGATAGTAGTAGTAGAGTGTGAAGTCGACCCTAAAGCGAGACAAGTATAACAATTAAATCACCTTCTGGCCTTTGAATTTGCACGACGGCGGAGAACTTTTTAGTAAACATACCGAGTGGTTCAAAAAGTACCGAACAAAATGTTTTTCGTTTTAACTTTTTTAACAAAATTATTTTTTGTCAAAAATTAAACTTGACCCTTTCGTAGAAAAGCTACTGTTTCTGTCACGCACAACGAGATACAAATTATTAAAATCGGTTTAGTGACTGCCGAGAAATAAATTTTTGTTCAAAATTTTTTTACGAATTATACGATTGCTTTCTCAATTCTGTCGATCTCCATTAATTTAATTATAAATTAGTTTTTACTAAATGAATTTTAATAAAGTAAAAAGTATCGATTTGGTCATTTGAGGAATATTATTCCCTAGCCAATTCTGTCTGCATTCATTTCCTCATAAATTTATTATTACAAAAAAATAATTATGATCTTTAAAGAGCAATCGACGACGATCCTTTTTGTTTCATTAAAATCGGTTTCGGAAAAATTAATTTATGGGGAAATGCATGCAGACAGAATAATCTGTAGAACAACAATTATTTTTTTCGAAACCGATTTCAATGGTTTGGACCTATTGTACGTATCGGAAATAGAGCTTTTCTACACTATAAGTACTACTTCCATTAAAATCGCTTTGAAAGTTATAACGAAAAACATTGTTCGGTTTTTGGCACACCCGATATGAACTGATTTTTTTTTAAATTTAATTGTTTTTATAAATTTTTTTTCAGTTTTTAAGGGTTTTACTAATAACACCATTTAATATGTCAGAGACAAACGCATTGTCTGGTATAAAGTGACAGGAATAAAATGTATCAGCAGGTCTTTGCAATATAAGGATAATTTTTTTCTTGTATATATTGTTTTTTTGTTTATACTAAGAATCCAGAACACGACACGGGGCAGATATTTTAATAATTTACAAATCCAAATCGTGTTAATATTAATTAAACATTTATAATAAAATTGATACCCATGCCTTTAATTGCTAAGGTTTAGATAAAAAAATAAACAAAATTGCTATATAAACATAAAATATAAAACATTTTTATAGTAATTCCAATACATAGCAGTCCAAATCCCATATCACTAAAATACATACAAATTCTAATAGAAAAATTCGCATTAAAACAAATTACATACATTAATTTTGCAATAAAAAGATCAATTTTTAAGGATAATTACAACTAAAAGTAATAACAAAAAAGAAGAAAACAAAAGGTCAAAATTACAAAATATCGAAAAAACAAAAATGTAGAAATAAAATGAAAATATTAAAACCTAACCTCACCTGGTTAGATTGGCATACTTAAAAAAACCAGACCAGATCAGGTTAACCTGACCTAGACGTTAGTAAACAAAAAAATACTAGTCTATTTTAGTTAGGATATTACACCAAAAAACTTTAACCTAACCCTTTGTAACCTTTTGTATATGTATAGTAGCCGTTTTGTGTTGAGTACACGGTACGTATGTTTTAATGCGATTTTTTCTTTGAGGCTTTGGTTTAAAATGCAGTGTTATGGGGTCTTGGACAATAGGAAGTTAATCAGGTTGCGTTGTTGGTCTTTATAGAAATTTTTATTTTGCGCTGGCGCAGATAAGAAAAATTTAATATTAATATATTGTGTTTAAGAAACCCTCCAGAATAAGAAAATTATTTTCTAATTGGTTGCTAACCAAAATTTTTTTGACATTCTACAAAGTAACGCAAAATCGAAAACCTTTGAAAGGGCAAATTTTACATGGCCTGTGGCTTTCCGTTAGAATTCACCGAAATTTTAGTATGTTCTAAACCTTATAGCCCTGATCAATCTTTAAATGGAATAGTGTATAATCCCTTATGGTGCATTTTCGAACGTTTAATGATTTTTCCCTATATAAATAGGTTTTTTACAATTTCGGTTGACTTTTCTACTTCAAATTAAAAAAAAAGAAATCTATTTTTTCTAAAATATTGATTTTTTTTAAAAGAAATGTTTGGAACTAACGTATTAGCTATTGCGAAAAATTTGAATTCTCAAAAAAAAACCTCTAGTGAAAAATCATGACATACTCAAAGGGGCAGTTTTAAACCCCCTTCAAATAAAAACTATTCATGAATAGTGTATAATCCCTTATGGTGCATTTTCGAACGTTTAATGATTTTTCCCTATATAAATAGGTTTTTTACAATTTCGGTTGACTTTTCTACTTCAAATTAAAAAAAAAGAAATCTATTTTTTCTAAAATATTGATTTTTTTTAAAAGAAATGTTTGGAACTAACGTATTAGCTATTGCGAAAAATTTGAATTCTCAAAAAAAAACCTCTAGTGAAAAATCATGACATACTCAAAGGGGCAGTTTTAAACCCCCTTCAAATAAAAACTATTCATAGGTCAAAAGGTAACTTAAATTAATTTAAACATTAATTAGAGCTATAAGATCTCTGATCTGTTAATAATCCTCTACTTTGTAATTTCTTAAACACATTATCTCAAGTTAGCATTCATGCAAAATCTATCAACATATTAATTCTTATTAAAGTTCAACCCTTAAATTGTGTACAGGGTGAATTTTTTAAAAGGTTACGACGTAATATTTAATGTTTGTTTAAAACTAGTTTATTAAGTTTCATTAAATCAAAACTTACATAGTATAACAAATCCATAAACCATAACCTGACAAACAACTTCCTAATATCTACCCTAAATACCTACTTTACTTGTTTATGATGTATACTATTTAATGCTAGACTCCTTTTGTACAAATCTCTCAACATTAACGTTGAAGTTGGCGATATTTTCTTTTAAATCCTTATAAATAAACAAAACAACTCCGAAATCTGACCAAGCTGTACTTAATATTTTCTGTAATGCACAGGTTATTTCACTTTAAATGTTTTCTCTTCTTTTAAATTCAAACTATCTGCCTAAATCAAGAATAACAAAGTGCCATAGGTGCTAAGCTGTCATATAGTATTGTGCATTTAAATTCCAGCCTACTTTGATTTTATAAGTTAGCTATAAAAATTTGCTTTAGACGATTTTTTAGCTAATTTTTCGAAAATTCAGAATCTGCCATAACTTACTTCTAAACAAGTTTTCTTAATAACCTTTTCCGATATCTTTAAAAACAAAGGTACTTGAGAAATTAAAGAAGAAAATTATAGATATAGATTATAGGTCCCTTGTTCAAATTCACATTGAGGTAAAATAATGTTATATTATTTTTCCTATGTATTTCTTGCCTTTGACACTAACCATCCGTTGTGTTTCCTTAATTTAAATTTAATTGTAAATTTGCCATAGCAAAGAAAATATATATTTTCAAAACCGCTAAGAAACCAGAAACCTTAAAATGTATTAATATACAGGGTGTTTCATTAAAATAACAAACTTCCTATCAAAATTTGACATTTACAACGACACTTGCACACATAACTTTAAAGATCGCATACATTTTTATCAAACGTGAAATTTCGTACCCGTGAATTTAAAAATCAAACAAGTTTCGTGGCTAATCGGGCAAAAAGGAGTTTTTGTTTCTCTCATATTTTTCCGTGGGTAGCCTGAAAGCTTAACCTCACGGGTCAAGATCTAATGGACACCTAATAAGTGTTGACAGTTAACTGTTTCGTCCTTATGGGACTCCTCAGAACACTGCTGGTCAATGGTAGATGGCGCTTCTTGCGATAGTTTTCTCACGATTTACATTTGATTAGAGACAAAACAGTCTAATTAACTTCGCAAGATTTGTCACATTGACCTGCAGTGTTCTGAGGAGTCCCATAAGGACGAAACAGTTAACTGTCAACACTTATTAGTTGTCCATTAGATCTTGGACCCCCGTGAGGTTAAGCTTTCAGGCTACCCACGGAAAAATATGAGAGAAACAAAAACTCCTTTTTGCCCGATTAGCCACGAAACTTGTTTGATACATTTTTATATTTAGAACTTTTTGAATCATGCATATGAAACAAGACGCTAGCCCTACCAAGTCCACTTCCAATCCCTGACTTCGCATGCGTAGATCTACCAATATTATTTACCTCATGTATTAGAATAGATGTACAGGGTGATTTTCACTTGAATGATTCTAACCACATGAAAATAGAAAGTTTCAAAAACCTAACCTAACGAAACCTAATCCGATCTAACCGAACCAAAGCAAACTAAACCAATATTTTTTTTTCAAAAAAAAACTTTCCTGACTTCCTACCCGGAATCCTAGAGGATGTGAATCCGAACCGGACCTTACCGAACCGAACCTATCCAAACCTAACCCTACCCAACTAAACCTAATTAGCAGTACGTGTTGTAGTTTAGTTTGGTTAGGTTAGGTTTGGTTCAGTTTAGTTAGGCTCGGTTTGGTTCGGTTCTGATTCACATCCTCTAGGATCCCGGGCAGGAAGTCAGGAAAGTTTTTTTTTGAAAAAAATTATTGGTTCAGTTTCCTTTGGTTCGGTTCGGTTAGATTTGATTAGGTTTTGTTAGGTTAGGTTTTTGAAACTTTCTATTTTCATGTGGTTGGAATCATTCAAGTGAAAATCACCCTGTATTAATCTATTCTAATACATGAGGTAAATAATATTGGTAGATCTGCGCATGCGAAGTCAGGGATTGAAAGTGGACTTGGTAGCGCTAGCGTCTTGTTGCATATGAAGAGTTATAAGGGGTGGGAAAGAAGAGTTGACATTTTGGATGTGACACCCTACATTTCAGAATTATGTTTTGAATTTAATTTTAATACGATTTTTTTTATTAGCCTTGGACGAAGATGCAATGTTGAGATCTCTTACTGGTTATGGTTTCGGAGTAATATCTATGACGGACTATTTCGTTAAAAAATAACTTAAATAATAAATATATGAGAATGTGCATTTTGTAAAGAATACTAACTATTAGCAAGTTATATGAAAATGTTGGGAAATTTAATCCTAGTTATTTACCTTTAATATAGGGTGTCCAAAATTCGTTGGATTTCGTGTGTGGCAAAGGTAAAACAAAATTGCAATTAAAACCGCATTTTGATATATCATGTTGACTCGTTTTGAGTCTATGTAGAAGTCACATTTCTTTAAATTTTAATAGTTTGCTGAAAAAATGCTTAGAACTGTATGGGTTTTAAAGATTAACATTTAAAAATGTGGTTTGAAAGATGATTTTCCTTTTAAAATGTCCGGACCTCATAAAACCATCGAATTTTGTACACTCCGTTTTTGCTCATATGAAATCTATTTGTGTCCTAGGTAATCTCAAAACTTTTTCCCGATAAGTACTTAATATGAAATTTGCAAGTAATTTTATCAGTTACAGAGGCAGAAAAATTAGTTTTATAAATTATATCATACATTTGTTTCAAAAAGCTCTTAATTCTTTGGCTAGCTAAAAGTATATTTTTGTTAATTAGCGGATTTTTAGACATATCAGCGACTCTGTATATGCGATAGTCGCACTTGTTTCCGATTTTGCAACCTGACACGTCATTTTTTATTTTATTATTGAAATGCAGACGCAGTAGACCTTAAATGGGACATTTTACAGACCCTTACATAAATGCACACGCATTATACAGTAATTTTTCAAAACTCTAACTGCGGAACCTGGAACACATTGCTAGTATTAAAGTAGAAATCAAGAGTCAAGTGACACCGTGTTGGAAAGCTTTTTTTTTAATGCATTTTTATACATCAAGGTACGTCCAAACCTGACAAGATTTATTGAGTGTGTTTATTGTTTTACAAGACGCTAGCGCTACCAAGTCCACTTCCAATCCCTGGCTTCGCATGCGTAGATCTACCAATATTATTTACCTCATGTATTAGAATCGATGTACAGGGTGATTTTCACTTGAATGATTCTAACCACATGAAAATAGAAAGTTTCAAAAACCTAACCTAACGAAACCTAATCAGATCTAACCGAACCGAACCAAAGCAAACTAAACCAATATTTTTTTTCTAAAAAAAAACTTTCCTGACTTCCTACCTGGGATGCTAGAGGATGTGAATCCGAACCGGACCGTACCGAACCGAACCTATCCAAACCTAACCCTACCCAACTAAACCTAATTAGCAGTACGTGTTGTAGTTTAGTTTGGTTAGGTTAGGTTTGGTTCAGTTTAGTTAGGTTCGGTTTGGTTCGGTTCGGATTCACATCCTCTAGGATCCCGGGCAGGAAGACAGGAAAGGTTTTTTTTTGAAAAAAATTATTGGTTCAGTTTCCTTCGGTTCGGTTAGATTTGATTAGGTTTTGTTAGGTTAGGTTTTTGAAACTTTCTATTTTCATGTGGTTAGAATCATTCAAGTGAAAATCACCCTGTATGCATCTATTCTAAGACATGAGGTAAATAATATTGGTAGATCTGCGCTTGCGAAGCCAGGGATTGAAAGTGGACTTGGTAGCGCTAGCGTCTTGTTATTGTTTTTGGGTTTGGACGAGGTTTGATTTCATTTTCAAAATGTGCGTGCCTCTAGGCATAAAACGTGTGCCTAGAGAAAGGTCTACATTTTGTATGTAAAGTATACTGCGTGTTTCTTTAGTCCTGTGACACAAAAGCCCTCTTCGCAAATCAAAAAAAATCACCATCGTCCGCGCATTTTCATTATACAGTGTGTTTCACAAATTATCCGTCAAATATTAACCTCAAGTTTTGGGTTACATATTATGAAGTAGATTTATGAAAAAAAATTGTTATTAAAGTCCAACAGGAAAGGAGATAAAAAATACAAGGTTTAAAAAAATACTTGAATGCAAGAACAGGTTGCTTTAAAATAATAAAGTAAACAATTTTTTTACTTTTAATTTTTTTAAATAATTCTATTTCTTATGTTGTGAAACTGAAACACCCTATATATTTACCCCTGTTTCTGTTAGAAAATTTTGTAAGTTATTTTTTCACTTTAGGTAAGTTGAGAGGAGTTCAATTGACCTCTTAAACTGATAAAATTGATTTGTATGGCTCAACTCGGCACACGATAAATTAAAAACCAAACAAGTTGACATATTTTCTAAAAGCAGCCTTTTAATAAATAAGTTATTTATATCATGATCGTTTCATTTGTCAACAAATTATTGAAGAATTTAACAAAAATGTACAGCCCAGGGAAATTCGGTCAAAATAGGGCTCTGCTGCGGAATTTGAGGTAACGAGGTGAATTTTTGCAGATATCTTCGTTTTGATGTTCTAATGAAGTATCAAAAAATCTCATACGTTCACCCGTGTGGGTCTTGAGAGGTCATATCGAAGGTTAAGTAAAACAGTATTCTCTACAAGTTTGGTTATATACATTTTTCTCGTACGATTCACCGTTTATAGGGTTAAGGAACGGGACCGCTTTTTTTAAGATATGTTTTTTCTTTAGTGGCCTTGAACTTAAAAACTACTCAGCTTTGAGAAAATGTACAATAACATAAAATAAAGATTGATCAATCAGCTCTCGATAGTGCCCTTGCTTACATGCGAACCCCAAGTCGTTAGCAATAAATCTATTTTCTATGTATTTTCACATTATATGCAAATCAAACCAAAATTATTAGGTTTTATATAATTTTTTTAAAAACTAAATGTTTTGTAAGAAATTTATATAAGCCTTTACTGAAGAAAATCAAATTAACTTTCAAACCACTTCACTAGCGTTCCTAAATTGGGGTTAATTTTAAAACTCGCGAAAAACACGTTTTTAAAAGTTTTCTGAAAATATCTCTTGTTAGAATATTAATTTAAAAAAATGTATTACAAGGGGATATTAAATCTCTCTCAAACATGTCAGGGACGTCCGCACATTGAGGTTATTTTTAAAAATCTTAAAAAATGTTTTATTGGTTTTATAGAATTTCTTAAAAAGTAAACTTTCTGAACAAAAACGCGAAATGACATGTTATGGGCAATAAATTTTCTTAAAAACGACGCATTACTTGTAAAGATTATTGTTACATTTGAAATTCCAAAGGCGTCCTGAATTCGAGTTAATTTAATTAAATCACAAAAACACATTTTTTATCATATTTTTTATTTAATTTTATTAAAATCTAAGCTATACAGGGTGAAATGTTATACACTGTGCCATATACCATAAAGTTTTCTTTCAAATGATTTGTATCCCGGTAACGCTAATATTACCAATAACACATTAGGGGTGTCTGCAACTGGAACTATTTTTTAAAAATGCAATAAACCCCAATTTAGGAACGCCAATGGATTGCTAACTATGAATTTGATCTAATTGAGTGATACATCGTTTGAAGGATAATTTAATTTTAGACAATAAAGTTTAATATGTCAGTATTTGAGAAAGACAGATAAAATATAGTAATTAAGTTTTCGAGCTACCCATGGAGAAATACGAGAGAAACAAAAAAACATTATTTTTACCCGATTAGCCACGAAAACTTGCTTGATTTTTAATTTACGGTACTAAATTTTACGTTTTTATATTTGGCGTTCAGCTCTGTTGACAGACGCGATGCCGACGTCATAATGGCGGAATAAACGCAATCAGCGTTAATTTGACCTAAAAGACAATAAATGTCGTAGATCACGTGATGGATTTTCTCTTTCAATCGATCGATGATATAGCAGTTTTACTCGCCTGCTGCTGGTTTAGTTTCTCTCGTACTTCGGTAGATTGCGCTTTTTGCAGAGTATGATTTTGTTTTGTCACTAGAAACGTAAGGTGAGAGACAAAACCGTATACTTAACTTAGCAAGGGTGTCACATTGACCAAGCAGTGTTCTAAAGAGTCCCATAAGGACGAAACAGTTAACTGTGAACATTTGTTAAGTGTCCATTAGATCTCGACAAAACTCAGTAATATCACATTTTGTAGGTAAGTTATCGGTCTTTATTTTAAGTTTTCAGAGTTTCTTAAAATTAAGTAGTTTGTAAATTAAAGGCCACTAAAGAAACAAAATCCTTTGAAAACCAAACTAGTAGAGAATACTGTTTTGCGTAAGTCTTGTAATGACATCTGGGAGGTCAGACAAACCGTAAGCGAGAATTTCGCTAAAAACGAATTTTCTAGACCTTTGACAAGGGTGGGCATATGAGATTTTTTTATATTTTATTAGAGGTTCAACACGAAGGTCTCTGCGAAAATTCAGCTTGTTACCTTTTTACCGCAGAGAAATTCGAATTTCCCTGGGCTAGTACCCAAAATGTAGGTGTATTTTGCATAGTAAATATTTTAAAATTTGATTCTTGGATAGTTATGCAGACGCTGAAACTGTCAAAGACATTTAACCTTATTCAAATTATATTAACCCATTAAGCAGACGTCAAGGATAGAAAGAAAGAAAAAACAATATTTTTAGAAAAATCTTTATTTACGATTAAAAGGATTAAACCTGACCTAACTCAAACATAATAAATGTGCGCTTAGGCGAAAAATAAATACAACAATTCCGCGCATACATACATACATATATTACTAATTCAAATCTAATTACCTAATTATTTATCATATAAGCTAAATAATTTTTACTTTATTTTACTTCATACTTTTTGCATATAAATGC
The DNA here is from genome assembly GCA_963576565.1 of Aspidapion aeneum. Classification (NCBI taxonomy): domain Eukaryota; kingdom Metazoa; phylum Arthropoda; class Insecta; order Coleoptera; family Brentidae; genus Aspidapion; species Aspidapion aeneum. Next base: position 47,456,441 of record OY755048.1, read on the forward strand.
AGTATGGGGTAGCAAAATTTCTGAATCTAGTAGTTCACAGTTATTTATTCTAGGTTTACTAAGTTTTTTTTACTTCACGTTCTTATACTTTAGTGGAGTAAAACCATCAAAGCAAAACTTTCTTAGTTCTTGCCTGATCTCAACAAGTGATACATCAGTATACTTGCGAAATATAAGACTTCAACTTTCAGGCAAATAGGTTTTTGAAAAATTTAAAAGAAGTGGACGTTACTCTACAGGAATACGAACGTATATTACCGAATGTTGCATTATTTTACATAGCTAACACTGCTAACCTTTCGGTTTAACCAAACTGACTGACCAGTGTATCAGAACTTTTATAAAGGGTTTTATTGAATAAGAGGCAATACTAAAGGAGGTTTGGTTGGGTTCATTGTCTTAACTTTTGACATACAGGGAATGTTAAAGATCTTTAAAAAATCTACTTATATTTTTGTGAAATTTGGTTCTCACTTTCTTCTTTCTATTCATCAAGAGGTATTTTCTGACGTCTAACATGATTTTTATTTTGACCAGTGGCGTTTTTGCGGAAACTACTTTCGGTATTTTAAATATATTGTTTTTGTCGTAATTGGTCTACTACTACTACTACTACTAAGTCAGTTTAGCACGTTTTTCTACGTTGTCCGACACTTATTCTCCACCTCTTTCGGTCCTGATCTTCTCTCAGGTTTTTTGACTCATTGATCTTTGGATTGACTGTTGGCATTCTTTTTCTGCGCCCTATTGGTTGCCATTCTTTAACCTGCTTTGGTAATCTTTCATCGTTCATCCGTTGTACATGGCCGTACCATATCAGTTGTCTTTTAGTGATGTCATCTGTTGTTTCCCTCGATTCCCATTCTTCCTTTTATGATCTCATTTCTTATATGATCTGTTCTAGATATTGCCATTGATCTTGTTGCATCAATTTCGACACTTTTTATTTTGTTTTGTAAGTCTATTCCATACAACAGCGTGCTTTTCACCATTGTTTCATATATGTTAAATTTTTCTTTTTTTATCCCTCTGCTCCATAAAATACTGTTAAGACATTCAATAACCGTTTTTTCTTTTACTATTCTTTTTTTTTAGTTCTTCACAGTCTGTTACAGTCTTATCAAATGTGACACCCACTACCCATATACTCATTGCATAGAGATATTGTTTGTCCATTGTTCTAACTCACTTGATTCGTTTCCAATACATAAGTACTGTGCTTTGTCTACGTTCACTGTAAACCACCACTTTTGGTATTCTTCCGTTAACTTTATCATCATATACAGTCTTCTTTATCATTAGCCACAGTTACTTGGTTTTCAGCAAAGTGTAGTATGTATATGGTAAGTTGTATTCCCATGCCGTGTACCTTACGTTTCCAATTTTTTAGAGCTACTGCGATATATATTTCAAAAAGAGTTGACACAACATCGCTGTGTTAAGCCTTTCGTTACGCTGAATTCTTCTGAAAGTCGATTTCCAATTTTAATTTTAGATTTTGACCCTTTGTATAGTTCTTTTATCGCTTTTATATATTTATGATTAATATTAGTTTGTTTTAAGACAGTCCATAATTTTTCTACTGGGACGGTATCATATCCTTTTTGTAGGTCCACAAAGGTAACATGAGTCTATTTTTCTGGCACTTCTTTTCCTAATTACTTGTTTAAGACAAAAAACAATTATTATTATAAGATCTGCCTGCACGAAACCCACTTTGCTCTTCTTCTTGTTCATGAAATTCATTCTCTATTAGATCTCTAAGAATCCTATCGTACAATCTACTTAGAGTACTGGTTACTGAAATTCCTCTGGAATTGTTGCAATCCAGCTTGTTTCTCTTTTTTATGTATTGAGGATGTGATATGGTATTAGGTCTATCTAGATACAAATGAATGAATTTAATTTCTTTATATAAAAATTATACGTCAAACGAAAAACAATCAAAAGCATACAATTGCTCAGGAAAGAATGAACATTTTAAAAATAATTTAAAAAAAAACAGTGGCGTACTATTATTTTCTTTAAAAATACTGAAGGCGATTCCCGCACGGACGGAAATGGCGCTTGATGAATAGAAAGTGTCTATGAAATTTCACAAAATTATGTACGATACTGCTGTACCGAACCGAACAGATATTATTAAAAAAGGGGATTTTTTGAACATCTTTAAAACCATGTATCTCAAAAGTTAATTACCTTTTTCAATAATAGCATCTTTACAATTACGTCCTGTATATTTAGTTAAGAACGTCTTTATCAAATTTCGGGTTAAATGTCTTTGAAGATGAACATGTAAGAGACTTCTCAAAAATGTGCCTGAACAATCAAAACAATTTTTATTTAAAAATAAACGGAATTGAGGTAGATGATGTTAGAGTTGGCGCCTCGTAGCTCATAAGTAATTAATGGTCTTTGCACAAATGACTGATGATCGGTGCTGGTAATTTCGCGCCTACTTAGATTAAACACACAGCTTAATGCTCATTTGAATGAAATGAAGTACAGTCCACACCAGTCTATTTTTTAAGTGATGAGTAACAGGCTGAATTTTCGTACATAGCTTTATTATGCCTAGACGCCAAAGTTTTTGCTTGCGAAAATTCTTGAAGTTGATTCCTAACAGAGTGTAGTAACAGTAAAGAATTAGTAACCGCCTTTTTGTTGTGGCTTGAAAAATGTGTCTGAAAGTAAATGGCAACATTGTCCCCAAAATCGCATGTTTGGTTTAGTCATTCCGAAACTCGAAAGATTTCTGCGCCCGCGCACTCTGTTAAGAATCACTTTCAAGAATTTTCGCAGAGGAAAAAATTGGGCGTATCGGCAAAATAAAGCTATGATGTACGAAAATTCAGCATGTTACTCATCACTTAAAAAAACAGACCGGTGTATTGTGCACTATAAGGCAGCACTAATCATCAGCCCTGATTACCAGTCTTTTGTGAAATGAATATCTAAGTCAGTTCACACACAATATTTTAGAATAAATTAAGATCAGTCCACAGGAATCCTATTTTTGAAGGAACGACTTGTTAATAATTGCTTTTTGACCAATTTAGGTTGGTTTGGGGTTAATTATATTTGGAAAATTTAATTTTTGTATCCATTTTAATTTTTTTAAAACAATATACAGGGTGATTTTTTATAGACGTACCTCGTCATAATTATTTTCCGTAGAAATATGAAACAAAAATTGGAATAAATGATGGGCCAAAAGTTATTTTGCACATGACAACAAATTGAACAATTTTTTTTAGTGGAACACCCTGTATATTTTTTCATTTTTAGATTTGTATTTTCTTTCTAATTTCAAAAATATATGATGTCTGTGCTGTAATAATATTTTGTGAGATTAGCGCATTTCAATACTTCTATGTTAAAACTATATAAATAAGGTAGTAAGACCAAATAAATGTGGATGATTAATTGAAAAATAATGTGTTATCTCAGAAAAGGTTTGTCGCAGTTGTATATTTTCAAAATCAAAACGAAAAGAAAATCTAAAAATATAAAATTCAGGGTATTCCAATTAAATAAATTGTTCAATTTGTTGTAACTTGTACATAGTGACAGCTGTCAAAAAAGTGTCATATGTGAAAAATGGTAATTAATCCATCATTTAATCCAGTTTTTTTGTCTTTCTACGACAAATAATAACAAAATTATGGTCAGGGACAGCTAATTGCAAAAAAATCTGATACGACTGGAAAAACTCATTTTTTATTTAAAGCTGTATATTTATATTATATCGGATTGACATTTACATGTTACACTAGTGTTATGACGTCCAATTAGGGTACTGTTTATTTCGTTTTGCATGTATATAAAATAAATAAAATAACACTTGATAAAATCCCGCTAATAATATATTTTTGGTCTTTTTAGAAATAACGTGCTTGTTTCGGTTAAATTAAATACTATGTTTATATATTTATTATTCTGGAATTGATGGCAACGTTATTATTTTTATACTAGGCATTGACAGTTTTAATATTGTTAAAATACTGAGGTTTTGGCTGCTCAAATTTTGAAAAAAGTACTTTAAAGAGTTTTTTTTTAAAATCTATTAAGCTATATGTTTGTAAAAAATCACCCTGCACATTTCTACCTTGCTAGGCCTAGGTAGACAAAAGGGTATTTTTCGTTAAAATCGGTCAGGTAGACACTTTTGGAGATATGAGGAATTTTATGTTGATTACTTTTTTATTTCTTAACCAATTTTAATTAATCAAAAGATATTTGCCTTCATGAACGGTAATTCTTAAATTACTTAACGCTCTAGAGGGAGGAGGGGTTTAGCCTTGCGTTAAACTTAATGATTTTTTTATGTATTATTTCTTAAAAATGCGTTTCGAAAGCGGAAGGAAGACTCCTGAATATTTGCTTAATTTGACAATGTCCCCAAAAGCCCCCGCCATTTTTAAATTCGAAGGACCACCAGGTCTGAACTTTTATGTTTGTGAACATTTGCGTTTCAGTAGTAAGAAAATCCCAAATTTTTTATAAATCTTATATAAACCAGATCATTTTCGAATTTAATAAGGTATTCACTATTAAAATTGCCAAAATAATTTTTTAAATATAACGACTATACCAGCCCTAATTTGCTAAAATAAAAAAAAAATGATCTTGATCGTTTCTTAACCGATTTTGATGAGAACAAAAACTGTTGACCAGACCAAGTTTATAAAAGCCTTTTGTTTCATCAAAATCGATTTTACAAAAAAGTTTCACGGGCAAGACCTCAGAGGTAAAGGTAGCTCGGGAACGCGTTTCTGCCTCATTAGGCTTCATTCAGCCCGAGCATAACCATAAAATGGAAGGAGATGAAATGATGATGTGGATATCTGAAAAGGAATATGAAATATGGTGTTTACTGAGGAGATACCAACTGTCAATTTACAGCTTCGGTCAGGGTTGCCTCAGTTTTGAGGCTAATTTTGACGTCGCGACGGAGACAGATATAATCTGCTCCCAGAAAACAGCCTGAGCCCTGAATTTTTTAAATTTGAAGGAAGTTCACGAGGTAAAAAGTTTTTACAAAAAAGTTTCACGGGCAAGACCTCAGAGGTAAAGGTAGCTCGGGGACGCGTTTCTGCCTCATTAGGCTTCATTCAGCCCGAGCATAACCATAAAATGGAAGGAGATGAAATGATGATGTGGATATCTGAAAAGGAATATGAAATATGGTGTTTAGTGAGGAGAGACCAACTGTCAATTTGCAGCTTCGGTCAGGGTTGCCTCAGTTTTGAGGCTAATTTTGACGTCGCGACGGAGACAGATATAATCTGCTCCCAGAAAACAGCCTGAGCCCTGGATTTTTTAAATTTGAAGGAAGTTCACGAGGTAAAAAGTTTTTACAAAAAAGTTTCACGGGCAATGAACCGACGTCAAAATTAGTCTTTTTTGCTTATTTTAGCAAATTAAGACTAAACAACAACAACAGTGCACCTGGTATAATCGTCATATCTCAAAAAAAAATATACTCATTTTAATAGTGAATATCTATACTACTTATAATCTTACATTTGATTTCAAAAAGTATTTTACGAGTTTTAATAGTGAATAGTGGCATATACAAAAAAATGTTTCGGGGGCGGGCCCGAACAGTTTCGGAAGGGGGGGGGTGCGACCCCACGAGGCCGTATTTTATGCTATTTTATGTTTGTATTTATGAAATATGTGGAAAATATTTATAAAAACCTTAGCTTTTGGGGGAGGCCGGTCCCCCCAGGCCCCCCTTATATACGCCATTGATAGTGAATACGTGATTAAATTCGAAAAGCATCTGTCATAAACAAAATTTCCTTTTTTCTTACTCCTACATCTGAAACGTAAAGGCTCACAAATATAAAATTTCAGACGTGGTAATCATAAAAATTTTAAAATTGCGGAAAATGTTGCTTATCTAATAAGTCACGTTTATAGAGACAACAGTTTTTGTTTCATTGAAATGGGTTAAGAAATGCGAAAGGGCTATTTCACGCAAGTTCAACAAGAGCTTGGCGGGAACGGTTTGCTAATCGCGAAATAGTCATTTTTTGGCAAAATTAAAATTATTAATTGGATGTATACAAGAGAACTTTGTTGTCAAAATAAATAATATTTGATTGATTGATAAAGTAATGATGAAGATAAATGTTCTTGTTTTAGCTAATAGGAAATATTGAGACAAAACAGTAAATTGTTGAAACGTCATATCTCAAAAAGTACATGACCGATTTTTAGAAAAAATAAATTTGTATTAATTTTATAGACCATAAAAAAACATTTTCTAGAATTTTTGTTCGGTTCAAAATGGGGCCTCTTTTTAGGTTTAAAATCAAAATAAAATTTAAATATAAATAATTGTTTAAAATTTTAGGTTATGTAAAGACAAAAGTTCCCTTCTATTATCTATAACTTTTTTCAATAAGAGGTCTAGTTTTGCTGAAAACCGTTACTACCCCTAAAAAATTTCACCCTAGTAACTTGGATCCAGTCTAATTAATTTTTCCTCTTGACTGCAATATATATTTTTTTATTTTAAAAAGTTTTCGTGCTGCTACTAAAATTTTGACTTTTGAAAAGGCATCTGCACTGGTCTTATCCTTTACGATCTTTTATATTCAACAAAAATTGTGTGGTCCTGCCTTAACAAGGATACTTTTAGAGTGTTTTTGTGTGCAATTTTTTAAGAATTGAGGCTGTTCAGTTGAAAAAGTTATTATTTAGATTATTAGTATTAGATTTTTATATCGAAATTACTAGTTAATATTATAATGTATCATTCTAAATAAGAGTACATAAAACTTTTAAAATTATTTTTTATATTATTTATTTATTTCCCCTGACAGGGTGATCCAAATTGGGCAGTTTTGGAGGGATTAAGGCATACACGTAATATTCCAATACTCTTTGTTTGAAACCATTAACGTATTAATACGTTAATGTTTGAAACTCATAGACAATGATAGAGTAGATATAAATTTCGGACTTCCATTGTCTTTATTTATTTTAAACACGACGTTTTGGTTAGTAAGTATCTCTAACCGTTTTCAAGTGTAAACTAAACAATCTAGTCTCTAGGCTACTAGTTATACTACTTGGTGTGACGGCCCGCCCCCTTTTTAATCCTAAGACGCCTGTTTTCCTTAAGGAGTGGTTTCCATATGTTTGGTATGTCCCTGCTTGGTTGACTGAAAACTTCTTTATTCTGCATTATAAACACAGCTTCTATAAACTTTCCTTTTCGCCAATGCGACTCCTTATGAAAAACTTTAGCTTCTGACCACTGAATCCTGTGACCATTTGACCATGCATGATCCGCTAAACCGGATTTTTCAATATACCCTAATTAGGTCCTTTTTTACAAGCTTTTATTTAGCTTCAGATGTTCTGTCTAACTATCTAACTATCTATCAAATCTTGTGAAGCGTTTTTGACGCACTTCCCATTATCCGATTTGGATGAAATTTGGTACACACATAGTGGTCCCATGACAATACAACATTAAGAAAAAAATATCCTCCCGCCCCTACCCCCACCCCTTCTATAGAAAAATGTGTTTTTGACACACTTCCCGTTATTCGATTTGGATGAAATTTGGTACACACATAGTGGTCCCATGACAATACAACATTAAGAAAAAAATATCTTCCCGCCCCTACCCCTTCTATAGAAAAATGTGTTTTTGACACACTTCCCGTTATTCGATTTGGATAACATTTGGTATACACATAGTGGTCCGATGATAATACAACAATAATAAAAAAATCAGCCCCGGATTTGACGTCAACAAAGTGGAGGATCGTGGCCCGTCCGTTTTGATAGCCCTGGTATAGGTTACATAAAAATGATTCCAAAAACTAATTGCACATTTTGAATCACGGTGGATAGAATAGACCGGTGTTCGGATTTTATAAATATATGTCGAATTTTCACGTCACTGGTGGTCCAGCTGATTTTTAGAAACAAAAGTTACATGATATGAACATCTAATATTTTTTGATTTTTTTAAAAACTAAGGCAATTTTTGTACTATTTTTTAGTATATTCTTATAAAATAATATTTTTTAGACATACCAGTCGTTATTTTGTTTAGCCCGCTTGATTTATCCTTAAACAAAAATTAAAATTTGAAGATAATAATGTGTTCGTTTTAGCTTCAAAAATAATCCGCTAACCTACATCTTTGTTTACTTCCCAAGTCCTCGGTTCACCTTTGATACTAAACGATCACATTCAGTTTGACTTGTAGTTTAAGTTTTGTGTAATAAAAAATAAAGCGGACTAAAAGAAAATAACGACAATGCGTCTAGAAAGTTACATTTTATAAGGATGTACTAGAAAATAGTAGGAAAATGGCCTTAGTTTTCAAAAAATTCGAAAAATATTAGTTGTTCACTGAATTCAATCAGCTGGACCACCAGTGACGTGGAAAATTCGATATATAAGATCCGAACACCGGTCTATTCTATCCACCATGATTTTGAATATGGACTCTTTCCTGCCTTCAGAGCCATATTCATATAAATCCTAGCTAATCCTCTTCTCGAAATTTTATCAATTTTTTGCCTTTTTTCTTGTTAGTCTAGGCGCTTGCTCATGTCACGTGTGACCTAATGTGCGCTCAGTTTGACTGCGGGGATTTGTCAAGCACCCATAGGAGTATAACAAATTTTTGGTCACGTGGTCGTTGGCGGCCATCTTTGAAAATGTCCGCCAAATTGATAGTTTTTTTTTGTCTAGGCGTATCTCCCTACCCAGTGGTCTGATTTTAATTTTTTAAAGCCTCTTTTGCTATTATACCTTTTTTGATAAATCAAGTAGTTTTTGAGATATACCAAGAATATTAGTATTTCCGCTCGCAAAATCATTAAAATTATACCCATGCTCATTTTATTGTAGCTACAATATTAGTGACATTTGTTTTTTTTTTGTTACATAGAAGGCTTTAAACCTTTCACAGAAGAGGATATTGACTTTATGTTTTTAAAGTTCGATGGATGGTACCCCTAAAGACTGCCATAAACTGGTGGTTTCTAGAACTGTTCACAAGATTATAGAAAAACTGAATTTGCGGCAAAACGATGCATCCTACCGTAAAACAATAATTAGTTTTTATAGCACTTGACAGATACCTCTACAAGCTAGCTAAAATATACAATTTTGTAAATTTTCCATGTTTTCGCTCCAAAATCGATTTTTTTCTTAAAACTTGTAAAAGATATGACAATGATCAGAAGAAGCGGAATTAAAAGTACTATAAAAAATTATTCTTAACGTTTTTCGCTAGGATGCATCGTTTCGCTGCAAATTCACTTTTTCTATAATCTTTAAGGTAGTCTTTAGGGGTACCATCCATCGAACCTTAAAATCATAAAGTCAATATCCTCTTCTTTAAAAGGTTTAAAGCCTTCTATATAACAATTTGAGCTAAAAATCTCATAAACCACTCGAGCTACAAAAGATAAATTAAATTTTATTACCTCGTATCTCAAAAACTAAGCGCTTGCCGACCTACGTTTAAATAAACTTTTAAGGAATTCAAAGCTAAAATTATGTTATTTAATTTCGAAACACCCTGTATAATTTTCTTCAATAACTTCAGTAAGAAAAATTAAACGTACTAAAATACTTTTTAAACATTTAATGGTAATAACAAATACGTAAAAATCTAGTTTACATACATATCTACAAATGTATTCAGGAAATTAACAATAAAAAAATTGTAGGACATAATTCAGAACTTAGATTTGACTAAATTAAAGATAAAACTAACTCTCAACTGTAAATTCAAAACTAACAGTCTTTCTTCTTCCAAAAATCCCTTGAAAAGTAAAAAACATTTATTTTGAATTTTGCCCAAGATTGGCCCATTCTAAAAATGTCATTAACTTTATCGCCCCGTATCTCATAAACGAAGTTAATTGGTCAAAAAAAGATTAGTTCTGACCAAAGAATACTTCCTTATATTTTCGAACCAAGTAAAAATTCTATATAATTTAAAGGTGGTACTTTTATAATAAAAGATAATTAAATCGGTGGAAGGCTTTTTTTTAAGGATTCTGAGAGTTCTGGATGCCAGACGTCTATTATAAGAACCAGCCTCGAACTTGTACCGTTGTGCCAGACCTCATGTTCGAAGCTGTCATCAAATATGATAACGTCACCTTCCTTCCAAGTTCTGAAATAAAATATAACATTAAACTCACTAGTAATAAAAATGAACGTTGTGCTAATGATACTCCTGAGCTCTTTGTAGTAATAGTTATTATTATTATTATTGCATAGTGATCAGGAGGTGTACTATGTGTGTAATAACTAAATATAGTTTGAGATTTGAGAGGGGGGCAATTTCCCTTTTTGCCCCTACTGTAGATCCCCGCCTGCCTAAACTTGTCAGAAATAGAAACGATGCGATATATTGATGATGATTAATGATTCATATGTGAGTGGGCCTGTGACCACCAGTGGGTCCATTGTGGGACACTTTTGAGTGGTTTCTCACCATTGTATGCCTAGTCCTCCAAAAAGCCTAGCTATCAGTTTTGCCGAGACATTGTTGAGATCTTCTGAATCAATCTGAGGTTTACCGAAAATGTTCTGAGGCAATAGCCGGATATTTGCACAGTACATGTCTGACTGTTTCGTCATCCTCCAGACAGAGTCTGCATTCGCTCTCTTCTGTTAGTCTCATTCTGTGCATTGGTCCTCTTAGTCGGCAATGACCAGTAAAAAGTCCAGTCACTGTACGGATCTCCTGCCTGGTAAGTCCAATAATGTTCCTGACTCCTGTTTACTAGGTACTTTAATAAACTAGAGTGAGCCAGTTCTGGTAGGTTTACCCAGTATTGTTGGAAGCTGTTCTCCATCAATTTTAATATGGTTTATTTAGCAACAATATATGCTATCTCCAGGACTGATTCTGGGCCAAAAAAGTCGGCATATGCCGCTTCCCTCGCTGCTTGGTCTGCGGCCTCATTTCCCTCATGCCCAAAATGTCCCGGTATCCATAGTAATGATACATTGTTAGCAAATACGTTATAGCATAAATACATGTTCAAAGAATCGAAAAGTGAAGCACTCATAGCTGGCTTTGAAAAAAATGGCAAATTTGAATCGCGGATGCGAATTTTCAAATGAGCATGCGGGTGTTTTGTCATGTAGACACACAGCTGCTATGTGGATGGAAGCCATATTGACATTTTGCGGTGTTTTTCGTGTAAAATTATGTTTTTTTCTTCTGTGAAAAATGGGAAATAATTCATCTAAAACATGTGCGGTTTGTGGACAAATGCCCGGAAGAAGTAAGGGAGTGCCATTCCATAGGTAACTACTTGTATTTTTCGTTATAATTTGTTAATAAAGTTAAGAGTGGTTTATAGAATTAAACACTTTTCATGGTGTCCACAATAAATCTGCACAATTAGTTTTAGAAAAACTTTAATTTTAATCCACAATTTGATAAATTTTCACCCAATCAACTAGTTTTTAGAAAAAAATAATAGACATAACCCTAAACATTTGACAATTGTCAAATAATGTAGTGACGTAACGGAGTATGTTCCAAAACCACCAAAACTGACGCATGCGCCGTAACCGAAATCCTCTCTACGCGAAAAAGGATCATTAAGTATCAAATGGGGGTCCTGGCTTCAAGCATCGCGTGTGAGAATGCATGGGTATGCCCTATATTTATGCTCTAACGTATTTGATTGTTAGCGAAACCAAGCGCCTTCCGTGAGTCCCTGCAGCTCGATGAGACTGAATAGGAATCAAGCACTCTTAAAGATTTTTGATGTCCTGTTGGTCAATTCGTGGTCAGAAATCCACCGGGCACACAGTTAATGGCTACGAGTTCGGCCTGAAATATAGCAGCCAATTGGCCGAGAATATGTTTAATCTCGACTTTTTCTTGGATGGACGATGATAGCTTTTAGACTGCTTTAGAGAAGGAAACATACAGCCTGTCCACAATTCCGGAACCTCTATATATTCTGAAAATTAAGTATTTTAGAGAATATTGTTTCAAAATCATTGTAGGCTCAATAAGAAGATCTGATCTTCACTTTGACCTTGAAAAATAATAATTAAGAGGTTATCATAGACACTACTTTTTAGTCGTCCCTTTCTCCAGATATGAAAGGCTTTTGGGATGGGATCGTCAATTTATTAAATTCTCACACAAATTATGACAAAGCAGGCTAAAATACAGTATAAATATAAAAAAATGCACCGAATCAACATATTTTTTCAAAAACTTTCATGGTTGCACTTCGGTTCGGTTAGGATTCACACCCTTTAGAATACCCGGGAAAGAAGTCATGCGCTATTAACTATAAAATAAACGTATCGTCAGTTACACACATTCGCGCGTTTGTTACTCGCGGTTTCGTAACATCGCGCTTTTGCTTTTTGCGGTTTTGTTACTCAAGTTTTGGTTACTCGCGTATTTGTTACTCGCGGTTTTGTTACATCGCGCTTTTGTTACAGAGCCAACAATAACAACCCTTTGTCGGGAAAGGTTTAGATTTATCTGGGTAAATCGATTTCATAATAATAAGTAATTTTAATAGTCATGACTAACTTTTCTACAACGTAAAAGTATAAACAAGAATAAGTATTTTGTATACTACCCGGGAGTTTATAGCACACTTCGCAGTACGAGCGTATCCCGTGGGGGACGAAACGTAGACATTTTACCAAACCTAAGTCCCTCTTGACGATTTGCCCACAAACTAATTTTTCTTCTGTTTTTTCAACTGTGTCCTCGCAAAATTCCTTGTAACTTAAAAATATGTATTATGTAATACATACAAAATAAAAAAAGTAGGGGAAGACCCCAAATGAGATGAGCTGACGATTTGAAGAAACACGCGGGAACTAGATGGATGAACCCGGAGACAGACAGAGAAGAGTGGAATATATTGGGAGAGGCCTATGATGGATCGAAGAAGGCTAAATAGATAGCAATAACACATATTTTAAGATTTCCTGTACAGCGTGTCCCATTTTCGATGGGATTAAATGGGAAACTCGGTTATTATTAAAGATATCGATTTTCTGATTGCACCTTACCGTGCTCTTTTTTGGAGTCCTTAAAAATGGTGTAATCAGATTTTTGCTATACCCCGTGGTTTCGCGAATACAGGGAGTTTTTGAAAAAATTGCATTTTAATTAATTCCTTGTATCTCGCTTATTTTGCAAGATATTTTTATTCTGTAAAAACTTTTTTATGGCAACTTTTTTAGAGCAAAATAATGAAGTTGTCAATTTTTAAAAATATTGTTTAGTTTTTGAGATATGGTATTTATCATAAAAAAATTAAATACGGACCTGGATTTTTTTATTACTACTTTGATTAGTTCTATGCTATTATTACCTTAAATTGATAAAACTTTAATATTTTTTTGATTTAAGGTTAAAAAAAACTATTTAATATTTGAAAAAAAAATATAGTCCGAACCTGGAAATTTCCAACGTAATTGTAAATTAAAAATTGCAGGACACACTAGTTGAACGATTTTTAATTTATCTGTTTTGAAATGATAATTAAAAGATTTATAAAGTAAAAAACGTTAAAAAGTTACAAAAATATTATCATACTAATTATTTGATAACCGAACAGCAGGTCGTGAAATTTACAAAACAAAAGCGGGGAATTGACATTGTCATTTTACTTGTCATTTTTGTGAATGGCTTACAATTATTTTAAACAGGCTAGAAATCGACCATATCCAGATTTTGATAAATGTGATATGTTTGACTGCTTCATTCAAGCAACAAAATCCCAATATTTAAATGGCAGAAATATTTTTATGCATAATGCGTTAAGAAAAATTACTCAAAAATGCCAACAATGTCTTACACAGAATGGTAATCAGAAAAATTAGTTATTTTTCATAATTTGTTTTTTTTTTGTATGTTTCGTAGACTGTTTCAAATAAATCTGTAAATTAACGTAAAACCATTTTAATATGCTATAAGTATCAAAACAGTTAAACTAAAATTGTTTAACTAGCAATTTTTAGTTTATATTTATGTTGGAACTTTCCAGGTTCGGACTAATTTTTTTTTAAATATTAAATATTTTTTTTTTACCTTAAAACAAAAAATTTTTAAATTTTTATTATTTTATGATAATACTAGCATGAAACCAATCAAAATAGTAATAAAAAAAATCCAGGTCCGTATTTAATTTTTTTATGATAAATACCATATCTCAAAAACTAAACAATATTTAAAAAAATTGACAACGTCAATATTTTCTTCTAAAAAAGTTGCCATAAAAATGTTTTTACAGAATAAAAGTATCTCGCAAAATAAGCGAGATACAAGGGATTATTAAAAATACAATTTTTTCAAAAACTCCCTGTATTAGCGAAACTACCGGGTATAGCAAAAATCTGATTACGCCATTTTTAAGGGCTCAAAAAAAGAGCACGGTAAGGTGCAATCAGAAAATCAATATCTTTAATAATAACCGAGTTTCCCATTTAATCCCATCGAAAATGGGACACGCTGTACATACCTGGTCTCTTCAGCAACCCTAATAGAGGTTCCCTGTGGCACTACCAGTCCCAAGTGAATTCTAAGCCTGGTATTAGTCGGACCGCAATGAGCCCATACGTGAGTATTTGGATGCATAATACTGAACTTTGTTTGTCCCCTTCGGCATTTGCTGGCTTCTGGGAACTTCTGAAGGTTAAAAGAAAAGTCCAAAAATAGATAGAGATGTTCAAAATACGAGTATCCGTTACTCGGGTACTCCTTACTTATACATAACATAAGTAACGAGTATAAAACTCAGGGCTCTCAACAGATAACCAGCAAAATAATATGATAAATATGAAATCTTTTATGAAAAATATGAAATTACGAAAAAAAAATATGAAGGTAATATGAATAAAAAAAAATTGCCCCTTTCCAAATGGCCTGTTAATTTTTTTTGGAAAATATATTTACTAACCAAAAATATTTATTTTTATTTTTATAGAAATGTATTAACAGTTTCAAAAAGTTGAATTAGGCCTGAATGGGGTATTGCCAAACAAAAACAAGACACATATTTTAAAAGCACATTTTCTGTGGATTTCACCTCACCTCTTTTTTCATCCAAACTTATTTTGAGAAAAAAATGATGCTGCAAATTTTTGACCGGTATAGTTTTTAAAATAAGTTATTGTTATAAATTTGAGATTATGCAAGAACAATAAAATCTTTATTTTTTTGTTTTTAAATAAAGGATGCCAAAAACCAAATTTTATGTAAAAATTTTGACAATGGTATTTTCTTCTGCAAAAAAATGTTTTTACAAAATTAAGGTATTTTAAAAAATCTTCCGTAGCTGCGTTCGGTATTTGCATCTCAGATGCGACGGATTTTTGGTCACGTGATGACAGATTAGTCTGAGCAAATTGGAATTACCGAACGATCCGGATCAAATCGATCAAATTTTTATAAATGGTTATAACCCTAAATATAACCAAAAATATTATGTACATATTGCAACTTATGCCCAACGACAAAATTTTCCTGTGATGTCGGAAATTTATATAATTTGTAGTCTTCAAATCAAATAATTCAATTTCAATCTTTTTACATAAAAAATATATTTGTAAACAAAACAGATACCCAACATGACGTCACAATCTCGGATCAAACTGTTTTGTCGGTCAAAATCCACGGAGCAACCAGATTTAGGTCCGACTAGTCTGAGCAGAATTACCGAACGATTCAGATCTACCTCCCCTAAATCTGGATGGAATGAACAAACGATTTCGATCAAAAAGATTAATCCGACGTAAATACCGAACGCAACACGTATAATAAAAAGTATAAGATACGAAAAAAATCTAACGATTTTTAAGAGCTGAAAAAAAACACTGTAATGTAAAATCAGCAGATCGCCATCTTTATTTATAAGCGAGTATAAAAATAGGACATGCTGTACATTGAGGAAGGAAACATGCTTAAGTATACTTTAAATGAAAAAGATAATTTTTTTGTTTGCTTCAACAGTAGTCACTACTGGAGCCAACATTAGCCCCCTCAGTTGATCTTCATTGCAGAAAATATGAAAAATATGAAGATTTTTTAAAAAATATGAAGTTTTATGAAGCCTGAAAAAATACTCTGCCAATATATGGGCCCCTAAGCTCACACTAGGTACTATAGGTAGGTATAGTGTACGTGTGAGCTAATATAACTAAAAACTGAAATATATTTTATTCAACTCCAGACTAAATTACCTTTTGTTTGATACCACACAAGCCATGTTTTGACTTAAACTCAAATTTTTGAAGTCTACCCCCACCCTTAAAAAAAAAACAAAAACTATAATGTATTTTGTTAAACTCCGGACTTAATTACCTTTCGTTTGATATCACACACGCCATATTTTCACTTAAACTCTAATTTTAGAAATATACCCCCACCCTTTTTTTTAAATAAATTAAAATGTATTTTGTTTAACTCCAGACTCAATTACCTTTCGTTTGATATCACACACGCCATATTTTCACATAAACTCTAATTTTTGAAATCTACCCCACCCTTTTATTTGGTTTGTGTTCGGTGGATTTTGTTTATTTTTAAATGGGACCATCTCGACCCAAGACCCAGCCTAGGTACCAAATTTCATTAAAATCGGCCAAGCGGTTTTTGAGTTATGCGCGTTGGTCGTTACAGACAGACATACAGACAGACAGACAGACAGACAGACATACAGACAGACAGACAGACAGACGGCGCAACAAAAAAGTTTCAAAATCATCTGAAACGCGAAGATATATAAAAATTTTTGAAATCGGAGCAACTTTTTTTTTCTCGAAAAAATTAGGATCACCATAGCTCACACTACTATAGTATAGTATATGTGTGAGCTAAAAAATATGAATATTTTCATAAAATATGAAGGTGTTGAGAGCTCTGAAAATTTAAAAAGAAATGATTACTTGATTACACCACACTACACGCCAAGTGTTGGGTTTTTGATTGGTCGTTTTTCAAGGCAAATTGGGTGAGGAAGACTTTTTTTTTGTTTGTCAAATTTTCGCCGACGCATATTTTCCAAAACTTGCAACGCAAAACTCTTCCCAATACAGTAATCAATCGTACGCATATTTCAAATGATTACTTTCGAAAAAAGTAACGATGGGTACCGATATACTACAGTAACGGTATTTAACATCTCTAGTATAGAATTACAACAAAAGTAGTAGCCCAGTCAAATAAGCAAACACCCCGAAAAAATATATATTTTTTTGATATAACGTCGAAAATGGGTGTATTTTGACCTATCTTAGCAATATCGTCGACGACTATCCGTGTGTATGACTGTCCGTAACACAATAGCTCCTAAACCGCTGAACCGATTTTTATGAAATTTTCAGGTAAAATAATGTAAAGAGCTGATTAGATTTTGTTACAAGCTTTTATTTAGCTTCATATGTTCTGTCTAACTAACTATCTAACTAACTATCTATCAAATCTTGCGAAGCGTTTTTGACACACTTCGCATTATCCGATTTGGATGAAATTTGGTATACATATAGTGGTCCGATGACAATACAACAATAATGAAAAATTGTCCTCCCACCCTACCCCCCAACCCCTTCCATAAAAAATGCGTTTTTGACACACTTCACTTCAAATGACTTTTATAAAATTTGGTATATGCATAAAGGTCCGATGGCAATACAGCCCAAACAAAAAATATATTTCTATCTCTACCCCCATCCTCTCTTTCCCCCAATAGAAAAATGAGTTTCCAAACAACTCACGATCAGCGATTTCATTATAATCTAGAATAAACTCTTCTGTTCTGTTATTGAACAAATATTTTCATTTAATAGAGTAGATAGCTGAGACTAAAAAGTAGAAAATAAATTGGTAAAATTTTTTTTTAAGTCACAAGCTTTTGTAAAATGCACTAAAAATTAAAAAATAATTTTCTAACATTCTAATATTATCATAATAATAAAAGCGATGGCCGCAAATCAAAGCATAAGTTATTCTAAATTTGTGATCTAAACACTTAAAGAATATTCAACATAGCAGGTCACCAAAGATATGTTTGATGTGCCGCAATGCTATGCCATTGCCATACCTATGTCAAAGAAATGCTGGGGTATCTTGGGTCGGGTTGGGTGTGGTTGGTACCTCTGCAGTTTTCTGCTAGATTGATTCTTGCAAATAGTGATATTTAATTGATACGGATATCTTATCGTGCTAGCATCGTCAAAATTTCCATCAGACGGCCATCGCTTTTAATATTATGATAATATTAGAATGTTAGAAAATTATTTTTTAATTTTTAGTGCATTTTATAAAAGCTTGTGACTTAAAAAAATTTTTTTACCAATTTATTTAAAATCAATTAATGACCATGACAGTTTAAAAATATGCTACATTCTTAACAGAGCATTCTTAATGCTATATGCGGTTTTCGGAATATAGTAGAACAAGATTTTCTCAATAATTTATGTTAATATTAAAACATTTCTAAGAGCTTCCGTTTCTGAGATATTTACAAAAACTGTTTTTAAAGCTAATAGAGCATGGAGTTTACTTGGAGTGTGCTAGGAAGGTATCAGATCCATCATGGAACCATTTATTTAAAAAAAAAACCCTTGTAGCTTAATTTTTATACTATATATTTATTACAAGCTTTTCTTGAAAATCGAAGGTTGCTAGTGGGGTTCGGTTTTTCTCTATCTCCCCTAGAAATACTTAAAACCCCCAAAAACATCGAATTTGGGACACCCTGTACAAAATAATCTAAATTTGTGGCCAATTAAAATGCGTTGGGTGACATTTGTGGCAACTAAAAGACGTTGCCGCCATTTTGTGACACTATAAATAGAGCAATAACGCTGTGCCAATTTTTGACACTAAAAAACTACTGAATAATTAAACAAATATCTGGAAGCAGAACTGTATTTTCCAGCTAGGTAAAACATTGATATGCCCGGTAACTTTTAT
This sequence comes from Aspidapion aeneum, assembly GCA_963576565.1. Classification (NCBI taxonomy): domain Eukaryota; kingdom Metazoa; phylum Arthropoda; class Insecta; order Coleoptera; family Brentidae; genus Aspidapion; species Aspidapion aeneum. Next base: position 47,475,411 of record OY755048.1, read on the forward strand.
ACAGTGGAGAAGGGGGGGTTCAGAAATAAGAAAATTTTAAGCGCCACAGTGTATTAATATCAATGTTTTACAAAGAAGATCTTAATTAAAATACAGTTCAACCCAAACGTTGTAGCCAAACAATGAAACTCTACTTACTTCCGAGGCTTCCAGAGTATTTGTGTAATTAAGAATAACCAAAAAAGTTGACTAACAAACAAAATAGAATTCTGAAAGATTCCTAAATGAATCAAAATGACCCAAATAGAAAGTACTTTATAGGTAGATGCACATTTCCAACAGGTCACAGTGTACCTACATTTGAGTCAGTAGTGTAAGACTCACTTATATAAATGACTGAAAAAAAAAACACTTCCAAAATCATTCTGTCATAGGGGAGATCTGGACCAAATATCTGCTGTCATCATTCTACATTGGGCAGAATGAGACAGACAGCAACCCAGTCCGAGATCTACCCCATGAGGCAAAACAATGTAAGGAAACCGCAAAAAAATATATAATCTCATCTCTCTTTTGTCTCTGCAAAGTTGGTTCATGGGGCTGTACAAATAACACAAAAATTTAGTTCATCTTGTTTATTTTAAAGGCAAAACTGGAAAATACTGGAGACATGAAATATGGAAAAAAATGAAACAAGTCAGGGCCAAAATAGCACGGCACTTCAATTGTATGATAAAAATTATAAATAAATAGTTATTCCGCAAAATCTTGGGTTATGACGTCATACCTTTATCTTGCGTTCACAAGATGTGTTAAAATTATATTTAAAATTTATGGAAAAAAAAATTATATCAAAAAAATGTTTGCTTGTAGGAAATTGACGTAAACTCCTACCTTGGTCCTTGATTATTTTATGAGTTGTTGGTGTTATATTAAACCTGAAGTGTTGCTCTTCGACATTCCTCCTGCTACTCCGGGTTCAGTTCTGCCGCGCCTTCCCTCGTGCCTGCTTAGCACATCACGCTAGGGCAGCACATGGGTCTTAAATGTTGATTCCTTGCCCCGAGCGTAAAACCCTGTGGAAAATGAAATGTTTCAGTTTCCTGGAATTCGTCTATTTTGCACAAAGTTCCCCTACACCGAGTAATTTAAATCAAGAACCCCATGTCGACTCAATAAAATAAAGTAGATTTAAACAGATGAACTAAAATAATCCTAACGTACCTTTCCCAGGGTTACAGTGCTACACCGGGCTTCACACCAGCGTCCAGCACAACTGTCCCGTCGATGGAATGGACAGGGCTGTAGACAAAGGAGAAAAACAATATATAGTTTTTATCCAAAACGTGGTTTTTAAAAAAAATAAAAAAACTCCAAAAATTCCCCACGTCTTTTGTCGAAAAAGTACATCTCACACGAAAAACAATTACAATTTGGGAGGCAAATATTGTCTTGAAGAATTAAAAAAAAAAATAAAAAAAAAATCGAACTTACCGCTCTTATTTCCCGTAGAAATGGCGTAGGCTGCCTTAAATCCCTCTCAAGGGTGTGAGCGTCATTTTAAGATTCGCCTAAACACGACGGCTCACAGTTATACCGTCTTTGGTATAATTTGCAACTACTGCATTGCCATTAAGTGCCAATAACCACAAAACAAGGGCGACACCACTTGACGGCCACCAGCCCAGCCAAAATTCTTTAGGAAAGAGACAAGGCACTTTGTCGAGAATACAAAAAAAATGAAGCCGCCGGAAACCGTTCGTAGATCTGGTGGGGACAGTAAAACGCACAGTACCAACCTAATTTTCCCGGTTAAATTCAAATAAGGATGCAAACCTATTTATAAAAAAACGCTCTCACCGAAAAATCACTAAGTCTGGTTTGCGAGACTGGAGGAAAAAACCCGCGGTTTTCAAACTAACCAATGAGGAAATACATCAATACTTTCGTACCGGGGGGCAGCATCGACCAAGGGGATATTGAAAATACGTAAAACGCACCTTGAGGTGTTGTCGGATCTATTTCCACGGTTGACATTTTTATAACAAGGACATCGAGACACCCTCCATACATAGACCGAACATTTGCCTACCGGACCCCTGCCGACATAGCAAGTAGGAGGAAAATAACCAGCCGGACTATAAGAAGCTCAGCCTTGAAACCATCAACTGTAAATTCAATTACTGGAGATCAGAGCATGCAGCAAACCCAGGAATATTCGAACATTCAACCAATTCCCATATGGGTAAAGCTATACTAAGTGTAGAATTTAGTTGTATTTTAGTTACAGTTTTAGTCAAAAGTTTCCTTTGCTCTTAGCTCTCTAAGATTCATATGGTTTGACGCCATTCTTGTAAAACATTTCTACATTAATAAAGTTGTTTCTGAACTTGAACCTAAAAATACACATTGAACTGCTTAAACTCGGCACAAGAGTGTTCAGATGTTAAGTTTGCTCACCACTAGCCAACCCTACAAAGCCCTTCAATCCGACTAACTGAGCTAGTTATTAACTTTATATAACTATGGTTATATATAAATTTATATAATATAAAAATACGATTTTGTTTATTCTTTTAGTCCTGGTTTTTATTCCTCATTTATCTCCCATTTACAAAAGTGCATAACTCGTATTTATTTTATCCTTTCCCTATCAAATTAATAAAGATATCAAAGTGGGCGGAGCCTCGGTTGTTCCTGGTCGACCCGTGGACCCAAATATGTTTTTGTGCTATCAAAACTAGCTAATCCGTGAAGGATATGAGGTTCGGATTGTCCCAATATCCTCGAAAATAAACATAAGCGAATGAAATGTTCATCTAAATGTTTCCTTCCTGTAATATCCAAGGATGGCGATAAATGAAAGAAATATTATGTTTCACAACTACCGATTATATTGTCGTTATTCAATCACAAAAACAGTTATCTTATATCTAATTTACATAGGCAATATATGGCGTCAGAAAGGAGTAGCGGGGACTGGCACCTGTGTGCAGTTGAGAAGCGGTGGACGCTGTACAACTTATCAAGAGTGGTGGGGTAGCGTGCGCTCAATATAACACCTCCCCTCTAAGATTTGATCATATCTAATTTGATATATAAAAAAAAAATCGATTACAATTATGTCACTTGTGTGATAACTTGATGGCAGTATTTTGTTGAAATGAACAATATGTTTTGGGTTTTATTATTATTTTTAGTTTGTTTATATATCTGTATATATTTACTTTATTTTGTGAAAGCAAAGTTAAATTGCATATTTTGTATTTGTTTTTATGCTTAAGATATATTGGTTGAGATTTATTTTTATTTATTTAGCTACTTTTTATTTGTGTAAACTAAATATTAAAACCGAATAGGTTTTGTAGATAAACTTATTTTTAGATTAGAGATAAATAAATCGGCGAATTTTTTTTTTGTAGTCTTCTTTCTTACCTATGTAGGTATATACACAGATCAGCTGTGTTTGTTTTGAGAAAAGTAAATATTTATGTTTTGTATTCGTAAACAAGTGGAAAATCGATATTCAAGCAAAAACAGAACATTGTCTTATAGCATAAAGATATGTACTTTTTTTATATTTTATTTAGTCATCAAATTATCACGTATCTATAAAAGCACTATGTACCGGTCAACATAAAATTTTGTATTTGATTAATATTCAATTAGTAGGTATGGGTAATTAATTTTTTTACATCTGTAAAATACTAGGGGAGATCTACAATAAAATCCTTAAATTTCAATGGAACATTTTTTATTCTTTGGCTTACTTTAGAGCTTATTCTAAGCTTAGTATTTTCTTTTTGTAAAGATCCCTTTATATATTTCTCCCCCCTACCAACTGTTTTAGATTGTTTTTGTTCAGATAAACATGGTTTTTCTAATTTTGATCCCTTTTTAAAGCTTTGTGAACTGCTTGCCAGATCTGGCAATTCTTTAAAAAATTTTTTGCTACTCCCTTTTTGAGATGCGTTGAGATTTTCTAAAGTTACAACTGATTCGAAGGACGACTCAGAAAAGTCACTCAACTTTTTACTATTATTGTCCGTGCCTTCGATACAGTCGTCGCTTGTAAACCCATGAAAACTACTATTTACCGATAAATTATCCAGTGTATTATTGCTTTCGTCATTTTGTGAGGTAGTTTGCCACTGGTTACTTAATTCTAATGTATACTTACAATTACATTCCTGACTGTTTTTACTTAGGGTACAACAAGGTGGTGATGCAAGTACAGTTTGGTCATTAGATGAGGCGTTAAAATTCTGTGAAGAATTCGTGTCAATGGGCAAGGGCAAATACTTGACTTCGTGCTGTAAAACAGAGTTATTTTTAGAAACATCAACTTGTTCTGAAAATGAATAGTTTGATGTAAAAGATTCATCTGAAACCGTCGTGGAGCTATTGGTTGCGCTAAAAATAGTTATATCAGGGTTAAATTTTACACGTTTCTCATCCCACTGGCATATTTTAATTTGGTTGGAGTGACGCTTCCAAATGTTACCTCCTGGAAGTTTGCAAAGGAAACTTGCTTCGCCGATTCTTTTGGTAATTATTGCTCTGGTCCATTCGACTTTATTGGTTCTGCGATAATCCTTTACTAAAACTTGATCTCCCACTTTAATTTTTCTATCCTTTCCCCCGTAATATTTAATTTGACGTTTTTGTGCTTTTTCCATGCTTTCTTTAACTTTTTCGTCTAAAATTTCTGAAAATTTCTTACGATCTGTAAGGGGATCCTCTCGAATTATTGAAAGTCTTGTCCTTAGTTCTCTGCCAAGCATTAGTTTGGCCGGTGTTTCATTCGTGCTGGCATGAATTGTGGTTCTGTAGGTTAGTAAAACTCTGGAAATCAAAGTTGAAAGTGGCAGATTTTGGCTTTCAGGCTCCTGTAAAAGAATATTTAGTTTAGTTTTAGTGTATTTTACCGAATTTTCAGCCTGTCCATTGCTTTGTTGATTTCCTGGTGGCGATGTAATGTGCTTGATGGCATTTAATTTGCAGAAGTTTTCCATGAGGTCAGAGTTCAGGTTAATAGCATTATCGCTCACCATGGTTTTGGGGATTCCGTAACGTGCAAAAGTCTCTCGCAATCTATCTATGATTTGCTCTGATGTGGTGCTTTTCATGGGAAAAACTTCCAGCCATTTGGAATACGCATCTATAACTATTAATAACTGATGGTTTTTTATTGGGCCACATAAATCTATATGAATTCTTGAAAATGGTTTATTTTCCAAAGGCCATGGGTTTAATGGTACTTTTGCTGGGGATTGTTTGGTCATGTTGCAAGGGACGCAGTTCTTAGTGATTTCTTCAATTTCTTTATCCAGTGTTTCCCAGTAAACAAATGTTCTAGCTGTTGCTTTCATTTTAACTATGCCGTTGTGACCTTCATGCAATAATGTCAGTACTTTTAATCTTAATATTTTTGGGATGCAGATTCTTAATCCTAGTTGAAGGATGCCATTTTCTACGAAAAGTTCTTCGTGTCTGTTAAAATAAGCTTTTAAATTATCTGGCATTTTATCTGGCCACTTATTTTCCCTAAGACAAGAAATAATTTGTGTGATTTGACTGTCTTTTTCTGATTCCAGTCTGATGTCATCATTATTTAAAGGCCAGTTGTCGATTTTGCTAGTAAAATTTAAGTAACTTACGTTTTCTTCGGGCTGCGTTTCCGTTTTGCTTGGTTTTCTAGAAAAATAATCTGCTATGATATTGTCCTTGCCTTTTATATGTTCTATCTTGTAGTTGAATCCTGATAAGAATGCTGCCCATCTTTGCAACCGGTTCTCATACATCTTGGGAATTCCCTTATGTTCCCCAAAGAGTGTTATGAGGGGTTTATGGTCTGTCCTGATCGTGAAGAATCTGCCTGCTAAAAATTGGTAATATTTAATTAACCCAAAGTAAATTGCACAACTTTCTTTGTGTAGGGTGCTATACTGCTGTTCAGCTTTCGTCAACGTTCTTGATACAAAGTTTATAGGCCTTTCTGATCCATCTATCATCTTATGGGATAACACAGCAGCTATCCCGTAGTCAGAACTATCTGTTGTTAGGACAATCGGTAATTTAGGGTTAAAATGACAGAGTACCAGATCGGACTGCAGCAATTCTTTAATCTTATCAAACGCAGCCTGACATTTACTATTCCATTTAAATGTGACCTCTTTCTTTAGTAGGTCATAAATAGGTTTAAGGATACTAGATAAGTTAGGCAAAAATTTACTGTAATACACAATCATACCTATTAAAGACCTGGTTTCACTAACATTCTCTGGAGGGCTAGCTTCCATGATAGCTTTGATTTTGTCCTCTGATTTATGAAGTCCAAATCTGCTAATTTTATGGCCCAGGTAGTTTACTGAATCCTGGAAGAAGGAACATTTTTCTTTCCGTAGGGTCAACCCGGCATCTTTAAGTTTTTGAAGGACTTTCTCTAGCGTTTTAATATGGGCTTGTTTGTCGATTCCAGTAATCAGAAGATCATCCTGAAAAATAGAAACATTTTCCAACCCCTGGAATAGTTGTTCCATATATTTTTGACATTTTGCGCTACCTGGGGTAATTCCAAATGGCATGCGATTAATAGTGAAAATTCCTTTGTGCGTACTTAACCTAAGAATCTCTTTGGCCGCATTGTCCAATTCAAACTGATTATAAGCCTGGTTTAAGTCTAGTTTAGTAAAATGCTCACCATTGTGTAATCCAGCAAAGATGTCGGTTACCAGAGGCATTGGATGGTATTCTTCTTTAAGCCATTTGTTCACTGTGCTTTTGTAGTCACCACAAATGCGCAGGCGCCCATCTGATTTGATAACGATGACAACAGGTGTGGCCCATTCACTCGTCTCGGCTGGTGTCAAAATTTCATCTTTTACCATTGCGTCAATCATTTCGTCAACCTGCTCTCTATATGCCAGTGGGACGGGCCTAGGCTTTAAAAAAATCGGTTTAGCACCCTCCTTTAATTCTAAGGATATCTTGGAATGTTTAAATTTTCCTAATTTATTCGTGAAAACCTCCGGAAATTTATGTATAATTTTTTCTATGTCATTTTGGTATGATACTTTTACATTGTTAACATTTTGTACTATTTGATATTGCATATTAAAGCTATTTAAGAAATCACGCCCCAAGATACTGGCAGCACCACCCTTTACAACATACAACTTAATACATTTACATACATTTAAATATTCGACATCAACTTCTATAAAACCTTCTGGAGAAAATAATCCCCCATTATATGTGCATAGCCGCAAGTCATTTCTTTTTAATGTGTACATGTTTTGAAAATATTTATTAAAATACTCTATACTTATGCCCGATATCTCTGACCCTGAATCCAATTGAAAATCGTGAAATTTTTTATTAATTTTGACTTTAACCATAAAGGAATTTAAAGAATTAGAATTATTTTTTGTTACACAAAATATGCTACCATAATTTAAGACGTCTGATAAATTTTCTTTATTTTTGAGCTTATTACTACGGTTCTCTACATACCCTTGCTTGTTTACAAAATTTATTTCACTTGTGTTATCACAAACCCTTATCAAGTGGCCTTTTCGGCCGCATCCATCGCAAACTGAATTTCTGTATTTGCAGGGTGGCAAGTGGTTGGCCCCACAACATTGACATTTAACCATTCTTGTCGGGGTTGGCCGACGTCTTGTTGTTGTTTTGGTTAATCTCATATGGTTTCGCTGAGATGGTCTGCGCATTGCTTGTGGACTGGGGCTAGCGCTCGATCGATAATGAGATGACGCTGGACTTCCCATTGGCCGGCTGCGTCGTGCGTCACCAGCGTCATCGCTTGTGTTAACTGGTGATTGGCTGTACTGACGGCGTGATCTTGTATGATTATTTTGGTAGGGTTTTCGTTTCCTTTCGTTGTTTGTTCTCACGTAATGGATTCCATTTTGAATATTTTCATTATCTTCCTTTTGCAGAGCTATTTTCTTAAGGTTTTCAACATTTTCATCTAACTTTTCTTCACATAGTCTGTCAAAGATTGGGCCTTTTTGCATGCCACAAACAAATTTGTCCCGCATATGTTTCTCCAAATCATTTTTAAAATCACAGTTAATGGCCAAGCTTCTTATTCTTGCGTAAAAATTCGATACTGATTCACCAGTCACTTGTTGAGCTTCAAAGAATTTTCTTCTCTCTCTCCACCCATTAACTTGTGGCCCAAACTGCGCGTTTAGCATAGCCACTAATTGATCGTAAGTTTTTGATTTCGGTAAATTTGGGTGGCATAAATTTCGAAGAAGTTTATAATTCTCCACTCCGATTACGCTAAGAAGGGTAGCCACTTTCTTTTCTTCTGACGAAATATCATTCGCGATAAAATACTGATCAAGACGCTCTTGATATATTGCCCAACATGTTTCACTGTCTTTAAATTCATCGAACTTCGGCGCCATGTTGGCTTTTTTTTTTTTTACGGCACTTCACAGTTCTGCCCGAATATTTAGATTCGCATCAAGTTATCGTCGCCAGTTGTAATATCCAAGGATAGCGATAAATGAAAGAAATATTATGTTTCACAACTACCGATTATATTGTCGTTATTCAATCACAAAAACAGTTATCTTATATCTAATTTACATAGGCAATATATGGCGTCAGAAAGGAGTAGCGGGGACTGGCACCTGTGTGCAGTTGAGAAGCGGTGGACGCTGTACAACTTATCAAGAGTGGTGGGGTAGCGTGCGCTCAATATAACACTTCCTGTTACCGAAACCATTTGTGATGCGGCAACGCCGCTATGCCCCAGCAGAACAGCTGTTTATCTCCGTGAACGTCAAAGAAAATTATAAAATTTTACAGACAAACAAAACAATCAAAAGTTTTAATGTGATTTTTCCGAAACCTGTGATCCTAAATTCCAATTACGATGTCCAGATAATACGGTGTGCGCAATGTCCACAGTAATTCGATGGAATGTCTCCTTTATAAGGTAACTTTTTGGACACTATATAACCTCCAACCCTAGCTCTATAAAATACCCTAAATTTGTGTACAGAAAGACGAGTCGAAGAGCCTTGATTATTTACCTAAATAAACAAATATGTAACGTTGCCTTAAACGTAAAAATGACACGTTACATAATCGGGTACTTTTCTAGTACTTCCAGGAGACATTTCATCCCATATATTATCGTTTATTTATACGCAAAAAATTCTAAAAAAAAAATATCAATTTTTAAATAATTTTATTAAGTATTTGTGCATAGAAGTTTTAAAAATATTTTTCAAATTTACTACGATTTACAAAAATATTTAGCCGAAATGTCGTTAAGTGATTTTCCTAAACTAGTTAATTAATTATTTATAAATATTTACACTCGATTATTTTTAAATTAATGTTTAGTGTTAATAAACTTTGTCAACTTAACTACTTTTTGCAAACATATTCTAGTCTAAAAGTTGTCACTAACTAATTATAAATATTTACACTAGATTCTGTAAGGGTTAAACCTCTTTGAAGTCCGTCTTGGTCGCATAGCTCCTCCAGATGACTTCTTGTCATCCTTTTTAAAGATATCCAAAGTGTGCAGCTTCCTGGTTACTGTCACTTTTTTGTGGACGTTCTTCGAAAAAATCCTGGCGATATCCTTGCGCTCTACTTTGGTTAACATTCCTGGTCGTGTGAGAATTTCCATCTGTCTTCTCTGGTCTTCCTCCTTGGCTTTGGCAACCATTTCCCTTAGTTGTGAGTCTCCTTGGCAGATGTTCTTCCAGAGAGCACAGCTTCTGATCGCAGCTAACAGCGAAAGCGGATCCAACAATCGCAGTATCATACACCACATCTCGACGGGTAGCACTGGAAAGTCGGCCTTGAAAAAATCGACGAATGGAAGCAGTTGGTACATTTTGGAAGTAGTTGGCAAGTCGAAAACCAAGTTAAAACTGAAGAACATAATTCGGAAGTGGGCTATTTATACGACGCTGTGTGCACTCATCCACGACCGAATGAGTGCACCGAAAGACACGCCCATTGTTTCACTTCAGGGTTGACTGCGTCCACCAAAAAGGGTTCATCAGGGTTCCTGGTGATTTTTTCTAGCATGGATGACATTGAATATGATGAACAAGAGATGTCCTGTGACGTTACTTTTTCTCTTTTACTTTTCTCTCTTAGAGGAAAAAAATCTTCAAGATTCATATGTGGAATGACTAAATTTTGACAAGACCTTTGACATTTTTATATTTTAAAGTGGCATATTAATGCGATGCTCCGTTAAGAAGTTTATTTTCAATTTTTAAATTGTCAAAAAACTGTCATTATCATATAATGGATTTTGACCACTCTTTACAGTATTGTACACTATTTTACCTGTAAATTTCATGAAAATCGGTTCAGCGGTTTAGTAGTAGTAGTAGTAGTGGGGGGGGGGGGTTGACCCGCAGGTCTGATAAGTAGGCCAGAGTAGGCCCTTTTTGCCATGCCCCAAGTCTGTCCCTTAACCCACTCTCTGCACTTCCCTTTGATGGTCGGGTAACTCATTGGGCCTTCCTGTTCTCTTTACAAAGCCCATTTGAGCATGTGCAGTTCTTCCTCGCTCAGAGTTGGCGCTCCGAGTGCCTGTTGTCTCATCCTTGCGTAGGCCTCGCATTCTGCCACGAGGGTCTTGATGTCTCTTCTTCCTGTCCACAGGCTGGGCAGGTAGGGGCATTCTCGACTCCTATACGTGTCATGTGCTTCCTCAACCGGTTATGTCCGGTTAGAGTACCTATCAGCAGTCCGAGGTCTTTTCGTGTCCGTCCCAACATCCATCTAATTCTGGTCGCTTTTGGACGGACTACGAATTCTCTGGTCTGTCTGCAACCCGTTCCTGTTTCCCAGGAGTTTAATAGCGCGTCCTGGGCCCATTTGTTGAGTCCACTTTGCACTTGTCTTTTTGTCACGCCCAAAAGTGGCTCCGGTCCTACATAGGCGGTTCCTGCCCCGAGTCGTGCGAGTTCGTCCGCCTTCTCGTTGCCTGGTACCCCCGTATGTCCCGGAACCCAAACCAGCGTCACCCGTTTGCCATCGCTTAGGGTCTCCAGCGCCTCTGCGCATTCTTCCACCAAGCCGTCAGCAATCTTGGGTGCGTTTAGCGCCTTCAGGGTGGCTTGACTGTCAGAGCATATATATATAAGCTCCTCTTCGCTGTTCCGAACCTCTTCTAGGGTTGCCGCCATTATTATGGCGTAGACTTCTGCTTGAAAAACAGTAGCCTGCTCACCGAGCGAGTAGCTCTTCTGAACTTCTAGTTTTTCCACGTATACTCCCGCTCCTCTGGTTTGCCTCTCTGATAGTTTGGATCCATCAGTGTAGCAAACTAAAGCGCTCTCCTCAAACATCATTTCGTCTCTCTGCCACGCTTCCCTGTCTGGGATGTGGATTTTGTACCTCTTCTCGAGCCTCCAAGGTGCGTGTGCTCTGCTGACCGTCATTGACATGAGGGGAATTTCTCTAATTGTCAGCTCTTCTATAGCTAGATGACCAGCTGTTTCCCCTCTTCCTCTCCACTGACCCGTGTCCCTTAGACGTAGGTAGGTCCCCATCGCCTCCCTCTTGATCCAAGTTGGTAGCGATGGTAGTCCCAGAATTGTCTCTAGGGCCAGCGGTTTAGGAGCTATTGTGTTACGGACAGAGAAACACACACACACTCGGACAGACGTCAAAATCTTTGCGCCAAATTTGGTTAAAATCGGTTTATCGGTTTTGGATTTCCTGTCCCAGACAGATCGTCGCAGAACTATTGTGAGTTACAAAATTAAGGTTTTACAGGAAAACATATTTTTAGTTTGACTCAGCGTGAGTCGAGGTATCACCACTTAAGTTGGTCGGGCGGATGGTGGGGACGTTTTATCACTTAGACATCCAATAGTGCTGCATTCAATAAAGCGAGTGGAGCTATATGTTAACTCGCGGATAGAAAAACGTTAAATGCAATGGACTGTATAAATTAATTAATGATAGCGCGAGCAAACATAAATATATTGATATGAAATTACGAAATAATCAAACGTCCATAGGTAAAATTATTTGCGCCACACAACGGTAATCAGAGACAAATGCACTCACCACTTTTGCAGCCAAATTCTCCACTTCCAAGGGGCCCCTGATTGGATCTAATGATGTCACCACGTAGCTGAAGGGCTGAAGTTTCTAGTTCTATGCTTCAGTACACAAAAATCGAGCACTTTCAGGTGTAGATATTTGAAATAGTTGGAGAACGAAATTAACACGCCATTTTCTCTAGGCGATTGACAAGGATCTCACTGGTTGTTGGTGCGCATGTCCAAATACGTGAAATGCGCTTTGTCCTTCATACAATTGTGTGGTTTTAAAAATATATATAAACAACCGCGAAATTTAGCGGGAGCTAACACTATACGTTTTCGCAAAAAAAGGGAAAATGGGAAAACTGGTCATAGAATAGTTCTACATTAAGGCGACGAGATATACAAAAACTATCACAATATTTGGTAGTTAGGTCTTAGATTCCAGTAACCAATGCATTACGAAAATATTTTTGTAAAGAAAGGAGCTCGTTTTCTAATTCAAGAGAGGTTTTTGTATTTTCCTACATAGCTCTTTATACACTGAGTTGAATATGTAATACCAATAAAAATTACCATTCAATTTCTTAAAAGTATATTTTTTTAGGTTCTGCTCGGGCTGAATGAAGCCTAACAAGGCTAAATTATTAATATTGTGATAATTTCCACCAGCACTGTTTTTTTATTCTACTTTATTCGTATTTTACCTGAATAATATTACAGGTAACTGGAGTTTTGGCACAATTTTTGACTAGTTTCTGTCCTCTTACGAATAGATCGAGTTGCTTCCATTCGCCAGTTTCCTTAAGATTTTCTTTTTCGTCCATAAAGTAACCTAGATTGACAAAAACGAAGGCTATTCAAAAGAATAATATCCATTAATCAGTGATAAGTTTCAGGTTCTTTCATAAAGTGGTGGCTTTAAAAGTTTCATAAAACAATTATAAGCGATAGAAAAAGTAATTTTTACCAAGGTTTAATATGATGTCAGACAGAGACCCCATGATTTTATGCGGGGTCCGTTATCTGTTATTATATTACTGTTATCAACAAACCTCAAGTTATGATGATAAAGATACAGGCATAGATGAAACAAAGTAATTGTTGCAAAACGTTTTTTTAGATAGTTTAAAATCAAATTTAGAGACTCATGTTACCTTTGTGGACCTACAAAAAGCATATGATACCTTTCCAGTGGAAAAATTATGGACAGTGTTAGAACAAACTAATATCAATCCTACATATATAAAAGTGATAAAAGAACTTTACAAAGAAATCGACTTTCAAAAGAATTCCAGGTAACGAAAGGCTTAAGACAGGGATGTTGTATCTCTCCAATTCTTTTTAAAATATATATCGCAGTAGCTCTAAAAAACTGAAAACGTAAAGTACACGGCATGGGAATACAACTTAACGACCGAATTACCATATACACACTACAGTTTGCTGACGACCAAGTAATTGTAGCTAATGATAAAGAAGACATGGAGTATATGATGAGAAAGTTAACGGAAGGATACCAAAAGTGGGGGGTTAACAGTGAACGTGGACAAGACACAGTACTTATTTATTGGAAACGAATCAAGTGAGTTAGAACAATGGACAAACAATATCTCCATGCAATGAGTATGCATACTTGGGTGTCACATTTGATAAGACAGGAACAGACTGTAAAGAACTAGAAAAAATAATAGGAAAAGCAAAAAAGGTAATTGGTTGTCTTAACAGTATTTTATGGAGCAGAGAGATAAAAAAGAATGTAAAATTTAACACGCGTAACAGAAAAATACAAAGCAAAAATGGAAAGTGTCGAAATGGATGCAATAAGAAGATCAATGAGAATATCTGGAACAGATCATATAAGAAATGAGATCATAAAAGAAAGAATGGGAATCGAGGGAAGCATAACGGATGACATCAGTAAAAGACAACTGATATGGTACGGCCATGTACAACGGATGAACGACCAAAGATTACCAAAACAGGTCCTAGAATGGCAACCAATAGGGCGCAGAAAAAAAGGGCGTCCTAAACTGGAATGGCAACAGTCAATCCAATGATCAATGAGTCAAAAAAACGTAGAAAAACGTTCTAAACCGACATAGTAGTAGTAGTAAAATCAAATTTTACCTTTCTTTAAATATTTTGGCACCTAAGCTCACACTAGGTACTATAGTCATAGCGTACATGTGAGCTAATATTACTAAAAACTGAAATATATTTTATTCAACTACAGACTCCGTTACCTGTCGTTTGATACCACACAAGACAGGGTTTGACTTAAACTCTAATTTTTTTAATCTACCCTGTTATTTAGCTTGCGTTCGGTGGATTTTCCAATTCCATTCAAATCGGTCAAGCGGTACAGACAGACAGACAGACAGACGGCGCGACAAAAAAAGTTTCAAAATCATCCGAAACGCAAAGATATATAAAAAAAATTTGAAATCAGAGAAACTTTTTTTGTCTCGTAAAAAATTAGAATCACAATAGCTCACACTACTATAGTGTAGTAGTAGTGTGAGCTAATAAATATTGCTTACCTATGAAAACTTTAAGTATAAATTTATGCATGCTAATAATATTATTTCGTCTTAAATAGAATATTACTTACATTATTATTTACAGTGAAAAAACACGTGTAAGAAAGTTACTTTTTATCGAGTTGTGTAAGCTATTTTTATTACGAACACTGTTGAACTATACTAATTTTTTGTAAAAATTGGTCTTTAATTGTGCACAAGTCAAATAAAACTGCTTTTCCACAAATGTGTGCAAAAGTACTTTGCAACACATCTGCGAAAATTATTGTGACAGTTAACGCCATTGTATATTTTCCCATATATGTTCAAAAAAGTACTTTTCCACACATGTGCGGAAAAATTTATTCACACGGCTGAAATTTAACGGTTTCTGAGGATGCACAAACAAAGTCGCTGAACATTGATAACGTTCCCAAATTCTTACCTCTTTCGTTTAAAACAGTCAAAGCTTCTTTCTTTATGCTCTGCCAGTTGTTTTTTAATGTCTGGATCAATTTGCCACCACTCGGCAGATCTTCTGAAGTCCACCAGGGCTTGGCAGATAATTTTGGCACATTGTACAGCGACCTTTGGTATTTTGAAAGTAGAACTTTGTTTTTAACACCATTTTCAAAAACCTGAAGAAGACACACTTTTAAGATCAACGGTACAGTTAGGATTTTAGGCAGTTAAAAAGAGCTCCCGTATAAAGATCAACTAACGAAATTATTGTCAACATAATTAAATTTAAACAATGCATGGCTTGGGACATTTGATACTGGACAAGTTTCAAGGAATCTATATACATGGTGTCCCAAAATTAGACGTCAATATTTTAAGCACGTATTGTACGGCCCAAAATAGAGATAAAAGTTTATTAAACTAGGGTCCAAAATTGCTTCGTTTCGGAGATACAGGGTGGTAAATTAAAAAAAAAAAACGAATTTTTGTAAATATTAATATAACAATCAAACAAGTTTAATGGCTAATCGGGCAAAAAGGAGTTTTTTGTTTCCCTTATATTTTTCCGTGAGTAGCTTGAAAGCTTAACCTCACGAGGGTCCAAGATCTAATGGACACCTAATAAGTGTTGACAGTTAACCGTTTCGTCCTTATGGGACTCCTCAGAACACTGCTGGTCAAGTGACAAATCTTGCGAAGTTAATCAGACGGTTTTGTCTCTAATTAAATGTAATTAGTGAGCGAACTATAGCAAGAGGCGCCATCTACCGAGATACGAGAGAAACAAAAAACCAAAAGCAGGGAAAACACTGCTATACAATATCGATCAATGAAAATATCGAATGCAAATAGAAGAAAACAACTATAGTCCGTGACCTACGACAGCTCTTTGTCTTCAGGCCGGATCAACGCATTTTGCATTTTTACCCGTCATCAAGACAGTGAGCGTCAATCAACGGAATTTTTAAGCCAAATAATACTAACAATCGTGAAATTTCGTACCCGTGAATTTAAAAATCAAACAAGTTTAATGGCTAATCGGGCAAAAAGGAGTTTTTTGTTTCCCTTATATTTTTCCGTGGGTAGCTTGAAAGCTTAACCTCACGGGGGTCCAAGATCTAATGGACACCTAATAAGTGTTGACAGTTAACCGTTTCGTCCTTATGGGACTCCTCAGAACACTGCTGGTCAAGTGACAAATCTTGCGAAGTTAATCAGACGGTTTTGTCTCTAATTAAATGTAATTAGTGAATCTTGCTATAGTTCGCTCACTAATTACATTTAATTAGAGACAAAACCGTCTGATTAACTTCGCAAGATTTGTCACTTGACCAGCAGTGTTCTGAGGAGTCCCATAAGGACGAAACGGTTAACTGTCAACACTTATTAGGTGTCCATTAGATCTTGGACCCCCGTGAGGTTAAGCTTTCAAGCTACCCACGGAAAAATATAAGGGAAACAAAAAACTCCTTTTTGCCCGATTAGCCATTAAACTTGTTTGATTTTTAAATTCACGGGTACGAAATTTCACGTTTGTTATTAATATAACAGTTTTAAACGTATTATTTTCAAAACTTGTAAAATAAATATTTTTGCTATTATGGCCTTTATCTGGTAATTGGTAATTAGTCAATATATTTTTAGAAAAACGGGTGTCGCAAGACAATTTTGTTTTCATGACAAAGGATCAGGCAACTTCACGAAATGTTGATATGTTGTAGACTGAATCTTTCTTATCAAAAGTTGTCATGGACCCAACTCAAATTAATGACCAGTTTTTGATATACAGGGCGTTGAAAGTGATAATGTCCCAAAATCATAATAGCTCTTTAGACGGGTTTTTCAAACATATATGCAATATTACTTTACGAAATGTTGATATGTTGTAGGCTGAATCTTTCTTATCAAAAGTTGTCATGGGCCCAACTCAAATTAATTACCAGTTTTTGATATACAGGGCGTTGAAAGTGATAATGTCTCAAAATCATAATAGCTCTTTAGACGGGTTTTTCAAACATATATGCAATATTACTGTTGCATATATTTACAATTTATTTGTTATTTTGAATCGGTTCCTTTAAAATATTATCTATAGGGCGTTTAAGTAAATATTAGTCGAACATTTTAATGAGAAACAAGCTTTAGTATGTTATACATTAAACCTTGCTCATCAGAAGTTCTCATGTGCCTAACTTAAATTAATGAGCAGTTTTTGGAATACAGGGTGTTGAAAGAAATAATGTCCAAGAAGCATAATGGCTCCTTAGATGGGTTTCTCAAACATAAACGCATTGTTACTATTACATATATTTGCGATTTATTTATTATTTTTAGGGTGTTTCAGCAAATATTAGTTTAGTGTTTTAATGAGAAACAAGTTTTAGTATGTTGTAGATTAAACCTTGCTCATCAGAAGTTCTCTTGGGCCCAACTTAAATTAATTTTCAGTTTTTGAAATACAGAACGTTGAAAGTGATAATGTTTAAAAACGATAATAACTCTTTAAACGGGTTTTCCAAACATATACGAAATGTTACTTTTATATATAGAGTATTTACTAGTTTTTTAATAATTCTTGACTTATTAAATATTTAATACGGGTGTTTCGGCAAATACAATTTTTTATATTCTATTAAAAAATATTTAAGCGTTTTGTACATCTGTGCCGTGCCCTGTAAAAAGCTATAATGCTTCTTTCTCATTAAACGTTTGACTAATATTTATTTAAACACCCTGTAGATAATGTCTTAAAGGTACAGATTGAAAATAATAAATAAATCGTAAATATATGTAATAGTAACATTGCGTAAATGTTTGGAAAACTCGTCTAAAGAGCTATAATGCTTCTTGGATATTATCACTTTCAACACCCTGCTGTATTTTAAAAACTGGTTATTAATTTAATTTAGGCCCATAAGAACTTTTGATACGAAAGGTTCAATCTAAAACACACTAACGTTTGTTACTCATTAACACTTTCGACTAATATTTACTTAAACACCCTGTATTTTAAAAACTGGTCATTAATTTGAGTTGCATCCATGAGAAAGGTTCAGTCTACAACATACCAAAATTTTATGAAGTTTGACGGATTACAGAAATCCCATAAGAGATGTGCCTGATCCTTTACGACAAATTTACGATAACTATTTCAGAGGTTGGTTTTTGAAAATTTAAATTTTTTCTAGGGTGGTAGTGCTAAGTTGAGACTCAACTTAGGTTGAGACTCAACTGAGGTGGAGACTCAACTTAGCATTACCACCTCTTTCTAGGAAAACGGGTGGCGCGACAAATTTTTTTCTTCCACGACAAATTTACGACAATTAATGCAGATATTGAGAATATCCAACTCTTAAGTGGTAATGCTAAGTTTAGGGAGGTAAATTTTTATTATTATCTATTTATCTATTAGAAAATTAAGGTTAAAGTTTTTTAAAATTCTCACCCGGTATAATAGGATTATCGAGGCAGAAACCTATGTGATAAATTTAGTAAACTTACTCTCATTGCATCTTCCTTTCTTCCAAGCCGGATAAGAGCATCTCCCAAATGGTAATAAAATCTCCCATCTTGAACGATTCGCTCTTCGGACTTTAGACCTTCTTCCAAGTATTTGATGGCTTCATCTAAATTGTTGTCAGTGGTTTTTAAAATAAAACCATAGTGGACTAACGCAAAACCGTCGTTGGGCTTTGCGATGAGTATTTCTTTCAGTTTTGTTCGAGCTTCTTCGATCCTAAGACAATTTTAAAAGATCTATGGTTTTTTTATACAATGATTGTGTTGGATTGCCAAATTTAAGTACCTACTAATCTTAATATTTATTAAGATTGAACTCATTTTTTGCCTTCAATGCAATAATTTTTAATATTAATATGATTGTTTAATAAACATGTTTTGTATCCTACTGGTCACCTTATTTTAAACGTTGACTTTATGAACACATTTTTAAGCCACCACATGTGTGTGCGTTTGAACTACTTGAGAGAAAAAATCAATTGCCCTCTTTCTTTTTTTTATAATGGCGTCAAGCTAGCAGTAAAGCAAATTACAATTTATCAAAAAACCATTTATGTACAAGCAATCAGATATTATTTATTTTTACTCAACAATACACTACAAAACACTTTGCAATATAGTCCATGGTTTTTTGTGGTTACAATGACACAACACAACTTATAAAGACATAAATGAAATATAATCCAAAAATGTCAGCCGTATTTAAACCTTCAAACGTGGGATGTCGAATAAGTCGTCAGTTAGTTCGGGTCACCATTTGACAGTAGCCCACTATATTAGCTCACACATATACTATACTATAGTAGTGTGAGCTATGGTGAAAAAAAAAGTTGCTCCGATGAATGACTAACGCGCATAACTCAAAAACCGCTTGGCCAATTTGAATAAAATTTGGTACCTAGGCTGGGTGTTAGGTCGAGATGGTCCCATTTAAAAATGAACCAAAACCACCGAACACAAACCACAGTTTATGAGAAAATCTAGCGTGTGTGATATCAAACGAAAGGTAATTGAGTCTGCAGTTAAACAAAATACATTTTAATTTATTTAAAAAGAAGGGTGGGGGTATATTTTAAAAATTAGATTTTAAGTGAAAATATGGCGTGTTTGATATCAAACGAAAGGTAATTGAGTCCGGAGTTTAACAAAATACATTTTAGTTTTTGTTTTTTTTAAGGGTGGGGGTCGATTTCAAAAATTTGAGTTTGAGTCAAAACATGGCTTGTGTGGTATCAAACAAAAGGTAATTTAGTCTGAAGTGAATAAAATATATTTCAGTTTTTAGTTATATTAGCTCACACGTACACTATAACTATAGTACCTAGTGTGAGCTTAGGGGCCCATATATTGGCAGAGTATTTTATATGTTAATTATTTGATGACTTAATGGCATCGGCCGAATTCTTACATTTATTATTCGGGAAATTGTTACTAAGACAGGATTCCAATATAATCCAATCCAATTTTATTATATTTAAATATTGAATTATATTTAGTATGGTATGTAATGCATTTAGAGACTTTTAAGTTATGTATGTATTATTTAGCGTAAAAAATTGACGCCAGATTTAAAATAATGGCATGCATGTAAATGGATTGACGACGAGTTAATCTGGTGGCGAATCGGCCGCGCTGAGTTGGCGAATTGTATCATGCAGATGTGTATTGAAGAAACAAACCACAGGCTTGTAGTCAATATTTAACCGCGAATCCGGGCTTGTCATAAGTTTAATTACACTTTTGCAATTTTAATAACCGATCATCATTACCCCACAAGATCCGTAAGAGAGACCATGATATTCTTATTTATTTTGTGGTTGGGTTGTGTAATGTGAAATTTAACAAAAAAAGGAACGTGCAAATTAGCTAACTTACTCATTCATGGTCATATACGTTATAATCAATTTGTTGACATAGCTCCTATCGTTAGGAAATTTATCAATTAGCTTCGTGAAGGCAGGAATTGTTTTCTTATAGTTTCCTAAAAAGTAATTTAAAATAGGCTTTTTCTAATGCTTTTTCGATTTTCCAGCATTTTTCGGAAATCTCAAACTGTTTTAGTAAAGATGAAAAGTAATTGATCCGTATTTTTCTTTAACAAAAAAATAAAGTATTACCTAAGATAATTACTTTTAACCTTTTACTCTATTCGCTTAGAGGCCTTTATGCACTTTTTGTGGTAATGCAAAGCTGACTCCAGGATTTGAAATTCCTTATTGGATATCTGTCAAACTCATGCCAAATACAATATGGCGGCTCAAACATGAAAAACAGAAGAATCTTGAAAAGTTCACATTTTTATTTCTTAACCGATTTTTTAAATTAATTTTATTTTATTCGGATTATAGTGCACTATTATAAAAAAATATATTCCTCAATATCATGTTCTTTTTTCCTGTTTTTTACGTTTTATAGAGAAACTGCTGATTTTACAAAAAAATAACAGGATACCAATTATGTGTATACGAAATTGGCCTGAGACCACTTCCAGACACCAAAATTTAACCTTTTCATGAAAGTTTCAAAAGTGAAAAAAGGTTTAAAAATTTTAAGGGTTTATAATTGTGAATAACGTAAGCTAATTTTTTGTAGTCTATATTCTGTCAAATATGACGGTTAAATATATGTTTTCCCGACTATTTTTTATACCTTTGGGTAACCTCTAGGAACGTAAAAGGCACACATGTGTGGAAAGGTAATTTAAAGCTATACAAAAAACTGCTAAACCATTTTTCTTTCAAAATTACAGCTTTCGTCAAAAATCTAAAAAATTGGTTCACAAATGACAAAGTTATGAATTTTCAAAAAATTTTTGAGGAGCCGTCTTGTATTTGGCATGATTTTGACAGATGTCCAATAAGTCGAATTGTGTTCAAAAAAGCAAGAGCTTTCCTTGCGACCAAGTGGTGAAGTAAGAAATATCATTTTTATATATATTTTTGAGACTTTACTAGAAGCAGCGCCACCTATTGGCGATATTTTTCACTTCGATGAAATCTATCTGGGAGTTCTTTGGCCTCTGCACTCCAAACACCAGTTAACGAACAGATCCCTAATCCTTCACGATCACGATGCGTCGTTATTTATTAACCTGATAAAGACACATTAGGGACTTTTTGCAATAAAGCTAGGCCATAATAGTGCCGGTCACTACTCTGGCAGTTTTCCATTGAAAACTGACAGTTGATCTTTCAAAATTGACATACCAAAGTCGAATTTATAAATCCAGTCGTTTATTTTCCATTAATAGTGGTGGCACTATTAATTCCGGCTCTTATAATACGCAAAGGCCTAATTTTGAAAGAAGACAGCTGTTCTTATAATGCGAAACTCTCAGAATCAGTGATGCCAGGCAAAAGCATGAGATCTCATGTTTTTCAAACAAGTCTCATGCTATCATTATTTTATCGCAAATTCTCATGCTTTTCAGCTTAAAGAGACAAAAATAAATTATACTTAAAAATTAATTATAGAAGTAACTATGAACTACAAATATCAAAGTAATCATAAGAGAATTCGGCTTACGTCACAAAGAAGTGCCGCGAAAAATTTGCCACCCGGCATTTGGCAGCGTTGGATCATGTTGCAACCTCGCGCCTGGTTGAGAGTATGTCGGTATTCCCCGAAAACGATAATCGATTATTCTGTTCTGTGCCACACCTTTACGTCGTACGCGTCCTACTAAGTGATAGTGCTACTAGCAGTGGTAGTGAAACTGACCAAAACCTACCCGGACCTAGTTCTGCTAAGAAGAAAATGATTTACAAACAACATTTTAATAAAGACTGGACAAAGTTACCTGGGTTTCATTGGGTAAAGGTAGAATGCAGTAGGAAGGTAACAATGTATGCGTGGTAAGAAGTGCTTGCAATAATGAATGAGCACCATGCTAGAGGTAACAGCGACAATTTCGCCATCTCATGCTTTTTTTTTAAATCTCATGCTTTTTCGAAATATTTGTCATGCAATATTTCTGTGGGACCTGGCAACACTGCTCAGAATAGTGCCCGGCACAATTATTGCAATAAGTACCTATTAATATAGCGATTGTGTGAAAGTATTTACTGTTACAACAACAACAACAACCTTGCGACAGAGCGCCCACGGATAAGGATCCCCTTCCAAAAGATTGGATGAAAGTCCCCATCCGCTTGCCAACCTCACCCCCACTCGCTATCACTTCTAGTGGTCCTCTCTCCAACTTATCCTACTGCCGAGTAGCCAAAGTTGTATCTGAATTTTGAAAAAAGAGCTGCCTGAAAGGCTTAAGACCCAAAAAAGGGACGGTGTTGTTGTTGGGGGAGTCAAAAGGGGAAGGAAAAAGGTTATGGGGCTAGGAAGGATTGGAATAGAGGTGAAGAAAAAGACCTACACAAGTAGCTGTAGGCGAGGTCGTTTGTGTCTGTGTCTGATCCGAGGATCGTAGTCAGAAGCTTGTCGCATCAGTGGGTTTGTATGATTGTCAACTTTATGATATGTCGAATGAGCATGCTCGTTAATGTATGTCGAAAGTGCGGTGAGATTATTAGGAATAGAGGTGAAGAAAAAGACCTACACAAGTAGCTGTAGGCGAGGTCGTTTGTGTCTGTGTCTGATCCGAGGATCGTAGTCAGAAGCTTGTCGCATCAGTGGGTTTGTATGATTGTCAACTTTATGATATGTCGAATGAGCATGCTCGTTAATGTATGTCGAAAGTGCGGTGAGATTATTATTATTTATTATTAACCACCAGGGTGCGTTGATGACGTGTCGTCTGTAGCGATTTTCCAAGTTTTGAAGCTTGCGGATGCGTGATCGAGCGCTATATCCCCATGCTGTGCATGCATATGTAAGTTGCGGGCAAATGATCTGATTTATGAGAAGCAATTTGTTGCGGTTACTAAGTCTACTATTTCTGCCAAGCAATGGGTGTTACTAAGTCTACTATTTCTGCCAAGCAATGGGTATAATGTTTTGTATGATACAACGGCCAAATTATACACACGATCCGTGTGCCTTTTCCATGTCAAGCGAGAGTCAAGGATAACTCCAAGGTATTTCACGAAGTCCACCCAAGGCACGACATTACCTTCTATCGACAAGTCTCCTTGCGAGTCTCTACGAGCCCCGAAGCGCCGTGTAAATAGAATGGCTTTTGGCTTGTCAGGATTTAGCTTTATTTTCCATGTCTTGCAATATAAAGAAAACCCATCCGCCGCAGATTGCAACATCTGCCGAATCAAGACTGGGCTCCAAGAAACACACTTAAAGATAGTATCGTCCGCAAAACTAAACAATTCGGTATGGCGATTTGGTGATGTGAGATCGTGAGTGATATTTACTGTTAAAAATCTTGTTTAGCTTTTAAAGAAAACATAATGTATGTATAAAGACTTTGTCTTGCCTTGAGCGCCATCTTTTAAAATTGTCTTGAAGTCTTAAACTAGTGAACTTTAAGAACTTCCTTTCATGTCACTTTTAATTTAAAAAAAAATGTTATTACAAGAACGTGGCAAAAAAAGACGCAGAAAGTTTTTACTTTTAACAAGTCTTTATCTAGAGGGCTTTTAGAACAGGCTTTCGCGCCTTTTTTTGATTAAAAAACATATAGAGAAAAAACGTGACAAAATGATACGCAAAAAGTTAGTAGGTTTGAGAAGTCTTAATCAAGTGGCGTGTTCACGTTAATTTAACGTTGATGTGATTTTTGTGCTTTGTAGGTAGCTTATTGACTACTTTTTCACTTTTCTGATTTAAATACTTGCCTAAAAATGTTTGCCTGTCGATATATCTTTCGGCAGCCTTTATAAATAACGCATCTGGGACATCTTCGTTGTCCATAACTTTGGCATAAAAGCTAACAGCCATATTAAGTAAATCGTTGCTTCGTTTCTGATCTGCCAGCGTGTGGAGGGTCAGAGCTTTTCCATATAAAACTCTCGGGGAATGAGGGTAGTTTTTAAGGAGGACATCAAATAGTTTGTTAGCCAAAGCTGCGTTCTGGTTAAAAATAAAAAAACAAAAAATACACAAAACCGTAATATAATACCATCTCAAAGCTTTTTAGTTTTTTTTTAATTACGATTTTAAAATAAAGAGTGATTCCCAAGAGCATTAGAAATACACCAAGAGGCAACTAAGATTTAAGAAGATTAAACGTGTGTGTAAAAAATACGAGGTATTGTCGATATGTTTAAAAGACATTTATGCTAATACTAATTTATAAGAAACGATTAAATAAAATTTCATGAATAATGATAATAATTTACCTTGCATTGTTGCACTTTGGAATTTAAAAAAATTATTATTGGCAATCGCCATTTTATTCTTGTCGTGTTAGAACGAGATGCTGGAAAACCAGGTTTAACAGCAAAGCTGTGAGATCTACACAGGGTGCCTGAATGAAGTATAGGTTACATAAAAATGGTTCCAAAAACTAATTGCACATTTTGAATATGGACTCTTTCCTGACTTCAGAGCCATATTCATATAAATCCAAGCTGATCCTCTTCTCGAAATTTTTGACATTTTTCTAGTTAGTCTAGGTGCTGGCTCCTGTCACGTTTGAACTCATATGTGCGCTCAGTTTGACTGCGGGGCTTTGTTAAGCACCCATAAAGCAGTATAAAAAAAGTTTGGTCACGTGGTCGAACTCATGGTCGTTTGGCCGCCATCTTTGAAAATGGCCGCCAAATAATATTTTTTGTTTAAGCGTATCTCCCTACCCAATAGTCTGATTATAATTTTTTAAAGCTTGTTTTACGCCTTTTTGAAAGGCAAACAAATTTTATCATAACACACTTTTTGATAAATTACGTAGTTTTTGACATATACCAAGATTATTAGTATTTCCGCTCGCAAAAGAGTTGAAATAATACCCGTGCTCATTTTATTGTAGCTACAATATTATTGACATTTCTTTTTTTTGGTTACAAAGAAGGCTTTACACCTTTCACAGAAGAGGATATTGTCTATATGTTTTTAAAGTTCGTTGGATGGTACCCCTAAAAACTGCCTTAAAGAGGGTGGTTTCTGAAACTGTTCACAATATTATAGAAAAAGTGAATTTGCAGCAAAACGATGCATCCTAGCGAAAAACGATAAAAATAGTTTTTTATAGTACTTTTAATTTTGCTTCTTCTGATGTATCACTTAGCATCCTAGCTTTGACAGTTAGCTGTACAAGCCAGCTAAAATATACAATTTTGTAAAAATTCCATGTTTTCGTTCCAAAACCGATATTTTTTTTTTTAATTGTAAAAGATATGGTCAGAAGAGGCGGAATTAAAAGTACTATAAAAAATTATTCTTAACGTTTTTCGCTAGGATGCATCGTTTCACTGCAAATAAACTTTTTGTATAATCTTGTGAACAGTTTTAGAAACTACCCTGTTTAAGGCAGTCTTTAGGGGTACCATCCATCGAACTTTTAAAACATAAAGTCAATATCCTCTTCTGTAAAAGGTTTAAAGCCTTCTATGTAACAAAAAAAACAAATGTCAATAATATTGTAGCTACAATAAAGTGAGCAGTGCTATTATTTTAATTCTCTTGCGAGCAGAAATACTAATAATCTTGGTATATCTCAAAAACTACTTGATTTATTAAAAAATGTGTAATAACAAAATTTATTTGCTTTTAAAAAGGGAGCATAACAAGCCTTTAAAAACTAAAATCGGATAACTGGGTAGGGAGATACGCTTAAACAAAAAATTCTATCAATTTGGCGGCCATTTTCCAAGATAGCGGCCAAACGACCATGAGTTCAACCACGTGACCATTTTATACACCTATGGGTGCTTAACAATGCTCCGCAGTGAAACTGAGCGCACATATTCGGTCACACGTGACAGGAACCAGCGCCTAGACTAACTAGAAAAATTGCAAAAAATTGATAAAATTTTGAGAAGAGGATCAGCTAGGATTATATGAATATCGCTCTGAAGTCAGGAAAGAGTCCAGATTCAAAATGTGCAATTAGTTTTTGAAACCATTTTTATGTAACCTATACTTCGTTCAGGCACACTGTGTCTAATACTCTTGGGATTTTAAAGATTTTTAAAAATATCTAGAAACATAAAAATTAGGAGATTTTTTATAATATGTACCTATTAAATTATGTTTTAAATTTAATTTTATTACTAAAAATAAAACAATTCTTATTACCATAAACTCAAATAACAGTTGAGGAGGTATTTCGGATGGTGTTAGTAAAACAAAATGATTATTAATTCAATTTTTATTAACAGAGGTGCGGAGTGTTAATAAAAATTGCCTATCACAACAATCAAAACATTATGTAGTAGAAATTGTACCAAAAAAATAAAGAATTCTCAATCAAAAATTAACATTCCAAATTTGTATCACAGCAGATCACACATTTATATAGTATAGTTCACTCAAGTTATATTATAATTATTGCTGATATATTTTACATTTTATATTTCTAGAACGATAATTATATCCCAAAACTCAAAAGCAAATGACTATTTTTAACAAGTGTCAAAAACGGCCAAGCGTCTGTTAGTTTTGAGATTTTTGGTAAAAGAACTTTTTAATTAAACTTTTTTTGAGGATATTTAAGCTAAGTGACAGTTATGTCAAACTAACCTAATGTCAAAAATTTGACATAACATCAAAATTTTTAGACTGGAACGGGGGGGCATGTAATACCTCTTTCGAAAGGTATTTTGATTCTCTATACAACACATTTAAAATTTTTAAAATCGGTTGTTTCCTAGGAGTTATTTAGTTTTCTTCACGGCCGACTAAAAATAGTCAATTTTCATCAAGCAAAAAAATTTTTTTATTGATTTATTTTATCATAAGTTTTTAAAATTTTAAATGTTTGAATGAAAATACCTTTTGAAAGAGGTATTAGATGTCCCCTTTCCAATTAAAATTTTTTATGTTATGTCAAATTCTTGACATTAGGTTACTTTGACATTACTGTCACTTCAGCTCAAATATCCTCAAAAAAAGTCCCATTAAAAAGACTTTTTACCAGAAATCGATAGTACCTTTTATTCAAAAGTTAGAAAGGGAGGGGGATCTACATTTAGGTCAGTACTGTATACTTATACGATATGATATTGACCATTAGTATATTTTTGATTTGATTGAACATTTGTTTGAAATTTACGGGGGTCCGATTAATTAAAATACGGCAACAATGGATGGTTTTCCTATGTTATTGTGGCCTTTTAACTAACGGGGTCATTTTTGTACGAAGAAAAATCATAGAAAAACTGTCTTTTATAAAAACAATAACTTTTAGCGGATATGTCTTGACTGAACTAGGCCTTAATTAAATTAAATAAATAACAAACGTTTAAACATCACAAACTTAATTATTTTTCTAATTAGTTTTTCCAAGGCTACAAAAAACAAAATAAAAAAAGCAAAAATAAACGCATTAATTTAGTATGGATTTTGGGGATTTAATCCTAAAAAAAGACAAAATTTAATTAAAAAAAATTTTTTTTTTGTAAAATGAAAATAGAAAAAAAAACAATAATCCAAAATTTCACTTTCTTTAAAAAATTATATGTGTTATTATATATTATATTAAAGTGGATTGTTTATTTCTAATCTAAATTAAACAACGAACTGTTTTATTGTATTCTACAAATATAAGAAAAAGAAGATGACATTAAAAATACTCTGCCAATATATGGGCCCCTAAGCTCACACTAGGTACTATAGTTATAGTGTACGTGTGAGCTAATATAACTAAAAACTAAAATATATTTTATTCAACTCCAGACTAAATTACCTTTTGTTTGATACCACACAAGCCATGTTTTGACTTAAACTCAAATTTTTCAAATCTACCCCCACCCTTAAAAAAACAAAAACTAAAATGTATTTTGTTAAACTCCGGACTCAATTACCTTTCGTTTGATATCACACACGCCATATTTTCACTTAAACTCTAATTTTTGAAATATACCCCCACCCTTTTTTTTTAAATAAATTAAAAAGTATTTTGTTTAACTGCAGACTCAATTACCTTTCGTTTGATATCACACACACCATATTTTCACATAAAC
This sequence comes from Aspidapion aeneum, assembly GCA_963576565.1. Lineage (NCBI taxonomy): Eukaryota > Metazoa > Arthropoda > Insecta > Coleoptera > Brentidae > Aspidapion > Aspidapion aeneum. The sequence continues at coordinate 47,503,953 of OY755048.1, forward strand.
TCTAATTTTTGAAATCTACCCCCACCCTTTTATTTGGTTTCTGTTCGGTGGATTTTGTTCATTTTTAAATGGGAACATCTCGACCCAAGACCCAGCCTAGGTACCAAATTTCATTAAAATCGGCTAAGCGGTTTTTGAGTTATGCGCGTTGGTCGTTACAGACATACAGACAGACAGACAGACAGACAGACGGCGCAACAAAAAAGTTTCAAAATCATCTGAAACGCAAAGATATATAAAAATTTTTGAAATCGGAGCAACTTTTTTTTTCTCGAAAAAATTAGGATCACCATAGCTCACACTAATATAGTATAGTATATGTGTGAGCTAAAATGTACTACTGTACAACCAAACCGAAGAAGTTAGAATATACCTCCCCCTAGGGAATCAATATTTGTTGCTATTGGAATCCAGCTTTAGGTATTACTTGTCAATTACAGCATATCCTCAGGGGAAGAGGGAGAAAACCACCCAAGCAAAAGTGGTCAAATTAAAAAGTTTATTACGGAACCTTATAGAAGACTACTTTTTCATTAAAAAATGTCACTTTCATAAAAATCGGTTCATTAGCTGCCCAGGTATAAGGGTATAAGTACAATAAGTAAAACCTGAAAGTAGATTTCAATATCAACAAAAAATATGTGTCAAAAATGCTGGTCTAATAAGCTCATACGACGACTAATAATTTTCTAAGAACCTGGCCACCTAGATCGAAAAAAAGCGACCCTCCAGGATCACCTGGTATACTTCATGAATATATGCCTATTCTCAAGATAAAACAAGACAGCCCATATTTTGCCCTTGATACGTATATAATAATTTTCTGTAACTTTTAATCTTTTGGCAAATGTTTCAATGCATATTTGTTATTAAGTTTAACTACTGTCCTTGGCGAAAAAAGCATGGAGCGGAAATATCAAACTTTTATGTCCTGAAAAAATATCAAGGCATCTCGTGTGGAACAAATAGAGAGAACAAAATATTTTTTTGTAGATCTACTTACTCTCCTAATTGTTTCTGTGGCTTCATCAATTTTGCTCCTAATTTTTTGGTCCTCCTTGTTTGTTATATTTGAATATTCGTCATCCGACTGTCTGTCGGAATCTGATTCTGCCGCTTCAGAAGGAACTGTCACATCTGAAAATACATTTTACCTAATTTAAATGACTAATTGATGCAAAAAAAATAAATCACTAAAAATAGCCACCTTCGTTTTATAATAATTAATTTACTAATATCTCCCATTGTACTTTCAGTTGGAAACAAGTGAGACGTCACAGCCAACTTGTCACGTCAAAATAACCAAATAAATTGATTATATTAATGTAGTTATGTTCCTAGTAAGAAAAATTACTAAAAATAAATTTTATTTTTTGCATATAGTAAAAGAGTTCATTTTAAACTGTACTTCTCAGATTATCAATCTCAACTTAGGAGCAGGTTATATACGTTACGCTTTAGAACTCCTTTAAAAACCTGAGTTGGCAGAAATGTCTTGGTAAATACCAAGTTGTAAAAAAGCCATTTTGAAAATGGCCTTAGACATTATTGAAATAAACTTAACCCACAAGAATCTATAAACGTAACCTGTAAAGCCATATAAACTCAAGGGCTATGTATATATCATTGGCATTTTCTAACAAATATTCTCTGCTTCGATAGGCCTCGAATATGTTACCTCTACCGATTCTTCCATATTTCGCTTCAAGTCGTTTAAGCAACGCTTCATCATCGTCTTCGTCTTCTTCAGCTTCTTCTGAAGATTCGATGTCTTCCCCAGGAGAGTCGCTTTCTTCTTCAGAAAGTTCCTCTTCTTGGTACTCTTCTTCTTCTTCCTCTTCTTCTTCGGCGTATCGGGGTTCTACCATTTCTAATTGGCTCGATTTTTTTGACACAAAGTCACCTTCGGGCGTAAGCGACCTGAAAATATAATTATTATTACTATTACTATGTCGGTTTAGAACGTTTTTCTACGTTGTCTGACGCCTATTCTCCACCTCCTTCGATCCTGACAATCATCTTCTGTCAAGTTTTTTTGACTCATTGATCTTTGGATTGACTGTTGCCATTCCAGTTTAGAACGCCCTCTTTTCTGCGCCTAATTGGTAGCCATGCTAGGATCTGCTTTGGTAATCTTTCGTCGTTCATGGGTGTACCATATCAGTTGTCTTTTAGTGATGTCATCGGTTATGGTTCCGTCGATTCCCATTCATTCTTTTAGGATCTCGTTTCTTACATGATCTGTTGTAGATATTCTACGAGACAAATCTCTATTCCATAACAGCATGGCATTTCATCATTTTTTCATATATGTTAAATTGTACATTTTTTTTATCTCTCTGCTCCATAAAATACTGTTAAGACATCTAATAACCTTTTTTGCTTTTACTGTTATTTTTCCAGTTCTTTACAGTCTGTTCCTGTCTTATCAAATGTGACACCCAAGTATACCTACTTATCGCATGGAGATATTGTCTAGTTCTAACTCACTTGATTCGTTTCCAATACATAGGGTACTGTGTCTTGTCTACGTTCCCTGTTAACCCCCACTTTTGGTATTCTTCCGTTAACTTTCTCATCATCATTAACTACAATTACCTGGTCATCAGTAAACTGTAGTGTGTATATGGTAAATCGGTATATGGTAAATTTTAGAGCTACTGCGATATATCTTAAAAAGACTTCGAAAGATACAACATCCCTGCCGTAAGTCTTTCGTTACTAGGAACTCTTTTAAAAGTCGATTTTAATTTTAGATTTTGACCCTTTGTATAGTTCTTTTATCGCTTTTATGGATGTATCATTGATATTAGTTTGCTCTAATACTGTCCATTTTTTTTCTACTGGAACGGTATAATTTGCTTTCTGTAGGTCCACAAAGGTAACTTGAGTCTCTATATTTCTGGCACTCCTTTTCTTAATGATTTGTTTAAGACAAAAAACATTATACTACAGGATCTGCCTGCACGAAACCCACTTTGCTGTTCTTCTTCTTGTTCATGAAAATCATTCTCTATTAGATCTCTAAGAATCCTACCGTACAATCTACTTAGAGTACTGGTTACTGAGATTCCTCTGTAATTGTTGCAATCCAGCTTGTTTCATTTTTTAAGTAATGAGGATATGAATGCAATTTTCCAATCATCAGGTACTCTACTATCATATTTGAGCATTTCAGCGTTTATTCCTCCAAGTCCGCTAGCTTTTCCGGATTTAAGCTTTATAATACTATTCTTTATTATTTCTTTTTCGATGATTACGTCCTCTCCATGTACTTCTGTGTCTCTCCTCGGAGAGGCTGACAGATATTCGGGTCTCGTTTCCTGCAGCCGTTCCTTGTAGTGTTCTGTCCATTGTTCTGGTTTGATGATCTGGATGTTTACTTTTTCTTTCGTTAATAATAAATTATTTTATTTTTCTGAAATTTTTGCTTGCTTTAATTTTTTTCTCCTATTTACCAAAAATTTTCGAGTGCTTCTTTACAAAATTCTGCATTTTTCTCAAATTTTCGACTGAGGCGCCCCTTTTTTTCTCATATCTGCAAAATGTTTTCTACGACGCAATTTTTTTTTGGAATATATTTGAATTTTGCAACATTTTTTGCATGCCGTGAAATTGTTTTTTTTTTCATAAGCTTTCAGAAAATACCGGTTGGTCCAAGAAAAACCGAAATGTTTTTGGTTATTATTTTAATTAAAAAAAACTGCATTTTTCGAATTAATCAGAATTTTGAGAGGTGGTATTTTTTTTGTCTGCCATTTCAAAATCCAAGATGGCGGACAAATATAAACTGTACCTTTCAAGGATGCTCGCTTATTCTTGTGGAAATTTTTTATTTATATTTTTAAATTAATAAAAGAGCTGTATTTTCGCCATGTACATACAACAAAAAAATTATTTTTGTTTCAACCAATCCATACATAATACCTAAAAAAAATTGTTGTCCCATCAAAATTTTTTTTTTCATTATTTTTTACCTCAAATTTCAATAAAATCACAAAAATAGATAATGGTCAAAAATATGGAGATATAAATGCCATTATTTTCCAGCTAAATACTAAAGAAAAAGTTCAATGTCCCGACCTAGGACAATTATAGCCATAGCATCGAACAATAATGTTACCGACCAGGACAATTCTTATTACAGATGCGGCAATTTTTACATTTTAACATTTTCCGGACAAGCCAAGTTTAAAGCGCAACTTTTTTTTAGGTTTTCATGAAGATTCCAACGGTTTTCTTTGATAATTTGTCTTGAATCTATTAACATTTATTTTTTAAACAAAAAATGATTTGTTATCAATACTTCAAAAAATTTCCGTCCGACATTGTTTTTCCGCGGTTCTCTATAATTTACTACTTTTGTTAATACTAAAACTCAAAGTGCCAGCCATTAGGAATGAATTTTCTTTAAGAAAAAACTGGCTATTACCGCCAGGGACAGATTTCTTGGGATAAGTCATTTTATTTTTTATTTAATTTTCTATGAATAAAATATACCAAAATATATTATTTTTATAAATCTACAATTTTAGTTATTAGCTACATCACTTTCAAGGCAATATTTGTATTTAAGAACTGGACAAACTTCTACTGACACGTTACAGATGGGACATTTTAATGTTTCAAATAATTGTTTGTTGTGTGTGTACCTAAAACCTTAGAAAGCAAAAGCCTTTAATAAATATTTTTTAGTGCGCGACAGACAAAATAAGGTATTGTTAAAAAAAGTGCCATATCCAAAAATACGATCGCTTACCGTGAATATGTGGTTCTAAGCTCCTGGTATTCCTCTTTAGGGGACATATGGTGTTCCCCAACACTTTCTTCATCGCTGTATTCATCTTCTGAGTATTGTCCTATCAGCAATATTAACATTAAATAAACATTTTTTGTAGTATTTGCAACCAAAAATTGGAAAGTATAGTATACGGATTTATGGGTTTGTACATATTACGAGGGATGTCTTTTATATTTTGCCTATAGGAACAGAGAGGGCGACACTGGTCAAATGTCGTTACTAAAACTTAACCTCAATCTTTACCTAACCTAAATTCAAAGAGGTCAGTGCAATACACATTGTTTCATAGAGAAAACACATCAGTCGAAAAATGTAATTAAACCGATAAAATTTTCGGGCTATAATTTTTTACAACTTTCGAAGAAAATTATCTCAACAAGAGTGCCTTGCCGAGTTGATTTGTGTTTTCGGGAATGAAGCACCACATCTGTCGACAGTTTCTCGTTGGTATGGAGAATTCAAGCGTGGACGAATTAGTAGTAGTAGTGGTAGTAGTGGGGGGTTGACCCGCAGGTCTGACAAGTAGGCCAGAGTAGGCCCTTTTTGCCATGCCCCAAGTCTGTCCCTTAACCCACTCTCTGCACTTCCCTTTGATGGTCGGGTAACTCATTGGACCTTCCTGTTCTCTTTACAAAGTCCAGTAAGTCTGCCCATTTGAGCATGTGCAGTTCTTCCTCGCTCAGAGTTGGCGGTCCGAGTGCCTGTTGTCTCTTCCTTGTGTAGGCCTCGCATTCTGCCACGAGGTATCTTGATGTCTCTTCTTCCTGTCCACAGGCTGGGCAGGTAGGGTCATTCTCGACTCCTATACGTGTCATGTGCCTCCTCAACCGGTTATGTTCGGTTAGAGTACCTATCAGCAGTCCGAGGTCTTTTCGTGTCCGTCCCAGCATCCATCTAATTCTGATCGCTTTTGGACGGTCTACGAATTCTCTGGTCTGTCTGCAACCCGTTCCTGTTTCCCAGGAGTTTAATAGCGCTTTCTGGGCCCATTTGTCCGCTTTGCACTTGTCTTTTTGTCACGCCCAAAAGTGGCTCCGTTCCTACATAGGCGGTTCCTGCCCCGAGTCGTGCGAGTTCGTCCGCCTTCTCGTTGCCTGGTACCCCCGTATGTCCCGGAACCCAAACCAGCGTCACCCGTTTGCCATCGCTTAGGGTCTCCAGCGCCTCTGCGCATTCTTCCACCAAGCCGTCAGCAATCTTGGGTGCGTTTAGCGCCTTCAGGGTGGCTTGACTGTCAGAGCATATATATATATAAGCTCCTCTTCGCTGTTCCGAACCTCTTCTAGCGTTGCCGCCATTATTATGGCGTAAACTTCTGCTTGAAAAACAGTAGCCTGCTCACCGAGCGAGTAGCTCTTCTGAACTTCTAGTTTTTCCACGTATACTTCCGCTCCTGTGGTTTGCCTCTCTGATAGTTTGGATCCATCAGTGTAGCAAACTAAAGCGCTCTCCTCAAACATCATTTTGTCTCTCTGCCACGCTTCCCTGTCTGCGATGATAATTTTGTAGCTCTTTTTGAGCCTCCAAGGTGCGTGTGCTCTGCTGACCGTCATTGACGTGAGGGGGATTTCTCTAAATGTCAGCTCTTTTATAGCTTATAGACGAATTAACCCTAGCGACGATTCAAGGCCAGATGCACCAAAAACTGCTGTCATCCAGGAAAACATGGATGCTGTGCGCATGCGTATCCTGGAAGATCGACATCGACGCGAGGTTGAGGCTTCATTGCGGTTTTCAAAAACCTCAATTCAAAAAATTTTGCATGAAGAATTAGGGGTAAGAAAAATAGTTTTCCGCTGGTTACCGCATCTGTTAACCAAAGAACAGAAAGAAGCTAGGGTCAATTGGTGTCAGAAAACTCTAGACTCGAACAACGTGTTCAACATTGTCAGTGGTGATGAATCGTGGATTTACTCATATGAATCCGAAAATAAACGTCAGTCGTCTGTTTGTGTGGTCTCAGATGAAGAAAAGTCAACAAAAGTCATCAGTTCTCGAAGTGTATCCAAAAAGATTTCTCAAAAGCAGGTCACGTAGCAACAATTCCTCTGAAAGATCAAAGTCATCGCTAAACGAACCTTGAACGACGAATCATCCTCCACCAAGACAATGCAAGTTCGCACAGAGCATAAAAAACCATTCAATTTTTAACCCAACAAAACGTCAAATTGTTGAACCATACTCCATACAGTAAGCCCAACGATTTCTATACTTTTCAGATTATAGTCGTCCGAGGAAGCAGTCGACACCTTCAAGAATGCAATTTCGACAGTACCAACAAAAGAGTGGAATTACAGCTTTGACAACTGGTTTGAGGGTTTCCAAAATGCATTAATTTCCGTGGAGAATACTTCAAAAAACAATAAATGTGTGTGCAAGTACTGGAAAATAAGTAAATACCCTTCGATAGGCTAGCTGGTTAGGCTTTGCCCACACATTTAAGAAATTTATCGGAATTGACGTTAAGAAACACTAGGAAAAACGATGCATATGCATTCTATATTTGGCACTTACCTTGGACTCTTCTGGAGCTCCACATTTGACGTTCGAACGCCTCAATCACACAATTTTTCTCACTTTTGTAAATGTTTTCTCGGCAACCGTGTTGTTCGAAGTGTCTTGTTCTGACGGTTGGTTTTCTACGCACACTGTCGGCGCTTGTTTTCTCCCCATGTCCAGTGCCGGCGAAATCATATGCATTTAAAATAGCGCGAGATTTAAATTAATTCTTCACGCAGAAAATAAAGAAAATAGGTAATTTACTGCTTGCACCAACAATAAAGTCTTTAAAAGTTATCTACTATTTTATTCCAGCTGTATATGCAAAACTAAAAAGACAACCCTCTTACCCTAAAAATCCTAAAACACAAAGGGGATCGTGATGCAAGACATTATTTAAGACACATTAGATTGGCTTTTAAATTCCAATAAATTTAAAATTTATCTGTGTGTAGCTGTTATCTCAAATAAAAGTCCGATTTTTTGAATTTGGTATCATACTATACGGAGTTGCTCATAAAACTTGCACTAAATATATTTGTCATTAACTTTTTTACAACATAACCAAATTTAATTAAAAAAAGTCTTTACATAGTCAAAGTTTCCATATCTTTATTTAAATAAAAATTTCCACGGCCATATTAAAATTTAAGATGACATACAAGTTTAAAGTCACGCGAAGTTTTTTCTTATGTAGCTGCAAAAATATTAAATTATTGTTAGGATTGTTAAATCAGTAATGTACTTTTGAGATATGACGTTTCAGCCATCTACCTTTTCAGTCTGAATATATCCTATTTGCTGAAACAAGAACATTTTTATTGATTATTACTTTATTTCTGAACCGATTTTAATGAAACAAAAGCTGTTTTTACCTTTTTAGATTCAAGCGTCTACGATAGATCAAGTACATAGAATTACTAAAATAATAGAAAAAGCACTAGAAGAGGGAAAAGTTTGTTCTGCAGTTTTTCTAGATGTAGCACAAGCATTTGACAAAGTGTGGCATGAAGGCCTTACTTTTAAACTAAAACGGTTTCTGCCAAAACAATATTCGGATATTTTGGAATCATACATATCTGATAGACATTTTAGAGTAAAACAGGAGGACTCATACTCAAATTTAAGAGAAATTGATGTTGATTTTACAAACAAAAATATAAATCACATACAAATAACAATTAACAGCATTCCCGTACCATATTCAAATCAGGCAAAATATCTCGGTATAACACTTGATGCCAAATTGCCCTGGAAAGCACATGTTAAGAAAAAAAAAAGAAGAACTTGAGATAAGGTATAGAAAAATGAACTGGCTAATTGGAAGGAAGTCCAAATTAACAATTCATAATAAGTTACTGCTCTATAGACAAATACTGAAACCAGTATGGACATATGGTATTCAACTATGGGGTTGTGCTAAAGAGAGTAACATTCTAGTTTTACAGAGATTTCAAAATAAAGTATTAAGAAACATTGTGAATGCACCTTGGTACGTTCGAAATAGTGACCTTCATCGAGATCTAAAAATCGAAACTATAGCAGAGACTATAAAAAAGTACGCAAAAAGCCATGAAGATAAACTTCATCGGCATGTGAATGTGGAAGCAATTCAGCTTCTAGACAATACTATGCTAGTTCGACGACTAAAAAGAGTGAAGCCGTTTGAGCTAGTAAACTAAGTGAATTACACATAAAACAAAATAATGCTATAAACACAACACAATTGTGAGTTACAGACTAAACAAAGCGGGGAGAACTGTTGAGTGAACCCTAAGTTTAAATCTGACTTTTCTAGTAAATTAAGTTAAAACAAAATTGCTAATTAGTCTTACTGACTAGATTATAATACAATAAACACAGTGTGTTTGATAAATAAAAAAAAAGATTCAAGCAAATCGTTTTATCGTGGGTGCCCGCTTACGCGTCACATGATCTCAATACAAAATGTTATGAAAGTCATGTGACGCGTGCGCGGGCGCGCACGAGAAAGTCGTAGGTGGGAACCGGGTTTTAAAATTAAAAATATTCGCAGGGGAAAAAGTTAATCGTCTCAACAAAATGAAGCAATTTAAGGAACTTCAACCTGTTACTCATCACTTTAAAAATAGACTGGTGTACTGGGGACTAGACGATAAATAATAAACCATATCATACCTGTATCTTCAACCTGGTTCAAGTCAGCCTCAACCTCTTCCAGAGTTGGTGGGGGAATGATCGTGTTCCTTCGGCTACGACTGGTCGGAGTTTCGGATTGATGTTCGCTTTCTCGCCTGGGCGGTCGTTCGAGTTCGGGATCTTAATTAATTTACTACGTATTCATGTGCATGAGATGGATTTAAACACCATTTTTGGACTTAAATACATTCAAGCCGCCAAAAGCACAACATAATTTCAGTGCAAACATAATCTTAAGCATGGGCGTACGCAGCAAGGGGCAGCATTTGCCGCCCGCCCCCCCGAAATATTGAAAATAATTTCCAAACAAAACCATCAATCAATCAAGGTAGAACTTTCAACTTATTCCTATCTACATTTTATTAGACAATAGATGCACTTGTTCCTAACGATATATACTGTGAAGAATATAGTTCGTTTTTTCCGTGAATTAGTTTTACGAAGGAAGTAGATATGGTCCAAATATTCCTATCATTTGTGCTTGAATCCTTGAGAGCCCTTAAAAACTATCAGAAGACCGCAATACTGCAACTAGAAAGATGGCTTTACAGTGCTTCAACAAGGCCGGTATTTATTATTTCCCTGTGCCTGACAGAAAAGTATTCTGTGCTTTTGGAACCTGTGGCTAATATCTTGCAATCTAACACCAGTATTTACTAAAGGGTCTACAGTGCTAAGTGCTACAATCATAGGTTTAGAAGTTTACATTTTGGTTGAAGGTTTAACTTATTTTTCCCATGAATGCAATAGTTTTTAATATTTATATAAATTTTTCATAAATACCTTGCGATATGGATCATCTTTTTTCGTTGTAAAAAAGACATTATTTGTACACAATGTTATAAATAAATAAAAAGAATAAAACATTTTGGTTTAAAACTGGTAGCCATATTTAAACCTCCAAACGTCACTAGGAAATGTGGAATAAAAACGGTGTAAGTCAGTGTCAGCTGTTCGCTATATTTTACATGTTAATTTTTTAGACAAGTTAGCGACGATTAAACCGATGGTCGATTGTTTTGATGAATGTGTGATTGAAAAGGGATTCTAATATATCTTGTGCTTTTTACATTATGCATCTACAGATATAGTTTTAAGTTATTTATGTATTATTTAGCTTTTTTTATATTTTTGTATATAAGTTTTTTTTTCAATCATCAATTATTTCTATTGTTTTTCGAACTTTAAACCACCCCTCACAGGTGGTACTACAATTTGAGACTATTTTTAACGGGAATCCTACGACTGCACGGACTAAATTTCCAAAATATGACATTTTGTTACAAAATTTTTATGTGGTTTTTCTTTATTTCTAAATTTAATTGGAATTTTTATGAGATGAAACTCACTGAGAAATGCTTACTATCATATTGCACATTAGGGTGAACCAAATCTTTGCAGTTATTTGACCTGTGAGTATTAAAAAAATACACTTAAACCGGTATATAGACTTGATACTAAACCCGGTCTACAATGCTAAGTCTTAAGGTCTTAGTAAATACTGGTGTAAATGTTTAGATTTATCGCAATGTGAAAATCACATTAAAAGAGTATTGGATCTAATTAAACATCATCGCGAATCTGCAGAAGAAGTCATGAACACTATCTTAGCTGAAGCCAGCACACATGCCGGAAACCTTGGAATAGAGCTACAGGTTGCCAAGGATAGTTGGGCGACAGCAAAATCGTTCCCGAATATAACCCACCAGTTCACTGGAAAAAATCTTTATTAATACCTTATTTGGAGCCTCTGATAATGTCTTTAAAGCATCGCTTTTCCGATGAAAACCTAGCAGTTTTCGAACTATTGGCACTACCAGGGCTATCAAAATGGACGGGCCACGATCCTCCACTTTGTTGACGTCACATCCGGGGTTGATTTTTTTTTGATGGTCACGTTACGACACAGCTGATTGTCTTTAAAATATTGAAGTTGAAATGACGGTTCATGGATATTTGATTTTTTTTTTAAATAAAGCCGTTTTTGAGATTGTTTTTACTTTATTCTGGCAGAACAATTTTTTTTTAATGTATAGTAAGCCCTAATTTTTCATAGCCGCTTCATTAGCTCACACAAAAATTAAGTTTAAAGCAGAAGCGAATGTGACAATCACATATGACAAAGTCAAATACATGTCAAATACAACAGTTGACATGTGGTACATGGCGGGTAATTTAAATTCAAAATAAGGAATGCTAAATCTTGAAGATTTTAACCTTTTAATCATGTTGCTTCCTTACAAACCTTTGGTGAAATATCGGAATGGTGTCTGAGAATATTTCACTGAAATTTTGCGGAAATCTGTAGTGCCATTTTGAAAATATCATAAAAAAACGTCTGACCTCCCATAAGACCCAATGTAAAATTCAGCCCCGGGAGAACAGCTGATTTTTTCAGGGTCGTGGCCTCTATTTTTGTGTTGGCCTTGGCACTACATCCGTTTGTTATGCTGGACTTGTCACTCAGTCAATTTAAGATGTGCTATAAATAATTTTCCAAATTTTACCATTTAAACGGGCTTGACGATGAGGCTAGTAGTAGTAGTAGTGGTGGGGAGACCATTTTTTGGTCTAGCGAATAGGCACACGGCGCGCCCTTTTCGCAAACCCCGATTTGTCCGTACATCATATATATCAAACTGATGCACGTGCCCCTTAGGATGCAAGTTTTCTTTCTCTAAGAGGACTTAATTTTGCCTGACACCTCTTTGTCGAGGGTAGGGATCTTTATACTGCGTAGCAAGTATACACAGTGGACCCACGCTTTTACACCCCTTCCGAAAGGTGGTCCTGCTACATGTTAGACTTGCATCTATCTAACATGGCTATCGTCCCAGCAGAACTTGGTTATAGACGATAGACTTCTTTCCTTTTCAGCGCAACAGTCGTGGTCGTCGTGGGTTGACTGTAGGAGATTTATGCTGGTGCCGTCCTGGTTCCGACTATATAGCACTTATAGCAGGCTCCTGGGTTATTATCCCTGGTTCCTCGGCTGGCTGCGTGTCGTCGGCTCCTGGACTACACCTGCGTATATTCTCGATGTTCAATGTCGACTTATATTTTTGCGTGCATCGCATCGCATGCTTATTCGATGACGGCTGTTGAACGCTGAAAAGGAAATCGGCGACAGGGCGACAGATTTTTTTTTTGTTTTTCGTTCGAGACGCGAGCCTGGTACTTTCTGCATGTGAAGCCGACGACCATACCACGGCACTACCCTGCCGCCTGAGGCTAAGTTATGGTACAAATTGTGGAGAGACAAAAAAATTAATAAAGTCGAGTTACAAAATTTGGAAGTAGCAGAAACTGCAAAGCAAGGCGAATTTTTTTTCCATCAACAAAAATATTTTAATGCCAGCATTGCCATGTAGTACCGTAAAACGATCTTTTCAGAGGATAGATTAAGCGGTTTATGCATGTTGTGTATACACCGGAAATTAGTTTTAGAAAAAATATAAGAAGTAGAAGAAGAGGTTTGAGATAGAATTGCTGAAGATTTCAGACGTTTAGTTTTACTAGTTTTACTGTAATAGGTTAATATTTATAAAACTGATGTGCATGTATGTTCGTTTTCGTTTTGTTTTGTTTATTTGAGTAAATACTGTTTTTTTTGTTTACTTTTTGCATCTGCCCCTCCCTAAGTTTCATGCTGCATACGCCCATGATCTTTAGTACCCGTATATCGTCGCTGTAAAGTCAAAACCTCGTAAGTCTGAAAACGTGTTTTTACAAGAAACGCTAAAAACTTTGCTATTTCGATTTTTCTAGAAACATTTTCTAGCTATCAATTTATTTGTTACCTAATCGGTATTTTTGTTAAATAACGTATGGGTCAAATATCATTTCTTAATATTTTGTTCAATTTTGCTAAAAAACGTGAGATACGAGGAAATCAAGTAAGTAATAAAATTAACAATAATAATAAAAATAATTTTTTTATTTATGGCAGAATTACAAAGGAATCTTAATGATAAAAAGAATAAAAACCATGATAATCAGAAGGCACAACAGCTTTTAAGGCTTGAAGATGGCTGTATTTATCTTCTTTTATGGCTAGCAGAGTTTTTTTACTTCGCCAGTAATATAGTTATTGCGTTGGGGAAGTGACTTCCAGTCTTCATCAAAATCTAACTTGAACTCAATATTGCCGACAGGACAATACTTGAGAGCTCTTAAATCATTAACAGTAGAGTCACCCACTCTTTTCCCTGGACGAAGAGAAGAATAATATTTTATTTGGAAATAGTCCTGGAAAAATTCATTGTTGATGTATTTAACCTGATATTGACTTTTCTTTTGCCGTGCCTCTCTGATGATCCCTGCATAGTTGGAGGGAGAATAGATATCTCGGTTTTTATACGTCGCTCGATTGTTGAATGGACACTGTCGCATTCCATCTGCGAGTGTCCCTTAACCAAAATTTTTGAATTATTGTAATCTGGTTAGTGACCGCAAAGTGTAGAGAGTGTATTCCGGGCACAAACTGGTCAATTTAACTTCTATTGTGTACACAATATTAAATACTTACCATAATTAGCAAAAACAAGACATATAACTTAATAAATGCAGAATAACAAATTAATAAATTCAGAATAAAAAAGTTCTAAAATGCACTCCACGTTAGACCGCTAGCCTGTATTGAGATACAAGGTTTTGCATCTTCGTAATGAGATACGCGTAAACAACATAATTAAATTGCTACTGCTAAGATTTTGCTACTTGCGTGATTAAAATGTACCAATAAATGTCGCTGATAACTCAAAACGGCCAAATTTCAAGATACGAGGTTTTGACTTTACAGCGACGATATTAAAAATCCAACAAGTTTTCGTGGCCAAGCTAATAAAACAGGTTTTGTCTCTCTCGTATCTTTCCGTGGATACCTCGAAAGCTTATCCTTACAGGGCTCCAAAATCTAATGGACACCTAATAAATGTTGACAGTTATAACTGTTTCAACCTTATAGGACTTCTTAGAACAGAAATAGACGGATTTCTCTCATCTTACGTTTGTAGTAAGAAAACAGAACCGCTAACTAGCACCATTTACCAAAATACGATAGAAATAAAACCGTAATATCGATCGCTGAAAAGATTAAGAAAAAAAGACAATGCATCACGTGACCCTCAAAAAAGCATTGTCTTTTAGGTCAGATTAACGATGATTGTGTTGTTTTCGCCTTGAACATGTCGGCGTCAATTAGTGGAGAGTCAAAAGTGGGTGGTTTAATTAAAATAAACCAGCTATCAAAATTTGACAAAGCTTTTTTCTTTGACAGAGTCATTCATCATTAATTAGGGCCACTAATTACAAAGTCTATAAAAAGCAGAAAACTGAATAACAGCGGCGAAATACAGAAATATGAAATTTGGAAGAGTTGGTCTGTTCTCGATTTAAATAATTTATCATTAAGAGTTCTTTAATATTATTTAAAATGAGCATATTAAAAGACAATATGCGCCTTGTTTTCAAGATATACATATATTTTGCCATAAAATTGTAGTTTTCTGTATTCAAGCGTCAGGGCTCTCACCAGAGCTATAAAAAGTACAATTGTCAAGTACAGGGTGTCTCATTATATTTTTTCCCACCCTTTTAGACCATTAATAATTGATATAGGAATATAAAAGAAATTGTGTTCGAATTCGCGAAATTTTTACTTTTAAATTGCATTTTGACTTTATTCCTGATGCTTACCGTATTTGAAAGGCGCTTAAATTTATAGTTTTTGTAAATTGGATACTCCTTATATTATTTACTTAATACATTAGGCTTGGAATATACTTTCCAAAAATACCCCATATGTCGCAGTTTTGATAAATAGTTTTTGAAATATTAGCGATATATTTTTAAATGATAAAAAAATAACATTACCACTTTTGTGTTAATTTCAGTGTCCTTATTTCGAACTATGTTAGTCCCCATATATAAACAGTGACAATGACAACTATTTTTTTATATGACGCTCAGAATGACAACCGGTAACGACAACAAAATCACTGTTAATACATGGGGACTAACAGAATTTGGAATAAGAATACTAAAATTAACACAAGAGCGGTACTGTTATAATTGCTAATATCTCAGAAACTATGGCTCTAAACTACGGCATATCGGGTATCCAATTCACAAAGATTATAAATCTGAGCGCCTGTCAAATATGGTAAGCATCAGGAATAAAGTCAAGATGCAATTTAAAAGTAAAAATTTCACGAATTCGAACACAATTTCTTGTATATTCTATCAATTATTAATTGTCTAAAAGGGTGGGAAAAAATATAATGAGACACCCTGTACATAATTGGACTACTTGTACTTAAACTCATGTTAATGTATTTTAAGTACTTTACTTGACAACATCAAAAATATTGTAAAAATAATTCATGTAACAGTTACAAGTACTGCTCATTTAGTTGTACTTCAAGTAAAGTACTTAAAATATAATTTCAAGTATTTTACTTGAAGCACCTGACCTGGCTGAAACTAAAAGCGTACAAAATTATAATTTATTTCTGAAAAATAAATTTCTGTGCGTGATTTCAATTTTGAATCATTTTAATTTAATCAATATCAAAAATTATTTTAAGCGAAAATAATAAACATTTTTACAAAATCATTTCTAATTTTTCAAAAATAAAAGACTGACGTATGTTAAATGGTAAGTAAAAAAGCTATGAATTAAAAAAAATAAATCACAAGTCAGTAATACCAGGAAATGCAATGTTAGTGGCATATTAAAAAATAGTTTGAAGAATTTGCAAGAAAGCTGAGCAAGTACCACAGAACCGTTTCTTAATTTATTTACTAATAATAATTTTAAAAAAATCCAGTTTGTTTAAAAAATACAAAACATGGTGTTTAAAAATCTATTTTTTATAAATGCTTTTTATCGTATAGAGTTTTATTCAGTTTCAAGCGGCCTACTAATAGGGTCAATTTTGAGTTCCTGTATAACAGATATCGGCGTTTGCATTGGGACTCTAACACCAGTATTTACTAAAAGATCTACAGTGCTAAGTGCTACAATCCTAGGTTTGAAAGTCTACATTTTGGTTGAAGGTTTAACTTACTTTTCCCGTGAATGCAATAGTTTTTAATATTTATATAAATTGTTCACAAATACCTTGCGATATGGGTAATATTTTTTTCGTTGTAACAAAGACATTATTTCCACACAAAGGTTATAAATAAATAAAAATAATAAAATATTTTGGATTAAAAACGGTAGCCATATTTAAACCTCCAAACGTCACTAGGAAATGTCGAATAAAAACGGTGTAAGTCAGTGTCAGCTGTCCGCTATATTTTACTTGTTAATTTTTTAGACAAGTTAGCGAGGATTAAACCGATGTTCGATTGTTTTGGTAAGTGTGTAATTGAAAAGGGATTCTAATATATCTTGTGCTTTTTACAGTATTTAAATATTGATACGTATTTAATACGGTAGTGGATCTACAGATATAGTTTTAAGTTATTTATGTATTATTTTGCTTTGAATATTTTTGTATGTAGGTTTTTTTGTCAATCATGGATTATTTCTATTCTTTTTCAAACTTTAAACCACCCCTCAGGGGTGGTACTTCAATTTGAGACTATTTTTAACGGGAATCCAAGACTGCACGGACTAAGTTTCCAAAAAATGACATTTCGTTACAAAACTTTAATGTGGTTTTTCTTTATTTCTAAAGTTAATTTGAATTTATATGAGATGAAACTCACTGAGAAATACTTACTATCATATTGCACATTAGGGTGAACTAAATCTTTGCAGTTATTTGACCTGTGAGTATTAAAAAAATACACTTAAATCGGTCGGTATCAAGTCTATAGACTTGACACTTAAACCAGGTCTACAATGCTAAGTCTTAAGGTCTTAGTAAATACTGGTTTAAATGACTATCAAATTGAAGGCCGCTTTATAACCTTTTTAAAATAAAAACGCAAATATACACATAAAAGTAGTCTAGGGGATAAACTAATTAATAAAAAATTGATTGTTGATTTTACAATTAGAAACTCAGCAAGTACATTTTGGTGGGAGCAATTGCCTAACAGCAGCAAATTTGAATCACCAATTTGGACGCCATCTTAAAAATGACACCTAAAATCAGGTTTTTAAAATACCTAACGTGCTTCCTACAGGTTTAAGACAAAAAAGTTTCAAACAAAAGTTGGGCTGCTGTATGATCTGAAATCAATGAGTATATTGTTGGTCATGGGTTAACAAATTAAAACTCTAACAGATTAAAACTTGTTTCAGCTTGCTAGAAATCGCTTCCGCCAATAGCCATTTTAATAGAGTTGACAATGCCAGGTTTAAGAATTTGTTTTTCACTTTAGATTTTAAACTAACAAGGAAAAATAGCAAAAATCAGGACATTTGGCGTCCCGAAAAGAGCCTTTCTTGGACTCGAGACACACAGGTCCGAATGCGAACAAATTACGATAAATCGGGACGTCTGCTAATCTTACATTTTAAATTACCTGCCGAATGGGACAAATCTAGAGGCTTTCTAACATAGTGAATAAAATAAATATGTTTATTTGACCAAAATATTTACATAATTTCACAGAAAGATGTTAGCTTTTTGTCTTGAAGATCTTTTAATTTTAATTGGTAAACTATTACACGTTCAAATATTTTTGTGGAAACAATAGGGACTTATTGCAATAAATCCAGGCAGTAATTGTGCTGGGTTCGGTTTATTTCGCATTATAAGAACAGCTGTCTTTTTCAAAATTAGGCCTTTGTGTATTATAACAGCCGGAATTAATAGTGCCCACACTATTAATGGAAAATAAACGACTGGATCTGTAAATTCGACTTTGATATGTCAATTTTAAAAGATCAACTGTCCGTTTTCAATGGAAAACTGTCAGAATAGTGCCCGGCACTATTCTTGCCTGGCTTTATTCCAATAAGTTTCTAATATATATAAAATGTAATTAGACACCTCAGTTTTTATTTTGAATGTAGTAATTTGTTTCAGTAATAGGAGTTTATATTGATTAAATAATTCCAGTGAAGTGTGATGGGAGGGTAGCAAATGTGTACTCCGTTTGTCCTTTTTTGTTTTCTTTTTTATAATTTTATGTTAGGTAACTTTAAGATTTTTTAAATCTTATTAATTTCAAAGTATACTGACAAACCAACAATTAATGTTTTACCAAAATTATACAACATAGCAAAATGCAAGCTTTCGAAGAATCTCTTGCATTACCTAGTCATCTTAATAAAACACATTCAAAACACCCCGTTATTGAATTTTGACCAACACTCTGTACATAAAAAGAAGTACAAAATACTCATGTTGCTTAACGGTACTGTGGTATGCACAATATCAAGGACAACATCAAAGTACGACATGCAAAACAGTACTGACCAGTTTGTCTTCGTAAAAAGACTTTATAAGCCACATACAATAAGGCTACACCAACGCCGATTTTCGTGGACGCTGGAACAAAAAAATTGCATTTCCTGACTTACAAATATAACAAGAAATAACATATTTTATATTATCAATAAAGGTGCTGATTTTCGAAAATTTAAGTGAAATAACATTATTTTTATACAGACATATAAACCACATGGTCGATCTTTATAATTACACATGTTGCCTACAGAATTTGGCAAGTCATGTGAACGTAACTAGACGAAATGGAGGAGTTCGTAAAGTCATCGATGACATCAAGTTCTTCAATCCATCGGGTTCATAAATTATTTGAAAAATTCTACCAAGTCACCAATTGATGGCATCAATGCTCAACGACTCTGGGGGATCGGAGAGCAATCTTCGATGAATGTCAGTTACGTCAAAATCAGCTGCTTTTTTTTTGGTTTGGCTGGGTAATTTTTTAATTTTTTTGTTGTTAAATGGTCCACGGTATAGTAAGCCAAGTTACGATTGACATCTTGGGAGATATAGGTAGTGACTCAAAACTCGGATGATGAAGATCTAGAGTTAATTTTGGTATCACCAGACCGCAGCATGCCAGGATTGAAGGTTACGTTGAAGATATTGTTTCCATGTGCTTGTGCCTGAGACTCTTTTAGAAAAAAAAATCGAAAAAAGCGTGGCTAAAAAATCTGATTTTATCGTGTTCTTTTTTATTTTTTGATGGCCATCGGACTCATTGAACAAAAATGTCGGATGAATGTCATACGTCATATGTCAAAAAACCAATGTAATCGGTGCGCATAATTAGATTTCTTTACAAACTCGCCTAATCTGATTGCAATGACATGACAATTAGCCAGCTGGGTTCAATGACCTTTTAAATTCTGTAGGTAACCCGTGTAAATATAAAGACCTTGGTCAAAGATCACCTCACTTAACATCGCGTGTTGCAAATGTTTATGTTTATTTCTCCAAAATTAGCACCCAGAAACAATAATTTTGACAATTGACTTATGTGACTTTTAAGGTCACTCGCACAGTCATTGTCAATGGAAACAGTCCATATAAGATATAAAGATGTTTGAAAACTCTGAGCTCAAGATATCCACTGAGACTCATTTTATTTGACTCCATTGTGATGACAAAATTTGCCTCCAAACCGAGGCTAGCCTAATTGATGTTCCGATTCGTATTTCTGAAGTTGTTTAAAAAAACATCCCCTTTTCATACCTTCTTTTTAAGTCATCATTATTACTATTTTATACACTTTCCGTATTGGTTACGCCTTTGCTTAGAAGTTCCCACTAAGGCCAAAATGTGTGTTAATTAATATGTTAACTGTTTCCTAATGACCTTTACTTTCAAAGTAATATAAAAAATTGGCGCCAGCAAGCACTTATAGCCGTCCATACAATATTATATTATTATCGAATTTTTTTATAGAAAGATTGGTTCTTTCTTATTCTTACAGCCCATCGCAATCACAAAAAGCAAGTGTTGTTAGAAATGTATAACTCCCAATAAACAAGGTTAAAATGTAAAAATGTTTTTAAACGATTTTTGAGTTATCATGTTCCAGAGAGACTCATAATTTTTCCAATACAAAATTCGTAAATTAGGTCCTTTTTGAACTAAATAACTTATTTTGAGTGGAAATAAACGATCCCAATGGCCTTCCTTACCTATTTATTAATCTCATCTCTATTTTCAAAACAAGTGGGCTGTAATAGGTTGGTTATGCGGATAGATATATATTACGCAATAGATTCTTGTGGGTTAAGGCGCTTTCTAGATCTAAAATTAAGTACATAATACAATTTCACTTACCCCTAGATTCATCCTCGGTATTTTCTGGCTGTGGTTCTTCTTTATCGCCATCAGTTGCATCCTCAGTGCCATCTTTCTCTCCGCCCTCAACAACTTCTGAGGGACTTGCATCTGGTCCGTGACTTTTTTCTGCAGCATCAACAATAGTTTCTTCATCTTGCTCTACTGTAGATTTCTGGTCATGATCTTCTTCATTCAGTTTATTTTCATCTTCTTCTCCATCTTTTATACTATTATCTGTTTTCTCCTCGTCTTCATCATCTTTGTTGTCGGTTTCATCTTCTGTACTTTCATCTTTCTTATCTTTTTCAATATCATCTTCTATGGATCGTTTACTTACTTTAATTTTTTCAGTTTTATATTTGGACAGCTTTTCTTGGATTATTGTGGTTTTATCTTTATCATCTTTTTTATCATCGCCATAATCTTTAATAGGTTTTTTACTAAACCTAGGTTTATATTTAGAGAGTCTTTGAACAGGTGTTCTCTTAATGTAAAGAGATTCTTTTGTGTCTTCATGAGATTCATTATCACCATCAATTTCTTCTTCTTCGTTTTCTTCTGTGTTCTCGTCTTCTATGGTTTCTTCAACAGATTGTGCTTGAGATTCTTCGTCAATGTCTTCTTCTACTGTATCACCCTAAAATAATTTAAATTACATATGTTTTTATATGCACATCGACTACGCAACCACATGGTGATTTTACAAATTAACCAATAGTCTTGACTCGCGTATTAAGGTACAAAGACTATAGAGGTCAAGCTCTGCGGCAAACAGAGAAAAACTTACTGCTACAAGGAGGACACCATACTGAGCACCAAATCGTGTTTTCAGTAGGGGAGACTAAGAACGTTAATAAAGAGCGTTTTGTTAATTTTTTGAAGAAAAAAAAATTTTGGCGGCGGACTGGACAGGGTGCTGTGGTGCGACGTCGCCCCTTCCAAGGTTTGTACCCAATCTTCTAACATTCTGCGAGCCGCATTATATTAAAACCGTCACATACCTACCCAGTCTTTTCTACAGTTTATTTCGGTTTATTTACTAACAAGTATTTAACCCAATTTTTGAATATTTCCCTCTTTGTCACACACTGCTGCTCAGATATGTGGAATCAAGAAGCGACATTAAGAAGGGAGGACTCGTGTATGTATCAGCAATTGTTTTATGTGTATACCTCCTACAGTCTTTTTACCCATGTGGCTCCATCCAGCAGGATAAATAATTTAACTGTTAAAATATAATATTATATCTTGACAAAATGAATTAAATAAGGTCTTATATACGACACAGCTTAGTTTATAATGGAGTCGCATACAAGCGGGGTAAAAAAAGAGACATTTCAAATATTTTTTAAACTTTACTTTACAAGACTAAAATTTTGTAGGACCAACATGTATTGCCGTTAATTGAACATCTTCATTTATGTGATCTTAATTTCAAATGTGTTGAATTTAGTATGATAGTAGCAGAGCTGGATAGGGAACTGTAAGCCGGCTCGGGAAAAATGGGCGAAAGGCCCATAAGGCAACGGCTCATAAGGCACTGGCCCACAAGTTACCGGCAGATACGGCGCCGGACCATATGGCTCGGGCCCACTGGGATTTTTTTCCTTTTTCTGTATGGCCCATCCACCCCTGGATAGTAGACTTATTCAACCTCTGCTTTTCGGAGGCTATTGTCTAAGTTTTCAGGTCAAATTTTATTATAAATTAAGTTGTTATGAGTTTGAAATGCACCCTAAAATTTTAATTTGATTCAAAATTTGTTTGTTTGTTAGAAAGTCATTGGCCCTCTGTTACACTTTTCCTATAAAACACTGAATAGTAATTAATGCTGTGTGAAAATACTTGATGGATATTATTTTATTAGGGATAATTGGTAAGGTAATACGCAAATTTTAATATGTTGTAGATCTTGACCTGAACAAAAGCTGAAAAAGTCTTAGGACTTACTTCATCTTCATCTTGTTCAGTTGAGGGTTCCTCGTCCTGGGAGTCGTGTTCGTTTTCTTCTGTATCTTCAGTCTCTTCTGTTGCTTCTTCCTCGTCTTCATCTTTTATTTTAAAAAAATAATTAAAAATATATAGATAAAATGCAAGTGTTCCCCGCTATCCATTTAGACAAGAAAAAATATTAGGTGTTTGCTAAAGTTGAATGCAAAATTATATATTATATTTTGGAATAATGGACACATAACTTTTTCATTATTATAAATTAAAATAAAGAAATATATAAATATGGCCTTTATTTTGTATTTTGCAAATTTACTTTTTCTTAATAATAAAAATGGTATCTATCTTAAATAATAATACATTGAAGTAGCAAAACTGTATATGCAGATCTGAAGTTTGCGTATGCTGTAAGGACCAGGAAGAAAGGTTTAAGTTCAAGTTTGCAACTTAAGCTAGTTTTAGCAATTATTAGTAAAAAACAGCGAAATTTTCGGATTTTTTAAACGGCTATTAGCTTGACGCCGTATACATATATCTTTGTTTATGTTTATATGCCATCAAATGTTTCAAATGTAGCGACAGCTTTTTTAACTACTACCAGATCAGCTAGAGACAGGTTTTGGTTGGTATACAGGGTGTTCGGCCCATGAACCGTCAAAATTTTTTGGGATATTGTTGGGGTCATTTGCTACCTTTTAAACCTTGGAACTTGGGTCCTTAGAGTCACGGCTAAAGAGATATGATTTTTTTAAATTTTTTTTCTAAAATTACCCAAAATCCCTCCTTATAACCCTCGTAAGCTTTTTATTAATGTCTGGAAAAGCATTTTTTTTTTATAATTCTGTAATCTTATGCTACTTCCACTAATTAATAGATTTGTTAAAATTTATGTACCAAAGGGACATACGAGGTTTTTTATTAAAGAACAGTAGTGATTTTGTGAAAGAAAATCAATTTCAAAATTAAAAATTAAAAAAAGTATCGACACTTGAGAACTTCATTTTCTTTTAAAAACTTCTCTAGTTGATTACCTTTCTAACGGTATGCTACACTTTGATTAAAAAAAACACTTCTAAAATAATATATCAATAATCGTTCGGAATTGATAAGAAAAACAATTTGATGTTTATGATCGTTTCGAACAAAATTTATAAATAAAGAACACAATATATTATTGTTAAAAGTTTAACTTTTGTTTAAGTAGGTAAACGATCATAAACATCAAATTGTTTTTCTTACCAATTCCGAGCGAGTCTCGCCCTTCTGACGGAATATCCGTATTTTAAAGCAGAAAAGTTTTTTTTATCAATGTGTAGCATACCGTTAGAAAGGTAATCAACTAAAGAAGTTTTTAAAAGAAAATGAAGTTCTCAATTGTCGATACTTTTTTTGATTTTTAATTTTGAAATTGATTACAAAATCACTAATATTCTTCAATAAAAAAACTCGTATGTCCCTTTGGCACATCAATTTTAACAAATCTATTAATTAGTTGAAGAAGCATAAGATTACAGAATTATAAAAACAAAATGGTGCTTTTCCAGACATTAATAAAAAGCTTTATATTACGAGGGTTTAAAGGTGGGATTTTGGATAATTTAAGAAAAAAAATTAAAAATTCATATCTCTTTAGCGGTGACTCTTAGGACACAAGTTCCAACGTTGAAAAGGTAGCAAATGACCCCAACAATATCCCAAAAAATTTTGACGGTTCATGTGCCGAATACCCTGTACAAAAAATATATATTTATTTTTGGATGTTATTATTTAAATATTTATAAAAATCATTGAATTATTTACGCGCGCGAATACTAACATGTCTTAGTAAGCAATTAATTTCAGCAATTTCTTCTAACATTGTATGAGATTTGAGGCCAAATACTATGAGATTTGATGGTATTTTTTTTGCCAGGGTAATAATTTACCTTCATCCTCATGTCCGTGGTCATCATCATCATCTTCGTGGTCGTGATCATTATCTTCGTGGTCTAATGATTCAGGCGAGTGGTCGTCGACGTGTTCCTCGATCCAGCCTTCAAACGCCTGGGCAAAGCGAGATTCAGTTTCGATGTTTTCCACTAAAACGTAAACTGATTTGGAACATGAAGATCAGGGTGCAAATTCCGAGAGCGATAAAGCACTATCGAGTATAGAGAGAGGTGAAGGTATTATAGTTCTATTGGCATGAATGAACTGATATAGAAACAAAAAAAGAACCAGGGACGGTAGGCAAAGGTAAAACAAGAAAAAAGTTCCCATTAAATTTTGAATCAAACCTCTTTGATTTTAAGTTAAAGTTAACATTTTTTATTCGATTTTTTGTTATTACTCTTTTAAAAATTAAATCAATCCAAATTTTGTAGAATTATGCATAATAAATTACATTACAGGTAATAATTGAGTGTTAACATTATTTTTAAAAAAATACTCAAAATTATTACCAAAAATCTGTTTTTTTTCTACCTTACACACTTAGATCATGTACCTTGTCTCGGGTACTTGTGATTTTTGGATAAAGGAATTGAACATCTTGAACTATTAATATTTAGTGACTAAGCTGGGAAGAACAAGTCAATTATGTTTATTATTATTATTGTAGTTATAAAGATCATCGTTGTTTATCTGGACGATCTATAAGTATTGCTGAGATTATGACTAACCAATTTCAACAGAAATATTAGAAACAAAGAAATCCTGTAGGCGCAGGCGGTCAGTTAGCACAAGATTTACAGTGGGCTATCCACTATCCACAATGAACCGAACCGAACCGAGCCACCGATCGATTTGGTGATCGATATACCTGGATTCAGCCATCAAGAAATGAAGTCAATCAATGATTATGCTATAGGTCGTCAACACTCGGAATTAAAGTGGCAAGATGTGCGATGTATGAGCACTTTGTGGTATTACGTGTTGATCTGACCACCATCTGGTAAAAGAAAAAATATTATTCTCTTCAAGATAGAAATGAAAGTATTGAAGAAAATGAAAAAATAGAATACACCGGAGAAAATCAAAAATACAACTTGAGGAGTCTAGAAGTCGAAAGTACGCAAATATTGTATCAGAAGCGATTAGATGAAAAATTAATAAATACAGAACACTCATTTGAAGAGATATATACTAACTTAGTAAAAAGCTTGAAGGAAGCAAGCAAAGAGGCTGTTGGATACTAAGATAATGGAAAAAGCAATAAGATGTGGTAGACGGAGGAAATACAGAAAATGGTCAAAGAAAAAACGCACATTCTAGAAATGGCGCAGGATTAAAGAGCAAAGATACCTAGAAATCTACACGGAAATCAAAAGACAGCTAAGAAATTTGATACATATAGAAAAAATTAAATGGTTGAGCGCAAATGCCACGATATAAATACACACGGTAGGCAAAGTTCTGAAGTATGGAAATTCATTTCTACGGTAAAAAACCCAACAAAAGAAAAAGTAAACATTCCGATTATTATGCGCTATATAAGGCGCTTTTTGCCGATCATACCGGTGCGCAGACGAACAAAGAAACAAAAGCCCGCAGGAGGCGTTTTCGCTTACTACACTCTTTGAAAAATACGAAAACAGGATCCACGAATAGAAAGGCGATTTCTACATTGAACAAAAGGCAAAACTTCGAACCTCTTCCTGGAAGAAAAATAAAAGCAAACAATGGAGACGATTTCAACGGTATTTAAATGTCACAAAAAATTAAATATACACATCTACTGCTGCGTGTACTGCTACGCAATAGTACATAAATCATGTCAAGATAGAATAAAAAAATGGGAACATATAGAAGGACATAAAATATATTGCTCAAACTACTGCGCGGAAGAAGGAAAGAAAAAAGAAAAACTTGATAAAATGTTATCCGAAGAAAACCAACGATTAAAAATAACGCTGCAACAACAAGAAAAACGTATAAATGACCTTATAAAGATGAGTGACTTGTTCAGGGAAGACGTCATTGAGGCAGAGGACAGCTACCAACAAGAGATTAGAGAAAAAAAGGACTTTATAGAGAACCTTAAGTTGCAACTTGAAGAAGCCACACTAAAAATTAAAAACAATATAAAAAAGTCATGTAATGTTGAATGTCAAACCGAGATGAACTATTCCAAAGATAATTATACACAAACACAGGAGGAAAAAGTAGAAAAGACTGAAATTAGTGTTCAAACAATGAGCTCAACAAATAGTATTAATGAAAATAGTGTAGAAACCATGAGCTCACCAACCAGTGTAACATTGGGAGTTCAAACAGATTACACTGATGACATTTTTTACGATATCCTTTTGAGTGAGGCTCTTACACGGGTACACGTGGAAAAGGAAACGCAAACAGAGTCTTGGAGTAGCTCATCCCCTAGCTTTGAAACAAACCCAGAATCACTGCAAACTACAAGCGTTACAAAAAACGAAAACATCAACACAGAGAGTCTCGCAGTGGAATTACTCTTGGCTTCAAAAGATGCACAGGTAAAAAGAAATCCTCAGCTTCTAATAGTAGGAGACCAGGCAGCCACAGGCTGTGCCAGTTTATTTAAACAGTTATGCGACGAAAAATTCGACACAAACACACAAAGCTATAACTCATCTTTCGACGAATTAATAAGGTTATGCAAAAAACAATCGGAATCAATGACAAAGACGGATTACACAATTGTCTTTGCCACAATAAAAAATATTCTTAATGGTTTAAGAATACGAAATGAAACCTTCCTAGATCTTGTACGGATAGCAAATAGAACAAATCTCATAGTAATAGGAGCGCCGCCAGCTCAAAAATCAAAATCAATATTAAATCAAATGATTCGAGAGCAAAATGAAAAAATAAAGCAATATCTACAAACATCTGCAAAGTCTGCACTATTTTTGGATACTGCTCAGTTTTTAGAACATCCACAAAACCACTGGAACTACTTCAGCAAGAAAACACTTATGAAACATATCATAAAACATGTTCATACAGAACAACAAGAACAAAAAGTTCACAACATGTTTCAGCAAAGACTTAATGCTCTTAGAGAAACAAATATCCAAAATACAACATCTTGTATTGCTATGACAAAAAATAACAATAAAAATAAGGTCAACATTCTTCATAACATATGTCTAGTACCTTCCAGGTCGGACACAACAAGCTTTACAAGTAAAAGCGAATTAAAAAGACACACATCGCTGGAACAAAATTTTTGGATACCAAGCCTCTCAATCCAGAAAAGGTAGCATCCCGATCCGGGGGAAATTGTACCCTCAATGTTTTTCATCAAAATGTCCAAGGAATCACTTCTTCCATTGCTGAATTAGAGGGACTACTAGAAGTACAAAAAACCAAATTTAACATAGTGTGCCTCTCTGAGCACTGGTTGAGACCAGGAGAAGAGCAGTTCGTAAAAATAAAAGGGTACAATTTAGTAACTTGCTATTCAAGAGAATACAAAAAGAGAGGTGGAGTTTGTATATTTGCACAGCAGGCAATCAGAGATTTTGAAAGACTGGACATATTTGAAGAATGGAATTTGGAAGGACACAGTAAAACATGCGCCATAATAAGTAAAACAAGAAAAATAGTTGTAATTTGTATATATAGGTCCTGTTTGGGTGCATTTTCGATCTTTCTGGATATATTTGAAATTTTAAATAATTTAATCTACCAAAAATTCAAGGGTTATAATGTCATTTGGGCAGGGGATTTTAATGTAAATTTTATGTTGGAAGGGGAAATGAAAAAAGAACACAGGGAAAAAAGGGACAAAGTTTTAAACATTCTAAGCAGCTTTAACTTTAAGCAAACAATTTTTGATGTAACAAGACCAAATAAAATCACACTTTCCTGCATTGACAATTTCTTTATAAATTCAAAACAGTTTCATGACAACCGAGTTATTGAAACAGGTATTAGTGATCACCATGGACAGCAAATAAAAATCTTAAGTTCAACCGTATCTCAAGAATCTATCACTCAAATGGGTTTTACTGGAAGAAATTTTTCAAAAGGAAAAGTAAAACAATTTAGAGAGGTGATGGAGGAGGTTTCATGGGAGGATGTATTGGCGGAGAGTGATGCAGAAAAGGCTTACTCAATTTTCCATGCAAAGCTAGTGCAGCAATTGAATCTGATTTTTCCATTGAGAACAAAGAGAGTGAGGTCTTCAAATGAAAAACACTGGATGACAAATGGTATAAAGGTTTCATCCAAAAATAAAAGAAAAATTTATCAACTTTATTTAAATGGAAAAAAATCAAAAGCTTTTTATGATCGGTACAAAAAAATCCTTAAAAAAACCATCCAACTCGCGAAAAAATTGTGTAACAAGAATATTATAAAAAAAGCTGAAAATAAAACAAAAGCAACCTGGAGTGTCATAACAAAAATAACAAAAAAAACTGAAATCAAAACATCCCTATTTGAAAATTTTTTGTACCAAGATGAAAAGCAATTTTTAAATCATGTTAATGATTTTTTCCTTCACTCGTGTCCAGATATCAATGAAAACAAAGGCTCGGCACACGAAAGTATAGTTTCTTCAAAAAATAGTATTGATTTTAAACCAACTACGCCCCAGGAAATATTAAATATCATAAAATGTCTTAAAAATAAAAAATCTTGTGGACATGATGAGATACCAATAAGCATCATAAAAGAGACAGCAGACCTTTTGGCGGTTCCACTATCCCATACAATTAACCTTTGTCTTACTACAGGTGTTTTTCCATCGCTGTTAAAGATAGCAATTCTTAAACCAGTTTTTAAAAAAGGTGACAAAAATGAACTTAAAAATTATAGACCTATTTCTCTTCTATCAAATATTAGCAAAGTCTTTGAAAAAGTCATCCACTCTCAATTAATACATTTTTTAGAAACCGAAAACATTCTTTCAAACAGCCAAAATGGATTTCGTAAGGGAAAATCTACCATCAGAGCAATCTATCAGGCGCTTGAAAAAATATTGAAGTCACTAAATGCGAAAAAGGAAACAACTGCAGTATGCATTGATTTAAGTAAAGCGTTCGATAGTGTGGATCATGAGACACTGCTTAGGAAACTAAATCTGTGTGGGATCAGGGGGATTGCGGAGAGGCTGCTGGAATCTTATCTTAGCAATAGACCACAATATGTTGAGGAAAGCACTAGTGATGGGAAAAAGTTTAGATCCGACTTTGGTGAGATCAAAAAAGGGGTACCACAGGGGTCGATTTTGGGTCCTCTCCTCTACATTGTATATACAAATGAAATAGAAAATATATTAAAAAACGAAGTGTTTGCATTTGCTGATGACGAAAATGTTGTAATTAGTGAAAATGATCAAAAACAACTAAAAAATGAAGTAACAACAACTTTGGAACAACTTGAGAACTGGTTTAGGTCAAATAATCTTAAAATGAATATAGATAAAACTCAAGTGATAAACTTTAAACCAAAAAATAATGAAAATTTGTGTATACAGTATGGAGGGGAGGAAATTGAATCTGTTAAAGAGGGAAAATTTTTAGGAGTTATAATTGACGCTCATTTAAACTGGGAGAGTCAGATTCATGAACTAGCACAGGCGACCAGAAGGTACACTTATGCATTAAGAATCATAAGGGACAATGTGGATTTGGATGCAGCACTCTCCTCCTATCATGCTTACATACAGTCAAGGATACGATATGGAGTAATTTTTTGGGGAAATTCATCAGGGACTAAACAGATACTAAAAATTCAAAAAAAATGCATAAGAGTAATGTTGAAATTAAAAAATAACGAAAGCTGTAGAAACTATTTTATTGAATTAAAAATTCCAACGGTATACAATTTATATATATTAGAATGTGTAAATTTTGTCTCAAAAAACCCAGATATTTTTGAAAAAAATAAAATAAATCACGAATATAATACAAGATCTAAAAATAATTTAAAAATAGAAAAAGCTAATTTTTCATATATACAAAAAAATGTTTCACACAATATACTAAAGGTTTGGAATACTTTACCAGATTTATTAAGATGGCAACCACCCAAACAGGTACAAAAAAGTGTAAAAAATTTTCTTAAAACTAGAGCTTACTATTCACTTTCTGAATTTTTTGAGGATGACAAAAGATTTTAAATTAATCGGTGATAAATTGTGATATATTATGTAGATGTCTGTAAAAATCAATGTGTGTGAAAATCAATGTTAATTGTAAGAAATTCGACGTGCAATTTGTTAATTGTTATCTTAGGTAGTTTTTTTTTCCTTTTACCACTGTACTTTTATTTTATTTATTTTAAATGACGAGTTCTACACCTATTAGGTATAAGTATTTTATTGTAAATGCTATTAAGAACAAGAAATATATATCTATCTATCTATGAAACCAGAACAATGGATAGAATACTACAAGGGACTGCTGCAGGAAATGTGACCCGAATATCTATCATCCTCTCCGAGGAGAGACATAGAAGTACATGGAGAGGAAGTAATCATCGAAAAAGAAATGATAAAAATAATAGTATTAAACAGATTAAATCTGGAAAAGCCACCGGACCTGGGGGAATATACGCTGAAAAGCTCAAATACGAATCAGAGAAACTGCTAGAAAATCTCACATATAAACTGACATCCAGTACCTGATGATTGGAAAATTGCATTCATATCCACAATACATAAAACAGGGGAACAAGCTGGATTGCAACAATTACACAGTAACCAGTTTTCTTAGTAGATTCTATGGTAGGATTCTTAGAGATCTAATAGAGAATGATTTTCATGAACAACAAGAAGAAGAGCAAAGTGGATTACGGGCAGCCAAATCTTTTTTGTCTTAAACAAGTAATTGAGAAAGGAGTGCCAGAAATATGGAGACTCATGTAATCTTTGTGGACCTACACAAAGAATATGATACCGTTCCCGTAGAAAAAAAAATGTGGACAGTGTTAGAGCAAACTAATTCAATCATACATATATAAAAGCAATAAAATAACTATACAAAGGGTCAAAATCTAAAATTAAAATTGAAAGTCGACTTTCAAAACAATTCCTGGTAATGGAAGGCTTAAGACAACGACCAGGATATCTCTCCAACTCTTTTTGAACTATATATCGCAGAAGGTATAAAAAACTGGAAACGTAAAGTACACGGTATGGAAATACAGCTTACCGACCGATTTACCATATACATACTACAGTTTGCTGATGACCAAATGTGAACGTGGACAAGTCAGAGTACTTATTTATTGGAAACGAATCAAGTCAGTTAGAGTTAGTAGAACTGGAAAAAAGAATAGTAAAAGCAAAAAAAGGTTATTGGATGTCTTTTATGGAGCAGAGAGATAAAAAAAATGTAAAATGATGATGATGATAAAAAGAAAGCTGTATTATTAGATACAAAACAAATATAAAAAGTGTCGAAATGGTTGCGATAAGAGATCAATGAGAATATCTTGAACAGATCATATAAGAAATGATAAAGAAAGCATAAAGGAAAGTATGGGAATCAAGGGAAGCATAACGGGTAGTAGTAGAACATAGTAGTGGTAAGTATTTTCTGAGCATGCGTCGCCCAGCCGTCCTTTCACCATGACATAACGTGGAGAGCGGTCATATGGCGGAAGTCCTTTTATGCAGTTTAAAACTTGTATTTATTTCCCGAAAATATGACATTTGAATATTTGTTTGTTTTGATAATAATTAAACTAACAAAAATATTGCAGTCTAGACACAATGGCTAAATTGTGCGATTAATGATATCACATGAATAATTTATACGTGTGGTGATATAATGGACTTAAAACAAGTGTATTTTCAGTGGCTGGGCTCTAAAAATTGGGTCGTCGACCTATTTTGTATAATTTTTCACTTGAAAAACAGCTGATTAGGATATTTTGTTAATGTCAACACAATAAAAAAAAATAAACAAATTAAAAAGACACAAGGGGTGGGTGTGAAAATTACAGCGGGATGGAGTTCGCCAGCGCGCGGCAATTTCTGTTGACAACACTGAAGTTCTTTAAAAATATCTTAGTGTGGTAACACTAGTGATGTAAATGGAAATATTGGAAATTTCCAAACGTGTCTTGGGAATATTGGGAATATTGGAAATAAGCATGAAATTTACTATAGAACAATTTTTCCTTCCGATACTGTTAAAGATTTTGAGGAAGTAGACTGGCAAGACGATGTTATTAAGTGTGCTGCTGATGACAGCGATGAAGATATGTCTCTTGCTCGACTAGTGAATAGTGTATTGTGTCAAGAATAAGATTTTTGTTCTCAAATTTGATCTTATTTTTTATTATTTGTTTGAAGAATAACTCCTGATTTGTGTTTTCCAGTGTTTTGTTATGATTTTTATAAATAATAATTCCCTTTGTTCTTATTTTTTTAATATTTCATATATTTCCAATATTTCCATATATTTCCAATGTTTTAAGAAATATTTCCGGAAATATTTCCGAAAATGAAGAAAATAAACACAACAACAACTCAAAAAAGGACTTGAAAAAATAACACCAAAAACACAACCAGAAATATTAGCTTAAGTTTTTTAAAGCTTCTACAGAAATTATCACGCCATGGCCGACCTCCTTTCGGCAGTGATTTCTCGGCTAAAGGGCTGACTATCCATTTTAGCTCACACGTATACTATAC
The DNA here is from genome assembly GCA_963576565.1 of Aspidapion aeneum. Classification (NCBI taxonomy): domain Eukaryota; kingdom Metazoa; phylum Arthropoda; class Insecta; order Coleoptera; family Brentidae; genus Aspidapion; species Aspidapion aeneum. The sequence goes on from OY755048.1 coordinate 47,537,218, forward strand.
TATAGTGTGAGTTATGGTGATCGTGTCAAAAATAAGAAAAAAAAGGTGCTCCGATTTCAAATTATAGCTCACACTACTACTATAGCATATTAGTATGACCTATGGTGTTCTTATTTTTTTCGATTTAAAATTTTTTTAATATGTTTACGTTTCAGATGATTATTGAAACTTGTATAGGGGTGGAGAGTAAATTAGAATTTTGGGGTTTTTTGATTTTTTCCAAGTGTTTGGTCATAATTTTAGTCTACCAAATTTCAGCTTTGCAGCATGTCTGGAAGTACTGTAGAATTTTGATACATGAGTGAGTGGATGGCAATTTCGACGTATTTTGTAACGCTATAAAGATAAAGTCTGTGTAACTTTGAGTTTCGTAGCTCATTTAGAAGTAATATGGGCTGAAATGTTTCACGAAAAGATGATACAGCACTGGCAGTTTGCGCGAACTTGGCGGGACACTGCCGTGCCCCCAGATAAATACCAAAGTTTATTTTAAACTTACGTTCACTTATTTCCCGATTTTCCTTGATGATAAGTCCAATCAGGATTACTAATGCGCATGACGTTAAAACAAAAACTAATTTGGCACACATTCCACCTCCTGTCGAATGTTCTTTATGCACATGGATGTTGATATCTTCGTTCTGCGGCTCATCATCTAAAAACAGAATAATATAATCTTCATTGCCTTCATAAGCTTCTAAATTAGAATTGCTTTAAAAATTATTGTCATATTATAAACTAGCATTTTAATTATATTTTTTTATTAATAAGGACTTAAGTAAAAAATAGGGCAAGTTATGACGAGGTAAGTTTTGAGACCTGTTTTGTTACTTAGGGCTTTAAATTTTTTTTCGAGTCCCAACTGGTCGCATGGTTGCTAATGTAACGCCCCAACAAAGCATATCTCTAGCTTGGTTGGTTAAGTTGGTTGGGTGTATATAGGTTAGATTATTTGATCACCTTAGCTTTGCCCACAAAAAGATCGGGTATACATACATATAAAAGTTAGGGTTACATACATACAAAAAATAAATATTTAAATTTTAATTATTTTTTTTGAATTTTGAAGTTTTTAGAAATATTTTTTTTTTATTTAGACACTCAATCAAATATTTAAAGAATCGTTTGATTCGTTTGCGTAATAAACAAACGTCACAATCGCAGTTGGACAATTTTTGCCATTCGCGGCCACCAGAGTATTGGGCAGAATTGATATAAACTTTGCTATTAAATCGGTGGCTTGATAATTTAAAATGTAAAACCCATTGAGTTCCATAAGATAGAAAGTTTGGACGTCATTCGTAAAACACAAACCAAGATTTCATTATTTTTGTGCCAAATTGATACAAAAAGGAAAAAATAGTATGTTCAAACAAAAAATTAAAGAAAAACAAAAGACACACTAAAAATACGGATGTTCACATAACTACATCTAGTATGTAATCGCTAATACAAAATATAACAAAGCTTTATATAACAAACGTGGAATTTCGTACCCGTGAATTTAAAAATCAAACAAGTTTCGTGGCAAATCGGGCAAAAAATAATTTTTTGTTTCTTTTATATTTTTCCGTGGGTAGCTTGAAAGCTTAACCTCACGGGGTTAAGCTTTCAAGCTACCCACGGAGGTTAAGCTTTCAAGCTACCCACGGAAAAATATAAGAGAAACAAAAAATTCTTTTTAGCCCGATTAACCACGAAACTTGTTTGATTTTTAAATTCACAGGTACGAAATTCCACGTTTGTTAGTATTATTTGGCTTAAAAATTCCGTTGATTGACGCTCACGCGTCTTGATGACGGGTAAAAATGCAATATGCGTTGATCCTGCCTGAAAGACAGAAGAGCTGTCGTAGGTCACGGACTATAGTTTTCTTTCTTTTATTTGTATTCGATCTTTTCATTGATCGATATGTCTAGCAGTTTTTCACCTGCGTTTGTTTTTTGTTTCTCTCGTATCTCGGTAGATGGCGCTTCTTGCGATAGTTTTCTCACTAATTACTTATGATTAGAGAGAGAGATCTAAATACCTTCGCAAGATTTGTCACATCGACCTAGCAGTGTTCTGAGGAGTCCCATAAGGACGAAACAGTTAACTGTCAACACTTATTAGGTGTCCATTAGATCTTGGACCCCCGTGAGGTTAAGCTTTCAAGCTACCAACAGAAAAATATAAGAGAAACAAAAAATTTTTTTTTGCCCGATTAGCCACGAAACTTGTTTGAACTTTTTTGTTATGTTATCAAAAATTACATAAATATGTAAAAAATAAAAGCATTCCTAATGGTGGCCAGTATCTGAGGCTACTGCTGCTTTTTTTCTGAAAGCAAGACATTTAAACATATTTTGGATACAATAAGACACATGGCTTCAAAAGCAGGACGTATGAAGCTTAATTAATATTTAACTAATTTAATTTTCAAGGTGTATTTAGGGAAAATTCGTATGCCATGGAAAGTTAGGTTTGTAAGAGAAACACTTCTCTATATTTGGATAATTTTTTACATGCATATTTTAGTCCCGCGTGAATAAACAACTATATATTTTTAAGAATTAAAGAGTTTTATAGGATTGTTCGGTAAAAAATATATCGGTTAGTCTAAAGAAAATGTGGCTGAATTTGAAAACATTTTTATTATTATATCGGTCGACTGATTATTCGGTGTAACGCACCGGACAAAATATCACATTTCTTTCAGGCACTAGTTGTGGCGGTGAAGCGGAGGTGAAGCCGCTCCAGGCGGCCGATTTTGGGGGCGGCTGAAGGCTGCCTTCTACTTTTGAGTTAAGATAATTAAAAACACTTACTTTCGATTCAAAGATGTAATATGTAGTTTAAGCTTACAAAGTACATACTGATTTTATGAAGTAATATCTCGAAAACTGACGAAAACAATTGTGATTTCTTTCGCATTATTTAAAGTATGTGTCGCAGAATAGAAAAAGATAAAGAAAAAGGGGTTGATGAATTTAATTTGTGCCCAAAGAATCTTTTGGCTTAGTGTAATATGTGCTTTAGGCAATCTTATTTTATTGATTATTTGTTTCAAACTTTTTAAGCTTAAAATAAGCGCTTCAGGTCATGGGCGTAGTCAGGGTCTCGCTCAGGGTGGGGCAAAAAAGCAAAAAAATGTACAATTAAATATTTATTGAAAAATAGTATAAATGCTGTTTTAATTTAATTTTAATGTAATAAAACTTAATTTAATATTAACTTGCAAGGATTGCGAATAAACCTTGATAAAACGTCTATTTCAAATTTATCCCTGTGGAGGAGTACTCCCTCAAAATCGGGTGAAAATCATACTGCGCATGCGATTTCACTTGATTTCCGCATCTCTATTGGTCCTCGCTCGAATTTCGACGTGTACTCGCTCGGGGGGATTTCAATTATAACCACACTGGAATCTAGAACCCTCTTTCTATGAACACTCAGCATGCAAAGGCCGACAAGTCGTTCTTCTTTCATTGTTGACCTCAACCAAGGTTTTATTCTGCGCAAGGTACTAAAAGATCTTTCGATAATGAACGTTGTGCAGAGTTGTGCTAGTAAAATCTGTAGCGCTTGTTTTATGGCTGGAAAGAAGACTTGCGCTTCCTCAACTAATGTTACCAATTCTATTTCCTGCAGTTTCGCTTTTAACTAATTTTTTTTCCCACTGATTGTTAGTACCAGAATTCAGTTTCAGCGTAGAACCCCTTTAAATCATAAAAGTCGCAGAACAATTGAGTTTTCTTCAAAAAATCTTCATACTTCATGTTGAACATTAATCCTCAGAAAAACGTTGTTCCAATGACATTATTAATAAATCTAAGTATGGTATAATCAAAGATCTCTTCCAGTACTAGCTAGGAGTATCTGCTTGATGATTTGCCCGATGAGTTTGTCGATTTACAGTTCGCGGCATTCTTAAATCTGCATCTGCCTGCTCTGCGATTATTTCTGTCTCTGCTGTTAGGTTTTCGCTCGAACTATCGGCATTTTTTCGGTGTTTTTTAAAAACCTCTACGATATTATCTATATGATTTTTGCATTGTAGTAAGTCCATATTTTTTGACTGTAGAATATTTACTACTGGTTGTAGAAGAGCTGAATATTTTGCAATGACACAAACACTAACAATTAATTCTGAATTTACGGCCGCACAATGCATTTGAAAAGCAGCTTTCCTCATTGCTGTATTGCCATCTTGTGAAAGGGTCTTAAGTGCGTTGACGATTTCCACGTAATGTTCCCTAAATATGGCGATCCTTTATACTTCTAAGACCAACGAGTTTCGCAGAACATTGATATGTTTGGTACGAATTTTCAACGGAGCGGCGATTCTCTAAAGAATTTTATTATTTCTTTTACTGTCGAAACTATATTTAGTATCACTGCAATTTGGTTCAAATCGTTCACAACCAAGTTCAGTTTGTGACTCGCTTGTGTGTGTGTTTGCTACGTGATTCAAACCTAACGCACAGCACAGAAAAACTAGTAAGCTGTAATGGGGACTTATTGCAATAAAGCCAGGCAGTAATTGTGCCGGGCACTATTGTGACAGTTTCGCATTATAAGAACAGCTGTCTTCTTTCAAAATTAGGCCTTTGTATATTATAAGAGCCGGAATTAATAGTGCGCCACTATTAATGTAAAATAAACGATTGGATTTATAAATTCGACTTTGGTATGTCAATTTTGAAAGATGAACTGTCAGTTTTCAATGAAAAACTGTCAGAATAGTGCCCGCCACTATTATTCCCTGGCTTTATTGCAATAAGTCCCTAATAGCTATAGTGCGCAGAATTATTAAATTTGGTAATATAAAATGAAATTGCCAAAATAAACTTTTTTTATTTCTACATGAATATATGATATCAGCAAAAACTTTAGCAAAATTTAAGTTGTAACCGACGGCGGTAAGACTCTAAAATTTATAGAGGTTGACTTTCGGAAGAAATAAAACTCAATCAAGACAAATAAATTTTGGTCCATTTTGGCTTAATTTAGATAAATATTCCAAATAGAGTAAACTTTTCTTGCTTATCATAGGCCTAAATCATTGTCACATAAAATTAAAAACTTACAAGACACATCCAGGGTTTAAAAATAACCATAACACACGACGGCCGCTTAAAAGGTCCTACGTGACTAAAGACCGCGCAATAAGATTTTCAGATGTTAAAGGTTTTGAGCGATTTTTATATTATAGGTTGGATTTGTTATCACACTTTAATGATGAAAAACTAAACGATTTAAATATTTATTTGAGAACCAATATATTTAGTAAAAACTATTTTAAGATAAAGTCTCGGAAATTAGAAAAATATCCAACAAAGAAGTACGTTTTTTTAAAGAACCTTGCAACTAAAATAATCGGCATTCGTAGCAATTAAAATTATTCTCGAGATGTTTTTTTAATCCCTATTTGAATTGCTTTACAGTTTAGAGTGGTATTATAGACATAAAATGAATATACCGCGAACTTTCAAATCAGTAAAAGATGCTCCAAAACTCTTCTTGAGTGAGTCAAAATTTTATTTAGTCCAATGTCCATTTAATTTATCTCATCATACTTTTTGATTTTTTTATTTTTGACATTATGCTTCAGTTTTAAACGGACTTGCAGCAAAGCAGTGCAAAATCTTGATGCGTTTGATATCAGCCTTTATTCTTCCATCTTCGATTATTACACTTCCAAGCCACAATAGACCACCTGAGTCGCAGTGGAGGGGCGACAGTCGCACCACTCATAATCAAACCTAACCTAAGGCATGGAAAGTGGGATACCACAATATAGTTTTCTTATCCCTGCACTGCACCGATACTGTGCTCCTCAATAGTAAACGAGTTGGGATTATTGTACGCAATATTTCCGATTTTGGTTTGAAGTCTCTATTTATAGTCTTCTTCTCTAAGAATTCGCTGTTGTTTATAGATGTCAGCTTTATCAGCTTTTAAAACAAACATATGTGGCGTAGACAAGGTCTGTAATGTTTAGTGCATTAGATTTTTTTCCAACTGCACCAAAATCTTAACGCATGATGAGAACATGAACACCATTGATAAGTTAAAGAGATCTGGTAAGACGTCAGGTCTGCGTCCAATAAATATTCTACTTCATACTATATGGTATTACCACTACCTTTGTGTATGTGAGCTTCCTGGACATGCGTCAAACGTTGTGAATTTCCGGATCGTCTATTTCTCCGATGGGAATCCAGATAAGATACAAAGCTGAACAAAGTTTATGAATAAAACCGTAGCCTAATCATTTGTCTTACAATTCTGATATAATTGACACTACCTATTTTAATTTTTCAGGGGTCTTAATTTTAACGCCAGAGAACAGTGCGTGGAAGTAGATGGCTACTTATTATAAGTGACTTTTAAACAGTGTCGTTCGGTGTTCCTCAAGGCACAATCTGGGCCCTTTACTTTTCCCATCATATATAAATAATTGGATCTTTACGTGGGAGATAGCTGGTTAGAAATTAAAATAAAGGCGGGGATTGACTTTTTTATACTTTTACACAGAATTTGACCAGTTATGTGAACTTAGCTGGACGAATGTAGCTGCGTCAATAAAACAAATGGTTTAAAGCAACCCGGTGCCGTAGATTTTTTAATCTGATTGCAGTTGGCCAGTCCGGTTAAATGAACTTTCATATTCTGTAGGTAATCTTGGTGAGGAAGTTGAGGGCCCTGGGGTTGGGCGAGACTCTGGTAAGGCTTGCCCATAGTTTCCTGACTGGTCGCATACAGTTGGTCCGGATGGGCGATTGCGTTCCTAGAGAGATTCAAGTGGACTATGGTGTTCCGCAAGGTTTACACATTGGCCCAGTTTTCTTTAATTTATTTATTCGTGACCTTAGTGATATAATTGTTAGTTCGGATCATCTGGCATTTGCTGATGATTTTAAGCTTTATAGGTTTATTGAAACTTATCTTGATTGTTTGTTACTTCAAAGTGATCTTAATAAAATTAGTGAGTGGTGTAGTAATAATTGTCTGGATTTAAATGTCAAAAAATGCCTAAGTATCAGTTTTAGTCGATCATCTAATTCGATTCAGCATATATATGTCATAAATGGTACTGCTCTTGAATCAGTAGCGGCAGTCAGGGATTTGGGTGTCTTATTTGACAGCAAATTGTCATTTAGGCCTCATTATGACGATATTATTAATAAGGGTATGCGAACCCTTGGCTTTATCACTCGTAACAGCTCCGAGTTATCACCATATTGTTTTAAGCTCTTATACTGCTCACTAGTTCATTCTGTACTGTAATAACCGTCAGTGGTATGGTCACCACACTATGCCTGCTACACTGATGGCTTGTAGTCTGTAAGAAAACTTTTCTTCGTTCTTTTGCATTCAGTGCTCATATTGACATTTACAACAATAATTATAACATAAATTATAATGCCATTAGCTAGCCATTTGGACTTGATGCTTTAGAAAGAAGAAACATATTCTGATGTTATAACTTTTTATAAAATATTAAACAGTATTTGCTTTTATCCTTCTTGATTGGAAATTATCGGTTTCAACACTATTCAGCGTAGGCATAACTCGCCTATATTTCGCATTCCCTTTCATCATGCCAAGTGTAGCTATTATTCACCATTGACTCGTACTCTTCGTCTGTAAAACCAAAACAATCTCAATCCATTCGCAGCCAGTCTCAGTTCCTTTAAGGGTAGTATTAAGGAATTACTAAAGTAAAACAGTTCCTATATTTTAATAAAAGATAAAAAATTTTGTCTTTAGTTAATTTTCTTAGTCCTAGTTTCTTATTATTGTTTTGTTTTTGTTTTAATTAATTTTATTAGTTTTTTGCCATCTTGTTATTAATTAATTACTCTGTAATATTTTTGTAAATTGGCTCTGCCATTGAAAAATATATAAATAAATAAATAAATAAAAGTATAAAGACCTTCTTGACCTAATTCTATATTTTCCTGGCGGTTTCTCACTAGTATTGGTTTTCAGTTCTTTCCTAGTTCTTTTCCAAACTTTTTAATTAATTTTGCCTGCAGAACATGAAACAGGCTTTTGACAGATAAATAAAGGATAAAAAAATAACGCAAATAAAAATTGTGTCTGCAAGGTAAAAATTGTTAGGTAATGGAGTGCCTGCAAAAAGTCCCTAATATATTACAAGCAAAATTTAAGAGAAATAAATAAAAGTATTCTGTTAATAAGTGATTCAACGTTAATATAAAGTAGTTTTGCGGCCTTTCTACACACACAAGCTAAGTCGAAACCTAGACCGAGTTAATCTAAAAATACAAACATGCGTAACCTAAAAAATACCTTTAAGTTTTTTCTTGTTGTCTTTTCTCTTCCGTGGCTGACTGTCACTCGACATCTTGTCAAACAGCATTGAAAGGGTCACATTGGAGTCACACCACCATTTGGAAAAATGTCACCGGGAAATGATGTCGGTATTCCGGACGAATAGACGCTTTTTCGCACGGGACGGTACTTTGGCCGGCGGTAAACTGCTGCCGTTTCACGAGAGATGCATTGAGATAAATTTAGATGGCGAACTCCGCAGTGAAAAATCTGAAACAAAGGAAAAATTAATAAATTTGACCCTAAGCCTAAACTTGCAAAAAAATGCCCGCCAGCCGTAGTTTGAGGCTCGCTGCAGGCAGTGGCGTAGCAACGTAATTCCGGGCCTGTGTCCGAAAATTTTTGCCAGGCCCTCTTGAACTAAACTAACCGAACTTAACCTAAAAAAAGCTGCAACTTTCGTTGTGGAAAAAGCGGTTTTTATAAACATTTTTTTGGAAAACTATTATTGCGGCTCTCTGATTTTAGAGATGTTAGAGAAACTTTGCGGAAATGCAACGATGTTGAGAAAAGTTGGGAAAAGTGGTGCAAACAAAAACTTTAGATTTAAAAAAAAATTGGAATATCCTTATTAAGACTCTCTAAATTCACAAAAAAACTGCTGTGAACAAAAAATAATTTAAGGAAAATCTGCTTTAAAAAATAATTGTAGAAGTATTATTAAAAACACCCTGCCGTGAAAATACTTGGAAATAGGTAGCAACTATTGAACTTTATTTAAATCAAACTAACCTGAAGTTACCGGACCTAACCTAATCTAACACGCCTGGCCTGACCTGACTACCTGTCCTGACCAAACTACCTTTCCTCCAAAGAAATTCATTTAGTTGAATGTTTTTGCTTTCCTCACATACCTACATTTTATTCGCGTGCGGGTCAGGAGGTTAGGGTAGGTTAGGATAGGTTACGTTAAATCAGGTTAAGTTCGGTTAGAAATAAAATTTTGGACTTCCATAGTCTTTATTTATTTTAAGCACGACGTTTCGGTTACTAAGTATCTCTAACCGTTTTCAAGTGCGAACGTGTTATTTCTACTGAATCATTGTCTACGAGTTTCAAACAAGAAGTTGATTAGATTAGGTTGTTAAGTCAGATTGGGTTAGTTTGGGGGATATAAATTCAGCACCAGTCAGATCAGTTGCTGGAATTTTTATAATTTTTTTAAAAGCAGGTTTCTGCACAAATAATTATGTTTTAGGTTTAACCAGTTTTTTCGAAGTTTATTAAGAACGACTCATTCCTGCAAAGTTTCCTTAACTTTTTTGAAAGTTGGAAGTCTTTATTAGGGTTTTTATTTTTTTAAGCCAGTTTCAACCTTTTTACCCTTTTTTTCGGTGACAAATATAAAACACAACTTTTTCTGTAATTAGGTATTAAACAGAAAACAATCATACCACAGATAAAAGTTTCTTGGACAAAACAGGCGTTGGAAAAAAAGCCAAGCCAAGTACTTACTGAAGTGCAAATTAAAACTGCATTTTTTGTTATGTAAATGTTTAAATTTTCTAAAATTATTTCCGGAGCACACTGAACACTGCTGACCACACCATTGGCTGCATAGATACCTGCCAGGGGCACAAGCCTCAAAGGGGTGACCAAAGGCACATGGTTGGTCTTCCCAGGGGCGTAGATGACTTATGAAAAATGTATTTCTAAAAAGAAGATAAGTAATTTTGTATTTCATTTAAAAATTAAAAAAGTTCATCAGGGAAATGGAGAGAGCTTTTAGGGGTGGATAATCGTTTTTTACGATTATCAACGAAACTAGATCTCCTATCGAAAAAAGTCAAATACAAAAGTTATAGGTAATAAAAAGATCTAAAACTTTGGGATAAATCTGGGGGCACGGTAGTGCTCCGCCAAGTTTGCGCAAACTGCTGTACCACCTTGTCTTGCAACATTTCAGCCCATATTATTATTTCACCTATCTATGTATAATTCCACTTCGGGATGAGCTACGAAACTCAAACTTTGCACAGTTGCACAACTCCTCCAAGCTTTATAAAGCAATAAAGTAGTTACGAAATGTTAAAAACGTCGAATTTGCCACTCACTCACTCGTGTATAAATAATCAAAATTTCACTGTACTTCCAGACATACTACAAAGCTCAAATTTGGCAGACTGATAAAAATTATGACGAGACCCTTGGAAAATTTTAATTTACTCACCTCCACTATACATGTAAAGTTATGTAAAAGTAATATTGCCCACTTCCAGAAACGCTAGAGGACTAAGCTTCGGCAGACTGCAAGGAACTATGATAAAACTATAGGAAAAAATTAAAAGACCCCAAAATTTTAATTAACTGTCCGCGTCCATACATGTTAAGTTATGTAAAACTATTATTGCCCACTTTTTAGATTTGACAAACTGACAAAAAAAATTAAAATAAACTAGATTTCCTATCAAAAAAATAGTTATTTAACAAAAACTCCAAATCCAATCTCCCCCCCCCCGAACCGAACCGAGCCCCCCCCCCCCGCCCAAACACAAATTGATACAAAAAAAAATTATTCATTTCCACAGGAAAATTAAAAAAGGTAAAAGTTTTAAACATATATTAGGAGTGAAATCATAACAAAAACATTTCGCATGTATATAGCCAAGTTCTCCAATACAAATTTTAAAATAAAAGTTTTTTTTAAACTTGGCTATAACGGCCGCAAATTGACTCTTAGGCATAGTGTTAAATTGAACATAAACAAGTTTGGCTAAATCCGTACATCCAGGACTGGTCCGTAAGTTGACGGCCAGCGACCCTGGGGCTCGACAGAGCTGCCAGAGCCCTGGCGGGGATCACCGCCCTCCCGCCCGGGCCAGTTCGGCCCTGCTACGCAAATAAAAGACATCGTATGTACCTCAAAAGTAAATACATATTTTTTACCCTACTGCAGCACGGCAAAAGGAAGGGTAATGTTTTTCGATTGTTGTATGTAAGTAAATATGTATGTTTGTGTCACGCTAGAGGCTAAACGGCTGAACCGATTTTGACAAAAAAGTGTCGTTGAAATGCTACTGATCCCGAAGATGCTATATTTTTTTAAACAGGAAACAACATCGCGGTCTGCAGACGCAATTTTGTCACATGGTGTAGGCTTTAAAGCTTAAAAATTATCTAAATTTCAGCGAATTATTGAAATTCCTTTGATTACCCATTGCAAATGTCCTCTAATTTGCTGTAGTTACTTTGTGGTCCTCCCTGCTCCCACCCATCTCCCCTCCTGTCATTGCCCCCACCCTATTCAAAAACCATATTCGCATAATTTTATCAACTATGGAGCGATTTCAAAAATTATTTTTGCATACGCTTTCTGATTTTTTTACAACACTATTTTACTAGTTTTAAATTTTGTACTCAACTGCGACTAGTACTTGCAAGTAAATTTAGCAGCTGGATGTTTTTTTTATTTACATTTTTTTTATTTATTGGCTTAAATTTTAAAACTAGCAATAGGATCCTAATAATCGTTTCATGAATAAAAAGTCACTTAAACTTAAATAAACAATCGGTAAAGATTTGTGATATTTCTATCAGTGGCGTAGCATGGGGGGCGCGGGGGGTTTGTCGCCCCTCCCCGCCCCGAGGGTACTGGCGCCCCATGGGTGCTCTAAGCGCCCTAAGCTTTATTAAGCAGCAGGGCCGGCAACGGTAAATTGAGAGGGCGGCAAAGCTGTCGCTAGGAAAGTAAAGACATGGTGACCTTTTTTTTTTGTTTTTTGGTCGCAAGATTTTTGATGGGCGCCCTTTCTATCTGTCGACCCCCCCGCCCCTTCAGGCACGCTACGCCGCTGATTTCTATAACTACATATGGCAAAAAAAAGATTCTTTTGTATTTATTGGTGATTTCTTAAGATCAAAGATAATATATAAATACATATATGTATTTAGGGTAGTTCTTGAGTAGCAACTAGGGTCTTCGGATCGGTGTTAGGGCTAACTGATTCTTTTTCATCCCTATTTGACTTAATTTTATTCCCCCTTTGGGACCTTTTTTACACTTTTACATTTTTATTTAGCAAAATTCGTGCGCATGCAGGCGTGTGTGTAGAATCAAAAGAAATTTTACCATTGTTAAGACAGGATCATTATATCTTATAATATACCAGGGTGACTTTTCACAAACGTGTGCAACTGGGATCAATGTGCTCTACCTTTTCTCAATTTTTAATTGATGAATTTTTAAGGTGTTTGAGGATGTTTTAATCACGGATCACCTAAAGGTGATCCGTGGTTTTAATAATAGAAAAACTGGGTAAATCTATGAAGTGATGCCTTGTGTGATCTATGAAGTGACTAGAACCAAAAGTATTGTTCTGGAAACAAAGTAGGGATAAAAAAATTACTTGTTTTCAACTTTGAGTCACTTTACTAATATAAACTATAATTTAGTTAAATAAGAATTGCATTAGTTAAACTAGCGTTTTTCCTCACGATCTTTGGTATATTTTTGAAGTGTAAACTTCTTTAGGCGCGTTTAGCACTTTTTGTGGTTACTGAATTGAACTGAGCCGTCACGCTCGGCTATGTAACGCGCATTCGGGTAAAATCGGCTCGAGTCGACTAACTGTGAGAGGAACATTCAGCAGAGCGATATGATGATGCAGATGAAGGCCACTCAGAGCAAAATTTACCCGAGTAATTTATACCCAATTATAATTATGTAAATGTTATTACTTTGTATATTACTTTGTCAATATACAACGCAAAAAATCTTGTACTTCGTATTATTAATTTCGCCTTGTTCAAGTTTACACTTCTGCCCTGGGGTCTTAAGCACACACAATTTTTTTATTATTTTTTTAATGTAGGGTAGGTACAAATAATATATTTTGATAAAAATATTTAGTAGGAGTTTTTGTCAAAAATATCCTAAGCTTTTTACAAAGTACCATCAGTATTTTTACCATCTTACGATACGTTGTGACAGTCAACAACCCTCAATTTTTTATGAAATATCGGCAATTTTGCTCATACTGAATCTAAAAATGCAAAAAATATTGATGTGAGCATGTGTGTATGTGTTACCATTTTATAACCATCATAACTCAAAAATTATTCGTTTGATTTTGATAAAATTTGGCAGGCGGCTTGTCACACGAGAAATATCTAATACGTTTTTAAAAAAATCCGGCATGGCGAAATAAAAGAACGGTCTTTTTCTAAGGTATTATTCTGGTGGATGATATTTTATGACAGGGAACGTGGCATCGGTTTTTTTATACTAGGACTTTTTAACCAATCAGAATCGATTGCCGAATTTCGCAAAGTGAAAAATTAATAGTGGTGTAACACTTTTTAGAACTTTTGTATTTTTAAGATTATAAACTCTTCTGTAGGACTCGATTTTTTTTAGGATATAAGCGATAAACAGAATACTGCCAACGTAAATTGCAAAAAAAATTAAAACTGTGTCTCATATGCTACCTTGAAAAAGTTCAAAAATGAGACAGGTCAGGCGAAATATGAGACAATGATCAAATTCACGTATAAGCAGTCGGATCGCAGTCTTAACCAAAAATAAGACATTTAGGGTAAAATTGAAACATAGGTTTTTGTTCTTTTTTACTTAAATACAACAAATAAGTGCAAAAATATTTATTTAAAGGAAAACCGATCTACGAACTCACACGACCACCACAAATAAAGCTATGCAAGCCCCCTTTTTCTTGTTGTTATGTAGTGTCCAATGGGAAAGTTATATAACTTACAAAATGTAAAGTTTAGTACCCGGAAATTAAAAATCAAACAAGGTTTCGTGGCTAATCGGGTAAAAATAAGAGTTATTTGTTTCTCTCGTATTTTTCCGTGGGTAGCTCGAAAGCTTAACCTCACGGGGGTCCAAGATCTAATGGACACCTAATAAGTGTTGACAGTTCACTGTTTCGTCCTTATGGGACTCCTCAGAACACTGCTTGGTCAATGTGACACCCTTGCTCAATTAAGTATACGGTTTTGTCTCTCACCTTACATTTCTAGTGAGAAAACAAAATCATATACCCCACAAGAAGCGCCATCTACTACAGTACGAGAGAAACTAAAACAGCAGCAGGCGAGTAAAACTGCTATATCATCGATCGATGAAAGTATCGATTGAAAGAAAGAATCCATCACGTGACCTACGACACACATTGCTTTCTAGGTCAGATCAACGTTAATTGCGTTTATTCCGCTATCAAGACGTCGGCATCGCGTCTGTCAACGGAGTTTAAAGCCAAATATTAAAAAATATAAAGTTTAGTACCCGTAAATTAAAAATTTAACACGTTTTCGTGGCTAATCGGGTAAAAATAAGACAAATAATTATTGGGTTAGGGGAACCTGGGTCCTGAGCCCTCCATCTCCCCACTGGCGCTGAGTGCACCCATGATTATATACCATGTAAGGTTTTTTTTAACATAAGATATACATTTAGTAAGGAAAATTATTATTAACTATCTTAATATTTTTCACCAATTTTCAAGGTTCTATTTAATATTTCAAGATTTTATGTAGAATTTAGATAATTGTATTTTTGAGTCCGCCTTTTCTTTGATTTTAAAAATTTATATTATTAAGATATATTTTCATTTGCTCACCGCAGTCCCTCCTATATTTTCTAAATAGGCTTAAATTGTGAAATATATGCAACAATTACGTTGTTACTTAGTAATACTTTGAAACTCGTAGACAATGATTGAGTAGAAATAAAATTTCGAACTTCCATTTAGGTTCTGACCACTGAATCCTGTGATCATTTGATCATCTAATTGGTTACTTTTTAGATCTTCATTTACTCTAACCTAAAGAGGGCGTTTCGTTTCACCTACATATGATTTACCACACTCACAGGGGATTTGGTAAATACATTCCTTATTATTTGAGGGATTTTCTGGTTTTGTTTTAGTTACAAAACTCCTTATCGTATTTCCCGATGAAAATACCTACTGTTTAATATTATAGTGCTTGGCTATTCGTCTTATGTTTTCTGAAATCCCTTGAACATATGGAATGTTAATAACACCCAACGGATTATTATTTTGAAAAATTTGCTATATTTGGTTTGTTTTCAATTTTAGAGATCGTTGAGTTTATTAATTTCTCGGAATAACCATTCTGTTGTAAATCCTTTTTAAGGTTGTTAATTTCTACTTATAAATAGTCATAGTATGTCAGTGTAATGTCATTGTTATTAGTACACAAGTCAGGCGGGTATTATTTTTTTATTTATTTTTGAAATAAGATAACAATGTTTTATTAAATTAAGTAACACCTATTATACAAACTTTTACTTTTGTCAAATACCAAGTCATTGAATCTAAATACAAAAATATAAATCGGCTATATCTTAAAAATTACTTGTCGCAGAATAGACATATTACACATTTTTAAAATCAGAAAGAGGAGGACTTTCTTTAAAGAAAACATCGACCTTCCAAAAATGGACATTTCTGATGACATTTGACAACTTTGGCGTAACTATTCTAAAGATTGGTAAAAAGTTGTACTTTCTGTTGGACACTTTTTTGTAGCATGTATAATAACGGAGGAAAAGGGGGGTTGTATTTATGATAGAAACAGAAAACACAAACCTTATGGTAAATAACAATAAGTCCTTTTCATCACATTATAACAAAACGAGGAAATAAAAAGGGAAAACATCTACCTATGTGAACAACGGTATTTTTTTTTTGGTTGGGGCAAAAAATGGTTACAAAATAAATGTTTGCTTTATCTAATTTCTCATCAAATAAGATTCCCTTTTCATGGGACATTTAACAAAAGTACCGGCCTAGCTAACTGTATCTTGTATGGTTTGCACCCTGCCTTATCTTGGGTTCACCTTCCACTACTAGTGTGGAAGTGCCGTTAGGTTAAATTGGGGATTTGAACCGTGTCTCTTCCGGGTGCTAGCCCACCATACGAATGTCTAATTTTCTCAACGCTTATCATATTATTTTTGTTTAAGAAAAAATTTTTGTCATTTGACGTGTATGTAAAATGATTTGAGTGACTGATTGATTGATTGATTGCATAACGCAAAAATTCAGGATTTTTGATCCCCCCTCCCCCTCGTATCGCATTTTCAAGAAAAAACACACTAAAAAAACATTGAGTGTAACGCAAGGTCAAAACGCCCCCTCCCCCCTTTGAACGTTACGTAATTTAAGGATAGGCCCTGTGTTGATTGTATTACAATCTAGTCAATAAGGCCATTTTTTTTTATTAAACTTATAGTGTAGGCGCTGTAGGTAGTTGAGTATGCAAAATATGAGGACCGCACTTTGATAATGGATTCTAGCTGACAACGATCTGGATGTTGCCATGCCAGGTTTCCCTCCTCTTATAGTCGTGTTCGAATTGCTGAAAATTTGCCCTAAAGCTACAATGACAAAGAAATTAATCAAAAATATGTAAGACCTAACCTAAAAATAAAATTATATTAGTTTTTTAAATTTTAGCTGCAAGAACCCCCAAACCCCCAAAACCTAAAATTTTTAGGTTTTCTTCAAATTTTCTCAAAAATTAAGCTCCTTAGGGAAAAATATGTAATAACGATGTATTAGTCAGTGAGGTACGGCCAATGGCGAACTCTTCAGCGGCGTCCGTTTATTGAGGTGATGTAAAAAAATGAAAAAAAGAAATATGTTTATTACATGATTTACCCGATTTTCGTAAAAACTAAGCTCTCTATTAAAAATTGTGACCCATAGTCAATTATAGACAATGAAATTTCCTTTGAAACGGTGGGTAACAAGGTAAGATTATTTTTTATTATAACAATTTCGGGTCGTCCGTAAATTACATCAATTTTGAAAAATCACTAAACTTACCAATTATTTTACAAGTTTTGTCCAATTTTCTCAAAAACTAAGCTTTCTGAGAAAAAAATTATTTTACACTTTATTGTAGAAAATGAAATTGTCTTTTTAATAATGTATAAGCTAGTGCGGTCAGACTAATATTAAACTTTCCAGCGGCGTCCGTTTATTGAGAAAATGTAAAAAAAATTAAAAAAACCACATGTTTGTCACATGTCTTACCCGATTTTCTTAAAAACCAAGCTTTCTATCAAAAATCATATTCCATAGTCGATTGTAGATAATGAAATTTTATCTTAAATGCTGTATTACAAAGTAAGATTTAGGTTTGAATTAAAACTTCACAGGCGTCCGTAATTAAAACCAATTTTAACATTTAACAAATAAAAAAAACTAATAAAATTTTATATTTAGGTTGGATTTTACAGATTTTTGATTAATTTCTCTGTCATTGTGGCTTTAAGACGTCAACTTAGTTACATTTTCAGAAATTCGAACACGATTGTAAGAGAAGGGGGATAAAAAAAATTGGACCAAAACCAGGCTTGGCAACATATAGATCGTTAATCTGTGACCTCTTGTCAGCTAGAATCGATTGTCAAACTGCGGTCCTCATATTTTGCATACTCAACTACCTACAGCTCCTGCACTAGTAGGGTTCTTCTTCTCTTCTCTCTGCTTTAACTATTACTCACAATTTTGTTGTGTTTATATATTTTATTTAGCTTACTATCGCAAACGGTTTCACTCTTTTTAATTTTCGAACTAGCATAGCAATTTGTCTAGAAGCTCAATCGCTTCAACATTTACATGTCAATGTAGTCTATCTTTATTGCTTTTTGCGTACTTTCGATATAATTCACAATCTGTAAAATAAGAATGTTATTCTTTTTAGTACAACTCCATAGTTGAATACCATATTATGTTATAAAGCAGGAGCTTGTTAATGAAAGTTAAATTAAATTTCTTTCCAAATGAAGAGTTAATTTTTCTATCCTTATCTCAAGTTCTTCTATTTAACAAAAAAGATGTGCTTTCCAGCGCATTTTGGCATTAAGTGCCATACCAAGATATTTTGCCTGATTTGAGTATGGTACGGGAATGTTGTTAGGATGCTTTGATAAAACAGACCTGAATCTCAAAAAAATCTAATAATGGGTTTAACGGGGTTTAGGAAGCTGGCAGGTATCATAATTCAATACTTTTATAAAAAAAGGGCTTTAAAAGAAACAGGCGAAGGTAATAATCGAAGGCAAAGGAAAAATCAAACCATGGGTAAAATTCAATGCCAGTAGGGGTATTTTCCCTCGAAGTAGTTGTTTCTGTGGTTTGACATATTATGTATTTTATATTGTTTTTAAATGTGGCAATAAAAGCATTAATTATTATTATTATTATATTATAATATGGGGAACAGTATGAAAATGACTGAATTTCAAGTTTTCTTTGTCAATCCTGAAGTAGGGTGGGTTGCGGTTTTTATAGTGGTCCACATGGCCAGTAAGGTTGGGTTTTCCTACTCTTCTAATAATTCTAGGGCCGACTTGGCAGTTATTACTGCTACTACTAATTAAAATAGTAAAAATCATAGCCTGTCCCATGTTGCTACAGACCAACGCTGTGTCCTATTGACTTGCTTTAACAACGTTTACTGTTGGAGAAAGTAAGCCGAGGGGTAGTGGCAAAATACCGCTTTCCGGAACTTCCCTTGGCATGCTCGTTTAACTTTATATTCAAATATTCATTCAGTATAGGATTAAGCATTGTGACTGTCGAAAATTCTTCGTGAAATAAGAGAGAAGGGAATATGGTCCGTTACGAAATATTTATTAAAACTGCAAAGATACGAAATTAGAAGTGTAGACTTGCCCACTATTTTTACCTTATTTTTCCTACATTGGTAGAATACACACAGTGCGTTGTTAAGCATGACTTAAAATAAGTATCATGATTTATTAAACGATTTTCTTTAGCAGTTTCTAAATCTAGCTGAAATTCCGGGCTTTTCAACCGAGTTTAGTCAATTTTAAAATGAAAAGGGGCCTACAGACACGCGAACATTTCTTGAGATTAGTGCGCGCATACTAATCTCTGCGTACAGTGCCGAGAGATTTGTTCGCGTACATCGTGCGCGCGAACAAAAATTCAAGCGGCGACTGAATACATCTTCGAGAGATATTTTAGGCGGATTTTGTCTACACACGAAGAGATTAGTCTGCGCAAACTTGTACGCGCGTACTAATCTCTAGAAATGTTCGTGTTTCTGTAGGCCCCTAAACGAGTTTAGTCAATTTTAAGATGGCTTTAAAAAAGTAGACGACCGTACCATCAGAATGGTTTAAATTTTATTTACGCCTGTCATTACAGCGAACATAAGACTTTGCAGCTTGCAAAAAATGGTGTATTCGTGATTTAAACGTATGTTGTTTACATTGGAGGCCTAAGAAAATATTTAAGTTTTCGACCTTGGAGCAGCTCCCCTCCATCTTGGAGTTAGTGTGCATAAAAATTATTTTTTTTAATTACTTGGTTCCTGTACATTTTAGAAAAAAGTTTTAAATAAGAGTTGAAGACAATAAAATTTCCTACAAAAGCGCTTTTATAAACTTTTTCGTCAGATAAATTATTTTATAAGTTATAAGGCTAAACATTTCGCCGCTATTTTGGATTTTTTTAGTGAAATTAACAAAGAAACTGCTTATTTTTGAAAAAATCTGTTAAAAGATAAAATAAAGACCAGTTAATACTCTATAAAATGAGATATCCCTGAATTCTGTGGGTAGTACCGTTGCTGAGATACGAACCCTAAAGTGTTAGCAGTACACCCGCAGAAATCAAAATTATTACGTTTTATGTCATTTTCTCAAACCGTTAGCATTTTACAGAAATTGTGGAATCAACTTTAAACGATGTATAACTAAAGTGAAAGTCCACGGTAAGCACTGAATTGGCATTCCTAAATTGGGGTTATTTGAAGATCATAAAAAAATTATGTTTTTAGGTTTTATTTAGTTTGCGAAAAAACTAACACCACTCTTGGAGAAAATAAAATTCATTCATTTTAAACGGTAAATCACAAAGTAGTGTTAAAGTTATTATTGACATTCCGGGGGTGTCCGCATATTGTCTTCAACTTTTCTTTAAAACTTTTTCTAAAATGTACAGGAACCAAATAATGCAAAGAAACCTTTTCGTGCACATTAAAGCCCCCCTCCTACCCCAAGGTCGATAACTCAATTTTTTTGAGGACTCTAATGTGAACAACAATACCACCTTTTGAATGCTGAAATTCTATAATGAATGGACTAACTTGCAAGATCAAACTCAAAGGATCCAAATTCAGATTGATCATGAAACGGTGTTTTCTGATGATGATAAAGAGGAGCATGATGATATCAAATTAATATTCATCATACATAAATAGCGTAAAAATTAAAGTTAACTAATTTTTTATTTAAATTACATCAATTCAGAAGACTTTTTTTATTATTTTTAATAAATAACTTTATAGTTATGTTCGGATCTTGATTCTGCGATTAGCTAGCTTTCTACTCAATTTCTATCACAGTGTAGATATCACATTGTGATTTCTATGTACAATATGCATTATGAAAATAAAGATAATTTTTATTCTATTCTATTGAAGTAGGATTTTTATTTTTTAACGCACTTATAATAAAATAAAATAGACAATCGAGCATTATTTTAAGCTTAAGTAGTTTTTGAGAGAAACTGGAAAAACTAGAAAAATAAACGTTTTGGGGAGTTTAATGGGAGATTTTGGAGGTTCCGTCATGCTGATTTTAGGAGAATTTTTTGCGAATACTATTAAGACTGAGGAAGAATTATAAAAAAATTAGGTTGTTTGTTAAACCTTATACGCAGGTCAACTTCCTGAATGAATGGACTAAATTCTTAAGGCCACCTTTTTTTCTAAGTCAATCGAAAGATAATAAGATTTCAGTAGAAAATATTTATCGAGTTTGAATGCCAAGGTTTTTCTATTTGTCAAACACACGGTGTTTATGACCCTGTAACAGGCGTTTTATGAAAATCAATTAAATAAAGTATGTAAAAATTAATAAAACATTATTATTGTATTACAAATTAGTCAATAAAAGTAATTAGCAATTGTGGTTTAACTGACTTTAATAGAAAAGTAGAATGTTTTATATATTTTATTTAGTTCAGTAGCTCAAACGGCTTTACTCTTTTTAGTCTTTGAACTAGCATATTATTGTCTAGAAGCTCAATTTTTATTTTTTTGTAGTCTCTGTTATAGTTTCGATTTTTAGGTCCCGATGAAGGTCACCATCTTGAACGTACCAAGGTGCATTCACAATGTTTCTTAATACTTTATTTTGAAATCTCTGTAAAACTAGAATGTTACTCTCTTTAGTACAAGCCCATAATTGAATACTACTCGTTTCAGTACTTGTCTATAAAACAGTCAATAATGCCAAGATGCACGGTATTTTCCGCTTATTCAAGTCCACATCTAGGGGGCTTAATTTCCATAAGAGGATAAAAATAGAGATAGAGTATAGCATGTATTAATAAGAGACCGAGATACGCCCGATTCCCGACGAAAGCATTTCAGCATTGCCAAAAGATATCAAGATTGATAAATAACTACAGGCGCAAGTGGTGCGTTGGGTATCTCTTCTGTGGCGTTACCTACGAAGCTCGTAGGTAGTGAGTGGCGGTCTAGGACAACTGGGCGCCGCCAACTCGGCGCCGCCAACTGGGCGCCGCCAACTCGGCGCCGCCAACTGGGCGCCGGGCCAACTGGGCGCCGGGCCAACTCGGCGCCGCCAACTGGGCGGCGGCCAACTCGGCGCCGGACTAAATTTTTTTTTTTTGATAAAATGTGTAGATGAAAAATAAAATATATTATTTATATAAAAACATCTTTAAAAAATCCTTTACGCAATATTTTTTACAAGCTTTTATTTAGCTTTAGATGTTCTGTCTAACTAACTATCTATCAAATCTTGTGAAGCGTTTTTGACACACGTAGTGGTCCCATGACAATACAACATTAAGAAAAAAATATCCTCCCACCCTACCCCCACCCCTTCTATAGAAAAATGTGTTTTTGACACACTTCCCGTTATCCGATTTGGATAAAATTTGGTATACACATAGTGGTCCGATGATAATACAACAATAAAAAAAAATATCCTCCCACCCCTACCCCCACCCCCTTCTATAGAAAAATTTGTTTTTGACACACATCCCGTAATCCGATTTGGATGAAATTTGGTATACATATAGTGATCCGATGACAATACAATATTAAAAAAAAATATCCTCCCACCCTACCCCCACCCCTTCCATAGAAAATGCGTTTTTGACACCCTTCCCATTATCCGATTTGGATGAAATTTGGTATACATATAGTGATCCAAAGACAATACAATATTAAGAAAAAAATATCCTCCCGCCTCTACCCCCACCCCCTTTCATAGAAAAATGAGTTTTTGACACAATTCCCATTATCCGGTTTGGATGAAATTTGGTATTCACATAGTGGTCCGATGACAATACAACATTAAAAAAAAAATATCCTCCCACCCTACCCCCACCCCTTCCATAGAAAATGCGTTTTTGACACCCTTCCCATTATCCGATTTGGATGAAATTTGGTATACATATAGTGGTCCGATGACAATACAACATTTAAAAAAATATCCTCCCACCCTACCCCCACCCCTTCCATAGAAAATGCGTTTTTGACACCCTTCCCATTATCCGATTTGGATGAAATTTGGTATACATATAGTGGTCCGATGACAATACAACATTGAAAAAAAATCCTGGCACTCCTACCCCCACCCTCATCTATTGAAAAATGCGTTTTTGACACCCTTCCCATTATCCAATTTGGATGAAATTTGGTATACATATAGTGATCCGATGACAATACAATAATAAGAAAAAATATCCTCCCACCTCTACCCCCACCCCCTTTCATAGAAAAATGAGTTTTTGACACACTTCCCATTATCCGATTTGGATGAAATTTGGTATACATATAGTGGTCCGATGACAATACAACATTGAAAAAAATATCCTCTTACCCCTACCCCCACCCCCTTCCATAGAAAATGCGTTTTTGACACCCTTCCCATTATTCGATTTGGATGAAATTTGGTATACATATAGTGATCCGATGACAATACAATATTAAGAAAAAAATATCCTCCCGCCTCTACCCCCACCCCCTTTCATAGAAAAATTAGTTTTTGACACAATTCCCATTATCCGGTTTGGATGAAATTTGGTATTCACATAGTGGTCCGATGACAATACAACATTAAAAAAATATATCCTCCCACCCTACCCCCACCCCTTCCATAGAAAATGCGTTTTTGACACCCTTCCCATTATCCGATTTGGATGAAATTTGGTATACATATAGTGGTTCGATCACAATACAACATTGAAAAAAAAATCCTACCACTCCTACCCCCACCCTCATTTATTGAAAAATGCGTTTTTGACACCGTTTCCATTATCCGATTTGGATGAAGTTTGGTATACATATAGTGATCCGATGACAATACAATAATAAGAAAAAATATCCTCCCACCTCTACTCCCACCCCCTTTCATAGAAAAATGAGTTTTTGACACACTTCCCATTATCCGATTTGGATGAAATTTGGTATTCACATAGTGGTCCGATGACAATACAACATTAAAAAAAATATCCTCCCACCCCTACCGCCACCCCCTTCCATAGAAAATGCGTTTTTGACACCCTTCCCATTATCCGATTTGGATGAAATTTGGTATACATATAGTGGTCCGATGACAATACAACATTGAAAAAAAAATCCTACCACTCCTACCCCCACCCTCATCTATGGAAAAATGCGTTTTTGACACACTTCACTTCAAATGACTTTTATAAAATTTGGTATATGCATAAAGGCCCGATGGCAATACGACCCAAACAAAAAATATATTTCTAACTCTACCCCCACCCTCTCCTTCCCCCAATAGAAAAATGAGTTTCCAAATAACTCACGATCAGCGATTTCATTATAATCTAGAATAAACTCTATTTATTTACTTCTGCATTTTTCTGCTAGATTGATTCTTGCAAATAGTTGTGTTAATTGATACGGATATCTTATCGTAATAACATCGTCAAAATTATATATATTTTTTTAAATGTTGTATTGTCATCGGACCACTATGTGAATACCAAATTTCATCCAAATCGGATAATGGAAAGTGTGTCAAAAACATTTTTCTATGAAAGGGGGTGGGGGTAGAGGTGGGAGGATATTTTTTTATTAATATTGTATTGTCGTCGGATCACTATATGTATACCAAATTTCATCCAAATCGGATTATGGGAAGTGTGTCAAAAACACATTTTTCTATAGATGAGGGTGGGGGTAGGAGGGGTAGGATTTTTTTTTATTGTTGTATTGTCATCGGACCACTATGTGAATACCAAATTTCATCCAAATCGGATAATGGGAAGGGTGTCAAAAACACATTTTCTATGGAAGGGGTGGTGGTAGAGGTGGGAGGATATTTTTTTTTAATGTTGTATTGTCATCTGACCACTATGTGAATACCAAATTTCATCCAAATCGGATAATGGGAAGTGTGTCAAAAACATTTTTCTATGGAAGGGGGTGGGGGTAGGGGTGGGAGGATATTTTTTTCTTAATGTTGTATTGTCATGGGACCACTACGTGTGTACCAAATTTCATCCAAATCGGATAATGGGAAGTGTGTCTAAAACTCATTTTTCTATGAAAGGGGGTGGGGGTAGAGGTGGGAGGATATTTTTTTCTTATAATGTATTGTCATTGGATCACTATATGTATACCAAATTTGATCCAAATCGGATAATGGGAAGCGTATCAAAAACTCATTTTTCTATGAAAGGGGGTGGGGATAGGGGTGGGAGGACATTTTTTTCTTAATATTGTATTGTCATCGGATCACTATATGTATACCAAATTTCATCCAAATCGGAAAATGGGAAGTGTGTCAAAAACTCATTTTTTTATGAAAGGGGGTGGGGGTAGAGGTGGGAGGATATTTTTTTAATAATATTGTATTGTCATCGGATCACTATATGTATACCAAATTTCATCCAAATCGGATTATGGGAAGTGTGTCAAAAACGCATTTTTCTATAGATGAGGGTGGGGGTAGGAGTGGTAGGATTTTTTTTTATTGTTGTATTGTCATCGGATCACTATGTGAATACCAAATTTCATCCAAATCGGATAATGGGAAGGGTGTCAAAAACGCATTTTCTATGGAAGGGGTGGTGGTAGAGGTGGGAGGATATTTTTTTATTAATATTGTATTGTCATCGGATCACTATATGTATACCAAATATCATCCAAATCGGATTATGGGAAGTGTGTCAAAAACGCATTTTTCTATAGATGAGGGTGGGGGTAGGAGTGGTAGGATTTTTTTTATTGTTGTATTGTCATCGGATCACTATGTGAATACCAAATTTCATCCAAATCGGATAATGGGAAGGGTGTCAAAAACGCATTTTCTATGGAAGGGGGTGGGGGTAGGGGTGGGAGGATATTTTTTTTAATGTTGTATTGTCATCGGACCACTATGTGAATACCAAATTTCATCCAAATCGGATAATGGGAAGTGTGTCAAAAACACATTTTTCTATAGAAGGGGTGGGGGTAGGGTGGGAGGATATTTTTTTCTTAATGTTGTATTGTCATGGGACCACTACGTGTGTCAAAAACGCTTCACAAGATTTGATAGATAGTTAGTTAGACAGAACATCTGAAGCTAAATAAAAGCTTGTAAAAAATATTGCGTAAAGGATTTTTTAAAGATGTTTTTATATAAATAATATATTTTATTTTTCATCTACACATTTTATCAAAAAAAAAAATTTTAGTCCGGCGCCGAGTTGGCCGGCGCCCAGTTGGCGGCGCCGAGTTGGCCCGGCGCCGAGTTGGCCCGGCGCCCAGTTGGCGGCGCCGAGTTGGCGGCGCCCAGTTGGCGGCGCCGAGTTGGCGGCGCCCAGTTGTCCCATTTCGAGTGAGTGGTTGCAGAGACAATTATTACATGACCTGGTTTTTAGGCCACTATACAAAAGGTGGACTACCTAAAAATTTAATTTTTTACTTTTATTAAATGTGAGTTTTAGATCCTAAAACACCGAAATCGGGGAATAAAATAAATCGTCTATTTAAATACACGATAATCAAGAACACTTCAAACGATTTTAACCCAATATGATACAGAAGTCTTTTGTTGGTATTAGATTTTGGTTTAAAAGAAAGGGTTATTATTATTTAAACAATTTTACCTAAAAACTATCAGTTATGCATAACTTTACTTGTATCGATATTTGTTTAAAAATGTTCTTTTTGTATTTAAAACAAAAAGTGCATCATTGTTCTAGAAAAATAAAAAAATTCCTAAGGTCCTAAATTGTCTGTCTGTCTGTCTGTTTAACTTGAAACGATTTTTGCTACCTGCGGCAAATTTTTTTCTGTAGGTTTTTAGTTATCAAATCGCCTGCGAGCATTTAAAGTATTTTTCCTCCAATATTTTCTGAAAATTTTGTCTCCGACGGATTTACTCAAGAAATGTCTGCTCCCGTTTTCAAATTTTTATTTGTGGTTTAAGATGGACTACTACTCATAATTTTGATATTTGTCTAAGAAAATCATATGAGGAAAAATACTCAATCAGGTCAGCGGATCTACTTTTGAGGCTTCATACCACCTCTGCCGCCCCCTAGGGTCCCCCTCACAGGTCCACTACACACCCTGCGTGAGTGTGGTCCACGATTACGTTTTTTTTTTTGGACTAAAAATGTATTACAAAAACTTAAATTAAATAATATGTAGCTTACCTGAAAATTGGATATCTTTCAAACAAAATTGACTTTAGTGAATGTGAAATAAAAATCAATATCCAGAATAACAGTTTAAAGTTTGTAAAAGTAAGTGAATTATTTACTTTTAGGAACAAGCAGAATTTTAATGTATTATTCTGGTTGTGCATCACCCCGTTTAATGAAGGCACTTAAATAAAACTGACTAAATTTACATTTTGCGAATTGAGTAGCGGCTTATACTGATATTTTCGCTAAACCGGCAACGTTGGTTTTACGCTTTTGTGCTTTCCCATGCAATCCTTATGGATCATACAAAAATCTTACCCCTAGATAGAAGGCTGGTCACGCGGTACAGGACGACTATTAAAAATAATATATGGTTTCTGATTTTTTTTGTTATGCAGCATAGTCGTAACTAAAATTGCAAGGTACTTCAAGTAAAATATTTGAAAGTGTTCTTCAAGTACTTACAAGGATGCAAGGAATTTACTTGAAGTACAACTATAATTCAGTACTTGTACTTGCACTTGAAGTACACCAAAATGTACTCAAGGTACACTAAAATGTGCTTTAAATACAGGACTAAGTACTTTTATATGTACTTGATAATTGAAGTAAATTTGAAACAAAAAATTACGTAAAACTGTAAGTAATTTTACAAATCTTAATATACCTTGTAATTGTTCTTCAAGTTCTTTTATAATGTATTTGTGACAGCTCTGGTCGTAGTGAGCAAAGTTAACCTAAAAAAATTTACTTAAGATCCTAAATTGTTTTGTTATCGAAATTGTGTTATTCCTGTCAGACCAGATGAGAGAAGTAAAATAAGTGTTTCCAATATTAATCACAAGGGTTAGCGAAACGTGGGAAAGACGGAACTTCTGCCGTCACACCGCCGACACGCGCCGGGATCTCTTCAAAAAAGGTATTATGTTACTGTTTTCCTAGATTTGGTATTTCGGACCCCTTGGACCCTAACATAAAGGTATACCGTTTTGGGTTGTTTTGATAAAAAGTATTTTTACCAAATTCTTGAGCAAGGTGTAACGGAAGGTAGCAAACAGTTCTTTTATGTTGTCTAGATAGTTTATTTTTTTTTAATTGATACAGTTTTTAGGAATACCTACATAGTTTTAAAGAACTTATGGATCGTTCATACTCGTCTTTTGTCTAGTCTTTTGTCTTGGTTTAGTCATATGTCTTGTCATAAGAAAGTTAAAACCACTGTTTCTTATGGGAGTGTTCATACAATGCTTTTGTTTTTGATTAGTCTTTGTCTTAAGAGTTGCCAACTTTCAATCCTTAGGACAATGACTAAGACGAGTGACAGACATCAGGTGATATTTGTTGTTTTTTTTTACAGGGCGCCCGAAGAGCGCAAGCGCGCGGCCGAAATTTTGAATTTACCGCTATTAATCAGGTTTTTAACAGAAAATCTCAACATAACCTCAAAATTTTATTTGTTTTTTTGTTTCTTTTTCGCTTTTGTTCTTTCGTGTCTGTGTTTCGTGCACAGATTAGGTTAAATAAGATTGTTTTGTGTAGAAAATGACTTTTGAAGAGGGCCTTTTTATTGAAATTGAATTTTTTTTTCAGTGGGTTATGACTAAGACTAATCAAAAACAAAAGACGAGTATGAACAGCCGATTTTGTTTAAGACAGCTAAGCTAATCAAAGGACAGACTAATCAAAAACAAAAGACTAAAGTATTGTTCATACTCGTCTTAGTCTTTTGTTTTTGATTAGTCTTTGTCGTTTGATTAGTCTTAGCTGTCTTAAACAAATTCGGCTGTTCATAGTCGTCTTTTGTTTTTGATTAGTCTTAGTCATAACCCACTGAAAAAAAATTCAATTTCAATAAAAAGGCCCCTTTTCAAAAGTCATTTTCTACACAAAACAATCTTATTTAACCTAATTTGTGCACGAAACACAGACACGAAAGAACAAAAGCGAAAAAGAAAATAAAAACAAATAAAATTTTGAGGTTATGTTGAGATTTTCTGTTAAAAACATGATTAATGGCGGTAAATTCAAAATTTCGGCCGCGCGCTTGCGCTCTTCGGACGCCCTGTAAAAAAAAAACAACAAATATCAGCTGATATGTGTCACTCGTCTTAGTCGTTGTCCTAAGGATTGAAAGTTGGCAACTCTTAAGACAAAGACTAATCAAAAACAAAAGCAAAAGCATTGTATGAACACTCCCATAAGAAACAGTGGTTTTAACTTTCTTATGACAAGACATATGACTAAACCAAGACAAAAGACTAGACAAAAGACGAGTATGAACGATCCATAAGACGAGTATGAACAATACTTTAAAACCACTGTTTCTTATGGGAGTGTTCATACAATGTTTTTGCTTTTGTTTTTGATTAGTCTTTGTCTTAAGAGTTGCCAACTTTCAATCCTTAGGACAACGACTAAGACGAGTGACAGACATCAGCTGATATTTGTTGCTTTTTTTACAGGGCGTCCGAATAGCGCAAGCGCGCGGCCGAAATTTTGAATTTACCGCCATTAATCATGTTTTTAACAGAAAATCTCAACCTAACCTCAAAATTTTATTTGTTTTTATTTTCTTTTTCGCTTTTGTTCTTTCGTGTCGGTGTTTCGTACACAGATTAGGTTAAATAAGATTGTTTTGTGTAGAAAATGACGTTTGAAAAGGGGCCTTTTTATTGAAATTGAATTTTTTTTTCAGTGGGTTATGACTAAGACTAATCAAAAACAAAAGACGAGTATGAACAGCCGATTTTGTTTAAGACAGCTAAGACTAATCAAAGGACAAAGACTAATCAAAAACAAAAGACTAAGACGAGTACGAACAATACTTTAGCTAAAAGATAATAATCAATGTAAACAGTTCACGGTCACAACACCTAGTGGCAAAGCCGAGAATCCCACTAGGATTGGTCACGTGACAAGCGGCGTCATTAGCGCGATATTTAATGGTATAGTTTTTGCAAAGTCAGTTGAATAAAGGTTAAAGCCGACCATCGGCATATCCTTTAAAGAAAGTGACATGGGCGGCGGTAGTTATACTCATGAAAATTATTTCATTTAATTATGGCGTAAACTAAAGAAATAAAAATAGATAATAAAACTTTCTATTCCTATACCTACAGAAACGACACTGATTTATTTTCTAACTCTGCATACTGCCGACAAAAGGAGTCCCGCAAAGAACACCTGAAAGCAATTAAAAGCGCATGTCAAAAAAATCTGCCAATCAAATGCCGTCTAGCCACCTGTGCTGGGTCGGTCAGAAAACAAATACTTTGTCGTCGGCCCGCAAAGAGTCGCGCCTCTTCTCTGTCGGTAGGGTTGAAATTATACCAGGAAGATTTTATATGAATTTGGATAACTTGTGAAGGGCAGATTGAAGCAAAATTTCATGAAATCGACAGAACCCCGTAGCAGGAGCATTTCAGGTGACTTTGCAAAAACTATATCTCGCGTTACACTTGAACACATTATTTGGCAATGAAACGACAACACTAATTTTAAGATGTAGGTTCGTAATAAATAATGGTTGTAAATAAAAACTTACACGGCTCTCAAACATAATAATTATATGCTAATATTAAAATAAACAAAATCTTTTAAATTTTAGATTTACCTTTCCTTAATCTTTAAGATTTCTGCGAATTGAACTCATAAATAACAGAAATATAATTAGGTCAAAGATAAAGAAACAATAAACCTTTTCAAGCGGTCGACTGTTCTGTTATTAGTTTTCTTCGTGTAAGTGCGAGAATTAAACAAAGCGTTTAACCAAGAAACGTCAAAAAATCATGCATTTGTTCTATTAACCGATTATAACCCTGCTCGCGGGGTACAAAGAAAGAACAACACGTTTTTTGGTTAAACGATCTCTGTTTGAATCTCGCATTTAACCGAAGATAATCTAATAACCAAACGCTCCCCCGCTTGAAAAGCTCTTATAAAATAAAAGTTATATTTCAAAAATTTGCTTGTTACATTCAATCGGTAACTGGTGCTACAACCGAAACTTAAAACTTGCTTTATAGCTTTCAGCGTTGTTTGGTGGCTCCATCAAACAACGCTTTCAATGAATTATGCCAAATTGACCGTTAAATTTTGAAAGATCCCACACGCTTAACCAAGGGGATCCACGATTTTAAATATGATGTGATTAGTATCTAAATGTCCCAATAAAAATGCTCGAGAGGTACAAAGAAAGAACAATGAAAAAGCATGATTTTTCACGTTTCTTGGTTAAACGATCTCTGTTTGAATCTCGCATTTAAACGAAGATAATCTAATAACCGAACGCTCCCCCGCTTGAAAAGCTCATAAAATAAAAGTTATATTTCAAAAATTTGCTTGTTACATTCAATTGGTAACTGGTGCTACAACCGAAACTTAAAACTTGCTTTATAGCTTTCAGCGTTGTTTGGTGGCTCCATCAAACAACGCTTTTAATGAATTATGCCAAATTGACCGTTAAATTTTGAAAGATCCCACCCGCTTAACCAAGGGGATCCACGATTTTAAATATGATGTAATTAGTATCTAAATGTCCCAATAAAAATGCTCGAGAGGTACAAAGAAAGAACAATGAAAAGCATGATTTTTCACGTTTCTTGGTTAAACGATCTCTGTTTGAATCTCGCATTTAAACGAAGATAATCTAATAACCGAACGCTCCCCCGCTTAAAAAGCTCATAAAATAAAAGTTATATTTCAAAAATTTGCTTGTTACATTCAATTGGTAACTGGTGCTACAACCGAAACTTAAAACTTGCTTTATAGCTTTCCGCGTTGTTTGGTGGCTCCATCAAACAACGCTTTCAATGAATTATGCCAAATTGACCGTTAAATTTTGAAAGATCCCACCCGCTTAACCAAGGGGATCCACGATTTTAAATATGATGTGATTAGTATCTAAATGTCCCAATAAAAATGCTCGAGAGGTACAAAGAAAGAACAATGAAAAAGCATGATTTTTCACGTTTCTTGGTTAAACGATCTCTGTTTGAATCTCGCATTTAAACGAAGATAATCTAATAACCGAACGCTCCCCCGCTTGAAAAGCTCATAAAATAAAAGTTATATTTCAAAAATTTGCTTGTTACATTCAATTGGTAACTGGTGCTACAACCGAAACTTAAAACTTGCTTTATAGCTTTCAGCGTTGTTTGGTGGCTCCATCAAACAACGCTTTTAATGAATTATGCCAAATTGACCGTTAAATTTTGAAAGATCCCACCCGCTTAACCAAGGGGATCCACGATTTTAAATATGATGTAATTAGTATCTAAATGTCCCAATAAAAATGCTCGAGAGGTACAAAGAAAGAACAATGAAAAGCATGATTTTTCACGTTTCTTGGTTAAACGATCTCTGTTTGAATCTCGCATTTAAACGAAGATAATCTAATAACCGAACGCTCCCCCGCTTAAAAAGCTCATAAAATAAAAGTTATATTTCAAAAATTTGCTTGTTACATTCAATTGGTAAATGGTGCTACAACCGAAACTTAAAACTTGCTTTATAGCTTTCAGCGTTGTTTGGTGGCTCCATCAAACAACGCTTTCAATGAATTATGCCAAATTGACCGTTCTTAAATTAATTTTAAAAGATCAAATAAATATGGTAACATTAACATAGCAACAAAACGCATAGACTAATTACTATACCGTATACATGTATTTGTTTTTTTTTCTAATCAGATCTGCATTTCTATAATCCCACCCGCTTAACCAAGGGGACCCACGATTTTAAATATGATGTGCTTAGTATCTAAATGTCCCAATAAAAATGCGAAATTGTAAAACGCAAAAATAAAGTCCAAAAGAGCGTTCTGATTATATTATATAATATTAAAAATAATTAGATATCCAAAATAGACGCGTGAGAAACTTCTTAAACAAAAAACAAACGCAGTTTTTTTTGAAAAAAATATCTGTCTTAGATAATTTATTAATTTATATAATTTAGATAGATTTAAAAATTTCTTAAAAATATCTTTAACGTTCTGACTTAACGAATCATTTACCAAAGTAAAATATTCAAATAAGAACCTCTCCCTTTTTAGTATTCTTCATAAGTTTTAAAAATTTGTCTTTGTCATACGAAAATTATTTTTTTTAAAGTAAACAACGGTACGTTTTATGAGCAAGCACTAAATGCTGTCTTCTAAAATAACTTAATAAAAAAATTATCCAGCTCCAAAGTCGGTTTCTTGTACTTGAGGAACGCTCAAGAACGCCTTTAGTCTGATTACATGTGTATTTTTTTTTAGTTTTAAATGGTATAATATCCTGTTTAATAATAATTATTACAGAAAGCCGGAAAGTATCCACAATGTTAACCAACTAGTAGATGACATACAGAATTTATTTGCTAAAGAAAAATTTATCAAAGGGCACTTAAATAAAAATAAATATAAAAACTAGAAACAGGAATTTAAACATGTGATCGATGGAATACAAGTATGTTTTTAATCTCCATATATATAACATTCAACGCGTATTAAAGGCTCAAATATCAAGAGTAAACTATTAGCAAAAATGATGTAGGTCCACTGAAGTCAAAATAACATTGGTCCAATTGTAACGTGTCATTTTTACGTTTAAGGCAACGTTACATATTTGTTTATTTAGGTAAATAATCAAGGCTCTTCGACTCGTCTTTCTGTACACAAAATAAGGGTATTTTATAGAGCTAGGTTTGGAGGTTATAGTGTCCAAAAAGTTACCTTATAAGGGAGACATTCCATCGAATTACTGTGGACACTACGCACATCGCATTATCTGGACATCGTAATTGGAATTTAGGATCACAGGTTTCGGAAAAATCACATTAAAACTTTTGATTGTTTTGTTTATCTGAGGAATTTCGTGTGTTTCCTTGACGTTCATGATTTGATATCTTTATTAATTTGATAAGGAGAAGATAAAATAAATACGAGTTATGTACTTTTGTAAATGGGAGATAAACGAGGAATAAAAACCAGGACTAAAAGAATAAACAAGGGTTGTGTAGGGCTAGCTGGTGGGGAGCAAACTTAACATCTGAACACTCTGAGGCCGGGTTTGAGCAGTAGTTCAATGTGTATTTTAGGTTCAAGTTCAGAAACAACTTTATTAATGTAGAAATGTTTTACAAAAATGGCGTCAAACCATATGAATGTTAGAGAAAACATATATAAAGAGCAAAGGAAACTTTTGACGAAAACTGTAACTAAAATACAACTAAATTCTACACTTAGTATAGCTTTACTCATATGGGAATTGGTTGAGTGTTCGAATATTCCGGGGTTTGCTGCATGCTCTGATCTCCAGTAATTGAATTTACAGTTGATGGTTTCAATGCTGAGCTTCTTATAGTCCGGCTGATTATTTTCCTCCTACTTGCTATGTCGGCAGGGGTCCGGTAGGCAAATGTTTGGTCTATGTATGGAGGGTGTCTCGATATCCTTGTTATAAAAATTTCAACCGTGGAAATAGATCCGACAACACCTCAAGGTGCGTTTTACGTATTTTCAATATCCCCTTGGTCGATGCTGCCCCCTGTAGACCGGTACGAAAGTATTGATGTATTTCCTCATTGGTTAGTTTGAAAACCGCGGGTTTTTCTCCTCCAGTCTTGCAAATCGGACTTAGTGATTTTTCGGTGAGAGCGTTTTTTTTTATAAATAGGTTTGCATTCTTATTTGAATTTAACCGGGAAAATTTGGTTGGTACTGCGTTTTACTGTCCCCACCAAATTTAGGAATGGCATTTCCGGCAACTTCATTTTTTTTGTGTTCTCGACAAAGTGCCTTGTCTCTTTTCAAAAGAACTGGCTGGGTCGGCAACAAGTCTCTGGGATCGCCATTGTTTTTTTGGTTAGTGGCACTGCAGTGGCTGCAGGTTCTGTCCCAGAGACTGTGAAGAGTGAGTCCGTCGTGTTTAGGCGAATCTTAAAGTGACGCTCACACCCTTTGAGAGGGATTAAAAGGCGGCCTACGCCATTTCTACGGGAAATAAGAGCGGTAAGTTCGATTTTTTTTATTATTTCTTTTTGAATTCTTCAAGACAATATTTGCCTTACAAATTGTAATTGTTTTTCGTGTGAGATACTTTTTCGACAAAAGACGTGGGGAATTTTTGGAGTTTTTTTACTTTTTTTTAAAACCACGTTTTGGATAAAAACTATATATTGTTTTTCTCCTTTGTCTACAGCCCTGTCCATTCCATCGACGGGACAGTTGTGCCGGACGCTGGTGTGAAGCCGGGTGTAGCATTGTGACCCTGGGAAAGGTACGTTAGGATTATTTTAGTTCATCTGTTTAAATCTACTTTATTTTATTGAGTCGACATGGGGTTCTTGATTTAAATTACTCGGTGTAGGGGAACTTCGTGCAAAATAGACGAATTCCAGGAAACTGAAACATTTCATTTTCCACAGGGTTTTACGCTCGGGGCAAGGAACCAACACTTAAGAAATTAAGACCCATGTGCTGCCCTAGCGTGATGTGCTAAGCAAGCACGAGGGAAGGCGCGAGCAGAGCAGGGGAACTGGTGCAGTAGTGAGGAGATGTCTGGACAACACCAG
Organism: Aspidapion aeneum; assembly: GCA_963576565.1. Lineage (NCBI taxonomy): Eukaryota > Metazoa > Arthropoda > Insecta > Coleoptera > Brentidae > Aspidapion > Aspidapion aeneum. Next base: position 47,572,791 of record OY755048.1, read on the forward strand.
GTTTACAAAATAAAACACACATCTAACCACAGTATAATCAAGGACCAAGGTAGGAGCAAGGTTCAGATATAATCTTTCACATAAATCTTCAATATAATTTAGACATAATCTTTTCATATAAATTTTTAATATAATTTAGACGTAATCTTTTCATATATAATTTTTCACAGTATAATTTCAACATTGCTTGTAAACGCAAGGTAACGGTATGACGTCATAACCCCAATTTTGCGGCATAATTAAGCTAAGTTTAAATTGCTATTGCGTGCCATTCTGGCTCTGACTTGGTTTCCTTGTTACACTCATTTATTTTAAGCATGTTTCCAATATTAACTTCAACTTCAACCTTTAGAATAAACAAGATGAACTAAATCTTTGCGTTATTTGTACAACCCAATGAACCAACTTTGCAGCGACAAAAGAGAGATGAGATTATATTTTTTTTAGCGGTTTCCTTACATTGTTTTGCCTCATGGGGTGGATCTCGGACTGGGTTGCTGTCTGTCTCATTCTACCCAATGTAGAATGATGACAGCAGATATTTGGTCCAGATCGCCCCTATGATGGAATGATTTTGGAAGTATGTTTTTTTTTAACAATCATTTAGATAAGTGAGTCTTACACTACTGACTCAAATGTAGGTACACTGTGACCTGTTGGAAATGTGCATCTACCTATAAGGAACTTTCTATTTGTGTCATTTTGATTCATTTAGGAATCTTTCAGAATTCTATTTTGTTTATTAGTCAATTTTTTTGGTTATTCTTAATTACACAAATACTCTGGAAGCATCGGAAGTAAGTAGAGTTTTATTGTTTGGCTACAACGTTTGGGTTGAACTGTATTTTAATTAAGATCTTCTTTGTAAAACATTGATATTAAAACACTGTGGCGCTTAAAATTTTCTTATTTCTGAACCCCCCCCCCTTCACCACTGTATAAAAGTTACCGGGCATATCAATGTTTTACCTAGCTGGAAAATACAGTTCTGCTTCCAGATATTTGTTTAATTATTCAGTAGTTTTTTTAGTGTCAAAAATTGGCACAGCGTTATTGCTCTATTTATAGTGTCACAAAATGGCGGCAACGTCTTTTAGTTGCCACAAATGTCACCCAACGCATTTTAATTGGCCACACAATAAAAATGCGAAATGGTAAAACACAAAAATAAAAAACGTTCTGGATTAAAACTAAGGGAGCTTTTAATACTAAAATATTTAAAGTAATTCGTTCAAAAATGGACACGCGAAGAGCTTCTGAAACAAAAAACAAATGCAGTTTTTTTGGAAAAAATATCTTTTAATTTACCTGAGAATATCTTTAAAGTTCTGAACGTACAAAAATAAATTATATTCCAAAGTAAAATAATCAGAAAAGAAACTCTCCTTTTTTGGTCCCTATTCTTTATAACTTCTAGAAATTTGTCTTTGTCCTCTAGAAATTACAAAATTGCCAAAAAAATAAAACAAGTTATATAGTTTTGTGTGGAAGCACTTATTTTTCTAAAATAACTTATTACAAAAATAACTCAAGTTCAAAGTCGGTTCCTTGGGGAACGCCTTAGCCTGAGTCCACGTATACATTTAATTTAAAAGTTTTAAATGGTATTCTGTTTAATAATAAATAATCAGGTATTAAAGAAAGCCGAAAAATATCAGCAATGTTAACCAAATAACTAAATTAGTAGATGATATACCTAGTTTATTTGCTACAGGAAGCCAAATTTATCAAAGTGTACAAAAGACTCAATCTCTAAACTTAAATATAAATATAAAAACTAGAAACAAAATGTGAATTTGAACTTGATAAATTTGTGAATAATGTTTTAAATTTCCATCTATGTAACATTCACCGCGTATTTAAAATTCCAAATGTAGAAAGTAAATTACTAGCAAAAAAGATGAAGAAGCTGAAAAAAAATCACAAATTAAAAAATTATCTCCAATCATAATTAAATAGCGCAATCAAAAGGGACATTTTACATAGACGCGCAATTAAAAGATTTATTGAATTGGGAAACAAAATCATTAGTAGTGGGTGGCTTAATCACTTTGTTACACCCTAAATTGTCGGCGAATTAGCGCGAAGATACGAGTAGTCCATGGGAAACTTTGGTTAGTGGGGTACACACGCGACCAAAATTATAGCTCCAACTCTTTTGTGAATGGGAAAACGGTATCGACGCATGGATGCATGCATTGTGCACTCTGTGGGAGTCGAAATACGAGGGGTATATGAGATAAAGATTTGAGCAGCTCATTAAAACTGCGCAAGGCCAGATCTCTCAACCAAAAATCTACAGTGAGTTACTGATAAGAGTTCCACTATTGATAAACACAATCTACAACACCCAAACAAAAAATACACTGCCAATCTATGGGCACCTAAGCTCACACTAGGTACTATAGTTATAGTGTGAGCTAATATAATCAAAAACTGAAATATATTTTATTCAACTCCAGACTCAATTACCTTCCGTTTGATACCACACAAGCCATGTTTTGACTTAAACTCAAATTTTTTAAATCCACCCCCACCCTTTAAAAAAAAACTAAAATGTATTTTGTTTAACTCCAGACTCAATTACCTTTCGTTTGATATCACACACGCCATATTTTCACTTAAACTCAAATTTTTGACATCTACCCCCACCCTTTTTTTAAAATAAACTAAAATTCATTTTGTTTAACTCCAGACTTAATTACCTTTCGTTTGATATCACACACGCCATATTTTCACATAAACTCTAATTTTTGGAATCTACCCCCACCATTTTATTTGGTTTGCGTGCGGTGGATTTTGTTCATTTTTAAATGGGACCATCACAACCTAAGACCCAACTTAGGTACCAAAGACAGACAGCAAAACAAAAAAGTTTCAAAATCATCTGAAACGCAAAGATATATAAAAATTTTTGAAATCGGAGCAACTTTTTTTTTCTCGAAAAAATTAGGATCACCATAGCTCACACACATAGTAGTGTGAGCTAATAAATTACGAGACAATCGATCTATTTTCTATTATAACTGTATAGATTTTAAAGGTGTTGATTTTCGTTACTTTTGAATACTCGTTACTTATCCTTACTCGACTACTAAGTAATCATTTTATATATTTATTACTATCGTTACTTTGATTACTGTAACTGTATTCAATTCATTCATACAATTAGTGCAAAATTCTTGAACTGTCGTTAATTTGAAGATTATTTACTTGTAGGCATATTTTTGTTGTTGATATTATGGAAATATATAATTGAAATTTACACTTTTTTTGAAAAAGTAAAGGTAGGAATTACGTAGGAACTGTGCTGTGTACAACTTTGTTTTAAAAATCTAATGCCTTACATACAAAGAAATACATACTTAAAATCTAAAAGTAAATAAAAATAGAGACAAAAATAACAATCTTAGACGAGAACTCAAAAAATATACAAAAAGTTTGGACAAAAAACAACAAAAATAAAAAAATACATTCTGTATAATATGTAGATTGTAGATACTACATATTTAAAAAACATATCTTCAAATAATTCATAATATTATAACAAATACAATTTAAATGCGTTAGTTACTTAAATTATCATTGTTACTCCCTGATCTTGGATTACCGACTTTCGAGTGATTACTGAATACTAAAAGAATCGAAGGAATCAAAGTAACGAAAGTTTTTTTTTTCAGATCGGTATTCGTTGCTCCGTTATTTGTCGAGTAACGAGTGCTCGAGGAACGAATAGTTAATTTTTCAACACCTCTAATAAATTTCTCCATTAAAAACAGCTTGAAAAGAGGGTTTTTACTACTACCACAGGGAGTTATCCAAATAGTCTTAAAAATACATTTTTTTGGATTTGTCTTCCTTGAAAACCTTAAAAACCATACCAATAGTCATACAACTCCACAATATTCTGTAGATTTTTCCCACAGGAGCTAGTGGGAATTTCACTTTGTGTATATACACAAAGCGGCCGAAACCTAAAGTTACTAATTTTTAAAGCTTAAAGATAACTAACTCAACGTGTAACCCAAAATTGCATAGATTTTTCCATAAAATCAATAAAACTAAGGGGTTTGAGCCCTTACCACCCCAGGGAATTATATAAATAGCTTGAAATATATTTTGTTAGATTTGCCACCCTCAAAAACATATAAGAATAAAACTTCCTCCATTGCACGGCAATTCCCCTTTAAGGAAAAATCCTATAAATAAAATTTCGGTCTTCCATTGTCTTTTTTAATTTTAAACACGACGTTTCGGTTAGTAAGTATCTCTAACCGTTTTCAAGTGTAAACTAAACAATCCAGTCTAAAGGCTACTACTTACACTACGTGGTGTGCAGTACAGACAGTTTCTCTCAGTATGATCAAAAGCAAATTACAAACTGTTGATACACATCATGAGAGAACAACGCTATCGGTGGAGGGTGTGATGGATCTTTTGGAGCTCTGTCTCGGAAACTCTTACTTTCAAGTGAAAGATAAGTTTCACGTGCAAAATGATGGACTTCCAATGGGTTCGTACCCTTCGCCAGTTGTAGCAAAACATCTACATTGAGTGGTTTGAGGAGCATGCGATCAACACAGCAAGAATCAAACCAAAATGATAACGAACTGCAGAATTTTCTACACCATCTGAACGGTATTCGACCAACAATCAAATGTACAATGGAGATTGAAAAAGATTCAGCCTTAAGTTTTTTGGATGTTCTTGTCAAACCAATAGACAGAAACAATCAAACCACTGTATATAGTAAACCTACATACACGGGACAGTACCTAAAACCGAACCGAACCGAACCACCGAAATCGACAACATTAAAAAAGACTTACAACAGAATGGTTATTCCGAGAAATTAATAAACTCAACGATATCTAAAATTAAAAACAAACCAAATGTAGCAAATTCTCCAAATAATAATAATCCGTTGGGTGTTATTAACATTCCATATGTTCAAGGGATTTCAGAAAGCATAAGACGAATAGCTAAACACTATATTATAAAAATAGTGTTTTCGTCGGGAAATACGATAAGGGGTTTTGTAACTAAAACAAAACCAGAAAATCCCTTAAATAATAAGGAATGCATTTACCAAATCCCGTGTGAGTGTGGTAAATCATATGTAGGTGAAACGAAACGCCCTCTTCAGGTTAGAGTAAATGAACATCTAAAAAGTACCCAATTAGATAATATTGAAAAATCCGGTTTGGCGGATCATGCATGGGCAAATGATTACAGGATTCAATGGTCTGAAGCTAAAGTTTTGCATAAGGAGTCACATTGGCGAAAACGAAAGTTTATTGAAGCTGCGTTTATAATGCAACCAAGCACGGACATACCAAACATTACGATTAAAAAAAGGGGGCGGTTCGTCACACCTGACTGCACACCAAGTAGTATAAGTGGTAGCCGTTAGACTGGATTGTTTAGTTTACACTTGAAAACGGTTAGAGATACTTACTAATCGAAACGTCGTGGTTAAAATAAATAAAGACAATGGAAGTCTGAAATTTTATTTCTACTCAATTATTGTCTACGAATTTTAAACAAAGGAAAATCCTATAAGTTACAGTATATAAGTACAGTATTTTGACAGATGTACATTGCAGGCTGATAGTAAGAACACCAATATTTTCAATGTTTCCTTCCACAGAACTTTGTACATTTCTTGATTTTTATTGTGTGGATTATATAATTTACTCTGTAAGAAAAAAAATCATTTCTGAAAGTTAAGCAATACAAATAAATATGATACCTTAATGATATTTAACGTACAATAGCAAAAGAAAGCTGAAGAAAAAAACACTAGAATGAGTTTTTGTGTATTTTGTAAATACAATAGGATCACCCCTCGTAGTTTCATATAGAGCGAAACCTTTGTGCTTGCCGGCTTTTTCTCTATACGCTCAAACGCGAGGGGGTTGGCGCTCGTAGTCGCGTGTACGCGAACTTCCAGTGTAGTGGGGATATAACGGGGTGGATGTTTCCAGCCGTGGTGGGGGCAAAAAACGTGACCGAGCGTCGCTAGGACCGGCGTTTGATCAACAGGGTGAAACACTTTCAACATTGAAACCGCCGTTGACACACGCGTTTACTCGCATTGAGCGTCCGCCTGGACACGCGACAAAGCTTCCGCGACGTAGGTGCATAAGACAATCTTTGATATATCTCAAGAATAAATTAAGATAATAGCGTTCGCTGGTCACGCGTCTAGTAGCTCACGCCTTCCGTCTTTGTGATTTATCTTAAGAATAAAATTGAAGATGGACCATTCCATACAAAATCCACCACTGCAGCACTGGAGTTATTCGGGTAGTGCGAATTCTCAATCGTCTTGGCAGCCAGTTGGTAATAATAATCGTGGTTCGAAAAGACCTTTATCGGAAAGTGATTGTGATGATGCTTACTCGGAGGAATCTTCCAAGGACCAGTAAGCACCTTTTAATAATTTTTTATTTTGTGGCGTAGCTGGCAGTGTTCTGTCCCGGAACACTTTCACAAGAGTTTCAAAACAATGTAAACATTTTCGACATAAAAAAGTCCATTTCAACTTCTTTTCGATTTTTTTTGACAAAAATGTTTTTTGAATGAAATCTCATCATTTCTTTTTGCTGCAATAATTTTTTTTTTAATTTTGATGCAAAGCATATAAAAAAAACTTTGAGGGAAATTTGAAAATTTGAACTGTTTTTTTAGAGAAAAAAATTTTTTTTTGGTAACCAACTATTTTTACAATTTAAAAAAAATTGTTTGCTAAAAAGTTATTAAATGCCGGTTTCACTTAGGTTGGGTTATTTTAAGGAGGAGCCGTCAAATTTTTTTTTGGAATACCCTTATTAAAGCTGATTTTAGAAATGTTCTTAAATTATTAATTTTTTGTTTAAAGCATTTTTTTTGACCTTTCTAAAAAGCGGTGCAGTTCCGTTTCCTGAACATTTCTAAAATTAGGAATTATTAATGTCCTAAAACATTTTTTAAGTTTTTAGCTTTTTCGACTTTTCCAAAAAAAGGTGCTTTCCCGCAAAGTTTTTAAGAATTAATTTTATATTTCTTAAATCAGGAAGCCTTAGGTATTCCAATTTTTTTCTAGAAACTGGTTTTTCCACTTCTAAAGTTTTTCTTAACCTTTATGAAATAAGGGAACCTCATCAACAAGAGTATTCCAAACAAATAAGCATTTCTCACGATTTCTCTAAAAATGCGAATTTATTGTTTTATAACTGTCTTTATTTTATTTATTTTTCATTTTATTTATTTTCTTTGTTTTTATGTTAATATTTGTTAACAAGAACGGTTTATTTCTTAATTGTTTTTCTATATCATTGCTAAACCTTATTATTAGTTGATTTATACTAGGTATGTAGGTGTATTATAACTATATCCCGGAAAATCTTTGTTTTTAACAGGATCAAGATTTTTTTTTAATTTAAATTCCGATATTTTGAAACAACTTTAATAATTTCAATTTCAAAAATATATACGGGTGTAATTTAATTTGTTTTTTAAATACAATAAAATAGACCTCAAAATTTTGTGAAATTATCCAGGACAATAAAGGTAATAATTAGGTACTAAAAATATTGAAACAAAATCTATAAAAAATATGATTAATTGTACCTTGAAAAATCCATTTAAAAATCGCCTTGACCAGGAAATGAAAAGCTCGGTATAAACTATAAAGAACTGCAAAACTCTATAACTGATTAAAAATAAACTCGACAGTCTCATCGGATTTATCAGCCTACTGCTGATAACTATAATACAGTGGCGTACCCAGGAATATGATATGCCTTGGGGGGGCCCAAGACCTCTTGGGAGGGGCCCGAGAACTCAGGATGTCATATTTTATACTATTCTTTTTTTTTATTTATGAAATATGTGGAAAATATCTAAAAAAATCTTGGGCTTACGGGGGCACGGGCCCCGAGACACCCCCCCCGGCTGCGCCCCTGTATAATAATAATAATAATAAATGTAGATATTGTTTATACTACTATTTTCAATAATTATTAAAGAGCCTTTAGGTATGTACAAAATCTTACCTCATTTTTATTAATTAATAGATTACAAAAAAATTAATTCTTAAAAAAAATAATAACAAATTTGTACTTATTGTAAAGGTTATTTAGCCATACTGTATCTGCTTAAACTGCAATTCTTTTGGAATAAAGCAATAGAATATTTTTTGACCATAATAAATTACAAAATTATTTGACATTTTCAAAATTGCCATTTTTGAAATTCATAGTTTTACTCCACTCAAAAACAAAACCCTATTGATGAAAACTTATTTTAACTTTTTGTCCACTTTTGACGTTCGGCACCAACATTTCAGTGCGTAATTTAAGTTTTACCCATTGTTGCCTAATGTTTATATAGTCCGGCCAGAATAAAATGAGGCGCAAAAGAGATGGCTCAACTCAATCTATCTCTCTCTGTTTACAGTACTTTAGTCATACTGGGTCGTCTTCATTTTTAGCAAATTTATCATGAACAAAATGAACCTAATGAAATTGGTAGGTAATTGTATAATATAATAAGTATAAAAGTTTTGAAAAAAATATTTATTTTTAAGAAAAATAAGGTATGAAGTTTTCCAGCAAAAAAGGCTAATGATGAATTAAAAAATTATAGCACGCCACTGGACAGAGAGATAGCGCTAATTGAAGCCATCTCTTTTGCACCTCATTTTATTCTGGCCGGACAATACATATGTCACTATATTTTTTTATTTAAAGAAGGAATGAATGCTTAGTACTAAAAACTTATTCTAAATATTTTAAACAAATTTTATTTAATTTAAAATTTTTACAAAATTTTGACCTATTACCCATTTCTATAAATAATACCTTTTGTATTAATGCTCTTTTTTTTTTCAAATTTAATTCCAAGCCAAACCTTGCAGATTACATCTACAACTAAATTACTTATGGTGCATATGTTGACAAAGTATAATTTGATAAAATGACATATACATAATTTTCTTAAAAAATTACATTTTTTTGCAATCAATCATTTCTGGCATACCTTTTTATACATGCAAGAAGATTGTTTATGTATTATCTAAATTATAGGGAAGGCATTAAATATTAACTTCAGTAGCAGTTGTTTGAAACATAAATTATTTAAGTTATACCTCCTCTTTGTTTTGTAATGTATTACCTGTCTTTCTATTTTATTAGTTTTTTTTTTAATTTGATTCGTCAAGTTGTATTAACATTTTTGTTTTTTTTTTGCTAGTAAAATACGTTTGTTAAAGTTAGCAACTGTTTTTAAAATAAATCTATTTTTATAATTTGTTACAGTTTAAACTTAGTACTTAAGTTCTAGGTATATATTAATATTGATTTTATATCTTAATTTCCAAGTTTAAAAGTTCTTATCAAAAAATAAAATTTAAGTAACCCTATCTTTCACCGATTTTAATGAGATGCTTTTTGCTTAAAAAAATCTTATGAGAAATATTAATTTTGTCGAATGTATTCTTAAATATTTTTTAACAATGATTGAATTTTTACTTTTTTAAATTTATAGCTCGAAAACGACGCTCTGGTAATATTTAGTTGGTAACTACAAGATTTAGTTTCTCTAAAAAACCACCTTGTATACTTTATGTTTCGTCGATGATCAGATAGTAGTGGCTCAGGATTATGACGACCTCGAATATATGACACGAAAACTAATAGAAGAGTACAATAAGTGGGGACTAGAGGTTAATCTCAATAAGACAGAGTATATGTGTATGGGTGGAACGAAACAGGATCTAATCTTAAATACCGGGCAGCGAATTCAGTCCTGTGATGAGTATAAATACTTAGGTCTAAAAAATTACAGCTGACGGAACACTAGACAAAGCTATAAAAGATCGAAACTTACAAGGAAGAAAAGCAATAACTTTATTAAATGGAATAATTTGGTACCAAAGTATATCAAAACATAACAAAAAGCTTATATATAACACCATTGTAAAAAGTATTATTACATACGGCTCAGAAGTATGGCCAATCAAGGATAGAACAGAAAAAATACTTTCCGCTACGGAGATGGACTATTGGAGAAGAGCAGCAGGGAAATCAAAAAGAGAAAGAGTTACAAATCAACGAATAAGAGAAATTATGACAGTGTGTGAACGTACTTTAGTGGATGAAATAAGAACAAAACAACTGGTGTGGTACGGACATGTACAAAGAATGAATGATGAAAGACTACCTAAACAAATACTACAATGGAAACCAACTGGCCGAAGAAAACAAGGACGGCCAAGGAGAAGCTGGAGAGAAGGAATAGACAGTGAAATAAGAATAAGAGGCCTAGATGATGAAATATGGACAAACAGAAACGAGTGGAGATTGGGTATCGGAAGACGCAGAACGTTGTGAAACCGATAAATACATATATATAGTTTTTCTATCAAACTCTAAAACACGCTTTTTAATGTTCGTTGTGATTTATAAAAGTTACCTATAAACTTTTAGCTCACACATATACTATACTATAGTAGTGTGAGCTATGGTGATCCTAATTTTTTCGAGAAAAAAAAAGTTGCTCCGATTTCAAAAATTTTTATATATCTTTGCGTTTCAGATGATTTTGAAACTTTTTTGTCGCGCCGTCTGCCTGTCTGTCTGTATGTCTGTCTGTCTGTATGTCTGTCTGTAACGACCAACGCGCATAACTCAAAAACCGCTAGGCCGTTTTTAATGAAATTTGGTACCTAGACTGGGTCTTGGGTCGAGATGGTCCCATTTAAATGAACAAAATCCACCGAACACAAGCCACGTAAAAGGGTGGGGGAAGATTTCAAAAATTAGAGTTTATGTGAAAATATGGCGTGTATGAACGAAAGGTAATTCAGTATGGAGTTAAACAAAATACATTTTAGTTTTTTTTGTGTGTGTGTGTGTGGTATCAAACGAAAGGTAATTAAGTCCGGAGTTAAAGAAAATACATTTTAGTTTTTTTTTTAAGGGAGGGGGTAGATTTCAAAAATTTGAGTTTAAGTCAAAACATGGGTTGTGTGGTATCAAACAAAACGTAATTTAGTCTGGAGTTGAATAAGATATATTTCAGGTTTTAGTTTTATTAGCTCGCACATACACTATAACTATAGTACCTAGTGTGAGCTTAGGGGCCCATATATTGGCAGAGTATTTTTTATTCTTATCCTTAGTTTTTGCTTACAGCTATTTATATAGATCCCCTTTAGCAGTACCTACAGAATGACAGACATAAATCATGATGATGAGTGTAGTCTTTTCTTGTTAAATTATAACACCCAGTGTTGCTTTACTTACAAACTAGTTAGGAATAACATAACTGCAGTAGGTACGTATTTTGTTGTATCAAAAAATCACAACAATTTAATTTTTAATCTGATTTTTATTATTATTATTAGTAAATTTTTACGAACGTGCCTAACCAACTAGCTTCACTCGTTTGAGTTTTCTTGTTAGCTGATTATTATCTAGGAGCTTTGCAAATCTTTTATTTGTTTCGTCAACAGTTTCTTTTTTTAAGTGTCGGTAAGGATTCTTTATGTGCCAAGGAGCAGTTAACATATTTCTTAGTACTTTGTTTTGAAATATTTGAAGAACGTCAGCGTTGGATATTTTAGTACAGTTACAAAGCTGAATAGACAAGTAGCCAAAGTTCAATGCTTTCGTGCCAAACAGTACATTTTTCTGTATTTAGTTTCAAGTTCCTTATTATTTTTTTTAACGTGTGACTTCAAGCGTAATTCTGCCTGATTGGAGTGTAGCATGGGATGATTGTTTATAATTACTGGAATATGATAAATGTACTTATTGGAAAAATCAACAATCTGATGCGCCATCTTTTGTCCACGGATTTGGGTGATGACATTTTATAGTTTCTCTGTAGATTCTTTGTTAGATTTTTCAATTGTCTTCTTCTGCAAAGTTAGCTAGGTATGTGGCGGTTTTGTGGTGTTGGAATATCGCAGGTAATCAGTTATAAGATATAAGAAAGGGCCTAGCACACTTCCCTGTGGTACTCTTGCTTGAATTTTTTTTTACTGTATATTAGTGCAGTCTCGATTTTTACAGCAGATGCGGGTATAAACGTATTTTTACTCATCCAAAAATCGTCGTTTATATCGTCCAATTTGTCTCGTCTTAGCTCTTGAGACAAAATATTGTCGAGACGAGACAAATCGACATCGAGACCAGATAATATGCTAAAAATAAATAAAGCTAACAAAAATTATCTTTTGTTTCAGGTGCACATCTCCAGGAGAGAATGACAGCTGTCAAATGTTATCGCGAAAGAAACGGCGAGGTGTTATAGAAAAGAAACGAAGAGACAGGATCAACCTGTCTTTGACTGAACTGAAAAGATTAGTGCCTAGTGCTTTTGAAAAACAAGGAAGTGCGAAGTTGGAAAAAGCCGAGATCTTGCAGATGACTGTCGATCATTTGAAAATGTTACATTCCAAAGGTACATAATAATTTATAATTAATTTATGCTGGGATAAAGGTGCAATGTAAAATATTCATTCTGGTATATTAAGTTCTTGTTGTTAAAGGTATTACAATTAATTACAAAAAATGACACCCTACCAACAATAAATGCAAAAAAGCAAGAATACGTGGTTGAAAAATTAATAGTTTTAGCTCACACATATACTATACTATAGTAGTGTGAGCTATGGTGATCCTAATTTTTTCGAGGAAAAAAAAGTTGCTCCGATTTCAAAAATTTTTATATATCTTTGCGTTTCAGATGATTTTGAAACTTTTTTGTTGCGCCGTCTGTCTGTCTGTCTGTATGTCTGTCTGTCTTTCTGTATGTCTGTCTGTAACGACCAACGCGCATAACTCAAAAACCGCTTGCCCAATATCAATGAAATTTGGTACCTAGGCTGGGTCTTGGGTCGAGATGGCCCCATTTAAAAATGAACAAAATCCACCGAACACAAGCCAAATAAAAGGGTGGGGGTAGATTTTAAAAATTAGAGTTTATGTGAAAATATGGCGTGTGTGATATCAAACGAAAGGTAATTGAGTTTGGAGTTAAACAAAATATATTTTAGTTTTTTTTAAGGGTGGGGTAGATTTCAAAAATTACAGTTTACGTAAAAATATGGCGTGTGATATCAAACGAAAGGTAATTGAGTCCGGAGTTAAACAAAATATATTTTAGTTTTTATTTTTTTAAGGGTGGGGGTAGATTTCAAAAATTTGAGTTTAAGTCAAAACATGGCTTGTGTGGTATCAAACGAAAGGTAATTTAGTCTGGGGTTGAATAAAATTTATTTTAGTTTTTAGTTATATCAGCTCACACGTACGCTATAACTATAGTAGATACCTAGTGTGAGCTTAGGGGCCCATATATTGGCAGAGTATTAGTTTCGTAACTGTGCGATCTTTAAATGACGATATTTTTCATAGTTGGTGATAATCTATTTTTTGAATTTCTTAAATCATGACACTTTTATGACAAATTTAATTAGTCCATTCCATACATTTAAAATTCATATTTATCAAATATTCAGTAATAACTTACAATAATATCAATCAACATTAAAACTGAAATATCACAAAAGAGGCTCACTTTATTGGATTTTGACAAGAGCACCTTTTGCTTAAGAAATTAATTTCTTAACAAAAATAGTAAAAAAACTACACTAACAAAAAAGTTATAGTGATTTTAATCTAATCTAACGGCCACAGTCGAGAGGTGTCCATATCATTTTGCATTCCAAAAAACTTCCTAGTGCTAATTTTTAAAAAAATACGTTAAAAAAATTTCATAATATTTAAAAAAATCGATTTAAAATTTTTAACTTTAATGCCCTGTATCTCGGAGATGGAGCATTTTCGGATTAAAGTAAGTTCACTTAAATCGACCTATTATGGTATAAAAAATCTTTAGTCGGAGTATGTAAAGACCCTGCATAAAAAAAATTGAAATCGAAGCAACTTTTATTTCTTTTATGAAACGATCAATATAGCTGAAACTATATAAAAAATAGTTTCTGTTGACCTGCACATACATAGATTATTATGTGGGCAGGCAAGAATTAAAATGCGCACTAACGACAGGTGAAAAAACCGAAAGGGGTTAAAAGACTAACGGGCGTGGGAAATAGCGAGCCAAATAGCGAAAATAGAGACCAGCTGTGCATTAAGGGCATTTTATACGGCCCGTGGGAACTTCACTGAACCACCTCTTTTCCACTGATAATGCAACAGGTTTATAAATACACACGTATGTTAACTGTCCCTCTGCACCCTTTGTGTTTTTTGATTAACAAATAAATACACTCCTATTGATGAGCATGGTTTACTATTCTTCAATTCCAAGAGACTTTTGTGTCGATAACAAAATACTATACTAACTCAAAATTTTTCCGCATTTCTGTAATTTGATATCACTCAAGCTCATATTATATACAGGGTGTAATTTAAATAATGCACAAAATTTTAAGGGATAGTGAAGTAAGTCAAAAGTAGACAAAAAGTTTAAATAACTTTTGGTCAAAAGTTTTTTGTAAGTTATAGCATTTGTCAAGGGGGGACCACTGTGAATTTTAAAACTCATAAATTTGGCGTCGAATAATTTAGATTCATGATAATAAAAAAAATGTTCTATTGCTTTGTTCCAAAAAAATAAAAGGCAGAGTGGTCAAATAACCTTTGCAGGCATAAATTGGTAAATTTTTTTAAGACCTATTAAATTTACATACAATTTTTTTTATAAATTTTTGTACATATCTAAAGACCCCTTAATAAAAACAGAAAATAGTAATATTAGCACTACATTAGGCTAGGTTAGGCTTAATTTCATCAGGTCGGATTTGGCCAGTTAGAATCAGAACAACTAAAAAAAAAAAAAAAAATTACAAAATATTATACAACAAACTAATTTATAAAAAAAAACAAAAATTGTCCCATTCCTTTATCCACATGTTTAAGATCATTTAGAGTAAATAGGATCCGATGGTGAAACGACGTATTTCACAATAAGACTACAATATTTCGAAATTTGTTGCCCACCTGACCTACCTAAAACGAGCATAAATTGTCTCCGGACAAAAAATCTAATAATTATTATTTTATTTACAAAAAATACACCAAAATAACTTTTCAAAGTACAATACAAATAATCTAATACGAGTTCAAAATTGATAGGTATACCTCTAATGTACGACATGCTTACACTTTTAGTTTTGAAGCCCAAAGCGCACTTACGAAATTATACAGTTTTGTATGTTCATAAATTATGTTATTGGGTAATGTTGTACCCAATTGCGACTAGTAGACACAAGTAGATTTAGCAGTTGAATGTTTTTTATTTCGAACTTTTAGGGTTAATTTTTATTCAGCCTCATAGAAAGCACTATGCATTTACCATTCATTTAGCGTTACCCGGAAAGTACGTATACTTTGGAGGGCGAGGGGAGACAGAGGGGCGAACAAGTAAAATGGTTTTGAAAAAAATCTTAAAGCGTGTGCAGAAAGAATTTTTTAAATCGCTCTATATTTGTGAGTTATAGCTACAATTATTACTCATTACTAGTGCGGGGAGGAGAGAGGGAGAGAGGAGGGGGGAACTAGTAATGTAGTGTTGGAATTTTTTGTTTAAGAGTATGCAGAAATAATTTTTGAAATTGCCCTATATTTGATCAAATTATGCGAATATGGCTTTTAAAGAGAATGGGGGGGGGGATAACAAAAGGTGAGATAGGTAGGAGCAGGGATGACTACAAAGTAATTACAGCAAATTAGAGGACATTTGCAATAAGTGATCAAAGCAATTTCATTAAAATCGCTTGAAATTTAGGTCATTTGTATGCCTTAAAGCCTACCTCATGTCGCAAAATGGCTTCTGACGACCGCCAGATCGATTACCGTTGAAAAAAATATAGCCTATAGCACCTTCGGGATGAGTAGCAATTCAACAATAACTTTTTTGTCAAAATGGGTTCAGGCGTTTAGCTTCTAGCGCGACACAAACATTTTCCGAGCGAAATACATTACCCTTCCTTTCGCCGTGCTGCAGTTGGGTAATAAGAGTTCCCTGCACTGCACTCTTTAAACTTTTTACCCAAATTTATTTTATCTTTATGTTCCATAACACTATAAACTAATAATCCGCGTTAATAAAATAAAAATTATTTTAAAACAATAAACAAATTATTATTACAAAAACTTCCTCACATTACACTTCCAAGGTGCCTTTTTTCGATCCAACCAAATCTATACCATCTTAAGGGGCGTATTGATTAGTGAGCGAACCCTGTAAGCGAACTGTATCGATATTTGCTAGTGTGGAACCTGGTTCGCGGCTTGAAGTTTGCTCGTGAACCTAGTGTGTAACGCGTCCACACTAGTAAATATTGATACAGTATCATTAACTGTACCTGCTTGCTTACAGGGTCCGCTAGTTAATTAGTACGCGGCTTCAAATGTTGATGTCGCCGACTCAGACATGCCCTTTGGGAGATATGCCTTTTGGTAGCCAGCTTTTAATTACCTTCTAAGCAAACGTCAAATATAATACAAATTAATAATAAGAATTATTTTTATCTTTTCAGGTTTGGATTCTCTATCTTTCGACCCCCACAAGTACGCAATAGACTACCACGGCATGGGATTCAGGGAGTGCGTCGCCGAGGTAAGCCGATACCTGGAAAGGATCGAAGGCATGGACGCTCAGAATCCAATGCGCTTGCGTCTGACGTCACATCTCCAATGTTGCGCAGCACAAAAGGAATTATCTTTAAAACAAGCCTCAACAACTCCATGGAGTTACGGAGGCACTCAGACTGCCTATTCTCCAATTAACCCAATAGGGTCAACGAATCATGTTTCACCGTTGAATTCCCATCAAACTTCCATTCCACCACCTCCGATACATCACAGCCAAAATATGCATCATGATTTAGGACACTACGACGTGTCTACTTCGTGTGCTCAACCAGTTACGCAAGCAACATCTACAGATACAAGTAGGTTGAGTGCAGCATCAATTTTAACACCTCTGACAACTACAACCTCGTCTGCCTTGGCCTACAGTCCGCACCACCAATATCCACCACCAATGTCGTATGGGATACCTCCGTCATCTGGTCACCATCAAAATTATAGTCAGGGTATACCGACCTCTCAAGGTATGAAGCCTTACAGACCCTGGGGCGCGGAGGTGGCCTACTGACAAATGGTCTAGCTAGGATTTTCAAATTTATATTATAGTGTAAAAAGTGCCCTGCCTCTTGTGCAAGTTTGCCTTAAATCGGTTTGCCTTTAGTGTCTACAATTTGTGATTTGGAGTTTTATACATACATATCAGAAAAGCATATCTTGTCATATTGCATATATTATTCAATCTAGCCCAAAGCTAGTTAGAAGACTTCCTCAATCAGTGATCTTATATTTCTTCTTCTTACTTAGTGCCCATCAGGTAATGTATCAAAAATTTGGCGAAACGATCTTACAAAAAAATATTTAAGTGTATCCTTAAATTTTGAGCTTGATCTATAATGTAATTTGAGGTTAAGTTTTATAACATATTTTTAAATTTTTATTTAGATTCTGACTACATAAATTTTGTTTTGTGTTTAATTTTAAAGTGATTCTTCTAAGTATGACATTATGTTTTATATTACTTATTTTTTTAATGAGAACCCCTTTTTTCGTTTTAGTAATTGTACAATTAATCAAAATTAAAAAGAAGTCAAATTAAAAAAAATGGGGCTTTTTACAAAAAAATATGTAAAATAAAATGGCAAACTTAAATCACTTTATAAACTTGAAAAAACATTATCTCGCAGTTTCCTCTTTAATAGTAAAAAACGAAAAACAAGAATTACAGAAATTACTTCTTTGACTTCAAAATAACCTATAAATTACCAAAGTCAAATTCAAAGTCATAAAGAAATTCCAGTATAAGATGGGTCATATAGTAAATACAACATACAGGATATAGATGTAATATTTAATTTTTGATGGAACCGCCATTTTATCCTTTTTATGCAGTTTGACTGATTTTCTCGGACCTTAAAAAATATACAATAAGAAATTGTGTACACTGTAGTAAAATAAACATTTTACGCGCGTTTTTTGTAAAGACATTATTTTTAGAATTCAGTTTGACGAACGGAGAATATATAAAACACGAATTATATGATTTAACCACTTAAAGCCTAAATAAAAGGGAGATTTTGGAACGACTAAGATTTTGACAACATTGACAGCTGTTGTGTTAGAGGTAAATAACCACTACCAAGGGCCGCTCTTCTTAGAGGGAACACATTTAAAACTGTGACTTATAAAAGTCAAAATATTAAAACCTAACGTTTATTTTTAGCTTCATTTTACAAAACAAATATTTTAAATGTTGGAAACTGGTCATTTTTTAAATTTTGGATGAAAGACGAACAAAAAATACTCTGCCAATATATGGGCCCCTAAGCTCACACTAGGTACTATAGTTATAGTGTACGTGTGAGCTAATATAACTAAAAACTGAAATATATTTTATTTAACTCCAGACTAAATTACCTTTTGTTTGATACCACACAAGCCATGTTTTGACTTAAACTCAAATTTTTGAAATCTACCCCCACCCTTAAAAGAAACAAAAAACTAAAATGTATTTTGTTAAACTCCGGACTCAATTACCTTTCGTTTGATATCACACACGCCATATTTTCACTTAAACTCTAATTTTTAAAATATACCCCCACCCTTTTTTTTTAAATAAATTAAAATGTATTTTGTTTAACTGCAGACTCAATTACCTTTCGTTTGATATCACACACGCCATATTTTCACATAAACTCTAATTTTTGAAATCTACCCCCCCCCCCCTTTTATTTGGTTTCTGTTCGGTGGATTTTGTTCATTTTTAAATGGGACCATCTCGACCCAAGACCCAGCCTAGGTACCAAATTTCATTAAAATCGGCCAAGCGGTTTTTGAGTTATGCGCGTTGGTCGTTACAGACATACAGACAGACATACAGACAGACAGACAGACAGACGGCGCAACAAAAAAGTTTCAAAATCATCTGAAACGCAAAGATATATAAAAATTTTGAAATTGGAGCAACTTTTTTTTTTTCTCGAAAAAATTAGGATCACCATAGCTCACACTACTATAGTATAGTATATGTGTGATCTAATATATGAAATAAAAAGTCAAAAATTAACACTACCACAACGGTAGTAGTGACGCAGTGCTTACCTCTACCACAACGCGTTCCAAAAACTCCTTAATGTCATAATAAAATTGCCCTTACCTAACGTATGGCCAATAATATTAAAAGAAGAACGCCAACTTAAAATGGTCGATAATATTGTAACGAAAAATTGTGATTTGAAAGTTATAACAATAAATAATGGAGTAAATATGGTTTTTGATAAGCACGCACAAAAGAGGCTTTAGTCAATTTCCGTACCTAAGAGAATAATAGTAATAATAATAACGAGTCTATGAATATTATATATATTTGTAAAATAGTAGCGTTTAAGCAAGAGTTTGTATTTTTCTAATAAATTATATTGATCTCACTTTTTAGTGAATATATTGTGATTTTAAATTTAACGAGTGAGATAATAAAATATTTATTCATATTTGTAGGTATTTTTATTATTTTTATCCATTACTTACTTATAAATACTTTACCAATAACTATCAACCCCGTAATATTTATTATGATTTTTTTAGGAACGCTTTAACCTTCTGTTTTAAGGAGAACTTTATAGCTTTTACGTTTTGCCGTAAAAAAATATAAAGTACTTATTGTGCGCAAATTTTAACTTACGTAATTTTTTATTGTATGTGCATTTTGGTGGTTTTTATTAAGGAAAATACGTTTGTCTAATATTGAAGTAATTAAATAAAAAACGAACATAATTTAGTAATTAATAAAAATTACGATATATAAATGTATTTAAAATCTATTTTTGCCAAGTTTAAGGTAAATCTACGATAAAAAATTTCAAACAAAAGGGCTGAAAAAAATATGTCAATGTTTTAAACATTTCAGAAAATAATTATATCTTTAAAAATAACTTAGAAACCCTAGAAATATTATCAAAAAAAATCCGTTTAATTTCCTTTAATGCGTTATCTTTAATACTGTTTCGACCCCCACAAATAAGCAATATACTACCACAGTATGGGATTCAGGGAGGGTGTCGAATCATCCAACATTGGGCAGTACAAAAGAAATTATCTTTAAAACAAGCGTTAACAACTCCATGGAGTTACGGAGGTACTTAGATTGCTTATTCTCCGATTAACCCAAAAAGGTCAACGAATCATGTTTTACCATTGAATCCTTATCAAACTTTCATTCCGCCATCTCCGAATACATCACACCCAAAATATGCACCATAATTTAGGACACTACGACATGTCTACACGTGTTCTCAACCAGTTACTCAAACGTCGTCTACAGATATGAGTAGATTTAGTGCGGCATCGATTTTAACACCTCTGACAATTACAATCTCGTCTGCCTTGGCCGACAGTCCGCACCATCAATATCCACCACCAATGTCGTATGGGATATCTCCGTCATCTGGTTACAATCAAAATTATAGTCAGTACCGACCTCTCAAGATATGAAACCTTATAGAGCCTGGGGCGCGGATGTGGCCTACTGGCAAATGCTGTAGCTAGGATTTTCAAATTTATATTAGTGTAAAAAGTGTCCTTGTATTTTTCTTATAAATTATATTGATCTCACTTTTTAGTGAATATATTGTGATTTTAAAATTCACAAGTGAGATAATAAAATATTTATTAATATTTGCATTTTTATTAATTAATCTAATATTAAAAACTAGACCAACTTTTTTTAAATAAAATATCAAAAGCTGAGGTAACTCGATACTCCAAAAGGATTGAACGGATACACGCACATAACCTAATGTGCTTACGCCTGACGTGTTAAGCAGCACAAAATGAATTAGCTTTAAACATTGCTTAAGTGTAGATAGTGCTTTAAAACACTCAGACTGCCTAAGTTCCGATGAATCCCACGGTTAAATCCCCATCAAACTTTTATTCCGCCGTCTCCGATACATCACATCAGCGGGCCTTGCAACATTAAAGGGCAGATGGCGCTGGAATAAATTCGTCTGGTAGCCAATATTCAGGGACTACTAGTACGATTTAGTTGCATGTGCGAGTTCCAAGATTCATGCCTATAATCATACAAATGCCGTTAGATCATAAATGTTGTCCCTAAATATTGCGTACTATACGAATTTATTTCAGAGTCATTTATATGGGTCATATAGAGTATATACACTACGACGACGTGTCTACTTCGTGTTCTCAACCAGTTACTTAAGCATCGTCTTCAAATACGAGTAGGTTGAGTGCGTCATCGATTTTAACAACTACAACGTCGTCTGCCTTGGCTTACAGTCCGCACCATCAATATCCACCACCGATGTCGCATGGGATGCCTCTTTCATCTAGCCACCATCAAAATTATATTAGGGTATGCATTTCAAGGACTGAAGTCTTATAGATCCTGGGGTGCGGAGGTGTTAAGTTATTTTAAATTTTTTTCTACTTTTGACCTTTCCCAGCATCCCTTAACGTTTAGTGCATCATTTAAATTACACCCTGTATACTTTTGTACCAAATTTAAGATAGAGCGTCATTTCTAATGTTCTACCTACAATAACTTAAAAAGCTCAAAAAGATTATTCAGTTTAATATTCTCAAAATGCTTTAAAACGTTCTTAAAAAATTTAAAAGCGTTCTGGAAACATGTAAAAAGTCTGCAAATGTTTTAAGTGCTTTCAGAAAAGTCTGAAGACATTCTGGAATAGTCTGAAAGTCCTGGAAAAGCCTCAAAAATTTCAAAACGTCCTCGAGAAGTTTATGTTTTTTATTTGAGAATGTTTTAGAAAAGTCTGAAAATGTTCTTGACAAATCTAAAAGAGTCTGAAAAATCTGGAATGGTTCAAGAAAAGTTCGTCGACGTCTGAAAACATTCTGCAAAAATCTAAAGTAGTTCTGAAAAAGTCGGGAAACGAAAACTATAAATATTCTAAAACAGTCTGAAAACGATCTGCAATTCAGAAATGTTTTGTCGTTCTGGAAAATGTCTTAAAAAGTTTAAAAACGTTCTGAAAAGTACATAAACATGTTAAACGTCTGCAAAAGTTTTGTAAAAAATTTACACCAAATAATATACAGGGTGTAAATTAATGTATGGACCAAAGTTTAAGCAGTGGTAGGACAGACCAAAAGAAGAAAAAACTACATTTTGCATCAAACTTCTTTGTTTTTAAAAAGCGTGTCAAATTTAAAAATTATTTAACACAAATATAAAATACTCTAAATTATTATCCAATCTGTTTTTTTTTCAACAAAAACTTCTTTGACTTTGACAAAAATTATTAAACGTAGGTAGTGCTAATATTATTAATAGATATGTAAGTTAACATTTTATGCTCTACATGGAGCTATCGCCTATATCCACCTGAGGATGGCACAATAAAGCCGAAACCGGTCGTGGATTGGCATGGATATATCCTTGTGACCGACGTTGGAGAAAGTGAAAATTATGACCACGTTTGATTTTCCCCACCAACCCTTAAAGTCATGATTTAAAATACACACTATATATAAAATAAAAATCCATTTATTTTAAGAATGACCTTATTATCCGTTTCAAAATGTTTGTTTCCATTACAAATTTAAACATCGAACTGTTAATTCTTATTAAGCTCTTAACCTTGTTCTTAAATTTCTAATTAAATTATCAACAAGTGATTTTTTATCCTGAATCCGTGTTAAACAAAACAAAAACAATCGGTTGCAGTTATTTAAATATCCATGGCCTACTTGACGTTTAAGAGGCCATGTGGAAAATAATAAAGTTTAGTAATACAGTACAGTCCTGATTATCCAAAATAATGTGGACCAAAGTGATTTCGGATAATTGAAATTGAAACCCCGAGGGGAACCACCTAGTGGTGTAGGTGAATCCCAGACGCGTTTCGTATAATGCGAATTTTTTCGGTTTATCCGGATTTTTGTTTTTAAAGTTTGTTTCGGAAAAACCAGATTTTGCAAAATTGCGATTTGGATAATCAGGATTGTACTGTACTTCTATAAATAAAGGACAACAAAAATCGTCCAGAAAATGATATAACAGTCGAATTTCAAAAGCGGGTTAATTATTAGAATTTATTAGAACAAGAAAATAGCAAAATCGAAGTTTATTATGCATGACAAAAGCAGAATCGAAGTTTTGTATAACGTCTTCTATCAAACCGGACAAAACCATAAAAAGAGGGCTTATGTGTCGTTCAGCTAAAGCAGATTGATTCTGATATTCCTATGCAATTAAAGCGTCCTTCACTGCAACCTCAATAGTAATGGACTGTTGCCTATATTTTACTGGACGTTAAAAGGTAAATCAGAATCCAAGTTTTTCGCATGTCCTGAAACCCAGAGGAGATCAAGTTTGTTATGTGTCCGCTTAGGGGTTTTAATACATCCCTACACTGAGACATGAGTGCGGTGTAGCTCTGCTGTCTGAGCATATTATGTAGATTTATTTGTATATTAAGTTTTTATATCCACATATCAGAATGGCGTATCGTTTCACGTGGAAAACAGTGGCATATTTACCCAGGGCAAAATGAAATCCCGCCATTGTGTTCACATCTGCCTCAGACCCTCTTCCTTAGTCTGGAGCCATTATACTGATACTTTGGTATAGAAAGGACTCCATTCTGGGTCCAATACATCTATGTATTTATTTATGATTAATTGACTCTTCGATTCCAACGACAATCCGATTCGATTCACAGAGCCTGGTAAAGGTTTACTTACCCCAGAAAAATAAAATTCCGTTCCTATGGTTTTGCGGTACACACCTGTTTCAGACTCTCTCCCCTAGTCTGGAGCCATCAGTATGGTTCATTGATATTAGGCCTAAGCATGCAGCTTCCCAAATGCAAGTGTCATCTCAAGGTGAGTGCAGGGCAATCGATTAGTACGTGTGGATATTCTGAGGTGATTATTAAGGTGTACAAAGTCTTGTCATCAGTCCAGTTTTTGTGAAAAAGAACCTTGCTTTTAAGGCGCTTATCTCCTTGGTAAGGATTTTTGCTTGTCATGGGTTCCGGCCGTATTTAATCAGCTGATGATACCATCTAGCTATTTGGTCAGCCGCCTAATTTCCAAAAATTGCCCTCATGTCCTGAAACCCAAAGGATTTTTAATACATCCCTACACTCAGCCCTAAGCTTACTCGGACCGACTTGATGGCAGACAGTATAGCTTTGGTTGTTTGAGTTTATATCCAGATATCAGAAAGGCGTATACAGTTCAACAACAACTTTTTACAACTTTTTTCGTTGGCCCATGCTATTTGTTATGCTAAACAGCTGATAACTGTCAAAAAGTTATCCCAAAAATTATAAAATGGACTGTACTTTCACCTGAAAAATAGTGGCATACCGAGAAAGATAAAATCCCACCTCTGGTTTTGCAGGACACACCCGCTCCAGATCCTCTCCCCTAGACTGGAGTCATCAGCATACCTTAGAAGATTATTAGGACGACGGTGTCCTGGGAAAAGTCTTGTCATCCGTTTTATATTTTTCCTCCCAAGTGTGAGAAAGGACCTCGACCTGGAGGTACTCACCTCCCCGGTAAGGCCTTTTGCTTGCCTTATTCCTTCCTTGTCTATCCAGAGCACCGGTTCTATATCTACCCACCATGGATCCTACCTAATCAGCTTTTTGGTCATATTCCTCGTTTAAAAAAATGCCCTCATGTCCTGAAACTCAGAGGAGTTTAACCTTGTTATGTGTCCTATCAGGGTTTTTAATACACTCAGCCAAAGGTGCAGCGGTTACTCTGGCCGATTTGATCACAGACAGTGAAGCTAGATGTATCATTCTATATTATCTTTTTATATCCACAATTCAGAATGGCGTATACTTTCACCTGGAAAACAGTCGCATACTTAACCCGGGAAATTAAAATGCCGCCCCTGTGGTTTTGCAGTAAACACTTGTTCCAAACCCTCTCCCCTAGTCTGGAGCCATCAATATACCGGATAATTTTGACATTGCTGGGGCTATATACAAATGCAAGTGTCATCTCAAGGTGAGTGCAAGGCACTCGATTAATACGTGTGGCGGGTATTCTGAGGTGATTATGTCTTGTCATCAGTCTCATTTTTGTGAAAACCTTGAGGCGCTCATCTTCTGGGTAAGGATTTTTGCTTGCCATGTGTTCCGGCCGTATTTAATCAGCTGATGATACCATCTAGCTATTTGGTCAGCCGCCTAATTTCCAAAAATTGCCGTCATGTCCTGAAACCCAAAGAAGATCAAGTTTGTTATCTATCCTCTCAGGGTTTTTAATACATCCCTACACTCAGCCCTAAGCTTACTCGGGCCGACTTGATGGCAGACAGTATAGCTTTGGTTGTTTGAGTAGATGTATTTTCCTGCATAAATATTTATATCCACATATCAGAAAGGCGTATACAGTTAATTTCATAATTTTTGAGACAACTTTTTTCGTTCGCCCATGCTATTTGTTATGCTAAACAGCTGATAACTGTCAAAAAGCTATCCCAAAAATTATAAAATGGACTGTACTTTCACCTGACAAATAGAGGCATACGGAGAAAGATAAAATCCCACCTCTGGTTTTGCAGGACACACCAGCTCCAGATCCTCTCCCCTAGTCTGGAGTCATCAGCATACCTTAGAAGATTATTAGGACGACGGTGTCCTGGGTAAAGTCTTGTCACCAGTTTTATATTTTTTCTCCCAAGTGTGAGAAAGGACCTCGACCTGGAGGTACTCACCTCCCCGGTAAGGCATTTTGCTTGCCTTATTCATTCCTTGTCTATCCAGAGCACCGGTTCAAGACATGTTTTACGGTCGTCATGGAAGGATATCTACCCACCATGGCTCCTACTTAATCAGCTATTTGGTCATATTCCTCGTTTAAAAAAATGCCCTCATGTCCTGAAACCCAGAGGAGCTTAACCTTGTTATGTGTCCTATCAGGGTTTTTAATACACTCAGCCATAAGTGCAGCGCTTACTCTGGCCGATTTGATGGCAGACAGTGTAGCTCTGCTGTCTGTGCATATGTAGATGTATCATTCTATATTATCTTTTTATATCCACAATTCAGAATGGCGTATACTTTCACCTGGAAAACAGTCGCATACTTACCTCGGGAAATTAAAATGCCGCCCCTGTGGTTTTGCAGTAAACACTTGTTCCAAACCCTCTCCCCTAGTTTGGAGCCATCAGTATACCGGAGAATTTTGATACTGCTAGGGCTAAGCACACAGCTTTACGAATGCGAGTGTCATCTCTCGGTGAGTGCAGGACAGTCGGTTAATACGTGTAGAGACTGGCCGACTTGATGGCAGCTTTGACTGTCTGAGCATATGTAGAGTTCATTTTCCTGACATGAACATGTCTATGTTTTTAAAACCACACATCAGAATGGCGTATACTTCCACCTGGAAAACAGTGGCATACTTACCCAGGGCAAAATAAAATCCCGCCCTTGTGGTTTGGCAGTACACACCTGCCTCAGACCCTCTTCTCTAGTCTGAAGGCATCAGTAGACCAAATGACTCCATTCTGGGTGCTAATACACGTCTTTATGTATTTATTTATGATTAATTGACTCTTTGGTTCCAACGAGAATCCGATTCGATTCACAGAGCCTAGAAAACGTTTCCGTTAAATAGAGTTTTAAGTTTTCAAGCTTTATTAATGTTTTGTGTAATGTTTAAAGACATACAAAAGTAACGCTGATGCCGAAAGTTCATTGATCAATTCTAAGCAAAATTTGGTATATAAATAGGGGGGGGGGTGTTTCCAAAGGGTTTAGGCGCCAAATGGAAAATAAGGTATGAATACGAGGAACTTATTTTCTTAGTAGTAATAAAACCAGTTGTACTAGTAAAGTATATATTTAAGTTAACTAAAAAAATATTCTGGCTAATCTCTAAGGATGGCACGTATTTCTGATAAGTGAAAAACGATATGGAATGAGTGCCCTTATTTTCTTATTTCTCAAAGTTTATGACATGATAGGTTGTATCATAACAAAACCTTAAAATATCATCTGGCTGTTATTTTAAAGCCCCAAAGCCTTCCCAGAGTTAACTGATACCCGTCAAGTTGACACCTCCGATTATGTTAATGTTGTTAGACCCAGGTACAAATGAGAAGGAGTGATTATTTGGCTTATTTTAGGAAGTTTTCATGCACATGGGTCCGCAAACGCTTCGTTGCCGATTTTCAGACTGTTGAAATTAAATAATTTTTTATTTCTCGTTGATAGCTCTCGCAGTTTTTAAGAGATTTAGCTCAAACCTAAAACCTAAATTAAGCTAGAGGGTGTACGTCCCTAGGCATGCCAAATAATAATTAGAGTCTAAAATAAAATATTTTTTTCTGCGGGAATGCTCCGAACCGCCCGAACTTGGTGCGTCATTGATAGATTCTAAGATACAGAATAAATTCCTTGTTTTATCTAGAAACTTTTCGGTATCTCGCAGTTTTTTTGTATCTGCGGCCGTTAACGAGCAATAAATTAATTAACTATTGGACTGGATCTTAGAGCTTTTCTGGCGAGGCTTTCGTGATTGTAAATAATAGCGAGAATAATTTTCTCCATTATATGAAAATAAGTTCCTGATTTTCCAACTTTGTAAATCAGGCAGAGTCATTTTTAGTTATAGTGTATTATAACATCAGTTTATACATTCAGTTTCATGACTAAGAAAATAAGGGCACAAATCAGCCCAATTTTTGGATCCGAAAATTTTCAGCCAGCGATATTTTCCACCACTTGAGGTGAGCCAAAGTACTTTTCTTATAATTTTGCATGATCTCTTCTTCTTAGTGTAGAAGATTTACAACTAAGAAAAAAAGGCGACTCATATCATTTAGGGCCTATCCTTAAATTACGTAACGCTCTAGGGGGGAGGGGGGATTGGCCTTGCGTTACACTCAATGTTTTCCAACGTGTTTTTTCTTGAAAATGCGTTACGAAGGGGGGAGGGGGGTCACAAATCCTGAATTTTTGCGTTACGTAATTTAAGGACATTCACTTACTGACCTTTTGACCCCATCGGAAAATCATCAGAATGAAAAATTGTTGATTATTATCATTAACAGTACTTTATATACACAGACTAAGAAAATAAGTTCAAAAAAATATTCACGGCCTCCCCTACTCAGACACTGCATAGATAAGAAAGTAATTTACTGTAAAATAAAAGCGAATTTGATTGAGTAAAATTAAAGCCTATGAAAAAAAATAAATATGGCATAGAAATGTCAAAAAGTGATTTTTTTACTTTGATAGCTCGTTCGAAAGATAAGGAAAAAAGTAAAACAATATACAGTCGAACCTCTATAACTCGAACCTGAAGGGACAACCAAAACAGTTCGAGTTATGGAGAGTTCGAGTTATAGAAACTCGAGTTAAAGAGGTTTAAATACGTGTAAAAAGTGCAGGGACCACTTAAAAGGTTCGAGTTATAGAGAGGTTTGAGTTATAGAGGTTCGAGTTAGAGGTTCGACTGTATTTTTTTAACGTACAAAATATCAAAAAAATTATGTGCTTTTGTTTTTTTAGAAAAAAATGAAAAGTTAAAAAGTTGAAATATTAAATTTTTGACATGTATATGAGGGGGCCGCCAAAATCAGAAAGAAAGCCCGTAAAATTCAGTCAATGTGTTTTTGTTTTATTTCCAAAAAACGAAATATTTACCAGCTAGAGGCAACATTAAAGCTCAAAAGAGAGTGATAAGATGCATGTTAAAACTACACCCAAGGGCATCATGTAGACCTCATTTCAGGGATCTTAAAATCTTAACTGCTCCTTCCCTCTATTTTAAATCTCTTGTTATGTTTGTCAAAAAAAATCCAGAGTTATTTTACTGTAACAGTGATAATGCTCTGGAAACTGCCATGACCACACGTGGGAGAGGCGATCTAGCTATCCCTGCCCATAGCTCTAGTTTTTTTGAAAGGGGTCCCTATTATAGAGCAGTGAAAATGTATCAATCACTTCCTAGGGCAATAAAAGATTTGACAAATATGGTACAGTTTAAAAAAGAAGTAAACAAATATGTTCTGGAAAAACAATTCTACTTCTTTAATTTCCTATCTTAATTTACCAATGCACAAATGGAGTTATATATACTTAGAGATTAAAACTATAATGTAATTTGTTTATTTTATAACTGTTTAAATATTTTTAGTATTTTAGTTATTACAAATTTATCTATTACTGTATTAAGGTATACCTACATTTTCTTTTTTGACGTTGCTATTGCATTTGTAAAAATGATTTGTTGGCAATAAAGAATAACTAACTAACTAACATTTATTCGTACATTATCATCTTTATTTCCTCTTCTTTTTATTGGTTACGATCGTACGTATATAGGACCCAATAAAGCCGAAAAGGTCAGTACCTACAATCCACCTTACTTACTTAATTTTACTTTTTTATGTTTTTCAGATTTTTTATTGCCTATATTCACTAGGTTACAACTTTTACTGCCTTATTATTTCTCAATTTTTCACTTGCCTTTATTTACGTAGGTTCCGCGGTTGCAATAATTTAAGATCTTCTGACGCAAAAGAGCCAAATTTTTTCTCAGACTTAATTAATCATTAAAAAAATAGGCATATCATAACAAAAACATTTTATGTAAAAAAGTCAAGTACGCGAAAATAGCATTCCGTAAAAAGAATTGAGATAAAAGTAAAGCCAAGTTCTCCAATACAAATTTCAAAATGAAAGGTTCTTACTAGTTTGTAAATGTTTTTTTAAACTTTGCTATTACAGCCAAACTTCTTTATGTTCAATTTAGCACTGTGCCCAAGAGTCATTTACAGCCACAATAGCAAACGATCCACCATGTTAGCTCCCGCTAAATTTCGCGGTTGTTTATATATATTTTTAAAAACACACAACTGTATGAAGGACAAAGCGCATTCCGCGTATTTGGACATGCGCACCAACAACCGGTGAGATCCTTGTCAATCGCCTAGAGAAGAAGGCGTGTTAATTTCGTTCTCCAACTATTTCAAATATCTACACCTGAAAGTGCTCGATTTTTGTGTACTGAAGCATAGAACTAGAAACTTCAACCCTTCAGCTACGTGGTGACATCATTAGATCCATCAGGGGCCCCTTGGAAGTGGAGAATTTGGCTGCAAAAGAGGTGAGTGCATTTGTCTTTGATTACCGTTGTGTGCCACCGATATTTTACCTATGGACGTTTTGATTATTTCGTAATTTCATATCAATATTTATGTTGGTTCGCGATTTCATCAATTAAAATATTTACAGTCCATTGCCTTTAACGTTTTTCTATCCGCGAGTTAACATAAGTGGTCCTTTTCGAGCCGAATTATTTTTAGAATAAATCTATACGACGGTATTAATAGGTCGGCCACTACTTTCATGCTGAAAAACAAGGCGTCCTTGAATTTTCGCATCATTTGAAACGAGAAAGTCGTCGGTGCAATGCACGTGTCTTTCGCGTGCTCGATTCAGTAAACAAAGCGAAGGGATCAAAACAAAACAAAACAAACGGGCAGTGTTCAGGTGTGTCTCATATCATTTCGATATTTAAAACAATTTTCATCAATTGCGATAAATTAGTGCATATTTTCGACAATTCGTCATTTTTCTATTTCAGAAGCATTAATTTAGCGTTAATTGTATATTTACCGACATTTCTGTGATTAGATGTGTTCCATATCATTTCGATATTTAAAATAATTTTCATTAATTGCGATAAATTAGTGCATATTTTCGACAATTCGTCATTTTTCTATGTCAGAAGCATTAATTTAGCGTTAATTGTATATTTACCGACAATTTCGTCATTTCAAAGGTAAAATCATGTCTGTCAAAAAAGCCGCGCAAAAACGCAAGGGTTTTTTATCTGCGATCACCGAGTGTTATGTGTTGTCGCAGACCGCGGAAAAGGATGAAAGAGCGAGAAACGAGTTTCAAGTGAGGTATGCCGATTTGGATGAAACCTTCGATAAATGCATGCTGGCACATAATGACGTCATTATGTTGCTAGACGACTCGGACGATGAGGAGTTTAAAACGCAGGATGCGATCCTTTCAGAAGCTCGTAAATATTTTTATGCGTGTAAGGGGGTTTACTCTAAAATATTTCCGGTTGAGGCCCCATCCTTTTCGGGATCATATGTTCGACAAAACGAAACTCCAAAACTCAAAGAGTTAGGTATTCCCATATTTCGAGGTGATAAAAAATTATGGCCAAGCTTTTTCGATCTTTTTAATCACATTATAGATCAAAATCAAAGTCTAAGTAACGTTCGAAAACTTCAATATTTATTTTCATATCTCGAGGATGAGCCTTTAAAATTGATATCAGGGATTAGCTTATCTGATCAAAATTATAAAATTGCTTATGACAAATTAGTCAATAGATATCAAAACAAGCGAGACCTCGCAAATGATGCTTTAAGCTCAATTATGAACTCCACCTTAAAAAACGAGTCATCTAAAGAATTGCGTAATTTAATTGACACCTTTTCTGAATCCCTAGAAATTTTAAAATCACTTAGCTTTGACGTTGACAGTTGGGACTTTATTATTTTTTTCATTTTATTAGAAAAATTGGATATTCCAACGCGTTCAAATTTCGAAATGAGTCACGCCAATACTAATACCGAAATTCCCACTTTTCAGTCACTTTTTCAATTTCTAGAAAAAAGATGTAAAGTTTTGGAATCACTTCCTCAATCAACAGCACCCAAAAAGGTGCCTATCTATCAAAAATCAAATTCTATGCAAAATCAGTCTGGGCAAAAGCCTACCTATCAAAATTCAAATTCTATGCGAAATCAGTTTGGGCAAAAGCCTACCTATAAATCATCCAATTCGCCTTTTATAGGACTGGCTGGCACCTCAACTAATTCAAGTACGGGAATAAAATGTTTCCGGTGTAATCAAGGTCACGTGCTTTCGAAATGTCAAACATTTCTTGATCTCTCACCTATCGATCGCCTATCTTTCGTCAAGCAGAAAAAATTATGTCTAGCGTGTTTTCATCCCTTGCATGATGTAGATACGTGCAAATCAAAATATTCATGCAGGACTTGCAATAGTAAAAGGCACCACACTTTAACTCATATCTTAGAAACTAATCAAGAATCTGGAAGCCAAGATACTAGTCCTGTCATTCACACACCACCTGTCAATAATCTTCATGTGTCATTAAATGCCTCAGGACCTTCAGGTACCTTTCTTTTATGCACCGCCGTAATAGATGTTATGGACGGTTGCGGAAATTTTCAACCCGTAAGGGCACTGCTTGATTCTGGATCACAGACAGGATTCATCAGTGAAAAGTGTATTCAGCGTCTTAATCTTCCTAGGCGAAGTTACACCACTGAAATATTCGGATTAAATCAGATGTCTTCTTTCACTTCCAAAGGGCTCGTTCAATGTCACATTAAGCCACAAGGACAAGTCACTCCTTTACTTAATTTCGAAGCAATTGTTGTTCCACAACTATGTTCCAATATGCCTACATTCTCTTTGAACGATAATCAGTGGAAACACTTGGAAGACCTTAAACTTGCCGACCCATCTTATTTCAAATCTAGACCTGTGGACCTGGTTATTGGTTGCGAGCTATTCGCACAGATATTCAAGGAGGGCAGGGTTCTTGGACAGGTAGGGCAGCCTTCAGCGCTTGAAACTATCTTTGGCTGGGTCGTCATGGGAAAGGTTGACGAAGTAGGTAGTCTTACGGAACGAACCAGTTGTTTTTTAACGAGTCATTCACCTCCTTTAGAGGTCATTCTCCCTAGGTTTTGGGAAATCGAACATTTGCCTAAAAAACAAATCTTATCAAAGGAAGAAAAACAGGCAGAATCAATTTTTACTGCTAGTGTAGTACGGCAACCGAGCGGTAGATTCATGGTAGATCTTCCGTTTAAAGATAAAATAAACCCTGACCTAGGAAATACTTATCCGCAAGCTTATCGTAGATTTTTACTTCTAGAAAATAGATTAATCAAAAATCCTGATCTGTACACTGCCTATTCAAGTTTCATGCAAGACTATATCGATTCTAATCATATGAGTTTAGTTTTAGTCAACCAAAGGTCGACGTATCGTGTTTTTTAGCACATCATTGCGTATTAAAGCCGGAAAGCTTGAGTACAAAATTAAGGGTAGTCTGGGATTGTTCAGCAGTCACCCCAAAAAATATTAGTCTCAATGACACATTGTTATCTGGACCGAAACTTCAAAAAGATATTGCTTCTTTACTGCTTACATTTCGTCTTAATCCTATTGCCTACATTGCTGATATCAAACAGATGTTCCGTCAAGTCCTTATCAATCCTTATCACCGTCCTTATCAAAGGATATTGTGGAGGTTTTCTCCACAGGACCCACTTTCAGTGTGGGAACTTTCTACTGTCACTTTTGGCATGACATGCTCACCTTTTCTAGCCATGCGTACCTTAAATGAGCTGGCAGAGAGAGAAAAGGAACGTTTTCCTATGGTTAGTACTGTTCTAAAAACGTCAATCTATATCGACGATATCTTGGGAACTAGCCCTTCGCTTTCTGAAGCTCTCTCCCTTCAAACAGAACTCAATGATTTGTTGAAGTCGGGAGGATTTGAACTTAAAAAATGGGCAAGCAATTGTCCTGAGTTATTGGCAACATTGCCAGAGTCCGATCGTCAAATGCCTCTCTCTTTCGACAAGGAGGAACCCCACTTTATCAAAGTTTTAGGACTTCAATGGCATCCAAAAAACGACATTTTTTCTTATCAATGCCGAATGAAGGACAAACCCCCAACCAAACGTTCTATTTTATCTATCATAGGAACAATCTTCGATCCCTTAGGTTTTCTTTGTCCCTTGTTGCTACAAGCAAAATTTATTTTTCAACAGTTGTGGATATCGAAAATAGGCTGGGACGAAGAACCAGATTCTTCTATCATCGACTCTAGGAACAAACTTCGTTCTGAATTCCCGCTTCTTTCCAATTTTCAATTACCCCGACAAATCAAACTGTCAAAAACCAATACCTGTCAAATCATCGGCTTCTGTGACGCTTCAATTCGAGGCTACGCAGGCGTCCTATATTTTCGTGTAGAAGAGGAAAACAATATATCTGTTTCTCTCATATCTGCAAAATCTAGGGTCGCGCCTATAAAGTCACAAACTTTGGCTAGGCTAGAACTCCTAGGCGCATTTCTTTTAAGCGAATTAATTGACTTCGTTTTATCTATCTATGAAGGAAAAATAACTTTTACAAATATCGTTACTTTCTGCGATTCGCAAGTCGTATTGCACTGGCTTTCATCCCCTCCTAATCGCTGGCAAACCTTTGTTGGAAATCGCGTCAGTAGAATCCAAGAAATCATTCCCTCAAACTCGTGGCGCTACATTCCTTCTGCTTTGAATGCAGCCGATATTGCGTCACGAGGGGCCACCCCTTCACAGCTCATGTCACATGACATGTGGTGGAACGCACCGTCGTTTTTGTGGTCTCCCGAAAACGAATGGCCCGATTTTCATAAACCAAAAATGCCGATTGATTTCGGAGATATTAATCTGGAGGAAAAGCCAAAAGTCTGTTGCAATGCGATAATTGATGTCAACTTCTTAGATCAGCTTCTTATCAAATATTCATCTATATCCAAAATTCAACGTATCATTTGTTATGTCCTTCGAATAGTTAACCTTTTTCAAAACCATTCCTATCAAAAACCCACTAAGCCGCCGGACCAAAAAGTTATTTTTGAGAATATTGTTTTTCCTACCACCGGTGAGATGCAAAGTGCGTTACACCTTCTTATCAAACGGGTTCAAGGTTCTTGTTTTTCTGAGCTTTTTTACGCGTTATCTAAGTCTAAGAGTCGGTGGCAGATTACAAAAATCTGACCTTTTGTCTTATTCTGCAAAACACCCCGTCTTACTTTCGAGTGACCATCGTTTAACTACACTTCTTATCGAGTCCGCTCATCGACAATATCTTCATCCTGGGTTTAAAACATTACATAATCTGCTTTTACAGCAATTTTGGATATTATCTGCCAGACGGGCAATTCAAAGAACCATATCCAAGTGCTTGCAATGTTTTAGAATCAACCCTAAACCCTATAGACCGCCCATAATGAGTTCACTTCCCGCTCGAATCAATCAACTTAAACCTTTTTCGAGTGTAGCTATCGACTTTTGTGGACCTTTCTTTGTGATTCCTCATCGTTACCGTGGTTGTAAAGCTTTCAAATCGTATGTCTGTGTGTTTGTCTGTACGGCCACACATTGCGTGCATTTGGAATTAACCATGGAACTGTCCACCGAAGGGTTCGTAGGTGCATTCCATCGATTCATTTCCAGACGCGGAAGCGTGACGCAATGCTGGTCAGATCAAGGCAGTAATTTTATAGGGTTTCGTAACCAATTACTGGATTACGCAAGAAGTGCTGCCACCATTCGTTGGCATCTGGGACCTCCTCTCAATCCACATTTCAATGGCCTGGCAGAAGCTGGCGTCAAAAGTTTTAAAACTCACTTTGTACGAGTTGTCGGCGACCAGAAGTTGTCTATCATGGAGATGTCCACCCTTACCTGTCGCATAGAAGCCGTACTTAATAGTCGCCCTTTATCTCCTGCCTCTTCAGACCCACACGATCTTCAACCTCTTACCCCTGGACATTTTTTGACACTTGAACCCCTTAACTCTGAAATTCCGGAGTCAGATTTGTCCGAGGTTCCCCTAAATCGGCTCTCGAGATGGTAACTAATCCAAAAACCACATAATGATTTTTGGAAACGGTATTCTATAGAGTATTTGCATACGCTACAACAGCGACACAAGTGGGCTGATTCGTCCCCAAATATCAAATTAAATGATTTGGTTATCATAACAAGTGATCACATTCAAACGCCTTTGAAATGGCCGGTCGGTCGGGGGTCGGGTCATCGAACTGCATCCCGGCGGGGACGGTCAGGTGCGTGTTGCGACGGTACAAACGGTTACCGGTGTTTATAAGCGGCCAGTTGTAAAACTGTGCCTCTTGCCAAATTAAAAGTAATTTTAATTTTCTACCTTTTACCGGGTATTACAATAGGTTTTTTTTATTTTTAATTTTTTTTTGAATTTTTTGTTTGTTTGTTTTGCCTTTTTTCGGGATTTCGTTATCTCTAAATAAACTTACGATACTTATCTATTTTCATTCATTTATATTTATCGGTCGATTCTTTTTCTTATATCTATATCTGTCCGGTTGAGATTCTAAAATTGTGTGTTTTGGAGGGCAGTTATGTTAGCTCCCGCTAAATTTCGCGGTTGTTTATATATATTTTTAAAAACACACAACTGTATGAAGGACAAAGCGCATTCCGCGTATTTGGACATGCGCACCAACAACCGGTGAGATCCTTGTCAATCGCCTAGAGAAGAAGGCGTGTTAATTTCGTTCTCCAACTATTTCAAATATCTACACCTGAAAGTGCTCGATTTTTGTGTACTGAAGCATAGAACTAGAAACTTCAACCCTTCAGCTACGTGGTGACGTCATTAGATCGATCAGGGGCCCCTTGGAAGTGGAGAATTTGGCTGCAAAAGAGGTGAGTGCATTTGTCTTTGATTACCGTTGTGTGCCACCAATATTTTACCTATGGACGTTTTGATTATTTCGTAATTTCATATCAATATTTATGTTGGTTCGCGATTTCATCAATTAAAATATTTACAGTCCATTGCCTTTAACGTTTTTCTATCCGCGAGTTAACACCACCATACTTACTTAATTTTACTGTTTTATGTTTTTCAGATGTTTTATAGTCTATATTTACTTAGGTTACAGTAATAACTTATATATGTAAAACTTTTACTGGTTTATTATTTCTCAATTTTTTACTTGCCTTTATTTACGTAGGTTACCGCGGTTGCAATAATTTAAGATCTTCTGACGCAAAAGAGCCAAATTTTTTTGGAAATTTAAATTATGCTTTTTTTATAAATTCTCAAACCTAATTAATCTTTAAAAAAATAGGTATATAATAATTAAAATATTTACAGCCAACAATTACCAAAAGGCCAAAGAAATTAATAGTACCCCTGGTGAGTTTTAGCCTGAATAACCAGAGCCGTCCATTCTAGGGTCACTGCATCCTAGAAGCCTGGCGTCTTCAGGGGTAGCGACAACACCACGTTACTTTACTCGGAAAGTTCATTGCTGTTCGTGAAAAAGACTCGTTTTTATTACAAGCTTTTATTTAGCTTCAGATGTGCTGTCTAACTAACTATCAAATCTTGTGAAGCGTTTTTGACACACTTCCCATTATCCGATTTGGATGAAATTTGGTACACACATAGTGGTCCCATGACAATACAACATTAAGAAAAAAATATCCTACCACCCCTACCCCCACCCCTTCTATAGAAAAATGTGTTTTTGACACACTTCCCGTTATCCGATTAGGATAAAATTTGGTATACACATAGTGGTCCGGTGATAATACAACAATAAAAAAAAATATCCTCAAACTTTCATATTTTGGGGGGTCTGGGGGGGTTTTTGGAGGCTTTTGCAGCCATTTAAAAAAAAATAATATGTTATTATTTTTTAATTATACAAATATATATTTTGAATGTACACTTGTGACAATTTGGGCTTTACAGCGGCAATTTAAAATTCCGCCGCCATTTTGGCCGCCATCTTGAATATCTCAGCCCCTGTCAATATTTGGAGTTGGCAACAGGGATATTCGGATTCAGCGGGGGCAAAATAGGGGGAATTGCCCATTTGCCAAAAAGTAATATAAAATGCTTCTAGAAAGTGGATTTTCCCGAATCTTGCCTGAACTAATAAATAGTGTTCGGCACTCTAACGAGCTGATTAGATTTTGGTGAAAATCCATTAAGCCTAATGACAGCTTTTTGACAATTAAAAATTAAAAAAATTATAACTTTTTAACGAAGCATCGCATCCATATGCGGGTTTCGGAATGTAGTAGACTACATTTTACTCAATAATTTGTATTATAACCAAAAACTTAGGAGTTTTAGTATCTGAGATATTTACAAAAAAATGTTTTCAAAGCTACTATATCATGGCTTCACCCCACGTTTCCTGCTCCAACGTCGCGTCGTTTTAAATGTATGTAAATAGTTTTTCTATATATCTAGAGTATTATTATTGTTCGAAACAACGCCAACATTTTTTTGAATTTTTATTTTGAATAGCTATTGGATAGTGATAGTTCCGGACTTCTGGGACAAACTTTATACTAGAAACATGCCACAAAAACTTCTTTAAGCTTTTAAATCCTTTCAATGGTCGACTAACTAACAACAAAAATCCATCTGAGGGAAACTAACGTATTTCCGGTAATTCCCGAACAACGTTCCTTTTTAAAAAGGACACGTGCGTCTGCCTAGTTAGCCTCTAAACTCGTGACAAATAATAACTGGACATCATTTTTTTTTATGAATAATTAGGAAAAATAATTTTAAAAATGACCAGTGTCCAGTATTGTTATGCACGTTTACGGTTCACAAGCCTCTTTATCTAAAAACTGGTTCGGATGCGCAAAAAAAAATTAAAAGCACAAAAGGGTTTAGGGACTTATTTGCGAATATTTTAGAGCGCTGCGCTGGGTTAGGTAGGTCGATAACTGTTTTACGGGAGACCTCAGAGCCAGTTTTATTTTTGTCAAATGTACAGGGTGTTCCAACCAAGGCGTTTAAGCTGCGGAATTTTTTAAAACTAATTATTAACTATAAATGTGCTGTAGATTTTGAGATATTTACAAAAACTGTAAATCTTTTCAGTTAATTTAACGAGGTACTAAAAATCCCGACAGTTAAATATTGCATTTATACTTTCCTAGCCCGCGTAGCATTGGCTAAAAAGTTATTCTGTTCGATAAAAAATTATTTTTTTAAATAACGCCGAAAATATATTATTTGGGTATATTTTGACCTATATTAGCAATTTCGTTGTGAAGTCTGTTCGTGTGTGTGTGTGTGTGTATGTCTGTCCTACCCACGATAGCTCCCGAACCGCTGGACCAATTTTAATGACAGATGTTTGATACTGTAACCAGCTAATAAGATTTTGGTCAAAATCAATTAGTGCTAATGACAGTTTGTTGACAGTTAAACATTTTTACTTTGTTGACAGTTAAACATTTTTAAAAATCGTAACTTTTCAACGTAGCATCGCATCAATCTGCGGTTTTCGGAATAT
The DNA here is from genome assembly GCA_963576565.1 of Aspidapion aeneum. Taxonomy (NCBI): domain Eukaryota; kingdom Metazoa; phylum Arthropoda; class Insecta; order Coleoptera; family Brentidae; genus Aspidapion; species Aspidapion aeneum. Next base: position 47,612,075 of record OY755048.1, read on the forward strand.
ACACATTTTTTTCTCAATTATTTGTGTCACAATGAAAAATTTGTTTGAAGCTTTTGTTTTTGAGCTATTTACAAAAAACTGTTCACTTGTCAAGCGTGTTAATGCGCCAGGAAGGTATCTATCCGTCATGGATCCATCCAATTAAAAGATCTTTTTGAAAAATAGTCAGCCGAGCTTTTTTTGGCCTGTCTCTCCTTCACCACGCCAAGGTCTTTAACCTACATGCTTCTTTTGCTTTAACAGCTTAAAGTTCATTCTAAATCTCCATTTAACTTATTTAACTTTAAATGGAAAAATATGTCTAAAGTCAAAGTATTTAACTGTTTAACTGGCTTTTAACCAAAAATATTTGAAAAAAATAGTGTTAAAGATAAAAAATACCACAAAAAATATTTAAAAAAGTTCTCCTTTTTTCGTACGCTAATGGAACGTGCACCACTGCTGTCAGAGGGTACTAAGGTATATCGTTAAAAAAGAAATTGTATCCGCTTGAAAAATGATCTCTATAAGATTTTTGGAAAAGTTGACTGTTTTCGAGTTATTAGCAAAAAACTATCACGTTAAAAGGAGGGGAACCACCCCACTGTCTGGGTTGAGGGGTGGTTCCCTTTTGTAAAAGGTTCGGGCGAGTCTTATGTGTATCCATACCAAGTGTGTTGCTGTAAAGTTATGTAAAAGTTACATTGCCAACTTCCAGAAATGGCATACTGATAGGAACTATGATGAAACTATAGGAAAAAATTTAAAAACCCCAAAATTTTAATTTGCTTCCCTCCACTATAAATGTAAAGTTGTGTAAAAGTACCACTTCCAGAAACACTCGAGAGCTGAGCTTTGGAAGGCCAATAGGAACTATGACAAAACTATAAAACAAAATTAAAAAACCTCAAATTTTAATTAACTTCCCTCCCCTACAAATGTAAAGTTATGTAAAATTAACATTGCCTACTTCCAGGAACACAAGAGAGCTAAGCTTTAGAAGGCTGATAGGAACTATGATAAAACCATAAGAAAATATTTAAAAAATCAACATGAATTGATTTAGTTTCATTTAATTTTATTCGCCACATTGTGGTCCAACTGTGAACTTAGGTGACCTGAAGTTTTTCTATGCATTTTTCAATAGATTTTTCTACCGTCAATAAATGTTGCTAAGTAACAATTTTCTGGTTTTGAGATATCGCAAGTGAATAATAAGTATAGATAAGGGCCTAGTACGCTACCCTGGGGCACGCCTGCTTGAATTTCTTCCTGTTTTACTCTAAAATGTCTATCACATATGTATGATTCCAAAATATCCGAATATTGTTTTGGCAGAAACCGTTTTACTTTAAAATTAAGGCCTTTATGCCATACTTTGGCAAATGCTTGTGCTACATCTAGAAAAACTGCAGAGCAAACTTTTCCCTCTCCTAGTACTTTTTCTATTATATTAGTAATTCTGTGTACTTGATCTATCGTGGAATGCTTGTCTCGAAAACCAAATTGATGAGATGGAATAATTTCTTGTCTTTCTATGATGGGTTTTATTCTTTTAAGCAATAATTTTTCATAGAGCTTGGATATAATTGGCAGCAAAGATATTGGCCTGTAAGATGACACGTCATGGAGTGGTTTTCCCGGTTTTGGAATCATGAAAACTTCTGCAACTTTCCACAGTTTAGGTACATACCTAAGCCTAAAGGACGCATTAATTAGGTTGCATAGTTTTACGATAGCTTTTCTGGGGAGTTGTTTTATGACTACCTCGATAATAAGATCATACCCTGGGGCTTTTTTCGAATTAATATTTTTATGTAAGTATGTAAGCTTAATATGGTCTTCGATTTGATGGGGTTCATTTAAATGAAAGTTTTCATCTTGTGCTTCGTGGGGCTGAAATGTTCATTACTCCTTGCCCACTGGTTGTTAGATGTTCGTATGGGTGGTATTTGGATAATTGGTTTTTTTAAATCTTTGGTTGCTTTCCAAAGGGAATAATCGGTATTTTTATCATCTGTAAGTTCATTAAGAAAATGGTTAATAGATTCATTTTTTATTGCTAGAATTTCTCGCCTTATGCGCTGCGTCATGTTGTTGAAATTTGTTTTGTCTCGAGGATCACGGCTTTGTTGCCACTTTCTTCTTAGTTTCCTTTTTTTCCAATATAAGGTCTCTAATTTCCTTTGGATAGTTTTTTTCCCTTAAAAATTCTCTTTGGTTTTGGACTGTTTTCCCAAGCTGCTTGTTGAATATTTGTAACAAAATATTCAATTTCTTTATCGATTTGTTCTGGCGTTTGCAATGGTACTGATAGGTTTATTTTTTCTGACAGACTTTTTTTTAAACTAATCCAGTCGGTCAGTTTATTAACTAGTGAGATATCTGTTTGTTTCTTTATTATGTTTTTACTAAGGATTAGAATAATAGGTGAATGATCTGAGTGTAAATCAAAACTTTCTTCTATATCTACAAAACTTAAGGATATATTTTTTATTATAAAAAAATCAATTAGATCTGGAATTTTTCCTGGATAGTATGTGGGCTTACCAGTTGATATTGGCTCACATTGATATTCACTAATAGCTTGCAAAAGTTATTTTCCTTTACGATTCGTCAGTCTAGATCCCCAGAGAAAATTAAGATATTGATTTTTCTTTAGTAAGTGCCTTGGTGGTATATATAGAGCACTTATGACTAGTGTATATGTTTTGGTTTTTACACTTACTAATGTAGCTTGAATCTCTATGGTTTTATATCCCATCTCCTCATAGTGTGATATATTTTCTTTAATTATTACAGCACTTCCCCCATGTGCAGTATTGGTAGGGTGAGTTGTATGATACACTTTATAACCTTTAACTTTAATGTGAGACTGGTTAGTGAAATGCGTTTCTGACACAAGACAGACGTCAATTTTTTCTATGTCTAGAATAACTTGCAAGTCGTGCTGATTTTGCAAGAGACCATTGACATTCCAGGCTAGAATTCTAAGATTACTGACCATTTTGAGGCATATTGGTAGCTCCGTTATTGCTACTTTCTAGTTTAGTTAATCGCTCATTAAGTTTGTTCAATTTCTCCAAAATTAATTGTAGTGTTTGTTCCATAGTATTTTGACTTCTGAGATTTATATAAGGTATAGAAGCTTTTTTGTTATGATATGAATTTCTATAATAATTGAGTCTAAAATCAAAATGTATTTTACTCCTTTTTAGCCATGGGGGGCAAATTTCCAAAACGGATTTTATATAAAATATGACTTGTATGGTGTCTGGGTCTGGAGTTAAAAATATTAATTATATTTTAATTCTTATTACGTAGTGGGTACACACGTGGGTAATCCTATCAATTGATTTTTTACTGTTGGGATACTGAGAGATCAAGATTTCGGGACGTGGGTATGTAAGCTATTGGAACCCCGATAGCTAGATTGTGGGGTGCTACATATCCACGATATCTTGCAATAATATAGAAAAGTGCAAGGTCCATTTTTTTATTTGAAAGAAATATCTTTTATTTGAGAAGGTATTAGATCCACCAGGCTTTATTTATTGGCAAAAAAACTCATTCAAGCTCTTAATCGCAAATAAATTACAGAACATAAGCATATTTGTTGATTCCTGATAAACACATAAAAACAAGCAAAATTTATGACTGGATATTACAAAACAAGATTACCGCTGAAAATGTTAAATTAATGAACCGAAAAAATGGGGACCAAACGTATCAAAATAACCAGACTTTTTTTTGTATGTTCCTGTTGTATTTAGGACAAAATTTATTTGCATATACCCTATGTTAGCCCATGCGTAAAAGTGTGTGGTCTGTCTCGATAAAAATAAATTGACTTTCTATTAGAATTTATGACCACAAACAGATAGACAGACGGCGCGGAGCTAGAAAAACGTTTGAATGGTCTAAAACTCACAGATATATAAATTTAAAAAATATATATTTTTTTGCATTGGTACGGGACAAATTCAACGCTGTCCAAATCGCCACAGGGAAAATTTGCCGCGAGAATGGCTTTAAATAGCTTTTTTAGCAACCTAACCAACCAACCTGACCAACCAACCTAACTAACCTCACGAACTAACATAATTAACCTACCTAACCAACCAACAAATATACGGAGTCAAGCTTCGATTGTCTGTTGTAATTTTTAAGGAAGTTATAACAAACAAATGAATAAAAAATTTTAACTTTGATACTCTGTTCTACCGTCCCTAAAAAGAAAGCCGGCCAATAAAAAAATACCTAACATCTGGAAACTAAACTAAAATTACCCCAATTCACAAAAAAGATAGTAGAACTGAGGTAGGTAACTACCGACCAATTACGTTAATAAATAATTTTTTAAAATGCTTTGAAACTGTATTCACAGTTCAATTTATCCTAGTCTTGTAACGTGTCATTTTTACGTTTAAGGCAACGTTACATATTTGTTTATTTAGGTAAATAATCAAGGATCTTTGACTCGTCTTTCTGTACACAAATATATAGTATTTTATAGAGCTAGGTTTGGAGGTTATATAGTGTCCAAAAAGTTACCTTATAAAGGAGACATTCCATCGAATTACTGTGGACACTACGCACATCGCATTATCTGGACATCGTAATCGGAATTTAGGATCACAGGTTTCGGGAAAATCACATAAAAACTTTCGATTGTTTTGTTTCTCTGCACTTTAGTAATTTTCGTTGGCGTTCATGACAATAAACAGCTGGGGAATGGCGGCGTTGCCGCATCACAAATGGTTTCAGTAACAGGAAGGAAAGATTTAGATGAACATTTCATTCCCTTACGTTTATTTTCGAGGATATTGGGACAATCCGAACCTCATATCCTTCACGGATTGGCTAGCTTTGATAGTACAAAAACATATTTGGGTCGACCAGGAACAACCGAGGCTCCGCCACTTTGATATCTTTAGTAATTTGATAGGGAAAGGATAAAATAAATACGAGTTATGCACTTTTGTAAATGGGAGATGGACGAGGGATAAAAACCAAGACTGGGGGAATAGACGAAATCGTGTGGGTTGGCATCTGAACACTCTTGTGCCTTTAAGCAGTAGTTCAGTGTGTATTTTTGGGTTCAGGTTCAGAAACAACTTTATTACTGTAGAAACGTTTTACAAAAATGGCGTTAAACCATATGAATATTAGAGAAAACATTTATAAAGAGCAAAGGAAACTTTTGACTAAAACTGTAACTAAAATACAACTAAATTCTACACTTAGTATAGCTTTACTCATATGGGAATTGGTTGAATGTTCAAATATTCCTGGGTTTGATGCATGCTCTGATCTCCAGTAATTGATTTTACAGTTGATGGTTTCAATGCTGAGCTTCTTATAGTCCGTCGGGTTATTCTTCTTCTACTTGATATGTTGGTGGGGGTCCGGTAGGCAAATGTTCGGTCTATGTATGGAGGGTGTCTCGACGTCCTTGTTATAAAAATTCCGACCGTGGAAATAGAGCCGACAACACCTCAATGCGCGTTTTACGTACTTTCTATTCCCTTGGTCGGTGCTGCCCCCTATATACCTGTATAGAACTATTGCTGTATTTCATCATTGGTTAGTTTGAAAACCGCGGGTTTTTCTTCCAGTCTTGCCACCGAAGGTAGAGATTTTTTTTGGCGAAAAAGTTTTTTATAAATAGGTTTGCATCCTTTATTTGAATTTAACCGGGAAGATTAGGTTGGTACTATTGCGTTTTACTGTCCCCACTCCCCACCAAATTTACAAAACGGTTTCCGGCCACTTCATTATTCTGGTATTCTCGACGAAGTGCTTTGTCTCTCTTTGCTAACAAATTTTGGCTAGGTCGACAACAGTTTCTGGGATCGCCTTTGTTTTTGGTTTTGGCACTGCAGCGATTGTAGGAGATATCCCAGAAACTGTGGAAGTGAGCCGTCGTGTTTTAGGCGTAATCTGAAGTGACGCTCGCACTCTTTTGAGGGGAATTTAAGTCGGCCTACGCCATTTGTACGGGGAAGAGCATTGGTAAGTTCGATTTTAATTTTTTAATTTTTTTTATTATTTGAGGACTCTCCAAGATAATATTTGCCTCCCAAATTGTAATTATTTTTCGTGTGAAATGTACTTTTTTTTTTCGACAAAAGACGTGGGGAATTTTTGGCGTTTTTATATTTTTCTTTTAACCACGTGTTGGATAAAAACTATATATTGGTTTTCTCCTTTGTCTACAGGCCTGTCCATTCCATCGACAGCTGTGCTGGACGCTGGTGGGAAGCCGGACGAGCCAGTTGTAACCCTGGGAAAGGTGCGTTAGTTTATTTTAGTTCATCTGTTTAAATCTACTTTATTTTATTGAGTCGACATGGGGTTCTCGATTTAAGTTACTGTGTAGGGGAACTTCGTGCAAAATTGACGAATTCCAGGAAACTGAAACATTTCATTTTCCACAGGGTTCTACGCTCGGGCAAGAATCCCACAACCTTTCTACGCTCGGGCAAGCATCCCACAACCTTTCTACGCTCGGGCAAGAAGCCAACAACCTTTTGACCACCATGTGCTGCCTTAGCACCATGTGCTAAGCAAGCACGAGGGGAGACGCGGGCAAACCAGGAGCGGCAGTAGCAGTGAGGAGGTGTCTGGACAACTCCAGGTTTACAAACTAGAACACACATTTATACACAAAATAATCAGGGACCAAGGTAGGAGCAAGCCTTAACTATAATTTTTTTTCTCATAATTAAATTTTAATATAATTTAGACGTAATCTTTTCATATATAAGTTTTCACAGTATAATTTCAACATTTCTTGTAAACGCAAGATAAGGTATGACGTCATAACCCTGGTTTTGCGGCATATTTACTACATTGACTTGTTTTCCTTCATTTCATTTATTTAAGATAATTTTACTGTCAAATTTAAAGTGCCTTGCTATTTTGGCCCTATTTAAAGTGCCATGCTATTTTGGCCCTGACTTGTTTGGTATTTTTCTCAAGTTTTACAATCAAAATATACAAGATGAACTAAATTTCTTTGTTATTTGTGAACCAACTTTGCGGAGACAAAAGAGAGATGAGATTATATTTTTTTTTAGCGGTTTCGTTACACCTTTTTTGCCTCATGGGGTGGATCTCGGACTGGGTTGCTGTCTGTCTCATTCTACCCAACGTAGAATGATGACAGCAGATATTTGGTCTAGATCTCCCCTATGATGGAACGATTTTGGAAGTATATATTTTTTTTTAACAATCATTCATATAATTGAGTCCTACGCTACTGACTCAGATGTAGGTACTCTATGACCTGTTAAAGGAGTCTACCTGTAAAGTGCTTCTAGTTTTGTCATCTCAATTCAATCTTTTAGAATTTTATTATGTTTATTTTTTTTTGGTTATTCTTAATTACATAAATATTCTGGAAGCCTCGGAAGTAAGTAGAATTTCATTGTTTGGCTGCAACGTTTGAGTTGAACTGTAATTTATTTAAGATCTTCTTTGTAAAACATTGGTATTAAATAATGTGGCGCACTTAAAATTTTCTTATTTCTGAACCCCCCCTTCTCCACTGTATAAAAGTTACCGGGCATATCAATGTTTTACCTAGCTGGAAAATACAGTTCTGCTTCCAGATATTTGTTTAATTATTCAGTGGGTTTCTTTTGTGTCACAAATTAGCAAATGGTTATTATTCTAATTATAGTGTCACAAAATGGCGGCAATGTCTTTAAGCTGCCACAAATGTCACCCAACGCATTTTAATAGGCCACAGTCTTAAATATCGAATAACCTCTGATCAGCATGGCTTCATAACAGGTCGATCTACAACAACAAATCTTATAGAAACCACTCAAGAAATTGCTAAAGCTTTAAACTCTTCCTCTTAAATTGACATAATCTACACGGACCTATCAAAAGCTTTCGATAAATTGGATCACTTGCTTTTAGTACAAACACTAAATTACTTTGGTTTCTGCACTGGCCTTACTGAACTCTTTGAATCTCTTATCACTAATCGTAAACAGTTTATTGAAATTCGTGGTATAAAGTCAAAGAAGATTAATGCTTCTTCCGGTGTTCCTCAAGGATCAGTCCTGGGGCCACTTCTGTTTAATCTGTTTATTGATGGAGTAAGCAAATGCCTTAAAACGACGAAACTTAAAAAATATGCTGACGACATAAAATTAGAAGCAAGAACTTAATCGAAGACTGCCTGAATCTTCAGAATGACCTAACCTCTCTTAGCATATGGTGCAATGAACATAAACTACTTTTAAACATTGCAAAATGTCAAGTAATGACTTTTACCCTAAAAACTAAACCGATCGCTTTTGACTATTCTATCAATGGAAAAGTACTAAATAGACCTGAGTTTGTTCGGGATCTTGGAATTACCTTCGATTCTAAGCTAACCTTTAATAAGCACATAGATACTATTATAGCTGAAACCACCAGAACATACGGATTTTTAGTAAGAGTTAGCAGAAACTTTGAAGACCTTGAAACCATAAAACTTTTATATTATACTTTTATTAGATCAAGATTAGAATACGCCTCCGTAGTATGGTCACCACAACTACTTACTAGAAAGAATCGCTAGAAAAGATCCAAAGACGTGTACTTAAGCTTTTGTACTTTAAATCAACCGGTAATTATCCTCCTCAAGGTCACCCCCACACTGACCTTATGCAACTGTTTAATATTCAGCTACTCGAAACACGTAGGCAATCGGCCTCTCAAACGTTTCTATATAAAATTCTCCATAACCAAATTAATAGCATAAATATTTTAGAGAGAATAAACTTTTCTATTCCACGGCTAAACTCAAGACAATCACCAGTTTTTTATCTTCCTACTCCTCGAGTCAATGCAATGCAATTCTCGCCAATCTATACAATTTGCGAAACTCATAATAAATATATGCAGGGTATCGATATCTTTAATTGCAGTATATCTGCAGTCAAACAAGTCTTTAGACGTTAGAGTTCCTACTTTTTATTTAAGATATACTGTATACATCTATCTTTTTGTACTTATTTTTCTTATATTATTTATAGTTATTGCAAACATTTTTTTTTTGTAAACTGCCCTGCCCTGTAATTGGGTATTACCTGTTGGGCAGTGTAAATAAATAAATAAAGCCGCATGTAAAAAATTTACGTTTGGAGAAGAACGGGTTTAACGTTTTAGAGATTTTTATTCTCTTATAATTTTCAAATAAAAAGTAATAGAGAAATAAAGCCGCATCACTTTTTATTTCAAAATTATAGACAATAAAAAAGTATAAAACTTTAAACCTGTTTTTCGCAAAACGTAAAATTTCTACATGCCGCTTTCTTCTTAGGGACGGCAGTCTATCTTAAAAATAAAGAGGTTTGATGCAAAATCATTAAGATCTATAAGCGAAGCTTTGGCGTTATTGAGCAAAATATAATAGGAATTTTTTCTTCTTTTAACCTTGCCTACCGCCCCATAAAGTTATTATTTTATTATTATTATTAAAGGTCTTTATTTTCCAGCAACTTACAAAAATTAACAATACATAATTTTTTTCTATAACTAAAAATGCTAGAAAAAGGCCGAAGATCAGCTGTCTGTTTCATCCAGAGATGAATGAAATAGACTCTGATTTGCATCTTGAGCCAAGAAAATAAAAAATTAAATTCATAATAAAATAAAAAAAAATAAAAAATTACCTAGGTGCCTAAATTTAAATAAATAATAATAACAGAACAATTTATCAAATGAGAACGGAAAGGAAAAAAAAATATACAGTTTTTTCTAAAAGCAACAAAAGTATGTAGGTACTAAAACCTATAAAATATAAAGTTATAATTGGGCAATAAATAAATAATATAATATATAAATATATCCATATATATGTATATAAACATACATAATATAAAACATATAGCCATTAGGTACTACATTTTGTCGATCTGAGAGAAGAATAGAATTTAGCATTGCTCTAAAAATATACTCTGCCAATATATGGGCCCCTAAGCTCACACTAGGTACTATAGTTATAGTGTACGTGTGAGCTAATATAACTAAAAACTGAAATATATTTTATTCAACTCCAGACTAAATTACCTTTTGTTTGATACCACACAAGCCATGTTTTGACTTAGAACTCAAATTTTTGAAATCTACCCCCACCCTTAAAAAAAACAAAAACTAAAATGTATTTTCTTAAACTCCGGACTCAATTACCTTTCGTTTGATATCACACACGCCATATTTTTACTTAAACTCTAATTTTTGAAATATACCCCCACCCTTTTTTTAAAATAAATTAAAATGTATTTTGTTACACTCCAGACTCAATTACCTTTCGTTTGATATCACACACGCCATATTTTCACATAAACTCTAATTTTTGAAATCTACCCCCACCCTTTTATTTGGTTTATGTTCGGTGGATTTTGTTCATTTTTAAATGGGACCATCTCGACCCAAGACCCAGCCTAGGTACCAAATTTCATTAAAATCGGCCAAGCGGTTTTTGAGTTATGCGCGTTGGTCGTTACAGACAGACATAAAGACAGACAGACAGACAGACAGACAGACATACAGACAGACAGACAGACAGAAAGACAGACGGCGCAACAAAAAAGTTTCAAAATCATCTGAAACGCAAAGATATATAAAAATTTTTGAAATCGGAGCAACTTTTTATTTCTCGAAAAAATTAGGATCACCATAGCTCACACTACTATAGTATAGTATATGTGTGAGCTAAAATTTGATTTGAGATTCTTTTTAAAACGCGATACTGTGAAGGATTTAATTTCTTGTGATAAAGTATTATATGTTTTAGCAATTTGATAAGCAAATGATTTCTTAAAAAATTCAGTGCGATGTTGCGGAATAGAAATGTCATATTTGCCTCTTATATTGCGATTGTGTATATGTGTTCGATAAGATATTTTGTTAAAAAGATAGCGTGGTCTTTTAAAAGTGATTATTTTATGAAAAAGTACTGATGCATAGAGTTCATGTCGGCGCCTCATATTTAGCCATTTGATGGTTGGGTCGCATAGTTTGTAGGTAATTCTGTTCCTTCGCCTAATGCCACAAATAAGCCTTAAACATGAATTTTGACAAACCTGGATCCTACGTTGGTCAGCAGCATCAATGCACGGGCCGTAAACAGTATTTCCAAAGTTAAATCTTGATAATACGAGACTTTCACATAAGATTTTCTTAACTTTTTGACTTAAAAAATGTCTTATATGAAAAATGGTCTTGAGATTTAAATATGCGGTTCTTATTGTATTATTAATGTGAGACTTAAATTTAAGGTTACTATCAAATGTAAGGCCAAGGTTTTTTGCTGACGAAGCAGGAGAAATAGTTTCGGTTTCTACATTAATTGAGAAATGTTCATCGTTTATTTTTAACCTATTTTTACGCGTCCCAAAAATTAACAGTTTAGTTTTTTGTGAATTTATTATAAGTCCATGATCTTTTGACCAAGCAACGATATTTGAAATATCTTTGTTTATCTTGTCTTTTGCCTGGACAGAATCTCTAGGGAAAAAAGGAAAATAGAATTGTGTGTCGTCACAATAGAAAAGGCTTTTACAGTATTCAAAAACCTTATCTATTTTACATGTATAGACAATATACAAAAGCGGACCCAGTATAGATCCCTGAGGTACATCAGCTCTAATATTTTGAGCTTGAGAGATTTGACTAGCTATTTGTACACGGTGCGTTCTTTGAGACAGATAATTTTCACATAACATAACACTTGTTTCGTCAAGACCAATAGATTTTAAAATGACAGTAAGAAGCTGGTGGCTCAGGGTATCAAACGCTTTCGAAAAGTCAATCAGCACCAATGCAGTCACCTTTCCTTTATCTGCTTCCCTTATAACATCATCTGAAAGTTGTAAAAGAGCAGTTTCGCAACTGTGATTTGATCTAAAACCACTTTGTGTAGTTGGAAGAATATTGTTTTCTTCGACATGATTTCGCAATTGCTGCTCTAAAACCCTTTCTAGAACCTTTGAACACGTACAAAGGATACTGATTGGCCGAAGTTCTTTAAATTCAGTGGGGTTGCTACATTTGGGGATAGGTTTAATTAGTGCTTCTTTCCAAATGCTAGGAAATGTGTTAGTTGTTATGCAATAATTAACAATAAAAGTAAGGTGTGGTATAATTTTAGGACAACAATAAAGAATCATTTTCAAATTGATACCGTCAATGCCCATGGCGTTAGACTTTAAATTATATAAAATTTTTTGGACATGATTAGCATCCACTTTTTGGAAAGCAAGTGTTACGTCCGGTGGTCTAAGGTCTGCATATGAATTAATTACGTCCCGATTAATTAGTGGTGGATTTACGGATGTTGCATAGTATGTGTTTAAATTGTTTACATCTGACAAATTACTAGGAATCTCAAAGCTCTTTTTTCCAATATTAAAATTTTTTAAAACTTTCCACGTCTGATTTACACCACCTTGTCGTATTTTTTGCTCAAAATATGCCTTTTTCTCATTTTTGCAAGCAAGAGTGGTATAATTACGTAAGGATCGATAGTACCTTAGATCATGATCGTTTTTTGTACGTTTATATTTAGCTTTTGCTTTATCCCTAAGTGACATTAGAAAGCGAAGGTTTTCAGTAAGCCAGGGTGAGTATTGTTTTGTTATTCTGATATTTTTAAATGGAGCATGCTTGTCAAACAACAAAAGTATGTTTTTGTTTAGAAAGTCTACCATATCATCAACACTGTCCAATAAGAAAAGGTCATCAAAAGGCGTCCTCATAAGGTCATTATTAAATGACTCCAAATTAAAATTTTTAAAATCCCTTATCTTTTTCAAAATTGGAGAAGACTTTTTGCGTGTCAAATTTAGACGACAATAAATCAGCTGATGATCAGAAATATGATCAACAGACGCTGTTCCTTGCGAGTTTACTAATTCCGTATTTGAAACTAAAATATGATCAATTAGTGTCTCAGTTGTAGCAGTTATTCTTGGAGGGTTTTCTATAATCTGATGCAAGTCAAGGGATTCAATTGTAGAGAAAAATCTATTAAAGGCAGTATTTTGTATCAATAAGTCTACATTAAAATCACCTAGACAGAAAATGTTATCAACATCAGCGTAAAAGTTTGTTACAGAGTCTTCAAAAATATTTAAATATTCATTAATGGGATAATCAGGAGGCCTATAGGTTACGCAAATTCCGATCCAGCTTTTCCTTATTTTAAACTTTACCCACAATTGCTCTATCGAGTTGTCAGAATTCAATAAACTAAATTGGATATTATTTCTGATGTACAAACACACCCCACCACCCCTTCTTTGACCCCTATCAGCCCTTACCAAATTATATCCGTATATTGACACAAGATTATCAGGAATATTGTTATTTAACCACGTTTCTGTAATGCAAAAAACGTCATAGTTGCTGTTCTCTAGCACTACTCTCAAATCGACAATTTTCAAGAATAAGGATCTAACATTTAAGTGCCCAATCAAAAAATTTTTACTACTCATATTAGAGAATTATTATAAAACTAATAATACTTCTGCTTATATGTTAGTATCGTGAATCTGTATTAAATTAGATATATTGGAATTACCTGCTGCTTTTATTTAATTTTAACTAACAAAAAATAGAAACTGTATTCAATATTTGCAACCTATGTTCAAGAATTTCGATAAAAAAGAAAAAAAAAATCCCAACAAAAAATTTTAAGGAATAAACGTTGCTTATCACTAAATATCAGATTGGTATAAATAAATAAATAAATAAATACCACTGAATTAAACTAAAAAGAAAAAGTACCTATTTATATTGAAATAAAGAAAATAATAATAATAAAATTAGACAAATTTAACATCTAATATCTTAATCGTTAATTTTTCTTATTGGTTGCGGTAGCACTTCTTGTTTTCTTTGGGCTATAAATTATACTTCTACGTTTACGTTTCACAGAATTGTTCTTAATTTCAACGCTGGTATATTTTTCACCAACAGTAGGACTATTGCCGGTATCACCTTCAGACTCTGAATCACTGGTACTAAGTTCCTTTTCGAGTTCTAGTAGTTCCTCAACAGTGTATGTATCGTTTCCGATTACTAAGCATCCGTTTTTAATTTTTGCCTCTGACTTTTGTTCCTTTGCTTGCTTCAGATGACGAACCAAAACTTTTTGTCTTTGCCTGTCTTCAAAACTAGTTTGGTGCATCATTTAAATTACCCCCTGTATATTTTTGAATTGCTAGTGATACAATAATAGAGAGATAAAGAGAATATTTTAAAGATGTATTGACAAGGAGAGGTGACGATAATGGAGAACCTACAACGTACTATCAGAGAAGATTAATGTTACTTCTCTGTTACTATATCGCAGAACCAAACATAAAAGCAATGTGTTATGGAAAACTTATTTATCATAACAAAAACATTTCATGTAAAAAAAAGCCAAGTACGCGAAAATGACATTCCGTAAAAAGAATTGAGATAAAAGTAAAGCCAAATTCTCCAATACAAATTTCAAAATGAAAGGTTCTTACTAGTTAGGAAATGTTTTTTTAAACTTTGGTATTACAGCCAAACTTCTTTATGTTCAATTTAGCACTGTGCCTAAGAGTCATTTACAGCCGTAATAGCCAAGTTAAGAAAAATAATTCCAAACTAGAACCTTTCATTTTGAAATTTGTATTGGAGAATTTGGCTTTAATTTTATCTCAATTCTTTTGATGGAATGCCATTTTCGCGTACTTGGCTTTTTTTTACATAAAATGTTTTTGTTATGATTTCACTTCTTTTTTAAAGGAATATGATAATATTTAATTTTTAAAGTAGTAAAATATGTGGAAAATTGTTCAAAACTTTTGCAATGCCTTACTTAAAATTTTGAGGTTTTTTAATTTTTTCCCATGGTTGTATCATAGTTCCTATCAACCTTTCAAAGCTCAGTTCTCTAGCGTTTCTGAAAGTGGACAATGTTATTTTTACATAAATTTACAAGTATAGGGGAGGGAAGTAAATCAAAATTTTCGTGTTTTTAAATGTTTTGCTATAGTTTTTTCATAGTATTCTTCTATTCAGTCTAGAAGACTGATTCTAATGCTCAGCTCTCTAGTGTTTCTGGAAGTGGGTAATGTTACTTTTACATAACTTTACATTTATAGGGGAAGAGTATAAATGAAAATTTTGGGGTTTTTAATTTTTTCCCATGGTTTTATCATAGTTTCTATCAGCCTTCCAAATCTCAGCTCTCTAGCGTCTCTGGAAGTGGGCAATGTTACTTTTATATAAATTTACATTTATAGGAGAGGGAAGTAAATTAAAATGATGGTGTTTTTAAATTTTTTCCTATAGTTTTATCATAGTGTCCTTCAGTCTTAAAAAGCTCAGCTCTCTAGCGTTTCTGGATGTGGGCAGTGTTACTTTTACATAAATTTACATTTATAGGGGAGGGAAGTATATTAGAATTTTGGGGTGTTTTAATTTTTTTCAATAGCTTTATCATATCGGCCTTCCAAAGCTGAGCTCTCTAGAGTGTCTGGAAGTGGGCAATGTTACTTTTACATAACTTTACATTTATAGGGGAAAGAAGTAAATTATAATTTTGGGGCGTCTTAATTTTTTCCTATAGTTTTATCATACTTCCTATCAGTCTGCCAAAGCTCAGCTCTCTAGCATTTCTGGAAGTGGGCAATGTTACTTTTACATAACTTTACATGTATGGGGGAGGGGAGTAAATTAGAATTTTGGGGTTTTTTTCCTGGGGTTTGGTCATAATTTCTATCAGTCTGCCAAATTTCAGCTTTGTAGCATGTCTGAAAGTACAGTAGAATTTTGATGATCTATACATGAGTGAGTGAGTCAGTGAGTGAGTAGCAATTTCGACGTTTTTTGAAATTTCGTGACTACTTTACTACTTTATGGAAGTCCATCAAACTTGTAGAGGTTGTTAACTCTATGAAGATATACGACTGTGCAAAGTTTAAGATTCGTAGCTCATTCCGAAGTGGAGTTTTAGATAGGTCAAATATGGGCTGAAATGTTTCAAGAAAAGATGGTACGGCATCGCGAACTTGGCGAGGCACTGCCGTGCCCTCAGATACATTTGTCCCATTATCCAAAATGGAACATTTTATTATTGTTATATATTTATTTTACATCTGTATAATTATGTCGATACGATATTTTAAATTATTATAATTCCAGATTTGTTGTAAATACGTATTTTGAACAGTGTTAATGACGCAAATTGATTTTAGCTTAATAAGCATTTATTGTATATAAACAGTCAATTGGCAATTACTAAAACAGATTCAAACTAATTATTGTTTCTCATTATTGTGCTCAAGTCTATTTTCGGCCAGCGACTGCGTTTTGGCAATTATTCTTTAACTTTATAGTAGCAAGCGCACCGTCTCACAGAGGGGCCAAATGGAGCTAATAGGGACCTATTGCAATAAAGCCAGGCACAAATTGTGCCGGGCACTATATTGACAGTTTCACATTATAAGAACAGCTGTCTTCTTTCAAAATAAGGCCATTGTGTATTATAGGAGCCGGAATTAATAGTGACGCCACAATTAATGGAAAATAAACGACTGGATTTCTAAATTCGACTTTTTTTGACAATTTTGAAAGATCAACTGTCAGTTTTTAATGCGAAACTGTCAATATAGTGCCCGGCACAATTTGTGCCTGGCTTTATTGCATAGGTCTCTAATGTCGGAAATAATTATTTAAACACCCAAAATATTAGAAACAAAAATAATGTGTATGTTATTGTGATATAGGTTAAAATGCACCTGTTTAATATTTTATAAAGCTTTAATATTTGTTTTTTTTTACAGGGTGATTTAAAAATAGATTTTTTTAAAAGAAATTTAAGTACTTTTACACAAAAAAGTAATTAAGACTTTCACATTTATTAAAAATGAGTTTAAAAATTCTACATTTTATAATATTTCTGTTTAAGTTATTTAACCTGGCTCATAATATACAGTATGTCCCAAAAGTCTGGAATCACCTTTTTTTTTAAACTTGGAGATAAAATCATGGACACGTCAATTTTGAAATAGGAAGAGGAGTCACCTAAAAATACTGTATTGTACAGAGTGTCCTCAATAAGACATATGCATGCATATTTTTTACACTTATATTGCATCTAAAAACTAATTTTACCATTTTCTAAAAAATTTATATTATTAAAACATACAAAAAAACGACGAATTTTGACCGTTTATATCTCTAAAACTGTACATAGAAAAACTTAACTTTACTTACATTTTTTTTGTTACATACCCCACTATAACATACTAAAATTATAGCCAGTTCAACCGAGACAAAAATTCCCCATAAAGCCTGTGTAAACTAGTGCGTGGTTCTTTGATAATACACTTAACTCTTTCTACAACAAAGATCTGTCAAAATGATATTTTTGAACAATTTTCGGGCACCTTTCCTAAGTTAAAAATACGAAAACGGCAAGTTTGTAAAAGTTTTGGTTCAAAATTTGACTTTCGAAGATTTACCCTCCCCCCACTCCTTTTAACTAAAGTAACTGTAACCGCTACCATAATTCACTAGGCTTTTTACAGGCCTAAAAAGTTGTTTATATCAATTGGATTAAAATCCTTTATTTTAAAACTTTTTCGAACGAAGCTTTTCCTAATTTTTACGCGTCCGCCATGTTTAAATTTAATGAGTTAATCAAATTTATGTTAAAAAACTATCAATCAAATTTTTAGTCAATTAAACACTTTTTATTTAATGAAAATTCGTTAATAAACAAACAAGTTTTATATTTAAGATGTTTAGCTTAAATTCTTTTACTTGGGTCGTATGTAGGCACTTTATTTTTAATATTAAAAATCTCAAAAAGGCGCAAGAAAGCGGAGCCATTTTTTTTTCATTTTGTTAAGAAACATTCAATTAACAAAAAAGTGACAATAGTTTGGCTTAACAAAATTTTATCACATACTAAATTATATTTTTTTATATTTCTTTAAGGAAAATTCTAATAATAATTGACTTCTTAGTTTAAAAAATATGATTACTCTATAACAACCTACAGCTAGATATTTAGTGTTTTTTTGTTAAATTATCTGTGGTGGATGTCTCCATCGTAAAAAAAAATTTAGTTTTAAATATAACACTTCATATAATTAGAGAAAGTAATACATTATTCAATAATTTGTATGCAATTATCATAAAAATTAAACAGACGCTTTTTAAAGTGTCAAATTTTCAGCGCCCAATAGTTTGCTACATAATTTGAGTTCTAGATATTGCGTATATGTCTATTTGGGTTTTTTTAGTTTCTTCCACTTTTACACCCGATTGGCCCCTTTGTGCGTCTGGATACTATATAGTTTACTTACTTAAACCTATAGCAGGTGCTTCGTCTGGTTATGGGTCTTTCAAAACTCGTAGCAAGTCCCTAGTTTGGATGCGAGTTCTTATTTCCGACTTATAGCAAGTGCACTAGTCTGGTTGTACGTCACTTTTAACATTCCTTCTGCCTTATTGCTAGTGCCGTGCCATACGTCCCGTCTGGTAATAAGGCCCCTTTCTCTCCTGTACTCTAACAATCAAAAGTCTCAAGTAAAATAGCCTTAGAGCGAGAAAGAATAAAGCTACACACATTGCTTAAAAAATTGTAAAAGCCCCTGGACAACATAAATAACTTATGGCGACGTATACATGAGCTAAGAACAAAAAATCTGGAAAATAAGTCCGTTCCCATAGATCTATCTCAAATGAAAAGTAATAAACGCCTGTTATTGGAATTGATCCATTCTAAGCTGAGGAAAATTTTAAAAAATAAACGTCACAACTCAATTGTGCCCGAAATCAATGATTATATGACCCATATAGTGGCAACCGGCGAGCTTTGCAACATTGAGGGGCAGATGGCGCTGAAATAAATTCGTCTAGAACGCCATATTCAAGGATTACTAGTACGATTTGGTTGCACTTGCGAGTTCCGAGGTTCATGCCTATCATATAAATGCCATTAGATCATAATACTTATTTCTGAATATTGCGTAGAACTAGACGAATTTATTTCTGCGCCATCTGCTCCTCAAAGTGGCAAAGCTAGCCGGTTGCCACTCTATATGGATTATATAGTCATTGCCGAAATTCAAGATACCACCCTTAAGTCAAACACGATAGTAACTATTCAGGCTTCTAAAGCTATCGCATAAATAAATATCCAACTCATAAAGCAATGATTCTGGGCAGATAGCTGGCTACGCAGATGATATTAAGAAGCCCAAAAACGACGTGTAAATATAAATGAGGCATTAACTATGCACAGTGTTAGAACAAACTAATATCAATAATACATAAATAAAGGCGATAAAAGAACTAATAAATCAAAATCTAAAATTAAAATTGGAAATCGACTTTCCAAACAATTCATGGTAACGTTAGACTTAAGACAGGGATGTTGTATTTCTCCAACTATTTTTAAAATATATATCGCAGTAGCTCTAAAAAGCTGGAAACGTAAAGTACACGGCATGAGAATACAACTTAACCATGGATTTATCATATACCCACTACAGTTTGCTGACGACCAAGTAATTGAAGCTAATGATAAAGAAGACAGGGAGTATATTATAAGAATGTTAACTGAAGGATACGAAAAGTGGGGGTTAACGTGGACAAGACACAGTACTTATGTTTTGGAAACGAATCAAGTGAGTAGACAATGGACAAATACTATTTCCATGCAATGATTATGTATACTTGGATGTCATATTTAATAAGACAGGAACAGACTGAAAAAAATTGGAAAAAAGAACATTAAAAGCAAAAAAGGTTATTGGATGTCCAAACAGTATTTTATGGAGCAGATAAAAAAAATATACTTTAACATATATGAAACAATGGTGAAAAGCACGCTATTGTATGGAATAGAGACTTGTCGCGTAACAGAAAAATACAAACAAAAATTAAAAGTGTCGAAATGGATACAATAAGATCAATGAGAATATCTAAAATAGATCATATAAGAAATGAGATCATAAAAAAAAATAATGGGAATCGAGGGACGCACAATGGAGGACATCACTAAAAGACAACTGATATGGTATGGTATGGCAATAGGGCGCAGAAAAAGAGGGCATCCTAAACTGGAATGGCAACAGTCAATCCAAAGATCAATGAGTCAAAAAAACCTGACGAAATGATTGTCAGGATCGAAGGAGGGCGTTGGACAACGTAGAAAAACGTTCTAATCGCACATAGTACTATACAACTATACAAAAAATGCTCAAGAAACATCGAGCGAGATGCTCCAAATTCACAGGGACTTGATCTTGTCTTTGCACAAGTGCCAAAATATTAGTTTATTTGGATCAGAAATACAAACAAACAAAACTCAATTACAGAAGAAATAAACCACATAATAATTAGCGGAAGCAGTATTCTGAACAAAAACTACTTAATTTACACTACAATTATTGGACCAGTAGTGACATATGACGGATGACTGTTAAATCACGGACACTTATTTCAAACTTAAACGCAAATAAAAAATTTAGAAGAATTCAAAATATTCAAAAAAAAAACTTAGCGAAAACAGTTCAAACTAAGAATAATTATTGGCGAATACAAATAAACGTTAGTTGGAACACCTGACAAATGGCACCGACATCGTAAAGTTCACCAAAAGCAGAAGATCAACTTGGCTGGAATATATCGATAATATATAAACTAAAAACGCCAAAAATAGTCTTGCACTAAATACTGTCGGTAGAATAATGAACGCCCCGAAAAAATTTAATAAAATCAGAGGATGACAAGAAAAGTACGCGATTAAGTCGATGGCAAATAATTGTGCCAGGAAAGAAAGCCTCAAACGGGCTAAAAGGTTGTACGCCAAAGGAAAATAAAGAGCGAATGGTTGTAAATGTCAAAATATACTATGATAAAAAGAATTGAGATAAAAAAGTATAATACAGTACTAAAGATTTTTGTTTGCTTAATATTGGTTCAGCTATATTAATTTGTAAACAACGAATAAATTCATATCTTATCGATACAGGCGCAACGACTCAAATAAAACGCTTTATATGCGTTTTAATACGGTGGTGGCGCGTATCTATACGTGCGTATGTATGTGTGTAAGTTTATTTACGCGGGGTTGGTATTATATGATAATGCATGGGGTGACCGAAAACGTGGGAAATAGTTCGGAAGTTGACTCTCATACGTCCGCTCTAAGCCCTTTTGCCAACAATGATACGCAAACTTAAATCAGGGATTTTTCCGCATTAGACGACTAAATAAATTTAGCTCACACGTATACTACAAGCAATGGTGATGTCAAAAATTAGAAAAGAAAAGTTGATCCGATTTCAAATTTTTTTTTTATATCTTCAGATGATTTCAAAACTTTTTTGTAGCGCCGTCTGTCTGTATCTCTGTCTGTCTGTACCGACCAACGCGCATAGCTCAAAAACTACTTACTCGATTTTAATGAAATTTGGTACCTAGGTTGGGCTTTCTCTAGATGGTACCGTTGAAAATTAATAAAATCCACCGGACATAAGCCGAAAAAAATATTACTTGTGAGGTACTACATTAAAGGTAACTATGCATGAAGATAAAAACTACATTTTAGTTTGTTTTGTTCAGTGGTCTTACACTGGGGGGGATCTCCAATTGGACGCATCCTCAGGTGGCGGATAGGGGGTTATTTTCGCGGACCAAAATAGGTAAAATTTAAATGAAATTTGTAATTTTTACCAAAAAGTTATTGCCTATGAACCAATCGCCCCAGAAATCCGAGATCGGGGGACTGCTGGTGTTCCCAATATAATGTCTCTGGTAATAAATTTAATATTCTATGATTAAATTAATGAATGAGACTAGTATTCACAGTACTTATGTATTGGAAACGAATCAAGTGAGTTAGAACTGGACAATGGGCAAACAATATCTCCATGCATAAGACAGGAACATACTGTAAAGAACTAGAAAAAAGAATAGTAAAAGCAAAAAAGGTAATTGGTTGGCTTAACAGTATTTTATGGAGCAGAGAGATAAAAAAGAATGTAAAATTTAACATATATGAAACAATACAAAGCAAAAATGGAAAGTGTCGAAAAGGATGGAATAAGAAGATCAATGAGAATATCTAGAACAGATCATATAAGAAATGAGATCATAAAAGAAAGAATGGAAATCGAGGGAAGCATAACGGATGACATCATTAAAAGACAACTGATATGGTACGGCCATGTACAACGGATGAACGACGAAAGATTACCAAAGCAGGTCCTAGAATGGCAACCAATAGGGCGCAGAAAAAGAGGGCGTCCTAAACTGGAATGGCAACAGTCAATCCAAAGATCAATGAGTCAAAAAAACCTGGCGGAAGATGATTGTCAGGATCGAAGGAGGTGGAGAATCGGGGTCGGACAACGTAGAAAAACGTTCTAAACCGACAGAGTAGTAGTAGACTAGTATTCAAAATAAACAAATAGTATTTTATTATTTTCCTATGGAAGCTTTTTTTGGATCGTCCCTCGTATTTGACAAGTGATTCATGCTTTATGGTAAAAGCCGAACCGAACGAAGCCCATATTTTGTCTCTGTCCAAGCCCTTGCGGTTTCGATATTTTCCTCCCTGTCAGACTTTGTTTATAAAACCATACGAAAAATAACACGCAAAATATCGGCAACGTTCGTGAAAGTTACCGGTCAAAAGCCCAGTATTTACGCTGCCCATAAAACAGCCTTGGAATATGAATCAGCTGATTTTTATTTACCTAGTTTACGATAAATGATTTACTGGCTTGTATTTTTTAGATTTTTTTTCAAGTTTTATGTAACTAAAAGCTTGTAATAACTGTAAATTTTGTGTTATCATCTCTGATGTCTTAAACCAGACATCCATGATTAGTACATAATATGTAATTAGTGGCTGTTTTGCATCTTAAAAAGTAGGATATACGTAGTTTTAGGCCGTTTCTCGCGTATAATTTTGACTTAAGCTTAAACGACGCGGGCTTAATTTGTGGTTTGTGATAACCAGGGCCGTTGCTAGCAGTTTTTCCGCCCCGAGCAAAAAGGTAAAATGCCGCCTCTTCATAACAAAAATTAAAAGCGATAACGTAAACCATTTCCACAGCTACATAGCGTGATTTAAGGGGCGGGGAAGGTCCAAGGCTGAAAAAAGCGTCCTTAAAAAAAAAGGTCATCCATAGGCGAGTGCTTAAGGTACTTTTTTGTTTTACACATTACGCTTATGTGTAAATAATTTTTTTTACGGTGTATGAAGGGGTTTAGTTTAAGTGATCTCTATATAGCAGATTTATGTATTTAGTTTACTCTTTTTTTTAATAAATTATAGCCCCCTCGATTTGCCGCCCCCTCGATTTGCCGCAGCCTCAATTTTCCGCCCCCTCAATTTGCCGCCCCGGTTTGTCCGGGCCTAACGCAGCCCTGGTGATAGCTGTTGACCGGGAATGACCCTCCTATATTGTTTGAAATATTCATTTCAAATAAAAATAAATAAATACATTCTCGCGATTTAAGGAATTCTTTAAAAAACTCGAAATACACCACTGCAAAAAAAACTTTTTTGAAAATAAAAATTTCTTAGCAAAATGCAGAATGTTTAATACAATACTTTTTTTTATAATTTTATGTATTAATACATTCGATTCAAATTGCCGTTCCACACACGCCGTGACACTTGCCTTTGAAATGACACCTTTTAAAATGGCCTATTTTCTTGAAATTTTGATTATCCCATTGCGAACCCATTGTGTATGGTTGTAAATTAAGAAACATGGGGGGCCGACGCCACTTTTTGCATCTAGACGAAACAATTAGTGTTTTTTTATTTGGCAAAAAACAAAGGTTTACCTTAAAAGTTAGTTTTTGAAGTTTACAGTTAAACAAATATCCAAAAGTACACAATAAAGATTACAATAAACTATGAGCTAAAAAATATTCTCTCTTAACCCGGCGGCGTTCCATTACCGGGTGGGCCAAAAAAAAGCGAACAATTTTTTTTTATTATAACTTTTGAACTATACAATCGATTTTAATGGGACAAACTGCACTAGGCAGAGAATTAATAAGTGTTTTGACTTAATATATTTTTTGTCCACCATCTCAAAATCCAAGATGGCGGACGAAATTAAAATGTACCCTTCAGAGATGCTCGTTTATTCTCGTGATGAACATAATTATTTTTTTAAATTAGTAAAAAAGTTGCATTCTTGCCACGCACAACAAGGTACGAATTAGCAAAATCGGTTCAGTGGTTCTAAACAAAAATAGATTTTTTTAACCATTGTTTTGCATATTATACGATTGCCTTACCAATCATGTCTGCATTTATTTCCTTATAAATTCATTACTACTAAACCGATTTTAACGAAATAAAAAACATCCTGGTGAGAATTGATTGCTTTTTAAAGATCATGATCAAAGTTTATCGCCATTATTTATGTTCTGTAATGTTCGCTTAGGTGGGACTAACAAAGTTCTTAGGGACTAAACAAAATATTTTAATTTTTGGGGAATAAAACATTTTAGGTCCCAGGGACTAAAAACATTTTAATTTTTAGTTCGTTAGGGCCCCCAAGCCTAAGAAGTTTTTAAATATTTTTCACATATTTCATGATTCAAAAAATAAAATAGCATAATATACGGCATTATGGGGTCTCGGGCATCCCCTTTAAGCGTTTGAAATCTTTGGGCCTCCCTAAGACATATTCCTGGGTGTGCCACTGTATTAATATTAATAGTACGTCATTTTATTAAGGCACTGTAGATCTGATCTAATTTTTTGTGATAATCTTGTTTTCTCAATAATTATAATAGGAACTTAGAAAAACATTGTTTAAGAAAATGTTTGTTTCTCTCTTAAAACATTTTAATTTTTTCCAATTATACTATTATCTGATAAAAAACGTTTACGAAATCCTTTAAAAACATTGAAGCCTTTTGAGATAATAAACTACATAAAGTAAAGAATACAAAATAATGCAATAAACGCAACAGAATTGTGATTTACAGTTGAAGCAAAGCGGGGAGAACTGTTAAATCATAACAAAAACATTTCATGTAAAAAAAAGCCAAGTAAGCGAAAATGGTATTCCGTAAAAAGAATTGAGATAAAAGTAAAGCCAAGTTCTCCAATACAATTTTCAAAATGAAAGGTTCTTATTAGTTTGGAAATGTTTTATTAAACTTTGCTATTCCAGCCAAACTTCTTTATGTTCATTTGCAGCCGTAATAGCCAAGTTTAGAAAAACATTTCCAAACTGGTAAGAACCTTTCATTTTGAAAATTGTATTGGAGAACTAGGTTTTCTTTTTACGGAATACCACTTTCGCGTAAGTTTTAAAGTAGTAAAATATGCGGAATATTGTTCAAAACTTTTGCAATGCCTTATTAAAAATTTTAACGTTTTTTTTTATATTTTCCTATGGTTTTATCATAGCCTTCTAAAGCTCAGCTCTCTAGTGTTCCTGGAAGTAGGCAATGTCAATTTTACATAACTTTACATTTATAGGGGAGGAAAGTAAATTAAAATTTTGGTGTTTTTAAATTTTTTCCTATAGTTTTATCATGGGGCCTTTCAGTCTTAAAAAGCTCAGCTCTCTAGCGTTTCTGGAAGTGGGCAATGTTAATTTTACATAACTTTACATTTATAGGGGAGGAAAGTAAATTAGAATTTTGGGGTATTTGAATTTTTTTCTATAGTTTTATCATACTTACTATCGGCCTTCTAAAGCTCAGCTCTCTAGCGTTTCTGGAAGTGGGCAGTGTTCATTTTACATAACTTTACATGTATAGGGGAGGGAAGTAAATTATAATTTTGGTGTTTTTAATTTATTTCCTATTGTTTTATCATAGTTTCTATCAGTCTGCCAAGGCTCAGCTCTCCAGCATTTCTTTTACATAACTTTACAGGTATAGGGGAGGGGAGTAAATTAGAATTTTGGGGTTTTTTGATTTTTTCCAGGGGTTGGGTCATAATTTCTATCAGTCTGCCAAATTTCAGCTTTGTAGCATGTCTGGAAGTACAGTAGAATTTTGATGATCTATACATGAGTGAGTGAGTAAGTGAGTGGCAATTTCGACCTTTTTTGAAATTTCGTAACTACTTTACTACTTTATGGAATTGCATGAAACTTGAAGGGGTTAATAACTCCATCTACGACTGTGCAAAGTTTGAGATTCGTAGCTCATTCCGAAGTAGAGTTTTAGATAGGTCAAATATGGGCTGAAATGTTTCAAGAAAAGATGGTACGGCGCGCGAACTTGGCGAGGCACTGCCGTGCCCTCAGACAAAAGTTTAACTTTAACTTTTCTAGGAAATTAGGCGAAAACAAAATTACTCATTTATTATTATTAATTTAACTGACTAGATTGTAATACAAAGCAACACAGTGTTTGAAAAATAAAAAAAATCAATAAAAATAATTTTAGAAATTTCTGAGAATTTGCAAAAAGGTTACGTTTTTAAAAGAGGAAACCCAACGTTTCTTACAATTTCAGTAGGTTAGCTACTTAAAGAACGAACACAAATTATCCTGAGATAAAACATCTCCCACTATTTTTGAGTTCTTTTTTTAAAAGCCCACCCTCTAGGTAATCCCATTCAGTTTTGTCAAAGAGAAGAATATACCATTGAAACCCT
Organism: Aspidapion aeneum; assembly: GCA_963576565.1. Taxonomy (NCBI): domain Eukaryota; kingdom Metazoa; phylum Arthropoda; class Insecta; order Coleoptera; family Brentidae; genus Aspidapion; species Aspidapion aeneum. The sequence goes on from OY755048.1 coordinate 47,638,713, forward strand.
TTTTATTTTCAGTGTTCATACAATGCAGGTATTATAATTCATTCAATATACCAGAGATGCATTCTTTAACCAATGAAAATAATAAAAATTTAACAATGCGATTTGTTTTGAGGCCATACATATCATAATATTATTTCTATACATCGAGCAGTTCATTGTATATTAGCAAGAAAGCAAAAATTAAGAAAAAAAAAGTTTTTGGGCAAATGATCAAGAGGCAAAGGAGTTTTAAACAAAAAACAAAATAGTAAAAATTATATTTTTCGCGCGACGTAAATAGATTAGCGCATTTAGTGATCAAAATGAGAAGAGGACCAGGCGTTGACGAGATATATATTATTATGTATATCTATATATATATTTTTGGTTTTTCTTTTTTCTTGAACCATATATTTTATTAACAAACGTGAAATTTAGTACCCGTGAATTTAAAAAATCAAACAAGTTTTGTAGCTAATCGGGTAAAAAGGAGTTTTTGTTTCTCTCATATTTTTCCGTGGGTAGCTCGAAAGCTTAACCTCACGGGGGTCCAAGATTAGCCACGAAACTTGTTTGATTTTTTAAATTCACGGGTACTAAATTTCACGTTTGTTAGTATTATTTGGCTTAAAAATTCCGTTGACTGACGCTTGCAACGGGCCGAGTGTGTAACAGCTTCTTCGCTAAGGGGGAACGACCCTTAATGGGTATGAAAAGGAGAGAAAAGGAGCTAAAAAAGAGTTATGTTTGAAAAAAATGACTTACCTCGATGTTGTTTTCTTTCAAAGGAAGGGTACCATGGGAATGGAGTAATCCTATGATGGTATGTCTTCGTTCGGCGTTGTTAACTCCTTGTTTAGCTTTTTATATGTTTTATGGTTTTAACCGCACTAATATATCTTTAATGCACTGTTATGTTTTTGAGCGCGCGCGGCTTAACGATTTTGAATTTTGGTTTAATTATGTTTAGTTTGACACTAATTAATTCGGCAAGGGCCGTAGATTGATGTCACAGGGCGGCTATGATCAACCCTTTTTTTCAGTATGCGTTTGGCAGGGACAAACGATTAAAGCACACTATCTTGTCGTTGTTTCGTTGTTTTCCTCTCTCGTTTCTTAACTCCACTCGATGTAGGTATCGTATTTTTAAATGTTTAAAGGAAATAGGAAAACGGAATATCAGGTGTGATAAACAAGGACACATCGAGATTGGTGTGTACTAGAATTGCTCCAGTTTTAATTTTAACATTTTAAAATCAAATAAGCAAAAAACATATCTGGTTTTGTTATCCCAAGGTACCGAGTGTTATTTATTTCTAACACCGGGTTGAAATCAAATTTCAAAAAATAAATAAATAAAATAAAATAAAAATGTTTTGTAGTTCAAAAACTTAACTAAGGGCGTGGAAACGAACCAACGCTCACGTGTCTGATAGCGGGTAAAAACGCAATAAGCGTTGATCTGGCCTGAAAGGCCGAAAGAGCTGTCGTAGGTCACGGATTAGTTTGTTTCTTTTTATTTGTTTTCGATCTTTTCATTGATCGATATGTATAGCAGTTTATTTCGCCTGCTCTTGTTCTTGTTTCTCTTGTATCTCGGTACTTGGCGCTTCTTGCTATTTACATAGGATTAGAAACAAAACCGTCTAATTAACTTCGCAAGAGTGTCACATTGACCAAGCAGTGTTCTGAGGAGTCCCATAAGGACGAAATAGTTAACTGTCAACACTTATTAGGTGTCCATTAGATCTTGGACCCCCGTGAGGTTAAGCTTTCAAGCTACCCACGGAAAAATATAAGAGAAACAAAACCTCCTTTTTACCCGATTAGCCACGAAACTTGTTTGATTTCATATATTTTATATTTTTTAGTGTTGTTGGTTTCTTGGGAATGTGGTTCATTATTAAAATAGCAACTTTTAGTCTACATTTATTGACGTTTCGGTCTAGAGACCTTCTTCAGAACTAAAAAGAATTGAAAACAAGGCTTTTCGGGTTTTAGGCTATTTGTTCTATATGGCATTATTTATAACAGAAAAAAAATACTAATTAAAATAACATAAAGTACTCACCATTCATTACATAACGTCACCCTAATTCTGAAACCTCATACCCCACAAAAAAATGAAAATGAAAAAAGTCGCATAATGCTTACCCCATGTAATTTGCTTCTAACTTTTCTTATTCCTGTAAAATTTTGTTGAGTTGGGTTACGACGTTTCAGAATTAGGGTGACGAGAAGTCAAAATACAAATTTAAAACAAGCACATCACACTTTTACACGAAACATCCTTAAAAAATCAATAGCAAACAAACACCTATTCTTTATACGACTATTGTTACTAATAGAATATTTTAATTTAAATTTTGTTTAACAGAGCGATATGTCTGTATCTGCGTGTGCAGCGTGTCTAGTTGGAGGTATAATGATAAGTTTTTCTGTTCTTTCTTATATTGAAATTTTTTTTGATTTTGTTATGTATTATTTTATGAATACTAAATGTTTTGGCGAGTTTGAGTTTGGTTAGAGAGGGTGTTATTTTTTTTGTGAATAAGTTAAAATATATTGGATTTAGTTGTTTTATATAAGTCAATTATTACTTTTTTGTATTTCAATCATTTCCAAAAACTCGTTTTTTTTTGGTGGCATTCAGTTTTTAATATTTTTTAATTTTCAAAATCAAATGTACATATGATTTAATGACGTATTGTGGTTGATTAGAGCTGTTTTATTTTTTTTGTCATATTTGTGTCCATTTAGACGGTTTTTGAGTTATTGAGATATTTGTCAGATGTACATATATGCTGTTTTAGTGGTTTTAACAGGGTATTTGATTTACAACGTGGCTTTTTTCCACATTGGGATTGAAAACTTTAATTGACTGAATTTTTTTCAGATACGTTGTAACCTTTATAGGCTGTTGTTATATTATAGGGTTTAAAAATATTGCTCATTTGTTCCGATAGCCTTGGTATGTATGAGATTGATAGATATTTATTATTTTTTGTATTTGTTGTTTTATTTTTATGTTAAAAATTAATTGTAAAATAAATAAATTCTGTTTTTAAAAGTTTTATTTATTAAAGATTCTTAGTTGTTAGGTAAAAGTGCTTTTTTTGCTTTTTTTGTATCCTTCTGCCTGTCTGTCTTTTGGGAAAAAGGTATTGTGATTTTAAATTTAAATATTTGGACGACCATGTTTCTTTTGTGTACCACTTAGTTTTTATTGCCCAGGCCGCCCCCAACGCTAAGATTTTTAGATATTTTCCACAAGTCATTTTTCTAAATACGCCACTGCTGTTTCATTCAAGTCGTGCCTAACGCTATTCACTCCATGTACATCAAATAAAAAATAAAATCGCAAATGGAGTTCGATCATAATAATTTTACAAAATTCTAATTGTTATTTTTTATGTAAAATTTATGAATGACGCATGGAGGCATAAAAATAGATGTTTCCTTTGTTAAAAATGGTAAGTATTGTAAAACTGCATTTTATATACATATTTTGGTTTACTTAAATCGTACGAAAATACAGAGTGGCCATTTTAAAAGACATCACTTGAAATCCGAGCCAACTCTAATAATAAAACTCGGCGCCGGACTAAATAATTTTTTTCCGATAAAATGTGCAGATGAAAAACAAATTATTTATACAATAACATTTTCTTAAAATTTGGTTTTGTTAAGTAAATTTAAATCCATTAAGTTCAGTGTTGAAATTTGGTAGGTGTAGTGTTTGGTAACCTGGTAACACTACAATTTACGTTTTTTATTACAACAATGGCGGATATCTTTATTTTTAAACCGATTTGTCTCAAACTTAAAAGTTTGCAGTGCCTGAGATCACTTAATACAGTTTTATCCTCAAACTTAAAAACTTCAAAATGGCGAATCCAAAATGGCGGATTTTCCTATTTACTAACCGATTTGTCTCAAAATTGAAATATTTCATTGCTTAAGGTCACTAAACAAAATTTTTCACTCAAACTTAAAAAAATCAAAATGGCCGATCGAAAATGGCGGACTTTCTTATTTATGAACCGATGTGTATCAAATATAGAAATTGGCGGGGTTTCAAGTCCCTGCTTATGATTTTTGACTTAACCTTATATAAAATTCAAAATGGCGAATCCAAAATGGCGGATTTTCTTATTTACTAACCGATTTGTCTCAAACTTAAAAAAAATCGAAATGGCCGATCCAAAATAACGGACTTTCTTATTTATGAACCGATGTGTATGTATCAAATGTAGAAATTGGCGGAGTTTCAAGTCCCTGCTTATGATTTTAACTTAAACTTATAAAAAATTCAAAATGGCGAATCCAAAATGGCGGATATGGCTATAACTCGAACTTAAAGGGACAACCAAAAAAGTTCGAGTTATGGGGAGTTCGAGTTATAGAAATTCGAGTTAAAGAGGTTAAAATACATAATAAATAGTGCAGGGACCACTTAAAAGGTTCGAGTTATAGAGAGGTTCGAGTTATAAAGGTTCGAGTTAGAGAGGTTCGACTGTACATTGCCTGAGCTCATTTAACAACATTTTTACTCAAACTTAAAAAAATCAAAATGGCCGATCCAAAATGGTGGACTTTATCAATAATCAAATATAGAAATTGGCGGTGTTTTAAGTCGCTGATTATGATTTTGACTTAGACTTATAAATAATTCAAAATGGCGAATTTCTATATTTAATACACATCGATTCATAAAAAGAAAGTCCGCCATTTTTGATCGGCCATTTTGATTACTTTAAGTTTGAGTAAAAAATTTTGTTAAATGACCTCAAGCAATGTAATATTTCAAGTTGAGACAAATCGGTTAGTAAATAAGAAAATATGCCATTTTGATTTTTTTAAGTTTGAATAAAAAACTGTATTCAATGACTTTAAGCAATGTAATATTTCAAGTTTGAGACAAATCAGTTAGTAAATAAGAAAATCCGCCATTTTCGATTCGTCATTTTGAATTTTTTAAGTTTTAGGATAAAACTGTATTAAGTGATCTCAGGCACAGCAAACATTCAAGTTTGAGACAAATCGGTTTAAAAGTAAAGAAATCCGCCATTTTGGATGAGCCTTTGTTGTAATAAAAAACGTAAATTGTAGTGTTACGAGGTTACCAAACACTACAACCCACCAAATTTCAACACTCGACTTAATGGATTTAACTTTACTTAACGAAACCAAATTTCAAGAAAATTGCGTAAGATGTTTTTGTATAAATAATATATCTATTTTCTTCTTAATGTCATCTTATTTTTACCTTATTTGTAGATTACAAGAAATTAGTGCGACGTTTGGCAACACCGCGTAGTTTTAAATAAGCATCGTAAATTATTAAACGATTTTCTTTTTTGAATAGCAAAGTTTAAAAAAACATTTCCAAACTAGTAAGAACCGATTTTGAAATTTGTATTGGAAAATTTGGATTTACTTTTATGTCAATTCTTTTTACGGAATACCATTTTCGCGTACTTGGCTTTTTTTACATGAAATGTTTTTGTTATGATTTTATTTTTAAGAGATCTTTCGGGTTTTTTTAATCAACTCCTCAAAGAGGTTAAAAATAAAAACTATGATACTGGAAAAATAATAAACAATCTCAATTGACGTATTTTTTTTTCAATTGGAAAACAAGGTAAACAGGGTGTCATCGAAATAAGTAAAATATTTCGGGGGAAAATATAAAAAAGTTTCTATAAACATGGGTTGAAAATACAAATGGAGGGAGACAGGTCAGGTTAGGTTAGGTTTTAACTTAAACTTAAAAAGCAGTAGTTCCCCCGAAATATATTTTTTTCTTTTATTGTAAGGCGCATCGACCACCAACCACTAATTTAGCAGATGATTGGTGGTCTGTTCACTATTGTTTAGTAGTTCCAATAAATTGTTTTTCAATTTGTGTTTGTGTCTCTGGTTGTTGTAGTTTGGGCAGTCAATTAATATGTGTCTCACTGTGATTATTTCACTGCACTAGGAGCATATAGGTGCATTTGTTTTTTTAAAAATATGTTCGTGAGCTAATTTAATGTGACCTATTCTTAACCGAGTTGTTATTATTTGAACTCGGCGAGATTTTGGTAAAAATGACCACTTGTTTACGGATTTTTTTTATTTCGCGTAATTTGGAAGTAGAATTATCCCACTTTTCTTGCCACATTAATTGTATTTTAGATTTTAGCCACGTTTTAAAATCACTACCTACAGTTTGAATTAGAACTTTAGAGTTTGTATCACTTATCGCGTTTTTAGCTTGTAAGTCCGCCATCTCATTTCCCTTAATATTTACGTGGGAAGGAACCCACATGAGAACCACAGTCAATGAGGAGTTTTGGATTTTAAAAAGCTCTTCTTTGATAAGTTAAACTATTGGGTGCTTTGTCTAACCGGAGGTAATTGATTGATGTGCACGTACGGAATCAGTTACTATTACACTGTACTTCTGTTTTTTGCTGTCTACATAGATCAAAGCTTCATAAATAGCATAAAGTTCTGATTGCACCATATTTCGATGACGATTTACAATATTATTAATAAATCAATAATTTATTATTATAGTTAATTAATTTCTCAAATACGCGCTCGGGAAACTCTTTTCTTCAATTTTCTTCAAAACCTTTCTTTTAAGCGACTTGCACGCAGAGCTGTCACAAGTACATGATGTACTTCAAGTACAAGTATCAAGTACATTAAGATTTGTAAAATTACTTGAAGTACTGAGTACATTTTCTTTTCAAATGTACTTCAAGTACCAAGTACATTATAAAAGTACATAATTTTTCCCAATTCTTTTACTTTTACAATAAAAGTACTTCAAGTACTTTAAATATGTCCAAAAATGAGAAAAATGACAAAAATAAACCAAAAAAATGTCAAAAATGTTAAAAAATTTCAAAAAAGTACAAAATGACAAAAATTTCAAAAACTTCAAAAAATATCTAAGATGACAAAAAATTTCAAAAAATGTCAAAAACTGTCAAAAATGTCAAAAAATTTCAAAGATGTAAAAAAATGTAAACCATGGCAAAAATGTTTGCAAAATTTTCAACCTGAAAGGTTTTATTTTTGGAATATTATAGTATGTAAATATATATTACTTATATACCTAACCTGCATTTATTTATATTTTCTGAACTCATTTTACATACAAATGCCATAAAAAGAGATAATTTTATTACACAAAAAGCTGCAAACTTGACCCAGTCGCATCAAAATGTTTTCAACGTTTTGTAGTTTTGCAATAGGGGTATCACAGTTACCCCGAACTCCGGGGTAAATGGGACCTACCCCAAAAGCCAAAATTTTTTAAATATATTAAGTTTTTCTGTTTTAAATTGCATACAGTTGTTCCAAATAGATCACATTTGTGTAATAAACTCTTGTAAAACCGGGATGCATACCCTACCTTGACATTTCTTTTTTGGTGGAGCACGTGGGGCACTGTTCTTACCGTCAATAATTTCTAAATCACTCATAGAAAGTACTATTTATATAATAGTCCACAAAACTGCTTAAAAACTTGTTTAAATCAAACCAAATAAACAAGCATAACAAATATGCAAGGAATTTTTTGAGGTGTATCTAGTCAGACTAATAATTTTCGGGTTCTTTAAACCAACCTCCATCAAACGTAGAAATTACGTATGCTGCAAGGCGAGTAGGTGGACCCCCGAAAATCGATCTGCAAGTGCAGTATACCTGCACTACCGACACCAGTCAATAGACGGCATGACTGCTGTAGTAGTTTCTCAGACTGAATTTGAATTTCACGTTCCACGAAATAATGGAGGTGCGTGCAAATAATTAAGCCTATAGCGATTTTTCGGGCGATTAATTAAGACGTACCTATCAAGGTTGCTAAAAAACCGGACAGGTGGTAACCCTGAGGTTACCACTTGTCTTCGGCGCATTAAAGTTATTTCTCACCTATATCTACATTGTACTTCAAGAATATTTTATTGTACTTGAAGTACTTTTAATGTACTTGAAGTACTTCGAATGAATGTACTTGAAGTACTTTGAATGTACTTGAAGTACTTTGAATGTACTTGAAGTACTTTGAATGTACTTGAAGTACTTATAATGTACTTAAAGTACTTTACTTGACAAAATCAAGTACATTTCCAAGTACATTGTTAAAAGTACTTCAAGTATCAAGTACAATTACCGGATTGTAGCTGTACTTCAAGTACAGTACTTGAAGTACTTGAAGTACAATTTGAAGTACCTGACAGCTCTGCTTGCAACAAGGGTACCTATTTTATGGAACAAATGCACAGTTTTGGTTTTGTTGCAAAAACTACCCTTTCCGAATTAAAAAAAACTTTCTTGATATCGCCAGTTGATAAAAGGCAAAAATGTATTGCATCTAGTTTCTTTTTCCAAAATCTTTCTGTTCTTTTTCTGATTTTTAAGCCTACAATTAAATAAAAGTTTCTTAATTTTTCTATTTACACACCTCTAACTCCATTATGATGCGTTTTTGCCAATTTGAGGAAGAATATATTACCTATCCTATTTCGATGACACGCTGTATATTTACAATTGATATACATTTAAATGATTTAAGTATTTAAAAGATCTTTGCACTGATTTCGTCTATTTTAAATCGGTTGAGTGTGGTTCTTATCACTTTACCAAAGTTCAAAATAATACAAAATCCACTGGGTACTATTTTTAAATACGGAATTAACAATTGTTATTAGCAAAGTCTAACTTAGTTATAACCAGTCTGTTCACTCTCAAGAAAAAATGTTTTTAGTGCGATGAAAATACGTTTTCACCTCATAGGCAAACTCTAAAGGCGCGTATTCATTTGAGGCAAAATTCGCATATCTGGCAGCGAGGGCAAACGAGCATACGTATGTGTACGTGCCTTGAAGGCGTGGTCCACAGCAATCGATTGTTCGACGCATGGACCCGCGGCATGCGACGCCATCCGATCGTAGTGGATACTTCAAACGAACATTCAGTTGAATATTGTTGTTGACAACTGGGCGCCGGGCCAAGTCGGCGCCGTCAACTGGACGCCAGACTAAAACATTTTTTTTTCTATAAAATATGCAGATGAACATATGTGAAAAATATCTGAAAATATCTTAGTTTTGGACTGGGGTGGGCTCTGAATCGTTTCAAAAATTCCGTATTGCATTACATCTGTTATGTTATGTTGGACTTGAGTGAATTAGGGATCAGCATTCTATTAACCAATTTTCAAAATTCTATAATTTAAACGGACTTAACGATGAGGCCAAATTATAGTAAAACTGGTGAAGAGACAAAAAATTATAAAGAGGAGTTTAAGAACTTGGAAGTAGCAGTGTGAAGGAAGCGCATTGTTTGTCCATCAACAAAAACTGCTCGACATATTTTGTTAGCACTGCCATCTACAACTAGTATCGTAGAACGCTCTTTTAATACTCTACGCAGAGTAAAAACCTGGATGATATCAACAATGACAGGGAATAGATTAGACGATGTGTGCATGCACGTACAACGGAAATTAGTTTAGTAAAAAAGGAAACAAATAAAAAAAGAGTGTTTGAACATATTTTCTAAAGATTCGAGACGGTTTGTTTTGCTATAATAGATTAATCTAATCTTTGCGAAGGGCCCTAACTACCATTTAGTGATTTTTTCAGGGGAATATTTCAATTTTTACAATTTTGTTAGGTCCCTTAAAAGCGACGATATGTTGGTTTTTATGTTTTTGTTTTTTCCTTCCAAATTTAACACTGCTTACGTCTATGCCAGTTCAACAAAAATTTTCAAGAATCCGGCTACTTAGAGTGGGCCCTCATAGTTTATCATAAAGGACAAATAAAAAATCGTCTAAGATCATAAAGGAAAATGGCATAATAGTCCTATGTTAAAAACCTAATTATTAATAATAATAATAAGACATTACGAAAAACGTCATTCTTCAAAACAAGAAAAGAGCAAAATCGAAGTTCTGTCTAACTTCTTTTATAAAAACCGGATAAAATCAAAAAGGAGAAAATCATAAAAAGGGGGTCGGACCTAGCTTGTGGGTTGATTTAAAGAAGAGCGGTTCTGATATTGCTATGCAATTGAAGCGTCCTTTACTGCAATTTCGTTACTGCCATGCCTAATGAAAACGCCGTATCTACATAGAGATTGCTAAAGCACATACGGCATTTTCATTAAGCAAGGCCCATCCTTAAAAAAGATCAGGTGTTGGATCCTAGGTTAGGATTCATTTGCAATTAATTGACCAAGAAGTTCGGTTCGGTTCGGTTAACACTGATTTCCACCTCTTAAAACAAGGACAGGGGAGCTAATTAAAGCCAAAAAGTAGACTTTTTTATTTTTTTATGTATTTTTGGGCCCAAAAACAACGATTATTTGTTCCCGATTTAAATTTGCCGCTAAACTTCCATGAGTCTGATTTGTATGAAAGGAAGAGAGACCAAACCGGTATACATGAAAAGAAACGAGATAGTTGCTTTTGCTAGGCTTGGTCCCTTATTATAATTTTGTCCTTTTTGATAAAAGACTTTATACTAAACTGCGATTTTGCTCCTGTGTTGTTTTGATGAATAACGTTTTTGTATAATCTCCGGTTATTAAGAATTCCGTTTTTGCCATTGGACTGTTATACCATTTTCATTTATAATCTTGGACGATTTTATATTTGTCATTTATGATGATGGATAGGGATTCCCAAGGGACTCACAATGCAAGAGACAACTACAAAATTGCAAAAACTGTCATAAATTCATGCAGACAAAGAGAACATATTATTTAGAATTTATATACTGTGTTATAAGCGTTACCTATTTATACTCAAGTATAAAATTTAGGTAGAATCGGGTTAATTTGAATAAATTTTTGCGTCCTAAACAAACATTTGAATGTCAACAAATTTTCAACCTATATTAATGTTGATACTAATCTAAACGTTATTATCGTGTAATAATGATAATGGACACCTGACCTAAAATTTTACCAAAACAAAATAAATTACAAATATTTAGAAATACCGACCACCTTCATTACACCTCGTTAGAGGCATATTTTTATCACAGTGATAAACCTAACCAACACAAAAACAAATGAAGAACAACTTAAAAGAATTCGAAAACAAAGTGCAAAAAGAAGACGCAAAAAAAATCAAAAACTTTTTCTTGTGGCGCCATGCCACTTAAGTGGAAAAGTACTATATAAATCAGCTTGTCTAAATGTGACGTCAACACCCATGTAATCATCTAAACGAATATTGGTAAACAATCTTAAATGCATTTTAGTTCTTGAGATAGTTATTTGTTTTTCTATATAGTTAATTCAGTTTATTTTGGGTTTACTTTTAACCTGGTTTGAGGTCCTTAAGTGCTAGGATTATGACAGTGGCGTAGCGTGTGGGGGGCGCGGGGGGTTTGTACCCCCCCCCTCACCGATGGTACTGGCGCCCCATGCGGGTGCCTTAAGCGCCCGAAGCTTTATTAAGTAGCAGAGCAGTCAACGGCAAATCGAGAGGGCGGCGGCGCCCCCCCCCTGTCGACCCCCTGCCCCTTCAGGCACGCTACGCCGCTGGATTATGACCGATAGGTTCTAGCAACCAAGGACACCCAAGGGTATAGGAAAATGCTTTTAGTTTGCAATTTTATTTATTAAAGGTTTTACTTAGCTTGATATCATATATTTTTTTAAATTATTTATGCCTTTGATTAAAATCTTGCGACGCCTTTTTCAACTACTTTCCTATCAAATAGAGATTCGAAATTTGATCGGGTGACAATACAATTTTTTTAACGATTTTATTTAACAACAATTTTAAACATTTTGTTTCTCTTGTATTTTTCCGTTACCTATTAAGTGTTGACAGTTAACTGTTTCGTCCTTAAGGGACTCTTCAGAACACTGCATGGTCAATGTGACACTTTTGTAAAGCTATAGAAACGGTATATGAATCTCATCTTACGATATTGGTGGGAGAAGTAAATAAATAATGCCTGCGATACGGAATGCTTTTACATAAGTGGCGACATCTACAAATACAAAAGAAACTATCAGAGTAAAAATAAAAGGCAGGCAGATGAAACGAAAAACAGTACCCATGACCGTGACATAATTTGTCCCTCCCTTCGCAACTTTTTACGTCGAGTAAGCGGGGTGTGAGCCAAAAATACTACAAACGTAAAGTTTAGTCGGTCTAGGACAACTGGGCGCCGTTAACTCGGCGCCGCCAACTGGGCGCCGGGCCAACTCGGCGCCGGAGAATTTTTTTTTATATAATGTGTAGATGAAAAACAAAATATATTATTTATATAAAAACATCTTTAAAAATCCTTTACGCAATTTTTTTGAAATTTGTTTTTGTTAAGTAAAGTTAAATCCATTGAGTCGACTGTTGAATCTTGGTAGTTGTAGGGTTTGGTAACCTGGTAACACTACAATTTACGTTTTTTATTACAACAATGGCGGATCCAAAATGGCAGATTTCTTTATTTTTAAACCGATTTGTCTGAAACTTGAAAGTTTGCAGAGTTCACTAAATACAGTTCACTAAATACAGTTTTATCCTCAAACTTAAAAAATTCAAAATGGCGAATCCAAAATGGCGGATTTTCTTATTTACTAACCTATTTGTTTCAAACTTGAAATATTACATTGCTTGAGGTCATTTAACAAATTTTTTTACTCAAACTTAAAAAAATCAAAATGGCGGATCCAAAATGGCGGATTTTCTTATTTACTAACCGATTTGTCTCAAACTTGGAATGTTACATTGCTTGAGGTCATTTAACAAAAATTTTTACTCCTCAAACCGATTTGTCTCAAACTTGAAATATTACATTGTTTGAGGTCATTTAACACAATTTTTAACTCAATCTTAAAAAAATCAAAATGACGGATCCAAAATGGCAGATTTTCTTATTTACTAACCGATTTGTCTCAAACTTGAAATATTAAATTGCTTGAGGTCATTTAACAACATTTTTTACTCAAATTTAAAAAAATCAAAATGGCGGATCCAAAATGGCGTATTTTTTTATTTACTAACCGATTTGTCTCAAAATTGAAATATTAAATTGCTTGAGGTCATATAACAAAATTTTTTACTCAAACCTAAAAAAATCAAAATGGCCGATTCAAAATGGCGGATTTTTTTATTTACTAACCGATTTGTCTCAAACTTGAAATATTAAATTGCTTGAGGTCATTTAACAAAATTTTTTACTCAAACCTAAAAAAATCAAAATGGCGGATTTTCTTATTTACTAACCGATTTGTCTCAAACTTGAAATATTACATTGCTTGAGATGTGAGCAAAAATGTCCCCAAAAAAATTGTTTTCTGACGCCTGCCGTTGAACAATTTATTTCGTTTTTATAATGCCAATACAATTCTAGAATAGGTCAAGTCAGTTCCCTTTAGATTTAGAACCTTGTAGAATTGACAGTCGGATAAATTTTTTTATTAAATTAGGCTAACATCGCTAGCTCTTTAACTATTAACAGTGGGAAGGCTTCTGGAAGGGTCGATAATGATGTATTTTATGCTACTTTATCTTTTTGTTCATGAAATATGTGAAAAATATCTACAAAAATTCTTAGGTTTGGGGAGTCTGGGCCCACAAGCCCGCTCCCCTAAGTGCGCCCATGCTATTTATTAAAACGACAGGTCTATCCTAAAAAAAGACAAATTATATAAACACTTCAATCCTGCGGCGCATTGGCCTTTCAAAAACAGATTGAGATAAATTAGATTTATCAAAGAATAAATCAAAAATTTTAGTACAAATATGTCAGTATCCAATGCGGAATTAAAATATAATTTTCAAAAATGATAATCATTGGCAGTGACGTATCCAGCATTTAATCTTGGTGGGAATTCTGTCTAAAAAAATTAACGTCAGAAACATACGGGGTCACTGATAAGTATGGAAACAGTCGATTATTAGTTAAAATATGTATACAAGGTATTGTAAGTAATTTAAAAATTTTATGGTCTTTAAATTTCCAGTATCCTGTTCTAATTGTAATTATAAGTGGGTAGCAGAAAACCAAACAAAATGTTTTTTAGCTCACACTACTACTATACTATACTAGTGTGAGCTATGGTGATCCTAATTTTTTCGAGAAAAAAAACAGTTGCTCCGATTTTTAAATTTTTTAAATATCTTTGCGTTTCAGATGATTTTGAAACTTTTTTGTCCCGCCGTCTGTCTGTCTGTAACGACCAACGCGCGTAACTCAAAAACCGCTTGCCCGATTTTAATGAAATTCGGTACCTAGGCTGAGTCTTGGGTCGGGATGGTCCCCCCAAAATGAACAAAATCTACCGATCACAAGCCAAATAAGAGGGTGGGGGTAGATTAAAAAAATTGGAGTTTATGTGAAAATATGGCGTGTGTGATATCAAATGAAAGGTAATTTAGTCCAGAGGTCAATAAAATACATTTTAGTTAAAAAAAGAGTGGGGGGTAGATTTCAAAAATTAGAGTTTAAGTGAAAATATGTCGTGTGTGATATCAAACGAAAGGTAATTGAGTCTAGAGTGCAATAAAATACATGTTAGTTTTAAAAAAGGGTGGGGGTAGATTTCAAAAATTTAAGTTTAAGTCAAAACATGGCATGTGTGGTATTAAACGAAAGGTAATTGAGTCTGGAGTTGAATGAAACATATTTCAGTTTTTAGTTATATTAGCTCACACTATAACTATAGTACCTAGTGTGAGCTTAGGTACCCATATATTGGCAGAGTATTTTTAAAATAACGTTTTTGTTTTTTTACCAACTTAACTACCGTTTTGTATTCTAAAAAGGCTACTAGTTCTTTATTTATTACAAATGGCCGCGTTCCAAGAGAATATTATCTACAGTTTCTCCACGGATTGAGTACCGGTAAGGTACAAATGACAAAAAATGTCGATTTAGATTCTGATTTGTTGGAAATCGCTGCTGCTTTGTCTTAAACTAAGATGTTAAGAAAATGAGCCAAATTAATTAATATACAGGGCCGTTTAGTAGGCTGATTTGATAATACAGTCGAACCTCTCTAACTCGAACCTCTATAACTCGAACCTTTTAAGTGGTCCCTGCACTTTTTACATGTATTTTAGCCGATGTAACTCGAGTTTCTATAACTCGAACTCTCCATAACTCGAACTGTTTTGGTGGTCCCTTCAGGTTCGAGTTATAGAGGTTCGACTGTATAAGGTATAAACGACACAAAAAAGATGTTAAAAAAATGAGTCAAATCAATTAATATACATAGTGGGTTAGTAGGCTGATTTGATAAAAAGTAGAGTAAAGCACCTTTGTTTTAAAAGATATCGGAAAAGGTTATTAAAAAGTTTAGAATCAAAAGGTATGGCAGAATCTCAGTTTTCGGAAAACTCAGCCAACTTTTTTTGTAAGTCAATTATAAAAAAAAAAATTTAGACGATTTTTATCTTACTTTTCTGAAAATTGAGAATCAGCTGTAACTTTTAATTTCAAACAACTTTTCTTAATGACCATGTATGATATGTCTTAAAACAACTTTGTCTTAAAAGGTACTTTACTTTTAACACTTTTTATCGAATCAACCTTCTAAACCACCCCTGCATTGACCAAAAAATTAAACCAAAAACTGGCCCGGCAATATCCAGATCGTTAATCTGTGACCTATTCTCAGCTACAATCCATTGTCAAACTGCGGTCCTCATGTTTTGCATACTCAACTACCTCTAGCGCCTGCACTAACAATTTTAAAAAAATCTAAGTAACTTAAAAAAAAAAAATTCAACACATTTTTGTGTATTAAAAAAATTATTTAAAACAAATTTTGCTTATTATTTATTATATTTTTCAAATTGATTTTATTAAATTCTGAGAGGCACAAAGTACAATCACGGATGTTAGGTGATCCGTGGTATAATACAATCAATATAAAAATTTCAAAGAGCCCATCTAGGTACAATGATTATTATTATAATTTTTAAATAAAAAAATACTTTAAACAAATAAAACGGTTTAATTTTTAGAAAGCACTCAGGATTCTCTAACAGATTAAAAATAAATTTGTTTTAATAATAATATATGGGATTTTTATTAAGTTACACACTACTTCCCCTCTTCTACTGATAAGCGCATCAACATTCAGTTTTCCTCCCTTATATCATATGTAAATATCAGCACCGTGCGAAAACTCTGTCCTCACCAAAAACAAGCAACAAAAGTGCTCTATGATAATTCTTTTATCTTTCCCTGAGGGCTACACATATTTTGAGAGTCGAATGTCGCAATGCGGTTAAATGTTAGCTCTAGTCGTATCAAAGTGGCGGCTCGCGACTTTCGCAATAGGTGACGCAGGATTTCCCTAACCCCATTTTTTAGACACACATATCCCCCTAGATGTGAATGGTTCTAACCCACAAAATATTCGTCTTTTAAACGTGAAATTTAGTACCCGTGAATTAAAAAATCAAACAAGTTTCGTGGCTAAGGAGTTTTTGTTTCTCTCATATTTTCCGTGGGTAGCTTAAAAGCTTAACCTCACGGGGGTCCAAAATCTAATGGACACCTAATAAGTGTTGACAGTTAACTGCTTCGTCCTTATGGGACTCCTCAGAACACTGCTTGGTCAATGTGACACTATTGCGAAATTAGTTAGACGGTTTTGTCTCTAACGCTATGTAAATAGTGAGAAAATTATCGCAAGAAGCGCCATCTACCAAGATATGAGAGAAAGCAGAACAACAGCAGGCGAAAATAACTGCAATACATATCGATCAATAAAAAGATCGAATAAAAAGAAACAAACTAAACCGTGACCCTACGACAGCTCTTCTGCCTTTCAGGCCAGATCAACGCTTATTGCGTTTTTACCCGTCATCAGACACGTGAGCGTCAGTCAACGGAATTTTTAAGCCAATAATACTAACATACGTGAAATTTAGTACCCGTGAATTAAAAAATCAAACAAGTTTCGTGGCTAATCGAGCAAAAAAGGAGTTTTTGTTTCTCTCATATTTTCCGTGGGTAGCTTGATAAGTGTTAACAGTTAACTGTTTCGTCCTTATGGGACTCCTCAGAACACTGCTTGGTCAATGTGACACTCTTGCGAAATTAGTTAGACGGTAGGACGTTTGATTCGTTTTTTAGTTGCTACTGTAGACTTATTTAAAAATGTTCAAATTTTATGAAACTGAGTGAATCTAATCTCAGAAAATTTATTTTAAATGATTTCTCAAAATTTCAAAAAAAGTTAAAAACTGGATTCTTACGATACACAAAATGTTTATATCTATATTACTCAAAAGTAACGTTTTGTGGGTTAGAATTTTTCACATCTAGTAGGACGATAGAAAAAATAAAAATAAAATAATATAACCGTTTCGTCTTCCAACCAGTATACACGCGTGTTAGCGACTCTCCTACCACAGGAATGTGGGGTGCAAAAACTACGGTTTAACAGCGCGTCCTCCCATGAGTTCCACTTCCTGTATAAAAATGGTAAGTGAAAATGCATTATTTTTACCTTACATACATTTGTTTATTGCTACACTAACCTAGAAGGTAAACTAGACCATTTCAGAATCCCTTGTACCAGCTTAGCCTATGACCTTATTCCCTTAACTTTATACAGTCCACACCTGACACCGTTAAATTCCAGACAATCTCCTTTCTGGACCACCAGGGAACCCCAAAAAATGGGGTTCCCTGGTGGTCCAGAAAGGAGATTGTCTGGAATTTAACGGTGTCAGGTGTGGACTGTATAAAGTTAAGGGAATAAGGTCATAGGCTAAGCTGGTACAAGGGATTCTGAAATGGTCTAGTTTACCTTCTAGGTTAGTGTAGCAATAAACAAATGTATGTAAGGTAAAAATAATGCATTTTCACTTACCATTTTTATACAGGAAGTGGAACTCATGGGAGGACGCGCTGTTAAACCGTAGTTTTGCACCCCACATTTATGTGGTAGGAGAGTCGCTAACACGCGTGTATACTCGTTCGAAGGCGAAACGGTTCTCTCTGCTGCAGCAGATATCGCTACTGCGACGGAATACGTTTATAAAAGTTGACCCTATACTTTGGAAGTGCAGACCCGAAGAAATTTTTTTTACGCCCAACTTTTTTGGCCATCGATTGGGCTATTACATTATATTATTTAAAGCAAATAATTAAAAATATATATTTAGTTAGATATTATTATTGTTTTTCTAAATAAATAATAAATGTATCATACTTAGTTTTTATATTTCACAAACACGAAGGCGTCTTGAATCATTTTTGCTCAATAGATAACATTTTTCTCAATAGATAACATTACGAGGGCAAGGGAGAAAATTTACTTGTCTTTAAATATTTCACGCTAATGCTATCAGAACTACAAACCTCCGCCATTCTCGTAACTACAAAATCAAAATAAGAACAATACGGCCTGACCGATAACACCAAGTTGTCTCAGAACAGATCACCAAAGAGATGTCTCAGTGCACTAGTTTAAGGTGCACATAAGCTAACTTTAACAACCAATTGACCATGTCCTCTATTTCTATATTTCGTAATCAGAATGCGACATGACACACGGTAAAAAAATTTGTCTACAAAGAAAACACGTTTTTTTTCTTGAATAAATTGTTTTACCTTAAAACAATATGTTTTGAATTAAAATATTTCTCTTTAGTTCAACGTAGCGTTTAATCTTGAAATCTTGAAATTGTTTTGTTCCAGTATACTCCATTTTGTAACAAAGAAAATTGTCTTCATATAAGTAATATTTTGCTTCCAGAGAAACCGGTGCCTTAGATTAATTCAATTCCAATTTATAATAAAACAAATTCTGTTTGGTGGCCCTGATTGGTTTAGTGGGCGCAGTGTCCAATCAGAGGGTGTGTGGTTCGAATCCCACGCCTGCCACTACAAAGTCGAACCTACTCTCCATTTGTGAATACAGATTTAAAGGAAAGCCTGTCTTGGGCGAAGTTTGGGCATCAAGGAAGTAGGCAAAGTTGATGATGAATAAAAGACCGTGGTTCGTCACGTGTTAAGAGCGTAGATGGCGATAGCACGATAAAGACCCCTGTGTGCGACAAAGAGCATCAGGCAAAATTAAATCCTCCATGAGAAAAGAAAATTGCCTCCCATGGGGGGTCTATATGTGTATGAATGTGAGTGTGTTGTGATTGTCCAAATCAGAAATCAGAGCATTAAGTTGCAGACTGTGGCTAGATGGCCTTTGATGCATAGGCCAACCAAACCAAAATATGAATGAATGAAATTCTGTTTCACATTAAAATAAAAGGCAAGACATTTTTTATTCTAAATCAAGAAAATATTCTCTTGGTGAATAGGAAAGCATAAAATATTTTACTTCGAAGCAATATGCTTTGATCTAAGACAACTTTTTTTACCGTGCAGTGCACAGAATTCGGATTCAGTTAAGAGCGAGAACACGAATACACACACATACATACCAAGTATTAGTTTTTAGTTAATGTTCAAGTCTTTGGTGAATTCCTTTTGGGGTTTATTGATACTTTATGATAAAATTATTAATTAAAGAAAATCAAATTTTTATATTTTTTTAAGTAAAATTCGGGAGTGCACTTGCACATATACACTTATGGAGGAAATTACCCGAACGAGTTGTTTTGCTGGCTTTAGTTCGTTTTATGGTGGCACGATGACGCTCAGAAATCTCGCCACTGTGGGAAAGTGAATTACATTTCCTCTTAACTGGTTGGATAATTAGGGGGTGGAAGGCAGAAACCGAGGGGGTGCCTTATATAATGTTAGAGTCAAGTGCTTTGTGAAACGGGAAAAGGGAGGATCGATTCTCGGCCAGAATATGTAAAGGGTCGCTCACAGAACCGATGATACGAGGGCTCTTTTTTCAGTTTTTTATATCAAGCTAGAATAAAATAGTAGATAACTTTTATTGTTTCTTGATGTATTCTTTATGAAAATTAATGCACATTTCCATGCGCTCAAACCACTCGTCAAAGCTATAATTCCACTCGTTTGTTGGTACTGTCAAAATTGCATTCTTGAAGGCGTCGACTGCTTTCTCTGGCGACTGAAATCTTTGACCACGCAGTCCATTCTTGATTTTCGGAAAAGTTTAGAAATCGTTGGGACTTAGGTCGGGACTGTATAAAGGATGGTCCAAAAATTCGCCGTTTGTTAGGTTAAAAATTAAAATGTATTTTTGTGCTTTGTGCAAACGGCAGTAACAGTCCTATGATCATCCAGAGGATTTGTTGCTACAGGGCCTGCTTTTGATACAAATATCGCGATCATCTTCCAGAACGGATGACTTTTCCTGGCTTTTCTTCATCTTGGAACACCGAAATAGACGACTGACGTTTATTTTCGGGTAAATATAAGTACATCCACGATTCGTCACTACTGACAATGCTGTACACGTTTTTCGAGTTTCCTGCCTCAAAGCGGTCTAGAGTTTTCTGACACTAATTGACCCTAGCTTCTTTCTGTTCTTCTGTAAACAGATGGGGTATCCAGCGGTATCTAATTCTTAATCCAATTTTTTTTTAATCGAGGTCTTTAAAATCCCCAATAAAGCCTCAATCTCGCGATATGTCACATGTCGATCTTCCGTGATGAGCATGCGCACAGCATCAATGTTTTCCTGGCTGACAGTGGCGTATATAAGGGAAGGGGGCTGGGGGGCCCGGGCCCCCCCCGAAGCTAAGATTTTTTTAGATATTTTCCACATATTTCCTGAATACAAACATAAAATAGCATAAAATACGACCTCATTTATTCTATATACGCCACTGCTGGCTGACATCCGTTTTTGTGTACCTGGCTTTGGATGATCGCTAAGGCTAATCCGTCCACGCTTGAATTCTCGATACCAACGAGAAACTGTCGACTGATGTGGTGCGTTATTACCGAAAACAGAAATCAACTCCCAACGCGCTTTTTGATAGTTTTTTGCTAATAACTCGAAAACAGTCAACTTTTCCGAAACTCTTCCACTGATCATTTTTGAAGCGGATAAAATTTCCTTTTCAACGGTGTACCCTAGTACCCTCTGACGGCAGTGGTGGACATTCCATTAGCGTCCGAAGAAGAAAGGGGAAAATTTTTAAAATATATTTTTTAAATTTCTTGTGGTATCTTTTATCCTTAACATTATTTTTTTCTCAAAAAAATATTTTTGGTTAAAAGCCCATTGCATACTGATTAAGCTAGATATATATATTTTTAAATAGCCGCCTTGAAATAAAAATAAATGTGTTTTTAGAAATCCTAAAATCAAACAACAATGTTGAACATTCATTTTTGTCAGTCAGTAAATAATAATGAGAGTGAGTAAAAAATTATATTTGGTTAGTAATAACTTAAAACTGAAATTTTCTAGTAAACCTTCTTTAAAGTGGGGGTGGGGGGCATCCCTCCCTCTCACCTCCCTCAAAAATGCTCTCATACAGTATTATTTAAAGTATTTAACTTGGCAAAAAACAACTAAGTAACAATTATTGAGGCACAAAAGTCCTCTCTAGCGATGTCTAACACGCCCCCCCTTACATCAGTGGCACACCTTTTATAGGCATTTAAATAAATGAGAGGTGTGGAAAAAACTATTTCTCTACTAATTTTCTTAAATTTTACTTCCACTTGTCTGGTTTTAAAACTTATTGTTAAAGCTGAAGAAATTTCCTTTCCAACGATGTACATGAGTCCCCCTTCAACGCAGCAGTAGATCTTGCATAGAGGCCCCAAAAATGGTCACATTTGATATACCAAGTAATAAAAAATGTCGAAAAAAATATTTAGGGGGGGGCACCCCCCGTAGGGCCTGAACTAATATATCGCACTGACGTTTAGGTTAGGTAATGATTGAGGTTAAGTTTTAGTAACGACATTCGATCAAAAATCTAAATTGACAAACACTTGGTATTTGTGTATGTCAACCATCAAAACATTGAAAAATCGGGTATAAATAGGTTAATTATAAAAAACAAAAATGTGCGCAGAGTTTCCTTGCGAAAAGTTCAAATTTGCGCACGCCAATGAGTGCGCAAACTACGCGCATGCGAGCATAATTTTTTTTAGCCGTCCAATACTATCTAATTACCCAAAATGTGTCAAAAAGTAACAAATGTTGTAATGGCGCCTGTCTATCTTTTTTTTTATTTATACTGGGACTTTCCATCCAATCAGGATCAATCGCACAGTACCAAGTAACCAAGTACCTAGCCAGGAATCGAACACGGACCGCCGGTGTGGGAAACAAATATTGCTATAGTTTTTGCAAAGTCACTTGAATAACTCCTAATACGGGGTTCTATCGATTTCATGAAATTTTGTTTCATTCTGCCCTTCAAAAGTTATCCAAATTCATATAAAATCTTCCTGGTATAATTTCAACCCCTTCCGACAGAGAAGAGGCGCAGCTCTTTGCGGTCCGACCACAAAGTATTTGTTTTCCGACTGACTGAGCCCAGGTGGATGGACGGCACCTGATTGGCAGATTTTTTTGAGATGCGCTTTTAATTGCTTTCGGTTGTGCTTTTCGGGACCCCTTTAATCGGCAGTATGCAGAGTTCGAAAATAAATTAGTGTCGTTCCTGTATGTGTAGGAATAGAAAGTTTTATTATCTATTTTTATTTCTTTAGTTTACGCCATAATTAAATGAAATAATTTTCATTGAAATAATTTTCATGAGTATATCTACCGCCGCCGATGTCACTTTCTATAAAGGATATGCCGATGGTCGGCTTTTATCTTTGTTTAACTGACTTTGCAAAAACTATACCACTACACCACAACGGCGCCTGTCTGTCTGGAACACGAGAGATCCCAAAAACCATTTAATAAATTTTAACAATTCTTTTTACCTTTATCCAAGTAGCCAACGTAAGTGTAGGATCAGATTGTTGCTGTCAACAGATGCCTTCAAATGCTACGTTATTTTTCTTAAGTTGAGTGTTAATCCTAAAGAAAAACAAACTATTAGCAGTATTTAGTTAAAACCTAGTTACAAATTGTGGGTGAAGGCTTCACTAATTTTTAATCTTAAATGCTATTGTGTTTAAAATAGCCAGACCTCTGTTTATAACTTTCAATATAGAAAGGCTTTCGCGATTCATTGCGAAAATTTCATAATATCGACACCAAACATAAAAATTATTAAAAAAATTGAAGGTTTATTTTAGAATAAGTTCATTTGGCTTTTTAGTTAGGCCTATGGTATCCCGGTTGATAGTTGTGGAAGATTTTTTTCTAAACACCCCCCCCCCCCCCTCCCCCGAGAAGCACCTCTGGATCCGCCTTTGGTAATAGATCACACAAGTTTAAGGCACCGGGTGTTTGCCTCCAATTTGACTAGGAGGGCCGGTGTGACGCCATAAATTCAAGATGGCGGCTTTTTTCATATTTTTTCACAAACTTTGGCTTATAACTTTTGCAAAATTAGTTTTACAGAAAAACTTACAACGTTTTTTTGTTTCCAATAGAACAACAATTAAGATAGTAAAGAAATTAATGTTATATCTTAAAAACTCCCCATTAATTAATAACATTTTTTAAATACAAAAAAATAGTAACTTTTTTTACCAAAATAAAAATTAGGAATGAAGTTTTAGACTATTGGTTATAGATCACTTAATTTTAAGTCACCGGGGGTTTGCTTCAAGTTTGTGTAAGAGCGCCTGCGCGACGTCATAAATCCAAGATTTCGCCAGATAAAGTTTATAGTAAAAATGTATGGGTTATGATTTGTTTGAAAAAAAACAGCAATTTAATTGTGGTTTCAATAAGTTTTGCATCTCAAGAACTAAAAAAGATATTGTTATTTTTTAAAATATTAAAAACATTATAAAAATTTCAAATTGATAAAGAAAGTTTAGGACTACCCTGGGTCGATTTGTGATGGATCACTTAATTTTAAGTCACCGGGTGTTTGCCTTAAATTTAAGTAGAAGGGCCTATATGCACAAACTTTGGATTATAACTTTCGCTAACTTAGTTTTAAAGAAAAAACTGTAAATACGTTTTGTGTTTGCAACAGACCAATTAATATAATATACAAGGTGACAATTTAGAAAGGTTCCACCTGGATTTTCTCGAATATTATCAGGAAATTAAAAAAACGCCGAAACACGTCGATTTTGTTTGCTAGGGGGACACTTTTTGGCTATCTTGAAATTTTTGTAGCACGAACCCCCTTCGAGGGGTATACTTTACCCTTATATTTTGAAAAGGAAAACTGGGTCTAGTGATACCTTGTTTTGAAGCTCTCTTGAATATCACACGTGTGAAAATTTCGAAAATTCATCGATTAGTTTTTGAGATATTTGCTTTCAAATTTCCAAATTTAACATGGAATAATAAAATAAAAATGAAATCCGAAAAATATAAAATTCTTCTTCTTCTTGTAATAAATTACTAGCTTGGTAAGTAACCTTTTAAGACTTATCTGAGGGCACGGCAGTGCCTGGCCACGTTCGCGCTGCCGTACCATCTTTTCTTGAAATATTTCAGCCCATATTTGACCTATCTAAAACTCTACTTCAGAATGAGCTACGAATCTCAAACACAGTCGTAGACCTTCATAGAGTTAACAACCCCTTCAAGTTTCATGGACTTCCATAAAGTAGTAAAGTAGTTACGAAATTTCAAAAAAACGTCGAAATTGCCACTCACTCACTGATTCACTCACTCATGTATAGATCATCAAAATTCTACTGTACTTCGAGACATGCTACAAAGCTGAAATTGGCAGACTGATAAAAATTATGACCAAACCCCTAGAAAAAATCAAAAAACCCCAAAATCCTAATTAACTCCCCTCCCCTATACATGTAAAGTTATGTAAAAGTAACATTGCCTACTTCCAGAAACGCTAGAGAGCTGAGCTTTGGCAGACTGATAGAAACTATGATAAAACTATGGGAAAAAATTAAAACACCCCAAAATTCTAATTTACTTCCCTCCCCTATAAATGTAAAGTTATGTAAAATGAACACTGCCCACTTCCAGAAACGCTTGAGAGCTGAGCTTTTTAAGACTGAATGGCACTATGATAAAACTATAGGAAAAGATTTAAAAACACCAAAATTTTCATTTACTTCCCTTTCCTATAAATGTAAATTTATATATAAGTGACATTGCCCACTTCCAGAAACGCTAGGGAGCTGAGCTTTAGTAGGCTGATAGGACTCATGATAAAACCATGGGAAAAAATTTAAAAACCCCAAACTTTTAATTTGCTTGCCTCCCCTATAAATGTAAAGTTATATAAAAGTAACATTGCCCACTTCCAGAAACGCTAGAAAGCTAAGCTTTCCCTACACATGCAAATTTATGTAAAAGTAACATTGCCCAGTTCCAGAAGCGCTGGAGAGCTGAGCTTTGGCAGACTGATAGGAAATATGATAAAACTATAGGAAAAATATTAAAAAGCCCAAAATGTTAATTTGCTTCCCTCTTCTATAAATGTAAAGTTAAGTAAAAGTAAAATTGCCCACTTCGAGAAACGCTAGAGAGCTGAACTTTGAAAGGCCGATAGAAACTATGATAGAAATATAGAAAAAAAATTAAAAAACCCAACATTTTAATTAACTTCCCTCCCATATAAATGTAAAGTTATGTAAAAGTAAGTTAGCCCACTTCCAGAAACGCTAGAGAGCTGCGCTTTGGAAAACTGAAAAGAATTATTATAAAACTATAGGAAAAATTTAAAAACACCAACATTTTAATTTACTTTCCTCCCCTATAAATGTAAAGTTATATAAAAGTAACATTGCCCACTTCCAGAAACGCTACAGAGCTGAGCTTTAGAAGGCTGATAGGAACGATAATAAAACCATAAGAAAAAATAAAAAAGCCTAAAATATTCCGCGTATTTTGCTACTTTAAAACCTAAATATTATCCAAATTCTTTAAAAAAGAAGTGAAATCATAACAAAAACATTTCATGTAAAAAAAAGCCAAGTATGCGAAAATGGTATTCCGTAAAAAGAATTGAGATAAAAGTAAAGCCAAGTTCTCCAATACAAATGTTAAAATGAAAGGTTATTACTAGTTCGGAAATGTTTTTCTAAACTTGGCTTTTTTTACATTAAATGTTTTTGTTATGATTTTTATTTTGCGAATTTTTGCCTACCCTGCTTTGATTAGCACTGCACGCCACTGGTACGAGGATTTTTTTAAACCCCTACACAAAAAAAAACAATAATGGACCAAATGAATATATATTTGAATAAAAGCCAATTATCTGTAAAATTGAATCAACTTCACAAAATAATTACTAAAAATATAATCATAAATTGCTTAAAATAAATTAATTTAATTTTTTTTAAATTAATTTTTGTAAAAACTACTTACTTTTTTTGAAAAGTATGATTTTTAAAAATTATTTTTTTTCAAAACTAGTGTTTTTTTTGTAAGGATTTTTTTTTTAATTGGAATACGATATAATTGTGATCACTTGACCAAGGTTAGGTTTAACACCGATTTTTATTTTTATCTACCAACTGGAGGACAGGGAAGATATAATTTAAGAAAAATAAGTTAAGTTAGAACCGCTCAATAACAGGGGCATGCCTAACTTTTTTTAAAGAAATTTGTCCATAGTAGAAAAAGGTTGGTAAAAAAACAAAAATTGGGAGCAATAGAAAATTTCAGAAACATAAAATATTTTAGTTTTTTGAGAAAAATCAAATGAAAGAGTTTTGTCTAGTTTCAAAAGAGCTGAGTTGGAAATTTATACTGACTTATACCGGGTGGGCAAAAAAAACTGGACAATTTTTTTTTCATTATTACTTTTGAACTATACCATCGATTTTAATGGGACAAACTGTACTTGGCAGATAATTAATCAGAGTTTTGAATAAATAAATTTTTCTGTCCGCCATTTCAAAATCCAAGATGCCGGACGAAATAAAATTGTACCCTTCAAAGATGCTCATTTATTCTTGTGTTGCGAGCATGCTTTAATAATTTTTTTTAATCTCTAAAAAAGCGGCATTCTTGCCACGCACAACAAGGTATGAATAAGCGAAATCGGTTTGGTGGTTCTAAAGAAAAATATTTTTGTTTTAACCATTGTTTTGAATATTATACGATTCTTTATAAATTCATTATTACCGAACCGATTTTGATGAAATAAAAAATATCCTGGTGAGAATTGATCGCTTTTTAAAGATCATGATCAAAATTTATAAACATCTTAAAATTTAAGATGGTCGACAGAATCATAGTTGATTCTTCAAAATGGCGTATTTAGTCTTATTCTCTGAAAATGTTGTAGTTTTTTTTTAATTTATAGAAAAGCACTTTCCCCCGTACAACAAGGTATAAATTAGTAAAATCGCGTGGTGGTTCTCCAAAAATCTATTTTTGTTTCAGCTATTGTTTTACAGATTATACGATTGCATTGCCAATCCTGTCTGCATTCATTTCTTTATAAACTCATTATTACTGAACCGATCTTAGTGAAATAAAAAAAAAATATAATGAGAATTGACTGTTGTTTAAAGTTTATTGTCGAAATTTGCCATCTTAGAAGCTAGGATGCCAGAAATAATCATACTTGACCCTTTAAAGAGGTTTATTCTTATTTTCAAAAAATGTTTTAGTTTTTTTTTTAATTTATAGAAAAGCACTTAATTAATTTTTATATCTTTATGCGGGAGAAAAGTAATATTTTTCTATAAATTAAAAAAAAACTAAAACATTTTCGGAAAATAAGAATAAGAACGCCATTTTGAAGAATCAAGTATGATTCTGTCCGACATCTTAAATTCTAAGATGGCGGCAAATTTCGATTATGATCTTTAAAGAGCAATCAATTTTTAACATGATTTTTGTTATTTTACTAAAATTGGTTTAGTAATAACGAATTTATAAGGAAATAAATGCAGACAGAATTGGCAATGCAATCGTATGATCGGTAAAACAATGACTGAAGCAAAAATAGATTTTTTGAGAACCACCACACCAATTTTACTAATTTGTACCTCGTTGTATGGGGGAAAAGTAGTGTTTTTCTACAAATTAAAAAAAAATTAAAACATTTGCGGAAACTAAGAATAAACACACCATTTTGAAGAATCAAGTATGATTCTGTCCGCCATCTTAAATGGCGATATACTTTGATCATGATCTTTATAAAGCAATCAATTCTCACTAGGATGTTTTTTATTTCATTAAAATCGGTTCAGTAGTAATGAATTTATAAGGAAATAAATGCAGACATGATTGGCAAGGCAATCGTATAATATGCAAAACAATGGTTGAAAAAAATATATATTTTTTAGAACCACTGAACCGATTTTGCTAATTCGTACCTTGTTGTGCGTGGCAAGATGCAGCTTTTTTACTAATATAAAAAAATGATTAAGACATGTACGAGCATCTTTGAAGGGTACAATTTAATTTCGTCCGCCATCTTGGATTTTAAGATGGTGGACAAAAGAATACATTCAGTTAAAACTCTGATTAATTCTCTGTCAAGTGCAGTTTGTCCCATTAAAATAGATTGTATAGTTCAAAAGTTATAATGAAACAAAAATTGTCCGGTTTTTTTTGCCCCACCCGGTATGTAGTCAGTAAGCCCCCGATAAATTATGCTTATTTCGTTTGTGAAGCGCCCCCCCCCCCCTTACTTGCGCCGTTGCATTACCTGTAAAATGACACTAACAAATATAAGAATCAAATTTTATTTGAAAATATTCCAACTAAACTACGGTTTAAATAAATACATATGTATGCATTATAATAACACAGGAACTATCTACTGATCACAAAAACACGTCTGGGGAATCAACTCACTTTTTCAAAAACCCAAATGCAATTAACCAACATAAATATCTAAACATGCAAAGTTACTTCCCAGAAGTTTTTGTCCCTCGATAGTGTCCCTAAATAATTTGACAGATTATAATGTGAAAACTGTCAAATTATTTAGTAACACTACCCTCTCTGCAAACTCATCTATAAACTTCTCATACCCAGAGACTAATGAAACTTTCATCTGTACCTGTCATACCTTAGTTTCTTTTGCACAACATAATTTACCCTAACTTTTTAATTAAAGACTTAAACTGCAAATTAAAACCATGACGGCGAGATGGGTTGGCGACGAATATGCGGTGGCGAATTGTCCTAGACCCAACATATCAGACTACTCGATTGTTTGTTTATAGAATTGACCCAGGAACTGGAATGACGTAATAAAGGTTGGTGCGTTTTGACTTATATTCTGAGCTACCCTGTAGTAATCAGAGGGGGACGTCATACTAACACTGAAATAAAAGTGTGAGAACGGAATCGCGCGGCGTTTATTCACATTGAAACCGCATTACCAAGTGTTTGTGTGTATTAAAGTGCCAGCCTAACATTCGATCGCTAATTAAGTACGACTTAAAGATTAGTTAGTGGTTAATTAAATATTAATTTTAAATTAATCAAACATTGTTATCAGTGAAATTAGGACATTCTTTTTTCGACAATGTCAATTAAGAAGTTCTTCACAGGTGCTGGGCAAAACTGCCTTAAGGTATGTGTTTAATTTTTCATTTAAAAAAAAATTTTTTTAGTTCCCATTTGCTTGTTTATCATCATGGTTATTTTAATTTTATTTACAATTCTACGGGATAATTTTTTATTTAAATCTACCTCGCAGTAACTTTTGTAATATTTGTAATATAAATTTTAAAAAATGACCCAACAGGTATATTTTTCAAGAATTGGATAACATCTTTCTTGATTCCAAAAATCTCCAACTCAATACATTTATCTCTAATATTTTTTAACTCTAGAGCGCATAATACTAACTGCTTAATATAATAAAAGAAATGTGTAGATAGAGGATGTTTCAACATAACTGTCTTAATTTATACTTACGTTAAAGTTGTCATTGCAAGTGTCAAGTTTTGATAGGAGGTTTCCTATTTTAAACAAAACACCCTGAATTTTGCTACATTAGTTAAAAAATATATGTATATAATGTAATGTTCTATGCTGTGATAAAGCTTTTCTAAGATATGAAATCAGAATTTTCCCAATAAAACCTTTCTAGTTGAAGAAGTTTCAGGTGGAAATTTTTTAAGATATCCCAAAAACTTTCTTAATGTTACTTTTTTAAATAAAAAGTTAAAAACTAATCTTATCAATTCGGAAAATTATAGCGATTTTTTTACAGTTTTGATTTAGTTTAGAAAATATAAAAGTTTAAATATTATTAGGGAAATTTTGGGTCGCGTATTTTACACTTTGTTACCGTTATTGTTATTACTGAGTTTGCGCATTAGCAGCTTTCACTCCTTTTTTATTATTTACGGTAACGGCGGCCGGTACTTACGGTGGCC
This sequence comes from Aspidapion aeneum, assembly GCA_963576565.1. Taxonomy (NCBI): domain Eukaryota; kingdom Metazoa; phylum Arthropoda; class Insecta; order Coleoptera; family Brentidae; genus Aspidapion; species Aspidapion aeneum. Next base: position 47,668,994 of record OY755048.1, read on the forward strand.
GTCCTTTACTGTTACCGTTATTTTTTAAGGTTAGTTTTGTATCGTTTTTTTAACGCAGTCTAATTTTTTACTCAAATTCGGTAGTTTGGATTGTAAAATGAAAGAAACAAATATAACTAAACAAAAAGTTGAAGGTGTGTGAAACTACTAAATTAACGTTTGAGTTATGCTGATCTTTAGTATTCCAAAATCTATCTTTTTTACCCTAAATTTTACCGTTATTCTTAGTAAAAATAACGGTAACATCTGTCAATTTTCTGTTATTTTAACTAACCAAAATGTCCCTATTATCTCAGTATTTTAAACGCTAATAAATTCAGAAACTACGAATGTATTGCAATATTGTTAGGTATTTTTGTAAAGCCAATTTTTCAAGGAATTCAAATAAACAAAAATATAAAGGATATTTTAATTAAAAAGTTAATCTTTTTGGAAGAATAACAAAAATTGTTATAGTATCTACCAAACATTGTCAGAATTTTACAAATCGATTACCCCTGATTTGTACAAAACAAATAAAAAAAACCAATAAGTATTCTAATTATAGAAAAACACTCTAAACAAGTGGCTTATCATACTTAAATGCTTTTTGAAAGTTACATCTATGTGTTCAATATCAAACAAATTATTGTTTAAATTGCTTGTAGTATTAATGCTGTTTTCTAATATTTTCTTTCTTTAATTTTACTTGTTGTTTATAGTTTTAGGTCCTTGCATTATTTGCAATTTGGTATTTGATTTTCTGACTTATTTTGTTATAGAACAAATAAAAAGAATATGCAACACCAGAGACAATATAACATCTATATGTTCTCTGGTAGCACATAAACATAATCTTTCACTACTATTTCGCGCGGTATTGGGAGCATACCCGGCAAGAAAACAGATGTTCCAGCCAGTGGCGTATCCAGGCACTGATCTTGGGGGGAGGTAATTCAGTGAAATCACCGAAAAAGTTTAGCAGTTTATACACATAGCGCCGCAGGCGAAAAAATTTGCAGTTCTAATTTACGAATTGACTAAAACTGGTACAATTTCGGAAATAACAAAGCAACTTTATGCGACGCAGGCAAAATTTTTCTATTTTTTTTGTAGAAAAATCCTTACTTTTTTCAATCTTGGGGGGTAATTACCCCCAATACCCCCCCCCCCCCTTGTTTTACGCGGGTGGTTCCAGCTAAAAACTGGTAGGCGTATTCACATAAATTATTTAATTTCTGATTATCAGCGTTGACCAGTGGTGCTTAAAGGATTCACTTTAATTTATTATTTAGTGTTAAATGAAAGGAATTTGGCTTAAACTTAAAAAATGTACTAGCGTTTCGCAAACTTTTTTTTATGTACAGTCGGGGACTTTTTAAATTGCCGCCCTCGAAAATAAAAAATATTCCTATTTGAAATTGGGAAAAGTAGTTTGCACCAAAACAAAATAATTGTGAACCTTACCACTATCTGTATACATACAAATTCATTTCTTACTTTTTTTTAATTTGTACAAATAAAAAAATAAAGCAAGTAGCATTTTAGTCTTGAAGCTCCCTGCGCAAAGCGAATAAATTCTAAAAACGAACTTTTGCTACATATCATTGATCCCCTTACCAAGGCCCCCACTGGTTAACCGGTGTTTGTTGGTGGTCACATTGTTTATTCCAAAGTTGATATTTAACTTGGCTTAATTTTTTATCTGCTTTAATATGCGCATACAAACTAATCCATTTATGATATTGGTATTACCGTTAGGTAAATAAATTGAAAAAGTAGTTAAAAAACAAGATGTTTCAAAAGTCTATAGATGATTTCAAAAGCTTATCATTTTTTAAAGAAATAAAGTACATACATACGTGTTAGACATAAACATCGACCGCCATCATTTCGGCATATCGCAAATCTTATGGGCTCGAGCACAGTGTAGTGTACACTGTGGTTCGAGTCTTACCTTCGACATATTTTTGTCATAAAACTTGCAAACGACAGTAATTTAGCAAAAGCTGGGCAATTAATTCTGGTGTTAAGCAAGACCTCGAAAGTTCAAAAGACAATTCATTCGTTTTAATTTTGTTTTTGACAATATCTCTATTTTCGTAATCGTGTAAAGTAATACATAACATCATGCGAAATATCTCATCTCGACCACTATCAAAATGCCTGTTCCACATACACCACACCATCGAAGAAATAACTTCGATGGCCACACTTATTGATAATAACGCTGCAATAAAAAATACTAACCAAGTGAAAAACACTTTGAAATAAAAAAGAGACCCGTGAGCAGTAACAGGCTACTGCTAGATTCAATTCAATTTAATTCAATACATATTTATTTATAGTTCTCCGTTTCATGAATCTATTTTAATTTTTTTCCCCGTTGACCGCAAATAAATATATTTTCTATGCATTTTAAAGTACGGGGTACTTGTCTGCATTCTCTTCGATTCGTTTTTATGTTTTCTAACCAAGCGCACATACACCCTATCATACAACAACACATACACCACATCAAGACACTTATTGATGCTAACGCTGCAATAAAAATTAGGAAGCAAGTGATGTATAAAAACACTTTAAAATAAAAACGGCAAAAGTTAGCATTAATAGACTGCTGTTTAGATTCGTTTCTTATGATTTTTTAACCAACCACACATATACCACATCACATAACAACACATACACCATATCACGACACTTATTGATGCTACCGCTGCAATAAAAATTAGTAAGCAAGTGATGTATACCCACCCGTTATAAGCGAAAGACTGCTGCTAAATTTCATTTCTTATGATTTTTTAACCAATTTCATATACAGTACATCACACAACAACACATACACCACATCACGACACTTATTGATGCTAACGCTGCTATAAAAAATAGAAAGCACCTGACGTATAAAAACAATTTAAAATAAAAAAGACACCCGTTAGCAGTAACAGCCTGCTGCTAGATTCGTTTCTTATATTTTTTAACCACCCACACATACAACACATCACACAACAGCACACACACACACACACACACTTGTTGATGCACGGATCATTTGTTGGGTGATCCGTGTTGATGCTATTGCTACACGTTGAAATAAAAAGGCCACCCCTTAACAGTAAGGTACTACTGCTAGATTCGGTTTTTATGATTTTATATCAGCCACACATACACCACATTATACAACAACACATACACCACATCAAGACACTTAATAATGGTAACGCTGCAATCAAAAATAGCAAGCAAGTGATGTATAAAAACACTTTGAAATAAAAAAGTTAACCAACACACCCGTTAGCAGTCACAGACTACTGCTAGATTCGTTTTATTATGATTTTTTAAGCAACCACACATACACAACAACACACACACCACATCACGACACTTATTGATGCTAACGCTGCAATAACAAATAGCAAGCAACTGATGTATAAAAACAATTTAAAATAAAAAAGACACCCGTTAGCAGTAACAGCTTGCTCCTAGATTCGTTTCTTATATTTTTTAACCAACCACACATATAACACATCACACAACAACACACACACACAACATTACGACACTTATTAATGCTAACGCTGCAATAAAAAATAGCAAGCAAGTGATGTATAAAAACACTTTGAAATAAAAAAGCCACCCCTTAGCAGTAGGAGACTACTGCTAAATTCGATTTTAATGATTTTTTAACCAGCCATACATACACTACATCATACAACAACATATACACCACATCACGACACTTATTAATGCTAACGCTGCAATAAAAAATGGTTAAAAAGTGATGTATAAAAACACTTTGAAATAAAAAACACGCCCGTTAGTAGTAACAGACTACTGCTAGATTCGTTTTTTTAATGATTTTGTGATTCATTTAAAATTGCACGCTGGCGCCGCGCCTCTAGCGTAAGTGACATGTAACTAATATCAAATGGCATGAACGTAAGTGTCCAAATCTTGACATTTGGATAACTAGTTACATGTCCCCTATGCTAGCAACGTGGCATTGTAAATGAGCATTTAGACCGGTTCTTTTCTGGCTACACTTGGCATTTCAAAACTGAATTTATGCCTACTTTTGTTCCTAACAATATTTTCTATTGTTACAGGTACTAAAAAACTGGAGCAACCAACTACAAAGCAAATACCAGAAGAAGAGACACCACGGCTCTAATTATTCCATCTCGACATACCGCAGGGGCAGCTCATCTACAGAAATTACCATGTTGGATAACGACATGCCCACATGTACCTGTTTGCAAAATAACAATGAGATCAACGAAAATAAAGTGAACGAGAACATTGAACAAAATTACAGCTGTAGCAAGTATAATTAGGAATAAGTTAGGTTTCTGGTTGTTAAACCGGAGACCTAAGCGAAATTTGAAAATCTGTAGAGTTTTTCTGTTGGTATTTTAAAGTCACCATTATAAAAATTCTAAATTTGGATGAAACCCACGTCGAAGGTAACACAGGTGATAACAGATGAGAAGAAGAAATCTTTTGGTTAACGAAACCGCCTACCAGAGCTTGGGCGTCGGCGTCGGCAGATTTACCCATCGATTCCAAAAAATTAAATTATAACAAATGTTTATAACAAAAATAGCACACAATTTATTGACAGTTTGACGGTTATGACTGTCAGTATAAGTTTAATTTTAGTTTTACAAAGTATATGCACTCGCTATGACGGTCATAACGGAGTGGAGGTGTGATTAAGCGTCTTAAGACTTGTCGAATTAGCTATTATTATGGATTTGACCTGACCTGGCAAAAATGAATTCCACTGGCGTTGCTATAACGGTTAGATTAATTGACATAAGAAATAGATGCCTCTTATTTTTATTAAAAACAAAAAACCTGAGTCACCAAAAAGGTTTTTTTGATGTTTTTAAAAGAATTGTGTGTCTTAAAAATGCAATTTTATTTTAGAATTTTAATATTTTAACAGAAAGTTTTTAAAAACTTTAAAAAAACTTCAATCTAACTGATGCACTCCATATAAAACTTGAGACGCGAAGCGTTAATTCAACATATGCCCGAGAAGATGGGTAGAAAAAAAATGTTTTTTTAAAGCTAAATTAAAAATTAGTCAGAGTGCCAAAGATATTATGAATGGTATATGTAAATGATTGAAAGATCTGAATATTTCAGATTTAATATTTTGTTTGGTATTTTCATTTAGATACTCGTATGATTAATTAAATTGTATATAGATAGCTACAATAATTCAAGTTACCATTATAAGGGTTTTTTATCAAATCAAATTAACAAAAAATCTTTGTCAAATAAAAAATGGTATCTACATCGAAAACTTAATTTAACTTGTGCTATTGAAAATGTTAACTTGAGTAACTTTGAGAAATTAAGTCACTTTGACATTTACAACTCTTGTTCATATACGTAGCCCAAACAAAACCTTTCTTCTAAAGAAAAACATTTCAAGTTTTTTAGAAAAATAACAAATACACTGAACCTAAACAAGATATTAATAATCAAAATTATCAAATTCTGTCACCTTTTACTAAATAAAAAATATTCACTTAAAAATAACTTCATTTATTTTGAATCAAATTTCAGCAAGAGGCAAAATTCATACGAAAGGAGCACCGCTTATGAATCCTCATGACTCAAAAAGAATTTAACCAATTTTGCTGAATGGGAAACTTATTTAATATTTGTAACAATACAATAAAAAATTAAACGTTAAAACCCTGTTTTTATTGGTGGTCGCTAGCTATCACTATGAATCGATTAAAACAGGTGTTGTAAAATCTTCATCAAAAAGCCCATGGAGGCTAAATTTTGACGCCCCGGAATATAAGTATAGGACTTAATAACGGATTTTATATTAGGGACTGGGAGTTTGGTGACCCCCGTTATAGCTCAAAAAATATTTGACCGAATTTGATTGTTAATAATTTGTTGAACTAGACGTAAAACTAGGCTGTTTACCGTGTACTAACAAGAGGTTGAACTAACATAAACTTAATAAAATTTTTCGCGATAACATAAAAGCAAAGGTAAGTAAGCCTTTAGCTTTGTGAAACTCGGTTCAGAACTAAAAAAGTTTAATGGCCTACGAGGTAGAAGGACAGATATTTTTCTAAGAATAACCAAGTTGGTTAACATTAGGTTTTAATAAAGAGTGAACAATAAATATAGACCAGAAGAAACTAAGTAATTGGTTATTGTTCCTAAATAGCAAATGCTAGCGGTAATCCACAAGTAGACCGAAAAAAGTTTTGTTAAATCGTAGAATGGGTGAAACAAAATGTATAACCGTAATTTTGTAGAAATTAAAACAAAAGAAAATAAAATAGATGAAATAAATAAACAAAACGTAGTTTTGTCAAACCGTAAAAATGTCGAAAATTAAAAGACAGAAAATAATTCAGATGAATAGTAATTTTGTCCGAACCGAACCGATTAAGACCTCTCAAAAGAAGTCGGAGATAAAGTCTCAGGATCAACAAACCTACAGGTATATTATATTCGAAATTTTTACGTTGGAATAAAACTACGTTTCGTAAAAATTATTTTCGTACCTATTTTATTTTCTATTGTTTTGTTTTTTCGTCAAAATTATGGCTCGTCATTTTTTTTTCGACATTTCTATATGGAACCATGCTAGTTTGAACGCCGCTAGGATTTGATCCTTATCAGTTGATCGTTAATAATTGCCGAAAAGTACAGAGTGGCTCACCATCAATATCAACCTCCTTTTTTTTTAATGCACGCTACAAAAAAGTAACTAAAAAATCTACTTAAATTTTGTCAGTATGATTGCAAATGTCAAATTTTGCAATGTTACTACTTATTTTAAATGAATCATCCTGTATATTATTAGACTTTTGAATTCCTCATTTCTCTCTAATTTCTAAAACATATAATATGTCTCTGCTATGACAAAAAAGATATAGCGTATTTTAAAATAAATGAACGTGGTAGATTATTAAAGGGTTCATAAAGAAGTAATGCATGTTGTCTTAGAAAATGTTTATCACAGCGCAGATAAATTATTTATTTTCTAATAAAAAAAAGGAGAAATACGAAATAAATTAAATAAAATACAGGGTGTTCGTTTAAAAAGAGAAACACATTTGCAATGACGTTTTACATTTTTGATGTATAATTTTTAAACGATTGCGAAAATTTAAGCAATTTTAATACATAAAACTTTTTTGTAACATGCGTTTAAAAAACTTTATTCTTATCTTATAAGAAATCAATTAAGTTTTCGCTTTTTTCTCCTGGTCTAAAAAATGCATTTTTATATTAATAATGTAGGTAGATATCCCAACTTTGTTGTGGATATTTATTATTTTAATTTGAAGGCTGTGAATTTTGTAATACATGTAATATTAGATTTATAAATTTTATATGCAAATTTCGAGAATAAGTTAAAAAATTACAATTTTTTTACAAATATAATAATTTAGTATCACTTTATTTTCGTATTAACGATCTTATCCAACCCAAAGTACTTTTTACAAATTTTGGAATGATTCCTAAATTAAAATAACACAACCCCACACGAAAAAGAAATCGAGATATGTATTTTTCGACGCTAAATCCCATCTGAAGTCAAAAAGGTCGCGAGATATCTGGAATTTTCTTTAGTGGGTCAATTCATATGAAATTGACGGAAAAAAAGCAGATTTGGCAGATTTATTCTACCGTTCAGGCGATGAAAAATCCCAAAGATCAAAATATTCTGATCAGTAGTGCTTTTTACTTAATTTTCGACAATAAAATTTCCTAAAAAACGCTTTTATACGTTTTTTATCAGACAAATTTTGCCGATTTTGACCATTTTTTAGTGGCCTTTTATATCGAAGCTACGTATTTTTGAGAAAATCTGTAATACCATAAAATAAAGACCAACTAATAGCCTATAAAATGAGACCATTGAGTTCTCTGGGTAGTACCCTTGCTGAGATACGAACCCTGAAGTGTTAGCAGTACACCATCAATCTTGACACCCGTTTCCTATCTATATGCAAAATAAACCGAATTTATTCTGTTTTATGTCATTTTCTCAAGTTTTGTCTGGAACTTTTTTTCCTAAAATGTACAGTAATTAAAAAAAAACATTTTCGTGCATACTAAATCCAAGATGGAGGGGGAAGCCGACCCCCCAAGTCAAAAGCTAAAATTTTGTTTAGGACTCCAATGGAAACAACATATGTCAAAATCGCCATCAATCTTGATAACAGCTTAATATAAGGTATAAAATATAGATACTTATTAAAAACAACGTTTTTTTTATTCCAAAAAAAAATTGATTAAGGACTGATAGGTCAACTGACAATAAAATTTATTAATTAGCGTTCTAATCTAAAGGCCAACAGGTTCCATAAAAAATATCATAATAAATTATGATACGTTACGTTACCATTGTTATATCTACGTCAAAATGGTCAAAATTTGAAATCTTGGGCTCAAATAGTATTTTATTATTTTGACGGATACGTCATTTGCTAATGTTACAGGAGTATCCAACTCCTTCAATACATTTGCAGCGTCTAGTGCCAATGGCGTATTTAGAAAACAGTTTAGGGGAGGCGAGACCCCATGATGCCGTAAATATGTTGAAAATATCTAAAAAAATCTTAGTAGTAGAATAGTACCTCCGCCGATTCGCTGCGAGCATTAAAAAGTACAATATACCAATCTACACCAAACCAAACCTAAGAAAACTTTCAAAACCCAACCAAATCTTTACTCCAATAAAACTTTTAACGTTAAATAAAATAGCGTAGTCTACTTTTTTCTCACATCAAACTTTTTTTGATTATGAAGCATACATGTTTTTTTTTCAATAAGTATATTTTTAGATTTTTCGATAAATGTTTTTAGAAAAATTGTTTTTTAAACAAACGGCTAAGCTTAAACAAACATGAAAATATATCATACGATGATTAATTATATTTTAACCGTAGAGTTAACATTAAATAGGTATATACAGGGTGTTATTAAAGAAGATGCGTATATCAGTGGCGCACCCAGGAATATGTCTGGGGGGGGGGGGCAAGGACTGGGTGGGCCCCGAAGCCTCATAATGTCGAATTTGAAGCTATTTTTTGTGTTTTTTCATGAAATATGTGGAAAATAAGTAAAAAAATCTAAGGCTTGGGGGGCCCGGGCCCGAGGGTGCGCCCATGGGTATATTAGGTGTTAAAGATCTGTAGTACAGTACAAAACTGATGTGTCATCTTTTCGTGAAACATTTCAGCCCATATTTGACCTATCTAAAACTCTACTTTTGAATGAGCTACTACGAAACTCAAACTTTGCACAGTCGTGGATCTTTATAGAGTTAACAACCCCTCCAAGTTTTATGGACTTCCATAAAGTAGTTACGAAATTTCAAAAACGTCGAAATTGCCACTCACTCACTCACACTCATGTATAGATCACCAAAATTCTACTGTACAGCGTGTCCCATTTTCGATGGGATTAAATGGGAAACTCGGTTATTATTAAAGATGTCGATTTTCTGATTGCACCTTACCGTGCTCTTTTTTTGAGCCCTTAAAAATGGTGTAATCAGATTTTTGATATTCCCCGTGGTTTCGCTAATACAAGGAGTTTTTGAAAAAAATTGCATTTTTAATACCTCCTTGTATCTCGCTTATTTTGCAAAATATTTTTATTCTGTAAAAACCTTTCTATGGCAACTTTTTTTAAGCAAAATAATGACTTTGTCAATTTTTTAAAATATTGTTTAGTTTGTGAGATATGGAATTTATCATAAAAAAATTAAATACGAACCTGGATTTTTTTTATAACTATTTTGATTGGTTACATGCTATTATTATCTTAAAATGATAAAACTTTAATATTTTTTTGTTTTAAGACTTAAAAAAAAAATTTATTAAAAAAAAAATAGTCCAATCCTGGAAATTTCCAACGTAAATATAAATTCAAAATCGCAAGATACACTAGTTGAACGATTTTTAGATTATCTGTTTTGAAACGTTAATTAAAAGATTTATAAATAAAGTAAAAAACCAAATTATTTGATGGTAGCACAGCAACTCATGAAATTTACTTCAACATGGAAAACAAAAGCGTGGAATTGATATTGTCATTTTACGTGTCATTTTTGTGAATAGCTCACTCAAAATTATTCTAAAATGGCTAGAAATCGACCAAATCCCAATATTTAAACGTCAGAAATATTTTTAAGCAAAATGCGTTAAGAAAAATTACTCAAAAATGCCAACAATGTCTCACACATAATGGCAATCAGTTTGAACATGTATAACAAAAAAAACATTAATTTTTTATTATTTTGTGATAATAATAGCATAAAACCAATCAAAATAGTAATAAAAAAATCCAGGTCCTTATTTAATTTCTGTATGATAAATACCATATCTCAAAAACTAAACAATCTTTTAAAAAACTGACAATGTCATTATTTTCCTTTAAAAAAGTTGCCATAGAAAAGTTTTCATAGAATAAAAATATCTCGCAAAATAAGCGAGATATAAGGGATTATTATAAATGCATTTTTTTCAAAAACTCCCTGTATTAGCGAAACTACAAGGTATAGCAAAAATCTGACTACACCGTTTTTAAGAGTTTAAAAAAAGAGGTGCAATCAGAAAATCAATATCTTTAATAATAACCGAGTTTCCCATTTAATCCCATCGAAAATGGGACACGCTGTACTTCCAGAAATGCTACAAAGCTGACATTTGGCAGACTGATAGAAACTATGACTGAGGGTGCAAACGTAAGTTGGGTTGAGTTTAGGTTGGCTGGTTCACCACTTACACCACTCATTCGAGAAATACCCAATATTTTGAGATAAGAAATTGAAAAACGTAATTGTAAAGTTTATTGAAAGGAAATCAGAAAAAACGATGCATATAAAATATCGAAAGTGCACCTACCTTAGTTTTCATCTAGTTGCAGTCGTTTTGGTCGCTTGGAAAATAGGAAAAACGGGAAAATTGTAGCACTCACGGCGTTTATTGTGCTTCTTATCGGTTTCCCGATTGCGACTCCTCGCGCAGACTCGCGCGTGTGTCGGTGCGGGGATAAGTCATATGCATATACCCCGCGAAATTTGAAATGAAAAATAATATTAAAATATAAAAGTAGCCAAAAGCTGGCAAATAATTCTTGCACAAACAATGACCAAACCCTTGGAAAAAATCAAAAAACCCTAAAATTCCAATTTAGTCCCCTCCCCATTACATGTAAAGTTATGTAAAAGAAACATTGCACACTTCCAGAAGCGCTAGACAGCTGAGCTTTGGCAGACTGATAGAAAATTTAATAAAACTATAGGAAAAAATTTAAAAATATCAAAATTTTAATTTGCTTCCCTCCCCTATGATAATGTAAAAGTAATATAGCTCACTTCTAAAAACGCGAGAGAGCTGAGCTTTAAAAGACTGATAGGAACTATGATAAAACAATAGGAAAAACTAAAAATCCTCAAAATTTTTAATAAGGCATTGCAAAAGTTTTGAACAATATTTCGCATACTTTACTAGTTTAAAACTTTTAATGTTATCCAAATCCTTTAAAAAAAGAGTGAAATCATAACAAAAACATTTCATGTAAAAAAAGCCAAGTACGTGAAAATGACATTCCGTAAAAAGAATTGAGACAAAAGTAAAGCTAGTTCTCCAATACAAATTTCAAAATGAAAGGTTCTTACTAGTTTGGAAATGTTTTGTTAAACTTGGCGTTTACGGCTGCAGATGACTCTTAGACACTGTGCTAAATTGAACATAAAGAAGTTTGGCTGTAATAGCAAAATCTGTTTGGGTATGTTTTAAGACACAACTTTAAAAAAATTATGTGAACTTAACTATCTGTAAAAAAATTAGTTTATCTTTAAGAAAAAATGTGTGGAATAAATATTTATTTTACAGGTCAATAAAACATTTATAAAACTTATCCAACATTATTCTTTTATTTAAAAAAAATCCGTCAATTCGTCTCCTAGACCCTGCGCCCGGCTTCGTGTTTCAATTGAGGGCGCCCAGCCCGCAGATTAAAAAAAAAACAGTGGCGTACTATTATTTTATTCAAAAAATATCTCAAAATTTAAAACTTTTAGGACATGTGTTTATAAAAAGCTGTTTTTCAAAACATGGACCCAAAAATTACCTACTTTATTATTAGCATCTTATTTAATAACACCCTGTACTATTATACAAAATATTAACCGTTTTTGAGATATCGGCCTTTATTAAAACGACAATTAAATTATTGCTCTATTGCGAACAAATCACAATCTATATGATTTTTCTGTGTGCATGTGACAAAAGTTAAAAGCAAAAATTTGTGACAAAACATGGAAAAATCACAATCTTGGTTTTATCTCACACAGGGCCTCTTCCTCAAATTTGATTCAAACACGCGGCGACTTAAAATTGAGTGATTCATAACCAATCGATTTGGGAAAGTCTAAAACTTCTTTTCCAATTTTTTTTTTTTTTTGGTTAAAAAAAGGGGAAAGAAGGGAGCATTCGACCAGCATTCAACAAACGCGTTTATTTACCAAGTGGTTTAAATTTCCCGTTAAAATCAAGCAATTTTCGGTTACGTTGTTAGTTGCGCATCATCTGAGTATAATTACACACGTCAGTGACGTATATAGAAAAAAGTTTCGGGGGGGCACGAGACAGATTCGGGGGGGGGGAGAGACTTCATAAGGCCGTATTTTATGCTAATTTATGTTTGTATTCATGAAATATGTGGAAAATATCTAAAAAAATCTTAGCATCGGGGGGGGGCCCGGGCCCCCCCTTATATACGAGACTGACACACGTATACTCAACGTTTCTGATTTTTTTACGAAAAAAGTTGAAAAACACACTTTTTGGTAAGATATTTTTTGCTTCGAACTTCATGTAAAATTTTCTTAAAAAGCTGGTTTTTGAATTTCACTAGTTTGTGCGAGGAATCTCTAGATATTGTAGTTTTGATTAATAAATACTATTTTCACCTAAACATATATTTTTTTGTGGAGCTAATTAATCTGTTTCTGTACCCTGGGAAGCATTCGACCACCAAAAAATGGAGAGCATTCGACCACTGGATGTTCTGATTTATCATCGACCGAAAATGATGCGTCACCTCTTCATGACGATTCAGCTGAAGATTTGAGTGACAAGTTTGAAGATATTGAGAAAGTTGATCAAGGGGATCTCAAAACAGGAGATTTTGTTTTAGTAAGATTTAAGACTAAATCCAAACTGATTCATTTTGAGAGGCAAATTTTGGGGGAGGCAACAAAAATTAATTTTTTGAGAAGAAAAGGTCTGTGAACTACATTTTCTTTTCCACAAGTTGAAGATGTAACCGAAGTGGACAATGGAGACATAATTAGCAAATTGAAAACTTTAACAAAAACTGGAACAATAATTTATGTTTAGTTACAATTTTAGCACCTTGCTTGTAAACTGATTTCGTTTAGGTAGGTATGTATTGTTATTTGTAGGCTTAGTTTTGTTTTTATTTTTTGTCAAGATAGGTACCTAGTATTTTTGTTTTTTCTAGCGCAATACGATTGAACTACTTTATCACTTGTACTTTACTGTAAGAATGTATTTTTAGAATTATTTATTTATTTTTTCACTACATTGCGTTTTACTTTTGCTATATTTCCTAATTCCTTTAAATATTCTTTTTAAACATGGTCGAATGCTCCCTCCCACCTGGTCGAATGCTCCCTAGGGGTGGGGAGCATTCGACCATTTGCAAAGTTTTAAAAAAAAATCTTTTTGCTGCTAAATGGTTTTTTTTTAATTATTGAAATATTTAAACAACACTCCGATCTACCCATCAGTACTTTTTGGTTTTACAAATATGCATTTAACAAATTTTTATATGCAAAAAACCATTTTCTGGTCGAATGCTCCCCTCATTCCCCTACTATTTTTCAGTATTTTTAAAAAATTCATATTATTGTTAGTTTTTAAGATATAAGGCTAATTTATTCACTGTCTTAATTTGTTTTCCATTGCAAACAAAAACGTGTTAACGGTTTTTCGGTAAAACTCATTTAGCTAAAGTTATAAGCCAAAATTTGTGAAAAAACATGAAAAAACCGCCACCTTGGAATTATGACGTCACACAGGCGCTCCTACTTGAATTAGAGGCAAATACCCGGTGACTTAAAATGCTGTGATCTATTACGAATCGATCTGGGGTAGTTTTAAAAAATCTTCCACAACTATCCTACGGGACACGATTTTTGACTATAAGCCATTCAACTATTAAGCAAAATCTGTAATTTTTTTCTGTAAAAAAACTTTTGTAGAGCTGTGTTATTTTTCGATGGAAAAAATATTATACTGTCTCCATATTTAGACCGGCGGGTATAACCCGAAAAGATGAGCATGAAGTTAGCGAAGCACCCATCGCAGATCGAATCGCGACTAGGTGGACAGTTTTTTTGGGTGCTTCGCTAACTTCATATGAAGTTAGCAAAGCAGCCTAAAAAACGGTCAAAAATAAGAGCGACAAAATAAAATTATCCACAACTAATTCTCGACTAATTAGCGGCAAATTATTCACCATATTCGATTTCGATAGGTTATGTCTAAAGCCATTTTTTACGTGGGTGCCACTTTAACTTCATATGAATTTAGCGAAACACCCAAAAAACGGTCAAAAATAAGAGCGACAAAATTAATTTTTCCGCAACTAATTAACGACTAATTAGCGGCAAATTATCCACCATATTCGGTTTCGATAGGTAATGTCTAAAGCCATTTTTGACAAGGGTGGTTCGCTAACTTCATATGAAGTTAGCGAAGCATCCAAAAAAACGGTCAAAAATAAGAGCGACACCTAGTCGCGATTCGATTTGTGATGGGTGCTTCGCTAACTTCATGCTCATCCCGAAAAGGGTAACATCTTCAAAAAAAATATATTCCAAGCAATGCTCTTTTGGTAGATAAATAAAAAACTGATGAAAAGTTCAAGGGTTGTTATCCATTCGTTTACCAATTATTTCGTCCCATAAATGACTTTTTTTACAAAACCAAAGAGACCCTTCAGGCGAAACATTTAATAAAAGTATTAAAGTCGGCCATCTTTCGCCACGTGCTGGTCTTGGAAAATGGAAACAATTCAATGGAACGAAGACGTGTGCCGGGCACGTGACCGTGACGTCATACAGACAGAAACTCTTTTGTCCTGCCAATGGTCTTTGACATGCCGAGAAGGTATTAAAGGCTATGATTCATAAAATTCGGACAAATAATAATTATTGGTGTTTCGTTTCGAGGCAGGGTTGCCACCTTCTATTTTTCAATTTACAGGAAAAGAAACCCAGAAATCTAGGACACAAAGAAAAAATCACAGACATTTTTTTGTCCTTAATTTTGTTTTTGCCTGCTGACTCTTTGAAATATTAAATTTTTGCAAAAATTTCGCTTGCAGCATAATTTTTTACTGCCTAATTTTTTTGAAATTTTTGCCCGCAAAGTAATTTTTTTCTTTTGACTTCCCACACCCTGTGGTGTCATTTTTTGTTGTCTTTTCTACACATTTTTTACTCAGCGTGATTTTTTCCAAAAAATACATAAAAATAAATAGAAAAAAAAATATATTTTTAATATTTTCGCTTATTCCAATTTTTCAATAAATTTTTTTATTTTGCAATTTTTTCTTTATCGCATTACGCACAAACTCAGCCTAAAAAACTTGTTTTCCGGAATTGTAGAGATTTTTGGAGGATCAAACGCTTTGTTTTGAGTAATTTTGTCAACAACGATTGGCAACCCTGATAAGAGATATTCATTTAAATATTTCATATTGACAACCTTACAAACGTCTGTTTTTTTTCAAATTGAAAAAAAAATATTCTAAATTAAAATTGTAGTAACTGTATTGGGGAGGTATAACATTAACGAGCATCTATGGAATCCCTGACCACTATGTTGCCAGCTCATCCTGTTGAAACGAATCCCCTTTTGGGAAGGCGAAATCGATGTTAATCTAACCTTGATCAATTGATCGGAAATTCATCACAACCTGGGCGTGTCTGACGTTGTCAATTAATTAACCACGGAGAAATTCTCGAAGACGAAAAAAGCAAAGACAAAAGACTCTGAATATAGCTACATGGATGTAAAAGGAGTGAACCAAAAGTTGGACATTACTGCAACCGAAGTGCAGAATAGTAAGATAAATGTTATCGCACTCACATAGACAAAAAAGAAAGGAACAGGTACAAGTAGTGTCGATAATTTTGTCCACATATTCACTGGAGTCTCAAAAGAGAGGAGAGCAGGCAGAGGGGTATCCTTATTAATAAAAAAAACCTAAAAAATAAGATTACGGACTACGATTGCATTAGTGAAAACAAATTTCCAGTTAACATGAAGACGCTTGGACATAATACAGTGAAGTCCGTATGTAGCGAAACCGGTTCAAAATACCCAAAAAAATTTTACTCAGGTATACAATAGTCTATATGTCTTCTTATAGTAAGCCTCGGATATAGCGAACCAGTTTCCGTGCAATCTTCGAGTTCACTACATCCGGAGTTGACTGTATAAGCATATGCACCATCAGATGATGAAAGAGTTGCCACAAAACAAATGTTCTTTGACCAACTAGACACTATCACCAAAATCGGTAATACCAGGGAAATAATTATGCTTGGCGATTTTAATAGTCGAACGGGTCGAACTGGTGGACAGACCCAAAGCAAAGTGGTAGGACCATTTGGAGAGGAAGTAACAAATGATAATGGCTTGAGACTGATGCAATTGTGTAAAAATAAATAATGGTTTGTTTAAACATAAGGATATTCATCGATATACCTGGATTCAGCCAACAAGAAATCTTAAATCAATCATTGATTATGCTATGGTGGACAACAATCGAAATTAAAGTGGTATGATGGTTCGTGGAGTTACCTGTGGATCTGATCACCATCTGGTAAAAGCAAAAATATTATTCACCTTAAGAAAAACAAAAAGAGATGAAAGTATTGGAAAAAATTAAAACCTAGACTCCCTCGAAGAAAATTATAAATACAACTTTAGAAATCTAGAAATCGTACGCAAATATTGTATAAGAAGCGATTATATGAAAAATAAATACAGAACACTAATTTAAAGAGATAAATAAAAACAAAGTAAAAAGCTTAAAAGAAGCAAGCAAAGAAGTTGTTAGATACCAAAATAATAGAAATAGCAATAAGATGTGGTGGACAGAGTAAATACAGGAAATGGTCAAGGAGAAGAAACGCACATACTTGAAATGGCTCAGACAGAAACTCTATTCTCCTGCCAATGGTCTTTGATATGTCGAAAAGGCATTAAAGGCTATGATTCATAAAATTCCGACAAATAATAATTATTGGTGTTTCGTTTGGAGGCAGAGTTGTCATCTTTGATTTTTGAATTTGCAGGAAAAGAAACCAAAAATCTAGGACACAAAGAAATCACGGACATTTTATTTTAGTGTCCTTACTGTTACGTTAAGCATAAAAATTTAAGGTATGTACCTGATTAATAAATATGTGAGTGAGATACCAACTTTGCAATAGGTACTTAAGTAAATTTGCATAGTTAGGTGGTTTGATTTATTTTAGTTTTAGATCTATTATTATTTTTGTTTTGTGAGAAATGTCTCACTCTTTCAGACATTTATTTGATTTGTTACCAAAAAATGCATTAAATAACTGTGAAAATACAAAAACATTTCAGAAACCGAAAACAAACAAACAAATTTATTTTAAAGTGCTTCTTATGTAGAATTAAAATATGTTAGATAATTATAAGCCTAAACTTCCCAACAAACATTTAAAGTTGTAACGACGAAACCCCAACTAGAAAGAATTTCTTAAAAGTAACCGCAACGTACTCCCGCTACGTCTCAGTATACCATACAGTGACGTTATAATTCCCTAAGTGGGGAACCAATTTCTGGTTATAACTACTTGGCCAAGTGTTTAAAGTCACTGTAGTAACAACTACACTACTACGTCGTAGCCAGGTATCTACTACGTCGTAGAGGCTGTTTTTTTTCCGTAATGGCATAAAAGTTGCGATGTAGTTGCAAATAATATAATCGTTTCTTTTTGGTAGAATTGTTACACAATATGGTGGACACAACAGTAAACAGACTCGCTTAGTTTTTTTGTTTGGTTATGGTTATAATATGTACTATGTTATCCAAAAGTGTGAGAATTTACGAGCAAAGGATCAAAATTCGAGTGCGACGCAAAGTTTTTTGTATAACATGCATTATATATATTGCAAAAAACCGGTGCGCCCGTAAAATTGAGCCGTTTTCTGGTAGCTGATGGAATTTTTGTGTTGTGATTTTGGAGGTTATGTTTTCATAATCGACAGTTAACTCCAATAAATAGTGCTTAAGAAGAGCATTTTTGGTAAGCTTCAACTAATTTGTTTCTAAAATAGTATAGCTCTTTAATATGAGCTCATAAAACGACAACAAAAATATTAAATTTTCTTTCTTAAATAAAAACATGGCGTCCCAAACTATATTCCCTGATAGTCGAAAGAGTTACTTGAAAGTGAGCCTAAGTTACGGCAACGTGTCACTTACGACTTTTTTTTCGGCATTCCTTTTTAGTTCTAGATAACACACTCGAATTTCTACTCCTTCGTTGCAGAAACGTATTATTAACTAGCTTTCGCCACTAGAAAACGTCTACAGAGTGATAGGAACCACGCGATAAGTATAACTACTACCCTCAAGTTATTGGGGTGTCGCCACTTGTCATTTGCCGTTTCTGTCAACAACAACACCACTGCTTATAGGTTATGTACGAGCGCGAATTTGTGGTAGGTTTTAAAACAAAAACAAGATAAATTAAATTCCATTAGAACAATAAATGAAGTGCCAATAAAAAGAGTTTTTTAAAATGTAACACAGCACAAATTTAAGTTTATTCACTTCAAACCAAGCTTTAACAACAGCACAAATTTGAAGAAAACCAAAAAGAATTATTGACCCAAGCTCAACACATAAAATGAATCACAGTGAGACACGACACGTCAGCACAAGAGGCATAGATAAAGGAATTCGGTTTAGTCCGCACAAGAGGGTTACGATGGCGATAGGGTGGTGCCACAGCACAAACCACGAACGACCGTAAAGACAGTGAATAGAACAGCAACAAGTAGCGTAAAAGATTAAGGATGGAGATTAAGCATGGACCAGGGAATTCTTAAAATCCGGGTGCGGTACTCGATACTTTGGATCAATATTTTCCATTTTGATTGTTTTGCAAAATGGTCAAGCAATGAGCTCGAAAAAATGGACTGCTCAAGGTAGTTAAAAAATATTTGCAAAACTATTCCTAATATTCCCATATTATAAAAGGAGCAACAAAAAGTAGGGTTAAGAATGTGTGCGACAAAGATGCGACTTCAAAAAGTCTGCGTTTTCAAAGTAGAAACAGGAAGGAGAGATTACTTTAAAAGATCGACATTAAAAAAAAGTCAAAGTAGTTGCGGCTTTAAAGTTGATCCACAATGTTATTTTGTCTACATTGTTACATCAGATGTTACTATGATGACACAAACTTTTGTGGTAAAAATTAAAGTTATAATGTAGTTGTCGGATACACTTGTTTGGGACTCCAATGAAGCTTAACTTTCTAGTGGTAATTAAGTAGGATATAAAAGTCAGGGCGACTACGAAATAACGACTAAAAAGAAAGTAAAACTTTAGCAACGTCCTATTGTGGTAGAGAAGACTATCAGAATCGACTATCAAGAAACAATCCTAAGAAGTAGTTTAAAGGGTCGTTTTTACAAAACATCTACTATTTCCTGATACTAAATAGTAGTTAGAACTAAAAAGTAACGAATTTTGGTTGGGATCACCACATTTCTACTATAAGAAAGTAGCAAAGCCTTTAGAACATGTAGCCGCTACTATAAATGTTAGTTGGGTTGTCTTTTGTAATAACATGTAAATTTGAATAAAAAATCTTGAATCTTGATTTTGTTTTTGCCTGCTTACTCTTTGAAATATAAAATTAAACCGTGCCGTCATTATTAACGGTGAGGTTTTCCTCTCTACAGACGCGCGATAAAATTAAGGACAAATGGCCGAATAGGACACCGAATCCAGGATGTCCCGCGAAATTCAATACAGGTGGCAACCCTGTTTGAAGGGGAAAATCGAGTTTTAAAATGTCTAACAAGGGGTTTATAAACGCTAATAGAGGGACTCGGGTTTTAATCATAGATAGCATACATAATCCGTCATAATGGACACCTATTTTCTCACAATACACAGGTTCTTTCCGTAGTACGTACTCAATGTTTGATCATCTTTGGCTTCACAATACAACCCAGGGTGGATCTTGGCCTTTCAGTTTTCCTATTATACTGCGTATGAAAATTAAACCTTTTTTTTACATAATTATCGGCCCTTATATCTGGTTCATAGGCCAGTCATTAGAGCGAAAAAAAAGACAACAGGTGATGTAGTGGCGATTTTGACATATGTTGTTCACATTGGAGTCCTAAAAATAAATTTGAGTTTTCGACCATAAGGGGGGCCGAACCCACCACCATCTTGGATTTAGTGTGCAAGAATAGATTTTGTTTAAAATCTTTTAAAGAAAAAAATTGTGTGTGCTTAAGACCACACGGCAGAAGTGTAAACTTCAATAATACTGGCCTTCATCTGCACTATCATATCGCTCGCTGAAATTTTTCTCTCGTTAGTCGACTCGAGCCGACTTCACCCGAATGAGCGTTACATAGCCGAGCCTGACGGCTCAGTCCAATTCAGTACCCACAAAAACTGCTAAACGCGCCTAAAGAAGTTTACAGTTCAAAAAGTTTTTTCATTTAAACATAGGTTTGCAAACGTTTAGTTTTCGAGATACAGGGTGTTTAGTTTTCGAGATACAAGTTTTTTTTAGTTTTTTGTTAATAGCTGGTGCAGTTTTGAGATATTTAGCCCAAATTTGGCGCGTATATTTAGCTAAAGGCACTACAATATTAGACAAGCTAAATAATAGTAAAAATGTATAGCGTGAAACTTTTTCAGTGATAATGTCGCCTTTCTCCCCGGATATTTTTATGTTGTAAGCCACTGGTAAATTTTAAAACAAGAAATACAATTATTCTCTTTTTAGCCGTTTTAGAGAAAATCGCTGTTGTACCAAAGGCTGCAATCCTCAAAATGCTCCAGTATGGTATGGCGAGCATATCAGAATAAACAAGAAAATTTCGAAAAATAAGCATTTGTGGATCTACTAAAGGAATTTGACACACACATAAAATTATGTTATTGAATTTGGAAATACCCTGTATATTCTTAGGTTCGATATATCGTGGGCCGTATACATCTCCATTTAATGGGTATCTTTAATAATCGCGGCACAATTTTGTATCGAACTTAAAAATATATAATGTGCCATTCACGCTATTGTTAAATCTAGACTGTAGGCTAGTAGTAAAAAGAAAGCTTTTAAATAATTTTTTAATTTTCAGTGCAATTTTTTTATAAAATCATTTAACTTAAAATCAAATAAATATATTATTTAACAATAAATTAAAATCGACTTATTATTATTATATTTTTTTATCTTCAATTATTGCTGTTGATTTAATACAGAACTTCATATTTTCCGTGGGTAGCTCGAAAGTTAACCTCACGGGGGTCCAAGATCTAATGGACACCTAATAAGTGTTGACAGTTAACTGTTTCGTCCTTATGGGACTCCTCTGAACACTACTTGGTCAATGAGACACACTTGCGAAGGTAATCAGACCGTTTTGCCTGTCATCCCAGGTCTATAGCGCGAAAACTTTCACACTGTTGTCTTTCAGGTCAGGTTAACGCTGATTGACGTTTTTACCGACCAAGTCAAGTCAGCGTTGATCTGACTTGAAAGACAAAACTGCTGTCGACGGTCACGGATGGAATATTTTCTTTGCAATGGATTTTTTAACTGTCAACACTTATTAGATGTTCATCAGATCTTGGACCCCCGTGAGGTTAAGGTTTCGAGCAGACCGTTTTGTCTGTCATCCTACGTCTATAGTCAGAAAACTTTCGCAAGAAGCTCCGTTTACCGAGATACGAGAGAAACTAGAACAAGAGCAGGCGAGTATAAAATGCATATCCGTAATATTCCAATACTCCCTGTTACCTATTTACACAATGGTTGGCGTTTGATGCAAACATTCAGAAATAAAGGTA
The DNA here is from genome assembly GCA_963576565.1 of Aspidapion aeneum. Lineage (NCBI taxonomy): Eukaryota > Metazoa > Arthropoda > Insecta > Coleoptera > Brentidae > Aspidapion > Aspidapion aeneum. The sequence goes on from OY755048.1 coordinate 47,691,164, forward strand.
AGAAAAATGCACAGATACCAAATTTACATAGATAGAGTTTTTGTCAACTGTGAACCGATGAATATATATGATAATAGTGTTTGTTTCTCATATATTTTTCCGTGGGTAGCTCGAAAGCTTAACCTCACGGGGTCCAAGATCTAATGGACACCAAATAAGTGTTGACAGTTAACTGTTTCGTCCTTATGGGACGTCTCAGAACACTGCTTGGTCAATGTGACACACTTGCGAAGTTAATCAGACCGTTTTGTCTCTCATCCTATGTCTATAGTGAGAAAACTTTCGGAAGAAACGTCATCTACCGACATACGAGACAAACTAGAACAAGAGCAGGCGAGTGACTACTATGTAATCGATCGATTACAAAGAAAATATTTCATCCTTGACCTTTGACAGCAGTTTTGTCTTTCAGGTCAGATCAACGCTGATTAGCGTTTTTACCCACCTTCAAGACGTGAGCGTTAATCAGCGGAGTTTTTAAGCCAAATAAATACTAACAAACGTAAATTTTAGTACCCAAGAATTTAAAAATCAAACCAGTTTTGGAGGCTAATCAGGTAAAAAGAAGTTTTTGTTTCTGTCATATTTTTCCATGGGTAGCTCGAAAGCTGAACCTCACGGGGGTCCAAGATCCAATGGACAACTAATACTGCTTGGTCAATGTGACACCCTTGCGAAATTAATCAGACCGTTTTGCCTCATCCTACGTCTATAGTGAGAAAACTTTCGCAAGAAGCGCCATCTACCGAGATACGAGAAAACTAGAACAAGCGCAGGCGAGTATAAACTGCTATCTATGTAATCGATCGATGTTGATCTGACCTGAAAGACAACACTGTTGTCTTTCAGGTCAGATCAACGCTGATTAGCGTTTTTACCGACCACATCAGATCAGAGTCGAAGGTCACGGATGGATTATTTTCTTTGCAATCGACCTTGTCATCGATCGATATATATAGCAGTTTATACTCGCCTGCTCTTGTTGTGAACTGTCAACACTGATTAGATGTCCATAAGATCTTGGGCCCCCGTGAGGTTAAGGTTTCGAGCTATCCACGGAAAAATATGAGAGAAACAAAAACTTTTTACCCGATTACCCACAATAACTTGTTTGATTTTTAAATTGACGAGTAGTAAAATTTACGTTTGTTATTTTGAATGTTCTCTTAAAATTCAAAATAAACTATTAAAATTTTAATAATTTTCTTAGATTTATTCAGTTCTTCAAAATTTTAAAACTTTACAGCCTTAAGTACAAACTTTAAAACATAATTATTTATAAAAATATCAAAACTAATACTAATTATTATTTAAAATTTAGTGGTTTGTATTAGGATACGATTTTTTGTTTTTCTAATGTTTCAGTTAGTCGAAATCGACTGAAATCAAACCCGCCAATGTAGCAAGCGAGATTCCTTACTCAATTGTCTTCGATGCGGTAACCAACCAAGCCACCAAGGCTACAATAATATAACTTAAAAAGTGAAATTAAAAAAATGTGACCAAAATTGACTTCAGTGAAAGCCCTACATTCTAGTATCTTGAAGTAATAATACTTTTTGTAACTTTATTATAGTTTTTATCAGAAGTAATAAACTTTGCTTCTGTTTTTTCGATTTTCTACGAATCACTGCGTACTTTTTGAACTGTGCTTTCAACATGCTTTCTACTGAAAACGAGCACTGGTTGAAACAGAATAGCCATTTTCGTTTACAGCATGAAGATTTGCCCCTTTTTCTACCAAGAATTCGACTATCTGCACATTTCTAGAGCGAGCAGCACTGTGCAAAACTGAGTAGCCATATTTGTTTACAGTATCAACATGTGCACCTTTCTCCACCAGGAATTTAACTATATCTATGTTCCCAGAGCCAGCAGAATTGTGCAAAACTGAGTATCCATGCTTGTCTGCAGCATGAACGTTGGCCCCTTCTTCTACCAAGAATTCAACTATGTCCATTTTGCCAGAGCGGGCAGCACTGTGTAAAATTGAATAGCCATATTCGTTTACAGCATCAACACGTGCACCTTTTTCTACCAGTAATTTAACCATTTTCAAGCTACCAGAGCGAGCAGCATTGTGCAAAACGGAGTATCCATCTTTTCCTTTAGCAGTAAAATTTGCCCCTTTTTCTACTAAGAATTCAACTATATCCGAATTCCCAGAGCGAGCAGCATAGTGCAAAACTGAGTGACAAGAATTGTTTTCAGCATCAGCATTTGCACCTTTCGCTACCAAGAATTTCACCATAGCAAAGTTTCCAGATAAAGCGGCACTGTGCAAAACTGATTCTTTATAATTGTTTACAACATTAACCTTTGCCCCATTTTTTACCAAGAATTCAACTACGTCTAGGTTGCCCGAGCGAGCAGCACTGTGCAAAACTGAGTAGCCATAATCGTTTACCGCATGCAAATTTGCACCTTTCTTTACCAGTAATTTAACCATTTCTATGTTTCCAAAACGAGCAGCATTGTTTAAAACTGAGCAACCATCCTTGCCTTTAGCATTAATATCTGCATGCTTAAAATTTTCTAACACAAACTCTGTGATTCCTATATTTTTTTCCTCAGCAGCTATAAATAAGATATTTTTATCGTAATATTTTTCTTTCAATTGTACTGTTTTAATTCTAGCTTTTAAAAGTTTAGTATTTAAAAACGTTCGAATAAAATGATATTTTGGATTAATTAAAATTTGCTTTAATAAATACTCTTGCTTCTCCAAGTTTAGCAGTTTATAACCACTTCCTTCTTGCCATTTCTCTATCCAGTTTATAAAAACTTTAGCAGCAAAGTATTCTGCAAACATCGGATGAATAAACTCAATACTGTCAATCTCTTTACCATAAGATTTTATAATACCAGGTGATAGAACTACGTCTTTGAATTGTTTTAAAGATTCTTTTGGTACTAACTGAAGCTTTGATTTAGCCAAAAATTTGTTATAATGATCAAAATTTAGATTTTGTTGTTGTCGTGTTAATTTCTCTTTAGTTTTTACTTTTTTAAAATAAGTTTTATACTTCGATTCAACAAACTTTTCGTATATGTCCCATATGTCACAGCCTAAATGATCGAAGTTTGGACTTTTTCCATTATCACCAATTCTCACCCATGCGACAAAACTTTCTATAGCACCTTTTGAGCCTTCTATTCCTAATACTAAATTAATCTGTAATGGTGTACCGATAAACCTAGACACATCACCTTGAAATATTTCGCGCATTTTGCTTAAAAACGTTTCAGTATATTCCCATATCTTAGTACCTTGCAATACTTTTTCATCTATACTATCACCAAATACCTCTTTAAACTCATCACGACTGAACGATAAGCTCAAACAATCCTGTAAATACTTTTTGATTAATTTGCGTGAGGTTTCCTTGTCCATTGCGTCAATTCTTATAGCAAATGTCGATAGCGCCGTTTCCAAGTCCTGCTCATAATGGAGACGAGTAGTAATCCAAACTTTCGCGCTACTTTCATTCTTTAAATGCTGTAACAGTACAGTAGTTTTATCTCTATCCGCTTTATCTAAAATTTCATCAAATCCATCAAATGCTATTAACAATGGCTTGACAAAATTATTTTTGACTAATGCCATACTTAAGAAACTTTTAGCAAAATCAGTGTCTTGACTTTTATTAATTTGGGATAAAAATCGTGTTATTTCGCTTATTATTGTTTTATTGCACGTATCACTCTTGATAAGCCCAATATTTCTTATTGCGTCTAAATGCTTTTTGAGATTTACTCTAACCACCCAATGTGATTCAGCTATCGAATATCCTTGCTTGTCTTTTAACTCATATAATTTAGTTAATGTAGTACTTTTGCCCATACCTGGATCGCCAGAGATTATTACAACTTTTTTATGTTTAATTTCTTCAATTACATCAACTTCTGCAATTAAGGAATTTTTTTGTTCGCTTTTTCCGTAATCTGTAGCTCTATATTTACTTAACTTTAATGAACCATGAGTTCTATCCCAAACTAGCTGGTTTTCTTCAAATTTGAGCAGATGAAATGTATGATCTTTGTTTTGTTTAATAAGTTTTTCAAAAGTAGCGTCCGCTTCATCTTTGCTCTCAAGAAATATAATGTTTTGATTCTCACAATTCCTTTCAAATGGCTCTCTATCTTGACCCTCGTCGAATTGCAACCATCTTTCAACATCACTTTTCCTTTTTACAAATACAAATGTTTCATAAAGTGCAGAATTCACTAACTGTTGTTTTATATCCTTTATAATCAGCACTTGCTTATTAAATCTTGCACCTTGTATGTAAAAGTCAGGATTATAAATTGTTTTTAACATGAATTTAGATGCATTTTTTCGATAACTTAGACTAATCCAATAAATCTTTTTCTCAGGATTGTTGTGGCATATTTGGTTAAAATTTTCTTTTGTAAGTGGATAATCAGGTACATGGATTCGTATTCTCTCATTAATAGGTTCATTAATACCTTGTCGCTTTAATACTGATATATAATCTTTAAGATTATCAGCTTTTGATTTTCTGCCAGCATCGGTTAATCCTTCTTTTAGAGCGCCTATTAACCTTGCCTCTAGCTGTAACCCATTTATGCCACTAATTATGTATATATTACTTGATTGCTGTGATGATAAATTATCAACGAAAGTTTCCATATTAACTGACACAAACATATTAGAATAAGCTCCTTGTAGGTCAACAGTGCCCAATGGTCTATGACCAATGGTGATTGCTTCGTTGTTAATCAAACTATCTATTATGCCTACATCTTTTATCTTATATTTCTGATTATTTTCTATAAAATCACTTACCTTCACAAGTTGATCTTGAATAGTGATTTCCTGTGCCAATATCGCTGAAACATCTTTTAACTGAAGGGCAATTTTTTCGTCATTCAGTTTTTTAAAACTTGTAATATGAGTATCCTCGATTGAAGTGATAAAAATGATTTTTTTGTTGTTATTCACTAGCATTATATTTTTAAGATTCTGAAATAACTTACTAGCAGTATCTTTATCTAATGCATCAGTATTCGACAAAATTAATAAATTGAATTCTTCATCCTGAAAGGCAATGATAAAATCTAGAATATTGTTTGGTGGCGATAGGTTGTATAAATCTATAAAAATAAAATCCTTGATCTCCATTTTTTCGAGAGAAGCTACTATCTTTGCTGAACTTAAAATAATACTTTTACTTGTAATAGCAATAAATCTACTGTTGGTATAATTTTTATGAGATAGACTAAATAGAGTATCATCATAGTAATATAAACCATATTTTTTAATTATGCTCTTTAAGTGCTTTAGGTGTTCATGTGTTTTATGTACAGCTTTCGGTTTAAAAATTTCAATCTTTAATTTTGTGATACATTGTGATATTTCAGCATGTAAAAGCCATTTTTCTTGTAATGACTTATTACCAAGGGAACCTTTCATAAAATCATTAATAATAAATTCTACAAATTTAGGGTCAGTATCTTTAAATACTGAAAATTTCTTCCTTATCTTTTTATTTGTCATCCCACTCCCACGCATTTCTTTGACGCCAAGCTGATTTGTCCTAAATTCTAAAACATGAAAAAAATCGTCTATATCTTTATCCGTGAAATCATAACTCGGCAAAAATATTTTAGAATTGTTTTCATTTTTGTTAAAATCATCCGATACCGACCAATCAGATTTCTTCAGAAGTGTTTTTAATTGTTTCTTAGAATACCCATCTCGCTTTTTCTTGATTAGTCCGATAAATTCACCCCTGAGCTTTTGTGCCCCATCTGATAGTTCTTGTGTATCTATAAAGTTTTGAGTAAATTTTCCTCGCTTAATTGCTTTATTACCTTCTTGTCGTACTTCCACTTTAATAACCTTTTCGTCAATTAATGCCGTATGATAATAGGCAAAACAATTTTTATCAAGAGTCATAGTGTCTCTTTTGCTATTAATAGCGTATTCAGCTAGCTCTTCAGCTAAAATTGTAATGTCTGACTTTAAATTTCGTTTCATTACTTGAACAAAAGTACTTTTTAAATGATTTATTACAAAATACTTTAAATCCTTAGCAGTGTTCGGTATAACATCATTTGAATGCGTTCTCTTTTGTGTAACATTACCTACATTACGTTGAATGTCCTCTATATCTAGCTCAGCATTAGTGTAAATAATTAGCTTTTGCACTTTATGATTGTCATCATCATTTCCATTTCGTAAATTCAGTTGATCTTTAATCCTGAGATAAGAGACAAAATATTTTTGTAATTCAAAATCAACTATTTTTAATGATATCTTCTTTTGTCCCAATAAAACTTGAAAGTCAATCCGATTGCGCTCATCGTCAGCATTATCTACCAGCTTAATTTGAAGAAAAGTATAATCAATGCTATTATTATTTTTTACTCTAATAACTAAGTCATCAAATTTATCTCCGAATTTAATATCTTTGCCAAGATCAAACTTTTTATTTGAAGGAGTAATGAACGTTAATAATGATACTAACAGTTCATATTGCTGACCTGGTAGCATATTGCCAGAATGTAAATTATAATCTGGCCTAAAAGTCTGATTTAAAAAAAGGCATTTAAAACACCGTTAAAATTACCCATAAAGTTTTTGTTTGATTATCATCATGCGACAATTACTTTAACTGATAGCAATAGCTAACTTTCTACTATCTAATCTAGTAATAATTGTTTAAAAGTATAATACATAAACTCTACTTACGTAAATAATATAAATTAACATATATAAATTTGATTTGAAAAATATAACAACTTATAAAATACTTGCACAAATTGTTCTAATCTGCCTGCTATATCTAACTTGTGATTCGCATCGTATATATATATATATATATATATATATATATTGCTTATTGCTGCTTTGTTTCAATTCACATTATTCATCCCTTGCTTGGGCAACTCAGCGCACTTCTAGCACAAAATAACTACTAAGATTGTTATTTGAATTCACAGAATTAATATATTGCTTATGCGTGCGTACTGATTTTAGTATAAAACACGCACTTCAATAATTGAATAAAGACTAAAACAATCTTGTGTAATAAAAAATCAGTTCCTTTGCAACACAATCAAAACTTCAAAAAAATCCCATTGATATACGAACAGCAATGTTGAAATACGACTCAGACTGGTATTACTCTCTTGGCTTTAAGGTGGCCCTTCTTTTGCGTTATATCTGTCATTCAGTCATCCGATCAATTGTGACAGCTATCTGCGACTTTTTCTAAAACATAAACATTTTAATAGTCTAAAGGAAATTATTTTTTTCCTTTTTAATAATTATGACGTTTTCGCACGGGTCATCCGCCACTTTCGGAACCTCAGACGGTATTTTTTTTATTCGTTCTCAAAGGGTAGATCGGAGGGGCCATTTGTTGTACAAGCTAGGAATATTATTGCCTAGGCAATTCCGGCATAAGAGGGGCATTTCGGGCAAGGCAGGGGCATTGTTTGGGTATTGCCGGGGCGGAACTTCAGCATTTCCTGGGCATTGCCGGGGCATTACCAGGATATTGCTTGGGAAATGTTTGTGCATTGCCGGAACATTGCTTGGGCATTACCACAGAATTGTCAGGGCATTACTTGGACATTGGCGGTGCATTGTTCGGCCATTGTCGGGGCATTACTTGGACATTGTCGGGACATTGCTTGTACCTTTTCGAAGCCATGCTTGGGCATTGCGGGCCAATGTTAACAGGAAAATTCGCCTGAAAATGACCAAGCAACCTTTTGTTTTTTATTTGGTTGTCCAAAACTTATCCAAAGGACTAGAGGACCTTTTTCTTGGTCGTCAAAAAACTGAATTTGTTGCAAGCAGTGCCGAGATAAAAACGGGTGTGTCTTTGGCATGCCTTTTGGGGTACAAAAATTGGCATCGATCCGCCCTGCGTCTGGCTCTTTTGTCCCTTAAACAGGCCTACTGACTTAGGGAGTGTTGTGAAAAATTCCGTTTTTACGAGATACCCGATCACAACCGAACAGATACAGCGTAAAGGAATGAGAAATCGATGTCTACAGTATCCGACATCTGCGCCCACGGGATTCGAACACGCCACTGTAACAAGCGATATTCCTAACTTACTTGTGGTTAGGGCGCACAATGGGTTATATGGCGGAGCTAACACGACATTAGCCCTGTATAGGTTTTTTAAATTATGATAACCAAACCCACCCAAATGTATTGCAGATAGTCCAGTTAATAAAAAAAATGCAACTGATAAAAAAAGTCTTAATGTATTTCTCTTGTAACAGAGCCCCAAAGTTGAAAAATATTTTGGGAGAAAAATGTATGTATTTTTACAGTATTTTTAAATAAAAAAAATTACAATACAAACAGCACTTTTTGGGTATATGGGTATAAAGTGGGCATAAGCAGTAACTGCACTTTTAAAAACTACTAGTAATTTCCTAATTCCAAAACCCTTTTTATGGTTAAAATTTTTTGAAATATATTACGTTTTTTTTCGTCTCTATTTTTCTTTGTAAAGCCTGCAGAAACAAGCTTGGCAAGGCTTAGTAAAATCTCTACCAGAATATTAAAGAGAGGGGTCTATTTGACTAAAAAAAACAAAAAATTTGCTGCCCCTCGCTGCCCCTGTTTTTTGGGGGTAGCCCTAAACACTGCCATGTACGTGGTCTTTATACAATCAGTCAATCAAGCCAAATGGAATAAATTCGACAGCGGATTGAATTTAGATTATTCTGAAAAATCCAAAAGTACTTCGACTAAGATTTTTAACGAGCAATATTTCTGTTCGAAATTTTTTTGTATAGACCCCCTGCATAAAACTTTTTTTTTCAAATTAGATAACCCCATTTGTGGCACCTTGCTCGAAAGCTTATCAAAAAAGAAAAACGATAAACAACTTTTTTTTGATACCTGTCAAATATAAAAAAAGCTAACCTTTACTTTTTTGCCATTTTTAGACAATAAAAAATATCCTTTTAAGTAAAATTAAATAACTTAAGTAAAAAGTTAGTAACATCCAACCTCTTTTGCAACTGGTAGACCCAACTTGTGAAAACTTGTTCGAAACCTTATTAAATAAGAAAAAATATGGTGCGTGATCCTAAACCCCGAAAACCCCTCCTTAAAGGTGGAGAGTTTCCAACTTTAGAGCTTTATAATATTGTATTGTCGCTGTAACTATAAGTCCATACCAAATTTGATGTTGATCGGATATGTACAAGTTGGTCAAAATTGACTTACAAGAGGGACAAGGGCGGACAAATATAATTAAAAATTCGTGATCCCTATCCCCAAAAGTCCCTACATACCAATTTTGAACAAAATCGGACATACTTAGATGGTCCCCTTTTACCCTCTTCAAAGGGGTGAGGGGTTGCCAACTTTAAAGCATTATAATATTGTATTGTATTGACAGTTTAACTTAAAATAACTATAAGTCCACAACAATTTTGATGTTGATCGGATATGTACAAGATGGTCAAAATTGTCCAAGGGGGAGGGGGGCGTTACTTTCCCAATTTTAAAAATCTAATTAAAAATTCTTGATCCCCATCCTCAAAAGTCCCTGCACACCAATTTTGGACGATATCGGACATACTTAGATAGTAGCCCCCCTCCAGCATTTTCAAAGGGGGGGGGGGAGCTGTGAACTTCATAATATTAGTATATTGTATTGTCATCGGAACTTTAAGTGTGTACCAAATTTGAAGTTGATTCGATGTCTAGAAGTGGGTTAAAACTGAGTTAAAATTGAGTGTCGCGCTAGTCCTCTCATATAACCTATTGTGGGGCGCTAACGCACTGGATTTATCTTACAGATATGGGTAAAAAATTAACATCTTTAAAGTTCACAGAGCAAAGAGCAGTTTAGGCATATTTATTTACAACTAACCACGAAAAACGGTATGCTGGTTAGGCGGCCGCGGTGAATATATTTTTATTATGGCCATAAACAGTCGAGTTTTAGTTATTACCCAACAAACATTTAAAGTTGTAAAGACGAAACCCCAACTAGAAAGAATTTCTTAAAAGTAACCGCAACGTACTCCCGCTACGTCTCAGTATACCATACAGCGACGTGTTAATTCCCCAAGTGGGGAACCAATTTCTGGTTATAACTACTTGGCCAAGTGTTTAAAGTCACTGTAGTAACAACTACCCTACTACGTCGTAGCCAGGTATCTACTACGTCGTAGAGGCTGTTTTTTTTTCCGTGACGGCATAAAAGTAGCGATGTAGTTGCCAATAATATAATCGTTTCTTTTTGGTAGAATTATTACACAATATGGTAATCACTACAGTAAACAAACTGGCTAAGTTTTTTAGTTTGGTTATGCCTATAACATTAAGTACTATGTTATCTAAAAGTGACAAAATATTTATTGCAAAAAACCGACGCGCCTTTAAAATTGAATCGTTTTCTGGTATCTGATGGAATTTTTCGTTGCGGTTTTTGAGGTTATGTTTTCCTAATCTGCATCTGCAATATGTGCATTTGGTAACATTCAATTAATTTGTTTTAAAAATAGTATATCTCCTTAGTATGGGCTCAAAAAACGAAAATAAAAAGATTAAATTTTCTATTTACAAAAAAAAAACATGGCGTCCTAAACAATATTCCCTAATAGTCAAAAGGGTAACTTGAAAGTGATCCAAAGTTGCCGCAACGTAATACGAACCACTTTTATGGCAGTGTTCCCTTTTAGTTTTAGACAGCACACTCGAATTTCTACTCTTCCCTCGCGGCAACGTATTAGTTCCTAGCTTCCGCTCCTATAAAAACACCTTCACAGTAGTAGGAACCACGCTATAAGCAATATCACTACCCTTAAGTTATTGGGGTGTGGCCAATTGTCATTTTTGTCAACAACAATGCCTAATCCTTGTTTTTGATGCAGTGTTCTGTAGCATCGAGGTTTTGTGAATTTGTAAGTTTTTGTTGATGTGAATGATAAAAATGCGTCTCGTAGTCGTAAAATATGAATTTTTATTATTGCCTCTTATTACAGGTTTGTTTACACGTTTAGTATACATTTTGTACTTTTGGGGGCGCCACTTACCGGGGATAATACTTTACAAAAACCAGTGCAAGTATTGTTTTACGAAAACGTATACAAGTATTGTATTAGCAACCAAAATAAATATTGTGATTTATTTTACTAGAAACTGATCAAGCAAGGTCCATATTCTAGAAAGTGTTATCAAGGAGCTAAAATAACGTAGTGATATACATAAAATCAACTAATTTTTTAAATAAATTTAATTAAATAATATTTTGTTTTAAGCCAGGGGTGAAATTAAAGAACAACAAATTACTTAACAAAATTAAGTGCCTCGGCCGGGACTCGACCCCGGAACCTTTGGCTGTGTACGCCAACGCCCTATCAATTGGCGTACATATCCGACGGTTCCTGGTTCTATTTACGGCGGACGCACAAAAAACTTTTGTTTTTATGAATTTTCGTTCTTTAATTTCGCCATTTTCACCCCTGGTTTGGAATTGTTATTTACGGTTTTGAGTAAAACCTTGCATTATTTGCTTTGCTAAGTTGTATGTTGTTATTGTTTGCCCTATTCCTCATACTATATATTATTAAGAAATATTTTTTAAATGTTGGATGGGGTCCATGTGAAGTTGTATTTCAAGTACGATAAAAAGAAAGAAAATACAGAACTGGTATATGGTACTGATGATGCTTCATTGCGAAAATGGTCTACCTGAAAATAAATGAGTTGAACACTTTTTTCCATGGTTTCTTTCTTTTTATTTTGATTTTAATATTTGTTACTATAACTAAAAAAGTAGAGGTTGAACATTTCTAGATCGGTTGGAAATCCATGAAAAACTACTTCTTATTTATAAAAGGCTCCACAAATGTAGGGTTAAGAATGAGCGCGACCAAGATGCGACTGCAAAGAGTCTACGTTTTCAAAGTAGAAACAGGAGGTAGTATCTCCTTTAAAAGATCGACACTAAAAAAAAGTCAAAGTGTTTACGGTCTTTCAAGTTGTTGCAAAATTAAAGTTATAATGTAGTTGTCGGATACACTTGTTTGCGACTTCAATGAGGCTTAACTTTTTAGTGGTAATTAAGTAACATAAAAAAGTCACGGCGACTACGAAATAACGACTAAAAAGAAAGTAAAACTTTGGCAACGTCCTATCGTGGTAGGGAAGACTATCAGAATAGACTATTAAGTAACAATCCTCAGAAGTAGTTTAGAGGGTCGTTTTTACGAAAGCTCTACTTTTTCGTGATACTAGATAGTAGATAGAACAAAAAAGTGTCGAATTTTTGTTGGAATCACCACATTTCTACGATAAGATACATCAGTCTTTGGAGCGTAGAGCCGCTACTATAAATGCTTAAGTATAAACGGTCTAAATCAGACATTGATTTTCTGGAATACAAAAATCTAAGAAATTTTGTGAATATTTGCATTAGTACTGAAAAAAAAGGCTTTTCTGAATCAAAAATTGCGGAATGACCCGAAAGGCTTTTGGAAATTGCTTAGATCCCTAAATATTACAAAATCGGCGGAATCTTTTGTTGCACAGGGTAGTCCAGAAGAATTTAATATATCGTTTACTGCACACTGTAATAGTGGATATTCCGTGGATCTCGATTCTGATTTAATGAACAGATATAACTCTTATGTAGATCCTCACCTAAAATCTATGTTTTCTTTTAAAGAGGTTGATGTGTTGATGGTTGAAACAATAATTAAACAACTTAAATTGTGTTCTTAGGGTGAGGATAATATCAACTTAAAAATGATTTGACTTCTCTTTCCATTTCTGTCCCCCCAATTTACGTTTCTCATAAATAAATGCTTGGTCTCAGGAGTTTTTCCTAGTGCATGGAAGGTAGCTAAAGTCATTTCAGTTCCCAAGAAACCATCTGCCTGTGAAGTTTCGGATTTTCTCCCAATCAGTTTATTGCCTATTTTTTCAAGTCTTAGAGAAAATAGTTGCTAATCAAATCAATATACATCTCAGCTGCAATAAAATACTTCCACCAACTCAATCAGGTTTTCGTTCATCACATAGTACTACAACGGCAATGCTCAAGGTAACGGACGACAATCTTCCAGCGTGTAACAATAAGTTACATAGTGTACTTGTTTTGCTCGATTACAGTAAAGCGTTTGACACCATAGTTTTTACCTCAAATTAAAATACTTTGGATTTGATGAAAACAGTCAAAACTTCTTTAAATCTTACCTTTCGCGCAGAAGGCAGAGAACATTTCTCAATGGGTCTTATTCCAGTTTTGTTGATTTGGACAGAGGTGTACCTCAGGGAAGCATTTTGGGACCTGTGATTTTTTCTACATATACTGCTGATTTTTATAAATTCCTGAAATACTGTCTATCAATTAATTTGTTTTCGCAATTTGCTGATGACAAGCAAAGTTACTTCTTTTTTTCAATAGATAACATACGTGAAGCTGTCAAATTTATAAATGATGACCTTAAATCCATTTCAGAACTCTCTAGTGCCCACGGACTAAAGCTAAATTGTTCCAAGACAGAAATGTTAATCTTAGGGAACCAAAAAGAATATTTACTTAACCACAATGACTTCTCAATCGTGCTTGATGATACAGTTTTGCAACCAAAAAATTTGGACTGTGGATCGACACTGAATTACGTTACTCACATCACGTTTCTAACATGCTCCAGAAGTCCTATGCTAAACTAAAGGTTCTTTATATTCACAAAAACGCTCTTAGCACAGAAGTGAAGCTTAGGCTCTGCGATAGCTTTGTCCTTTTCCAGCTTTCGTATAGTATTACTGTTTTTTGGCCCGCTCTCAATGAGGTGGTTATATGGAAGAGCATATTATATGAATATCGCCACCTATTTATTTATTTTTGGAAAATGGTTTTTTATATTTATGAGTTTCAAAATAAAGGCACTTATTTATTTATTTATTTATACATGTTAGTTGGGTAGGTGTGATTTGAATAACCGTAGGCTATCCCAAGGAATTAAAGTTTACCAAAAACTGAAAAGGATAGAAAAAATACAATGTAACGTGTCATTTTTACGTTTAAGGCAACGTTACATATTTGTTTATTTAGGTAAATAATCAAGGCTCTTCGACTCGTCTTTCTGTACACCAATTAAGGGTATTTTATAGGTTTGGAGGTTATAAAGAAGACATTCCATCGAATTACTGTGGACACTACGCACATCGCATTATCTGGACATCGTAATTGGAACTTGAGATCACAGGTTTCGGGAGAAATCACATAAAAACTTTCGATTGTTTTGTTTATCTGTGAAATTTCATAGTTTTCTTTGACGTTCACGAAGATAAACAGCTGTTCTGCTGGGGAATGGCGGCGTTGCCGCATCACAAATGGTTTCAGTAACAGGAAGGAAACATTTAGATGAACATTTCATTCGCTTATGTTTATTTTCGAGGATATTGGGACAATCCGAACCTCATATCCTTCACGGATTAGCTAGTTTGATAGCACGAAAACATATTTGGGTCCACGGGTCGACCAGGAACAACCGAGGCTCCGCCCACTTTGATATCTTTATTAATTTGATAGGGAAAGGATAAAATAAATACGAGATATGCACTTTTATAAATGGGAGATAAACGAGGGATAAAAACCAGGACTAAAAGAATAAACAAAATCGTATTTTTATACTATATAAATTTATATATAATCATAGTTATATAAAGTTAATAACTAGCTTAGTTAGTCGGATTGAAGGGCTTTGTAGGGCTAGCTAGTGGTGAGCAAACTTAACATCTGAACACTCTTGTGCCGAGTTTGAGCAGTAGTTCAATGTGTATTTTAGGTTCAAGTTCAGAAACAACTTTATTAATGTAGAAATGTTTTACAAAAATGGCGTCAAACCATATGAATCTTAGGGAAAACATATATAAAGAGCAAAGGAAACTTTTGACTAAAACTGTAACTAAAATACAACTAAATTCTACACTCAGTATAGCTTTACTCATATGGGAATTGGTTGAGTGTTCGAATATTCCTGGGTTTGATGCATGCTCGAATCGCCAGTAATTGATTTTACAGTTGATGGTTTCAATGCTGAGCTTCTTATAGTCTAGCGGGTTATTTTCCTCCTACTTGCTATGTTGGCAGGGGTCCGGTAGGCAAATGTTCGGTCTATGTATGGAGGGTGTCTCGATGTCCTTGTTATAAAAATTTCAACCGTGGAAATAGATCCGACAATACCTCAAGGTGCGTTTTACGTATTTTCAATATCCCCTTGGCCGATGCTGCCCCCTATATACCGGTACGAAAGTATTAATGTATTTCCTCATGGTTAGTTTGAAAACCGCGGGTTTTTTTCCTCCAATGTCGCAAACCGGAGTTAGTGATTTTTCGGTGAGAGCATTTTTTTATAAATAGGTTTGCATCCTTATTTGAATTTAATCGGGGAAATTAGGTTGGTACTGTCCCCACCAGATCTACAAACGGTTTCCGGCAACTTAATTTTTTTTTGTGTTCTCGACAAAGTGCCTTGTCTCTTTTTCTAAAGAACTGGCTGGGTCGGCAACAAGTCTCTGGGATCGCCATTGTTTTTTTGGTTAGTGGCACTGCAGTGGCTGCAGGTTCTGTCCCAGAGACTGTGAAGAGTGAGCCGTCGTTGTTTAGGCGAATCTGAGTGACGCTCACACCCTTTGAGAGGGATTTAAGGCGGCCTACGCCATTTCTACGGAAAGAGCAGTGGTAAGTTCGATTTTACTTTTTTATTTTTTTTATTATTTGAGGACTCTTCAAGATAATATTTGCCTCCCAAATTGTAATTGATTTTCGTGTGAATTGTACTTTTTCGACAAAAGACATGGGGAATTTTTGGAGTTTTTTTATTTTTTTTTAAAACCACGTTTTGGATAAAAGCTATATATTGTTTTTCTCCTTTGTCTACAGCCCTGTCCATTCCATCGACGGGACAGTTGTGCTGGACGCTGGTGTTGTGAAGCCGGGTGTAGCCTTGTAACCCTGGGAAAGGTACGTTAGGATTATTTTAGTTCATTTGTTTAAATCTACTGTATGTTATTGAGTCGACATGGGGTTCTCGATTTAAGTTACTCGGTGTAGGGGAACTTCGTGCAAAATAGACGAATTCCAGGAAACTGAAACATTTCATTTTCCACAGGGTTTTACGCTCGGGCAAGAATCCAGCAACCATTTTTCACTATGTGCTGCCCTAGCATCATGTGCTAGGAGATCCTCAGGGTGGGCGTGAACAGGACAGGACCCGGTGCAGTGGTGAGGAGATGTCTGGACAACAGAACTCCAGGTTTACCAAATAAAATTTTTTTTTTATTTACTCATACAATAACCCAGTACCAAGGTAGGAGCAAGCTTTAGATATAATTTTTTTTACATATAATTTTCCATATAATTTTTTCATTAAATATAATTTTAGCACTTCTTGTGAACGCAAGATAAGGTATGACGTCATAACCAAAATTTTGCGGCATAATTATTAATTTATAATTTTTACTGTACAATTGGAGTGTCTTGCTATTTTGGCCCTGACTTGTTCCACTTCATTTCATTAATTTTTTTTCTATTTCATGTTTTTGGTAATACTTTCCAGTTTTACCTTTAAAATAAACAAGATGAACTAATTTTTTTGGTGTTATTTGTACAGCCCAATGACCAACTTTGCAGAGACAAAAGAGAGATGAGGTTATATTTTTTAGCGGTTTCTTTACACTGTTTTACCTCATGGGGTAGATCTCGGACTGGGTTGCTGTCTGTCTCATTCTACCCAACGTAGAATGATGACAGCAGATATTTGGTCCAGATCTCCCCTATGACGGAATAATTTTGGAAGTATATATATTTGTTTTTAACAATCATTCATATAATTGAGTCCTACGCTACTGACTCAAATGTAGGTACACTGTGACCTGCTGGAAATGTGCATCTACCTATAAAGAACTTTCTATTTGTGTCATTTTGATTCATTTAAAAATCTTTTAGAATTTTATTTTGTTTATTAGTCAATTTTTTTGGGTTTTTTAATTACACAAATACTCTGGAAGCCTCGGAAGTAGGTAGAGTTTCATTGTTTGGCTACAACGTTTGAGTTGAACTGTATTTTATTTAAGATCTTGTTTGTAAAACATTGGTATTAAAACACTGTGGCGCACTTAAAATTTTCTTATTTCTGAACCCCCCCTTCTCCACTGTATAAAAGTTACCGGGCACATCAATGTTTTACCTAGCTGGAAAATACAGTTCTGCTTCCAGATATTTGTTTAATTACTCAGTAATTTGATCTTAGTGTCACAAATTGGCACAGCGTTATTGTTCTATTTACAGTGTCACAAAATGGCGGCAACGTCTTGTAGTTGCCACAAATGTCACCCGACGCATTTTAATTGGCCACAACAAATAAACAAGTTTAAAAAAATTGCTTTCCTTGTCTCAAATTTCACCGCACGCCCCTCCTGATAAAACTAACATAAAATGTTATTTTTTTATACAATTTTATTTTGTATTTCTAAATAATCGAAAATAAAAGCAAATTTTTAGCTAGGGTGGAATACCCCACAACTCGAAAAAGTGACAATTTGTAGGAGGAAACGTCGAATAGTGTATTAATAGCTCGATCACAAAATGAATATAACTCGTTAAAAAGAAACCAATCATCCTTTACCGATTAATCAATGGAATGTCATTTTTGCAGAAGGAGTTATAATTGTTCCGATTCGATTATAAACCCCGGTAGTAGTGGTTAACTTTCAATGATTGATGATTGATTTTCGAACACCACCGTGCAAATTCGAGTTTTTTAAGTCAATACGCAGTATATGCAATAAAACAATTTTACAGAGACTATCCGTTTCCCCGGGTGCCGGGTAAAAATTATTGTGAAAAGAAAGAACTGAAAAATGGCATATTCCACAGGGAAAATGAGTGCAGCACTAGTGTACAACTGATGTAGTGTTTCCATTTTATTGACTTGTATTTCTGCCACCGCCTCTAAGGGCGTTTGCACACAGGACGGTAACGGCACGATTTGCCGCGCGCGATTTATCGCCTCGCATCCGCTGAGTGCTCGCCCACTACATAGTGCCGGCGCTGTAGGTAGTTGAGTATGCATAATATGAGGACCGCAGTTTGACAATGGATTCTAGCTGACAAAAGGTCACAGATTAACCATCTGGATGTTGCCAAGCCAGGTTTTGGTCCAGTTTTCTTTTATTCCACATTAAGTTGACGCCTTAAAGCCACAATGACAGAGAAAAATATAAACTTTTATTAGTTTGTTAAATGTTAGCTGCAAAAACCCCCCAAACTACCCAAAACCTGAGATTTTGAGGTTTTCTTAAAATTTTCTCAAAAACTAAGCTTCTCAGGGAAAAATATGTAATTACCTTTATTATAGACAATAAAATTTGCTTTTCAACGGTATTTTAGTCAGTGAGGTACGACCAATGACAAACTCTTCAGCGGCGTCCGTTTATTGAGGCGATGTCAAAAATATAAAAAAAATGTTTATAACATTATTTACCCGATTTTCTTGAAAACTAAGCTTTTTATCAAAAATTGTGTCACATAGTCAATTGTAGACAATGAAATTTTCTTCAAAATAATGTATAACAAGGTATGATTACTTTTATTTATAACAATTTAGGATCGTCCGTAAGTTTCATCAATTTTGAAAAATCACTAAACTTACCAATAATATATAAGTTTTGTCCAATGTGCAAAACTAAGCTTTTTGGGAAAAAAATTTTTACACTTTATTGTAGTAAATAAAATTATATTTTTAATAATGTATAAGCTAGTGCGGTCAAACTAATACAAAACTTTGCAGCGGCGTCCGTTTATTGAGAAAATGTAAAAAAATTAAAAAACCACATATTTGTCACAAGTTTAACGCGATTATTTTAAAGACCAACCTTTCTATCAAAAATCATGTTTCATAGTTGATTGTAGACAATAAAATTTTCTTTTAATTGCTGTATCACAAAGTAAGATTTCGCTTTAAATTAAAACTTGACAGGCGTCCGTATATAAAATCAATTTTAACAAATCATCAAACAAATTTCCTCAGAAACTAAGCCCAATTTAAAAAAATGTGTTCTAAACTTTATTGTAGAAAATAAAATTCCCGTTTTACCGATATACAAGGCATTGAGGTTTGGTTAATGACAAACTCTCCAGCGACGTTCGTATATAAGTCATATAAAACAAAAAAAATTAAACTATTTGGGGCTCCCTGGTGGTCCAGATAGGAGAGTTGTCTGGAATTTAACGGTGTCAGATGTGGACTGTAATTTTAAGGGAATAAGGTCATAGGCTAAGCTGGTACAAGGGATTCTGAAATGGTCTAGTTTACCTTCTAGGTTAGTGTAGCAATAAACAAATGTATGTAAGGTAAAAATAATGCATTTTCACTTACCATTTTTATACAGGAAGCGGAACTCATGGGAGGACACGCTGTTAAACCGTGCTTTTTGCACCCCACATGAATGTGGTAGGAGAGTCGCTAACACGCGTGTATTATCGTTCGAAGGCGAAACGGTTCTCTCTGCTGCAGCAGGTATTCGCTACTGCGTTCATTCTCCCACATGGCGCCCAGTGGCGTCGTTAATCCATAGGCGTAGGAGAAAAGGAATAAGTAGAAAGGAATGAGATTACGAAGGTCCATATTAAAGGAACTAGGAACCTTAGTAATTCAAAATGCATTTTATGTAAAGTAAATTAATTATAGCAAATTGTAATATTTGCCTCTAAAACCGCGGGAGTTTCAAATGCAAATAACCCAGTAATTTTAAGTACTTAATTAGTTAATTAATACTAAATAAACAAAAAATAGAAAATGCTCTAGTGAATCACCAAATAGCCTAATTCGAACCAATTTGGTAAATTATAGTAAAAAGAACATATTTACAAAAAGGAAGGCGGGACGAACCATTTCCCACCCCCCTGAGAATGCCCAGGGGCATTTCAGAGAGTTTAATTTGTAGGCAGGGCGCATAGTTTTACCAAAGGCCGTTTGTAGGTACCTTTAGTAGTCTTTACAATAGCAACCCGTGGAACATTATCAGAACCTTTAATAAGGTCTTCAATGCGGCCTAGGGGCCAATCCAATGGAGTGGAATTTTCATCTTTGATCAGTACCATAGTACCAATATCAATGGAAGCAAGAGGTTGGTGCCATTTGGCTCGCTGTTGCAAAGTGTGCAAATATTCGCGATGCCAGCGAATCCAAAAATCGCGGTGCATTCTTTGCAACAGTTGCCACCTGGACAGCCTGTTTAACGCAATATCGCAGTAGTTTGGATCGAGTATTGTACCTGGAGGCCTCAAATTTAAAAAATTATTAGGAGTCAAGACCGCCAGATCAGTAGGATCGGTGCTTAAGGCACATAAAGGACGTGAGTTCATTATGGCTTCAACTTGGGTTAAAACCGTATTTAATTCCTCATAGGTGAGTATTTGATTTCCAACTACCCTGTGAAGATGAGTCTTTAAAGATTTAATGTTTGATTCCCAAATGCCTCCCATGTGGGGAGCAGCAGGTGGGTTAAAAGACCAAACTATACCTTCCCCCTTCACGCAATCAGAAAAAATTTGTCGCAAGTATTTTTCAGAGGCCACGAAGTTGGTCCCGCAGTCTGAAGAGATCTTTGAGCATAGTCCTCTTCTAGCTATGAAGCGGCGCAGAGCAGCCAGAAAGGCTTCTGATGTCATATCAGAGACTAACTCTAAATGCACGGCTTTAACAGCGCAACAGATAAATAAACAGACATATGCTTTCATGGTTTTTGCACCTCTGGTCCGACCAAGAGTAATCGTGAACGGACCACAAAAATCTATACCTACATTTTCGAACACCTTTGCTTCGGAAACTCTAAATTTCGGTAGGTTACCCATAGGGGGTTGAAGGGAGTTAGGTTTAGTTTTCCAGCAAGTATGGCAAGAACTTAAAACTTTTCTCACTACCTTTTTAGCAGACAATACCCAGAAGTTTTGCATTAGTAAAAAAGTTGTGGTCTGTATACCACAATGAAGATTGCTGCGATGCAAATCTAAAATCAGTAATTCAGTGAATTTTGCACTAGAAGGCAAAAGAATTGGAAATTTTTTATCGTATGATAAATTTGAATGGCATAAACGGCCTCCAACACGAAGCAAATCGTAGCTTTCATTATGCAAAAATGGACATAATTTTTGAAAAGCTTTTGGAAGCTGTTTCTTATCTTTTAGTAATTCAATTTCTTTTTGGAAAGAAAAAGATTGTACGCATTTCGAAATAAAAAGTAAGCTTTTGTAGTAATCCTGATTTGTAAGGTAATCAGTAGCAAAATTGTATGAGGGATTTTTAAACTTTTGTAACCCTCGCAAAAAGTAAGCAACTATTCTCTTAATTTTAAAAAGAGAACTGTATTTTTCAAACAAGTTGTTTACATAATATTCAACTGTTTGTTCGCAAGTAAAAACGTTAAAAATATTTTTTCGCTGTTCTTCCAAAACTGCATTCCCATCGTAAGTAACTGTCATAAAATCCCAAGTATTTGTAGGTTGGTTTAGAAAAGAAGGCCCTTCTAACCAAAAATAAAATCTTTGTAAATCAGAGGGATACATTTCCCTAGTACCGCAGTCAGCAGGATTTTGTTCAGTAGGAACATAATGCCAAAACTCAGGGCTAATTCTTCCTTGTATATAGGCAGTTCTATTAGAAACAAATGTTTTAAATTTGTGAGGAGATCCCTGAATCCAAGATAAGGTCACTGTGCTATCAGTAAAAGCAAGAATTTTATCAAATTTAATTTTTTCCGAGAACGTTTCTAGTAAAAAATCCATTAATTTAGCCAACAAAACAGCTCCTAAAAGCTCTAGTCTTGGTAAAGTTAGTTTACGACGCAACGGTGCGACTCTAGATTTACTACAAACAAAAAAAACTTTAATGTTTCCATCAGAATAAAAAATTCGAATATAAGCGACAGCACAATAGGCCCGTTCTGAACTATCGCAAAATCCTACTAGCTGGATTTGACTAGCATTAGGCAAAATTATTTGACGAGGAATTTTAACAGAATGCAAAAACTTTAATTCATTTTTAAATTTTTCCCATTTAAAAACAATTTCCGGACTGACAGGGTCGTCCCAGTTTAAGTCTTCTGCCCAGCAGTATTGAACAATTAATTTTAAAATTAAAACTATTGGCGCCAAAAAAGACAGAGGGTCGTAAATGCGGGCCAAATTACTTAAAATTGTTCTTTTAGTGCATGTTTGGAGAGAACAGTCGAAAGTATAAAAAAATTCATCAGTATGAGGGTTCCAATTTAAACCGAGAATTTTCAAAGTTGAATTTTCAGCATCTAAATCGAGAGAAAGAGCCTTCATCGAAATGTGTGACTCAGGAAGATCGGATAGTAACTCGGGACAATTGCTCGCCCATTTACGCAATTCGAATCCACCTCGGCTAAGTAGCTCGATTAATTGATTTTTCATCTCAGTGGCCTTAAAAAAGTCATCACTTCCCGAAATCACATCATCGACAAAAACTGCCTCCTCAATGATTTTTGAGGCAAGAGGAAGGTCCTCATGCTCTCTAGCAAGTTGCAGCAAAGTTCTGATAGCCAAAAAGGGGCTACAAGAGACCCCGAATAAAACTCTATTTATTTCGAAGTCTTGAATAGGCTGGTTAGGATCAAACCTCCAAACTATTCTTTGAAAATTAGTTTGACTAGGGTCAACTAAAATCATCCTGTACATTTGACGGATGTCGCAACAAAAGCAAAATTTATGCAAACGATAAAGTAATAAAATTTTTTGTAAGTCCCTTTGTAAAGGGGGCCCAGTATAAACAGCGTTGTTGAGCGAGATTTTGCCAGGGGCGTGCATGCTCGCATCAAAAACCACCCTCAGGGGGGTGCTAGTAGAATCTTTTTTAAACACCGCATGGTGTGCAATATAAAAATGATTTGAAATTTCGGTCGGCAAAGGTGCAGAAACCGGTTGCATATGATTATTATCTAAATAATCTTGTAAAACAGAGCTGTAGGCAGCATAAAAATCAGGGTTTTGTAGCAATTTCTTCTCAAGGGAGAAAAAACGACGTACGGCAATGGATCGAGTGTCGCCAAAATCTGGAGCAGTAACTTTAAATGGTAAAGATACAATATATCTCCCCTCCTCATTTTTTGAGGTAGTTTTCAAAAAATAATTTTCGCAAAACTCATCTTCGGGGTCAATGGCCTTGACATTAGGTATGTCATCTATTTGCCAAAATCGTTGTAGATTTTTATCTAAATTGACAAAAGAATCGTTCATTGACGTAGTAAAAAATGTTTTAATTTGATTTGTAGTTGAAGGTGAAAGTGAAAGATTGCCCATTATTCCCCAACCAAAAATAGTATTAATGCAGACGGGGTTGTTGGGTCCCGTAGACAAACGACCATCTAGCAAAATGTAAGGGTACACATCGCCGCCCAACAATAAATCAATTTTATCGCTTTTATTAAAGCCTGGGTCAGCTAGTTCTAAGTTGGCGAGAAAAGGAAAACTTTTAATCGAAAATGAGGAATGAGGTAAATCACTACAAATTTTATCGAGTATTATCGCATCAAAATTAAAAACAAAATTATTATCACGCAAAGAGGATATATTGCAATTAATTCCAGATTTTGCCGAAGTTGTCATTCGATCTAAGCTTTGTAGAGTCATGGCGATATTAAATTTAGGAAGGCCCAAACTATCAGCACATGACTTAGATATAAATGAAGATTGAGCACCAGAGTCACAGATGGCGCGCACTGTGTGCCAATTTTGAAAAACATCCTGTATTTGTATTAAAGCGGTACAGAGAAGTACTTCGCGATCATTTAAAGACATACCAGTAACAATGGTGTTAGTGGTTCTATTAAATTCGGTAGCCACGGGGCTCCTCGGGGGTTGCACTGCAGAAGTAGAGGGGCTACTCGCAGAACTAGGTGTAGAATTAATAGGAAAAAAATGTAAGAGACTGTGATGAAATTGGCCACAATGTAAACATCTTTTTTCTGATTTGCATTGCTGGGGTAAATTATGCTTTGAGGCCAAACAGTTGACACACGCTTTATGTTGTTTAACAATCTCAAAACGTTGCTGGGGAGTTTTCGCCAAAAAATTAGGACATCTGTATATTATATGATCGCCACTTTTACAGAGAAAACAAAAATTTTGAGGGTTTGGAGTATTATTTAAGCCACTTTGGCCATTTGGAGACTGGGAGGCATTTTTGGAGGCTCTCTGAGTATTAGCAAACAAAGCAGATCGATTTTGAAACTTTGCTTGATTTTTCTGACTTGAAATTGACAAATCTTTATTTTTTAAGTAATCTTGAGTTTGTTGTATTTGTTCCAACGCAATGCAATGGCTAGAAACAAAAGCACGAATTTTATCATAAGAGGGGATCTCATTGGAGCAATAATTTTGCTCAAATGCCTTGCGCGTGGTTGGGTCCAACCTATCCAAGAGCATTTGTGCCATAATATAATCCCAAAACTCCGTTTTAAAACCCATGACTTTTAAAGCACTTAAGTTTTTCGAAAAACAATCAAGCAAATTCCTCAAATTCGTAGCATTCTCTTTAGTAAGAGGAGAGAAGCCTTCAATTGCCTTCCAGTGAAGGTAAGCTTGTAATCGTTTATTTGTATACCTATCCACCAAGGTGTGGTAGGCATTTAAATAATTTTCAGCAAGGATAGGAATGTCAGAAATGACATCCAGGGCAGGGCCCTTTAAATTAGAAAATAGCAAATTGAATTTTTCAAAGTTTCCCAGCGACCTATTATTGTGCACGGTAGCATTAAAGGCTTGCAAAAAGGTTGGAAACTCCTTAAATTCCCCTTGAAAAAGAGGTATTTTTATCCTAGGCAGTAAACCATGCTGGTCTGTGGAGGCACAGGGACTGCCCATGGGATTTATCGTACTGCTCAAAAGCCCTCCATCTTCAAAGGGTAGTTCGAAAAGTTCGTAAAATATAGTGGAAATCTCGTCACAGCGTTTGCAAAAGTCCATAGCCACTTTGTTTTCTACTACTAAGCGATCCTCATCAGAGGCTACCAACGTCAACAAAGTATTATGGTGCTTTTCAAAATCTTTTTTGATTTTTGACAATGTCCGAAATTTGACTTTAAAGCCGCTGTGATAGGCAGGGTCATTTTTTGCGAGGGTCGCGGATTCAATGATCAAATTTAGCTGTGAAATCGCACTATAGCGCAAGGCTTTAGCCTTTAAAATTTTATCCGAACTAGACATGATTTAAAAAAAAATCCAAAAAATAATTGACAAAAATTAGGTAAACTGAAAAAAAAAATCAAAATTTGGACACCCTGTATAAATATTAATGTCCTACGTTTAATTACAATAATCAAACTATAAGCGCACAAAAGTAAAGAAAATACCCGATGCAAACTAATGATAACAAAAAAACTTGTGTATAAGTGTTTTTATCTTCGCCTCGCGAATTCAAATAAGTAGGTACCTACTATGTATTAAATTTAAAAATAAATACCTACAAATCAAAAGCATTTAATTTGGTAAAACTATTTATCTGCCTTTACACGAAAACAAATTCTCAAGTTAAGAATTAAATTTCCTTCAAAATTTATTATGCACGCAAAAAATGGATACAATCATAGCCATTTGCAGACAGATATTATAATAGTAAATTAGAAATAGATATATTCATAGCAATTTTTACGCAAAAACGAATATAGTAAAGCATCCGCAATCGGATATAGTCATAGCAATTTGCAATAAGCAAAAATGAATATGGCAATTTGGAGATTTTTTTCGAGCAAATTGGATATAATTATAGCAATCCACAAATGTGAAGGCACAACGGCTAAAATAATAGCACTTTGCAGACACTATTTTAAACTATTTCCAGTGACAAACAAAAAAAACACCCAAATTCTATACGGTTTTTTTTTTTTTACAAAAAAGAAACGAAAAAACTTGATTTATTCGAAACAAAAAAAAAACATAGTAGTTTACAGATTTTATCTGTGTTTGGTTTTTCGCATGAAAAGGCTAAATTTATTGTTAAAAATATTTAATTTTTACACAAAAAAAAATCGCAAAATGTATTTTAGAAACCTAGGGGTTTTCTAAAGTAGGCATGTAAGAAAAACAAGGGTTTTTCTTGCATTTGTTTTTACACAAAAAAAAATCGCAAAATGTATTTTAGAAACCTAGGGGTTTTCTAAAGCAGGCATGTAAGAAAAACAAGGGTTTTTCTTGCATTTGAAACCAGTAAAAAAGGCATTTAGGAAAAACAAGGGTTTTTCTTGCATTTGAAACCAGTAAAAAAAACTAACCTAAAAAGGCAAAAAAACGATTCCAGAAATCCGGGTCGCTAAGGATCAAAAATGGGGCTCCCTGGTGGTCCAGATAGGAGAGTTGTCTGGAATTTAACGGTGTCAGATGTGGACTGTAATTTTAAGGGAATAAGGTCATAGGCTAAGCTGGTACAAGGGATTCTGAAATGGTCTAGTTTACCTTCTAGGTTAGTGTAGCAATAAACAAATGTATGTAAGGTAAAAATAATGCATTTTCACTTACCATTTTTATACAGGAAGCGGAACTCATGGGAGGACACGCTGTTAAACCGTGCTTTTTGCACCCCACATGAATGTGGTAGGAGAGTCGCTAACACGCGTGTATTATCGTTCGAAGGCGAAACGGTTCTCTCTGCTGCAGCAGGTATTCGCTACTGCGTTCATTCTCCCACATGGCGCCCAGTGGCGTCGTTAATCCATAGGCGTAGGAGAAAAGGAATAAGTAGAAAGGAATGAGATTACGAAGGTCCATATTAAAGGAACTAGGAACCTTAGTAATTCAAAATGCATTTTATGTAAAGTAAATTAATTATAGCAAATTGTAATATTTGCCTCTAAAACCGCGGGAGTTTCAAATGCAAATAACCCAGTAATTTTAAGTACTTAATTAGTTAATTAATACTAAATAAACAAAAAATAGAAAATGCTCTAGTGAATCACCAAATAGCCTAATTCGAACCAATTTGGTAAATTATAGTAAAAAGAACATATTTACAAAAAGGAAGGCGGGACGAACCACTATTTTTGTCAGATGTTTCACCCGATTTTCCAGAAAACTAAGCTTTTTATAAGAAATATACCTCACAGCAGAAGAATGATCAGTGATAAGAAGAATCAATCATGGATGCAAAAGTGCCAGAAAATAGATTCTTACTTAGGAGGTAGGAGAAGTACCGAAAGCTGGAAAACTATAAGATCGATCAAAAAAGAAACATGCAGAGATATTATTTCACCAATACCAGACAAAGAATGGGAAGAGCATTTTAAAAAACTTTTAACTGAAGATAGAGCAGAATTCAAGGAAGACGAAAGAGACAATATCATTAGAACGATGGGATCTCCAGTACCCCTCACAATATCTGAGGTCAAAAACGTGTGCAAAACCTTAAAAAGCGGTAAATCTGCCGGACCCGGAAATATCCCATCTGAACTTATTAAATATGGCACTGAAGAATTGTTTTGTAGATTACGGAATCTTTTCCAAAGATATTTAAATGGAGCTGTAGTACCAACTGAGTGGAAAACGTCATATATATCCACAATACACAAAAAAGAAAGGAAAGATATATGTGACAATTATAGAGGTATATCTGTAACTAGTACGCTAAGCAGAATATATGGCAAAATAATAATAAATAAAGTGGAGAGCGAATATAAAGATATGGAGGCAGAAGAACAAGCTGGTTTCAGGGCGGGTAGATCGACTTCAGATCATCTCTTTTGTATAACCCAAGTTATTGAAAAGAAAATGGCATACGGACAAGAGCTCCATCTGCTTTACGTAGATTTGCAGAAGGCATATGATAGTATACCACTAAATCTACTTTGGAAAGCGTTGGAAAAGACAAACATAAGCGTACAACTAATTAAGGCCATCAAAGAGTTATACCGCAATAGTAAGGCAAAAGTTAAAATAAAAGCAAAACTAACCAAGGGCTTTCAAGTAAATAAAGGTCTTAAACAAGGTTGCTGTATCTCGCCTACGCTCTTCAAGATATATTTGGAACAGGTCCTTAAAGTCTGGAAGAGAAAATGCCAAAACATGGGAATTCCATTGAATGAAACCACCTTGTATACTTTATGTTTCGCCGATGATCAGATAGTGGTGGCTCAGGATTATGACGACCTCGAATATATGACACGAAAACTAATAGAAGAGTACAATAAGTGGGGACTAGAGGTTAATATCAAGAAGACAGAGTATATGTGTATTGGTGGAACGAAACAGGATCTAATCTTAAATACTGGGCAGCGAATTCAGTCCTGTGATGAGTATAAATACTTAGGTCTAAAAATTACAGCTGACGGAACACTAGACAAAGCTATAAAAGATAGAAACGTACAAGGAAGAAAAGCAATAACTTTATTAAATGGAATAATTTGGGACCAAAGTATATCAAAACATAACAAAAAGCTTATATATAACACCATTGTAAAAAGTATTATTACATACGGCTCAGAAGTATGGCAATCAAAGATAGAACAGAAAAAATGCTTTCCGCTACGGAGATGGACTATTGGAGAAGAGCAGCAGGGAAATCAAAAAGAGAAAGAGTTACCAATCAAAGAATAAGAGAAATTATGACAGTGGGTGAACGTACTCTAGTGGATGATATAAGAACAAAACAACTGGTGTGGTACGGACATGTACAAAGAATGGATGATGGAAGACTACCTAAACAAATATTACAATGGAAACCAACTGGCCGAAGAAAACGAGGAAGACCAAGGAGAAGCTGGAGAGAAGGAATAGATAGTGAAATAAGAATAAGAGGCCTAGATGATGAATTATGGGCAAACAGAAACGAGTGGAGATTGGGTATCGGAAGACGTAGAACGTTGTGAAACCGATAAATATATATACCTCACAGCTGATTTGTAGAAAATAACATTTTCTTTTAAATGATGTATAACTTGGTAAGATTAATTTTATTTTAAAACTTCAGGGGCGTCCGTAAATAAAATAAATTTTTAAAAATTACCAAATCAAGCACCACACTATACCCGCCATCTGCATTGATAGACTTTACACAAAAAAAAAAGATGAAACTCCCCCCGAAAAAAGATTCTAGGTACGGCTCTAGCAGCAAAGGTGATCCCTCCTACTCACGTTTTCTCCAGATCCTGCGCCATAATTTAGTAGGTACGGTTAGATATGTGAGGGGGGATGGCCTACTACCGCCACTGATTTAAATTTTAAGGATCTTAAAAAATATCGAACCAAAATTAATTTGTTTTGTGATTTTTAAAGATTGATTTAATTTACCCCCAAAGTTTTAAAAATTAAACTTTTCTTACCTTGTTATACATCGTTTGAAAGAAAATTTTATTTTTTACAATCGGGTATAAGAGACATTTTTTGATAAAGAACTTGGTTTTTTTAGAAAATCGGGTGAAACATGTGACAAAAATGTTTTTATTTATTTATTTTTTAAATGACCCCCATTTACAGACGTCGCTGGAGAGTTCGTGATTAACCAAACTCTACTACTTATACATCGTTAAACAGGAAATTTTATTTTCTACAACAAAGTATAGAACACTATTTTTTGATTGAGCTTAGTTTCTAAGAAAATTGGATAAAACCTGTAATAAAATTAATTTGTTTGGTGATTTGTAAAAATTGATTTTATTTACGGACGCCTGTGAAGTTAAATCTAACCTTGTGGTACAGCGTTTAAAAGGAATTTTTATTATCTATAATCGACTATAGGGCACAATTTTTGATAGAGGGCTTGGTTTTTAAGATAATCGGGCAGAACTTGTGACAAACATGTGGTTTTTTAATTTTTTTTACATTTCTCAAAAAACGGACGCCGCTGGAGAGTTTGCTGTTAATCTGATTGCACTAACTTATACACTGTTAAAAAGGAGATTACATTTTCTATAATAAAGTGTAGAATATTTTTTTTCCTATAAAGCTTAGTTTTTGAGAAAATTGGATAAAAAATTGGTTCAAATTTAGTGATTAATAATGATTAATATTTAATTTAATTTACGTAGGCCCCTAAATTGTTATAAATAAAATTAATATTGACCTATTATATATCGTTTAAAAGGAAATTTTATTGTCTACACCCGACTGTAAGACATAATTTTTGATAGAGAGCTTGGTTTTAAGAAAATCGGGGAAAGCAGGTAATATGCATGTTTCTTTTTTTATTTTTTGCATTACCTCCATAAACGGACGCCGTTGGAGAGTTTGTCTTTGGTCGTACCCCACTGACTTGTATATCGATGAAAAGGAAATTTTATTGTCTACAATAAACGCAATTACATATTTTTCACTAAGAAGCTTAGTTATTGAGAAAAATTTTTAGGTTTTGGGGGGTCTGGGGGGTCTTTAGGGGTTTTTGCAGCTAATATTTAAAAAACCAAGATAATTTTATTTTTAGGTTAGGTCTTACACATTTTTGATTAATTTCTTTGTCATTGTGGCTTTAGGGCATCAACATAGTTACATTTTCAGAAATTCGAACACGACTATAAGAGGAGAGGGGATAAAAAAAAATTGGACCAAAACCTGGATTGGCAACATTCAGATCGTTAATCTTCTCAGCTAGAATCCACTGTCAAAGTGCGGTCCTCATATTTTGCATAACACGGTATATCGCGCGAACTGAATGACAACAATACACTAAAAATATCGTTGGCGATATCGTCGTGTGTGCTACAAATCATTTAATCCCATTGGCGTTCAAATGTCAGGCGACCCGAATTTGCGCGTTTTTTGACAGCCAAATCGCAGGTTTGTGCGGCATCATCCTGCCGCGACGTTATTAAATATCGACGCGGCATTTTTCAGCCAGTGGGCGACACTGCATTTAATTGTATGACAAATTTGTGACTTTTGGTCGTTGCGATATCGAGTACGATTAATCGCGCGCGGCAAATCGTGCCGTTGCCGTCCAGTGTGCAAACGCCCTTAGAGTACGTGCCGGCGCCGTACCAAAAACGTCGAAAATGACAAAACTAGCTTTGTGCGAGGTATTGTGAAATTTTCTTTACTGATGAGTAGCAGCGGCGTTAAAGATTTTATTGGTCCTATTAGTTCAGTGGGCCCGCGACCGCTTTACAATCAGAGGGTGGTAGGTTCGATTCCCATGTCTGCCAGTACAAATTCGAACCTACTATCCGTTTGTGAATACCGATTTACACGCAAGGTGTGTGCTCGACTCATATGTGATAGAGACAGAAAGAGAGAAACTAGAAGAATTTATTTCTGGTAATTTTTCTAAGCTATTTTGAAGGTAACATCTCCAAACGTACGTTCCTGTGTGTTACACATTGTCAGTGGAGAATAGCATACCAGAAGTATGCTTACCTATAACCAAAACCAAATCCCTACATGTAGTGCTTCTACGGTGGAATACGAGCGCGAGATAGTGCAAGGCGCCATCTATCTCCAACACCGAAGGGTTAAGCATACCAAAAACTAATCAGTAAACCGAGATGTGGAAATCGTATTCCACTGCAGTAGAACCACGTATAGGGATTTCGTTCTAGTAATAAGTAAGACTATTTCTAGTATACTGTTTTCTACTGACAACGTAAAAAACACAGAAACGTACGTTACTCTCTTTCTCATTCTTTCTCACCGAACCGAACCGAACTTCCATTTTTGAAAAATTTTCCTTGGTTTGCTCAAAAGCCCAACAACGGGGTTCTAGATCTAATAAAAACCAACAAGTCTTGTGATGTCTCGAAAATGTATTTCTATTAGTATATCCCCGTGTTCGTCGATAAAAAATGAAGTTGTATTATTTTTTTTTTGACAGTTAAGTTAAGTTCTGGTTGTAAATGTCACTATACTGTATTACCACTTTTTATGTCTTTTTTTATCTCTAACTGTGGCCAATATTGATCTAATCAATTCTAAATGTATTTACTCCTCCAGCTCTTTATATTAAGTTTTAGAGAGTGTGTTTGTTTGTGTGTTCCTAGTTTGTATTGCAGTTTATGGAGAAGAAAACAATGTCACAGTTGTAATGACCATTTAGAATCTTGAATGTTTCTTTTGTCAGGGTGGTAAGACCTAATTTAGCTAATCTCTCTTCATACCTCTTTTATTTTAATGTTACGGAAGTTTAGTAAATCTACGTTGAACTCTATCTAACAGATATAAATTTTTTCATACCACCACAGGATTGCCGAGAATAGGTCTCATGTAGCTTTTACTTGTTAGAATGCACATCTTTTTGATGATTTCCGAGGGGTGATCAGCTGCCCACAGTAGGTGTACAAATTTTTCTACAGGACCCCACAGGACTATACAGGACTTCCACAGGACCTCACAGGACTATACAGGCCTTCCACAGGACTCAACAGGAACCCACAGGACTTCAACAGGACTATTCAGGACCCCAAGGTTCCTGGCGCCTAAGGGGTGCCCTAAGCATGATTAAGTACTAAAACCGGCAAAGGCAAATAGGCTCTCTAAGAAAAACGAGAGTTAAGACGTGATGAGCTTTTTTTTTGGTCACGAACTTTTTTATGGGCGCCTTTTCAGCCACAGGACTATACAGGATCCCACAGGCAGGACTATACAGGACATGTACAGGACTATACAGGACACTACAGGACCAAAAATTTATTAAAGTCCTGTAGGATGGTGTACAAATTTCGTTCGGCTGACCACTCCTCGATGATTTCAGTAATTGCTCTTCTAATAAGATAAATCATAGAATTCGCTTTTTGCGCTAGTTTTAATATGAGTTTCCAATTTTAAGTCCTGATTAATTGTAACACTTTTTATCTCTTTTTACTCTGTAACACTTTTTAGCTCTTGGTTTTATAAATAAAATATGTGAGATGGGGGTTGTTAGAGCGAATGTGTAGAACTGTGCACTTACTGGAGTTTAGTTTAATAAGTCATTTCTTTGTTCATTCTTCGAGGCTGATAGATCTTGATGCATTTGACCATGCTGGATGGAGGAGCCGCCGTAAAATTTAGCATCACAGTATCAGCGATGTATATCAGAAAAAACAATGCTGTCACTACTGAACCCTGTGGTACTCCGCTTAAAACCCGTCGTTTATTAGAGAGACAATGTTCAATTCGCCCTTTGAAAGTTATTTCAGTCAGGTACTCCATTATCCATTTAAATAACTTTTCTTTAGCTCCCATAGTAAAGTTCCCTTCGATTTGAAATTCCTATTTTTGAGTTTTGTCAACTTTGAGTGAGCGGGCGATATGTAATGTTGTTGGATACGGTGGTTTAACGTAGTTCAACTAAAATTTGCAGACACATACATATCTAATTCAATTTATCTGTCGAACAATTATTGATGTCATTGTTGCCCCTATTCGCGTGCGTGAATTGAATTTTGAATCTCACTATCGGTGTGTGGCTTTAATGTACTTATTCATTATAATGTGATTTTCTAATACTTCAAAAATTATAAAAAGTTAAAGGTACTTTTTTTAAGCACTGAAAGTACAGTATCTTTACTGTGCTCAAAGTATAAAAGTTTGGTTATTTAAAGTACTTAGAAATGTCGTCGCACACATTACATGAGCGTTGGGCTTCGGTGGGATGCTTTGAGACTCACGCATGTTATAGACGAGATCCTCCCATGCAATGTTGAAATGGGGCAAATCTTCAGGAGCTTTGGAATTTCCATCTAAAGTTTGCAATTTGCCAATGTTGTGGTATTGAAAACAAGCCAATATGTCACATCATTTCGACAATAGTTTATTTTGGCAAGGCTAAGGTTGCTAATAGGAAAGAATTTCTCAAGTAAGTGACCTTTATTAACAAACGTGGAATTTATATATGTAAATACCGGGGGTCACGGATCATTGCATTTCAGCAATTTATTTTTATTTGACAATCTATCAAGCAAGTGTTATTCTATTTCTGGAAATTGCTAAACTAAAAAACCGAAATGTCTTGACATCTTTGGTAATTTTTATTATGAAAACATTGCCAAATTGCAAACCTTGAATGAAAATTTCACAGCTCTTAAAGTCCATCTAAACGTATGTCCCATTTAAACGTTTTATGGGAGGATCTCGTCTATAGCATACGAAGTCCACCGAAGCTCAAGACCTATGTTATTTGTGCGGTTATTTTGACAAAAACTGTCACTAAATGTACTAGTTGCTCTAGAGGGTTCCTAAAGTCAGATCTAGAAATACGACTTCAAGGGCTAAACAAAAATGGTACAGTGGGGACTTTTTAAATTGCCGCCCTGGAAAATAAAAAAAAATAATACACACGTAGGAGGTAGGCAGAGTTCTGAAGTATGGAAATTAATTTCTACAGTAAAAAACCCAACAAAAGAAAAAGTAAACATCCAGATAATCAAACCAGAACAATGGACAGAACACTACAAGGGACTGCTGCAGGAGAAGAGACCCGAATATCTAGCAGCCTCTCCGAGGAGAGACATAGAAGTACATGGAGAGGAAGTAATCATCGAAAAAGAAATGGTAAAGAATATTAAAAAGCTTAAATCCGGAAAAGCTAGCAGACCTGGGGGAATATATGCTGAAATGCCCAAATATGGATCAGAGAAACTACTCGAAAATCTCACATATATTATTAATCAATGCATAAACGGACATTCATATCCTCAATACATAAAAAAGGAAACAAGCTGGATTGCAACAATTACAGAGGAATTTCAGTAACCAGTACTCTAAGTAGATTGTACGGTAGGATTCTTAGAGATCTAATAGAGAATGATTTTACTGAACAAGAAGTAGCAGAGCAAAGTGGGTTTCGCGCAGGCAGATCTTGTAGTGATAATGTTTTTTGTCTTAAACAAGTAATTGAGAAAAGGAGCGCCAGAAATATAGAGACTTATGTTACCTTTGTGAACCTACAAAAAGCATATGATACCGTTCCGGTAGAAAAATTATGGATAGTGTTAGAGCAAACTAATATCAATCGTACATACATAAAAGCGATAAAAGAACTATACAAAGGGTCAAAATCTAAAATTAAAATTGGAAATCGACTTTCAAAAGAATTCCTGGTAACAAAAGGCTTAAGACAGGGATGTGGTATCTCTCCAACTCTTTTTAAAATATATATCGCAGTAGCTCTAAAAAACTGGAAACGTAAAGTGCACGGCATGGCAATACAACTTAACGACCGATTTACCATATACACACTACAGTTTGCTGACGACCAAGTAATTGTGGCTAATGATAAAGAAAGAAATGGAGTATATGATGAGAAAGTTAACAGAAGAATACCAAAAGTGGAGATTAACAGTGAACGTGGACAAGACACAGTACTTGTGTATTGGAAACGAATCCAGTGAGTACTAGAAAATGGACAAACAATATCTCCATGCAATGAGTATGTATACTTGGGTTTCACATTTGATAAGCCAGGAACAGACTGTAAAGAACTGGAAAAAAGAATAGTAAAAGCAAAAAAGGTTATTGGTTGCCTTAACAGTATTTTATGGAGCAGAGAGATAAAAAAGAATGTAAAATTTAACATATATGAAACAATGGTCAAAAGCACGCTGTTGTATGGAATAGAGACTTGTCGCGTAACAGAAAAATACAAAACAAGAATGGAAAGTGTCGAAATGGATGCAATAAGAAGATCAATGAGAATATCTAGAATAGATCACATAAGAAATGAGATCATAAAAGAAAGAATGGAAATCGAGGGAAGCATAACGGATGACATCACTAAAAGGCAACTGATATGGTACGGCCATGTACAACGGATGAACGACGAAAGATTACCAAAGCAGGTCCTAGAATGGCAACCAACAGGGCGCAGAAAAAGAGTCCTAAACTAGAATGGCAACAGTCAATCCAAAGATCAATGAGTCAAAAAAATCTGACAGAGGATGATTGTCAGGATCGAAGGAGGTGGAGTATAGGCGTCGGACAACGTAGAAAAACGTTCGAAACCGACATAGTAGTAGTAGTAGTAGAAAATAAAAAAATTTCCTATTTGAAATTAGGAAACGTAGTTTGAACCAAAACAAAAAAGTTGTGAACATTACCTCTGTCTGTATACATACATATGTTAAAAAAAAAATTTGATTCCTTGAATTGATTAATTTTGACAGAAAAAAAAATCACACGGCAATTAAAAAGTCCCCGACTGTACATAGATTTGTGCGGGTCAAGGGAAATCAAATATGCTGCCAGTTCTTTACTCCGAATTGCATTAAAAATAATGCCCTTACTCGAAGTATCTGAGTTACACAATACTTTCGAAAAAAAGCGATTTACATTAGCTTAGTTCCATCAGGCCGTTCGACAGTCATAAAACCGTCCGAAAAATCCTATTTGTGTTCCAGGTCGACGTTGTACTGTTATCGAACAGTCAGTTTCCCGTTCTATCAAGCCACTTAAACTGGTTTCGGACTCCTCTGAAATACATTTGGAGGATTGAAGACAGGCGCATTAGAAATGTTTGCTCTCTCTCTCTTTTGTTTGTCTGTATTTATCATATGTTGCACTGGAAAAATTGTATGTAGATTCTCATCCACTTCGTGACAACACAAAATATACCATAAAATTACATTAAATTTACATTTGTCTGAGAAAATTAAAAAAACAGTGAATAACCCAAAAAATTAAAATTTTTGTCAAAATAAATTGAGTTTCACAAGCAATTTTACCATATGACAAAATTCCAGGTAAGTCACGTAAATATACAAATATTTTTTAAATTTCCAAAAAAAACATTTGCAGCATCGGTTCATTTTTTTGCAAGAGCCTCTTAATTTTTATTTCTACGGGACTGCGGCATGTTGCAGGTAAACCACATGGAAAAAAGCTATACTGACCATAGGGTAGCCTGCTTAGAAAAAGAAAAACTAGTTTAGGAGGTGATTGGATAGAACAAAAGACTTAAGGTCAATAACTATATAACTACCAAAGTACAAGCTACAAAATGTGATTTTCCTAACTTCTTAGAAGTATCACGATCTGTATTTCCTAAAAATGAATAAAATAACAATGTGAATATTAAGGCTTTCTATTATATGTAGGTAACTTCACAAGTATTTTGTTAAAATCAAATTACAAAATACAAATAAATAAATATATAAATTTCACATAAAACTTATGACATTACAAAAAACAAATATTTTTTTTCACAAGTTTCGCTCAAACATATGTGCTAATGCAAGTTCGTTTTAATTTTTGGTATATTTAGTTTATTAGGCAATCTGTAAGTGGATTATAGTATGTGAATATAAATTAAATTAATGTAATTTTATCAGCATTTTGAAGAACTAAAATTAAAAATGTATTCTGATAATCCTATGTAATTTTATAAAAAAAATGTGTAATAAATAAACATAGTGTAGCCGTAATTTTTTTTAATACAATTTAATACAATAAGCAATTTTGCAAAGTAATTCGCAAATGTCTTTTTTCTGTTTCTGTGTGCAACTTTAATTCTTTTCTCGAATTCATACCTTGCCTTCGATCTACCTTTACGCGAGACGGCAAAACTTTCTTTTAGTCACGTGACTTTCAATTTAACTCTCCCGCATATAATCACATGCCTGAAGTAAATCGATCACTACGCCAACAGCATTCGTTTTTTAGACAGTTATTTGGTCGTTTCATCTAACCAAAACCGTTTTAAAACACTCCTCGTACTGCATTGCGCGCGCTTTGGGATTTTTCGGACGGTTTTATGACTGTCAAACGGCCTGATGGAACACTGCTAATTTTGTTACTTCTAGCGACATTTTTGCGAATAGCCCCGAAAACCAAATGCTACGCAGTTCAAATTTTTTAACTTCTTTTGTAATTAGCTCCGAATAAAAATAATAATTAACGTAAAGCAACCAATTCGATTTTTCCCACCGTTCATTACTCCGAGTTGAAAGAGTATTAACATATATATATATATATATATATATATATATATATATATATATCGGTTTCACAACGTTCTACGTCTTCCGATACCCAATCTCCACTCGTTTCTGTTTGCCCATAATTCATCATCTAGGCCTCTTATTCTTATTTCACTGTCTATTCTTTCACTCCAGCTTCTCCTTGGCCGTCCTAGTTTTCTTCGGCCAGTTGGTTTCCATTGTAGTATTTGTTTAGGTAGTCTTTCATCATTCATTCTTTGTAAATGTCCGTACCACACCAGTTGTTTTGTTCTTATATCATCCACTAAAGTACTTACCCAATGTCATAATTTCTCTTATTCTTTGATTTGTAACTCTTTCTCTTTTTGATTTCCCTGCTGCTCTTCACCAATAGTCCATCTCCGTAGCGGAACGCATTTTTTCTGTTCTAACCTTGATTGGCCATACTTCTGAGCCGTATGTAATAATACTTTTTACAATGGTGTTGTATATAAGCATTTTGTTATGTTTTGATATACTTTGGTCCCAAATTATTCCATTTAATAAAGTTATTGTTTTTCTTCCTTGTACGTTTCGATCTTTTATAGCTTTGTCTAGTATTTCGGCAGCTGTAATTTTTAGACCTAAGTATTTATACTCATCACAGAACTGGATTCGCAGCCCGGTATTTAAGATTAGCTCCTGTTTCATTCCACCGATACACATATCTCTGTCTTATTGAGATTAACCTCTAGTCCCCACTTATTGTACTATTAGTTTTCGTGTCATATATTCGAGGTCGTCATAATCCTGAGCCACTACTATCTGATCATCGGCGAAATATAAAGTATACAAGGTGGTTTCGTCCAACGGAATTCCCATGTTTTGGCATTTTCTCTTCCATACTTTAAGGACTTGTTCCAAGTATATCTTGAAGAGCGTAGGCGAGATACAGCAACCTTATTTAAGACCTTTATTTACTTGAAAGCCTTTGGTTAGTTTTGCTTTTATTTTAACTTTTGCCTTACTATTGCGGTATAACTCTTTGATGGCCTTAATTAGTTGAACGCTTATGTATGTGTTTTCAAACGCTTTTCAAAGTAGATTTAGTGGTATACTATCATATGCCTT
This sequence comes from Aspidapion aeneum, assembly GCA_963576565.1. NCBI lineage: Eukaryota > Metazoa > Arthropoda > Insecta > Coleoptera > Brentidae > Aspidapion > Aspidapion aeneum. Next base: position 47,730,147 of record OY755048.1, read on the forward strand.
CTGCAAATCGACGTAAAGCAGATGCAGCTCTTGTCCGTATGCCATTTTCTTTTTAATAACTTGGGTTATACAAAAGAGATGATCAGAAGTCGACCTACCCGCCCTGAAACCGGCTTGTTCTTCTGCCTCCATGTCTTTATATTTGCTTTCCATTTTATTTCTTATTATTATACCGTATATTCTGCTTAGCGTACTAGTCACAGATATACCTCTAAATTTGTCACATATTTTTCCGTCCTTTTTTGTGTATTGTGAATATATATGAATTTTTCCATTCAGTTGGTACTACAGTTCCATTTAAATATTTTTGGAAAAGTTTCCGTAATCTCCAAAACAGTTCTTCAGTGTCATATTTAATAAGTTCAGCTGGGATATTTCCGGGTCCGGCAGATTTACCGCTTTTTAAGGTTGTGCACACGTTTTTGACCTCAGAGATTGTGAGGGGTACTGGAGATCCCATCGTTCTAATTATATTGTCTCTTTCTTCTTCCTTGTATTCTGCTCTATCTTCAGTTAAAAGTTTTTTAAAATGTTCATCCCATTCTTTTTCTAGTATTGGTGAAATGATATCTCTGCATGTTTCTTTTTTAATCAATCTTATAGTTTTCCAGCTTTCGGTACTTCTCCTACCTCCCAAGTAAGAATCCATTTTCTGGCACTTTTGCGTCCACGAAAGATTTTTCTTATCACTGATCATTCTTCTCACCTTTGATTGCGCGAGTATTAACAATTGATGAAAAATATGAAAAAAAAAATTAACCATGTGTCAACAATTTGACAACTGTTTAACATATGTCATTGTTGGCATCAGATTCTGATGTTTCAGTGCAAAACCTTCAACTCTGCGAGTAAAATATGGTCAATCACCCTGTACGCGTGTGTAAAGGTGTTTGTAAAAGTAATCTTATTTTAATCTGATTCCTTGGACGTCATTTTCTCAAAAAAATGCATGCATATATAATATGTATCTTAAGATTCCACACCTAATGACGTAAATGTAATACAAATATAACCAACAAAAATGTGTTCTTTGAAACCGAACAGGATAAAAGATATCTGCACCACAAAAATGATTGTATAATTTTTACCTTTCCTAGAACCGCAAAGCGTAGAAAAAGTATGAAAATCGGAATTTTGAATTAAAAATATACAGCGTGTTAATAAATTGTTGATGTCTTTATTAACTGTTAGCAAAAAAATAAAACCATATTTGATTTTTAGCCATCAATGATGTAATCTACTTTATTTAAATACTAATACAACGTAATAATGTTCTCCATCAATGTTATCCCCTTCTCTATAGACGCAGCGTTGCATGTGTTTTTTTCCAGTGTTGGAAGCAATTTTAGAAATCATAATAAGAGAGGCTGTTAAGAAGTATTGTCGTTTTTTCCTTGACGTGTTCTAATATTTCAAAACGGGTTCCTTTTAACGATTTTTTCACTTTCGGAAACAGGTTGAGGTCGCAAGGGGCCAAGTCTGTTGAATATAGTGGGTGGTTAACGACGGGGATCTTCTGATTAGCTAAAAACTGCTTAATCGATAGGGCATTATGGGCCGGTGCATTGTCCTGGTGGAGCAGCCACGCGTTGTTCTTCCACAAATCTCGCGCGCTATTTCAATAACAAGAACACCCCTTATATCAAAAAGAAAAACAATGAGCATCGCTGTTTAAGATGTGTTTGAGCGCCCTTCGCGTTCAACAACTTTAACTTCTTCACGAACCTTGAAAAAGCTTTTATGCCACATAAAAATCATTGCACACTGCTCCCCGTAGACATCCTTTAGCATTCGAAAGCATTCAGTAGTCGTTTTTTTGAGTTTTACTTTAAATGAATACGTTTGATTTAAAACCTGTTAGTACGAGGGCCAGTCTTAAAATTTAATTGTCACACCTCGTACGTATTGAAGGAAAATGGAATCGTCAAAAAAAAATACTCTGCCAATATATGGGCCCCTAAGCTCACACTAGGTACTATAGTTATAGTGTACGTGTGAGCTAATATAACTAAAAACTGAAATATATTTTATTCAACTCCAGACTAAATTACCTTTCGTTTGATACCACACAAGCCATGTTCTGACTTAAACTCAAATTTTTGAAATCCACCCCCACCCTTAAAAAAAAACAAAAACTAAAATGTATTTTGTTAAACTCCGGACTCAATTACCTTTCGTTTGATATCACACACGCCATATTTTCACTTAAACTCTAATTTTTAAAATATACCCCCATTTTTTTTTTAAATAAATTAAAATGTATTTTGTTTAACTACAGACTCAATTACCTTTCGTTTGATATCACACACGCCATATTTTCACATAAACTCTAATTTTTGAAATCTACCCCCACCCTTTTATTTGGTTTCTGTTCGGTGGATTTTGTTCATTTTTAAATGGGACCATCTCGACCCAAGACCCAGCCTAGGTACCAAATTTCATTAAAATCGGCCAAGCGGTTTTTGAGTTATGCGCGTTGGTCGTTACAGACATACAGACAGACAGACAGACAGACAGACAGACGGCGCAACAAAAAAGTTTCAAAATCATCTGAAACGCAAAGATATATAAAATTTTTTGAAATCGGAGCAACTTTTTTTTTTTCGAAAAAATTAGGATCACCATAGCTCACACTACTATAGTATAGTATATGTGTGAGCTAAAAATTATATATCTTTGCGTTTCAGATGATTTTGAACTTGTTTGTCGCGCAGTCTGTCTGTCTGTATGACTATCTGTCTGAATGTCTGTCTGTCTGTAACGACCAACGCGCATAACTCAAAACCCACTTGCCCGATTTTAATGGTGCCTAGGTTGAGTTCTGGCTCTAGATGGTCCCATTCAAAAATTAATGAAATCCACAGGACACAAGCCGAAAAAGAAAGGGGGGTAGATTTTAGAAATTAGAGAGCTCTGGTGAAAATATTAATTGTGTGGCACTATTTTAAAAGTAACTGTGCATGAAGATAAAAAAATACTCTGCCAATCTATGGGCACCTAAGCTCACACTAGGTACTATAGTTATAGTGTGAGCTAATATAATCAAAAACTGAAATATATTTTATTCAACTCCAGACTCAATTACCTTTCGTTTGATACCACACAAGCCATGTTTTGACTTAAACTCAAATTTTTTTAATCTACCCCCCACCCTTTTGAAAAAAACTAAAATGTATTTTGTTTAACTCCAGACTCAATTACCTTTCGTTTGATATCACACATGCCATATTTTCACATAAACTCTAATTTTTGGAATCTACCCCCACCCTTTTATTTGGCTTGCGTTCGGTGGATTTTGTTCATTTTTAAATGGGACCATCACGGCCCAAGACCCAACTTAGCTACCAAATTTCATTAAAATCGGACAAGCGGTTTTTGAGTTATGCGGGTTGGTCGTTACAGACAGACATACAGACAGACATACAGACAGACAGACAAACAGCAAAACAAAAAAGTTTCAAAATCATCTGAAACGCAAAGATATACAAAAATTTTTGAAATCGGAGCAACTTTTTTTTTCTCGAAAAAATTAGGATCACCATAGCTCACACTACTTATAGTAGTAGTGTGAGCTAATACATTATAGTTTGGCTTTGTTCAGTGGTGTTACACTGGAGGGGGGCAGTGGCGGCTCGTGACAGTAAAGTTTGTGAGTTCTGCCGAAAGGGTATAAAAAATGCTATTTTTTTACAGTCTCCAGATCACGTGTCTATTATAAAAAGTAAAACATTTCTCTTGTAACAATCCTTTTATACGATTTTCCCCGGCTTGAACCACACCTTCCTATTAAAATATCGGGCAATGTCCGTCCTTCTTCTTTCAGTTTTAGTTTTTCTTCATAAGTAAAGAGAGAGAATTTTTTTACATGAATTAAATTATCCACCACATTCATTGTGACACAATTTTACAAAAACAAACAACAAACACGACCATAACCTCCCGCTCATGCGTTTGGCGTCTTCTAAATAAATAAATGCGCCTGCAAACACGCAACGCTGAGCCCGCCCGCCCGGAATTGTCCTGGAACTGCAAGTTTTGCAGCTCTATTTTTGCCTAGATTTCGCTATCTAAACCCAGGAGCAAGTGCGGTGCGGGGCGAAGGAAGGGGTTCCTAGCCGAGCACAGATCTCGTTAGCCGCCCAGCTACGTTGTGTTGCAATGTAGCAGCGCAACAATGCCAATAACTTCATTTGACCGACTGTAAAATGCGGCGACGGCGCGCGGCGTCATACTCAACACACGTACGCGATTTGAAGGCCTACTATACCAACACCGGACCGAAAATATACTGCTATTCCAATAATTTTAGAAATAAAATAATTATATTAGAAAAATAGCAGCGGATGAAAAATAGTCAAATAATGTGAAAATTTTGGTGGTTCTGCAACTCTGCAGCCCTTATGCACTAGCCGCCCCTGGAGGGGGAGATCTCCAATTGGACGCATCCCCGGGTGGCCAATAGGCGGTTATTTTCGCAGACCAACATGGGTAAAAATTACACTATACATTAATTGTGTGAGCTTAGGTGCCTATAAATTAGCAGAGTATTTTCTATTCCTTCGAATTCGAATTTGTTAGAAACCATAGCTAACTGTGCTTAAAAATAGCTTCTTTTCAACCATGTACAACAAGCCTATATTTGGGTCACGAAAATTTCGAATTTAGTTAAAAAAACAGTTTTTCGGTTACTTGGCTGTGAAACAAATGCCGTAATTGTGGTTGTTGATATACCTACGGTTTTGCTCGATAATTTGAAAACCCCTGTAGATATTAGCTCAAACTACTACTATACTATAGTAGTGTGAGCTATATGGTGATCCTAATTTTTTCGAGAAAAAAAAAAGTTGCTCCGATTTCAAAAATTTTTATATATCTTTGCGTTTCGGATGATTTTGAAACTTTTTTGTCTTGCTGTCTGTCTGTCTGTCTGTATGTCTGTCTGTCTGTATGTCTGTCTGTAACGACCAACCCGCATAACTCAAAAACCGCTTGTCCGATTTAAATGAAATTTGGTACCTAGGCTGAGTCTTGTGCTGTGGTGGTCCCATTAAAAAATGAACGAAATCCACCGAACGCAAGGCACATAAAAGGGTGGGGGTAGATTTCAAAAATGAGAGTTTATGTGAAAATATGGCGTGTGTGATATCAAACGAAAGGTAATTAAGTCTGGAGTTAAACAAAATGAATTTTAAGTTATTTAAAAAAAAAGGGTGGGGGTAGATGTCAAAAATTAGAGTTTAAGGGAAAACATGGCTTGTGTGGTATCAAACGAAAGGTAATTGAGTCTGGAGTTGAATAAAATATATTTCAGTTTTTAGTTATATTAGCTCACACGTACACTATAACTACAGTACTTAGTGTGAGCTTAGGTGCCCATAGTTTGGCAGAGTATTTTTAATTTTGATACAGCATCTGATTGGGCTCGGAATAGACTTTTTCCTCATTTAACCACAATAATTGAGGCCCCCCAATAGCCCAGTAAGTGGGTAACAAAAAAGGCCTTTGGCGTGCAAAAGGTGGATTAGACCCTGATCAAAAATCCAAATTTTCGACCTTGGGAGGGGGCCGCGCGCGCCGCCATCTTGGATTATATGTGCACAAAAATAGTTTTTTACCATTATCTCCGTAACGATTTATTTTTCGAGAAAATATGAAGTTAACAAAGTTAAAGAGAACAAAATTTCCAATATTTTCTGCATTTACACTTTTTTTGTATGTCTAATATGTAAAGAGATATATAGACACAAAGATAAAGTTTTAGCTCACACTACTACTATACTATAGTAGTGTGAGCTATTATGGTGATCCGAATTGTTTCTAGAAAAAAAAGGTGCTCCGATTTCAAATATTTTTATATATTTTTGAGTTTCAGATGATTTTGAAACTTTTTTGTCGCTCTGTCTGTATGTCTGTGTGCAACGACCAACCCGCATAACTCAGAAACCGCTTGCCCGATTTGAATGAAAGTTGGTACCTAGACTGGGTCTTGGGTCGAGATGGTTCCATTTAATGAACAAAATCCACTGAATACAAGCCAAATAAAAGGGTGGGGGTAGATTTCAAAAATTGGAGACAAAATATATTTCAGTTTTTAGTTATATTAACTGATTAAATTATGCGTGCCCATATATTAGCAGAGTATTTTTAAAGTGTAAACTTCTTTAGGCGCGTTTAGCAGTTTTTGTGGGTAGTGAATTGAACTGAGCCGTCAGGCTCGGCTAGGTAACGCTCATTCGGGTGAAGTCGGCTCGAGTCGACGAGAGGAACATTCAGCGAGCGATATGATGATGCAGATGAAGGCCAGTATTATTAATTTCGCCTTGTAGAAGTTTACACTTCTGCCGTGTGGTCTTAAGCACACACAATTTTTTTTAATACATAATACTCAAGAATTTTCTTATTTTTACAAGGGATTTTATAATTTTATTGAACAAAAAGTTAACTTAGTTTTATACCACCAGAAATAATCAAAATTGTCGATAGAGGATATCTCTTACATAAAGTTCTATGGCACCGTAACGATTGTTTGAATTTAATTTTTGAAAAATATGTTCAGTATGTAAGAAATCACTAGGTTTCAATGCAGTCGTTTTTTTTTTTTGGATATCCGAAAAGTAAACAAAAAAGTACCCAGACAGCAGAACGACTACGTCGATCCAAAAAGCAAAAAAACTGTCGATGTTATTTTTGATGAATCAATGTTGGTTCCAGTTTCCCAAGAATTATTTTTAGCTAACGAAAGCAACAAAATTTGAAGAAGTTACTATTTCAGTTAAGCAGGCCGAAGAAGATGGTAATGTAATGATTGTAAATACAGCGATTTCCTTGGGTTCAACAAATGATGCAGTTTTTGTCATGGGAGAAGACGTGACTTTAATTTTTTTGACAGCATTAACTCCACATCACCTAGCCAACATCTATTTTTGCAAACCTGGCAGAGCCAAAACTCCTGAAAGGCTGTATTATGCAAAAAGTTTAAACGAGAAAGAAGCAGCTGAAAACATTCTCTTTCTTCATGCGTTTAGTGGTTGCGACACGACATCGTCCCTCTGTAACCAAGGAAAACTTAAATTAATATCTGCTGTTCAGAAAAAAACAACACTGAACAACATCATTAACATCTTTAAACAACATGATGCCAAAGCAGCATATATTGAAGAAACCGGAGTACAGTTTCTTGTTTCTTTGTATGCAGGTGACGTAGATAAAGATACCCCGGAGAAACTCCGCTACAATTTCTTTTTAAAATCATTCACAAAAAGCAAATTTAATCTTGCCTCTCTGCCCCCAACTAGGAACGCCGCACGGCATCACTCATTTAGGACATACCATCAAGTTGAAAAGTGGTATGGAATACGAAAAAATGCAGAAGAGTGGGGATGGAAATCTTCTGCACATGGTCTTTCTCCCGCAACAGTGACAGAAAAACCAGCCCCCGAAGTATTACTAAAAATCGTTGCATGTAAATGTAAGAAAGGGTGTGGAGGAGCATGTAGCTGTAGAAAAGCCGGGCTGAATTGCTTCATTTTATGTGGCTTTTGTAGTGGACAGATATGTGACAATGTCACATAAGTTACCATCGAAAGCCACGACGAAGATGAGAAATTTTAGTTAATTAGGAAGTTATAAATGTGGATTAGGCCTATTGGGGAAACCAACTTAAAAAAACGAGCCATTTAGCTTGGCTTAAATTTACATGGTGTTTTGTATTAATTACATGAGACACATGTTCAAAAAGTGGCATACTTACTATCAAAAAAAATAAAAAAATTAGGAAATTCTTTTTGACAAATGTCAAAAAATACTGTAATAAACAAAAAAATCAGGAATTTTAGGTATTTAAAAAAAATTATCTTTGTATTTTTATAACTCTTTAGATATTAAACTTACAAAAAAAGTGTAAATACAAAAAATATAGGAAATTTTGTTTTCTTTAACTTTGTTTACCTAAGTGTTTTCTCAAAAAATGAACCCTTACTCAGACATTGTTAAAAAACTATTTTTGTGCACATAAAATCCAAGATGGTGGCGCACGCCACCAAGGTCGAAAATTTGGATTTTTTATTAGGGTCTACCTATAACTAACAAATTAAAAAATCAGAACATCTCCACCTTTTGCAAAGCAAAACCCCCCACTGACTGGGCTACAAAGCAAAACTCGCCTTATCCACTTTTTAAATTTTAGCGTTAAATAATAAAAATCTTTCTAGAGTTAACTACTGGAAGAAAAAAACCAATGATGGCGTTTTTCAAAAAAAGAGCAATAAAAAATGGATAGGGCATGTTTTGCTTTGTCACTTTGAATATAACCAAAGATCTCAAAAGACTAGATATCCGAATTCATTCATAAACTTCCGTTTGTTGTTGTTGAGACATGTCTCTTTCTAATTTTGGCAGTGGGGGCGGAGTAGGAGAACATGAGGACACGAACTGTTGGCTACACTGCTTTACTTGTTTTATCTGGGGTGCGTTCCATTTTGCTTTCACAATATTTTTTATAGTCTCTTGGCATTGGCTTTTTTATTTAGCTTGACTCAGTATATTTGTCTATTTCTTTGTTTATAACGTTGTTTCAAATTTTTGCCGCGTTTTTTCTACGTGCTTGGTAGGTTTATAATTTTCTGGTGGTGACAATACAATGCTACATTGTTATAGGTATCACAAAGAAAATTAAAATGGCGAATTCAAAGTGGCGACTTTTCTTATTTATAAACCGATTTGCCTCAAAAAACTTCACGGTGATTGAGGTCAGTCAATCCAATTTTTAACTTAAACCAATGATTACATAACTTGTACACAGACAGGCATCCCAACAAACTTCATAACAGCAGCGGACAGATGGCTTTGTTCATTAATTGAACTACATGTATATATGGCAGAGCCATCTGTCCGCTGCTGTTATAAAAAAATTTTGGGTTGCGTATCGGTGTACAAGTTGTGTAATCATTGCTCAAACCTAAAAAAATCAACATGGCGGATTCGAAATGGAGGATTTTCTTATTTATAAACCGATTTACCTCAAATTTGAAACTTTGCAGTTCTTAAGGTCACCCACTACAATTTATGACTCAAACTTAAAAAATCAACATCTGATCCCAAATATGTATCAACTTTCGGAATTTTGGAGTTTTTAAGCTGAAATTTTTAACATAAACTTTTAAAAAATCAACGTCTTTTTCACGACTTTTCTTATTTGTAAACAGATTTGCCTCAAAAACTTCGCGGTGCTTGAGGTCAGTCAATACAATTTCTACCTCAAACATAAAAAAATCAACATGACGGATCCGAAATGGCGGACTTCCTTGTTTTTAAACCGATGTGCCTTAGTGTCACTTAATACAAATTTTGACTTAAGAAAATCAAGGTGACGGTTTAAAATGGAGAACTTTCTCATTTACAAGCCGATAAGTATCAAATTGCGAACTTTTGAATTGTTTATGGTACCTAGCTGATTATGACTTTTAACTCAAACTTAAAGTTTTTTGAGTCAGACATAAAAACTTTAAAATGCTGGATTAAAAATGGCGTATTAAACTTGAAACTTCCTGGTGAAGAAAGGTCTGCCTTGGTTCTTGATTTTTTTTGAAATTTGAGTCAAAAATTAAATTGAGTGGTTATAAATAAGAAAGTAAGCCATTTTGAACCCGCCATTTTATTTCTTTTTCGTAAATAAAAAAATGCTGAATGGTATTGTTACCACCAGAAAAATATACTCGTAAACCTAACAAGTTTCTAGTTTTGTCGCAAAATAAAATGATATTAACAAATGTCAATAGCATCACCGCTACTGTAATGATTTAAAATCTTATGGAAAATTATTGTGAACGCTGCCCCGCCCGGCAATATTTGTTAGGTAATCCGTGGCAATAGTCTGTAGACAATAGACACTTATTGGAATAAAACCTGACCTTATTTTAAAATCAACCCTACGGTGACAGATTTACATATAAAAACCAGCTGCTTTGCTTCAAAATTCCGCCTTTGAGTATTTAAAACCCGGATTTATTAGTGTCGGTATTTATTAAATGGAAGTTAGCGACTGTATTATTAAATTTGGCTTTCGTATGTCAATTTTGAGAGGCCAGCTGTTAGTTTTCTGTGTGAATGTGTCAGAATAAAGTCGACTCTAAAATAAAGTCAGTCCAATAAGTCCCTAAAATTATGAATGGGTTAGTAGGTTGGGCCAGTATTAAACACTGATTATTTATTAGCCGTGTTTTTTACTACATTACGATAAATGCATGTTTCCATGTTAACCACAGGTAGCCAACATTATAATTCTTTATATAATAGCAGAGGGAACCATGATGTCTAAACACCTTAAAATGTAAATATATCTCTCTAGGCTATATATGCTCGAAGCAGCGGCGTAGCGTGGGGGGGGGGGCGCGGGGGGTTCGTCGCCCCCCCCCGCCCCGAGGGTAGTGGCGCCCCATAGGTGGCCGAAGCGCCCTCAGCTTTATTAAGTCGGGCCGGAAATGGCCAATTGAGTGGGTGCCAAAGGAAACTAACGACATGATGACCTTTTTTTTGTTTTTTTTTTGGTCGCAAGATTCGTGAGAGGCGCCCTTGTGACTGATCGGCCGCCCCCTCACACATGATGACCTTTTTTTTTTTTGTTTTGGTCGCAAGATTTGTGAGAGGCGCATTTTTGACCTTTTTGTTTTTTTTTGCCACAAGATTTTTCATCACTTTTCAGAGGCGCCCTTTTTAGCTGTCGCCCCCCCGCCCTTTCGGGCACGCTACGCCGCTGGCTCGAAGGATATAACACGTTTTGCTACAACGTTTTATTTAAGACCAGTTTTGCAGGATTATTTTATTTTAATTGGACTTCTACCAACTTAATTATAACATTAAACAATGAACTAATAACTAGAATAGAAAAAAACTAAACTAATTTAAAAAAAAATTAAAATATAGAAAATAAACGACAGGCCACATGGAAATTAGATGACGTGACAAACAGATGACGCAATCTCATTGACGGAGCGGAGAAGACAACTTTTGATGATGTGTCAAGGCGTGTGGATATAGCGAGTTTTGCCTTGAAAATCAAATCATAACAAAAACATTTCATGTAAAAAAAAGCCAAGTACGCGAACATGGCATTCCGTAAAAAGAATTGAGATAAAAGTAAAGCCAAGTTCTTCAATACAAATTTCAAAATGAAAGGTTCTTACTAGTTTGGACATGTTTTTTTAAACTTTGCTATTACAGCCAAACTTCTTTATGTTCAATTTAGCACTGTGCCTAAGAGTCATTTACAGCCGTAATAGCCAAGTTTAGAAAAATATTTCCAAAGAGTAAGAACCTTTCATTTTGAAATTTGTATTGAAGAACTTGGCTTTACTTTTATCTCAATTCTTTTTACGACATGCCATGTTCGCGTACTTGGCTTTTTTTTACATGAAATGTTTTTGTTATGATTTCACTTCTTTTTTAAAGGAATTGGATAATACTTAATTTTTAAAGTAGTAAAATATGCGGAATATTGTTCAAAACTTTTGCAATGCCTTACTTCAATTTTTGAGGTTTTTTAATTTTTTTCCATGTTTTTATCGTAGTTCCTATCAGCCTTCCAAAGTTCAGCTCTCTAGCGTTTCTGAAAGTGCACAATGTTACTTTTACATAACTTTACATGTATAGGGGAGGGAAATAAATTAAAATTGTCGTGTTTTTAAATTTTGTCCTATAGTTTTATCATAGTTCCTATCAGTCTGCCAAAGCTCTATTCTCTAGCATTTCTGGAAGTGGGCAATGCTACTTTTACATAACTTTAAATGTATAGGGGAGGGGAGTAAATTAAAATTTTGGGGTGTTTTAATTTTTTCCTATAGTTTTATTATAGTTCCTATCAGTCTGCCAAAGCTCAACTCTCTAGCATTTCTGGAAGTGGGCGATGCTACTTTTACATAACTTTAAATGTAAAGGGGAGGGGAGTAAATTAAAATTTTGGGGTTTTTTGATTTTTTCCAGGGGTTTGGTCATAATTTCTATCAGTCTGCCAAATTTCAGTACAGTACAGTAGAATATTGATGATGAGTGAGTGGCAATTTCGACGTTTTTTGAAATTTCGTAACTACTTTATGGAATTCCATGAAACTTGGAGGTGTTGTTAACACCATGGAGATCTACGACTGTGCAAAGTTTGAGATTCGTAGCTCATTCCGAAGTAGAGTTTTAGGTAGGTCAAATATCGGCTGAAATGTTTCAAGAAAAGATGGTTACGGCGCGCGAACTTGGCGAGGCACTGCCGTGCCCTCAGATTTCAACGTAGAATTTGAACCGTTTTAAGCTACTTTTTCTAGAAAATTATTTTAATGGGGTGTGAGGAGCAAACTGAACAATAATATGCGGTATTTAGATGGTTTTTTGAGAAAACTGGATAAGGCGAGTTTTGCTTTGGGACGCCTCAATTCTAACTCTTACCGTTAACGAAATCCTCATGTAGTAACTTTGATCTGGGACCCTCTATATCTTAAAAACGACGTCAGCTAGAGTAACGTAGTTTTCACAAATTGATTAAAAATTTAATTTTTAACAAAAATAAGGCTACTTTAACACTAAAAGACTATTTCTTATACATGACTGAACGTCCTACCAGCGCCAATTTTTTAAAAATTGCTTTTTCAAAAACTGGCCGTTCTCCCAAGACACGGGAGTGCGAATCAGACGTGTCTGATGTTACTGTGCAAACTAAACAACGATATTACATTATATACTCTTATTTTAGTTAACAAAATCGTTAAAAATACCTTAAAAATTGGAAAAGAACCCATCTTTACTTGTAATACTTGCAAACTGTAAAGTCCGTCGGTGCCACACCCAAAATTTAAATCACACCGCGAATCAATCAGGGAGTGCATTCCGTAACCTGTGAAGTATGCACCCAACTTGTCTACCCATTGTGCAGTCTCCCTGGCGGTGATGATAAAAGCGATTCTGGAGCGCGTATTTGTCACAGCTGCAAGTTCTCTGCGCAAAATGTTAATCCCAGTACAAAGTTTCTAAATATATATATATATATATATATATATATATATATATATATATATATATATATATATATATATATATATATATATCGGTTTCACAACGTTCTACGTCTTCCGATACCCAATCTCCACTCGTTTCTGTTTGCCCATAATTCATCATCTAGGCCTCTTATTCTTATTTCACTGTCTATTCCTTCTCTCCAGCTTCTCCTTGGCCGTCCTCGTTTTCTTCGGCCAGTTGGTTTCCATTGTAGTATTTGTTTAGGTAGTCTTTCATCATTCATTCTTTGTACATGTCCGTACCACACCAGTTGTTTTGTTCTTATATCATCCACTAAAGTACGTTCACCCACTGTCATAATTTCTCTTATTCTTTGATTTGTAACTCTTTCTCTTTCTCTCTCTCTCTCTCTCTCTCTCTCTCTCTCAAATGGGTTATATTTAGAAACTAAAGAGTTAGTTTCTAAATATAACCCATTTTAATGCATTAATGAATCGTTTGACTGCCCTGTCACAGTCTCCTCGTGTCAAATCGATATTTCAACTATAAACACTACACTACGCAATCATGATCACCTTATAAGCGACTAGTTAAAACTTTAAGATAAGGTATCAATAGGCAGCGCAAGAGGATTTCATTTTTGAGATGCGCGAGCGTATTAAATGCATATACGTAATACTCCAATACTCCCTGTTATCTATTTACACAATGGTTGGCGTTTGAGGCAAGCATTCAGAAATATAGGTACGAAAAATGCACAGATAGCAAATTTACATAGAGTTTTTGTCAACTGTACGCCGATGATTTGACGTAACGAATAAAAGAATAAAATAATATTCATGCGTAAAAGTATAACCAATTAGGACATTTTATCTTAAGGACCGCAAAAAGGATAGACTTATACCCATTGATATTGCTATTTTAAATATGTTAACATTCTGCATCGTAAGGTACCGTAGGTATTGCAATAATACGTACTATATGGAAATAATATGCGTATGTCTTTGAAAGCAACCAATCAGGTCTTTTTTGCTTAAAGACCCCAAGGCCCTCATGAATGGGCAGTTACCGTGGGTATTGGAATATTATGTATATGATTAAATAGGAGCGCAATGTCCTTGTATTTGGTATAAAAGACCTACCTGAGGCCGATGCTGAGTTAAATCATGTTCAAGCTATTTTAAACAGCATTTTGACACAGAAAATCACACCCGTAAAAAACGAACAACTAGGCCAAAAGGTTGCTGATAAAATACGGCCGCTTAGATTAATTTGCAGTTCCCAGGAAGAGGCTTTACTCATACTGGGCAACAAAAATGTTCCTCAACATTTCCAGGACTTCGAATTAAAGCTGATCTTTCACACAGCAGGTCAAGGAGCTCGATAAACTTAACAATGAGTTTAAGCGCCGTATACAAAGAGGTAAACCAAATTTAACTATACACGATATCAAAAATAACCTAAAAATAGTTACTTTAACCGCCAAAGAGCAAAAAAAGCGCCCTTGTGATGAGGACGGCTCACCCAAGCGTCATCCGGGCATGAAGCGGTCACAAGAATAGCAACTATCAAATATTATATTTTACATTCGCGAATACTCAAACTGGTACAACTTTTTAGACTTTCTTACGAAAACAGATTTTTGTAAAATGGTTTGCGTAAGGGAATCGTGGCTATTAAGTGAATTAAGTGCTATAACACAAAAATTAACAAATTTTAAATATTATTGTTCAAATGCGGTTAGAAATAAGGCAGAGGAAGCGAAGGGCTGATATATTAGTTATAACTATTTTGTATTCCGGCATCTGGTAAAAACTAATAAGTTCCTCCAAGGCATCTGTCATAGTTTCTAGCGTAAATTTTAGCCTATACCTCTAACAGCATTAGCGGACATACTCAAACTATTCCAGATTGAACTAACTCAGGTACAGGAGCAGCATCCTGATATATCTATCATAATTGGCGGAGATTTTAACTGTCGCATGCGTGTGGGATAATGCACCAACAGAGCTCTTTTGTGACACAAATTTGTGCGACAAAATGCAAAGGGAGATTGACTTTAATTAATTTACTTTAATAGGGTGTTTGACAGTAGTAAAAAATAAATATATATTTATTTTTAGATATCTCTTTAGGTCTTGGGAATGCTAATAACAAACTTTTTTCTTTAATTTTTTTCTCAAATTCATAGTTCTTTTAATTAAATAAATTCATTAAATTAAAACAATTAGCCACGTGATTCAAAACAGGCGGTCTACCAATCAGCGCGAGTGACGTCACAAAACAGTCAAAAATATTTTTTTATGATGGTAATGTTTGCTTTGGTTTAAAGTGCGAATTATCGTCCTAAATTAGATTTGATTTTGTGTTTTGCTTATAAAAAACATTTTCAATGGAAAACGGATTCTCCAAAGCCGATAGCTCCAACTTGCCAGTGCTGAATTCCTTTATGGTAGCAGGCTCCTTTGCCAACAACAGTGATTTTTATTCTGCGGAATTTAGAAACGTTAAAATGTTGATGTACGTATTCGATGACTTGTTTTTTTTTTACGATATTCTTCGCCTACTTTTACTCATTTAGATTTTGAGGTTAGGTTATATGTTTTGCGTTTTTGATTAATATGCCACTTACAATAGATTCAATTAAATACCCAATCATTATTATTTTAAGCATTAAGAAACAATCAAAAATTGCAGGACAGGTAGGCAAAAAGTATACAACCACCAGCAATACTTGAAGTACTGCATAGGTTACACTGCATAGTCCTGCGTAGGTACTGCCTAGTCCTGCCTATGCACTGCCTAGTCTTGCATATGCACTGCTGTCCTACATTTAGCCTGCATGTGCACTGCCTAGTCCTGCATTTAGAGGTACTCCCTAGTCCTACCTAATAACTGCCTAGTACCACCTAAAAATTTGTACACCTTTCTGCTTATTATAAATGTTCCCCCTTGTAATAAACATAACCTCAAAAATTTCATCGTCATTTACGAAATAGTTATATATATTATAGACAACGTGAGAAAAATTAATAGAAACAATTTAGTTATACTCACATCAAAGTGATCTTCACAAATGTAAAGTGAAAATGTATTATATAAGGCCCTTGGGTCTCTTCGAGCAAGTTCTAGCCACTTTTTTCCGTTCTTTTACTGCTGTAGGCACATGAATAAATAGTTTTTTAGGTCTTTTTATGCTAGTATTCGAACACAAAAAACAGTAAAAACACAGACCAATAACAAATAAATACTTGAATGCCGTGTATCTGTCCGCGAGTTTACTGTGCTGTGACGTAATTGCAACGCCATGCTAGAAATGAGCGTTTAGCGGCAAATTCAAATCGGAAATTAGAAAACTTGATTTTAAATGTAGTCATGATAAGATATACTATATTAATAATTTTGCGTAACAAATTAGGGATCTATGTATCATTCTAAAGTGTTTTCTAAAATTTGTCAAATACCCTATTAAGGGACGCACGGCCAACGGTTTTCACGGTGGACTTACGTTCGTATCCTCTCTAGTGCTAGCACTAGCGACTTAGTTTGGGTTGCAAATGAGCACCTGGTTAGGGAAGTGGACTTCTGCGTTATTCTTCGAGAACTATCTCCAAACTCTTTCCCATCACTTCTATACAAATTTCAGCTGCAGCGTACGGAAGTGCCCGAGGAGAGGCCGAGCGCAAATTTTGAAACACTAATATTATCTAACCTAATCTGTGATTGACAAAAAAATAAAAAGTAGTCTTGCTCATGCTTGGGAATCAAACTTTGAAAATATGGAAAATAAAATGCATTATATTTTAACAAAACGGAGTTTTAAATCACTTAAAAAACAAAAAAAGGCAGTTTAACAGGCGCATTACGGAAACTCTTAGTAATACAGGCAATCAAAAGCAGTTCTGGAAAACCCTAAATTTAAAAATATTATAACTGATTTTTTATTTGGGAAGACTATTTTACTAGATTGGAGTTGGATAGGCACATATATTTTCCAATTTTCTATGGTACCTTCGACAATTTTTTATGCACCAACTAACTAAATGAGCTCAAAGCCGCCTTACTTAACTGCAAAAGTGAGAAATCACCCGGAAGTAATGGGCTGTCCTATGAATTTTTTTAGCACTTACCAGATAATTGGTTGCTATATTTAAACTGTCTCTACAATAAGATATTTGAAACTCAAGACACAAAAAAGGTGCTTTTTACACAAATACGAGGGCTATCTTTTATGTTTTGCATATAGGAACATAGAGGGCGACACTGAAAAACTGCCACTAAAAAGAACTTTGACGATATGACATATTTTGTTGAAATATAATTTCTACATTTAAAAATCACGTTTTGCTAGCTGCTTTAGTTTTCGAGATATGATTTTTTAAAATGATTAAACCTTCTACCCTCATGCACCCACATTCTTACCAAAATGTTTAATGGCCTTATCAACGGGCACCGCAAAATTTTATTATTACTTTGGTTATTCGGTTTTTGAGTTATCGTATTACAGACAATCAAAGTTACAAAATTTGGTATTTAGGCATTTTTGGACCCAAAAAACCGAGGGGTGGCTCGGTATTTCCTTTTGGTGTACAGGTTAGGGGAAATAACAGAAAATACTTGGGAAGTACTGGGAAATATACTAGGAAATACCATTGAAAATACTAGGGGGGAAATACTAGGAAATACCATTGCATGGGAAATACTAGGAAATACCATTGAAATTTGAGGAAATACCAGGAACGGTATTTCCTTTTGGTGTACAAAAATCAGCGATCGAGCCACCCCTCGCAAAAAACTTGTTCTGAGTGAATATAAAAAAAGCTTTTTTTTCACGATCCCAAATAGCCTTTCATACCTGAGTTTGAAGGGGATGGGACAATTCGCCGCGGCCGATTCGCCGCAGCCGATTCGCCGCGGGACAATTCGCCGCCGGCCGATTCGCCGCGGACACAATTCGCCGCGAGATTTATTGTTTTATGATATTACCATTGGCAATTGTTTAAACAGTTTTATTTAGCTTGACTTCATATAATATATTTGTTTATTTGTTTGATCATAACTTTTTCAAACTTTTCCAACTAGGTATTTGGGGTTAGTAGACGATTTAAAAAAAATTTTTATTAGCAAAATAAATAATATGAAGTCAAGCTAAATAAAACTGTTTAAACATTTGCCAATAATAACTTCATAAAACAAAAAATCTCGCGGCGAATTGTCCCCGCGGCGAATCGGCCGGCGGCGAATTGTCCCGCGGCGAATCGGCTGCGGCGAATCGGCCGCAGCGAATTGTCCCCTACCCGAATTTGAAATAGGGAATGGCAACTTTATACCAACTCACCGACACAAATACTGCGTCGGCGAAAAAACCTTTTTGTACGAAGTCATTTGCGATATTTTATAGTTTTCGAAACGGGGAGTAAAATGGCACTTCTACGCCCGCAAATATGTCGATTAAATAAATATTAATATTTTTAAATAATATTAATATTAATAGTTTCGTTGTGTAACCATTAATATTTAAATAGTTTTATAAGTTTATTGTAGGAAATAATAACTCTCTAGCGCCACCTTCTGGTAAAATATCTATATTAAAAAAAGGTACTAAATTTTACAGGAAAGACATTTGAAACATATTTTTTTTAATTTTTTAATATAATCTGAGGACACGGCAGTCTCCGGCTAAGTTCGCGCAGTTGCAGTACCACCTTTTCTTGAAACATTTCAGCCCATATTTGACCTATCTAAAAATCAACTTCGAAATGAGCTACGAAACTCAAACTTTGCACAGTCTTAGATCTTCATAGAGTTAACAACCCCTCCAAGTGTCATGAACTTCCATAAAGTAGTAAAGTAGTTACGAAATTTCAAAAAACGTCGAAATTGCCACTCACTCATGTATAGATCATCAAAATTCTACTGTAATTCCAGACATGCTGCAAAGCTGAAATTTGGCAGACTGATAGAAATTATGACCAAACCCTTGGAAAAAATCAAAAACCCCAAATGTTTAATTTACTTCCCTCTCTTTAAATGTAAAGTTATGTAAAAGTAACATTGCCCATTTTCAGAAACGCTAGAGAGCTGAGCTTTGGAAGGCCGATAGTAACTAAGGAAAAAATTTAAAACAGCAAAAATTTGAATTTACTTCCCTCCCCTATAAATGTAAATTTATGTAAAAGTAACATTGCCCACTTCCAGAAACGCTAGATAGCGGAGCTTTGGAAGGCTGATAGGAACTATGATAAAACCATGGAAAAAAATTAAAAAACCTCAAAATTTTAAATAAGGCAATGCAAAAGTTTTGAATAAATTCCGCATATTTTACTACTTCAAAACTTAAATATTATCCAAATCCTTTAAAAAAGGAGTAAAATCTTAACAAATACATTTCATGTAAAAAAACAAAGTACGCGAAAATGATATTCAGTAAAAAGAATTGAGATAAAAGTAAAGCCATTTCTCCAATACAAATTTTAAAATGAAAAATTCTTACTATTTTGGAAATGTTTTTCTAAACTTGGCTATTAAGGTTGCAAATGACTCTTACGCACAGTGCTAAAGTGAACATAAAGAAGTTTGGCTGTAATAGCAAAGTTTAAAAAAACATTTCCAAACTAGTAAGAACCTTTCATTTTAAAATTTGTATTGGAGAACTTGACTTTGCTTTTATCTGAATTCTTTTTACGGAATATCATTTTTGCGTACTTGGCTTTTTTTTTACATGAAATGTTTTTGTTATGATAAAATATTTATTACAATTTTAGTTACTTTTTTGCTCGTACAACAAATAATTTTTGAAGCACTGGCGTAAAGAACATTTTTGCTCGGGGCCAACTGAGGCTAAAAAATGTTATTATGCACGCCCTTGGTATGAAAATAACTATTTAAATGGCTTGTGTGAGAAGTTAATAATTTTCACCCTCAATCTTGCTGACTACAAACGTCCAAAACTTAAAAAAACAAAAGTCTTTGTATATCTAATAATGGGAAATATTCCCTTGGGGGTTTTTTTAATAATTTATACACTGACCACTGTCCATTGACGCCAGCACTTGAAATACAATTATAAATCATGTATAAAAGTTGACCTATTGAAAATACAGGCCTATAGTTGGTGCTTTCCTGCTGATATCATGAAATGTTGCGAAATCATGGATCAAACCTCCTCAAAACTTCTAAATCTATAAGAGATTTGAGGAGAAATATTATAAGATTTGACGAGAAATATTATGAGATTCGGGGAGAATTTTTCAGCAGCGTTATGGCGCCTTAAGGCAATAGAAATACTCTGCCAATATATGGGCCCCTAAGCTCACACTAGGTACTATAGTTATAGTGTACGTGTGAGCTAATATAACTAAAAACTAAAATATATTTTATTCAACTCCAGACTAAATTACCTTTTGTTTGATACCACACAAGCCATGTTTTGACTTAAACTCAAATTTTTTAAATCTACCCCCACCCTTAAAAAAAAACAAAAACTAAAATGTATTTTGTTAAAGTCCGGACTCAATTACCTTTCGTTTGATATCACACACGCCATATTTTCACTTAAACTCTAATTTTTAAAATATACCCCCACCCTTTTTTTTTAAATAAATTTAAATGTATTTTTTTAACTGCAGACTCAATTACCTTTCGTTTAATATCACACACGCCATATTTTCACATAAACTCTAATTTTTGAAATCTACCCCCACCCTTTTATTTGGTTTGTGTTCGGTGGATTTTGTTCATTTTTAAATGGGACCATCTCGACCCAAGACCCAGCCTAGCTACCAAATTTCATTAAAATCGGCCAAGCGGTTTTTGAGTTATGCGCGTTGGTCGTTACAGACAGACATACAGACACACAGACAGACAGACAGACAGACAGACAGACAGACAGACATACAGACAGACAGACAGACAGACAGACAGACAGACGGCGCAACAAAAAAGTTTCAAAATCATCTGAAACGCAAAGATATATAAAAAATTTTGAAATCGGAGCAACTTTTTTTTTCTCGAAAAAATTAGGATCACCATAGCTCACACTACTATAGTATAGTATATGTGTGAGCTAAAAGTGACAAGTCGGATATGAACCCATATTTCCAGAAGAAACTTGATTCAGGGAGCATTGCAAAATTTATAATAATGAATATTTTTCTAAAAGTAAAACGATTTTATTTAGTTTGGCACGAAAAGGTAAAAAATAATTTCACCTGTGTATAATTCCTTGAGTGAGGAGTACTCCCTCAAAATCGGGCGAAAGTCAAACTGCGAGATTTCACCGAAGCGCTCGACAACTCTGCCTCTTTTTTTAAATGGGTTGCATAATCTTTAATGCAACTCATTCAAAAACAGAAGAAGAGATGCCTAGCGCTTCGGGGCATTCATATGATTATACATAACTAAGGCTAAGTGCAATTTTAATCTGCTAAGAAGCCGGGCCCATGTAACCAAGACATCGGGTGATTTTGGAATTATTTTGATATGCTACAGGCCAGGAAAAGCAGTCTAAGCCGCCAACTCGACGCCGTCAACTGGGCGCCGCACAATGGTTTATCCCTGAAAAAACTATGCATTTTCATATCAAGATTTCAAAAAAAAAATCGATTTTTTGTAAAGACCCCTTAGTTTAAACCTATGATTGTTTTTGTTCAGATTTATCTTGAATTTTGAAAAATTGAACGGTAAAGTAAAATTTTGTATTTATTTTTAATTTTTTCTCAATCTGCAACCCGTCCTTTATTTATCTCTTAAACAAAAACCGCTTTGTCAATTTTGGTTTTTTCTTTTTACGTTTAGTGCGTATGTTTAGTAGTGTTTTGTAAGCCTAAAAAAAAAAAGTTTTATCTATAATTTCAAAAAAAATTAAAATAACAGAAAAAGCTATGTTATTTTGATGTATGCAAATTTCTGCAGACTAAAAGTTGTCTTCCCGCAGCCTCCCGCAATTAGATTTTTTTATGGTTATGATCCACAATGTCTTATCTTTATGACTGCCTAGGTTACAGCTGCCAATATCTGCCTATCTGTAAATTAGGTTCCTAAAATTGTTACTTTGTGTAGCCCATAAGTTGAGGCAGAAGGGACTGTATTGGGAGAGGGTGTAAAGGGTAGGTAGAGTGTAGAGAGAGAGAGAGAGAGAGAGGATAAAGTGTAATAAAAAACTATGTCGCTCACCGATATTTGCAGAGTAGTCGCTTACAGGGCCCTGTTCTCCAGTTCCATGATTCACAGCTACACAGCTTCCACAGATGATAACGCACAGCTTTAATTTTAAAGGGTTTTTAAGGGTGCCAAAGGGCAAAGAGAATTTAAGGGTAAATTCACACGAGGGACCGCGTGATTGAGTTCGTTTCTTATACGACACTGCGCACTGTCCACTTTTTAGGTTATAGGAAAGAAGGGAAAAATATATTTATGGACCGCGTAGCGGCACCCGCGTTTTTTGTATGAAAGCATGATAAAAATATATCAATAAAAGGCGATAAAAAGAAAAAAACTTCCTGCTATATTAACAGAATCAATACAAAAAAAAGGAGAATTTGTTTTATTTATTTTAATCCTTTAGAATTGTGAATGTCCCAAAAGAGGGCAGTGCAAGTAAAAAAGTAATATTTTCTAATTACTAAAAATTAATGAATTAATTAAAATAGAGAATTTAGCGGGAGCTAAACATACCGGGCGCCAAAAAGGCACTTATTCTTGCCTTTTTCCATAAAAAAAAAAGAACAAAAATAATAATAAAAAATAAAATAAAACAAAATAATTCTATTACCAAAAGTAATGACTAATCTTAATACTAAAAAAAAAGAAAGGGGGTTTATTCAACCGGCAAAGGACACAGCTTGACTACTGGCCTTTGCATAACACCTTGTGCAGTTTTTAAGGTTACAGCCCTAACTACTCCATCTGGACCCGGGTGGCACTTCATGACCCTACCTAAACGCCATTTTAGAGGAGGAGCGAGTTCATTTTTGATAAGCACGAGAGTGCCTAATTCAATGGTTTTACAAGATTTGTTCCATTTTTGACGCTGTTGTAGAGTTTGTAAATATTCGTTGTGCCATCGCCGCCAAATATCTTGGTGTATACGCTGCACAAGTTGCCATCTAGATAACCTAGAAACATTAAGCTCAGTCAGATCTTCATCAGGAGCGGACGAGAGTGGTTCCATGGTCAAAAAATGACCAGGGGTCAGAGCAGACAGATCAGAGGCATCTGAGCTAAGGGGTAAAATAGGGCGAGAGTTAAGCATAGCTTCTACCTGCACTAGCACAGTGTAAAGCTCCTCATAGGTGAGTACCTGAAGGCCTATGACCTTTTGCAAATGAGTTTTGACTGATTTAACCCCAGCCTCCCAAAGTCCTCCAAAGTGAGGGCTCGAAGGCGGGTTAAATGACCACTCAATATTTTGAGCTTCTGAGGCATTTTTCATGTAACCATTTAGCTCCTTTTGAGCTCCCACGAAATTTGAACCACAATCGCTGAAAAGCCTAGAAATTAGACCTCTTCTGCCGACAAATCGTCGAAGGCAAGCTATAAAGCAGTCTGAGGTTAAGTCAGACGCAAGCTCAAGATGTAAAGCTTTGGTCGTAAAACAAATAAAGAGGCAAATATATGCCTTTTGAGATTTTATGCCACGTGCTTTGCTAAGCGTAATATTAAAGGGACCTGCATAGTCCACGCCAGCATATTTAAATGCTTTAACTTGGTTTATGCGACTAGCAGGGAGCGTACCCATAAGGGGTGTTTGAGAGGTTGAGGTTGGTTTGACTTTAAAACAAGTCATGCATTTTGCTAGCACACCCGCGATGGCTCGTTTAGGGGAAAGAATCCAGAACTGTTGTGTAATTAAAAATTGAAGAGTTTGCAGTCCTGGATGAAGAAAAATATGATGAAATTCTTCAATAATGAGCTGCGTTAAGCGATGTTTAGTGGGTAAAAGCACAGGATGCTTTCGATCATAAGAGAGACCTGATAGCAGGAGGCGACCGCCTACCCTGAGCAATCCATTCTTGTCCAAGAAAGGGTGTAGCTTTCGAAACAGTTTAGGTAAAAGTTGACCTTTTTTGAGCTTTTCGATTTCTTCGGAAAACTCAACATACTGTACATGCTTGACAAGGAGTAACAAAGCTTTGTAAAGCTCTAAGTTGGTCAAGTGACCTTGAATGCGTGCTTCAGGAGTGTGCTGCTTAATATTGTGTATAAATCGAGATAAATAGGCAACAATGCGTTTTATGGGTCCTAGAGAGGAATAGTTGTCTAGCCAACTATCGAAGGGGTGAGTTGGGGTAAAAACTCCGAGGAGAGCTAATCTGCGTTCTTCCTCAGAAACTTCTGGGGTAAGTTTTATAGTGGATTGTGGCCACTCTTCAGGGGGTAATTTTAGGAAACTTGGCCCAGTCCACCATAAGTCATGGTGAATCAGATCATCAG
Source organism: Aspidapion aeneum (assembly GCA_963576565.1). Taxonomy (NCBI): domain Eukaryota; kingdom Metazoa; phylum Arthropoda; class Insecta; order Coleoptera; family Brentidae; genus Aspidapion; species Aspidapion aeneum. The sequence continues at coordinate 47,754,576 of OY755048.1, forward strand.
GGAGTAAACCGCGTGAAGCGCAATCGCTAGGATTTTCTTTAGAAGGAACATGACGCCATAAATCGGGTGCTATTTTTTCTTGAATATGGCTGACCCTGTTCGCAACAAACGTTTTAAATCTGTGCGGAGAGGATTTTATCCAGTTTAGGGTCACCATGGAGTCAGACCAAGCGAATATTCGAGATATTTGAAGAGAGCTAGAGATTAAGTTGACAACGTGTCGTAATATATTCGACAAGAGCACGGCGCCACATAGCTCCAACCGAGCTAAAGATATGCGTTTTAACGAGGCAACTTTGGATTTTCCGCATAATAGATTAACATTAATTGAGTCATTAGAAATGCATCTTAAATAGACACAACAAGCGTATCCTTTTTCGCTACTATCACAGAATCCATGTAGCTCAAGAGAAGTGGCGTCCGAATTCACAAAGCGTGAAATCGAGATCTCGGATATTTTAGGGAGTTGAATTTTATACTGAAACCAAAGTTTTTGAATATCTTCTGGGACTGGGTCGTCCCAGCCGACTCCTAAGGCCCAAAAATGTTGTATTAAGTGTTTTGCCAAAAAAGAGAGAGGAGTTAAAAAACCTAAAGGGTCATAGATTTTTGATATTTCTGACAAAACGGATCTTTTTGTACAGGGTCTATCAAGAGGGGAAACCTTATAAGAAAATGCATCTGTAGAGGGGTGCCATTTTAACCCTAATATTTTTAGAGTATTGTCTTGGTCATCAAAGGAGAGATAGCTTGTTTCGCATTTTTCAGGGGAAATAGTCTTTAAAAACTCAGAGCTATTGCTAGACCACTTTCTGAGCTGAAAGCCTCCGTGACCTAGAACTGCGACTAATTGAGCTTTTGCTTCGAGAGCTTTTTCGAGTGACTCACAGGAAAAACAACAGTCATCTACATACACGTAGCTCCTTAAAATGTGAGCTGCTAAGGGATATTCAGTCTCATAAATGTTAGCTAGTTCAATGACAGACCTTATAGCTAAGTATGGGGCGGCTTTAACGCCAAATGTGACAGTTTTTAAGAAATAATCATTGACAGGTTGGTCAGGAGAAAACCTCCAAAGTATTCTTTGATAGTTTTGATGGGCGGGATTTATTAAGACTTGCCCAAACATTTGTTTTAAATCACTAGTAAAGCAGTACTTATGCAGGCGAAAAGACATCAAAATATCAAATATTTCTTGTTGTAATTTGGGACCTGTCAACATAGATTCATTTAGAGAGCTGGGACAGCTCTCGGGACAGCTACATGACGCGTCAAAAACGACGCGGAGCTTTGTTGTGCTACTCTCTGATTTTATAACACAGTGGTGGGGTATGTAATAAATTTTATTCGAAGGGGGGATATTTTTTGAAACTAACTCCATATGATTAGAGTCAAGGTAATCTTGTAAACAATCAGAGTATTCTTTGTGAAGAGACGGGTTTTTTAATAAACGATTTTCTAAGCTATAAAATCGTTTTAGAGCAATAGAGCGGGAGTTAGAGAAAGAGGGCTCTGGTCCTTTAAAGGGGAGAGAGACGACAAATCGACCAGTTTCTGTTCTCTGGAGAGTATCTTTGTAAATTTTTTCACAAAGCTCATCTTCCGGGTCTATATGAGTTTTTTGAGGGACTTCCTCAATTTGCCAAAAGGCTTTAAGAGTAGAGTCGAGACACTCATTATTTGAAATAAAATATGAGCTAATAGAGGGGGTAGAGGGGCGAATTTTTCCGCCCATGATGAGCCAACCAAAAATAGAGTTTAGAGCTGCGGCCTTGTCGACACCACATGAAATTTTACCTTCTGTCAAAATAAAAGGAAAAAGTTGAACTCCAATTAAAATATCTACTGGTTTGCATTGATTAAAAGAGGGGTCTGCGAGCTTTAAATTTGAGATATCGGGGTAGTCACCCTGCGAGAGAGGGGTGAGGGGTTGCTCATTGCAAACTTTTGACAATATTAATAAATCAATGTCAAAAGAAGGAGAGAGTTGGCCTACCGGTCTTATGGAGCAACTAATGCCACCAGAGGGGGTGCAGCCAGTGTGACCTAAGCCATTTAGGGTTAAATGAGTTTTGTAGCGAGAGAGACCAATTTTATTTGCAAACTTTTCAGAAATTAAATGCACCTGGCTCCCAGTGTCAATTAGAACCCGCGCTTTATCATAATGTCCTCTACCGTTTAAAACTTCGACTTGGGCCGTTGCGAGTAAAGAAGATGTCACTGAAATGTTGCTTGTTAAACTGCAAGCGTGAGTTGAGGGGCTACTTGGTAAATTATTATTTTCTTGTGAGTTAGAGAGAGTAGGTACTGCCAAAACTTGCGTAGAATGAGTCGGAAGAGGAGCGCTCTGATTCTGATTTTCCAGTGGCGGAGAGCCACTAGGAGGGGATCGAGGAATATGGAGTAAATAGTGGTGCATGGAATGGCAAATTCTACACGAATAAGTAGAGTTGCAGGCTTTTAGTGAGTGCCTTGTACCGAGGCAATTGGAACACCAATGGTTTTTTCTGACTAAATTTAGTCTTTCTTGAGGGGTTTTACTTTCAAAAACGGGGCATTTATATATACTATGTCCTGAAATCTTACAGACGGGACAAGCGTTCTGATATGGAGCGACGCCAGCTGCAAGAGTAGAAAAATTATTACCTCTATATTGAGGTTTTGACGGAGGTTTAGCAGTGGCGTAACCAGAAGTTTTAGTTTTATTTAAAATGTTGGCCGATTCTAACGCAAAACATTGCTTAGAAACAAAATCTTTGAGGTCCTCAAAAGAGGGTTCAGATGAGGAGTCATGCTGAAGTTCATAGCGCGTGACCGTCTCAGAGTCTAATTTTCGAATAAGAATTCGAAAGAGTGGGAAATCCCAGTGCTCAGTTGGGTAATTTAAATTGGTAAGAGCGTAAACATTATCAGTAAATGTATCTATTAAATTGCGTAAAAGAGCGGGGTTGTTTGTATTTAGTTTGGGCAAATCAGTAATTTTGTCCCAATAATGAGTCGCAAGGAGGCGGTTATTTTGGTATCTATTATAAAGCGCATTATAAGCTATAATGTAGTTTGCATCAGTAATTGGCAAGTTTTTTACCAATGTTAGGGGTTCCTTTTCTAGATACGTTAAAAGTAGCTGAAACTTTCTACTATTAGAGAACATAGTATTATTATGAATGACAGAGTCATATAAGCTAATAAAAGTTTGCCAAGAAAACAAATCGCCGGTGAACTTCGGAATATCCACCTTTGGAATGTTGAAGCTCATGTCATTATGACCGGAGCTAGAGTTTGAGTGAGAGGAGTTGAAGTCATCTTTAGGAGGAAATAACCTTTTATAAGTTGCTTTTATGCTAAAATATTGGTAATCAGTGCCTTGACGAATGACATTCTCCTCAGTAAAATCGGGTTGCTCTTTATCAGCTAAATACGCGATTACAGCGTCGTGAAATTTATTAAATTCCTCATAAAAAATGTCCAAGTGATCATACCGCATCTCAAAATCAACTTTTTTTAAGGTATCAGACATAGCTTGAGTGGAAATACTAAATATTTCTTTAATGCGATCTATTGCTATGCCCCTAAAGGCGCGACACTGTTTTTCACTACTCGTCATTTTAAATACCTAATATTTAAAAATAACTACGAGAAAAAAAAATTATATGTATTTAATTTTACTATGCGCGCTAAATTCGAATAGAAAGGAAAAAAAAACTTTTATTCGCGAAGACCGAGAATGCAATAAAAAACCTGAAATTTATTTCTTATTGACCGAGTTCAAAATACCTACTGTACCTACTAGGTAAATTAAAGTGTAATATGAAAAGCGCCAAATCTAAGTATGCAATGCATAATACTTTCAAACAATTATATATCCCTTTAAACTGCACAAGATGTTTATTAGCCCTAAAAAAATAAAAATTTTAATTTTTAAATCGATTTATATAAAAAAAATCGTTTAGGAAACTGAGTTTTAATTTATTAGAAAAAGGCAAAAAATCAGATACCTACAACGGTTTACCGGTATTTTTACACCATGAAAACAGATCATCTGCTTTAATAAAAATCTAAATCGCCTTTTCTAAAGAGAAAATTTAATTTTTTAATTTTGAAATATATATATATTTTTTTTTTTTTTTTTTTTAACAAAAGAAGGCTTAAAACAACAAGTGCCAACGTAAGGGTAGGGGGTGGTTATAGGGGTAGTTCAGTATTTGGATTGAAGGACCAAACTTATGTAGCCCATAAGTTGAGGCAGAAGGGACTGTATTGGGAGAGGGTGTAAAGGGTAGGTAGAGTGTAGAGAGAGAGAGAGAGAGAGAGAGGATAAAGTGTAATAAAAAACTATGTCGCTCACCGATATTTGCAGAGTAGTCGCTTACAGGGCCCTGTTCTCCAGTTCCATGATTCACAGCTACACAGCTTCCACAGATGATAACGCACAGCTTTAATTTTAAAGGGTTTTTAAGGGTGCCAAAGGGCAAAGAGAATTTAAGGGTAAATTCACACGAGGGACCGCGTGATTGAGTTCGTTTCTTATACGACACTGCGCACTGTCCACTTTTTAGGTTATAGGAAAGAAGGGAAAAATATATTTATGGACCGCGTAGCGGCACCCGCGTTTTTTGTATGAAAGCATGATAAAAATATATCAATAAAAGGCGATAAAAAGAAAAAACTTCCTGCTATATTAACAGAATCAATACAAAAAAAAGGAGAATTTGTTTTATTTATTTTAATCCTTTAGAATTGTGAATGTCCCAAAAGAGGGCAGTGCAAGTAAAAAAGTAATATTTTCTAATTACTAAAAATTAATGAATTAATTAAAATAGAGAATTTAGCGGGAGCTAAACACTTTGTTATTCAAATATATACAATTAACGGGTTTTAGTTGCTGTGTTAATATGGATATATTCATATGTTTTGAAGTATTTATTAATTTTATTATTTATCAGTCAATTTATCAGTTTGTTATCATTTATTATATTTACACATTATATTTTTTAAGATAATGTACAGGGTGACCGTATATAAAGTTCCACAAAAAAATGATAAATCAAAAAGTGAATTACTCACGAAATAATGAATATTACGGTTTCACTTTTTTTTAAATCACACCTTGATACACTCAAGATGGCCATTGGGTCTTGATTTTAATAATACACCCTGTATATTTTTAAAATAAAAAATATTTTCTTTCTTATTCACCTTTGTCTTGAGAAAGCAATGTGTTGAACAAAGAATTAGCTGTACTATTTTTCCTTGGCTAACACATTGCCCTTATGGCAAATTATTTTTTATTTTACTCAAGAACCGCGTAAGAATTCAGATATGATATATTTAAAATTTTTTAAAAGACATACAGGATGATCTGCTGCATAAAAGGACCTCATACCTAGCCTGTGGAGTGTGATTAAGGAAAAAATGAGTAATTTAAGATTTGAATTATCTTTATGTTTACCTGACAAGTAATAAAAAAGTTTTTCCATGTGGAACTTTATAAACGGTGACCCTGTACCCTGTATTTTTTAACATCAAGAGCTATTTTATTCTTGTGAAGATATAAACTTGTGGATTACTTCCCATTGTAAAAAATAAATTGATTTGTTTACTTTTGACCACACTAAATAAATTTACTAAATATATAGGAATAAGTAGGCGACAAGAAATTGCCGGATAACTTAAGGGGGGGAGGGGCTAAATAATAATTTAACAAAAATTATAGTACTTTATGTTTGATTCCACAATGAAATTTAAGAGACTGCGAGGACCTGCCTTGGGGCAGAGGAGCATCCAGTCCCCTCCCCTTAGTACGCCTATGTCATGACACAATGGAGGGCGGAAGTAGTTTTTTTGAAAAAGCAATCATCAATTAAACTAGTAACAATGGTTACTAAGTTAGTAGCCATTGCTTACCATGATTTACCTTTTTATTTATATTACACAATTCTTACCCAACACATGCAAGGGAGAGGAGAGGGGAATTAGCTAAAATAAATTGGTAAATATGTGTTAAATATATGTACAAAATTTCAAGTTTATCTGATAAATACTCTTAAAGATATTAACTTTTTTCCGAAATTTTACCGTTTTAAACCACTGTGCGCCGCCAACCCAGCGCTGCCAACTGGCCGCCGGGCCAACTGGGCTTCGGGCCAACTGGGCTTCGGGCCAACTGGGCTTCGGGCCAATTGGGCTCCGGGACAACTCGGTGCTGGACTATTTTTTTTTTAATAAATAATATATTATTTATACAAAAATATCTTTAGAATTTCCTAATACAATTTTCCTGAAATTGTGTTTTGTTAGGTAGAGTTAAATCCATTAAGTCTAGTGATGAAATTTGGTTAAGGTGTACGGTGTTCTGGTAACAATAAAATTTACCTTTTTTATTACAAAAATGGCCGATCCAAAATGGCGGATGTTCTTATTTATAAACCGATTTGTCTCAAACTTAAAAGATTGCATTGTTTAAAGTCACTTAATATAATTTATAACTCAAATCTAAAAAATTCAAAATGGCGGACTTTTCTATTTAAGAATCGAGATGTATTCAATTTGGAACTTGATGGTGTTTTATACCATATGAATAAGGTAATTAGCAGAAACACCGACTGAGGGTGTTCACAGGCTCGAGCGTTTGATTTGACGCCCTGAAGCGCTCGGCAGTTCTGCCTCTTTTTTTGAATGAGTTGCATGGTCTTCAATGCAAGAGATGCCTAGCGCTTCGGGGCATTCATATGATTATACATAACACAGCAGTTACTTAATATAACATAAAATTGTGAGGTTAAGTGCAAGTTTAATCTGCTAAGAAGCCAGGCCCATGTAACCAAGACATCGAGTCATTTTGGAATTATTTTGAAATGTTACAGGCCAGAAAAAGCAGTCTAGGACAACTGGGCGCCGCCAACTGAGCGCCCGGCTAACTCGGCGCCGGACTATTTTTTTTTCTATAAAATGTGCAGATGAGAAAATATTATATTATTCATACAATAAAATCTTTAATATTCTTTACACAATTTTCTTCAAATTTGGTTTTGTTAAGTAGAGTTAAGTGAAATTTGGTTAAGGTGTAGTGTTCTGGTAACAATAAAATTGAATTTTTTGAATGGCGGATATTTTTATTTATAAACCGATTTGTCCCAAACCTGAAAGATTGCGTTTTTTAAAATCACAATATAATTTATGACTCAAACTTCAAAAAATCAAAATGGCAAATCCAAAATGGCAGACTTTCTTATTTATAAACCGATATGTTTCAAATATCGAACTTGGCGGTGTTTTACGTCACTGATTAGAATTTTTGACTCAAAAAATGGCGGAATTTTTTATTTAATTAATGGAATTAATGGATAAGAAGTTAAACAAAAGTAAGGGATGTCACAGGAGAAGTAGCAAAATTAAAATTGAAATTTGCCGGTCATACTATCAGACAAAAAGACGATCAATGGAACAAATGTAGAGCTCTTAACAGATAACCAGCAAAATAATATGAAAAATATAAAATATTTTAATAAAAATATGAAAAATATAAAATTACAAAAAAAAATTATGAAGAAAGAATAAAAAAATATTTTGTCCCTTTCCATATTGCCGGTTATTTTTTTTATTTGGAAAATATATATACTAACAAAAAATGTTTTTTTTTATTTACAAAGAAATGCATTAACAGTTAGAAAAAGTTGAATTAGGCCTGAATGGGGTATCGCCAAGTAAAACTAAGGCATATATTTTAAAATATTCTGTGGTTTCACCTCACCTCTTCTTTTATCCAAACTTATTTTGAGAAAAAATGATGCTGCCAAATTTTTGACCGGTATAGTTTTTAAAATAAGTCATTGTTATAAATTTGGGATTATGCAAGAACAATAAAATCTTTAACATTTAGTTCTTTTTGACATTTCAAAAAGTATTTTTTTGTTTATAAATAAAGGACCAAAGTTTTGTAAAAATTTTGACAGTGGTTTTTTTTACAAAATTAAGGTATTTTAAAAACTCTTCCGTATAATAAATACTATAAGGTACAAAAAAAATCTAATAACCGAACCGAACCGAACCATTTTTAAGAGCTCAAAAAAAGAACAATGTAAGGTAAAATCAGCAGATCGCCATCTTTATTAATAAGCGAGTATAAAAATAGGATGTGCTGTACATTGAGGAAGGAAACAGGCTTAAGTATACTTTAAATCAAAAAGATAATTTTTAATTTATGTTTGCTTCAACAGTAATCACTACTGGAGCCAACATTAGCCCCCTTAGTAGATGTTCATTGCAGAAAATATTAAGGTTTTTATAAAAATATGAATCATCTCACTTGGGAACACCACAAGTGAGATGAGCTGACGATTTGAAGAAACATGCGGGAACTAGATGGATGAACACGGCGACAGACAGAGAAGAGTGAAAGATATTCGGGGTCGCCTATGTCCAAAGATGGACCGAAGAAGGCTAAATAGATATAAACTGTGACTAGGTATTTACTTTTTCCGCAGAGTTGCATGTTAAGACGGTCCTTTATCCACGTAGGCAGCAACAAGCTGTGTGTTATTATTTAGAGCATGTGTATTATTATGAAAGGTTATAATATGTATTTATTTTGCATAATAGTATGGTTTTAAGACGTACAGACGCCAATGGTAATTTCGTTACCAAACTTACATTTATGATGAAAATGTTTTCCCAGGATATAAATAGGTTTTAAATTTTTATAACTATTTGCAAGTATAATGAGAGAACTAAATTTAGAAAAAAAAAACTTTTTAAAAACAAGCTTTTATGAAATGGACTAAAAAGCATAAAATAATTTTTTGAGTGTTCTGATATCATAATAATAAAACCGATGGGCGTATTAAAGGAAATTTACCCGTTTTTGTTATAGCCTTGTTAACTCAAAGTTTAGTGAAAATCCAGATTCATTATATTATAGCAGAGAAATGTAAGGGTAGACAATTTAACCCATCCCAACCCAACCCAACTCAAGCTACCCATACATTTGTCTGATATGGATGGACATTATTACGCCTGCTTCATATTAGGCAGATCATCCGCGACCAGCAGTGTGTCGATTTATTTTGTCACATTGAAAAAGAAGAGACGGTTGTGGACGATCTACCAAATGCGCATGGAAAGGCATTAGCCTAATATTAGATACGCCCATCGCTTTTATGATATCAGAACACTCAAAAAATTATTTTATGCTTCTTAGTCCATTTCATAAAAGCTTGTTTTCAAAAAGTTTTTTTCTAAATTAATTTCTTAATTTTTAGATTTGTCTAAGTCTATGCATTTCAGCTAGCGCATCGTATGGTAATTTTGAAATCAATCAGATACCTACGTGGAAGTCAGTTGAAAGTAATCAGAAAAACTCGTTATTAAATCGTCTATTTTGAATCCGCCATATTGAATTTTGTAATCTGATCAAAAAATCGTAATCCTCATTCTCAAAAACCAAATAATACCAATTTTGGAGGAAATCCAACAAACTAAAATTTTACCCCCTCTCCGCCCTCCAGGTTAGGGGTGAGGTAGGCAGTCAGTGATACCACATTATTGGATTGTCATCGGAACTATAACGGTATGCGAAATTTGAAGTCAATCGGATACGTGGAAGTCAGTTAAAAGTAATCAGAAAAACTTGACATTAAATCGTCCATTTTGAATCCGGCATATTGAATTTTTGTAATCTGATCAATAAGTCGTAATTCTCATCCTCAAAAACACCTAGATACCAATTTTGGTTGAAATCGGACAAACTAAAGTTTTACCCCCTCTCCACCAACCATGTTAGGGGGGAGGTAGGTACCCGATAAAACCATATTATTGTATTGTCATCGGAACTAAGACGCTATGCGAAATTTTAAGTCAATCGGATGTTTGCAAGTTCTTCAAAAATCAGTTGCAAGATTTGATTACATACATACCCACATACATACAATACATACATACATACAGGTGAAATTAAATAAAAGCTTGTAAAATAGACAAACTTTTGATATTCCTTATAGTAGGACTAACATAGGACAGAATTCTCCAATGACTAAGTTTCAGAATAGGTTTAACATTGTTAACCAATCAATAAAATCAGATATATTCAGTAAAGTTAAGCTGTTACAAAGTTCGTTTAAAAAAATTCTTTCTATCGCAATTGTGGATCTTTTTTGGCGCGTGGCCGAAATATGGAAGTTCTACTGTAATTAGGGTATCCAAGTCCCGGGACCAAATAAGTTTTCGGGACTTCGGAACCAAATGTCAGGTCCCGGGACTGGTCCCGAAACTAAAATAAAAGTAATTAATTGATTTTGGTAAATGGTTAACATAAAATCAAATTGACAAACGTAGCAAATAAAAAGGTAAGTATGAAACATTACTTTTGTCCAAAGTGAGATTTAAGTGCCACGAGTGCATTTAAGGACTCATCATTTAATCTTAAACGAAGCTTGTTAAAAAACCGCCGGCCACTGAGAAAGCTCTCTCCGATTGGACGCTGGTAGGTGGTATAGTTAGTAAATGCTCGTAGCGTAGCTGCAAATATTGTCCTCGACAACCGCCATCCTTAAAAAGGACCATTTCTCGGTTTATTATTTTTGAAAATCGATCTGGTTTTGCACTTGATGACGTTTGTATTGTATTGCTCTTCTACTTGTTGAGGCAGTAGCAAATATTGCATTTTCAATAAATCCGTCTAACTTTTTTGCGATCCTTTCGCGTTCATGCAATAGACGGCGCTGCGTCACGCTTATTATGCATGTGTCTGGTATAATTTAGCGGATTCCGGACCAAGTTGAGGTCCCGGGACCTTTATTGAGTCCCGGACCACTTTTTTTAGGAAAAGTCCCGGGACCGTCCCGGGACCAAGTCCCGGTACTGGATACCCTAACAGTAATATAAGTAGACTTGGGTGTGAACACGCTCTTACAGCAGAAACTTATAAATTTCAGAAGCCTTAAAAAATTATTTTAGAAACATCGCACGAACCGCAAAAACTATCCCTTTCGATTTAGCAAAAACTTTCATGACATCCCAAATTGATAAAGGGCAACCAGTTTTTTTTTAAAGAAAATTAAGCCTGAAATTATTATTTTTTAGACTCCCTTAACATGCAGTTTGCGACCCATGTTTATTGAAACTTTTTTTACTAATTTAAGAAGTACTCTAATCAATCATTGCCCGAAAAATTTTACCCCATTTCGATAACACCGGGTGTCTTAATTGCTATGGGTAACTATTGCCATCTCGGTAACTATAAGAACTACAAGCTTGGACAAATTAGATAAAATGAGCAGTTTTTGGGGCACATTAAATATAGGGTTTCACATTTAAAAAAATTATTATATCCCGAGCTACGGGGGTTTTTCGAAAAATTGCTCAAATCTATTTTATCAAATATCTCAAAAAGTATAGCTTTTACAAAAAAATTCGTAAAGATTTTTTTTTTGCATTTTTGACGTTCTTCAATTTGGTATTTTCAAAAAAAATGTACTACGACTAGTTTTCGAGATATTACTATTAATTTAATTTTTTTAAATAAGGACCTGTATTTTTTATTCTATTTTTTAAAAGAACTTTTTTTATGATTTTAACGATGTATCCATGTCCATATTTGTTTGTATTTTAATGCTAAAAAAATGGAATTTAAGTTTTTGGCACTTTTACCATTTTATCATAGGGGCTTGGACAGCAAAACAAGCAATTGCTAATAAAAACCAATGATGCGTAATACATCTGTTAAATTTAGTTTAAACCAACATGGCAGCGTATTTCAATAATGAAAAATTAGACTTAAGACCAATAAAACAATTGACTGTTTTATAAACAAACAGAGTGATTTTTTGTTTAATGAAAAAAACTGTTAACTTTTAAAACATTTAAACTTTTTACCGATTAATTAAATTAAACTTATTTAAAAATATTTATTTTTATTTTGAGACGTTTTTCAAAATAAAACAGTTTACTTATCCAAATGCTGAAAATGTCTACCATTTTCTTGCAAGCAGAGGTGCGCCCTTTTCGTTATTTTATTTTGGATTTTGCTTAGAATCCTAGGGTTGATTTGGTTACAGACTTGCCTTATTCTATGAAGTAGGAGCAAAATTCAGAGGAGTAATGTCCGGTGACCTAGGGTCAACGTCTTGGTCCGTTCTTTCCGATTCACTGATTTGGTCTGAAATTATTAAAAAAATCTGATACAACGGCGATGTCTATGGCCGGGTGCACCATCGTGCTGGTAGTACTCAAAATTCGCTCGAACATCTAAAGGCAGATCATCCAAAAAACCTTGTAATGTATTTGTCAGAAAATTCTAAGAGGTTAATCCGGTGAGAGTTTCATATAAGCTTTTGATCTAATATCCCAAGCCAAAAATGTATCCCAAATCTTTCTTGAAATGCCGTTTCTCTTTGTAAATGCTCATTTTCTTGTGTCCACCGATAATAAGTTCCTGTTGTACCATCCATTAATGCAAAAACGGATCTCATCGGACCATACATTTTTTTTTGCAAATATCAATATCACGCCTCTGGCGTCTTAGTAACCAACGGAAAAATATACACACTTGGCCAAGTGTTTAAAGTCACTGTAGTAACAACTACGTCGCAGCCAGGTATCTACTCGTAATGACATAAAAGTAGCGATGTAGTTGCAAATAATATAATCGTTTCTTTTTGGTAGAATTATTACACAATATGGTGAACACTACAGTAAACAAACTAATAAAATTTTTCTATGAAACATGCATCATATTTATTGCAAAAAACCGACGCGCCTGTAAAATTGAATCGTTTTCTGGTATCTGATGGAATTTTTTTGTTGTGACTTTTGAGGTTATGTTTTCCTAATCTGCCGTTAACTCCAACAAATGGTGTTTAATTGCATTTGGTAACATTCAATTAATTTGTTTATAAAATAGTATATCTCCCTAATAAGGGCTCAAAAAACGAAAATAAAAATATAAAATTTTCTACTTACAAAAAAAACTGGGCGTCCCAAACAATATTCCCTAATAGTCAAAAGGGTAACTTGAAAGTGAGCCTAATTTGCAGCAACGTAATACGAACTACTTTTATGGCAGTCTTCCCTTTTAGTTTTGGATAACACACTCGAATTTCTACTCTTCGCGTCGCGGCAACGTATTAGTCGTCCCTAGCTTCCGCCACTATAAAAACACCGTCACAGTAGTAGAAACCACGCGATAAGCAATATCACTACCCTTAAATTATTGCGGTGAGGCCAATTGTCATTTTTGTCAACAACAATGCCTAATCCTGGTTTTTGATGCGGTGTTCTGTGTTCTGTAGCATCGTGGTTTTGTGAATTTGTAAGTTTTTGTTGATGTAAATTATGAAAATGCGTCTCGTACTCGTAAAAAATGAATGTGTATTATTGCCTTTTATTACAGGTTTGTTTACACATTTTAGTATACATTTTGTACTTTCGGGGGCGCCACTTACCGGAGAAAATACTTTACAAAAATATTCTTTATCAATCAATACAAAAATATTCTTGTACTGTACATTCTTTTTTTTATACTGATTTTAATATTTGTTACTATAACTAAAAAAAGTAGAGGTTGAACATTTCTAGATTGGTTGGAAATCCATGAAAAACTACTTCTTATTTATAAAAGGAGCCACAAAAGTAGGGTTAAGAATGAGCGCGACCAAGATGCGACTGCAAAAAGTCTACGTTTCCAAAGTAGAAACAGGAGGTAGTATCTACTTTAAAAGATCCAAAACTAAAAAAATGTCAAAGTATTTACGGCTTTCAAGTTGTTGCAAAAAGTTATTTTCTCTACATTATTACACCAACTTTTGTGGTAATAATTAAAGATATAATGTAGTTGTCGGATACACTTGTTTGCGACTTTATTGAAGCTTAACTTTCTAGTGGTAATAAGTAACATAGAAAAGTCACGGCGACTACTAAATAACGACTAAACAGAAAGTAAAACGTTGGTTCATATCGTGGTAGGGAAGACAGTCAAAATAGACTTATTAGTCTAACAACAACAATCCTAAAAAGTAGTTTAGAGGATCGATTTTACGAAAGCTCTACTTTTTCGTGATACTAGATAGTAGACAGAACGAAAAAGTGCCGAATTTTTGTTGCAATCACCACATTTCTACCATAAGATAGCGGCAAAGTCTTTGAAGTGTGTAGCCGCTACTATAAATGTTAGTTGGGATAGATATAGGGTGTCCCAGATAAAAGTAAATACAAGGGGGTTTATTTTTTATTTTTTATTATTTAGGAGACGGTAAGACATACCAATTTTGGTATAAAAAGTGGCGCTATTCCGAGTCCAATTAATTGCTGAATCAAAGAAAACATTCATACGCGTTTTCAAAATATTGAGAAAAACTAAAAATTGTGACTTTTTGAAAAATTTAAAGTCCTAAAAAATATCACTAACGTCATTTGATTGGCCTACTTAGTCATTATTTTGAAACTCCCTGTAGATATTTTTAACTTCGACACAGCATCGAATTGGGCTCGCAATAGCAATTTCTTGTTTTTTAACCGATATCGTGTTACCGTTTCTGAAATTCGCACAAAGCCCAAAGTAGTTACTTTATCTGGACACCCTGTAGACAAACAGATATACCGACCCATCGTGATACAGAAAAATGCACAAATATTAACTAATTTAGGTTAGAAAATCGCAAAAGTGCACATTTGTGAAGGTATCAAAAAAAAATCCTTAAACGCAAACAATACGTTTTTTTATTTTTAGAGTTGCAGGCTAACAAAATAACAAAATTCGACAAAATTTTAATACTGCGTCATAAAGTACAAATATCAGTTAATTAGAAAATAATAAAACTAACATGAACCAATTTTCACAAACTAAAGTTTTAGTCCAACAAAAACTATATAAAAATAAAATTTTCCTTACCAAAACACCAGCGAATTTATAAAATCATAGAAAATAAAACACTGCAACAATGATAGTCAAAATGCTACCCTAGTCTTAGGACATGTCACTCTAAAAATTCCTGGTACTTATTTTACTCCAGCGCCTACTACGGGGGAAAAACAATATTGTTTTAAAGCATTGCCTCTATGCAGATAATTTTTAGGATGCAAATTTCAATGCAAATATCTTGACAACCAGAGGGGATACAAAAACAAAATTTTGGGTCTAGGATGTATGGAATGTGCACTTTAATAGGAGGTAGTTGAAATATCCATTTATAGTACTTAACCATGTCCACCTAGATTAGCCAAACGTTCCACTGTGACATCACTAAAATCATAAAAAAATAGAATAAAAAATACAGGTCCGTATCTTAAAATAGTAAGTTAGTGGTAATATCTCGAAAACTAAATGTAATAATTTTTTTTGAAAATACCAAATTAAAGAACGTCAAAAATGCAAAAAAAAATTCTTTTTTGTAAAAACTATATACTTTTTGAGATATGTCATAAAATAGATTTGAGCAATTTTTCGACAAACCCTCGTAGCTCGGGATAGGAATAGATTCTTTTTAAATGTAAAACCAGATTTTTAATATCCCTAAAAACTGCTCATTTTATCTAATTTAACCAACCTTGTAGTTCTTATAGTTAACGAGATAGCAATAGTGACCCATGAGCAAAATTATTTATGAAAAGTCGGACCTGTCCCTCACCCCTCCGATTTTCTTGATTTTTTGTGGGAATATTACCTACCTGGAGAATAGACAAAGCCAAAATATTGGCTTTCAAAAAATTTATTGGCTAGGATATAGCCATTTTTCTGTTTTTCATAAATTTTTGACATAATTTTGGGTATTTTCTATAATTCAGAACTTTGCAGTAAAATGTTGAAAATTGGTACATTGATGTAGAAGTGATCAGAGAACATGAATGTGGTCAATAATTTGACCTAGGACAAATTTTCACAAAAATGGTGGCCAAATCCCCTAAAATTTAGAGGAAAATACCGATTTCCTGGGGAAACGTTGAAAAAAAAATTTCTTTAAATTTTTTAAATGCGTCTTACAGATAAAGAAATACATTGTTTCAAAATTGAAAGTTGTTTGTTCGCGGTAAAAATTGAGACGTTTAACCTAATAAGACAATCTTCGACTAATTTTGTGTGAGCGACACAGGTTGCTACTTAAAAAAAAGTTAAAAATGCAAACCCGTCAAACGCACTGGGTCTTTTTTTCGCTTTAATGACTGGCCTAATATAGCTAAATCACCCAACGCGTTTGACGGGTTTGCATTTTTTTACTTTTTTTTAGGTAGCTACATGTGTCGCTCACACAAAATAGATCTTTAAGTCGAAGATTGTCTTATTCGGTCAAAAATCTCAATATTTACCGCCTACAAAAACAACTTCCAATTTTGAAACCATGTATTTCCTAAACGATTAATCCGAAAAATATGAGTACGGGCTCATTAGATTCCTTTTCTGTAAGACGCATTTAAAAAATTAAATTTTTTTTTATTTTTTTCAACGTTTCCCCAAGAAATGGGTATTTGTCTGTAAATTTTAGGGGTTTTGGCCACCATTTTTTGGAAATTTGTCCTAGGTCAAATTATTGACCACATTCTTGTTCTCTGATCACTTCTACATCAATCAAAACTTCTGAATTATAGAAAATACCCAAAATCATGTCAAAAATTTATGGAAAACAGAAAACTGACTATATACTAGCCAATAAATTTTTTTGAAAGCCAATATTTTGGCTTTTGTCTATTCTCCAGGTAGCTAATATTCCCACAAAAAATCAACAAAATCGGAGGGGGTGAGGGACAGGTCCGGCTTTTCTTAAATAATTTTGCTCCCATGGCAATCAAGACATAATTGAACCTGTATAATAGGATAAAGCGGTTAGGTTATTCCCTTGGCAGTGTTTCTAATGTTGCAGCTCTTACGTTTGCCCACAAACCAGTTTCAGGACACGCTGTATAGTTATTTAAAGTACAGCAAATTCAGAAAATGTGGCAAGACGATCAACGAAAACTCTATAAGTACCTACTGATAAAAATACGATTTTTTTTTGATCAATCGTTGTTTTTAAAACCGAAAATAATGTTGTTGATTGACTGACGGCGTGGCTTGTAAATTTTCTAAAATATTCTTTTGAACATTAGATTTATTTTATTAACAAATAGGAAAGACGTCACACGTTTAGACAGCTTGCTTTTTATCGCAAATTCATAGATTAGTAGTATAGGGTCATCACCAGGACGTACCTGGGATTTTGTTCTAGAGGGGAGACAGGGTTTGGTTTGGTTTGGTGTGGATTTTTTTCTCGCGGGATGTGGGGAATTAAAGCACTCTTATTAAGATCTATTGTACCCTAAAATTAATAAGTAGGTATTAAAGTGTTTAAAAGGATTCGAAATTGAACAAAAAACCTTATTCTAGTTTGCGTTTTATTAAAAATAAATTTATTTATTAAAAACTTATGTGTGAAATATTATTATCTGTGTATTTGTTACTTGTAAGAGAGATTTTATCTAGCTATATAATTTTAATTTCTTGTAATCTAACAAATAAAAAATTAAAAATATTATTATCCTGAGCGAGTGCAAAAATTTCTTAATAAATACTCTGCCAATATATGGGCCCCTAAGCTCACACTAGGTACTATACTTATAGTGTACGTGTGAGCTAATATAACTAAAAACTGAAATATATTTTATTCAACTCCAGACTAAATTACCTTTTGTTTGATACCACACAAGCCATGTTTTGACTTAAAATCAAATTTTTGAAATCTACCCCCACCCTTAAAAAAAACAAAAACTAAAATGTATTTTGTTAAACTCCGGACTCAATTACCTTTTGTTTGATATTACACACGCCATATTTTCACTTAAACTCTAATTTTTAAAATATACCCCCACCCATTTTTTAATTAAATTAAAATGTATTTTGTTTAACTGATTTAACTTTTGAAATCTACCCCCACCCTTTTATTTGGTTTGTGTTCGGTGGATTTTGTTCATTTTTAAATGGGACCATCTCGACCCAAGACCCAGCCTAGGTACCAAATTTCATTAAAATCGGCCAAGCGGTTTTTGAGTTACAGACAGACAGACAGACAGACAGACAGACAGACAGACAGACAGACAGACAGACAGACAGACAGACAGACAGACAGACAGACAGACAGACAGACAGACAGACAGACAGACAGACAGACAGACAGACAGACAGACAGACAGACAGACAGACAGACAGACAGACAGACAGACAGACAGACAGACAGACAGACAGACAGACAGACAGACAGACAGACAGACAGACAGACAGACAGACAGACAGACATACATACAGACAGACAGACAGACAGACGGCGCAACAAAAAAGTTTCAAAATCATCTGAAACGTAAAGATATATAAAAAGTTTTGAAATCGGAGCATTTTTTTTTCTCGAAAAAATTAGGATAGCCATAGCTCACACTTTAGCTATTCTCCGCCAAAGTCCCACTTAAAAACTAATAACATTTTCAATAAAATATTTTTTTTTATAAAAAAAACACCCAACTGCTAAATCTACTTGCACCTACTAGTCCCAGTTGGGTATAAAATTGATAGGTATACCTATAATGTACGACATGCTTCAAATTATACAGTTTTGTACAATCAGTATGAATCAGGTTATTGGGTAATTTTGTACGCAACTGCGACTAGTAGGTACAAGTAGATTTAGCAGTTGGGTGTTTTTTTTAAATTTAAATCATGCATTTGTGCCAAACATTGAACTATGCGCAAAAGGATAGATAGGTGCGTTTCTACAAACATTGAGGGAAGGTGAGGAGGGGAGAGGGAGGGGGGAACTATTAAAACGGTGTTGAAAAAATCTTAAAGCGTGTGCAGAACAAATTTTTGAAATCGCTCTATATTTGTGAAAGTTATAGCTACAACTATTTTTTCAGATATAAATATTTTTTTCGCATATGACCTGATTTCACAGTATTTAACTCTGTTTTTTTTTGTTATTTGGTAATTGGTAGGTATAGAGAGGAATAAAACATTCCAAAAAATTTGAATTTATAATTTTTATTTTCTTTTTTTGAGATTAAGTGCAAGCACATAAGCACCTTAATTAACTCAGATTAACAAGCAATAAGAAGATCAATGAGAATATCTAGAACAGATCACGTAAGAAATGGGAAAATAAAAGAAAGAATTAGAATCGAGGGAAGCATAACGGATGACATCACTAAAAGACAACTGATATGGTACGGTCATGTACAACGGATGAACGATGAAAGATTACCAAAGCAGGTCCTAGAATGGCAACCAATAGGGCACAGAAAAAGAGGGCGACCTAAACTATGAGTCAAAAAAACCTAACAGAAAATGATTGTCAGGGTGGAAGGAGGTGGAGAATGGGCGTCGGACAGCGTAGAAAAACGTTCTAAACCGACAAAATAGTATAGTATAAAGGCGGTAACCCGGGGTTCAAAATATAATGAATCACCCTGTACACATATGGTTATAAATTCCAACCCTTAAAAAACCACCACAGTTTGGCCAGAGAAGAGCCATCGGGTTTTGCTGGAATTTCAAATTTTTAATGCTGTTTCTACCCAGAAGTCGACTTTTTTTATATACCTATTTTATATACCTACGTCTTTTTTCTCGTATTACTAAGTGTACAAAAATATATTTTTTAAAATATAAATATAAATATATAAAAGTTCCAAAAAACCCAAAGTTATCTTAAAAACAAAAGAATTTAAATATATTTTTAGCATAGTGGTAGGAACCTTTGCTTCACACCCGGGCGGCGGTCGAGGTTTGAATTCTGGCTGCGTACTTCGTAATTTCTTGGTATAGACCGAACGATTTTTTTTTTAATGTTAGTAGTTTTCGAGTGAATCCTAAAAATATGATTTTTGGGACATTTAAGGCTTTTTTATTTACAGAAGCTCAAGGAGGAGTTTGGACGACAATATCTGGGGATGTGTCAGGGATGATAAAGAAAAAGTATACAAAAATTCAGCCAGCGCCTATTTTTTGATAGATTTTAGGTTTTTTCCACTTATTAATAAGACTGGGCTAATAATTAGGTACCTACTTACAAATCGTTTTCGATGAATGAATTAGTATAGGTTGCGCAAAAATTTGATAGTTGATACTAAAATTTAATGGAAACTGAACAAATATTAGTAAGGTCGTTAAAGTTACGGTAAATCTGTGAGTCCGGTCTTAGTCACGTATCAAATAAGATTACACAATTTTATGACGACATAAATTTGTGCCATCTGATTTTGCACAAACACTTAAACGCAGTGACGATATTAAAACAGATTAAAATGTTATAAGACTCGTAAAAATGGAAATAAAACACAATAAATCATTAAATCCCCACCGTCGCGTCGCAAGAAAAGGCCTAAAATGTAATTTGTTAAATTCCAGATTTGGCTTTTATGGGGTTGCCCTAACCCAGTCCTAACAAATTTAAAAATTTATATCTAAACTGTCGTTTTTGGGCAGAGACTTAAATTAATAACGAACGGTCGCCCACTTTTTTAATGTCAGCTTAAAATTGCCTAAATTGATGCCATTAATAGATAGTTTAAGTTGTGATACGTATTTTTACGTAAAACTGCACGTTAAGCGCTCTACGTTTTGTTCCAAATTTAAGTTTAAGTTGAATGTTTTTACGTTACCATAACAAGTCTACTAATAGCAGAGAATATGGTGTTTTTTTGATGTTACAATTTTGTTTTTTGTCTTTTCAACTACAGTAGGAATATATTTGCAAAGAATCGTTTGTACTGGAAGCAGAAATTATCGTCTAGGCCTCATTTTTCGATCGGTCAATCAACCAATTCTATTCTTTGGTAACGTTAAGGTGCCCGCAGACTGCCGTTAGCTAACGTAAATACGTAAACTCCTAACGTGACCTTGACGACGGTGTGACGAAGTGCGCTTGCGTAACTGTCAAATCTCATGCTTACGTAAAAATACGTAGCACAACTAAACTATCTAATTACTCTTCATGGTGTCCACAATAAATCTGCAGAATTAATTTTAGGAAAACTACAATTTTAATCCACAATTTGATAAATTTTTACGCAATCAACTAATTTTTAGAAAAATAATAATAGACATAACAATTGTCAAATAACCCCTAAAACTGACGTATGCGCACTAACCAAAATTTATGCTCCAACGTATTTTTTTCTACCCATGTTACTCACAAAACAATCTGTATATATTTTATGTATGCAACAATTAAAAAAAATATACAAACTCCATTGCGTTGAAAAGATTAAAACGTGTTCAACATTCGAGTACTACGATATTTATTATCTTAAGATTTGTTCCGTCACAATAAGCGTAAAGTCCAAAAACGTCATTGTTTCTAACGAAGTCATAATAAGTTAATACAGGGTGTTTCCCAAGTAGGACTTTCGCTAACAAAATTCAGGGCGGCCAAATTAAATAAAAAAAGTAATTATTTTTAATTTCGCCCATTTTGAGGTTTGGTTTTTGTAAAGTCTGCAATTTGGGGGCCTATATTATTTATATTTATAAAAATTTCATTTTAGTGTAAAATATTTTATTATAGTTTTTAGCTCACACGTATAATACAGGTAGTGTGTTAGCTCACATGTATACTACTGTGTGTCCCAACGAAAACAAAACAGAGGCGTTTTTGGGTATTTAGAATATTTTTTCGAAAAATTCCTCGGACACGTCGATTTAGTTTTTGAGGGGGACACTTTTTGGCTATCTTGAAATTTTTGTAGCCCGCACCATCTTCGAGGGGTATACTTTACCCCTATATTTTGAATAGGGAAAGTGGGTCTAGTGATACCTTGTTTTGAAGGCCTCTTGAATGTCTTTACAACTGTGTAAAAATTTCGAAAATCCATCGATTTGGTTTTGAGATATTTGCTTTCAAATTTTTAAATTTAACATGGAATGATAAAATAAAAATTAAATCCGAAAAATAATAAAATTTGTACATTACATCTTAAAAAATATAATTTGCAAATATAATGAATGATAACAAACTGATAAATTACTGATAAATAAAAAAATACTTCAAAATATATAAATATATCCATATTAACACAGCAACTAAAACCCGTTGATTGTGTGTATTTCTAGTATATTTGAATAACAAAGCAACAATTTCAGGACAGATAGGCAGATATTGGCAGCTGTAACCTATGCAGTCATAAAGATAAGACATTGTGGATTATAACCATAAAAAAATCTCATTGCGGCAGGCTGCGGGAAGACAACTTTTAGTCTGCAGAAATTTGCATACATCAAAATAACATAGTTTTTTCTATTATTTTATTTTTTTTTGAAATTATAGAAAAAACTTTTGTTTTCTTTTTAGGCTTACAAAACACTACTAAATATACGCACTAAACGTAAAAAGGAAAAAGGAAAATTGACAAAGCGGTTTTTGTTTAAGAAATAAATAAAAGACGGGTTGCAGATTGAGAAAAAAATTAAAAATAAATACAAAATTTTACTTTACCGTCCAATTTTTCAAAATTCAAAATAAATCTGAAAAAAACAATCATAGGTTTAAACTAAGGGGCCACTTCTTTACAAAAAAAAACGATTTTTTTTTTGAAATCTTGATATGAAAATGCATAGTTTTTTTATAGGGATAAACCATTGTGTGTCGCCATTTACTTTCAATAGTGTCTTTAAAAATCTTGGAATAATTCATAAAAAAAAACGGTTTAAAGTTGGATCCATCTGAAATTAAAATTCAAATATCTCAAAAACAAATCGATAGATTTTTAAAATTTTAACACATCTGTAAAGGCAATTCGAAGATGGTATTAATTTACCCACTTTCCCAATTCAAATTCAGGGGTAAGTTTTACCTCTCGAGGGGCGTGTATCTATGCATCATACAAATGCACTACTAACAAAAATAAAATCGACGGGTCGCGGGGTTTGTTTTAAATTGTTGGAATAATTCGTAAAAAAAAAACGGTTTAATTTGGTCCCATGAGAAATTAAATTTCAAATATCTTAAAAACTAATCGATAGATTTTTAAAATTTTAGCATGGCTGTAAAGGTATTCAAAACTCATTCAGAAAATGGTGCCACTCGACCCTCTTTCCCTATTTAAATTCTAGGGGTTATTTTCACTTTGCTTAGGTGGCGCGTTCTTCCGAAACGTGAAGATGCTTAAAGAAAATCCAACATGCAAATGCTCTAGTGTCTTGGAATAATTCATAAAAAAACGGTTTAAAGTTGGATATATGGGAAATTAAAATTCAAATATCTCAAAAACAAATCGATAGATTTTAAAAATTTTAACACATCTGTAAAGGAAATTCAAAGACCTTTAAAAGATGATATTAATTTACCCACTTTCCCTATTCAAATTCTAGGGGTAAGTTTTACCTCTCGAGAGGCGTGTATCTATGCATCATACAAATGCACTACTAACAAAAATAAAATAGACGGGTCGCGGGGTTTGTTTTAAATTGTTGAAATAATTCGTAAAAAAAAACGGTTTAATTTGGTCCCATGAGAAATTAAATTTCAAATATTTTAAAAACTAATCGATAGATTTTTAAAATTTTAACATGGCTGTAAAGGTATTCAAAACTCCTTTAGAAAATCGTGCCACTCGACCCCCTTTCACTATTTAAATTCCAGGGGTCATTTTCACCTTGCTTAGAAGGCGCGTTCTTCCGAAACGTGAAGATGCTTAAAGAAAATCCAACATGCAAATGCTCTAGTGTCTTTAAAAATCTTGGAATAATTCATAAAAAAATCGATCGACGGGTCTCGTGGTTGTTTTAAATTGTTGGAATAATTCGTAAAAAAAACGGTTTAATTTGGTCCCATGAGAAATTAAATTTCAGTATCTCAAAAACGAATAAATAGATTTTTAAAATTTTAACATGGCTGTAAAGGTATTCAAAACTCCTTCAGAAAATAATACCACTCGACCCCTTTCCCTATTTAAATTCCAGGGGTTATTTTCACCTTGCTTAGGAGGCGCGTTCTTCCGAAACGTGAAGATGCTTAAAGAGTGTCCCCCTTGAATACAAAATCGACGTCTCCGAAGTTTTTCTCGAAATCGCACTCCAAATACCCAAAAAGAGCTCTGTTTCGCTTTCGCTGTATACGCTTTTAGTTTTAAAATATATATAAACACTTTATTAGCTGTCAATTTAGCTCTTAAGTTAATTACATAAGCAAGTAGTAAATACATAGTAACTATCTAACTCTTATTAAATAGCAGCATTCTGAAATACATATTTTCTACATTTTATATAAATGTATGTATAGATTGTATGTCCTTAAGTTCACCTGGCAAACTGTTAAATAGGATTAAGCCATTGCCAAAAATTGTCTCAACTCTATTATCCAAAGAACTAATGTAAAAGTCATTTCTGGCATGAGATCTAGTGTTATACGAATGAATATTTTGCGTTAAAGTCAATAAGCCAAGGAATCACTTTTCATTAATCCATCTACTTATGACTCAGCCTGTATATTCATACATAAACTGTTAATTTTTACAAGATTCTGTTGCAACATGGATACTTAAGACGTCATATATTTATCACGCGTATTTATTTGTTATAATTTTGTTGCATTGACTCTAACTATTTGCACATCTTTGTCATATGTTTGTAATCATTTGACACCTAATTTTTGTAGTATTGTTAAAAGCCTTGTCGAAATTAGACTCATTTTATTAATTTAATAATTGTGTCTTTTCTTATTAACGTGTTTGTTACGGAAGTCATTTTTTGCGAAAACGACTTGATAGATTAAGGACACATATGGGGGAATCTCCTAATAAACTGGGTTTTTCTTTAAAACCACTACGTAATGAGATTTAATAGATAGTTTAAGTAATGCTACGTATTTTTACGTAAAACTGCACGTTAAGCGCTCTACGTTTTGTTCCAAATTTGAGTTTAAGTTGAATGTTTTTACGTTACCATAACAAGTCTACTAATAGCAGAGAATATGGAATTCGGCACTGTGTTTTTTTGATGTTACAATTTTGTTATTTGTCTTTTCAACTACAGTAGGAATATATTTGCAAAGAATCATTTCTACTGGAAGCGGAAATTATCGTCTAGGCCCATTTTTCGATCGGTCAATCAACCAATTCTATTCTTTGGTAACGTTAAGGTGCCCGCAGACTGCCGTAAGCTAACGTAAATACGTAAGCTCCTAATGTGACCTTGACGACGGTGTGACGAAGTACGCTTACGTTACTGTCAAATCTCATGCTTACGTAAAAATACGTAGCACAACTTAAACTATCTAATATAAGATAGTTTAAGTTGTGCTACATACCGGGTGGGCCAAAAAAAATCGGACAATTTTTTTTTATTATAACTTTTGAACTATACTATCGCTTTTAATGGAACAACCCGCACTTGGCAGAGAATTAATCAGAGTTTTGACTATATATATTTTTTTGTCCGCCATCTTAAAATCCAAGATGGCGGACGATGTTAAAATGTACCCTTCAAAGATGCTCGTTTATTCTGGTGTTGCAAGTTTGTTTCATTTATTTTTTAAATTAGTAAAAAATATGTATTTTTGCCACACACAACAAGGTACGAATCAGCAAAATCGGTTTAGTGGTTCTAAAAAAATATATTTTTGTTTAAACCATTGTTTTGCATATTACACGAATTTATAGAAAAGCACTACTTCTCTCCGCATAAGGAGGTACAATTAAAAAAATCGGTGCAGTGGTTTCCACAAAATCTAATTTTGTTTTAACCATGATTGCATTGCCAATTCTGTCTGCTTTTATTTATTTATAAATTCATTATTACTGAACCGATTTTAGTAAGATATAATGTGTGTAAAAAAATCGGTGCAGTGGTTTCCACAAAATCTAATTTTGTTTTAACCATGATTGCATTGCCAATTCTGTCTGCTTTTATTTATTTATAAATTCATTATTACTGAACCGATTTTAGTAAGATATAATAACATTATCATCATCAATCAGTTTGCATCATGATGTTTTTTATTTCACTAAAATCCGTTTAGTAATAATGAATTTATCGAGAACTGAATGCAGACAGGATTGGCAATGCAATCGTATAATCTGTAAAACAACGGCTAAAACAAAAATAGTTTTTTTAAGAACCACCATCCCTTTTTACTAATTTAAACCTCTTTGTGCGGGGTAAAAGTAGTGCTTTTTTTAAGAACCACCATCCCTTTTTACTAATTTAAACCTCGTTGTGCGGGGTAAAAGTAGTGCTTTTCTATAAATTAAAAAAAAACTAAAACATTTTCATAAAATAAAAATAAACACGCCATTTTGAACAATCAAGTAGGATTCTGTCAGCCATCTTAAATTTTAAGATGGCGATAAATTTTGATAATGGTCTTAAAAAGGAATCCATTTTCACCAAGATGTTTTTTATTTTATCAAAATCGGTTTAGTAGTAATCAATTTTTAAGGAAATAAATGCAGACAGGATTGGCAGGCAATCGTATAATATTTAAAACAATGGTTGAAACAAAAATATTTTTTATTAGAAAAACCAAACCGATTTTGCTGATTCTTACCTTGTTATCCGGGCCAAGAATGCACCTTTTTTACTGGTTTAAAAATAAAATTAAATCATGTTTGCAACACAAGAATAAACGAGCATCTTTGAAGGGTACACTCTAATTTCGTCCACCATCTTGGATTTTAAGACGGCGGACAAAAAATATATTTAGTTAAAACTCTAATTAATTTTCTGCCAAGTGCAGTTTGTGTCATTAAAATCCATGGTATAGTCAAAAGTTATATTGAAAAAAAAATTGTCCGGTTTTTTTTTTGGCCCATCCGGTATTTGTATACGTCAAACTGCACGCAAAAAACCCAATTTAGCGCTCGACGTTTTGTTTAAAATTAAAAATACCCATCAAATCGAGATGTAAATAAAATATATAATGTGCTATTAACGCTATTGTTAAACCTAGACTGTAGTAAGCAAACGTTCGTAAATTAAGTAAGGCAAAAATTCAGGATTTTCGACCAGCCCTCCCCCACTATGTAACGCATTTTCAAGAAAAAAACACATTAAAAAAACATTGAGTATAACGCAAGACTTTAGTTATAGCTATAACTATTACTAATAAGGATGGCGGGAAGGAGAGAGGGAGAGGCGGGGGGGAACTAGTAAAATGGTTAAAAAAAATCGTCTGCAGAAAGAATTTTTGAAATCGCTCTATATTTGATAAAATTATATGCGAATATGGTTTTTGAAAAGGGTGGGGGAAATGACAGGAGGGGAGAGGGGTGTTTACACCCAGTTCCCCCTTGAGCGTTTAAGTAATTTTTGGTGGCGAACAAAATCTTATAGCGTGTGCCGAAAGAATTTTTGAAATTGCTCTAAATTTGTGAAAGGTATAGCAACAAATATTACTAATAAGGAGGGTTGGGAGAAGAGAAGGAGAGGAAGGGGAAAACTAGTAAAATGATGATGGAAAAAAAAGCCTTAAAGCGCGTGCAGAAAGAATTCTTGAAATTGCTCTATATTTGTGAAAGATATTGTTACAACTATTACTAATAAGGAGGGAGGGGAGAAGAGAGGGAGGGGGAAACTAGTAAAATGATGTTAGAAAAAAGTCTTCAAGCGTGTGCAGAAAGAACTTTTGAAATCGCTTTATATTTGTGAAAGTTATAGCTATAACTATTACTAATAAGGATGGCGGAGAGGAGAGTGGGAGAGGATGGGGGAAAATAGAAAAAACTCTTCAAGCGTGTGCAGAAAGAACTTTTGAAATCGCTTATCACTTATATTTGTGAAAGTTATAGCTATAACTATTACTAGTAAGGATGGCGGGAAGAAAGGGAGAGGGGGGGAACTAGTAAAATGGTGTTGGAAAAAAATCTGAAAGCGTATGCCGAAAGAATTTTTGAAATCGCTCTATATTTGATAAAATTATGCGAATATGGTTTTTGAATAGGGTGGGGCAAATGACAGGACGGGAAAGGGTTGGAGCAGGGAGGACTACAAAGTAACTACAGCAAATTAGAGGACACTTGCAATGGGTAATCAAAGGAATTTCAATAAAATCGCCTGCAATTTAGATAATTTGTATGCCTTAAAGCCTACATCATGTGATAAAATGGCGTCTGAAGACCGCCATGTTGATTCCTGTTTAAAAAAATATAGCCTAAAGCACCTTTGGGATCAGTAGCAATTCAGCGACACCTTTTTTGTCAAAATCGGTTCAGCCGTTTAGCCTCTGGCGTGACATATACATATTTACTTACATCCTATACTATATAACTATAGTACCTAGTGTGAGCTTAGGGGCCCATATATTGGCAGAGTATTTTTTATTGTAGTTTTATTTATAATAGACCGGAAGCCAGCATAGGTTAATCCTCCCCCATGTTGGAATTTTTGAAAAATATATTTTTTTGTTGCTATTGGAATCTAGTTGCTCTAAATTTGTGAAAGGTATAGCAACAAATATTACTAATAAGGAGGGTTGGGAGAAGAGAAGGAGAGGAAGGGGAAAACTAGTAAAATGATGATGGAAAAAAAAGCCTTAAAGCGCGTGCAGAAAGAATTCTTGAAATTGCTCTATATTTGTGAAAGATATTGTTACAACTATTACTAATAAGGAGGGAGGGGAGAAGAGAGGGAGGGGGAAACTAGTAAAATGATGTTAGAAAAAAGTCTTCAAGCGTGTGCAGAAAGAACTTTTGAAATCGCTTTATATTTGTGAAAGTTATAGCTATAACTATTACTAATAAGGATGGCGGAGAGGAGAGTGGGAGAGGATGGGGGAAAATAGAAAAAACTCTTCAAGCGTGTGCAGAAAGAACTTTTGAAATCGCTTATCACTTATATTTGTGAAAGTTATAGCTATAACTATTACTAGTAAGGATGGCGGGAAGAGAGGGAGAGGGGGGGGACTAGTAAAATGGTGTTGGAAAAAAATCTGAAAGCGTATGCCGAAAGAATTTTTGAAATCGCTCTATATTTGATAAAATTATGCGAATATGGTTTTTGAATAGGGTGGGGCAAATGACAGGACGGGAAAGGGTTGGAGCAGGGAGGACTACAAAGTAACTACAGCAAATTAGAGGACACTTGCAATGGGTAATCAAAGGAATTTCAATAAAATCGCCTGCAATTTAGATAATTTGTATGCCTTAAAGCCTACATCATGTGATAAAATGGCGTCTGAAGACCGCCATGTTGATTCCTGTTTAAAAAAATATAGCCTAAAGCACCTTTGGGATCAGTAGCAATTCAGCGACACCTTTTTTGTCAAAATCGGTTCAGCCGTTTAGCCTCTGGCGTGACATATACATATTTACTTACATCCTATACTATATAACTATAGTACCTAGTGTGAGCTTAGGGGCCCATATATTGGCAGAGTATTTTTTATTGTAGTTTTATTTATAATAGACCGGAAGCCAGCATAGGTTAATCCTCCCCCATGTTGGAATTTTTGAAAAATATATTTTTTTGTTGCTATTGGAATCTAGTTTTAAGTTTTACTTGTTTGCCACTTTCCAATTACAGCATATATATAGCCAGGGGCGAGAGGGGGAAAGAACACACAGACAAAAGTGGTCAAAATAAAAAAACTCATTAATAAAACTAATAGAAGATTTATCTTGTTTAAATAAATATTGCAAAAAAACTAAAAAGTGCCCAAACTCACCCCACCCACCCCTAAATTTTGTGTATAAAAAAGGTTATTTGACCAACACTCAGATACAACGCAGGAAAAGGAAATACGTACGAACCATTGAAATAAGCCTACATTGCACATTTTTTTTCTATGAACCCAGTGAACCTACAGAAAATTAGTAATTGAAATTTAAGCATGAAAAAATACAAATATTCTTGCATTTTGCGTCAAATAGCTCATTACTCATTGGGTGAAATGCGGACGGTGCTCGTACTGCCGCTGAATTTAAAAAACTTCGAAATTGCCACTATATAGATATATAGATCATCAAAATTCTACTGCACTTCCAGACATGCTACGAAGCTAAAATTTGGCAGATTGATAGAAATTATGACCAAACCCTTGGAAAAATTCGGACAACCACATAATTCACATTTACTCCTCTCCCCTATACATGTAAAGTTATGTAAAAGTAATATTTCCCACTTCCAGAAACGCTAAAGAGCTAAGCTTTGGAAGGCCGATAGCAACAATAGGAAAAATTTAAAAACCCCAATATTTAAATTTACTTCCCTCCCTTATAAATGTAAAGTTATGTAAAAGTAACATTGTCCACTTCCAGAAACACTAGAGAGCTGAGCTTTGGAAGGCCGATAGGAACTATGATAAAACTAAAGAAAAAAATTAAAAAACCCCAAAATTTTAATTTACTTCCCCTTCCCTAGAAATGTAAAGTTATATAAAATTAACATTGCCCACTTCCAGAAATGCTAGAGTGCTGAGCTTTGGAAGACTGATAGGAACTATAATAAAACCGTAGGAACAAATTTAAAAACCTCAAAATTTTAAATAAGGCGTTGCAAAAGCTTTGAACGATATTCCGCATATTTTATTACTTTAAACCTTACATATTATTTAAATCCTTTAAAAAAGGGGTGCAATCATAACAAAAACATTTCATGTAAAAAAGCCAAGTACACGAAAATGGGATTCCGTAAAAAGAATTGAGATAAAAGTAAAGCCAAGTTCTTCAATACAAATTTCAAAATGAAAGGATCTTACTAGTTTCGAGATGTTTTTCTGAACTTAGCTATTACGGCTGCAAATGACTCTTAGCCACAGTGTTAAATTGAACATAAAGAAGTTTGGCTGTATTAGCAAAGTTAAAAAAAAACATTTCCAAACTAGTAAGATATGAACCTTTCATTTGGAAATTTGTATTGAAGAACTTGGATTTACTTTTATCTCAATTCTTTTGACGGAATACCATTTTCGCGTACTAGGCTTTTTTTACATGAAATGTTTCTGTTATGATTATATATTTTCTGGACAAAACGCAAGTCTATTCGGATCACCCAAGCATCCGGATTATCGCATGTACGGATTATCAAGTCACTACTGTACCTCGAAATAGAGAGCCAAATCAGTTATCCCGAACTAATTTGGCAAACCTTATCAAGCTATAAAATTCAAAAGATAAAATTAAAATCAATTCACTATTTTTTGAGAAAAAAACTTTTAAAAAAACCATCAAAGTTTACAAAAAAGTGGTGCTAATTTAAAAGTTACATTTTAAAAAGTATTGATGGTATTGAAGTGCTTGACAATAGAACAGATTTTCCAATTCGTACAAGTCGTATCAAAGCTTTTTAGGTCGCTTGTAAATTGCATCTTAAAATGCACACAAAAAACACACGTGTTTTGGGATCTAGGTTTGGGAATCTTTATCTAGACCACATAGAGCTGGTGACCACACTATAGCCCAGTCATATTAGGTGAAAAAAACTTGGAAAAAATAGGTGCAAGCTGGATTTTTGTATAATTATTCCTTAGCATCTGGGACACATCTCCAGATATTTTCCGCCACAATTACCCTTGAGCTTCGCTAGATATAAGGCCCCAAAGGTCATAAAAATCAGTATTTTGTGATTTTCTCAAAAACTAATGTTTAAAAAAGGTGAAGAAAAAATACGCAAAATCATTCGGTCTATAACCATATACGTAATATTCCAATGTTACCTATTTACACAATGGTTGGCGTTTGATGCAAACATTCAGAAATAAAGGTACGAAAAATGCACAGATATCAAATTTACATAGATTGAGTTTTTGTCAACTGTACGCCGATGATTTGACGTAACAAATACAAGAATAAAATATTATTCGTGCGTAAAAGTATAACCAATCAGGACATTTTATCTTACGGGCCGCAAAAAGGATAGACTTATACCCATTGATATTGCAATTTCAAATATGTTTGCATTCTGCATCGTAAGGTACCGTAGGTATTACAATAATACGTACTATATGAAAATAATATGCATATGTCTTTGAAAGCAACCAATCAGGTGTTTTTTGCTTAAAGACCTCAAGGCCCTCATGTTTGCATCATGAATGGGCAGTTACCGTGGGTATTGGAATATTATGTATATGTCTATAACGTGAAATTAAGAAAAAACCTAACCTAACCTTTTTAAAAATATGTTAAATTTTTTTTTCCTATTCTGTAGTTAACTTGTATAGGCCTTATATGTAGCGACGCTCAAGGAGGATTTTGGCGGAGAATATGTGGGGATGTGTCCCGGTTGCTAAGGAATAATTAAACAAAAATCCAGATTTCAGGTGAATTCCTAATATGATTGGGCTAGCATTTAAACTAATAATCACAACCTACTGCCTATTTTCTAAAGACCACAGTCTTTTTTGGGTGCCTTTTCGTTTACCACCCACAAACATAAAACAATCACGTCAGGCATGACCTACACAAATATTAATTATTGTTTTTACTTATATAGTTTACTTTTCGTAATTAATAATTGACCCAAAACAAGAAACATAAATATTCTTGGCTTTTGACGTAGATGGAATTGATGTATGATCAAATATATTTAATAACAATTTTTAATAGCTCTTTTATTGCTTTCTGTTATCGCATGCCATAAAATAATAATGTCATTAATACGATTAGTATTATAATAAATTATAATTTAAAAAACAAAAAAAAAACAGGCTATTAAATGTAGGTATTAAAAAGTATAAAATAATGTAATTTGCTTAAAACATTTCAATATGCGGAAGCCATAGGAGCGTCAATAATAGCCTTAACACCATTTTGTGATACACTGTTTAAAGTGAAAATTTAATTTTCTTTGTTTTAAAATTTTTTGCTAAAATGATTAGTTTTTTTTTGAAAACTGAATAAAACCTAAAAAAACATATTTATTTTGTGTTCTTAAAAAATAACCTTAATTTAGGGATGCCAATTAAGTGATAACCGTGGACTTGATCCACTTAAGTGACACATCGTTTAAAAGATAATTTAATTTTCTATAGTAAAGTTCATTACACATTTTCTGCAAAATGCTTACCTTATAAGAAAATCGGTTTATTTTGCATATTACTATGGAAATACATAGGCAACGTGTCCTGATAACACTTGAGGGTTCGTATCTCCGCAGACAACTCAATTTTTAATTTTATAGGCTATTAATTAGTCTTTATTTTATGTTGTTTCCATCTCATCTGGTGTCCCTCAAGGTTCCCATCTGGGGCCTCTATTTTTTAATATCTACATAAACAACACAAAGAAATGTTTGAAAGACTTAGAAAGGCTAACTTTTGCTGATAAATCAAAGGATATTTTATAATTATTGATAGCTTAGCTGATTGCCTCAGAGTCCAGGCTGATCTTGATAGATTTGTTTCATATTGCCAGAATCACGATAAATGCCATCAAATCACTTTTACAAGAAACACGAAACCTAACCATTGAAACGTGATTCAATTTAAGATTTAGGTATAATTATCGACTCTAAAATGCTTTATGAAGAAAAGATTGATAACATAGTAAACAAGTCAATGCGTATCCTAGGATACATCTTTGGACAATCAAAAGAATTTACGTCAGATAGGGCTCTATCAACCTTATATAACTCTTATGTTTGAAGTAAATTAAGCTTTGGCTCTTCTGTCTGGACCCCGCAGTATCAGATATACATTGATCGTTTAGAAGGAGTACAAAATAAATACAGTCGAACCTCTATAACTCGAACCTGAAGGGACAACCAAAACAGTTCGAGTTATGGAGAGTTCGAGTTATAGAAACTCGAGTTACATAGGTTAAAATACATGTAAAAAGTGCAGGGACCGCTTAAAAGGTTCGAGTTATAGAGGGGTTCGAGTTATAGAGGTTCGAGTTAGAGAGGTTCGACTGTATCTTAAATACCTATCCTACAAAAAACATCACAATATAAATGGCGATTATAACAACTTTCGGAGAGAAAACAAAATTCTATCTCTTCACGATAGACGAGCCATTGCAGATTTGGTTTTCTTTTACAATATAATTCATGGATTAGTTGATTGTCCACAACTCTTGTCACAAATTGGTTTTTATATTCCTCATAGACAACTGCGTCACCACCAAACTTTTGTAATTCCGTTTAGAAACACTAGCTCAGGCCAGAATTCTTCTCTAGTCAGAATGGTCAAATTGTCTAATGACTATTGTCATAACATTGATATTATTGATTAACCTGAGTCTTAGGGATTTTAAAACCAGAATTAAGTCAGTTTTTAATTAATGTTGCAATACTTATTGCCGATCCTTGGTTTAGACATGTTCGGTTTAGCTTTTCGATCTTTAGTTTAGCTATTAGTGAATACTTGTTTTGGATATTTGTTATCTGTTAGTATTCCAAATAAATAAATAATAAATGTTATTACAGATTTTATCAAAATAAGCAGTTTATTGTCTTCAACTTTTGTTTCAAACAAAAAGGCATAACAAAATCACTGATGCTAGATGATGTTCTGGAAGAATTTATTAAAACAGTATATAGGAAGCTGTTTCTTCAAGAAAATTGTACTAAATGCTTTCTGTTATTTTAACGTTACTTTCAGGATTGATTTATATGATACGTTTATCTTATACTGTAAAATATTCCTATCTTGTCCCAATACCTTACAATACAAAACATATTTCACTATGGGGTATTACGAGATCTGATGACCTAACTTCGCCCAAGACTTGAGTACTAACTTATTTTTTCTTAAATTATATCCCCTGTCCACCACTTGGAGATCAAAGTCGATGTTTGATATCAAACATATCCAAGCAAGTTGAACTATTTACATTTAACGCAGATTATTTATTGTTTGGGGTAATTGGAAACAAAAGGAGTAATTGAAAACAAGAAGGGGTAATTGTAAACTAGAGATAAAGGAGAACATTGTATAGTCACAGTGTAGGATACACCGTCGTATAGTCAAGAAAAAGCTATAAGAACAGCAAAGTACCTTAAGTAAATGGGAATAGGACAATCCGCCGCCGCCGATTTGCCGCTTAACCAACTTGCCGCCGCGTCACCGTGGTTTAATATTGCAATTTTGTTTATTTCGTATAGTAGTTTTTTTGAAAAAATATTTTTAAAATATTTAATTTAATAATAAAGTTAAAAAAAAAATTTTCATTAGTTTTAGGAAAAACTACTTTTTAAAAAAGTATAATTATATATATTTTTTATAAACTAGGTACTTTAAAAAAAAAAAAAATTGTGGGGAAATTTTTTGTTTGCAAAATGTTGGTGTCTGGACCGGTTAGTATATGTTTGCGATCAATTGACCAAGATTAGGTTTAACACAGACTTTGATCTGCAAACAAGAGGGGAACTATGATTTAAGAAAATTTAGTTAGATTAAAATTATTATTGGCCCTCGGCGATTCCGCCGTGGCGAATTTACTCTACCCGTTAAAACAACTAAGCTAAATTAACTTGTAACTTCAAAATCAAGCGCCAGATTAAAAAAAACAAGATGACAGCACATTTTCCTAAAAATTTGATCTTTTTGCAATCCATCGTTTGGTTTTTTAAAACTTGTCAAATATTTAAAAAGATAACAAATAGATTTAGTTGGAAAATTTCTTGCCCACCCCATGTAGTAAATAGCATATACATAATATTCCAATACCCACGGTAATTGCCCATTCTTGATGCAAACAAGAGGGCCTTGGGGTCTTTAAGCAAAGAAGACCTGATTGGTTGCTTTCAAATACATATGCATATCAATACCTACGGTACCTTACGATGCAGAATGCAAACATATTTGAAATAGCAATATCAATGGACACTAAGTCTATCCTTTTTGCGATCATTAAGTTAAAATGTCCTGATTGTTTATACTTTACACATGCATATTTTATTCGTGTATTCGGCATGTCAAATCATCGGCTCACAGTTGACAAAAACTCTATCTATGTAAATTTGGTATCTGTACATTTTTCGTACCTTTGTTTCTGAATGTTTGCATCAAACGCCAACCATTGTGTAAATAGGTAATATTACGTATATGGTAAATAGTACTAAACATAGATCTGGATTTTTATCGAAATGGAATCCTTAATTTATTAATTTATTTCCTTCGCTTTATAATTTTATAAATTCCTTGTATTGTTTTTATGTATTTGCTCTATCTTTTATTATGGAACATATTTATTTTTATTTTACCTAAAATTACTTATTTTTATTTTAGACTATACCAAATAGGTATGCATAATCGGTTTACTTTTTTATTTTTTATTTTATTTTAATACTTAGTACCTGACTTTCGCCTGCTAGAATATTTATTGCGCTTATTGTGTTGTTTATTATTTATTACCATATTTTGATTTTTATTTATTATGGGTATTTATAATTGTTTTAATTTTATTTAACAATTTTTTTATTTTATTTTTGTTATTTTGTAATTTTTGTTTGGTTTCCTTTCTGGTTTTACCATCGTTTATCTTTGTTATTGTTATTTACATAATTAATTATCATTTTATTATTTATAAGGTTAACTAGAACTATTTTAAGCATTTTTTTTTTTAAATATTTACCTTGGCTAAAAAAAAATAGATAGGTTGATTCTTGCTTTGTCAATGGATTTTGTAAATTTCTGACAATAAAGCTTATTTTGAATTGAATTGAATTTGAATTTGAATTAAGTATTAAGCAATTTAAATGGTAATAATAAACGGCTATTTAACGGATCGCTGTAATAAAATCAAATTAAAATATTTAAATACCGTAATTTGAAATATATTTACGTTTCAGAATATTGTAATTCTGTAAGGATTTTCTAATAGCAACTTTTTTTAGGGAAAATGACGATGTCAATATTTTAACATACTATTAAGCTTGTGACCTTCTTTAGTAAATAAAAAACAGAAAACTACGTTTAAAGATGTTAAAATAATAAAAACTTAAAAATTATTTCTATTTATTATTTCTTTAAAATTACCATGAGAATATTGCTAATTAAATAAAATATCTAGTAAAATAAGCGAGCTATAAGAAATCGTTGACATTACCCTACTTATCTAGAATCTTCCGTATTAGGAAAACTATGGCAAAAATAAGATGCGGTCCATTATTAAGAGCACTAAAAAAATTAGATTGCTATCCTTATTAACGGATTGTTATAAAATCAAATTAAAATATTTAAATACCGTAATTTGAAATATCTTTATTTAAAATTCAAAATATTCCAATTCTGTAAAGATTTTCTAATAGCTTTTTTTAGGGAAAATGACGCTGTCAATATGTTAACATACCATTTTGTTTGTGAATTTCTTTATTAATGAAAAAACACAAATAACGTTTAAAGATGTCAAAATAAGAAAAAATATTTGTATTTATTATTTCTTAAAAATTACCACGAGAATATTGTTAATTAAATAAAATATCTTGTAAAATGAGCGAGACATTGGGTAATGTCAACGGTTTCTATCCCTAAGACGGAAGGTTTCAGATATATAGGGTTACTTATCTGAAATCTTCTGTATTAGGGAAAGTATGGCTAAATAATATGATAAAGTCCATTATCCAACTGCTAAATTTACTAAGTCAGTACTAGTCGTAGTTCAGTACAAAATTGATAGGTATACCTATAATGTACGACATGCTTCAACTTTTAGTTTTGATGCCCAAAGCACACTTACGAAATTATACAGTTTTGTATTTTCATAAATCACGTTATTGGGTAATTTTGTACCCAACTGCGACTAGTAGTTACAAGTAAATTTAGCAGTTGGGTGTTTTTTTTATTTAAACATTTTTTTATTTCCAACTTTTAGGTTTAAATCTTATTCAGCCTTATAAAAAGCACTATGAATTTACAATTCATTTAGCTTTAATACCGAAAAAGTAGATTTTCTACGGACGCGAACAGTGTTACCTTCCATTGAGTGAAGGTGCGGGAGGAGAGAGGAAGGGGGAAACTAGTAAAATGATGTTGGAAAAAAAGTCTTAAAGCGTGTGGAGAAATAATTTTTGAAATCGCTCTATATTTGTGAAAGGTATAGATAGCTACAACTATTACTAATAAGGAGGAAGGGGAGAAGAGAGGAAGGAAGAAACTAATAAAATGATGTTGGAAAAAAGTCTTCAAGCGTGTGCAGAAAGAACTTTTGAAATCGCTTTATATTTGTGAAAGTTATAGCTATAACTATTACTAATAATGATGGCAGGGAGGAGAGAGGGTGAGAGGGGTCTAGTAGAGGACTACAAAGTAACTGCAGCAAATTAGAGGACATTTGCAATGGGTAATCAAAGGAATTTCAATAAAATCGCCTGAAATTTAGATAATTTGTATGCCTTAAAGCCTACATCATGTGACAAAATGGTTTCTGATGACCGCCATGTTGATTCCTGTTTAAAAAAATATAGTCTATAGCACCTTCGAGATCACTAGCAATTCAACGACACCTTTTTTGCCAAAATCGGTTTAGCCGTTTAGCCTCTAGCGTGACACACGCCGTGCTTAGTAACGGAGTTTCAAATTTAATTTAATCGAAAATGGGACTACTGTTAGACTGCATTTATCATATGTCAATTCGCAAAATGAAACAGAATCACGTAAACTATTTGAAATGACCGCACTGACTACATTAGCCCCAGAATTGTTAATAAACCGAATATGAAACTGTCAATTTGAATACAAAAGTTGATTTAAGATCGAAAACAATTCAATTTTCAAAGCAACTTCCTTCCCTGTTTGTCCTGTCTGTAACTTTACGACGCGTGAAGAAGCCAGATGTTGTGCGATTTATTCGCATTTATATCTGTTTAGTTTTCATTTATCGGTTTTCTCGGGGGAGGAGTGGACGAACGCGCGGTGAGCATGTTGCGTAAAATGACCACTGGCCACTCTAAATCAACCAGTGGCGTACAAGGTCCAAGCCCAATGTCACAGAAAAACTATAGCGTAATCTAGCTTTAGTGATTAATACAATGAAAATACTCTGCCAATATATGGGCCCCTAAGCTCACACTAGGTACTATAGTTATAGTGTACGTGTGAGCTAATATAACTAAAAACTGAAATATATTTTATTCAACTCCAGACTAAATTACCTTTTGTTTGATACCACACAAGCCATGTTTTGACTTAAACTCAAATTTTTGAAATCTACCCCCACCCTTAAAAAAAAACAAAAACTATAATGTATTTTGTTAAACTTCGGACTCAATTACCTTTCGTTTGATATCACACACGCCATATTTTCACTTAAACTCTAATTTTTGAAATATACCCCACTCTTTTTTTAAAATAAATTAAAATGTATTTTGTTTAACTCCAGACTTAATTACCTTTCGTTTGATATCACACACGCCATATTTTCACATAAACTCTAATTTTTGAAATCTACCCCCACCCTTTTATTTGGTTTGTGTTCGGTGGATTTTGTTCATTTTTAAATGGGACCATCTCGACCCAAGACCCAGCCTAGGTACCCAATTTCATTAAAATCGGCCGAGCGGTTTTTGAGTTATGCGCGTTGGTCGTTACAGACAGACATACAGACAGACAGACAGACAGACAGACAGACGGCGCAACAAAAAAGTTTCAAAATCATCTGAAACGCAAAGATATATAAAAATTTTTGAAATCGGAGCAACTTTTTTTTTCTCGAAAAAATTAGGATCACCATAGCTCACACTACTATAGTATAGTATATGTGTGAGCTAAAAATAATCTGCCAATTTATGGGCACGTAAGCTCACACAAGTAATGTATAGTAATGTATAATGTAATTTTATTTTATGATACTACTTTAATTTTAAAACTCAAAAATAAAGTGTGAAGTTTCACCAATCGGACGCGTCCCCGGTTGGCGGATAGAATGTTATTTTGGATGACCAAAATATGTAATAATTACGTTATATATACCTATTCGACGTCGACAAGTGTACATTATTAACATCCTCCAGTGTCGTTTCGCAAGTCTTAGAATAAATAGTTTAAATTAATAGTTAGGAAACACCCTGTATGTATGTATTTTGACAATATTCTCCCCCCCCCCCTCCCAGTGTAACACCACTGAATAAAACAAACGATAATGTATCTTTTTGATCTTTATGCACAGCTACCTTTAAGATAGTACCACATAAGTAATATTTTTAGCAAAACTATAATTTTTAAAATCAACGTCCACCCCTTTTTTTAGCTTAAGTGTGCTGGATTTGAGTTATTTTTCAGTGAGATCATTTAGAGCCAAAACTCAACCTAAGTACTAAATTTAATCTAACACATAAGTAATATTTTTACCAAACCTCAAATTTTTTAAATCTACCTTTTGTGGCATATGTCTGGCGGATTTGTCTCATTTAAATGGGACCATGTAGGACCAAAACCCAACCTAGGTACCAAATTTCGTAAAAACCGAACAAGCAGTTTTTGAGTTATGCGCGTGGGTCGTTACAGACAGACAAACATACACACAGCGCGACAAAAAAGTTTCAAAATCATTTTAAAACGCAAAGATATTTAATTTTTTTTTAAATCGGAGCAATTTTTTTATGTTTAGTTATTATGCATTTAATTCGGTCCAACTACAGTTCCAGTAGTTGGTTAACATTTTTAGCTCACACATATACTATACTATAGTAGTGTGAGCTATGGTGATCCTAATTTTTTCGAGAAAAAAAAAGTTGCTCCGATTTCAAAATTTTTTATATATCTTTGCGTTTCAGATGATTTTGAAACTTTTTTGTCGCGCCGTCTGTCTGTCTGTCTGTCTGTATGTCTGTCTGTAACGACCAACGCGCATAACTCAAACACCGCTTGGCCGATTTTAATGAAATTTGGTACCTAGGCTGGGTCTTGGGTCGAGATGGTCCCATTTAAAAATAAACAAAATCCACCGAACACAAGCCACATAAAAGGGTGGGGGCAGATTTCAAAAATTAGAGTTTATGTGAAAATATGGCGTGTGTCATATCAAACGAAAGGTAATTGAGTATGGAGTTAGACAAAATACATTTTAGTTTTTTTTTCTTCAAAAAGGGTGGGGGTACATTTCAAAAATCAGAGTTTACGTGAAAATATGGCGTGTGTGATATCAAACGAAAGGTAATTGAGTCCGGAGTTAAACAAAATACATTTTAGTTTTTGTTTTATTAAGGGTGGGGGTAGATTTCAAAAATTTGGCTGTGTGGTATCAAACAAAAGGTAATTTAGTCTGGAGTTGAATAAGATATATTTCAAGTTTTAGTTTTATTAGCTCGCAAGTACACTATAACTATAGTACCTAGTGTGAGCTTAGGGGCCCATATATTGGCAGAGTATTTTACTTGTTTATCGTTAATATAAGTTACTGATTTTTTATGGATCATTTAACCACGTTTTTTATTTACGCCAAATCATATAAGTATCTGGTTGTTTCTACCTAGTTTTTTTGCAGTGTACAGTTTTTCTATGAAAACCGACATTTGCCGAGCGATAATGACCTTAAAATCGTTTCTATAAAATCGATGGTAAAAATATTTTGCCAGCCACACAATATGGACGATTAGCACTCACCTATGCAGTTGACTGTCGTCGTCCAGAGAAGCTCATCTCGCTAACTCAGCCGTTCCAATTGATCTACAAAATAAAATTTCAATTGTAATTTATTGAATTTGTAAGGTTTTACTTATTTCTAAATGAATTTTAATGTATTTTTTGGTGGATAGAATGTTGATTTTCGATCGAGTGACACTTCTTTGTTCCGCCTTTTCGCACAGATTCATTTTCCGTAGATGGCAATAGCGGATTGCCTGTTCCAATCAAAATTGAAAATGTGTGGTTTTTCGAATATACAAATTTGGTGTAAAATATGAATTAAAAAAACTTAAATGCATAGACTGTTGAATTATTTGCAGAAATATATATGGGCTGGTTTGGT
This sequence comes from Aspidapion aeneum, assembly GCA_963576565.1. Lineage (NCBI taxonomy): Eukaryota > Metazoa > Arthropoda > Insecta > Coleoptera > Brentidae > Aspidapion > Aspidapion aeneum. Next base: position 47,796,357 of record OY755048.1, read on the forward strand.
TTGTTTCTGGCAAAAGATATTTGGATTTACTTCATTTTTGCAGAACGTTTGCAAAAACCAAAATGAACCAAACTTACCCCAGCGCAGAGATAATTTTTAGGTAATTTTGAAAAAAGTAAAGTAAGACAACAAAACTTATACAAACTGAAACTACATAAAACATTAGGATTTTATTAAAAAGTATAATTAAAATATTTAAAAATAATCCAAATATCTACTTGATTTATAACAACTTCAGTGGTGACAAAACTTAATTTAACAGCATATAAAATAAAGTTTTTTACACTCTCATTTTTCCTTTTCAGTTTTCATCACCTTCATTTTACCGCCTTTCTATCCATTTTGGTTGTGCCGGACTGATGAAGGCAGTAACATCGATGTACGACTATTACTACCCCGTTCTGAGGACGAGCTCGAAAATTTACTAATTTACTCTTTGATCACACGTCAAAAAATTGCTTTTATATATAATATTGAACCTGGGCTTAGGATACCTACTGAGATTGACTTTATCTGTCTCCGTTGTGATGTTAGATTTTTTATCCCAGCTGATACCGCAAATTGGCAGTTGGTTTTCTGGAGTGAATATCCATAATGCATTTTCCTTTCCAGTTTTCATCACCTTCATTTTATCGCCTTTACATCCATCTAGGTTGTACCGTGCTGATAGTGTCTAACAAGACAGTACTACCCCATCTTAGGACAAGCCCGAAAATTTATTTAATTGTTAGGTTTAGTTTTTGGGTAGGAAAAGTTTGCTTGGACTAATACTCTTAAAATAATGATTTGGTGTTTCGGACAACTCCGAAGCACATTGGGACTTGGAGGTGACGGCCTCGGAGTTGATGAACACGCACATTTATTATGATATTTCTACAAATATGAAAAATATTTGTACATGCTTTAGCATCTATGAAAAAGACCACATCATTAGAAAAACAAATACCACGGGTGTGGCGTTGATGGTATAAAAGCATACCCTTGTCTTATTGAAATTTTTAGTTAATTAACAATACAGCACACATCTACAGTCCGCTTCGATTCTAAGGCGCCAGTCTACATAAATTTAAACCACCGGCTAAAATTTTCCGAACTTTTTATAAGTTTTCGGAGTAACCTATGCGGCCACGGTGCTCGGGCCATGCCTAAGGAGCCTGACTTGAAAGATATAGATTATAGATTTTGATTTTTTTTTAATTAGTTTATTTATTTATCTTTTTTATCATTAGCTTACTTTGTTAATTATACTGGTACACAGTTGATAGTCTATGTTTCGAACGTTTAGTTTTTTCTTGCATTAGTACATCTTTTTTTATAAATAAGAAAAAAGACCAATCCGTGTAGCCCATTTTCATCCTGAATTTAACAACTTACTAAATCAAAAATGTTTATGAATTAAAAAGAGATTTTGTTGTTATAAACTACGCTTTATTAATTACTCAGTTTCGCATTATTTTAATCCCCTAGAAAAATAGGACACGCTCTACGCCACTGCCCTAATGGTCAATTCTTAAACTGACCACCGCCCTTACATGCACCATTACATATGGCCCAACGTGGAAAGCTCTTTAGAAAACGCTATCCATATTATTATAAATACAAGGACGTGATCCAATGAATGCACTTGTTTAAAATTATTGTTCACAAATAATGGGGCGGGCGAAGCGACATTTTAATTAATTTATCAGGGGTTAGTTTCCTTGTATTACAATTTCATGGAATTAATTTTTGTTTTATTAACGTCGTCGTGCATCGCTCACACGTCGGGCGGACAGGGTTTGAATCTTCACTAGGTCCAGGGTAATTTTTATAAACGTACCTCGCCATACCTTTGTTATTATTTGCCATAGAATTGCTAATCGAAAGATGAAAAAAAAACTGAATTTATTGATGGATTATTACCCATTTTTGACGTTAGATAGTTTTGGACTGCTGTCACTATGTACGAGTTACAACAAATTGAACAATTTGTTAAAAATTGAAACGCCTTGCATATTTTTTTATTTTTAGATTTGTATTTCCTTTTCTGATTTCAAAAATATATAAAATGCCTGTGCTGCGAGATATATTTTCTGAGATTAACGCATATAAATCTGTGAAAACTTCCATGGTGAAACCCTTTATGATTAAGGTATTAAAATTAAATAGGTATAGGATCTTAATGGAGAAATAATGCATTATATCTCAGAAAACACATCCAAAATACATAAAAATTCATTAGCAATACGCAATTCTACTAATTCCTCGATATGCCTTTCCACAGTCAATACATTCAACAAGGCTGATGATAGTTTCAATTAAAGCCAAAAAATGTCTGATTCTAAAACCAATATGATTGGGGCTCAAGGGGCTCAACGGTCTCAGGGAACACCAAACAAACAAGCATTCTTTTAAAGATTCAACGGGAGCCAGTTCTGATTTAAAAAGTGAAGACATTAGGAAACAGTTTATATATATATATTTATCGGCTTCACAACGTTCTACGTCTTCCGATACCCAATCTCCACTCGTTTCTGTTTGCCCATAATTCATCATCTAGGCCTCTTATTCTTATTTCACTGTCTATTCCTTCTCTCCAGCTTCTCCTTGGCCGTCCTCGTTTTCTTCGGCCAGTTGGTTTCCATTGTAGTATTTGTTTAGGTAGTCTCTCATCATTCATTCTTTGTACATGTCCGTACCACACCACTTGTTTTGTTCTTATATCATCCACGAAAGTACGTTCACCCACTGTCATAATTTCTCTTATTCTTTGATTTGTAGCTCTTTCTCTTTTTGATTTCCCTGCTTCTCCAATAGTCCATCTCCGTAGCGGAAAGCATTTTTTCTGTTCTTTCCTTGATTGGCCATACTTCTGAGCCGTATGTAATAATACTTTTTACAATGGTGTTATATATAAGCTTTTTGTTATGTTTTGATATACTTTGGTCCCAAATTATTCCATTTAATAAAGTTATTGCTTTTCTTCCTTGTACGTTTCGATCTTTTATAGCTTTGTCTAGTGTTCCGTGAGCTGTAATTTTTAGACCTAAGTATTTATACTTATCACAGGATTTCTTGCCCTTCGCTGCCCGGTATTTAAGATTAGATCCTGTTTCATTCCACCGATACATATATACTCTGTCTAATTGAGATTAACCTCTAGTCCCCACTTATTGTACCCTTCTATTAGTTTTCGTGTCATATATTCGAGGTCGTCATAATCCTGAGCCACTACTATCTGATCATCGGCGAAACATAAAGTATACAAGGTTCATGTTTTGGCATTTTCTTTTCCATACTTTAAAGACTTGTTCCAAGTATATCTTGAAGAACGTAGGCGAGATACAGCAATCTTGTTTAAGACCTTTGTTTACTTGAAAGCCTTTGGTTAGTTTTGCTTTTATTTTAACTTTTGCCTTACTATTGCGGTATAACTTTTTGATGGCCTTAATTAGTTGTACGCTTATGTTTGTGTTTTCCAACGCTTTCCACAGTAGATTTATTGGTATACTATCCTATGCCTTCTGCAAATCGACGTAAAGCAGATGCAGCTCTTGTCCGTATGCCATTTTCTACAATTACTACAAACAGTTTGCTGAGATGAAATCATCCATACCAGTTTTAAAACGAATTCCTAAGGGAGACCGACCCGGCATAGCCGTAGAACTATCCATTCTTTTAAGAAATTGTTCCACAGAAAACTCTCCCAGATCTTGCACGGTAAAAAAATTATCTTAGATCAAAGCAAATTGCTTTGAAGTAAAATAATTTGTGCTTTCCTATTCACCAAGAAAATATTTTCTTGATATAGCACAAAAAATGTCTTGCCTCTTTATTCTAATGTGAAACAGAAATTGTTTCATTATAAATTGGAACTGAACTAATCTAAGGCACCGTTTTGTTTGGAAGCAAAATATTACTTATATGAAGATAATTTGCTTTGTTACAAAATGGAGTATACTGAAACAAAACAATTACAGAAGAAAAATAAAGTCTCACTTCAAGATTAAATGCTGCGTTGAACTAAAAAGAAATATTTTAATTTAAAACAAATTATTTTAAAGTAAAACAATTTATTCAAGAAAAGTACGTGTTTTCATTGTAGACAAAATTTTTTACCGTGTGGTGTAATTTGTTCCTTTTTCCTTTTGCAAAATTAAAAATTTATTTTTTTTGAAAATACATATTTTTTTTCATATCTTGTTTAGTTTTCGATATATGCAATTGAGTGTTAGAACATCATATAATATAGATATCACTAGACAAACAACTGTAAAAAAACTTGTTCTACCTCTGTTGGTTGCTGAGATATTAAAGAATGAATTTTAAGGGGTTGAAGGGGGTGGAGGGGGTATGACCGAGAGGGGGAGGCCAAGATATATTTTCGTAGTAAGGAGTCACCCAAGTTTCAAAAAATATACCTTTGCAATTATCATCATTTAAGTGCAGGCGAAATGCCCTTCGCTGCTCTACTAGTATTTTCAAAACGCTTAAGGGTGCCAGAGTTACAGTGATGCTGTATCTTTACACTGTAATACAGTGGCATCAATAGAGCCTTGGGACTACAAAAATTAACAACAACATTTTTATTAAACCGTAAAATCGCACACACACATTGACAGAAAAGTCAGATCCCCTATTTTGCATTCATATAAAAATTTAAAAAAAAAAGCGTAAAACTGTACAACAACACAATTTTAAAAAGTTTAACGCGTGTTCAACTTTAATCAATTATAAAGGGCCAAATAAAGCAATTAAAAGATATTGTGGTTGTAAGTGTGACAATTAAAAAACATTAATATATGTAACTGTCAACCGCAGATCAAGTTCGTACAAATGTGCCTGACATAAAAGCCCACCCTTTTAAAAAAGGGTCATTTTCAGTTTAAAATCATGCACGATTATTTAAGGGCGTGTAAATAGAGTGAAAGGTTTTAAATTGGTATTAATTGTCGGCGAATGGAATGGTTTAAGATAAAGATAAAGAAATTTGTATCCATCCAATAAAAGGCTATTGGGATCGTAAAACAAAAATTTTTATTTTTCACTCAAAATAAGTTATTGTGTGTCAACAAAGGCCTAATTTGTGATTGTGTCTATCTGTCCGTCTCGCTATCTGAATTGAATGAATGAATTGATAACTCAATAATCGTTAAACCGATTTTAACTATATTTGGCACAAAAATTTTGCGCCAGTAAGCGTTTTTCGACGTATGTTTATATGAAACATCCTGTATAATTTAATACACTCATACTACTTCATTGCCGTCTTTAAATTGAAACTATTTTTCATTCTAAAAAATAGGACGCCTCTGTGGAATTTTTAAAATTATTATCATTATTTTTAATATTACTAAAATATAAATAGCCTACAAAATGATATCATAATAAGTGGTAGTATCCTCGCTGAGATTCAACCCTAATAGACCAGGCAAAAATTTAAGCTTTCCAAATAATTGCAGGGCCGGACTGGGTACAAAGGGGTGGGAAAGCAGAGGCAATGGCCCCATAACCAGTAATGGCGGGAGGGGGTTATGCAATGAAACAAAAAAAAATTGAGTTTCAGTAATTTTGAGGTCAGAAGTTTGGTATTATATGAAACTGAAATGCGCCGCAGACGAAAATTTTTTAAAAATAAAGTCATTTTTATGTACAAATTTTGGGATAATGCCGAAAATGTGTTTTTTGGGTGTAGTTTGACCTATCTAAGCAATATCGTTGTGACGTCTGTCCGTGTGTGTATGTGTATGTCTTTCCGGACCACAATAGATCCTAAACCGCGCAACCCACTTTCATAAATTTTCTGGTAAAATAGTGTAAACTATTGTAAAGCGCTGGTTAAATTTAAATTAATGCTAACAACACTGATCCAATCCATTAACACTGTTTTAACAGTATAAAAATGGAAAAAATGCTAACTTTTTAACGAAGCATTGCATCAATATATGCGGATTTCGGAATATAGTAAAACTCATGTTTCTCAATAATTTGTGCTACAACGAAGCAGGAGCTTTTGGTTTTAAGATATCTATAAACAAACTGTTTTCAAGCATGGGCGCACCCAGGGGTTAAGCCTCGGGGACCCCTTGTTTCCCGACTGCTCATAATAAAAAGTGTTGGCAAAAATAATTTATTTATACGTTATCACTGTCCACACTGTTACAAAGGCAATATTTGCAATTCAACTTAACGTTAAGCAAAATCTAGGCAGTTTTAATCAACAATCAATCATTGAATATAAATTAAAGTACTAATCTTAGTAATGTATTCAGTAATATTATCTTCTTAATTTTGATCAAAGAAGGGGCTCTACTAACAAATGCTAACAAGGCAGTATTTGCAGTTCAACTTAACGTTAAGCAAAATCTAGACAGTTTTGCTACTTACTAGATTAATCAACAATCAATCATTGAATATAAATTAAAGTACTAATCTTAGTAATGTATTCAGTAATATTATCTTCTTAATTTTGATCAAAGAAGGGGCTCCACTAACAAATGCTAACAAGGTAATATTTGCAGTTCAACTTAACGTTAAGCAAAATCTAGGCAGTTTTGGTACTTACTAGATTAATCAACAATCAATCATTGAATATAAATTAAAGTACTAATCTTAGTAATGTATTCAGTAATAATATCTTCTTAATTTTGATCAAAGAAGGGGCTCCACTAACAAATGCTAACAAGGCAATATTTGCAGTTCAACTTAACATTAAGCAAAATCTAGCAAATCAATCATTGAATATAAATTAACGTACTAATCTTAGTAATGTATTCAGTAATATTATCTTCTTAATTTTGATCAAAGAAGGGGCTCCATTAACAAATGCTAACAAGGTAATATTAGCAGTTCAACTTAACGTTAAGCAAAATCTAGGCAGTTTTGCTACTTACTAGATTAATCAACAATCAATCATTGAATATAAATTTAAGTTCTAATCTTAGTAATGTATTCAGTAATATGATCTTCTTAATTTTGATCAAAGAAGGGGCTCCACTAACAAATGCTAACAAGGCAATATTTGCAGTTCAACTTAACGTTAAGCAAAATCTAGGCAGTTTTGCTACTTACTAGATTAATCAACAATCAATCATTGAATATAAATTAAAGTACTAATCTTAGTAATGTATTCAGTAATATTATCTTCTTAATTTTGATCAAAGAAGGGGCTCCATTAACAAATGCTAACAAGGCAATATTTGTAGTTCAACTTAACGTTAAGCAAAATCTAGGCAGTTTTGCTACTTGCTAGATTAATCAACAATCAATCATTGAATATAAATTAAAGTACTAATCTTAGTAATGTATTCAGTAATATTATCTTCTTAATTTTGATCAAAGAAGGGGCTCCACTAACAAATGCTAACAAGGCAATATTTGCAGTTCAACTTAACTTTAAGCAAAATCTAGGCAGTTTTGGTACTTACTAGATTAATCAACAATCAATCATTGAATATAAATTAAAGTACTAATCTTAGTAATGTATTCAGTAATATTATCTTCTTAATTTTGATCAAAGAAGGGGCTCCACTAACAAATGCTAACAAGGCAATATTTGCAGTTCAACTTAACGTTAAGCAAAATCTAGGCAGTTTTGGTACTTACTAGATTAATCAACAATCAATCATTGAATATAAATTAAAGTACTAATCTTAGTAATGTATTCAGTAATATTATCTTCTTAATTTTGATCAAAGAAGGGGCTCCACTAACAAATGCTAACAAGGCAATATTTGCAGTTCAACTTAACGTTAAGCAAAATCTAGGCAGTTTTGCTACTTACTAGATTAATCAACAATCAATCATTGAATATAAATTTAAGTTCTAATCTTAGTAATGTATTCAGTAATATTATCTTCTTAATTTTGATCAAAGAAGGGGCTCCACTAACAAATGCTAACAAGGCAATATTTGCAGTTCAACTTAACGTTAAGCAAAATCTAGGCAGTTTTGGTACTTACTAGATTAATCAACAATCAATCATTGAATATAAATTAAAGTACTAACCTTAGTAATGTATTCAGTAATAATATCTTCTTAATTTTGATCAAAGAAGGGGCTCCACTAACAAATGCTAACAAGGCAATATTTGCAGTTCAACTTAACGTTAAGCAAAATCTAGGCAGTTTTGCTACTTACTAGATTAATCAACAATCAATCATTGAATATAAATTAAAGTACTAATCTTAGTAATGTATTCAGTAATATTATCTTCTTAATTTTGATCAAAGAAGGGGCTCCACTAACAAATGCTAACAAGGCAATATTTGCAGTTCAACTTAACGTTAAGCAAAATCTAGGCAGTTTTGGTACTTACTAGATTAATCAACAATCAATCATTGAATATAAATTAAAGTACTAATCTTAGTAATGTATTCAGTAATAATATCTTCTTAATTCTGATCAAAGAAGGGGCTCCACTAACAAATGCTAACAAGGCAATATTTGCAGTTCAACTTAACGTTAAGCAAAATCTAGGCAGTTTTGCTACTTACTAGATTAATCAACAATCAATCATTGAATATAAATTAAAGTACTAATCTTAGTAATGTATTCAGTAATATTATCTTCTTAATTTTGATCAAAGAAGGGGCTCCACTAACAAATGCTAACAAGGCAATATTTGCAGTTCAACTATAACGTTAAGCAAAATCTAGGCAGTTTTGCTACTTACTAGATTAATCAACAATCAATCACTCTCCACTAACAAATGCTGACAATAATTGTAAAAAGTAATTATTACTTTTACATCCGTATATCCAGGCCCAAAGTAGCCCCGGGCTATAAGTGGCCCATAGTCAGCAACCTCGGGGATCCCCGCCCTCCCGCCCGGGTCTGAATAATACCTATTTACCAAATTGTGTAGACATATACAGTAGCCTTCCACGGTTCTAAGAACCTACTTCGTTAAGTTTTTTGTTAACTTTTCTGTGGCGCAGAGGCGATTTACTGATATACGAGATTCGTACAAACATAAGTTTCTTATTTACAGTGAAACCTCTCCTTGCGGACACCTCTATTAAGCGGACACTCCCTTTAAGCGGACAAATTTTTTGGAACCAAGCTTTTCACCATTTCTTTACATGTAAAATTCACTCCTATAACCGGACACTCTAATAACCGGACGCGGACAATTTTTATTGGTAAAAAAATTTTGAAACCTTCCTTAACCGGACGCGAACCTCTGACAACGGAACGGAGTGCTGCACGACATGGGCATAAACATTATGTAGTATGTTGACAACACACTCTGCAGCCAGGGAATTACCTTCTTCCGTTTTAATACGGAGACTAAATACTTCTGTCTTATTTACAACATATTTTATTCGGCGGGTGCGGGACTGCTGTGTTTTATTTTTATTGTTCAATTGGGTAATAATAATTCTCTTTGAAATAGTGCCTAGTAAAAAACTTCTTAGTTTACGTCAAAAAATTGAAGTTTTTGAAACTCAAGCAGCGGGAATTGTTAATAAATATAGGTTACAATTTTGCAGTTCCCTCTCATAAGCGGACACCTCCAATAAGCGGACAAAATCGACGGAACCGTGAGTGTCCGCTTATGGGAGGTTTCACTGTATTAAATTTCTTCACCACCGGGACCACCCTGTATTTACTGCCTATATTTTTGAAAAACTGTTAAAAAAAAAATTTCATTAAGAAAAAATATTTAGTTTTTCCAAAAAATTTGCGATTTTTTAAAAATACTATTTTTGATATTCTCGAAAGCAGAAACTAAAAACAAATAAGACGATTAACAATAAAAAGTTTTTGGGATATCTCTACAACTAAAAAATCAAATAAAAAAAAATTATATGCTGCAGGGGAAACACGATAAGTTTTTATGCTGACAAAAATAGAGCACAATCGCATTTTCTTGAAGATATTGTATTGACTAGGATTAATCAAATTTTCTTTAAAACCGTTTCAACTATTTAAATGAATTAAGCACTAGTTTATAGCAGCTTTTGAGAATTAAATAACAAAGAATTTTTTTAAAAAATAACAATTTTTTTTTTTAACCAAAACTTGCTCATATTTTTCCTTAATTTAAAAAAAGTTGTAATGATTTAATGCATCATTTTATTACAAATTTTAACAGCTTTTAAAAAATGTAGGCAGTATCCAGGGTAGTACCGATTGTGAAGAAATTTAATAAATAAGAAACTTATGTTTGTACGAATCTCGTATATAAGAAAATCGTCTCTGCGCTACAGAAACGTTAGCAAAAAACTTAACAAAGTAGGTTCTTGGAACCGTGGTAGGGCACTGTATATGTGCACAAAATTTGGTAAAGAGACATATTTATTTGAAAATCGTAAATTTTTGTCTAGTCTGTCTGATTGTTTTTTTCTATAAAGTGCTTAGTTTTTCAGAAAATAAAACCTCAAACCCGGCTTAAACACGGGAATTAATTTTTATGATTTTTTGTTCTTTAATGTAACCCCTGATTTGGAATTGTTGTGTAAATCCTTGCATTATTGCACTTTGGTAATTAAAAACTTTATTGTTTTTATTTCAGCAAGGATACTAACCAGGGAACTTATTATTATTTCATTTTGTAGATTATTTTTTATGTTGTGATATTACAATTATTTTGAAAAATGAGTAGAGACCACTAAAAAAAATACTCTGCCAATATATGGGCCCCTAAGCTCACACTAGGTACTATAGTTATAGTGTACGTGTGAGCTAATATAACTAAAAACTGAAATATATTTTATTTAACTCCAGACTAAATTACCTTTTGTTTGATACCACACAAGCCATGTTTTGACTTAAACTCAAATTTTTGAAATCTACCCCCACCCTTAAAAAATACTCTGCCAATATATGGGCCCCTAAGCTCACACTAGGTACTATAGTTATAGTGTACGTGTGAGCTAATATAACTAAAAACTAAAATATATTTTATTCAACTCCAGACTAAATTACCTTTTGTTTGATACCACACAAGCCATGTTTTGACTTAAACTCAAATTTTTGAAATCTACCCCCACCCTTAAAAAAAACAAAAACTAAAATGTATTTTGTTAAAGTCCGGACTCAATTACCTTTCGTTTGATATCACACACGCCATATTTTCACTTAAACTCTAATTTTTAAAATATACCCCCACCCTTTTTTTTTAAATAAATTAAAATGTATTTTGTTCAACTGCAGACTCAATTACCTTTCATTTAATATCACACACGCCATATTTTCACATAAACTCTAATTTTTGAAATCTACCCCCACCCTTTTATTTGGTTTGTGTTCGGTGGATTTTGTTCATTTTTAAATGGGACCATCTCGACCCAAGACCCAGCCTAGGTACCAAATTTCATTAAAATCGGCCAAGCGGTTTTTGAGTTATGCGCGTTGGTCGTTACAGACAGACATACAGACACACAGACAGACAGACAGACAGACAGACATACAGACAGACAGACAGACAGACAGACAGACAGACAGACAGACGGCGCAACAAAAAAGTTTCAAAATCATCTGAAACGCAAAGATATATAAAAATTTTTGAAATCGGAGCAACTTTTATTTTCTCGAAAAAATTAGGATCACCATAGCTCACACTACTATAGTATAGTATATGTGTGAGCTAAAACAAAAAACTAAAATGTATTTTGTTAAACTTCGGACTCAATTACCTTTCGTTTGATATCACACACGCCATATTTTCACTTAAACTCTAATTTTTAAAATATACCCCCACCCTTTTTTTTTAAATAAATTAAAATGTATTTTGTTTAACTGCAGACTCAATTACCTTTCGTTTGATATCACACACGCCATATTTTCACATAAGCTCTAATTTTTGAAATCTACCCCCACCCTTTTATTTGGTTTCTGTTCGGTGGATTTTGTTCATTTTTAAATGGGACCATCTCGACCCAAGACCCAGCCTAGGTACCAAATTTCATTAAAATCGGCCAAGCGGTTTTTGAGTTATGCGCGTTGGTCGTTACAGACATACAGACAGACAGACAGACAGACAGACAGACAGACATACAGACAGACCGACAGACAGACAGACAGACGGCGCAACAAAAAAGTTTCAAAATCATCTGAAACGCAAAGATATATAAAAATGTTTGAAATCGGAGCAACTTTTTTTTTCTCGAAAAAATTCACCATAGCTCACACTACTATAGTATAGTATATGTGTGAGCTAATTATTAAAATTATAAATGGCGGCAAAATGGTTTACACACAGGGTGTTCCATTGCTAACTTTGTTATTATTAAAGATAAAAAAAAGTTTAAATTGGCAAACTAGTAGAATTTTTGACGCTCTTTAAGATGCTTAAATGAAAAAAAAAATCGAGCTTCGCGTTTTCGAGTTTTCTCAAAAAACATAAAACAAGTTTTAATTGAACACCCGAAAGTGAAAAATAACGAAGATATTCCAAATTACGCTTTGACTTCTTTATACCATAAAAGGAGAGGGTCATTCGTCGCGTTACGCTGCGTTACAGGGGGATGGGTCGTTGTCCTGGGATGCGTTACGTAACATCCTTTACTAACCACCGAAATCAATAAATTTCTTTCGCAAAAAGGTTTTTTCTTTAAATTCAAGAAATATAATGGAACTATATATTTTTTAAGATTCTGTATGTAACAAAACAGCGCGTATGAAAATAGCTTGTTTCAAATAGTTTCAATATAGAGCGTATCAAAACTGCGCTTTTTTAAATATAATATAGCGTATAAAAATACCGCCACAAAAACATCGAAAAAAGTTTTGTCAAAACGTAAAATGGTCGAAAAAAAAAGCCGAACCGTAATTTGGTCGGAAATAAAAAAATTGGAAGTAAAATAGACGCAAATAATTTAAACGAAACGTAGTTTTGTAGATCCGTAAAATTGTCGAAAATAATATAGTAGAAAATAATTTAGACGAAGCGTAATTTCGTTGACCCGTAAAAATGTCGAAACGTAAAAGCATCTGTTGGATATATAATGTTCATCATGTATAATGCCGTGCCCTTATATTGAAGTGTTTAATTAATATTTAATTTAATTGTAATTGATAGTTTTATATAGTCATTAAAAAGTCTTACGTTTGTGACTGCTTTTAGTTTATTAAAGTCTTCATTTCACTGCATTTAAAAGGCTCTGCCATACCCATACCTTAACAGGTTACGGGCCCAGAGGTGAAGAAGACGAAGGGTAAACATTGCTAGTTGAAATTCAGCATCAAAAGTTTGGAGATTCGTGTTCCATTGAAACATGAATACAACACGTATTGATCTTCTTGGTAAGGAGAACTACGATACCTGGAAGCTTCAGATGGAAGTCCTGCTTGTGAAGAATAATACCTGGTGCTATGCTAGTGGTGAGTGTGTCATGCCTGATGAAAATAAACCAGAAAAAGCAGATGAATTAAAGGCTTGGAGAAAGATGGATGGTAAGGCAAAATCTGATATAATTTTGTGTATTTGCCCATCTGAATTAAAACAAGTCAAGAACTGTAAAACTGCCAGAGACGTATGGCTAAAATTAGAATCTATTTATCAGTCAACGGGGCCAGCTCGAAAAGCAACTCTTCTAAAACAGTTGATGTTACAAAAGATGAATGAAGGTGATCAGGTACGAGACCATATAAATTATTTTATGGATGTAGTTGACAAACTTTCTGAAATGGAAGTCGACATTAATAAGGATCTGCTCACTATCATGCTTTTGTATAGTTTGCCAAAAAGTTTTGAAAATTTTAGATGTGCGATTGAGTCAAGGGATAACCTTCCTTACCCTGAAACTCTAAAAATAAACATTATAGAAGAGTATGATGATAGAAATAATTGTTGTAAAAGCTCAAGCCCTGAAGATGCACTAATTGCTAAGAAGTATTCGTACAGAAATGTGAACAAGGAAAGGTATGGTCAGAACTCAGAAAATAAAAAGTCGTTTCCATATAAATCTCATAAATGTCATGTTTTTGGACATAAAGCCAATCAGTGTCAATCAAAAGGTAAAAATAATGCGAAGCAAGCTAAAGCTGTAAATGAAGAGCTAAGTTTATGTGCATGGAATGTGACATGTAATGAATTTGAGACAAAAGAATCGAAATGGTGTTTAGATAGTGGAGCGACAGCACATTTTAGTAACACAGAAGAAGATTTTATCAAATTTTATAAAACCTGCAGTGAAAAATTAAGTTTAGCTGATCAAAGGTCAACTGAAATAACTGCTAGAGGTAAAGTTAGATTTAGTTCTAATGTATTTGGTAATAATCAGAATGTTACGCTAAGTGATGCACTTTATGTACCGAATTTACGTTCAAATTTACTTTCCGTCAGCAAAATGACAAAGGATACGAAGTTACTTTTAACAAAGAAAACGCTTTAATTTTTGATAAATCTGGGGAAATTAAGTTGGTGGCTGAACGCATTGGAAATCTTTATTTTGTAACCGGATCAGAAAAAGAAACGAGTCAGAATTCTGTTTTTGCTTCGAGTACTCAGAAGTCAATGGAAAATTGGCATAAACGTTTAGGTCATTTACACTATAAAGATCTAGTCAACGCTGTGAATAATAAAAACATTATTGGACCTGAAGTGACAACAGCATTGGAAGGACTAGATTGTGAAGTTTGTTGCAAGTGTAAGATGATAAGAACACCGTTTCCTAAAATTTCTGAACCGAAATCTGAAGTTTTGGACCTAATACATTCTGACGTTTGCGGTCCAATGCGCGTTCAATCCAAAGCAAATGCCTTATACTTTGTAGAGTTATAGATGATTACTCAAGATGGTGTGAGGTCAGATTTATAAAGTAAAAAGCGGAAGTTGCAGAAAAGACTAAAGAAGTACTTACTATGTTTGAAAATCAGAAAGGAAAACGAGTTAAATGTATTCAGACAGATAATGGCACAGAGTATCTATAAGACTGACAGTTTCTTACAATCCAAAACAGAACGGGATTGCAGAGTTGAAACTGCAAGATGCCTATTAAATGAGTCTGGACTCCCTGTAAGTTTTTGGGCAGAAGCGATAAATACTGCTAACTATATTAGAAATCGATGTCCAACCTAAAGTCTAGCAGGAAAAACTCCATACGAATTATGGACAGGAAGAACGCCAGATGTTAAACACCTTAAAGTATTTGGGTGCCATGTGTATTGTTTAGCTAGAGGACCTGGAAAAGGAAAATTTGAATCCAAAGCAAAAGATGGTATTTTAGTAGGGTACTCAGAACAATCTAAAGCTTACAGAATTTGGTTACCTGAAGAAAAGAAGATACACGTATCTCGAGACGTAAAATTTTTGGAACATCAACGTTCTAGTTCAGATGTAACTGAGTATGACATTTTTGACACGTTGGAAGTGGAGCATGAAAACAAGAAAGCTAATATAGAAATATTAGATGAAAGTTTGAAAAATAATATTTTGGCAGAAATTTTCGAAAATCAAAGTCAAGGCTCTGATGTCGGAGAAGTTGAAAGTCATAATTTAAATGAGATAATTGATGAATTGCACCTTGAAAACGAGGTACTAGAAAATAATGAGAATAGTCAAAATGAAAGTAATCAAAGCGACGAAGAACTTGGAGAAATGCAATTAGTACGTAGATCTGGTAGGCCAAAAATTATTAGAACTGGTTCACGAGGAAGACCAAGATGTTAATTATACTTACCTTTGTGAAGTGTCATTAAAAAAGGCGATAACAGGACCAGGTGCTAATTATGCTATGGCAAATGAAATCAAGAATTATGAATTTTCTATCCGCCATGATATTTTATTTATTTTGAGTCAGAAATCTTAATGATTGACTTTATACAACCCAAGGTTCCAATTATTTTGATATTTTATATATATATATATATATATATATATATATATATCTGTGTGGTTTATAAATAGAAAACTCTCACTTGTGGATCCGGCAAGTAAATTTTCTTTTATGTGAGTCCTTAGGGCCTATCCTGAAATTACGTAACGCTTAAGGGGGGGAGGGGGCGTTTGGCCTTGCGTTACAGTCAATGTGTTTTTTGTTGAAAATGCGTTAGGAGGGGGGAGGGGGTGTAAAAAATCTTGACTTTTTACGTTACGTAATTTAAGGACGTTCCCTTAATTATAATCAGCGACTTTAGACACGCTAAAGTTCGGTTCGGTTCGGTTTAATAAATATCGGTAAATAAAGGGAAAAGTTTCCCAATTTGGAATCGTTATATTAAGATTTTTTAAGTTTGAGTCAAAAATTATAATTAGAAACTACTAGCACTCCAACGTTCTAAATTTCATACTTGTAGGTAGATAAATAGGGAACGTCGCCATTTTGGATCCGCTATTTTGATTCATAATCACTATTTTCTTGCTAATAAAATGGTTTCAAAATATTGTCACAAAACCTGTTCTCAGAGCCCACTGTGCAGCGATGAGTTGGACAGCAATAAAAATTAGATGTGCATTAAAAAGAGATCCAAATGAGTGTTGTGTTTTGAGGGTTGAGAGAGCAGCGGGACTGTATGCGCTGGCCGTTTTATAAAATCTGGGTGCAAAAATCCTTAAAAGGACGATGTAAAAATATTAACTTTTCCGAGCCACACAAAGACAATATAGAGGATTGGCACTCACCTCTTCAGCTGTTTCCGTCGTCCAGAGGAGCTCCTCTCGCTGGCCCAGTCGTTGCAGTCGCTCCACACTAGAATCACTTGTTTGTGTAATGGTTTAGTTTTATTTTCTAAGAATGTTATTGGATTTTTTGGTTAATAGAATTTATCACCATGCTGCGTGGTGATCTCGATAGAATACGACAGACGAATCCTTTTTTGGTTACGCCTTTTTGCGCAGATTCATTTTCCGTAGATGGCGCTGGCGTTTTGCTTGTGCCAATCAAATTGAAATTGTGTGGGTTTTCCGAATACGGGAATTTGGCGCAAAATTTGAATTTAAAATTAAAGTTGCACGAACATTTTCCGCCCACTTAAAACGAAGTTTTACATTGAGATTAATTGAATAAACAAATGGCTATATAAAAAGAATATAAGTTAATTCAAAACCTTAAAGGGTAGGTAATTAAATCCGTTTTAGGTTTATAGATCAAAAGGAAAAAAAATGAAAAAAAAAATATATATATATTCTAGATAACGACACACGAAACAAAAGAAGTTGCTTGGGAGTTTAGTGCGCATCTAAAGGTAGTGGGCACAACTTGACCACGGGACGAGTGAAAAGTCCGTGTTGTGTTTTAACAGTAGCAACTCGAATGTGATTATCCCGACCAGGATGTACAGATACTATTCTACCCAGCAACCAGTGTAATGGCGGCCTAGTTTCATCCTTAATTAATACAAGCGTATCTAGCTTGATTTCAACCGAAGGGTCCGACCACTTAGAACG
This sequence comes from Aspidapion aeneum, assembly GCA_963576565.1. Lineage (NCBI taxonomy): Eukaryota > Metazoa > Arthropoda > Insecta > Coleoptera > Brentidae > Aspidapion > Aspidapion aeneum. Next base: position 47,813,671 of record OY755048.1, read on the forward strand.
CTGTTGTAAAGTATTTAAGTACTCGAGTTTCCAACGCTTCCAGAAATCGGCATGAATTCGTTGGATAAGTTGCCAACGCTTAAGGGTATTAACTTTAAGGGTAGAAAGGTCAGGATCAGGACACGAATTAAGGGGTTCCATTGTGAGGAAATGACCCGGAGTCAAAGACGTAAGATCGTTTGGGTCAGAGCTTTGCTCACAAAGGGGTCGAGAATTGAGTAATGCCTCTATTTGGGCGAGGAGAGTATAGAGCTCTTCGAAGGTTAGTATCTGGTCACCGATGACCCGATACAAATGTGTTTTTATAGATTTGACTCCTGCTTCTGCTAGACCATTTAGGTGGGGGGCTCCCGGACTATTAAGACACCATTTGATTTTTAAGCTCTCAGAAGCTAATTTCGAAAGATTATGGAGCTCCTTAATAGCCCCAACAAAGTTTGAGCCTCTATCACTTGTGATTTGGACACAAGTGCCACGTCTAGCGACAAAGCGTCGTAAAGCAGCGATGCACGCCTCTGTGGTTAAATCCGAAACAAGCTCGATATGGATTGCCTTGACAGAAGTATCGACAAAGACTGCGATATATGATTTACCAACTTGTGCTCCACGACGTCTCTGACCTACAAAGGTTTTGATTGGGCCTGCATAGTCTAAGCAAACGTGTGAAAAACATTTTAATTGTGACGTTCTAAAAGAAGGTAAATCCGACATGTACGGAGTGTAAGGTTTTGGTTTTAAGCGAAAGCAGGGAATACATTTTAATAAAACCCTCTGAATAGCTCGACGTGATGACATAATCCAAAACTTTTGACGAATTAAGTATTGGACTGTGTTTATTCCGGGATGTAAATTTTCGTTATGAGTTTGAATAATGATCAATTGGGTTAATCTATGAGATTTCGGCAATAATAATGGATGTTTTGCCTCAAAGGAGAGTTGAGAATGCCGTAAGCGTCCGCCCACTCTAAGGAAACCCAATTCGTCCAAAAAGGGCGCGAGTTTGCGAAACGGCTTAGGTAATAGCTGAGTATTTTGAATTTTTTGAATGATATCCGAAAAACACTCTTCTTGGACCCTTTTAACTAAAACAAGTAGAGCCTTGTGTAGTTCAAAAGCGGAAAAAACGCCGGATAAAGGGTCAACTGAGGTTTTTCGATTGCGAATAAGTCTTAGAAAATGACAAATGATTTTTTGAATGGTATTTAAATTGGATATTTTATCGATTAATCTATCAAAAAAGTTTTGATTTTGAATTTCTGCCGTCAGCACCACTGAATTTTCCGGTTTTTCTTCTTTGAGCACCTCGTCTGGAACTCCCAAAGAACGTTCATTTATAAACCTTTGAATTTGCCACTCCGTAGTGGGTAAGGTAATCCATGGAGGGCCGTGAAACCAAAGAGGGTGATTTATTAAGTTATTAGGCGACAACCCTCTGCTAGCGCAGTCGGCAGGGTTCTCGAGTGAAGTAATGTGATACCATGGGACTTCGGGGATTGTTTCTTGAATATGACTTACGCGGTTTGCCACAAAGGTCTTCCACTTGTGAGGTGAAGATGTGACCCAATGAAGCGTGACCTGTGAGTCCGAGAACGCAAGAATTTCATCGATTACGAGTAATGATGAATAGGTGCGAATAACTAGTTCGAGTAAATCAGCTAATAGAGTAGCTCCAAGTAGTTCCAAACGTGGGATTGAAATAGTGTGTAAGGGAGCAACCCTTGACTTGCCCATGACTAGAGCAGTTTTGATAATTTTATTTGGTAATTCGACGCGAACGTATACGCAAGAAGCGTATCCTAGCTCGGATGCATCGCAGAAACCTAGCAATTGACATCGTTGAATATTATTCGAAAAAATATGTCTAGGTATACAAAGATTCGAAAGAGTGGTTAATTGATTATTGAATTGATTCCAAAGAGTTTTGATTGGATCGGGGGGTATTTCATCCCAATCAGTTTTGCATAACCAAAGTTTTTGCATAATTACTTTGGCTAAAAATGAAACAGGCGATAAGAAACCTATAGGATCCCAAATTTTAGCGATAGCCGATAAAATATTCCTTTTGGTGCAAGGTTTTTCACAAGGGGTACAAGAATAGGTAAAAGTATCTGTAGAAGGGTGCCACTGAAGGCCCAACACCTTAATCGATGTTGAAGAATCGTCTTCAAAGGTAACAGGGATCTGACAATCAGCGGGCGACAAATGTGAAAGAAGTTTCGGATTATTTGATGCCCATTTTCTTAATTCAAATTTTCCCAATTTAAGCAACGCTATGAGATCTTTTTGAAGTGATAAAGCACCTTCTAGAGAGTTAGCTCCACAGCAAATATCGTCCATGAAAATGTTATTCAAAAGGACCTGGGATGCTTCAGGATAATTCTTAGCCTCCAGGATGGCTAGTTCTCTAAGAGTTCTGATAGCTAAATAGGGACTTGAACTAACACCAAACGTCACTGTATTAAGCCTGTATTCCTGCAGGGGTTCGTTGGGATCAAATCGCCAAAGTAGCCTTTGGTAGTCCCGATGAATTGGATTGATTTGAATTTGTAAAAAGTGCTGTTTTATATCAGTCAAAAATACGATAGAATAAAATCTGAATTTTAATAGAATTTCGGAAATATCGGCCTGTAATTTTGGTCCTATTAAAAGAGTTTCGTTCATGCTTAGGCCTTTCGAACCCTTAATCGAGGGGTTAAAAACCACCCGGAGTTTAGTCGTTGATTTGTCAAGGCGAAGGACTCCGTGATGTGGTAAATAAGAACATAACTGAGGTCTAGGTTCGGATCTTGGGATTAAAGACATGTGCCCGTTTTTGAGATATTCTCTCATAAAATCCGAGTACATACTATAGAAATTTGAATTTTTTATTAAGCGAGATTCGAGAGATAAAAATTGACGATAGGCCACTGAATATGTGTCTCCTAGGTCAGGAGGGTCAATGTGACGAAAAGGCAAATTTACAGTAAATCGGCCCGAAATATCTCTAGTGGTAGTTTTTTGGAAAATCTCTTCACATCTTTTTTCTTCGGGTGAGAGAAACGTTTTTGACTTAATTGATTCTAGTTCCCAAAATCTGCGAATATTAAAGTCGAGAGACTGCTCACAGCAAGTAAAGTAAGAATTGACTTGAGGTGAAATATTTATGTTTTGAGTTTGGCCCATCAAGACCCACCCAAAAACTGTCTCAAAAGCGGAGGGTAGGCCGTGAGGTCCTGGAATTCGTCCTGATTGGACGATTTCTGTGTAAAGTTGTGCACCTAAGAGTAAGTCAATTGGACCAGGGTTGTAAAATTGATTATCTGCAAGCTTTAGATTTGAAATATGACTCCAATTGGATGAATCTACCTGTATTGAGGGCATATTCGAACAGAGTTTCGGTAAAACGAAGACTTGAATAGAAAAGGTAGGCTCTTGTTGGCCTAGGGCTCGAATAGTGCAAGTAGAAATGCCGTTAGTGGCCGATGAAGATTGATTTAGTCCCAGAACAGGGATCGAAATTTTGTTTCTTGGCAAGCCTAACCTGTTAAGACAAGCTTCGCTTATCAGGTTAGCTTGGCTACCGCTGTCCAGAAGTGCTCGGACAGGTTGGTAGTTACCCCGACTATCCAGTACCTCTAATTTTATAGTCGCTAGAAGCACTGTCGTCCGGGGCGTCAAGGTGGATAACGAAGAGTATTGATTTGTAGATGTATTTGGATTCGAATTGATTTGAATTGAATTTGAACTGGGTTGAACAAAACTAGGGTTCTGTTGGCTAAGACTTGAATTTGAATTCTGATACGATAAGTTTGTGCCTGTGCTAGGCACGGCCACTTGATTTGAATTAAAACTTTGATTTAAGTTCGAATTTTGATTTGAATTTTGGCTTGAATTAACAAAGGATTGACTTGAATTCTGACGGATTGAATCTGTCATTTGCGATAGATGAATAAGACTATGGTGCCTATGTCGACATACCCTGCAGTTGTAGGTACTACTGCAGTCAATTACTTGATGATTTGAACGTAAACAGTTGATACATAACGATTGTTGTTTTACATAAGTAAAACGATCTGAAGGAGATTTGGAGATAAAAACACCACACTGCGAGAGTGGATGAAAAGAATTATTGCATAATTTGCACTTATAGGGTTGTTGCTTTTGTCGAAATTGAATATTGGATTGTTTATTTGCTACTTGTGAGTGCGTATGCGCTAAAAAATTTGATGGAGGGCTTGATTTGTACTGATTATTTGAATAAGAATTATATTTTTGGTTACTAGAATTCGAATAATTTGGTTTTTGCTGTTTGGAAGTCGAAGGTTGCATTTGCGTATTTTGGGGAGATAGCTGTACTGTTTCAAGAGCACGGCATTGGTTAATAAGAAACTGAATTAGATTTTGATATGTTGGAATCTCGGTAGTACTATACTTTAATTCGAAAGCGGTTCTTGTGGTTTGATCGATTTTTGATAATAAAATTGAAAATAAACAAAAACACCACGACGTTACTGGAAATTCAAGATTTTCGAGCGCCGCAACATTCTCGGAAAAGGTATCTACCAAGACTCTAAGATCCTTTGCTGACTGGTTTCCCTTTAAAGAATTTGCATAGTAGATTGAGTTCCAGTAGGTACTGGCTAAAAGTCTTTTATTTTGATAGCGATCTGTTAATACCTTCCAGGCGATTGCGTAATTACTTGCCGTTAATTTTATAGAGCTTAAAATATTAAGTGGTTCGCCCTCAAGGAAGGTTAGCAAATGTTGAAATTTCCTTATATCGGAATAATTAGAGTTTTCGTGAACCAAACAAGAATAAACATCGTAAAAGGTTGGCCACTTTTTTACGTTTCCATTAAAGCAAGGTACCTTTAAAGGGCCCAGATCATCGCTACGTGAATAGTGTGAAGTTGCGGGGGTGAAATTTGAATGAACTGAATCGGAACATAAACTCGAAAAAAGAACTTTAGCTTGGTGGTAGAATAGATCCGTATCTTTCCTAATTTTGTCCTGTACTTCGAATGCATCATCGTCGTCGTCTTTCAAGAGACCTATGATGTCATTATGAATGTTTTTAAATTGTTCATAGTGATCATCTAACGATTCGTAAAACGCCTTAAAAATTGGCAAGGAAGAACTATCTGATTTAGCTTTTGTTCCCAAGTTATACGTTTCCGTAATACGAGATATTGAAACTTTGCGTTGATTCTCAAGCTTTTTTAACGACATATTGTTAATTAAAAAAATAAAAAATATTTAAAAGGAATAAAACTAACACTTGACCCCTATTGACTTTAATCAGTCCAAAAGAGTCCGACAGCATATATTTTATTATCGATTTCTCGAATAAACGCAAAAACTGTTATCCTAGGTCGCGATTTTTCTCCCAAAATAAATGCACACAAAACAACTTGTATGTACCTACTACCGCTTCTCTTATTATTTACAGGTAAATACTAATTCTACTAGATGTGTTTGTTTACCTGTTAAATAAGAATAAAGCATTTAACTCACAAGCACTTTTGTTGTTTTGAATAACTATAACATATTATTTAAACAAAGAACTATTATTTAAACAAATTTCGATTTTTGAATCCAAACAAACGACGTACGAAGTGCCAATTTCGGCTGTAATGAAATGTGGGTGGAGCCACCGTTAAGCCACGCAAGGGGGGACGGAACCTCCTTTCTAAACCGGACACGGCAACAAATGAACCAAAATGGCGAGGCGAAAAAATCTAATATTTCTAGCAAACAAATTTTAAAAAACTATCTGGGTCGTGGGACCAGAAAATGTTGTGTTTTGAGGGTTGAGAGAGCAGCGGGACTGTATGCGCTGGCCGTTTTATAAAATCTGGGTGCAAAAATCCTTAAAAGGACGATGTAAAAATATTAACTTTTCCGAGCCACACAAAGACAATATAGAGGATTGGCACTCACCTCTTCAGCTGTTTCCGTCGTCCAGAGGAGCTCCTCTCGCTGGCCCAGTCGTTGCAGTCGCTCCACACTAGAATCACTTGTTTGTGTAATGGTTTAGTTTTATTTTCTAAGAATGTTATTGGATTTTTTGGTTAATAGAATTTATCACCATGCTGCGTGGTGATCTCGATAGAATACGACAGACGAATCCTTTTTTGGTTACGCCTTTTTGCGCAGATTCATTTTCCGTAGATGGCGCTGGCGTTTTGCTTGTGCCAATCAAATTGAAATTGTGTGGGTTTTCCGAATACGGGAATTTGGCGCAAAATTTGAATTTAAAATTAAAGTTGCACGAACAATGAGTATGTTCCAAAAATTACAATTTATGTCGTGGCGCAAATGAAAAGCTACGTCACGAGTCGCCTTATTATAGCCTTTGAAACCTACGGTATGAATGGCTATTAATAATAAAAACATCAATAAAATATAAATTGTCACCGATAAAAAAAAAATTTGCTGTGCCTAGAAAGTTATAAAAAACGTATTTTGCTGTTTTTGTTTTGCACTCAACCCGGATATGAATAATAATAGAGAAAATAATTTATTATTACAAATTAATTAAATAAAAAAAAGAGTAGGAATGTAAAAACAATCAGACACTTAAAGTGCGTAGGCGAATTTTCTTGCTATATGTTTCGAAACAATGTGGTTCAATAAATACATCATCAATTGGTGACGTTTCATATCTATATTTTCGAATTTATGGGCGTTATACGATGAAATACAGTTCACAGAGGTGTAAATTGTGAATTTATTGTCAATATTTTAGTAAAAACTAAATAAAATTAAGAACCAACGTCTCAATTAAAAAAACAAAATTTTAACATTGATTTTTTAATGTTGATTTTTCAGCTAAACGTCAAGTCATTTTAGCAATAGTTTCAAAACGAGCTTTTAACTCGTTTCAAAACATGACATTAATGACACATTATATGTCATTTTTTGAAGTTTTGGTGAAAAATATTATACAATAATTTTGCCATATTTTTTGTATTGTTCAACTATTTTATATTCAGCTAATGAAGACATTCTGGAAAAATTACAAATTTTACAAAATCGTGCAATGAGAATAATTTTAAATGCAGATAAATATACCAAAATAAAAACAATGTTAAAGAAATTAAACCGGCTAAATGTAAAAAATTTAATATTTTATAATGTTTGTATTTTTATTTATAAAATTAATAATAATTTACTACCAGATTCCTTAAAACAATTTATAAATCAAAATTATAATTATCATACTTACAATACCCGGACAAACGAAGATTTTCATTTAAGCACTACATCAAAATTAGTTGTTCAAAAATCAATATTTTCAAAAGGCTTGAGTGAATACAATAAATTAAACGTGTCAATTAAAAATGAACCAAATTTAAAAAAATTTAAAAAAAGTATAAAAAAATATTGATTTTCAATACAATTTATATAAAGTTATTAAATTTTATTAATATAGTGTTAGTTTATACCTATTTATTTATTTGTTGTATAAATTTGAATTTTAAGTATAGTTTTAAGTTGATTTAAGAAAAAATTGTAGCAAATATGCTAAATAAAAAGCTTAAAACAAAAAAACAATATTAAAAAATCAATGTTAAAATTTTGTTTTTTTTAATTTTATTTAGTTTTTACTAAAATATTGAACGGTATTTCATCGTATAACGCCCATACATAAAAAATATAAAACGTCACCAATTGATGACGTATTTATTGAACCACACTGTTTCGAAACATAAAAGCCGTTTTCAAGCGAATAACTAGTAGTTACCTCTGGTTATCCCTTGGTTGACATTTAAAATCAGCTGTTTAGGCCCTTAGCCTATTACTACAGAAACACCGCTTGAATAGCTTTTTTTATAACCGGTTATTGTTTGTTGTTTTCTTTAGTTGGTTTTAGTGCGCTAATCTCATTTAACCTAATCTGTGGTGCGCTTTTTGAAGGATGAATATCAATCTTCTTGCCATTATTGAATTTGAGTTCTTCTCGACCGACTCTGAAATACTGGCGTATTTGATTCGAAATGAGCCTCATTTGGAAAAAAAACTTAAGTATAAACTTCCTTTTTTCCATACTGCAGAACAGTGGTTAGAGGAGTACAATGATACTGTTTTATTATGCTATTTCGTGTATCAAAGTCTACATTGGAAAAATTAGAGGAAGCCATAGGAAGGGTTGATGAAACCACAATTTTGGCAAGACAATATAGAGGAGGCCATCACTTTGTACAATCAAAACTACAAATTATAATTTTTGTATTTTACATGGCCACACAAGAAACATTATTTGCAATTGGAAAGAGATTTAAAGTTTCCACTGTAACTGTCCACAATATTGTCAACAGAATGCTATTTTGCTCAAAGGGGACAGAGCTGCGTTAAGGTAGGACGGGGTTTCCAAGGAGGCCAGACATAATCGATCATTCTAAAAAAGCACGTAAATCACAAGAAACAATATAGTCAGGACAAAAAAGATTGTACTTACTATTTATTAATAAACAAGCGGCATCAAAGTTATCAATATCCAGTGTTATATCTTTTCCCTCATAATTGAGGCACACACGATACATTTCACTCATTGAGAAATTTACGAAAAATTTTTCAGAAAAGAAACAAAACAAATGATTGTGAGGTTAGAAAACCCAATAACCTTCCTCAAAAGTGTGGTAATTACCGGTAATAAACGATGACGTCCAAAGGGCTCATTTATGACGTCACTTTTCAAGGAGTCGTATTTACCAAGGCCGCTTGAACGGCAGTGGTAAATACTAGTAATTACTAGTTATTCGCTTGAAAACGATTAAAGCAAGAGAATTCGTCTGGTATTCTTTGACGTAACTAAACTGAGGTTTGGCAGCTGATTACACGGCCTCATAAAATACTATAGGTTGTTTTTGGCCAGGGTTTTTTCCTGTCTGTTACCCTGACCTTTATAGTGCGCGGGCGCAGTAGCGCTCTGCCACGCTGTCATTTTTATTAAGGGTAATGGAAGGCGCTAATTAGCGCCAGATAACGGCTACCGTTCCCATTAAATTTATGTTAGAAAGTTTGTTTTTTTTTAACCAAATTAAATTTTAAGATAATCAAACTTTCTACTGTTCTATTTTCAGTTTGTTTGCTAGCAGTGGCGGATCCAAGGAGGGGGCAGAGGGGCCCGGGAATCCCCCCTCAAAATTTCTCACAAAATCTAGTTAATTTTTCTTTAAATTTCGCCTGCGGCGCCATAAATCGCCTTTAGATACTAAATTTCACACCCCAGATCCCCCTCCTCGCAAATCCTGGATCCGCCACTGTTTGCCAAGCAACAAGAACAGATAGATAGATAATGTGCTTTATTGTCATAAAAACATTACAATTTGTTTTGTGGACAAAGCGATGACTTAAAACTAAATTGTAAAAAAAATAAATTTTATGTTAAAAAACTATTAATCAAAAATATCAAACGTCAGAAAAAAATTGCCTATATAGTAAAATAAGTACAATCACATACATAATAAAAACTGACCGGCCTTCAATATAAATTATATCACAGAGTTTTTCTTTGGAGTCGAACAAAATTTCATTTTTTTTTTAAATTATTTATTAAGCACACCTGGTATTTGATAACAATAAATTAGGTAAGACAGCTCAAAACCTGTCCCAATAATACTCGTCCAGATCATAATATCATTTATCAAGAAGTAACAGCCTAACTCGTTTTTTAAAAATTTTGAGATTCGATAATATTTTTATCCTTTGAGGTAAATGGTTAAACATTTTGATACCAATGTAATAAATTGATTTGTGCACATGGGTAGTTTTTGGTATAGGAAGTTGTAAATCGTTATGCTGGACAGATCTTGTGTTATAGCCACTCGACAAACGAAGAAAATCATTCTGGTGCATAAAAACAAGAGAGTCAGATTCTAGGACAAATAAAGATACTAGGGTGAGTATTTTTCTAGATATAAATAAGGACTCCCTAAAGGAGACATGACACAAATATCGTATTGCCCTTTTTTGTAAAACAAAGATCATCTGAAATAATTGGTTGTTTGTCGCACCCCAGACGGCAATGCCATAGCGCAGATGCGATTCTATTAATGCATGATAAACTGTTTTACCAAAATTAAATCCTAGTTCATTCATCAGTTCATCCTAGCTTTAACTGCATAGCAACCAGAAGCCACTCTCCTGCTTAAAACGCAGATGTGATTCTCAAATTTTAAATTGGAGTCAATGGTTAATCCTAAAAATTTACTTTGGTTTTGCTGTGACAAAAGATTATCGCCCACCCTAAGATCGTCCATGTTACACTTAAAACAAACTATATTGGTTTTATTTATATTTAATGTCAGAAGATTTGAATTAAACCATTCATTTATAATTTCTATATCCATTCATTTATACTCTTTAGTCTGTTAATATCAGTGGCATTCCACAAGATTGTCGTATCGTCAGCAAAAATAGTAAATTTTCCATGTATATTCAGTTTTATTATATCATTAAAAAAGCAAAAATAAAACCGGCCCCAAAACTGAACCTTGGAGAACGCCCCATTCAATACATCCAGGTTTTGACGCTTTCGAATTAATTACTACTCGCTGGGTTCTTCCTTGTAAGTATGATTCGAACCATGATAAAGCCACCCCCCTGAATCTGTAATGATGTAGTTTTTTTAATAATATGGAATGGTTTACACAATCGAAAGCTTTGGCTAAGTCGCAGAAAACCGCCGCCGCCACATTAGACTTGTTTAAACATGAAAACAGTTGTGTAAGTAAATTAAACATTGCATTGTTGGTACCAGTATTTCTTCGAAAGCCAAATTGAACATTGCTTATCGTAAGTTGTTGTGTTCAAGATACCACACGATTCGCGTTTTAGTTAACTTTTCAATTAACTTAGATAAGGTAGACAACATAGAAATTGGTCTGAAATTGGCCGGGTTTGATTCGTCTCCACCCTTGTGTAGAGGAATTACTAAAGCCGTTTTTAGACTTGATGGAAATACTCCGCTCGTCCAAGAATAATTTATAGCATTAACCAATATGTCTGCCAGAATAACATCAGGCATATTTAGCAAAACTCTTACAGAGAGCCCATCTTCCCCTGAAGCATATTTGTTTTTAATGCTTTTTAAAGTTTGATTTACTTCTGTTAAATCGGTTGGTGTAAATGAAAAAGAATTGGGCACTAAAAAATTTACCAAATATGATATAGGATCTTTATCTGTTTTTAGGTTTTTGGTTAAATTTTTGCCTATATTGCAATAAAACTGATTTAGGTTGTCAGATGTGACTTGTGGAAAGCAAACGTCAATAAAAAAGGTATGGTTATATTTACGTTCAAAAGCTCTTTTTTGTCTTGAAATTACCTCTATTTATGGTAAAGGTAACCATAAGAGTAAAGAAACTCGCGATTAAAGTAGTTGACCAAAAATACTCTATTCACGGGTTGGTTGGCGTAAAGCTACGCTGAACTCCTCCACGGTGAATAGAATAGACCGGTGTTTGGATCTTATAAATATATGTCGAATTTTCACGACACTGGTGGTCCAGCTGATTTTTTCGTAACTTTTTTTAGCCCGCTTCATTTCTCTTTACACAAAAATTAAAATTCGTGTTCGTTTCAGCTTCAAAAATAATCCGCTGACCTACATCTTTGTTTACTTCCCAAGTCCTCGGTTCACCTTTGATACTAAACGATCACATTCAGTTTGACTTGTAGTTTAAGTTTTGTGTAATAAAAAATAAAGCGGGCTAAAAAAAATAACGACAATAAGTCTAGAAAATTATATTTTATAAGGATGTATGAGAATACAGTAGGAAAATTGCCTTAGTTTTCAAAAAAAATTAAAAATATTAGTAGTTTCGTTGTTCATATCATATCTAACTTTTGCTTACAAAAATCAGCTGGACCACCTGCGACGTGAAAAATTCGACGATATATATAAGATCCGAACACCGGTCTATTCTATCCACCGTGGAACTCCCCCACCGCTTTACGCGAGAGGAAGAGTCCTTACGTGAGTAGAAAAAAGAGTCCCGTTAGTTGAGTGGCTTATAGTCAAAATCGTGTTTCGTGAGCTAGGAAGATTTTTTAAACTATCCTAGATGGCAATCGATCATACAATTTTAAATCACCGGTGTTGATTTGATTTAGTAAGCTTTATTGTCTAAAAAATCTTAATTTCTATTGGCAAAGCAATCTAGCCTATTTATACACACACTCTATAATAGTTTTGAATTTCAATGTATATTATTATTATTTTAAACACATTATTATTGACGCAGTTTCACATGTTTTCCTTCATTTTTGTAATAGTGAGAGCCAATTAGACTCCTTAAACATGTTTGTAACCAAAAACATAATTTTCATTTTCAAGAAAATCTTTAAAACGTTACCTTTTTGAAAGAAAAGTGAATAATTTAGTGAAATTATAAATATTTTGTACATAGTAGCAAAATGCTAAATAAAATATAGAACTACCATCACTTCTAACTTTATCATTATAAAAAATAGTTCAGATGACTTTCTTAATAAACAACTTTTTATAAAATCGCGCTAGATTAATTTCTAAACCAAACTAAAATAATTTAATCTTAAAACTGGGCAAAATATAAAATAACAAAAAAGATAATAAAACGGACAAACAAACATATATTTCATGTCCCCACAGGTTACACCCAACCTTACCTATTCTAAGTTATTAATTTATTAACTTCAATTCTAACAAGACAATGATCACAAAGAATAAAATTATCACGAAACTGCAATAAATAAATAACACTAAATATAAAAAATAATAAATATCTTAAAGACACAAATTTAAAAATTAAGTCTAAAACTTTATATGTTGAAAATGTAAAAGTGTAGAGGTCTAAAAATTTAAAAGATATATCTCTCTCATTAGAGCGAAAAAAAGACCCCCAGCTTGCAAAAGGTGGAGTAAAAAAAAAATTTAGTTTTCGACCATGAGGGCCGGCTTCCCCCGCCATCTTGGGTTTAGTATGCACGAAAAGGTTGTTTTTTTTTAATTTCTAGGTCCATGTACATTTTAGAAAAAAAAGTTTTAGACAAAAGTTGAAGACTAAAATTTCCTACGAAAACGCTGTTTTTTTGTCAGACAAATGATTTTCGAATTATGACGCTAAACATTTCGCCGCCAATTTGGATTTTGACCAATTTTTTTTATTTAGTGGTTTTTAACTTCGAAGCTGCTTATTTTTGAGAAAATCTGTAATATCTGTAATCTGTAATTGAGTTCTCTGGGTAGTACGCTTGCTGAGATACAAACACAGTTATTCAGTTTTCAACTAAGCATTTTAGGGAAAAATGTTAAAATACCTTTTTTAGAGAAAATAAAATGTTACTTCAAACGGCGAATCACAAAGTTGTGTTAAAGCTGTCATTGACAGTCCGGGGCGTCCGCATATTAAGAATATTTTTTTTATAATTTGTTTTATTCAGTTTTCTTAAAAACTAAGCTTTCTAAAAAATCTTGTTTAACTCTATGTTGTTGAAAATAAAATTGTCTTTAAAACAATATGTTTCTAGTTGTTTTTGTATTGGACTTTTGTTTAAAACTTTTTTTACAGTACCAATTTAAAAAAAACCTTTTTGATGCACACTAAATCCAAGATGGCGAAGGGAGCCAGCCCCCCTAAGGTCGAAAAGCTAAAATTCTATAAAGTTCTAGAAGTTTTGCTGACTGGGCTAATAACTAAAACTTTTGTTACTAGGATATTTTTAACTGATGTTCGAAATCGTTTTAAAATCTTGAAGCACAAAAACTGAGCGTACTGACCCTGAGTGGAGTACCCCCAAAAAGCAATGCCATACTGCAGATGTGGCTCCATCAAAAAAAAGTACGCCATCTTTGCTGTTTCCTTGCCAAGTTCCTGTACTTAAGATGATGTAGCATCCTTTAACTAGTTTTTTTTGTTTAGTTCATCTATGTGTGCCTCAAACCTCAGTCTTGTACGTATTTGTAACCCTAGATATATATAACATTTGTTTTTTTGTATATTAAAAGATAATTTATTTGAGTCGCACCACGTTTTTATTAAGACAATGCTGGACATTATTTTTTGTACAAATATTAAATTGTATTGTAGTTAAAGCAAAAAAAATTAAAAGAAATTCTTCTGTACGAGGATGATTTATTATTTATTTTACAGCCCTAAAACTGTCTAGCTGAAGGCGAATGATTTTTAATGTTGTTATAGCTTTGTTCATAAAACAGTGATCTTTTGCATTTTAGTAGTACCTAATAATAATTTTATTAAAACAGCTAACTTTAAAAGTCAAAATCAACCAAAAAATGCCTGGATGACAAAAGGTCTCGTAAAATCAGTGGCAACTAAAAATAAAATGTATACTGACTGTCTGCAGAACCCCCAAAACAACGAAATGCTTACAAAATATAAAACTTACAAAAATAAGTTAACAAATTTAATAAAAAAACTAAAAAAGAGTATCATAGTAAACAAGTAGAACGGGCTTCAAATTCATCACAAAAAATATGGACATTAATAAACAAAAAACAGATATAGAAGAAATAAAAATAAATAACAAGGTATCTTCTGACACGCAACAAACAGCAAAAGCTTTTAACACACATTATACCGAATTTGGTAAAAAATATGCAAGTAAAATTATTGCACCAAATAATTCACTCCCTAAGCAGAACCGTAATCCAAATTCACTCTTTTTTAACTCTACTCCAAATTAAAACTCAAAAAAGCGCCAGGTTATGATAAACTTAAATCAGAGACATATTGGGATTATTAAACCATTGTTAAAGGGATAAACAAGAAACAATAGATTATAGCCCCATTACACTTATTTCAACTAGTGCCAAAATTTTTAAGATGTCTCCACAAAATAGAATTGTAAGGTTCTTGAATAAGTATAAAAGGCTTTCTGACAACTTGTTCGGCTTTCGTGCGGGTAGATAAACTGAAGATGTACTTGACAAAAAAGAAGCTTCACTTTGCGTCTTCATTGATAGCCAAAGCGTTTGACACCGTGTGTCACAAACAACTTATTAAGTTACTTAAATGACAAAACAATCCGTAAAATTAATGAAAATATTAGTTCCATGAAAGATGCCGAATACGGCGTTACTCAAGGCCCGGTCCTTGGTCCATTGTTGTACACTGTTTACACGAATGATATCTATGAGGTGGACTTGCAGGAAGTTTTGCTGATGACACCTTTTTTTGCAAACTAAATCTTGGGGCCAACCAAAACAAAATGCTGAGGAGGATTTAAAAATGCTAAAAGATTGGTTTGACCACAATAAATTAACTTTAAATACAAATAAGATTACTTTAATCACATTCTCTTGTTATGCCTCTGGAGCTCCCGAAATAGTCTTGCAGAGTGTAACATCTACAGAGTCTGCCAAATACCTAGAAATAATAATTGACAAACACTTACGTTGGAATTTGCAAACAAAAAACTTAATCAACAAATTGAGATGTACCTAATATTTTTTTTATTATTATGAAGGTTTAGAACGTTTTTCTACGTTGTCCGACGCCTATTCTCCACCTCCTTCAATCATGACAATCATCTTCTGTCAGATTTTTTTGACTCATTGATCTTTGGACTGTTGCCATTCTAGTTTAGGACGCCCTCTTTTTCTGCGCCCTATTGGTTGCCATTCTAGGACCTGCTTTGGTAACCTTTCGTCGTTCATCCGTTCTACATGGCCGTACCATATCAGTTGATCTCATTTCTTATGTGATCTGTTCTAGATATTCTCATTGATCTTCTTATTGCATCCATTTCGACACTTTCCATTTTTGTTTTGTATCTTTCTGTTACGCGACAAGTCTCTATTCCATACAACAGCGTGCTTTTCACCATCGTTTCATAAATGTTATATTTTACATTCTTTTTTATCTCTCTGCTCCATAAAATACTGTTAAGACATCCAATAACCTTTTTTGCTTTTACTATTCTTTTTTCCAGTTCTTTACAGTCTGTTCCTGTCTTATCAAATGTGACACCCAGGTATACATACTCATTGCATTATATTACTTGTCCATTGTCTAGTTCTAACTCACTGGATTCGTTTCCAATACATAAGTACTGTGTCTTGTCCACGTTCACTGTTAATCCCCTCTTTTGGTATTCTTCCATTAACTTTCTCATCATATACTCCATTTCTTCTTTATCATTAGCTACAATTACTTGGTCGTCAGCAAACTGTAGTGTGTATATGGTAAATCGGTCGTTAAGTTGCATTCCCATGCCGTGCACTTTACGTTTCCAGTTTTTAGAGCTACTGCAATATATATTTTAAAGATACCTAATATCCAAATTTAAATGTCTCAGAATGCACCTTAAATTACGAGACCTTAGAACACTATATTATGCTCTGGTGCATTTGACGTATGGTATTTGTGGGTGGGGAGGAATCAACGAGTTCAACGTTAAGAAACTTAAAACCATTCAAAAATGGATCATTAAAGTAATTTACAATAAAAACCTAAAATCTCCAACTGAATAGTTGTTTGGTGACTAGAATTTTAAACATTTTAGAAGAATTTTTAATTAAAAAATTGAGCTTTACCGCCACCCACATCAAACTAGAAGTGTTGTTAAACAAAAAACAAAAAGGATAAAGGTCAAATATAGAAAGGTAGAAACCAAATGCATAAGCTCTATTGAACCAAAATTATGCAACTTAATACCTAATGAAAATAAAAACGTAAAACTATTAAAAAAAATACAAATTCCTAATAAAAAATTGGATTTACAAATCCGAAAAAGAAATTCAAAATTTATTTAATAAAAATGTTAATTATAAGTATTATTAGTTTTGCTTGAAAAATGTATTGTTAATCTCCGTTCACAACCAAATAGTGACAAGTTAACCCGATAGTAACAAATTAACCAGATAGTGACAAGCTAACCCGATAGTCACACGTAAACCCAATCTAAAATATTAAGTGGGTAATACCACTTTATGTGTTTTTTTGGTAATTTGCATTTGTTTTCTTTTTTCTAATTTCAGTTCTTTTAATTTAGTTAAGTTACATCGCTGTACCTAGAAATATTGAAAATAAACATTTATTTATTTATTATTTATTTTATGAAATATGCTTCAAGTTTTTAAATAAGAATAAAATAATGTGTACTTAACGATTTTATTATTAGCAATACTTAGGTTTATATGCAAAAATTTTTATGATTATAAAAAAACATATTATTATTATGATAATATTAGAATTTTAGAAAATTATTTTTTAATTTTTAGTGCATTTTATAAAAGCTTGTGACTTAAAAAAAATTTTTTACCAGTTTATTTTCAACTTTTTAGTCTCAGCGATCTACTCTATTAAATGAAAATATTTGTTCAATACCAGAACAGAAGTGTTTATTCTAGATTATAATGAAATCGCTGATCGTGAGTTGTTTGGAAACTCATTTTTCTATTGGGAGAAGGAGAGGGTGGGGGTAGAGGTAGAAATATATTTTTTGTTTAGGCTGTAATGCCATCGGACCTTTATGCATACCTATACCAAATTTTATAAAAGTAATTTGAAGTGAAGTGTGTCAAAAACGCATTTTTTATGGAAGGGGTGGGGGGTAGGGGTGGGAGGACATTTTTTTATTATTGTTGTAGTGTCATCGGACCACTATATGTATACCAAATTTCATCCAAATCGGATAATGGGAAGTGTGTCAAAAACGCATTTTTCTATAGATGGGGTTAGGGGTAGGGGTGGGAAGATATTTTTTTTAATGTTGTATTGTCATCGGACCACTATGTGAATACCAAATTTCATCCAAATCGGATAATGGGAAGTGTGTCAAAAACTCATTTTTATATGAAAGGGGGTGGGGGTAGGGGTGGGAGGATATTTTTTTCTTATTGTTGTATTATCATTGGACCACTATGTGTATACCAAATTTTATCCAAATCGGATAACGGGAAGTGTGTCAAAAACATATTTTTCTATAGAAGGGGTGGGGGTAGGGGTGGGAGGATATTTTTTTCTTACTGTTGTATTATCATCGGACGACTATGTGTATACCAAATTTTATCCAACTCGGATAACGGGAAGTGTGTCAAAAACACATTTTTCTATAGAAGGGGTGGGGGTGGGAGGATATTTCTTAATGTTGTATTGTCATGGGACTACTATGTGTGTACCAAATTTCATCCAAATCGGATAATGGGAAGTGTGTCAAAAACGCTTTACAAGATTTGATAGATAGTTAGTTAGATAGTTGGATAGTTAGACAGAACATCTGAAGCTAAATAAAAGCTTGTAAAAATTAAAACGAAGTTGCATTAGCACATATTTTTGGGCGAAACTTGTGAAAAAATATTTATTATTTCTAATATCACAAGTTTTATGTGAAATTCATGTATTTATTTATTTTTATTTTGTAATTTGATTTTTACGAAATATTTGTGAAATTACCTACATATTATAGAAAGCCTTAATATTCACAAGGTTTCTGTGATTTTATTCATTTTTAGGAAATAGAGATCGTGATACTTCTAAGAAGTTAGGAAAATCACATTTTGTAGGTTGTACTTTGGTAGGTATGTATAGTTAATAACCTTAATGTCGATGCCTTAAAGCGAAGTCGTTTGTTCTTCCCCCAAATCTGGTGTAAAATTTCACATCCAGTGTTACCCCTCTTCTTTTAACCTTTAGTTCACAGGTCACAGGGATTTGCTGCGATCAGGGTAAACCCTTATATTTCTATTCCTATCCAATCACCTGCTAGAGGTGTTGAAAAAGTAACTATTTGTTACAAATAACGGAGTAACGAATACCGATTTGAAAATTAAATGATTACTTTCGTTACTTTGATTCCTTCGATTATTTTAGTATTTATCTCTATTTCTATTTATTTTTAGATTTATGTAAGGCATTAGATTTTTAAAACAAAGTTGTACACAGCCCACATTTTGAAAATATTAATTAAATATTTTCATAATATCAACAACAAAAATATACCTACAAGTGATCTTCGAATTAATGACAGTTTGCACTAATTGTATGATTGAATTGAATACAGTTACAGTTAACTACGAGTTTCAAACAAACAGTTACAGTAATCAAAGTAACAATAGTAACGAATATATAAAATGATTACTTAGTAGTCGAGTAACGATTAGTAACGAGTATTCAAAAGTAACGAAAATCAACACCTCTGTCACCTGCTACACTAGTTTTTCTTTTGCTAATCAGGCTACCCTATGGTCAGTATAGCTTTTTTCCATGTGGTATACCTACAACATTTTGCAGTCCCGTAGTAATAAAAATTTAGAGGCTCTTGCAAAAAAATCAACAGATGCTGCAGATGTTGAACAATTTTAGCTCACACTACTACTATATAAGTAGTGTGAGCTATCGTGATCCTGATTTTTTCAAGAAAAAAAAAGTTGCTCCAAACTTAAACAAAATTTGTGTATCTATCTGCCAGGTCCTGCCAAGTCCTGCCAGGTCCTACCAAGTCCTGTCAGGTCCTGTTAAGTCCTGCCAGGTCCTGACAAGTTCTGTCAGGTCCTGCCAAGTCCTGTCAGGTCCTGCCAAGTCCTGTCAGGTCCTGCCAAGTCCTGTCAGGTCCTGCCAAGTCCTGTCAGGTCCTGCCAAGTCCTGTCAGGTCCTGCCAAGTCCTGTCAGGTCCTGCCAAGTCCTGTCAGGTCCTGCCAAGTCCTGTCAGGTCCTGCCAAGTCCTGTCAGGTCCTGCCAAGTCCTGCCAAGTCCTGTCAGGTCCTGCCAAGTCCTGCCAAGTCCTGTCAGGTCCTGCCAAGTCCTGTCAGGCCCTGCCAAGTCCTGTCAGGTCCTGCCAAGTCCTGTCAGGTCCTGCCAAGTCCTGTCAGGTCCTGCCAAGTCCTGTCAGGTCCTGTCAGGTCCTGCCAAGTCCTGTCAGGTCCTGCCAAGTCAGGTCCTGCCAAGTCCTGTCAGGTCCTGCCAAGTCCTGTCAGGTCCTGCCAAGTCCTGTCAGGTCCTGCCAAGTCCTGTCAGGTCCTGCCAAGTCCTGTCAGGTCCTGCCAAGTCCTGTCAGGTCCTGCCAAGTCCTGTCAGGTCCTGCCAAGTCCTGTCAGGTCCTGCCAAGTCCTGTCAGGTCCTGCCAAGTCCTGTCAGGTCCTGCCAGGTCCTGCCAAGTCCTGTCCGGTCCTGCCAAGTCCTGTCAGGTCCTGCCAGGTCCTGCCAAGTCCTGTCAGGTCCTGCCAAGTCCTGTCAGGTCCTGCCAAGTCCTGTCAGGTCCTGCCAAGTCCTGTCAGGTCCTGCCAAGTCCTGTCAGGTCCTGCCAAGTCCTGTCAGGTCCTGCCAAGTCCTGTCAGGTCCTGCCAAGTCCTGCCAGGTCCTGCCAAGTCCTGTCAGGTCCTGCCAAGTCCTGTCAGGTCCTGCCAAGTCCTGTCAGGTCCTGCCAAGTCCTGTCAGGTCCTGCCAAGTCCTGTCAGGTCCTGCCAAGTCCTGTCAGGTCCTGCCAAGTCCTGTCAGGTCCTGCCAAGTCCTGTCAGGTCCTGCTAAGTCCTGTCAGGTCCTGCCAAGCCCTGTCAGGTCCTGCCAAGTCCTGTGATGTCCTGCAAAGTCCTGTCAGGTTCTGCCAAGTCCTGTCAGGTCCTGCCAAGTATTGTCAGGTCCTGCCAAGTCCTTTCAGGTCCTGCCAAGTCCTGCCAGGTCCTGCCAAGTCCTGTCAGGTCCTGCCAAGTCCTGCCAAGTCCTGTCAGGTCCTGCCAAGTCCTGTCAGGTCCTGCCAAGTCCTGTCAGGTCCTGCCAAGTCCTGTCAGGTCCTGCCAAGTCCTGTCAGGTCCTGCCAAGTCCTGTCAGGTCCTGCCAAGTCCTGTCAGGTCCTGCCAGGTCCTGCCAAGTCCTGTCAGGTCCTGCCAAGTCCTGTCAGGTCCTGCCAAGTCCTGTCAGGTCCTGCCAAGTCCTGTCAGGTCCTGCCAAGTCCTGTCAGGTCCTGCCAAGTCCTGTCAGGTCCTGCCAAGTCCTGTCAGGTCCTGCCAAGTCCTATCAGGTCCTGAGTCCTATCAGATCCTGCCAGGTCCTGCCAAGTCCTGTCAGGTCAAGTTAAGTTTGAGTATGTAATGAATATTAATGTCCTGCCACTTCCTGCCAAGTCCTGCAAGGTCCTGCCACCTTATTTTTCAAGTTTAAGGGAATTTACTACCACCTTTTTGTACATCTATTGTACAGTCAAGGACTTTTTAATTTGCTGCCCTCGAAATAAAAAAAAATTTCTTGAAAAAAATTCGGAAAAGTAATTTAAACCAAAACGAAAAAATTGTGATCCTTACCTTTGTTTGTCAGGTCCTGCTAAGTCCTGTCAGGTCCTGCCAAGCCCTGTCAGGTCCTGCCAAGTCCTGTTAGGTCCTGCCAAGTCCTGTCAGGTCCTGCCAAGTCCTGTAGGGTCCTGCCAAGTCCTGTCAGGTCCTGTCAGGTCCTGCCAAGTCCTGTCAGGTCCTGCCAAGTCCTGCCAAGTCCTGTCAGGTCCTGCAAAGTCCTGTCAGGTCCTGCCAAGTCCTGTCAGGTCCTGCCAAGTCCTGTCAGGTCCTGCCAAGTCCTGTCAGGTCCTGCCAAGTCCTGTCAGGTCCTGCCAAGTCCTGTCAGGTTCTGCCAAGCCCTGTCAGGTTCTGCCAAGTCCTGTCAGGTTCTGCCAAGTCCTGTCAGGTCCTGCCAAGTCCTGTGAGGTCCTGCAAAGTCCTGTCAGGTTCTGCCAAGTCCTGTCAGGTCCTGCCAAGTATTGTCAGGTCCTGCCAAGTCCTTTCAGGTCCTGCCAAGTCCTGTCAGGTCCTGCCAGGTCCTGCCAAGTCCTGTCAGGTCCTGCCAAGTCCTGCCAAGTCCTGTCAGGTCCTGCCAAGTCCTGTCAGGTCCTGCCAAGTCCTGTCAGGTCCTGCCAAGTCCTGTCAGGTCCTGCCAAGTCCTGTCAGGTCCTGCCAAGTCCTGTCAGGTCCTGCCAAGTCCTGTCAGGTCCTGCCAAGTCCTGCCAGGTCCTGCCAAGTCCTGTCAGGTCCTGCCAAGTCCTGTCAGGTCCTGCCAAGTCCTATCAGGTCCTGAGTCCTATCAGATCCTGCCAGGTCCTGCCAAGTCCTGTCAGGTCAAGTTAAGTTTGAGTATGTAATGAATATTAATGTCCTGCCACTTCCTGCAAGGTCCTGCCACCTTATTTTTCAAGTTTAAG
Source organism: Aspidapion aeneum (assembly GCA_963576565.1). NCBI lineage: Eukaryota > Metazoa > Arthropoda > Insecta > Coleoptera > Brentidae > Aspidapion > Aspidapion aeneum. Next base: position 47,835,778 of record OY755048.1, read on the forward strand.
GGAATTTACTACCACCTTTTTGTACATCTATTGTACAGTCAAGGACTTTTTAATTTGCTGCCCTCGAAATAAAAAAAAATTTCTTGAAAAAAATTCGGAAAAGTAATTTAAACCAAAACGAAAAAATTGTGATCCTTACCTTTGTCTGTATACATACATGTTATGTTTTTTGATTTCTTTAAATGATTAATTTTGACAGAAAAAAATACAACAGCAATTTAACAAGTCCCCAACTGTACATTATTTTCAAAAAATTTTAATAATTTGACACAATGAATATTAATGTGAGCCAAGTTTGTACATGTATTACCACAGTGAATTATTTCTACCTTGGTTACAAGTTTTTGATCTTGTTGCCAAAACTTTAGGTTTTTTACTGTAAATAAGGTGTTTTTGTGCCTAATCCAACAAGGATTATATTAATATTGGTTAAGTACTTTTGAGACATTATAAATAAACCAGGAGCCTTTTTTAATATGCATGTTCCGAGATGAATTAGGGATATGGCAGGTATTGTGGCTTTCAAAAGAGAGGTCAACACATTTCTGATGGAGAAGCAATATTTCTCATTTGATTTTCTGTCCTAATTTACCTATATATGCTCTCGTATTTTTTAAATAATTTGATGGCAAAAATAAATTAAACTAAAACTTAAAACTAAACTCCCTAAATTAAAAAAAAAAGACATTAAACTAAGTAGGTGAGTACAATTTTTGGTTTCGGTGCACTATTCGGACACTAAAACAAGACATTTTTGACGACGATTCTTTTTGAAAATGGTAATTTAGCGATTTTAAAACTTATTAAGGTACAAAAAATTTTAAAAAAAATAAAAACTACACTTTTTAATTAATACATTGGGATATTAGCCATATATCACACCACTGTGACAAAAGTGACACAAGTCAAAATTCTCAGTTTTTCAGAAATTGCAAAAAACATGTTTAGTATAAACCAAATCAATTTTAAAATATTTTTTGCTTAGAACAAATTTAAAATGCTGCATTAATAAGGGAAATATTTTAAAAAATAATCACTTGCAGTTTAATTTCTAAAAAATCCATATGTTTTTAAATTTTGTGAATTTTTATAATAAATTATTTTGAGTTTATGTCATTTTTGTCTGATATAAATTGAAATATTACTGGGAATCCATTTTTCTGAAATTAAGTAAAAAATATATTAAAAATTATGTTATTAATTAGAAAACATATTTTTTGTAAAACAATTTTACCTAAAAATGTATAAAAAATTGGCGCCATTAAACAAGTAAAGTAAGTGCGTTCCATCATCGCGTGCGACAGTCACAAAACGGTACGAAAAATCCTTTTTGCGTTCCAGGTCGACGTTGTACTGTTGGACAGTCAGTTATCCATTCCATCAAGCCACTTAAACTGGTTTGAGACCCCTCTGAAATACAAGGATTGAAGACAGTCTCATTAGAAATGATTGCTTTCTCTCTCTTTTCTTTGTCTGTGTTTATCATATGTTGCACTAGAAAAATTGTATGTAAAACACACACATTTCTAGTTTACATCACCTGAGATAAAAATATACCATAAAATTACATTAAATTTACATTTGTCTGAGAAAATTCAAAAAACAGTGATTAACCCAAAAAATTAAAAGTTTTGTCAAAATAAATTGAGTTTCACAACCAATTTTAACACATGAGAAAATGCCAGGAATTTTTTAAATTTACAAAAAAATACTCCCAATCTATGGGCACCTAAGCTCACACTAGGTACTATAGTTATAGTGTGAGCTAATATAATCAAAAACTGAAATATATTTTATTCAACTCCAGACTCAATTACCTTTCGTTTGATACCACACAAGCCATGTTTTGATTTAAACTCAAATTTTTTAAATCTACCCCCACCCCTTAAAAAAAAACTAAAATGTATTTTGTTTAACTCCAGACTCAATTACCTTTCGTTTGATATCACACACGCCATATTTTCATTTAAATTCTAATTTTTGACGTCTACCCCCACCCTTTTTTTTTAATAAACTAAAATTCATTTTGTTTAACTCCAGACTTAATTACCTTTCGTTTGATATCACACACGCCATATTTTCACATAAATTCTAATTTTTGGAATCTACCCCCACCATTTTATTTGGCTTGCGTTTGGTGGATTTTCTTCATTTTTAAATGGGACCATCACGGCCCAAGACCCAACTTAGGTACTAAATTTCATTAAAATCGGACTAGCGGTTTTTGAGTTATGCGGGTTGGTCGTTACAGACAGACATACAGACAGACAGACATACAGACAGACAGACAGACAGACAGCAAAACAAAAAAGTTTCAAAATCATCTGAAACGCAAAGATAGCTCACACTACTACTATATAAGTAGGGTGCATTTTACATGAAAATTAAAAAGTGTAGTTTTTATTTCTATTTTAATTTTTTGTACCTTAATAAGTTTTAAAATCGCTAAATTACCATTTTCAAAAAGAATTGTCGTCAAAAATGTCTTGTTTTAGTGTCCAAATAGTGCACCGAAACCAAAAATTGTACTCACCTACTTAGTTTAATGTCTTTTTTTTTTTAATTTAGGGAGTTTAGTTTTAAGTTTTAGTTTAATTTATTTTTGCCATCAAATTATTTAAAAAATACGAGAGCATATATAGGTAAATTAGGACAGAAAATCAAATGAGAAATATTGCTTCTCCATCTCTTTTGAAAGCCACAATACCTGCCATATCCCTAATTCATCTCGGAACATGCATATTAAAAAAGGCTCCTGGTTTATTTATAATGTCTCAAAAGTACTTAACCAATATTAATATAATCCTTGTTGGATTAGGCACAAAAACACCTTATTTACAGTAAAAAACCTAAAGTTTTGACAACAAGATCAAAAACTTGTAACCAAGGTAGAAATAATTCACTGTGGCAATACATGTACAAACTTGGCTCACATTAATATTCATTGTGTCAAATTATTAAAATTTTTTGAAAATAATGTACAGTTGGGGACTTGTTAAATTGCTGTTGTATTTTTTTCTGTCAAAATTAATCATTTAAAGAAATCAAAAAACATAACATGTATGTATACAGACAAAGGTAAGGTTCACAATTTTTTCGTTTTGGTTTAAATTACTTTTCTGAATTTTTTTCAAGAAATTTTTTTTTTATTTCGAGGGCAGCAAATTAAAAAGTCCTTGACTGTACAATAGATGTACAAAAAGGTGGTAGTAAATTCCTTTAAACTTGAAAAATAAGGTGGCAGGACCTTGCAGGACTTGACAGGACATTAATATTCATTACATACTCAAACTTAACTTGACCTGACAGGACTTGGCAGGACCTGGCAGGATCTGATAGAACTCAGGACCTGATAGGACTTGGCAGGACTTGGCAGGACCTGACAGGACTTGGCAGGACCTGACAGGACCTGACAGGACTTGGCAGGACCTGACAGGACTTGGCAGGACCTGACAGGACTTGGCAGGACCTGACAGGACTTGGCAGGACCTGACAGGACTTGGCAGGACCTGACAGGACTTGGCAGGACCTGACAGGACTTGGCAGGACCTGACAGGACTTGGCAGGACCTGACAGGACTTGGCAGGACCTGACAGGACTTGGCAGGACCTGACAGGACTTGGCAGGACCTGACAGGACTTGGCAGGACCTGACAGGACTTGGCAGGACCTGACAGGACTTGGCAGGACCTGACAGGACTTGGCAGGACCTGACAGGACTTGGCAGGACCTGACAGGACTTGGCAGGACCTGACAGGACTTGGCAGGACCTGACAGGACTTGCCAGGACCTGACAGGACTTGGCAGGACCTGACAATACTTGGCAGGACCTGACAGGACTTGGCAGAACCTGACAGGACTTGGCAGGACCTGACAGGACTTGGCAGAACCTGACAGGACTTGGCAGAATCTGACAGGACTTGGCAGAACCTGACAGGACTTGGCAGGACCTGACAGCACTTGGCAGGACTTGGCAGGACCTGACAGGACTTGGCAGGACCTGACAGGACTTGGCAGGACCTGACAGGACTTGGCAGGACCTGACAGGACTTGGCAGGACCTGACAGGACTTGGCAGGACCTGACAGGACCTGACAGGACTTGGCAGGACCTGACAGGACTTGGCAGGACCTGACAGGGCTTGGCAGGACCTGACAGGACTTGGCAGGACCTGACAGGACTTGGCAGGACCTGACAGGACTTGGCAGGACCTGACAGGACTTGGCAGGACCTGACAGGACTTGGCAGGACCTGGCAGGACCTGACAGGACCTGACAGGACTTGGCAGGACCTGACAGGACTTGGCAGGACCTGACAGGACTTGGCAGGACCTGACAGGACTTGGCAGGACCTGACAGGACTTGGCAGGACCTGACAGGACTTGGCAGGACCTGACAGGACTTGGCAGGACCTGACAGGACTTGGCAGGACCTGACAGGACTTGGCAGGACCTGACAGGACTTGGCAGGACCTGACAGGACTTGGCAGGACCTGACAGGACTTGGCAGGACCTGACAGGACTTGGCAGGACCTGACAGGACTTGGCAGGACCTGACAGGACTTGGCAGGACCTGACAGGACTTGGCAGGACCTGACAGGACTTGGCAGGACCTGACAGGACTTGGCAGGACCTGACAGGACTTGGCAGGACCTGACAGGACTTGGCAGGACCTGACAGGACTTGGCAGGACCTGACAGGACTTGGCAGGACCTGACAGGACTTGGCAGGACCTGACAGGACTTGGCAGGACCTGACAGGACTTGGCAGGACCTGACAGGACTTGGCAGGACCTGACAGGGCTTGGCAGGACCTGACAGGACTTGGCAGGACCTGACAGGACTTGGCAGGACCTGACAGGACTTGGCAGGACCTGACAGGACTTGGCAGGACCTGACAGGACTTGGCAGGACCTGACAGGACTTGGCAGGACCTGACAGGACTTGGCAGGACCTGACAGGACTTGGCAGGACCTGACAGGACTTGGCAGGACCTGACAGAACCTGGCAGGACTTAACAGGACCTGACAGGACTTGGTAGGACCTGGCAGGACTTGGCAGGACTTGGCAGATAGATACACAAATTTTGTTTAAAATACATTGAAATAGTTTCAAATAATACATTGAAATACATTAAAATACTTTGAAATAACAAAAAACAGTGAAATACATGTATTTCAGAAATAGGTGTCCAAATTTTGAACCACTGAAGTGTTCTGGTTTTGCAAATCTATCTGTCACTTACCAGCAATAGTTACACAAAACTCAAGGCGGCAAAAATCACAAATTACACAAATCTTTTTTAAAAACTAAAAAACTTTTTAAAAACTTTGTTCATTCATAACCTCAAAACACAGAACACAGCACAGAACAAAAACTAGTTGTTCCTACAGAAGAATGGCGGATTCCATTGGGAAAATGAGTGCAGCACTGGTGCACAACTGGTTCGGTGTTTGCATTCCATTGACATGCACTTTTTCAGTTCTCGTTGAGTTTTGCACTGAGTGCGGCTTTTTCGACACCGGCTCTGAAACTCGGTTCCCACCTACGACTTTCTCGTGCGTGCTCGCGCACACATCACGTGACTGTCATAACATTTTATATTAGCTTGTCTAACGAACTGTCACGATCAGCTGTTTTTCGATCCAAGATGGTCGCCATGGGACAAACAAAGCGTTTTCCCATAAGCCGCAATGTTAACAAAAACGTAATTTTTAAAAAAAGTGAAACGATTTAACTTACAACAAAGATGCTGTTTTAAGTATTGAACCTTTGTACACATGGGAAAAATGCGTTTTTCTTAAAAAAAATCAATTGAAGCCAGTAAATCTCAAATAAAAGGGACCATGTTTTGTTCAAAAGTCAGGTTATGTTTTTATTTACTTTTGTTTTTTTTTACTTTTTTTCCAGTTTTTTACTCAGTTTGAATCATTATTATTAGTTTCTGTGCTGTTATGAATTGTGGCAGCTGGGGAGAGCTTGATAATGTTAGTTTTGATGGAATGCCAAGTATTTTGACCTTAAAAAATCATCTTGATTTAAATGAACTAGGTATCAGCTCAAAGAAGGGAAAAGAAAGTGGATAAGTGCTCTATTACCTGACTTAACAGAGGATAAATTGAAATATTCGAAAGTTTTTTGTCAGGTTTGTTTTGGATAAATGTGCAACTGCCATTTTGGCAACATTTTCTATTGGGATCTTTTTTTGTGCTTGAGTGGACCTTTTGCAGAAGTGTAACATAGAATTGTGTTAAACTGTAAGAAATATTTCACTATGATTTTTTTACTATTCTAGGCAAGCAACTTTCAAAACTAGAATACAGCAATGATCATGACTGGGTCTCTCCTGAATGGATTATTGTTTCAAAACGGTTGAAAAATTTTAAAAATGATGGTTGAAAAAAGGGTCCTGAGAAGAAAGAAAAGGAAAACAATATGAGGTTAAAGTGTGAATAATGAGCTGAACCAAATTTGTACACCATCCTACAGAACCTTAAATAAACTTTTGGTAGTGTAGCGTCCTGTATAGTGTCGAGTGAAGTCCTGTATCATCAAAGTTTCTTTTTCTTTAATAAATATTTATTTTACAGACCTCAAAACAGTTTAGAATAAACTGGTGAGTTTGACAGTCTCCCTAACTCAAACCTCTTTTTATCTTAAACTATTTTGGTGCAAATTTTCCTTTATTTCCATGCTTTTTGACATCTAAAACTTGTACACCGTAAAATTTGTATAGTATCTGACTGGACCTACTACAAGTCCTGTTGTGAAATTTCTCCGGTACTGTACTGAGCTTATTAGCAAAAAAAATTTTTTTGCCATCATTAATAATAGATGGATAAAAAAGTAATCTTTGTTGACTTTGATGACCACAAGAAAAACAAATAAGTTCTCTCAGATATTTTTTTCAATTTCTCTCAAAAAAATTTGGGTTCTAATACTCCTAATGGGTCATATGCTGTTACGCCCAATTGTAGAGTAGAGTATATGTTTATTTGCATAAACTTTTAGATACATAATTGAGCAAATATTGTTACAAAAAAACAGTAATAAAAGTAATAGTAACAGTAGTAATACAACAGCGAATATTGTACTGTTGTAAAATTTGAACAGTACTTACTGTTGTGAGCTGATGAATTTGACCATACTTAAGCCCTATGTATTATAGTTCATGGAAAATCATATGGTGATGTACGGTGTGTGAGGCCAATGACAAGAAAAAACTGTATTTTAATTTTGCAAGTTTTTTTTTTAATATAATGTTTACTTATATTTTTTTAAATAAATATACTTATTAGAAGTTTGCTTGACCAACCTTGGTTGGAACTTATATGTGCATATTGATCTGTTGGACTGACCTACCTATAAGTTGTGCCTCTTTTTCATTTTACTACTGGAGGGTTAAAACAATTAAACCACGGATCACCTTTGTTAAGATGATCCGTGATTAAACTTTGTCTAAACCTAAAAATCATAGTGAAATATTTTTCACAGTTTAATGCTATAGAAGGCCTATTACTTAGCAAAAGGTTTAGTCAAGTACAACAAAAGATCCTAATAGAAAACCTGAATCTGATGAGAAAAGTTTAGTCTATTTCAATTTCGTCTCTGTTAAGTGAGCCTTGAAGTGAGCTCCTTGAATAGAACTACTTTCCCCTACCTTGGGCTGATAGTTCATTGATTCATTGGTCAAAAAACTTCAAAAACCTTTGGGGGGCCCCAGAGGTCTCATGATGTACTTTATGCTATTTTTTTCTGTTTACTCATGAAATATATGGAAAATATCTAAAAAAATATGTGATTTGGGGGGTCCGGCCCCCTAGCCCCCCGCCCCCTTGGTGCGCCCATGTAATAATTCAAAATAAGTGAAAAAACTAGAAAAAAAGTTAAAAAAAAAACAAAATAAACAAAAACATAACCTACTTTTTTGAAGAAAACATGGTCCCTTTTATTTCAGATTTTCTCGCTTTAGTTTAATATTTTTAAGAAAAACGCATTTTTCTCATATGCACAAAGGATCTATTCTTAAAACTGATTAATTTTTGAGACTAAAGCTCTTGTCGTTTTTGTAAAATTTACGTTTTTGTTAACATTACGGCTTATGGGAAATCGGTTTGTTTGTCCCATGGAAGACATCTTGGATTTGATCATATGTTTTGTTAGACAGCCCTATTGAGATCATGAGACGCGTGAGAGGGCACCCACAAGAAAGTCGTAGGTGGGAACCGGGTGTGAGGTCTCGTGCCGCACCGAAAACTTTTTCCCGCCATTAATTTTAAACGCTTGTCATTGTCGTGGGACATAAAAATGAGTGCAGATAAAGTAGTGAGCGATTTTTCATTATTTTCCTCGCTGCTAATTGCTAGTAGCGATGAAGATGAAGAGGAGCAGTTTTGTGCAATGCAAACAATAAGAACGGAAACCCCAAAAATCAAAGAGTTTATTGAAAATGTGGTTTACAGATTTAACAACAAATCTACTTATTTGTATGGATTTGGTTGACTGGGGCCCTGGGGCTAATTTTCCGACAGTTGGGGTTTTTAAGGTCACTATATAACGAAGTGCACCTCGTATACAATTGGTTACCCATTGGCTTTGAGGCAAAACTTAAAAATAGTTTTTAACAAGATTGTATTGTCAACACTATATATATATATATATATATATATATATATATATATATATATATATATATAACTGTCAACAACATGAGTTATCACTGACTTATTGTGTTTGTTTACTATGTCATAACAAGAGATTAAATACCTATATTTTTTTGCTAATTAAATAAGAATATATTTAGTATCCATAATTTTTTAAACTTCATCGTTGATGCGTCTTTGTTCCCATTTTAAGGCAGTAGTCAGGTCTATTAAAAAGGTAGAATATTACAGTCTAGGAAAAGTAAAATTAGGTAAAATGATCTATAAGGAATTGGAAAATTCCCGTTTATCCTCCCATCAATTTCTTACTAATGTGTTTTTATTTTCTGCATGCAACTACTGATGCTATAAAGTTTTTAAAAAAAGATGCAGAGCTTTTTGTGAACTGGGTAAATGTGGAAATAAGATTTTATATTATTATTCTGGTTATTAAATTATGATTTTGTAATAATTTTGTTTAATTTTAATAGGTATATCTATTGTTCGGTTATGTTATTTAGCAATAAAACAAAATCTGGAGCTCCGTACAGACCTGAACATTTCGACGAACTACGAATAGAGCAACAACCAAAAGACGAACAGCAAATGGTCTCTTTTTATTTCGACGAGGCATAAACAAATATAACGTTTGTGATGTTCCCATGTTCTTAGTTTTATTCCTTCGAGATTCATTATCTTTGATGTTGGGGAAAAACCGATAATTTATGGGAATGCCACGAACCGTTCACCGAATGGCTGGGATTTGCGGGATTTTTAATCCCATCCAAGCTAGTGTTTGCTTCGGCGTTCAGTTCGTTGCTCTGTTCGTTGTTCGTAGGTATGTTCAGGACTGTATAAAGCTAAGTTAAAATACGACAATGATAATTTAAGATTTATAATTTCTTTATTCTTTAATAATTTAATCTTATCGGCTAGTATACAGCAAAATTAATATTTTATTCCTTAACTTGGCAAACACTTGGGCTATAAGGACTAAAACTTGATGTGGGAGCTGAAAATGGACAACTTGAGTTTTCAGCAGTCTTGGAGTTGTCTAAATAGGAAAAATTAATAAACAAGCATCAAAACATTTTTGATTAATTTAAACAATTTAAATTATTTTTGGTTAAAGTACTGACCAAATTTAAAGTACAAGTAGTTTTATTTTTATAGATTTTCTTTTGTTTGTAAAACCCATTTTCCCCCCACTCCTCTAACTTTAAAAATTCTATATCTTAAAAACAGATGTGTGTTGACCCCCATGTTATATAAACTTTTTTCTCGGAAATAGCCTCCTCTATCACTTGCTGCACTATGGCCCCTAAGTTATGGGACACCCTGTATATATAAAATTTCCATTAGCAAAAAAATGCTGTCGAGTATAAAACCAACTTTTGCCTTATAAATAATAATGATAATAACCAACCAAGTACAAAAATACATACAATTGCTTTTAATGAGATTTCCTAAACACTTATCTATCTAGTTAAAGAAAGGTAAAAGTAATTAGTAATTTAAAGAACTTTTATTTTGAGTTCTTCTAAAATGTCTATGTCTTTCTATGATTCTATCTGCCTTCTATTCATAAAATGGATAAATGATCCACAATAATCCAAGTAGGAGGAGGAGATATTATTGCTTTAAAAATTGTCGTGTAAACATTGAAACTTTATTATCTAATCTATACAAGGTGACAATTTGAATAGGAACCACCTGGGTTTTCTCAGGGGGATACTTTTTGGTCATCTTGAAATTTTTGTAGCAGGAACCCCCTTCAAGGGGTTTACCCCTATATTTTGAGTAGGGAAAGTGGGTCTAGCGATACCTTGTTTTGAAGCTCTCTTGAATATCTTTACAACCGTGTAAAAATTTCGAAAAGCCATCGATTAGTTTTTGAGATTTTTGCTTTCAAATTTCCAAATTTAGCATGGAATGATAAAATAAAAATTAAATCCAAAAAATATAAAATTATAATTAAATTTTTATTTTATCAGTGCATGTTAAATTTGAACGTATGAAGGCAATTATCTCAAAAACTAATCGATGGATTTTCGAAATTTTTACACGGTTGTCAAGATATTCAAGAGAGCTTCAAAACAAGGTATCCCTAGACCCACTTTCCCAATTTAAAATATAGGGGTAAAGTATACCCCTCGAAGGGGGTTCCTGTTACAAACATTTCAAGATAGCCAAAAAAGTGTCCCCCTTGCAAACAAAATCGACGTGTTTCGGCGTTTTTTAAATTTCTTAATAATTTTTAAAAAAATCCAGGTGGTTCCTTTTCAAATTGTCACCTTGTATAAACCAACTTTATAGTCATTTTTTTTATGTATTCACAGTGATGCTTAAAATTAAGTTCGGCATCAATTATAAATCCAAGATACTTATATTGTTTAACAATTTCAATCTCAATGTCATCAATTCTAACATGACGATTCAGCGTTTTTAAGTTTAGATTTTTTAACCTATACTTACTTTCGATCAGCATGCATTTAGGGTTGTCTGTGTTGAACTCCAATCTAGTATCTTTTAACCATCGTGAATTTGATAATATTATCAATGTCCTTTAGGTCACCCTCTATATAAATCATTGTGTCATCTGCAAATAGTTTTATTTTGCAGTTTAGTATCTTTCCAACAATATCATTTATAAAAATTAAAAATAGCTAAAATATATTTAAATCGCTTTTCCATCTATTTTGGTTGTGTTGTACTGATGATGTTTAAAAAGACAGTAACATTAATGTATACGGCTACTTACTACCCTGTTTTGAGGACCAGCTAGAAAATTAATTTATTTAGTTTAAGTTGAATGTACTTTTTAGACCATTTTTTTGTTCCATTAACTGACTAAATAGAAATTATTATCACAATTTTATTTTTTTTTAAACCTTTTATAAATCTGTCTATTTAAACACTTTTCTGTACAATAAGTTTATCATAACAAAAACATTTCATGTAAAAAAAAGCCAAGTACGCAAAAATATTATTCCTTAAAAAGAATTGAAATAAAAGTAAAGTCAAGTTCTCCAATACACATTTTAAAATAAAAGCTGGCTACTAGTTTGGAAATGTTTTTTTCAAGAGAGAGACTACTGAAGGATTGAAGATTTTTGTGCGATTTTGGGCCAAAGTGATATATTTTGCAAATATTCCAAAAATTTTACCCAATCCATAAATACCAATCTTATCTAACTTAATGCGGGAGGCCGTTGATTTCTGTTCTTACCTTCGAACACAGTCACCGTACGGATTTTGCCGTAAATTCCAACCAACCACTTTCACGAAAATTATCAAACGGTTGGTCACCTTAAGCCTACTCGGCACAAATCGCAATCACCGGTATGCCTCCGAAAAAGGCTTTGCTTTGTAACAACTTTATTTAACCTCACTTTCTTGTTTTGTTTTTTAAAAACTTGGCAAAAAAAATGGTTTTACGAAGGTTTTTACCATCAAAAACGTAATATAAAATAAAAAAATAATACTAATTGTAGATACTGTATTGTGAGACAAGTTCTAACCCAATCGTCATACAAAAAGAAAATTGTGGGCCTTTATGGAAAGAGAAGTTTTGTGAGTCTGACCTAATACAGTCGAACCTCCCTAACTCGAACCTCTCTATAACTCGAACCTTTTAAGTGGTCCCTGCACTTTTTATATGTATTTTAATCTCTTTCATTTGAATTTCTATAACTCAAACTCTCCATAACTCAAACTGTTTTTGTTGTCCCTTTAAGTTCGAGTTATAGGAGTTCGACTGTATATATAAATACTTTATTAATTCGGTGGCCCTTATTGGTTCAGTGTACATGCGTTCGCTTTATAATCAGTGGGTGGTGGGTTCAAATCCCATGCCTTCCACTACAAAGTCGAACCTACTATCCATGGGTGAATGCAGATTCACCAGAATTTAGTTTAGTTTAAATCTTTATTGCCATCAGATCATTTTACAATGCAAAAACAATATCAAAAACAATGGATCTAAGATCCCATTAAATAGTTTAAAATATTACAATTATAAATATAAAATATTATATTTTGTGGAAACACACAACTGAGGGGTGAACAGCTCTCACAATCGGTGTACACATTTCTCACAATCTGTTCACAATCCTTCACAATCTTTACACAATCCCTCCCAATCACCCACAATCTGTCACAATCTCTCACAATCCTTCACAATCTTACCACAAGCCTTCACAATCCCTCACAATCTTTACACAATCCCTCACAATCTTACGACAGTCCCAGTGGTGTAGCGTGGGTGGGGGGAGGGCGCGGGGGGTTCGTGGCCCTCCCGCCACGAGGGTAATGGCATGGGTCCCCATTGGTGCCCGAAGCACCCTAATCATTATGGAGTAGCAGGGCCGGTAACGGTGAAATGAAACTATAGACATGATGACCTTTTTTTTGTTTTTTTTTTGGTTGCAAGAATTTTTGAGGGGTTGTCGGCCTCCCCCGCCCCTTCAGGCAAGCTACGCCGTTGCACAGTCCTCCACAATCCCTCACAATCTACCACAATCCCTCACAGTCTTTACACAATCTTAGCAAAAGATTGTGGATTTTCACAATCGGTGTACACATTTTGGGTTAGCTGTTCACCCCTCACACACAACATTTTAAAAGGTTTAAAATTTTAAATTAAGATTATTGTACCTACCTGTAAAACTTTCTTTTTATGGTTTATCTGCAGCTTTGCTAAATTGGGTGGGCTCCTATCTGATCGACAGATGGCAGCAAGAAAAAATTAATGGTCACCTATCTAATCCATTCACAGTAACATCTGGCGTTCCCCAAGGGTCGCACCTGGGACCCCTTTTTTTCATCCTCTTTATTAATGACCTTGGCGAATTACTCTCTTGTCATTTCCTAATGTTTGCTGACGATTTAAAACTTTTTATTAAAATCACATCACTAAGAGATATTTTGCAGCTACAAAGAGATATTGACATTGTCTTCTCATGGTGCCAGGCCAATGATATGTCTTTAAATCCAGATAAATGCAAATTTTTAAGATTTAGCCGGCTAACCGTAAAATTGCCAGCTCAGTATTCTATTGATAACATTATTCTCGAGGAAGTTACAGTCATCAAAGATTTAGGTGTTTACCTGGATAGTGAACTGTCCTTCCACACCCATTATGAGAATATTATCAATAAGGCGAACCGTATGCTAGGGTTCATCAAAAGAACATGTAAGGACTTTACAAATGTTTTTGCATTGAAAACACTGTATATTTCATATTGTAGGTCAATACTTGAATTTTCTAATATTATTTGGTGTCCTTATAATCAAATCCACATAGACAGATTAAATAATGTCCAAAACAAATTTCTCAAGTTTGCATGCTACACTCTTTCAAAAACTGGCACACATCTTACAAGAGACTTAACTCAGTCCTACCTTAATCTGAACAGTTTCTCCAGCAGAAGAGAGTATTACGATGTGTGCTTTGTATATAAAATTTTTAACAACATTACTAAGAGTCCTGAATGTTTAGAAACTCTTAAAATACATGTTCCAGCTTATCACACTCGTAACCAGTCTCTTCTACATGTGCCATACTGTAGAGCATTCTACTTGCTCCATTGTCCAGTAAACCGAATATCAAACACTGCTAATAAACATTACTCTAAACTTGATTATTTTAAATTTTCAAACTTAGAAAAATTTAAATCAGCTGCAAAAAAATTTGTTCTTACATAAAATTGTTTGGTGATTTATTATTGCTCATTGCTTGTGCAATAATAAGTTAGGATTTTAAACAACTGTATTTAATTTAATTTACTTGAAAATGTACCTTATACGTTGATTAAATAAATAAATAAATAAATAAATAAATAAATAAATAAATATATGTTTATATCAAATTTGACCAAAACTAGTTATTATCAAATGAATAAAATTGTTTATTTAAGAGATAATTGATAATTATTCACCTCCTTTCTAAAATGCAGAATGCTTGGATTATCTCTGATGGCTTAAGGGAGCATCTGATATGCTTTTCTTTTAAAGAGTGATGTGCTATGATATGGAATGGTCAGATGATCCCGAGGGGTGAACAGCTAACCCAAAATGTGTACACCGATTGTGAAAATCCACAATCTTTTGCTAAGATTGTGAGGGATTGTGAAAGATTGTGAGGGATTGTGAAAGATTGTGAGGGATTGTGGCAAGATTGTGAGGGATTGTGAAGGATTGTGGTAAGATTGTGAAGGATTTGTGGTAAGATTGTGAAGGATTGTGAGAGAATGTGACAGATGGTTGAGGACTGTGCAGCGGCGTAGCGCGCCTGAAGGGGCGTCCCATCAAAAATTCTTGTGACCAAAAAAAAAAAAAAAAAACAAAAAAAAAAGGTCATCATGTCTATAGTTTCCTTTGCCGCCCTCTTCATTTACCGTTCCCGGACCTGCTGTTTAATAACCGAGGGGTGACCAGCTGACCCCAAAATGTGTGCGCCGATTGCGAAAATCTACCATCTTTTGCTAAGATTGTGAGGGAACCCCAAAATGTGTACGCCGATTGCGAAAATCCACAATCTTTTCCACAATCTTTTGCTAAGATTGTGAGGGAATGTGTAAAGATTGTGAGAGATTGTGAGGGATTGTGAAGGATTGTGGTAAGATTGTGAAGGATTGTGGTAAGATTGTGAAGGATTGTGAGAGATTGTGAAGGATTGTGAGAGATTGTGACAGATTATGGGTGATTGGGAGGGATTGTGTAAAGATTGTGAAGGATTGTGAACAGATTGTGAGAAATGTGTACACCGATTGTAAGAGCTGTTCACCCCTCAGATGATCCCTACTTCTTGTGGGCATAGCAGAGTTTGTAGCATTATCCTGATTGCTTGAAATTAATTTTTGATGTTTTTTCACAAACATTACAAGAGATCTGAAGTAGAGTGCTGGTGCTGTTAAAATTTGTAATTGCTGAAAGTGGGGTTTCCAGGAAGTTCTCAGATTTAGGTTTAACATACAAAGAATTACTCTTTTTGCCCCTCAGAAAAGAACTACATATAAGATCACAGACTGTACAGATGCAATGTAAAATGGCAGAGCATAGCAGCAGAATAACTGTTGATAGTTGCTGCAGTTGACTGTATTTGTGCATTAAAGTTCAAATTTAAATCTAGAATTATTCAATGAAATTTGGATTCAGTAGTGTGCTGTATGGATTTGCCCGAGGGGTGAACAGCTCTCACAATCGGTGTACACATTTCTTACAATCTGTTCACAATCCTTCACAATCTTTACACAATCCCTCCCAATCACCCACAATCTGTCACAATCTCTCACAATCTTTCACAATCTTAACACAATCCCTCACAATCTTTACACAATTCCGCACAATCTTAGCAAAAGATTATGGATTTTCACAATCAGCATACACATTTTGGGGTTAGCTGGTCACCCCTCGGTTATTAAGTAGCAGGGCCGGTAACGGTAAATACGCCGCTGCACAGTCCTCCACAACCCCTCACAATCTTGCCACAATCTTTACACAATCCCTCCCAATCACCCACCATCTCTCACAATTCTTCAGAATCTTACCACAATCCTTCACAATCCCTCACAATCTTACCACAATCCCTCACAATCTTTACACAATCCCTCACAATCTTAGCAAAAGATTGTGGATTTTCACAATCGGTGTACACATCTTGGGTTAGCTGTTCACCCCTTGGTTATTAAGTAGCAGGGCCGGTAACGGTAAATTACGAGGGCGGCCAAGGAAACTATAGACATGATGACCTTGTTTTTGTTTTTGTTTTTTTTTTTTGGTCGCCAGAATTTTTGATGGGATGGCCCCCCTTCAGGCACGCAGGTACGCTACGCCGTTACACAGCCCTCCACAATCCCTCACAATCTTTACACATCCCTCCCAATCACCCACAATCTGTCACAATCTCTCACCACAATCTTACCACAATCCTTCACAATCTTACCACAATCCCTCACAATCTTAGCAAAAGATTGTGAATTTTCACAATCGGTGTACACATTTTGGGTTAGCTGTTCACCCCTCGGATTTGCCATTAAGGGGGACATATAAAGAACTGTAAGTGGTCCCCATCTTTTTAAAGGTAACCAGGTTGGTTTTTCCCTCATTCAGTTTGAGGTGGTTGGATTCAAACCAGTTTTTTATTCTCTCTGCTGCAGCCGAGCAACCTGCCAATTACTGAGTGACCAATTCAGCAGACATGATGGTACTTGTATCATCTGCAAATTGTTATAAAAGATCCATATGAACCAGCACTGACTGGCTGTCAACATACAGCAGAAAGAGGATAGGGCCCAGGATTGATCATTGTGTGACTCCTCGGCATACATTTGTGGTTTTTGAATATCCTTCATTTACAGCTTGTCTCACACTGACTGTTTGCTTCCCGTTATCCAAATAAGATTCAAAGATATTTAAATTGTTTTTTCTTGAAAATGGTTGAAAATCCAAAATTTTTGAATTACATAAGTTAAGAACTTTTATAGAAATAAAATTTCGGACTTCCAGACTTGGCAGAACCTGACAGGACTTGGCAGAATCTGACAGGACTTGGCAGAACCTGACAGGACTTGGCAGGACCTGACAGCACTTGGCAGGACTTGGCAGGACCTGACAGGACTTGGCAGGACCAGACAGGACTTGGCAGGACCTGACAGGACTTGGCAGGACCTGACAGGACTTGGCAGGACCTGACAGGACTTGGCAGGACTTGGCATGACCTGACAGGACTTGGCAGGACCTGACAGGGCTTGGCAGGACCTGACAGGACTTGGCAGGACCTGACAGGACTTGGCAGGACCTGACAGGACTTGGCAGGACCTGACAGGACTTGGCAGGACCTGACAGGACTTGGCAGGACCTGACAGGACTTGGCAGGACCTGACAGGACTTGGCAGGACCTGACAGGACTTGGCAGGACCTGACAGGACTTGGCAGGACCTGACAGGACTTGGCAGGACCTGACAGGACTTGGCAGGACCTGACAGGACTTGGCAGGACCTGACAGGACTTGGCAGGACCTGACAGGACTTGGCAGGACCTGACAGGACTTGGCAGGACCTGACAGGACTTGGCAGGACCTGACAGGACTTGGCAGGACCTGACAGGACTTGGCAGGACCTGACAGGACTTGGCAGGACCTGACAGGACTTGGCAGGACCTGACAGGACTTGGCAGGACCTGACAGGACTTGGCAGGACCTGACAGGACTTGGCAGGACCTGACAGGACTTGGCAGGACCTGACAGGACTTGGCAGGACCTGACAGGACTTGGCAGGACCTGACAGGACTTGGCAGGACCTGACAGGACTTGGCAGGACCTGACAGGACTTGGCAGGACCTGACAGGACTTGGCAGGACCTGACAGGGCTTGGCAGGACCTGACAGGACTTGGCAGGACCTGACAGGACTTGGCAGGACCTGACAGGACTTGGCAGGACCTGACAGGACTTGGCAGGACCTGACAGGACTTGGCAGGACCTGACAGGACCTGACAGGACTTGGCAGGACCTGACAGGACTTGGCAGGACCTGACAGGACTTGGCAGGACCTGACAGAACCTGGCAGGACTTAACAGGACCTGACAGGACTTGGTAGGACCTGGCAGGACTTGGCAGGACTTGGCAGATAGATACACAAATTTTGTTTAAAATACATTGAAATAGTTTCAAATAATACATTGAAATACATTAAAATACTTTGAAATAACAAAAAACAGTGAAATACATGTATTTCAGAAATAGGTGTCCAAATTTTGAACCACTGAAGTGTTCTGGTTTTGCAAATCTATCTGTCACTTACCAGCAATAGTTACACAAAACTCAAGGCGGCAAAAATCACAAATTACACAAATCTTTTTTAAAAACTAAAAAACTTTTTAAAAACTTTGTTCATTCATAACCTCAAAACACAGAACCACAGAACACAGCACAGAACAAAAACTAGTTGTTCCTACAGAAGAATGGCGGATTCCATTGGGAAAATGAGTGCAGCACTGGTGCACAACTGGTTCGGTGTTTGCATTCCATTGACATGCACTTTTTCAGTTCTCGTTGAGTTTTGCACTGAGTGCGGCTTTTTCGACACCGGCTCTGAAACTCGGTTCCCACCTACGACTTTCTCGTGCGTGCTCGCGCACACATCACGTGACTGTCATAACATTTTATATTAGCTTGTCTAACGAACTGTCACGATCAGCTGTTTTTCGATCCAAGATGGTCGCCATGGGACAAACAAAGCGTTTTCCCATAAGCCGCAATGTTAACAAAAACGTAATTTTTAAAAAAAGTGAAACGATTTAACTTACAACAAAGATGCTGTTTTAAGTATTGAACCTTTGTACACATGGGAAAAATGCGTTTTTCTTAAAAAAAATCAATTGAAGCCAGTAAATCTCAAATAAAAGGGACCATGTTTTGTTCAAAAGTCAGGTTATGTTTTTATTTACTTTTGTTTTTTTTTACTTTTTTTCCAGTTTTTTACTCAGTTTGAATCATTATTATTAGTTTCTGTGCTGTTATGAATTGTGGCAGCTGGGGAGAGCTTGATAATGTTAGTTTTGATGGAATGCCAAGTATTTTGACCTTAAAAAATCATCTTGATTTAAATGAACTAGGTATCAGCTCAAAGAAGGGAAAAGAAAGTGGATAAGTGCTCTATTACCTGACTTAACAGAGGATAAATTGAAATATTCGAAAGTTTTTTGTCAGGTTTGTTTTGGATAAATGTGCAACTGCCATTTTGGCAACATTTTCTATTGGGATCTTTTTTTGTGCTTGAGTGGACCTTTTGCAGAAGTGTAACATAGAATTGTGTTAAACTGTAAGAAATATTTCACTATGATTTTTTTACTATTCTAGGCAAGCAACTTTCAAAACTAGAATACAGCAATGATCATGACTGGGTCTCTCCTGAATGGATTATTGTTTCAAAACGGTTGAAAAATTTTAAAAATGATGGTTGAAAAAAGGGTCCTGAGAAGAAAGAAAAGGAAAACAATATGAGGTTAAAGTGTGAATAATGAGCTGAACCAAATTTGTACACCATCCTACAGAACCTTAAATAAACTTTTGGTAGTGTAGCGTCCTGTATAGTGTCGAGTGAAGTCCTGTATCATCAAAGTTTCTTTTTCTTTAATAAATATTTATTTTACAGACCTCAAAACAGTTTAGAATAAACTGGTGAGTTTGACAGTCTCCCTAACTCAAACCTCTTTTTATCTTAAACTATTTTGGTGCAAATTTTCCTTTATTTCCATGCTTTTTGACATCTAAAACTTGTACACCGTAAAATTTGTATAGTATCTGACTGGACCTACTACAAGTCCTGTTGTGAAATTTCTCCGGTACTGTACTGAGCTTATTAGCAAAAAAAATTTTTTTGCCATCATTAATAATAGATGGATAAAAAAGTAATCTTTGTTGACTTTGATGACCACAAGAAAAACAAATAAGTTCTCTCAGATATTTTTTTCAATTTCTCTCAAAAAAATTTGGGTTCTAATACTCCTAATGGGTCATATGCTGTTACGCCCAATTGTAGAGTAGAGTATATGTTTATTTGCATAAACTTTTAGATACATAATTGAGCAAATATTGTTACAAAAAAACAGTAATAAAAGTAATAGTAACAGTAGTAATACAACAGCGAATATTGTACTGTTGTAAAATTTGAACAGTACTTACTGTTGTGAGCTGATGAATTTGACCATACTTAAGCCCTATGTATTATAGTTCATGGAAAATCATATGGTGATGTACGGTGTGTGAGGCCAATGACAAGAAAAAACTGTATTTTAATTTTGCAAGTTTTTTTTTTAATATAATGTTTACTTATATTTTTTTAAATAAATATACTTATTAGAAGTTTGCTTGACCAACCTTGGTTGGAACTTATATGTGCATATTGATCTGTTGGACTGACCTACCTATAAGTTGTGCCTCTTTTTCATTTTACTACTGGAGGGTTAAAACAATTAAACCACGGATCACCTTTGTTAAGATGATCCGTGATTAAACTTTGTCTAAACCTAAAAATCATAGTGAAATATTTTTCACAGTTTAATGCTATAGAAGGCCTATTACTTAGCAAAAGGTTTAGTCAAGTACAACAAAAGATCCTAATAGAAAACCTGAATCTGATGAGAAAAGTTTAGTCTATTTCAATTTCGTCTCTGTTAAGTGAGCCTTGAAGTGAGCTCCTTGAATAGAACTACTTTCCCCTACCTTGGGCTGATAGTTCATTGATTCATTGGTCAAAAAACTTCAAAAACCTTTGGGGGGCCCCAGAGGTCTCATGATGTACTTTATGCTATTTTTTTCTGTTTACTCATGAAATATATGGAAAATATCTAAAAAAATATGTGATTTGGGGGGTCCGGCCCCCTAGCCCCCCGCCCCCTTGGTGCGCCCATGTAATAATTCAAAATAAGTGAAAAAACTAGAAAAAAAGTTAAAAAAAAAAACAAAATAAACAAAAACATAACCTACTTTTTTGAAGAAAACATGGTCCCTTTTATTTCAGATTTTCTCGCTTTAGTTTAATATTTTTAATAAAAACGCATTTTTCTCATATGCACAAAGGATCTATTCTTAAAACTGATTAATTTTTGAGACTAAAGCTCTTGTCGTTTTTGTAAAATTTACGTTTTTGTTAACATTACGGCTTATGGGAAATCGGTTTGTTTGTCCCATGGAAGACATCTTGGATTTGATCATATGTTTTGTTAGACAGCCCTATTGAGATCATGAGACGCGTGAGAGGGCACCCACAAGAAAGTCGTAGGTGGGAACCGGGTGTGAGGTCTCGTGCCGCACCGAAAACTTTTTCCCGCCATTAATTTTAAACGCTTGTCATTGTCGTGGGACATAAAAATGAGTGCAGATAAAGTAGTGAGCGATTTTTCATTATTTTCCTCGCTGCTAATTGCTAGTAGCGATGAAGATGAAGAGGAGCAGTTTTGTGCAATGCAAACAATAAGAACGGAAACCCCAAAAATCAAAGAGTTTATTGAAAATGTGGTTTACAGATTTAACAACAAATCTACTTATTTGTATGGATTTGGTTGACTGGGGCCCTGGGGCTAATTTTCCGACAGTTGGGGTTTTTAAGGTCACTATATAACGAAGTGCACCTCGTATACAATTGGTTACCCATTGGCTTTGAGGCAAAACTTAAAAATAGTTTTTAACAAGATTGTATTGTCAACACTATATATATATATATATATATATATATATAACTGTCAACAACATGAGTTATCACTGACTTATTGTGTTTGTTTACTATGTCATAACAAGAGATTAAATACCTATATTTTTTTGCTAATTAAATAAGAATATATTTAGTATCCATAATTTTTTAAACTTCATCGTTGATGCGTCTTTGTTCCCATTTTAAGGCAGTAGTCAGGTCTATTAAAAAGGTAGAATATTACAGTCTAGGAAAAGTAAAATTAGGTAAAATGATCTATAAGGAATTGGAAAATTCCCGTTTATCCTCCCATCAATTTCTTACTAATGTGTTTTTATTTTCTGCATGCAACTACTGATGCTATAAAGTTTTTAAAAAAAGATGCAGAGCTTTTTGTGAACTGGGTAAATGTGGAAATAAGATTTTATATTATTATTCTGGTTATTAAATTATGATTTTGTAATAATTTTGTTTAATTTTAATAGGTATATCTATTGTTCGGTTATGTTATTTAGCAATAAAACAAAATCTGGAGCTCCGTACAGACCTGAACATTTCGACGAACTACGAATAGAGCAACAACCAAAAGACGAACAGCAAATGGTCTCTTTTTATTTCGACGAGGCATAAACAAATATAACGTTTGTGATGTTCCCATGTTCTTAGTTTTATTCCTTCGAGATTCATTATCTTTGATGTTGGGGAAAAACCGATAATTTATGGGAATGCCACGAACCGTTCACCGAATGGCTGGGATTTGCGGGATTTTTAATCCCATCCAAGCTAGTGTTTGCTTCGGCGTTCAGTTCGTTGCTCTGTTCGTTGTTCGTAGGTATGTTCAGGACTGTATAAAGCTAAGTTAAAATACGACAATGATAATTTAAGATTTATAATTTCTTTATTCTTTAATAATTTAATCTTATCGGCTAGTATACAGCAAAATTAATATTTTATTCCTTAACTTGGCAAACACTTGGGCTATAAGGACTAAAACTTGATGTGGGAGCTGAAAATGGACAACTTGAGTTTTCAGCAGTCTTGGAGTTGTCTAAATAGGAAAAATTAATAAACAAGCATCAAAACATTTTTGATTAATTTAAACAATTTAAATTATTTTTGGTTAAAGTACTGACCAAATTTAAAGTACAAGTAGTTTTATTTTTATAGATTTTCTTTTGTTTGTAAAACCCATTTTCCCCCCACTCCTCTAACTTTAAAAATTCTATATCTTAAAAACAGATGTGTGTTGACCCCCATGTTATATAAACTTTTTTCTCGGAAATAGCCTCCTCTATCACTTGCTGCACTATGGCCCCTAAGTTATGGGACACCCTGTATATATAAAATTTCCATTAGCAAAAAAATGCTGTCGAGTATAAAACCAACTTTTGCCTTATAAATAATAATG
The DNA here is from genome assembly GCA_963576565.1 of Aspidapion aeneum. Taxonomy (NCBI): domain Eukaryota; kingdom Metazoa; phylum Arthropoda; class Insecta; order Coleoptera; family Brentidae; genus Aspidapion; species Aspidapion aeneum. The sequence continues at coordinate 47,859,014 of OY755048.1, forward strand.
ATAATAACCAACCAAGTACAAAAATACATACAATTGCTTTTAATGAGATTTCCTAAACACTTATCTATCTAGTTAAAGAAAGGTAAAAGTAATTAGTAATTTAAAGAACTTTTATTTTGAGTTCTTCTAAAATGTCTATGTCTTTCTATGATTCTATCTGCCTTCTATTCATAAAATGGATAAATGATCCACAATAATCCAAGTAGGAGGAGGAGATATTATTGCTTTAAAAATTGTCGTGTAAACATTGAAACTTTATTATCTAATCTATACAAGGTGACAATTTGAATAGGAACCACCTGGGTTTTCTCAGGGGGATACTTTTTGGTCATCTTGAAATTTTTGTAGCAGGAACCCCCTTCAAGGGGTTTACCCCTATATTTTGAGTAGGGAAAGTGGGTCTAGCGATACCTTGTTTTGAAGCTCTCTTGAATATCTTTACAACCGTGTAAAAATTTCGAAAAGCCATCGATTAGTTTTTGAGATTTTTGCTTTCAAATTTCCAAATTTAGCATGGAATGATAAAATAAAAATTAAATCCAAAAAATATAAAATTATAATTAAATTTTTATTTTATCAGTGCATGTTAAATTTGAACGTATGAAGGCAATTATCTCAAAAACTAATCGATGGATTTTCGAAATTTTTACACGGTTGTCAAGATATTCAAGAGAGCTTCAAAACAAGGTATCCCTAGACCCACTTTCCCAATTTAAAATATAGGGGTAAAGTATACCCCTCGAAGGGGGTTCCTGTTACAAACATTTCAAGATAGCCAAAAAAGTGTCCCCCTTGCAAACAAAATCGACGTGTTTCGGCGTTTTTTAAATTTCTTAATAATTTTTAAAAAAATCCAGGTGGTTCCTTTTCAAATTGTCACCTTGTATAAACCAACTTTATAGTCATTTTTTTTATGTATTCACAGTGATGCTTAAAATTAAGTTCGGCATCAATTATAAATCCAAGATACTTATATTGTTTAACAATTTCAATCTCAATGTCATCAATTCTAACATGACGATTCAGCGTTTTTAAGTTTAGATTTTTTAACCTATACTTACTTTCGATCAGCATGCATTTAGGGTTGTCTGTGTTGAACTCCAATCTAGTATCTTTTAACCATCGTGAATTTGATAATATTATCAATGTCCTTTAGGTCACCCTCTATATAAATCATTGTGTCATCTGCAAATAGTTTTATTTTGCAGTTTAGTATCTTTCCAACAATATCATTTATAAAAATTAAAAATAGCTAAAATATATTTAAATCGCTTTTCCATCTATTTTGGTTGTGTTGTACTGATGATGTTTAAAAAGACAGTAACATTAATGTATACGGCTACTTACTACCCTGTTTTGAGGACCAGCTAGAAAATTAATTTATTTAGTTTAAGTTGAATGTACTTTTTAGACCATTTTTTTGTTCCATTAACTGACTAAATAGAAATTATTATCACAATTTTATTTTTTTTTAAACCTTTTATAAATCTGTCTATTTAAACACTTTTCTGTACAATAAGTTTATCATAACAAAAACATTTCATGTAAAAAAAAGCCAAGTACGCAAAAATATTATTCCTTAAAAAGAATTGAAATAAAAGTAAAGTCAAGTTCTCCAATACACATTTTAAAATAAAAGCTGGCTACTAGTTTGGAAATGTTTTTTTCAAGAGAGAGACTACTGAAGGATTGAAGATTTTTGTGCGATTTTGGGCCAAAGTGATATATTTTGCAAATATTCCAAAAATTTTACCCAATCCATAAATACCAATCTTATCTAACTTAATGCGGGAGGCCGTTGATTTCTGTTCTTACCTTCGAACACAGTCACCGTACGGATTTTGCCGTAAATTCCAACCAACCACTTTCACGAAAATTATCAAACGGTTGGTCACCTTAAGCCTACTCGGCACAAATCGCAATCACCGGTATGCCTCCGAAAAAGGCTTTGCTTTGTAACAACTTTATTTAACCTCACTTTCTTGTTTTGTTTTTTAAAAACTTGGCAAAAAAAATGGTTTTACGAAGGTTTTTACCATCAAAAACGTAATATAAAATAAAAAAATAATACTAATTGTAGATACTGTATTGTGAGACAAGTTCTAACCCAATCGTCATACAAAAAGAAAATTGTGGGCCTTTATGGAAAGAGAAGTTTTGTGAGTCTGACCTAATACAGTCGAACCTCCCTAACTCGAACCTCTCTATAACTCGAACCTTTTAAGTGGTCCCTGCACTTTTTATATGTATTTTAATCTCTTTCATTTGAATTTCTATAACTCAAACTCTCCATAACTCAAACTGTTTTTGTTGTCCCTTTAAGTTCGAGTTATAGGAGTTCGACTGTATATATAAATACTTTATTAATTCGGTGGCCCTTATTGGTTCAGTGTACATGCGTTCGCTTTATAATCAGTGGGTGGTGGGTTCAAATCCCATGCCTTCCACTACAAAGTCGAACCTACTATCCATGGGTGAATGCAGATTCACCAGAATTTAGTTTAGTTTAAATCTTTATTGCCATCAGATCATTTTACAATGCAAAAACAATATCAAAAACAATGGATCTAAGATCCCATTAAATAGTTTAAAATATTACAATTATAAATATAAAATATTATATTTTGTGGAAACACACAACTGAGGGGTGAACAGCTCTCACAATCGGTGTACACATTTCTCACAATCTGTTCACAATCCTTCACAATCTTTACACAATCCCTCCCAATCACCCACAATCTGTCACAATCTCTCACAATCCTTCACAATCTTACCACAAGCCTTCACAATCCCTCACAATCTTTACACAATCCCTCACAATCTTACGACAGTCCCAGTGGTGTAGCGTGGGTGGGGGGAGGGCGCGGGGGGTTCGTGGCCCTCCCGCCACGAGGGTAATGGCATGGGTCCCCATTGGTGCCCGAAGCACCCTAATCATTATGGAGTAGCAGGGCCGGTAACGGTGAAATGAAACTATAGACATGATGACCTTTTTTTTGTTTTTTTTTTGGTTGCAAGAATTTTTGAGGGGTTGTCGGCCTCCCCCGCCCCTTCAGGCAAGCTACGCCGTTGCACAGTCCTCCACAATCCCTCACAATCTACCACAATCCCTCACAGTCTTTACACAATCTTAGCAAAAGATTGTGGATTTTCACAATCGGTGTACACATTTTGGGTTAGCTGTTCACCCCTCACACACAACATTTTAAAAGGTTTAAAATTTTAAATTAAGATTATTGTACCTACCTGTAAAACTTTCTTTTTATGGTTTATCTGCAGCTTTGCTAAATTGGGTGGGCTCCTATCTGATCGACAGATGGCAGCAAGAAAAAATTAATGGTCACCTATCTAATCCATTCACAGTAACATCTGGCGTTCCCCAAGGGTCGCACCTGGGACCCCTTTTTTTCATCCTCTTTATTAATGACCTTGGCGAATTACTCTCTTGTCATTTCCTAATGTTTGCTGACGATTTAAAACTTTTTATTAAAATCACATCACTAAGAGATATTTTGCAGCTACAAAGAGATATTGACATTGTCTTCTCATGGTGCCAGGCCAATGATATGTCTTTAAATCCAGATAAATGCAAATTTTTAAGATTTAGCCGGCTAACCGTAAAATTGCCAGCTCAGTATTCTATTGATAACATTATTCTCGAGGAAGTTACAGTCATCAAAGATTTAGGTGTTTACCTGGATAGTGAACTGTCCTTCCACACCCATTATGAGAATATTATCAATAAGGCGAACCGTATGCTAGGGTTCATCAAAAGAACATGTAAGGACTTTACAAATGTTTTTGCATTGAAAACACTGTATATTTCATATTGTAGGTCAATACTTGAATTTTCTAATATTATTTGGTGTCCTTATAATCAAATCCACATAGACAGATTAAATAATGTCCAAAACAAATTTCTCAAGTTTGCATGCTACACTCTTTCAAAAACTGGCACACATCTTACAAGAGACTTAACTCAGTCCTACCTTAATCTGAACAGTTTCTCCAGCAGAAGAGAGTATTACGATGTGTGCTTTGTATATAAAATTTTTAACAACATTACTAAGAGTCCTGAATGTTTAGAAACTCTTAAAATACATGTTCCAGCTTATCACACTCGTAACCAGTCTCTTCTACATGTGCCATACTGTAGAGCATTCTACTTGCTCCATTGTCCAGTAAACCGAATATCAAACACTGCTAATAAACATTACTCTAAACTTGATTATTTTAAATTTTCAAACTTAGAAAAATTTAAATCAGCTGCAAAAAAATTTGTTCTTACATAAAATTGTTTGGTGATTTATTATTGCTCATTGCTTGTGCAATAATAAGTTAGGATTTTAAACAACTGTATTTAATTTAATTTACTTGAAAATGTACCTTATACGTTGATTAAATAAATAAATAAATAAATAAATAAATAAATATATGTTTATATCAAATTTGACCAAAACTAGTTATTATCAAATGAATAAAATTGTTTATTTAAGAGATAATTGATAATTATTCACCTCCTTTCTAAAATGCAGAATGCTTGGATTATCTCTGATGGCTTAAGGGAGCATCTGATATGCTTTTCTTTTAAAGAGTGATGTGCTATGATATGGAATGGTCAGATGATCCCGAGGGGTGAACAGCTAACCCAAAATGTGTACACCGATTGTGAAAATCCACAATCTTTTGCTAAGATTGTGAGGGATTGTGAAAGATTGTGAGGGATTGTGAAAGATTGTGAGGGATTGTGGCAAGATTGTGAGGGATTGTGAGGGATTGTGAAGGATTGTGGTAAGATTGTGAAGGATTTGTGGTAAGATTGTGAAGGATTGTGAGAGAATGTGACAGATGGTTGAGGACTGTGCAGCGGCGTAGCGCGCCTGAAGGGGCGTCCCATCAAAAATTCTTGTGACCAAAAAAAAAAAAAAAAAAACAAAAAAAAAAGGTCATCATGTCTATAGTTTCCTTTGCCGCCCTCTTCATTTACCGTTCCCGGACCTGCTGTTTAATAACCGAGGGGTGACCAGCTGACCCCAAAATGTGTGCGCCGATTGCGAAAATCTACCATCTTTTGCTAAGATTGTGAGGGAACCCCAAAATGTGTACGCCGATTGCGAAAATCCACAATCTTTTCCACAATCTTTTGCTAAGATTGTGAGGGAATGTGTAAAGATTGTGAGAGATTGTGAGGGATTGTGAAGGATTGTGGTAAGATTGTGAAGGATTGTGGTAAGATTGTGAAGGATTGTGAGAGATTGTGAAGGATTGTGAGAGATTGTGACAGATTATGGGTGATTGGGAGGGATTGTGTAAAGATTGTGAAGGATTGTGAACAGATTGTGAGAAATGTGTACACCGATTGTAAGAGCTGTTCACCCCTCAGATGATCCCTACTTCTTGTGGGCATAGCAGAGTTTGTAGCATTATCCTGATTGCTTGAAATTAATTTTTGATGTTTTTTCACAAACATTACAAGAGATCTGAAGTAGAGTGCTGGTGCTGTTAAAATTTGTAATTGCTGAAAGTGGGGTTTCCAGGAAGTTCTCAGATTTAGGTTTAACATACAAAGAATTACTCTTTTTGCCCCTCAGAAAAGAACTACATATAAGATCACAGACTGTACAGATGCAATGTAAAATGGCAGAGCATAGCAGCAGAATAACTGTTGATAGTTGCTGCAGTTGACTGTATTTGTGCATTAAAGTTCAAATTTAAATCTAGAATTATTCAATGAAATTTGGATTCAGTAGTGTGCTGTATGGATTTGCCCGAGGGGTGAACAGCTCTCACAATCGGTGTACACATTTCTCACAATCTGTTCACAATCCTTCACAATCTTTACACAATCCCTCCCAATCACCCACAATCTGTCACAATCTCTCACAATCTTTCACAATCTTAACACAATCCCTCACAATCTTTACACAATTCCGCACAATCTTAGCAAAAGATTATGGATTTTCACAATCAGCATACACATTTTGGGGTTAGCTGGTCACCCCTCGGTTATTAAGTAGCAGGGCCGGTAACGGTAAATACGCCGCTGCACAGTCCTCCACAACCCCTCACAATCTTGCCACAATCTTTACACAATCCCTCCCAATCACCCACCATCTCTCACAATTCTTCAGAATCTTACCACAATCCTTCACAATCCCTCACAATCTTACCACAATCCCTCACAATCTTTACACAATCCCTCACAATCTTAGCAAAAGATTGTGGATTTTCACAATCGGTGTACACATCTTGGGTTAGCTGTTCACCCCTTGGTTATTAAGTAGCAGGGCCGGTAACGGTAAATTACGAGGGCGGCCAAGGAAACTATAGACATGATGACCTTGTTTTTGTTTTTGTTTTTTTTTTTTGGTCGCCAGAATTTTTGATGGGATGGCCCCCCTTCAGGCACGCAGGTACGCTACGCCGTTACACAGCCCTCCACAATCCCTCACAATCTTTACACATCCCTCCCAATCACCCACAATCTGTCACAATCTCTCACCACAATCTTACCACAATCCTTCACAATCTTACCACAATCCCTCACAATCTTAGCAAAAGATTGTGAATTTTCACAATCGGTGTACACATTTTGGGTTAGCTGTTCACCCCTCGGATTTGCCATTAAGGGGGACATATAAAGAACTGTAAGTGGTCCCCATCTTTTTAAAGGTAACCAGGTTGGTTTTTCCCTCATTCAGTTTGAGGTGGTTGGATTCAAACCAGTTTTTTATTCTCTCTGCTGCAGCCGAGCAACCTGCCAATTACTGAGTGACCAATTCAGCAGACATGATGGTACTTGTATCATCTGCAAATTGTTATAAAAGATCCATATGAACCAGCACTGACTGGCTGTCAACATACAGCAGAAAGAGGATAGGGCCCAGGATTGATCATTGTGTGACTCCTCGGCATACATTTGTGGTTTTTGAATATCCTTCATTTACAGCTTGTCTCACACTGACTGTTTGCTTCCCGTTATCCAAATAAGATTCAAAGATATTTAAATTGTTTTTTCTTGAAAATGGTTGAAAATCCAAAATTTTTGAATTACATAAGTTAAGAACTTTTATAGAAATAAAATTTCGGACTTCCATTGTCTTTATTTATTTTAAAACACGACGTTTCGGTTAGTAAGTATCTCTAACCGTTATCAAGTGTAAACTGGTTTACACCAATTAATTAGTAGAAAGGAACAAAAAAAAATTAAACATGAAACTGTCCCAGCGGTAATGTGTCACTAGCAGTTTGTCCTGTTTTTAATTTCAAATATTGCCTTCAAAGTGATCGAGCTAATAACTGAAAGTTAGCTTTTATAAAAATCTGGTAGTGATGTTTTTCATGAAATTAAAAGTAAAGATTTTTCTCCTTTTATTTCATGTTTCTTATTAATTTGACAACACCCTGTATATCTAATCAAAGATTTTATTATGGTAATCTTAACTTTTCTACAAGCAGAATTTTTTATAAAGAGTGAGTTTTTTTCATAAAATAAAAAATAAAGGATTTTTTCCTCTTATCAACTCCATCTGGGGACACACTGTATATATTAAATTAAAATAAACATAAAATAAAATAACTTGTCACAAGTAATTAGTCGTAGGCAATAACCGCCAATTTTTCGGCAAAGAAAATTCATTCCACATGGCAACTTAGAGGTTTAGTTTGAACAGAAGTAGTGGGTTGTAGAAGACCGCGACAATCAATGTCAGAGAGTTTTTGAATTATTGATAATACATCGTTTTGTGTTTTAAAAATAAAAAGTTATAGATTTGAGGCAAATAATGGTTTCCTTTGGCTAATGTGAATTAATTTACGTATAAATTGATTAAAGTAATAAAATCAACATTTTCCCAAATAAAACTTAGAAAATGCTAAAATATAAAGCAATTGTCCCATCAGTAACACCATTTGTCAAATTTGGTAATGGTGTTACAGAAATTGTCCCTGAGTTACAGGTCGAGGCACTGAATTTTTTCTTTGGAATTTAGTTGTATTTATAATTTGCCTTGATATTTTTTACCATATTATATAAATTCAAGCATTTTTGTATTTGTATTTTTTGTATTGTATTTTGTGCCATAAATTGGGTTTTTTAAAATTTTTCTCTGTTTTGTAACACCTAAAATATCTGATAATTTTATCAAATTTGCAAGTCCAGTGTAATTTTAAACCCTTTTTTAAAATTTTAAGTTGTCCTTTAGATACAACTTAAGTAAAATAATAAATTCGTTCTCAAATAATGTGTATTGCAATCATTTGTGAGGAAAAAAATACTAGAAATTCCTAACCAAAATCTCTAAAAGTTAGTTTTTAAAAAAAATTTGCTAGTTATTACAATAAAATTACTGCTCTGTGTGTTTTCTTACTCATTTTCTCACTAGCTTTTTAAAACTCAATTTTTTACCCCTTTTTAGTGGTAGTTTATAGGCCCATATTGAATTCCAGTGGTCTGGAATCTTTTTTGACTTCAGATTCACATTCATTGTCGAAAAATACATAGGATTAATACCCTGGTTTGCATCTATCATTGGAAACTCAATTTTCACCCCTTTTAAGGATGGTTTTTGGGCCCCGTGGTGAATTTCTCAAATTCGGATTTAGCGTCGGAACAGTGGTGTATTTAGAAAGCTTTGTATGCTATTTTATGTTTGTATTCATGGAATATGTGGAAAATATCTTAAAAAATTTTAGATTCGGGGGGAGCCCGGGCCTCCCTTATATACGCCACTGCGTCTGAATATACATTAAACTCAATTTTAACGCGGGGAGTTGGGAAACTGCCTACGTGAAAAATACATTTTTTATGAAGAAGTTAATACAGAGATGCAAGCCTCTAAAATGTAAATAATCGACAGAACAAAGACTAATATCTCGAGAACTACTAAATCAATTGTATTGATAGTAAAAATTTATTTATGGGGAAATTAATGCAGACAATTTGAGAAGGCCATCATATAGAGTGAAGCCTCTCCTTGCGGCAACCTCTATTAAGCGGACACTCCCTTTAGGCGGACAAATTTGTTGGAACCAAGCTTTTCCTTATTTCTTTACATACATAAATGCACTCCTATAACCGGACACTCTAATAACCCCACGCGAACAATGTTTTTTGGTTAAAACATTCTGAAACCTCCCTTAACCAGACGCGAACCTCTGACAACGGGACGAAGCGCTGCCTGACATGGGCATAAATATTATGTAGTATGTTGGCAACAACGCACTCTGCAGCCGGGGAATTACCTCTTTCCGTTTTAATGCACATACTAAATACTTATGTCATATTTTATTGAAAATATGGAGGTTGTTAACGTTTCGGATACGGAACATCTATCAGCACGAAAGATCGCTGAAAAATTTAATATCGGAAAAACTCAAGTAGCGGAAATTGTAAATAAATATATATTAAAATTTCTCTCATGAGCGGACAACTCCAATATGCGGACAAAATCGACGAAACCGTGAGTGTCCGTTTATAGGAGGTTTCACTGTATTTGGTAAAACAATGGTTGATAAAAAATATAATTTTTCGGGAACCACTGAACCGATTTTAATGAATCATACGTCGTTGTGCGTGGCAAAAATGGGACTTTAAGAACTCAAAAAGCATTCTAAAGAGTTTCCAGAACATAAGAATAAACCAGCTTCTTTAAAGAAGAAATTTCCTGCAAAGTACAGTTTGTTTCATTAACATCGATGTTATAGTCGACAGTTATAATTAAAAACGTTTTGTTCGATTTTTTGGCTTGAATGAATCTATAAATGTACGGTAGTGGCGGTTAGCACATTTAAAGAATCTAACCTGCCACCTAGGCACGCTTTTCTGGGCCCGTTGTGCACCACGTACCTACTGTGTTCGACAGATTATAATTTAAATACTATCCAGTAAATAAAACCCAGTAGATCTATATTTTAGGCCAGAAACTTAGTCATGATATACCACATAATGCCATGGTTGTAGCCTGAAACCACTTATAGGTCATAAATCTTTTGACATAATCAACAGGGTATAGTGGGCCACAATGTGCCCGCACTAGCTGCTAGCTCCAAATAGGCACTACATATACCCTGTCCTATGTGGTGATTTCCTGAATGCCCAGGCCACCGAATCCATTCAGAGAATCACCAGATTAACCCATCCCCTTTCACATAGATGTTATCTGGTATGCTCCCAAAGGTTACCAGTTTTAATTTTTTTTTCTTGTTAACATACTGGTCAAAGCTCATCCGTTACCAGACTACCCATTCACCCATGGGTCGAGGCCCCATTAGTCCCCTAGTACGACAGGCCTAGGGGTTGCCACCATACGGACCGAATGGTGATCAGCTGCCCACAGTAGGTGTGCAAATTTTTCTACAGGACTTCGACAGGACTCCACAGGACTTCTACACAGCGGCGTAGCGTGGGGTTCGTCGCCCGGTCCCGAGGGTACTGGCGTCCTATGGGTGCCCTAGGCATGAGTAGTAGGACCGGCAAAGGCAATTCGGCTGTCTAAGAAAAACGAGAGTTAAAACATGATGACCTTTTTTTTGTTTGGTCGCGAAATTTTTGATGCGCGCCCTTTTCAGCCTACGACCCCTCCGCCCATTCAGGCGCGCTTCGCCGCTTCTTCCACAGGACTATACAGGACCCCACAGGCAGGACTATACAGGCCTTGTGCAGGACTTGTACAGGACACTACAGGATCAAAATTTTATTAAAGTCCTGTAGGACGGTGTACAAATTTGGTTCAGCTGATCACCCCTCGATACGGACCATTTTTTTGGCTTACCCGGTTTATTATTATTATAATTTTTTCTTTTAGCAATGGAAGTCCCCTATTGAAGTAGTTTCCTTAGATTTTTATTTTAAAACATGGCTTGGCTGCAAAATTTGGCGGGCCATGCTGAGAACCTGCTCAATAAAATCGACCAAAATGCTGCTACAGTGCTCAACGATCCTAATAAAGTTTTTGGTGATGACTATGATAAGTACGTTCAAAATTATGTAATCTTAGTAGTAACATTGCCTAAAAAAGTAATTCTTAAATGTTGCATTGAAGTAACAGCATGACTAACACAGTTACAACCTTTACTAGGATAGCTTTTCTTTAATACTCTAGGCCTTCAGGCACTTTTCATGTCAATGCAATTTGGACTTCAGATATTGAAAGCCTTTACTTTTGGCAACACAGGTCCACTTATTAGAGATCTGTCTGACCTTACGCCAAATAAAATAAGGCAGCTTAAAAATGAAAATAAGGACAACTTTGGAAAAATCACAACTTTGTCATTTGTAAACGTATTTTTCTTTAAATGCACTGGTTCGTCCCGCCTTCCTTTTTGTAAATATGTTCTTTTTACTATAATTTACCAAATTGGTTCGAATTAGGCTATTTGGTGATTCACTAGAGCATTTTCTATTTTTTGTTTATTTAGTATTAATTAACTAATTAAGTACTTAAAATTACTGGGTTATTTGCATTTGAAACTCCCGCGGTTTTAAAGGCAAATATTACAATTTGCTATAATTAATTTACTTTACATAAAATGCATTTTGAATTACTAAGGTTCCTAGTTCCTTTAATATGGACCTTCGTAATCTCATTCCCTCCTACTTATCCCTTTTCTCCTACGCCTATGGATTAACGACGCCACTGGGCGACATGTGGGAGAACGAAGGCAGTAGCGATACCTGCTGCAGCATGAGAGAACCGTTTCGTCTTCGAACCAGAATACACGCGTGTTAGCGACTCTCCTACCACATGAATGTGGGGTGCAAAAAAATACGGTTTAACAGCGCGTCCTCCCATGAGTTCCACTTCCTGTATAAAAATGGTAAGTGAAAATGCATTATTTTTACCTTACATACATTTGTTTATTGCTACACTAACCTAGAAGGTAAACTAGACCATTTCAGAATCCCTTGTACCAGCTTAGCCTATGACCTTATTCCCTTAACTTTACAGTCCACACCTGACACCGTTAAATTCTAGACAACTCTCCTTTCTGGACCACCAGGGAGCCCCATTTTTGATCCTTAGCGACCCGGATTTCTGGAATCGTTTTTTTGCCTTTTTAGGTTAGTTTTTTTTACTGGTTTCAAATGCAAGAAAAACCCTTGTTTTTCCTAAATGCCTTTTTTACTGGTTTCAAATGCAAGAAAAACCCTTGTTTTTCTTACATGCCTACTTTAGAAAACCCCTAGGTTTCTAAAATACATTTTGCGATTTTTTTTTGTGTAAAAACAAATGCAAGAAAAACCCTTGTTTTTCTTACATGCCTACTTTATAAAACCCCTAGGTTTCTAAAATACATTTTGCGATTTTTTTTGTGTAAAAATTAAATATTTTTAACAATAAATTTAGCCTTTTCATGCGAAAAACCAAACACAGATAAAATCTGTAAACTACTATGCTTTTTTTTGTTTCGAATAAATCAAGTTTTTTCGTTTCTTTTTTGTAAAAAAAAAAACCGTATAGAATTTGGGTGTTTTTTTGTTTGTCACTGGAAATAGTTTAAAATAGTGTCTGCAAAGTGCTATTATTTTAGCCGTTGTGCCTTCACATTTGTGGATTGCTATAATTATATCCAATTTGCTCGAAAAAAAATCTCCAAATTGCCATATTCATTTTTGCTTATTGCAAATTGCTATGACTATATCCGATTGCGGATGCTTTACTATATTCGTTTTTGCGTAAAAATTGCTATGAATATATCTATTTCTAATTTACTATTATAATATCTGTCTGCAAATGGCTATGATTGTATCCATTTTTTGCGTGCATAATAAATTTTGAAGGAAATTTAATTCTTAACTTGAGAATTTGTTTTCGTGTAAAGGCAGATAAATAGTTTTACCAAATTAAATGCTTTTGATTTGTAGGTATTTATTTTTAAATTTAACACATAGTAGGTACCTACTTATTTGAATTCGCGAGGCGAAGATAAAAAAACTTATACACAAGTTTTTTTGTTATCATTAGTTTGCATCGGGTATTTTCTTTACTTTTGTGCGCTTATAGTTTGATTATTGTAATTAAACGTAGGACATTAATATTTATACAGGGTGTCCAAATTTTGATTTTTTTTTCAGTTTACCTAATTTTTGTCAATTATTTTTTGGATTTTTTTTTTAAATCATGTCTAGTTCGGATAAAATTTTAAAGGCTAAAGCCTTGCGCTATAGTGCGATTTCACAGCTAAATTTGATCATTGAATCCGCGACCCTCGCAAAAAATGACCCTGCCTATCACAGCGGCTTTAAAGTCAAATTTCGCACATTGTCAAAAATCAAAAAAGATTTTGAAAAGCACCATAATACTTTGTTGACGTTGGTAGCCTCTGATGAGGATCGCTTAGTAGTAGAAAACAAAGTGTCTATGGACTTTTGCAAACGCTGTGACGAGATTTCCACTATATTTTACGAACTTTTCGAACTACCCTTTGAAGAGGGAGGGCTTTTGAGCAGTACGATAAATCCCATGGGCAGTCCCTGTGCCTCCACAGACCAGCATGGTTTACTGCCTAGGATAAAAATACCTCTTTTTCAAGGGGAATTTAAGGAGTTTCCAACCTTTTTGCAAGCCTTTAATGCTACCGTGCACAATAATAGGTCGCTGGGAAACTTTGAAAAATTCAATTTGCTTTTTTCTAATTTAAAGGGCCCTGCCCTGGATGTCATTTCTGACATTCCTATCCTTGCTGAAAATTATTTAAATGCCTACCACACCTTGGTGGATAGGTATACAAATAAACGATTACAAGCTTACCTTCACTGGAAGGCAATTGAAGGCTTCTCTCCTCTTACTAAAGAGAATGCTACGAATTTGAGGAATTTGCTTGATTGTTTTTCGAAAAACTTAAGTGCTTTAAAAGTCATGGGTTTTAAAACGGAGTTTTGGGATTATATTATGGCACAAATGCTCTTGGATAGGTTGGACCCAACCACGCGCAAGGCATTTGAGCAAAATTATTGCTCCAATGAGATCCCCTCTTATGATAAAATTCGTGCTTTTGTTTCTAGCCATTGCATTGCGTTGGAACAAATACAACAAACTCAAGATTACTTAAAAAATAAAGATTTGTCAATTTCAAGTCAGAAAAATCAAGCAAAGTTTCAAAATCGATCTGCTTTGTTTGCTAATACTCAGAGAGCCTCCAAAAATGCCTCCCAGTCTCCAAATGGCCAAAGTGGCTTAAATAATACTCCAAACCCTCAAAATTTTTGTTTTCTCTGTAAAAGTGGCGATCATATAATATACAGATGTCCTAATTTTTTGGCGAAAACTCCCCAGCAACGTTTTGAGATTGTTAAACAACATAAAGCGTGTGTCAACTGTTTGGCCTCAAAGCATAATTTACCCCAGCAATGCAAATCAGAAAAAAGATGTTTACATTGTGGCCAATTTCATCACAGTCTCTTACATTTTTTTCCTATTAATTCTACACCTATTTCTGCGAGTAGCCCCTCTACTTCTGCAGTGCAACCCCCGAGGAGCCCCGTGGCTACCGAATTTAATAGAACCACTAACACCATTGTTACTGGTATGTCTTTAAATGATCGCGAAGTACTTCTCTGTACCGCTTTAATACAAATACAGGATGTTTTTCAAAATTGGCACACAGTGCGCGCCATCTGTGACTCTGGTGCTCAATCTTCATTTATATCTAAGTCATGTGCTGATAGTTTGGGCCTTCCTAAATTTAATATCGCCATGACTCTACAAAGCTTAGATCGAATGACAACTTCGGCAAAATCTGGAATTAATTGCAATATATCCTCTTTGCGTGATAATAATTTTGTTTTTAATTTTGATGCGATAATACTCGATAAAATTTGTAGTGATTTACCTCATTCCTCATTTTCGATTAAAAGTTTTCCTTTTCTCGCCAACTTAGAACTAGCTGACCCAGGCTTTAATAAAAGCGATAAAATTGATTTATTGTTGGGCGGCGATGTGTACCCTTACATTTTGCTAGATGGTCGTTTGTCTACGGGACCCAACAACCCCGTCTGCATTAATACTATTTTTGGTTGGGGAATAATGGGCAATCTTTCACTTTCACCTTCAACTACAAATCAAATTAAAACATTTTTTACTACGTCAATGAACGATTCTTTTGTCAATTTAGATAAAAATCTACAACGATTTTGGCAAATAGATGACATACCTAATGTCAAGGCCATTGACCCCGAAGATGAGTTTTGCGAAAATTATTTTTTGAAAACTACCTCAAAAAATGAGGAGGGGAGATATATTGTATCTTTACCATTTAAAGTTACTGCTCCAGATTTTGGCGACACTCGATCCATTGCCGTACGTCGTTTTTTCTCCCTTGAGAAGAAATTGCTACAAAACCCTGATTTTTATGCTGCCTACAGCTCTGTTTTACAAGATTATTTAGATAATAATCATATGCAACCGGTTTCTGCACCTTTGCCGACCGAAATTTCAAATCATTTTTATATTGCACACCATGCGGTGTTTAAAAAAGATTCTACTAGCACCCCCCTGAGGGTGGTTTTTGATGCGAGCATGCACGCCCCTGGCAAAATCTCGCTCAACAACGCTGTTTATACTGGGCCCCCTTTACAAAGGGACTTACAAAAAATTTTATTACTTTATCGTTTGCATAAATTTTGCTTTTGTTGCGACATCCGTCAAATGTACAAGATGATTTTAGTTGACCCTAGTCAAACTAATTTTCAAAGAATAGTTTGGAGGTTTGATCCTAACCAGCCTATTCAAGACTTCGAAATAAATAGAGTTTTATTCGGGGTCTCTTGTAGCCCCTTTTTGGCTATCAGAACTTTGCTGCAACTTGCTAGAGAGCATGAGGATCTTCCTCTTGCCTCAAAAATCATTGAGGGGGCAGTTTTTGTCGATGATGTGATTTCGGGAAGTGATGACTTTTTTAAGGCCACTGAGATGAAAAATCAATTAATCGAGCTACTTAGCCGAGGTGGATTCGAATTGCGTAAATGGGCGAGCAATTGTCCCGAGTTACTATCCGATCTTCCTGAGTCACACATTTCGATGAAGGCTCTTTCTCTCGATTTAGATGCTGAAAATTCAACTTTGAAAATTCTCGGTTTAAATTGGAACCCTCATACTGATGAATTTTTTTATACTTTCGACTGTTCTCTCCAAACATGCACTAAAAGAACAATTTTAAGTAATTTGGCCCGCATTTACGACCCTCTGTCTTTTTTGGCGCAAATAGTTTTAATTTTAAAATTAATTGTTCAATACTGCTGGGCAGAAGACTTAAACTGGGACGACCCTGTCAGTCCGGAAATTGTTTTTAAATGGGAAAAATTTAAAAATGAATTAAAGTTTTTGCATTCTGTTAAAATTCCTCGTCAAATAATTTTGCCTAATGCTAGTCAAATCCAGCTAGTAGGATTTTGCGATAGTTCAGAACGGGCCTATTGTGCTGTTGCTTATATTCGAATTTTTTATTCTGATGGAAACATTAAAGTTTTTTTTGTTTGTAGTAAATCTAGAGTCGCACCGTTGCGTCGTAAACTAACTTTACCAAGACTAGAGCTTTTAGGAGCTGTTTTGTTGGCTAAATTAATGGATTTTTTACTAGAAACGTTCTCGGAAAAAATTAAATTTGATAAAATTCTTGCTTTTACTGATAGCACAGTGACCTTATCTTGGATTCAGGGATCTCCTCACAAATTTAAAACATTTGTTTCGAATAGAACTGCCTATATACAAGGAAGAATTAGCCCTGAGTTTTGGCATTATGTTCCTACTGAACAAAATCCTGCTGACTGCGGTACTAGGGAAATGTATCCCTCTGATTTACAAAGATTTTATTTTTGGTTAGAAGGGCCTTCTTTTCTAAACCAACCTACAAATACTCGGGATTTTATGACAGTTACTTACGATGGGAATGCAGTTTTGGAAGAACAGCGAAAAAATATTTTTAACGTTTTTACTTGCGAACAAACAGTTGAATATTATGTAAACAACTTGTTTGAAAAATACAGTTCTCTTTTTAAAATTAAGAGAATAGTTGCTTACTTTTTGCGAGGGTTACAAAAGTTTAAAAATCCCTCATACAATTTTGCTACTGATTACCTTACAAATCAGGATTACTACAAAAGCTTACTTTTTATTTCGAAATGCGTACAATCTTTTTCTTTCCAAAAAGAAATTGAATTACTAAAAGATAAGAAACAGCTTCCAAAAGCTTTTCAAAAATTATGTCCATTTTTGCATAATGAAAGCTACGATTTGCTTCGTGTTGGAGGCCGTTTATGCCATTCAAATTTATCATACGATAAAAAATTTCCAATTCTTTTGCCTTCTAGTGCAAAATTCACTGAATTACTGATTTTAGATTTGCATCGCAGCAATCTTCATTGTGGTATACAGACCACAACTTTTTTACTAATGCAAAACTTCTGGGTATTGTCTGCTAAAAAGGTAGTGAGAAAAGTTTTAAGTTCTTGCCATACTTGCTGGAAAACTAAACCTAACTCCCTTCAACCCCCTATGGGTAACCTACCGAAATTTAGAGTTTCCGAAGCAAAGGTGTTCGAAAATGTAGGTATAGATTTTTGTGGTCCGTTCACGATTACTCTTGGTCGGACCAGAGGTGCAAAAACCATGAAAGCATATGTCTGTTTATTTATCTGTTGCGCTGTTAAAGCCGTGCATTTAGAGTTAGTCTCTGATATGACATCAGAAGCCTTTCTGGCTGCTCTGCGCCGCTTCATAGCTAGAAGAGGACTATGCTCAAAGATCTCTTCAGACTGCGGGACCAACTTCGTGGCCTCTGAAAAATACTTGCGACAAATTTTTTCTGATTGCGTGAAGGGGGAAGGTATAGTTTGGTCTTTTAACCCACCTGCTGCTCCCCACATGGGAGGCATTTGGGAATCAAACATTAAATCTTTAAAGACTCATCTTCACAGGGTAGTTGGAAATCAAATACTCACCTATGAGGAATTAAATACGGTTTTAACCCAAGTTGAAGCCATAATGAACTCACGTCCTTTATGTGCCTTAAGCACCGATCCTACTGATCTGGCGGTCTTGACTCCTAATAATTTTTTAAATTTGAGGCCTCCAGGTACAATACCCGATCCAAACTACTGCGATATTGCGTTAAACAGGCTGTCCAGGTGGCAACTGTTGCAAAGAATGCACCGCGATTTTTGGATTCGCTGGCATCGCGAATATTTGCACACTTTGCAACAGCGAGCCAAATGGCACCAACCTCTTGCTTCCATTGATATTGGTACTATGGTACTGATCAAAGATGAAAATTCCACTCCATTGGATTGGCCCCTAGGCCGCATTGAAGACCTTATTAAAGGTTCTGATAATGTTCCACGGGTTGCTATTGTAAAGACTACTAAAGGTACCTACAAACGGCCTTTGGTAAAACTATGCGCCCTGCCTACAAATTAAACTCTCTGAAATGCCCCTGGGCATTCTCAGGGGGGTGGGAAATGGTTCGTCCCGCCTTCCTTTTTGTAAATATGTTCTTTTTACTATAATTTACCAAATTGGTTCGAATTAGGCTATTTGGTGATTCACTAGAGCATTTTCTATTTTTTGTTTATTTAGTATTAATTAACTAATTAAGTACTTAAAATTACTGGGTTATTTGCATTTGAAACTCCCGCGGTTTTAAAGGCAAATATTACAATTTGCTATAATTAATTTACTTTACATAAAATGCATTTTGAATTACTAAGGTTCCTAGTTCCTTTAATATGGACCTTCGTAATCTCATTCCCTCCTACTTATCCCTTTTCTCCTACGCCTATGGATTAACGACGCCACTGGGCGACATGTGGGAGAACGAAGGCAGTAGCGATACCTGCTGCAGCATGAGAGAACCGTTTCGTCTTCGAACCAGAATACACGCGTGTTAGCGACTCTCCTACCACATGAATGTGGGGTGCAAAAAAATACGGTTTAACAGCGCGTCCTCCCATGAGTTCCACTTCCTGTATAAAAATGGTAAGTGAAAATGCATTATTTTTACCTTACATACATTTGTTTATTGCTACACTAACCTAGAAGGTAAACTAGACCATTTCAGAATCCCTTGTACCAGCTTAGCCTATGACCTTATTCCCTTAACTTTACAGTCCACACCTGACACCGTTAAATTCCAGACAACTCTCCTTTCTGGACCACCAGGGAGCCCCATGCACTGTTATCAAAAGCACGGATCGCCAAACAAACAAAACTATCACTTGCATTTTTTATGTTTTTGTGCGTGAAAAAAAAAGATATATCCTTCAATATCGTATTTTTTTGTTTTTTTTTACAAAAATATTACAAGATAGAAAAAGTATATTGACAAGTTATATTTACAATGGGTAACATTTTCACTATAGGTTAAAAGGTTCTCGAGTTCGGCTAAAATACTGTCGCACCCCTACCTTCGCTTTTATAGGGATCCGCTCCATATTGGCTGGGTTCTTTTTTCCAAATCTTCCAACACAGAATTAGAATGCACTGTAAGGTTTGTCACTGTTGACCTCCCATCGATAAATCCATGTTATTTGTTGATAATTGTCTTTTTAAATTGAATGAATAATGAAGGGATTGATGTCCTGACTTATGTATTCAATCCTCCTTATTCACGAATCATATTAAACATATTATTTAAAATTTTATCAAACTTTAATTTAACTAAGTATTTATTTGTACTACTCTGTATGTTTTACTTTAGATTAGACAGTTTAAACATCCCCGAAACTGACAGGCCGCAACAGCTTGGCAGATCAAAATCCAGTTCGTCAAGTCTAAACCGTTTAGTTTCGCGATCACCCATTCGAGAAATTCAAGGCTATGAAAGCAGTAATTATGAGCAGGCTCAGAACACGGATACGGTTTTTATCACAGTCTCAGAAAAACAGAGGCCACATACCAATGGTAAGTTATAAATCTTTATAAGTTTGTGGCTGATTTATTTTACAAAACTGTAATTTAATTCGTTGTTTTGCCAGTACTTGTTAAGGAAAACTTGACAAACATTTTAAATAAACTACATGTTCCCTAGAAAAATTAAAACAGCTTACTTGTCAGGGGTTTTGTAGAAAAAACATATATTACCCAACAAGTTATTATCCCTTTACTTCGAAAAAAACCACAGCGATATTTCAATTGCTTTTCTGAAATCGTTATGAAGTTTTATAATTTATTTTTTAAATCTTGAGCTTTTATTTGTTTTGATTTATATTTTTGTTAATTTATACACATTTATTAAAACAATGAAATGTTAAATATATTAACTTCGAAATATTACTGACAGAAAGTGGAGACGAGTGGTTCCACCGTTGTAAGATGGGAAATTGTTTATATTAGATAGAGCCAATAAATAAAACAGACGAGAGACAGATGCTCCAAGTGCCCACTCTTAAGTCAAAGTTCCTAAATATTCATAATTTACGTAACTTTTTGGACTTTTACTTTTGACCCCTTCACCCCTTCGTAACGCATTTTCAAGAAAAAATACATTAAAAAAACGTCGAGTATAACGCAAGGCTAAACCACTCCTGCCCCCTGGAGCGTTACGTAATTTAAGAATGGTCCCTAGCCATTGTAGGCCCAAGTTTAATTTTAATCTTGTAATGTATTCCTGTGTTAGCTCGCGCTAAATTTCGCGGTTCTTTTTTAAATTTAAAACCACACAATTGGACTAGAAGCAAGGTCGAGGGGTCATCGGCACCCTAAAATTTTGTACAGCGTCCAACAGGACTTGGGTCCTGTCGTGTACTGTTGGGTCCTGTTGAGTACTGTCAGGTACTGTCGTGTACTGTCGAGTACTGTTGGGTCCTGTCGAGTACTGTTGAGTACTGCCGTGTACTGTTGGGTCCTGTCGTGTACTGTCGAGTACTGTTGGGTCCTGTTGAGTACTGTCGTGTACTGTTGGGTCCTGTCGTGTAGTGTCAGTGGCGCACCCAGGAATGTGTCTTGGGGGGGGCCCGACAGCTACGAAGCGCGCCCTCCAAAAACTTGCGACAAAAAAAAAAAAAAAAAAAAAAAAGGTCATCATGTGTGGGGGGGCCCGACGACAGCTACAAAGCGCGCGCCCTCAAAAAACTTGCGACCAAAAAAAAAAAAAAAGGTCATCATGTCTTTTCGCAACTACGCCACTGCTTGGGGTTGGGGGGGCCCGAACTCCTGATGTCAAATTTTAAGGTATTTTTCATGTTTTATCATCAAATATGTAGAAAATCTATTAAAAAATCTAAGGCTTGGGGGGGGGCCTGGGCCCCGGCCCCCCCCCTGGGTGCGCCCATGGTAGTGTCGAGTACTGCCGAGTACTGTTGGGTCCCGTTGAGTACTGTTGGGTACTGTCGTGTACTGTCGAGTACTGTTGGGTCCTGTTGAGTACTGTTGGGTACTGTCGTGTACTGTCGAGTACTGTTGGGTCCTGTCGTGGTACTGTCGGGTCCTGTTGTGAAATTTGTACAGTACTGTTGAAAGCTGATGACCCCTCGAGCAAGGTACATTTTTCTGCCCTTGGGACATGCGCAACAAGAATCAGAGAGATTCCTTCACGACCGCCTCGAGAAAATGGCGTGTTAATTACTTTCTCCAATTTATTACAATTTTTTGTACTTGAAAGTGCTTGGTTTGTGGACTAAAAACCATAGAACTGGAATCTTCAGCCCTTCAGCTACCTGGTGTTATCATTGATCATCTGAGATGTGAAAAGCTTGTTTCCGACTTTCAGTTGTGTGATTACAGCAAGTTTCCTATGGACTCTTAATTTTCATGATTTCGTATTAATTATTATGTTTGTTCGCGATTTCGTTTAATAAAAATATATACAGTCCATTGCAGTTATCGTTTTTCTTACTGCGGGCAAACATTCCTGTTAATGGTCCAATAGAGTTAATATTTTACGCGTAATAATGTATCATTTTAGCTGAAATAATTTTTGGGTTCTCTATCTAAACGGTTTTTAAACGGTAGGTCGACAGTTCTGAAAGGATTTGTCGCTTGCCTATTTGCGATACAATATTGTCTGACCATTTTCAGAGAAAATCGTAGAATACAATTTTTTATGGTTGAGATCTGATGGTGTAGAACCGCCCTACACCTGCTCCAAGGGGGTGAGGGGTGGCGTTATAAAAAATAATAAAAACTCGGGTTAGTATTTTTGTTTTTTTTTAATCCACCGTTTCTCAGCATTATCGAACATATTTTAACCATCTACCCCCCATAGGGGGGGTCAGCAACCCCCAAATTAGGTCCCCTTGAGAAATGGATGTTAATGAAATTCAGTTCGTTGTAGACATGCAATAACATTTTTGGCTTTTACTATTCTTTATTCCAGTTCTCTACACTCTGTTCCTGTCTTATCAAATGTCACACCCAATTTTATATACTCATTGAATAGAATAGAATAGAAATAGTCTTTAATGCATATTTACATAGAAAGTGAGTCAAAGTTCTTAAAACTAATGAATTGAAATAAAAAAAGAAATTAAACATAATTTAAAAAATAAACACTTTTACAACAGTGTAAATAGCGCAATATGGTTAAAATTATTTTCCCTTTTTCAAAATATTTTATACTAAAACTTTGCAATAAAAACATTTGGTTACATAAAAAAATATTTAAGTATAAAATATTTAAACAATAAAACACGAAATCTTAGGACAAAAAAATATAAAACAAAATGAAATAAAATAAGAACAAACAAAATAAATTGCAATTAAACTCTGTGAAAGGAGATATTGTTTGTCCATTGTCTACTCACTTAATTCGTTTCCAATAGATAAGTACTGTGTCTTGTCCACGTTCACTGTTAACCCCTACTTTTAGTATTCTTTAGCAATCTCTGAGAATATTTGTAAATCCTAAACCTATCTCTTGGCAATCACCGGCAATTAAACAAAATTAGTTACACACCTTTGAACACCGCGTTTTGCTAGCTGCTGTAATTCTCGAATTATCATTTTTTATAACATTAAAACTTTCCTAAAACAACATTGTTTTTGTGCCACATGTAGGTAAAAATCGGCTTATCGGTTGTTGAGTTATCGTATTCCAGACAGACACCATAAGAAATTTTTTTATGGGGTAGGCTTCTAGGCCTCTAAATAACTTATTTTGAGTAACAAATAAATTGGTAAAAATTTTTTTTAAGTCACAAGCTTTTATAAATTGCACTAAAAATTAAAAAATAATTTTCTAACATTCTAATATTATCATAATAATAAAAGCGATGGCCGACTGATGGAAATTTTGACGATGTTAGCAGGATAAGATATCCGTATCAATTAAATATCACTATTTGCAAGAATCATTCTAGCAGAAAAATGCAGAGGTACCAAACCCACCCAACCCGACCCAAGATACCCCAGTATTTCTTTAACATAGGTATGGCAATGGCATAGCATTGCGGCACATCAAACATATCTTTGGTGACCTGCTATGTTGAATATTCTTTAAGTGTTTAGATCACAAATTTAGATTAACTTATGCTTTGATTTGCGGCCATCGCTTTTATTATTATGATAATATTAGAATAATTTTTATATTTTTAGTGCATTTTATAAAAGCTTGTGACTTAAAAAAAATTTTTACCAATTTATTTTCTACTTTTTAGTATCAGCTATGTACTCTATTAAATGAAAATATTTGTTCAATAACAGAACAGATGAGTTTATTCTAGATTATAATGAAATCGCTGATCGTGAGTTGTTTGGAAACTCATTTTTCTATTGGGGGAAAGAGAGGGTGGGGGTAGAGGTTGAAATACACATTTTTCTATAGAAAGGGTGGGGGTAGGGGTGTTAGGATATTTTTTCTTGTCATGGGACCACTATGTGTGTACCAAATTTCATCCAAATCGGATAATGGGAAGTGTGTCAAAAACGCTTCACAAGATTTGATAGATAGTTAGATAATTAGACAGAACATCTGAAGCTAAAAAAAGTTTGTAAAAAAAACTATGATCCCCATAGCCTTCCATACCTACGGTATGGATGGCTAAAAAGCTACATCTTAACATCCAAAACCACTAGGTTTTCTGGATTCTTTATTTGAAACTCGTAGACAATGATTGAGTAGAAACAAAATTTCGGACTTCCATTGTCTTTATTTATTTTAAACACGACGTTTTTTTAGTAAGTATCTCTAACCGTTTTCAAGTTAAACACTCTAGGCTACTACTTATACGACTTGGTGGGCACTCAGGTGTGACGACCCGCCCCCTTTTTAATCGTAAGACCCCTATTTTCCTTAACGAGTGATTTCAATATGTTTGTTATGTCCGTGCTTGGTTGACTGAAAACTTCTTTATTCTGCATTATAAACGCAGCTTCAATAAACTTTAGTTTTCGCCAATGCGACTTCTTATGCAAAACTTTAGCTTCTGACCACTGAATCCTATGATCATTTCATCATGCATAATCCGCTAAACCGGATTTGCAATATCCTCTTGTTGGGTACCTTTTAGATGTTCATTTACTTAATTCAATTTCAATTGATTGTTCCTAAGAAAAAATAATTTTTGTTCTAAACAAGACTTCCGAACAAACTAATGGGTACAAAAAATAAATAAAACAAGTGAAGATAAACCTAATATTTGAAGAAAGTTGACGTCCTTAGAATTTACAGTGACGAAGGGTTAGCGGGAAATAAGGACAACGTTAGAGATTTAACCCTCTTTATTTTTTGGCGACGTTTCGACGGTTGTTTTCCGTCTTTTTCAAGCTATAAAACAAACACAATAAAAATGTAGAATGACGTTAGAAGACAATATAGCAGTATCATTATACATTCATAAATATTATAATTATATAAAGCTAATAGTTTTTTTTAAATTCAATTAATAAATAACATTAATACATAAGATATATTCTTCTGTTGTTTTTTTATCTATTTTATTTGTTATTACCATTTTTTTTATAAAGAAAATTAGCAAAATTGTTTTATCTTAAAATTAAGAAATACAGATAAGTCTGACAACAATGTTTTCAACATATTAAGAAGTTTTCGGTGTTGCCAATATATGGTTTAAAAAAAATTTATAAACAATTTTAGTTATTTTTGAATGTCTGTTCCGTATTGTTATATGTAATTTTAATCTAAAACTTATTTATTTATGACAAGTTTGGCAACATAGTTACACCGTTCAAACAGGAGCCAACAACAGACGACTGAGAAAAGTAACTAAATAATATAAATTAAAATTAATAAAAAGATATAAATAAAAATAGTAATTAAACAAAAATTGGAAAATATATATAATAATATTAATTAATTTTTACAAAAAGTTGTTGGTTTCATAGTTATGCTGCGATTCTTGTCTTTGTGTTTAGTGTTGACCATGTACCTGACATCTTGTAATTGTCCGAAAAATTTGTGCCTATTTATTAAGATCTACGTGTTAACCCATTAATTTTAAGGGTAAGTTATTAAAATTAAAATCAATACAAGTAGATCCATAAATAAAAAATAAAACCTAATTAATATCAATATTACCTAACAAACTATTACAATCGAATTAATTTTTATGTCATGGTGCTATTAAAAAAAAAAATTATAATAAGAATTTAAATAGATGAAATCTAGAAAAATAGTTATAAAATAAAAAAAATAATAATAAATAAAAAAAAATTATAAAAAAAAATGGTAATAACAAATAAAATAGATAAAAAAACAACAGAAGAATATATCTTATGTATTAATGTTATTTATTAATTGAATTAAAAAAAAACTATTAGCTTTATATAATTATAATATTTATGAATGTATAATGATACTGCTATATTGTCTTCTAACGTCATTCTACATTTTTATTGTGTTTGTTTTATAGCTTGAAAAAGACGGAAAACAACCGTCGAAACGTGGCCAAAAAATAAAGAGGGTTAAATCTCTAACGTTGTCCTTATTTCCCGCTAACCCTTCGTCACTATAAACCTAATAATTAAAAAAAAATACATAGCTTTCTAAATAACTACCTTAGTAAAAAATTAAACTAACAAGAAAAAGTTGTATACCTGTTTACACTAAAGTATGTATGTAAATTGGAATTCGAATAAACGCATAGTATTAATTTCCTAACATTAAGTAGTGCCGTGTCGTTGAAATGCCAATAAGAGTGTAAGATAAAGACTTGGCGTCACCCAGGCGGTCGGCAAAGTCAACAAAATGGTTTAAATCTCTAAGACGACTTGCCCGGTAGCATCGATATATTGGGCACTTGAAAAGAACATGGAAAATTAATTCGTTTTCATGCAGATTGCATACCGTGCAGGTTTCGTTAGGGTTTATGCTGACTCTCAACTGGGCTATGAGACTAGCTATGAAGACCGGCAAATTAAGCTAAAGAAAGTAAAGAAGTGTAACCTGAAGCCACGGCAATAGAACAATCTTACTCAAAAGCTCTATTTTGCTATTTTTCAAGTATTTGTGTCTTAAGTCATCTTAGCTCACATAAGTTCCTCTCGTTCCACACTTTACTTTATCTGTAGTGCCCAGTTGAGTCTAGCGCTCATATTGGAGAGTTCTAATTGTCGTTTAAAGCAGATTTTGGGATACCGATAATCCTCCATACCCAATAGTTTTAGCACAAAATTAAAGCAAGATTTGAAGATGAGGTAAGCCAAGTGAATCGAACCAGTTTCGACTCTTATAAGGGCTGACGAGGTCGTTCTGGGAAGAAACAAGAGTCTTTTTAAAAAAGAGCTCTGAACCCGCTCCAGCTCATCCTTATAAAGAAGGCATCCATCCAATCAACATCGCGAGAATACATTTAGAATTGAAGTTTTATAAAGCTTTATAATCGAGTTCCTGGAACACAGCTTGACTCTGCTTATTGCGGCCCCGACAGCCTGGTTCGCTTTCACAATAGGGAAATATGGTAACACCCAAGTAGCAGAATTTATTTACGACTTCTATGCGAGAGCCATTCATCATAAACGGATAGTTATCCGTATTTATTCTGGGATGGCTCTTTGCAACATAAGCTTCAAGGGTATTCAACATTTTTTGTAGCCCTACATCTAAAGTAGAAAACAGATTCAGATAGTCGGCGTACAGATGAAGAATAACTTTTGTAATGCCATCTATATTTATTTCCTGGGCACCATTTGTCCTGAAAAAATCCTCAATATCTGCCAGAAACAATGTTCATTTACTCTTACCTGAAGAGGGCTTTTCGTTTCACCTACAATATGATTTACCCCACTCACACGGGATTTCGTAAATACATTCCTTGAAAACGGTTAAAAATAGTTACTAACCGAAACGTCCTGTTTAAAATAAATAAAGACAATGGAAGTCCGAAATTTTGTTTTATGGATTGTTGTACGAAACCTTTTTTTTTCTATCCATTAATTTTGTTCCTTTTATTAGGAACTGCCGAAGAACAACCTGTTTTTGACAATTCTCTACGTAGTTCGCCTTCTTCAAGTTCAATTCACAATAGTTCTATTGCAAACCTGGTAAGATTTTGCTAAAGAAAAAAAGTTTTTCTCTCCATCAGGGGGGTGTTACTACACACACATCTCTGTATATCTCCTGTTATACTCGTAATTTTATAAAACATTCAAATGTATACTTTTTGGGTAGAATTTCTATGACTAATAATTATTGCATTTGTTCGATATGAAATTGAATTTGAACTGATTTTCTTTTATCGGATAACACCGCGATTTTCGATTGTCTTACAGGAAGTGGAGGCCTTGCAAGCAAGAATCGCTGATTTAGAAAGATCAGATCAGATTAGAGAAGAACTAGCATGCAAAAAACTTCAAAATCTAAACCATATGTATTCAGAATTACACAATGAACACAGCAATCTTCAGATCGAATTTCAGAGAATCAAGGAACAGCTCAGCTTAGGTATAGTATAGGAATGGGTTAAGTTAAAAGCAGTGATTTTAGTGGGATCGTGAACACAATCGAACTCCAACTGCGATCGCAAACCATTAGCGCTAAACAGCGCAGATTATCGAAAATTAACTAACTTTAGGTTTGATTTGGTCATTTTGGTTTGGTTATGTTTTTTTGGTTTGGTTATGTCGAGAAGCGTCTTTATACTTTGAACCTAGAAATACTACTAGTAATAACAATTGATTTAAAAACTATAAATAAAATTATTTTTTTTACGATACCTATGTTATGGATAGCCATGAATACTATCAAACAAGAAAAAATTTTAACAAACGTGGAATTTCGTACCCGTGAATTTAAAAATCAAACAAGTTTCGTGGCTAATCGGGCAAAAAGGAGATTTTTTGTTTCCCTTATATTTTTCCGTGGGTAGCTTAAAAGCTTAACCTCACGGGGGTCCAAGATCTAATGGACACCTAATAAGTGTTGACAGTTAACCGTTTCGTCCTTCTGGGACTCCTCAGAACACTGCTGGTCAAGTGACAAATCTTGCGAAGTTAATCAGACGGTTTTGTCTCTAATTAAATGTAATTAGTGAGCGAACTATAGCAAGAGGCGCCATCTACCGAGATACGAGAAAAACAAAAAACCAAAAGCAGGGAAAACACTGCTATACAATATCGATCAATGAAAAGATCGAATGCAAATAAAAGAAAACAACTATAGTCCGTGACCTACGACAGCTCTTTGTCTTTCAGGCCGGATCAACACAGATTGCATTTTTACCCGTCTTCAAGACAGTGAGCGTCAATCAACGGAATTTTTAAGCCAAATAATACTAACAACCGTGGAATTTCGTACCCGTGAATTTAAAAATCAAACAAGTTTCGTGGCTAATCGGGCAAAAAGGAGATTTTTTGTTTCCCTTATATTTTTCCGTGGGTAGCTTGAAAGCTTAACCTCACAGGGGTCCAAGATCTAATGGACACCTAATAAGTGTTGACAGTTAACCGTTTCGTCCTTATGGGACTCCTCAGAACACTGCTGGTCAATGTGACAAATCTTGCGACGTTAATCAGACGGTTTTGTCTCTAATTAAATGTAATTAGTGAGCGAACTATAGCAAGAGGCGCCATCTACCGAGATACGAGAGAAACAAAAAACCAAAAGCAGGGAAAAACACTGCTATACAATATCGATCAATGAAAAGATCGAATGCAAATAAAAGAAAACAACTATAGTCCGTGACCTACGACAGCTCTTTGTCTTTCAGGCCGGATCAACACAGATTGCATTTTTACCCGTCTTCAAGACAGTGAGCGTCAATCAACGGAATTTTTAAGCCAAATAATACTAACAAACGTGGAATTTCGTACCCGTGAATTTAAAAATCAAACAAGTTTCGTGGCTAATCGGGCAAAAAGGAGATTTTTTGTTTCCCTTATATTTTTCCGTGGGTAGCTTGAAAGCTTAACCTCACGGGGGTCCAAGATCTAATGGACACCTAATAAGTGTTGACAGTTAACCGTTTCGTCCTTATGGGACTCCTCAGGTGAGGTTAAGCTTTCAAGCTACCCACGGAAAAATATAAGGGAAACAAAAAATCTCCTTTTTGCCCGATTAGCCACGAAACTTGTTTGATTAAAAAATTTTAACTTTCGTCATGCACTGTGTCAAGCTGTCTTTACTCTTGTTTTTTAATTAAAATAAAAAAAAATCTTGTTGTAGCGCAACAGGAAAAGGAGCAATACATGGCCAGAGCCCAGAGAGTCTTGCAGGAAAAGGAACGGTTGATCGCTTTAAAAGAGACCAGCAGTTCTAATGAAGCGGAGGAAAATATTTTAAGCAATTACAATGAGGAGCTAAAGTAAGTGTACACTTTTTTGTGGATTCTTAAACATGTTGAACCTTTCTTCAAAAAAAATTCAGGAATTTAAAAAAAAACCCATTTGAATTCGGATTTGACTTTGATTTTGACTATTTCAAAATAACAAAACTTGTTTTTTTTACTTTTATTGGTAAAATCTTTATGTAGAGATAAAACAATTTTTATTTTTTAGTTAAAAACAACGCATCGTAGAAAAAAAAGTAAAGAGACATTTTTTAACTGAAATTAGACTGTGATTTCAAAAATAATTTAAAAGCAAAAAAAAATCCATTGGCGTTCGTTTTTTCTTCAAAAATCTGACAGTCACCGCCCATGCACACGCCCCTGGCAAACCAAAATTGTTGCTTTATAAAGAAAAGTATACAGCTAAATTAACCTTTATCCTGTACCAAATTTAGCTTTATTGTCCCAAGTAGTTTTCTAGATAATAATTTTTTTCGTTTTTTTTTTAAGAAAACTTTAACACACTCTATTTTCCTAACGAAACTTTTTTCGAACTATGTTGTATAGACTTTTTTTTCATATTTTTTAACGTACAATACGCTGGTAAAGTTTGGCTTGTTAAGATCGGGTCACCCTGTATGTGATGACCGATCAGGTGGCCCATCTAACTGATCTACCTTCTAAAAGATTTAATGTGTAAGAGTCTGTTTTCAAAACCTTCCAATGTTAGGAACCGCATCTTATTGAGTGGAATCTTAAGTTACCATAAGAGATAAATTTATAATTTAAATATATTTTTATTAAGGTGGCTATGCCACCATATCTATTCCTTCTGATGGTCAAGTATAGACAAAAAAATAAATGAGAAAAAACACAATCCAAACACGTATTGCGTTTGGGTTAAAAAAAATTATCAATTTTTTTTGAAAATGATAAAAACCATATTAAACATTATTTGTTTGTTGACTACTTATGTTCGCTACAAAAATAGAAAAAACGGCATATCATTTTTTTCAAAAAGATGTTTTGATATTTTGGTGTAAAATTACTTATTTTGAATCTATAGACACTTCACACGTTTGAAAAAAAATATTTATAAATAAAAATTACATATCGTCGGCGATCTGACAATACCTGCTAAGTGACATTTTTTTTATAATATTGGTATTTTATGCCGAAAGCGCTGTTAGCCCGCGGTAAGAAAAACGATAACTGCAATGGACTGTAAATTTTTTAATTAATGAAAGCGCGAACAAACATAAATATATTGATATGAAATTACGAAATACTCAAACGTCCATAGGTTAATTGTTGGTGCCACACAACGGCAATCAGAAACAAAGCACTCACCAGTTTGCAGCCAATTTCTCCACGTTCCAAGGGGCCCCTTTCCGGATCTAATGAAGTCACCACGTAGCTGAAGGGCTGAAGTTCTATGCTTCGGTACACCAAAATCGAGCACTTTCAGGTGTAGAAATTTGAAATAGTTGGAGAACGAAATTAACACGCCATTTCTCGAGGCGATTGGCAAGGGATCTCTCTGATTCTTGGTGCGCATGTCCAATGCGCGAAAAATGCACTTTGTCCTTCATCCAATTGTGTGGTTTTAAAAATTTAAAAAACAACCGCGAAATTTAGCGGGAGCTAACAAGCGCTAGACATTCATTGCTCACATGGTGAAATGGACTGCTAACTACAGATTAAATCTTTGTTTACTTTATAAAAGAAAAAGAATATCTGCTACCAACTCTACCAGTTGCTGAGTGCGAGAATATCTGCTATTTATATTCCCTCCTGTAAAAAAAATCTGACTTACACTTAGCAGGTATTGTCAGATCGCCGACGATATGCGGAATTTGTTTTGCACCGAAGTATCAATATATTTAAATTGTAAAAAATACAAGGTTTGCTATATAAAAATTGAATGCTTTGGTATGGAATGGGTTATAGATATATATATATAGATAAGCTCTAGTGTTTTTAAAAATATACAACGCATGCAGATCTAATTTTAATTGTATTGGGTAGGAACACAACAAATATTGAAAATACGACAACAAACATAAAACTGATATTTAGGGTGTTTCATTCAAAAGAAGTATGTTTGCCTCATAACTGAAATATCGTTAGCGCGAAAACACCACTTGATCCTACAAATATCCGATCGTTGAATTTCTTTTAAAAATAAAACCAAAAATCTGGGCCATAAACCAAATTGGAACAACCATCTGAACAACATAGTGGGCATGGCCAAAATGTATCAGGATCTGTGGGAAGTCATGGGGTATGCCAAAACAAACCGATCAGAGATAAACTGAGGCTACTGAAACGAAACAGGAACAGCCTTCTTATAATCATAAAGCTATACCAAATACGTCAGAGCATAAATATGGGGCATACATACCCATGCGTTCTCACACGCGATGCTTGAAGCCAGGACTCCTATTTAATTCTTAATGTTCCTTTTTCGCGTAGACAGGATTTAGGTTATTGCGCATGCGTCAGTTTTAGTGGTTTTGGAACATACTCCGTTACGTCACTACATTATTTGACAATTGTCAAATGTTTAGGCTTATGTCTATTATTTTTTTCTAAAAAATAGTTGATTGGTTGAAAATTTATCAAATTGTGGATTGAACTTGTAGTTTCTTGAAAACCAATGGTGCATATTTATTGTAGACCCACGCAGAGTGTTTAATGGCATCTATAAACCACTCTTAACTTAATTAAAAAATTATAAAGAAAAATACAAGTAGTTACCTAAGGAATGGCACTCCCTTACTTTTCCCGGACATTTTTCCACAAACCGCACATGTTTTACATGAATTATTTCCCATTTTTCACGAAAAAAAAACATAATTTTACACGACAAACGCAAACCGCCGCAAAATGTCAATATGTCATCCACCCACACAGCAGCTATGTCTCTACATGACAAAACACACGCATGCGCACTTGAAAATTGTTTCCAAAGCCAGCTATGAGTGCTTCATTTTTCGATTATTTGACCATGTATTTATGCTATAACGTAATTGAGCTATACATGTGCCAATGCTGACTTAAAACAAATAAACAGACAAGGATAGAGTAGCACACCGGGTTGCAAATTTTTTAACGTATGAGATACCATAGATCATCTGAATCGAAGTGATAGAACCTTTTACATATAGAATCTAGTTAGGTAGGTTAGGTTTAAATACAACTTATCCGACAAACTTTTATCACAAGTTGTAGGGTAACATTAAAGTTTCGAATACTTCGTTAAACAAAAGCTTTTTAAAATTGGATTCAAAGCACTTCAGCTTGCTAAAGTCAATGGAGACAATTTTGTAACCCAGAACTACTGGTTAACATTTTTCGAATTTTTTATTATTTAGTCGGTTTAGAACGTTTTTCTACGTTGTCCGACGCCTATTCTCCACCTCCTTCGATCCTGACAATCATCTTCTGTCAGATTTTTTTGACTCATTGATCTTTGGATTGACTGTTGCCATTCTAGTTTAGGACGCCCTCTTTTTCTGCGCCCTATTGGTTGCCATTCTAGGACCTGCTTTGGTAATCTTTCGTCGTTCATCCGTTGTACATGGCCGTACCATATCCGTTGTCTTTTAGTGATGTCATCCGTTATGCTCCCTTCGATTCCCATTCTTTCTTTTATGATCTCATTTGTTATGTGATCTGTTCTAGATATTCTCATTGATCTTCTTATTGCATCCATTTCGACACTTTCCATTTTTGTTTTGTATTTTTCTGTTACGCGACAAGTCTCGATTCCATACAACAGCGTGCTTTTCACCATTGTTTCATATATGTTAAATTTTACATTCTTTTTTATATCTCTGCTCCATAAAATACTGTTAAGACATCCAATAACCTTTTTTACTTTTACTATTCTTTTTTCCAGTTCTTTACAGTCTGTTCCTATCTTATCAAATGTGACACCCAAGTATACATACTCATTGCATGGAGATATTACTTGTCCATTGTCTAGTTCTAACTCACTGGATTCGTTTGCAATACATAAGTACTGTGTCTTGTCCACGTTCACTGTTAATCCCCACTTTTGGTATTCTTCCATTAACTTTCTCATCATATACTCCATGTCCTCTTTATCATTAGCTACAATAACTTGGTCGTCAGCAAACTGTAGTGTGTATATGGTAAATCGGTCGTTAAGTTGTATTCCCATGCCGTGCACTTTCCGTTTCCAGTTTTTTAGGGCTACTGCGATATATATTTTAAAAAGAGTTGAAGAAATACAACATCCCTGTCTTAAGCCTTTTGTTACCAGGAATTCTTTTGAAAGTCGATTTCCAATTTTAATTTTAGATTTTGACCCTTTGTATAGTTCTTTTATCGCTTTTATGTATGTATGATTGATATTAGTCTGCTCTAGCACTGTCCATAGTTTTTCTACTGGAACGGTATCATATGCTTTTTTCGAATACGTTGTGAAAAAGCCTGAATAAGTGGTGCAAACTCCGCCCGCCTTTATTTCAAAGCTAACCTAGCCTTACTGAATTCTAGGTAAACAGGCGTGTCAAATTAGCTTTTTAC
This sequence comes from Aspidapion aeneum, assembly GCA_963576565.1. Taxonomy (NCBI): domain Eukaryota; kingdom Metazoa; phylum Arthropoda; class Insecta; order Coleoptera; family Brentidae; genus Aspidapion; species Aspidapion aeneum. The sequence goes on from OY755048.1 coordinate 47,893,224, forward strand.
CTCTTTTTGAGTTAGGAGACAACTGACATATCTGAAAAACCGGCGTATACGAAAATTGCTAAATTAAAAAAAAACAATATACTGTGCAAAAATGTCAAATGGGCATATTTATAACATTGTTACTTTATTTTAGACAATATCATTTTTTCGACAATGTTAATCTCTGGGATTCAACTTTAGCCCAACACTGTAGCTTTTATACACCTAAATTTCCGAAAATCATAGCTCTCCAAAAAAGAAATGGACGCAGAAGAACGGCATATGTAATATTCTCCTTTTGAAAGTTATTTTAAAAAAGTGCTCCTAAAATACATTATTTTAAAAAAAGTTTAATTTAAAAAAAAAACAGTTTCTAATTGGCCCAAGGAAATTAAACTTACTCTGCGAAATTTGAGGTAACAAGCTGAATTTTTGCAAAGACCTTCGATTTCATGTTCTTATGCGTGCGACTTGAGATATCGAAGGTTCGGTCCTTTTACCCGATTAGCCACCGATTTTTAATTTACGGGTACTAAATTTTAAATTTTTTAATATTTGGCTTTAAACTCCGTTGACAGACGCGATGCCGACGTCTTAATAACGGAACAAACGCAATTAGCGTTGACCTGATCTAGAAAGGCAATGTGTGTCGTAGGTCACGGGTTTCTTTCAATCGATACTTTCATCGATCGATGATATAGCAGTTTTACTCGCCTGCTGCTGTTTTAGTTTCTCTCGTACTTCGGTAGATGGCGCTCCTTGTGGGGGGGCACATGGTTTTGTTTTCTCACTAGTAATATAAGGTGAGAGACAAAACTCTATACTTAATTTAGCAAGGGTGTCACATTGACCAAGCAGTGTTCTGAGGAGTCCCATAAGGACGAAACAGTTAAATGTCAACACTTATTAGGTGTCCATTAGATCTTGGACCCCCGTGAGGTTAAGCTTTCGAGCTACCCACGGAAAAATACGAGAGAAACAAAAAACCCTTATTTTCTTTTACCCCCTTTTTTATAAAATTTTATATTTTTTGTCACCGGTGACAATTCGTTTTTTGCGAAAATTTCGCTCACGGTTTATCTGGTGCCTTAACATGTTATTACAAGACTTCCGTAGAATATTATTCTCTACAAGTTTGGTTGTATAAATTCTTTTCATACAAACAGCCGTTTTCGAGAGATAGCGTGAAGGAATGGGAGCGCGTAATTTTTAAAGGAGTGTGATAACGTACTTCTGAGTTACTTGGTAGTGCCCTTGCTGAGATACAAACCCCAAGTCGTTAGCAATACACCTATTTTTCTATGTATTTCTAGATTGTATGCAAAATTAACCAAAATTATTAAGTTGTATCTAATTTTTTTAAAAACTAATTATTTTAGAGAAAATGTGTAGAAGTCTATTGTAGAAAATAAAATTATCTTTCAAACTATGTGTCACCCAACTAGGTTCCATTCATGGTTACCAATCCCTTAGCGTTCCTAAATTAAAGAAAAAAACAGTTTTTATAGGTTTTATTCAGTTTTCTGAACAACTAAGCATTTTAGAGAAAATACCGAAAATACCTTTAGGAAGAAAATTAAATCTCTTTTAAAAAAATGTATTACAAAGTGATATTAAATCTAAGACAAACACGACAGGCGCGTCCGCACTCTGAGATTATTTTTAAAAATCTTAAGAAACTCAGCTTTTTAAATAAAAAGCAAAATGTCATGTTATAGTCGATAAATGTGCTTCCTGAATTCGGAGTAATATTTTAATTTAATTTTTTAATCAGAATATAGTTATATACGGTGTCATAGACCATAAAGTTTTCTTTTAAATCAGGGACATTTTGGATCGCGTATTTTAAACTTTGTTACCGTTATTGTTATTACTGAGTCTGCGCATTAGCAGCTTCCCGCTCCTTTTTTGTTAGTTACGGTAACGGCTCCCGGTACTTACTGTGGCAGTCCTATAATATTACCATTATTTTTTAAGGTTAGTTTTGTATTGGTTTTTTAATGCAGTCGACTGTTTTACTATAATTCGTTAGTTCCATGGAGGTATTCAGTAATCCGGATTTTATTTGATTCAATTATCCGGACTTACGTTTTGTTTTTAAATTTTATTTATAATTAACATAATAATGCAGGTTTTAACCTGTGATTTGGTTGGTGATGGCTAAGATCACGTAATATTTTTATCCCTGCGGAAAAAATAGATAAAATGAAAATACTAAAGCAAGTGACTCAAAAAAAGGTTGACAGAAATGAAGAGGGTGAACCTAGTCCAGAAGAAGCAGAGCAAAAAAGTTATTGTATGTCTCATATTAACAGTTAATGATGTCTTTTGTGAAGCCAAAAGATAAAAAATAATGTAAAATTTAACATATATGAAACAATACTGAAAAGCACGCTGTTGTATGGAATAGAAACTTGTCGCGTAACAGAAAAATATAAAACAAAAATAAAAAGTATCGAAATATCTAGAACAGATCATATAAGAAATGAGAGCATAAAAGAAAGAATTGGAATCGAGGGAAGTCTAACGGAAGACATCACTAAAAGACAACTGATATGGTACGGCCATGTACAACGGATGAACGATGAAAGATTACCAAAGCAGGTCCTAGAATGGCAACCAATAGGGCGCAGAAAAAGAGGGCGTCCTGAACTAGACTGGCAAGTAGAGATGTGCTTAGCAGTTCATTTTAATGAACTAGTTCATGTGAGCTAGTTTATCAAAATGAACTAGTTTACTGAACTAGTTCGTTTGAACTATTAACGAAATGGCTATCCTGTCAGTGTTGCCGACGTCGTAAATAGTTCAGTTCATTGTAGCTTGAGCGTGCCACTCAATGCAACGAAACATTTGATTCGACTAATCGACTCAACGAGCGCCGGATTTCACTTATTAGGTTAACTTAATAGCTAATTTCTATCAGTTCGTTCGTTCCTCGTAAAAAGCACCGCGGTATCGTTCAGTATTTCACGAACGGGAACACAGATAGCCGCGTTCCTAATGCACATTATACTGTACAGAAACAATTGGGTTAAGCCTCGCGAGAGTGTGTGTTGCTTCTTTTTAGTTCATTTTGAACTAGTTCATTTTTGAAAAGTGAACTAGTTCGTTTTCCTTCGCAAATAAACTAGTTCATTTTTCCAGTTCGTTCGCGAACTACTCATCTCTACTGGCAAGTCAATCCAAAGATCAATGAGTTAAAAGACTTGACAAAATATGATTATCAGGATCAAAGGAGGTGGAGAATAGGCCTTGGCAAACGTAGAAAAATGTTCCAAACCGATATAGTTGTGGTAGAAGCCGATGAAAATTAATTAGTATAGAGTAAAAAAAAAGGATTTCCTATTATTATGATTTTGTGTTCATTTACTTATTCTATTAATTCACGCTTTTAGTTATATTTATATATTTTTTGTTATTAAAAAAATGTCCTCAATAATCCGGATTCCTCGATAATTCGGATCGGGCCGGTTTTAAATGACCGGATTATCGAGTCACCACTGTATTATGTTTATCTCGGTAACGTTAAAACACCAGGGATATCCGCAACTAAAACTATTCTTTTGGACTACAGTTAACCCCAATTTGAGGACTCACTCTGATTTTGATTTAACTGAGTAACACATCGTTTGAAAGTTGATTTAATTTTATACAATATAGTTTAATGTGCATTTTCAGGACACTACCGAGGCAACTCAGTAGTATCAGATTTTATAGGTAAATCATGAGTCTTTATTTTACGTTATTGTACATTTTCTCAAAATGAAGTAATTTTTAAGCACTTCCTTTCCTTCAGTCTATATCATATCTCTAAAACGGTTGATCGTACGAAAAAAATTAATGTATCCAAACTTGTGAAGAATATCGTTTTACAAACTTGATATAACATGCTAAGACGTCACTAATTTCTATGGCATTTGACCTTTAATATCTCAAGACGCACATGGGCCAGAATATGAGATTTTTTGGTACATCAAAACATCAGAGATCTTCTCTGCAACATCAGCTAGTTATTCCTAAATTCCACAGATTGACCCATTTTTGAGCTAATTTCCCTGGGCTATAAACTATTTACTGGAAGAGAGATACTATTTCTTATTTCAGAAAAGAATTAGAATTTCAACAATCAAAAGTAGCTGAATTAACAGAAAAAAATAAGTATTTAACGGACGAGATACAATCGCTGCAAATGCAGCAACAGGTTGTTCAGAAAAAATTGCACGTAACGATTCAGAACTTAGAAGAGAATCTTCTCAAAGAGCGAGAAATTAGAGCTTTGGCTGAGGAGGACTGTTTGCAGAAAACCAAAGTAAGAATTAGGATTTCAGCTAATCTCACCCATGTTTAACTTTAACATTTTAGATACTTTTTTTTATTGTTTGGCATTCTTTCATCCTCATCAGTCATTCTAAATTTTATGGAATCGTTACAAAAAAGGTAAAAATTATGTTTAAAAATTGTTTTTTAAAGTTTTTACTACAAATGTATTTTTACAACAAGTTTTCAAAAATTCATTATTATTTTATGATGTTAACAAAGAGAATCATACTCTAGTAATTCTTTTTGATGTCATGATTTACTGTCACTTAAAGTCAGCCTACTGACTGACTCGCTTTCGATAATAATGACATAATTTTTAAAGGAATTTGTTTGTTTTTATTTCTCTTACTAACGACCAACAGAACTACTGTTCTTTATTATGTCACTATTTACTGTTACTAAAAGTCAGCTTCTACAAAAACGTAACAAAAACAAATCTTGTATTGAAATGTTATAACTAAAGTAAAAAACAAAATTAAACAAAAGGAAAAAGGTAAAAATTAGGATTAAAAATGGTGTTTGTTCTTAAGTTTTTACTAAAAATCATGTGTTTTTAGAACAAGTTTAAAAAAATCGTTGTCATACTGATTTTGGCAAAGATAATTATCGAGTAATAATTCGCTTTGATGTGTCTGTCATATCTTGGAAAAACAAGAAATCTCTCTTGAATAAACGATCTGATTCCATGCATGTTATGCCACTTCCTTTAGACAATAATGATGTAATATTTAATGGAACTTATTTATTAGCTCACACATATACTATACTATAGTAGTGTGAGCTATGGTGATCCTAATTTTTTCGAGAAAAAAAAAGTTGCTCCGATTTCAAAAATTTTTATATATCTTTGCGTTTCAGATGATTTTGAAACTTTTTTGTTGCGCCGTCTGTCTGTCTGTCTGTCTGTCTGTCTGTCTGTCTGTCTGTCTGTCTGTAACGACCAACGCGCATAACTCAAAAACCGCTTGGCCGATTTTACTGAAATTTGGTACCTAGGCTGAGTTTTGGGCCGAGATGGTCCCATTTAAAAATGAACAAAATCCACCAAACACAAACCAAATAAAAGGGTGGGGGTAGATTTCAAAAATTAGAGTTTATGGGAAAATATGGCGTGTGTGATATCAAACGAAAGGTAATTGAGTCTGGAGTTAAACAAAATACATTTTAATTTATTTAAAAAAAAGGGTGGGGGTATATTTAAAAAATTAGAGTTTAAGTGAAAATATGGCGTGTGTAATATCAAACGAAAGGTAATTGAGTCCGGAGTTTAACAAAATACATTTTAGTTTTTGTTTTTTTTAAGGGTGGGGGTAGATTTCAAAAATTGGAGTTTAAGTCAAAACATGGCTTGTGTGGTATCAAACAAAAGGTAATTTAGTCTGGAGTTGAATAAAATAGATTTTAGTTTTTAGTTATATTAGCTCACACGTACACTATAACTATAGTACCTAGTGTGAGCTTAGGGGCCCATATATTGGCAGAGTATTTTTATTTCTCTCACTAACGAACAAAATAACAACTTTCATCAAAAATCACGCCAGCTGTTTTAATAGGAAAGGTCGACCAATCCGGTGCCCGTCTTCGAGGAAGATTTCTCTTTTTTCACCAAATTTGTGGAAATTTTAAGAATAGTCCCACTGATTGTAGAGGTTCCTCGGTCACCCTGTATCTCCTTTACCTCTAGTTTAGAAAAAAAAACTAATAGAATATTTTGATCACAACAAATCATACTAAAATGAATATCATAACTTTATTTTATTTTTATTTGCCATGAAGCTGTATATCACAGCAAGTGTAGAATGCAATTAATATTTTTTGTTTTGTTTTTGAGAGCTTTTAAACAATCGCTAACGGTGGTCTGTTGATTTAATGTAAAAATATTCCTTTTCCGGTTACCATTTTGAAATTTTGTACCATATGGTTAACCACATACTGAGCCATAAAAAAACGACGGGAGAAACTTGGTCATAGTTACTGTCCCACCACCCTGATGACGTCATCCGTGTACAAACGGTATGCATTTAGAAAAATTGTAAAATCTCCCCTACAGTTGGATAATATAATACATCGTTAGAAAGCTATTGACGTCACCAATATTCATTTATGACAATTTTCGCAGAATTGCCACCGGTAATGGAGATATTTCCATTTTTTCAATTACATACAAAAGAAAGTCTGTAAAAGAGAAAAATTGATAGGAACTTGTTTGTAGCACTTTTTGAAAGCTTCCCAAGGATGTATCACAACCTCCAGTTAAGCCACCAGTAAATACATACCGTTTATCCACAATGACTTCATCACAGGGAGAGACTGTCTAAAAACAAAGTTGTAAAGATTTTATTTTAAGCATTTTAAGGTATTTCCAACGATGCTTCACAAAATCCATTTATTTCACCCGTAATGGAGATATTTCCATTTTTCTTAAAATATATCTGTACAATGATGTAATTAAGTGGGAGAAATAACTGATCAAGTGTTTCGGGACGTTTTTTTTTGTGTCTTAGTATATTAACAAGCATGGTGCAAAATTTCCAACTGGTAACCGGCAGTGAAATATTTTTGTAGCGTTTGTCACTAAATTCACGGACTATTAAAGGCCACGGGCACACGAACAAACCTGCGCAATCATACAAGTAGTTAAGGCAAGATTTCGGAAAGTCCACTTTCTAGAAGCATTTTATATTACTTTTTGGCAAATGGTCAATTCCTCCTATTTCGACCCCGCTGAATCCGAATATCCAATCCAAGATGACGGCCAACATGGCCAAATTGACACAAGTGTACATTCAAAATATATATTCATATAACTAAAAAATAATATCATATTAGTTTTTGTTAAACTGCTGCAAAAACGTCAAAAAACCCCTCCAGAACCCCCAAAACCTGAAAGGCTTTTCAAATTTTCTTAAAAAACAAGCTTCTAATAGAAAAGTTCACAATATACCTTATTGTAGATAATAAAATTCCCTTTTTAATAAGATACAATTCGATGGAGACTGATAAAAAACTTTCCAGCGACGTCCGTTTGTTTTTCCCAAGATTTATTCGATTTTGTTTAAAACTAATATCTACAGGAAAAGATGTGTTACATTTTATTATAGTCAATAATTTTTTTTTTAACGATGTATAACATGATCCGATTGGTTTCATAATTAAAACTTTAGGGGCATCCGTAATTTAAATCAATTAACAGAAATTAAACCATTTTTGTTCCACGTTTTATCTAATTTTCTTAGAAACTAAGCCTACTATGAAAAAATTAATACTATACTTTATTGTACACAGTGAAATTTCCTTTTCAACAATGGGCAACTTGGTGGGGTTTTACTTATAACAAACTCTCCAGCGACGTCCTCAAATGGGTGTGATTTAAAAAAAATGTTTTTCACACGTTTTATTCAATTTTCTTAAAAAACAAGCTCTAACAAAGTGAAAGTTATTTCATAGTTATCGCTCCACCAAACTAATCAATTTTTTTACAGGTTTTATCCAATTTTCTTAAAAACTAAGCTTTTTACGACAAAACGTCTTCCAAACTTTTCGGTGGATAATGAAATTTCCTTTTAAACAGTGTCCGTATATTAGGATCATTCGCAAAAATTACCAAACAAATTTTATTTTTATAAATTTATTTTTATAAGTACGCACCTGGAGACTTTCCTGTAACATAAACCGTGCATTATATTACAGCTTTTAGGTGTAGTTTTTGAGAAAATTTTATAAAACCTATAATAAACATGTTTCGAAATAATCTCAATTTACAGACGCCACTGAAGAGCTACTTGCTTTTCCTAACCTTATCGACCCATACATCGTTGGAAAGGAAATTCTATTCTCCACAAAAAACTGTTCTTTGCAATTTTCGATAAATAGGTTAGTTTTCGAGAAAATTGAATAAAAGTGAAAAAAAAAACCAGGTTTTTGGGGGTTTGGGGGAGATTTTCTCCGTTTCTGTCGATATTTCGAGTTGGCAACAAAGATATTCGGATTCAGCGGGGTCGAATTAGAGGAAAATGGTATGTTTCCAAACAGCAATATGATTTCCTGTTTCTAGACCGAAAACGGAGAGCTTTTAAAATTTTTTGCTTTAACTGAAGGGGTTCCAAACTTGCTCAAGATTGTTTAAAATATAATGGTAATCACAGCCTGTAATATGAACGGAACATTCGTGGTTTTAAGGATGAAAACTTTTGCTGTTTTGAGTTATGGGCTTCGGGCACGCAGTGAACCTTTTTGGAACTTTTTTTTTAGTCAGCGAACATTGATAGAATTGTTCATTGAGCAATTCTAAGCAAAATTTGTTATATGAATGAATAGGAATACGAAGACTAGGAATAATAGTTTTACCGGTAAAAGGTATACTAAGGTTAACTAAAAAAAAATTATCTGCCTAATCTCTAAGGACGGCCAATATTTCTGGCAAGGAGAAATTTAAATGAAATGAGTGCCCTTATTTTCTTGGTTCTGGTTTATGAGATAACAGGTTGTATTATAACAAAAACTTATCTGATGCCCGTCAAACACATTGGATTATGTTAATATTTCTAAAACCCACGTTCAAATGAAAAGTGATTATATGGCTTATTTTAAGACTGAAAGTTTCCGTGCACATAGGTCCGCAAACGCTTTGTTGCCGGTCCACAGAGTTTATATTTATTTATGTTTATTTATGTTTTTAGTTTATAGCTCTTCCAGTTTTCAAGATATTTAGCTCAAACTTAAAACCTTTAAAATAATAGAATCTACAATGAAATATTTTTTTCAGGGGGACTGCTTTCCTTCCTACAAAATAAATTCCTTGTTTTATCTAGAACCTTTTTGTTTTCTTGCAGTTTTGTCGTATTTGCAACCGTTAGCGATTAAATAACTATTCTTTAAATTATATTTTAGAGAGTCTGGCGAGGCTTTCTTGATTGTAAATAACACGAATATTACAACAGACTAATTTTTATTCATATACATACACAATAATCTACCATGTGGAAAAAAATTCAAAACTAAGAAAATAAGTTCAAAAAGTTTTGAAGACGTCGCCAGACGCATTTATTAACTTGATAAATCAGCCAGACTAACTTTTAGTTATAATTTATGATACCAGCAATTAATACCTTATGTTTCAAGCCTTAGAAAATAACGGAAAAAATCCGTCCAGTTTTATCTTAGTATAAAAGATTTAAAACTAATAGAATAAGTCGACTCATGCCATTCTTTAATCTTTTGAAACCATCGGAAAACCATTGCCATAATGAAAAATTGTTGATTGTCTAAAAAAAAAGTTCCACACAAAATTCAATGCCTCCCCGACTACTCTGATTTGTGCGGTTTTGTTTAAGCGGCCGCTGCTGTGAATCGTCATTTGTTTAAAGCCTGTTAAATTTTAGGAGCTTCACGTCAAGTCAGGCGAAATACTGCAAATACAGGATACCATCAAAGCCAAAAACGAAGAGATCGACCAATTGAAAGCAGCTGTTAGGCAAAGAAATGACGTAAATTTTTCTGATGAATACGAGGGAAGAATCAAATCTCTTACGCAAACGTTAATGTTGAAGCAAAACAATTTAGAGACGGTCACTACTGAGAGAAATGCTTTGAGATTTCAGCTAGAAAAAATTGAGGTAAGCACTAAGATAGATAGTTTTACGCTGACATCCTATTCTGCCCCTGTTGTTTAAAGGGCGCAAGTGATTTTGTTCGAATTTGGAATGGGGTTCACTAACAGACATCTTTTTTTTTTCAGATGGAATGACCCCACTTGCAATGTTATACCTTGTTTGAAAGCTCATAAAAAAAGAAAAACAACCGAAAATTATACTATTGTTTTCCTTTTTCAAAAGTTGTTGAATAAGGTACCACAAGTTATAAATTGAAAAAATAATTTTTGACATTTTAATTGACGTATATCAAAAAAAATTCAGTTCTTTTTCTTTTTTTATAAGGTTATGAACGAGGTGCGGCAAATAGGGTTATTCCATCTGAAAAGATAAGTTGCATATTAATGGAAAAAAAGTTTTTGCTCAAAAATATTGTCCGTTAAAAATCTCAAATGACCTGTTTTTGGAGTTCTCCAAAAAGGTTAAATTTCACCCACTAGCGAATTTAACAAACCAGCTCGTTCTCACTGTATAATGAAATTTAGAAAAATCCAAAAAAATATTAAGTGAATTTTGGCTGAATTTTTGTATATAATCCTTAGCATTTGAGACACATCGCCACATATTCTCCGCCAAAATTATCTAGATATAAGGCTCCCACTAAAAAAAAAAGTTCTTGCGATTTTCTCGAAAACTAATTATCGTTTGCAAAAAAGTTAAGAGAAGAAAAAGTACGCTAAATCATTCGATCTATACAAATATAGTTATCCAAAAAACTTAACCTTACTTAAAAAAAAATATTTAAAAAAAATGTTTTATTAGCTCACACTACTACTATACTATAGTAGTGTGAGCTATAGTGATCCTAATTTTTTCGAGAAAAAAAAAGTTGCTCCGATTTCAAAATTTTTTATATATCTTTGCGTTTCAGATGATTTTGAAACTTTTTTGTTGGGCCGTCTGTCTGTCTGTATGTCTGTCTGTAACGACCAACGCGCATAACTCAAAAACCGCTTGCCCGATTTTAATGAAATTTGGTACCTACGCTGGGTTTTGGGTCGAGATGGTCCCATTTAAAAATGAACAAAATCCACCAAACACAAGCCAAATAAAAGGGTGGGGGTATATTTCAAAAATTAGAGTTTATGTAAAAATATGGCGTGTGTGATATCAAACGAAAGGTAATTGCGTCTGGAGTTAAATAAAATACATTTTACTTTTAAAAAAAGGGTGGGGGTAAATTTAAAAAATTAGTCTTTATGTGGAAATATGGCGTGTGTGATATCAAACGAAAGGTAATTGAGTCTGGAGTTAAACAAAATACATTTTAGTTAAAAAAAAGGTGGGGGTAGATTTGAAAAATTAAAGTTTAAGTCAAAACATGGCTTGTGTGGTATCAAACGAAAGGTAATTGAGTCTGAAGTTCAATAAAATATATTTCAGTTTTTAGTTATATTAGCTCACACGTACACTATAACTATAGTACCTAGTGTGAGCTTAGGTGCCCATAGATTGGCAGAGTATTTTTTTTTTACCCTGTAGGTAACTTGTTTTAGAATTTTGCTACTTCATAATATTCAGCTTGATCCCCAGTTGTACATGGCACCCTGCACTTAAATTTATTTTTTGTTTTTTTAAAGTTAAATAACTTTAAATAAAGGTTGGGACAATGATCAGTAATAGCCGTACCGCTAATGGGATTTGAAAAAAAATATTTTTATACCATTAGGCACTCTACAAGAAAAATTTGTTTGAAATTATATACATAGGTATATAAAGTTTTAATGAATAGTCATTATATCACAGTTTTTCCCAAAATTTATATGTACGTTAAGAGCTTTAGTTTCTAATATACAGTATGTCCCCGGATGGAGTTGACAAGTGGAAAAAATCTTTTATTTTTTACTTTACGAAAAAAACTCACTCTTTATAAAAAAATTCTGCTTGTTGAAAAATTAAGATTACCATAATAAAATCTTTGATTAGATGTACAGGGTGTTATCAAATTAAGAAACATGTAATTAATTAGAGGAGAAATCTTTATTTTTAATTGATTGTGATTTGTTCCCTGTAAATTCCATTGAAAAGTTTCTTGAGTTTAGGGATGGGAAAGAAAAACCAATTAATTAAGACTTTATTAAGCCTTAGACTTGAAGGTTTATCCTTAAGATGTCTTTATTAACATCCCAGCAAACTAGATTCATGGCTACTAAAGCTCTTAAAAAACGGCACATTAACTTTTTCTTTTATTTAAAAAATACAAATTTATTGTTTATAGCCTTTAATTTGGAGGCAATTAAAAATAAATAAAAAAAACGTTGCCGGAAGACTAATTGGTTTTTCTTTCCCATCCCTAAACCCAAGAAACTTTTCAAAAAAACAATTTATTTTTAATTTCATGTAAAACATCACTCATTATAATGTGACATTGATAGATTTATTTTGTTGATTGTCATGTTGATTTTCAAGTAATAGGTTTTAACTTTCGTTCCATATTATGTTATCTTGTTTTTTCATTAAATGTTTAACTTTTAAAAATTAAAACCTGGATAGATTTTGTTTTCCTAGATTTCGTACTTTCATTTTATGTTGTGATACAAATAATTTTGTTTACATTTTGCGCTACTGAATAAATACGGTCCTCTTCCTCTTGGATTATTTTATGTTTCTTAATTCGATAACACCCTATACTTCTAATCAAAGATAATAATATCGTTATATCAGTTTTTTGACAAGCAGAATTTTTTATAAAGAGTGATGTTTTGCGTGAAATTAAAAATAAAGATTTTATCATGGTAATCATTATTTTTCAATAAGCAGAATTTTAGCTCACACATATACTATACTATAGTAGTGTGAGCTATGGTGATCCTAATTTTTTCGAGAAAAAAAAAGTTGCTCCGATTTCAAAAATTTTTATATATCTTTGCGTTTCAGATGATTTTGAAACTTTTTTGTTGCGCCGTCTGTCTGTCTGTCTGTCTGTCTGTATGTCTGTCTGTCTGTCTGTCTGTCTGTGTGTCTGTATGTCTGTCTGTAACGACCAACGCGCATAACTCAAAAACGGCTTGCCCGATTTTAATGAAATTTGGTATCCAGGCTGGGTTTGGGGTCGAGATGGTCCCATTTCAAAATGAACAAAATCCACTGAACACAAGCCAAATAAAAGGGTGGGGGTAGATTTCAAAAATTAGAGTTTATGTAAAAATATAGCATGTGTGATATCAAACGAAAGGTAATTGAGTCTGGAGTTAAACAAAATACATTTTAGTTTTTAAAAAAAGGGTGGGGGTAGATTTTAAAAATTAGAGTTTAAGTCAAAACATGGCTTGTGTGGTATCAAACGAAAGGTAATTGAGTCTGGAGTTCAATAAAATATGCTTGAGTTTTTAGTTATATTAGCTTTCACGTAGATACACTATAACTATAGTATCCAGTGTGAGCTTAGGTGCCCATAGATTGGCAGAGTATTTTATAAAGAGGGAATTTTTTCGTCAAATCAAAAACAAATTGCTTTAATAGCAGTTTGACTGGAATTTCAAATATAATAAAACTCTTTCCCTCTTTCTACCCAAAAGTGGTTTTTTATTTAGGCTTTTTGTTCTCGTACAGTGCTTAATTGTGTAATTTAATTAATTTGTTTTTTTCAGGCGGAACACAGAAGAGAAGTAGCACAACTTAAAAAGGACCAAGTAAAAGTAATAAATATGCAGAACATACATGAAGGTAAAAGCCAAAGACAAGTTGTACATACAGAGTGTTATTGAATAATATGCTAATACAGTCGAACTTCGATAACTCGAACAACCATGTGTCATATAAAAATTTCGACTTATCAAATAAGGGAACGTCCTTAAATTTTTGACCGCCCCCCCCCCCTGGTAACGCATTTTCAAGAAAAAACACATTAAAAAACCATTGAGTGTAACGGAAGGTCAAACCCCCCCTCCCCCCTAGAGCGTGACGTAATTTAAGGACAGGCCCTAATAAACAAATTTTTGCGGCGTTTTCGTATTTTTTGTGAATTAAAATTTACGTGTTTTTTTAAAGAAAAATTTGTATAATTGCAATAATTCTGAAACAACCAAGTCTAAATTAAAAACGTTCACTTCTAATACATGTTCGACAGTTAAAGTGTGAGTGCGTTTTGATGACATAGTAACACACACACACAATTCCTAAACGTATACCAAATCAAACACAAGTTACACTGAATTGCGTCTTTAAATCATTCCAATGCAAACAAACAAGTTAGAACGATTCGTAATTCGGGTATTCCCCCAGAAAATTCGACTTATCGAAGTTGGCGCCACATACAATGTTCCAGTTATCAAGATATTCGACTAATCGAAGTTTGAATTATTAAAACCAAATTACATATATTTCTTACCCTTATCGAGTTATCGAAGTTCGTCTGTATTTAAGGAAGTATTTCTTGGGTACATTTTGAGAAAAAAACTTCATATGAAACTATGTTCTAAACGTCTTAACTTTTTAGATACAGTGTGTTAAAGATTTTAAAGAACTCTGCCAATATATGGGCCCCTAAGCTCACACTAGGTACTATAGTTATAGTGTACGTGTGAGCTAATATAACTAAAAACTGAAATATATTTTTTATACGACTGTCTTGTAAAAGGGGGTTTTGCGCACGGAGAACACGGCATTTTGCGCACGCTGTGTGCAAAACGTTTTGCACACGCTTATGTCATTTTTGCGCACGCCTATTTCATTTCTGCATACGGGTCTCCCGTCATTGTGATTTTTGTTGTTGTCACCCATCAATATAAGTTGGCTTAGTTCCGTAGCAACCGTCACTGCTCGTATGTTTTGTTGATTAGATACGTCAAAAAATTGTTGAATTTTTAAAGTTTTGTTGTAAAAATGTCGGAAATAAAAACAATTTAAATTAAAATTTGATTTTTCTTTCTTTATTAGCAGTCGTATAAAAAATATTGTAAAAAACTCGTTTGAAAACCTCTTTGCACACTCCCTCGACTTGTAGACCTCGCCTTCGACCAAACTGTCTCGATCGTGTGCAAAGAGTCGTTTTCAAACCTTGTTGTTTAAATAACTATTATTCAACTCCAGACTAAATTACCTTTTGTTTGATACCACACAAGCCATGTTTTGACAAACTCAAATTTTTGAAATCTACTTCCACCCGAAAAAAAAACAAAAACTATAATGTATTTTGTTGAACTCCGGACTCAATTACCTTTCGTTTGATATCACACACGCCATATTTTCACTTAAACTCTAATTTTTGAAATATACCCCCACCCTTTTTTTAAAATAAATTAAAATGTATTTTGTTTCACTCCAGACTCACACACGTCATATTTTCACATAAAATCTAATTTTTAAATCTACCCCCACCCTTTTACTTGGTTTGTGTTCGGTGGATTTTGTTCATTTTTAAATGGGACCATCTCGACCCAAGACCCAGCCTAGGTACCAAATTTCATTAAAATCGGCCAAGCGGTTTTTGAGTTATGCGCGTTGGTCGTTACAGACAGACAGACAGACAGACAGACAGACGGCGCAAAAAAAAAGTTTCAAAATCATCTGAAACGCAAAGATATATAAAAAATTTTGAAATCGGAGCAACTTTTTTTTTCTCGAAAAAATTAGGATCACCATAGCTCACACTACTATAGTATAGTATATGTGTGAGCTAAAAATCTCATGTTCTATTGATATGGGAGAGTTCTTAATCTCAGATGAGATAATCGATGCAATCAAAAGGGTTCTTGAAAAGTTCTGATGCGATCCCCTTGTCATCAAACAAGGTCTTTTACATTTCCGATGTAATCGATTGTTGGCAACAATACCCATCGGCACGTGGAGTCGATGCCTGTTGATGGATGCGTCAAGTTTTTAAAATTTCATAAATCTTTTTGAGAAATGTTGCCTATAAACAACTTTGCGGCAAAATTGGCAATAAATTTATTGAAGGATGATAATGATGGTGATTCATCCAGTTCATCAGATTCAGAACCGGAACTTCTTTTTAGTGCACGAAAACCTTATGCAAAAATCCTGTATTATGTCGAGAGAACGGTGGAACATTATAGTTTAACTTTAAATCCTATTTTCGCATGACCCAAGACGCGGTTGAGGTAGGTTATAAAATTTCCAAATTAGGTTAAACGCATCGGGTTCTTCTAATTTTTGTTGGTCTTATTGCCGATGGATGTCATAATCATATGTTACATCGACAACAATCAGATGGATTTCAGATCAGTTTAAGATTAAGAAGACTCTGTGATAATGTTCTAGATATTAAATACCAAATTGCAAATAATGCAAGGACCTAAAACTATAAACAACAAGTGAAATTAAAGGAAGAAAAATAAGAAAAAAGTTTTCTGCTTCGGCCGGGGATCGAACCCTCTTGCTATCTAGGCAAACATTCTAACCACTGAACTACCGAAGCCATACATAAATTTTCGGAAAACTTCCATCTATGCAGGCTGTGGTGTATCAATACAAGAACGAGAAATTCTCAGGGTATTAACTCGACCAAGTCATCCAACTGATCTCTCTAAATTCCTCTTTCCACCGTCAAAGGTATGATAACTCAAATTAGACGTAAAGAATCAACGTCTGAAGGTATGAGATCACCTTTTCGTGTATTAAAATTGGGCGATTGCCAATATAATTATCAAATACCAAATTGCAAATTTGTTGTTTATAGTTTTAGGTCCTTGCATTATTTGACGGTGGGAAAGAGGATTTTAGAGAGATCAGTTGGATGACTTGGTCGAGTTAATACCCTGAGAATTTCGCGTTCTTGTATTGAGACAGCGCAGCCTGCATAGATGGAAGTTTTCCGAAAATGTATGTCTGGCTTCGGTAGTTCAATGATTAGAATGTTTGCCTAGATAGCAAGAGATCCCGGGTTCGATTCCCGGCCGAAGCAGAAAACTTTTTGTTGTTTAATGTTCTAGATAGTTTCGTAAAATTTGGTACACACTTTCTATTCATCAAGAGGCATTTTCTGATTGTGCGGGAAAAATTATTTTCTTTTCTTATTGTTCACAGTTAAATAAATTGTTTTTTTTTTCGTAAAGGGTCTAGTAAGATGCAAGTGAATGAATTTAATTTTATTGCTCAAAAAAGAATGAAAATAATTTTTATTAAAAACAATAAACACTGGTAGAAATAAAAAAAATCAAGTTGTAGATCAAAAAATGTCTTTTGATGGGGAATGGGACAATTCGCCGCGGGGACAATTTGCCGCCGGTAAATTTTTGAATTTTTATTTTAATGTTTCGTAAGTGGTAAACATAATTTTGAAAAAAAAATTATGATTTTTTTCTAAAAAAAATATTTTTTATATATTTTTAAATAATCTGCTTTTCAAAAAAGTATTAATAAAAAAAATTGTTTTGTTTTTTATGTAAATTAATTGTTGGAAAAACTACTTATTAAAAAGTATTATTTTCAAAAATAATTTGGATTGGATGGCTAATAATGGAAGCATTTTTTTAACAATTTTTTATGGGACATTTTTTTTGCAAAATGTTGGTACGGTTCGGTTCGGTCTACGCCGGTTAGTATATGCTTGCGATCAACTGACCACGGTTAGATTTAACACAGATTTTGATCATGTTGGGAGATCAAAATCTATGATTTAAGAAAATTTATATTTAAATAAAATTAAAAAAAAAATCGCGGCGAGTCGGCCGGCGGCAAATTGTTTCCGCGGCGAATTGCCCCGCGGCGAATTATCCCCGCAGCGAATTGTCCCCTACCCAATTTGATGAATAGAAAGTGTTTACCCAATGTTGTACTGCTATATGACTGGACCTACCGCGCGTAGACCGGGCGCGCTTCGAATCTTGTGGATTCGAGTCACACCTGGGCACATGGTTGTTATTGTAAAATCCCAACAAGGCATATCTTTCATAATCTTTCGCTAAAAACTGGGCGATTTTACCTAGCTATGGATGGAAAGTCCCAATAAAAAAATTAACACCCTGTATCGCAAAATTTAAGACGTTTAGGATACATATTTACATGAAGTTTTTGTCTCAAAGTGGACCCAAGAATTACTACTACTACTATGTCGGTTTATAACATTTTTCTACGCTGTCCGACGCCAATTCTCCACCTCCTTCGATTTTGACAATCATGTTTTGTCAGGTTTTTTTTTTGACTCATTGATCTTTGGATTGACTGTTGTCCTTCCAGTTTAGGACGTCCTCTTTTTCTGCGCCCTTTTGTTTGCCATTCTAGGACCTTGTTTCGTAATCTTTCGTCGTTCATCCGTTTTACATGGCCCTCGATTCCCATTCTTTTCTAGTCTACTTTCTTATATGATCTGTTCTAGATATTCTCTGATCTTATTGCATCCATTTCAACACTTTCCATTTTCGTTTTGTATTTTTCTGTTACGCGACAAGACAACAGTCTGCTTTTCACTATTGTTTAAGATTTTGACTCTAGTTCTTTTATCGCTTTTATAGTTTTTCAGCTGTAACGGTGTCATATGCTTTTTATAGGTCCATAAAGGTAACTTATGTTATATTTCTGGCACTCCTTTTCTCAATTACTTGTTTAAGGCAATAATAATATTATCACTACAAGATCTGCTTGCACAAAACCCACTTTACTCTTCCGGGTCATGAAAATCATTCTCTATTAAGTCTGTAAGAATCCTACCATACAATCTACTTAGCTACTACTGGTTACTGAAATTCTTCTGTAATAATTGGGAAAAAACCCTTTTATGTTTTGAGGATATGAACGCAACTCTCCAATCATTAGGTACTGGATATCCATTTATTATCCATATTTGAGAATTTCAGCGTATATTCCCCCAGGTCCGCTAGCTTTTCCGGATTTAGTCTTGTTAATACTATTCGTCATTTCTTTTTCGATGATTACTTCCTCTCCATAAACTTTTATGTCTCTTCTCGGAGAGGCTGACAGATATTCGAATCTCGTTTTCTGCAGCAGTCCTTTGTAGTGTTCTGTCCATTGTTCTGGTTTGATGATCTTAAAGAATTACCTCAATAAATATTAGCATGTTATTTAAGTGAATTTTCGAAGCAGGGTGATTTTTATTAAAAACATTTTTTTAATTCTAGAAAGAATAACCGTACCAAACTTTATGAGAGTGTCACCACACGACCGAGGCGTCACGAGAAGAGTGAAACAGACTTACTCTACATTAGATTCGATCAGTGTCAGAACTGGAATATTTTTGAGGCGCTATCCTGTGGCCAGAGTGTTCGTGTTTAGTTACATTGTAAGTTTGCTTTTATTTAACAAAACATACGGAACAATTGGGAAAATGGGGTGAACGAATTAAAATAAATTTTATTATAATATCTTGGGCTGAATGCAATAGTTGGGTAACTCGAAATTTCGTGATTTTGAATTATCTACTTTTTCATATAGTGGGATTCAAGCGCTATCGAATGCAAAAGCTGGATAATACATTATTCTAAACTGGCGACGTCTATCTGCAAATGTAAAAAGTAGAAAATTCAAACATGTAAACTTTTTTGGAGCTATAAATAGATAACTTTAGATACCAGTATGTTTTTGTCTATTTTCTGATCTTTTTATTTTATAAAAGAAGACAACTGTAGTTACCTACTTTATGAACATAAAAATGTAGACTTCTTGTAATAATAATAATAATGGCTAACTATAGATAGCTGGTTTCTATAGAAACTTTAAGCCGTTATTTAATGTCAAAAGTGGGTTACTTAAGATACCCAATTCTTGCAACAAAAATTATTAGTGCAAAAACTGGACAACTAACTTTTTCTAAAAAACACATTATATTTACACTTTTAAAAAAAATTTTTACTTTAGATGAGTTCTTTGAACAAAAGTAAAACCCTAAAAATAAAAATTATCTCATATTGTGCAAGCAACCCTTCTCCAGGCGACTCCTTTTATGCTACCAATTACATTTTATGAATTTTCTCAAAACTACAAAAATCGAGTTACCCAACTATTGCATTCAGCCCACGACCCAAGTAACATTTCTTTATTTATAGCAGAAGCTAAAAGGTTGCCAGCGCCTTTCCTTAAACCATTAGTTTCAATGTTTGGTCGCTAGCACGTTCATATTACCCTTATATACCCCTTAGACCTTCTAAATGGGTCTCCCCAATTGGTGGTGGCAACCTATGTATTAAACTCACTATAAAACCATAAGAAATAAACTCCAGCTTCGCCCTCTAGCGGTTCCACCAGTATAGAACCTTTTAGAGCCTAAAGCTATTATGCCAGGTTCTAAAAGCCACTCAGAAACGTCATCTATCCTATTATAAAACTAGAATTGGTAATTTGGTATCCTGGCGATTCTGTTGAATACCATAATACCTTTAGAGTAAAGAAGTTTTCATATAAAAGCTATGGCGATATTTTAAATTCACAATGGCTATATAAAATAATTTAGGTCACAAAATTGCCAAAAATGTCAGAGTCCCAAAATTATTTTATCACATAAAAATATACCGAGTTTGTCGTTTTGTTGATGATCAAATTGCCTGCCAGATTTATTTTTCTGATAAAATCTATCTATCTGAAACGCTCTCAAAACAAGCGCGCCAGCTCAAGAATGCTTTTTAATAGTTTTTTGATAACAAAATAACAAACATTTAAAATTAAAAAAAAAATCATTTACACTATTCACCATTAAAAAAGTCTGTTTGGTTTACATAAATCAAAATTAAAGTAAAATTATTGTTAAGAAACACTGCTAAAACGACTAGATAAATATTTTCTCTTTACAATATTTTTTAAATAAATTTATATACGCCATTATGGTTTTATAGTAGTCACTTGGTTTTATTTGTTACTGTATCGCAACAAGGATTTTTGAGTGCCCTTATGAAACCAACAAAAAAAGAACAATGTAAACATAATCAACATAACCTCACTTAAATTTTTTGTATTTGTTTTTAAAGTGTTTAAAAGCGTATAATTCAACACTTTTAAATGTTTTTTATTGTGGAATTTCGACACAATCGAGAGGGCCAGTGCAATGATATTCGTTGTGCCTGCAGGTTGGAGGGCAACCTCTTATATTGGCCGGCTAAATAGGCCTTATCTAGGCCTGGGTGTCCTACCCAGGAGGACGGAAACCCAACAATTATTAATTATTGGGCTTTAAATAATCAATCTTGCAATAGGTAGGTACCAATCTGTACCTAGGTATATCTATTATTTTTACAAGAATACCTAAAAAAATAAAACACGAAAGTATTTACTTACTTCTCTTAGAAGCCTTAAGGAAACAAGGTTTTATATGGCCGCCTATTTAAATAATATTTAATATACAGCTATGGGTAACTATAAATACAAAAGAATTAAGCTTACCTTTAAGCCTTCCTATAAAACCTTTTGGAAATGCCTAAAAGTAATGGCAAAAACCAAAAGTCTAAAGTTTATATTTACCACTCTTAAAAACCTTAAGGAAACCAGGTTCTATATGGCCGCCTATCTAATCATATTTACTTTTAAACTACTGGTAACTATAAAAACAAAAGGATATAAGATAACCTTTTAACTCCATTATAAAACACTTTTGTGACGACCTAAAGTAATGAAAAAAACTAAATGACCAAAGTTTATATTTATTTCTTTTTAAAAACTTTAGGTAAAATGGTTTTATAAGACCATCTTTATAAATCAGAAATCAATAAAACCAAAAGTATCTAAAAGGAACAGCAGGAATATCAGTTTTATTTTACTCCCTTTATAAATCACTTTTTGGTTGTATAACACCCCTTTAGGTAATTGGCAATATAAATTACCTTTATATAGCCAAATTGATCTTAAAACCCATACCAGCACCCTCTAAATAACCTAGGAACCAAATTAATAAAACCTTGGCTGGTAATAATGTTACTTGGGGATATTATACTAGGACATGACACCTGCTTGGTTTAGCTCTTAGTGTTCGACTTGGTGAATGGCTTCCGCGCAAATTCATCCGTTTTACAAATATAATACAACGGCATTATAGTATAGCGGCCTGGATCACACAATTTTATGTCACGGGGTGTTTGCCTCCAATTTGAGTAGGAGGGTCGGTGTAACGTCATAAATCCAAGATGGCGGCTTTTTTCATGTTTTTTCTCAAATATTGGCTTATAACTTTTGCAAAATACGTTTTTTGTTGGCAATAGAACAACAATTAAGATAAGAAGTAAAGAAATTTGGTTTAAATCTTAAAAACTAACAAAGATATATTTTTTTAAATACTAAAAAATAGTAATTTTTTTTATCCAAAAAAGGCAGTTTTATACTATTCCAAATCGTTTGGTTATGGATCACTCAATTTTAAGTCACCGGGTATTTATTTTTATTTATAAAATAAACCTTTACGCCGATTTCGCAAATACAATAAAAAATACTCTGCCAATATATGGGCCCCTAAGCTCACACTAGGTACTATAGTTATAGTGTACGTGCGAGCTAATAAAACTAAAAACTGAAATATATCTTAATCAACTCCAGACTAAATTACCTTTTGTTTGATACCACACAAGCCATGTATTGACTTAAACTCAAATTTTTGAAATCTACCTCCACCTTTAAAAAAAACAAAAACTAAAATGTATTTTGTTTAACTCCGGACTCAATGACCTTTCGTTTGATATCACACTCGCCAAATTTTTACGTAAATTCTAATTTTTAAAATCTACCCCCACCCTTTTTGAAGATAAAAAAACTAAAATGTATTTTTTTAACTCCATACTCAATTACCTTTCGTTTGATATCACACACGCCATATTTTCACATAAACTCTAATTTTTGAAATCTTCCCCCACCCTTTTATTTGGCTTGTGTTCGGTGGATTTTGTTAATTTTTAAATGGGACCATCTCGACCCAAGATCCAGCCTAGGTACCAAATTTCATTGAAATCGGCCAAGCGGTTTTTGAGTTATGCGCGTTGGTCGTTACAGACATACAGACAGACAGACAGACATACAGACAGACAGACAGACAGACAGACGGCGCGACATAAAAGTTTCAAAATCATCTGAAACGCAAAGATATATAAAACTTTTTGAAATCGGAGCAACTTTTTTTTTCTCGAAAAAATTAGGATCACCATAGCTCACACTACTATAGTATAGTATATGTGTGAGCTAATACTCTGCCAATACATGGGCCCCTAAGCTCACACTAGGTACAATAGTTATAGCAGAAACGAGTATAATATTTTATTAGTTTATGGTTATAGTGTACGTGCTAATATAACTAAAAACTGAAATATATTTTATTCAACTCCAGACTAAATTACCTTTCGTTTAATACCACACAAGCCATGTTTTGACAAACTAAAATTTTTGAAATCTACCTCCACCCTTAAACAAAAACAAAAACTAAAATGTATTTTGTTTAACTCCGGACTCAATTACCATTCGTTTGATATCACACACGCCATATTTTCACGTAAACTCTGATTTCTGAAATTTCCCCCCACCCTTTAAAAAAAATGATCAAAACAAAACATCAAAATGTAGCATGTTTTTTCATTTCGAATATTATAATTTTAATTGTAGTTGTGATACAGTTCTACTATGTATATTTGGAAAATATCGCCGGCTGTACAAAAATCATATTTTCAAGAAAATTGGGCTGTGCAAATTCCAAACATGAATTTTTTCTGTACGTTGTGAGCCCACTGCATTTCGTTGTGCAATATGCAGGCAAAACATTAATTTAAGTGACACGGAAAGAAATGCAATACTAAGTCATTGCAAGTCAGTTTCTCATAATAAGTTAGCTAAGACTATTGAAAATTCTGAGAAATCAGTTTTCAAAACCTTCACAAACACCTAAAAGATTGATGTAAATAAAGAAACACAAGCAAACATAACAAATGTTCCTATTTTAAAAGAAACAGCAAATACTGCGCCATTACCAAAGTTCTTCAGTTGTAACACTGATGTTTTAAGAGCTGAAATATTGTGGACAATACACTTAGTGGACACAAATAGCTCCCTGAATAGCGTGAACAAGTGTGCTTTTAAAATATGTTTCCAGATTCATTTATTGCAGGTAGTAGTGTAGTCCCACTAAATTATGAAATAAGTGAGTACTTTAAGGATGAATTTTTGATATTCCTGAGAGATCTTTATTATACTATCGCTTGTGACGAATCTTTGAATAAATATTTTGTCATCTGAAGTAGTAAATTTTTATGGAAATGAAAGTGGTTTCGGGATCAACAAAATCCTACTTGTCGAAAACATGACTGAAACTTATTTCACAAAGGATTCACAAATTTTAAAAAGTAGGGGAGCAGCTTACATCAAGGTGAAAAATATTATATTGTAGGCAGTCAAGTACAAAATGGCCTTGGAAGAGAAGAAAAACTTGGACAACAAAGAAAAAGAGATTCTAGTCCAAAAAAGAATTCAATTCAATGTTTGGTTCTTGGCTCTGATCCTTGTGGATCAATTAGCCAGCACACATCGATTGGCTCTAAGGAAGTCTGGCATCTAAGCCACTTAGAGCCTGTGCTTTTTTTATCTCTTTTTCTATCTTTCAAAAACACTCCTTTCTTTCTTCCCTCCTACTTTCTTCTTCACTTTCAGTTTCTTTTTGCCACTCGCAACCCAGTTCCCTTCTTCCTGCCAGTTGTTTGTCTTGTTTTCTTCCACTGTTCTGTCAATTATCCTTATGTTCTGCTTGTTTTAACTAGGAAAGATGGGATCTCAGATATACATATACATACATTCAACATAAATTTTTACACTCATTCTGACAATAACACAAAGATATTTTTTTTGTTTTTCAAGGGTGGTGTGTTTAAGGGTAATTGTGCATTCGAATTTTTTATTTATCTATTTATTTATTATTTTTTATTTCTTTTAACTGATTTGTTGGTTTTAAAGTAAAATTAAAAAATATATATTTTTATTTCAAAATTATAAGACAAAATCTTTGAACCCTTTTTTCTCAAAACGTCAATTTTCTACGTGCGGCTTTCTTCTTAGGGCCGGCAGATTTTTGATTAATAAAACAAAGAAATCCTGAATATGACACAGCATCAAACACGGTGTCGCTCAGTTTTGGTAAAAACACCCCAAAAACTAAAAATGTGGTTTTGTAGGGGGGTTCTCCTAGAACACAAAAACATATTTTTTAAATCCTTTAAAGGTTTTTTATTTTTTTCAAAAAATTATACCAAAGTTTTTAAATTATTAATTTTTTCATAAACAAATAAACTGGCAAGGAATAAGAACAATAACTCCAATGTAAGAAGGTATAGTATTTATAAATACAGGGTGTCTCAACTAAAAGGTAACAAACGTCTTTTTAGGTATTTTTCGTGCGAATTTGGACAGACGCTCGGACACGTCGATTTTGTGTACGAGGGGGACACTTTTTGGCTATCTTGAAATTTTTGTAGCATGCACCATCTTCGAGGGGTATACTTTACCCCTATATTTTGAATAGGGTAACTGGGTCTAGTGATACCTTGTTTTGAAGGTCTCTTGAATGTCTTTCAAAAATCTATCCATTAGTTTTTGAGATAATTGCCTTCAAACTTTCAAATTTAACATGGACTGATAAAATAAAAATTTAATCAGAATTTTATATTTTTCGGATTTAATTATTTTATCATTCCATGTAAAATTTAAAAATTTAAAAGCAAATATCTCAAAAACTAATCTATGGATTTTCAAAATTTTTACATGGGTATAAAGATATTCAAGAGAGCTTCAAAACAAGGTACCACTAGACCCACTTTCCCTATTCAAAATATAGGGGTAAAGTATACCCCTCGAAGATGGTGCGTGCCACAAAAATTTCAAGTAGCCAAAGAGTGTCCCCCTCGCAAACAAAATCGACGTGTTCGAGCGTTTCTCCAAATTCCCAAAAACACCTCTGTTACCTTTTAGTTGGAACACCCTGTACATGTTTCTTGAAAGGACCATAAGTTCGCTAACTAATTTAATTTTTTTAATGTAAAGGAGGGTCAAGTGATACCTTGTTTAAAAGGTAGGTAATTAAATAATTTTTTAAACTTTTTTAAAATCGGTTTAGAACTTGTTCGCTCAACTTCTTTTACCTTTAAGCAGTTGAAGATATTGAGTTAAAGTCAGAACTATGTTTAATGACATTGCTGCTATTTTTTTACGTAAATTTAATTACCGTAATGTTGCTGTAAGACTATAAGATAACTGAAAACTTAAATTTTTTTAAATAAAAAGGGGTTGAGTGATACCTCGTTTGAAAGGTTTATTTAAAATTATTTAAAATCGATCAAGTTATGAGAATTTTCGATAATAGTCTGCACAACTGTGACCTTATAATCTTGAATGAACATCACGGTTATTAAAAAAACTTTAAAAAGTGGCAGAGTGTCATCAGTAAACATTTTATTTTAACTCAAATTGCTCGCACAATAATCAAAAATACACATATCTTTGTAAGTATTAAACCGATTTTAAAAAAGTGAAAATTTTTGATTAGATAATTAGCGGTCATAACGGTTTTAAATTAAAAAGTACTCAAAATGTTACCATTTAACATGATTTTTATTTGAAGTTAATATCTAATTGTATAATTGATCGGAAAATCAATTTCTGTGGCGTTCACAAGTTCGTTCTTTCTTGGTGCGATGATGTGGTTGGCGCACTGTTCATCAACATTTCCTATAATACAGGGTGTTTGTAAATAACTGCCCGTACAAACTTTTGAACGGAATAGGATATTAAATTCGAGTGAAAAGGCGTTTTCACAAGACAGTTTTTCGTGATCTTTGGCTATAATAGCGTGTTTTTAACATAAACTCAACATTTTTAAATGTATACGGCGAGCTGGTAATAGAGAATTATTGAAATAAAGCCAGGCTATAATAGTGCCAGGCGCAATTTTGACACCTTCACATTGTAATATCAGCTGTGATCTTCCAACACACGGCCTTTGTTTACTATATGAACCGGAATAAATAGTGCCTTCTTTTATTAATTGAAAATAAACGACGAAAGTTTTAAATTCGACTTTGGTATGTCAATTTTGAAGGATCAACTGTCAGTTTTTAATGTGAATGTGTCAAAATAGTGCCGGGCACAATTATAGCCTGGCTATATTTCAATAATTCTCTAATACCTCGTTTAAAATGTATTTTCGTTTAAGATTTTTTAAAACTTTTTAATTTGGTTTGGTATTATAGGAGTTATAGGCATTGTCATGGTTCTGATACGGTTGGTAGAAGGTCCAATTTTTCGTAAATTTGTAAGAAAAAATATTTTATAAAAATAACTGGTAAAAATACTTGTGTGACAGTAATTTCTACTTAACCTATCTTATTAAAAAGCCTGTTTACCCGAAGTTGATATTTCATTCCGTTTAAAAGTAGGGGGTTTATTTACGAATACTCTTTGTATCCCTTGGTTACGAGCATTGAGCGACGTAATTCTTGATCAACACGCGAACATTGAATGCTCAACCGCAGCTCAACAAGTTTTGCCCAATCTGCATAAAGTTGCTTTTGTCGATTCTTTTCGAAATCTCTATGGTATTTTTTTTTAGATTGTCCTGCACATGTGGGTGTTATTGGTACTTTTCTGGTACGTACCTTCCAATCGATAAGATGATGCCAATAAATAAGTAACTTTTATAATTTTAATTATTTTTGTTCATTCCTTGTTATTAGTAAACCAAATATTATTATTGTTAAACAAAAAAAATATTTTCGTAATAAAATTTTATTGTATAAATATCTGTTGTATTATTGGTAGTTCTTAGTTGTAAATCTAACAAAAAAAAAGTGTTTTAGGATAAGCAAACTAGGTGCAATTGAATCAAAACCTCAAATTTTAACCATTTGAGGTTAAGGCCCGGTTTATAAGATCATTAGTAAATTTAACCATATTTTGTTTTATATCAAACAAGAAGGCCCTGAGACAAGACTGTTTTTTAGTTTCACACAATATCAAGATTGAAATAGGATGTTCTTAAATTGGATCCTTTTCTAGGTAGTGATATATGTTACCTTTCCTTTAAAAAAAAAGTAAGATAGCTCAAGGCCTGCTTAGTTAGATTAGATAATCAAAATATAGTTTATTCATATACACACCTATTCATTTGCTTATCTTAGGACACACTGTATATTGTGTTTAATAAAATGTATATATAAATACAAAATTGTTTTTTACTCAAACAATAATAACAATGCATATTTTAAACCTACTTTATAAGATTTACAAATTAAAATTAAAATATTTATTATTACAATCAATTCATTTTTGCCCACAAGGTCTCTCAGAAGTGATACAGACTAACTGTAGATTCCCTGGCTCAAAATAGATTTTTTTAATTAACTTATTTACAAACCAATAATTTTGCTGGGGCAAATAATTTCACTGTTTTGAGCCAAGGTACTTATATTATTAAATATAGCCTTAGCACAGTGTATAAGTTATCTACACTGTGGCCTTAGTAGGCTACGGTTTTCGAGATTTTTGCATCTAAAGAGTTCATTGCGCCCATCAGATAAACTAGCAATGGTTTTAAGTAAATCTACTTACATGTTTTATTCATTTATTGTTTCAAAAATTATGAAAAATATAGAGTACTATGAAATTTACAAATGTTTTTTAAAATTTTTACGATGAAAAATGGATGCAATAAAAATTCTAAATGCAGAAATCTGGAAACAGTTACTTGTAGTACAACAGGGTAACTATTCTGGGTCCTCAACGATGTGACCATTTGAAGTGAAATCTGCTCTCCTGCCCGGTACCGACTGAACGTTTCACGGTCGGATCGTAGGAGAAGCTTGAGCAATGTAGGTCTTTTCGCATAGTACGTGACGGCTTGGAGCTAATTTAAAGCTTGCCATTGGCCAAAACATGTGATGGCATCTATCACATCGTTCAAGACCCAGAATACCTAGCCAAATGGTTTTCTCATTCACATGAGTACCATACTGTGGCCCAGCCTATTTTTCAATGTACAGGACCTTCTTTATATTTGCTTGGCCTTTGACAGGGACTATGATGCAAAATTGTTTCCATATTGTCTTTTGTCAGAAATGTCAAGTGTCAGAAATGTCCTTATGTCAAATTTTGACAGCAACTTTACAAAGTGACACGCAAATATAAAGAATGAACCAGTACTATGGTTGTGTTTATTTACATCAGATTATACAAATATATTATCACAATATACAATTATATTTTCTTGGCCATTTTTTGTCTAATTTTGTTATGATGCATTCTGTGTAAACTCTTACATAAAAAATAATTAAGAAACGCATATTTTATGAAAATTAAACCTAACGAATGCCAGAGCTGGGCAATACCTAACTACAAAAGTATTAATGTAAATATAAAAATTCAGGTACAATATTTGTTTTTTTTTTTGCTATGATGCTGTGCTAGATGCCGAAACCGCAGACAAAAAAGAAAAAGTTAAGAATCCATTAAAAGATCCATACAAATTATACAAAGATTATAATTTAATAAATTAAGATCAAGTCAGGGTGCTAAAAATTGATAAGACTTAGTTTTTCTGAGTGTTGAGGTAGCTTTACTTTTGTTGAAAATGATATTTTCAATCAATTTGTGAAAACTGCGTTGCTCTAGCTGCTGGCGTTTTTGTGATATACTGTGTCCCAGATAAAAGCATAGTTTTTGCAAAGTCACTTGAATAACTCCTAATACGGGGTTCTATCGATTTCATGAAATTTTGGTTATTAAAAGTTATCCAAATTCATATAAAATCTTCCTGGTATAATTTCAACCCTAGCGACAGACCGAGGCCAGGTGGATGGACGGCACCTTATTGGCAGATTTTTTTGAGATGCGCTTTTAATTGCTTTCAGGTGTTTGCTTCGGGATTCCTTTAAGTATTGTTCATACTCGTCTTAGTCTTTTGTTTTTGATTAGTATTTGTCCTTTGATTAGTGTTAGCTGTCTTAAACAAAATCGGCTGTTCATACTCGTCTTTTGTTTTTGATTAGTCTTAGTCATAACTCACTGAAAAAAAAATTCAATTTCAATAAAAAGGCCCTCTTCAAAAGTCATTTTCTACACAAAACAATCTTATTTAACCTAATCTGTGCACGAAACACAGACACGAAAGAACAAAAGCGAAAAAGAAAAAAAAAACAAATAAAATTTTGAGGTTATGTTGAGATTTTCTGTTTCTATTTTATGTTAAAACATGATTAATGGCGGTAAATTCAAAATTTCGGCCGCGCGCTTGCGCTCTTCGGACGCCCTGTAAAAAAAAACAACAAATGTCAGCTGATGTCTGTCACTCGTCTTAGTCCTTGTCCTAAGGATTGAAAGTTGGCAACTCTTTAAGACAAAGACTAATCAAAAACAAAAGCAAAAGCATTGTATGGACACTCCCATAAGAAACAGTGGTTTTAACTTTCTTATGACAAGACATATGACTAAACCAAGACAAAAGACTAGACAAAAGACGAGTATGAACGATCCATTAGTCGGCAGTATGCAGAGTTAGAAAATCAATCAGTGTCGTTTCTGTAGGTGTAGGAATAGAATTTCTTTAGTTTACGCCATAATTAAATGAAATAATTTTCATGAGTATATCTACCGCCGCCCATGTCACTTTCTTTAAAGGATATGCCGATGGTCGGCTTTTATCTTTGTTCAACTGACTTTGCAAAAACTATACCTACATGTGGTCTTATTGTCAGGAATGCAAATTACCCTTGTCTGTGCCACTGTACGAAACCAGCTTGCAAAAACGAAAAGCGCAAAACATGGTTTTGCAGTGATAAGAAAGTGGTTTCACCTCCCTCCACAATGCTGAACAACACACAGCAGGTGGTTAATGCGTGAAAAACTACTGAAAAGTGTATAGTGGAAGTTGTAATGGTTAAGCGTGGGGATACATCAAGTAGAGATAAGAAAATGTTGTTTATAAAATATCATTTTATCTCTGTTTTCGTTTAGTTTTTCTTGTTTAGGTCTTTAGCTACAATGTAAAGTAAACTTTAGGATTATCAGCAATGTCACTGACTTGGTTCCTCCAGGATCTTCAAAGAGGGGATAACGGATTACTTAGGTCCAAGTAAAGAAACATAAGATTTTTCTATTTGAAGAATATTTTGCAGTTTGTTATTTGGGTAAGTTGGAGTTTTTATTTTAATATTTTGGGTCTTCTTTGTTTTATAGGTAATAAGAAAAGTCTTGTAACAATTTGTAAATTTCAACAGAGTTTTATTTTGTATTCATTAAAGTTTGTAACGTTTTTAAATCTGTTTTATATTTATTTTATTCACACAAGAAATCTACTACGGTACCCTCGTTTAAGGGTTCGATTTAAAACAAAATTGTACCCGACAAGTCTGAAAAATAGATATACAATTTCGGTTAAATAAATACACTTCAAATTTTATTACAGTTTTTTTTTTATATGTCATTTTTGAATAAGGCAACTTTCTCTCTCCAAGCTATGAATGCAGAAATCTTTCCGCAATCTTAGCAAGCAACTATTCAAGACATTTCCCTTGTATAGATATAAACAAACAAACAAACCTTGTATACAATAAAGAAACTTCTCTACAATCTGAATAGTAGAGTAAATTTGTGAAATAAAGCTGCAAAAGGGTATATTTTTTTATATTTGGCATAGTAGTACCTAACACCAAAAGCTAAATTTTCATTCGAGAATCCCCGATTTTCCGGCCTCAGAATCGAAGATGGCGGCTGCCAAAGTTAAGAAAAAAAATGATTTCCTTGTTTTAAGAGGAATTAAATTAATTTTGATAAATAAGTGGGATATACTCAATGTAAAAATGTAAAAAAAATTTACACCTGTCACTGCAAAACAAAATGGCGGCTATATTTAAAAAAAAATCGTTTTTCTTCGATATTTTCTTTATTTTTTGTGCGATATTTATTTTTAATACCTCATATTAAAGCTACTGGCTAGTTCTTTAAACCTGCTTAAATGAAATGATAAGTTTCCCAGCCGACACAAAGATGGTGCTTAATTTGTCAAAAATAAAAGAGACCTTTACAACCAGTAGACCAAATTAAATTTTTACAAAAAAATTTTTTGGAGTTTATCAGTAGTAGGCCAGATTTTGTAAAAATTTATAAAAAGTTACAATTTGACAGTTAACATTTTAAGATGGCTGCCGAAGTTCAGACAAAAAAGTAATTTTTTTGTTCTTGTTTGAAACAACTAGTATTGCCGTGTAATATTTTGATTTATACTAAATGGGGGTCGCCGATTGTAAATATTTCATAATAAATGACATATGTCTATTATTATCCAAGATGGCGGCGGTCAAAATATAAATACAACAGTATCTTTTTGGTTTAGTAAATCTTTATACCAAGATATCTAGTTTTATATTAATCTTAATTAGTTTTAAATTGTAATGTACAAAAAAAATAGAATTTATTTATTTTTTAAAGATGGCGGCCAAAAAAGTAGAAAAAAACATTTTTGTTTATTTTTTCGAAATTTAACAAAAAAACTGTGAAAACCAAGACATCTCGTTAAACAAAACACAGATGTTTTAAATATGTCAAAAAAGTTGACATATGTCACGTGCCGGGTGATTTGAATAAATTGACATATTTTACTTAATAGCTATCTCCGTTAATATTGATCTAACAGTAACGTTTAAATTAGCAAAGTTAAATAATTTTTTCTAAATCATCAGAATCTTATGTCAAAAATGACATATGTCATACACTTGTCAAACTAATTGACATATGGTTTATTTTTTTAAATAAAACACCCTGTATATAATGTTTTTAATTGATAGGGCTCCTTTTTCTGATTTCAAAAATATATAATATGTTGACGTTTAGTCCAGCCGTTGTTGAAATATTTGCATTTTAAACATTATATTCATTAACAAAATGGCCACATCCTTATTGTTTATTTAGGTTATTAAAATGCAAATATTTCAATAACGGCTGGTCTAAATGTCACCATATTATATATTTTTGAAATCAGAAAAACGAGTCTTATCAACTTAAAAAATTATATACCGTGTGATTTATTTAAAAAAATAAACCATATGTCAAAAGTTTGACAAGTGTATGACATATGTCATTTTTGACATCAGATTCTGAAGATTTAGAAAAAATTATTTAACTTTGCTTGTTTAAACATTACTGTTAGATTAATATTAACGGAGATAGCTATTAAGTAAAATATGGCCAATTCAATCAAATCACCCGGTACGTGACATATGTCAACTTTTTTGACATTTTTAAAATATCTGTGTTTTGTTTACCGAGATGTCTTGTATTTTCCAGTTTTTTTTGTTAAATTTCGAAAAAATAAACAAAAATGTTTTTTTTTACTTTCTCGACCGCCATCTTTAAAAAATAAATAAATTATATTATTTATGTACATTATGACCTAAAACTAATTAAGAGTAATATGAAACTACATATCTTCGTAAAAAAAAATTACCAAACCAAGAAGATAATGTTGTTTTTATATTTTGAACGCCGCCATCTTGATTAATAATAGACATGTGTCATTTATGATGAAATATTTAAAATCGGCGACCCCTATTTAGTATAAATCGATATATTACACGGCAATACTAGTTCTGTCAAACAAGAACAAAAAAATAACTTTTTTATCTGAACTTCGGCCGCCATCTTAAAATTTTTAATGTCAAACTGTAATTTTTTTGAAATTTTTACAAAACTTGGCTTACTATTGATAAAATCCAATTTTTTTTTTTTTATTATTTAATTTGGTCTACAGGTTATAAAGGTCTCTTTTATTTTTGACATATTAAACGCCATCTTTGTGTCAGCTGAGAAACTAATAACTTTTTTTCATTAGGTTTAAAGAGCTGGTCAGTGGCTTTAATATGAGGTATTAAAAATAAATATCGCGCAAAAAATAAATAAAATATCGAAGCAAAACGATTTTTTTTAAATATAGCCGCCATTTTGACAGGTGTAATTTTTTTTTTTTAATTTGTGAATTAAGTAGGTCCCACTTAAAGTAAGTTTGTCAAAATTAATTTAATTTGTCTTAAAACAGGGAATTCATTTTTTTTCTTAACTTTGGCAGCCGCCATCTTGGATTCCGATGCCGGAAATCAGGGGATCCTCGATTGAAAATTTAGCTTTTGATGTTAGCTACTACCATGCCAAATAT
Organism: Aspidapion aeneum; assembly: GCA_963576565.1. Lineage (NCBI taxonomy): Eukaryota > Metazoa > Arthropoda > Insecta > Coleoptera > Brentidae > Aspidapion > Aspidapion aeneum. The sequence goes on from OY755048.1 coordinate 47,927,235, forward strand.
AAAAAAATATACCCTTTTTGCAGCTTTGTATTGAAATACCCTACAAATTTACTTTACTAGAAGTTTTACCCAATCAATTAATCGACCATAAAAATTGCAGTGGTCCTGTCTTTAGAAACATTATCAAGCCAAGCGAACTCCCCAGAAATCACAAAACATGGTAGTCAAACTGACTATAAAAATCCAGTAATTAGTGATATACAAAAATGTCTTCAGAATCTGATATTCCCAAAAATGTTATCATAGAAGAAATACTGGCCAAAAATGATGATGTTAAATATATTGATTGAACGACTTCCCGCCTGACGAAGTTACTTCCAGCCAAAATAACACGGAAAACTGTGAAATTAGTAATTTAAATAGTAACAACAGTGTTGTTCAAATTACTGAGGTTACCATAAACAATGAGCGTATAAGGAAGGTGTCAAAATCAATCAATCTTCGCTGATACATTTAATGAGACTAAACCTTTGTCCTAGTAGAATCATCCGTGAACAAGGCCAATACATGTTGGCAACGAAAATATTGATAATGACGAACAACAAGTCCCGACTACCATCATCGCATACAATGTAGTGATCAGCTAACAGTTTAAATTGCAAAAGCTAAACAAGCAATCTAAATATTAATTTTATCCAGTTGGAGGTTGACCCGTAATAAAGTTCGATTATTTTTGAAAATTAATAAACAATAACAATTGAACAATGTAAAGATAAAGTAACTCACAGTATTTTTTTCAACCCATCACATCACTATACACAGACTTCGATAAACTGACCACGGACTAGCACTGACCTATGACATAGATGTGATGTAACTTTGCCATCTATAAACTGAAACTAAATGAAAATCATAAGCACTTTGCCTTTTTGATACCTCGGTTCTTGCGTAACATCCTCCAAACCTGTGTTCCATTTTTACCCCAAAACTAAAGTGTAGCAACAGGATACACCTGCATTAGCAGGATACACGTGCGATTTTCTTTGAATCAGATCGACAAAAACAAATTTTGTTACCACCTGCAAGTATCACAAAAACATGGATTTCCTTTTAAAAAATCGACCGCCAAAGACTATATTTCCTGTCCCAAAAAAATAAACGCGAGAAACAAACAAAAAACACTTGTTTCGCCAAAATAAGGCCGACACCTGGTCGAATTAGATCGACTTTTCTGATAGGGGGGTTAGCTTAAATACCCGTAATCCTTTGTACCTTGGTCATTATTCTATCATTATTTTTACCAAAATTTGACTTGAATTAAACTCCGTCAGAGCTTAAGATAGTTAACAGAAAAAGATTATTAAAAGTAAATAAAGTTATGGTTAAATTAAAGTACTAGTGAGTAAACAACAGAAAAGTGCATAAAGGTATGACAAAGTTTTAGTGCAAGCAAAATTATAATGTATTTATCCATTGTTCTTGTTAAGTTATATATATATATATATATATATATATATATATATATATATAAGTTAAGTTAAGTTAAGTTAAGTTAAGTTAAGTTAAATTAGGTTAAGTTTTATTATATTAAGTTAAGTTAAGTTAAGTTAAATTAAGTGAAATTAAGTTAAATTAAGTTAAGTTAGATTAAGTTTTATTATATAATTTTATTTTTCTGTATTTATCCATTGTTCTTGTTAAGTTATATATATATATATATATATATATATATATATATATATATATATATATTAATTAATTTGAGTTATAATGAGGATCTAATTTTATTTTTCTGTATTTATCCATTGTTCTTGTTAAGTTATATATATATATATATATATATATATATATATATATATATTTTTTATAACGATTATATCGTTATATTGTTTAAAAATTAAGGAATTACATATTTTGTAATAAAAATATATTATTTAATTAATTAAATTTCCTTATTGAAAAATGGTCAATTTTACTGGCCTATTGAGCTTCGAATGGCTATATCATTTTGACTGGCCTAAATTATTTATCAAAATCTCCGCACTCAGCAAAAAAGGCAAGCATGTATCCATACGCCACATTTCCTCTTTGTTTTACTTTCGCGCGAGGCAAAGGATAAACAGTCTGATGATGATCTGCATAGTGTTAGTTGAGATGATTTAAGATGAATACGTTTTTTATTAAAAAGTATACTCCATAGGATGTCTGTTTTAAGAGATCTTAAATATTAAAATTTAGTGTTTTCGATTTTTGGTCTGACGACATTGAAATTCAGGTCAGTTCGTTCCTTTTTTTACTCAAAGTTATTTATCTTAATTTAGCGCAAATATGCATAATTTGATTGCATTTTTTGGTAGAAAACCAAATTTTGATAAAATTTAATGTTTGCTAAAAATATTGGCCCATAGCACAGGTATTTCTCGTGGAATATTTTTTTTCAGATTAAGGACCCAATGAGTTCAGCCAAGCTTCCCTTTTCAGTCTTATAGGACAAATTTTAGCCCACCTGACTCATTCGATCAATGCATTCCAAGGAAGTGGATTCTTGAGGTTGATGGACTTTGGAGATATGGATCTATTTGGATAAATTATCTGGTAAGTTTTTTTATTCATATATATTTTAATAGACTTTAGTCAAATCTGCTTTGAATGAAAAACTTACCAGAATGATTTTCTAATCTCCATCAAAAGTCCTCAAAATCTAACTTCTCAGAGAAATATTTAGCTTGCTCATTCTTAAATGAACGACGGCCATTTTGTATTTTTTATTCTGCTTGGTTCTTGAGTGAATAGCAGCCATTTTGTTTTTTTTTAGTGAATAAATTAAATTCATGAACGACCAGATTTCAATTTTTGCTTCCCCTTTTTAATTATATTTTCTTTAATGAAGAAGTTATTTTCCTTTTAAGGAAAAAATAAAAGGAAATATTTTTTTATTGCCCTCCCTCAAAAGTCGAAAACATACTCACGTTTCAGTTAACTTTCCCTTTGTTTGTGTGAAAGACTGAAATGTTCCCCATGTAAAATTTTTAGATACATTTTTTTTTATAAATTGTTAAAAAGATTTTATTCTTTCCCTCCATTTTGAATTATTGGCTGACCACCATTATTCTTAAATTATTTTGTAAATTTTTCTAGCTTTAAGAAATAAAACCAACATGTGTGAAATTATATTTTTATTTTAATACTGGGTATTATTTTAAAGTTGTAAAATCCAAACAGTTATATTTTTTTTTCTTAAGAAACCTATTGTAAAGATGAAATAGATAATAACCTGTTAAACATTTATTTTTTATGAATTTATTTGACAAAACTTGTGAAATTTTTGAAATTAAATTCAGAAAATATATATTTTTTTTCTAATTCAGGAATCTATAAATAGGATTCATGTAAACCTGAAAGGTCTAAATATTCTGCTGAATATTTGGTTGAAATTTTGTAAAGATTCCTTCTACATTTTCTTTATATTTTGAATGTATATATTTTCCTTTTGATAAATGACATTTCCATGATGATTGTCATTTATAGAAATTTGTAAACTAAAACTATTTTTTTGTGACACTCTCAATGCTAGAGTTTTACGTAATTTTTTTTTGAGAGTTTTGTTGAGAAAGCTAGGTCATCAAGTCTGACAAATTGTTTCTACGGTTGCGTAAATAGTCTTTCTTTTCATGTACAAAAAAAATCCACGACGACAAGTTCTCCACCACTGAGTAAGACCAACAAAGATAAGCCACATACAAGTCCTCCTGGATTGCACACCTGCTGACGAGGCGAAGACTGGCACTGAGACCATGATGGGAATGTTGTGAATATGATCTCATGGTTGGAGATGATGCTCTCTATTGGTGATGCTATTTTTTTTTAAATAGATTTTTTTTGAAAAGAAAAGAATCTAAAACTTTAAAAAAGCAAGTTTCAAAATTAAATAAGACTTGAGACTCTTCTTTCTTTAATAAATTTTCTTCATTTTTTTTATAAAAAGGTTTAGTTTTTTTTTGTAATTTTTTTTGATTGTGTCACTGATCATTTTTTTTATAAAATAAATTGTAAAATTTATTCTCTAATCCAGAATTTCTTTATACTCTAAACGAGGTGAGATTGTTTGGAGGATTCCAAGACTATTTCATTCTTTAATTTTTTTCATTTATTATTATATTTTTTATATATATTTTTTTTATGAATGAATTTTGTCCTAAAGGATCTTCCAGGTAAAGCTCAATGGCGCCCCATTACCCTTAAAAGAAAACAAATTGGAAGAAACGTTAGTAGAACTAAAAAGAGAAGGTACGACCCTGAGATAGTCATTTCATTATTTTGATTTGAAAGAGTTTCTGTTCTTTTGTTCTTCCACTTTCTTTGCTTTGCTAAAAAAAAAAGGAAAAGGAAAAGTGAAATAATACCAGGCAAATATCAAAGATCTTAAAAAGCATAAATTGGCACTCCACCATAAATGTGGTGCTAACGTGCTATAAAAATAAATACCCTATAAAGTTAGCGCCTAACGACTATACTAGCTATAAATTTGGTGCTCTACACTTCTTTAATAAATTCCCAACGTGGGACCATTATAAATTTGGCACCCAACGTGGTTAAAAATAGTTATAAATTTGGCCCCCAACGTGGTTAAAAATATACTACAATATATATATATATATATATATATATATATATATATATATATATATATATATATAGTTAAGTTAAGTTAAGTTAAGTTAAGTTAAGTTAAGTTAAGTTAAGTTAAGTTAAGTTAAGTTAAGTTAAGTTAAGTTAAATTAAGTTAAATTAAGTTAAATTAAGTTAAATTAAGTTAAGTTAGGTTAAGTTTTATTATATTAAGTTAAGTTAAATTAAGTTAAATTAAGTTAAGTTAGATTAAGTTTTATTATATAATTTTATTTTTCTGTATTTATCCATTGTTCTTGTTAAGTTATAATATATATATATATATATATATATATATATATATATAAGTTAAGTTAAATTAAGTTAAATTAAGTTAAATTAAGTTAAATTAAGTTAAGTTAGGTTAAGTTTTATTATATTAAGTTGAGTTAAGTTAAATTAAGTTAAATTAAGTTAAGTTAGATTAAGTTTTATTATATTGCTAAGTTAAGTTAATTTACCTGTAAATGGTTCGCCATTTTTGATATCATTTTCTAAAACTGCAAATGATTCTTCAGCCTCCAAAAATTTTTTTTTAAATAATTTAATATAACATTTATTTTTATTTTTTAATGTAAAAAACAATACTGATATATAATAATCCACAGTAATGTTATATTTTTTAATATTAAAGAAAAACTGCAGATGTGCTACCAACGACTTGTCTGTTTTTATAAAAAAATGTCTAAGATAAGTTTTATATTCATCTTCAGGAATTTTTTTTTTTAATTCTACAAATAGATTTATTTTCTTCTCTTCCATTTTTCTATAAGACAAAGACAAGTTTTCATTATATTTTTTTTGTTTTTCAATTAGATAATCATTGTATTTTTTATATCTTTCAACAAAATCAATTTTTTTTTGAAAATCAATTTGTTTATGATTTATAACCCACGAATCTAGTCTAATTTGTTTTTTTGATTTTGTTAAATTTTGAATTGAAGTTTGAATTTGATCATTCTTTTTAATACTTTGTTTTTCACAAGTCAACCATTTAGTTAAAATATTTTTTTGATTTTTTCTTTGTTTTTATGCACTGGAATATAGTTTGAGTTATAATGAGGATCTAATTTTATTTTTCTGTATTTATCCATTGTTTTAGTTTGAATCTAAAATTTTAATTAAATTACACAAATTATTTTATACTTTGAGTTATTTGACGTAACTCAATTTTCGTCTAAGCAACAGCAAAAAACAAAAAAAAAAAAGACATAAAAAGCGTTCTGGATTAAAAATGATTTATTGAACTTCATAATAAAAAATATGGGGTGATACTTGCAAAATTTATTTACTATAAAACTTCAAATTTATTTGGTGATCGATACACTTTTTATTTTTTTATTATCTGACATAATTCTTCGAACGCTTTTGAACTTGGATGGATTTTTTTTTATGATTTGGTACAATCGATAAAACCATCAAGTATTATATAAATGTATCCGCTTGTATTATGTATCCGCTTGTATTATGTATCCGCTTGTATTATGTATCCGCTTGTATTATGTATCCGCTTGTATTATGTATCCGCTTGTATTATGTATCCGCTTGTATTATGTATCCGCTTATATTATGTATCCGCTTGTATTATGTATCCGCTTATATTATGTATCCGCTTATATTATGTATCCGCTTATATTATGTATCCGCTTATATTATGTATCCGCTTATATTATGTATCCGCTTGTATTATGTATCCGCTTGTATTATGTATCCGCTTGTATTATGTATCTGCTTGTACTATATATCCGCTTGTTTTTTTTAATTTGTAATCAGGACGGTCGAATTAGTCTAAATTAATATGTAATATTATATATATATATATATATATATATATATATATATATATATATATATATATATATAATTGTATCTGCTTGTACTATGTATCCGCTTGTACTATGATTTTTTGAAGAAATAAAAGTATTAAAAAAACAATTAAGTTTTTTATTTAATTTTTTTTTCAAAAATTTAAAAAGTTCATTGAGATAATGTAGTAAACTGTAATCCGTTTTACCGTATCTCTAACGGTTCTCGAGATATTTTTTAAAAACCTCCGAAAAATACCCTAAATTGACTAACTTCAACTGGCCACATAAAATAGATCCAATTAGATAATGATTTGACGTATTTTTTTTTAATTAGAAACGCCCTTTAACTCTATACAAAATGGTCCAAAACTACGTTATCTCGTTGAATAGCGATGTAGTGATTTTTTGAAGTGAGGTCTACATTTCTTTAATTTTGAAAAATTCTATCTCAAGAACCGTTTGAGATAACGAAAAACTAATAGCAGATTCGTAATCAGGACGGTCGAATTAGTCTAAATTGATGTATCACATGTCGAAATTTTTTTGGTCGAATTTTGCATTTTTTTCCGACCCTACCCCTTTAAATTTACGTTATAAATATGTTTTTTATTTTTAGGAATTAATAGAAGAAAAGAAGAAGGAAAAAAAATAAAAAGGAAAGAAATAAAGAAAGAGAGAAATAAAGAAAGAAATAAAATATAAGAAAATTTAAAAAAAAAGGAAAGAAAATGATTTTGGTGTGGTAAGAATTATATAATATATTAGAATATTGAGAATTTTTATGTTTAATTGTTTATTTATTTAGTTGATATTATTATTATTAAGAAGTTTGACTGTTTGGGGGATTTGGGTGTTTGGTTGTTTGCTTTGTTGGTTGTTTAATTGATTTTTTGGTTAAAAAAAATATTGTACAATATATTTTGAAATAAGTTTGAATTTTTTAGAAAAAGAATAAGAAGAAAAAGAAAAAAAAAAGAGAAAAAAAAATATAATTAATTAGCAGAGAAAATGAAGAGAATATGAACGAAGAAAGAAGAATGAATGCAGGGGAAAATGAGGGTGTGAGGGCAGTTGGAAACAGTGTTGGAATAGGTATGGCGTATACATAGTATACAATGACGCAAACTGAATTCAACTACGGCAGACTCGACCGATACAAGTGACTTTATCTCGAGATCCCGTCACCAAAAACCGTATTGTTGAGTCGTTCTCCGCTCGGAACAACGGTAATGACGCACGCGGCAATTGGTGTCGGGCTGCCGGGATATTGTCAGTTAATGTGACGAGAGTTGGCCCAGATGGTGTACCAGTGATGCGCCAATGAGACGTGGTAGTTGAAAATGATATTGCTGAGTTGCCAGCCGGTGACGGTATCATCTTCAATTACGAGAGATTCGACCGATGCAAGTGACTTTATCCCGAGATCCTGCCATCGAAAACCGCATTGTTGAGTCGTTGCCCGCCAGGGATAACGGTAATGATGCACGCGGCAATAGGTTTCGGTCTCGCGGGATATTGTCAGTTGTATTGACGAGAGTTCGCGCAGATGGCGTACCATTGTTGCGCCAAATGGGTGCACCCTCGGTAGTAGCAGAACGACCGGTGAGAGAAGTACAGCCGAACGATCAGGCGTCACCCGCACAGGACGTCGTCGAATTTCCCATAATTCAACCTGTGCCTGATCGCGAAGTTTAGGTAGATCGACATGATTTACAGGAGCGTTCTCTCTTAAGAAGTTTGACTGTTTGGGGGGTTTGGGTGTTTGATTGTTTGCTTTGTTGGTTGTTTAATTAATACAATATATTTTAAAATAAGTTTTAATTTTTTAGAAAAATAATAAGAAGAAAAAAAATGAAAACAGAAAAAAAAATAGAATTAATGAGCGGACAAAATGAAGAGAATATGAATGAATAAAGAAGAATGAATGCAGGAGAAAATGAGGGTGTGAGGGCAGTTGGAAATAATGTAATGGTAGGTATGGCGTCGGCGGCAAACAGAGTAAGGGTGTTACTGTCGAGAGACGCAGTAGTTGAAAATCGTATTGCTGAGTTGTCTACTACCGGAAACAGCAGAGGCAATAATGACGCAAACGGAGTTCAAGTACGGCGGACTCGACCGATACAAGTGACTTTATCTCGAGATCCCGTCATCGAAAACCGTCTTGTTGAGTCGTTGTCCGCTCGGAACAACGGTAATGACGCACGCGGCAATTGGTGTCGGGCTCGCGGGATATTGTCAGTTAATTTGACGAGAGTTGGCCTAGATGGTGTACCAGTGATGCGCCAATGACACGTGGTAGTTGAAAATGATTATTTTAATGTTATGAATTTAATCTTTATGCGAATTGGATAAATATGACAACGTGCAATACTTTGGGAAATGTACCGATATTTTATTTTCACAATATATAACTATTTGCTTTAAAGAAAGTGTTTAATTTACATCAATAAAACGGTTGTGATAAAAGCTATTACGCTAAAACGCTTACGTTCTAAACGAGGTTGAGATTATTGTAACTGCAACCAGGAAAATTAGGAAAATATTCGCTCGGTTTTTCGCGAAACCCTGGGGCAGCTTCACAATTGGCGCAGTCGGTAGGATGATTTTCTGAGCGAGAGAGAGAGAGAGGGAGAGAGAGAAGCTCTAGAATAAAAAAAACACACAACAAACTCAGAAAAGTTTTAGATCCCCTTTGGACAGTAAATAGCTTTTAATATGGCAACCGAAAACCCTTCAGCGTCACCCGTAGTATTGCAAGTCCCGCCGCAGGTTCAAGTAGGCATCGAGTCGATCCCGACCTACGACGGACAAACCAGCGTTGATGAATTTTTAGCGTTTATCGAAGAAACCGCTTCCGTTATCCTACACTATCCTATAAGAAAAAACAAAAACACGATTTACTCCAATTACGCATTTGTATCTTCTAAATAATAAAAAGCGACAATATGCGGCGTATAGTTTGATTTCCAGATACCAGGTGACTAGTATACTACTGTCCTTAGTAAGACCCACCTATTTGCAAAATACCCAAAAATGAGTTAGGACCGAAAATGGCTTTACATAGATTACTTTCATCTTTTTATTTTGGAAACAAAAAAAATATTACTGTGTACACTTGGCAAGCATTTAAACTTTAAACTCGCTTTTCTCGAAATTAGAGAAAACGTAGATAGGTGGGTATTACTAAGGACGGCTTTGTTAACACTAAATCTATAGATGTTGCTATTGTAAAGCATATTGCTAAGGGGCGGCGGATAAAAGGTCGAAAGCACAAAAGGTCGAAAAAATAAGGTCGAAATTACAAAAAGTCGAAAGTACAAAAGGTCGAAAATACAAAAGGTCGAAAATACAAAAGGTCGAAAATACAAAAGGTCGAAAATACAAAAGGTCGAAAGTACAAAAGGTCGAAAGTTCAAAAGGTCGAAAGTATGAAAATAAAAGATTGAAACCTAACCAAGTCGAATTGCCCTGCCCAGCCGAGGTAGTTCAGAGGTCGAGGATAGTTCATAGTTAACCCGGTTACGTTACTAACCCAACCTGACCAGGTTAGGTTTGTTTACTAAAAAAAAACTACCCTGATCTCGTCAGGAAAGTTTTTTTTTGATATACTAACCTAACGGGGTCTGGTTGGGACAATAACCTAACCTAATCTCGGCCCTGGGTCCACCTCGACTGGACCGGTCAATTCGCCTTGATACAGTAAATTGGTATTTTTAGTATTTTGTATTGTCGATCTTTTTTCGACCTTTTATACTTTCGACGTTTTGTACTTTCGACCTTTTGTACTTTCGACCTTTTGTACTTTCAATCTTTTGTACTTTCGACCTTTTGTACTTTCGACCATTTGTACTTACGACCTTTTGTTTTTCAAACTTTTGTACTTTCGATCTTTTGTACTTTCGACCTTTTGTACTTTCGACCTTTTGTACTTTCGACCTTATTTTTTCCACCTTTTGTACTTTCGACCTTTTATCCGCCGCCCATTGTTAAGTTAATATTCGATTGGACGGGATTACCGTATCGGGTGGGGCTAGACCGCTCTGCCCTAAGTTATAGAAGTTATAATTTTTCTTATAATTGCATATTTTTTAAATTTAAATCAATGATTTTAATTTGCATTAGGTTTTGAACTTGATTGTGTTTAAATCATTTAATTTTTTTGTCATAGTTTAGCATTGTAAAAACTTTCTTAAATTGCACCTCTTACTTTATTTTTTTTTTAAATTTGCATGCGGTGCAGTTAGTATTTAAAACGACCAGCTTTCCACAAAAGAAAGCAGGAATTTATACATGAAAATCCTATTATCGCGCTGGACATCATGTCAAGAACTGTTGAAAGGGTAGGGTTAAGGTTATTTCAGCATGGAGGGTATAAACTAGGGTACGCGTGGTTCCAATCCTGTTTGAATCCCGGTTCTTGGGTTCAAGACACTCAATAGTAGTAAACGAAAAAATTTAAGTTAAAAAGCAAGCTCGACTTACCTATTATTCCAGGAACGTAAATTCTGGAAGGAAACCGGCACTATCACCCGCGTGGGTATTGTTCAGAAAAAACCGCAAGGTTAAAATTGTGACGTATATGTCGATATATGAACGACGGCTGTAGTCATGAGTGTGTGTGTGTGTGCTCGATGCTTCCTTGTTTTGGCACAGCGCGCAGCGGCTCGCGCGCCGGTGGTTTCCACACAGTCCATTCTTCAGTGCAGAAGGAAGTAGGGGTAGGAAGGGTGGAAACACCTAATAAGGGATGCAAGGAAAAGTGCGCCGAGCTTGATAATTATTTAGAGTAAAAGTAAATTAAACGCGCAAATTTCTATTTGCAATAGTGTAGTAAAATTAACTAGAAAAACAAAAAAAAATAATAATAATACTAAATTCTAAAAACTTCCCAAAAACGTTACAAACAAAAATAAAGCAATATGAGGGCGAGAACGAACCATTTCCCACCCCCATGAAATGCCGCGCAATTTCATTCATGAGAAGTAGGAGGGGGCAGTGGGCAAAGTTTAACTAGTGGTCTTTTATAGACGCCTTTGTTAGTTTTAACCACTGCAACCCTTGGAACCTTATCAGTTCCGTAGAATAATTCGATAATTCGGCCAAGTGGCCAATCTAAAGGAGACGCATTTTCGTCTTTTATAAGCACGAGAGTACCAATAGTGACCGAGCTCATGCCCTCAAGCCACTTCGCTCTTTGCTGCAGCGTATGTAAATACTCGGTTCTCCACCGTTTCCAAAAATCCTGTTGGATTCTAACTAAAAGTTGCCACCTGTCCAATCTATTTAAAGGTATTTCTGTAAGATCGGGGTCTGGGAGAGCATTAAGAGGTTCCAAATTTAAGAAGTGACCCGGAGTAAGTACAGCTAAGTCGGTAGGGTCACTCGATAGTTCACACAGGGGACGCGAATTAAGAACACCCTCTACTTGCGCCAGAACGGTAACGAACTCTTCGTACGTTAGTAATTGTTTGCCAATCACACGCTTTAAATGAGTTTTAGTAGACTTAATGTTCGACTCCCAAAGCCCACCCATATGGGGGGCCCCAGGTGGGTTAAAATGCCACTCAATGGATTCTTGTTTTGCACAATCTTCGAATATTTTACGTAAGTATTTATCAGCAGAAACAAAATTCGTGCCACAATCTGTGTAAATGTGCTGAATTCTGCCTCTTCTAGCCATAAACCGGCGCAGAGCGGCCAAAAAGGCATCAGTAGACATATCCGAAACCAAGTCAATGTAAACGCATTTTACGACACAGCAAATAAATAGGCAAACGTAGGATTTAACTATCTTAAAACTACGCAACTTTGACGTTTTAATGTCAAAAGGGCCGCAGAAATCGATTCCTACTTGTGAGAAGGGTTTGGCTTGACATAATCGAAATTTGGGCAAATTTCCCATAGGGGGTTGAAAAGCAATGGGGTTAGTTTTCCAACATGGAAGGCAACTGTGCAATATTTTGCGGACCACTCGTTTAGCAGCAAGGATCCAAAAGGATTGAAAAAATAAAAATAAAGTGGTCTGTAATCCGCAGTGTAAATAAGTGATATGTATATCTTTAATAAGCAATGTGGTAAAAATGCAATTATTAGGTAAAAGCAAGGGGTATTTTTTGTCAAAGCATAAATCCGAATGACTCAAGCGACCGCCCACTCGTAATAAGCCCGTTTCAGCTTCCAAAAACGGATTTAACCTTTTTATTGCCCTATTGTTTATTGGCCTATTTTCTTGCAACAAACTAATTTCCTTTTTAAAATAAATAGATTGGAAATGTTTAATTATAAAAAGTAAAGCGCGATACAACTCAACATTCTTTAAATATGGCTTCTTAATTTTATTTTTATTTTTAAAATTTTCAAGAGCGCGCAAAAAAAATCCTACAATTCTTTTTATCGCGGATAGCGAACTATATTTTTCAAATAAATTATCAATAAAACTTTTTTGCACGAAAATCGTAAGGTTCAAACTATTAATCAAATTGCGTTTTTCCTTTTGTGATTCTTCGCATGAAGGCAAATTATATTTCGTAAATGACCAGGTATCTACAGGGTCATATAAAAAATCTGGACCTTTGGACCATTGAGTAAAATTTAAAAAATCGCTTGGGTACATCCCCCTTGACCCGCAGTCAGATATATTCATAGCCGAAGGGACATATAACCAATATTCGGGATTTATGCGTTCCTGAATGTAAGCCGCCCTATTCGCAACATAGGTTTTCCAGTTATGCGCAGAGCCTTTTATCCAATCTAACGCGCATTGGCTATCAGAAAACGCAAAAATATTTTCAAAAGTTATTTTACTTGAAAAAGTCTCATAAATAAAGGTTAAAAGTTTACAAAGTAAAACACAGCCGCATAGCTCTAAACGGGGAATACTTTGTCTTTTAAGGGGAGCTAATTTTGATTTACAAGCCACAAAAAAATTCTGAATAGTATTATCCGAGTAGGTACACCGTATATAAACCACGCAGCAATAGCCAAGTTCACTGGCATCACTAAACCCTACTAATTGAGCTGTAGTATAGTTAAAAATATTTATTTTCCTAGGAATAGTAAAATTTTGTAAAAAAGAAAGTTCAGATTTAAATTTTTCCCATTTTGACAAAACTTCCGGGGGTACCTTTTCATCCCATTGAAGACCAACAGACCAACAATACTGTACCAGTGCCTTTCCATAAAAAGTAACTGGCGTCAAGAATCCGCATGGATCATACATTCTTGCCAGGTCACTAAGTATAGTTCTTTTGGTGCACACTGTATGTCTGCTGTCCTCAAAAGAGTAGAAAAAATGGTCTTTTACTGGATTCCATTTTAAGCCCAGAATTTTTTGTGTATTATCGCAATCTTGATCAAAAGATAAAGCATTGGTTTGAATATGGGATTGAGGCAGATCTTGTAATAATCGGGGGTCATTACTGGTCCATTTTCTAGCCTCAAAGTTACCCTTTCCTAAGAGCTCAATTAGTTGATTTTTTAATAAAATCGCGTTTTTTAAATCGAAACTACCGGTCGTCACATCGTCAATGTACGTGGATTCCCTAAGCACCTGTGCAGCCAAGGGCAGTTCCGGGTAATCAGTGGCAAGTTGTAAAAGAGTTCGTATCGCAAGATACGGGGAGCAGGAAACTCCAAAAAGTACAACGTTTATTTCGTAATCTGTGATAGGTTCGTGTGGCGAAAAACGCCAAAGTATTCTTTGAAATTTATGTTGACTTGGGTCAATAGCAATTCTTCTGTACATTTGTTTCAAATCGCAAGTGAAACAAACTTCATGTAATCGAAATTTAAGAATAATAGCAACTAAATCTTGTTGCAATTTAGGCCCTGTATACACAGCAGAGTTAAGAGAGACCTTATTAGCCGCATGGCTTCAGGCGTCATACACAATCCTCATAGGGGTTGTTAAGGAGTCTTTTTTAAAGACAGCATGATGACTGATGTAGAAAAAATTGTGCATCTCAGCATCCGAGGGCGGCGCAACTTTAGTCATGTGCCCCTGGTCTATATAATCTTGCATAACCTCGGAATAAATAGAATTAAAAGATTGATTAAAAAGTAACCGTCTTTCCAACGAAAAAAATCTGCGCAAAGCAAGAGTGCGCGTGTCTCCAAAATCGGGAGACGTGACTTTAAGCGGCATGGAGACGATGTAACGCCCCATGGAGTCCCTTTTAGTAGTTTCCTGAAAGTATGTTTCACAAAAAACGTCCTCTGGGGCAAAATGTTTTTTGCTAGGCACTTCCTCTACTTCCCAAAACTTTTGTAGCGTAGAATCAAGAGATTGATTTTCCGATAAAGTAAAAAAAAGCGCTACTTTTTAGGGAACAAGAAGAGGTTTCTTTAACTTTACCTAGAAGCGTCCAACCGAAAGAGGTATTTATACAGACAGGTTTATCAGGGCCGTTATTTATTCTCCCGTCTTGTAAAATATAGGGAAAAATGTCATTTCCAAGTAAAAAATCGATTTTTTCCGATTTATTAAAATAGGGATCAGCCAAGGTTAAGTTATCGATAAAGTGCCAGTCCTGCAAGTTATAAGGAACTGATGGTTTATTATCACAAATTTTATCAATCACAAAAAATGGTGTATTTATTGAAAATAGAGGGTCCACTAGGGAGCCAATAGTACAATTTATGTAAAAATTAGCAGTCGAGTTCATTTGATCTAACCCCTGTAGGGTCATTTGTATTTTGCATTTAGGTAGACCTAATTTATTCGCGAAATTTTTTGTTATGAAACTGCTTTGGGCTCCAGAGTCCAAAATGCCACGGCCTACATGCCAATTATTAAAAACATCTTTAATTTTAATTAGTACGGTAGAGAGCATGACCTCATGATGATTAAGTAACATGCCAACAGTAGTGCTTTGCTGACCGCTAGAGATTTGCTGACCAGTGGAAGTGGGTTGACTTGTTGAGGTCAAAAATGGCTGACTCACGGGAATCCCAGGGAGGGCAGCGGATGTGCTCTGAATAGCTAGTACCGAAGAATGAGTAGAATCAGCATAATTAGGGGTAGTATTATTCGTATAGTTATGAGTAGGTGACCCTTGCGCATTATTAGTTGCAAAGCATAAAAGAGAATGATGAAACTTGGCACAATGTAAGCACCTTTTTGTGGTCTTGCACCCGATCTGCGTGTGCGCAGACGCGAGACAGTTGATACAAGCTCGTCGAGCTTTAATAATATCAAAACGCTCCTGAGGACATTTCTGCAAAAATGAAGGACACTGGAAAATAATATGTTTACCTTGACACAGTAGGCACGAAAGGTTTTTATTATTGCTAGCATCAGTAGAGCTATTATTCTGTCGGTCTTCCGAGTTCACAAAAAATGTAGAACGGTTATTTCTATTATTAGAAGACGAAGAAAAAGTCGTAGAGCGCGTAATATTTTTACTTATTGTAGCGGGTTGAGGTTGAGGTTCCTTTTGAGGAAGAGCCTCAAGGGCAGTGCATTGCCTGGACACAAAATATTTAAGAATATTGAATTTCGGTATTTCCGTGGACGCGTGTTCCTTTTCAAAGGCCTTTCTGGTCGAGTTGTCTAGCCGATCTAGGAACATCATAGTTAAAATAAAGTCTGAAAGCGCCGCATTTTCCAACTTAAAGTTTTTTAAAGCCGCTAAATTTTTCGTAAAGGTGTCGATTAAATTACGTAAACCTATTGCATTTTCAGATTTAAGGGGAGTAATATTTTCCATTTTTTTCCAGTGTGTCTCGGCCCTCAGGCGTTTATTATTATACCTATCGAAAAGAGTAGAATACGCAATATGGTAATTTTCGTTAGTTATCGGTATATCTGAAATAAGGTCCAAGGGAGGGCCTTCTAAGTAAGAAACTAAAATATTAAATTTTTCTAAATTAGTGGCCTTAGTAGAGGTGTGAACCATCGTATTAAACGTTTGTTGAAAGGTGGGAAATTGTTTTAAATCACCCTTAAATGGAACCAATTTCATTTTTGGAATCAAAGTATTTTCCGAGTGGCAAACGAACGTACTATTATGATCTGGGGAAGCTATCGAGAGATCCTCACTTGCTTTTTCAAACAGTTCATAGTGAATCGTTTGAATATCTTGGGATTTTTGAAAAAAATCCTCAAAAAAAGCATTTTCAATGGCAACTTTTGCCGCATCCGTAGCAACCAAAGTAAGCACAGAATTATGGTGTTTTTCAAAGTCCTTTTCGAATTTTTTAAGCGATCTAAACCCCACCTTAAGTTTATTATGTAAGGAAGGATCAGTTTTTGCCTTTTCAGCAGTGGAAAAAAGGTATTTTAATTGTTCCATGGCCGTATTACGTAAAACCGTGGAACGGATAATTTTTTCCTGTGTTGTAGGCATTATGTAGCAAATTAATTATTAATATCTTAAATGAATAGATGGCAACTACCTATGTATAGGTATATTTATCAAAAATTTATTAACACAAAGACACCGCAGCAAAGCGAACGGCGAGAGGGCATAAAAACTGTGCGAGTTTTTTATCACCAGCTGCAGATTTGATCTCCTGTTTTTTATATATGTACTGGTCTTTTTAAAAGTATTTTAAAAGACGAAGTTTAATATTATTTTTTAATATTTATCAATATATTATATATTTTAGTATTAATTAGCGATTAAATGCACGTAAATGCGTATATTTAAGTATTGAAAAATTTCTACACTTTGCAATAAGAAATTTACTTAGCAAATTAAGTCCTTAAAATTCCAAAAAACAGGATGATTTTAACAGGATTGAACATATCTAGGAGCGAAGGACCAAAATGAAAGGGTAGGGTTAAGGTTATTTCAGCATGGAGGGTATAAACTAGGGTACGCGTGGTTCCAATCCTGTTTGAATCCCGGTTCTTGGGTTCAAGACACTCAATAGTAGTAAACGAAAAAATTTAAGTTAAAAAGCAAGCTCGACTTACCTATTATTCCAGGAACGTAAATTCTGGAAGGAAACCGGCACTATCACCCGCGTGGGTATTGTTCAGAAAAAACCGCAAGGTTAAAATTGTGACGTATATGTCGATATATGAACGACGGCTGTAGTCATGAGTGTGTGTGTGTGTGCTCGATGCTTCCTTGTTTTGGCACAGCGCGCAGCGGCTCGCGCGCCGGTGGTTTCCACACAGTCCATTCTTCAGTGCAGAAGGAAGTAGGGGTAGGAAGGGTGGAAACACCTAATAAGGGATGCAAGGAAAAGTGCGTCGAGCTTGATAATTATTTAGAGTAAAAGTAAATTAAACGCGCAAATTTCTATTTGCAATAGTGTAGTAAAATTAACTAGAAAAACAAAAAAAAATAATAATAATACTAAATTCTAAAAACTTCCCAAAAACGTTACAAACAAAAATAAAGCAATATGAGGGCGAGAACGAACCAACTGTGCATGCAAATAATATACATGACATTGGGCATACTCCTTTTTATGTCCATTACTGGACAAACGAACAAACACATCTATACAAAAAAGTCGATAAACTATATGGTGGGACTACCCTATCCATTGATGCAAGTGGCTTTCATTTTCAAAAAATTGAAAGACTACATGCTACAACCACAAAAAGCTTATTTGTGTAATTAGTGGTTTTGCATTATCCAGGGGGGCAATTTTCACTTGCGCAAATGATCTCAGAGCGTCAAGAGCAAAGAGACATATTATGGTTTTGGAAAGACCTTAATCGTAGAGGAGTACCTCGTCCTAAGGAAGTGGTATGTGACGAGTCTAGAGCGTTGCTAAATCCCACCGTAGAAGCTTTCTCTAGGTAAGGCGGCCGTTGTTTGTTGGGAGGATTGGAGTTATCGGTATCGAGCAATCCGAAATAAAACGACAATGTCAGGCAAATCTTTTATTTGTGTTCTTTGCTTCGTTTTACTTGATTTCCATAACCTATCTTTTAGCAGTGGAATCTCAGTCTGTAAAATAGGGAATTCAGTTTAGGTTGTTTTTTGGAAAAATATATTTTTTTATAAAATAACTTTTTATAAATTTGTGTTGTGAACCAACAAATCAGGTATTGAACAAATTTTAGAATATAGGGTAAATTATAACCGGTGACGAATCCTTCTGCTTCCAAATCATCGCCCAATCTCCTACTAAATCAAGTGCTCTGGCATTTGAAATTCGATTTTTTCAGCTACTCAACAATAACGGAGTACGCCGATGCATGCCGCACTAAAAAGCAGGCAGTCAGAATAAGGATAGTTCAAAGGGTCATATTTTTTCCCGAAAAAGTCATAAAATTATTTAAAAATACGACGTATCACACAACTCAAAAACCGATCAATCGATTTTAACGAAATTTGGTACAAAAATTTTAGGGTTCTCTGCTGTGCATTGGTTTTTAATGGGGGTCAAAAAATTATATTTCGTAAACCACAGCAGCTAGCCAAACATTTTTTTAAATGTAGATTTAGAATTACATTTGAAACAAAAATTTTTCATCCAACATCAAAGTTTGACAGAGACGCAGTTTTTTAGATATAAAAAAATGTAAAAATCTTACCACTGTAGCTAGCTAAATGCGGTTTTCGAATATACATAGAGAAATGCATTTACCTATCAACGAATTATAGCGTCAAAGTTTACCAGAGACAGAAAAAAATCGTATATATCTCAGAAGCGATAGGAGCTAATTGTTTTTACAAATTAATTAAAAATTTCATTTTTAACAAAAATAAAGCTACCTTAACACCCAGATCACTTTTCTCTTTTCTTATGGATGGGTTTACGTACCTCCTGACGTCAATTTATTTAAATTCAACATAATAGGTCCTAAATACCTCACAGTTTACCCTTTTAATTTTTTTTCTTAAAGATGCAAACATTTTGAAGTTTTCGTTTTAGGTCCACTGTTAATTTTGCAAATCGCAAACAAAAAGGAGGGAAGTGTGTGAATTCCTTTAAAAAAATTCCCAACCAATTTAAGGACAAGAGGAATAACATACATGCTCATTGGTATAGTGAATTTCAATCAGTTTAAACCAATGGGTCAAATGCAAGAAAATAATGTACCCAGTGGCCACTACAACGTGTTTTGCTACCGGAGGGGCACAGGTGGAAATTGGCTATTACTGGATTACCTAGCGAGTAAACCTGTGCAGCACTCCACGAACACCTTCGAAGTGCCAAGATTGGCTTTTTATATAAATATTAAATAAAATTCATTAAATAAATTTCTAGTTATTTTTTCATTCGAATTTCATATGTCGAATTTCATAGCAGGGAAAAATTCAATTTCTCGAAAACGGAAGCAGCAACAAATTATTTGTTAACACATATTGGTAGTACTCTTTAGGTACTATAAGTAACTGAAAAAAAATCTATGGCCCTCTAGTTAGTTTTTGAGATACAGGGTGAAAACTATATGAAACACGTTGAACTTTATAGCAAATAAAAATTCAATTTCTCGAAAACGGAAGCAGCAACAAATTATTTGTTAACACATATTCGTAGTACCCTTTAGGTACCACAAGTAGCTAAAAAAAATCTGTGACCCTCTAGTTAGTTTTTGAGATACAGGGTGAAAACTATATGAAACACGTTGCACTTTCTAGCAAGTAAAAATTCAATTTCTCGAAAACGGAAGCAGCAAAAAATTATTTGTAAACACATGTTGGTAGTACTCTTTAGGTGCTATAAGTAACTGAAAAAAATCTGTGGCCCTCTATTTAGTTTTTGAGATACAGGGTGAAAACTCTATGAAACACGTCGAAATTTATAGCAAGTTAAAATCCAATTTCTCGAAAACGGAAGCAGCAACAAATTATTTGTTAACACATTTTGGTAGTACTCTTTAGGTACTATAAGTAACTGAAAAAAATCTGTGGCCCTCTTGTTAGTTTTCGAGATACAGGGTGAAAACTCTATGAAACACGTTGAACTTTATAGCAAGTTAAAATCCAATTTCTCACGGAAGCAGCAACAAATTATTTGTTAACACACATTGGTAGTACTCTTTAGGTACTACAAGTAACTGAAAAAAATCTGTGGCCCTCTTGTTAGTTTTTGAAATACAGGGTGAAAACTATATGAAACACGTTGAACTTTATAGCAAATAAAAATTCAATTTCTCGAAAACGGAAGCAGCAACAAATTATTTGTTAACACATATTGGTACTACTCTTAGATTAATAAACAAACACCAGATAAAACTGTTTACAAAAGTAAGCGATCCAGCAGATTTTATGGTAAAATGCATGTTTGCCGTCTCGGTGCGGTGCTTTTCATAACAGAACCTTTCTAAGATTACTTAAACCTCAGCAATGTGCTTTTTTTTTATATTTAGGCTTAAATAATTTTTGCGAGTACAGTGTTTCAGCGCGGAGTTTTACGTTTAGTGAGTGAATTTTTGCGTTTTTTGTGAGCATTTTGAAATTATTTGAAATAAAAACTGTTTAAAAGACAAAAATAATGGTGCACCAATGTGTTGTTTGCAAAAAAATGGACTATTCCAGTCCACAATTGATATTTCGAAGGTAAGCATCTTTATGTTTTTTTATCATAACATTAGTTTGCCTTTAAGGTAACCAGTGGTGTAGCTTCCGTGGTTTTGATGGAAAAAATAATTCAAATTCTTGGTTTTTCGGAAAATAAAAAGGGCAAAAATTTGTCAAAGACTTTAAAAAAAGTTTAAATTTTTGGAAAAACCTTTTAATACAATTTTTTTTCTAGGTTTCCTCAAAAACCTGAAAAAAGACAAAGGTGGATATCCATTTTGAGGTTGGAAAATAAAACAATAATTAAATATGCATTTATTTGCTCAGACCATTTTGATCCCAGTGATATCATCACTATAAGTACTAATGGAAAAAAACAAATCAGGCCAGATGGCGAACCTAGGTTTGACACTTCTGTTTTTGTAGATTCTGCATCATACAGGTAAGGGTTTTTACTAAAATTTTGTAACCATTTTGAATGACTTAATCCCAATTAAACATATATTTGTTGTAAAATTTATACAGGGTGATATTAACCTTTTTTTATCCATCATACCTGTTTAAGTACAGCATACAGCTAAAAAATTGCTTGCTGGCTCCATCTCCTGCAATGTATTTGAATACCAATAACATTTTAAGTTTATGTAGGGTGTACTACTATTGGTCAAATGTATTTTCTTAAATAACTACATAATATATACAGATTCTAACCTACTAACTAAAAAATATTAAAAATATACATTTTTAAGAAAAAAAAATACTTATAAGTAATAAGTTAAAGTAAAAATTCAGAACTGGGAAAAAAATTGACCTACATAAACATAGCTAAACAAGTCTGGCTTCTCAAAAAATATACAGGGTGTCTTAATTGCCATGGGCCACTATTGCTATCTCAGTAACTATAAGAACTACAAGGTTATTCATATTAGATAAAATGAGCAGTTTTTGGGGGAGACTAAAAATCTGGTTTCACATTAAAAAAAAAAACTATTATATCCCGAGCTACGGGGTATTTTCAAAAAATTGCTCCCATGTTGGTCCAAGCTATGATAAAACGGTAAAAGTGACAAAAAACTTAAATACCATTTTTTAGCATTAAAATACAAACAAATATGGGCATGTGATACATCGTTAAAATCATAAAAAAAAGTTCTTTTAAAAAATATAAAAAATACAGGTCCGTATCTAAAAAAGTAAGTTAATGGTAATATCTGGAAAACTAGACGTAGTAAATTTTTATAAAAAATACCAAATTGAAAAATGTCAAAAATGCAAAAAAAATCCTTTACGATTTTTTTGTAAAAGCTATACTTATTGAGATATATGATAAAATAGATTTAAGCAATTTTTGAAAAACCGCCGTAGCTCGGGATAGAATAGTTTTTTTAATGTCCCCTAAAAACTGCTCATTTTATCTAATCACATTTCATATCCCTTATAGAGATAGCATATTAACGAGAGTTTTAAAAGGTAAGAAAATATGCAGAAAGCGTAAATATCAACTAAAGTATCTCCGCATTAGGTAGGGTCTTGACCATGCTCGGAGACGAGAAATCAAAGGACGGCCATATCCCATATAGAGATAGCATATTAACGAGAGTTTTAAAAGGTAAGAAAATATGCAGAAAGCGTAAATAACAACTAAAGTATCTCCGCATTAGGTAGGGTCTTGACCATGCTAGGAGACGAGAAATCAAAGGACGGCCATATCCCTTATAGAGATAGCATATTAACGAGAGTTTTAAAAGGTAAGAAAATATGCAGAAAGCGTAAATAACAACTAAAGTATCTCCGCATTAGGTAGGGTCTTGACCATGCTCGGAGACGAGAAATCAAAGGACGGCCATATCCCTTATAGAGATAGCATATTAACGAGAGTTTTAAAAGGTAAGAAAATATGCAGAAAGCGTAAATATCAACTAAAGTATCTCCGCATTAGGTAGGGTCTTGACCATGCTCGGAGACGAGAAATCAAAGGACGGCCATATCCCATATAGAGATAGCATATTAACGAGAGTTTTAAAAGGTAAGAAAATATGCAGAAAGCGTAAATATCAACTAAAGTATCTCCGCATTAGGTAGGGTCTTGACCATGCTCGGAGACGAGAAATCAAAGGACGGCCATATCCCTTATAGAGATAGCATATTAACGAGAGTTTTAAAAGGTAAGAAAATATGCGGAAAGCGTAAATATCAACTAAAGTATCTCCGCATTAGGTAGGGTCTTGACCAGGCTCGGAGACGAGAAATCAAAGGACGGCCATATCCCTTATAGAGATAGCATATTAACGAGAGTTTTAAAAGGTAAGAAAATATGCAGAAAGCGTAAATATCAACTAAAGTATCTCCCCATTAGGTAGGGTCTTGACCATGCTCGGAGACGAGAAATCAAAGGACGGCCATATCCCTTATAGGGATAGCATATTAACGAGAGTTTTAAAAGGTAAGAAAATATGTAGAAAGCGTAAATATCAACTAAAGTATCTCCGCATTAGGTAGGGTCTTGACCATGCTCGGAGACGAGAAATCAACGGACGGCCATATCCCATATAGAGATAGCATATTAACGAGAGTTTTAAAAGGTAAGAAAATATGCAGAAAGCGTAAATAACAACTAAAGTATCTCCGCATTAGGTAGGGTCTTGACCATGCTCGGAGACGAGAAATCAAAGGACGGCCATATCCCTTATAGAGATAGCATATTAACGAGAGTTTTAAAAGGTAAGAAAATATGCAGAAAGCGTAAATAACAACTAAAGTATCTCCGCATTAGGTAGGGTCTTGACCATGCTCGGAGACGAGAAATCAAAGGACGGCGATATCCCTTATAGAGATAGCATATTAACGAGAGTTTTAAAAGGTAAGAAAATATGCAGAAAGCGTAAATATCAACTAAAGTATCTCCGCATTAGGTAGGGTCTTGACCATGCTCGGAGACGAGAAATCAAAGGACGGCCATATCCCTTATAGAGATAGCATATTAACGAGAGTTTTAAAAGGTAAGAAAATATGCAGAAAGCGTAAATATCAACTAAAGTATCTCCGCATTAGGTAGGGTCTTGACCAGGCTCGGAGACGAGAAATCAAAGGATATCCCTTATAGAGATAGCATATTAACGAGAGTTTTAAAAGGTAAGAAAATATGCAGAAAGCGTAAATATCAACTAAAGTATCTCCCCATTAGGTAGGGTCTTGACCATGCTCGGAGACGAGAAATCAAAGGACGGCCATATCCCTTATAGAGATAGCATATTAACGAGAGTTTTAAAAGGTAAGAAAATATGCTGAAAGCGTAAATATCAACTAAAGTATCTCCGCATTAGGTAGGGTCTTGACCATGCTCGGAGACGAGAAATCAAAGGACGGCCATATCCCTTATAGAGATAGCATATTAACGAGAGTTTTAAAAGGTAAGAAAATATGCAGAAAGCGTAAATATCAACTAAAGTATCTCCGCATTAGGTAGGGTCTTGACCATGCTCGGAGACGAGAAATCAAAGGACGGCCATATCCCTTATAGAGATAGCCTATTAACGAGAGTTTTAAAAGGTAAGAAAATATGCAGAAAGCGTAAATATCAACTAAAGTATCTCCGCATTAGGTAGGGTCTTGACCATGCTCGGAGACGAGAAATCAAAGGACGGCCATATCCCTTATAGAGATAGCATATTAACGAGAGTTTTAAAAGGTAAGAAAATATGCAGAAAGCGTAAATATCAACTAAAGTATCTCCGCATTAGGTAGGGTCTTGACCATGCTCGGAGACGAGAAATCAAAGGACGGCCATATCCCTTATAGAGATAGCATATTAACGAGAGTTTTAAAAGGTAAGAAAATATGCAGAAAGCGTAAATATCAACTAAAGTATCTCCGCATTAGGTAGGGTCTTGACCATGCTCGGAGACGAGAAATCAAAGGACGACCATATCCCTTATAGAGATAGCCTATTAACGAGAGTTTTAAAAGGTAAGAAAATATGCAGAAAGCGTAAATATCAACTAAAGTATCTCCGCATTAGGTAGGGTCTTGACCATGCTCGGAGACGAGAAATCAAAGGACGGCCATATCCCTTATAGAGATAGCATATTAACGAGAGTTTTAAAAGGTAAGAAAATATGCAGAAAGCGTAAATATCAACTAAAGTATATCCGCATTAGGTAGGGTCTTGACCATGCTCGGAGACGAGAAATCAAAGGACGGCCATATCCCTTATAGAGATAGCATATTAACGAGAGTTTTAAAAGGTAAGAAAATATGCAGAAAGCGTAAATATCAACTAAAGTATCTCCGCATTAGGTAGGGTCTTGACCATGCTCGGAGACGAGAAATCAAAGGACGGCCATATCCCTTATAGAGATAGCCTATTGACGAGAGTTTTAAAAGGTAAGAAAATATGCAGAAAGCGTAAATATTAAAAATCAACGTAAAGTATCTCCGCAATATGTCGGTCTTGACATGCTCGGAAGACGAGAATCAAGACGGCCATATCCTCTATAAGATAGGCATATTAACGCGAGATTTTAAAAGGTCAAAAAAATATGCAGAACCGCGCTATATTATCAACTAAAGTATCTCCGCATTAGGTAGGGTCTTGACCATGCTCGGAGACGAGAATCAAAGGACGGCCATATCCCTTATAGAGATAGCATATTAACGAGAGTTTAAAAGGTAAGAAAAATATGCAGAAAGCGTAAATTATCAACTAAAGTATCTCCGCATTAGGTAGGGTCTTGACCATGCTCGGAGACGAGAAATCAAAGGACGGCCATATCCCTTATAGAGATAGCATATTAACGAGAGTTTAAAAGGTAAGAAAATATGCAGAAAGCGTAAATATCAACTAAAGTATCTCCGCATTAGGTAGGGTCTTGACCATGCTCGGAGACGAGAAATCAAAGGACGGCCATATCCCTTATAGAGATAGCATATTAACGAGAGTTTTAAAAGGTAAGAAAATATGCAGAAAGCGTAAATATCAACTAAAGTATCTCCGCATTAGGTAGGGTCTTGACCATGCTCGGAGACGAGAAATCAAAGGACGGCCATATCCCTTATAGAGATAGCATATTAACGAGAGTTTTAAAAGGTAAGAAAATATGCAGAAAGCGTAAATATCAACTAAAGTATCTCCGCATTAGGTAGGGTCTTGACCATGCTCGGAGACGAGAAATCAAAGGACGGCCATATCCCTTATAGAGATAGCATATTAACGAGAGTTTTAAAAGGTAAGAAAATATGCAGAAAGCGTAAATATCAACTAAAGTATCTCCGCATTAGGTAGGGTCTTGACCATGCTCGGAGACGAGAAATCAAAGACGGCCATATCCCTTATAGAGATAGCATATTAACGAGAGTTTTA
This sequence comes from Aspidapion aeneum, assembly GCA_963576565.1. NCBI lineage: Eukaryota > Metazoa > Arthropoda > Insecta > Coleoptera > Brentidae > Aspidapion > Aspidapion aeneum. The sequence continues at coordinate 47,953,442 of OY755048.1, forward strand.
AAAGGTAAGAAAAATATGCAGAAAGCGTAAATATCAACTAAAGTATCTCCGCATTAGGTAGGGTCTTGACCATGCTCGGAGACGAGAAATCAAAGGACGGCCATATCCCTTATAGAGATAGCATATTAACGAGAGTTTTAAAAGGTAAGAAAATATGCAGAAAGCGTAAATAACAACTAAAGTATCTCCGCATTAGGTAGGGTCTTGACCATGCTCGGAGACGAGAAATCAAAGGACGGCCATATCCCTTATAGAGATAGCATATTAACGAGAGTTTTAAAAGGTAAGAAAATATGCAGAAAGCGTAAATATCAACTAAAGTATCTCCGCATTAGGTAGGGTCTTGACCATGCCGGAGACGAGAAATCAAAGGACGGCCATATCCCTTATAGAGATAGCATATTAACGAGAGTTTAAAGGTAAGAAAATATGCAGAAAGCGTAAATATCAACTAAAGTATCTCCGCATTAGGTAGGGTCTTGACCAGGCTCGGAGACGAGAAATCAAGAGGCATATCCCTTATAGGAGATTAGCATATTAACGAGAGTTTTAAAAGGTAAGAAAATATGCAGAAAGCGTAAATATCAACTAAAGTATCTCCCATTAGGTAGGGTCTTGACCATGCTCGGAGACGAGAAATCAAAGGACGGCCATATCCCTTATAGAGATAGCATATTAACGAGAGTTTTAAAAGGTAAGAAAATATGCAGAAAGCGTAAATATCAACTAAAGTATCTCCGCATTAGGTAGGGTCTTGACCATGCTCGAGACGAGAAATCAAAGGACGGCCATATCCCTTATAGAGATAGCATATTAACGAGAGTTTTAAAAGGTAAGAAAATATGCAGAAAGCGTAAATATCAACTAAAGTATCTCCGCATTAGGTAGGGTCTTGACCATGCTCGGAGACGAGAAATCAAAGGACGGCCATATCCCTTATAGAGATAGCCTATTAACGAGAGTTTTAAAAGGTAAGAAAATATGCAGAAAGCGTAAATATCAACTAAAGTATCTCCGCATTAGGTAGGGTCTTGACCATGCTCGGAGACGAGAAATCAAAGGACGGCCATATCCCTTATAGAGATAGCATATTAACGAGAGTTTTAAAAGGTAAGAAAAATATGCAGAAAGCGTAAATATCAACTAAAGTATCTCCGCATTAGGTAGGGTCTTGACCATGCTCGGAGACGAGAAATCAAAGGACGGCCATATCCCTTATAGAAGATAGCATATTAACGAGAGTTTTAAAAGGTAAGAAAATATGCAGAAAGCGTAAATATCAACTAAAGTATCTCCGCATTAGGTAGGGTCTTGACCATGCTCGGAGACGAGAAATCAAAGGACGACCATATCCCTTATAGAGATAGCATATTAACGAGAGTTTTAAAAGGTAAGAAAATATGCAGAAAGCGTAAATATCAACTAAAGTATCTCCGCATTAGGTAGGGTCTTGACCATGCTCGGAGACGAGAAATCAAAGGACGGCCATATCCCTTATAGAGATAGCCTATTGACGAGAGTTTTAAAAGGTAAGAAAATATGCAGAAAGCGTAAATATCAACTAAAGTATCTCCGCATTAGGTAGGGTCTTGACCATGCTCGGAGACGAGAAATCAAAGGACGGCCATATCCCTTATAGATATAGCATATTACGAGAGTTTTAAAAGGTAAGAAAATATGCAGAAAGCGTAAATATCAACTAAAGTATCTCCGCATTAGGTAGGGTCTTGACCATGCTCGGAGACGAGAAATCAAAGGACGGCCATATACCTTATAGAGATAGCATATTAACGAGAGTTTTAAAAGGTAAGAAAATATGCAGAAAGCGTAAATATCAACTAAAGTATCTCCGCATTAGGTAGGGTCTTGACCATGCTCGGAGACGAGAAATCAAAGGACGGCCATATCCCTTATAGAGATAGCATATTAACGAGAGTTTTAAAAAGGTAAGAAAATATGCAGAAAGCGTAAATATCAACTAAAGTATCTCCGCATTAGGTAGGGTCTTGACCATGCTCGGAGACGAGAAATCAAAGGACGGCCATATCCCTTATAGAGATAGCATATTAACGAGAGTTTTAAAAGGTAAGAAAATATGCAGAAAGCGTAAATAACAACTAAAGTATCTCCGCATTAGGTAGGGTCTTGACCATGCTCGGAGACGAGAAATCAAAGGACGGCCATATCCCTTATAGAGATAGCCTATTAACGAGAGTTTTAAAGGTAAGAAAATATGCAGAAAGCGTAAATATCAACTAAAGTATCTCCGCATTAGGTAGGGTCTTGACCATGCTCGGAGACGAGAAATCAAAGGACGGCCATATCCCTTATAGAGATAGCATATTAACGAGAGTTTTAAAAGGTAAGAAAATATGCAGAAAGCGTAAATATCAACTAAAGTATCTCGCATTAGGTAGGATCTTGACCATGCTCGGAGACGAGAAATCAAAGGACGGCATATCCCTTATAGGATAGCATATTAACGAGAGTTTTAAAAGGTAAGAAAATATGCAGAAAGCGTATATCGACTAAAGTATCTCCGCATTAGGTAGGGTCTTGACCATGCTCGGAGACGAGAAATCAAAGGACGGCCATATCCCTTATAGAGATAGCCTATTGACGAGAGTTTTAAAAGGTAAGAAAATATGCAGAAAGCGTAAATATCAACTAAAGTATCTCCGCATTAGGTAGGGTCTTGACCATGCTCGGAGACGAGAAATCAAAGGACGGCCATATCCCTTATAGATATAGCATATTAACGAGAGTTTTAAAAGGTAAGAAAATATGCAGAAAGCGTAAATATCAACTAAAGTATCTCCGCATTAGGTAGGGTCTTGACCATGCTCGGAGACGAGAAATCAAAGGACGGCCATATCCCTTATAGAGATAGCATATTAACGAGAGTTTTAAAGGTAAGAAAATATGCAGAAAGCGTAAATATCAACTAAAGTATCTCCGCATTAGGTAGGATCTTGACCATGCTCGGAGACGAGAAATCAAAGGACGCCATATCCCTTATAGGGATAGCATATTAACGAGAGTTTTAAAAGGTAAGAAAATATGCAGAAAGCGTAATATCGACTAAAGTATCTCCGCATTAGGTAGGGTCTTGACCATGCTCGGAGACGAGAAATCAAAAGGACGGTCATATCCCTTATAGAGATAGCATATTAGCGAGAGTTTTAAAAGGTATGAAAATATTCAGAAAGCGTAAAAATCAACTAAAGTATCTCCGCATTAGGTAGGGTCTTGACCATGCTCGGAGACGAGAAATCAAAGGACGGCCATATCCCTTATAGAGATAGCATATTAACGAGAGTTTTAAAGGTAAAAAAATATGCAGAAAGCGTAAATATCAACTAAAGTATCTCCGCATTAGGTAGGGTCTTGACCATGCTCGGAGACGAGAAATCAAACGACGGCCATATCCCTTATAGAGATAGCCTATTAACGAGAGTTTTAAAAGGTAAGAAAATATGCAGAAAGCGTAAATATCAACTAAAGTATCTCCGCATTAGGTAGGGTCTTGACCATGCTCGGAGACGAGAAATCAAAGGACGGCCATATCCCTTATAGAGATAGCATATTAACGAGAGTTTTAAAAGGTAAGAAAATATGCAGAAAGCGTAAATATCAACTAAAGTATCTCCGCATTAGGTAGGGTCTTGACCATGCTCGGAGACGAGAAATCAAAGGACGGCCATATACCTTATAGAGATAGCATATTAACGAGAGTTTTAAAAGGTAAGAAAATATGCAGAAAGCGTAAATATCAACTAAAGTATCTCCGCATTAGTAGGGTCTTGACCATGCTCGGAGACGAGAAATCAAAGGACGGCAATATCCCTTATAGAGATAGCCTATTAACGAGAGTTTTAAAAGGTAAGAAAATATGCAGAAAGCGTAAATATCAACTAAAGTATCTCCGCATTAGGTAGGGTCTTTGACCATGCTCGGAGACGAGAAATCAAAGGACGGCCATATCCCTTATAGATATAGCATATTAACGAGAGTTTTAAAAGGTAAGAAAATATGCAGAAAGCGTAAATATCAACTAAAGTATCTCCGCATTAGGTAGGGTCTTGACCATGCTCGGAGACGAGAAATCAAAGGACGGCCATATCCCTTATAGATATAGCATATTAACGAGAGTTTTAAAAGGTAAGAAAATATGCAGAAAGCGTAAATATCAACTAAAGTATCTCCGCATTAGGTAGGGTCTTGACCATGCTCGGAGACGAGAAATCAAAGGACGGCCATATCCCTTATAGAGATAGCCTATTAACGAGAGTTTAAAAGGTAAGAAAATATGCAGAAAGCGTAAATATCAACTAAAGTATCTCCGCATTAGGTAGGGTCTTGACCATGCTCGGAGACGAGAAATCAAAGGACGGCCATATCCCTTATAGAGATAGCATATTAACGAGAGTTTTAAAAGGTAAGAAAATATGCTGAAAGCGTAAATATCAACTAAAGTATCTCCGCATTAGGTAGGGTCTTGACCATGCTCGGAGACGAGAAATCAAAGGACGGCCATATCCCTTATAGAGATAGCATATTAACGAGAGTTTTAAAAGGTAAGAAAATATGCAGAAAGCGTAAATATCAACTAAAGTATCTCCGCATTAGGTAGGGTCTTGACCATGCTCGGAGACGAGAAATCAAAGGACGGCCATATCCCTTATAGAGATAGCCTATTAACGAGAGTTTTAAAAGGTAAGAAAATATGCAGAAAGCGTAAATATCAACTAAAGTATCTCCGCATTAGGTAGGGTCTTGACCATGCTCGGAGACGAGAATCAAAGGACGGCCATATCCCTTATAGAGATAGCATATTAACGAGAGTTTTAAAAGGTAAGAAAATATGCAGAAAGCGTAAATATCAACTAAAGTATCTCCGCATTAGGTAGGGTCTTGACCATGCTCGGAGACGAGAAATCAAAGGACGGCCATATCCCTTATAGAGATAGCATATTAACAAGAGTTTTAAAAGGTAAGAAAATATGCAGAAAGCGTAAATATCAACTAAAGTATCTCCGCATTAGGTAGGGTCTTGACCATGCTCGGAGACGAGAAATCAAAGGACGGCCATATCCCTTATAGAGATAGCATATTAACGAGAGTTTTAAAAGGTAAGAAAATATGCAGAAAGCGTAAATATCAACTAAAGTATATCCGCATTAGGTAGGGTCTTGACCATGCTCGGAGACGAGAAATCAAAGGACGGCCATATCCCTTATAGAGATAGCATATTAACGAGAGTTTTAAAAGGTAAGAAAATATGCAGAAAGCGTAAATATCAACTAAAGTATCTCCGCATTAGGTAGGTCTTGACCATGCTCGGAGACGAGAAATCAAAGGACGGCCATATCCCTTATAGAGATAGCCTATTGACGAGAGTTTTAAAAGGTAAGAAAATATGCAGAAAGCGTAAATATCAACTAAAGTATCTCCGCATTAGGTAGGGTCTTGACCATGCTCGGAGACGAGAAATCAAAGGACGGCCATATCCCTTATAGAGATAGCATATTAACGAGAGTTTTAAAAGGTAAGAAAATATGCAGAAAGCGTAAATATCAACTAAAGTATCTCCGCATTAGGTAGGGTCTTGACCATGCTCGGAGACGAGAAATCATAGGACGGCCATATCCCTTATAGATATAGCATATTAACGAGAGTTTTAAAAGGTAAGAAAATATGCAGAAAGCGTAAATATCAACTAAAGTATCTCCGCATTAGGTAGGGTCTTGACCATGCTCGGAGACGAGAAATCAAAGGACGGCCATATCCCTTATAGAGATAGCCTATTAACGAGAGTTTTAAAAGGTAAGAAAATATGCAGAAAGCGTAAATATCAACTAAAGTATCTCCGCATTAGGTAGGGTCTTGACCATGCTCGGAGACGAGAAATCAAAGGACGGCCATATCCCTTATAGAGATAGCATATTAACGAGAGTTTTAAAAGGTAAGAAAATATGCAGAAAGCGTAAATATCAACTAAAGTATCTCCGCATTAGGTAGGGTCTTGACCATGCTCGGAGACGAGAAATCAAAGGACGGCCATATCCCTTATAGGGATAGCATATTAACGAGAGTTTTAAAAGGTAAGAAAATATGCAGAAAGCGTAAATATCGACTAAAGTATCTCCGCATTAGTAGGGTCTTGACCATGCTCGGAGACGAGAAATCAAAGGACGGTCATATCCCTTATAGAGATAGCATATTAACGAGAGTTTTAAAGGTAAGAAAATATTCAGAAAGCGTAAAAATCAATTAAAGTATCTCCGCATTAGGTAGGGTCTTGACCATGCTCGGAGACGAGAAATCAAAGGACGGCCATATCCCTTATAGAGATAGCATATTAACGAGAGTTTTAAAAGGTAAAAAAATATGCAGAAAGCGTAAATATCAACTAAAGTATCTCCGCATTAGGTAGGGTCTTGACCATGCTCGGAGACGAGAAATCAAACGACGGCCATATCCCTTATAGAGATAGCCTATTAACGAGAGTTTTAAAAGGTAAGAAAATATGCAGAAAGCGTAAATATCAACTAAAGTATCTCCGCATTAGGTAGGGTCTTGACCATGCTCGGAGACGAGAAATCAAAGGACGGCCATATCCCTTATAGAAATAGCATATTAACGAGAGTTTTAAAAGGTAAGAAAATATGCAGAAAGCGTAAATATCAACTAAAGTATCTCCGCATTAGGTAGGGTCTTGACCATGCTCGGAGACGAGAAATCAAAGGACGGCCATATCCCTTATAGAGATAGCATATTAACGAGAGTTTTAAAAGGTAAGAAAATATGCAGAAAGCGTCAATATCAACTAAAGTATCTCCGCATTAGGTAGGGTCTTGACCATGCTCGGAGACGAGAAATCAAAGGACGGCAATATCCCTTATAGAGATAGCCTATTAACGAGAGTTTTAAAAGGTAAGAAAATATGCAGAAAGCGTAAATATCAACTAAAGTATCTCCGCATTAGGTAGGGTCTTGACCATGCTCGGAGACGAGAAATCAAAGGACGGCCATATCCCTTATAGATATAGCATATTAACGAGAGTTTTAAAAGGTAAGAAAATATGCAGAAAGCGTAAATATCAACTAAAGTATCTCCGCATTAGGTAGGGTCTTGACCATGCTCGGAGACGAGAAATCAAAGGACGGCCATATCCCTTATAGAGATAGCATATTAACGAGAGTTTTAAAAGGTAAGAAAATATGCAGAAAGCGTAAATATCAACTAAAGTATCTCCGCATTAGGTAGGGTCTTGACCATGCTCGGAGACGAGAAATCAAAGGACGGTCATATCCCTTATAGAGATAGCATATTAACGAGAGTTTTAAAAGGTAAGAAAATATGCAGAAAGCGTAAATATCAACTAAAGTATCTCCGCATTAGGTAGGGTCTTGACCATGCTCGGAGACGAGAAATCAAAGGACGGCCATATCCCTTATAGAGATAGCATATTAACGAGAGTTTTAAAAGGTAAGAAAATATGCAGAAAGCGTAAATAACAACTAAAGTATCTCCGCATTAGGTAGGGTCTTGACCATGCTCGGAGACGAGAAATCAAAGGACGGCCATATCCCTTATAGAGATAGCATATTAACGAGAGTTTTAAAAGGTAAGAAAATATGCAGAAAGCGTAAATATCAACTAAAGTATCTCCCCATTAGGTAGGGTCTTGACCATGCTCGGAGACGAGAAATCAAAGGACGGCCATATCCCTTATAGAGATAGCATATTAACGAGAGTTTTAAAAGGTAAGAAAATATGCAGAAAGCGTAAATAACAACTAAAGTATCTCCGCATTAGGTAGGGTCTTGACCATGCTCGGAGACGAGAAATCAAAGGACGGCCATATCCCTTATAGAGATAGCATATTAACGAGAGTTTTAAAAGGTAAGAAAATATGCAGAAAGCGTAAATATCAACTAAAGTATCTCCGCATTAGGTAGGGTCTTGACCATGCTCGGAGACGAGAAATCAAAGGACGGCCATATCCCTTATAGAGATAGCATATTAACGAGAGTTTTAAAAGGTAAGAAAATATGCAGAAAGCGTAAATATCAACTAAAGTATCTCCGCATTAGGTAGGGTCTTGACCAGGCTCGGAGACGAGAAATCAAAGGACGGCCATATCCCTTATAGAGATAGCATATTAACGAGAGTTTTAAAAGGTAAGAAAATATGCAGAAAGCGTAAATAACAACTAAAGTATCTCCGCATTAGGTAGGGTCTTGACCATGCTCGGAGACGAGAAATCAAAGGACGGCCATATCCCTTATAGAGATAGCATATTAACGAGAGTTTTAAAAGGTAAGAAAATATGCAGAAAGCGTAAATATCAACTAAAGTATCTCCCCATTAGGTAGGGTCTTGACCATGCTCGGAGACGAGAAATCAAAGGACGGCCATATCCCTTATAGAGATAGCATATTAACGAGAGTTTTAAAAGGTAAGAAAATATGCAGAAAGCGTAAATAACAACTAAAGTATCTCCGCATTAGGTAGGGTCTTGACCATGCTCGGAGACGAGAAATCAAAGGACGGCCATATCCCTTATAGAGATAGCATATTAACGAGAGTTTTAAAAGGTAAGAAAATATGCAGAAAGCGTAAATATCAACTAAAGTATCTCCGCATTAGGTAGGGTCTTGACCATGCTCGGAGACGAGAAATCAAAGGACGGCCATATCCCTTATAGAGATAGCATATTAACGAGAGTTTTAAAAGGTAAGAAAATATGCAGAAAGCGTAAATATCAACTAAAGTATCTCCGCATTAGGTAGGGTCTTGACCAGGCTCGGAGACGAGAAATCAAAGGATATCCCTTATAGAGATAGCATATTAACGAGAGTTTTAAAAGGTAAGAAAATATGCAGAAAGCGTAAATATCAACTAAAGTATCTCCCCATTAGGTAGGGTCTTGACCATGCTCGGAGACGAGAAATCAAAGGACGGCCATATCCCTTATAGAGATAGCATATTAACGAGAGTTTTAAAAGGTAAGAAAATATGCAGAAAGCGTAAATATCAACTAAAGTATCTCCGCATTAGGTAGGGTCTTGACCATGCTCGGAGACGAGAAATCAAAGGACGGCCATATCCCTTATAGAGATAGCATATTAACGAGAGTTTTAAAAGGTAAGAAAATATGCAGAAAGCGTAAATATCAACTAAAGTATCTCCGCATTAGGTAGGGTCTTGACCATGCTCGGAGACGAGAAATCAAAGGACGGCCATATCCCTTATAGAGATAGCCTATTAACGAGAGTTTTAAAAGGTAAGAAAATATGCAGAAAGCGTAAATATCAACTAAAGTATCTCCGCATTAGGTAGGGTCTTGACCATGCTCGGAGACGAGAAATCAAAGGACGGCCATATCCCTTATAGAGATAGCATATTAACGAGAGTTTTAAAAGGTAAGAAAATATGCAGAAAGCGTAAATATCAACTAAAGTATCTCCGCATTAGGTAGGGTCTTGACCATGCTCGGAGACGAGAAATCAAAGGACGGCCATATCCCTTATAGAGATAGCATATTAACGAGAGTTTTAAAAGGTAAGAAAATATGCAGAAAGCGTAAATATCAACTAAAGTATCTCCGCATTAGGTAGAGTCTTGACCATGCTCGGAGACGAGAAATCAAAGGACGACCATATCCCTTATAGAGATAGCCTATTAACGAGAGTTTTAAAAGGTAAGAAAATATGCAGAAAGCGTAAATATCAACTAAAGTATCTCCGCATTAGGTAGGGTCTTGACCATGCTCGGAGACGAGAAATCAAAGGACGGCCATATCCCTTATAGAGATAGCATATTAACGAGAGTTTTAAAAGGTAAGAAAATATGCAGAAAGCGTAAATATCAACTAAAGTATCTCCGCATTAGGTAGGGTGTTGACCATGCTCGGAGACGAGAAATCAAAGGACGGCTATATCCCTTATAGAGATAGCCTATTGACGAGAGTTTTAAAAGGTAAGAAAATATGCAGAAAGCGTAAATATCAACTAAAGTATCTCCGCATTAGGTAGGGTCTTGACCATGCTCGGAGACGAGAAATCAAAGGACGGCCATATCCCTTATAGATATAGCATATTAACGAGAGTTTTAAAAGGTAAGAAAATATGCAGAAAGCGTAAATATCAACTAAAGTATCTCCGCATTAGGTAGGGTCTTGACCATGCTCGGAGACGAGAAATCAAAGGACGACCATATCCCTTATAGAGATAGCCTATTAACGAGAGTTTTAAAAGGTAAGAAAATATGCAGAAAGCGTAAATATCAACTAAAGTATCTCCGCATTAGGTAGGGTCTTGACCATGCTCGGAGACGAGAAATCAAAGGACGGCCATATCCCTTATAGAGATAGCATATTAACGAGAGTTTTAAAAGGTAAGAAAATATGCAGAAAGCGTAAATATCAACTAAAGTATATCCGCATTAGGTAGGGTCTTGACCATGCTCGGAGACGAGAAATCAAAGGACGGCCATATCCCTTATAGAGATAGCATATTAACGAGAGTTTTAAAAGGTAAGAAAATATGCAGAAAGCGTAAATATCAACTAAAGTATCTCCGCATTAGGTAGGGTCTTGACCATGCTCGGAGACGAGAAATCAAAGGACGGCCATATCCCTTATAGAGATAGCCTATTGACGAGAGTTTTAAAAGGTAAGAAAATATGCAGAAAGCGTAAATATCAACTAAAGTATCTCCGCATTAGGTAGGGTCTTGACCATGCTCGGAGACGAGAAATCAAAGGACGGCCATATCCCTTATAGAGATAGCATATTAACGAGAGTTTTAAAAGGTAAGAAAATATGCAGAAAGCGTAAATATCAACTAAAGTATCTCCGCATTAGGTAGGGTCTTGACCATGCTCGGAGACGAGAAATCAAAGGACGGCCATATCCCTTATAGATATAGCATATTAACGAGAGTTTTAAAAGGTAAGAAAATATGCAGAAAGCGTAAATATCAACTAAAGTATCTCCGCATTAGGTAGGGTCTTGACCATGCTCGGAGACGAGAAATCAAAGGACGGCCATATCCCTTATAGAGATAGCCTATTAACGAGAGTTTTAAAAGGTAAGAAAATATGCAGAAAGCGTAAATATCAACTAAAGTATCTCCGCATTAGGCAGGGTCTTGACCATGCTCGGAGACGAGAAATCAAAGGACGGCCATATCCCTTATAGAGATAGCATATTAACGAGAGTTTTAAAAGGTAAGAAAATATGCAGAAAGCGTAAATATCAACTAAAGTATCTCCGCATTAGGTAGGGTCTTGACCATGCTCGGAGACGAGAAATCAAAGGACGGCCATATCCCTTATAGGGATAGCATATTAACGAGAGTTTTAAAAGGTAAGAAAATATGCAGAAAGCGTAAATATCGACTAAAGTATCTCCGCATTAGGTAGGGTCTTGACCATGCTCGGAGACGAGAAATCAAAGGACGGTCATATCCCTTATAGAGATAGCATATTAACGAGAGTTTTAAAAGGTAAGAAAATATTCAGAAAGCGTAAAAATCAACTAAAGTATCTCCGCATTAGGTAGGGTCTTGACCATGCTCGGAGACGAGAAATCAAAGGACGGCCATAGAGATAGCATATTAACGAGAGTTTTAAAAGGTAAAAAAATATGCAGAAAGCGTAAATATCAACTAAAGTATCTCCGCATTAGGTAGGGTCTTGACCATGCTCGGAGACGAGAAATCAAACGACGGCCATATCCCTTATAGAGATAGCCTATTAACGAGAGTTTTAAAAGGTAAGAAAATATGCAGAAAGCGTAAATATCAACTAAAGTATCTCCGCATTAGGTAGGGTCTTGACCATGCTCGGAGACGAGAAATCAAAGGACGGCCATATCCCTTATAGAGATAGCATATTAACGAGAGTTTTAAAAGGTAAGAAAATATGCAGAAAGCGTAAATATCAACTAAAGTATCTCCGCATTAGGTAGGGTCTTGACCATGCTCGGAGACGAGAAATCAAAGGACGGCCATATCCCTTATAGAGATAGCATATTAACGAGAGTTTTAAAAGGTAAGAAAATATGCAGAAAGCGTCAATATCAACTAAAGTATCTCCGCATTAGGTAGGGTCTTGACCATGCTCGGAGACGAGAAATCAAAGGACGGCAATATCCCTTATAGAGATAGCCTATTAACGAGAGTTTTAAAAGGTAAGAAAATATGCAGAAAGCGTAAATATCAACTAAAGTATCTCCGCATTAGGTAGGGTCTTGACCATGCTCGGAGACGAGAAATCAAAGGACGGCCATATCCCTTATAGATATAGCATATTAACGAGAGTTTTAAAAGGTAAGAAAATATGCAGAAAGCGTAAATATCAACTAAAGTATCTCCGCATTAGGTAGGGTCTTGACCATGCTCGGAGACGAGAAATCAAAGGACGGCCATATCCCTTATAGAGATAGCATATTAACGAGAGTTTTAAAAGGTAAGAAAATATGCAGAAAGCGTAAATATCAACTAAAGTATCTCCGCATTAGCTAGTGTCTTGACCATGCTCGGAGACGAGAAATCAAAGGACGGTCATATCCCTTATAGAGATAGCATATTAACGAGAGTTTTAAAAGGTAAGAAAATATGCAGAAAGCGTAAATATCAACTAAAGTATCTCCGCATTAGGTAGGGTCTTGACCATGCTCGGAGACGAGAAATCAAAGGACGGCCATATCCCTTATAGAGATAGCATATTAACGAGAGTTTTAAAAGGTAAGAAAATATGCAGAAAGCGTAAATAACAACTAAAGTATCTCCGCATTAGGTAGGGTGTTGACCATGCTCGGAGACGAGAAATCAAAGGACGGCCATATCCCTTATAGAGATAGCCTATTGACGAGAGTTTTAAAAGGTAAGAAAATATGCAGAAAGCGTAAATATCAACTAAAGTATCTCCGCATTAGGTAGGGTCTTGACCATGCTCGGAGACGAGAAATCAAAGGACGGCCATATCCCTTATAGATATAGCATATTAACGAGAGTTTTAAAAGGTAAGAAAATATGCAGAAAGCGTAAATATCAACTAAAGTATCTCCGCATTAGGTAGGGTCTTGACCATGCTCGGAGACGAGAAATCAAAGGACGACCATATCCCTTATAGAGATAGCCTATTAACGAGAGTTTTAAAAGGTAAGAAAATATGCAGAAAGCGTAAATATCAACTAAAGTATCTCCGCATTAGGTAGGGTCTTGACCATGCTCGGAGACGAGAAATCAAAGGACGGCCATATCCCTTATAGAGATAGCATATTAACGAGAGTTTTAAAAGGTAAGAAAATATGCAGAAAGCGTAAATATCAACTAAAGTATATCCGCATTAGGTAGGGTCTTGACCATGCTCGGAGACGAGAAATCAAAGGACGGCCATATCCCTTATAGAGATAGCATATTAACGAGAGTTTTAAAAGGTAAGAAAATATGCAGAAAGCGTAAATATCAACTAAAGTATCTCCGCATTAGGTAGGGTCTTGACCATGCTCGGAGACGAGAAATCAAAGGACGGCCATATCCCTTATAGATATAGCATATTAACGAGAGTTTTAAAAGGTAAGAAAATATGCAGAAAGCGTAAATATCAACTAAAGTATCTCCGCATTAGGTAGGGTCTTGACCATGCTCGGAGACGAGAAATCAAAGGACGGCCATATCCCTTATAGAGATAGCCTATTAACGAGAGTTTTAAAAGGTAAGAAAATATGCAGAAAGCGTAAATATCAACTAAAGTATCTCCGCATTAGGTAGGGTCTTGACCATGCTCGGAGACGAGAAATCAAAGGACGGCCATATCCCTTATAGAGATAGCATATTAACGAGAGTTTTAAAAGGTAAGAAAATATGCAGAAAGCGTAAATATCAACTAAAGTATCTCCGCATTAGGTAGGGTCTTGACCATGCTCGGAGACGAGAAATCAAAGGACGGCCATATCCCTTATAGGGATAGCATATTAACGAGAGTTTTAAAAGGTAAGAAAATATGCAGAAAGCGTAAATATCGACTAAAGTATCTCCGCATTAGGTAGGGTCTTGACCATGCTCGGAGACGAGAAATCAAAGGACGGTCATATCCCTTATAGAGATAGCATATTAACGAGAGTTTTAAAAGGTAAGAAAATATTCAGAAAGCGTAAAAATCAACTAAAGTATCTCCGCATTAGGTAGGGTCTTGACCATGCTCGGAGACGAGAAATCAAAGGACGGCCATATCCCTTATAGAGATAGCATATTAACGAGAGTTTTAAAAGGTAAAAAAATATGCAGAAAGCGTAAATATCAACTAAAGTATCTCCGCATTAGGTAGGGTCTTGACCATGCTCGGAGACGAGAAATCAAACGACGGCCATATCCCTTATAGAGATAGCCTATTAACGAGAGTTTTAAAAGGTAAGAAAATATGCAGAAAGCGTAAATATCAACTAAAGTATCTCCGCATTAGGTAGGGTCTTGACCATGCTCGGAGACGAGAAATCAAAGGACGGCCATATCCCTTATAGAGATAGCATATTAACGAGAGTTTTAAAAGGTAAGAAAATATGCAGAAAGCGTAAATATCAACTAAAGTATCTCCGCATTAGGTAGGGTCTTGACCATGCTCGGAGACGAGAAATCAAAGGACGGCCATATCCCTTATAGAGATAGCATATTAACGAGAGTTTTAAAAGGTAAGAAAATATGCAGAAAGCGTCAATATCAACTAAAGTATCTCCGCATTAGGTAGGGTCTTGACCATGCTCGGAGACGAGAAATCAAAGGACGGCAATATCCCTTATAGAGATAGCCTATTAACGAGAGTTTTAAAAGGTAAGAAAATATGCAGAAAGCGTAAATATCAACTAAAGTATCTCCGCATTAGGTAGGGTCTTGACCATGCTCGGAGACGAGAAATCAAAGGACGGCCATATCCCTTATAGATATAGCATATTAACGAGAGTTTTAAAAGGTAAGAAAATATGCAGAAAGCGTAAATATCAACTAAAGTATCTCCGCATTAGGTAGGGTCTTGACCATGCTCGGAGACGAGAAATCAAAGGACGGTCATATCCCTTATAGAGATAGCATATTAACGAGAGTTTTAAAAGGTAAGAAAATATGCAGAAAGCGTAAATATCAACTAAAGTATCTCCGCATTAGGTAGGGTCTTGACCATGCTCGGAGACGAGAAATCAAAGGACGGCCATATCCCTTAT
The DNA here is from genome assembly GCA_963576565.1 of Aspidapion aeneum. NCBI lineage: Eukaryota > Metazoa > Arthropoda > Insecta > Coleoptera > Brentidae > Aspidapion > Aspidapion aeneum. Next base: position 47,968,672 of record OY755048.1, read on the forward strand.
AGAGATAGCATATTAACGAGAGTTTTAAAAGGTAAGAAAATATGCAGAAAGCGTAAATAACAACTAAAGTATCTCCGCATTAGGTAGGGTCTTGACCATGCACGGAGACGAGAAATCAAAGTACGGCCATATCCCTTATAGAGATAGCATATTAACGAGAGTTTTAAAAGGTAAGAAAATATGCAGAAAGCGTAAATATCAACTAAAGTATCTCCCCATTAGGTAGGGTCTTGACCATGCTCGGAGACGAGAAATCAAAGGACGGCCATATCCCTTATAGAGATAGCATATTAACGAGAGTTTTAAAAGGTAAGAAAATATGCAGAAAGCGTAAATAACAACTAAAGTATCTCCGCATTAGGTAGGGTCTTGACCATGCTCGGAGACGAGAAATCAAAGGACGGCCATATCCCTTATAGAGATAGCATATTAACGAGAGTTTTAAAAGGTAAGAAAATATGCAGAAAGCGTAAATATCAACTAAAGTATCTCCGCATTAGGTAGGGTCTTGACCATGCTCGGAGACGAGAAATCAAAGGACGGCCATATCCCTTATAGAGATAGCATATTAACGAGAGTTTTAAAAGGTAAGAAAATATGCAGAAAGCGTAAATATCAACTAAAGTATCTCCGCATTAGGTAGGGTCTTGACCATGCTCGGAGACGAGAAATCAAAGGACGGCCATATCCCTTATAGAGATAGCATATTAACGAGAGTTTTAAAAGGTAAGAAAATATGCAGAAAGCGTAAATATCAACTAAAGTATCTCCGCATTAGGTAGGGTCTTGACCATGCTCGGAGACGAGAAATCAAAGGACGACCATATCCCTTATAGAGATAGCCTATTAACGAGAGTTTTAAAAGGTAAGAAAATATGCAGAAAGCGTAAATATCAACTAAAGTATCTCCGCATTAGGTAGGGTCTTGACCATGCTCGGAGACGAGAAATCAAAGGACGGCCATATCCCTTATAGAGATAGCATATTAACGAGAGTTTTAAAAGGTAAGAAAATATGCAGAAAGCGTAAATATCAACTAAAGTATCTCCGCATTAGGTAGGGTCTTGACCATGCTCGGAGACGAGAAATCAAAGGACGGCCATATCCCTTATAGAGATAGCATATTAACGAGATTTTTAAAAGGTAAGAAAATATGCAGAAAGCGTCAATATCAACTAAAGTATCTCCGCATTAGGTAGGGTCTTGACCATGCTCGGAGACGAGAAATCAAAGGACGGCAATATCCCTTATAGAGATAGCCTATTAACGAGAGTTTTAAAAGGTAAGAAAATATGCAGAAAGCGTAAATATCAACTAAAGTATCTCCGCATTAGGTAGGGTCTTGACCATGCTCGGAGACGAGAAATCAAAGGACGGCCATATCCCTTATAGATATAGCATATTAACGAGAGTTTTAAAAGGTAAGAAAATATGCAGAAAGCGTAAATATCAACTAAAGTATCTCCGCATTAGGTAGGGTCTTGACCATGCTCGGAGACGAGAAATCAAAGGACGGCCATATCCCTTATAGAGATAGCATATTAACGAGAGTTTTAAAAGGTAAGAAAATATGCAGAAAGCGTAAATATCAACTAAAGTATCTCCGCATTAGGTAGGGTCTTGACCATGCTCGGAGACGAGAAATCAAAGGACGGTCATATCCCTTATAGAGATAGCATATTAACGAGAGTTTTAAAAGGTAAGAAAATATGCAGAAAGCGTAAATATCAACTAAAGTATCTCCGCATTAGGTAGGGTCTTGACCATGCTCGGAGACGAGAAATCAAAGGACGGCCATATCCCTTATAGAGATAGCATATTAACGAGAGTTTTAAAAGGTAAGAAAATATGCAGAAAGCGTAAATAACAACTAAAGTATCTCCGCATTAGGTAGGGTCTTAGTAGTGTAGTAGTGTGGGTTCTGGACCAAATGGTAACATGCCATCCAGTTCTGTCTGTCTGTATGTCTGTCTGTCTGTTGCTGAAGAAGTGAACTTGGTATGACCTTCGGGCAAAAAGAAGCGTACAAGAAGCTGTCAGCAATGACGTAACAACCAGAGGCTGTTGAAAGGCCCTAATGAGTTAGGTGGCAATGCGAGAGTAGGTAAAATGAGGTGGTTTTTTTTAGTAAGCTAGCCGCTTCACTTGCTTAGCCTGGGCTGTTGAAAGGCCCTATTGGTCAATGAGGGAGTAGGTAAAATGAGGTGGTTTTTTTAGTAAGCTAGCTACTTCACTAGCTTCGCCTGGTCTAGGTAAGGCCTTAGCTGTTAAAAGGCCCTATTGGCAATGAGTTAGGTGCCAGCCAGTAAGATAGCCACTTCACTCGCTTAGCCTGGGCTAGGTAAGTCCTAATGTGAAAAAGGCCTTGGTTGTTGGTTAAAAAATAAAATGTCTTATGTGAATCTGTCATGTGTCAATCTGTCATGTATCAATCAGTCAATTGCAATAATAAGCTGGCATTTGGAAATTTTTAATGGCTTCGTTTACAAAATGGGTGTCCTAAGTTTACGGTCGATATCAGTTAATATTTGTAAGAGAGAGAGAGAGAGAGAGAGTAAGAGAGAGAGAGAGAGAAAGAGAGAGAGAGAGAAAGAGAAATAGTATGTGCAAGGGTCTTACTAACTGTTATAGCTCTGGCTGAACGAATGAACGAAGTGTTGGTTAAAAAGATATAAGGCGAAAGTTGTTTGTGGTGTAAACACGTGACCAATGCAAGATATAATAGTGATGTGTGTGTACTGTGTCACCTATTCTGCTACGTAACCCGTGGCTGTAGTTCAAGTTGGGGACCTATATGAAATGTATACCTATTGTGTTACCTAACAAGGTGTAAAATTGACAGAATAGTCAAAAAAAGACTGCACTAGCTTATCCTGATATGTTTTAATACAAAAAAGTTGATTAATCCCTGTTTGTTAAAAATAAAATCATTTTTAAAAATATTCTTTAAATTTTTCCATGTGCATTTTCCTATATGTATCCCTTTGCACTGTTTATGTAGTTAAATGATAACCTTATGACCCCTCACATGTTTTTGTTTTATCTACTTAGCAAGGAGGAAAAGTAATATGATGCAATACGTAATGCAGTTGGTTATTTATATGGTGTGCAATTGTCGTAATATTTGAAAAAAATTGCAATTTTTAATTTTTTATTTTATAAAAATGGTCGTAATGATCGTCAAGAAAATTGCAAAAACGTATTGAATGTTAATATTTCAGAACCACTAAAACCGTATCAAAATAATTATTAATTTTAGTATCTATTGGAAAAAACCCACAAGCAAAGGCTAAAAGCCTCTGTTCGGATTTCATCCTCAATTTATTAGCTAAATAAGTTAGAATTTTTTGTTTATTTTATTTCGTTTTATTATTTAAATTATAACTATAAAATTACGCCTAATAATATAAGAAACCTTTATTTCCCGCGCCGCGACTTTTATTTAAATTTCTCGTGTATCCAATGAAAGGACTAGAGCGAGCACAGGAAGAGCCCTCTGGTGGCGAAAAAATGCAACGTAAAAACGGCGCAAGAATGTGCGCATGAAACTAGGACTTGAGAAAGGAATGTCAAGCTAACCGCGCGCGGAGTGAAAATAAAACTTCAACATTCTAAGAAAAACTCCGTCTAAAAAGTGCCAAAACGTTCTCTAAACCCAACCCGCAGTTTGTTCGACTCAGCATATGGACATTACAAGACTGGTAAGTGTGAGCTCTGTCCTCGCTATTTTTTTTCTATAATTAAAACGTTACGCAAATCTAAAATTGATACTTATCAGTTGGTAGTGGACCTATATGCTAGTTCATATTGGTCCTTCGCAGCCATAGATGCTCAAAATTTCTTTAAAAAAAATAAAGGTGTCTGCTAATTAAAAGCATTTTCTTTTACCCTAATTAAAATTATAGTACTATCTTTGTCCCACACATTGCTATAAATTTTTATTTAATTTTTATATTTTCGTCCAAATAAATTCAAGGCCGCGCTCGACGCCGGACAAAAACCATTTTTTGTGGGGAATTCCGAGTTGCAATTTTTTGTGGTATATTCCTATTTCTTAAGGTGTTTCCCAAGGAATTTGTAAACAAACAATCTAAGCTGGGTGGTTTGTTCCCGCCTCTATTTCACTTTTGCAATTAGAAAATAGTTTTTGTTTTCACTTTTTTTATTATTTTCAGTTTTTTATTTTTACTTTTGCTTGCACTGCAAGTTTACTTAATTTAATTAATTTTACACTCGATAAGCTTTTAGTGTTTATCCCAATTTTTCTACAATTACCCTACATCCTTTGGGCCCTTTTTTCCTTGCTATCCCCTCTTTACCTTCCCGTAAAGCAGTGCGCGCTAGGCGAAAAGGACAAGAAGCGCGCGAACGTCTCCCCACTGCGCGGAGAAGTCGACCCATCGATCGACCGAAAAACAACGTCTACGAAAGGTATCGCCAATGCCACGTGCGAACCCAATCAATTTTACTACATGTGAAAATTACAATTTCCTTTAAGAAAATTACGGATTATTCCAAGAAAAATTAGTGAAAGTGCCAAATCTATACGGATTTCCTCTTTTACCCGGTGTTCCCTAGCAGAATCAAAGGTAAGTCGAGTGTACTTTTTTTCTTTGCGAATTTTCCTAATTTTTCATATAAAATTTTATATTCAAAAATATTATTTACAAGTGCTATACGGCACATCATTCATTATTGCCAATTACGGCAACAGACATCACCAAATAGTCGAGATATCCACGGGAGTAGGATTGACGGTTGTTGGAGAGTTTCCGAACCAGTTTCCCTTATTTTATACAGTCCACCCTTTGATTTCTTAATTTAGGACTGCCCACCTTGTCCACCCCGAACATTTGGCCTTCTAAAGCCGGATATTCGGGAAACGCGAAAACAACCCTTAATTTTCTCTGGTGATTTCTCGATTATTCGCTTATTTTCTAAGTGCAAAAAGTCCATACTTTGGCAAAGCGATTCATAAAAATTACATTTTAAAAAATAAAATTTTTATATTCAATTAAAAATTTGGTTTTAAATTTTTAAATCTCAATAATAAAAAACTCGCCACTCTGGGTTACCTACTGCCTAAATTCGTGCCGACCGCAAGGTCAGTGATCGTGTTTTTTGCTTTACAAAAAAGGTGTTAAAAATAAACTGCATTTCAAATCAAATCAGCTGTTTATTATTACCTTTTAAACATTTACTTTATAAAAGAAAACATATTTTGGGATTAGTTGCATAGAACCTTTTCTATTTTGTGAATTATGGCTGATTCGACAAAAATAGCGCGAGCTAAGGCTCTAAGACAATCGGCTATTGATCAATTACAATTGATCTGCGACTCAGCTAAAAAAGCTAAAACTGACGCTAGTTCAAAAAATCGTTTTAAGGTTTCTCATAGAAACTTAAAAGTAGTACAAAAAGCGTTCGATAAGCATCATAATAGCCTTTTAGTGCTGATTTGCGCAGATCAAACTCAGCTCACAGCTGAAGCTAAGTTAGCCAATTCTGTCATGACCTTGTTGCAAGATGTAGAAACAATGTATTACGAAATATTTGAGTTGCCACTGGAAGAAGCGTCCCACGCTGGGGCGTCTCCCGGATTTCATAGTACCATGTTTCCAGCTCAAAATACATCCCCTGAGATATCTTTTATGCCAAAACCGAGTTTGCCATGTTTTCAGGGTGACGTCAGATCTTTTCCCAGTTTTATTCAAACTTTTGATTCTCTTTATCATAACAGTAAATCTATTTCAAATATCGACAAACTCAAGTGTTTGCGTATGTGTTTGCAAGGCACCCCGTTAGATTTAATTTCAGATTTACCCGTTTTAAATGAGAATTACCCAATTGCTTACAAAATTTTGCAAGATCGGTATAATAACCGCAGATTACAAGTAGTAACCCATTGGAAAGAGATAGAAAACTGCCCTGCATTAACTCAAGAAAATGCGCAGCAACTGCGCAGTTTATTGGATACTTTCAATAAAAATATTTCTGCTCTAAAATCCTTAAAAATGAAACCAGACAATTTTGATTTTGTTTTAATGCAATTTTTACTTGATCGACTCGATCCCAACACGCGCAAGGCCTTTGAACAACATCATGCATCAAATGAGATACCCTTGTATAATGACGTCACAAGTTTCTTGCAAAAACACTGTACTGCTTTGGAATCGGTACCTACAAAAGGCCGCACAGATTCTAAGCCCAATTCTTTGAATAACCCTAGGTTTTCGAATACGAATATGCAAAATACTTCTAATAAAAAATCTAAAAATGCATTTATGTTGCAATCGCAACAAAAGAGTCAAAATAACCCCCCAGGTACATGCTTATTATGCGGCCCTACTGCTCAGCATATTATCTATAGGTGTAGTAGTTTTTTGAGTAAGACTCCTCGCGAACGCTTTGAAATAATAACAAAAAGCCGCGCATGCACCAACTGTCTAGCTTCTGCGCATGTGCAGACCCAATGCAAGTCTCAAAAACGCTGTTTGACGTGCCGGGAGGCTCATCACTCATTATTACATGACTACAACCTCGCTCAAACTGGAGGTCAATCCTCCTCCTCAAACACTCAACATTCCGATTTACATGTTGGTTTTTCGAATATTCAATGCAAAACTTCAGTTTTACAAAATTCTACTCCAGAGTCAGAAATTCTGTTATCCACAGTTTTACTGAAAATTAAAGACTCATTTGGAAATTGGCATATTGCTCGTGGTATTTGTGACACTGGTGCGCAAGCGTCATTTTTAACGAAAAATTTGGCCAATAAATTAAATTTAAATAAAATGAAAATTAGTCTCTCTTTAAACGGATTAGAGGGAATGAATTCTGTAGCCAAATCTTATGTCAACTGCACCTTGGGGTCTTTGCACGATTCTGAATTTAGTCTTATTTCTGATTTTCTGGTGGTAGATAAAATTTGTGAAAATCTCCCCTCTAACACTTTTAACATGTCAAATTTTGATTTTTTCAAATCCTTGAGGTTAGCGGACGAATCTTATAACCAACCCGGAAAAATCGATGTACTTCTTGGAAACGATATTTGGCCCTACACCCTACGTGAAGGGAGAATTTGCAATGGTCCTGATCAACCGGTTTGCATTAATACTGTCTTCGGTTGGACCATTGGGGGTAAACTTTGTTCTCAACCTACATTCCCAAAAAATATTCAAGGCCTACTTACAATGTTGCCAAACGACTCACTTAGTAAAACATTACAAAAGTTTTGGGAAATCGAGGAAGTTCCTGACATAAAAGCGATTTCACCAGAGGACTCGTATTGTGAAAAATACTTTTTACAAACTACTACAAGAAACGCCGAGGGACGGTACATTGTCTCTATGCCCTTTAAAATCAACTGCCCTGATTTTGGAGATACACGGGCCCTTGCCCTTAAAAGACTCTTTTCCCTTGAAAAAAGACTTGCACAAAATAAATCTTACTATGATGCTTATTCTGAGGTATTTCAAGATTATTTAAGTCAGAATCACATGCAAGTGGTCCCTAGACCCCTCGATTCTGAAATAAATAATTATTTTTATATTTCCCATCACGCAGTTGTGAAGAAAGATTCTTCAACGACCCCTTTAAGAATTGTTTTTAATGCGTCGAACTTTATTAAAAACAAATGTTCTCTTAATTCTGCTGTCTATGTAGGACCCAAGCTGCAAGCCGACATAGTCAAAATTCTACTTAACTTTAGATTACATAAAGTTGCATTGGTTTGCGATTTGCGACAAATGTATCGTATGATACTAGTAGAGCCTGATCAAAGAAACTATCAACGCATTCTTTGGCGATTTTCCCCTGATACTCCCATTCTTGATTTTCAAATAAATACTTTACTTTTTGGCGTAAGTTGCTCTCCATACTTGGCTATTCGCACACTTTTACAATTATCTAATGACTATCTTGATTTACCCTACGCGTCGGAAGTTCTACGCAACTCCACCTATATAGATGATTGCGTCATATCTTGTTCCACTTTTGAGATTGCGCAAGAAGTCAAGACTCAATTAATTGAACTTTTGCAAAGAGGCGGCTTTGAAGCTCGCAAGTGGGCTAGCAACTGTCCGGATCTGCTCTTAGATTTACCAGAAACACACGTTCAGACTAAATCTTTGTCATTTGATTCCGAAAATGACAGTTCTTTAAAAATTCTAGGACTTAAATGGAATCCTCAAAATGATAATTTCTTTTTCTCAGTGGATACCAGCCAAAGCTCTAATCAGTGCACCAAAAGAACCATTTTAAGTTTTGTTGCTAGGCTATATGATCCTTGTGGTTTTTTGACACCTGTCACTTTTTATGCAAAATATTTAGTGCAACATTTGTGGTCTTTGGGACATGATTGGGACCAACGAGTTCCTGACAGTATTTTTGAAGTCTGGCAAAACTACCAATCTGACTTTTCATGTTTACAGAATTTTAGTATATCTCGAGAACTAGAGATTTATAATTCTAAGTTCATACAATTGATAGGGTTCAGTGACTCTAGTGAAAAGGGTTACTGCGCAGTTACATTTTTTCGTGTTATTTATCATGACAATACCATAAAAACTTTCTTTATTTGCGGTAAATCAAAAGTTGCTCCATTAAAACGCAAAAGCTTGCCACGTCTAGAGCTTTGCGCATGCGTTCTTTTGAGCAAACTTATGCATTTTATTTTGGAGACGTTTTCTGGCAAAGTTCAATTTTCCAACATTTATGCTTTTACAGATAGCACTGTAGCTTTACAATGGATAAAAGCTTCGCCCCACAATTGGAAAACTTTTATCAGTAACCGAGTAACATATATTCAAGAAAGAATTAGTGCAAACTACTGGTTTCACGTTGGTTCTGAACATAACGCGGCCGACTGCGGCAGTCGTGGGTTATTACCCTCTCAGCTAATAGATTTTAAATTATGGAAGCAAGGCCCATCCTTTTTATTTGAACCAGAGGACTCTTGGAATTTTTTACAAGTCGAAATTTCTAAATCTAACGAAGCTTTGGAAGAAAAACGAAACTTAATACTTTCAACTATTATTTCACATAATTTTCTTGACGAGCTTTTTGAAAAATATAGTTCTTTGGCAAAAATAAAAAGAATTGTTGCCTACTTGTTACGCGCTGTCAAATTATTCAAAATTAAAAGAGAAAATAGACCTGCACAAAAGCACTTGGTTCTTTCTGAATTAAATTCCGCTGTTTTGTTTATTACTAAACATGTACAAAGCACGGAGCTCCAAAATGAAATTGTTTCTGTTAAAAACGGACAAATTCCAACCAGTTTAAAAAGGTTAGATCCTTTTTTAGATGATGCGGGTTTTTTACGTGTCGGTGGGCGTATCTGCAATTCTACACTTTCATACGACAGAAAATTCCCTATTCTTTTACCAAAAACATGTAAATTTACGGATTTACTTATTTTGGATATACACCGTACTTATTTACATTGTAGTATACAAACCACTCAATTTTTACTTTTACAGAATTTTTGGATTCTTTCGGCAAAAAAAGCAATTCAAAAAATTCTTTTTCGTTGTCTAACGTGCTGGAAAACTAAGCCGGTAAGCTTTCAACCTAAAATGGGTAACTTGCCAAGTTATCGCTTAGTACAGGCTCGTGCGTTTTTACACACCGGTGTAGATTTTTGCGGCCCTTTTAACCTGCATGTTACTGCGCGACTGCGCAACTCTCGCACGGTCAAAGCATACGTTGCTCTCTTTTGCTGTCTAAGCGTCAAAGCTGTTCATTTAGAGCTTGTCTCTGACCTCTCAGGAGAAGCTTTTCTCGCGGCGCTACGCAGGTTTTTTGCCAGAAGAGGCAAAAGCCAAGCTATTTATTCGGACTGTGCAACAAACTTCGTTTTTGCTGACAAATACCTCCGTCAAATTTTTGCTACCTGCGTGGAAACCGAAGCAGTTTCGTGGCATTTTAATGTCCCGACCGCCAGTCATATGGCTGGAATATGGGAGGCAAACATTAAATGTGTAAAAACTCATCTAGTTCGCGTAGTAGGTAATCAAATATTAACCTATGAGGAACTCTACACAGTCCTTACCCAAGTAGAGGCAGTGCTGAACAGTAGACCAATTAGTAGCATGTCATCTGACCCCTCGGATATGACCGCGTTGACTCCTGGTCATTTTCTTAATCTTGCGCCCTTGACCACAATTTCTGACCCAGACCTCACAGAGGTTCCCTTGAACCGCATTTCTCGGTGGCAACTTCTTCAAAGAATGCACAGAGATTTCTGGAATCGCTGGAAAAATGAATACCTACACACTTTGCAACAAAGGTCGAAATGGCACAAAAGTAACTTTTCTTCAGTAAACCCAGGAACTCTAGTCTTGGTTAAAGATGATAATTTGAAGCCTCTTGAATGGTCACTGGCACGAATTAGTGAGGTAATCTATGGGTCTGATGGAATACCAAGGGTGGCGATTGTAAAAACCGCTAAAGGAACCCTTAAGAGGCCTTTGGTAAAACTCTGTCCGTTGCCGGACCCCTTACACTGAAATTAATATTTCAGGGGGGTGGGAATGGTTTGTTCCCGCCTCTATTTCACTTTTGCAATTAGAAAATAGTTTTTGTTTTCACTTTTTTTATTATTTTCAGTTTTTTATTTTTACTTTTGCTTGCACTGCAAGTTTACTTAATTTAATTAATTTTACACTCGATAAGCTTTTAGTGTTTATCCCAATTTTTCTACAATTACCCTACATCCTTTGGGCCCTTTTTTCCTTGCTATCCCCTCTTTACCTTCCCGTAAAGCAGTGCGCGCTAGGCGAAAAGGACAAGAAGCGCGCGAACGTCTCCCCACTGCGCGGAGAAGTCGACCCATCGATCGACCGAAAAACAACGTCTACGAAAGGTATCGCCAATGCCACGTGCGAACCCAATCAATTTTACTACATGTGAAAATTACAATTTCCTTTAAGAAAATTACGGATTATTCCAAGAAAAATTAGTGAAAGTGCCAAATCTATACGGATTTCCTCTTTTACCCGGTGTTCCCTAGCAGAATCAAAGGTAAGTCGAGTGTACTTTTTTTCTTTGCGAATTTTCCTAATTTTTCATATAAAATTTTATATTCAAAAATATTATTTACAAGTGCTATACGGCACATCATTCATTATTGCCAATTACGGCAACAGACATCACCAAATAGTCGAGATATCCACGGGAGTAGGATTGACGGTTGTTGGAGAGTTTCCGAACCAGTTTCCCTTATTTTATACAGTCCACCCTTTGATTTCTTAATTTAGGACTGCCCACCTTGTCCACCCCGAACACTGGGGATTCCGTTTTTGTTTTGATATTTATAAACACTTTTTTATAGGGTGTTTCCCGAACGCTTTTATATACGTTTGTATTGGGTGTTTTAAAAATTAAAAGTCGCTTTTCTAGTTACCTATTTAAGCCGTTAAAATGGCTAACGTAGGAAAAATCAAACAGCATAAAGTCTTACGGACAATGGCCTATAACCAAATGATAGAACTAAAAGCTCTTGCTGATCGTATTGGTGAAAATGAGCACACAAAAAGGCAGTTTAAGTCCATGTGCATTCATTACGATCAAATTGAATCAGATTTTCGCAAAAATCATCAAAGCCTTTTAACTTTACTCGCGCTTTCAGAGGCTGATGAAGTCTTAACCGAGGAAGAATCAGTACGCACACAGTTTCAATTTAATGCTTCTTATGTACGCGCTATTTTCGAAAATTTGGATGAAAGCCAAACGGGGTCAGAACCTCAAGGGGCGTCTTCTGCATCTCAGAGAAAATCATGCAATGTCAGACTCCCTAAGATTGAGATTCCGACCTTTTCAGGTGATCCAAAAACTTTTAGATATTTTCGAGACGTTTTTAAATCTCTTGTACACGAAAATTCTGATCTCGAAAATATTGAAAAATTTAACCACCTGCTTTCAGCCCTCTCAGGGCCACCTAAAGACCTGGTTCAGTGTACTCCTTTGGAAGCTGACCTATACGCAAACGCTTACCAATCATTAATGGATCGCTATGACGTCCCCAGACTTATAGCATTCGCGCATCTTAAAGCCATTGAAAACGCTCCTTACGTAACCAATGGTAAAGACGCAAAGTCACTTCGCACTCTAATTGATACTTTTTCTGAAAATCTATCTGCGCTAAAAAGCATGAAGTTTCCTGTAAATGAGTGGGACTTCCTTCTATTTTATATGTTATCTAAGCACTTAGATGATGATACTATAACTCGTTTTGAATTCGAAGAAAATAAAAACAGCAAAATTATCCCCAAATTTGATTCTCTAAAGATATTTGTTCTTAATCAATGCAACGCCCTAGACGCCATAGAGTTTTCTACATCAGTCAATTCGAAATCAAATTATTATTCTAACCCGCAATATAGAAAATCCAAACCGCCTGCGCAAGCAGTTCATAATTTCAGTCCAAAACCGCGATCAAATTCTTTCTTTACCGCACCAAGTGCCTCTCGCTCGACTCAAAATAACAATTTTGTTCAGAATCCATGCCCTTGCTGTGGTCATTCTGATCACACAATCTATAGATGCCAAGAATTTCATAATAAGTCTCCTCAAGATAGATTTAATTTTGTACGGCTTAAGGGTTGGTGTACCAACTGTTTGAGTCAAGGTCATCGCTATAAGGGGTGCCACTCTACCCATTTATGTCGTTTCTGCAACGATAAACACCACAGTCTTTTACATCATGACCGCACTAATCAAAATATTGATCACTCTTCGCACTCGCAATCTAGTCCGCCGCAAGCCACACCACCAAACCAAACCACTCAGCAACCCCCATTTTGTGGAGTAAGTTCTATTCCTACCAACAACACCCTCTTATCAACCGCTATAGCTGAAATTTCTGACAAATATGGTCATTATCATAAAGTAAGGCTTCTTTTAGACAGTGGCTCTCAGCTAACATACATTTCTGAAAATTGTGTTAATAGACTCGGATTAAAAAGGTTCGATTGTTCTATGTCTATTTATGGCTTAGGACAAATGAGTCAACACACATCAAAAGGAGGCGTTTCATGCACTCTTAAACCTGTGGCAAAAGATAACCCTACTTTTTCGATAGACGCCATTGTAATGGCTGATCTTTGCCCAATGTTACCGATCGCTTCTTTTCAAAAAACTTCTTGGCCGCATATTTCTCAGCTCAAGTTATCAGATTTAAATTGGCATAAAACATCACCTATTGACCTACTCATAGGTGCGAATCTTTACCCCTATATTCTCCAACAGGGTCGTTTGTCAGGTCAACCTCACGAACCTGTAGCTTTAGAAACTTCATTTGGCTGGGTTCTCTCGGGAAACATTGTGCCGTCCATAAAAAATGTTAGCTTTTCATATTTTACGCACTCTCAAAGTGACCCCTTGTCACTAGAAAGAACTATGCAAAAGTTCTGGGAGCTAGAAGAGTTGCCAAGTATCTCTTGTCTCTCTCCCGATGAAAAATTGTCTGAAGAAATATTCTCTAAAACGCATATTCGCACCGAATCTGGCCGTTACCAGGTTTCCTTACCATTTAAGAATAAGTCAGAACCGCAATTTCAAAGAGATGAATCCCGAATTCCCGCACTTCGTCGATATTTCATGCTCGAAAAAAGATTATTATCAAATCCAGATATCTACAAAAAATATATTGACTTAATTCAAGAATATATAGACTTGGATTATATCGAGGAAGTACCTAGTAATTCAAACCCCTCTACTTCTTACATAATTCCCCATCATTGCGTAACAAAGGGGGACTCTATACGCATAGTTTATGATGCTTCAATGAAAACTACTATTCAACATACATCCCTAAATGATACCTTATTAGTAGGTCAAAAACTCCAACATGACCTCGTAAAAATCTTATTAAATTTCCGTCTCTATCCTGTGGTTTTTACATGTGATATCAAAGGCATGTTTAATCAAATTCTAATCACACCACCTCATAGGGACTTTCAGCGCATATTATGGCGTTTTTCGCCAAACGAGCCACTAAAGGAATACCGCTGGAAAAGAATGGTCTTCGGTCTGTCTAGTTCGCCATTTATTGCTAATAGAGTGATTGTTCAATTGGCTGAGGATGAAAAATCTAACTACCCCCGAGCATATGAAGTTCTAAAATCCTCAATTTATATTGACGACTGTGTCACAGGCTGTTTTTCACTTTCTGAAGCTAAGCTGGTCCGTGACGACCTTATAAATTGTCTAAAAACAGGTGGGTTTGACTTAAGAAAATTTAGCAGCAATAAATTATCTTTTTTGTCTGATCTTCCCGAGTCGCATATTCAATCAGGTTCTCTTAATTTTGACGATGATTCTGCTACAATAAAAATTCTGGGCCTTCGATGGCAACCATCTAGTGATGTTTTTCACTATTCTATTCAAACCTCAGATAATAATTTGACTTGCACAAAAAGGGCAATATTAAGCCTTGTCGCACGCATTTTTGATCCAATAGGATTTCTCGCTCCTGTTACTTTATTCGCAAAACTGATTATCCAAACTCTCTGGATGGAGGGTTTAGACTGGGACTCTATCCCCTCTGCTGAAACAGTAGAACGCTGGACAAAATTCAAAGAACAATTACCCGCTTTATCACAAATTGAAATTCCCCGCCAAATGACGCTTATCAGCACAAAAACTCAGTGCGATCTAATAGGTTTTTGTGACGCTTCACAGCGTGCAATTTCTTGCGTTACATATCTCCGATTTTTTGATAAAATTACAGGCATGTTTCAGACATTTTTTGTAATGGGCAAAAGCAAAGTAGCTCCTATTAAAAAACAGTTATCTATACCCAGGTTAGAGCTCGAAGCCGCATTGATGGTGACCCAACTTATTTCTTATGTCACTGAACTTTTTAAAGACAAGCTTCAAATTGAAAATATATATGTTTTTTCTGATTCAACCATTACCTTATATTGGATAAAAAGTCCTCCCTATAAATTTAAAACATTTATTGCAAATCGAGTCTCCCGAATTCAAGAAATTCTCCCTCCTTCCATTTTTTATCATGTAGTATCAGAATCGAATCCCGCCGACTGTGCTTCGAGATCCCTTCTTCCGAATGAAATTTTAAACTGCAGTTTGTGGTTTAAGGGACCCCAATGGTTAAAAGGGTCTAAAGACGACTGGCCAAAATCTATAGATATTAAATTAGATAAGGAGCTAATCTCCTGTGAAGAAAAAAACTATCTCTCCTTCGCCGCCTTTGCGGAAGACCCTAATTGCTTCGAAAATTTAATAAACAAATTTTCTTCACTGACAAAAATTTTAAGAATCGTTACTTATATACTACGTTTTATCAAACTTTTACGCCGTAAGAAAAATCCATCAGACTCTAACTTACCTAAAATTTTTACTCTTCAAGAGTTAGATAATTATTTGTTCATGCTCATAAAATTTATTCAACACAAATCGTTTTCTGAAGATATTGCAAATCTTACCGCTAAAAAGCTGCCTGTTAAAAATCTTCGAAAACTAGGTGCTTTTCTAGATGAAAATGGTATCCTTCGCGTCGGCGGGCGCCTAGTCAATTCTAAATTACATTATGACCAAAAACATCCCGCTATTTTGCCGCGAGATCATCGCCTAACCACTCTTGTTATTGAATATTACCACAAGGTCTATCTGCATCCAGGAAAACACACCCTCCATTTTCTTCTTTTACAGCGTTTCTGGATTTTGTCTGCGCGACGCGCAATAAACTCAGTAGTTGCAAACTGCAGAAATTGTTGGATTCTTAAACCCAGGCCCTATGAGCCTGGTCCCATGGGTAACTTACCTACTCTTCGCGTATCTCAAATCAAACCTTTCAGTGTCGTGGGTATAGACTACGCAGGCTTTTTTACGACAGCTCTATCAAAAACCCGCAATCCCAAGACTTCAAAGTCTTATGTCTGCATTTTTAAATGTTTTGCAACCACTGCAACTCACCTAGAAATAGTCTCGGATCTTACTTGTGAAGCTTTCTTGGCAGCACTACGAAGATTCACTTCGCGTCGTGGTAAAATTTGCAAAATATTCTCCGATAATGCAACTTGCTTTACGGCTGCGGAAAAACAGCTGCGAGATATGTTCAAAACCTCAGTCGAATCCCAACATATCGAATGGCATTTCCAGCCACCTTCTGCACCCCATTTTTCAGGCTTGGCAGAAGCAGGGGTAAAATCTTTTAAGACCCATCTCCATAGGATTATCGGCGAACAAATTTTAACATTTGAGGAGCTTTATACTGTCATTGTGCAGATTGAGGCTCTTCTGAACAGTAGACCGCTTTGTCAAGTCTCTACAGACCCTCACGACTTTTCAGTGCTTACGCCTGGGCACTTCTTGACCCTCGAACCTCTTTCTGCTTTACCCGATCATGATTTAACGCATCTTAAATTAAACCGCTTAGATAGGTGGCAGATGTTGCAGCGAATGCACCAGGACTTTTGGTCAAGGTGGAAAAACGAGTACCTGAACACATTACAACAAAAGGGCAAGTGGTTAGAACCTTCCTCTCCTTTACCCGAAGTTGGAACTCTAGTGCTAATTAAAGCAGATAATATTCGACCTTCTAACTGGCCATTAGGCCGAATTTCCGCGTTACATCCTGGCAAGGATAACATTTGTCGTGTAGCGACTGTGGTAACTAGTCTAGGGACTTTTAAGAGACCCCTAGTAAAATTATGCCCGCTACCCTTTGCAAAATCTGAATGAAAGAAATTACTTTCTTTGGGGGTGGAGCATGTTCGGATTTCATCCTCAATTTATTAGCTAAATAAGTTAGAATTTTTTGTTTATTTTATTTCGTTTTATTATTTAAATTATAACTATAAAATTACGCCTAATAATATAAGAAACCTTTATTTCCCGCGCCGCGACTTTTATTTAAATTTCTCGTGTATCCAATGAAAGGACTAGAGCGAGCACAGGAAGAGCCCTCTGGTGGCGAAAAAATGCAACGTAAAAACGGCGCAAGAATGTGCGCATGAAACTAGGACTTGAGAAAGGAATGTCAAGCTAACCGCGCGCGGAGTGAAAATAAAACTTCAACATTCTAAGAAAAACTCCGTCTAAAAAGTGCCAAAACGTTCTCTAAACCCAACCCGCAGTTTGTTCGACTCAGCATATGGACATTACAAGACTGGTAAGTGTGAGCTCTGTCCTCGCTATTTTTTTTCTATAATTAAAACGTTACGCAAATCTAAAATTGATACTTATCAGTTGGTAGTGGACCTATATGCTAGTTCAGCCTCCCTCAAAAAGTGCCAAAAGGCATATTAAAATAAAATAATAATAAGGGCATATAATGAAAGATCGCTATCAGCTGGGGGTAGCAAAGCTACTTTTTACGCTATGTGCGCATGTTTTGCATTGATATTTTCCAAGAAAGACGCATTTCGGTGTACTGCGCAAATCTCATTTGGTCCTTAATAGTTTTTCACTAATTTCTCAGCACCTAATGAACCGATTCGAGAAATTCTTTTTGTATTAGATTGATATGTTTAACTTGTATTAAATTTAAAGAAGCAATAGATCACCCAAAAGGGCCTTAATAGTTTTTGACTACTTTCTCAGCACCTAATAAACCGATTCAAGAAATTCTTTTTGTATTGCATTGGTGTGGCTTAACTTGTACTAATTCTTAAGGAGATCTAGATCAATGAAAAGGGTCTTTAAATTTTCCACTAATTTCTCAACATCTATTGAACCGATTCGAGAAATTCTTTTTTTATATTGGATTGATATGTCTAACTTGTATGCATTTTTAGAAAGACAAAGGTCGATCAAAATGTTTTTGTATGCTTTGCAGGACAGATTTCAAAAATTGTTCTTTTATTAGATTCACAAAAATAAATGAGAAAATAGGAATGTAGTTTAGCAGGCAATCTAATTTCTCAACATCTATTGAACCGATTCGAGAAATTCTTTTTTTATATTTGATTGATATGTCTAACTTGTATGTATTTTTAGAAAGACAAAGGTCGATCAAAATGTTTTTGTTTTGTTTTGCAGGACAGATTTCAAAAATTGTTCTTTTATTAGATTCACAAAAATAAATGAGAAAATAGGAATGTAGTTTAGCAGGCAATCAAAAGGATATTAATAAATAAACACACACACTAACCTACTATAAGTATTATAATGCATTACGTTTTTCATATACAATTGTAGAAATTTAATAAACAAGCAGTTGTTAAGATAAAAGTAGGAATCCTCTAACCTTAGTATTAAAGGTTAGTTATGAAACAAAAAATTGATCTTGTTTAATTTTATTCTTACCCATTTAAACTTTTGTGACTTTGCACAATAGGAATCAAACAGGTTATTGTCTTTTTTACAATATTTATAAAAATGGTAACAGGACTAGCTACTTAAATAACTTAAAATGTAGACCCAATAAGCATTTAAAAATAGTCTATTTTGTTAACAGTAAATTTTAAATAGTTCACACAAAATTAAGATTTACAATAATTATTAACATTTTCTTATTTGTTTTAACCTTACCCAGCACTCTCTAAGATCACATCTGAGTCCGAAGATGTCCGAAAGCTAGCGAAGACTTACAAATACCGAATAGAGTAGGTACAACAACTAAGACGTGTGCTGTATAAATTATCGCAATGGACTGAATAAACATCGTAGATTTTCGGTCTAACAAAATGTATAGACAAAAGTAATTTAGGTTTTTTGATAGCTATTGAGTAAGTACATTAATATCTATACATATGTGAAATATGTTTGTGGTGTTTTATGCTAGATTAAATGTCATATAAACGGCAGGAAACTAACTTTACAGGTCTCCTCAGGGTAGTGTCAAAAGGGCCTTATTACCTAAAAATAGTCATTTTTAACGTAAATTATGGGTTGTCTGATAGAAATGAATATACTAGTCATTGAGTAGGTACATTAATATTTATATATATTTTATGCTAGATTAAATACCATATGAACGACAGGAAACTAACTTTACAGGTCGGTCTCCTCAGGTTAGTGTAAAAAGGGTCTGGTTAAATGGTTAGATTAACAAAATGTTGCTTAAAAAAGCATTAAGACTAATACTAGGCTAGTGTGGTCTGGTGTGACACACCTCTTTGTTAAACAAGTTTAGTAAATTTTTGGTATTTGGTAAGAAGAGTTATCTATATCTATTACAAATAGAATGATACAAACACAAAAAAGCCAATTTAATAATTTTTTTTCCTAATTTCTCAACATATATTGAACCGATTTAAGAAATTATTTTTGTATGTGATTGGTGCTGGATTCACATTGACTTTATTTTTTAGGAAGATAACTCTCGGTCACTAGGATCTTGTTAGGTTTTTGTTGATGTCACAACTTTAAATAGACCGATTTGAAAAATTATTTTTGTATTGAATTAGGGGATCCAAATTAAATTTATTTTTATCAAGGCAAAGCTCAACCAAAAATAAATGAGAAGAGAAAATTGTATTTTAATATGCAATCAAAAGGACATTATTATATAAACACACCCAAGGAAAAGTTGTTTACCTATAAGTTTAGTTCTTGTTTGTTACCTATTTATTATTATGTAAGATTTGATTTTCAAAATTGAATTCGAACTAACACTTTAATTTAAAATAAAGCAAAAAAACTTTAATTTAAAATAAAGCAAAAAACTTGTCATTTTTGTCAATGAGATAATTTAACTAACTACCTATGTAACTGCTGAATAAGTTATTTTTAACATTTTCTTCTTTGTTTAAACTTTAGACAAAATCCTTCAAGATTTAACATCCGAAGATGCCTGAATGTTAACGAAGATCTACGATTACCTTAGGAAATCTGGTTTAATGTTCGAAGTTAGGTACAAAAACTCTGACATGTGTCATATAAATTATTGATTTGGTGTAACGTAATGGATAAACGAAGAAGGCTGGCTGAACTTCTAAAGATAGTAAGTGGTTGCCACAAATCTCTCATATAAGCTTTTCAGTACAGCATTAAACAGAATGGTAAGAAATTGATAAAATGTGCACGCGCTTGCAGATAGAACAACAATCTATGAAAAAAAAAATATGTATATGTTTCTTTTGATAGCGTTATATTTTTTAAAATCATTTTGCATATATATTAAAGCGAAAAACAGAATTAAAATATCATATACAAACAAGTGTTTCTTTATTGAACAATATTTGGCATTTGGTAACAAACCAGTGTTTCTTTATTAAACAACTATTTTTGATTTATTTTTTTCTTTATTATTACCATAGACTATAGGAGAAGACTAGCAAATAAACAAAAAACTTTAAAATTTATTTTAAAAAACGTACTTACTAAATAAAGAAGTTTAAAATCTTTGTTTGGCCCATCGATAACTCTATTTCCTTTCTCTTTAAGAATCACCACAATTGTATTCTCCTATAACCTTTATTTTTCTTTTTAAAATCAAGGCGAGGGAAAACTAAAACAGTGCTTCTTTAGAAACCCTTATAATGATTATAGAACACCAAATATAGCAAGCCTTTCTTAAACCAATTGTAGAGAAAGATATAAAACTGTTACTATGATACCAAAATATAAAGGACTGAATCTTGTAAGATCTGTCTATAAATTCTGAATTGTAAAATGCGACGTTGAAAAATGTTTTTGGTAGTTTTAAGTTGTTTTGATGTTATTTTTAAAGACAAAGAACATTTAAAAGATATTAAAATGATGCGAGAGTCACTTATACAACAAAACTGAACAAAAGTGTTCAGAAATTTCGTTTCTCAGATAAATCTTTTGAAACTGCTTGACCTTCAAACACCTTTTAAATCAAAATCATAAGTACAAATAAGTCAAAGACATTTTCAGAATAATTAAGTGTAACTTTTTTAGCACATACCAATATAGTACATTTTGTAATCCTGTCATTCAAAAAATTTAAAAAATGTTTGGTGGTTTTAATACTTCTAGGTCTAGGGGATATGATAGGGTCACTGCATCCTGGAAGCCTGGCGTCTCCATAAGAAGACACTACGTCTTTGTGATGCAGTGACCCTAGGATATGAAAATCATCAGAGCCTCATATTTTTAAACTTCGGCATCCGTATTTGAGAATATAACCTCAAAAATGTTATTATTGTTTATTTTTATTGTAAATATGTCTATTCAGACGCCGATACTGGTAAATCGATAGATGAACTCGATGTATAAAGAATAAATATACGTATGTCGTGTTTCATACAGCGTTGTTATACACTTTCTTAAAAATATTTCTCTTTTTCTAACTTATAGGCGCATGTTGGTGGTAAAAGCGAATTGTTTTCATGAATTAATTTTTATCGCTGTTCCGGGTCTTTTGGTCTGGTTGGTCTCTTAAAACGTTAATAATTAATACTATCTACCTACCTACCAAATAAATATTTAAAAAAAAATAAAATAAAATATAAGAAAAATGTATTTATTTATATTATGGGCGATACTTATTTTTCAAGTTATAACAGAATTCACCTCGAATTTTGTTGCGCTTATAGCAGTTTAACACATAATCAAACTAACTAAAGTTTATAATTATATACTTTCTTCTGAAAAAAACTAAAATCTTAACCATATTGAATTGATAAGTGAGGTAAGTGAGTGGCAGAATAGATTTGTCCTGTAAATGTCACTTATGTCCCGCTACCTTCTTCTTTCACTTTCCAAAATATAGTACTAATTTTATTAACAGTTGTTTTTTAAATGATCTCACTTGATTTGACTGCAAATTTTTTCCATGACTTAAGCAGTTGCGGAAAAATATTTTACTTGTGTTTTTTTTCTTGTAGTTTTAAACTTTTTTTATTTTTTAGTAATGGAAGCACAAACATAAAAACAAGTTTTTGACGAGGGACACGAGTGACTCAGAACCTGGATATAAAATGTATATTTTTTTAAATGCAAATAACTTGATGTTTTTAGTAAGGTTTAATAATTCCTATACTCCAAAAACATGTTTAAAATAATTATATCTTATGCTGTTTTATTTTATAAAAAAATTACATTGTTATTAAAAAAATTATACTGAAGATAGAGACACCACAAACTATAACTGATTACATTTAGTCTGCTTCAGATTAATTTCTTTAGTGATTTTTGAAAAAACAAGATCATACATGAGTACTAATCATGGGGATATGATTTTAAACAAATGAGAATTGCTTCACAATAATATCGGGCACTTCCGAAGGCTACAATTTAGACAATGTGTTCAGCTATATACATAGATAGTTAAATAAGCAAATTCCTAAGCAAACCTGGAAACCATATTTAAATAGTAAAATTCTTCCCCCCAAATTTTCGGTATCCTCATGTTCTAAGACATTATTCTAAAGTTGTCAGACACCTTTATACAACATTATATAGTAACTACTGGCCGTAATTTAAACAAGTAGTATGTTCTCAAGACTAGGCATTAGTTTTCTTTTTAATAAAAATATGCTGCCTGCAAATTTATATTTTTATCATATGTAGGTTTTGTCTTGTTTTTAAATAAAGGCCAATTTTTTTTTTTTTAGTCTTACAAGCCTGCATTCTTTAACGCCCTCTAGAATCTCGATGGACACCGCTCAGCTCTAATATTTGTTTGTAGATCTGATGCTCTAGATGTGAAAACTTCTTTGGTTCTTTAAACAATATTAAGTTTTCAAGCCCCGAAGTGTTCTTGAAAATGTTATCATCTAAAGCAATATTCTCATAATCCATTGATATTTTCCTATTACCTTACATCCACTTATTGTTATAATATCGGGGACCAAAGACCTTACCATACACATCTTCCTTATTGGAATCATTATCGTCTTGAACAAAACTTAATGCAGTTTGTTTTTGAGGTTCGAAGAATAGCTTTAAAAAGTTTTCTGTTTGCTCTGCCTTGTCTAATTCCACTCTTTCTAATACGGAGCACCTATCATTTACACCGTACAACAACATATTGGTAAGTTAATTACGTTTAAACTACACCTGAGGATAGCTGAATTACGTCTGCAGTACATCTGAAGTACAGCTGAAGTACATCTGAAGTACAGCTGAAGAACATCTGAAGTACGTCAGAAGTACATCTGAAGTACAGTTGAAGTACATCTAAACTACAGCTGAATTATGTCTGAAGTACGTCTGGATTATATGTGTTAAGTTTTCAATTTTTTGCTTACAATATGTATAGAATTGCTGATCTCCCCACAAACCGTCTTCTTCTCCAAATGATGTTGGCATTTTCCAAACATTTAAATTGTTCTTATCATTTAATAAAGATAATAATATAGTTTATCTTTATTTAACCCACCTTTTGCCTTTTATATTGCTAATAAATAATAATTTGTATTATATTGTACAGATGGTACAAGGCCCTTGCAAACATAGTCAAGAACTGACTGTTATTTAAGTTTTATTAATCTATTTGTTTATTATTTTGCTTACAATTTGATGAATATTTTCACGTACTTTAATTAAGTTATTTGGAGCCTTATCGAAGTAAACAGCTGTTGACTTGGTCTTCTCAAATTCATGGAACATTTCCAACATTTTAAAATGTTCCATTATTTTGCATACTAATATCACGACATCAGTAAAGAGAGACATTTTCTGTAACTATTAAAAGTTTAATTAAAATTAGGCGATATAAATAATAAAATAACACGACGCTTGCAAAATATAAGCTATCTACCTACCTACTTATTGACTCTACCTCGCGTCTTTTTCAAAAACCACTAAATATTTTCTCTTCAATGAATTAAATCATAATGAATAAAATGATAAAAATCAAAATATATTAACAAAATGCAAAACCAAACAGACATTGTGACCAACAATATCCCATGGCTACCAACTTAATAGAAATTACCAACCAGTCAATGATACCAACCAAATTTCACTGTTACCAGTGTTACCAACTTAAAAGTTATCAATATGTCAATGAGAAAGACATCTTCAAAAATTATTAAACTAATTAGAACATACTGTTTACAAGATTGTATAATTTCAAATACTAAAACAAATAAGAACTATTTATCATCAAGCTCTTGATGTGACCAGTCATGTCTGATATTATGCGAGAGTACATCAGATTAAATAATATAATCAAATATGGTAGTGAAAAGGCATTTATTCGGGCAAATTACTGTGGTGTAAGCTTGCTTAGCTGCAAGTTTAGTTTTCCACGAATTAGCTGAGAAATATGGAATAAAAACCAAGGTACAAGTGAGTAGTAAGTTATATTCAAATGGAATTAAAATTTAACCGCATTTCTGGCTTGAGCTTAATAATTTAATATACGATCCTACTATTGCGATAACGCAACATTATCTACCACAAAATTTTGCTGTTACTCATAGAAAAGGTGAATTAGTATGCAAAATAATGGAACATTTTAAAATGTTGGAAATGTTCCATGAATTTGAGAAGACCAAGTCAACAGCTGTTTACTTCGATAAGGCTCCAAATAACTTAATTAAAGTACGTGAAAATATTCATCAAATTGTAAGCAAAATAATAAACAAATAGATTAATAAAACTTAAATAACAGTCAGTTCTTGACTATGTTTGCAAGGGCCTTGTACCATCTGTACAATATAATACAAATTATTATTTATTAGCAATATAAAAGGCAAAAGGTGGGTTAAATAAAGATAAACTATATTATTATCTTTATTAAATGATAAGAACAATTTAAATGTTTGGAAAATGCCAACATCATTTGGAGAAGAAGACGGTTTGTGGGGAGATCAGCAATTCTATACATATTGTAAGCAAAAAATTGAAAACTTAACACATATAATCCAGACGTACTTCAGACATAATTCAGCTGTAGTTTAGATGTACTTCAACTGTACTTCAGATGTACTTCTGACGTACTTCAGATGTTCTTCAGCTGTACTTCAGATGTACTTCAGCTGTACTTCAGATGTACTGCAGACGTAATTCAGCTATCCTCAGGTGTAGTTTAAACGTAATTAACTTAACCAATATGTTGTTGTACGGTGTAAATGATAGGTGCTCCGTATTAGAAAGAGTGGAATTAGACAAGGCAGAGCAAACAGAAAACTTTTTAAAGCTATTCTTCGAACATCAAAAACAAACTGCATTAAGTTTTGTTCAAGACGATAATGATTCCAATAAGGAAGATGTGTATGGTAAGGTCTTTGGTCCCCGATATTATAACAATAAGTGGATGTAAGGTAATAGGAAAATATCAATGGATTATGAGAATATTGCTTTAGATGATCACATTTTCAAGAACACTTCGGGGCTTGAAAACTTAATATTGTTTAAAGAACCAAAGAAGTTTTCACATCTAGAGCATCAGATCTACAAACAAATATTAGAGCTGAGCGGTGTCCATCGAGATTCTAGAGGGCGTTAAAGAATGCAGGCTTGTAAGACTAAAAAAAAAAAAAAATTGGCCTTTATTTAAAAACAAGACAAAACCTACATATGATAAAAATATAAATTTGCAGGCAGCATATTTTTATTAAAAAGAAAACTAATGCCTAGTCTTGAGAACATACTACTTGTTTAAATTACGGCCAGTAGTTACTATATAATGTTGTATAAAGGTGTCTGACAACTTTAGAATAATGTCTTAGAACATGAGGATACCGAAAATTTGGGGGGAAGAATTTTACTATTTAAATATGGTTTCCAGGTTTGCTTAGGAATTTGCTTATTTAACTATCTATGTATATAGCTGAACACATTGTCTAAATTGTAGCCTTCGGAAGTGCCCGATATTATTGTGAAGCAATTCTCATTTGTTTAAAATCATATCCCCATGATTAGTACTCATGTATGATCTTGTTTTTTCAAAAATCACTAAAGAAATTAATCTGAAGCAGACTAAATGTAATCAGTTATAGTTTGTGGTGTCTCTATCTTCAGTATAATTTTTTTAATAACAATGTAATTTTTTTATAAAATAAAACAGCATAAGATATAATTATTTTAAACATGTTTTTGGAGTATAGGAATTATTAAACCTTACTAAAAACATCAAGTTATTTGCATTTAAAAAAATATACATTTTATATCCAGGTTCTGAGTCACTCGTGTCCCTCGTCAAAAACTTGTTTTTATGTTTGTGCTTCCATTACTAAAAAATAAAAAAAGTTTAAAACTACAAGAAAAAAAACACAAGTAAAATATTTTTCCGCAACTGCTTAAGTCATGGAAAAAATTTGCAGTCAAATCAAGTGAGATCATTTCAAAAACAACTGTTAATAAAATTAGTACTATATTTTGGAAAGTGAAAGAAGAAGGTAGCGGGACATAAGTGACATTTACAGGACAAATCTATTCTGCCACTCACTTACCTCACTTATCAATTCAATATGGTTAAGATTTTAGTTTTTTTCAGAAGAAAGTATATAATTATAAACTTTAGTTAGTTTGATTATGTGTTAAACTGCTATAAGCGCAACAAAATTCGAGGTGAATTCTGTTATAACTTGAAAAATAAGTATCGCCCATAATATAAATAAATACATTTTTCTTATATTTTATTTTATTTTTTTTTAAATATTTATTTGGTAGGTAGGTAGATAGTATTAATTATTAACGTTTTAAGAGACCAACCAGACCAAAAGACCCGGAACAGCGATAAAAATTAATTCATGAAAACAATTCGCTTTTACCACCAACATGCGCCTATAAGTTAGAAAAAGAGAAATATTTTTAAGAAAGTGTATAACAACGCCGTATGAAACACGACATACGTATATTTATTCTTTATACATCGAGTTCATCTATCGATTTACCAGTATCGGCGTCTGAATAGACATATTTACAATAAAAATAAACAATAATAACATTTTTGAGGTTATATTCTCAAATACGGATGCCGAAGTTTAAAAATATGAGGCTCTGATGATTTTCATATCCTAGGGTCACTGCATCACAAAGACGTAGTGTCTTCTTATGGAGACGCCAGGCTTCCAGGATGCAGTGACCCTATCATATCCCCTAGACCTAGAAGTATTAAAACCACCAAACATTTTTTAAATTTTTTGAATGACAGGATTACAAAATGTACTATATTGGTATGTGCTAAAAAAGTTACACTTAATTATTCTCAAAATGTCTTTGACTTATTTGTACTTATGATTTTGATTTAAAAGGTGTTTGAAGGTCAAGCAGTTTCAAAAGATTTATCTGAGAAACGAAATTTCTGAACACTTTTGTTCAGTTTTGTTGTATAAGTGACTCTCGCATCATTTTAATATCTTTTAAATGTTCTTTGTCTTTAAAAATAACATCAAAACAACTTAAAACTACCAAAAAATTTTTTCAACGTCGCATTTTACAATTCAGAATTTATAGACAGATCTTACAAGATTCAGTCCTTTATATTTTGGTATCATAGTAACAGTTTTATATCTTTCTCTACAATTGGTTTAAGAAAGGCTTGCTATATTTGGTGTTCTATAATCATTATAAGGGTTTCTAAAGAAGCACTGTTTTAGTTTTCCCTCGCCTTGATTTTAAAAAGAAAAATAAAGGTTATAGGAGAATACAATTGTGGTGATTCTTAAAGAGAAAGGAAATAGAGTTATCGATGGGCCAAACAAAGATTTTAAACTTCTTTATTTAGTAAGTACGTTTTTTAAAATAAATTTTAAAGTTTTTTGTTTATTTGCTAGTCTTCTCCTATAGTCTATGGTATTAATAAAGAAAAAAATAAATCAAAAATAGTTGTTTAATAAAGAAACACTGGTTTGTTACCAAATGCCAAATATTGTTCAATAAAGAAACACTTGTTTGTATATGATATTTTAATTCTGTTTTTCGCTTTAATATATATGCAAAATGATTTTAAAAAATATAACGCTATCAAAAGAAACATATACATATTTTTTTTTCATAGATTGTTGTTCTATCTGCAAGCGCGTGCACATTTTATCAATTTCTTACCATTCTGTTTAATGCTGTACTGAAAAGCTTATATGAGAGATTTGTGGCAACCACTTACTATCTTTAGAAGTTCAGCCAGCCTTCTTCGTTTATCCATTACGTTACACCAAATCAATAATTTATATGACACATGTCAGAGTTTTTGTACCTAACTTCGAACATTAAACCAGATTTCCTAAGGTAATCGTAGATCTTCGTTAACATTCAGGCATCTTCGGATGTTAAATCTTGAAGGATTTTGTCTAAAGTTTAAACAAAGAAGAAAATGTTAAAAATAACTTATTCAGCAGTTACATAGGTAGTTAGTTAAATTATCTCATTGACAAAAATGACAAGTTTTTTGCTTTATTTTAAATTAAAGTTTTTTTGCTTTATTTTAAATTAAAGTGTTAGTTCGAATTCAATTTTGAAAATCAAATCTCACATAATAATAAATAGGTAACAAACAAGAACTAAACTTATAGGTAAACAACTTTTCCTTGGGTGTGTTTATATAATAATGTCCTTTTGATTGCATATTAAAATACAATTTTCTCTTCTCATTTATTTTTGGTTGAGCTTTGCCTTGATAAAAATAAATTTAATTTGGATCCCCTAATTCAATACAAAAATAATTTTTCAAATCGGTCTATTTAAAGTTGTGACATCAACAAAAACCTAACAAGATCCTAGTGACCGAGAGTTATCTTCCTAAAAAATAAAGTCAATGTGAATCCAGAACCAATCACATACAAAAATAATTTCTTAAATCGGTTCAATATATGTTGAGAAATTAGGAAAAAAAATTATTAAATTGGCTTTTTTGTGTTTGTATCATTCTATTTGTAATAGATATAGATAACTCTTCTTACCAAATACCAAAAATTTACTAAACTTGTTTAACAAAGAGGTGTGTCACACCAGACCACACTAGCCTAGTATTAGTCTTAATGCTTTTTTAAGCAACATTTTGTTAATCTAACCATTTAACCAGACCCTTTTTACACTAACCTGAGGAGACCGACCTGTAAAGTTAGTTTCCTGTCGTTCATATGGTATTTAATCTAGCATAAAATATATATAAATATTAATGTACCTACTCAATGACTAGTATATTCATTTCTATCAGACAACCCATAATTTACGTTAAAAATGACTATTTTTAGGTAATAAGGCCCTTTTGACACTACCCTGAGGAGACCTGTAAAGTTAGTTTCCTGCCGTTTATATGACATTTAATCTAGCATAAAACACCACAAACATATTTCACATATGTATAGATATTAATGTACTTACTCAATAGCTATCAAAAAACCTAAATTACTTTTGTCTATACATTTTGTTAGACCGAAAATCTACGATGTTTATTCAGTCCATTGCGATAATTTATACAGCACACGTCTTAGTTGTTGTACCTACTCTATTCGGTATTTGTAAGTCTTCGCTAGCTTTCGGACATCTTCGGACTCAGATGTGATCTTAGAGAGTGCTGGGTAAGGTTAAAACAAATAAGAAAATGTTAATAATTATTGTAAATCTTAATTTTGTGTGAACTATTTAAAATTTACTGTTAACAAAATAGACTATTTTTAAATGCTTATTGGGTCTACATTTTAAGTTATTTAAGTAGCTAGTCCTGTTACCATTTTTATAAATATTGTAAAAAAGACAATAACCTGTTTGATTCCTATTGTGCAAAGTCACAAAAGTTTAAATGGGTAAGAATAAAATTAAACAAGATCAATTTTTTGTTTCATAACTAACCTTTAATACTAAGGTTAGAGGATTCCTACTTTTATCTTAACAACTGCTTGTTTATTAAATTTCTACAATTGTATATGAAAAACGTAATGCATTATAATACTTAGAGTAGGTTAGTGTGTGTGTTTATTTATTAATATCCTTTTGATTGCCTGCTAAACTACATTCCTATTTTCTCATTTATTTTTGTGAATCTAATAAAAGAACAATTTTTGAAATCTGTCCTGCAAAACAAAACAAAAACATTTTGATCGACCTTTGTCTTTCTAAAAATACATACAAGTTAGACATATCAATCAAATATAAAAAAAGAATTTCTCGAATCGGTTCAATAGATGTTGAGAAATTAGATTGCCTGCTAAACTACATTCCTATTTTCTCATTTATTTTTGTGAATCTAATAAAAGAACAATTTTTGAAATCTGTCCTGCAAAGCATACAAAAACATTTTGATCGACCTTTGTCTTTCTAAAAATGCATACAAGTTAGACATATCAATCCAATATAAAAAAAGAATTTCTCGAATCGGTTCAATAGATGTTGAGAAATTAGTGGAAAATTTAAAGACCCTTTTCATTGATCTAGATCTCCTTAAGAATTAGTACAAGTTAAGCCACACCAATGCAATACAAAAAGAATTTCTTGAATCGGTTTATTAGGTGCTGAGAAAGTAGTCAAAAACTATTAAGGCCCTTTTGGGTGATCTATTGCTTCTTTAAATTTAATACAAGTTAAACATATCAATCTAATACAAAAAGAATTTCTCGAATCGGTTCATTAGGTGCTGAGAAATTAGTGAAAAACTATTAAGGACCAAATGAGATTTGCGCAGTACACCGAAATGCGTCTTTCTTGGAAAATATCAATGCAAAACATGCGCACATAGCGTAAAAAGTAGCTTTGCTACCCCCAGCTGATAGCGATCTTTCATTATATGCCCTTATTATTATTTTATTTTAATATGCCTTTTGGCACTTTTTGAGGGAGGCTTTTAGCCTTTGCTTGTGGGTTTTTTCCAATAGATACTAAAATTAATAATTATTTTGATACGGTTTTAGTGGTTCTGAAATATTAACATTCAATACGTTTTTGCAATTTTCTTGACGATCATTACGACCATTTTTATAAAATAAAAAATTAAAAATTGCAATTTTTTTCAAATATTACGACAATTGCACACCATATAAATAACCAACTGCATTACGTATTGCATCATATTACTTTTCCTCCTTGCTAAGTAGATAAAACAAAAACATGTGAGGGGTCATAAGGTTATCATTTAACTACATAAACAGTGCAAAGGGATACATATAGGAAAATGCACATGGAAAAATTTAAAGAATATTTTTAAAAATGATTTTATTTTTAACAAACAGGGATTAATCAACTTTTTTGTATTAAAACATATCAGGATAAGCTAGTGCAGTCTTTTTTTGACTATTCTGTCAATTTTACACCTTGTTAGGTAACACAATAGGTATACATTTCATATAGGTCCCCAACTTGAACTACAGCCACGGGTTACGTAGCAGAATAGGTGACACAGTACACACACATCACTATTATATCTTGCATTGGTCACGTGTTTACACCACAAACAACTTTCGCCTTATATCTTTTTAACCAACACTTCGTTCATTCGTTCAGCCAGAGCTATAACAGTTAGTAAGACCCTTGCACATACTATTTCTCTTTCTCTCTCTCTCTCTTTCTCTCTCTCTCTCTTACTCTCTCTCTCTCTCTCTCTCTCTCTCTCTCTTACAAATATTAACTGATATCGACCGTAAACTTAGGACACCCATTTTGTAAACGAAGCCATTAAAAATTTCCAAATGCCAGCTTATTATTGCAATTGACTGATTGATACATGACAGATTGACACATGACAGATTCACATAAGACATTTTATTTTTTAACCAACAACCAAGGCCTTTTTCACATTAGGACTTACCTAGCCCAGGCTAAGCGAGTGAAGTGGCTATCTTACTGGCTGGCACCTAACTCATTGCCAATAGGGCCTTTCAACAGCTAAGGCCTTACCTAGACCAGGCGAAGCTAGTGAAGTAGCTAGCTTACTAAAAAAACCACCTCATTTTACCTACTCCCTCATTGACCAATAGGGCCTTTCAACAGCCCAGGCTAAGCAAGTGAAGCGGCTAGCTTACTAAAAAAAACCACCTCATTTTACCTACTCTCGCATTGCCACCTAACTCATTAGGGCCTTTCAACAGCCTCTGGTTGTTACGTCATTGCTGACAGCTTCTTGTACGCTTCTTTTTGCCCGAAGGTCATACCAAGTTCACTTCTTCAGCAACAGACAGACAGACATACAGACAGACAGAACTGGATGGCATGTTACCATTTGGTCCAGAACCCACACTACTACACTACTGGTCTTGACCATGCTCGGAGACGAGAAATCAAAGGACGGCCATATCCCTTATAGAGATAGCATATTAACGAGATTTTTAAAAGGTAAGAAAATATGCAGAAAGCGTAAATATCAACTAAAGTATCTCCCCATTAGGTAGGGTCTTGACCATGCTCGGAGACGAGAAATCAAAGGACGGCCATATCCCTTATAGAGATAGCATATTAACGAGAGTTTTAAAAGGTAAGAAAATATGCAGAAAGCGTAAATAACAACTAAAGTATCTCCGCATTAGGTAGGGTCTTGACCATGCTCGGAGACGAGAAATCAAAGGACGGCCATATCCCTTATAGAGATAGCATATTAACGAGAGTTTTAAAAGGTAAGAAAATATGCAGAAAGCGTAAATATCAACTAAAGTATCTCCGCATTAGGTAGGGTCTTGACCATGCTCGGAGACGAGAAATCAAAGGACGGCCATATCCCTTATAGAGATAGCATATTGACGAGAGTTTTAAAAGGTAAGAAAATATGCAGAAAGCGTAAATATCAACTAAAGTATCTCCGCATTAGGTAGGGTCTTGACCAGGCTCGGAGACGAGAAATCAAAGGACGGCCATATCCCTTATAGAGATAGCATATTAACGAGAGTTTTAAAAGGTAAGAAAATATGCAGAAAGCGTAAATATCAACTAAAGTATCTCCGCATTAGGTAGGGTCTTGACCAGGCTCGGAGACGAGAAATCAAAGGATATCCCTTATAGAGATAGCATATTAACGAGAGTTTTAAAAGGTAAGAAAATATGCAGAAAGCGTAAATATCAACTAAAGTATCTCCGCATTAGGTAGGGTCTTGACCATGCTCGGAGACGAGAAATCAAAGGACGGCCATATCCCTTATAGAGATAGCATATTAACGAGAGTTTTAAAAGGTAAGAAAATATGCAGAAAGCGTAAATATCAACTAAAGTATCTCCGCATTAGGTAGGGTCTTGACCATGCTCGGAGACGAGAAATCAAAGGACGGCCATATCCCTTATAGAGATAGCATATTAACGAGAGTTTTAAAAGGTAAGAAAATATGCAGAAAGCGTAAATATCAACTAAAGTATCTCCGCATTAGGTAGGGTCTTGACCATGCTCGGAGACGAGAAATCAAAGGACGACCATATCCCTTATAGAGATAGCCTATTAACGAGAGTTTTAAAAGGTTAGAAAATATGCAGAAAGCGTAAATATCAACTAAAGTATCTCCGCATTAGGTAGGGTCTTGACCATGCTCGGAGACGAGAAATCAAAGGACGGCCATATCCCTTATAGAGATAGCATATTAACGAGAGTTTTAAAAGGTAAGAAAATATGCAGAAAGCGTAAATATCAACTAAAGTATCTCCGCATTAGGTAGGGTGTTGACCATGCTCGGAGACGAGAAATCAAAGGACGGCCATATCCCTTATAGAGATAGCCTATTGACGAGAGTTTTAAAAGGTAAGAAAATATGCAGAAAGCGTAAATATCAACTAAAGTATCTCCGCATTAGGTAGGGTCTTGACCATGCTCGGAGACGAGAAATCAAAGGACGGCCATATCCCTTATAGATATAGCATATTAACGAGAGTTTTAAAAGGTAAGAAAATATGCAGAAAGCGTAAATATCAACTGAAGTATCTCCGCATTAGGTAGGGTCTTGACCATGCTCGGAGACGAGAAATCAAAGGACGGCCATATCCCTTATAGAGATAGCCTATTAACGAGAGTTTTAAAAGGTAAGAAAATATGCAGAAAGCGTAAATATCAACTAAAGTATCTCCGCATTAGGTAGGGTCTTGACCATGCTCGGAGACGAGAAATCAAAGGACGGCCATATCCCTTATAGAGATAGCATATTAACGAGAGTTTTAAAAGGTAAGAAAATATGCAGAAAGCGTAAATATCAACTAAAGTATCTCCGCATTAGGTAGGGTCTTGACCATGCTCGGAGACGAGAAATCAAAGGACGGCCATATCCCTTATAGGGATAGCATATTAACGAGAGTTTTAAAAGGTAAGAAAATATGCAGAAAGCGTAAATATCGACTAAAGTATCTCCGCATTAGGTAGGGTCTTGACCATGCTCGGAGACGAGAAATCAAAGGACGGTCATATCCCTTATAGAGATAGCATATTAACGAGAGTTTTAAAAGGTATGAAAATATTCAGAAAGCGTAAAAATCAACTAAAGTATCTCCGCATTAGGTAGGGTCTTGACCATGCTCGGAGACGAGAAATCAAAGGACGGCCATATCCCTTATAGAGATAGCATATTAACGAGAGTTTTAAAAGGTAAAAAAATATGCAGAAAACGTAAATATCAACTAAAGTATCTCCGCATTAGGTAGGGTCTTGACCATGCTCGGAGACGAGAAATCAAACGACGGCCATATCCCTTATAGAGATAGCCTATTAACGAGAGTTTTAAAAGGTAAGAAAATATGCAGAAAGCGTAAATATCAACTAAAGTATCTCCGCATTAGGTAGGGTCTTGACCATGCTCGGAGACGAGAAATCAAAGGACGGCCATATCCCTTATAGAGATAGCATATTAACGAGAGTTTTAAAAGGTAAGAAAATATGCAGAAAGCGTAAATATCAACTAAAGTATCTCCGCATTAGGTAGGGTCTTGACCATGCTCGGAGACGAGAAATCAAAGGACGGCAATATCCCTTATAGAGATAGCCTATTAACGAGAGTTTTAAAAGGTAAGAAAATATGCAGAAAGCGTAAATATCAACTAAAGTATCTCCGCATTAGGTAGGGTCTTGACCATGCTCGGAGACGAGAAATCAAAGGACGGCCATATCCCTTATAGATATAGCATATTAACGAGAGTTTTAAAAGGTAAGAAAATATGCAGAAAGCATAAATATCAACTAAAGTATCTCCGCATTAGGTAGGGTCTTGACCATGCTCGGAGACGAGAAATCAAAGGACGGCCATATCCCTTATAGAGATAGCATATTAACGAGAGTTTTAAAAGGTAAGAAAATATGCAGAAAGCGTAAATATCAACTAAAGTATCTCCGCATTAGGTAGGGTCTTGACCATGCTCGGAGACGAGAAATCAAAGGACGGTCATATCCCTTATAGAGATAGCATATTAACGAGAGTTTTAAAAGGTAAGAAAATATGCAGAAAGCGTAAATATCAACTAAAGTATCTCCGCATTAGGTAGGGTCTTGACCATGCTCGGAGACGAGAAATCAAAGGACGGCCATATCCCTTATAGAGATAGCCTATTAACGAGAGTTTTAAAAGGTAAGAAAATATGCAGAAAGCGTAAATATCAACTAAAGTATCTCCGCATTAGGTAGGGTCTTGACCATGCTCGGAGACGAGAAATCAAAGGACGGCCATATCCCTTATAGAGATAGCATATTAACGAGAGTTTTAAAAGGTAAGAAAATATGCAGAAAGCGTAAATATCAACTAAAGTATCTCCGCATTAGGTAGGGTCTTGACCATGCTCGGAGACGAGAAATCAAAGGACGGCAATATCCCTTATAGAGATAGCCTATTAACGAGAGTTTTAAAAGGTAAGAAAATATGCAGAAAGCGTAAATATCAACTAAAGTATCTCCGCATTAGGTAGGGTCTTGACCATGCTCGGAGACGAGAAATCAAAGGACGGCCATATCCCTTATAGATATAGCATATTAACGAGAGTTTTAAAAGGTAAGAAAATATGCAGAAAGCGTAAATATCAACTAAAGTATCTCCGCATTAGGTAGGGTCTTGACCATGCTCGGAGACGAGAAATCAAAGGACGGCCATATCCCTTATAGAGATAGCATATTAACGAGAGTTTTAAAAGGTAAGAAAATATGCAGAAAGCGTAAATATCAACTAAAGTATCTCCGCATTAGGTAGGGTCTTGACCATGCTCGGAGACGAGAAATCAAAGGACGGCCATATCCCTTATAGAGATAGCCTATTAACGAGAGTTTTAAAAGGTAAGAAAATATGCAGAAAGCGTAAATATCAACTAAAGTATCTCCGCATTAGGTAGGGTCTTGACCATGCTCGGAGACGAGAAATCAAAGGACGGCCATATCCCTTATAGATATAGCATATTAACGAGAGTTTTAAAAGGTAAGAAAATATGCAGAAAGCGTAAATATCAACTAAAGTATCTCCGCATTAGGTAGGGTCTTGACCATGGTCGGAGACGAGAAATCAAAGGACGGCCATATCCCTTATAGAGATAGCATATTAACGAGAGTTTTAAAAGGTAAGAAAATATGCAGAAAGCGTAAATATCAACTAAAGTATCTCCGCATTAGGTAGGGTCTTGACCATGCTCGGAGACGAGAAATCAAAGGACGGCCATATCCCTTATAGAGATAGCCTATTAACGAGAGTTTTAAAAGGTAAGAAAATATGCAGAAAGCGTAAATATCAACTAAAGTATCTCCGCATTAGGTAGGGTCTTGACCATGCTCGGAGACGAGAAATCAAAGGACGGCCATATCCCTTATAGAGATAGCATATTAACGAGAGTTTTAAAAGGTAAGAAAATATGCAGAAAGCGTAAATATCAACTAAAGTATCTCCGCATTAGGTAGGGTCTTGACCATGCTCGGAGACGAGAAATCAAAGGACGGCCATATCCCTTATAGAGATAGCATATTAACGAGAGTTTTAAAAGGTAAGAAAATATGCAGAAAGCGTAAATATCAACTAAAGTATCTCCGCATTAGGTAGGGTCTTGACCATGCTCGGAGACGAGAAATCAAAGGACGGCCATATCCCTTATAGAGATAGCCTATTAACGAGAGTTTTAAAAGGTAAGAAAATATGCAGAAAGCGTAAATATCAACTAAAGTATCTCCGCATTAGGTAGGGTCTTGACCATGCTCGGAGACGAGAAATCAAAGGACGGCCATATCCCTTATAGAGATAGCATATTAACGAGAGTTTTAAAAGGTAAGAAAATATGCAGAAAGCGTAAATATCAACTAAAGTATCTCCGCATTAGGTAGGGTTTTGACCATGCTCGGAGACGAGAAATCAAAGGACGGCCATATCCCTTATAGAGATAGCATATTAACGAGAGTTTTAAAAGGTAAGAAAATATGCAGAAAGCGTAAATATCAACTAAAGTATCTCCGCATTAGGTAGGGTCTTGACCATGCTCGGAGACGAGAAATCAAAGGACGGCAATATCCCTTATAGAGATAGCCTATTAACGAGAGTTTTAAAAGGTAAGAAAATATGCAGAAAGCGTAAATATCAACTAAAGTATCTCCGCATTAGGTAGGGTCTTGACCATGCTCGGAGACGAGAAATCAAAGGACGGCCATATCCCTTATAGATATAGCATATTAACGAGAGTTTTAAAAGGCAAGAAAATATGCAGAAAGCGTAAATATCAACTAAAGTATCTCCGCATTAGGTAGGGTCTTGACCATGCTCGGAGACGAGAAATCAAAGGACGGCCATATCCCTTATAGAGATAGCATAATAACGAGAGTTTTAAAAGGTAAGAAAATATGCAGAAAGCGTAAATATCAACTAAAGTATCTCCGCATTAGGTAGGGTCTTGACCATGCTCGGTGACGAGAAATAAAAGGACGGCCATATCCCTTATAGATATAGCATATTAACGAGAGTTTTAAAAGGTAAGAAAATATGCAGAAAGCGTAAATATCAACTAAAGTATCTCCGCATTAGGTAGGGTCTTGACCTTGCTCGGAGACGAGAAATCAAAGGACGGCCATATCCCTTATAGAGATAGCATATTAACGAGAGTTTTAAAAGATAAGAAAATATGCAGAAAGCGTAAATATCAACTAAAGTATCTCCGCATTAGGTAGGGTCTTGACCATGCTCGGAGACGAGAAATCAAAGGACGGCCATATCCCTTATAGAGATAGCATATTAACGAGAGTTTTAAAAGGTAAGAAAATATGCAGAAAGCGTTAATATCAACTAAAGTATCTCCGAATTAGGTAGGGTCTTGACCATGCTCGGAGACGAGAAATCAAAGGACGACCATATCCCTTATAGAGATAGCATATTAACGAGAGTTTTAAAAGGTAAGAAAATATGCAGAAAGCGTAAATATCAACTAAAGTATCTCCGCATTAGGTAGGGTCTTGACCATGCTCGGAGACGAGAAATCAAAGGACGGCCATATCCCTCATAGAGATAGCATATTAACGAGAGTTTTAAAAGGTAAGAAAATATGCAGAAAGCGTAAATATCAACTAAAGTATCTCCGCATTAGGTAGGGTCTTGACCATACTCGGAGACAAGAAATCAAAGGACGGCCATATCCCTTATAGAGATAGCATATTAACGAGAGTTTTAAAAGGTAAGAAAATATGCAGAAAGCGTAAATATCAACTAAAGTATCTCCGCATTAGGTAGGGTCTTGACCATGCTCGGAGACGAGAAATCAAAGGACGGCCATATCCCTTATAGAGATAGCATATTAACGAGAGTTTTAAAAGGTAAGAAAATATGCAGAAAGCGTAAATATCAACTAAAGTATCTCCGCATTAGGTAGGGTCTTGACCATGCTCGGAGACGAGAAATCAAAGGACGGCCATATCCCTTATAGAGATAGCATATTAACGAGAGTTTTAAATGGTAAGAAAATATGCAGAAAGCGTAAATATCAACTAAAGTATCTACGCATTAGGTAGGGTCTTGACCATGCTCGGAGACGAGAAATCAAAGGACGACCATATCCCTTATAGAGATAGCATATTAACGAGAGTTTTAAAAGGTAAGAAAATATGCAGAAAGCGTAAATATCAACTAAAGTATCTCCGCATTAGGTAGGGTCTTGACCATGCTCGGAGACGAGAAATCAAAGGACGGCCATATCCCTTATAGAGATAGCATATTAACGAGAGTTTTAAAAGGTAAGAAAATATGCAGAAAGCGTAAATATCAACTAAAGTATCTATTTTTTTTTCAAATCCAACATGATTCGAATATAAAAGGAACATGTTTGAGATGTAGAAAATATTTAAATTTAAAACTTTTTTCCAGTTGGCTAGCATAGCCTACTCAATGCAAAAGAACATTACTGTGTCGCGGGTTGCAAAAAGACAATGTATGTTTAAACTCCATATGTGCGTGTGTTCCCCAAGTATACGGTATGCGCAGTGTGTAAGGTGTGTTACAGAAGAGAGTAGTAGTGTTAGCTCCCGCTAAATTTCGCGGTTGTTTATATATATTTTTAAAAACACACAACTGTATGAAGGACAAAGCGCATTCCGCGTATTTGGACATGCGCACCAACAACCAGTGAGATCCTTGTCAATCGCCTAGAGAAAATGGCGTGTTAATTTCGTTCTCCAACTATTTCAAATATCTACACCTGAAAGTGCTTGATTTTTGTGTACTGAAGCATAGAACTAGAAACTTCAGCCCTTCAGCTACGTGGTGACATCATTAGATCCATTCAGGGGCCCCTTGGAACGAGGAGAAAGTGGCTGCAAAACTGGTGAGTGCATTTGTTCTGATTACCGTTGTGTGACACCAATATTTTACCTATGGACGTTTGATTATTTCGTAATTCATATCAATATTTATGTTGGTTCGCGCTTTCATTAATTAAAATATTTACAGTCCACTGTATTTAACTTTTTTCTAACCATGGACTAACATAAAGTGGTCCTTTTTGAGCCGAATTATTTTTAAATAATAAATCCATACGACGGTATTAATAATTATTTGCAAGCCGAGGCGGCCTTGAAACGTCGAGAGAGAAAGTCGGCGCAGTACCTGGTTTTGGTCCGCTGCTATGGTAACGGGTCTACTCCGCGTGGTATAAACAAAAGCGAGTAGGAATCAAAACAAACAACAAACGTTCAGTGTGATAGGTGTGTACCATATCATTTCGATATGTAAAACAATTTTCATCAATTGCGATAAATTAGTGCATATTTTCGACAATTCGTCATTTTTTCTATTTCAGAAGCATTAATTTAGCGTTAATTGTATATTTACCGACAATTTCGTCATTTCAAAGGTAAAATCATGTCTGTCAAAAAAGCCGCGCAAAAACGCAAGGGTTTCTTATCTGCGATCACCGAGTGTTATGTGTTGTCACAGACCGCGGAAAAGGATGAAAGAGCGAGAAACGAGTTTCAAGTGAGGTATGCCGATTTGGATGAAACCTTCGATAAATGCATGCTGGCACATAATGACGTCATTATGTTGATAGACGACTCGGACGATGAGGAGTTTAAAACACAGGATGCGATCCTTTCAGAAGCTCGTAAATATTTTTATGCGTGTAAGGGGGTTTACTCTAAAATATTTCCGGTTGATGCCCCATCCTTTTCGGGATCATATGTTCGACAAAACGAATTTGAAACTCCAAAACTCAAAGAGTTAGGTATTCCCATATTCCGAGGTGATAAAAAATTATGGCCAAGCTTTTTCGATCTTTTTAATAACATTATAGATCAAAATCAAAGTCTAAGTAACGTTCGAAAACTTCAATATTTATTTTCATATCTCGAGGATGAGCCTTTACAATTGATATCAGGGATTAGCTTATCTGATCAAAATTATAAAATTGCTTATGACAAATTAG
Source organism: Aspidapion aeneum (assembly GCA_963576565.1). Lineage (NCBI taxonomy): Eukaryota > Metazoa > Arthropoda > Insecta > Coleoptera > Brentidae > Aspidapion > Aspidapion aeneum. Next base: position 48,009,259 of record OY755048.1, read on the forward strand.
TCAATAGATATCAAAACAAGCGAGACCTCGCAAATGATGCTTTAAGCTCAATTATGAACTCCACCTTAAAAAACGAGTCAGCTAAAGAATTGCGTAATTTAATTGACACCTTTTCTGAATCCCTAGAAATTTTAAAATCACTTAGCTTTGACGTTGACAGTTGGGACTTTATTATTTTTTTCATTTTATTAGAAAAATTGGATATTCCAACGCGTTCAAATTTCGAAATGAGTCACGCCAATACTAATACCGAAATTCCCACTTTTCAGTCACTTTTTCAATTTCTAGAAAAAAGATGTAAAGTTTTGGAATCACTTCCTCAATCAACAGCACCCAAAAAGGTGCCTATCTATCAAAAATCAAATTCTATGCAAAATCAGTCTGGGCAAAAGCCTAATCAAAATTCAAATCCTATGCGAAGTCAGTTTGGGCAAAAGCCTACCTATAAATCATCCAATTCGCCTTTTATAGGACTGGCTGGCACCTCAACTAATTCAAGTACGGGAATAAAATGTTTCCGGTTTAATCAAGGTCACGTGCTTTCGAAATGTAAAACATTTCTTGATCTCTCACCTATCGATCGCCTATCTTTCGTCAAACAGAAAAAATTATGTCTAGCGTGTTTTCATCCCTTGCATGATGTAGATACGTGCAAATCAAAATATTCATGCAGGACTTGCAATAGTAAAAGGCTAAAGTGTGGTGCCTTTTACTCATATCTTAGAAACTAATCAAGAGTCTGGAAGCCAAGATACTAGTCCTGTCATTCACACACCACCTGTCAATAATCTTCATGTGTCATTAAATGCCTCAGGACCTTCAGGTACCTTTCTTTTATGCACCGCCATAATAGATGTTATGGACGGTTGCGGAAATTTTCAACCTGTAAGGGCACTGCTTGATTCTGGATCACAGACAGGATTCATCAGTGAAAAGTGTATTCAGCGTCTTAATCTTCCTAGGCGAAGTTACACCACTGAAATATTCGGATTAAATCAGATGTCTTCTTTCACTTCCAAAGGGCTCGTTCAATGTCACATTAAGCCACAAGGACAAGTCACTCCTTTACTTAATTTCGAAGCAATTGTTGTTCCACAACTATGTTCCAATATGCCTACATTCTCTTTGAACGATAATCAGTGGAAACACTTGGAAGACCTTAAACTTGCCGACCCATCTTATTTCAAATCTAGACCTGTGGACCTGGTTATTGGTTGCGAGCTATTCGCACAGATATTCAAGGAGGGCAGGGTTCTTGGACAGGTAGGGCAGCCTTCAGCCCTTGAAACTATCTTTGGCTGGGTCGTCATGGGAAAGGTTGACGAAGTAGGTAGTCTTACGGAACGAACCAGTTGTTTTTTAACGAGTCATTCACCTCCTTTAGAGGTCATTCTCCCTAGGTTTTGGGAAATCGAACATTTGCCTAAAAAACAAATCTTATCAAAGGAAGAAAAACAGGCAGAATCAATTTTTACTGCTAGTGTAGTACGGCAACTGAGCGGTAGATTCATGGTAGATCTTCCGTTTAAAGACAAAATAAACCCTGACCTAGGAAATACTTATCCGCAAGCTTATCGTAGATTTTTACTTCTAGAAAATAGATTAATCAAAAATCCTGATCTGTACACTGCCTATTCAAGTTTCATGCAAGACTATATCGATTCTAATCATATGAGTTTAGTTTTATCTAGTCAACCAAAGGTCGACGTATCGTGTTTTTTAGCACATCATTGCGTACTAAAGCCGGAAAGGATAAGTACAAAATTAAGGGTAGTCTGGGATTGTTCGGCAGTCACCCCAAAAAATATTAGTCTCAATGACACATTGTTATCTGGACCGAAACTTCAAAAGGATATTGCTTCTTTACTCCTTACGTTTCGTCTTAATCCTATTGCCTACATTGCTGACATCAAACAGATGTTCCGTCAAGTCCTTATCAATCCTTATCACCGTCCTTATCAAAGGATATTGTGGAGGTTTTCTCCACATGACCCACTTTCAGTGTGGGAACTTTCTACTGTCACTTTTGGCATGACATGCTCACCTTTTCTAGCCATGCGTACCTTAAATGAGCTGGCAGAGAGAGAAAAGGAACGTTTTCCTATGGCTAGTACTGTTCTAAAAACGTCAATCTATATCGACGATATCTTGGGAACTAGCCCTTCGCTTTCTGAAGCTCTCTCCCTTCAAACAGAACTCAATGATTTGTTGAAGTCGGGAGGATTTGAACTTAAAAAATGGGCAAGCAATTGTCCGGAGTTATTGGCAACATTGCCAGAGTCCGATCGTCAAATGCCTCTCTCTTTCGACAAGGAGGAACCCCACTTTATCAAAGTTTTAGGACTTCAATGGCATCCAAAAAACGACATTTTTTCTTATCAATGCCGAATGAAGGACAAACCCCCAACCAAACGTTCTATTTTATCTATCATAGGGACAATCTTCGATCCCTTAGGTTTTCTTTGTCCCTTGTTGCTACAAGCAAAATTTATTTTGCAACAGTTGTGGATATCGAAAATAGGCTGGGACGAAGAACCAGATTCTTCTATCATCGACTCTTGGAACAAACTTCGTTCTGAATTCCCGCTTCTTTCCAATTTTCAATTACCCCGACAAATCAAACTGTCAAAAACCAATACCTGTCAAATCATCGGCTTCTGTGACGCTTCAATTCGAGGCTACGCAGGCGTCGTATATTTTCGTGTAGAAGAGGAAAATAATATATCTGTTTCTCTCATATCTGCAAAATCTAGGGTCGCGCCTATAAAGTCACAAACTTTGGCTAGGCTAGAACTCCTAGGCGCATTTCTTTTAAGCGAATTAATTGACTTCGTTTTATCTAGCTATGAAGGAAAAATAACTTTTACAAATATCGTTACTTTCTGCGATTCGCAAGTCGTATTGCACTGGCTTTCATCCCCTCCTAATCGCTGGCAAACCTTTGTTGGAAATCGAGTCAGTAGAATCCAAGAAATCATTCCCTCAAACTCGTGGCGCTACATTCCTTCTGCTTTGAATGCAGCCGATATTGCGTCACCCCTTCACAGCTCATGTCACATGACATGTGGTGGAACGTACCGTCGTTTTTGTGGTCTCCCGAAAACGAATGGCCCGATTTTCATAAATCAAAAATGCCGATTGATTTCGGAGATATTAATCTGGAGGAAAAGCCAAAAGTCTGTTGCAATGCGATAATTGATATCAACTTCTTAGATCAGCTTCTTATCAAATATTCATCTATATCCAAAATTCAACGTATCATTTGTTATGTCCTTCGAATAGTTAACCTTTTTCAAAACCATTCCTATCAAAAACCCACTAAGCCGCCGGACCAAAAAGTTATTTTTGAGAATATTGTTTTTCCTACCACCGGTGAGATGCAAAGTGCGTTACACCTTCTTATCAAACGCGTTCAAGGTTCTTGTTTTTCTGAGCTTTTTTCCGCGTTATCTAAGGATAAACCAATACCGAAACCTTTGCGAAAACTTTCACCTTTTCTTGATGAGAATAATATCATTGGAGTCGATGGCAGATTACAAAAATCTGACCTTTTGTCTTATTCTGCAAAACACCCCGTCTTACTTTCGAGTGACCATCGTTTAACTACTCTTCTTATCGAGTCCGCTCATCGACAATATCTTCATCCTGGGTTTAAAACATTACATAATCTGCTTTTACAGCAATTTTGGATATTATCTGCCAGACGGGCAATTCAAAGAACCATATCCAAGTGCTTGCAATGTTTTAGAATCAACCCTAAACCCTATAGACCGCCCATAATGAGTTCACTTCCCGCTCATCGAATCAATCAACTTAAACCTTTTTCGAGTGTAGCTATCGACTTTTGTGGACCTTTCTTTGTGATTCCTCATCGTTACCGTGGTTGTAAAGCTTTCAAATCGTATGTCTGTGTGTTTGTCTGCCACATATTGCGTGCATTTGGAATTAACCATGGAATTGTCCACCGGAGGGTTCGTAGGTGCATTCCATCGATTCATTTCCAGACGCGGAAGCGTGACGCAATGCTGGTCAGATCAAGGCAGTAATTTTATAGGGTTTCGTAACCAATTACTGGATTACGCAAGAAGTGCTGCCACCAGACTTTCTATTCGTTGGCATCTGGGACCTCCTCTCAGTCCACATTTCAATGGCCTGGCAGAAGCTGGCGTCAAAAGTTTTAAAACTCACTTTGTACGAGTTGTCGGCGACCAGAAGTTGTCTATCATGGAGATGTCCACCCTTACCTGTCGCATAGAAGCCGTACTTAATAGTCACCCTTTATCTCCTGCCTCTTCAGACCCACACGATCTTCAACCTCTTACCCCTGGGCATTTTTTGACACTTGAACCCCTTAATTCAGAAATTCCGGAGTCAGATTTGTCCGAGGTTCCCCTAAATCGGCTCTCGAGATGGCAACTAATCCAAAAACTACATAATGATTTTTGAAACGGTATTCTATAGAGTATTTGCATACGCTACAACAGCGACACAAGTGGACTGATTCGTCCCCAAATATCAAATTAAATGATTTGGTTATCATAACAAGTGATCACATTCAATCGCCTTTGAAATGGCCGGTCGGTCGGGTCATCGAACTGCTTCCCGGCGGGGACGGTCAGGTGCGTGTTGCGACGGTACAAACGGTTACCGGTGTTTATAAGCGGCCAGTTGTAAAACTGTGCCTCTTGCCAAATTAAAAGTAATTTTAATTTTCTACCTTTTACCGGGTATTACAATAGGTTTTTTTATTTTTAATATTTTTTGAATTTTTTGTTTGTTTGTTTTGCCTTTTTTCGGGATTTCGATATATCTAAATAAACTTACGATACTTATCTGTTTTCATTCATTTATATTTATCGGTCGATTCTTTTTCTTATATCTATATCTGTCCGGTTGAGATTCTAAAATTGTGTGTTTTGGAGGGCAGTTATGTTAGCTCCCGCTAAATTTCGCGGTTGTTTATATATACACACAACTGTATGAAGGACAAAGCGCATTCCGCGTATTTGGACATGCGCACCAACAACCAGTGAGATCCTTGTCAATCGCCTAGAGAAAATGGCGTGTTAATTTCGTTCTCCAACTATTTCAAATATCTACACCTGAAAGTGCTCGATTTTTGTGTACTGAAGCATAGAACTAGAAACTTCAGCCCTTCAGCTACGTGGTGACATCATTAGATCCATTCAGGGGCCCCTTGGAACGAGGAGAAAGTGGCTGCAAAACTGGTGAGTGCATTTGTTCTGATTACCGTTGTGTGACACCAATATTTTACCTATGGACGTTTGATTATTTCGTAATTCATATCAATATTTATGTTGGTTCGCGCTTTCATTAATTAAAATATTTACAGTCCACTGCATTTAACGTTTTTCTAACCGTGGACTAACAAGTAGTGTTGTTCTAAAAGACATTAAAACTACTTTTTGTAGTGGAGTACATGGACTTATCTTATCTTATCTTTGATTATTTTTTTTATATTGATTTTTTTCCTCTAACATTGATTTTTTTCTTTATAAAAGAAACTGTTGAGGATTTAGAATATGAAAAACACTATAAAAAGAAAGAAAGTTCTAAAACAATGACAGTTTCTTCTAATTCGTAAAAGACGATTAGGTTGTAACGTGTCATTTTTACGTTTAAGGCAACGTTACATATTTGTTTATTCAGGTAAATAATCAAGGCTCTTCGACTCGTCTTTCTGTACACAAATTAAGGGTATTTTATAGATCTAGGTTTGGAGGTTATATAGTGTCTAGGAAATTACCTTAAAAGGAAGCATTCCATTGGAAATTGGAATTTAAGATCACAGGTTTCGGGAAAATCACATAAAAACTTTTGATTGTTTTGTTTATCTGTGGAATTTTGTGATTTTCTTTGACGTTCACGAAATTAAACAGCTGTACTGCTGGGGAATGGCGGCGTTGCCGCATCACAAATGGTTTCGGTAACAGGAAGGAAACATTTAGATGAACATTTCATTCCCTTACGTTTATTCTCGAGGATATTGGGACAATCCGAACCTCATAGCTAGTTGTGATAGCACGAAAACATATTTAGGTCCACGGTTTGACCAGTAACAACCGAGGCTCCGCCCACTTTGATATCTTTATTAATTTGATAAAGAGAAGATAAAATAAATACGAGTTATGCACTTTCGTAAATGGAAGATAAACGAGGAATAAAAACCAGGACTAAAAGAGTAAACAAAATCGTATTTTTATATTATATAAATTTATATATAATCATAGTTATGTAAAGTTAATAACTAGCTCAGTTAGTCGGATTGAAGGGTTTGTAGGGCTGGCTAGTGGTGAGCAAACTTAACATCTGAACACTCTTGTGCCGAGTTTGAGCAGTAGTTCAATGGGTATTTTTAGGTTCAAGTTCAGAAACAACTTTATTAATGTAGAAATGTTTTACAAGAATGGCGTCAAACCATATGAATCTTAGAGAAAACATATATAAAGAGCAAAGGAAACTTTTGACTAAAACTGTAACTAAAATACAACTAAATTCTACACTTAATATAGCTTTACTCATATGGGAATTGGTTGAGTGTTCGAATATTCCTGGGTTTGATACATGCTCGAATCTCCAGTAATTGAATTTACAATTGATGGTTTCAATGCTGAGCTTCTTATAGTCCGGCTGGTTATTTTCCTCCTACTTGCTATGTTGGCAAGGGTCCGGTAGGCAAATGTTCGGTCTATGTATGGAGGGTGTCTCGACGTCCTTGTTATAAAAATTCCAACCGTGGAAATAGATCCGACAACACCTCAATGCGCGTTTTACGTATTTTCTATCCCCTTGGTCGGTGCTGCCCCCTATATACCGGTATGGAAATATTGGTGTATTTCCTCATTGGTTGGTTTGAAAACCGCGGGTTTATCCTCCAGTGATGCAAACCGCATTTAGTGACTTTTCTGTGAGAGCGTTTTTTTTATAAATAGGTTTGCATCCTTATTTGAATCTAACCGGGAAAATTAGGTTGGTATTGCGTTTTACTGTCCCCACCACATTTACAAAACGGTTTCCGGCCACTTCATTTTTTTGTGTTCTCGACAAAGTGCCTGGTCTCTTTTTCCAAAAGAATTTTGGCTGGGCTGGTGGCCGTCTTGTGATGTCGCCATTGTTTTGTGGTTATTGGCATTGCAGTAGTTGCAAATTATACCCAAGACGGTATAATTGTGAGTCCGTCGTGTTAGGCGTAATCTAAAGTGACGCTCACACCCTTTTGAAGGGGATTTAAGTCGGCCTACGCCGTTTCTACGGAAAGAGCAGTGGTAAGTTCGATTTTATTTTTTTCATTTTTTTTTATTATTCGAGGACTCTTCAAGATAATATTTGCCTCCCAGATTGTAATTATTTTTCGTGTGAAATGTACTTTTTTGACAAAAGACGTGGGCAATTTTTGGCGTTTTTATATTTTTCTTTTAACCACGTGTTGGATAAAAACTATGTATTGTTTTCTCCTTTGGTTACAGCACCGTCCATTCCATCGACGGGACAGTTGTGCTGGTGGAACGAGGTTCTGTTCCATCGACGAGCCAGTTGTAACCCTGGGAAAGGTACGTTAGGATTAGTTTAGTTCATCTGTTTAAATCTACTTTATTTTATTGAGTCGACATGGGGTTCTCGATTTAAGTTACTCGGTGTAGAGGAACTTCGTGCAAAATTGACGAATTCCAGGAAACTGAAACATTTCATTTTCCACAGGGTTTTACGCTCGGGCAAGAATCCAGTAACCATTTTTGACTATGTGCTGCCCTAGCATCATGTGCTAGGAGATCCTCAGGGTGGGCGTGAACAGGACAGGACCCGGTGCAATGGTGAGGAGATGTCTGGACAACAGGACTCCAGGTTTACAAAATAAAATAAGTCTTTTTTTATTTACTCATTCCATAAACCAGGACCAAGGTAGGAGCAAGTACACCCTTAGATATAATATTTGTTTTTATATATATATAATTTTCACCATATAATTTCAACATTTTTGTAAACGCAAGATAAGGTATGACGTCATAACCCCAGTTTTGCGGCATAATTAAGCTAAGTTTAAATTGCTATTGCGTGCCATTCTGGCTCTGACTTGGTTTCCTTGTTACACTCATTTATTTTAAGCATGTTTCCAATATTAACTTCAACTTCAACCTTTAGAATAAACAAGATGAACTAAATCTTTGCGTTATTTGTACAACCCAATGACTGACTTTGCAGAGACAAAAAGAGAGATGAGGTTATCTTTTTTAGCGGTTTCCTTACATCACTACCTCCTGGGGTAGATCTCGGACTGGGTTGCTGTCTGTCTCATTCTACCTAACGTAGAATGATGACAGCAGATATTTGGTCCAGATCTCCCCTATGACGGAATAATTTTGGAAGTATATATTTTTTTTTTTTAACAATCATTCATATAATTGAGTCCTACGCTACTGACTCAAAGGTGGGTACACTGTGACCTGCTGGAAATGTGCATCTACCTATAAAGAACTTTCTATTTGTGTCATTTTGATTCAGTTAAAAATCTTTTAGAATTTTATCTCGTTTATTAGTCAATTTTTTTTGGTTTTTCAATTACACAAATACTCTGGAAGCCTCGGAAGTAGGTAGAATTTCATTGTTTGGCTACAGCGTTTGGGTTGAACTGTATTTTATTTAAGATCTTCTTTGTACAACATTGGTATTAAACACTGTGGCGCACGTAAAATTTTCTTATTTCTGAACCCCCCCTTCTCCACTGTATAAAAGTTACCGGGCATATCAATGTTTTACCTAGCTGGAAAATACAGTTCTGCTTCCAGATATTTGTTTAATTATTCAGTGGTTTTGTTGTGTCACAAGTTGGCAAATTGTCATTATTCTAATTACATGGTCACAAAATGGCGGCAACGTCTTTAAGCTGCCACAAATGTCACCCAACGCATTTTAATAGGCCACAAATTGGCGCCCAACGTGAGTTTTTGGCTAGGTTTTTTGACATCGGATGTAATTTTTTTGGTTTTTTTTGAATTTAGAAAAAAAATTTTTTTTTTCAAAAATTTTTTAAAATTTTTTCAGTGGCTGTCGGTGGTTTTGACACCCAATCATTTTTTTACTATAAAACAGGATTTTCCATCATCATTGGTTTTTTTTTTTGAAAGAACACTTTTTAAATATTTTTTGATAATATTTTAATATTTGAGTGTCGATTTGGACTTCGTTTTGTTATTTTAGTAGTTCTCATAGAACTTATCTTCACAAGTTTTTCTTGGAAAATAAAATATTCATTTTTATTTATTAAGGAAGAATAAGTGGATAAAAAACATGGGAGTTTTTATTGAACGGAGTCCAACTCATGTCTTAATTCTTTAAAGTTTTTTTTTGTATGAAAAACATGTTTTAATTTTTTTAAGTTTTTTTAAAGAAAAATAAAAGTAATGTAAATTTACTTCAATTTTTTTTTGTTGATTTATAGGTGGATGGACCTCCAGACATGGTCTTTTTATGCTTTAAATATATGACATAGGTAGTGTGTTTTTTTCTAACAATTTTTTTTGCAGGTTGCCTACGACTAATATGTTATTATTTCCTGCTTGGGATAAGATAGAAATTGGTTCACCGATTATTTTTTAGTGCAGTCAATTTATTTAGGTCAACAAGTTATTTTTTTTTGGTGATTTTAATTTTTTGTGGGATATCACCACTTGGAAATTGGAATATTTTTACAGGGTTTCACACAAATTTTTCTTGGCTGAGTTGTTTTAAAGTAAATATAGCTTAACAGCTGGTAGCTTTGTTTAGTTGAAAGTATTAATTAGTAACGAAAGAAAAGGAAAATGAGTTTATTTTGCTTTGTCATTTTCTTTTCTTGTTTTTTGGTGGTAACTGTTGATGACAATTAAGATCTTACGTCACTCAGTTACATCGGGTCAGAGGAGGGTACTACTACTACTTATAGTTAGCTCGGAAGTTTAGGGAACACAAGGCTAAAATTCCTAGAGCAACATATTGGCTGAACATCAACGCCAGAGGTCCAGTTAACATTTTTTTTTTGGGTATTTTTGTTGGGGCAGTTTTTTTTAGGTCTTTGGTTGCCAGTTTAGTTGTCTAGTTGTGTCTTCGTGACTGGTCAAATTTTTTTTGGTAGAAAATACAGCGTTGGGCTTTGGAGTGCATTTTTTAAAAATGACCTACGGGTATTTCTATCAATTAAAGTTTTTCTGGTTCACAATTATTTTTTTTTCTGTATTTTTTTTTCTGCGTTCAGGTCATAGCTTGGTCATGGCCAATGGAGGGCAAACATTTATGTTTGAGCCTTGAGAAGTTTTGCCTGCTCCGGATTGAATACAGAGAAAATGAATTTGAAGCCCAACTAGATATAATACCACAAAAGAAATGTTTAACTGAGACAGATATAGATATAAGTTTTTTTTATATTTTTTTAGTTCATTTGTAAAGTTCAGTAATTTTTTTAGGTAGTGTCATTGTGAGGCCGTGAAACTGGTCAGTGAATTTAAGAGAGACTTTCAACTAAATATAAATGCTAGGCGGGGGTAATTGGTAAAAATATTTCAAAATTTTACTACTTTTTTTTAATAATTTAATTTTTCTTAAAAAGATTATTTTTTCTCGGTAAACATAACTTCTCGAATTCTTGTTTGGTCTAAACGGTTTGTATAGTGGTCGTAGTTTTAAAGGGTGACCAGACAGGTTATATATTTTTTAGGGGACCAAACGGGAACTTCTTGAGTTACAAAAAGGTGAACTTTTTTTTGTCTTAGTTGATCAGGCAGGAATAAATAAATCTTTTACTTCCAAATCATAATTTTAAATAACAAGATTTATTGGTTAGGTGTTTGGGTCTTATAGAAAAAAAACGTTTTGTTTTTGGATGATACTGGTATGATATGAAATTATTTTAATTTCATGCCAAATGTTGTTTGACGGCAGATATGCTAGTCTTCAGTTTTTTTCGTTAGTTTGCATTTCAGGACAGTGGCGAGTACTTAAGGGGGCCTTACATCTGCGCCTATTGTAAAGCAACATCCAACTTACTTGCTTAGCTTTTTCACTTAATCTTCGTTTTGTTGCTTCTGAAATTAAAGCGTTATGTGGGATAACGATGAATGGTGTTAGACTGAGAAAGTACCTAGGTAATTAGGGATGAAAACTTGGAAGTTGTGGACAATTGGGAAATAATTTTTTTTTTATTTCATTTTTTTTTTATTTTAAAATAATTTCATACTGGTGACCTCAAATAATGAAGCAAATTTTTAAATTACAATACACTGTTGCGGAATAAATGGGAAAGTGTTCAGGTTAAACAATAAATTTAAGATGATTGATTTTTAAAAAAGATTTCAACCTAAGAATAAAGTTAAAAACAATAGGTTTTCCTTTAGGCGACTAAACATTGATGAGGGCATCTATTTTTTTAACATTTGATAGTTGTATAGGGTGTAAAGGAGCTAGCTACCTTTTATATTGCAATAATTAGGGGTTTTCCTCCCGCGAGCTGGGTGGAAATGGAAGAAATGTTTGGTTCGGAGTGTAGGTAATCGAGGAACGAGGACTTCCTGCTAATCTTTTTAGGATTTCGCAACTTCGGTTTTCGCTAAATTAAAATACATCCAAATTTGGCCTACAGGCTGAATCTCGCATTTTCCAGGACCTTGCAGATTCGCGGAGGAAGACAAATTTTGTGATCTATTTAATTATGATAGGAATTAAAATAGTAACATGCACATGAGGGAACTAGATATATTTAGGTTAAAAATTAGTGAGAACACTGCTCTGAACAATTTTCCATAATAGTGTCCTATTTTCACAGGGTGCTTCAAAACATCTTCACCTTTCTTTGAAATAAGATATTGTTTCGCCTGTGGGCGTTTGACCGTTTGAAAAATATATAGGGTCCAGATGGGATTGGAATGGAAATCACAAGTTTTGGGTTTTATTGACATTATACTTAGGGAATAGGGGAAATGTCTAATAAAAAGTTTTTGGTTTTAGGCCGAGTTTTGGTGAGATAACAAAAATTTAATTGGGGCCGGGAGTTTTATTATGCTCTTTTAAAATTAATGTAATAGTTTTGGCTTCTTGATTTTTGTTGTCTGGTTTTTACGCAGGATTATTCCCAACTATTTCATTTCAAAATATCATTTGTAGGTGATAGGGTCTCATTAGCCCTTGGACATTTGGTAATTTTTGCTTTGAATAATAGTTGCGGAAAGGGCCCAACTTAATTTTATATCTCGTGAACTCCAGGAATAGGGATCTGAGAATGCATTAAGCAGTAAAAAATTTTTTTTTGATTAGATGTTGTGTGTAAAAACACTTGAGTAGGCAGATTTAGTTTTGCAACGTCCTTATAGGTGAACCTTGAAATTGTTTTCATATTTGTTTTTTTGAAAGGGCACACAAGATAATTCTTTACGGGGTTGAGTGCAAAGTTTAAAACTTAGGTTCACATTATTATAGTGGTACAGTAAATAAGTACTCACGTTGTTTATTCCTTCAGTAATAATTTTAAACAAATATACTAACATCGTTTGTTTTTTTGTAACATAAATATTTTTTAACTTTTCCTAAACTGATTGGTTTTTTTTGCAATGACGATTTTTTGTACTTTATGATTCTTAAGTAAAGTTAATTTTCAATATATTTTTTTTGTATAGTAAATTAATTTTTCTAGCTCATTCACTTTTCACATTCACACAGTTTTGGGAGAGGAAAGGAAATCTACAACCGTTTATTTAAAGGAAAAGAACAAAAACTGTTGCATGACATAACTCTATTAAGATTTTTCTAGTGCTAATTTTATTTTAATTCTTTTAAAATCGTTAATAGGAGCTGCAACCCCACTTAAACTTTTTTTTAATTTTTTTTTGGAAATATTTTTTTAAATATTTTTTTTAAATATTTTGTTAAGGAAGGAAACTTGATTTTCTTGTTGGAAAATTTTCTTTTTGGTGCATAGTAGTACCTTGCCCTACAATTCTTTTACCAGTTTATTTAAATATTTTTTTTTCTGAATTAAAATAATTTCATTTTGAACCCTCGCGTTTTAACAACCTATCATCATTTGTTTTAATTTTTTTTCTCCCTACTCCAAACCACCTATCAGGGTAGAGTAATATTTTGAAAATTTTAACGAGCCACTAATTAATTTTTTTTATTATTGGGCTACTGTAGTAGACACCAAAAAATTAAAAAAAAATTTTTTTTTTTGGACACCTTCCGGTACGATCTTAGGGTCTTCTTGACCATGGTTTGCATCAATTTAGTTAAAATTTTGGGAATTTCATTTTAACGATTATTAGAGAGTTGCAGTCCTACCAAGACGTTATTTGTATAAATTTTTTTATACCATCGGTAATTTAAAAAATTTTTTTTTTTAATTACACACAACATCCTTACTAGTCTAATTCGACGCAATTTCAGCGAGCGGATTTTTTTTTTTAATTGAGCATATTTTACGATTTCTATAACATGAACATCTGTTCCGACGTTTATTGCGTTCACTTATATATTAAGGGATGATTTTGCCTTAAGCAATGCAAGTTTCGTGTAGACTCAGAATAGGTAAGCAGGTTAAAGTGGGTTTTGATTTATTCTTTTTAGAAAAATCATTGTATACGGCGATTTGGGTTTTTTTTTTTGAGGAGTTTAGTTGTGGAGCCGTTCTGCAATAGCAGGAGTATACCCTAGCATTAACTGTGTACAACAGCTTTGGGATTTTTGTTATAGGTAGTCTGTTGTACGTTCCATTTAGGGATAAATTTATCTATTCGGTTGCTGAGGTCGTTTTACTCACGCAGGAGTGGAACATAAGACCTGAATACCTGCCAAAACTCTTGTCTCTCTTTTATTTTTTAACTTTTTTTTATGGCTACTTGTTAATTCTAATTTAGGATTTAAGTAGTTATTTCTCTCTGCAAGGTTGGACGTCATAGTTGGTTGTACAGCTGGGGACTAATTAAATGGCCGCTACCAAGTTGGGATGAGAATTTCGGACTTTTTATTTAGTCCCTTTAATTTAAAAGCATGAATGGATCCATTTGGCGCTATACTATGTTACTATACCAAACTATACAGCCTAAAAATATTAGTGATTTTGCATTTATCAATGAAAGTTGAGGGCTCTGCGATCGAGAATAGGCTACTTGGTGATACCTATTATGTTCTTCTTTATTTGTGTCACACAGTTAAATATTCAGTGGTCAGTCTGAGACAATTTACGTAATTTCGAACGTTACGCTTTGCGATCAAGAATCATCCTTCTTTGTGAGTTTGCGGTTTTTTCTTTGTCTGTTTCATGCAGGTAAATCTTTAGTGCATCTTTAGTGCAGTATGCGGGCTGCATATTTACGTAATTTCGAACGTTGCCCGCTTATTTTTTCATTAGCTTGATCATGGCTGTGTCAACAACGCGGGGCACTCGGCCTGCAGGACGCATCTAAACGTGTTAGGTCTGTAGGCTGCCTGTACGTAAATAGAGACCATATTGAAAAAAACGTTAAATTAAATTATTATTTGTTATTATTAAGAACACCGGCGTATACAAAGGGGGGTATCAGAGTACTTACTCTTCCCAAGTTTGGTAAAAACCAAGTAATAGTTTATCGGACAAGTGCATCTTTTCAACTAAAAAAGCAAAAACCTTCGCCTGCGTTCTTATTACCAAAATTGTATCAGTATTCAGTAATGATAGCTTCTTTCACTATTTACCCTCAGATGCACCGTAAGCACTTAATCGCAATTATGGGTTTAATCGCGATTAAGTCCTTGTTCTTCACATACAACACAACAAAGAGGGAGAATGGATTATAAGCCTTGGGATGGTGCATCTTAAGGTTAAAATCAAATTTGTGCGAGAAGATCGTGTTTAATATTTCTCTTGTTCAAATACGTGTAACTGAGTAGTAGCGCAACCAGGAATACGTCTTGAGGGAAGGCCAAAAACCCGATAATGCTAAAAGTTTGAGTTTTTTATGTTGGTGTTAAAGGTGTTGGTAGTAGCTGTTTCCTTTTAAATAAATATTAAACACTTAAAAAGACAGGAAAAATATATTGTTTTTTATATTGTTCTAGTGCGTTTTGGGACGACGACCAAAACATCTAAACACAAAATGACGAAAGTACAAAATGACGAAGTTATTAAAAAAACCTGTTCTGGTTAGGTTATTATAATGAATAAAACATTAACCTGACCCGATTAGGTTAGTCTGTTTTGTATAATATTAATAGTTTTTAAACCTGACCTAGTTAGGTTAATATACAACAGGTCCTGGTTATGTTATTACACAAAATCTAACCTGACCAGATCGTGTTAGGTTGGGTTTTATTCATTTATTTTGCATTTCGACATTTTGTAATTCGATATGTTCGGTTCGGTTCATTCATTCTTTTCGATATTTTGTAATTTTGTGGTTTCGACACTTTGAACTTTCGATATTTTGTGTTTCGATGTTTTGTCCGTCGCACTACGTTTTTGCAACGCGTAAAGTTTTTTTACTATAAAACAAAAAAATAATTTTTCCTCGAATTTACCTTTGCCCGACTCCAGTTTCATCTGCAAAAAAGTCATAATTTAGTTTTATTTTTGGGCTCTACCAACTCTAAGGGCCTAGATCGGCCACTGTTTGAGAACAAATGGGTTAAAGATGTGGCTCAGTAGCGCACCGACGAATATGTCTGGGGTGGGGCGAAACCCTATGATGCCGTATTTTATGGAATTTAATTTGTTTGTTCATGTAATATGTGGCATAAAAATCTTAGCGTTGGGGAGGGGGCCGCCCCCCCTCAAACCGAACCCCTCTCTTGTTAAAAAGGTCCACTAAAGTAACATAATTACCGTGGAACTATGCCACCGATTTTAAGATCATTATTATTTAATCGGTAGTATAGTTCGAATGTTAGAACATTATAACAAAAATCAATTTGTCCTGTTTTTTAGCCCACCTGGTATATACTCTCATGAATTAACTGATAGTACATAACTAATTTGCAAAAAGTAGTCATTAAATATTTTTTTTGGGCAACCCCCAATTTTCGGGGCCTAGATCCGTCACTGATTATATTATGTTCTTTTATAATGTATTTAAAGGAAACTCATCGAGGTGTTGAACGGACTAAACCGAAGTCATTTGTCTATGGGAGTTGAAGTCAACCGACTAAGGAAAAATGTTTCACCGGCAATCACCACTAAAAATATGCAAAAACTGTAGCAAAGTTCCCATGGTATGAATGCTCACCCTTAATATCAAAAATCCAAATAAGTGACTTTTTAAACTTATTTGTCCTTTACAGCAATACCTACCTCCTATTTTAATTTGATCCCTTGGTTTTGGGACACTGTTTTATTCACTTCGGGCTCCAGACAGTTTGTCTAGGATTTTGTGTTCGCGGTATCTACCGTTTTTCTTCTTTTTTTTAATTCATGCAGAAGTAAGTAAAAAGACATACAGAGGTGAAATTGCCGGGCAAAAACAAAAGAAAATGCCGAAAGGACAAAAGACGCGCATGAGCAGACGGTTGATCATCAGCTTATTGGTTCAGATTTTTTTGTGTGATTATGGAGTGTTGTTTTGTTTGTGGACAAAGAGAGGTGAGTGTTAAAAAAATGCCGCGATTACCGGGCCAACAAGACTCCTCTGAGGTAACTAGGGCCAAAATTGGTATTTTGGCCGACGAAGGGTACTCTACAACAGAAATTGCTTGGAGGGTTAATCTCTCGGTAAGTTGATGTTATTATACCTATCTTCAAAACAAAAAGTGACAGATAAAATTTCATTCAACATTCAGATTCTTACCCTTAAACAAAAAAAACTATAAAGAGCGTTATAATATCAAAAATAAATTAATGAAAAGAAAGTTATTGGACCTCTGGTAAAAATAATTTGTCCCGTAACCACACAAATATTCGTCTGCCATCCCATCAAGAAGTTCCACAGTTATTTCCATATTTAAGCCCAGCATTTTTCAGTATTTCTGGAAGTAAAAAGTGCTTTATTTAGATCACTTTCTTTTCTACAATTTTCAATTTGAAATCTTTTTGAAAGCAATTTTTTCACTTGTAAAGAAAAACTATACATTCTTTCCTTACCTTCATTTTTATGATTTTTTTATAGGCAATTCTCATTTTTTTTGAATACGGCAAAATTTACTTGGATATTTTAAGCCATGGAAATTTTACGGTATAGAAAGACTATTGGGACAAAATAAGTTAACAAGTACTTTTTCCAATACCAAAAACTACCAAATTTTTTGATGGAGGCTGCCTGTCTGTCTGTTTTGGTGGGGGTTGGGGCACGCAAGTAAGTAGAAGAGAGGGATCAAATATTTTTTAAAAATTATAATTTGAAAACCACAGCAGCTGGCAGAATGAGGTTATCAAAGTTAGTTTAGGATTCAACAGTATTTTTTATAACGTCAACGTTTGTCAGAGTCAGTGATTTTAAGATATAAAAAAAAAACCGAGAAAATTATATCTTAGGAATCGAAACGTGGTTTTCTAATTTAGATTGCATTACATTTTAAACAAAATTTGTTATAACAAAAAGAAGCTGCCTTAATAGTCGGGCAGTTAATTTTTTAATAACTGCCGTTGCGACGCCGACGCCCTGAAGTTTAAGATTGATAGTAACCTATTTTTTGTCAAATAAACTGCACAAAAATTGAAGTGAACCACCCCAATTTTTTGGACATTTTTAAAGTAAATTTATTCCTAATCCAAACAGTCAATTTCCACACAATTTTCTATGTGATATAGCTTCGATTATCCTCTTTTAATGTTTGGTTTTCTTGTTGTCCTGCGCTTGACAGTTAGCTTCACAGAGTGGCTACAACGCAAGTGTAACAAAAGTTTGCAAAGCACCCATTTCCCGCACGATTTTTTCAAAAAAATTTTAATGACATAAAATGACAGTCAGCTAAATCCAAAAAAAGTTATTTCTCAGTTTTTTAAATTTCTCTTTAGTTTCCGAGATATGATTTTTTTTCCATAAAATTGTACTTCTTCTGATTTTTAGTTTGACGTTTCTACCCGTTTTGACCCATAGCCACCAAATTTACTATGAGGCAACCCAAATATCTGAGGGTACGGGACACGGCAGTGCCACGCAAAGTTCGCGCGTCGTAACCATCTTTTCTTGAAACATTTCAGCCGATATTTGACCTATCTTAAACTCTACTTCGGAATGAGCTACGATTCTCAAACTTTGCACAGTCGGAGATCTCCATGGAGTTAACAACCCCTCCAAGTTTCATGGAATTCATAAAGTAGTAAAGTAGTTACGAAATTTCAAAAAACGTCGAAATTCCCACTCACTCACTCACTCACTCATGTATAGATAATTAATATTCTACTGTACTTTCAGACATGCTACAAAGCTAAAATTTGGCAGACTGATAGAAATTATGACCAAACCCCTGGAAAAAATCAAAAAAACGCAAAATTTTAATTTACTCCCCCCCTATACATTTAAAGTTAGGTAAAAGTAGCATTGCCCACTTCCAGAAATGCAAGAGAGTTGAGCTTTGGCAGACTGATAGGAACTATAATAAAACTATAGGAAAAAATTAAAACACCCCAAAATTCTAATTTACTTCCCTCCCCTATAAATGTATCTCACAAATAAAATTTTTAAGAGTGGAAAAAAGTGAAATGTTAACTGCGTCGGAGCCACAAATGTTATGCTTTGGTTATAGTCTATGGACAAATCGGCCTAAAAGGGGGTTTCGTGTGCAAGTCGTGCCAACTTTTTGCCGATAAGCCGTGTTTGTTAAGGGCACTCCATAGATCAGGTTTTGACTTGTCATTCTGGTAAATGCGTTTTTTAAAGATATGGCCTCACCACTTTTTTTTGCACGATACTTTTTAAAACGATGTATCTTTCTTAAAAATAGTCGTAGAGGGTTGCAAAAAAATGGCAAATGAATCAGTAAGCACCCGCAATAAAATAACTTTCTATTATATTTTTCAAAATTTTGCTTCCTTTTTTAGAAAAAATAAAATAACTGAATTTTTACTTTTTTTTGTATAGCTAGTAAAGTTTAACCTACATTTTTATTAACACCAAAGCAAAATTTTAAAAAAAAGTTTAAATAAAAGTTTTAGAATGAACATTTTTCTTTAATTTGGTGTATACAAGTCTTATATGAATGTATATTTTATATTTGTTTCAATAAAAAAACAATTCGTTGTCACCAAAACGACTACCGAAGGTGTATTACCGTACGCGGACGCCTATAAGGCAGCGCGCGGCTTTACGCAGCTGAGGCGTCTAGTAGAACAGCTGATTTCTATTATCATTGTTATGGTTGTTTGATGGACATTAATAGGTCATAGACTAACGATTTAGATGTTGCCGGGCAAGTTTTTGGTCCAATTTTTTTTATCCCCCTCCTTATATAGTCGTGTTCGAATTTCTAAAAATGTATCTAAGTTGACGCCCTAAAGACACAATGACATAGAAATGGATCAAAAATGTGTAAAATCTAATTTAAAAAAAAATAATATATTAGTTTTTAAAATTTTAGCTGCAAAATCCCCCTCCTGAAATTTTTAGATTTTTTTCAAATTTTCTTAAAAACTAGGGTTAGGGAAAGATATGTATTAATCTTTATTGTAGACCATAAAATTTCCTTTTCAATAATGTATAAGTCAGTGAGATACGACTGACTCCAGCGGCGTCCGTTTATTGAGGTAGTGTAATAAATTTAAAAAAGAAACATGTTTTTTACAGGTTTTACCCGATTTTCTTAAAAACCGAGCTCTATATCAAAAAATATAATACACACTTTGTTATAGACAATAAAATTGCCTTTTAAATGATGTATAATAAGCCAATGGTAATTTTATCTATAACAATTTAGGGGCGTCCGTAAATAACATAAATTTTGAAAAATCACTAAGTTTATCAATTTTTCGCTAAATTTTACCCAATTTTCTCAAAAATTAAGCTTTTTGGAAAAAAAATTATTTTGCCATTTATTGTAGAAAATAAAATTTCCTTTTTAACAGTGTATTAGTCAGTGGGGTCAGGCTAATGACAAACTCTCCAGCGGCGTCCGTTTATTAAGAAAATATACAAAAATTAAAGAAACTACATAGGTTTTACCCGATTATCTTAAAAACCAAGCTCTCTATCAAAAATTGTGACCTATAGTCGATTGTAGACAATCAAATTTCCTTTTAAACGTTTATAATAATTTAAGATTTGTATTCAGATTAAAACTTCACAGGCCTGTACAACTTAAATCAATTTTTACAAATCACCAAACAAATTAATTCTGTTTTTTCCAATTTTTTTCAGAAACTAAGCTCAATTGGCAAAAATGTGTTTTATACTTTATTGTAGGAAATAAAATTTTCTTTCTAACAATGTATAAGTCAGTGGGGTTTAATTATGACAAACCCTTCAGCGACGTCCGTATATGGGGGTCAATTAAAAATAAAATAAGTAAAATCATTTTTGTCATTTGTTTCACGCATTTTTTTTTTCAAAGATTAAAAAAAATAAATTTTTAAAAAGTATTTTTTTAATACATTTCAAATCAAGTAATTTAAGCTTTGTTGTATTAGAATCGGATAAAAAATAAAAAAGATACAATTTGTTTTTAAATATGCTTTTCCGCCATATTGAATCCGCCATATTTAAAAAAACGCGCGATTATCACAATGACAATAAGTCAAAACCTGATCTGCTAGGTATGTTAAACAAATTTAAGTTACTTTCAAAAAGTTCTTATGGTTTTCATTAAAAGCATAATTTTTAAATATACCCCAAAGACCCCTATTTTTTTCCAGTTATTTGAAAATAACTTAAAAACTAATTAACGCATTGGAACATTTGAACCAGATTTAAGTGAGTTTTTTTTCTAGCTCCAATAGTTTTATAAATAAAATAAAAAAGAAAAAATTACCTTTTTTTTATTTTTTTTTGCAAATATAAAAAAATACATATTTTCTGACCAATACATTTTTAAGTACATTACAAAGTAAGTATTTTAAACTTTGTTCCATGAAAATGGGATAAGAAATAAAAAAGTTACAATTTTTTTAAAGATACGCCATTCCGCCATTTTGAATCCGTTATATCTTTCAAAAAACGCATTTACCAGAATGACAAAAAGTCAAAACCTGATATATGGGATGCCCTTAACAAAGTTAGCTTATTGGCAGAAAGTTGGCACGACTTGCACACGAAACTTGATTTGTCCATAGACTATTACGCTAACTGAGCATTTTACTGTATCATACGTAGAGATTGGTCGGCAAATAAAAAACAACTAACGATAAGAAATTTTAGTGACCTTATTTACAAAGCAATTTTGCTCCCAGATGTCTCATTTCTTCACCGGGTAGAAACATCAAACTAAAAATCAGAAAAAGTACAATTTTATGGAAAAATATCATATCTCGCAAACTAAACGCACTTTTGTTGCACTTGCGCTGTAGCCACCCTGTGAAGCTATCTGTCAAGCGCAGGACAACAAGAAAACCAAACTTTAAAAGAGTATAATCGAAGCAATATCACATAGAAAATTGTGTGGGAATTAACCGTTTCGTTTAATAAATTTACTTTAACAATGTCTGAAAAAATAGGGTGGTTCACTTCAATTTTTCAGCAGTTTATCTCAAAAATAGTAATACACAGGACAATTTTAAGCAACTGGTAGATTATTCAGAGCATAATATTTTAAAAGGTTTTCGGTCTAGAAGCAAATCATATTACTTTTTGGCAACAGACCATTTCCCCCTAATTTGACCCCGCTGAACCCGAATATCTCTGTTGCCAACTCGAATAATCGAGAGGGACGGAGAAAATCCCCCCAAACCCCCAAAAACCAAAATTTTTTCAGTTTTATGCAATTTTCTCGAAAACTAACCTTTCTATCAAAAATTGCAGAGAACAGTTTTTTGTGGAGAATAAAATTCCCTTTCCAACGATATATTGGTCAATAAGGTTAGCAAAAGCAAGTAGCTCCTCAGTGGCGTACGTAAATTGGGATTATTTAGAAAAAACATGTTTATTATAGGTTTTTCAAAATTTTCTCAAAAACTACACTATACACAAAAATATGTAGTATACTTTATTGTAGAACATAACATTTTCTTTTAAAAACTTTATTAAAATGTCGGGTTGTTGCCATATTTAAGGCTTCAGGGGCGTACTAATATAAACTTATTTTCAAAAATAACTGAAATAATCAGTTTCTCTTGCATATTTAAATATCTTTTCTAACTAAAATTTTCGGAAAAAAATGTGCCTTTATTCTTTATTGAGGATAAGACAATTTCTTTTTAAATGATGTATTACAAAGTGAGGTTAATGTTATGATAAATACTTCAAAAAGTTTCGTAATTTATACCTACTAAAATAAAATGTTTCCAAATTAAAATAAACTGTGTTTTGATTGGATTAGATATTTTGATTTATCTAAATAAGTTCTTTAAAGCAAAAAAACACCGGTGGTTATAAGGGGAGGGGGCATAGGGGCCATGGTCCCCCCTAAGCAATATTTTTGTGCAGAAAGTAACAGTTGTAACTTTGACACAGGTGTTTTCGGTTATTTTTTTAAGCATGTGGAAAATAACGATCTTTTGTACTTTCGACCTTTTGAAATTTCGACCTTTTGTTTTTTGATCTTTTGTACTTTCGACCTTTTGTACTTTCGACCTTTTGAAATTTCGACCTTTTGTTTTTTGATCTTTTGTACTTTCGACCTTTTGTACTTTTGACCTTTTGTATTTTCGACCTTTTGTACTTTCGACCTTATTTTTTCGACCTCTTATCTGCCGCTCTTTGTTATCCACCGAAAAGCTAATAAGACACAAAATTGATTAGTTTGGATTGATCTTAAATAATTTCTTTAAATTAAGAACACCACTGGAGCGGTAAATATAAAATAACTTCCACTTTATTATACATCCTTTGAAAGGAAATTTTATTCGCTATGACAAAGTATGGAACACATTTTTTGATAAAGAGCTTGGTTTTTAAGAAAATTGAATAAAACGTATGAAAAACATGTTTTTTTTAATGATTTGTTGAAATCACCCCCATTGACGGACGTCGCTGGAGAGTTTGCTATAAGTCAAACCCCACCGAGTTTCACATTTTTTTTTTAAAAAGCTTAAAAACTTGGTAAATGGAATTTTGTTTTTAGCAAACGGAAGCACATAAAAAGCACTTAATTTTCGCATATAAATATTATAAAAATATTTATTATTTCTGTATGGGCTTGCTAGCTTTATATATAGCTAGCACGGCAATCTTTTTTTTACATTTCCGTGGAAACCAACGGAGCACAAAAATTTTAAAAAGTGGACGAAATTAGCACATTAAAAGAACATAATTCTGGAATAAATTTTTTAAATTTTTATTGAGGTGGGCATAAAAATATTTATTATTTCTGTATTGGCTTGCTAGCTTTATATAAAACTAGCACGTCAATCATTTTTTTAAATTTCCGTGAAAACCAAAAAAGCACAAAAATTTTAAAAAGTGGACGAAATTAGCACATAAAGAGCACATAATTCTGGAATGTATTTTATTTATTTTTATTGATGTGGGTTGCTAGGTTTATATGAACCTAGCCAGCCCACATATTTAAAAAAAAAGCTTAAAAAAAAGCACATAAAAAGCACTTAATTTTCGAATATAAATATTATAAAAATATTTATTATTTCTGTATGGGTTTGCTAGCTTTATATAAAGCTAGCACGTCAATCATTTTTTTAAATTTCCGTGGAAACCAAAGGAGCACAAAAATTTTAAAAAGTGGACGAAATTAGCACATAAAGAGCACATAATTCTGGAATGTATTTTATTTATTTATATATATATCTATATATATATATATATATATATATATATATATATATATATATATATATATAAACCTAGCAAGCCCGCCTCAATAATAATAAATAAAATACATTCCAGAATTATGTGCTCTTTATGTGCTAATTTCGTCCACTTTTTAAAATTTTTGTGCTATTTTGGTTTACACGGAAATTTAAAAAAATGATTGACGTTCTAGCTTTATTGATTATTTCTGTATGGGCTTGCTAGCTTTATGTAAAGCTAGCACGTCAATAATTTTTTTAAATTTCCGTGGAAACCAAAGGAGCACAAAAATTTTAAAAAATGGACGAAATTAGCATATAAAGATCACATAATTCTGGAATATATTTTATTTATTTTTATTGAGGTGGGCTTGCTAGGTTTACATAAACCTAGCCAGCCCACACATTTAAAAAAAAATCTTAAAAACTTGGTAAATTAAATTTTCTTTTTAGGAAACGGGAGCACATAAAAAGCACTTAATTTTCGCATATAAATATTATAAAAATATTTATTATTTCTGTATGGGCTTGCTAGCTTTATATAAAGCTAGCCCGCCAATAATTTTTTAAATTTCCGTGGAAACCAAAGGAGCACAAAAATTTTAAAAAGTGGACGAAATTAGCACATTAAAAGCACATAATTCTGGAATAAATATTTTAAATTTTTATTGAGGTGGGCATAAAAATATTTGTTATTTCTGTATTGGTGTTATATATAAAGCTAGCACGTCAATCATTTTTTTACACCAAAGGAGCACAAAGATTTTAAAAAGTGGACGAAATTAGCACATAAAGAGCACATAATTCTGAAATGTATTTTATTTATTTTTATTGAGGTGGGCTTGCTAGGTTTATATAAACCTAGCCAGCCCACACATTTAAAAAAAAAGGTTAAAAAAATTGGTAAATGGAATTTTGTTTTAGCAAACAGAAGCACATAAAAAGCACCTAATTTTCGCATATAAATATTATAAAAATATTTATAATTTCTGTATGGGCTTGTTAGCTTTATATAAAGCTAGCACGCCAATAATTTTTTTTAATTTCCGTGGAAACCAAAGGAGCACAAAAATTTTAAAAAGTGGACGAAATTAGCACATAAAGAGCACATATTTCTGGAATGTAATTTATTTATGTTTATTGAGGTGGGCTAGGTTTATATAAACAACCAAACTGTAGTTTGAGCATGTTTTCAGCTGTTATAAGCAAAAATCTAAAAAATCAGAGTCAATTCTGACATAAAAAAATGCGATTTGCCCATATCTCTACTGTTCACTACAAAATATTTTATTATTTGTGAGTCCTAAAAATTTCGGGGGGGATTGACCCCCCTTCATCCTCCCCTAGGTAAGGCTCTGCGGTGGACTGATTCAAAATCAAAATCTACAAGTTCAGCTAGTTTGCAAATATTTTTTGTATGTGTATTTTTCCATAAACCTAATTTTTCTCATTCCAGAACAAATAAAAATAATAATTAATAATGGCTACAAAGTGACTTATTCGTGATTAAATTTTCACAAACTCTGCTGCATGTTTTCAAACCGCCCCCCTCGTTTCAGACATAAAACTTATACTTTTTAGTTCTGATAAAAAAAATGCCAAATGCATTAACCCTACTTTAAAAAAAAACACACAGAAAAGTTACTTTTATTTCCAATTTATTTCTGACTAACAATAAGCCTTGGATTAACTTTCGAGCCAATTTTAAATATTGTGGTGGGCCAGCAAATTGAATATAATAATTGTTTCGGCATAAATGTAATTAGAAAAAAGTTGGGTTTTTTGTAACTAATTTTTGTTTTTTTAAATTCCTTTTGATTCTAATTCCCTCGTAGCTCCTTTGTGGCAAGGTATAAAACAGAAAAATTTTTCCGCACGAACGAGAACAAGCTCCCTCAAAAAAGATTTATCATGCGTCTAGAAGTCAGGATAGATACCAAGGGCGCACCGAGGATTGGCAAGGGGGCTCTTCTTTACAAGATAGAAATTGGAAAATTTGTGTTACTTTTTAAACTCATTGTCAAACGTTCAATATTTTATTTAACATTTTAAATTTAGCTAGTACGCAATATACCTAAGCATGTTGCATTTTTCTCCTCCATGTATGTGAAAAAACTTTATTAAAATTTGTACGCTGAAACACTGAATATTAACCACTAAAACATGAATTTTCCCCAAAAATCGACATTAAAAACGGACTTTTCACAAACTTTTCCCTTGCGGCGCCAACAATTATTTATATCTTTTTAAATAACCTATTTTTATTTTTGCTTCTAGCGCCAAGGGTGGGGCGGAATGGAAAAGCGTTTTTAAAATGAAAATAACTGCTGTTTCATAACTACAAAAACAAATAGTTACGATGAATTGTTGTTTAGATGTTAACAATGAACAATTAGAAAATAAACAGACTGGCCACGGAGAAAGTTCCCAGAAAACAATTTATTAAAATTAAAAAATTTGAATAAAAATTATCGTATTGTGTTATTTTTTTGGCCTAGTTGTGTTGTTGCGAAATCTTTTTAAACACTTTATACTCTTATTTGGGGGAAGATTGATCCCCCCAGGTACGGCCTGGTTGTCACGTGATCTCCCGTCTCGGTAAAGTGTCGTGGCTTACTCGTTTCCATGATACCACAGCTAATAATTATTATTTTTTAAGGGAAATACCTTAAACTACCCTGAGGCTCTATTCACATCACACGATCCACGCTCTCACCAATGGCATAGTCGCCCGCTCTTCAGAGTTAGTGAATTTTACGCGTTTGAAGTAAAATCTGTTCTCCTGCCCCGTACCGACTGAACGTTTCTCGGTCGTCCCGTAGGAGAACCTTGCGCAGAGATCTCTCCGCATACCACGTGACGGTTCGGAGCTAATTTAGCTTGCCATTGGCCAGAGCATGTGATGGGAACTATCACATCGTTCAAGTACGAGAATAGATAAGCTGGAGGAGTAGAAAGAAGCTATCACGGTATCTATTCTAAGTCTTGAACGGTGTGACTATCCACAACACACCCTTTGACCAATAGCAAGCTTTAAATTAGCTTCTCCTACGATATAACCGAGCAACGTTCAGTCGGTATAGGGCAGGAGAACAGATTTCAATTCAAACGCGTAAAATTCATTAACTCTAAAGAGCGGGCGACTATGCTAGTGGTCGAGAGTCAGAGTTTGCTATTGGTCAAAAGCGTGTGATGTGGACACATCATTTAAGACCCAGAATAACTACCCAGAGCACAAGTTAGGGCATTGGCATGGGCGTAGTTAGGTGTTCTCATCTGGGAGGCTATAGTCATACTTTCTCTTCTGAATTGTGTTTGTGTGTCTATGGCAATGTTCGAATAATTTCAGGGGGGGCTAATTTTAACAAGCTTTGCACGGGAAGGCTTAACCTCCACCCAAGCCACCCTAACTACGCCCATGGGCAATTGAAATTGATTTGTGTGATGCGGAACTTTGAGGAACGACTCCAACATTGTAGAAAACGGACGTCATCTACCTGACATTACTCTCAAAACGCAAATTCACTTTCTAACAGTTAAATCGTAACATCTCAACTTAAATTCTTGTAATTAGCTGAGTTATTCATATTTTAAAAACGCACCTTCATTCTGCTACACCCTGTATTATATTACATATTATTTTAAAATACGAAATATTTCTTTACCCAATTGAAAATTCTGTAGGTATTGCAAATTTAATGTTGCCAGACTCGTCAATCATCATTCTACGGCTAAAAAGACCTATCTGCAAAAAATTACTTTTAAAAGTAATATGCAATTTATTCCAAAAATGTAAATGTCTAGAATTAATAACTTTTTGATTAGAATTTGATAGAATTGAGCTAGAGTTCTTCTAAGGGCGTTATTATATATTTTAATTAATATTTCTTTAAATATACCATTACATTTTTTAAATAAACTCGTTTTCTTAAAATTTGCACGTAAGCCCTTATTTAATTTAATTTAAGCATTAACTCAGGGATATTTACGTCTTTCGTGGTTTGCAGTCGAATATTGCTGGGTTGGGTAATATCAAAATTCTATTAAATTCGGATTCTCATCTTAGCTCTTCTGAAAACGGCAGCGGCCATTTAATTAGTCCCCAGCTGTACAAATACTTAATATAAACTATGATTACATTTTTAAATGCAAATAAATTTTATTTTCTTACTGCTCCGGTGTTCTTCGATTTTGTTCGCGTCTGCCCGTATTTAAATTTTATATTTTCTACATTTGTGAGAAAATTTATAGTGATTTTCACTAGTGAATTTAAAGTGAACTTTGTGTTTGTTATTGCGTGGTTTAGTTTTATAATTGGAAGGTACAATTAACAGTTTTAAATAAAGTTTAAAGTTTGAATATAAAAGGCACCATGGCTATTTCTTTGAGTCGGTTGTCGGACATAAGGTACTTAGTCAAGGACGAGTTAATCTACGAATTAACAAGGGGAGGCATAGCCATTGGATCGGTGGAAGAGATGAAGCAACAGCTCATACTGATTAGACAGAGAGAAAGGACCGATGGAAGTATGAGATACCCTCCGTATCCCTTTAAATTTGGCCAGGATGCTTTTAGCTGCATGAAGAAGCTAGATAGTCTAGTACCGCTGGTAGAGAAGTTCTCTGGTACGAGCAAAGGGGGAGAGTTTAGAAAAATCGCTGTAAGGTTGGAACATGTGTTAGCCAGGATAAATAACATGAATCCGTCTAACTTTGAAGAAAGTCAAACCAAAGGCATACTGGTTGCGGAAACCTTGAGTTTGATTGGGAGGTTGCAGAGCCAAGCAACAGATTTATTAAGAGTTGGCGTGACCTCAGATGATGATGAAGCATCTGAAACCCAATCAACGAGTCGAAGCTCAGATCACTCGACAAATGTTGGCAACATTCCCAGCCAGTCTCAACTCCCGCAACCACAGCACTCGAGCACACAAAGAACAGCTCAACAGCCCACAAACCAACCGTCGGTCATTGCTCCATTGCAAATGCAAGTGCTTACAAACCCGACTCAAACACCAGTACAAGCACCACTCCCTATGCCGATTGAGAATTACGGTACAACAGCTTTTCAGTATCAACAACGGTCTACCGTTCCTTTGAGTTTAGCTGCCCTCCAAAGTAGCATAGCACCAATTGCTCAGTCACGACCATTTTCATGTTCGTCACCAGTACCAATGTCAAGTGATCCTGGTACTTCATATCATGTTGCACCTGTACCTCCGCATAAGTGGAACTTAAAGTTTACAGGCGAGAGGGGTACAATCTCCGTCACCGCATTTTTTGAGAGAGTGGACGAGAGGAGTTAGTAAAAAGGTTCTACTGAACTCAGGCATTGATCTTTTTGAAAAGTCAGCCTATACTTTTTATAAAGATGTTCGTAGAGAAGTCCATACATGGGAACAGCTGGAACAAAGGTTCATGACAGAATATCTTCCTTCTTCATATGGCGAGAAGCTATTGAAGGAAATCCAAAAACGTAAACAAGGCCCTGGAGAGTCTATAGGGACCTATATTGCTGTCATGAACACATATTTCCAAAGACTTGGCTGTCCTGTCTCTGAAGAGGCGAAATTAGCTATCGTCTTCAGGAATATCGCGGACATCTATAAAAATGGGTTAATTGCTACTGAGGTCAATAGCCTATCACATTTTTTAGAAGAGGAGAATTTTACACCTAGGAAAAACCAATCTATTGAACCTGACTTAGCCTACGTTGACGTAGAGAGCGACAGTGACGATTTTTCAACAGCGGTTGATGCAATTCAAATATCAGGTGCCGGGACATCAAATCAACAGAATTTGAATATTCCTGATAATAGATTTAACAGAGATAGGCAGCAGCCAGCAAGCAGTTTCGTTGCTAGAGCTGATAGAGACAGACAGCAACCAGCTAGTGGTCAGTCTAGTGTAAATGACAGAGATGGACAACCACTACAGGGTGTTGGATCTGGTAGGGCGAATAGGGACGTTGTTTGTTATAGATGCAACCAAACAGGGCACATGGCAATCGGGTGCGCATTATCTAGAGGTAAGCAGTGTTATTCGTGTGGACAAGCAGGGGTAACAGTCAGAGAATGTCGTAATTGTAATCGTCAGGGAAACGGACCCAGGCGCTCGTAGGCGGTCGACCTTCGAGTCAGCCTGAACAAGCATCGACCGATAGGCTAACGTACGTACCTTAGATTATGTGATAAGTCATGCTCGTAAAGATGAGAGGCCTTATTTAGAAGTGGATGTGCTCGGTAATAAGTTATTAGGTTTGTTGGATTCCGGGGCTTCACGTACCTTTTTAGGGAATCATGGTTGGTCAATCATCGAGAGGTTTGGTTTTTCACTTGATACGACAAAGAAGACGAGTTGTATTGTGGCAAATGGTCAAAGCACGAGTAGTATTGGGACAGTGCAGCTTCCTATGCGAGTTCAGGATAAATTTAGGTTAATAGAGGTCGTCGTCGTTCCTGAATTGCCGCACACTTTGATTTTGGGATTAGATTTTTGGATTTCGATGGGGATAGTACCGAACTTAAGTACTAATGAGTGGCACTTTGTCGATAATAAAGATGTGATTTCTTCTTTAGAAACATCAGACCAACAAACTACTCTTACGCCTTATGAATCAGAACGACTAGAGGAATTGGTCGATAAATATAAGACTATTATGGGTGACTCACTAGGATGTACAGACAGGGTAGAACACAAGATTACAACAGATGCAGCGCCGATATAAGGTCTCACCGGTCATTCAAAAACTTATTGATGACGAAATCGACGAAATGCTAAAATTAGATGTAATAGAACGGAGTAGTAGTTCATGGGCTTCACCAGTGGTAATGGTACAAAAGAAAAACACAAAGAAATATCGTTTCTGTGTAGACTACCGCAAATTGAACTCAGTGACAGCGCGTGATAGTTATCCTTTACCACTCGTATCCGAGACTCTTGACAAATTGAAAGATGCTAAGTACTTGTCAACTTTAGATATCAAAAGCGCTTATTGGCTACCAATGAAAGAATCATCGAAGCCACTAACAGCATTCATCTGTCGACGAGGTCTCTTCCAATTTAAGCGTTTACCATTTGGTCTTCATAATGCACCTGCAACTTGGCAGAGACTCATAGATAGCATCATAGGAAACGATTTAGACCCCTACGTGTACGTATCTCGATGACCTCGTAATTGTCACACAGAGCTTTTCTGAACATCTTAGAATTTTTGAGGAAGTCCTACGCAGATTGCAGAATGCAAAGATAACGGTAAGTTGGGAGAAATGCCAACTGTGTAGGCCAGAAATGACTTATTTAGGATTCGTAGTGGACCGTCGAGGCATCCGAGTTTACCCTAATAAAATTAGAGCCATGTTAGAGCTCCAGAGGCCAAGAACTGTCAGAGAAGTTCGTAGAGTTGTAGGTACAATTTCCTGGTATAGACGTTTCATAGAGAATTTTTCAGCGATAATAGCTCCAATTACAGCTCTAACTAAGAAAAATCAAAAGTTCGATTGGAATCCAGACTGCGAAAAAGCATTTATTAAGATTAAGGAACTTTTAGTGACTGCACCGATTCTTACATGTCCAGATTATACCAAAGAATTTGTCATTCAAACAGATGCATCAGGATATGGAATAGGGGCATGTTTAACGCAACCTTATCCTGAAGGAGACAAAGTCATATGCTATTTGAGTCGATCTTTGACTAGACAAGAACGTGTTTACATGACCACCGAGCGAGAATGTTTGGCATTGGTTTGGGCGATAGAGAAGCTCCGGCCTTATATTGAGGGGATCTCATTTAAGGTCATAACAGATCATTTTAGCTTAAAATGGCTTCATAGCTTGAAAGAGCCCAGTGGAAGACTTGCTCGTTGGTCTGTAAAGCTGCAGCAATATGACTTTGAAGTAATCCATCGGAAAGGGAAAGATTTAGTTGTCCCGGACATGTTGTCTCGCGCAGTACCTATGATTGATACAATTTCGCAGCCCAGAGACGTTTCAACAGCAATTAAAGATCGATGGTACCAAAAGATGGTAAAGAGGGTCGTAGAATCACCGTTAAAATTTATGAATTGGAGATACACTGATAATAAGTTGTATAAATATGTCAAACAAGAATACCCGCAACTTTCACCATCTAACGAATATTGGAAAGAGGTAGTCCCCAAAGATCATAGGCGTAGAATTATTGGAGAAGCTCACGATCCTCCTACCGCAGGACATATGGGTGTGTATAAAACCTTCCACAGACTGGTAGAAAAATATTATTGGCCAAAAATGCGCCAGGACGTGGCAACTTTTGTAAAGAAATGTTTTGTCTGTGCAGCTCATAAAGGTGATACACAAGGTGTATCTGATCAGATGATATCTCACCCAAAACCAACTCGTCCTTGGGAAATTATTTCAACAGATTTATGTGGACCTCTACCTCGTTCGACAAAGGGTAATTGCTGGATTCTCGTCGTTACGGACTATTTGAGTAAGTTTTCCTTAGTTTTTCCAATGAGAACAGCCCCTACTCAAGCTGTTGTCAAGCATCTTGAGGAGCAAGTATTTATGGTCTTCGGAGTACCCTGTTTGATAATTTGTGATAATGGCCCTCAGTACAAAAGTAACGAGTTTAAGCGTTTTACTGAGAGTTATCAGGTTAAAATTCAGTATAATCCGTACTATCACCCCAGAGCGAATCCAACAGAAAGGACGAATCGCACGTTAAAAACCATGTTATGTTGTTATGTGAAAGACAACCACAGGAAGTGGGACGAACAAATACATAAATTTGCCTGCGCGATTCGTACTGCAACCCATGAGACAACCAGGATGTCTCCTTTCTTTGTTAATTTCGGTAGGAATATGTGTTTGTCAGGAAAAGATTACTCCAACCCAGTTTTGTTATCTGAAGAAAATGGTGTACAATCTGCAGCTGAAAGTAAGAACGAAGGTTTCCGGAAGCTCTATGCGGATGTTAAGAGAAGGTTAGAGGTGGCAGGAGAGAAAAACGTAGTTCAGTATAATTTGCGTACAAGGGTACCCAACTTTGTTGTGGGTCAGCGTGTTTGGAAGAAAAATTATGTGTTGTCAGATGCTGCGAAGTTTTTCTCGAAGAAGTTAGCACCGAAATTTGTTGGTCCTTATGTGATTAGGAATAAAATTTCTCCTTGGATATTTGAGCTTCAGGAACCATCGGGTAAAGTACTACCAGGGAGCTGGCATGCCAAAGACCTTAAGTCGGCAGCGGACCTCTCCGATTAACCTTTTTAGGTTAATCGTCTTGAAGTTGGGGGGGGATTATGTAACGTGTCATTTTTACGTTTAAGGCAACGTTACATATTTGTTTATTCAGGTAAATAATCAAGGCTCTTCGACTCGTCTTTCTGTACACAAATTAAGGGTATTTTATAGAGCTAGGTTTGGAGGTTATATAGTGTCTAGAAAATTACCTTAATCATCACATCTGGACATCGTAATTGGAATTTAAGATCACAGGTTTCGGGAAAATCACATAAAAACTTTTGATTGTTTTGTTTATCTGTGGAATTTTCTTTGACGTTCACGAAATTAAACAGCTGTACTGCTGGGGAATGGCGGCGTTGCCGCATCACAAATGGTTTCGGTAACAGGAAGGAAACATTTAGATGAACATTTCATTCCCTTACGTTTATTCTCGAGGAAATTGGGACAATCCGAACCTCATAGCTAGTTGTGATAGCACGAAAACACATTTAGGTCCACGGTTTGACCAGTAACAACCGAGGCTCCGCCCACGTTGATATCATTATTAATTTGATAAAGAGAAGATAAAATAAATACGAGTTATGCACTTTCGTAACTGGAAGAAAAACGAGGAATAAAAACCAGGACTAAAAGAGTAAACAAAATCGTATTTTTATATTATATAAATTTATATATAATCATAGTTATGTAAAGTTAATAACTAGCTCAGTTAGTCGGATTGAAGGGTTTGTAGGGCTGGCTAGTGGTGAGCAAACTTAACATCTGAACACTCTTGTGCCGAGTTTGAGCAGTAGTTCAATGGGTATTTTTAGGTTCAAGTTCAGAAACAACTTTATTAATGTAGAAATGTTTTACAAGAATGGCGTCAAACCATATGAATAGAGAAAACATATATAAAGAGCAAAGGAAACTTTTGACTAAAACTGTAACTAAAATACAACTAAATTCTACACTTAGTATAGCTTTACTCATATGGGAATTGGTTGAGTGTTCGAATATTCCTGGGTTTGATACATGCTCGAATCTCCAGTAATTGAATTTACAATTGATGGTTTCAATGCTGAGCTTCTTATAGTCCGGCTGGTTATTTTCCTCCTACTTGCTATGTTGGCAAGGGTCCGGTAGGCAAATGTTCGGTCTATGTATGGAGGGTGTCTCGACGTCCTTGTTAAAAAAATTCCAACCGTGGAAATAGATCCGACAACACCTCAATGCGCGTTTTACGTATTTTCTATCCCCTTGGTCGGTGCTGCCCCCTATATACCGGTATGGAAATATTGATGTATTTCCTCATTGGTTGGTTTGAAAACCGCGGGTTTTTCCTCCAGTGTTGCAAACCGCATTTAGTGACTTTTCTGTGAGAGCGTTTTTTTTATAAATAGGTTTGCATCCTTATTTGAATCTAACCGGGAAAATTAGGTTGGTATTGCGTTTTACTGTCCCCACCACATTTTTCAAAACCGTTTCCGGCCACTTCATTTTTTTGTGTTCTCGACAAAGTGCCTGGTCTCTTTTTCCTAAAGAATTTTGGCTGGGCTGGTGGCCGTCTTGTGGTGTCGCCATTGTTTTGTGGTTATTGGCATTGCAGTAGTTGCAAATTATACCCAAGACGGTATAATTGTGAGTCCGTCGTGTTAGGCGTAATCTAAAGTGACGCTCACACCCTTTTGAAGGGGATTTAAGTCGGCCTACGCCGTTTCTACGGAAAGAGCAGTGGTAAGTTCGATTTTATTTTTTAATTTTTTTTTATTATTCGAGGACTCTTCAAGATAATATTTGCCTCCCAGATTGTAATTATTTTTCGTGTGAAATGTACTTTTTTGACAAAAGACGTGGGGAATTTTTGGCGTTTTTATATTTTTCTTTTAACCACGTGTTGGATAAAAACTATGTATTGTTTTCTCCTTTGGTTACAGCACCGTCCATTCCATCGACGGGACAGTTGTGCGGGTGGAACGAGGTTCTGTTCCATCGACGAGCCAGTTGTAACCCTGGGAAAGGTACGTTAGGATTAGTTTAGTTCATCTGTTTAAATCTACTTTATTTTATTGAGTCGACATGGGGTTCTCGATTTAAGTTACTCGGTGTAGGGGAACTTCGTGCAAAATTGACGAATTCCAGGAAACTGAAACATTTCATTTTCCACAGGGTTTTATGCTCGGGCAAGAATCCAGTAACCATTTTTGACTAGCTGCCCTAGCATCATGTGCTAGGAGATCCTCAGGGTGGGCGTGAACAGGACAGGGACCCGGTGCAGTGGTGAAGAGATGTCTGGACAACAGGACTCCAGGTTTACAAAATAAAATAAGTCTTTTTTTATTTACTCATTCCATAAACCAGGACCAAGGTAGGAGCAAGTACACCCTTAGATATAATATTTGTTTTTATATATATATAATTTTCACCATATAATTTCAACATTTTTGTAAACGCAAGATAAGGTATGACGTCATAACCCCAGTTTTGCGGCATAATTAAGCTAAGTTTAAATTGCTATTGCGTGCCATTCTGGCTCTGACTTGGTTTCCTTGTTACACTCATTTATTTTAACCCTTGACCCGAAGTACGTGCCTAAGAGGCACCCACTAAGTTTACTGATGCGGTCACTACTTGATACAGCAAGCTACCTCCCCCATCCCCCGGGTATCCTCCTATAAATGATTGGTTGTAGTGCACGCCCACATACCAGTCAGTTTCGTTCAGTCGTTTGTGCGCGCCAGCAGGGTGAATAAAAGTTACAGTGCTTGTGAGACACGTACTTCGAATACCGCATTGATAAATTGGGTGTCTGGTAAGCACATAACTCTAATAACGTATTATAAGATTATGATGTAGATGTGATTGTGTGTATAATTTTTCTTATAATACATAATCTTCTTTCGTGTTTACCCGGACGTGTATCTAGGGTTTTATATGGTACATATCACTAATCACTATCCCAGGTAGAATATTTTTTTTTAAATTTTTTTAATTTATTTTACAGAAAACCAAACGAAAATATGAATGCAAAGCCATCGTGTTCAAAAAGCGATACCACTCGAAAGAGACGTCGGAATGAAGTGTTCTCGTATGATGACCCTAACTACGAGGAAAAAGTATTACGATGTTTACAGGAACTTGAAGACGAAGAGGAATCAGATACACATCAGATCATAGATAATTCTGATGTTGACTCAGATTATGAGCCAGAGCGAGCTGAAGTTGAAGAGAGTTCGGATTCGGAAAACTCCTTATATCGAGACCCCACTTCACCACAAAGAAGTGAGTCAGTAGATGTTTCAGACGACGCCGCCGGCGACGCCGCCATTGCCCGACTCAAAAACAACTGTGACACCAGTGATTTGCCAAAATATTTTTATGGCAGGAATGGATATAAATGGAGTACCAAGGAACCAAATCCAAAAAGGAAATTACCTGAGCATAATATTATAAAGGGTATTCCTGGCATGAAAAATTTAGTAAAGAAGCTAGGTCCGGTTCCACAAGCCATCGATATCTGGTCACTTTTAATTGATCAAAATATAATTTTAGAGATTGTTACCTGGACAAATATACATCTCACGGCTGCTAGAGATAAGGTGGAGAATCACCAAAAGAGTAACTACAGAAATACAGACGAAGTAGAAATAAAAGCTTTGATGGGGGCTTTTCTTTTAACTGGTATTTACAAATCAAACCATGAAAACATGTTATCCCTCTTTTCTACACAACCTACTGGTCGACCAATTTTTCGTGCCATTATGTCTCTAAAACGATTCGAGATCCTTTTAACGGCACTTCGATTTGACGACCCTGCCACAAGAGAAGAAAGAAAAGTTTCTAATCCAGCTGCAGCCATTTCAGGCATATTCGAACATTCGTCAGTAACTGTCAAAGCTTATATTCTTTAGGTGAATTTGAATGCATTGATGAAATGCTCATTCCTTTTCGGGGGCGATGCAAATTTCGTGTGTACATGCCCGCAAAGCCGAACAAATATGGAATAAAAATTCTTTCACTAACAGACGCACGAACGAGTTACTTCTACAATGGGTATATTTATTGCGGAAAAGGATCTGATAGTGCAGGACTAACTGAGGAAGAAAAAAAGAACTCCATTCCTACACAGTCTGTGCTGAGATTAATTCCACCAATTGTAGAAAGCAACAGAAACATTACTGCTCACAATTGGTTTTCATCTCTTGAACTCGTCAAGGAACTGCAGAAAAGAAAGCTTACATTTGTGGGAACACTCAGGAAAAATAAAAGAGAAGTTCCAAAAGAGTTCTTGCCTGATAGAAAACGAGAAATTGGGTCTTCGCTTTATGGGTTTAGTGATAATATAACACTGGTTGGTTATGTTCCTAAACAAAACAAGTCAGTTCTACTAATTTCAAGTATGCACCATGAAAAAAAAATCGACGACGACACGAATAAGCCAGAGATAGTCTGCTTTTATAACTCCACTAAAGGAGGAGTCGACTCAATGGACCAGAAATGTGCCAATTATTCCTCGAACAGAAGAAGTAGGCGCTGGCCTTTAGCAGTATTTTATATGCTGGTTAATATTTCAGCAGCAAACAGCTACATTCTTTACTTATGCTTCAAAGATTCGCCAGTGATAACCCGTTTCAAGTTTGTAGAAAATTTGGCGATGACACTGATCAGACCTCATTTGGTACGCAGGTTGTCAATAGCAAATATTCAATCTGAGCTAAAAATACTAATTGAAAGTATCTTAAAAGATAAGGAGCAGAGCCAGCATGCTGAAAAACCAGTAATTCCCAAGAATGACAGGTTGGAAAAAAGAAAGAAGTGTAGAGTATGTCCGTACACCTTAAATAGAGCCACTTCATTCAAATGTGTTCAATGCAGCAAGCCCATTTGTCTTCAGTGTTCAAAGAAAATATGTGCCAGCTGTTGTCAGGCGTTATAAATTATGAGCTTATATTTGTATCCTTTAATAATAAAAAAAAATTCTGAGCAAGACCGTTTTTTATCAATTTTTTATTCTAAGTGCCTGAGAAGCACGTACTTCTAATAATAGGTAAAGTTACCATACTTCGGGTTAAGGGTTAAGCATGTTTCCAATATTAACTTCAACTTCAACCTTTAGAATAAACAAGATGAACTAAATCTTTGCGTTATTTGTACAACCCAATGACTGACTTTGCAGAGACAAAAAGAGAGATGAGGTTATCTTTTTTAGCGGTTTCCTTACATCACTACCTCCTGGGGTAGATCTCGGACTGGGTTGCTGTCTGTCTCATTCTACCTAACGTAGAATAATGACAGCAGATATTTGGTCCAGATCTCCCCTATGACGGAATAATTTGGAAGTATATATATATATTTTTTTTAAACAATCATTCATATAATTGAGTCCTACGCTACTGACTCAAAGGTGGGTACACTGTGACCTGCTGGAAATGTTCATCTACCTATAAAGAACTTTCTATTTGTGTCATTTTGATTCAGTTAAAAATCTTTTAGAATTTTATCTCGTTTATTAGTCAATTTTTTTTGGTTTTTCAATTACACAAATACTCTGGAAGCCTCGGAAGTAGGTAGAATTTCATTGTTTGGCTACAGCGTTTGGGTTGAACTGTATTTTAATTAAGATCTTCTTTGTAAAACATTGGTATTAAACACTGTGGCGCACGTAAAATTTTCTTATTTCTGAACCCCCCCTTCTCCACTGTATAAAAGTTACCGGGCATATCAATGTTTTACCTAGCTGGAAAACACAGTTCTGCTTCCAGATATTTGTTTAATTATTCAGTGGTTTTGTTGTGTCACAAGTTGGCAAATTGGCAACGTCTTTAAGCTGCCACAAATGTCACCCAACGCATTTTAATAGGCCACAAGGTAAACAAAACAAGTAATAATTATTGAATGTATTATTTGCGCTAGTAGTTTAAATTGATTTAACTGGCTCTGTACGACCTGGAAAAATTAGAAACGGGGGCGGTTCCTAGGTAGACCGGGGGGACGATTATCCCAAAAAGGCATTAACTATTCCTTCAAAGTTATAAATTGCATGTGGAATTTTTTGTTGACGCAATTAATATAATTACGCATTAATATAATTACAAACAAGTTTGTTGGTTAAAGTTAATTGACAGGTAAAGACATTCATTCATTCCGGTTTTTTATTAAATTATTTATGGAGCGGCTTTATAGTTCAGGCACGACCACTGAAATATGCAGTGTGTTCCGAGTTGTTAAACCACGAATTATTAGTACACCACTGGAAAACTAAAGGTGTCCTTTTTCTTTTCCAGGGTTCTCCAGGTAGGTTCTGCGTTTGAATGTACATGAAGTTGTATCTTTCTCTGTGTGGTTGTAAGCTGTGACTGATTAGAACAGCCAGGTGATGTTGGTTCTTACATTGGCGTAATCAAGAGATGTGACGACGCTTATGACAAAATTTTTACAATATCAAGTTAGTAATTTCTCGACTCTAAGGTCGGTTATTGGCCACAGCCTATTGACCAGGTTCGACTATAATATCAATAATAATTCTTATTCTATTTGTTTTTATTTAAAATAATATCATGTTTCTTATATAGGTAACTTAACAATTGATATTCATAATAATCTTTTTTCCAATGTAACCTGAGCGACACGACACCCTGAGCTCAGACGTCGGTAAACTATATTGTTTTTTTATATTTATCAATTTTATTTGCAAGAATGATGATGATTCCTAAACTTGCATAACTCCATTTTTCTATTTAACTTCAATTTTAAAACAAAAACCATTTTGTTTTAAACCTTACTTACTGTTTTGCTTAAAAAAAAGTTAATTAATACTAATGATGAATAATTTTCTCTATTTAAACTGTTAGCAGATAAAGGAAGCCCATTATACAATCTACTCAACCTCAATCCTGGTGTTGTAACGTGTCATTTTTACGTTTAAGACAACGTTACATATTTGTTTATTTAGGTAAATAATCAAGGCTCTTTGATTCGTCTTTCTGTAAACAAGTAAGGGTATTTTATAGAGCTAGGTTTGGATGTTATATAGGGTCTAGGAAGTTACCTTAAAAGGAGGCATTCCATCGAATTACTGTGGACACTACGCACATCGCATTATCTGGACATCGTAATTGGAATTTAAGATCACAGGCTTCGGAAAAAATCACATAAAAGTTTTGATTGTTTTGTTTTTATCTGTGGAATTTTGTGATTCACTTGACGTTCATAAAGTTAAACAGCTGTTATGCTGGGGAATGGCGGCGTTGCCGCATCACAAATGGTTTCAGTAACAGGAAGGAAACATTTAGATGAACATTTCATTCCCTTACGTTTATTCTCGAGGATATTGGGACAATCCGAACCCCATATTCTTCACGGATTAGCTAGTTTTGATAGCACGAAAACATATTTAGGTTCACGGTTTGACCAGTAACAACCGAGGCTCCGCCACTTTGATATCTGTATTAATTTGATAGGGAAAGGATAAAATAAATACGAGTTATGCACTGTTGTAAATGGGAGATAAACGAGGGATAAAAACCAAGACTAAAAGAATAAACGAAATCGTGTGAGTTAACATCTGAACACTCTTGTGCCTTTAAGCAATAGTTCAGTGTGTATTTTTGGGTTCAGGTTCAGAAACAACTTTATTACTGTAGAAATGTTTTACAAAAATGGCGTTAAACCATATGAATATTAGAGAAAACATTTATAAAGAGCGAAGGAAACTTTTGACGAAGACTGTAACTGGAGTGCAACTAAATTCTGCACTTAGTATAGCTTTATTCATATGGGAATTGGTTGAGTGTTCGAATATTCCTGGGTTTGCTGCATGCCCTGATCTCCAGTAATTGATTTTACAGTTGATGGTTTCAATGCTGAGCTTCTTATAGTCCGTCTGGTTATTTTCCTCTTACTTGATATGTTGGCGGGGGTCCGGTAGGCAAATGTTCGGTCAAATGTATGGAGGGTGTCTCGACGTCCTTGTTATAAAAATTTCAACCGTGGAAATAGATCCGACAACACCTCAAGGTTTGTTTTACGTACTTCCTATCCCCTTGGTTGGTGCTGCCCCCTATATACCTGTATAGAACTATGCGGTATCTCCTCATTGGTTACTTTGAAAACCCCGGGTTTTTCTTCCAGGCTTGCCACTGAATGTAGAGATTTATTTTTGGCGGAAAAGTTTTTTATAAATAGGTTTGCATCCTTTATTTGAATTTCACCGGGAAGATTAGGTTGGTACTATTGCGTTTTACCGTCCCCACTCCCCACCAAATTTACAAAACGGTTTCCGGCCACTGCATTATTCTGGTATTCTCGACGAAGTGCTTGGTCTCTCTTTGCTAACAAATTTGGTTGGGTCGACAACAGTTTCTGGGATCGCCTTTGTTTTTGGTGATTGGCACTACAGCGATTGTAGGAGATATCCCAGAAACTGTGGAAGTGAGTCCGTCGTGTCTAGGCAATCTGGAGTGACGCTCGCACCCTGTTTTGAGGGGAATTTAAGTCGGCCTACGCCATTTGCACGGAAAGAGCAGCGCCCTGTCAATTCCAGCGACGGGACAGTTGGGCTGGACGCTGGTGGGAAGCCGGACGGGCCAGTTATAACCCTGGGAGAGGGTTCTACGCTCGGGCAAGAATCCCACAACCCTTTTAAGACCAAAGTGCTGGCCTAACATCATGTGCTAAGCGAGCACGAGGGAAGGCGCGAGCAGAGCAGGAGACCCGAGAGCAGTGGTGATACAACTGGACAACAGGATTCCAGGTTTACAAAATAAAACATACACAGAATAATCAAGGACCAAGGTAGGAGCAAGCCGTAACTATAATTTTTTCCCTCATATATAAATTTTTAATATAATTTAGACGTAATCTTTTCATATATAAGTTTTCACAGTATAATTTCAACATTTCTTGTAAACGCAAGATAAGGTATGACGTCATAACCCTGGTTTTGCGGCATATTTACTACATTGACTTGTTTTCCTTCATTTCATTTATTTAAGATAATTTTACTGTCAAATTTAAAGTGCCTTGCTATTTTGGCCCTATTTAACGTGCCTTGCTATTTTGGCCCTTGTTTTCATCCATTTCATTTATTTTTTTTTATGTTTCCGGTAATTTTATCTGATTTTACCCTTAAAATAAACAAGATGAACTAATTTTTCTTGTGTTATTTGTACAACCCAATGAACCAACTTTGCGGAGACAAAAGAGAGATGAGATTATATTATTTTTTTAGCGGTTTCGTTACACATTTTTACCTCATGGGGTGGATCTCGGACTGGGTTGCTGTCTGTCTCATTCTACCCAGCGTAGAATGATGACAGCAGATATTTGGTCTAGGTCTCCCCTATGATGGAACGATTTTGAAAGTATATGTGTATTTTTTTTTTTACAATCATTTATGTAAGTGAGTCCTACGCTACTGACTCAGATGTAGGTACAGTATGACCTGTTAAAGGAGTCCATCTACCTGTAAAGTATTTCTAGCTTTGTCATCTTAATTCAATCTTTTGGAATTTTATTCTGTTTATTTTTTTTTTGGTTATTCTTAATTACACAAATACTCTGGAAGCCTCGGAAGTAAGTAGAATTTCATTGTTTGGCTGCAACGTTTGGGTTGAACTGTATTTTATTTAAGATCTTCTTAGTAAAGCATTGGTATTAAATAATGTGGCGCACTTAAAATTTCCTTATTTCTGAACCCCCCCTTCTCCACTGTATAAAAGTTACCGGGCATATCAATGTTTTACCTAGCTGGAAAATACAGTTCTGCTTCCAGATATTTGTTTAATTATTCAGTGGGTTTCAGTGTCACAAAATGGCGGCAACGTCTTTAAGCTGCCACAAATGTCATACATTTTTTTTTTAAGGCCACAAATTGGCGCCCACATTTTTTTTAATTTTTTTAAGGCCACAAATTGGCGCCCTACGTGTGTTTTGGCTAGTTTTTTAACATCTGATGTAATTTTTTTTATTTTATTTTTTAAATTTGGAAAAAGGAAAAAAAGTTTTTTGAATTTTTTTTGAATTTTTTTTGTTTTTTCTGTGTTACAGCCAAAGCCAGGTTAAAAGCTTTCAGTGGCTGTCGGTGGTTTTTTGACACCCAATCATTTTTTTTTACTATAAAACAGGATTTTCCATCATCATTGGTTTTTTTTTGAAAAAAAAACACTTTTTAAATATTTTTTTTTATAATATTTTATTTTAAGAAAAATAAATACAACAATGTAAATTTACTTCAATTTTATTTAATTTATAGGTGGATGGATTTCCAGACATGGTCTTTTTATGTTTTAAATATATGACATAGGTAGTGTGTTTTCTTTTAACAATTTTTTTCTGCAGGTTCATTTATTTATATTTTATTATTTCCTGCTTGTGATAAGATAGAAATTGTTTCACAGATTATTTTTTAGTGCAATCAATTTATTTAGGTCAACAAGTTAATTTTTTTTTGGCGATTTTAATTTTTTGTGGGATATCACCACTTGGTATTTGGAATATTTTTACAGGGTTTCACACAAATTTTTCTTGGCTGAGTTGTTTTAAAGTAAATATAGCTTAACAGCTGGTAGCTTTGTTTAGTTGAAAGTATTAATTAGTAATGAAAGAAAAGGAAAATGAGTTTATTTTGCTTTGTCATTTTCTTTTCTTGTTTTTTTTGGTGGTAACTGTTGGATGACAATTAAGAACTTACGTCACTCAGTTACATCGGGTCAGAGGAGGGTACTACACTACTAGTGTCGGCTCGGGAGGTTAGGAAACACAAGGCTAAAATCCTAGAGTGACACCTTGGCTGAAGATCGACGCCAGAGGTCCAGTTAACATTTTTTTTTGGGGCAGTTTTTTTTAGGTCTTTGGGTTTAGTTGTCTAGTTGTGTTTCGTGACTGGTCAAATTTTTTTTTGGTAGAAAATACAGCGTTGGGCTTTGGAGTGCATTTTTTTAAAAATGACCTACGGGTATTTCTATCAATTAAAGTTTTCTGGTACACATTTATTTTTTTTTCTGTATTTTTTCTGCGTTCAGGTCATAGCTTGGTCATGGCCATTGGAGAGCA
The DNA here is from genome assembly GCA_963576565.1 of Aspidapion aeneum. Taxonomy (NCBI): domain Eukaryota; kingdom Metazoa; phylum Arthropoda; class Insecta; order Coleoptera; family Brentidae; genus Aspidapion; species Aspidapion aeneum. The sequence continues at coordinate 48,053,353 of OY755048.1, forward strand.
AACATTTATGTTTGAGCCTTGAGAAGTTTTGCCTGCTCCAGATTGAATACAGAGAAAATGAATTTGAAGCCCAACTAGATATAATACCACAAAAGAAATGTTTAACTGAGACAGATATAGATATAAGTTTTTTTGATTTTTTTTAGTTCATTTGTAGAGTTCATTTGTAAAGTTCAGTAATTTTTTTTAAGTAATGTCATTGTGAGGCCGTGAAATTGGTCAGTGAATTTAAGAGAGACTTTCAACTAAATATAAATGCTAGGCGGGGGTAATTGGTAAAAATATTTCCAAAATTTTACTTTTTTTTGAATAATTTAATTTTTCGTAAAAAATTATTTCCTTTCTGTTAACATAACTTCTCGAATTCTTGTTTTGGTCAAAACGGTTTGTATAGTGGTCGTAGTTTTAAAGGGTGACCAGACAGGTTATTTTTTTTTGGGGGAACAAACAGGAATTTCTTGAGTTACAAAGGGTGAACTTTTTTTTGTCTTAGTTGATCAGGCAGGAATAAATAAATCTTTTACTTCCAAATCATAATTTTAAATAACAAGATTTATTGGTTAAGTGTTTGGGTCTTATAGTAAAAAAACGTTTTGTTTTTGGAAGATACTGGTATGATATGGAATTATTTTAATTTCATGCCAAATGTTGTTTGACGGCAGATATGCTAGTCTTCAGTTTTTTAGTTAGTTTGCATTTCAGGACAGTGGCGTGTACTTAAAGGGGCCTTACATCTGCGCCCATTGTAAAGCAACTTCCAACATACTTGCTTAGCTTTTCACTTAATCTTCGTTTTGTTGCTTCTGAAATTAAAGCGTTATGTTGGATAACGATGGATGGTGGTAGACTGAGAAAGTACCTAGGTATTTAGGGATGAAAACTTGGAAGTTGTGGACAATTGGGAAATAATTTTTGTTATTTCATTTTTTTTTTAATTTTAAAATAATTTCATACTGGTGACCTCAAATAATGAAGCAAAATTTTGTGGAATAAATGGGAAAGTGTTCAGGTTAAACAATAAATTTAAGATCATTGATTTCTAAAAAAAGATTCCAACCTAAGAATAAATTTAAAAACAATAGGTTTTCTTTGATGCGACTAAACAATGATGAGGGCATATATTTTTTTGTTATGCATAATATGATAGTAGTACCTTTTGTATTGCAATAATTAGGGGTTTTCCTCCCGCGAGCTGGGTGGAAATGGAAGAAATGTTTGGTTCGGAGTGTAGAAATCGAGGAACGAGGACTTCCTGCTAATCTTTTTAGGATTTCGCAACTTCGGTTTTCGCTAAATTAAAATACATCCAAATTTGGCCTACAGGCTGAATCTCGCATTTTCCATGACCTTGCAGATTCGCGGAGAAAGACAAATTTTGTGATCTATTTAATTATGATAGGAACTAAAATAGTAACATGCACATGAGGGGACTAGATATATTTAGGTTGGAAAGTATTAAGAACACTGATCTGAACAATTTTCCATAATAGTGTCCTATTTTCACAGGGTGCTTCAAAATATCTTCACCCTTTCCTTGAAATAAGATATTGTTTCGCCTGTGGGGGTTTAACCGTTTGAAAAATATATAGGGTACAGATGGGATTGGAATGGAAATCACAAGTTTTTGGGTTTTATTGACATTATACTTAGGGAATAGGGGAAATGTCTAATAAAAAGTTTTTTGGTTTTAGGCCGAGTTTTGTTGAGATAACAAAAGTTTAATTGGGGCCGGGAGTTTTATTATGCTCTTTTAAAATTAATGTAATAGTTTTTGGTTCTTGATTTTGTTCTCTGGTTTTTACGCAGGATTATTCCCAACTGTTTCATTTCTAAATATCATTTGTAGGTGATGGGGTCTCATTAGCCCTTGGACATTTGGTAGATTTGCTTTGACTGATAGTTGTGGAGTGGGCCCAACTTAATTTTATATCTCGTGAACACCAGGAATAAGGATCTGAGAATGCATTAAGCAGTAAAAATTTTTTTTGATTAGATGTTGTGTGTAAAGACACTTAAGTAGGCAGATTTAGTTTTACAACGTTATAGGTGAACCTTGGAATTGTTTTCATATTTGGTTTTTTGAAAGTGCACACAAGATAATTCTTTACGGAGTTGGGTGCAAAGGTTCTTCACATTATAGTGGTACAGTAAATAAGTACTAACGTTGCTTATTTCCTTAAGTAATAATTTTAAACAAATACACTAACATCGGTTGGTTTTTGGAACATAAATATTTTTTTTAAACTTTTCCTAAACTGATTGGTTTTTTTTTTCCATTACGATTTTTATACCTTATGATTCTTAAGTAAATTTAATTTTCAACATTTTTTTTTGTATAGTAAATTAATTTTTCTAGCTCATTTACTTTTCACATTGCCACAGTTTTGGGAGAGGAAAGGGAATTGACAACTGTTTTTTTAAAGGAAAAGAACAAAAACTGTTGCATGACAACTCGAATAAGATTTTTCTGGTGTTGGTTTTATTTAATTTTTTTTTAAGGTTCACTAATAGGAGCTGCAACCCCACTTAAACATTTTTAATTTTTTTTTTAAATATTTTTTTAAATATTTTTCTTTAAATATTTTTTTTTGAAAGGGAAACTTGATTTTCTTATTGGACATTTTTTCCTTGGTGCATAGTAGTACCTTGCCCCTACAATGGTTTGACCAGTTTATTTAAATATTTTTTTTGCTGAATTAAATATAATTTTATTTCGATTCCTCACGTTTTAACAACCTATCATCATTTGTTTTAATTTTTTTTCTCCCTACTCCAAACCACCTATTAGGGTAGAGTAATATTTTGAACATTGTAGTGAGCCACTATTTAATTTTTTTTTATTATTGGGCTACTGTGGTCGCCACCAAAAAATTTTTAAAATTTTTTTTGCGCACCTTTCGGTACGATCCTAAGGTCTTCTTGACCATGGTTTGCATCAATTTAGTTAAAATTTTGGGAATTTCATTTTAACGATTATTAGAGAGTTGCAGTCCTACCAAGACGTTATTTGTGTAAATTTTTTTTTACCATCGGTAATTTTTTTTTTTTTTCTTTTTCAAATTTTTTTTTGAATTACACACATCATCCTCACTAGTCTAATTCAACGCAATTTCAGCGAGCGGATTTTTTTTTTAATTGAGCATATTTTACGATTTCTATAACATGAACATCTGTTCCGACGTTTATTGCGTTCACTTATATATTAAGGGATGATGTGACCTTAAGCAATGCATGTTTCGTGTAAACTCAGAGTAGGTAAGCAGGTTAAAGTGGGTTTTGATTTTTTCTTTTTAGAAAAATCATTGTATACGGCGATTTGGGTTTTTTGAGTAGTTTATTAGTGGAGCCGTTCTGCAATAGCAGGAGTATACCCTAGCGTTAACTGTGTACAACAGCTTTGGGATTTTTTTGTTATAGGTAGTCTGTTGTACGTTCCATTTAGGGATAAATTTACCTACTCGGTTGCTGAGGTAAACAAACATCACTTAACTTTAATTTTAATCCAGTTCAGCTAGGATAAGCGCAATTATTTTTTTTTGGTTTTACTCACGCAGGAGTGGAACATAAGACCTAAACACTGCCAAAACTCTTGTCTCTCTTTTATTTTTTTAACTTTTTTTTTATGGCTACTTGTTAATTCTAACTTAGGATTTAAGTAGTTATTTCTCTCTGTAAGGTTGGACGTCATAGTTGGTTGTACAAATACTTAACATAAATTATGATTACATTTTTAAATGCAAATAAATTTTATTTTCTTACTGCTCCGGTGTTTTTCGGTTTTGTTCGCGTCTGCCCGTATTTAAGTTTTATATTTTCTACATTTGTGAGAAAATTTATAGTGATTTTCACTGGTGAATTTAAAGTGAACTTTGTGTTTGTTATTGCGTGGTTTAGTTTTTATAATTGGGAGGTATAATTAACAGTTTTAATTAAAGTTTAAAGTTTGAAGATAAAAGGCACTATGGCTATTTCTTTGAGTCGGTTGTCTGACGTAAGGTACTTAGTCAAGGACGAATTAATCTATGAGTTAACATGGAGAGGCATAGCTATTGGATCGGTGGAAGAGATGAAACAACAGCTTATGTTGATCAAACAAAGAGAAAAGACTGATGCAAGTATGAGATACCCTCCGTATCCCTTTAAATTTGGCCAAGATGCTTTTAGCTGCATGAAGAAGCTTGATAGTCTGGTACCGCTGGTAGAGAAGTTCTCTGGTACGAGTAAAGGGGGAGAGTTTAGAAAAATCGCTGTGAGGTTGGAACACGTGTTGGCCAGGATAAATAACATGAATCCGTCTAACTTTGAAGAAAGTCAAACCAAAGGCATACTGGTTGCGGAAACCTTGAGTTTGATTGGGAGGTTGCAGAGCCAAGCAACAGATTTATTGAGAGTTGGCGTGACCTCAGATGATGATGAAGCATCTGAAACTCAATCAACGAGTCGAAGCTCAGACCACTCAACAAATGCTGGCAACACACCTAACCAGTCTCATTTCCCGCAACCACAGCTCTCGAGCACACAAAGAACAGCTCAACAGCCCACAAACCATCCGTCGGTCATTGCTCCAGTGCAAATGCAAGTGCTAGCGAACCCAACTCAAGCACCAATACAGGCACCACCCCCAATGCTAATTCAGAATGACCGTGCATCAGCTTTTCATTACCAACAACCGTCTACCGTTCCTTTGAGTCTAGCTGCCCTCCAAAGTAGCATTGCACCAATTGCTCAGTCACGACCATTTTCTTGTTCGTCGCCAGTACCAATGTCAAGTGATCCTGGTACTTCATATCATGTGGCACCTGTACCTCCGCATAAGTGGAACTTAAAGTTTACAGGCGAGAGGGGTACAATCTCCGTCACCGCATTTTTCGAGAGAGTGGACGAGTTGAGTCAGGCTAGAGGAGTCAGCAAAAAGGTTTTACTGAATTCGGGCATTGATCTTTTTGAAAAGTCAGCTTATACTTTTTACAAAGATGTACGTAGAGAAGTCCATACATGGGAACAGCTGGAACAGAGGTTCATGGCAGAGTATCTTCCTTCTTCATATGGCGAGAAGCTATTGAAGGAGATTCAAAAACGTAAACAAGGCCCTGGAGAGTCTATAGGGACCTATATTGCTGTCATGAACACATATTTCCAAAGACTTGGCTGTCCTGTTTCCGAAGAGGCGAAATTAGCTATCGTCTTCAGAAATATCGCGGACATCTATAAAAATGGGTTAATTGCTACTGAGGTCAATAGCCTATCACATTTAAAGGATCTGTGTCGTAGAATAGACCAGAGATATGGTTTAGAAGAGGAGAATTTTACACCTAGGAGAAACCAATCAATCGAACCTGACTTGGCCTACGTTGACGTAGAGAGCGACAGTGACGATTTTTCAACAGGGGTTGATGCAATTCAAATATCAGGTGCTGGGACATCAAACCAACAGAATTTAAATCATCCTGCTAATAGATTCGACAGAAATAGGCAGCAGCCAGCAAGCAATTTTGATGTTAGGGCTGATAGAGATAGACAACAACCAGCTAGTGGTCAGTCTAGTGTAAATGACAGAGATGGACAACCACCACAAGGTGCTAGACCTGGTAGGGCGAATAGGGACGTGGTATGTTATAGATGCAACCAAACAGGGCACATGGCAATCGGGTGCGCATTACCTAGAGGCAAACAGTGCTATTCGTGTGGACAGGCAGGGGTTACAGTAAGAGAATGTCGTAATTGTAATCGTCAGGGAAACGGACCCAGGCGCTCGTAGGTGGTCGACCTTCGAGTCAGCCTGAACAAGCATCGACCGATAGGCTAACGTACGTTTTAGATTATGTGATAAGTCATGCTCGTAAAGATGAGAGACCTTATTTAGAAGTGGATGTACTCGGAAATAAGTTATTAGGTTTGTTGGATTCCGGGGCTTCACGTACCTTTTTAGGGAATCATGGTTGGTCAATCATCGAGAGGTTTGGTTTTTCACTTGATACGACAAAGAAGACGAGTTGTATTGTGGCAAATGGTCAAAGCACGAGTAGTATTGGGACAGTGCAGCTTCCTATGCGAGTTCAGGATAAATTTAGGTTAATAGAGGTCGTCGTCGTTCCTGAGTTGCCGCACACTTTGATTTTAGGATTAGATTTTTGGATTTCGATGGGGATAGTACCGAACTTAAGTACTAATGAGTGGCACTTTGCCGATAATAAAGATGTGATTTGTTCTTTAGAAACACCAGACCAACAAACAACTCTTACACCTTATGAATCAGAACGACTAGAGGAATTGGTCGTTAAATATAAGAATATGATGGGTGACTCACTGGGATGTACAGACAGAGTAGTACATAAGATTACAACAAATGCAGCACCGATAAGACAACGTTCATATAAGGTCTCACCGGTCATTCAAAAACTTATTGATGACGAAATCGACGAAATGCTGAAAATGGATGTAATAGAACGTAGTAATAGTTCATGGGCTTCACCAGTGGTAATGGTTCAAAAGAAAAACACAAAGAAATATCGTTTCTGTGTAGACTACCGCAAATTGAACTCAGTGACGGCGCGTGATAGTTATCCTTTACCACTCGTATCCGAGACTCTTGACAAATTGAAAGATGCTAAGTACTTGTCAACTTTAGATATTAAGAGTGCTTATTGGCAAGTACCAATGGAAGAATCATCGAAGCCACTAACAGCATTCATCTGTCGACGAGGTCTCTTCCAATTTAAGCGGTTACCATTTGGTCTTCATAATGCACCTGCAACTTGGCAGAGACTCATAGATAGCATCATAGGAAACGATTTAGACCCCTACGTGTACGTATATCTCGATGACCTCGTAATTGTCACACAGAGCTTTTCTGAACATCTTAGAATTCTTGAGGAAGTCCTACGAAGATTGCAGAATGCAAAGATAACGGTAAGTTGGGAAAAATGCCAACTGTGTAGGCCAGAAATGACTTATTTAGGTTTCGTAGTGGACCGTCGAGGCATCCGAGTTGACCCTAATAAAATTAGAGCCATGTTAGAGCTCCAGAGGCCAAGAACTGTCAGAGAAGTTCGTAGAGTTGTAGGTACAATATCCTGGTATAGACGTTTCATAGATAATTTTTCAGCGATAATAGCTCCAATTACAGCTCTAACTAAGAAAAATCAAAAGTTCGATTGGACTCCAGACTGCGAAAAAGCATTTATTAAGATTAAGGAACTTTTAGTGACTGCACCGATTCTTACATGTCCAGATTATACCAAAGAATTTGTCATTCAAACAGACGCATCAGGCTATGGAATAGGAGCATGTTTAACGCAACCTTATCCTGAAGGAGACAAAGTCATTTGCTATTTGAGTCGATCTTTGACTAAGCAAGAACGTGTTTACACGACCACCGAGCGAGAATGTTTGGCATTGGTTTGGGCGATAGAGAAGCTCCGGCCTTATATTGAGGGGATCTCATTTAAGGTCATAACAGATCATTTTAGCTTAAAATGGCTTCATAGCTTAAAAGAGCCCAGTGGAAGGCTTGCTCGTTGGTCTGTAAAACTGCAGCAATATGATTTTGAAGTAATCCATCGGAAAGGGAAAGATTTAGTTGTCCCGGACATGTTGTCTCGTGCAGTACCTATGATTGATACAATTTCGCAGCCCAGAGATGTTTCAACAGCAATTAAAGATCGATGGTACCAAAAGATGGTAAAGAGGGTCGTAGAATCACCGTTAAAATTTATGAACTGGAGATACACTGATAATAAGTTGTATAAATATGTCAAACAAGAATACCCTCAACTTTCACCATCTAACGAATATTGGAAAGAGGTAGTCCCCAAAGATCATAGGCGTAGAATTATTGGAGAAGCTCACGATCCTCCTACCGCAGGGCATATGGGTGTGTATAAAACCTTCCACAGACTGGCAGAAAAGTTTTATTGGCCAAAAATGCGCCAGGACGTGGCAACTTTTGTAAAGAAATGCTTTGTCTGTGCAGCTCATAAAGGTGATACACAAGGTGTATCTGATCAGATGATATCTCACCCAAAACCAACTCGTCCTTGGGAAATTATTTCGACTGATTTATGTGGACCTCTACCTCGTTCAACAAAGGGTAATTGCTGGATTCTCGTCGTTACGGACTATTTGAGTAAGTTTTCCTTAGTTTTTCCAATGCGAACAGCCCCTACTCAAGCTGTTGTTAAGCATCTTGAGGAGCAAGTATTTATGGTCTACGGAGTACCCCGTTTGATACTTTGTGATAATGGCCCTCAGTACAAAAGTAATGAGTTTAAGCGTTTTGCTGAGAGTTATCAGGTTAAAATACAGTATAATCCGTATTATCACCCCAGAGCAAATCCAACAGAAAGGACGAATCGCACGTTAAAAACCATGTTATGTTGCTATGTGAAAGACAACCACAGGAAGTGGGACGAACAAATACATAAACTTGCCTGCGCGATTCGTACTGCAACCCATGAGACAACCAGGATGTCTCCTTTCTTTGTTAATTTTGGTAGAAATATGTGTCTGTCAGGAAAAGATTACTCCAACCCAGTTTTGTTATCTGAAGAGAATGGTGTACAATCCGCAGCTGAAAGTAAGAACGAAGGTTTCCGGAAGCTCTATGCTGATGTTAAGAGAAGGTTAGAGGTGGCTGGAGAGAAAAACGTAGTTCAGTATAATTTGCGTACAAGGGTACCCAACTTTGCTGTGGGTCAGCGTGTTTGGAAGAAAAATTATGTTTTGTCAGATGCTGCGAAGTTTTTCTCGAAGAAGTTAGCACCGAAATTCGTTGGTCCTTATGTGATTAGGAATAAAATTTCTCCATGGATATTTGAGCTTCAGGAACCATCGGGTAAAGTACTGCCAGGGAGTTGGCATGCCAAAGACCTTAAGTCGGCAGCGGACCTCTCCGATTAACCTTTTTAGGTTAATCGTCTTGAAGTTGGGGGGGGATTATGTAACGTGTCATTTTTACGTTTAAGACAACGTTACATATTTGTTTATTTAGGTAAATAATCAAGGCTCTTTGATTCGTCTTTCTGTACACAAGTAAGGGTATTTTATAGAGCTAGGTTTGGATGTTATATAGGGTCTAGGAAGTTACCTTAAAAGGAGGCATTCCATCGAATTACTGTGGACACTACGCACATCGCATTATCTGGACATCGTAATTGGAATTTAAGATCACAGGCTTCGGAAAAAATCACATAAAAGTTTTGATTGTTTTGTTTTTATCTGTGGAATTTTGTGATTCACTTGACGTTCATAAAGTTAAACAGCTGTTATGCTGGGGAATGGCGGCGTTGCCGCATCACAAATGGTTTCAGTAACAGGAAGGAAACATTTAGATGAACATTTCATTCCCTTACGTTTATTCTCGAGGATATTGGGACAATCCGAACCCCATATTCTTCACGGATTAGCTAGTTTTGATAGCACGAAAACATATTTAGGTTCACGGTTTGACCAGTAACAACCGAGGCTCCGCCACTTTGATATCTGTATTAATTTGATAGGGAAAGGATAAAATAAATACGAGTTATGCACTGTTGTAAATGGGAGATAAACGAGGGATAAAAACCAAGACTAAAAGAATAAACGAAATCGTGTGAGTTAACATCTGAACACTCTTGTGCCTTTAAGCAATAGTTCAGTGTGTATTTTTGGGTTCAGGTTCAGAAACAACTTTATTACTGTAGAAATGTTTTACAAAAATGGCGTTAAACCATATGAATATTAGAGAAAACATTTATAAAGAGCGAAGGAAACTTTTGACGAAGACTGTAACTGGAGTGCAACTAAATTCTGCACTTAGTATAGCTTTATTCATATGGGAATTGGTTGAGTGTTCGAATATTCCTGGGTTTGCTGCATGCCCTGATCTCCAGTAATTGATTTTACAGTTGATGGTTTCAATGCTGAGCTTCTTATAGTCCGTCTGGTTATTTTCCTCTTACTTGATATGTTGGCGGGGGTCCGGTAGGCAAATGTTCGGTCAAATGTATGGAGGGTGTCTCGACGTCCTTGTTATAAAAATTTCAACCGTGGAAATAGATCCGACAACACCTCAAGGTTTGTTTTACGTACTTCCTATCCCCTTGGTTGGTGCTGCCCCCTATATACCTGTATAGAACTATGCGGTATCTCCTCATTGGTTACTTTGAAAACCCCGGGTTTTTCTTCCAGGCTTGCCACTGAATGTAGAGATTTATTTTTGGCGGAAAAGTTTTTTATAAATAGGTTTGCATCCTTTATTTGAATTTCACCGGGAAGATTAGGTTGGTACTATTGCGTTTTACCGTCCCCACTCCCCGCCAAATTTACAAAACGGTTTCCGGCCACTGCATTATTCTGGTATTCTCGACGAAGTGCTTGGTCTCTCTTTGCTAACAAATTTGGTTGGGTCGACAACAGTTTCTGGGATCGCCTTTGTTTTTGGTGATTGGCACTACAGCGATTGTAGGAGATATCCCAGAAACTGTGGAAGTGAGTCCGTCGTGTCTAGGCAATCTGGAGTGACGCTCGCACCCTGTTTTGAGGGGAATTTAAGTCGGCCTACGCCATTTGCACGGAAAGAGCAGCGCCCTGTCAATTCCAGCGACGGGACAGTTGGGCTGGACGCTGGTGGGAAGCCGGACGGGCCAGTTATAACCCTGGGAGAGGGTTCTACGCTCGGGCAAGAATCCCACAACCCTTTTAAGACCAAAGTGCTGGCCTAACATCATGTGCTAAGCGAGCACGAGGGAAGGCGCGAGCAGAGCAGGAGACCCGAGAGCAGTGGTGATACAACTGGACAACAGGATTCCAGGTTTACAAAATAAAACATACACAGAATAATCAAGGACCAAGGTAGGAGCAAGCCGTAACTATAATTTTTTCCCTCATATATAAATTTTTAATATAATTTAGACGTAATCTTTTCATATATAAGTTTTCACAGTATAATTTCAACATTTCTTGTAAACGCAAGATAAGGTATGACGTCATAACCCTGGTTTTGCGGCATATTTACTACATTGACTTGTTTTCCTTCATTTCATTTATTTAAGATAATTTTACTGTCAAATTTAAAGTGCCTTGCTATTTTGGCCCTATTTAACGTGCCTTGCTATTTTGGCCCTTGTTTTCATCCATTTCATTTATTTTTTTTTATGTTTCCGGTAATTTTATCTGATTTTACCCTTAAAATAAACAAGATGAACTAATTTTTCTTGTGTTATTTGTACAACCCAATGAACCAACTTTGCGGAGACAAAAGAGAGATGAGATTATATTATTTTTTTAGCGGTTTCGTTACACATTTTTACCTCATGGGGTGGATCTCGGACTGGGTTGCTGTCTGTCTCATTCTACCCAGCGTAGAATGATGACAGCAGATATTTGGTCTAGGTCTCCCCTATGATGGAACGATTTTGAAAGTATATGTGTATTTTTTTTTTACAATCATTTATGTAAGTGAGTCCTACGCTACTGACTCAGATGTAGGTACAGTATGACCTGTTAAAGGAGTCCATCTACCTGTAAAGTATTTCTAGCTTTGTCATCTTAATTCAATCTTTTGGAATTTTATTCTGTTTATTTTTTTTTGGTTATTCTTAATTACACAAATACTCTGGAAGCCTCGGAAGTAAGTAGAATTTCATTGTTTGGCTGCAACGTTTGGGTTGAACTGTATTTTATTTAAGATCTTCTTAGTAAAGCATTGGTATTAAATAATGTGGCGCACTTAAAATTTCCTTATTTCTGAACCCCCCCTTCTCCACTGTATAAAAGTTACCGGGCATATCAATGTTTTACCTAGCTGGAAAATACAGTTCTGCTTCCAGATATTTGTTTAATTATTCAGTGGGTTTCAGTGTCACAAAATGGCGGCAACGTCTTTAAGCTGCCACAAATGTCATACAATTTTTTTTTAAGGCCACAAATTGGCGCCCACATTTTTTTTAATTTTTTTAAGGCCACAGTGTTTACTTATTTTGATAACCCTTTAACAGTGTTGCCGAATAGAATCAAAGAAATTGCCAACCTATTCTTGTGGGAGCAATCCTAGTTCTTTTAAAGGAAAAGTGTTACAGTGATTAAATAATTAGTTAATTGAAATATTCGGTTTCCTAAAGAGTAGTAATTAGTTCGTATTTGGGATTGTTATCCTGTGAACAAAATCTATAACAAAAATTTAACACCCAACGTCCCCCACCTTAACAAATACGTGGCGCCCCTGGTTTTTCCTAATTTAGGTTTTTCTGGACTTGAACCCATGACCTACCGGCTGTTGAACATAAAAAGCTGGCGGCAGGTGGAACCGGCGTTGTTTATTGCCACTTATCGATTTTGTTAGGGTCTTGGATATATACTAAAATTTATTTTGAAAATATATATCATTAGAAACAAGGGTGATGTACACAAAAAAATTAGGGCCGCAACACCCACAACTAAAAATTACGAAACGAGCGACACCTACTACTTCTAGCTGGCGGAAGACAACCTGAAACCTGCAACACGCACAAAAGCTACGAAGGTCCCAGCAGCCATACGACTGAGGAGAGCACAAACAAACAAACCTACCCTCGACGGAAACACCTAAGATCAACCTAGCGTCTATCAACCAAGGCATTTGGATAACAGGTCAAAGTTGCACACTAAAAAGTCAATGGAAAAGTAAGGACAGATATGTGTATGAGTTGATTAATAAAAATTTAGAAACTGATAGTTACAATAGTTATAATTAGTTACACAGGCTTTTAAACAAAAAAAAAACAAAAAAAAAGACAACACAAAGGACTGATTTAAGTGTGTTATTAATAAATAGTTTAAAACTAATAAACTTTAAGTATACAGACATGGTTATGTTTTGTTTAATAAAAATATATAATTAAGAAAATAAAGACAATCGCCCCAAAAGTTATTTTAACTAAAGGACAGTAATAATAATATTTGAAACGCGGAAATAAAGAAACGATAAGATATTGAAACGTGCTATAATTCTGGTCAATGGAGGGCATAGCAAATCCAACATGATTCGAATATAAAAGGAACATGTTTGGGATGTAGAAAATATTTCAATTTAAAACTTTTTTCCAGTTGGCTAGCATAGCCTACTCAATGCAAAAGAACATTACTGTGTCGCGGGTTGCAAAAAGACAATGTATGTTTAAACTTCCATATGTGCGTGTGTTCCCCAAGTATACGGTATGCGCAGTGTGTAAGGTGTGTTACAGAAGAGAGTAGTAGTGTTGTTCTAAAAGACATTAAAACTACTTTTTGTAGTGGAGTACATGGACTTATTTCTTTGATTATTTTTTTTATATTGATTTTTTTCCTCTAACATTGATTTTTTTCTTTATAAAAGAAACTGTTGAGGATTTAGAATATGAAAAACACTATAAAAAGAAAGAAAGTTCTAAAAGAATGACAGTTTCTTCTAATTCGTAAAAGACGATTAGGTAAACAAAACAAGTAATAATTATTGAATGTATTATTTGCGCTAGCAGTTTAAATTGATTTAACCGGCTCTGTACGACCTGGAAAAATTAGAAACGGGGGCGGTTCCTAGGTAGACCGGGGGGACGATTATCCCAAAAAGGCATTAAATATTCCTTCAAAGTTATAAATTGCATGTGGAATTTTTTGTTGACGCAATTAATATAATTACGCATTAATATAATTACAAACAAGTTTGTTGGTTAAAGTTAATTGACAGGTAAAGACATTCAAATTCAAACAAAAAAATTGGTTTTTTGAACAAAAGTTACTGATTTTGTAAATTTTTACTTGAAATGTTTATTATGCTTATTGGCCTAGAAGGCAAAACTGTTCTATACTTGTTTGCTTGGAACGTGGCGCGCGTCTGCAACCAAGCTGCTACTATCGGAGCTCCGTAAAAAACGTGTGATTTTCTAGTGTAAAGTGCAAAATAAATCCGAAAATTTACACCATTCAAAAGCAAAAAAAAATCTCTATAAACAGTGCATAATGTTTTAGTGAAGTGTGCTAAATTAGTTAATTAACTCGAGAAAAATCATAAAACCAATAAATAAATTAATAATAAATGCCGGTTAAAAACTCTTATCTCTTCACAGTCCTTATCGCAAATACAACTTTTTATAGATATAGCGGTTTTTATTAAAATTAAAATATTTACCCACTGGTTTATTTAAAACAAAATAAAATGGGAAGTTTAATATGCACTAAGTGCAAAATAAAATGCACCTCCAGAAGCAAGGAACGAAACTTGCCCAATCTACCTTTTGCCTCACCGTGCGATATCTGCAAAATATGCTTGTGCGAATTATGCGAGAAATGGTCAGTTACAGAAATACGATTTATAGAACTTAAAGAAATAGTTATTTCATATGTCTGTTCAACATGTGTTCAACCATTCAAAGAATTTCCTTCTATGAAAAGAGACATAGATTCAGACATTAAAAACTTAAAAGGTCAAGTAGCCAACCTCGAAGTTGTGGTAAACGAACTGAAACCACTAAAAGGCCTAAAATCCCTTTCTGAAAAAACAGAGCAACTGGAAAGCTCACTGAAAGAAACCCAAAACACCGTTCAACAATTTAAACAGGAAGCCAATAAAGCACCATCTTATGCCGAAATTACCGCTCTCCAAAAAAATTTAAGTTTTTGAAACAAAAACCAAACAAGAAGCGCCAAAGCAGCAAAAAAATCCAGGAGTAGAAGTAACAATAACCGAACTTATGGAAAGAGAAAAAAGAGCCAGTAACATTTTAATTTTTGGGATAAATGAAATCGAAGCGGAAAACTATGAAGACAGAAAAGTGAAAGAACTGGAAACAGTTAAAAACATTATTAATGTCACTGGTGCCCAAGTCACATTAGCCAACATCAAAGTTTTAAGATTAGGAAGATTTGACCAATCCAAGAAAAGACCTGTCAAAGTCACTTTGACATCAAAAATCGAAGCAGTCAACACTCTTGAAAGAATGAAATCAAAATTAGAAGGAACAGGACAGTACATTAAACCCGACCAAACACAAACACAAAAAGACTATATAAAACAGCTTCACTATGAGCTTGAAGTCAGAAAACTTAATGAGCCAGATCTAATACTAAAATATATAAGCGGAGTACCAAAACTTGTTACAAAAAAGGCTGCCCTAAAAATCAACCAACAAAAGCCTCAGCCAAAAAACTAAAAACTCCACTCACTGACGTCACATTCTACTATACAAACATTTCCTCAATTCGACCAAAACTCCAAGAAGTCCATGCCTTACTGGCCAAAGAAAAACCTACCTTTTTACTAATTGCGGAGACCTGGCTCAATAAAGAAATTCCAGATACTTTGGTCTGCTCAACTGGATATGATATATTTAGAGTTGACAGAACACTACAAGAAGGCGGTGGTGTTTGTATATATGCAGCTTTGGAAGTAAATGGATTTAAAATCAAGACAAGTGTAAACACAAAGTACAACATTAACGGGACTGTAGATGCGTTGTTTTTAAACATAGAAATATCAGACCAAACTCTACTATTGGCATGCGTCTACAGGCCAGGAAGAACCAAGCTAGAAGAAAATCTGCTTCTGAACAACATATTACCTAAAGTATTTGAAGAAAACAATGAAGTGCTTGTCTGCGGAGACTTTAACTATCCAGAAATATGTTAAGCAAACGACTTCCTCGCAAGCTACAAAGAATGGAGATGTCAGCAACTAATAACCTTTGACACTAGATTTAGAAATGATCAAAGCTCTCTACTAGATCTCTTTTTATCAAGTGATAGAAAAATGATGTCAAGAATAGAAGCAAAAGCACCTCTCGGAAAAAGCGATCATATAATTATTGTCGCCACAACTCAACTCAGGTTAAAACAGAACCCAACAAAGAAAATTAAAAAGCGCAACTTTCATATTGACAATTACGAACCTGTCAATGAATTCATCAAGAACATTGCAGAAACCATAGAGCCAACCATCAAAAAATACGAGGAGTTCGAAAGCATAATAACAGCAACAATAGAAACATTCTTTCCCGAAAAAATATGCCGAACTAACATCCGTAAACCTTGGTTAAACAAACATATCTTTAAAGAAATTGACTTTAAAAGGAAATTATGGGATAAATATACGAATAAAAAACAGAACAAAACTACAGCGTCTATATGACCCAAAACAACAAACTGAAAACGATGATAGAGAAAGCAAGACAAAAATATGAGCAAACCATTCTAGAAAAAAATTTCTATTCTTACATCAAGAGAAACCTCAACAGCCAACTGCATGATGTAGTGCTTAAAAACCCTGAAAGCCAACAAATAATCATTGATCCAAGAAAAACGGCAGAAATATTCGCCACTCAATTCGAATCCGTTTTCACCAAGGAATCATTGCACAACTTTCCGGCACTGCCAAACGAAACACGAAACTTAAACCTAATACATAAAAAAACTATAATGCCTGAAGAAGTGTACAAGGTGCTGAAAGAACTTAAAACCTACTCAAGTCCAGGACCTGACGGAATTCCTGCGGTTTTCCTAAAAAGATGCGCGGAATCTTTAACTCCACTTTTAGTTAAATTGTTCAAGCTCAATAACGGAAGGAATCTAACCAAAAATATGGACCGAAGCAATCATAATTCCCATCTTTAAAAATGGAGATAAGTATAATCCTGCAAACTATCGACCAGTGAGTCTGACTTGCACACTTTGCAAAGTATTAAAAAAATCCTTGTAAAAGATATTACCGAATTTTTATTACAGAATCATGTTATTCCATCTTCGCAGCATGGGTTTTTACCAAAAAGATCAACCACTACCAATCTTTTAAACTGCGTAAATAACTGGACAAAGGAGGTCGACGAAGGTAACCCGGTAGACATAATTTACCTAGACTTCCAAAAAGCATTTGATACCGTCCCTCACGAAAGACTTCTTTACAAACTAGACCACTATGGGATTAGAGGCTCCTACCACCAGTGGACCGAGTCATTTCTAAAAAATAGAGAATTTACAGTCAGAGTTAATGGAACATGCTCAGATCCACACAACGTAACCAGTGGCGTGCCT
This sequence comes from Aspidapion aeneum, assembly GCA_963576565.1. Taxonomy (NCBI): domain Eukaryota; kingdom Metazoa; phylum Arthropoda; class Insecta; order Coleoptera; family Brentidae; genus Aspidapion; species Aspidapion aeneum. The sequence continues at coordinate 48,070,369 of OY755048.1, forward strand.
CAAGGGTCGATTTTGGCTTCAATTTTCTTTTTAGTATATATATCTGATTTAGCAAACAGCATAAAAAGTAACCTAGAGTCCTTTGCAGACGACAAAAACTTTTCTGTAACCCACTGACGCAAATACAGCTGTTTAAACAAGATCTATGTACTATTGAACAGTGGACCGATACATGTCAACTAAAATTAAATGAACAAAAATGTACAGTACTACATGTAGGAAAGAAGAACCCAATGATTAACTACGAAATAAATAAATATAAATTAAACAGTGTAAACCAACAAAAAGATTTGGGTGTATACATAAGCCAAGATCTCAAGTGGGAAACACACATAGGTCAAATAGTAAAAAAAGCCAATCAACTTGTGTATTTAACAAAAATAGCCTTTGAAAACCATTCTGTCCAAATGATTAGGAAAATATACACCACCTACATAAGACCCAAACTTGAGTGTGCCCATGCAGTTTGGAACCCCTACTACTTCAAGGATATAGAACTTTTAGAGCGTGTACAGAGAAGAATAACACGAATTCCCTCCGAAACACACAACCTTCCATATGAAACCAGACTACAAAGATTTAACTTAACAACTTTAAAGGAAAGGAGGGAAATCACCTCGTATTTAATAGAAACATATAAAATTCTAAATGGACACTACTCTCCTAAATTACACATGGAAAACATTTTCCAACTAAATCCAAATCAAAATCTTAGAGGACACAACCAAAAACTAAAAAAAGAAAAATCATCTCTGGCAGCAAGAAAAAACTTCCTTTGCAACCGCGTAGTTTATCAATGGAACTCATTAAATCAAGAAACTATAAGTGCCCCAAATAAAAACATATTTAAAAATAGACTAGACAAAATATTATCCACTACCAATAACATCTTAGTGCACTATTTCTAAAAATAATACTAAAACACTTAAAAACTTAAAAACAAAAATCAACAAATAAAACAGTGATACAATAGACTCATCGGTGTTAAACCGCTTTCTATTGTCAATGAAATAATAATAATAATAATAATAATTTAGTGTAAACAATTACGCAAACAAGGGTTCGTTGCTCTGAGTTCCTAGGCCGAAAACTAGGTTACGCTGACCCTTTACAAATCAAAGTCATTTCGGGGTTTGCGCTAATTGGCCAATAGAACAGTTGCATGCTGGACTTTTGCGGGGACGTGGAAGTTAACTGTCACGCGAAAGGACGGACGTGGAAACAGAACGGTGTAGGAACGGCGGCTTTTTGGGTGGATTAATATTAGGTTTTTGGGTATTCAACTGAACGGGTCTCAAGTGGCCCAGGCAAAAAACTCCGCAGGGCGCCAAAAGAGGGATTCAAAAGAAAAACTTAGCCGAGTCAGCAAGGGTGAAAGAGGGTACTTCTTCTTCAAAACAGTGCAGAGCCGGTCCGGCAATAAACGTAGGTACATTACATCTGTATTTGTTGAACTGTGTGTGCGTATCATGAACCAAAGTAATCATTATATTCATTATTAAACCAAACCAAATCCGGTTTTCTCTGGGCAGCGTTTTTAGTCCCTGGATCGTTCACCTTTAAGGGAACGATTCCGGAGGACCCGGAAACCGTCGCGGCTTGTGCCAACTCTGTTGACACAATCCGGGCGTTGAAAGTTGTGAGGGGGGTAAAAACTAAGCTAGTACGGTTTTATAAGGCGACGGGGAAGTAGCGCCCGGAAGGCTTGTAAGACCGCAAGGCGTGACAATATGATGAGAAAGGTAACGGAAGAATACCAAAAGTGGGGGTTAACAGTGAACGTTGACAAGACAAAGTGCTTAGGTATTGAAAACCAAGTAAGTGAGAGAGAACTAGACAATGAACAAACAATATCTCCATGCAATGAGTATGTATACTTGGGTTTCACATTTGATAAGACAGGAACAGAATGTAAAGAACTGGAAAAAAGAATAGTAAAAGCAAAAAAGGTTATTGGATGTCTTAACAGTATTTTATGGAGCAGAGAGATAAAAAAGAAAGTAAAATTTAGCATAATATATTTAGTAGGTGGTAGACGCTTTTTACTCATTGGGCGTCGACCGGTGAGATACCACCATGCCAGAAGTGAGTACCGCTAAGTGGTATCACCACGTTCCGCTACTGCGCTGGCAGTCCGGTTCCAACAATGAGTAACAGATAGCATGATGGCGCATCCAGGATCAAAATATTCCGTAGGTAAAATACCCGACCACTCGGATCTCCGGGCGTCGGGTGATCCTGGGGGTCCTTCATGCAAAGATATTAAAAGAAGACCAAAAACTCAACTCAGAATTGATTTTAGCAATATAAGAGGATTAAGTACCAACATGAATTCAGTTCACCAACATCTTGAAGAACAAAGACCTGACATCCTTGTTCTCACTGAAACTAAAATCAGTTCTGCAACACCTATTGTGAACTATCTTTATCCCGGCTATGACCTACACCACCGATTTCGACATAATTTTGGGATCTGTGTGTACATTAAAAATGACCTTTCATGTCATCGAGAGGAGAAGCTAGAACCAGCGAACCTCGATATCATATGGCTGAAATTCACCTCAAAGTCATCGACCAAGTTCATTTGCTGCCTCTACCGACCACCAAGTAACACCGAGTATCAAAACTTTTTTGCGACATTATCCGAAAACTGTGATAGTATACAGTCTAACTATCCACATGCGGAAATTGTTTTTTTAGGCGATTTCAACGTCCACAATATACCCTGGCTAAAACACCACAACAAAACAGATAATGAAGGCAGGGAAGCAGAAGCTTTTGCCATAAGTTGTGGTCTAACGCAGCTTGTCGATGAACCTATCCGTATTTCAGAAAGGGGTGAATTTGCAGCGCTTTTAGACTTGTTCCTAACTACAAATCCTGACTTGTACACAATTCAAGTAGATCCCCCACTTGGTTCATCCGAACATAAACTTATAAGAACAAAGTGCGAAATGTTCATACCGCCAAGCCAACAATCACTTTCTCGTAAAATGTGGCACTATAAATCGGCAAAATGGAATGACCTTAGTTTTACCTGGATTTTCCATGGCAAGAGGTTTGCTTTAAAACAGCTGTTTAATGCTGCCAGTTATTTTTATTTTTTTGAATTTTTTGGAAAACCTAACCTTAAAGTTTGTTTTGATATTTTGGGCTTTCTGCAAAAACCTTCAAAAGAGGAAAGTCCTGTTTGGGAAAGGTTCCGATCAGGTGATAATTTCTCGCTTTGTTGAAAGCTATTTTCTTTTTGATCACCTGATCACTTTATTGAAATCATTCGCGTTTTTTGCTCATTCTGGAAGTTTGAAGCGCCACCCTGTGTGTGACAGGAGAATGAAGAAACCACTTCCGCCAAAAAACTAGAAGAAGTCAGACGTGTTTTCGTGTTGAAGACCGAAATTCGAGTCCCAAGAAACGGGCGGCGCCGCCAGTGAATGCTGCAGAATTACAGAAGGTAAGCTTCTAGCGTGTTGCCGATTTTTTCCTTTGTTTTTTTGTTTAATAGACTCTGTTTTCCCAGGCGGGGCGAATTTAATTTTGGGGTATTTTTTTTGGGATATCTCTAGTTTTTCTCCCCTTCAGGGCTCAGATCTCTATTTGGTCCTTCAGACCCTTATGTTTTGAAAAAGCCCTTTGGATTTTACAGTTTTTTTTGTTAAAAAATTGGTAATTTTATAGTTTTTTTGCAGCAACCATATTTTATCGTCTTTTTGCCAGATTCGGACATTGTTGTTTTTGTACCGGTTTTTTTTTAGAGTCCGCATGGTTTTGAAGGTTGCCCTGAGTTTGGTTTGACCTCGTGCGACGATAAAAGAAAACCCCCGTTCGACATTTGGCAGATACCCGGGCGCCCGTTTTTTTTCTTGCTGGCTGACATTTCATTGACGTTTGTGTGTTCTAACCTCACAACTTCACGTGTTGTTTTGTTTACCTCCGAGGTTAGAAAATTTTTGATTATTCGTCGGGTTTCGAATTTGTTTGTGTGAAATCCGTCGAAATTTACCTTCGTTTTTTGCTTTCGTTAAGCGCGAGATTGTTGCCGCGTTCTTAGCGAACCGTACCCGGGTGTTGATAGCGAAAAAAACCTACTTTTTTGTATCTGATAAAAACCGCTTTGTCATGTCTGACATAAAAGTTTTGAAAAAACAACAAAATAGCGTTTTTAATAAATTAAAAACAACTTATAATAGAGCCGTCGAAGCCCAGGGCAATGCAGAGAAGGCAAAAAAGTTAAAACCCAGATGGGAAAATGTGCCTTCTTTGGTAAGTCACTTCGATGCATTGCATTTTGAAATTATAAGCTTGGATAGTAGTGATCAGATACAAGAAAGTCAGGAAACTTTAGTCCAGGAATTTGATGAAATGAAATACACAATTAGATCGATTTGTCGTGAGCTCTATCTGGAGGAATACCAAGATGCCTCACAGACAGTTTTGAACCATTCCCTGGTAAATGTGGACAGGGGTCTTGAAATTAAAAGAATAGAGGTACCCCATTTTGACGGTAATCTTAAAAAATGGCCCACCTTTTTTGATATGTTTAAGTCACTTGTCCATGATAAAGCTGACATGAGTGAAATAGCTAAATTTCAAGCCTTAAATACCGCTCTGGTGGGAGAGGCCGCATCTGTAATTACGAACATACCGCTAACCTCTGATAATTATCGAGTAGCCTTCGATGCGATGATTAGACGCTTTAATAATAAAAGACTTTTGGTAACAAATTATTGGACGTCTATTTGTCAAGCCCCTTCTGCAAAATCGAGCAACCCACATGATTTGAGGTTATTGTTGTCCACTTTCCGGGAAAATTTGGAAGCATTGTCAAACTATGATGATGTAGACCTTTTAGATTTTGCTAAAATGATTCTTCTTTTGCAAAAAGTTGATACCCCATTGAAAACTCAGTTTGAGATTGAGTATAGTGATAAGGAAATCCCGTCCTATAAAGATTTGTTTAAATTCTTAGAGAAAAATTGTGGGGCTTTGTAAAATAGTTCTCTTTTGAATAAGCCGAAGGAGGCCTCACCTTCTCTACCCCCTAGGAAGGGTGGCAAACCACCCTATCCTGTGTTATTGACTGGAGCAGGCCAGTCTGGTAATAAAGGATGTGTTTATTGCCAGCAACAGCCCTACCATCCCCTTGTGAAGTGTACCAGATTTCTGGAATTAGAAGTAGGTCAGCGCCATCAATTTGTTAAGCGTGAACGATTGTGTTTTAACTGCTTTGGCAAACATGGTGTATCTCAATGCCCTACAAATGCCACGTGTCGTCAGTGCCAGGGTCTTCACCATTCCCTGTTGCACTTTGTGAAAAGCTCTCCGAGCCCCCAAGTTGATCGTCCAGGGGAGACCCCCCTATACTTAATAGTGAAGGTGCCCAACAGGCATTGTGTACCGCTACACTCAGTAGCAACCATTTTGAACCTCGTAAGAGGAGACCTGTGCTTTTTACAACTGCCGAAGTTTTAGTAGTAGATGCCAACAAAAAGTTGGTGTCTTGTCGGGCAATTTTAGATTCCGCTAGTGAAGCATCCTTTGTAACCGTCTCTTTGGCTGAGAGGTTAGGACTTAAAGTAGCTCCGAATAAAACTCCTATTGAAGGAATAAATGGCATGATTTCTAGTACATCAGATGGCAATGTAACATTGCAGATAAGCTCGTCCAAGTTTCCTGATAGTTTGTTTTCCTGTGATGCCATTCTTATTCCTAAAATTTGTGGAAACATACCTGTGACTGTTGTAGAATATGATTCTATTCAGTGGCCATACCTAAAAAATTTAGATTTTGCTGATTCTAATTTTGGACAACCTAGTAGTGTAGACCTTTTAATTGGTGTTGATTTGTTTGGTCAGATGCTTGAGGCTTTAAAAAAGGAGAAAATGGAGGACCTTGTGCCATTAATTCAATATTTGGTTGGATACTCCTTGGTGGTATTGATGGTCCTCGTAAAACTCAAAAACCCATTAGTTTGTTGGATTGGATAGTACCTTACAAAAGTTTTGGGAACTAGAATTGACCCCTCAAAAAATCCCTCTTTCCTCTGATGAGGATTTGTGTGAAAAAATATTTGCTACCACTCATTCAAGAACTGAGTCCGGCAGATATGTTGTTCGCTTGCCTTTCAGAGAGCCTCGACAAGAACTTGGTAACTCTAAAGGTCAAGCATTGCGTAGACTTAATATGATGGAAAGCCGATTGTTGAAAAATCCTGCTTTGTATAGTGCGTACAAAGACTTTGTTCAGGATTACCTAGACCAGGGGCATATGAAATTGGCCAATTCTAGCCCTGACTTCCATTCATATTTTATTCCACACCACCCAGTTGTGAAGACAGATGGTGACTTGTCAAAAATTCGAATTGTTTTTGATGCATCTGCCAAGACCTCAAATAGTCGTAGCTTAAATTCTATTTTATTGGTAGGACCTAAACTCCAAAGAGATATTGTGTCAATATTGCTTACTTTTCGCCTTTATAGTGTTGTATATTCTAGTGACATACGTCAAATGTTCAGGCAGATTGATATGCATCAGGCTGATGTGTGTTATCAACAGATATTGTGGCGGTTCGACCCAACCGAGGAGATTCAAGAGTACTCTCTTCAAACAGTAACTTATGGTGTGAATTCGAGCCCATACCTAGCTATTCGTACTCTTCACCAGCTCGTTAAAGATCATGGCAGTGGCTTTCGACTAGCGAGCAAGGTGTTGATGCATACTACTTATGTGGACGATGCCATCGGATTAGCTAATTCTGTAGCTGAAGCTTTAGAAAGCCAGAAACAGCTAATTGCATTGTTAAAATTGGGTTGTTTTGAACTTCGTAAGTGGACTAGCAACACTCCTGAGTTACTAGAATCGGTTCCAGCTAGTCATCAGCAACCAATTTCCTTTGATGATGAATCTGCTGGTTTAAAAATCCTTGGACTAAAGTGGGGTCCAAAATTGGATTCGTTTTGTTATGATGTGATGCCCATGGAAAGACCTTGTACCAAGAGAAACATTCTTTCTGAGATTGCAAGGATATATGATCCACTCGGGTTCCTAGCCCCAGTTGTTTTGGTTGCTAAATGTTTAATGCAACGTTTGTGGGTCCAGGGTCTTTCATGGGATGATACCCCCTCTAGTGATATTGTTGCACAGTGGCAAGTCTATGTGTCGCAACTACCATTATTATCTTCGATATCAATACCTCGTTATGTTGTGAAGCAAAATGCTGTCACCACTGAATTGCATGGCTTTTGTGACGCCTCAATGTGTGCATATGGTGGTGCAGTATATATTCGACAAATTGAGTTGGATGGAAATATTTCTATCTCCCTTTTGTGTGGGAAAAGTAGAGTGTGCCCTTTGAAAAGTATTTCTATTCCACGCTTAGAATTGTGTGCTGCTGTATTGTTGGCAGAGCTATTGGAGTTTGTTGGCAATCATCTTGATTGCGTCCCGATTGATAAGATTTTTGCTTGGTCTGACTCCAGCGTTACCCTGGCTTGGATAAAATCGTGTCCATCAAAACGAAAGGTTTTTGTAGCCAATCGTGTAACGACTATTCAAGAGAAAGTTCCCCCCAGCTGTTGGTACCATGTAAATGGTAAGGAGAACCCAGCTGATTGCTTATCCCGGAGCTTACTTCCTGGTCAATTGATAGACCATCCTCTTTGGTTTACTGGACCATCCTGGTTGGCCCAGTCTAGTGAAACATGGCCTATGAACCACAAAATTGATGCGTTTGATGCTGATCTACCCCCTGAGGAAAATCGTTTTGTTTTTGTGACAGAAATACCCCTTGATGAAGTACAGCTGTTGCTCAATAAGTACTCCTCTTTACGTAAAATCTTGGGCATTGTTGCCTTTTGTTTGAGACCTTTTCGAGTGAAAAAAGATCCTTCTTTATCTTTTCCTACTAAAGCCCTCAATGAGGCAGATCTTTATTATGCTACTTTAGTTGTTGTGCGAGTTGTACAACAAGAAGTTTTTTTTGAAGATTTGAAAAGGATACGTAAGGGTGAGAGTTGTGCTAAGCCTCTTCGAAAGTTAGCTCTTTTTCTTGATTCCCATGGTGTTCTCAGGGTGGGCGGTAGATTACGTCACACTGATTTAGCATATGAGGTGAAACACCCCATGTTGTTGCCTCGTAGTCATAGGCTACCACTTTGATTATTGAAAAATTCCATAATGAGCATGGACATCCAGGTCCTCGCTTATTGGAGTACCTCCTAAATCAACAGTTTTGGATTTTGTCGGTGAAAAGTGCCATTCACAGTGTTGTTTCCAAGTGTTTTTGTTGTGCCAGGGTAAATCCCAAACCATTGCACCCATTCATGGGTGACCTTCCTAAATTTAGAGTGTCCCAGGTAAAGCCCTTTTCCCATGTTAGTGTAGATTTTATGGGTCCATTCTCCATCACGTTAACCAAGCGTCGTGGTGTAAAAAGTCAAAAGGCTTATGGGTGTATTTTTGTTTGTTTCCCAACAAAGGCCATTCACCTGGAGGCTGTTTCTGATTTGTCCACTGATGCATTTTTGGCTGCCCTCCGCCGATTTGTTGGTAGACGTGGCAGATGTGCTGCCCTCTACAGTGACCAGGGCACTAATTTTGTTGGGGCAAATAACCTCCTTGTGTCCTATTGTCAGCAAGCTGCTGAGACTTTAGCGATTAAGTGGTGTTAATCCACCCGCCAGTCCGCATTTTGGTGGACTCTATGAGTCTGGGGTAAAGTCCACGAAAACTCATCTGAAGAGAATTGTGGGGGATCAAATCCTAACCTTTGAAGAGTTGATGACTGTATTGGTTCAGATTGAGGCTATTTTAAATAGTCGACCATTGTGTAGTATGAGCCCTGATCCTCATGACTTTCAAAGTCTTACTCCTGGACATTTCCTCACTTTGGAACCCTTGACAGCCGCTCCCGATGAAGATCTAACCAATGTTAAGTTAAACCGTCTCCATCGCTGGCAGCTTGTTCAGCAGATCCAGCAGCATTTTTGGCGCCGCTGGCATATGGAGTATTTACAGTCGTTGCAACAACGCGAAAGATGGAATACCCCCGATAACCCTCCAAAAGTTGGAACATTAGTAGCGTTGAAAGACGAAAACCTACCCCCATTGAAGTGGTCACTCGGTAGAATTGAAAAAATTTACTCGAGTCCAGATAGAATCCCCCGTGTCGTGCAAGTAAAAACCGCGAAAGGATTACTTGACCGTAGTTTGGTGAAGGTATGTCCGTTACCCAGCCAGTAACCAACCTTCAAAGCCTTGTGTAGCGTGAATCATGCTTATTTGAATTTAACTTAAGTATGACGTCCATAGTTATTGCGATAAAATTATTGTTGCAAAAATGCTAATTTATTGTTTAGACCTTTTGGGTAATTGAATAACCTTTTTTTGATTTTTTTTTGTTTTTTTGGGTTTTTCTATAAAAATTGGGGATTTTTATGGTGGGCGGAATGTTTAATGCTGCCAGTTATTTTTCTTTTTTTGAATTTTTTGGAAAACCTAACCTTAAAGTTTGTTTTGATATTTTGGGCTTTCTGCAAAAACCTTCAAAAGAGGAAAGTCCTGTTTGGGAAAGGTTCCGATCAGGTGATAATTTCTCGCTTTGTTGAAAGCTATTTTCTTTTTGATCACCTGATCACTTTATTGAAATCATTCGCGTTTTTTGCTCATGCTGGAAGTTTGAAGCGCCACCCTGTGTGTGACAGGAGAATGAAGAAACCACTTCCGCCAAAAAACTAGAAGAAGTCAGACGTGTTTTCGTGTTGAAGACCGAAATTCGAGTCCCAAGAAACGGGCGGCGCCGCCAGTGAATGCTGCAGAATTACAGAAGGTAAGCTTCTAGCGTGTTGCCGATTTTTTCCTTTGTTTTTTTGTTTAATAGACTCTGTTTTCCCAGGCGGGGCGAATTTAATTTTGGGGTATTTTTTTTGGGATATCTCTAGTTTTTCTCCCCTTCAGGGCTCAGATCTCTAACAGCTGATCCCACTATTTGCTGTAATGAAATAACAAAAGTAATCTTATCTGGAATGGATGCATATATCCCACATACAATAAAACGCAGAGCTAATGCAAAACCTTGGTTCAACAGCCAGTGTCAAACGGCTGTACAGAAAAAACACAGAGTATATAACCTTTGGAAACGACAACAAACCGCTCAAAACCACACAGAATTTATAGAAGCCAGAAATAGTTGCAAAATTACTATTGACGCCGCCAAAGAAACATACAATCAAAGAATAAAAAACAGGTTGCTGAATTGTCCAAGTAGTTCTAGGTCCTTTTGGTCTCTTGCAAAAGCCGTTGGATCAAACTTCACCAAGTCATCCATACCACCACTTACAGATAAAAATACTCACTTAGCCACAACATCAGAGGAAAAAGCCAATATGCTGGCCAAAATCTTTTCCTCCAACTCAAACCTAACAGTGCTAAATGGAAAAACTCCACCGTTCATTGAAAGGGTTTCCCACAGTATGCCAGAGGTACCCTTTTGTCACAGAGAAATAAGAAAATCCCTTAAAAAGTTGGATACAAACAAAGCAATGGGTCCAGATGGCATTCCCGCGATAGTACTCAAAAATTGTGCTAGCGAACTCACCCCAACTTTCGCAAAATTATTCAATTTATCTTATAGGCAAGGAGTATATCCATCATCATGGAAGTCTGCCGCAGTGCAACCCATTCCAAAGAAAGGAAAAAAGACAGATCCGTTAAACTATAGACCAATTGCTCTACTTCCGGTGATATCAAAAGTAATGGAAAGAGTTGTGAACAATCACCTAACCAAGTACTTGGAAAAATACAAAATTATCAACGACAAGCAATACGGATTTCGAAAATATAGGTCAACTGGCGATTTACTTACATACGTCACTCACTTATGGCAAAAAGCGATTGAGTTGCGAGGTGAAACAAGAACAATTGCCTTAGATATATCTAAAGCATTCGATAAAGTCTGGCATGAAAATCTGCTCAACAAGCTCAAAGCAACGGGATTGTCGCCGAGACTTTGCACTTGGTTTGAAAGTTACCTTAAGGATAGATCTATTTATGTTGCACTGGATGGCCGGAACTCCAACTCTTACCAAATAAATGCTGGTGTGCCACAGGGAGCAATCCTTTCGCCAACACTTTTTCTGATTTACATAAATGACCTCATAGATAAAACAATAAATCCACTTTATTGCTTTGCAGATGATGGCAATGTAGTCTCCTCAGTCATACCACCCACTCAGTGTCTATCCGCACGTGAATTCCATCATCTTAGACTAACTCAAATATCGCAGATAAATAACGACCTGGAGATAATAGAGGACTGGGGCAACAAAAACCTTGTACAGTTCAACGCGCAGAAAACCCAAGCAGCCCTGTTTTCAAAAAAGACCAGCACCGGTGAGCCAAACATCATCTGGAAGTGCTGTCACATTGCAGAGCCAGTTGAACATCTTAGGAGTCACAGCAGAGACCAACATGTCTTGGCACAGTCACGTGGCAGATATAGCTAAAAGGGCGTCCCAAAAGCTTGGGGTGCTATTTCGTACAAGACATCTGTATACACCAAGCCAACTGCTGACACTCTACAAAGCCCAGATTCGACCAACTATGGAGTACTGCTCACATATATGGAGTGCGGCACCCAAACATACCTTAATGCTTTTGAACACCGTGCAAAAGCGAGCTATCAAGCTGATCAATGACCCCGCACTTACCCGTAGCTTGGATAGTCTCGAACATCGAAGAACTGTGGGCGATCTCTCTCTCTTCTACAGGTATTATCACGGAAAATGCTCTAAAGAGTTGGCACGTATGATCCCCCCGGGAGTAGCACCTACTAGGCGAACACGTCAAACAGACGGTAACCATCAATTTATTGTCAAAATAGAGGCACCAAGAACCTCATTATATCAGAATTCATATCTCTGGAGAACAGCATCGCTGTGGAATAAACTCCCTGCGACAGTTTTCCCTGCAGGTTACAACCTGAACCGTTTCAAAACCAACACACACCAACATTTCCGCGCACTTGCCGCTTGTCGAGCGTGATAGGGATCTCCTTGCGAGTGCGCATACCCGTAAAAAAAAAACAATGGTGAAAAGCACGCTGTTGTATGGAATAGACTTGTCGCGTAACAGAAAAAATACAAAACAAAAATGGAAAGTGTCGAAATGGATGCAATAAGAAGATCAATGAGAATATCTAGAACAGATCATATAAGAAATGATCATAAAATATCATAAAAGAAAGAAGGAGGATAGAGGGAAGGATAACGGATGACATCAGTAAAAGACAACTGATATGGTACTGCCATGTATAACGGATGAACGACGAAAGATTACCAAAGCAGGTCCTAGAATGGCAACCAATAGGACTCAATTCAAAGAACAATGAGTCAAAAAAACCTGACAGAAGATGATTGTCAGGATCGAAGGAGGTAGAGAATTAAAAGGCCGTACTTAAAAATATTTTTGCTAAAAATATTACTTGTGTGGTCCTATATAAAAGGTAACTGTGGGAGGGGTAGAATATTGTCAAAATACATATATAAAGGGGTTTCCAAAGTATTCATTTAATTTTCGCGGACCGAAATAGGTAAAAATTACATTATACATTAATCGTGTGAGCTTAGGTGCCCATGAATTGGCAGAGTATTTTAGTGACCTAAAAAATATTTATACGTACAGCTAATACAAAAAAAACAATGCGACAAAGAATTATTTTTTTATTTTTGGTTAAATGAGAAAAAAGTTGCGCTATTCTTAGCCCAATCAGATGCTGTATCGGAATTAAAAATATCTACAAGAATTTTCAAAATATCGTGATGTCGAAAAGTTCATAGTTTGGGCGTACATTTGTACAGCTCAGAACAAAACCTGTATTTTATATTGAGCTTTGACAGTTTTTACAAAAACCCCCAGATACTTTCGTCAACGAAATAACTATGAAATACCTAACTAAAGGCCATACACAAATGATAGTTTGCATGGAAATATCGAAAAAAAGTGAAAAATGTATACGACTTTAACAATTTGGAAGAAGAAATTCAATTTGCTAAAATACAGGGTTATAGTTTAAGTACTGCATACTGCAAAACAAACAGTCAAAGGGGTGGTCGTTTAATATTTACCAGGGATGAGATAATGAATTTTGAAAAAATTAAAAATATTATGAAAAACGCGTTGCAGCGTCTGCAATAAATAAAAAACCTAAATATATAATAATTATTTTAAATATATATAAATATTATTTAAATCTTACCAAATCAATTTTGCGGGAAATTTTCATGTTAACTTACTGGAGAACAGTTTGCCAAAAAGAGTTTTTAAATTTGTTTTACTATTACTAACTATAACCACACAATTTTTGAGGCAACTAGAGGAAACATAGATATTTCAATCAACTTTATAAACAATAGGGTATTTGACAAATTTTAGAAAAGAGTTTCGAATGTTACATAGATCCCGCAAAATTATTAAAATAGTATATTTTATCATGACTACATTTAAAATCAAGTTTTCTAATTTCCGATTTGAATTTACCGCTAAAACGCTCATTTCTAGCATGGCGTTACAATGACGTCACAGCGCAGTAAACTCGCGGACAGATACACGGCATTCGAGTGTTTATTTGTTTTTGGTCTGTGTTTTTACTGTTTTTTAGGTAAAAAAATGTCCTATAAGTGGTATGTAGTGCCTCAGTGTTCGAATACTAGCATAAAAACACCTGAAAACTATTTATTCATGTGCCTGCAGCAGTAAAAGAACGAAAAAAGTGGATAGAACTTGCTCGAAGAGATCCAAGAGCCTTATCTAATACATCTTCACTTTACATTTGTGAAGATCACTTTGATGTGAGTATAACTAAATTGTTTCTATTAATTTTTCTCACGTTGTCTATAATATATATAACTATTTCGTAAATGACGATGAAATATTTGAGGTTATGTTTATTACAAGGGGTGAACAACTATAATAGGCAGAAAGGTGTATAAATTTTTAGGCGGTGCTAGGCAGTTATTAGGCAGGACTAGGAAGTACCTCTAAATGCAGGATTAGGCAGTGCACATGCAGGCTAAATGTTGGACTAAGCAGTGCATATGCAAGAGTAGGCAGTGCATAGGCAGGACTAGGCAGTACCTACGCAGGACTATGCAGTGTAACCTATGCAGTACTTCAAGTATTGCTGGTCGTTGTATACTTTTTGCCTACCTGTCCCCTCCTCGGTTTCTTAATACTTAAAATAATAATGATTGGGTATTTAATTGAATCTATTGTAAGTGGCATACTAAACAAAAAAGCAAAACATATAACCTAACCTCAAAATCTAAATGAGTAAAAATAGGCGAAGAATATCGTAAAAAAACTTTCAGTTATATACAAAACAACTCATCGAATACTTACATCAACATTTTAACGTTTCTAAATTCCGCAGAACAAAAATCACTGTTGTTGGCAAAGAAGCTGTAACACTTAACCCTACCCTCTTTGGGCTAATACAATGTGTATCACTAAGTTCAGATTCAGATTTTGTTAAATCTGGCACGGCAGCTCTTAGTCGGTGAGCAGGTCGTTGGTTCGGAGAGGGTTGCTCTTAAAACTTAATAAATTTACTGGCAAGAAAAGGGCGCCAGCTAAGTATCACTCTTAGCAAAGGAAATGGGGGTTGCAAACAAGTAAAACAGCTCTTTAAAAAAACTTGCATGTAATAAACTTTAGGAAAGTTGATACTCCAAGTAACTCCTACCTATTTATAAATTTCTGGCCAGTCCCTAGCTAATTATCAATAACTAAATTATGTAAAATCTCTTATTTGCTACACAGCAGTTATATCAATTTTTGGTTTTTAACCTGACATTTGAATCTTCAATGAATCAGGTTGATATAAAGGATAGTTGCACGTACCTGGAGGCAGGTTTTAAATACCTGAGGATATCACAAAATCTCAGGCCACCACCAGCTTCGCCGATTGAGTTCTTTAGGTTAGGTCAGGGTGCTTATGCGGATTTTGTCAGGTTACAGCAGTAAGGACGAACACGATTCTTGTGAGGTTTTCTGAGTTCACCAGTTCATCTGGTAGTTTGGTAAAAATGCAGAGTGCCCAAAATGCAGGTGATGTGAGGGTTTTGAAGTAGCAGGTGTTCGCACAGTCCAACAAAAGGAGCCCCAAACTTGAAAGCCTAGAATACCAAAGGGAGGGGTGTCAGAAGAATAACTCTAATTCGGAAAATACGACCGACCCCGCCAAACCCATAACTCTACTAGTAGAAAGGCATAAAACTAACAAATTACGCTTACCTAGATGTTATTTGGCTAACCACACTCGCGGAAAATCAATTTTCTGATTTTTGTCTACCGCGCTTTTCTCAGGCAAAAAATGAAAAGGACGCTTGTCACTTTCTGTCACTGTTGCCAAAATTATTTGTGGCACGGAGCAAACTACTCTTGACGGAGAAAATGCTTGGGCCTTTTATCCGGTTAACCCCAACATGAGGTGACCAGTAATCCGTTGTTATTGAATTTAATATCTCTATCACCAACAAAAATATTTCGTTAGAGAGAGGTTATATTTTCCTGATTTTCCTGATCGAAAATGAATGTGAAACTTTCGGAAGGTACTAAGAAATATCACCACCAGAACACGATTCTTGGATTCTCGCAAGAAAGCTAAAAAACAAAGGTAAGTCTTTCCTAAACCACTATGACGGGCTATAAATCTACCTTAGCCTTCGATGTTTTACTCCAAATAAGTTTGCTGAAAAATGCCTAAGATGTTCACAATAAAACTAGAAATGAACACCTCTTGTTTACCAAAAACAAATATAAGACTCAAAAGAAGTGAACCGTTACACAGCCTGCCACCATAAAGGAATTCAGCATTGGCCAGTTGGAGCTATCGGCTTTGGAGAATCAGTTTTCCATTGAAAATGTTTTTTATAAGCAAACCACAAAATAAAATCTAATTTAGGACGATAATTCGCACTTTAAACCAAAGCAAACATTACCATCCATAAGAAAATAACACAGAAAATAGGTTCGTTCGAGGCGTTTACTGTTTTGTGACGTCACTCGCAGCTGATTGGTAGACCGCCTGTTTTGAATCACGTGGCTGAATGTTTTAATTCAATTAATTTATTTAATTAAAAGAACTATGAATTTGAGAAAAAATTAAACAAAAAAGTTTGTTTTTAGCAATCCCAAGACCTAAAAAGATTTGTAAAAATAAATATATATTTATTTTTTACTACTGTCAAACACCCTATTGAAGACTTTACAAATAAAAGTGTAAAGGACTTTGATCGATGACTATGAGGTGAAACAAAAAGCCCTTCCTCTTTAGGTTAGAGTAAAGGAACATCAAAAAAGTAGGTACCCAATTAGGGATATTGAAAATCTGGTTTAGCAGCTCATACATGGTCACATGATCACAGGATTCAATGGTCTGATGTTAATGCTTTACATAAGGAGTCGCATTGGCGAAAAAGAAAGTTTATTAAAGCTGCATTTATAATGCAGAACAAAGAAGTTTTCAGGCAACCAAGAACGGACATACCAAACATATGAAAACTGCTCCTGATGGAAAACAAGCGTCTTAAGAAAAAAAGGGGCGGGCCGTCAAACCTGACTGCACACCAAGTAGTATAACTAGACTAGATTGTTTAGTTTTCACCTAAAAACGGTTAGTGATACTTACTAACCGAAACGCTGTGTTTAAAATAAATAAAGTCAGAAAATGTGTTTCTACTCATGATCAATCATGGTCTACAAGTTGCAAACAAAAAATGGTCTTAAAAGTATGGAAGGAGCAATTAACTAAACCTTTGTTAGTTGAAGACGATTTTCCCCAAATTTGTTAGTTTCCAATTTCCACCTTTCACTGTAGTTTTTCTTTTAACCACCGCTTGGCAAACGATAGGAGAACAAACCACGCGATGCCTCCTTGTTCTGTCTCTCTCATTCTTACATCGCCAACGGTCTGCAAAAAACAACGTCTTTCCGTTCTTTCTGTTTTGCGAAATTTATTTAAATAAAACAAAATTGAGAAATACCCCAAAACGTTAAGTGGCATTTTGCATTCAAAAAGATTAATTTCGGAAAACAGTAATAGCTGTTATAATTTTTCTGTAACTACGGATGTTTTTAATAAACATAATTTTACTGTAACTACGGATGTTTTTAATAAACATAATAGTAGCTTGTATAAATTTGTATTTATATAAACAAAACCAAAAGTAGGTTTAACCTAGTCTAAAGCCCGGTCTAGACATTTTACCTTACGTCTTGCCTGTCAGTCAAAAGTGTCAAGTATGAAGGTTGAAAGACTATCGTACACACTTGATAGTTTTAACGTACGTTTTTAGATCAGTTTTTGATACAAAACGATCGTTTTATTGGAAAACAATGCGTGATCCGGTCAGTTCTCTAGGCGGTCTTCCGTCTTAAATCAGTTCAAGTAAAACGTCCGTTTTTCAGTCTACACACAAAGTTTTACTTGTTGCGTCACAGTGTGCCTGAACGAAGTATAGGTTACATAAAAATGGTTCCAAAAACTAATTGCACATTTTGAATATGGACTCTTTCCTGACTTCAGAGCGATATTCATATAAATCCTAGCTGATTTTCTTCTCGAAATTTTATTAATTTTTTGCCATTTTTCTAGTTAGTCTAGGCGTTGGCTCCTGTCACGTGTGACCTAATATGTGCGCTCAGTTTGACTGCCCATAGGTGTATAAAAAAAGTTTGGTCACGTGGCCGAACTTATGGTCGTTTGCCGCCATCTTTGAAAATGGCCGCCAAATTGATAGATTTTTTGTTTAAGCGTATCTCCCTACCCAGTCATCTGATTTTAATTTTTTAAAGCTTGTTATACTCCTTTTTTAAAGGCACATAAATTTTGTTATTACACATTTTTTAATAAATCAAGTAGTTTTTGAGATATACCACGACCATTAGTATTTCCGCTCGCAAAAGAATTAAAATAATACCCATGCTCATTTTATTGTAGCTACAATATTATTGACATTTGTTTTTTTGTTACATAGAAGGCTTTAAACCTTTCACAGAAGAGGCTATTGGCTTTATGTTTTTAAAGTTCGATAGATGGTACCCCTAAAGAATGACTTAAAGAGGGTGGTTTCTAAAACTGTTCACAAGATTACACAAAAAGTGAATTTGCAGCGAAAGGATGCATCCTAGCGAAAAACGTTAAGAATAATTTTTTATAGTACTTTTAATTCCGCATCTTTTGATAATTGTCATATCTATTATAATTTTTAAGAAAAATATTTTACAAAATTGTATATTTTAGCTGGCTTGTACAGCCTACCATCAAAGTCAGGATGTTAAGTGATACATCAAAAGAAGCGAAACCGTTTTTCGCTAGGATGCATTGTTTCGCTGCAAATTCACTTTTTCTATAATATTGTGAACAGTTTCAGAAACCACCCTTTTTAAGGCAGTCTTTAGGGGTACCATCCAACCAACTTTAAAAAAATCTAGTCAATATCCCCTTGTGTGAAAGGTTTAAAGCCTTCTATGTAACAAAAAAAATAAATGTCAATAATATTGTAGCTACAATAAAATGAGCATGGGTAGTATTTAAACTAGTTTGCAAGCGAAAATACTAATAATCTTGGTATATCTCAAAAACTACGTAATTTATCAAAAAATATGTTATAATAAAATTTGTTTGCCTTTCAAAAAGGAATAAAATAAGCTTTAAAAAATTAAGATCGAATGACTGGGTAGGGAGATACGCTTATACAAAAAATCTTTTAATTTGACGGCCATTTTCAAAGATGGCGGCCAAACGACCATGACTTCGACCACGTGACCAACCTTTTTTTATACTGCTATGAGTGCTTAACAAAGCCCCGCAGTCAAACTGAGCGCACATATTAGGTCACACGTGACAGGAGCCAGCGCCTAGACTAACTAGAAAAAAAGCAAAAAAGTGACAAAATTTCGAGAAGAGGATCAGCTAGGATTTTTGGACTATAGCTCTGAAGTCAGGAAAAAGTCCATATTCAATTTGTACAATTAGTTTTTGGAACCATTTTTATGTAACCTATACTTCGTTCAGGCACACTGTGACGTGTTGACTGAACAGGCAAGACGTAAGGTAAAATGGTATGTCTAGACCGGGCTTTAGATATACATAACTACGAGAAAAAGAATATTGACCTCTTTCGTGTACCATATGCAAAATATGATCTCAAATAGATCGCTCAAAGTCATAGGGCAAAAAAGATCTTTTATAATATTCCTGTATATACAGGGTGTCCCAGAACTAATGGTACATAGTTAAACTGTAGATTTCCTGGGTCAAAATATTACGATTTAGCCACACTTACTTTAGTCCAAAAGTTCGTACTAACGGAGATACAGGGTGTTAAACTTTATTTTTTCAATTCGATTTTCTTTAATAACTTTTTTACTAATTATTATTTTTCCAAAAAATAACCAGCGTGTAAGTTTTTTTAAAATTGGCAAGACGATTCCGTTGAAAATTTTGATGTATAGTGTACAGGATGTTCCCTGGACCACTATCATTGCATTAAAATCAGTGACTTTTTTTTGTGCCTCGGTGTATACCAGTTTTTATGTAAAATAATGGTTTTCCCATCCTTTTTATGTAAAAAAGTTATACTGTTTTAAAGTCGCTCAGAGCAACGGTTTTTGAAATTTTTGCATTTAAAGTTTTTATTGCATGTGAGTGATATGCCTAATTTCTGTATGATACTTTTTCAACTCTTTTTCTACTAAGTAATTATTTTGCACAAAAAATTCGATTTGGTGGTTTTTGGGCATGGACAACTTAATTTTGGTAAAAAAAATAAATATTATACAGCGTGTTCTGTGGGTCGGTACCGTTACATAAAAATAGGTCTAACTTCACTCACTCACTCACATGCAATAAAAATTTTAAATGCAAAAATCTCAAAAACCGTTGCTCTGAGCGACTTTAAAACAGTATAACTTTTTTACATAAAAAGGATGGGAAAACCATTATTTTACATAAAAACTGGTATACACCGAGGCACAACAAAAATACACTGATTTTTATGCAATGGTAGTGGTCTAAGGAACACCCTGTACATTGTACATCAAATTTTTCAACTGAATCGTCTTGCCAATTTTAAAAAAACTTACACGTTGGTTAGTTTTTGCAAAAATATTAATTATTAAAAAAGTTATTAAAGAAAATCGAGAAAAAATAAAGTTTAACACCCTGTATCTCGGTTAGTACGAACTTTTGGACTAAGGTAAGTATGGCTAAATCGTAATATTTTGGGCCAGGGAATCAAAGTTTAACTATGTACCATTAGTTCTGGGACACCCTGTATAGAAACTAGCAAATCCCTGTCAATATTCAATGTGTGATTTTTTCTAAGTGCCATTTTTTGTTTTTATTTTATTTAGGTTAAGCTTTGCTTTTTATGACGATTTCTATACAAATTGTAATTTGCCTTTTGCAAAATAAAGAACGTCAATTCAATTTAATTCAAAAGGTTGAAAAAAATAATTTAAACTTTGATTGTGCCTGTAATAAAACGTGTTTTTAAATAGTATTTCTACTTAATTAATGCTTGTGTACCGTGTAACTTAAAGACCAGGATATATGATATGTTTTATAAAAATATATCTAGTGTAAATATGCGTCTTTTTTTTAAATTAGTGATTTTTCGCACAAATTTTAAATTTTTTAATCTGGCAATACTGGTAGGCAAGTTATCGTTGCAGTTGCACGTAAGTTAACGGACCAACCAATAGTCAGACGCCGACGTTGCAAGCGGCTGCTATAGCTTTCTGGAATATACCCACAACACACGAATTCTTATCAAATACCAAATTGCAAATAATGCAAGGACCTAAAACTATAAACAACAAGTGAAATTAAAGAAAGAAAAATAAGAAAAAAATTTTCTGCTTTGGCCGGGGATCGAACCCGGGATCTCTTGCTATCTAGGTAAACATTCTACCACTGAACCACCGAAGCCACACATAAATTTTCGGAAACCTCCTATCTATGCGGGCCGCGGTATCTCAATACAAGAACGAGAGACACTCAGGTATTAACTCGATCAAGTCATCCAACTGATCTCTAAATTCTTCTTTCCCACTGTCAAAGGTATGATAACTCAAAATAGACGTAAAGAATCAACGTCTGATAGCATGAGATCACCTTTTCGTGTGTTAGAAATTTTAACACACGAAAAGGTGATCTCATGCTATCAGACGTTGATTCTTTACGTCTATTTTGAGTTATCATACCTTTGACAGTGGGAAAGAAGAATTTAGAGATCAGTTGGATGGTCGAGTTAATACCTGAGTGTCTCTCGTTCTTGTATTGAGACACCGCGGCCCGCATAGATAGAAGGTTTCCGAAAATTTATGTGTGGCTTCGGTGGTTCAGTGGTAGAATGTTTGCCTAGATAGCAAGAGATCTCGGGTTCGATCCCCGGCCAAAGCAATAAACTTTTTTCTTATTTTTCTTTCTTTAATTTCACTTGTTGTACACGAATTCTTATTCGTTTAGCAGATCATAGCATCTATAAAATCAAAGAAAGGATTTCTATTACAGACCGACATGACTACCGGTGTTGGTTCGATAATTCAGAAAGTGCGTTTTCCCGAACCTTTTAATCCACTGGCATATTTTTTCCGTCACATGTTTTGTATTTAATGTATTTTTAATAAATTTTGGCAAATAGACCTAATAAAAGTTTACACAGAGCACCTCACTGATCAAAGAAGACTAGAACAAGTTGAGGAACAAGCCTTCAAAACTATAGGCTAGCATTTTGATACTTATTCTTATCAAGCAATTCAAACCCAGACAAAAAAAACTATTAATACACCTTTATGCCTATGATAAAAACCCCTAGTTCTAACATAATAATAGAGGATGTTATTTATTTAAAATACATAATGTATACCGGGTGGGCCAAAAAAAACCGGACATTTTTTTTTCCTTATAACTTTTAAACTATATCATCGATTTTAATGGGAGAAACTGCACTTGGCAGAGAATTAATCAGAGTTTTGAATAAATAAATATGTTTGTGAGCGATTTTAAAATTCAAGATGACGGACGAAATAAAATTGTACCCTTCAAAATGCTCGTTTATTCTTGTGTTGCGAAGATGTCTTAATAATTTTTTTTAATCACTGAAAAAGCAGCATTCTTGCCACGTACAACAAGGTATGAATCAGAAAAATCAGTTCAGTAATTCAAAAAAAATATATTTTTGTTTTAACCATTGTTTTGAATATTATACGATTGCCTTGCCAATCATGTCTGCATTTATTTCCTTATAAATTCATTACTACTGAACCGATTTTGATGAAATAAAAAACATACTGGTGAGAATTGATTGCTTCTTTAAGATCATGATCAAAATTTATAAACATGTTAAGATTTCAGATGGTCGACAGAATCATATTTGATTCTTCAAAATGGCGTGTTTAGTCTTATTTGCTAAAAATGTTTTAGTTTTTTTTTTAATTAATAAAAAAGCACTACCTTTCCCCCGCACGACAAGGTATAAACTAGTAAAATCGGTTTGGTGGTTCTGAAATTTTTTTTATTTTTGTTTCAGCCATTGTTTTACAGATCATACGATTGCATTGCCAATTCTGTCTGCATTATAAACTCATTATTACTGAACCGATCTTAGTGAAATAAAAAAATCATGATGAGAATTAATTGTTCTTTAAAGTTTATAATCAAAATTTTCCGCTATCTTAGAAGTTAGGAGGTCGGAAATAATCATACTTAACCCTTTATTCTTATTTTCAAAAAAATTTTAGTTTTTTTTTTAATTTATAGAAAAGCACTTAATTCATTTTTATCTTTTTTTTATGCGGGAGAAAAGTAATGTTTTTCTAAAAATTAAAAAAAAACTAAATCTTGATTCTGTCCGACATCTTAAATTCTAAAATGGCGGCAAATTTCGATTATAGTTTTTAAAGAGCAATAAATTTTCAACATGTTTTTTTTTATTTCACTAAAATTGGTTTAGTAATAACGAATTTATAAGGTAATGAATGCAGACAGGATTGGCAATATAATCGTATAATCTGTAAAACAATGGCTGAAACAAAAATAGATTTTTTGAGAACCACCGCGTTGTGTGGGGGAAAAGTAGTGCTTTTCTATAAATTTAAAAAAAAACTAAAACATTTGCGGAAACTAAGAATAAACACGCCATTTTGAAGAATCAAGTATGATTATGTCCGCCATCTTAAATTTTAAGATGGCGATAAACTTTGATCATGATCTTTAAAAAGCAATCAATTCTCACCAGCATGTTTTTTAGTTCATTAAAATCGGTTAAGTAGTAAGGAATTTATAAGGAAATAAATGCAGACATGATTGGCAAGGCAATCGTATAATATGCAAAACAATGGTTGAAACAAAAATATTTTTTTTAGAACCAATTTAGCTAATTCGTACGTTGTTGTGCGTGGCAAAAATGCAGCGTTTTTACTAATTTAAAAAATAATCAAGACATGTTCGCAACATGAGAATAAACGAGCATCTTTAAAGGGTACATTTTAATTTCGTCAGCCATCTTGGATTTTAAGATGGTGTACAAAAAAGTACATTAAGTCAACACTCTGATCAATTCTCTGCTAAGTGCAGTTTGTCCCATTGAAATCGAATCGTATAGTTCAAAAGGTATAATTAAAAAAAATTGTCCGGCTTTTTTTGGCCCACCCGGTACTGTACTGATTTTGTAAAGATGTGTTTCTTCTATAGGAAATGAAATTGTAATTTGTAAAAAGTAATTGTCTGATATTTAATATGTAAAAATGTTTTTCCCACCCCCCCAGAAAAAACCTGTACACGAGTCTGAGGAAAACTCGGCGATTGTACTTGTTTACTATGAAACAATTTGGTTTCGTGGGATTTATTTATTTTAAATTAAATTTTTTACTTATTCTGCAAGTGCAACTCATGATATTATATAAATAACATCCTTTATACAAATACAGTGTATTTCAGAAAAAACTTAACAGATGCCTTTTCAGTTATTTTTTGATAGAATTTGAAAAAACCCTTGGGCACGTCAATTTGTGTGGCTGGGTCGAGTGACACGTTATTTAGAAGATATCTTAATTTTCTTTACACGCGTAAAATCTTTGAAAATCAATCGATTCATTTTTGAGATGTTTGCCTTTAAGTAAAAAAAAAACCAAAAGCCTCTGTTAAGTTTTTGTTGAAACACCCTGTATAAACATTATTAACCGAGTGATTTAGTATAAATCCTGGCGTATTATGTTTTGCAGTAACTTCTGACATCGAGAGACTCTTATGAATCTAACACCCTCTCATTTAAAAAATCTAACCAATTTAATTTGTCTGCCTTGCTTAGTTTAGTCCGTTGATTTTATGTAAAAATATTTCTTTTCTTGTTCGCAGTTTAAAATTTTGTACCATGCTTGTCCGCGTACTAAGACACAAAAATTCGTCGGGAGGCACTCTATCAGTGATTTCTCCCCCTACCCTAAATTACATCATCATTGTATATGTTTTAAGAACATTGGAAATGGCGGAAATAATTTGGCGGAAAGTTCTAAAAAAAACCGCAAACGAGTTCCTACCCTCTTTTTCATTAGAGAGGTTCCTCCCCCATGATGACGTCACCAGTGACAGTGTACAAGCTCGACATCGAACGTTTAGCCTTTATGAAAAGTGTATAAAAAAGGATGAACTTATGGAAAACAAGAAGTCAGTGAGGGACCAAAGACGCGCATATTTAGGAGCGTTTGCCGCTGTGACTCAGAATTCATTAATAGTTTATTACTAAACAGGAGCAAGCACAGTAAGATTTCCACTTTTAAAAGACGAAGAAATAGTCATTATTATTTATTTCGTTATTTTAGCTTATCAGGAAACATTAAATCGAGAAAAAATTAATTTTTTAATAATTTTTTCTTAGGACAAGAGCCTTGCTCTTTTATTAAAGTCGTGCTTCGCGCCGTTGGATCTCCTCGCAGCGGCTAACGCGAAGTCAAGTTGCTAAAATAGTTCAGGCCCTACGGGGTCCGATACTGCGTTTAATGATGGAAGCAGCACACTTGGTATGGATAGGCATAAGACTCGTCCGAACATTTTACGAAAGGGAACCACCCCCCACCCCTTAAACGTGCTTTTTGATAGTTTTTTGCTAATAACTCGAAAACAATCAACTTTTTCAAAAATCTGCTGGAGATCATTTTTCAAGCGGATACAATTTCCTTTCCAACCATGTACCTTAGTACCCTCTGACGGCAGTGGTGCACATTCCATTAGCGTACGAAAAACGGGAAAATTTTTAAAATATATTTTTTGTGGTTTTTTTTATTCTTAACACTATTTTTTTTTCAAAAAAATATTTTTGTTTAAAAGCCCATTGTAAACAATTAAATACTTATTAAGGTAGGCATGTTTTTTTAAATAGCCGCCTTGAAATAAAAATAAATGTGTTTGTAGAAAACTTTAAAATCAAACAAAAAACTAGAAAAAGTCAGTTTTAAGTTATTACTAACCAAAAATAATATTTTACTCACTCTCATTTTTATTTATTCAGTTACAAAAATTAATGTTCGAAATTTTTGTTTGATTTAAGGATTTCTACAAACACATTTATTTTTATTTCAAGGCGGCTATTAAAAAAAGATACGTCTAGCTTAATAACTATTTAACTGTATACAATGGGCTTATAACTAAAAATATTGTTTTGAATAAAAAAATGTGTTAAGAGTAAAAAATACCACAAAAAAATAGATTAAAAAAATATTTTAAAAATTTTCCCTTTTTTTCGTACGCTAATGGAATGTGCACCACTGCCGTTAAAGGGTACTAAGGTACATCGTTGAAAAGGAAATTATATCCGCTTGAAAAATGATTTCTAGAATATTTTTGAAAAAGTTGACTGACTGTTTTCGAGTTATTAGCAAAAAACTATCAAAAATAACCCCCACCACCTGCCAGGGGGGGGGGGGTTCCCTTTCGTAAAATGTTCGGGCGAGTCTTATGTCTATCCATGCCAAGTGTGTTATTAAACGCAGCAAATGGCTGGAATCTCGGATGTAGGGCCTGAACTAAAAGCAGAATTACGGATTCGCAGTATTATTAGTCATACAGTTCAAATGATATCTAAGAGATGGCGCAACAGCAAATAAAATCAAGTTGTTTTTTGGATTTTATTAATGGCCGTCTTTGGCCTACTCAGCCGGTAAGAGTAACGTCATTAGATCGCGAAAAGAAAACCATTTTCTTGAATTGCTAACTTGACAACAGCGCTAAACTACTTATCTCTCTTAGTGCCATTTATTTAAATAGCGATCTTACTTCAATTCACATATTTTCAATGGACAAACGATGGTTGACGAACCCTGTATACATAGGTATGTTTTAAGAAAAATGCAAGTATCTTCATTAGAGGTGGCAATTCTGCAAAAATTTTAAACTGGTAACCGGAAGTGAAATATTTTAGTGGCGTTTGTAACTAAATCCACGGACTAGTTTGTGTATTAATTCCACAACTTCTTTAGCAGAAGACCACCTTATAGATTCTAAATTTAGTTCTTAATCTAAAATTTATTGATAAATCAAAATAGTGCATCTGGTGAGTAATCCACTTACATGAAATTCTCGTGTCAGTCTTAGCATAAACCTCATTAAAAGGTTTCCACTATCAACGTTAGTGGTCCCCTTTTTGCTCGCTCACCCTTGATTGGCTCACCAGGTTCTGCATTTCTCCCTTTGATTGTCCTGCTGTTGGATTCTTGTTCCAGAAAATTAGTGCCCGGGTATATAGATGTTCAGTTTGCTCAACAGTTAAATTTAATGATATTTGCAGTTTTGGCTAAAACATAAAAAGCCATCTTAGGTATTATTAAAATAATAAAATTTATTAGAAAAACAAAAAAGGGTCCTTAGAAAAACTGATAGTAAGGCAAAAGTTAAAATAAAAGCAAAACTAACCAAAGGCTTTCAAGTAAATAAAGGTCTTAAACAAGGTTGCTGTTTTGTACCACCAACAGAAACAACTACTCCGAGGGAAAATACCCCTACCGGCATTGAATTATACTGCTGGCTTGATGCTTTGGTTGGGAACTTGTTAAAACTGTTTGGTTTTCACTATCTCCAACGTCGACCACAGGGATACGAGTGATCCCCGTCTGGAACACGTCCTGATAGTCAGGAACAAGTGATCCATGCCAATCCACGACCGGACCGGTTTCGACCTTTTGGGCCATCCTCAGGTGAATGTAGGCGATAGCTCCGTGTAGAGCATAAGTTTTGTACCACCAACAGAAACAACTACTCCGAGGGAAAATACCCCTACCGGCATTGAATTATACTGCTGGCTTGATGCCTACGCTCTTCAAGATATATTTGGAACAAGTCCTTAAAGTCTGGAAGAGAAAATGCCAAAACATGGGAATTCCGTTGGATGAAACTACCTTGTATACTTTATGTTTCGCCGATGATCAGATAGTGGTGGCTCAGGATTATGACGACCTCGAATATATGACGAAAACTAATAGAAGAGTACAATAAGTAGGGACTAGAGGTTAATATCAATAAGACAGAGTATATGTGTATTGGTGGAACGAAACAGGATCTAATCTTAAATACTTGGCAGCGAATTCAGTCCTGTGAAGAGTATAAATACTTTGGTCTAAAAATTACAGCTGACGGATCACTAGACAAAGCTATACAAGATAGAAACGTACAAGGAAGAAAAGCAATAACTTTATTAAATGGAATAATTTGGGACCAAAGTATATCAAAACATAACAAAAAGCTTATATATATAACACCATTTTAAAAAGTATTATTACATACGGCTCAGAAGTATGGCCAATCAAAGATAGAACAGAAAAAATGCTTTCCGCTACGGAGACGGACTATTGGAGAAGAGCAGCAGGGAAATCAAAAAGAGAAAGAGTTACAAATCAAAGAATAAGAGAAATTATGACAGTGTGTGAACGTACTTTGTTGGATGATATAAGAACAAAACAATTGGTGTGGTACGGACATGTACAAAGAATGGATGATGGAAGAGACTACCTAAACAAATATTACAATGGAAACCAACTGGCCGAAGAAAACAAGGAAGGCCGAGGAGAAGCTGGAGAGAAGGAATAGACAGTGAAATAAGAATAAGAGGCCTAGATGATGAATTATGGACAAACAGAAACGAGTGGAGATTGGTTATCGGAAGACATAGAACGTTGTGAAACCGATAAATATAAGTATATAGAAAAACAAAAAAGGGTCCTTACAACGGGTGATATGAGAGGTCAAAATAGGTAAATTTGTTCAATAAATGTCATATTTGTCAACTTTGTAGGTCTAATATTACATAATAATTTTAAAAATAATAAAATTTAAAGGTTACGCTCAAACTAATCCACGTCTACGAGCTACCCTGATCCCTTTTTAGGAAATATTTTTTATTCACGTAGTGTTATTTTCTTCAAAAATACCGATATAACATATAAATATAAAAAAGCCAATGAACGGTGTTTTGAGTCGGAAAGAAGACCTGGCTGGTTTGGTTGTTGCTGGACTAAAGATGTAATCCAGGTGCATAAGCTTAAGGGCTAAATATGAAGAATCTGACTACGGAAAGAGTCTCAGTTGAAGACAAAACGTCCCAAAGATAAATACTATTTCATTGCCTTATCCCATAACCCACGAATTCATAGTAACATGATTGAGGGATACGAACGACAAACAAGTTTTTTACTAATTTAGGAAAATTACTGTTAAACCTTCGTCAGCTGGAATGATCGAGGTGAGGGCCTACGTCTATAGGCCTAGTACTAGCCTAGTGGGGTATAGGTTTAAACCCTGGTCTTTAGTACAGTATGGTAGGTATAATCTGATGGGGAAGAGAGACAGCTGGAAAACACGTTTCCTCTCTTTTTCCAGTGGCGGAGATTTTAATATGTTATAAATATATAATTGCAGATAGCTTAGGTATTATGCGGCCAAAACAGGGTTTGATATACATAAAAATAAAATTAGTCTTAAAATAACTATTTTGATTATGAATTACAAACAGTAAAAAAAAATTCCTCTATATAAGTATACATTATACTTACGGTTCATATATTGGTTTTAAACTTTATTACACGAATTCTTTAAAAACAATTTTGGCCCTAAAAAGAGCCGAACAGGTGACTTATTTAAAAAAATATATTTTTCAATAGAAATTTCAGTTTCTGAATCTGAATCATCATCGTCTTCAGAATCATCGGAGTCTTCCCCAAGCCTGATTATTATTTTTTCTGTTACTTCTTCCATATATTTGTCAGTTTCCCAATATTATTTTCAATATCAATCACATGTCTTACAAAATTATTCCATAAGTTGGAGTCCATAGATTTTATACCCTCTTCCAATAATTCCCGTAAACGCTTGATCGTAAATTCGCCGGTTGTGTTTCTACTTCTTATGAAATTTTTTAAAAATGCCCATGCCAGTTCAATTGGATTCAACTCACACATATATGGTAGTGTTCTTAGGGTCACGTGGCCATGTGATTCAATTAATTTATCTACAGTGAAGTCCGGATATAACGAACCTCAAAAATGAACTAAATACGGTTCGTTATATCCGAGGTTCGTTATAAACAGTAATAAATAAATTTTGTTTAATTTTTTGATACTTTTTTTAATAGTATCCAAGATTAAGAAAACTAAAAATATTACAAAAAATACTATAAATTTTTATATTTTTAGAAAAAGGCACAATACATACGAATAAATACGTTTATTATTATTGTTCTACATATAAATATGTAAAGTACATAATATGGTGGTATGTAATACATATATAAAAGAAGCCTGAATCTTTTTTTTTATTATTATGAAATCCATAATTTTTGTTTGTACATTTCTACTTGAAAAATATTCCCTGTTTATATAGCTTTCAAGGTTACAAAATGATGCCCATATTTTATCAGGAACTTGGCGTGATTCCAAAAAATTACGAATTTTCGAAATTTTGTTTTCCATTTCACGAATGGTTGGAACATAAACCTTAGTGACTTCAACAGAATTATCTTGAACAGGATCATCATTATCTTCCTAATTATCACTTGAAACCATGTTTGAGGTTACGGATTATAATTTGCTTATGAGTCAACGTTTCTCTTGCTACAATGTCTTTATCAATAGTCACATAATCGTTAAAATCGAAGCCACACATTTTTCTCTTGGCTTGTTCTTCTACTAAATCAAGCATATCATTATCGAATTCATACTCGTGATCATATTCTGGGTCTTGTGCATGTCTTTGCAACCATTCGTGTCGTTGCCGTATCGTCTAGTGTGAAAACGCTCATTGTCTGCTTCTATAAAGTTCGTTTTAAAAGAAAAATACATATTCTAGATTATTAAAATTAGGTTCGCTATATCCGGAAGTTCGCTATAAGCGGGATCGTTATAACCAGTAAGACAATACATGAGTATTTATGGATGACTTTTCGTATAAAGAAAAAAGGTTCGTATTAACCAGAAGTTCGCTATAAACGGGTTCGTTATAAGCGGACTTCACTGTATTTTGTATTTTTTTTCATCTGGTGGAGGTTTGTGTAAGCTGACCAATTCCCAAAGCTCTACTTTTCTATCGCTGGGGAATCCATTGTCAAACTGCGGTCCTGTAATTTTGCATACTCATCAGCCGACCCGCACCAATCATATTGCAGAGAGTTGAACCAGTCATGGGGATAAAACATTTGATATTAATAGTTTTTTATTCTTGTGCAGTTACCTAAAATTGTGGTACCTCGTTTTACCCCCTTACCTCATTTTGTTCCCCTTTCCCCTACTACGAGAGACTTTGAACAATCGTCGTAGCCAAGGCTATTGGTGGCTAAATTTAACAAATGTAATTGGGCGCGAGCTCGCTTGGCTCTGGGTTGGCTTTTTGAACTAGGTTTTTCTTTGTATCCACTGGCGGGTTATTACTTTCGGGTGGGTCTTAAAATCTATGGGTTTGGTTTGGTAATTATTTACCTGATCACCTGCTGACTTGGTTCCCGGCGCAAAAGGTGTAAATTACAGAGAACACAAACTACATGCCTCTCTACTTGACAGTGTCTTTGTAAGTCTTTTGCTGTAGATAATAGGCATTGGCTCTTGTCTACAACTAGGTTTTTTTATCTTTTCGGGCCTTATTATTCGAAAGAACTATTTATTTTATAGCTAAATTATAATAGTAACTTTATGTAAATATTAGTATACCCACTTAACACAAAAACATTTTTTAATTGAAAAACATAACGTTAAGTTGGATGTTAGTTTTAACGTTATATTCATAGTGAAAAACAAGATTAGTAACCCGTTGTCTGACGTTACAAAAAAAATCTTGTTTTTCTAATAACATTGATAATAAAATATTTTTTTTAAAATCAAAAACGCAATGTTTTTGAAAAAAAAATTTCGAACGTTAAAATAATACTGTTTTTTTAACAGTGAAAAAGACATGTTTTTCTAACATTAAAAATAAGTTTTCTTAAAAAAATATATTATTTTCAAATATCTCCAAAGATAAGGTAAGTAACTTTAATAGCGTATACATTTCTTTTTCTTTTACAGTAAAGGAAATTCGGTTTTCGTAGCTTCTAAAAATTAAATTTTAAATTGTGATATGAACAATCATTTTGTAGCAAGTGGTTAAAGAATGCCGTCTAAGACCCCCAATGTATTTTAATTTAATGCTGTTACTTGCATCTACGCCTCTGAAAGGTAGTTTTTCGGCAAAACTCATTAAAATTCAATACGTACGTGATCCTAAACAATACAAAATGCAATAAAAATGCCGTCTTGGCTTCACTTACTGGGTGCACACGACAAAATACTTTAAAGTAAAAATTTTCCCTATATAAAACATATGTAAAATTAGTAAACATAGAAGGTGAACCCGTATAATATTTTTGCATTTTCCATCTCTATTTTTTCTCTCTCTTCTCCATGAGATTACCACTGCCAAACAGTACACGGTTTAAAGATCTTAATAAATACTGGCACTAAGTTTGTTTCAATGACACAGAATAAAAACTTAAACGTAAAGTTTAGTACCCGTAAATAAAGAAACAACAATTTTTCGTGGCTAAGCGGGCATAGAAAAATTTTGTTTTTCTTGTATTTTTCCGTGGGCATCTCCAAAGCTGTACAGCCACGGGGGTCCAAGATCTAATGGACACCTATTAAGTGTTGACAGTTAACTGTTTCATCCTTAAAAAGAGAAACAAAATCTTTCTATGCCCACTTAGCCATGAAAAATTGTTGTTTTTTTATTCACAGGTACTACACTTTACGTGTGTAGTATTTTTGGCTCACACTCCGCCATATATGTGTGAGCTGAATCCAACTGAACTGGCATGGGCATTTTTGAAAAATTTCATAAGAAGTAGAAACACAACCGGCGAATTTACGATCAAGCGTTTACGGGAATTATTGGAAGAGGGTATAAAATCTATGGACTCCAACTTATGGAATAATTTTGTAAGGCATGTGATTGATATTGAAAATAAATATTGGGAAACTGACAAATATATGAAAGAAGTAACAGACAGTAACAGAACAGAAATCAGGCTTGGGGAAGACTCTCATGATTCTGAAGACGATGATGATTCAGATTCAGAAACTGAAATTTCGATTGAATAATATATTTTTTTAATAGGCCAAATTTTTTTTAAAGAATTCGTATAATAAGGTTTAAAACAAATATATGAACCGTAAGTATAATGTATACTTATATAGAGGAATTTTTTTTTTTACTGTTTGTAATTCATAATGAAAATAGTTATTTTAAGACTAATTTTATTTTTATGTATCAAACCCTGTTTTGGCCGCATAATACCCAAGCTATCTGCAATTATATATTTATAACATATATTAAAATCTCCGCCACTGGAAAAAGAGAGAAAACGTGTTTCCCAGCTGTCTCTCTTCCCCATCAGATTATACCTGCCATACTGTACTAAAGACCAGGGTTTAAACCTATAAACAACTAGGCTAGTACTAGGCCTATAGACGTAGGCCCTCACCTCGATCATTCCAGCTGACGAAGGTTTAACAGTAATTTTCCTAAATTAGTAAAAAACTTGGTTGTCTTTCGTATCCCTCAATCATGTTACTATGAATTCGTGGGTTATGGGATAAGTTAATGAAACAGTATTTATCTTTGGGACGTTTCGTCTTCAATTGAGTCTCTTTCCGTCGTCAGATTCATAATATTATTTTTGGCTCACACTCCGCTGACTCGACATAAAACGTCGCGAAGGCGGAAAAATTCAAAATGCATTGACCCGACCTGAGGTACAAATAATGTCACGGTCATAGGTACTGTTTTTCGTTTCATCTGCCTGCCTTTTGTTTTTACTCTCGTAGTTTCCTTTGTATTTGTAGATGTCGCCACTTTTGTAAAAGCATACGGTATCGCAGGCATTATTTTTTAATTCCTCTTACCAATATCGTAAGATGAGATTCATATACCGTCTCTATAGCTTTACAAATGTGTCACATTGACTATACAGTGTTCTGAAGAGACCCTTAAGGACGAAACAGTTAACTGTCAACACTTAATAGGTGTCCATTAGATCTTGGACCCCCGTGGGTGTACAGACAAGACGCTAGCCCTACCAAGTCCACTTCCAATCCCTGACTTCGCATGCGTAGATCTACCAATATTATTTACCTCATGTATTAGAATAGATGTACAGGGTGATTTTCACTTAAATGATTCTAACCACATGAAAATAGAAAGTTTCAAAAACCTAACCTAGCGAAACCTAATCAGATCTAACCGAATCGAACCAAAGCAAACTAAACCAATATTAAAAAAAAAAACTTTCCTGACTTCCTACCCGGGATCCTAGAGGATGTGAATCCGAACCGGACCGTACCGAACCGAACCTATCCAAACCTAACCCTACCCAACTAAACCTAATTAGCAGTACGTGTTGTAGTTTAGTTTAGGTTTGGTTCAGTTTAGTTATGTTCGATTTGGTTCGGTTCGGATTCACATCCTCTAGGATCCCGGGCAGGAAGTCAGGAAAGTTTTTTTTTTTTTAATTATTGGTTCAGTGTCCTTTGGTTCGGTTCGGTTAGATTTGATTAGGTTTTGTTAGGTTAGGTTTTTGAAACTTTCTATTTTTATGTGGTTAGAATCATTCAAGTGAAAATCACCCTGTATTCATCTATTCTAATACATGAGGTAAATAATATTGGTAGACCTGCGCATGCGAAGTCAGGGATTGAAAGTGAACTTGGTAGCACTAGCGTCTTGTGGGTGTACAGCTTTCGAGCTGCCCACGGAAAAATACAAGAGAAACAAAATCTTTCTATGCCCGCTTAGCCACGAAAAATTGTAACTTAAGTAAACTCACCAGCAAAAAATTTATATAGAGGCGCTAGCAACGATGGAACTCGACTTCAGCTTCTCCATGTTTTTTATGACTAGGGCGATATTAAACCTCAACTTATGAAACGCTGTTACATTCATTTCAATGGTAGAAGATCTGCCATCTTTTAATCGTATACTTAGTATTATATTTGGCAATAATTTATCTCCCAGAGCGCTACTTTGTAGACTAATGTCTAATTTCCACTTGATTTCTTCCACATTTTGAAAAAAATTCTCATAACTAAAAGTAAACAAAAAGTTAGCGTTCATTATGACTGGTCGGTCGAGACGTCTTTCGCATGAAAAAGTCAACAAACCAACCGAACTGTAGCAATAGGGATCTCCAGTCCAATAGTTCCCACTCTTAGGTTACACTTTTGTGTTCTTAGTCAGGAATAGTAGCACAGGGAATAAGTAAAAAATGTAAAGAAACGCAGCTCAAAAACACTTTGACTTACCCTTGGATGAAAGGAACTTGGTACATGGACAACTGCATAGTCGAATCCAAATAATTCCAATCAAAGTAGTAGCAGTAGTACATCGAAGCAATCCATAAAAGATTTATACACGACCGCGGTCTTAAAAAACACGCATGTGATTTCACTTGGCGATCAATATATATCACTGGTATGGAGAGTACCCCAAATATTCGCATGAGATCCGTATAGCAAGACGGACGTTGGAGCACTGCTATATGTAGCAATACAGCAGTAAAAGTATGTATAAAATTAGGGAAAAAAACTTAAATTAAAAAAGGATGGAAAATGGATATACTCAAGGTAGAAAAAAAGCAAAAATAATAAAGTAAAGTCAATGCATTCTTGAGCATATAATTCACCGCGCAAATTCAAATTTTTACCCTTTTTGTAGGCAAGGCATATCTTAGTAACTAAATTAGGTTAAACCAAGAAATAAAAGTAACTTTAAGTATAAAGTTTTAGCATAACTCTAGCAAAAAAAAGAAAATAAAAAGCATTCTAATTTAGATAAATGTCTCTAAATTTTATATCTTAAAACTAAACGCCGGGACGAAGCATTCCGGCCCCCCTGAAAATACCCAGGGTATGGTATTTTCTGAACTAAGCATTAGGGAGAGGGCACAATTTCACCAAAGGCCTCTTAAATAAACCTTTGGAGGTTTTAACTGTAGCAACTCTTACTACATTATCAGTACCAGGGTGCAATCCTACTACTCGTCCCAATACCCAATTTAAGGGAGTGGTTTGATCATCTTGGATCAAAACCATCGTATCAATCGCAATGGGATCAATTTTGTCTTGATTCACTTTAGCGTGCTGTTGCAATGTATGTAAGTAATCTCTGTGCCATCTACGCCAAAAATCGCGATGCAGTTTTTGTAGCAACTGCCACCGAGAAAGCCTATTTAAAGGCACTTGGTCAAAATCGAGGTCTGGAACAGTCGTAAGTGGTTCCAGGCTAAGGAAATGACCGGGCGTCAGTGCAGTCAAATCATTTGGATCTGTGCTGACTGGACACAAAGGCCTAGAGTTGAGGATAGCTTCTACTTGCGTGACCACAGTATAAAGCTCCTCAAAAGTAAGCACCTGTTCTCCAATTACTCGTAGTAAATGAGACTTTTGATGTTACTTTCCCACAAACCGCCCATGTGGGGTGCGGATGGAGGGTTGAAGTGCCAACGAATTGATTCGCGATTAGCAACTTCAGCAAACATCTCGTTAAGCATTTTAGCAGAAAGCGTAAAATTTGACGCGTTATCCGAGTAGACTACTTCCACGCGTCCTCTTCTGGCCATAAAACGTCGGAATGCTGCCATAAAAGCGTCTGCCGATAAGTCTGACACAATTTCTAAGTGTACCGCCTTCGTACAACCGCAAATAAATAGAACGACATAAGCCTTAAGTCGTTTTGCACCGCGCATGCGGCTCATTGTAATAGCAAAACTTCCCGTAAGATCAACGCCAACGTGTTGAAAAGCTTTTGCTTGTGAAACGCGAAATTTTGGCAAATTTCCAACAGGGGGTTGATAATTATTGGGGCGCGTGCGCCAGCATGTAGAACAACGCGAAATTATTTTTCTTATATGCCTTTTAGCTGCAAAAATCCAATAATTTTGGAAAAGTAAAAATAAAGTCGTGTTTATGCCGGTATGCATATGTTTCTCGTGAGTATGCGCAATCAATAGCTTTGTAAATTGAGAATCACCGGGTAAAAGTATAGGAAATTTTTTGTCGTAATCTAATTCCGAATTGCATAATCTTCCGCCAATGCGTAAAATATTATTTTGATCCAAAAACGGATTTAATTTTCTAAAAACCTTTGGCAACGGTTTATTATCGACAAGTAAAGAAATCTCGTTTTGAAAATATTTATTTTGCACGTGTTTTATAAGCACAAATATTGCATTTTGTAACTCATATTGTATTAACCACGTAGAATTAATAATAATTTTCTCATTATTAAATTTACGCGCGCGAAGATTGTGAATAAAACGTAGTATAAAAGCAACAAGTCTAATTAAACGCAAAAAATTTGAACATTTGTTAAGCAGACAATCCAAAAAATTTGGTTCAAGTGTTGCAGCAAACACCAATTTTCGCTCCTCTTCGAGAGCTTCTTTGGGTGTAGTAATATTATTTTTAGTAAAATCCCATGTCTCTTGTGGCTTACAAAGGAACTCGGGTCCTTGCCACCAAAGGGAACAATTAATTAAATCTGCAGGCAATAGACCACGTGACCCGGGGTCCGCGGCATTTAATTCAGAAGGAACATGGTTCCAGTCGCAAGGCTGAATTTTTTCTTGTATGTATGCGACTCGGTTGGATACAAAAGTGCGCCACGCATGTGGTGATCCTTTGATCCAAGAGAGCGCTACCATACTATCCGTAAAAGCAATAGTATTTCGAAAAGCAATTTTATTAGCAAAAGTATTTTGAATAAATTGAATGAGTTTAGCTAGCAAAACTGCCGCACAGAGCTCCAAACGGGGAATACTGATTCTTTTTATGGGAGCGACTTTCGATTTTGCGCACACAAAATACGTTTTAATATCTCCGTTTTGATAAACAATACGAAAATAAACCGCCGCACACATACCGCGCTCGGATGCATCGCTAAATCCAACAATTTGACAAAATTGAAAATTAGAGAGATCAATCATTCTTGGGATATAAAAATCAGAAAATAATTTGAGTTCTTCCTCGAATTTTTTCCACTTGGAAATTATTTCCGGGGGTGCTAACTGATCCCAATCTAACTTTATAAACCATAAGTACTGGATTAAATTTTTTGCAAAAAACGTAACCGGTGTAAGAAAACCTAAAGGGTCAAAGCATTTCGCAAGGGTACTAAGCAAATTACGCTTAGTGCAAATTTTTGTATTATAATTAAAAGAATAAAAAAAGTTATCACTTTGAGGGTTCCACCTCAAGCCTAAAATTTTTAGAGAGTTTGCATCCTCTCGATCCAAAGAGAAGTCTTTGGTTTGTATGTGGGTTGCAGGCAAGTCTGCAAGCAATTTGGGTTCGTTTGATGCCCATTTTTTCAGTTCAAATCCGCCTCGCCCTAATAACTCAATTAATTGATTTTTCATAAGCATGATTTTATTAAAATCTGCGCAACTTACTGCGCAGTCGTCTATATAGACGCTGTCCTTTAAAATCGCAGAAGCCAACGGTAAGTCTTGATAATCATCGGCTAATTTAAGCAAGGTTCGAATTGCTAAATATGGAGAACAGTTTACCCCGAAAGTCAAAGTTTTTAATTCGTAATCTTGCACCGATTCTTCAGAATTAAAACGCCATAAAATTCGTTGGTATTTATGTTGATTTTCCTCCACATTTATCATTCTGTACATGTTAGAAATATCGCTAACAAAACAATATTTATGTAGCCGAAAATTAAGCAAAATTTTAACTAAATCTCCTTGTAGTTTAGGACCCGTGTGAAGGGCTTGATTTAGGCTAGACTTATTTAAAGAATGACTCGATGCGTCAAAGACAGGACGAACAGGCGTGCTACTCGAGCTTTCTTTTATAACCGCATGGTGAGCAATATAAAAATATTCATGAATTTCTGAGTTATTAGGGGGTGAAACTGCACGCATGTGACCCATATCCAAGTATTCTTGCATTACTTGTGAGTAAGAAGTAAATAATTTTTTATCATTTAGCAAACGTTTTTCAAGCGAGTACAACCGACGCAAAGCAAGGGTTCGGGTATCGCCGAAATCAACGGGATTGATTTTAAAAGGTAACGAAACGGTGTATCTACCGTCCACATCGCGTATAGTAGTTTTTTCAAAATATTTTCCGCAAAAAATATCTGAAGGTGAATTTTTCTCCACCGTAGGAACCTCTTCCAACTCCCAGAATTTTTGCAAGGTATTATTTAAATCAGGAGTGGAAATAGTTGCCATAAAAGTAGAAATATTTTTTGATGCAAAAGCAGCATTTTGCAGAGGCATTTTTCCGAGCAAAGTCCATCCGAAGACTGTATTAATACAAGAGGGGGTGTCTGGACCAAAATAAAGTCTACCTTCTTCTAAAAGTGATCCATAAAGGTCCGCGCCAATAAGAAGCTGAATGCCAGCTTGATTATACCAACTGGGATCAGCTAATTTTAGGCCAGTTAAGTAGTGCAACGAATTTTGGTTAAAAGTTACACTTGGCATTTTATCGCAAACTTGGTCTATTAATACAGGTTCTAGACTAAAAATTTTCGATTTATTATCGATAGCAGCAATTTTACAATGCACCGCATGGCGCGCAGTAGTAGACATATCTCCTAAACCGTTTACATTAAGCGAAATGTTGGATTTAGGAAGTCCGAGTGCATTCGCACATTTTTTCGTTATAAAGGAGCACATGGCGCCATTATCCAAGATGGCGCGTATTTCGTGCCAATTTCCGTATGCATCACGGATGTGCAGCAAAGCAGTGCAAAGCAACGTGTCATAGTCGCCAAGCACAGTACCCGCGTGAATAGATTTATTTTCAGTAATCTGATTTTCTACGGGGTTAGTTTGTGAGCCACTAGACGTCACAGAAGAAGAAGCAATCACCGAAGCTGGGGAGTTATTTTTTAGGCATAAAAGACTGTGGTGATTTAAAAAACAAAATCTACATCTTTTTTGTGAAGTGCACGAGTTTACTTGATGAAAACTAGCCATGCAGTTGGTGCATCCCTTATTATTTCTAATAAAATCAATGCGTTCTTGAATTGGTTTCGTTAAAAAAGATTCACAGCTAAAAATCAGATGTGTATTTTTTACTTTGCAGTAGAAACACGTGTTTTGTTTGGAATTTGGAGTTTTTTGTGACTGTCTGTTTGCAAGTAAAACTGTTTTATTTCGTGGATTACGGGGGGATCTCGAGAAGTTCCCTGGTCGTGAGTTTTGAACATTATCTTGTTTCATAGACAAAGATAAAGATTCAAGAGACGTGCAATGTTGCTCTAAAAATTTGTAAATATCTTCGTATTTTGGCATTAAATTAGAAGAGTGATTTTGTTCAAATAACTTACGCGTTCCCGGATCTAATCGATCCAAAAGCATGTTCGCAGTAATAAAGCACCAACTATGGGTCGCATATCCCATATTTTTTAAGCAATCAAGGTTTTCCTTGAACGTATCTAGCATTTTGCGCAATTCTAAAACGTCATCATTGGATAGCCGAGGTGAGTTTTCGATAGATTTCCAGTAAGAAACCGCACGCAAGCGCTTATTGTCATATCTGGAAATCAGCGTATCGTAGCAAAGTAAATAATTATTTCCTTCAAGAGGTATATTTTTAATTAAATTTAAAGCAGGGCCTCTTAAAATCGTACGTAAATATTTAAACTTCTCAATGTCCGAGCTCTTACGCGTATGTACAACCGCATTGTAAATCTCAATAAAGCTTGGAAACTCCTCAACATCGCCCGAAAAAGGAGGGACATTTAACTTGGGAAGAGAAAATTCTGGTTCCGGAAAAATAATTGTTTGATTATTTACCTCATTGTGGCTTCGATTTATTTCTTCAGCCTCCACCTCAAATAAATCATAGTGCAAAGCCTCAACCTCTACGCATCTATCCAAAAAATCTTTTTGTATTTTATTCTGAGCTTCCAGAGCTTCAGAATCGTCTGAAATCAAGATCAGTAAAGCATTATGATGCTTTTCAAAGCTCTTACAACAAGAAGAAAGTTTTTTAAAGTTAACTTTAAACCTTGTGTGAGCAGCTGGATTTGTTTTCGCCTGATTGGCATAGTGTTCAAGCACACTCAACTGATTGATTGCAGTGTGACGCAAGGCCTTAGCCGAGCTTACCTTTTTTTCGGTATCGTTTACCATTTTAAAAGGTTAAAGTGCAAAGTAAAGCAATAGTTAATAAGGGAAGCAAATTTAAAAAATATATCGTACTACTTTTCAAATTCCCTCGTAAACCAAGATTCAAAGCAATCTTAAAAGGCCAGCGGCTTTTAGCAAATATTGAGTAAAGAACAGCAAGTTTTTAGCAAAAAGTATAAATGCTAATAAATATGCACAAAAAAATTAGCAACTGATAAGAGTTTCTGAATTTGTGTAGGTACGCAAGGAAACGCAAGCCTTACATA
The DNA here is from genome assembly GCA_963576565.1 of Aspidapion aeneum. Classification (NCBI taxonomy): domain Eukaryota; kingdom Metazoa; phylum Arthropoda; class Insecta; order Coleoptera; family Brentidae; genus Aspidapion; species Aspidapion aeneum. The sequence goes on from OY755048.1 coordinate 48,111,353, forward strand.
CATCGACAGCGCAATAATTTTTAATTTTGAAAAAAAATAAATTTTTCAAAATTTGTATGCAATTTGTATATTGCACAAATAAAAAATGCAATGCAAGTTGGTACGTTCAACGTACAATAGACACACCGTAGATAAAATGTAAAACCTAAGATATGCCTTGTCTCAAAAAGACGCAAAGTAAAGTCCTAACTTCAAACACAATTATGCAACTCTGAGAGCACCTATTACGCAGAACGGGAAATCCGGCTCGAAGGACCAAAAAATGGTCGGTCGAGACGTCTTTCGCATGAAAAAGTCAACAAACCAACCGAACTGTAGCAATAGGGATCTCCAGTCCAATAGTTCCCACTCTTAGGTTACACTTTTGTGTTCTTAGTCAGGAATAGTAGCACAGGGAATAAGTAAAAAATGTAAAGAAACGCAGCTCAAAAACACTTTGACTTACCCTTGGATGAAAGGAACTTGGTACATGGACAACTGCATAGTCGAATCCAAATAATTCCAATCAAAGTAGTAGCAGTAGTACATCGAAGCAATCCATAAAAGGTTTATACACGACCGCGGTCTTAAAAAACACGCATGTGATTTCACTTGGCGATCAATATATATCACTGGTATGGAGAGTACCCCAAATATTCGCATGAGATCCGTATAGCAAGACGGACGTTGGAGCACTGCTATATGTAGCAATACAGCAGTAAAGGTATGTATAAAATTAGGGAAAAAAACTTAAATTAAAAAAGGATGGAAAATGGATATACTCAAGGTAGAAAAAAAGCAAAAATAATAAAGTAAAGTCAATGCATTCTTAAGCATATAATTCACCGCGCAAATTCAAATTTTTACCCTTTTTGTAGGCAAGGCATATCTTAGTAACTAAATTAGGTTAAACCAAGAAATAAAAGTAACTTTAAGTATAAAGTTTTAGCATAACTCTAGCAAAAAAAAGAAAATAAAAAGCATTCTAATTTAGATAAATGTCTCTAAATTGTATATCTTAAAACTAAACGCCGGGACGAAGCAATGACCCAAAATAATTAAATCCTAAAACAGTCTAACTGAGCAAAAAATAATTAATGGGCACCTAAAGTCACACAATTAATAACATTTTGACATTTAATTTCATCAATCTATTTCTTTTAACTCCAAACGATTGATTTGATAGATCATAAGCGTACTTGGGTGGAAATGTGACAATTCGCCGCGGGCCGATTCGTTGCGGGGACAATTCACCGCAAGAATTTTTGTTTAAATTTTGTTTTAATGTTTCGTGTAATATATTTTTGAAAAAAAAAATTAAGTTTTTTATATATTAGTTTTGAAAAAAGTATTATTTTCAAAAATAATTTTTATAAAAAATTTGCATTACCTGCTTAAACTGTACGTCTCAATAAGTTCCTTTCTATTACTCCTGAAAGGCAAGTTTTCTATGAATTCATTTGTGAATCCAAGCTCAAGAAGATTTTGATGAAAGTCTTTATCTGAACTGTTGACAAATAGCCTAAGTATTTTTATGTAGGCAGCTAGAATTTCATAAATGTGGTCTTTTGACAAGGCTTTTTCTTGAGACAGTTTTTCCACCAGCTTCGAAATATCCTGTGGTTTAGGTTGAAGACATGCCAATGCCACTAAAAGAAAAAGTAATATAAAATACAATTATTATAAAAAACATTTATACAGTGAAACCTCCTATAAGCGGACACTCACGGTTTCGTTCATTTTGTCCGCTTATTGGAGGTGTCCGCTTATTGGAGGTGTCCGCTTATTGGAGGTGTCCGCTTATTGGAGGTGTCCGCTTATTGGAGATGTCCGCTTATGCGAGATAACTGCGAAATTTTATTTACAATTTCCGATGCTTGAGTTTTTTCGATATTAAATTTTTCAGCGATCTGTCGTGCTGATAGATGTTTCTTCTACGAAACGTTAACAATTTCCATTTTTTAACGTAAACTAAGAAATTTGTTACAAGGCGCCATTTCAAAGAGATCTGTTACTACCCAATTGAACAATAGAAATAACCGAACCGAACCGAACCGAACCGTCCCGTCGAATAAAATATGTTGTAAATACGACAGAAGTATTTAGTCTCCGCATTAAAACGGAAAAAAGTAATTCCGCGTCTGCAGAGTACGTTGTTATCAAAATATTACAAAACATTTATGCCCATGTCGTGCAGCGCTCGGTCCCGTTGTCAGAGGTTCGCGTCCGGTTAAGGGAGGTTTCAGACCCATTAACGTATTAACCGGAGGAGACTAGGAAATAAACAAAAAAATCGGCAGTCTAGATAAACAATTTGTTTTAAAAACCGTACTTCTGCAGTAAAGGAGTCCTCGACTATTTTTGTTTGGTCCATAGAAAACTCCATTTTTTTTCTCTTTAAGAATCATCAAAATTATCCCATCTTTCCTTTACTTTTATTTCTTTTTTATTCCAATGTAAGGGAAAAAGACAAAACCGTTCTTTTTACAAACCCTTACTATATTAATGGTAACCACCAAATATGGATATAACAAGCAGTGATCACTTTAAAACGTGCTTCGAGCATTTTATTTTGCTGCTCCTTCGTTTTCCTTTATTAAACCAGTGCGAGAGAAAAAAACAAAACTATTCTCGATTACAGTCTCTCACTAAAACAAAGGAATTAAAAACATGCCGCAATGGTCTAGACCCGCGTAAAGTATCTTATTTTGTTACTCTTTTGTTAAACCGATGCGAGAGAAAGAGACAAAACTATTCTTGATTAGAAGGTCTCAATAAAGCGAACAAAAAAAAATCTATCTTTATTTATTACCTAATTAAAAAGAGTTATTAGACAATTGCTAAAAAAGGCAAAATTAAAATAGGCCGGTAATAGATTAATATTTTGGACCTCGATCTAACTACGGCTTATTGAGCCGGAAAATTACTGTTATTGTTTAATTTCTATTTTTTTATTATCTCCTTAAAAAACAAAAAAAGATCCAATTTTTATGACATGAAGCCTCCATAAGTATAAAAATCTTTTTCCGGCCCAAAAATTCCTCGACAGATATGGAGAAAATCTTATCTTTTATTACCCAATTAGAATGATATTTTACAAAAAAAAAGAGTTATAGACAAGTTTTTTATGGATAGCAGTTTTTTAATAACTCGTAGATTTTGAACTGATTGGATATATTTTTGATTACGGTTTATTTAATAAGATCGATTGAACATATTTTTGAGATTTTATAACATATATTTTGTATTCAAATGTTAAAAAAGGCAAAAAAATAAAATAGGCCGGTTTTAGATTAATATTTTACTCGAACTAATTACGGCTTATAGATTTGGAACTAAAAAATTTGTTATTATTGTTTAATATATAAATACATATATTTTTAAATTTCCTAACAAAAAACAAAAACTCTTATTTGTCAATTTTTCTGAAGAACACTACATATAAAAAAAATTTCCAATGTAAGCCTTTTTAATGGTATAAATAAAATCTGCCTCTTATAATATTCTGTTTTAAACAGGGTTAAAAAAATGGCACTTGTTTAATTATAACTTTTTTCAAGGCAAGTTTTTATTTAAAAAAAATAATCATATAATTAAAATATGTTCACATATATGCACACACGTTATCAGATAACAAAAGATAAAAGCAACACGTTTCATCCTGAGGAAAAAAGTTTGTAGCCCAACCAGATAGAAAGGCTAAAATTTGTCGAGCAATAGAAATAAACTTTAATTACGAGGTTTATACTGTATTTTTTGCAATTTTATCCCGGGAGTAAACAATAGCACATTTATTTCAACAATGCCGTATAAAAATTGCACTTTTTACCCCTAAAATGCGAAATACTAAAATAAATACCAGGGGATAAAAGTGTCACTGTTTATCCCGAGGCGAAAAGTTTGTACAGTACGTTGATGGATAAAAAGACACTTTTATCACAAGGTTATTATTCAAGTTTTTTCAATATTTTTTAAGTTAGGTTATGATTTTTTAGTTTTTATAATTTTTATTTTTTCCCGATTTTTACTTTTTTCCCGAGTTTTATACCGGTTGTTACTTTTTATTTTAATTTTTGCTTTTTATCCCTAGTTTTACTTTTTATCCCAATTTTTACTTTTTATCCCAATTTTTACCTTTTATCCCGATTTTTACTTTTTATCCCAATTGTCTTTTTTTTTTACTTTTTATTCCGATTTTTTCTTTTTATCCCGATTTTTTAAATTTTTATCCAGTTTTTTTTTATTTTTCATCCCGATTTTTACTTTTTATCCCAACTTTTACCTTTTATCCCGATTTTTACAATTTATCCCAATTGTTACATTTTATCCCGATTTTTACTTTTTATCCCGATTTTTACTTTTTATCCCAATTTTTACTTTTTATTCCGTTTTTGTTAAATTTTTTATCCCGATTTTTACTTTTTATCCCAATTGTCTTTTTTTTACTTTTTATCCCGATTTTTTAAATTTTTATCCAGTTTTTTTTAGTTTTTTATCCCGATTTTTACTTTTTATCTCAACTTTTACCTTTTATCCCGATTTTTACAATTTATCCCAATGGTTACATTTTATCCCGATCTTTGCTTTTTATCACAATTTTTACTGTTTCTCCCGATTTTTACTTTTTATTCCGACTTTATTACTTTTTATCCCGGTTTGTTACTTTTTATCTCAATTTTTACTTTTCTAAAAATAAATTTTATGTACTAACTAATTTTTTATTTTAGTTTTTTAATTTTTTGCTGTTTTAAAAATAAACAATTTGTCCAACTTATTTATTTTAGTTATTTTTTATAAACAAACACAACGTTTGATAATAAGCCGGTAATAGATCGGACTGAGGCCGGCGTTAGATTAAGGCTTTTTTTGATAGGCCGGTAATAGAAAAAAATGACTTTTTAAAAAAATCAATTTTTTTCTGGTACAATATATTTTTTTTTTGTTGAAATTGACAGACAACTCTACCCTTTACGCCATTTAATAATAAACTTGGCCAAAGTATGAACTCTTAACACTAATCCAAGCGGGTAAAGTGAAAATTTCCTTATCCTTAACTAGGCCGGAAATAGACAGTTACCTTACTACTACTTGTTCTGAGGACCAGCCCACTCCAGCACTTTAATTTTAAGGGTTGAGTGAATCGAGAAAAATATTCGGTTAAATATATTTTATAAAAATTGATTGAGTTCACAGTCACGTAGTTTTTAGCACGATCGAGACTATTTTTGTACTGATAAAAATGTTTTCGTTTTTCTTTCACCTTGTCCGTGCGTTGAGGCAAAAAAGGGCATTTATTCGCTTAGATTAAAGAAATTAAAAGTCAAAATATCAGGGAAACTAATTTTTGAGCAAAGAGTATTAAAAATAAATTTTAAATCGAAAAATAGAAAAAATTTAATGATTAATAATTAATTAAAATTAAACAATAACTATTATGGGACATATGTACGAACCAAACACCCTGCGACTTAAGATTAAGTAATCCATAATCAAGTGATTTTGTGTAGTCTAAAACCTCCCTCCTAATTTTCTTTTTGAGGAAAAAAGTTAGGGTCGACCGCGGTAATTGTAAATTTGATTTGAAATCAAGAAGTAGACACTCCCGTTTATAAAAAAGTTATACAAAACATTTGTGGTAATATTTGGACATCATACTTTGTTCTAAGAACTAAATTAACAAAAAACAAAAGCTCTTTTAAGAAAAAACATCATATGCTTACAATTAACCCAACAAACCGGGGTAAATATAAACTGGTATTTTAGCTCATCTTTGTCGCACGGATATCTTGCCCTGGCCAGTAGGCAACTTACGATTTTGGATTCTACATCTGCATTAAACTTCATTTTGCGACCGGGACCAGTGGAATCTAAGGAAGTCCTTTGACCATTAAGCCGATGGAATATTACAGATATCGAAACATTGTAGAAACTTGTACGATGGCCCATTTGTCTTGCGCACATATTTTCGAGTCATCTTGAATTAAATTAACTTATTTTGGCTGTGTTTACAATTACCCCACGTGTGTTTACATTTACTTCAAAAGTGTGTTTACATTTACCCCTAGACAAATATTGCCGGGGGTAAATGTAAATTATACTTATCTTCCATTGTGTTACTAATAATTACTTTAGTTTAAAACTTACCTTGCCGACAAGAAAAATACTGATAGATTTCAGTGACTTTGAAAAAATGAAATACAGTTAATTTTCAGAGGTGCATCTGAACTTAAATACCACATTAAACCAAACTGATCTGGAAGCTAATTTTCATTGTCGCTAACTGTCAAGGAAGCGTGATATTAGAATTGGCGCCAATATCGAATTTAGAGGCAAATTTAAATTTTTATTAGGACCGTTTACATTTACCCCTGTTTACATTTACCCTGGTCGACCCTACTATTTAAAAAAAAATTATATCTTTGTTAGTTTTTGAGGCATAAAGATAATTTCTTCACTATATTAAATGGTGTTCTCTTGCAAACAAATAACGTTTAAAAAAATCTTCGACAACTATCCCACGGGATACCATAGGCCTCTAAACTAATTAAAAATACTCTGCCAATATATGGGCCCCTAAGCTCACACTAGGTACTATAGTTATAGTGTACGTGCGAGCTAATAAAACTTGAAATATATCTTATTCAACTCCAGACTAAATTACCTTTTGTTTGATACCACACAAGCCATGTTTTGTCTTAAACTCAAATTTTTGAAATCTACCCCCACCCTTAAAAAAACAAAAACTAAAATGTATTTTGTTTAACTCCGGACTCAATTACCTTTCGTTTGATATCACACACGCCATATTTTCACGTAAACTCTAATTTTTGAAATCTACCCCCACCCTTTTTGAAGAAAAAAAACTAAAATGTATTTTGTTTAACTCCATACTCAATTACCTTTCGTTTGATATAACACACGCCATATTTTCACATAAATCTTCCCCCACCCTTTTATGTGGTTTGTGTTCGGTGGATTTTGTTCATTTTTAAATGGGACCATCTCGACCCAAAACCCAGCCTAGGCACCAAATTTCATTAAAATCGGCCGAGCGGTTTTTGAGTTATGCGCGTTGGTCGTTACAGACAGACAGACAGACATACAGACAGACAGACAGACAGACGGCGCGACAAAAAAGTTTCAAAATCATCTGAAACGCAAAGATATATAAAAAAATTTGAAATCGGAGCAACTTTTTTTTTCTCGAAAAAATTAGGATTACCATAGCTCACACTACTATAGTATAGTATATGTGTGAGCTAAAAATATAAATACATCAATAAAACCCAAAATTTTCACAAAGAAAATTAATTTTGAAAATTAGTGGTTTTGGATAGCCTTAAATTTTCAACCAATCTTCCTTGACAGAAAAGCTGTATGTTTATTCCTGGCAAGCAAAAAACTCGAAAAAATCCGCATCTTACCAATTTTTACGGGGCTTACGCTTATAAAAAAGCCACATGTGAGGACATGCGGCTCCTATTCTTGGTAATAAACTGTTATGGATAATGGTTATACTTTACTACAGCCGCATATTCTGACGTGCGACATTTTTATCTAGTAAAGCCACATTGTTTAGCTTGTGTTGGCAGACATAAAAGCCATTAGGTATTAGCCAAAAACATTCAAATATGAAAGTTGCTCCGATTTCAAAATTTTAGCTCACACATATACTATACTATAGTAGTGTGAGCTATGGTGATCCTAATTTTTTCGAGAAAAAAAAAGTTGCTCCGATTTCAAAAATTTTTATATATCTTTGCGTTTCAGATGATTTTGAAACTTTTTTGTTGCGCCGTCTGTCTGTCTGTCTGTATGTCTGTCTGTCTGTATGTCTGTAACGACCAACGCGCATAACTCAAAAACCGCTCGGCCGATTTTAATGAAATTTGGTACCTAGGCTGGGTCTTGGGTCGAGATGGTCCCATTTAAAAATGAAAAAAATCCACCGAACACAAACCAAATAAAAGGGTGGGGGTAGATTTCAAAAATTAGAGTTTATGTGAAAATATGGCGTGTGTGATATCAAACGAAAGGTAATTGAGTCTGGAATTAAACAAAATACATTTTAATTTATTTAAAAAAAAGGGTGGGGGTATATTTTAAAAATTCGAGTTTAAGTGAAAATATGGCGTGTGTGATATCAAACGAAAGGTAATTGAGTCCGGAGTTTAACAAAATACATTTTAGATTTTGCTTTTTTTAAGGGTCGGGGTAGATTTTAAAAATTTGAGTTTAAGTCAAAACATGGCTTGTGTGGTATCAAACAAAAGGTAATTTAGTCTGGAGTTGAATAAAATATATTTCAGTTTTTAGTTATATTAGCTCACACGTAAACTATAACTATAGTACCTAGTGTGAGCTTAGGGGCCCATATATTGGCGGAGTATTTTATATATCTTTGCGTTTCAGATGATTTTGAAACTTTTTTGTTGCGCTGTCTGTCTGTCTGTCTGTCTGTCTGTCTGTCTTTCTGTCTGTCTGTCAGTCTGTCTGTCTGTCTGTCTGTCTCTCTGTCTGTCTGTCTGTCTGTCTGTCTGTCTGTCTGTCTGTCTGTCTGTCTGTCTGTCTGTCTGTCTGTCTGTCTGTCTGTCTGTCTGTCTGTCTGTCTGTCTGTCTGTCTGTCTGTCTGTCTGTACCGACCAACGCGCATAACTCAAAAACCGCTTGGCCGATTTTAATGAAATTTGGTACCAAGGCTGGGTCTTGGGTCGACATGGTCCCATTTAAAAATGAACGAAATCCACCGAACACAAACCAAATAAAAGGGTGCGGGTAGATTTCAAAAATTAGAGTTTATGTGAAAATATGGCGTGTGTGGTAATTGAGTCTGGAGTTAAACAAAATACATTTTAATTTATTTTAAAAAAAGGGTGGGGGTATATTTCAAAAATTAGAGTTTAAGTGAAAATATGGCGTGTGTGATATCAAACGAAAGGTAATTGAGTCCGGAGTTTAACAAAATACATTTTAGTTTTTGTTTTTTTTAAGGGTGGGGGTAGATTTTAAAAATTTGAGTTTAAGTCAAAACATGGCTTGTGTGGTATCAAACAAAAGGTAATTTAGTCTTGAGTTGAATAAAATATATTTCAGTTTTAAGTTATATTAGCTCACACGTACACTATAACTATAGTACCTAGTGTGAGCTTAGGGGCCCATATATTGGCAGAGTATTTTTTATGTATCTGGGGGCACGGAAATACCCCGCCAATTTCGCGTAAACTGCTGTACCATCTGTTCTTGAAACATTTCAAACCTATCTAAAATTTTACTTCAGAATGAGCTTCAAAACTCAAACTTTGCACAGTCGTAGATCTTCATAGAGTTAACAACCTCTCCAAGTTTCATGGACTTCCATAAAGTAGTTACGAAATTTTAAAAAACGTCGAAATTGTCACTCACTCATGTATAGATCATCAAAATTCTACTGTACTTCCAGACATGCTACAATACTAAAATTTGGCAGACTGATTATGACCAAACCCTTGGAAAAAATTTAAAAAACCCAAAATTCTAATTTACTCCCCTCCCCTATAAATGTAAAGTTATGTAAAAGTAACATTGCCCACTTTCAAAAGCGCTAAAGAGCTGAGGTCTGGCAGACTGATAGGAAAAAAACTAGAGGAAAAATATAAAAACTCCAAAATTTTAATTTGCTTTCCTCCCCTACTTTCAGAAACGCTAGAGAGCTGAGCTTTGGAACGCTGATAGGAACTATAATAAAACTCTAGAAAAAAATTAAAAACACCAACATTTTAAGTTACTTCCCTTCTTTGTTTGAAACTCGTAGACAATGATTGTGTAGAAATAAAATTTCGGACTTCCATTGTGTTTATTTATTTTAAAACACGACGTTTCGGTTAGTATCTCTAACCGTTATCAAGTGTAAACTAAACAATCTAGTCTCTAGGCTACTACTTATACTACTTGGTGTGCAGTCAGGTGTGACGACCCTCCCCCCTTTTTAATCCTAAGACGCCTGTTTTCCTTAAGGAGTGGTTTCCATATGTTTGGTATGTCCGTGCTTGGTTGACTGAAAACTTCTTTATTCTGCATTATAAACGCAGCATCAATAAACTTTCGTTTTCGCCAATGCGACTCCTTATGTAAAACTTTAGCTTCTGACCACTGAATACTGTGATCATTTGACCATGCATGATCTGCTAAACCGGATTTTTCAATATCCCCTAATTGGGTACTTTTTAGATGTTCATTTACTCTAACCTGAAGAGGGCGTTTCGTTTCACCTACATATGATTTACCACACTCACACGGGATTTGGTAAATACATTCCTTATTATTTGAGGGATTGTCTGGTTTTGTTTTAGTTACAAAACTTCTTATCGTATTTCCCGAAGAAAATACTGTTTTTATATTATAGTGTTTAGCTATTCGTCTTATGTTTTCTGAAATCCCTTGAACATATGGAATATTAATAACACCTAACGGATTATTATTTTGAGAATTTGGTACATTTAGTTTGTTTTTAATTTTAAATATCGTTGAGTTTATTAATTTCTCGGAATTCTGTTGTAACTCCTTTTTAATATTGTTAATTTCTGTGGTTAATTCTTCATTATTACTACAAATATTTACGGCTCTTAAATACAAACTTCTTATAACTCCTTGTTTTGTTGCAACAGAATGATTAGACTTAAAATTTAGGTACTGTCCCGTGTGTGTAGGTTTCCTATATACACTGGTTTGAATGTTTCTGTCTAATCGTTTAACAAGAACATCCAAAAAAGGTAAGACCGAATCTTTTTCAATTTCCATGGTGCACTTGATTGTTGGTCGAATACCGTTTAAATGATGTAGAAAATTTTGTAGTTCGTCATCATTTTCCGGCCATATAATAAATGTGTCATCCAGGTATCGTAGCCATAGTTTTGGTTTGACTCTTGCTGTGTTGATCGCATGGTCCTCGAACCACTCCATGTAGATGTTTGCTACCACTGGCGAAAGAGATGAACCCATTGGGAGTTCATCATTTTGCGCGTAAAACTTATCTTTCACTTGAAAGTAAGAGTTACGGAGACAGAGCTCCAAAAGATCCATCACCCCCTCCACCGATAGCGTTGTTCTCTCGTGAAGTGTATCATCAGTTTGTAATTTGCTTTTGATGATACTGAGTGACTCATTTATTGGCACGTTGGTGTAGAGACTTTCTACATCAAAACTTACAAATCTATCGCCGGGATCTAATTCGATACCTTTTAAAACCTCGACAAAATGTTCCGAGTTTTTGACAAAAGATTCGGACTTACCCTGTAGTGGTTGCATTATGGCCAACAAAAACCTCGACAAAGTGCTAAGTGGTGAGTCCCTGGATCCGGGATATTTTCAGCATACTTCTTCAAAGTCCTGTAAGATGCGTCCTTCTATGGTGGTGGTTGGATCTTTGGGTAGTTGCTTGTAGTCTCCTTTCTCCAGAACTTCTTGGATCTTTTTGTCGTAAGTCTCGACATCCATGGTCACCTTCGCGTTTCCTTTGTCGGCCGGTAGAATCTTGATTGATTTGTCAGCCTGCAGGTTCTTGATTGCCCGTTGTGAACATCTCCAAAAGGACTCTGAGCACCAACGAAGAATTGGTACTGAGTAAGGGACTTAAGTTCGCCATTGCACCGGCACAGACACCGACACTGGAAATTATTGCGGCAATAGAGACCGTTAGTCTACCTCAACCTGAAGCTGATGAGTTTCGCCATAAAGTAAGAACAACGTTGGACAGAAAGAAGCAACAAAAGACAAACATCACTAGTCAAGAACAACGGGCAATCAAGAACCTGCAGGCTGACGAATCAATCAAGATTCTACCGGCCGACAAAGGAAACGCGACGGTGATCATGGATGTCGAGACTTACTTACATGGTCAAATGATCACAGGATTCAGAGGTCAGAAGCTAAAGTTTTACATAAGGAGTCGCATTGGCGAAAACGAAAGTTTATTGAAGCTGCGTTTATAATGCAGAATAAAGAAGTTGTCAACCAAACACGGACATACCAAACATATGGAAACCACTCCTTAAGGAAAACAGGCGTCTTAGGATTCAAAGGGGGCGGGCCGTCACACCTGACTGCACACCAAGTAGTATAAGTAGTAGCCTAGAGACTAGATTGTTTAGTTTACACTTGATAACGGTTAGAAATACTTACTAACCGAAACGTCGTGTTTTAAAATAAATAAAGACAATGGAATTCCGAAATTTTATTTTTACTTCCCTCCTCTATAAATGTAAAGTTATGTAAAAGTAACATTTTACAAGGCTGATAAGAACTATGATAAAACCATAGGAAAAAATTTAAAAACCTTAAAATTTTTAATAAGGCATTGCAAAAGTTTTGAACAAAATTTCGCATATTCTACTACTTTAAAACTATCATCCAAATCCTTTAAAACAGTAGTGAAATCATAACAAAAACATTTCATGTAAAAGAAAGCCAAGTACGCGAAAATGGTTTTCCACATAAATAATTGAAATAAAAGTAAAGCAAAAATTTCAAAATGTAAGGTTCTAACCAGTTTGAAAATGTTTTTCTAAGCTTGGCTATAACGGCTGCAAATTACTCTTAGGCACAGTGCTAAATTGAACATAAAAAAGTTTGGCTCTCATAGCAAAGTTTAAAAAAAACATTAGCAAACTAGTAAGAATCTTTCATTTTGAAATTTGTATTGGAGAAAGCCAAGTTCTCCAATACAAATTTCAAAATAAAAAGTTCTTATTAGTTTGGAAATGTTTTTTTAAACTTTGCTATTACAGCCAAACTTTTTATGATCAATTTAGCACTGTACTTAGAACTTGGCTTTACTTTTATCCCAATTCTTTTTACGAAATACTATTTTCGCGTACTTGGCTTTTTTTACATGAAATGTTTTTGTTATGATTTCACTTCTTTTTTAAAGGAATTGGATAATATTTAATTTTTAAAGTAGTAAAATATGCGAAATATTGTTTAAAACTTTTGCAATGCCTTATTTAAAATTATCAGCCTTCCAAAGCTCAGCTCTCTGACGTTTCTGGAAGTGGACAATCCTACTTTTACATAACTTTACATGTATAGGGGAGGAAAGTAAATCAAAATTTTGGTGTTTTTAATTTTTTTCCTATAGTTTTATTTTAGTTCCTATCAGTCTTCCAAAGCTCAGCTCTCTAGCGTTTCTCGAAGTGGGCAATGTTAATTTTGCATAACTTTACATTTATATGGGAGAAAAGTAAATGAAAATTTTGGGGTTTTTCAATTTTTTCTCATGGTTTTATCATAGGTCCTATCAGCCTTCCAAAGCTCAGCTCTCTAGCGTTTCTAGAAGTGGGCAATGTTACTTTTATATAAATTTACATTTATATGGGAGGGAAGTAAATTAAAATTTTGGTGTTTTTACATTTTTTCCTACAGTTTTATTATAGTGCCTTTCAGTCTTAAAACGCTCAGCTCTCTAGCGTTTCTGGAAGTGGACAGTGTTCATTTTACAAAACTTTACATTTATAGGGGAGGGAAGTAAATTATACTTTTGGGGTGTTTTATTTTTTTTATATAGTTTTATCATAGTTACTATCAGCCTTCCAAAGCTCAGCTTTCTAGCGTGACTGGAAGTGGGCAATGTTACTTTTAGATTACTTTACATTTATAGGGAGGGAAGTAAATTATAATTTTGATATTTTTAAATTTTTTTCTATAGTTTTATCATAGTTCCTGTCAGTCTGCCAAAGCTCAGCTCTCTAGCATTTCTTTTACATAACTTTACATGTATAGGGGAGGGTAGTAAATTAGAATCTTGGGATTTTTCCCAGGGGTTTGGTCATAATTTCTATCAGTGTGCCAAATTTCAGCTTTGTAGCATGTCTGGAAGTACAGTAGAATTTTGATAATCTATACATGAGTGAGTGAGTAAGTGAGTGAGTGGCAATTTTGATGTTTTTTTAAACTATTATTACTTTATGGAATTCCATGAAACTTGGAGGGGTTGTTAACTCCATGAAGATCTACGACTGTGCAAAGTTTGAGATTCATAGATCATTCCGAAGTAGAGTTTTAGATAGGTCAAATATAGGCTAAAATGTTTCAAGAAAAGATGGCCGTGCCGTGCCCTCAGATATAGGTAGGTTCGGTTCGGTACAAACATCCACCTACTAAACTTACTTTTAATAATTTTCCTGGCACTCTCCACGGAAAATGCCAAGATAAGATGAGGCTGTCAGTTGACTTTGACATTTTCTTTAGTACATTTTAAAGAATGATTTTATTTCTAACAGTAGCTAGTGTGTGGAGTGATTTTTCTCAAGAAGTTTTAACACAGAACACCAAAGTTTAAAATTTTTCATGAGGTCAATGTGTGGTTAAGTTTACATAAATTTGTATACAAGACTACTGGCTCTCTCTTTTAGTGTCGAATCGAAGCACAAAATGAGCTCACAAAGTTACCTTGGCAAAAAAGCTTAAAATTTAGAATAATTAGTTTTATATTTAAAAATTTAATTTCTAACAATTTTCAGAGTGCAAATCTTTCAGGAAATGTTGAATGTAAATTTTGCAATTGAAAAACGTAATTTTACTCCAAAATTAATTTTATAAATAAAATCTAGATGTTTGTAGCAGATTTATTTTACAAACAAAACTTTATCTGTGTACATTATGCCACTATTATGTAAATTTTTTAATTAAGAAATAACTGCCCTTCTTCTAGAAAAAGAAAAATCACATACTTACGATTTTGTTCCCTAATTTTTAACTTGGCATTTTACCCTTAATTTGACCTTATTTACAAAAAAACACAAGAAATCTAAAGAAACAATGGCAAAAAAAAGGTCAAATATTAAATGTGATCATTTTAAAGGAAATTTTTAGCATTTTATCTTTTTAAGCGATCATCTGGCAATCCAAACATAAATATACAAAAAAATATACTTCCAAGACTTATATTTAAATAAATATAAGGTTTTTTTTTAATTTTTTTATCAAAAAATATTTTTTTTTCAAAAAAAACATTAAAACAAAAACAAAAGTCCTAGCCCTTAAAAATGCCTAACAAACAAAAATCTAATGACAAATGAACAAAAAAATCATCATTCTTTGTCTGAATGTCACCAAATTTTTTTTGCACCATTGCATCTATTTGGATAACATAGTTTCAAGATTTGTATTTTTTACTTCAGTGTAAAGTATTGCAGCAATTTATTTGCTTATATTCAATTATTTTCTTCATTTTCTTTATAAAGTATAAAAATTTTTGAAAACAACTTGTGGCTTAACTTGCTCTTTTTAATTCACTTCCCACAGGGCACTCAATGCAATAGTGCATTAAAACACACTAATAAAGAACACTACTTTAGCAACTAGTTGACTAAACTCCTAGGTACCTACTAATATTTTTTGGACCCAGTCTGATAATGTTTTTACTTCCTAAACACTAAAATAATGTTTTACTTATTCCCTAAGAACTTTGTTAGTCCAAACTAGACAGTTGGCGGCGCCGAGTTAATGAAGTTTTTTTAATTTAATTATTAAATTAATTAGTCTTCTTTTTGTACAAATTTGTACAAATTTTGTACATTATTTTTCTCAAAACTTTTGCAATAATATTCTTAGTTTCATTATTAAAATTGTTAAAACAGTAAATACATACTTATTCTACATTTAAACAAAAACTGTGATAATCTGTAAAAGTACTACTCTAGTATAGTTTTTGCAAAGTCAGTTGAACAAAGATAAAAGCTGACCATTGGCATATCCTTTAAAGAAAGTGACATGGGCGGCAGTAGATATACTCATGAAAATTATTTCATTTAATTATGGCGTAAACTAAAGAAATAAAAATAGATAATAAAACTTTCTATTCCTACACCTACAGATACGACACTGATTTATTTTCTTACTCTGCATACTGCCGACTAAAGCAATTAAAAGTGCATCTCAAAAAAATCTGCCAATCAGGTGCCGTCTACCCACCTGTGCTGGGTCGGTCAGATAACAAATACTTTGTGCTCGGCCCACAAAGGCCTTTTCTCTGTTGGTAGGCTTGAAATTATACCAGGAAGATTTTATATGAATTTGGATAACTTTTGCAGGCAGCAAAATTTCATGAAATCGATAGAACCCCATATTAGGAGCATTTCAGGTGACTTTGCAAAAACTATACCGGTTCTACTACGTTATACCTCGCTCGTCAAAACGCTCTATATAACGATTTTTTTGTATGAAAATGATTCTTTGGACTATTTTTAGTCGATTTGGATACGGGAAATTAAAAAAAAAAGTATGGTTTTTTTTTAAATAATTTTTTAAAAAACGTTGCATAGTGATTTTCTTTGACTTGTTTTGGTTGAAAAAAATCAATTTCTATCACTGCATCGTCAAATTTTCGACATAAATTTATGAATTAGCTTAGGATTAATAATTTAACAATTTTAAATTAATTACATACCTAGTTTTTCGTGTTTTTTCTCGGTTTTTTCACATAATTTTGAAAATTTGTACAGTTGACCTTCCCACAGATGTTTTGACACATTGATTGAGTTTTTGCTTGGCCGACACTTTCCAGGTCATTCGGCCATTTCAAATTTCCCAATTGGATTTGCTTACGCTGACTTACCCTCAGATGCACCGTAAGCACTGAAGCGCGATCATGGATTTAATCGCGATTAAGTCCTTGTTGCTCACATACAAAACAACAAAGATAGAGAATGGATCAGCAAAGCCTTGTTACGGTGCATCTGAGGGTAGGAAATTATTTAGTTAGAACTATTCAACAAGAATCGGCGCAGCCGATTCTTGCTGATTGTTTGTGCGGTACGGTTCGGTTCGGTTCGGTTCCGTTCAGTCCGGTTCGGTTCGGTTTGGTTCGCTTCCGTTCGTTTTGGTTTAGTTCGGTTCGGTTTGGTTCAATTTGATTCAGTTAAGTTCCGTTCGGTTTGGTTTTAGGTTAGGTTTGTTGGGTCTTAAAGTAATTCAGCAGGAGTCGGCGCAGCCGACTCCTGCTGAATTACTTTAAGACACAGCCAACCTAATCTAAGATCGACCCGAACCAAACCGAACTGCTGAATTTCTGTAAATCATCATTATCATAATTGTTTCTGCATCATTTTTTTCATTATAAATGCTCAATAGACGATTTTGGACGATTTTACGGAGTCAAAAATGCGCGACAAATTAAAAGAGCAAGATGTCAGGCCGAACATTAAATTTCAAAAATTTGGTGTAACCATTTTTCTATGCGTAAATACATTTCTTAAAAACTTTTTATCGCCTCTTGCTAGACAGTTGGTCACCTTATTTTTGGCTAAATTACTATTTATTTAAAGCTCCGTCGATTGTGAGCCGTCCCGCTCTTTCTCGAAATAACAAACGTCAAATAAATTATTTCTATAGCAATTTGTATGAGTTTTTACTAATTTTTTAATTTTGAAATTTCTAAAAAAAATGCGAAAAATCCGCATTTTTTTTTCTTGAAAACAGTATAAAACGACCTCAACTTATCATTAAAAAAAGAAACACCCATTTTCAAGCATCGAGGTATAACGTAGTAGACCCAACTATACCTTTAGGTAGGTTATCCATACTTACAAAAAAAATCCAAGTAACTTACTTTTAATAATTTTCCTGGCACTCTCCACTGGAAATTCCAAGATGAGGCTAACAGTAGACTTTGACATTTCCTTTAAGTACATTTTAAAGAACGAATATATTTTTAAGGGTAGTGTAGTGTGCAGAGCGATTTTTCTTCAAAAACTTTAACACGAAACAACAAAGTTTAAATTTTTCCTAAGGAAAATGTGTGGTTAAGTTTACAAAAATTGGTAAATAAGACCACTGGCTCCCTCTTTTAGTGTCGACTAGAAGCACGAAATGAGCGTCCTTCCGGTTCTCGTCTCAGTGGGCCTAGTAGGAAAATTAGGGTTACCATTTATTCATAACCAATGTGTTTATCGGAAAAGCAGGACGTCATAGACAAAAAAGCCGGATTTTCGATAAAAAAGCCGGACAAAACCGGTCAGTTTAATAAACCGACCTAAAAAAATTTAATGGTCAAAAAAGTCTCTTGGGACAGAAAAACCTGAATTTGCATAAAACCAATAAAAAAACCATTTTGACAAAACATTGACCAAAGGGCGCAACTAGCCATTCTCAAAAAAGAGCCAAGAAAGCAAAAGAGGTCGCAAGGGGGGGGGCTAAGATATGGTTTAACACACCTCACGATGAATACCAAATTTCAAATCTAAACAGAATAAAAAATTTAAAATCTAAATAAACAACTAGACAGTCAAAAAAAAGTAAGTATGTACCTTTCGCAAAAAATTGCGCCACAGAAAAAGATTTGCAGGAACAAAAAGGTTGACGCAGGTGAACATTTAAAAAGGAATTAACCACTGTTCGTATAGACCAGAAATACTAAAAAAATAGCGCCGAAGGAAAAAAATTTCAACAAATTTATACTTTTAAAAAATTGCACATAAAAATATTTGTAGAAAATACAGTCGAACCTCTATAACTCGAACCTGAAGGGACAACCAAAACAGTTCGAGTTATGGAGAGTTCGAGTTATAGAAACTCGAGTTACATAGGTTAAAATATATGTAAAAAGTGCAGTGACCGCTTAAAAGGCTCGAGTTATAGAGGGGTTCGAGTTATAGAGGTTCGAGTTAGAGAGGTTCGACTGTAATCAAAAAGAGGCGAAAAAAAAATTAAGCCCTTTTCGAAAAAGTACCTATAGAACAGTTTTAGCAATATAAAAAAATGCTGAAAAATTGACAAAAATCGCGGCCCAGGGCATAATTTTTATAGTAGTCGAAATTTTCAAAAAAAAAGAGGTACTTTTCAAAAAAAGTTAAGCGCAGAAAGTATTTTTCGCAAAAATGCCGCACAGAAAAAAAATTTGCTGGAAATGATACCAAATGCAAAAGTTTTCGTTAGTTTCAAAAGAGCCCAGGTAACAAGGGGTCATCAAATGACGTCTTTTTTTCGTCGAAAAGTGGTCATTTGGATGACCCGCAGGTCATTTACCAAAAAATGTTGTCTTTAAGGTGTCAGTTATTTGACGTTTTTTCGCCGTGGAGTTTTTGACGTCTTAAACAAGTCATTTATGGGTCACTACCCACACTGCACACTTTGTCCAAGGGAAATATACTCATACTTACAAAGATGGTGCCCCAGTCAGTACTTGACCGGATTTATACGAGATGTGGGGGTATGTATGTAAAATAAATTAAATCATAACAAAGTTCGAGGCTTTTTTTGCTTTCAGGTGGAGATGTCTAAGTCTAGGTTTAGGTTTATTTTGATCTGTACCTGTTCCTGGACTTCCAGGTCTAAGTTTCCTTCAGTGTTCTCAAGTGGGAATATTTCATATATTCAAACGAGTTTAAAAAGTCATAAATAGGTCACTGATGTTCTGTTTTGGTCCCAAATACGTCAAATTGCTGACGTCTTTAAAACGTCTAAAAATGACGTCATTTTGGGTGTGTCCTTTGAACGTCATTTAAAGGTCATTTACACGTCAGGTTAGAGACGTCAATGGTCATTAAAAATGACCTTTTTTTGACGTTTAAAAAACGTGACCTTGCTACCTGGGAGTAGGCGCGGTTCACATAAATTATGATCATTTCGTTTAGAGGGGGGCTATATTTTAGGTTTAGAACCGAACCTTGCTACCTGGGAGTAGGCGCGGTTCACATAAATTATGCTCATTTCGTTTAGAGGGGGGCTATATTTTAGGTTTAGCGGGCTAAACAGCCTCAGTCCCCCCTAGGTTGCGCCCCTGGATGACCACAAACAAAAGGTCTTGGGTCGCCAGAAAGTCGGACGAAAAAAAAAATTCGACGGGACTTTTTTCTAAAAAGCTGGACTTGTCCGGCTTTATCCGGACGTATGGTTACCCTATTTTTCAGGACAGACATAAAATTCCGGACATTTTTGTTTATGAGTGCAGTAAATTTTTATATAAATAAATAATACATAATAATAATTAATAAATATAAGTTTATTTTTTTATATATATTTTATTGTAATTTATGTATTTATTTAACCTAACGAAGGTAGGTATAATTTAAGCTGTGTTTATACACTTATAAAAATAAAAGTAAATATTATTAAAATAAAAGTTGACACTATGAGCTACTGTGTAGGTGTTTATAGAGAAAACGATAAT
This sequence comes from Aspidapion aeneum, assembly GCA_963576565.1. NCBI lineage: Eukaryota > Metazoa > Arthropoda > Insecta > Coleoptera > Brentidae > Aspidapion > Aspidapion aeneum. The sequence continues at coordinate 48,131,472 of OY755048.1, forward strand.
AATAAAAAGTTGGCGAACTTTTATCTTTTTTTATGTTTATCTGAAAACCGAGGTGCGCTTGGATGTGGGCACGTGCCAAGGTCTTTATACACACACAGGGCGTTTATTCTTGACTGCCCGTCAGGTGAGGTGAGCAAAATATTCACTTTTACGGGTGACACGCAGGCCCCGACTGGCTTCTTTGGGAACCCTCGGCTAGAGAATGAAGTGGAACCACCCTATCAAAAGTCCACCTCGGATTAACTAGCAACCTTACAAACTTTTTCGGACTCTGGGGGCCAACGAAATCGGTTAGTAAGCGAAAATACTTTTTTTTAAAACCTACTATCAGCGGCGGATCCAGGATGTCCGGGGGGAAGAGCAGCGGCGTAACTAGGGCGATTGGAGCCCGGTACAACATTAGAGTTTGCCCCTCCCTCTCCAAAAATTTACTCACAAGGCGACTAAGGCGCCCTCTAGCGATGACACCCTGTGCGAGGGTACCGGTCGCAACCCCCTAGTTACTGCTATATGGCCATACCACGACTCGGTGGTTTTGCTGATAAACTGCATAGTTTTTAAAATATGAATTTTTAAAGTTTGGCCATTTTGGTCTTATGGGATTCCCTACCCTAAAACTCGCTAAGGGCCTGTCCTTAAATTACGTAACGCTCTATGGGGGGGAGGGGGGGTGTCGCTTTGCACATACTCAATGCTTTTTTAATGTGTTTTTTCTTGAAAATGCGTTACAAGGGGGGAAGGGGGTGTCCAAAATCCTGAATTTTTGCGTTACATAATTTAAACACTTTCCCTAAATGATGTTTAGGGTGTGGTTTTTTCGCATCTCTATGGCCCCACCCAGTGGCGTATATAGACAAAAGTTTCGGGGTGGGCCCGAGACAGTTTTTGGGGGGGGGGGGCGAGACCTCATGAGGCTGTATTTTATGCTATTTTATGTTTGTATTCATGAAATATGTGGAAAATATCCAAAAAAATCTTAGCTTCGGGGGGGGGGCCCGGCCCCCCATATATACGCCACTGGCCCCACCATACTGCAACCAGCGGCGGAATTTTAAGTCACTAAAAAAAATCGGGGTGTTACCGGCCCAATGTTTTTGCACAAGTCATTAAAAAACATACCTACTACTGCTATGTTTGCGGTTTTTAATTCTATTTTTTTTAAAGAAACTAACCCATGCCTATAATATGACTCAAAATTTATCAAAAAATTCTGCTGCAATAATAGACATGTATTGTAAAGGGCGTAAATTCAAACATCTATGCTCCACGCACAAAAACAATACGACTAACTGATGGCCCGTGCCAGACACAAAATTTCTTTGATTTTTCGTATTTAAACAAAGCTTAATGCCCAACATTGGTTCTATCTCTGTCGCTCATAGAGGCTGGTGATAAAATCTATCTCTGTAGCCAACTGAGTAGTGTCACACTTTTTGAGCAGCGTGTTCTACGCTGCTTTGAGTTTCAGCCGAGAAGAACAAAGTCCGTGGCCGATTTATCGCGTCGCATCGAGTCGGAGTGTGATCGTCTGCATTGCATAGGTTTACCAAATTTCATACAATTTATAAATCAAAAATAAAATATGCATAAAATAAAATAAAAACCTAAAAAAAAAGATGTTTAAAAATGAAAAAAAATCGTCTTTTTGCAGAAAAATACGGTAGTGCCTTGGCACCGTGGCACTACTTCACGAGTCGCCACTGATAAACTATACAGTTTTTGAAATATGAATTTTTAAAGTTTGGCAATTTTGGTCTTATGGGATTCCCATCCCTAAATTTTAACTCCGGGTGTAGTTTTTTCGCATCTCTATGGCCCCACCATTCTACAACTCGGTGATTTTGTTGATAAACTAGATAATTTTTCAAATATGAATTTTCAAAATTTGGTCATTTTGGTCTTACCCTAACATTCGCTAAATGACTTTTTTCCAATTCCTAACTTAAATGTAGTTTCTTTATATCTGTCATGTTTTAACAGTTTTAGTTAAAGAAACTATTTTATTTTAGGTCGGCCTTTTTAGTTTTGGGGTTCCGTTATGTTAAAAAAAATATAGACCGCCCCCGTGTTCCTTTCATACCAGCGGCGTAGCGTGCCCGAAAGGGCGGGGGGGGGGACGACAGCTAAAAAGGGCGCCTCTGAAAACTGATTAAAAAAATCTTGTGACAAAAAAAAACAAAAAGGTCAAAAGGGCGCCTCTCACAAATCTTGCGACCAAAAAAAAAAACAAAAAAGGTCATCATGTGTGAGGGGGCGGCCGATAAGTCACAAGGGCGCCTCTCACGAATCTTGCGACCACAAAAAAAAAAGGTCATCATGTGTGAGGGGGCGCCCGATAAGTCACAAGGGCGCCTAAAAAAAAAGGTTTTCATGTCGTTAGTTTCCTTTGGCACCCACTCAATTGGCCGTTACCGGCCCGACTTAATAAAGCTGAGGGCGCTTCGGCCACCTATGGGGCGCCACTACCCTCGGGGCGGGGGGGGCGACGAACCGCCCGCCCCCCCCCACGCTACGCCGCTGTTTCATACAGGACACAGGGGTGACGACTTCAAGTGGAGCGCCGCCTAAAAATACGTCAAATGAATTTTTTCTCAGTTTTCCCTCCAGTTGTAGTGTAGTGTAGTATGTTGGCAACAACGCACTCTGCAATTGGGAACTTACTTCTTTCCATTTTAATGCGGAGACTAAATACTTTTGTCGTATTTAAAACATATTTTATACTGCAGGACTGCTGTGTTTTATTTTTATTGTTCAGTTGGGTAATAATAGATCTCTTTGAAATGGCGCCTAGCAAAAAACTTCTTAGTTTACGCGAAAAAATGGAAGTTGTTAACGTTTCGGAGAAGGAACATCTATCAGCTCGAAAGATCGCTGAAAAATTTATTATCGTAAAAACTCAAGCAGCGAAAATTGTTAATAAATATATATTAAAATTTCGCAGTTCCCTCTCATAAGCGGACACCTCCAATAAGCGGACAAAATCGACGAAACCGCGAGTGGCCGCTTATAGGAGGTTTCACTGTACAGGGTGTCCCAAATTGGGCACTTTTAGGGGGTTTAAGGTACTTCTAGGGGAGACAGAGAAAAACTGACCACGCATTGCGAGGCTCAAATTTCAAGAGAAGACTTATAGTGAAAACCGCATTTTGAAATATCGTCTCGTCTTTGAGCTACGGGGGCTTTTTGAAAAGTCTGCATTTTGGAAGGGGGTCGATAACTTCGTTATTAATGAAAATTTTGATTTAGAGTAAATTGCAATTTTATAGACTTTTGCACGAGGAATTCACCCGCTTAACTAAATTTTAACTGTCACTTTTAGTTTTTGAGATATGACATAAAGTTGCATTTTTTCTTATGGAATGGCCTATATTTTAATTAATTTTCGAATTCGTCATTGAATTCTTTTCAAAATGATAATCATCATTTTGAAAAGAATTCAATGACGAGTTCGAAAATTAATTAAAATATAGGTCATTCCATAAGAAAAAATGCAACTTTATGTCATATCTCAAAAACTCAAAGGGACAGTTAAAATTTAATTTAACGGGTGAATTCCTCGTTACAAAGTCTATAAAACTGCAATTTACTCTAAATCAAAATTTCCATTAATAACGAAGTTATAGACCCCCTTCCAAAATGCAGACTTTTCAAAAAGCCCCCGTAGCTCAAAGACGAGACGATATTTCAAAATGCGGTTTTCACTATAAATCTTCTCTTGAAATTTGTGCCTCGCAATGCGTGGTCAGTTTTTCTCTGTCTCCCTTACAAGTACCTTCAACCCCCAAAAAAGTACCCAATTTGGGACCTCCTGTACATGGAAAAATAGTAGGAACAGAACACAGAAAAGAATAATTTTCTTGAAAAAATATACCAAAAAAACAAAATTATTTTAATAATTCCGACGTAATAGTCCAAATAAAAGCATAAAGACATAAAAAAATCAAAAAACTAAATTTTTGGATTTTTTTTACAATTTAATATTTATCCCTGGTGCAATAGGTAACACTGATGAACCTGTTATTTTGTCTCTAAACTGTCTGTTTTATGTATTTCATTAAGAAAATGATCCTTATCCCATTATTTCTGGATGTATTTTTCTTGTTAACATTTTTTTTTCAAGATAGACCCATCATTTTTTCTTCCTAAAGGAGCTTCAAAAAAGTATATTATTTTGAAAAAAATTTAAAAATACCTTTTTGAGAAATTGTGTTTTATTATTATGAATTATTATTATGGATTATGTGATACCTCGTTCGAAAGGTATTTTGAAGCCATTTCATATAAGGGTCAAAATCATGAAGGTGGAGAATTTTAGTTGGAGAGAATTTTCTTAGTTAAATCTGTAGTAAATTACAGTATTCAAATTATTTTCAGATTGTTATACTTAAAACTTATCTCAACATTTCACAATCATTTTAATAATTAAATACGTCCCTGATTTAATTTTGTTCTCTTTATACCTAAAAAACCATTTAGTGAACGCGTCCACCCACATAGCACAATCACGTGTTTAACACGTAGAAAAGGCGTGAGAAAAAAAAAACACGTTGATTTTAAAAGCTGCTAGAAAAAAGCGTTTATTTCATATATAAAAACAAGCTTAAGAGGTCATTGATAAACGTTATAAAAAATAACGTTGCTAAAAACTGCGTTTCAATAACGCCATTATCAAATTAAAACAGCAATGTTCTTACGTTAGCTTCAAGTGATTTTTATAAACGTTAAAATCACATTAGATTCACGCCTTTTCTACACCAATTTTAAAACGCGACTTGCATGGCTTTTCTACTGAATATTTTTGAGATTTTACTAGCAGCAGCGCTACCTATTGTCAGGATTTTTCACTTTGACGACAAAATCTATCAGGCAGTGCTTTGGCCTCTAAACACCAAAAACCTGTTAAGGAACTGACCCCTGATCCACGATCACGACGCATCTGTTATTAACCTGATAAAGACACAATAATATTCTGTGAAAAAATCTTGTTTAGCTTTAAAAAAAACATAATGTATATCATAGATATATAGATATTTTGTCTTGCCTTGAGCGCCATCTTTAAAATTGTCTTGAAGTGTTGTAGTCTTAAACTAGTGAACTTTTATAACTTCCTTTCGCGTCTCTTTTAAGTTAAAAAAAGTTATTAAAAAAACGTGACCAAAAAAGACCCAGAAAGTTAGTAGGTTTGAGAAGTCTTAATCTAGTGGCATTTTAGAACATGTTGTGGAGAACTTTTCAAGTGTGAATTTGGTACATTACATGAAAATAACGAGGGTAAAAAACACGTTATATACACAGCACCAGAAACTTCAGCAAAAAGTACATTTTTATAGCTTGATTTCTCCTTGTTTTTAAGTTATTGTTACAAATTTAAGTATTTAAATTTTATAGTTAGAATTTATTTAGGTTTAGTGTAGTATTAGGTTGACGTATTTTATGGTTGTATTCTTAATCTAGGTTTTAGTTGCGTTATCTGTGACAAACTGGTATGCGAAAGTCTAGAAAAGGACTGGAATGATTCCGAATCGAACAAGGATGGAAGGGTTCTCGAATAGTAGGCAGCCCTCATATATAAGGCCGGACGTCGTGCATCAGTCGGTCAGTCACAGATAACGTACTGTAGTGGTCGTGAGATATTAACAGGAAGTTAATAGACCGATTATAGTAGTGAATTATTAGCAAGTTTAAGTGCGTGTTTTTGTACATAATTTGTGGAAATAAATTGACGTATCGTTTTCAACAATTGCGAGTTTTAATTTGTCGTTGTGAACCCGTAACATTATCTTTAAGCATGTAGATTTAATAAAAGAAATATTACATGGTATGAGGTTGTTTTCAAGTAAAAAAAACTTTGTTATTTTTGTTCACGTTAATTTAACGTTAATGTGATTTTTGTGCTATGTGGGCATAACGCAATCAGGGAAGCTCTAATGGTACAAAACATTAAAACAAACATGTCTTAAGCTCTAATTAGAATCAGTGAGGTTTATGAAATCCCAGATGGTTCACAATAAATTTTAAGTAAAGGTTAATTTAACTTATTCAAAAAGTATTTGTCCAACCAGACACTCATCATTTGGGGAACAGATACATAAAATATTAAAATGTTTTTTATTGAAAATGTCAGATGGTGCTGTACTAGGTCTTTCCATCGCAACATCGAACAGGTTGTCAACGCTGAGTTGATTGTTGGATTAAATATTAAATTAAAGCGGAAAGCAAATTTTATTCTATTTAAGTAGCGTACATCAATTTATCATCATTTGGGGAATGCTGTTGTAGAATGTGTTTAGGTTAAAGCTATATATTTTTTTAATTGTTATAATAAAAAATCAAGGCGTCACACAACTTTAAAAATATTTTGTTTTACATTATAGCACAAAAAATCAAAGATAATAATGGCGGAAAAATCATTTTTATCTCGACACAAGCGTTTATTTAACTTTACTTGTAAGTTTGTAATAAATATAGAAATCAACTTCAAAAAAAAAATATTTTAATTTATAAAAGCATAAAGTTTTTAGAATTTTAAAAATTTTAAAAATATTTGAAATGTATTTTCTTTTATAATTTTTGAAAATTTCAATATTTGTTTGGTATATTAAATTTAAATTTTTTTATAATTTTTTATTTTTATTTCTAATTTTTGATTTTTTTTTAATTTTTGAAAATTGTTTTTTTTTTAATTTTTGAAATGTTTACAAATATATATCGTAAATAAAGGGTAATTTGATTTAGAACTTAAAAAAAAGTACAAAATAATCACTTTTATTATAACTATAGGGTTAAAAAAGACATGGCATATTTTGGACATTTTATAAACTTTAAAAATTAAAGCCAAATATATAAATAAATAAAATAAATAGTTAGAAACTTGAAAACTTGAAGATATCTTCAATTTTTGAAACAAAAATAAAGTGTTTTTAAAATAAGCAACAAAAATTTACCCCAAAGATTAGATCTAAACACACTGGGTAATTTATCTTACTAATTATTACAATCCATATCAAGCTTTGCAAAATTAATAGAATTAAAGTACTTTAAAAAATGTTCCCCAAATGAAATTTTTTACGTCTATTATTTTTTTCGATAATTTGAAAAATGTACCGTTCTATGCTCTGCCCGGTTATAAATTAATAAATGAGGACTTGACCCAACATTTAAGCGTAGAAAATCATTTGTAAAGCAAAGTCAAAGTTTTAATAATTTGCAAAATGAAATTTTCCACCTTGACATTGAAGAAATAACTTTATTCCATGACCTTGATGATTTTGACCCATACACAGTGTGCCTGAACGAAGTATAGGTTACATAAAAATGGTTCCAAAAACTAATTGCACATTTTGAATATGAACTCTTTCCTGACTTCAGAGCGATATTCATCTAAATCCTAGCTGATCCTCTTCTCGAAATTTTTTGCCATTTTTCTAGTTAGTCTAGGCGCTGGCTCCTATCACGTATGACCTAATATGTGCGCTCAGTTTGACTGCGGGGCATTGTTAAGCACCCATAGGTGTATATAAAAAGTTTGGTCACGTGGTCGTTTGGCCGCCATCCTTGAAAATGGCCGCCAAATTGATAGATTTTTTTGTTTAAGCGTATCTCCCTACCCAGTCATCTGATTTTAATTTTTAAAGGCTTGTTATACTACTTTTTTAAAGGCAAATAAATTTTTTAATAAATCAAGTAGTCTTTGAGATATACCAAGATTATTAGTATTTCTGCTCGCATAAGAATTAAAATAATAACCATGCTCATTTTACTGTAGCTACAATATTATTGACATTTGTTTTCTTTGTTACATAGAAGGCTTTAAACCTTTCACAGAAGAGGATATTGACTTTATGTTTTTAAAGTTCGATGGATAATACCCCTAAAGACTGCCTTAAAGAGGGTGGTTTCTAAAACTGTTCACAAGATTATACAAAAAGTGGATTTGCAGTGAAACGATGCATCGTAGCGAAAAACGTTAAGAATAATTTTTTATAGTACTTTTAATTCCGCTTCTTCTGACCATTGTCATATCTTTAACAATTAAAAAAATACTCTGCCAATATATGGGCCCCTAAGCTCACACTAGGTACTATAGTTATAGTGTACGTGTGAGCTAATATAACTAAAAACTGAAATATATTTTATTCAACTCCAGACTAAATTACCTTTTGTTTGATACCACACAAGCCATGTTTTGACTTAAACTCAAATTTTTTAAATCTACCCCCACCCTTACAAAAAAAACAAAAACTAAAATGTATTTTGTTAAACTCCGGACTCAATTACCTTTCGTTTGATATCACACACGCCATATTTTCACTTAAACTCTAATTTTTAAAATATACCCCCACCCTTTTTTTTTAAATAAATTAAAATGTATTTTGTTTAACTGCAGACTCAATTACCTTTCGTTTAATATCACACACGCCATATTTTCACATAAACTCTAATTTTTGAAATCTACCCCTACCCTTTTATGTGGTTTGTGTTCGGTGGATTTTGTTCATTTTTAAATGGGACCATCTCGACCCAAGACCCAGTCTAGATACCAAATTTCATTAAAATCGGCCAAGCGGTTTTTGAGTTATGCGCGTTGGTCGTTACAGACAAACATACAGACACACAGACAGACAGACAGACAGACATACAGACAGACAGACAGACAGACAGACAGACAGACAGACAGACAGACAGACAGACAGACAGACAGACAGACGGCGCAACAAAAAAGTTTCAAAATCATCTGAAACGCAAAGATATATAAAAATTTTTGAAATCGGAGCAATTTTTTTTTCTCGATAAAATTAGGATTACCATAGCTCACACTACTATAGTATAGTATATGTGTGAGCTAAAAATATCGATTTTGGAACGAAAACATGGAATTTTTACAAAATTGTATATTTTAGCCGGCTTGTACAGCTAACTATCAAAGCTAGGCTGCTAAGTGATACATCGGAAGAAGGGGAATTAAAAGTACTATAAAAAAACTAATTTTATCATTTTTCGCTAGGATGCATCATTTCGCTGGAAAGTCACTTTTTCTATAATATTGTGAACAGTTTCAGAAACCACCCTCTTTAAGGCAGTCTTTAGGGGTCCATCCAACGAACTTTAAAAACATATAGTCAATATCCTTTTTTGTGAAAAGTATAAAGTCTTCTATGTAACAAAAAAAAATAAATGCCAATAATATTGTAGCTACAATAAAATCAGCATGGGTATTATTTTAACTCTTTTGCGCGCGGAAATACTAATAATTTTGGTATATCTCAAAAACTACGTAATTTATCAAAAAATGTGTTATGATAAACGCCTTTCAAAAAGGATTAAAACAAGCTTTAAAAAGTTAAAATAGGACCACTGGGAGGTAGGGAGATACGCTTAAACAAAAAATCTTCTAATTTTGAGGCCATTTTTAAAGACCATGAGTTCGACCACGTGAGCAAACTTTTTAGCTCACACATATACTATACTATAGTAGTGTGAGCTATGGTGATCCTAATTTTTTCGAGCAAAAAAAAGTTGCTCCGATTTCAAAAATTTTTATATATCTTTGCGTTTCAAATGATTTTGAAACTTTTTTGTTGCGCCGTCTGTCTGTCTGTATGTCTGTCTGTAACGACCAACGCGCATAACTCAAAAACCGCTTGGCCCATTTCAATGAAATTTGGTACCTAGGCTGGGTCTCCGGTCGAGATGGTCCCAGTTAAAAATGAACAAAATCCACCAAACACAAACCAAATAAAAGGGTGGGGATAGATTTCAAAAATTAGAGTTTATGTGAAAATATGGCGTGTGTGATATCAAACGAAAGGTAATTGAGTCTGGAGTTAAACAAAATACATTTTAATTTATTTTAAAAAAAGGGTGGGGGTATATTTCAAAAATTACAGTTTAAGTGAAAATATGGTGTGTGTGATATCAAACGAAAGGTAATTAAGTCCGGAGTTCAACAAAATACATTTTAGTTTTTGTTTTTTTAAGGGTGGGGGTGGTATCAAACAAAAGGTAATTTAGTGTGGAGTTGAATAAAATATATTTCAGTTTTTAGTTATATTAGCTCACACGTACACTATAACTGTAGTACCTAGTGTGAGCTTAGGGGCCCATATATTGGCAGAGTATTTTATACTGCTATGGGTGCTTAACAAAGCCCCGCAGTCAAACTGAGCGCACATATTAGGTCACACATGACAGAAGCAAGCGCTATAGACTAACTAGAAAAATGTCAAAAATTTCGAGAAGAGGATCAGCTAGGATTTATATGAATATGGCTCTGAAGTCAGGAAAGAGTCCATATTCAAAATGTGCAATTAGTTTTTGGAACCATTTTTATGTAACCTATACTTCATTCAGGCGCACTGTACATAAGCCATATCACTATGCGGGTGTAAGTAGTTCTCGAGATATTTTATTGTTTATAACTACATTATTAATTTTTTGAGTTATGTTTTGATAGATTCAGATGAGAGCATGAATCAACGTTATCCCGTAATTTAATGCTGAAAAAGGTAAAAGAGTGCGTGTCGAAAATGCGACTTACCCCTTGATGGCTTCGTCCCTGATTCTGGAGATCTCCATTAACGGCGAGACTGGCTTGTATGGTGATTTAAGGTGATTGCACAATAATTAAAATATCATATAAAACGGAGCACTGATTAGCGTAGGTATGTTTGACACACCGATCGTCTTAAATTCAGTACTAAGCTTTTGTGTGTTTTTTTTTCTGGACCGGTTCGCCGCGACGAGTCGCAAAAATCTCTACACACTTTTTATACATAGATGTGTTTTTAAAAGAAACAAAATATATATATTTATAAATAGTCTGGCAGAACAGACTTTAGTATAGTAGAATTACAAGTACAGGGTGTACATTATATTTTTCCCACCCTTTTAGACCATTAATAATTGATATAGCAATATACAAGAAATTATATTCGAATTCGCGAAATTTTTACTTTTAAATTGCATTTTGACTTTATTCCTGATGCTTACCATATTTGACAGGTGCTCAAATTTATAGTTTTTGTAAATTGAATGCTCCTTATATTATTTAATTAATAGATTAGGCTTGGAACATATTTTCCAATAATACCCATGCAATATGCCGTAGTTTAGAGCCATAGTTTCTGAGATATTAGCAATTATAACAGTACCGCTCTTGTGTTAATTTTAGTATCCTTATTCCAAATTATGTTAGTCCCCATGTATCAACAATGACAAGGACACAACTTTTTTGTCGTTACCGGTTATCATTTTGATAGTTGTCATTGTCACTGTTCATACATGGAGACTAACATAGTTCGAAATAAGGACACTGAAATTAACACAAAAGTGGTAATGTTATTTTTTTATCATTGAAAAATTTATCGCTAATATTTCAGAAACTATTTATCAAAACAAGGCCAACACAAAAATAGAGGCCACGACCCTGAAAAAATCAGCTGTTCTCCCGGGGCTGAATTTTACATTGGGTCTTATGGGAGGTCAGACGTTTTTTTATGATATTTTCAAAATGGCACTACAGATTTCCGCAAAATTTCAGTGAAATATTCTCAGACACCATCCCGATATTTCACCAAAGGATTGTAAGGAAGCAACATGATTAAAAGGTTAAAATCTTCAAGATTTAGCATTCCTTATTTTGAATTTACCATGTACCACATGTCAACTGTTATATTTGACATGTATTTGACTTTGTCATATGTGATTGTCACATTCGCTTCTGCTTTAAACTTAATTTTTGTGTGAGCTAATGAAGCGGCTATGAAAAATTAGGGCTTACTATACATTTAAAAAAAATTGTTCTGCCAGAATAAAGTAAAAACAATCTCAAAAACGGCTTTATTTAAAAAAAAATCAAATATCCATGAACCGTCATTTCAACTTCAATATTTTAAAGACAATCAGCTGTGTCGTAACGTGACCATCAAAAAAAAAATCAGCCCCGGATGTTTCGTCAACAAAGTGGAGGATCGTGGCCCGTCCATTTTGATAGCCCTGATCAAAACTGCGACATATGGGGTATTTTTCGAAAGTATATTCCAAGCCTAATCTATTAATTAAATAATATAAGGAGCATTCAATTTACAAAAACTATAAATTTGAGCGCCTGTCAAATACGGTAAGCATCAGGAATAAAGTCAAGATGCAATTTAAAAGTAAAAATTTCGCGAACACAATTTCTTTTATATTCCTACATCAATTATTAATGGTCTAAAAGGGTGGGAAAAAATATAATAAGACACCCTGTACATTATTAAAATCACCCAAAAAAGGAATACCCCTTAAAATTACCAAAACTATTATAATAAGGAAGTAAGGTCTTCCCTGAATATTACCCAAAAATAAACAAAAATTCAAAAATTAAACTTAAAAATAATATACATTAAATTGCGTAAGAACTCAACTCAAACTCAAACTCAAAACATTTATTGCCGACAAAATCAAAACAATGTTTGACAAAGCAACGTCAAAAATTTGTACAAAATAGTTGGAACAATATGTTATTTCATTTTTAAATTAGTAAGTAAAACACTTAAATAAATACATATAAACATTTTTGGTAAAGATAGTTTTTTGTAGCGTTTTTAACATTTTTACAGCTTTATAAAATGGTCCCTTTTCAAAAAATGTTGATTTATGCATAGGAATAGCGAGCTCAGCTCTGGGTCTGGTTTCAACAGTCATATTACTGCCGTATCTGTCACTATTTGTTGGAAAAAGGGCTTTGTGTTTTTTAACAAAAATAACAAGTTGTAGGAAATATATAGATGGCACTGTCAGTATTCTTAGTCTGGTAAAGTGCTGAGCACATGAAGTGCCTGGTTTAAGTTTTAGTAAACACCTTATGATTCTTTTTTGCATTCGGAAAACATCCATTGCAAAAGAGGAGGACCCCCAAAAAATAATACCATATGACAGTACACTATGTATACTCGCATAATAGTATGTTTTAAGACTGTCAAATGAAACCAGATCTCTAAGGCGTCTTATAACAGCACAAGAGCTATTAAGTTTGTTTTTTAATTTATTTATTTGTTGTTCCCAACGGAGACATGAATCTATTGTGATTCCTAAGAAATCTGTAAATTCTAAAACTGGTATAGACTTTCCATTGAACTGAACATATAAAGATTCATCAGTTTTGATTTGTTTGCGAAAAGTTAGAATTTTCGCAACGCAACATACATGTTTGAGCCAAATTGGCAGTTTATTTTGATATTTAAAATTTAATTATAAAATGTGAGTAGAGTAAATGTACCAAAAATTACCAAAATCGGTATGCCAAACCTCTGAATAATTTAATATGAAGTGACTCCTAAGTAAAACTTATTGTCAAAAAATATGGCGCCGCAGAATACAGTTTATACTATAATAAAAAATACCGAAAATGTGACAAAAATTGCACCGCATGCGAAAACTTAAAAAAAAATGCGGTATTTTTCAGAAAAAATCGCGCTGCAAAAAATAATCCGTAGAAAAAACGAAAAAACAAACAATAGAACTAATGACGCAAAAATTTTGGGAAAAAATGGGACCAAATAAAAAATGTTTGGTTAATTAAGAAAGCATAAGCGTCGCAGTTTGAGACTTATGTAAAAATTTTGTATGAGGGGGTTGTTTTTCGACTTGGGGGGCTAAGACCCCTAGCCGTTTCCCTTAATGCGGCCCTGCAAACAAATTTTAAAAAGATAAAAAATTGGCGTCACCATGCACATAGCTTTATTTTTGTTCATAAAAACTACGTTACTTTATCCAGGTAGCAAGGTCACGTTTTTTAAACGTCAAAAACAGGTCATTTTTTATGACCATTGACGTCTCTATTCTGACGTGTAAATGACCTTTAAATGACGTTCTAAAGACACACCCAAAATGACGTCATTTTTAGACGTTTTAAAGACGTCAGAAATATGACGTATTTGGGACCAAATCAGAACATTAGACACACACACAGACACAAACCTATTTATGACTTTGTTTAAACTCGTCTGAATATATGAAATATTCCCTGCAGTTGAGAACACTGAAGGAAACTTAGACACAGAAGCTGACTCTTCTGTGACTTAAACCTGGAAGTACTGGAACAGGTACAGCGGTGTTCGTTTGTGAGGTACAGATCAAAATAGACCTATACCTAGACTTACAAAATACATTTTAATTTAAAAAAAAGGGTGGGGGTAAATTTCAAAAATTAGTGTTTAAGTGGAAATATGGCGTGTGTGATATCAAAAGGTAATTGAGTCTGGGTTAAACAAAAAACATTTTAGTTTTTAAAAAAAGGGTGGGGGTAGATTTGAAAAATTAGAGTTTAAGTCAAAACATGGCTTGTGTGGTATCAAACGAAAGGTAACTGAGTCTGGAGTTCAATAAAATATACTCCAGTTTTTAGTTATATTAGCTTTCACGTAGATACACTATAACTATAGTATCCAGTGTGAGCTTAGGTGTCCATAGATTGGCAGAGTATTTTTTTATATTTGCCTTAGTTTATAAAATATTGGAAAAATATATTTTTTTAAAGCTTGAAAAATTGAAAATGCAGTTTTTGATATATCTTGTTTGGTTTTTAAGATATGCAAACACTGTAAATACATTGCACAATCCACTGGTCAAACGACATACAACAGTGGAATTTTTTCTCTTGTATCATCTTCCGTTGCCCAATTTACGAAAAAATACCTCAAATGTAGGTTAGACCCAATTTTGCTAATTATCTTAATGACTCATACCATATCAGAAACATGCCCAGTTTTGGCGTAATGGCCTAAATCAAATAGTGCTTCTGCGCGTGGGGTTAACAAAACGGATATGTACCTTTCTGAAAAGAGCGAAAATGGTGGAAAAATATTTATTAAGATATTTCTTTCGTATCTAGTCTGGTTTAGAAAATACGGACAAAACTAAAAAAAAAATGTTTTTTTAATACATACTTTTGTTTATATCTTGTTTAGTTTTCGAGATATGCAATAGAGCCTAAACACATCACATAATCTAGAGATCACTAGACAAACAACAGTTTCAAAAAATATACCTTGGCAACCATCATCATTTAAGTGCAGTCGAAATGCCCTACGCCGCTCTACTAATAGTACAATGAAAAGAGGAGTTTTACCATACAAAAGGTCCGGTAGTTCTGAATTTTGGATATGTTATTAAGGTCGAAAGGGCAGTTAAAAATCTAAGTTTTCCTCACCCCCACCCCTGTGCTTCCTCCGCCATCTTGAAAAAACCATCAAAAATTGGCACTTTTTGTAGTTTTTTGCTTGTAACTTCGTTCCAGTACACTAAATAGCAAAAAGAGTTATATTAAATTTTTTATAGGATATAATTATCTACAATTGGGTGGTACTATGGTTGTTCTGCGAGCAGTACTAACGGAGCTAGGTAATTTCTAAAAATGACTAAAATCACGTGCTTGGGCAAATTTTCAGATTTTTTCTACTTTAGACGGCATAAGCTCCGAAATACTTTGTTCTAGGGTAAAAGTTCTAAGAACATATCTTGTAGAGAATTTTATCAGCTACAAAATACATTCTTTAAATGTATTTTTAAATATTGTAATGGAGTCGGAGTAACTTTTAACTTAAAGTAAGTTAGAAAATTTTCATTTTTTTAAATTTAGTGCTTTAAACGGCACGTTTTTTATTTATTTTTATTTTTTTGTGTAAATTTAGTGACGTACAAAAAGGTAAGAGAGCTTAGGGGTCAAACACCTCCTTAAACTAATCACCTCTTTAAAAACCCCCCCAGACCCCCCAAAATCTAACACATTTAAGTTTTCTCAAATTTTCTTAAAAAATACGCTTCTAAGAGAAAAATGTGTAATATACTTTATTGTAGACAATGAAATTTCCTTTTGAAAAAGGTACAACTCGCTGGGGGTCAACTATTTATAAACTCTTCAGCGGCGTCCGTTAATTGAAGTAATTTAAAAAAGTCAAAAATCATCCATGTTTTTTCCATGATTTATTCGATTTTTTTTTAAACCATGGTTTATAGAACAAAATGTGTTATACGCTATTGTAGCAAATAAAATTTCCTTTAAAATGCTGAATAAGAAAGTCGGATTGGTTTCATGGTTATAAATTCAGAGGCCCCCGTAAATATAACCAATTTTAAAAAATCACAAATTAAAATATTTTTGTTACAAGCTTTATCTAATTTTTTCAAAAACTAAGCCTAATTTAACAAAATGCTATGATGTACTTTATTGACAGTAAAATTCGCTCTTCAACGGTGTTTAACTCCATGGGGTTTGACTTACAACGAACCCGCCAGCGACGTCCGTAAATTGGGGCCATTTAATTAATTTTTTTTAAATTATGTTTTGCACAGGTTTTATTTCATTTTCTGAAAACCATGCCCTTTATCAAAAAAATTGTTTTTTACTACAGATAATAAAATTTCCTTTTAAACGTTGTGTAACATGGCAAAAAATATTTCATATTTACTGCTCCAAAACAATTTTTTTTAAATCACCAAAAAATTTTTATTCGATTTTCTTAAAAACTAAGCCCTTTATCAAAAAATGTGTTTTATACTTTATTGTGGATAATAAAATTTACTTTTAAACGGTGTATAACAAAGTCGGATTGGTTTCATGGTAGTAACTTTACAGGCGCCCGTAAATTAAACCAATTTTAAAAAATTTGTGATAAAGGGTATGGTTTTCAGAAAATCAAATAAAACCTGTGCAAAACATAATTTTTTTAAAAATTAATTAAATGGCTCCCATTTACGAACGTCGCTGGCGGGTTCGTTGTAAGTCAAACCCCGTTTTAGAGAGAATTTTACTGTCAATAAAGTACATCATAGCATTTTTCTAAATTAGGCTTAATTTTTGAAAAAAATTGGATAAAACTTGTAACAAAAATATTTTAATTTGTGATTTTTAAAATTGATTAAATTTACGGGCGCCTCTGAATTTATAACCATGAAACCAATCCGACTTTCTTGTACAGCATTTTAAAGGAAATTTTATTTGCTACAATAATGTATAACACATTTTGTTCTATAAACCTTGGTTTAAAAAAAAATCGAATAAATCATGGAAAAAACATGGATATTTTTTTACTTTTTTAAATTACTTCAATTAACGGACGCCGCTGAAGAGTTTATAAATAGTTGACCCCCATCGAGTTGTACCTTTTTCAAAAGGAAATTTCATTGTCTACAATAAAGTATATTACACATTTTTCTCTTAGAAGCGTATTTTTTAAGAAAATTTGAGAAAACTTAAATATGTTAGATTTTGGGGGGTCTGGGGGGGTTTTTGAAGAGGTGGTTAGTTTAAGGAGGTGTTTGACCCCTAAGCTCTCTTACCTTTTTGTACGTCACTAAATTTACACAAAAAAATAAAAATAAATAAAAAACGTGCCGTTTAAAGCACTAAATTTAAAAAAATGAATATTTTCTAACTTACTTACTTTAAGTTAAAAGTTACTCCGACTCCATTACAATATTTAAAAATACATTTAAAGAATGGATTTTGTAGCTGATAAAATTCTCTACAAGATATGTTTTTAGAACTTTTACCCTAGAACAAAGTATTTCGGAGCTTATGCCGTCTAAAGTAGAAAAAATCTGAAAATTTGCCCAAGCACGTGATTTTAGTCATTTTTGGAAATTACCTAGCTCCGTTATTACTGCTCGCAGAACAACCATAGTACCCAATTGTAGATAATTATATCCTCTAAAAAATTTCATTTAATCTTTTTGCGATTTAGTGTACTGGAACGAAACTAAAGGCAAAAAACTAAAAAACGTGCCAATTTTTTTGGGTTTTTTCAAGATGGCGGATGGAGTACAGGGGTGGGGGTGACGAAAACTCAGATTTTGAACTACCCTCCTGAGCATAACAACATATCCAAAATTCAGAACTACCGGACCTTTTGTAGGGTAACCCCCCTATTTTGGCCTCTATTCATTGAACTATAACCCCTCGATTGCGACTCCGGCTTACCTAGGCTAGCCACAGCAACTGCACAGCAGCCATTACTGTGTTATTGTGCACCCTCTTGATTCCCAGGCTAACCACTCCATTAATTTCGTTCCCTGGACAAGTTTGTACAGGTCTTTAATAAAGTAGTCCCCAGTCGCTATTGGGTCTAGTTCAACTTCCCCAAATATTAGGTGATTTTTGTGATACAGTGCCTCGAATGGCATATTACATGTTCTACTGTTTCCGCTTCCTGATTGCATAGTCTGCAGCTCAGGTTTGCCTCATACAGGCCCATCCTGTTTAGGTGAACTTTGACCGCAATATGGCCAGTCATGACACAGAAGCGACAAAGCGCCATGCTTCCAAAATCGAGTGGTCGGGATGGACAACATATCATACTGAGAGAAAGTGCGTGCGAGGTGTTAAGTACACCAAAAAAAAAAGCGTAAATCTGCTTATGTGAGAAAAAGTGTTTTACATTTTTATTTAAATGATGAATATGGGCAAATAAATAGATGTACTAATGTAAAGTTTTGCACGCATATATACAGAAAATAATGTTCTTTTAAGGTGCAAAATTCCCGTATGTAAGCAGCAAAATGTTTTTATTGAATTTGACAGATTAAATCATAGAGAATATTATTAAATGCAACAATAAAAGTTTTCGGAGAGGGCGGGGCTGTACTTAAGCATTTTTATTGGAGACAAAATTGTTTCGAGCCAATAAAAACGCTCCATTTTGAAAAGTGCACCATGACCATCATATATTGACGTTATTAAAATTCCGCGACGTCCACGAGTTGTTCTAGTCGTTAACGTCTGTTAAACGCATATTTTGACAATTTTAAGTTTTTGTTACCTTTGTGCTTTATTAGAGTGATATCATTGTGCTTTTCGTGAGTGTCAATCCAAATCCAGTGAAGGATTATCATTGTTTTCTTTTCCTAAAGATGCTGAGCGGTAAGTACACACATGAACGCACCCGATGTAAGACAGCCTTTATATAGACGGTGTCTCTACTTTTAAGGTTTAGCAAACATTTTTATTACTATTTTACTTTTTTTTTCAAATAAAGCTCGCCATGGTTTAAAACCCTGTATTATACATCAAATAATATTTTTTATTTCTTCGGATATACGGTGTCTGCCAAAAAATATTAATTTTTCGCTACAGTAAAGTATAGCTTTATTTTTAAGAGAACCTGTATGTACTTTACTCGTAAGCAAACTTGATATTTTCTTATAAAATTTTTCTTGATAACAACTTTCTAAAATTAAGGTAACAGTGTACTCCGGTTATAACAAAACAAACAACAAATAATAACTTCATAATGCATTTTTTTTAATCGACATAATTTTATAAGAGTTATTGTGTATATTAGGACTTTTTGGACACCCTGTATGTAATTATTTAAGTATCAAATATAATAAAGCATACAAACTGCTAGTATGACGTACTTATTATAGCTTTTTAACTTTTTACGTGCCAAATTTAATTTGTTTTTATGTATCATATGTATTATAATAAAGCATACATATGATATAACTAGTCGTTTCTTTTCAAATTAAATAATTTACGACTTTCTTGTCTTACGAGGTAAATATAATATTTTTTCCGTGTAAAGTTTCGTGCTTCTTTTCTCAGTGTAAAATGTTGGGTTAGTGTCAAGTGACGTCACGAATTTGATACCCATAAGAGCAATGCTTTATCTGTCATTTTGTCGCTTCTGGGGTAACTCTTCTGAGGTCATGATTCCTATTATGGTTCTTACTTGCCTCATACTATAACTGAGCAAGTCTTTTGTGAGTGTGGTCCCTCCCCTACTATTTTGCATTTCGGGATTTTATAAAAAAAAATTAAGATTAGATTTTTGACGATAACATATAATATATACATAATAGAATAAAGTAAAAACAAAAGGGTGAGGTAAATGAAGAATTTGATTGACATAAACAAAACTAATTTAATAAATCCTAAAAATCAAATATAATTTATTGGCACCCTCCAAAAAAGCAGAAGAATTTAAAAAACCTCTGCTTGTTTGAGGACGGATTAAAATATCATAAAACTTATCTATTATGGAGTACCCGAAACCCCACAAAATTATTTCAATTGGATCACTCTGCTAAAATTGAACCTCCTCTTTTGTTAAACTTAAGATATTGTTAACAACTACATACATAATAGATCAAAGGCCAGCATAGGGTACACCTCCCCTTCCTGGACATTTTCGACACAAATATATTTTTGTTTCTATTGGAATCTAGTTTCAGGTTTTAAATGTTTGCCACTTGTCCATTATAGCATATACACAGGGGGAGAGGGAGGAGGACCACCCAGGCAAAAGTGATCAAAGTAAAAAGCTCATTACAAAAACCTATAGAAGATTACGTTGACATTGATAAGCTATTCAATCGATTTTTATGAAAGTGTCATTTTTATTTAGTTTTTTTTACTTTAACTACGTTTTTATATTTTGTATATCCTGTAATTGACAATTAGTAAACAAGTAAAACCTGAACCTAGATTCCCATAGCAACCGAAAAATATATGTGTCGTGGATTTCCACGTAGGGGGTAGGAATACCCTAGGGGGTAGGAATACCCTATGCTGGTCAACAACAATCATAAATACGTGGAACATTCAATAATAAATAGACAAATTGATGTTTTTTTTAACATTTTGTAGAAAAAGTTTGGTACTATGACTGGGCATTTTTGTGATAAGTACATAACAGTGTGCGGATAGAAATTGTTTAGTATAACCTCAAAACGGCATTTAACAGTGACGTAACCCAATGTTGAAAGATCCGAGTTTTGCTTTGTAAAGGTGAAAAACCAACTAAAATATTTTCTCGAATGGTTATGAATTGTGCCAATACTCGAATTACGTAGTTTTTTTTTTAATTTTGTATACAATATACGACTTGAAATCAAATAGAAAAGAACAGAAGCGCAAGTCTTTGGTTCTTTCCTGATATAAATACTACGTTTTCGTATAGAACTAACTAAGTTTTCAATACCAACACTTCATCATTAAATGCACGACGACAGTAGTATACATATAGTTTTACAGCTACAGTGAATTTTTTAATTTAACAAATCAGGCGCAAAATGGAATTAAACCGCGAACATTTTCGGGCTGTAATTTTTGACAACTTTCGAATGAAATTATCTCCACAAGAATGCCTTGCCAAGTTGACTTATGTTTTCGATGATAAAGCATCACATCAGTCGACAGTTTCTCGTTGGTAGGGAGAATTCCAGCGTGGACGGATTAGCCTTAGCGACGATCCAAGGCCAGGTGCACCAAAAACGGGTGTCACCCAGGAAAACATCGATGCTGTGCGCATGTTTATCATAGAAGATCGACATGTGACATATCGCGATATTGAGGCTTCATTGGGGACTTCAAAGGGCTTACTAAATTAGTTTCTCGCTGGATACCGCATCTGTTAACCGAAGAACAAAAAGAAGCTAGTGTCAATTGGTGTCAGAAAACTCTAGATCGCATTGAGTCAGGAAACTCGAAAAACGTATGTACAGTCGGGGACTTTTTAAATTGCCGCCCTCGAAATTAAAAAATATTCCTATTTGAAATTCGGAAAAGTAGTTTGAACCAAAACAAAAAAATTGTGAACCTTACCTCTGTCTTTATACATATATATTTTTTAAAAAAAAATTTTTGATTTCTTTAAATGCTTAATTTTGATAAAAAGAAAATACAGCGGCAATTTAAAAAGTCCCTGACTGTACCAACAATTCCTCTGGGAGATCAAAGGACTGTTACTGCCGATTGATACATAACCATTTGTTTGCCGAAAGTAATCACTGAGCTTCAAAAAACGAACCCCGAATGACGAATCATTCTCCAATGCAAATTCGCATAAAGCACAAAAAAGCATTGAATTTTTAACCCAACAAAACATACAGTCCCAACGATTTCTATACTTTTCCGAAAATCAAGAACGGAATTCGTGGTTAAAGATTTTAGTCGCCAGTGGAAAGTCGACTTCTTTAAGAATGCAATTTTGACAGTGCCAACAATCGAGTGGAATTACAGCTTTGATAACTGGTTTGAGCGCAAGCAAAATTGCATTAGTTTGCGTGGACAATACTTCAAGAAACAATAAAATCTTTAAAAGTTATCTACTGTTTTATTCGAACCCTCGTATCCGCAAACTGTTCTTAACTGATACCAGGGATATCAAAACCACCACGAGCATATTCCTCCTTTACTCCTGATTTATAAGTTGCCGTTCGTTAAAGTTGGGCAAAGTTCGGCCTTGCCGTTCGCAAAAGTTGGAGATAATTCATCTTTATCTTTCGCATTCGAGATTCGTAGTCGGCCACGTACGTCACACTTAGTTAGTTTATTCATTTATTTTCCTTTTATTTTTTAGCTCACACATATACTATACTATAGTAGTGTGAGCTATGGTGATCCTAATTTTTTTGAGAAAAAAAAAGTTGCTCCGATTTCAAAATTTTTTATATATCTTTGCGTTTTAGATGATTTTGAAGTCTGTAACGACCAACGCGCATAACTCAAAAACCGCTCCACCGATTTTAATGAAATTTGGTACCTAGGCTGGGTCTTGGGTCGAGATGGTCCCATTTAAAAATGAACAAAATCCACCGAACACAAGCCAAATAAAAGGGTGGGGGTAGATTTTAAAAATTAGAGTATACATGAAAATATGGCGTGTGTGATATCAAACGAAAGGTCATTGCGTCTGGAGTTGAACAAACAACATTTTAATTTTTGTTTTTTTTAGGGGGGGGGGAGATTTAAAAAATTTGAGTTTAAGTCAAAACATGGCTTGTGTGGTATCAAACGAGAGGTAATTTAGTCTGGAGTTGAACAACATATATTACAATTTTTAGTTATATTAGCTCACACATACACTACAACTATAGTAACTAGTGTGAGCTTAGGGGCCCATATATTGGCAGAGTATTTTTCTTTATGACAAAACCTAAGTCAGAAAAGGTTAGAGGCTCCATTTTAAACAAAAAAACTATGAAAAAATATTTTTTTTAGATTATTATTACCGAACGGTTGCGAACGGAAGACGGCAGCCTATAAATGCTAAAACCTGTCTACGAACTGTGAACCGTGAACGTCAACCGTGAACGGCAACTTATAAGTCAGGGGTTAAACTGTTTTGTTTCTACACCAGTGTGTCCCTGTAATTATTGAATGTTCCTCGTACATAAAGAAAACTGTGCCTTAAAGTTAAATAAAATTGATATTTTAAAAAATATACAGCGCCCCTCATCAGAGCAGTGCAGATACCTTTTAAAAAAGAAATACGTAACAGCATGAATAATATTGGAAATTAAAAAAAATATATTAAAGCCAACAGCAAAAATAAATTAAACTCGATCCAAGCTATTAGGGTGAAATGAAGTAAACTTTTAGGGGCGGTAACGGTTTTTCATGGGTTTCAGCGAAATCATTCCTCCTATGGTAAAAAGTTAAAAACAAAAGTCATAGACAATAAAAAAGTCTACAACTATTCTAAAAACTGTTTTTTTACATAACCTTTTTTTTACTAAATTCGGTAAATACTTAGTTTTTTTAAGTTCTAAACACGGTTTAATTTTTTTAAATAAAAAATTCTGAAAGCAATTTTAAATTTTTTTTTTTTTTAAATAACATCACTATAAATACGAAAATGTAACACGGTGATAATCAAAAATAGGAAAGACGATATGGATATTGATTTAAATTATATTACAGTAATTTAATTTTAATACTTTTTCAACAGGTTAAAGTCTGTTTCCTGGCAAATTTGTCGTAGTGATGCTTATTTTTTTACACCATCTACAAAAAGACGCTTTAACAAAAAAAAATCATCGAAGCGAAGTTAATCATCCTACGTCTATCGTGAGAAAACGAAAACTTCTTTTTACTCGATTAGCCACGAAAACTTGTTTGATTTTTAAATTCACGGGTACTACAATGTACGGTTGTTAGTATTATTTGGCTTGAAAATTCCGTTGATTGACGCTCACGTCTGAAAGTGGGTAAAAATGCTCTGGCCTGAAAGACAGAAGTGCTGTCGTAGGTCACGAATGGTTTCTTTTTCTTTGCAATCGATCTTTTCATTGATCGATATATCAGTTTATACTTGCCTGCTCTTGTTCTAGTTTCTCTCGTATCTCGGTAGATGACGCTTCTTGCGAGGGTTTTCTCACTATAGACGTAGGATGAGAGACAAAACGGTCTGATTAACTTCGCAAGGGTGTCACATTGATCAAGCAGTGTTCTGAGCTGAGGAGTCCCATAAGGACACAACAGTTAATTGTCAACACTTATTAGGTGTCCATTAGATCTTGGACCCTCGTAAGGTTAAGTTTTCGAGCTACCCACGGACAGTGTTGCCAGGTCCCACAGAAATATTGCATGAGAAATATTTCGAGAAAGCATGAGATTTCAAAAAAAAAGCATGAGATGGCGGAATTGTCGCTGTTGCCTCTAGCATGGTGCTCATTTATTAGAGAATTATTGAAATAGAGCCAGGCTATAATAGTGCCAGGCACTATTCTGACAGTTTCAAATTGAAAACTGACAGTTAATCCTTCAAAATTGAAATACCAAAGTCGAATTTAAAACTTTCGTCATTTATTTTCCGATTATAATGGAAGGTACTATTTATTCCAGTTCATATAGTAAACGAAGGCCGTATGTTGAAAGATCACAGCTGGTATTACAATGTGACGGTGTCAAAATAGTGCCTGACACTATTATAGCCTAGCTTTATTTCAATAATTCTCAATTATTGCAGGCACAGAATACATATACGTATATATTTAGCTATATATTCTATGTTGCAGAAGGCATGCTTTTTTTTAATTGGCTAAATTCATGTCGTAAATTTGCTTTGAACGAGCATTAGGAACAAATTACTAAAATATTTTGCACTTTAATAAATAAAACACTCTAATAAAATAGTAAATTGACGTAAAGGTGTAGCACATAACAGAATAATTGATTATCGTTTTCGGGGAATACCCGAATAAGCGAACAGCGCATTTGTACGTCATACTCTCAACCAGGTGCGAGGTTGCAATTTGCGATTATGAAACACGATCCAACAATGCCAAATGCCGGGTTGCAAATTTTTCGTGGCACTTCTTTGTCACGTAAGCCTAATTCTCTTATGATTACTTTGTTATTTTGTAGTTCATAGTTACCTCTATAATTAATTTTTAAGTATAATTTATTTTTGTTTCTGTAAGCTGAAAAGCATGAGATTTTGCGATAAAATAATGATAGAATGAGATTTGTTTGAAAAACATGAGATCTTATGCAAAAGCATGAGACCTGGCATCACTGCCCACGGAAACAGGAGAGAAACAAAAACTTCTTTTTACCCGCACAAAAACAATGCGAGTAAAACCCGAGAAGAGCGAACACACTTGTCGGGTAATACGACTAACTGATAGCCTGTGCCAGGCACAACATTTCTTTGATTTTTCCTATTTAAACATCGCTAAAAGGCCCAACATTGGCCCTATCACTGCAGATAAAATCTAACTCTATTCGAAGGAACCAGGAGAAAAGTGGCAGCATGTTCGACGCTGCTTTGAGTTTCAGTGGCCGTCGCATCGAGACGGAGTGTGATTCACTGTATTGCAGAAAAATACGGTAGTGCCATGGCTTCGTGGCACTACCTCACGAGCCACTGTATGGACGCCACTGTGTTGTAGACCTATTTATTACCTATAACTTTTATATTTAACTTTTTTCGATAGGAAATTTAGTTTTGCCGAAAACTATAAAAACCCATTAACCCATAAAAGCTCACCTCATTTCACCCCAATAACTCGGATCGAGTCTAATTTTATTTTCCTATTAATTGCGAAATTCTGCTACTAATTTTTTACCTCCCAAAAGGTATCTGCATTGATCTACATAGTCAACTGACAAATATAATACAAAAGGCTAAACACCTAAAAATACTTAAACTAATAATAATAATGTTTTATATCAAATTAGTTTTATTATACAGGATCAAAAATCGAGCGCGTAAACATTACAAGAGGATTGAAAATTAAAAATTAAGTGACGTTCGTCTCAATGGTAATTTTTTTAACAAGTAGGGAATGTAGGAATTTTGTTGCAGCAGGGTCAAATCAAGCCAAACTTTAGCAGTACAGTGAATATTGGTTATAACGACATTGAAGGGACCGCATAATTTTGGCCGTTATAACCGAGTGTCGTTATAGAGAAAAAAAGTTTATATATATATATGGGTTATACCGGGTGGGCCAAAAAAAACCGGACAAATTGTTTTTCATTATAACTTCTGAACTATACTATCGATTTTAATGGGACTAACTGCACTTAACATATAATTAATCAGAGTTGTAAATTAATATATTGTTTTGTCCATTATCTCAAAATTTAAGATGGCGGACGAAATTAAATTATACCCTTCAAAGATGCTCGTTTATTTTTGTGTTGCAAACATGTTTTAATTATTTTTTTAAATTAGTAAAAAAGCCGCACTCTTGCCACGCATAACAAGGTACGAATCAGCAAAATCGGTTCAATGGTTCTCAAAAAAAATATTTTTGTTTCAACCATTGTTTTGAATATTATTCGATTGCCTTGCCAATAATGTCTGCATTTATTTTCTTATAAATTCATTACTACTGAACCGATTTTGATGACATAAAAAACATTTTTGTGAGAATTGATTGATTTTTAAAGATCATGATCAAAATTTAAGATGGCGGATAGAATCATATTTGATTCTTCAAAATGGCGTGTTTATTCTTATTTTCTGAAAAGGTTTTTGTCTCTTTTTAATTTATAGAAAAGCACTACTTTTCCCGCGCACAATTATAATATATTAGTAAAATCGGTGTGGTAGTTCTCAAAAAAATCTATTTTTGTTTCAGCCATTGTGTTACAGATTATACGATTGCATTGCCAATTCTGTCTGCATTCATTTCCTTATAAACTCATTATTACTGAACCCATCTTAGTAAAATAAAAAAGTCATGGTGAGAATTGATTGTTTTTTAAAAATTATAATCGAAATTTGCCGCCATCTTAAAAGTTAAAATGTCGGACAGAATCATACTTGACCCTTCAAAGAGGTAAAAGTGCCTTCTTATTTTCCGAAAATATTTTCGCTTTTTTTTTATTTATAGAATACTTTTCTTCCGCTTAACAATGTCCAAAGTAGTGTTTTCTATAAGTTAAAAAAAAACATTTTCGGAAAAAAAAATAAACACGCCATTTTGAAGAATCAAATATGATTCTGTCAGGGCAATCAACTATCACCACGATTTTTTTTATTTCACTAAAATCGGTTTAGTAGTAACGAATCTATAAGGAAATGAATGCAGACAGGATTTAAAAAAAATAGATTTTTTGAGAACCACCACACCAATTATACTAGTTTCTACCTCGTTGTGCGGGGGAAAAGTAGTGCTTTTCTATAAATTAAAAAAAAATAAAACATTTTCGGAAAATAAGAATAAGGACGCTATTTTGAAGAATCAACTATGATTCTGTCCGCAATCTTAAATTTTAATATGGCAATCAACTTTGATCATGATCTTTAACAAGCAATCAATTCTTACCAGGATGGTTTTTATTTTATTAAAATCGGTTCAGTAGTACTGAATTTATAAGAAAATAAATGCAGACATGATTGGCAAGGCAATCGTATAATATTCAAAACAATGGTTGAAACAAAAATATTTTGTTCAGAACTACTAAACCGATTTTGCTGATTTGTAGTAGCTTGTTGTGCGTGGCAAAAAAGCAGCTTGTTTAGTAATTTAAAAAAATAAATAAACTATGTCCGCAACACAAGAATAAACGAGCATCTTTGAAGGGTAAATTTTAACTTCGTCCGCCATCTTGGATTTTGAGATGGCGGACAAAGAATTATAATTAGTCAAAACTCTGATTAATTCTCTGCCAAGTGCAGTTTGTCCCATTAAAATCGATTGTATAGTGCAAAAGTTATAAAGAAAAATAAATTGTCTGGTTTTTTTTGGCCCACCCTGTATATAGAACTTGGTCGGGACCTTAATATGTCGTCACTACAATCGATATGTCATAGTATAAGCGATATTTACTTTAGTAAAAGTTAAAAACAAGGAGGTTACCCAAATCGTCTCGTACTTCAAATTTTTTCGGACCGAATATGGTCACACTCGTTTACCAGACGTTTTGACAACATATCTCCTCAGGCGCACGACCGACGGGCCAGAACATGTTTCCCTTACCATGGGCGTCACATGCTGTATTGTCACGAATAAGAAGCTGGTTTTAATTAAAGAGGGAAACGCTAATAGATCGGTACTTTGCCCTTCTATCATAAATTTGTTTTTTAAAATACTATACATACTAAAAACCTCTCTCAAGTTTATTTGTGATTTAATTCATTGCAAATAAATAATCTTGTACATCAAGGTCCTAAGAAATTCCACCAATATATTAGCAACTCATTAAGCTAAAAAAATTAAAAATTTTGCATTCAAAAATGCAAACCAAGAAACAATAACCGAGCCCAAACGAGTTGCTGAAACGTTCAATTTCATGGAGAAAGCCTTTGACACTGTTCCACTTGAAAGGTTACTTTACAAACTGAATCACTTTGGTTTAAGGGATAGACTGCTGCAGTGGATACGAGACTTTTTAACATTCCAGGTGTGTGTTGATAGAGCTTTTTCTACAGAGCACAGAGTTTTGGGTTGAGTACTACAGAGCTCAGTTTTAGGACCACTGATCTTCATTGTGTATATCTTAGAACATACCATCTGCCGTAACAGCATATTCGCAGATGACATCAAAAACCATAAAGACCCAAGCTATCAACATGCATGATATTGGGCTTCTCGAAGACTGGACTGAAAAGTGACTTCTTCGTCTAAATACTGACAAATGTACTGTGTTACACATTGGCTACAACAATCCAATGTTAGAGTACCATATAGAAAAGACAGAGCTTAAATCAGTCAGTAGCAGGTTAATCCGGGAATTAAAATCAGCGATGATCTAAAGTGGGAAACATACAGGTTTGTGAAAAGAGCCAACTCTGTAGTTTACCTAATGCGTCGCGGTTTTAAAGAAATGTCTCCAGAAAGTCCCCTCACATCATTTAAAATTCAGATCTATATTCGATCATGCAGTTGTTGTGTGGAATCCAAATTTTTCAAACAGATATAGAACTATTAGAAAAACATAGGGCAACAAAAATTCCACCAACAGTAAGAAATCTTTCTTGAACAAAACAGTCTACCGGTTGGTTCTAAGTAGCGGGTGTGAAATAATCAGATACAAGGATCAACGCTCAGGAAAACGGATGAGCTCCGAAAAGTTTTCTATTACATATTATTTAACAAAAGAAAAAACTAAGTTTAGTTTTAGTTTCTTTATTTTTTTATATAAGTCTACCGACGCGTTGCGAAGTTTTTTATTACTTCATCATCAAGGCTGATTTTTTAAACGCCTACACAATGTGTTTCTCTTTTAGTGTAGGCGTTTGAAAAATCAGCCTTGAGGATGAAGTATTAAAAAACTTCGAAACGCGTCGGTAGACTTATATAAAATATAAAGAAGCTAGAACTCAACTTAGTTTTTCCTTTAAAGACATAACAAACTCTATTAGAGAATTGACCAGCCAGACTTCATACTACCTTAAAGAATGTAGAGGTGGATATATATATATATATATATATATATATATATATATATATATATATATATATATATATATGGATAAACCATTGCACAGTGTTTTCTTAAAACTATTGTAAACACGGGTTTATCCAAAAAGCTAAGTTTTGAATTCTTACACCAGTACTTACTAAAGGGTCTACAGTGCTAAGTGCTACAATCCTAGGTTTAAAAGTCTACATTTTGGTTGAAGGTTTAACTTATTTTTCCCGTGAATGCAATAGTTTTTAATATTTATATAAATTGTTTATAAATACCTTGGGATATGGGTCATCTTTTTTCGTTGTAACAAAGACATTATTTCCACACAAAGGTTATAAATAAATAAAAATAATGAAATATTTTGGTTTAACAATGGTAGCTATATAACCTCCAAACGTCACTAGGGAATGTCGAATAAAAACAGTGTAAGTCAGTGTCAGCTGTCCGCCATATTTTACATGTTAATTTTTTAGACAAGTTAGCGACGATTAAACTGATAATCGATTGTTTTAGTGAATGTTTAATTGAAAAGGGATTCTAATATATCTTGTGCTTTTTACAGTATTTAAATATTGATACGTATTTAATACGGTAATGCATTTACAGATATAGTTTTAAGTGTATTATTTAGCTTTGAATATTTTTGTATGTAAGTTTTTTGTCAATCATGGATTATTTCTATTGTTTTTGGAACTTTAAACCACCCCTCAGGGGTGGTACTACAATTTGAGACTATTTTTAGCGGGAATCCTACGACTGCACGGACTAAGTTTCCAAAAAATGACATTTGCTTACAAAATTTTTATGTGGTTTTTCTTTATTTCTAAAGTTAATTTGAATTTATATGAGATGAATTCAGGGTGAACCAAATCTTTGCTGTTATTTGACCTGTGAGTATTAAAAAAATACACTTAAACCAGTCGGTATCAAGTCTATATACTTGATATTTAAACCCGGTCTACAATGCTAAGTCTTAAGGTCTTAGTAAATACTGGTGTAAAGGTCTCAAATACGTTAGAGCATAAATACATGTTCAAAAAATCAAAAAGAGTAGCCTGCTATGGAAACAATGGCAAATTTAAATTCGCAGACGCGAATTTTCAAGTGCGCATGCATGTATTTTGTCACATAGACACACAGCTGCTGTGTAGATAGACGTCATATTTTTTGTTTATTTACATTTTGCGTTGTTTTGGGTTGGTCGTGTAAAATTAATTATGTTTTTTTTTTCTGTAATGTGCAGCTTGTGGAAAAATGTCCAGGGAGTGCCATTTCATAGGTAACTACTTGTATTTTTCTTTATAATTTGTTAATAAAGTTAGGAGTGGTTTATAGATGCCACTAAACACTCTTCATGGTGTCCACAATAAATCTGCACAATTAATTTTAGAAAAACTACAATTAATCCACAATTTGATAAATTTTTGCCAATCAGCTAGTTTTTAGAAAAAAAAATAGACAACCCTAAATTTTTGACAATTGTCAAATAGTGTAGTGACGTAACGGAGTATGTTCCAAAACCACCAAAATTGACGCATGCGCAGTGACCGAAATCCTATCTACCCGAAAAGGAAACAAGGGGGTCCCGGCTTCAAACATCGCGTGTGAGGATGCATGGGTATGCCCCATATTTATGATGTAACGTATGTGGGTCATATCGTCGGTCGTATCATTGCTTGCCAAGAGGAGTCATTGATACCTTGGAACACCGGTCGCGTGATGGGTATACAGGGTAGGGTCTGCCATAGGGTGCCGGGGACCTTATATCACTTGCTGTGTGCTTACGGTCTCGGCGTACATCCATCGTCACAACACGGCGTTATAAGTGCTGTATTTCCACCTAAGGCAATCGTATGTTGTTGATGATGCTTCAGTGCTGCCATATGTCCCCTGCTATTCCGTCCGTAGTGAAAATGACAGAACCAGAATATCCTCGAATTTCGCATTCTCCAACCTTCGGCTTCTAAACGCTAACAAGCCAGATATAGTATTCCTTAACAAAAATGACAAAATTATCTATGTCATTGAGTTCTCGGCTTCTGCCGAGACGAACATATTGCCAAGGAGGAGAAAAACGGATATCAGTATCTTCTCTTTGACCTTTGCCAAGCATTCAGCGGCTATATAGTCAAGCTAGTGGTTTTGGCCGTAGCTCTCAAGACCTTGCCAGCCTGCCGTGATAAGGCAAAACAACTTGCTGACACAATGCAGAAAGCAGTCATCCTCATCATCATTGCGTCTACTCAAAGCGCACGATGCGGAACACCGTTTCTATTAACCCCGCTGTTGGTGAAGAGTAGAACCGCCAACAGAACACCTGGCCTACTTGCACCCGTGTGGGTCGGAGTCGCGGGACTATAGTAGTAGTGGGGGGGTTGACCCGCAGGTCTGACAAGTAGGCCAGAGTAGGCCCTTTTTGCCATGCCCCAAGTCTGTCCCTTAACCCACTCTCTGCACTTCCCTTTGATGGTCGAGTAACTCATTGGGCCTTCCTGTTCTCTTTACAAAGTCCAGTAAGTCTGCCCATTTGAGCATGTGCAGTTCTTCCTCGCTCAGAGTTGGCGCTCCGAGTGCCTGTTGTCTCATCCTTGCGTAGGCCTCGCATTCTGCCACGAGGTGTCTTGATGTCTCTTCTTCCTGTCGACAGGCTGGGCAGGTAGGGTCATTCTCGACTCCTATACGTGTCATGTGCCTCCTTAACAGGTTATGTCCGGTTAGAGTACCTATCAGCAGTCCGAGGTCTTTTCGTGTCCGTCCCAGCATCCATCTAATTCTGGTCGCTTTTGGACGGTCTACGAATTCTCTGGTCTGTCTGCAACCCGTTCCTGTTTCCCAGGAGTTTACTAGCGCGTTTTGGGCCCATTTGTTGAGTCCGCTTTGCACTTGTCTTTTTGTCACGCCCAAAAGTGGCTCCGGTCCTACATAGGCGGTTCCTGCCCCGAGTCGTGCGAGTTCGTCCGCCTTCTCGTTGCCTGGTACCCCCGTATGTCCCGGAACCCAAACCAGCGTCACCCGTTGGCCATCGCTTAGGGTCTCCAGCGCCTCTGCGCATTCTTCCACCAAGCCGTCAGCAATCTTGGGTGTGTTTCGCGCCTTCAGGGTGGCTTGACTGTCAGAGCATATATATAAGCTCCTCTTCGCTGTTCCGAACCTCTTCTAGGGTTGCCGCCATTATTATGGCGTAACTTCTGCTTGAAAAACAGTAGCCTGCTCACCGAGCGAGTAGCTCTTCTGAACTTCTAGTTTTTCCACGTATACACCCGCTCCTGTGGTTTGCCTCTCTGATAGTTTGGATCCATCAGTGTAGCAAACTAAAGCGCTCTCCTCAAACATGATTTCGTCTCTCTGCCACGCTTCCCTGTCTGGGATGTGGATTTTGTACCTCTTCTCGAGCCTCCAAGGTGCGTGTGCTCTGCTGACCGTCATTGACGTGAGGGAGATTTCTCTAATTGTCACCTCTTCTATAGCTAGATGACCAGCTGTTTCCCCCCTTCCTCTCCACTGACCCGTGTCCCTTAGACGCGGGACTATAAGTAAAGCCACCCAAAAAAAATTTGAATAATAAATAAAGACGATATTTATCTAATATTTACTTATTATCACATATTTTTTATGGTTAAAAAAGTTTTGTTATTTTTAAAGTAAAATATAAATTAATCAAGCTAATGATTTGAAATGACCCTGTCACTCTACTTGAATGTAAAAAGTAATTTTTTTGCACTATACAACGCTCGATATTGAATCCTTAATTACATATTATATACAATCGAAAGTACTATTTAGTAAATGCGGCAAATACAGCCCAAAGTACCTCACACGTGTTGTGTTTAGTGGCCTCTTCTTCGAAATTTAAATCTAAAAGTTTTCTTACCCTTTTTGTCGCCAACTCGTAGTCATCGTCGTTTAAGGGGGCGAAGGCATTTTCTAGGACGTCGCTGGCATGAGCCAAAAATATTAAGGCCAACATTCTTTTATCCATGTGGTGAGGATTGTTGACCCATTTGGCCAATACAGCATCTTGAATTCTTTGTATTAACCTCGTTTTTGTTATGTTGTCTGTTAGTGGGTGAGTCGTCATGTCAAAAAATAAAAAATTCTGTTTTTCGGTAGTTAAAACACCTTTTTCGACTAAATTTTTAGCTAATCTTTCCCTTACGTTTTTTATCTGAAATCTAAAAAAAATAAAGTTGTTAGAAACAGGCTAACTAAGAGTACACAAGACAATCCATTGTGGGCCCAAATCCCAAACCAGGTTACAAAAATTCGTTGTTAAAATTGTAAACTTTGCCACTGTGAATTATAGTTTTGTCACTCTAGGTCTTTTATACTGCCAACTCTTTTAGGGGCCTAGCATTGCAAGCGATCTCTCGGAAACTACAAGAGCCTGAAATTTTTTTTTTACGGTTAAGCGCACTCGCAAGGAGGTCCCTATCACGCTCGAGAAGCGGCCAGTGCGCGGAAATGTTGGTGTGTGTTGGTTTTGAAATGGTTCAGGTTGTAACCGGCAGGGAAAACTGTCGCAGGGAGTTTATTCCACAGCGATGCTGTTCTCCAGAGATATGAATTCTGATATAATGTGGTTCTTGGTGCCTCTATTTTGACAGTAAATTGATGGTTACCGTCTGTTTGACGTGTTCGCCTAGTAGGTGCTACTCCCGGGGGGATCATACGTGCCAACTCTTCAGAGCATTTTCCGTGATAATACCTGTAGAAGAGAGATAGATCGCCCACAGTTCTTCGATGTTCGAGACTATCCAAACTACGGGTAAGTGCGGGGTCATTGATCAGCTTGATAGCTCGTTTTTGCACGGTGTTCAAAAGCATTAAGGTATGTTTGGGTGCCGCACTCCATATATGTGAGCAGTACTCCATAGTTGGTCGAATCTGGGCTTTGTAGAGTGTCAGCAGTTGGCTTGGTGTATACAGATGTCTTGTACGAAATAGCACCCCAAGCTTTTGGGACGCCCTTTTAGCTATATCTGCCACGTGACTGTGCCAAGACATGTTGGTCTCTGCAGTGACTCCTAAGATGTTCAACTGGCTCTGCAATGTGACAGCACTTCCAGATAGCATGATGTTTGGCTCACCGGTGCTGGTATTTTTTGAAAACAGGGCTGCTTGGGTTTTCTGCGCGTTGAACTGTACAAGGTTTTTGTTGCCCCAGTCCTCTATTATCTCCAGGTCGTTATTTATCTGCGATATTTGAGTTTGTCTAAGATGATGGAATTCACGTGCGGATAGACACTGAGTGGGTGGTATGACTGAGGAGACTACATTGCCATCATCTGCAAAGCAATAAAGTGGATTTACTGTTTTATCTATGAGGTCATTTATGTAAATCAGAAAAAGTGTTGGCGAAAGGATTGCTCCCTGTGGCACACCAGCATTTATTTGGTAAGAGTTGGAGTTCCGACCATCCAGTGCAACATAAATGGATCTATCCTTAAGGTAACTTTCAAACCAAGTGCAAAGTTTCGGCGACAATCCCATTGCTTTAAGCTTGTTGAGCAGATTTTCATGCCAGACTTTATCGAATGCTTTTGATATATCTAAGGCAATTGTTCTTGTTTCGCCCCGTAACTCAATCGCTTTTTGCCATAAATGAGTGACGTATGTAAGTAAATCGCCAGTTGACCTATATTTTCGAAATCCGTATTGCTTGTCGTTGATAAGTTTGTACTTTTCCAAGTACTTGGTTAGGTGATTGTTCACAACTCTTTCCATTACTTTTGATATCACCGGAAGTAGAGCAATTGGTCTATAGTTTAACGGATCTGTCTTTTTTCCTTTCTTTGGAATAGGTTGTACTGCGGCAGACTTCCATGATGATGGATATACTCCTTGCCTGTAAGATAAATTGAATAATTTAGCGAAAGTTGGGGTGAGTTCGTTAGCACAATTTTTGAGTACTATCGCGGGAATGCCATCTGGACCCATTGCTTTGTTTGTATCCAACTTTTTAAGGGATTTTCGTATTTCTCTGTGACAAAAGGGTACCTCTGGCATACTGTGGGAAACCCTTTCAATGAACGGTGGAGTTTTTCCATTTGGCACTGTTAGGTTTGAGTTGGAGGAAAAGATTTTGGCCAGCATATTGGCTTTTTCCTCTGATGTTGTGGCTGAGTGAGTATTTTTTATCTGTAAGTGGTGGTATGGATGACTTGGTGAAGTTTGATCCAACGGCTTTTGCAAGAGACCAAAAGGACCTAGAACTACTTGGACAATTCAGCAACCTGTTTTTTATTCTTTGATTGTATGTTTCTTTGGCGGCGTCAATAGTAATTTTGCAACTATTTCTGGCTTCTATAAATTCTGTGTGGTTTTGAGCGGTTTGTTGTCGTTTCCAAAGGTTATATGCTCTGTGTTTTTTCTGTACAGCCGTTTGACACTGGCTGTTGAACCAAGGTTTTGCATTAGCTCTGCTTTTTATTGTATGTGGGATATATGCATCCATTCCAGAGAAGATTACTTTTGTTATTTCATTACAGCAAATAGTGGGATCAGCTGTTTTAAAGCAAACTTCTTGCCATGGAAAATCCAGGTAAAACTGTTTAAGGTCATCCCATTTTGCCGATTTATAGTGCCACATTTTACGAGGAAGTGATTGTTGGCTTGGCGGTATGAACATTTCGCACTTTGTTCTTATAAGTTTATGATCGGATGAACCAAGTGGGGGATCTACTTGAATTGTGTACAAGTCAGGATTTGTAGTTAGGAGCAAGTCTAAAAGCGCTGCAAATTCACCCCTTTCTGAGATACGGCAATAAATTAGCCTGATATTCATAGAACAATTTAAAAATAACGACAGTTAAAAAAAAGTTATGCCACCTTCTTTATTTACCAATCTTACTCCTAATTGCCGGACAATGAGCACTAAATCATGCAAATATTCTAGCAATGATATGGATTTTTTTTAAGCAGGAAATCAAGAAACTTAGAAGAAAACATAGTCGAAGAAAGTAACTCTTTATGGGGAGCCCAAGTCTTGGTCACACATAATGAAAATCAAAATCGTCGTATAGGTTAAACTCTCAACAAATTAAAGAAGTGCTTGTCGTCAAATACCAATAATTCGAAGCTGCTGGACGTCTGACCAATTTCAAAGAATACCTTGTGGAGTGACAAATGGTATTGCATGTTTTCAAAGAGTAATTGACTCTATTATATCAAAAGGAAATGTGACAGGTGTCTACACAGATTTTTAAAGCTGTAAAAAGCTATAGACAAATTAGTCAAGAAAAATCATCTTACAATCAAAAACCAGTCAGTCTCGAGGAATATCTGATAGTTGTACTACTGCATTATAATCCAGAAGGAAACGGTCGAAAGATACAATGGTATCATTTGGAATACTGTATCTTTGGCCCGTAAAACAAGAAATCTGCCAATCGAATAATGGGAGATTTTTTGCTTATCAAAGAAGAGCTACAAGTATCAACACCGCAAAAATACTAATAAAAAAAAAACAAAACAAAAGAAGCAAATATGATCTTTTAGTTGAAGAAGTGGACTTAATTGTTGCTAATCCAAAGTATGTATGGATTCGATATGATGATGGCAAAGACGCTATAGTATCTGTCAAACATTTAGCGCCAAGAGGAGATCTAACCCTCATTAATAATGGTAAGAGTCCAATTTCTTCCGAATCATTTGAAAATTGCCAAACTGAAGCGTCGGATGAGGTAGACGCATCAGATAGTACTTGTGCACTGTATGTTATATATTTGCACTGTATGTTTTTTAAACTTGTTCACGCGTTATTCTGACTTGATAGTTTAATAATTATCAATTCATATAGCCACAGTTTTTGTTGATTGTATTGAAATCCGAAGGTTTATTCATTAGAGTATCTCTCACCCAACGCCCATAAATGACCTTAGAAAACAAACAAAAATTATTATCGCAGGCATAAATGAACCCAATGCCCCTTCAAGCATAATAGAGCAATTCAATCATCAGCAGTTACTACATCTGTAACAAATTGTTATTTTTGCAGAAATATTACCAGTCAAAACTGTCAAAAATTAGAATATTTCGTGAATGTCTGCTTAAAATCTTAAAACGCTGCCCAAGTGCTTTTGCATCTATGATTTCTCAATGCTTTTCTAAATCAATTGTCCAAGCCAAAATTAATAAGGTTTCAGCCAATGCTCTTGTTGATACTAGAGTCTCTTGAAGTTTTTTGATTAAGATTTTGCTGTCAGTTATAATTTCAAAGTCTATACACGTCAAGGCCAAATTGCTCTTTATCTATTAAAGGCTACTACTTGGTCCACATAGACCTGTTAGATGCAACTAAGAAAATTATATAGTGTGACTTTTGAAGGAGGCCTCCGTTATCAGTTTGTTGCCCAATGGAAGCCAAAGTCATGACATGCCACCTTCTTTATTTTCCAATCTTATTCCTTATTGCCGGACAATCAGCACTAAATCACGCAAATATTCTAGCCATGATGTGGAGTTTATTAAGCAGAAAAAATAACTCTATGGTGAGCCCAAGTCTTGGTCACACATATTAAAAATCAAAAACGTCGTATGTGTATAGGTTAAACTCTCAAATTTATTATTTTCATCGTCTATGCCTTACCGGGCATTAAGCACTATTGATCTAAGTTAAGGAGTGCTTATCATAAATTATCCATTATTGAGCAAGATAAACCTTACACTGCATTCGAAGCTGCTGGGTCTGTTCCAATTTCAACAAATACCTTTTGAAGTGACAAATGGTGTTGCATGTTTTAAAAGAGTAATTGACTCTATTATCTCCCAAGAAAATATGACAGGTGTCTACACTTATTTAGATGACAGTGTGTAACGAAAATCACGAATAACATGATGTAAATTTACAAAGATTTTTTAATGTTGTGAAAAGCTATAGACAATTAATCTAGAAATATCATCTTACAATATAATATATGTATCATTTGAAAAACTGTATCTCTGGCCATTGAAACAAGAAATCTGTCAATCGAACAATGGGATAATTTTTGTTTATCAAAGAAGATCTACAAGTACCAACACCGTAAAAAATACTAATAAAAAAAAACAAGAAGCAAATATGATCCTTTAGTCGAAGAAGTGGACTTGATCGATGCTAATCCAGAGTATGTATGGATACGATATGATGATTGGAAAGAAGCTATGGTCTCTGTTAAACATTTAGCGCCAAGAAGAGATCTAACCCTGATTAATAATAGTAATAGTCCAATTTCTCCCGAATCATTTGAAAATTGCCAAACTGAAGCGTCGGATGAGGTAGACGCATCAGATAGTACTTGTGAACTGTATGTTATATATTTCCACTATATATTTTATTGCCTTGTTACGTGTTATTCTGACTTAGTTTAATAATTATCAATTGATATAGCCACAGTTTTTGTTGATTTATTAAAGCATTGAAATCCGAAGGTTTATTTATTACGGTATCTCTCACCCAACGCTTAGATAAATTACCTTCGAAAACAAACATATTTATGTATGATTTGATGTTGACATTAATAAATAATATAGTTCTCATTTTGTCAAAGTAACTGTCTTCTAATTTATATATCACAGCTATATCTGATATAAGATATAAAAGATTCAAAGAAGCGAATCAAATCATGTCAACATTGGGAGCTTGCAAAGACATTAAAAAAAAAGGTCAAGAAATGTTCCGATTCCACGCGTTTGAAAAATCTGAATTTGATTCTGTATGGAGCAAACAAATCAGGTAGAATAACAAAATTTTGTTTACTTGCCTTTTCTGTATTTAAATTTTAACTTGATTCAGAAGAATATAAATATCACATTGAGTTAGTAAGCCAAATGCTTTCTATTGTTAATTTTAAAGATATTTATATAAGTTATTCGCCCTAAATTACCAATCTAGAACGTCCGCAAAACATTTTACAGAGTCATTTATTAAATTTATTGTTGAAAAACTGCATGAAAGTCAATCTGAAAATGCTATAGAAGAATTTGAACAAGCTTCAATTAGATCAACAATATCTCGAAATTCTCCCAACGAAAATGTGCTTCTTAACCTTGAAAAATAATTGCTGGAAATGCGAAAATTAAAAGAAAACCTACAAGTCAAAGAATAATAAGAGAAAATTGGAATTCGACCTTGAAGACTAAAAACAAACAAGACAAATCAGAAGAAGAAATACACAGTAAATAACGTTAAATAACTTTCAAAAAGAAACTTTTATTCACTCAAACAGCTGGTCTCGAGGAAAAGGTTAAATATTTTTGTAAATTGGAAGACATTTACAAAAAAAAGGGGAAGTAGTAGAGTTGTATTAGAACAAACAAGTGCCGTCAAAAACACATATCGCAATGTTCATATTACTCACAATGGTGATACATGCGATTCATGTGATGACGTAGAGTTTGAGGAAGCAATACAACAAGATCTTAGTTTTTCCTACCAACTTGAAACTCAAACAAGAACAGAAGAATGAATTGAAAACATTTCGAATACTAATAATATTCAGGAAGAAAAGAGGGAGAGGAATAAGAAATTTGATTAAATCAATAAACAACATGTTGGCAAGACATACCATAGGGCAACAATTACCCAAGTTTAACGGTTCATCACCCATGAAGTGGCCTTTATTTTTTTGTCAATATAAGTTGTCGAATGAAGCTTGTAACTTTTCATCAGAAGAGAATGTTTACGACTAAATAATAATATTTTTGGAGAAGCCAAAAAATCTATTGACCCAGCGCCGGAATACCTGCCAAAATCTGATTCAAAGATAAAAATGGAAAGATGTTGATAAAAATCTGGAAGGAGAAATGGTAGTAATTAATGACCGAATTCTCCACGTTATATCTGGTCTATTGGTGTTGTTTCGAAAGTCCACATAGGTAAAGAAGGTATTGTGCGGGTAGCAGAAATAAAAACAACACATGGGACTGTTACCCAACCATCGAGGTTGATCCACCGACTCCACTGTCATGTTGACAAGGGGAAGTGAAATAATTCTGTAAAAAATGAGGGTGAACTTTGTATATTTCTGTTAAAAAGAATGGTCAACTTTGCATCATTTATTTTGTTTACGATTTGATGTTGACATTAATGCATAATATAGTTCTGATTTTGTCACAGTAACGGTCGTCTTATTTTTCATCAAAAAGTGTATCATAAATCTCTTTATCACATCGATAATAGCGAAAGCAAAAATGAACCCAGTGCCCCCTGAAATATCCCTGACTTTCCAGATTTTTAGGTAATATCCCTGACTTTCCAATTTTTCCCACAATGTGGACCCTGTTATGTTACATACCTGAGTTTCAAGGGATTCCAAGTTTCCCCACTGAGGTATTCTATCCAACTTTGAACACTTTCAGGGGGGTCAGTCTCTTTAAGGTGTTTTAGGGCTTCGTCCAGTAAGACATCGCCCACAGGCTGATCACTTTTTACAATAAGCTTTCTTGACAACAGGCCTCTTCTTCGCATGCCATTTCTTTCCAATATGACGCGGTTCCTTAGTCCCAATTCTGAAAGGAATTTTTGAGTTCAGTATTTTTGTGATTATAAATGACGTTGCATGAATAACAATGGCGTTGGCTTCGGTGGAATGCTTTAAGACTTAAGTATGTTATAGACGAGATCCTTCCATGCAACGTTTAAATGAGACAAATCTTTCGATGGGCTCCAGGAACTTTGGAATTTCCATCCAAAGTTTGCAATTTGACAAGGATAAAAATCAAGCCTTATCGGGAAAAACGTTTTACTCTGTGTTATAGACAATTAAATTTTCTTTCGAACGATGTGTATAGTTATAATATTTAGAAAACCGTTAATACAACAGGGGCGTCAAAAACTGAATTCAAGAAAAAATTCACTAAACATGCGTATACTCTTTGAGTGTTTCCCGTTAACAAAAACCCACTAGATACATATCGTTTTAAAGATAATTTTATTTTTAACAAAATAGAGTAAAAAAGATTTTTGAGAAAGCTTAGTTTTTAAGAAAATTAAATAAAACAAAAAAAAACATTTTAAAAAATTTATTGGAAAAGATAACTTTAATATGCATACGTCCCTGCAGTGTCAATAATAGCTTTAACACAACTTTGTGATACGCCGCTAAAAAAACATTTTATTTTCCCTAAAAAACCTATTTTCACATTTTCCCTAAAAAGCTTAGTTTTTTTGAAAACTGAAGAAAACCTAAAAAAACATGATTTTTTTCGTAAAAAAAAACCTAATTTATGGATGCCAATTAAGTGCTAACCGTGGATTTGGCCCACTTAGGTAATACATTGTTTAAAAGATAACTTAAAACGCCTACCTTTTAAGAAAATGACATAAAATGAATAATTTCGGTTTATTTTGCATATACTATGGAAATACATAGGAAATGGATGTACTGCTAACACTTCAGGGTTCGTATCTCAGTAAGGGTACTACCCAGAGAACTCAATGATGTCTCGTTTTATAGGCTATTAGTTGGTCTTTATTTTACGTTTTAACAGACTGTCTTAAAATTCAAAATGGCGGCGAAATGTTTAGCGCCATAACTCAAAAACCATTCGTCTGACAAAAAAACGCGCGAAAGTGTTTTTGTAGGGGATTTTATTGTCTTCCACTTTTGTTTAAAACTTTTTTTTAAAAAAACGTACAGTAACGAAGTTATTTAAAAAAAAACTTTTTTGTGCACACTAAATCCAAGATGGTGGGGGGAAGGGGGCTACCCTCTATCGAAAACTCAAAATTACCTGTTGACAAATCTGTACAAAGCTTAATGTGAATAGCTTTTGTTACAGTTCAAATTAGTTTCAAAATGTAACACCTGACTTTTCGCACGCCTCTACCTCTACCTATTGTAATAAAAAATGGCCCACCAAAATCTATGGAGACCGTATTTAAAACTTTAGCTTGACGTACTTGAAAGTTTAGTAAACTAGTCACAGGCGGTGTTAAAGAGGAGCATTTTAAACAATTGGAAAGTATTTTGCGTATAGCTCGGCATGAAGAAAGTATCCAATAATTTTGTGATCAAAGGAACTGAAGAGTTTGTAGGCCAGGGTGGCTGTGTTTTTTATTTGTATCTTCAATTATTAAATCAGTTAGGCGGCATAAACGCGGAAAAATTATATGAAATCATAATTTATTAATGAGTTATGTCATGCCATCGCTATCCAAGTCAGCACTTAGCAGGGCCGTCGTTAGACTAGTGGCCGCGTGGAGCAAGATAGGGAATATGTCGCCCTCCCCCCGCTTTTTTCCTCACCACTGCAAGTTTTTGTGTTATTTCTTTACATAAACGGTCCCAGCGAGTGAGCCCAAAAAAGTGATTTACACCAAAACAAAGTAAAATGTAAAAAAAAAGAATGATTGCAAAGAAGCATTGAAAAGTCATCTATTTTATAAAATAGAGTTTTAAAGATACTCCCCCCTACTTTTTTTTACAGGAGTCAAAATATAGCCAATCTTATTAAAAAACGAAACTCAAATTTAGATCGGCTTAGTGGTTTTCTATTTCGAGATCAACTTTAAACTTTGGATGGCAATATTTTAGAAAGTTTAGAATTTTTGTTTTCGGTTACTTGACAGAGTCGGTTTTTAAAAAACGGTATTTTTTTAATTTGCAGTCTCTCGAAATATAAGATGAGAGAGCTAATTCATTAATACATAACTTACCTAACTAATTTGGTAAACCTTATTAAACTATCAAATGCAAAAGAAAAAATTAAAATAAAATCATTATTCTTTAAGTTTTTCAGAAAAAAACCTCTGAAAAAATCATCAAGATGGGACCAAAAGTGGTGCTAATTTAAAAAGTTACATTTTACTAAGTCATAATGGTATTAAAGTGCTTAATATTTATTTGTTTACCAATTTGTGTCAAAACTTTTTAGGTCGCTTGGTCGAAAATTGCGTCTGTAAGTTGTCAAAAACCTACGACATGTCAAATGCAACATTTTACCAAACTTATTGCAAGAGGGCATTTTAATTTATTTTGGCAATATCTATATTTACAAATTGTAAAAGACTTTCGCGGCCATCGTCCAATGGTGGGTGTGCTTTCGGGCTGTTCGGCCGTCGTCGTTGGAAATTCGTTCTCGACGTCTCACCATCTCGAATGGATGGCTTCTTCAGGAGATGTTGACTGTTTGTCTTCGAGAAGCCGACAAACAGTCAACATCTCCTGAAGATGCCATCCACTCGAGATGGCGAAACGTCGAGAACGAATTTCCAACGACGACGGCCCAACAGCCCGAAAGCACACCCACCAATATCTATATTTATATCATAACAAAAACGTTTCATGTAAAAAAAGCCAAGTGCGCGAAAATGATATTCCGTAAAAAGAATTGACATAAAAGTAAAGCCAAGTTCTCCAATACAAATTTCAAAATGAAAGGTTCTTACTAGTTTGGAAATGTTTTTTAAACTTTGCTATTACAGCCAAGCTTCTTTATGTTCAATTTAGCACTGTACCTAACAGTCATCTGCAGCCGTAATAGCCAAGTTTAGAAAAACATTTCCAAACTTGGAGAACTTGGCATTACTTTTATCTCAATTCTCTTCCAAGGTTCAAAAATATCATGATATTTATATAAATATCATATCACATGATCTATATCAGATATATATCTGATATATATCATTATTAAACTGAATGCTTTGGTTTTGGCATCTTAAATAAAAATCACGACTTACTAATAAATCAAACACACAGATGGAAAACACAGTAACTGCTCTAACCTGGGAAAACAGAAAACAAAAGAACTCCACTTCACTCCTTTTTTATAGGATTTGGATAATATTTAAGTTTTGAAGTAGTAAAATATTATATATTTTAAATTTTTTCCCATGGTTTTGTCATAGTTCCTATCAGCCTTCCAAAGCTCAGCTCTCTAGCGTTTCTGGAAGTGGGCAATGTTAATTTTACATAACTTTACATTTATAGGGGAGAAAAGTAAATTAAAATTTTGATGGTTTTCAATTTTTTTCCTTTAGTTTTGTCATAGTTTCTATCGGCCTTCCAAAATTCAGCTCCCTAGCGTTTCTGGCAGTGGGCAATGTTACTTTTACATAATTTTACATTTATAGGGAAGGGAA
The DNA here is from genome assembly GCA_963576565.1 of Aspidapion aeneum. Classification (NCBI taxonomy): domain Eukaryota; kingdom Metazoa; phylum Arthropoda; class Insecta; order Coleoptera; family Brentidae; genus Aspidapion; species Aspidapion aeneum. Next base: position 48,176,165 of record OY755048.1, read on the forward strand.
GTAAATTAAAATGTTGAGGTTTTTTAATTTTTTTCCTATAGTTTTATCATAGTTCCTATCAGTCTGCCAAAGCTTAGCTCCATAGCGTTTCTGGAAGTGGGCACTGTTACTTTTACATAACTTTACATGTATAGGGGAGGGGAGTAAATTAGAATTTTGGGGTTTTTTGATTTTTTTCAAAGGTTTAATCATAATTTTTTCCAGTCTGCCGAATTTCAGCTTTGTAGCATGTCTGAAAGTACAGTAGAATTTTGATGATCTATACATGAGTGAGTGATTGGAAATTTCGACGTTTTTTGAAATTTCGTCGTCCATAAAACCTGTTGTTAGTAGTAGTAGTAGTGGTGGGGAGACCATTTTTGGTCTAGCGACTAGGCACACGGCGCGCCCTTTTCGCAAAACCCCGATTTGTACGTACATCATATATCAAACTGATGCACGTGCCCCTTAGGATGCAAGTTTTCTTTCTCTAAGAGGACTTAATTATTGCCTGACACCTCTTTGTCGAGGGCAGGGAACTTTATACTGCGTAGTAAGTATACACAGTGAACCCACGCTTTTACACCCCTTCCGAAAGGTGGTCCTGCTACATGTTAGACTTGCATCTATCTAACACGGCTATTGTCCCAGCAGAACTTGGTTACAGACGATAGAATTCTTTCCTTTTCAGCGCAACAGTCGTGGTCGTCGTGAGTTGACTGTAGGAGATTTATGCTGGCGCCGCACCGTGGGCCAGAGATCTCCTAAACATTGAATAACTAAATTTTCAAAAATGATCGTGCATGAATTTTTCTCATGCTAAAATCAATCAAGAAGACTATGATTAAAAATAACAAAATGATTTCTGTCAACTATGACGTTGACACACGCTGGGTTGACAAATGTCGATAAATTTAATTGTTATTGTGCGGTGTATTTTGGTTCAACAAATTTATCAAGTTTCAGATGATATAGCTTAGGGTGGATTTATTTTTTTAAATAAGCTATAATTGAGTCATGTACAGCGTCATTTCAAGCTTATATACAATTAAAATAAATTAGATTTTTTGGCGCATTCACAGGAAAAACTAATTATTTAATGAATGCATGTAAAAGCAAAAATCCAAATATCACTTTGATATTCTACAAGAGATATGTCAAGTGGTACATCTTGCTACACGTTTTTGTTGATGCTGTTTTACTGTCTAGTTACTAAGCTTTATGATTCAGAAAAAAACTTCTGCCGACTTGCGCCTATCCAGGAGAAAACGCAAAACTTTCTAAGACATGAAGCTGTTTTTTAGTGTTATTACACAGATACATTTTAGAATTTTCTATAGCAATTTCCTAAAAACATTTTTTGGCAGTATTAGTAAAAAATAAATTAGGCCTAGATTATAAAAAGGTTTTTTCAACACGTCAGCTGTCATGTTGACAGTTTTGACATAATTTCTGAAATGATGCAAACTATAGATTGTGAAGTATCTTTTGAGTGGCAACTGGTCCTAGATTGGAAAGAAAGTTTAAGCTGTCATGCCATGAAATATATTTTAAAATTTCATAAGTAATGGCAGTTGATTAGTGGTTTTGGTGGTTTTAGTAGATTTTTATTTTACTTTTTACGGTGTTTTACTTGCTTATAAATTGGCAAAGGCTAAATGGTCTTTTACATTTCAATGAACTGGCTGAACAACCCTTTTTTTACTTGCGAGTAAAATAAATATAAAAAATTAATTTGGTTCATATTATAAGCAATGGAAATGGCTAAATATTTTGTATTAAACTAACCTTGGTATCTACCAAATGCTAACACATGCCTTTATAAGCTCTGCACCCGTGCCCATGAAACAATTAACAATGCCAAGACATACAACAAGGAATTTAAAAGAGATAGAGAGCACACACACACACACACAAAAAAAATTTTTTTTGCTTATGGACATATAAAGAATAAAAATAAAGTTACTCTAGCCAGCTGTGTAATAAATGAATGTTTTTGACACCGTTGATTTAGTGATTCGGAATAAAAAAGAATGTGCAGTTAAAGCTACCTATGTTTTTGTTTGTTGTGTTAGTTGGAATTAAACTTAGCTTTTTCAAAGTTTCAATAAATCACCTTCGAATTTCGTTTTGTTTGTGTAGATCAATAGTATATATTTTAAAACTATTTCTTTAAACACCGTCGAAAAAATTTGTTCATTAGTCGAAAGGATCGATTAGTTTTTAAGATATAGGCCCTCGAGTTGGATGTGTGATATTTTTTTAATAGATAAGATGTTGTAGGAAGTAACAGACTCGAAATAGGAAAATATAGTTACATTTCACTGTGTATCACAATCTAATGTTTTTGTGCGGGGTCCTTCCAGCTGTTTATATAGTAAAACTGACTTACTTTGTTCTGTTTTTAATGAATGCACGATAAAATTTGATACATTTAGCTAGTTGGATATTTTTCAATGTTTTCCGAAATTCTGGCCCACTGTGCGCCGTCCTGGTTCCGACTATATAGCACTTATGGCAGGCTCCTGGGTTATTATCCCTGGTTCCTCAGCTGGCTGTGTCGGCTCCTGGACTACACCTGCGAATATTCTCGATGTTCAATGTCGACTTATTCGATGACGGCTGTTGAACGCTACGCTGAAAAATCTACAATTCGCTAAAAAGGAAGTCGGCGACAGGGCGACCGACTTTTTTTGTTTTTGCATCGTTCGAGACGCGAACCTGGTACCTTCTACATGTGAAGCCGACGACCATATAACGGCACTACCCTGCCGCCTTGGAGGAGTTGTTAACTCTATGAAGATCTACGACTGTTGATTTTTTCCAAGGGTTTGGTCATAATTTCTATCAGTCTGCCAAATTTCAGCTATGTAGCACGTCTGGAAGTACAGTAGAATTTTGATGATCTATACATGAGTGAGTGAGTGAGTGGAAATTTCGACGATTTTTGAAATTTGGTCGTCCATGAAACTTGGAGGAGTTAACTCTATGAAGATCTACGACTGTGTAAAGTTTGAGTTTCGTAGATCATTCCGAAGTAGATTTTTAGATAGGTCAAATATGGGCTGAAATGTTTCAAGAAAATATGGTACAGCAGTTGTGCGAACTTAGCCGGGCACTGCCAGATTACCAAACTTTATGACTATGCGTTTTTCAGTCTTGAAGCAATCGACTCGCTCGCACGGTTTATGTATCGTTCAATCTTATGTACAGTTCAATTTTAAGCTTTAAAATTATAAAAAAAAAACATGAAATCAGACTGCCTAAAAATTCTATCCCCATGTCAAAAATTATTCAAGTATTTTTCATGTACTTCATTTACTTTTATTTTTCGACCCCTTTTTATTTATCTTTTTCTATTTTGCTATAAGATCTTTAAGTAGTACGAAAGAAATCACAAAATTTCGTTCATTAGTTATCGAGATATTACGTCTCAAAATAAGTGACTAACTGACCTGAAATCGAAAGTACCTTCAAAAGTAAAAGGCGGCTTTCGGCCGCCTCCATAATCGGCCGCCTAGAGTGGCTGCTTTTCTGCTCCACCCATTACGATGGCCCTGCACTTACTTTTTTCAAAGGTTAGGAAGATAGGGTCGACCAGGGTAAATGTAAGCAGGGCTAAATGTAAACTTTCCTAATAAAGAATTTAAATTTGCCTCTAAATTCGATTTTGGCGCCAATTCTAATACCACGCTTCCTTGACAGTTAGCGGCAATGAAAATTCGCTTCCAGAACAGTTTGGTTTGGTGTGGTGATAAGTTCAGATGCACCTCGGTAAATTAACTGTATTTCAGTTTTTCAAAGACACTGAAATCGGTCAGTATTTTTTTTGTCGGCAAGGTAAGTTTTAAACTAAAGTAATTATTTTATTAGTAACACAATGCATTATTTTATTTGTTTAAACATGTGTAATTCCATAATATCAACAAAATAAATTATTATTATCATGTTTACATTTACCCCCGGCAATATTTGCCTAGGGGTAAATGTAAACACACTTTTGAGGTAAATTTAAACACATGGGGTAATTGTAAACAAAGCTAAAATAAGTTAATTTAATTAAAAGTAACGAGGAGTTGCTGAACGCTATAACTGATGTGCAAAACAGGAATAAAAGCAACAAAGATGAGCTAAAATACCAGTTTACAGTTACCTCGGTTTTTTGGGGTAAATGTAAACATATGACAGTTTTTTAAACACTTTATTTTTCCTTAGCGCTTTTGTTGTTTTGTTAATTTTGTTCTCAGAACAAAGGATAATGTCCAAATATTACCACAAAATTTTTGTATAATTTATCAACGGGAGTGTCTATTTCTTGATTTCAAATCTAAAAATTTCCAAAATTGTCAAAATCGTTTACATTTACCCCGGTCGACCCTAATTGTTTATTTTGCAGTTTTTGGACATTATATTCAAAAAATAAATTTTGCGTGCGTTTTGTAATTAAAAAAAGCGCGCGCTGAAAATCAGAACTGATAAGCGGATTTAAATTTTTTGCTTCAGGGTTTTTTAAGTTAAAAATAAATATTTGTATGTAGAAAATTATTTTGAATACTTTATCAAGCGAGGAATATTTTTTGTAGGAGATTAACTATAAAATCTAATGTTGGCAAAGTAACCAAAGCGAGTTTTTTTTCTTTATTTTTTATTTATGAAACGAAATTTATTTTGTTTAATTGGCCATTAAGAATTTAGGTTAAGTAAGAAACGTTGAAACTGTAATAAACCAAGACTTGGTTCCAAATCGCGTATGGTAATTTTTCTTGAATTAAAGATCTACGATTGCCTACAAAGTGTTACATGCGGGGATGAATTGCCATGCAGAACTGTAGTAGAATCAGAAAACATGTATAGGGTCGACCGGGGAAAATGTAAACAGGGGTAAATGTAAACGGTCCAAATAAAAAAATTAAATTTGCCTCTAAACTCGATATTGGCGCCAATTCTAATACCACGCTTCCTTGACAGTTAGCGGCAATGAAAATTAGCTTCCAGATCAGTTTGGTTTACTGTGATGATAAGTTCAGATGCACCTCTGCAAATTAACCATATTTCATTTTTTCAGAGGCACTGAAATCTGTCAGTATTTTTTTTGTCGGCAAGGTAAGTTTTAAACTAAAGTAATTATTAGTAACACAATCCACTATTTTATTTGTTTAAACATGTTTAATTGCATAATATCAACAAAATAAATTATTATTATCATGTTTACATTTACCCCCAGCAATATTTGCCTAGGGGTAAATGTAAACCCACTTTTGAGGTAAATGTAAACACACGTGGGGTAATTGTAAACATAGCTAAAATAATTAATTCCAGATGCCTCAAAAATATGTGCGCAAGACAAATGGGCCATCATACGGTAGGAGAAGGATTTGCAAAATGCTATAGCTGATGTGCAAAACAGGAATAAAACATATTGTGAAGCTCAAAGTTTCTACAATGTTCCGATATCTGTAATATTCCATCGGCTCAATGGTCGAAGGAATTCCTTAGATTCCTCTAGTCCCGGTCGCAAAATGGCGTTTAATGCAGATGTAGAATCCAACATTTTAGATTTCCTACTGGCCAGGGCAAGATATCTGTGCGACAAAGATGAGCTAAAATACCAGTTTACATTTACCCCAGTTTGTTGAGATAAATGTAAACATATGACAGTTTTTTAATCAATTTTTTTTCTTAAAAGCGCTTTTGTTTTTTGTTAATTTTGTTCTTAGAACAAAGGATAATGTCCAAATATTACCACAAAATGTTTGTATAATTTTGCTTATAAACGGGAGTATCTATTTTTTTATTCCAAATCTAAAATTTCACAAAATGGTCAAAATCGTTTACATTTACCCCGGTCGACCATATATTCTTACATTTAATGCGGTTAGCGTATGTTTCCTAAACATTTAGCCATTTTAAGGGAACAAATGAACAAAATTTTACAGGAATAAGACAAGTTAGAAGCAAATTAAACAGCGTAAGCAGGATACAAACTGTTTTATATTTTTTCGTTGGTTGCTAGGATTACTAACCTTTGAGGCAAAAATATGAATTTGAATTTTTTTGTGGGTTAGGACGTATCAGAATTATGGCATTAATATGTAGTTTTGTTACCCTTTGTTTGATTTTTGTGATTTTGGTCTCTAGTGACAGCTAAGGCTTTTCAAGTTCAAGTTTATTTATTTCACATACTTTATATTACAGAGAGTATAATACTTATTTGATTAATAATAAATTTTAAATATATAAGCGCCTAGATGACTTAACACCTGTATGCCTTTTTTTACTTATTAAAATAGTCATATTGAAATCTGTTCAAGTTAATTCATAACATGCTACTTTAGAGCTTTATATCCTAAAAACTAAAAAAGAAAACAACAAAAAACACCATTACCTAAAAAAACACACACCCACACATACAAAGAGAGGTATACAGAGTTTATCAGATTTAGGTTTTGAACAGCCTTAGAAATGTTGTTTTTATGGTTATTTCCAGGTTTACTTTTTATGTTGATAGGCATCATGTTGTATACTTTTGGGCCCAAATATACTAATGATCTCTTAAAAAATTCGCTGCGGCAGTGTGGTATACTGACCATATTGTTGGCTAATTTTCTGGTCAAATGTTTATGTGATATTTTTTTATCTTCTTTTTTATGTATAAAACATACCAATGAATGAAGGCATAATATTCTTATATTGTTAATTTTATAATTATAAACAAGATGCGTGGGGTATAAATAATCTAGTTTATAAATAATTTTTAGTATTTTGTTTTGAATTATTTGATTTTAAACATTGGCCAAAAGCTATGTCTTTGCCACGCACAAAAAGGAATCAACTGAAAAAATTGCTTCGGTTTGGTTTCGATAATGTAATATAGGTAAAAAAAAACAAATTGTTGTTTTTGTTCTACTGTAGATTTATCAAAGACTATTCTATTTGATTTCTACGTTACAAAAAATTTGGGCCTTGTACTACAGTATAACGGTTATAACGACATTGAATGGATCGCTTAATTTCGGCCGTAATAACCGAGCGTCGTAATAAAGAAAAAAGGTAACAAAATGGGTTATACTGTACTACATATGCTGTATCTTAAATTTGTAGTTTTGATAAAATCCAATCCAGGGCACATGCTTTTAAAATTTTAATATTTTTAAGTTTATGTACGCCAATGACATAATCTTGAATGTAGACAAGAAAGTTATGTCTTTGCCATTTAGAAGGATGTATCACTCATCAAAATTGGATAAGAAGTAAGAAAGTTTAAACACATGTACCTTTTGGAAGGTATACAAAATATATAAAAATGAGTATAGTAAAATATATTTTCTCCAAAGCGTATGAAAATTTTAGGTTTAATATAGTTTAATTTAATTTAATGTTGGTTCTTCTACACAAGAAAGATGTAGCTTTCTTTTTAATTTTTAAAATCATGGCACTGGCGTACAGAAACTTTTGGCAAGTGGGTTAAAAATATTTACTGCCAGAATTTTTGTTTAATTTTAATATTTTGTGTGTAATAAACATATTTTTTTAAAATATTAAAATATATAAAAAAAAATTTTTTTTGTTTTTTTTTCAGAAAACTGCTTTTTCAAAAAGTATTATTTAAAAAATAGAAAAAATTACTTTTTAAAAAAATATTAAAATTTTTGCAAAAAAAATTTTTTTTTTTTATAAAAGCATTTTTATTTTAAACAATTTTTTTTTGTGTGGACCGTTTTTTTTTACAAAATGTTGGTGGTCCACACACTGATTAGGATATGTTCGTGATCAATTAACCATGGTTAGGTTTAACCCTTTTCTGGGTGGCGAATTGTCCCCTACCCTTTTTAATTAAAAAAAACTGTTACTGAAGAAACAGAACAAGCATTCTCACTCTCAGTTTAGCACTAATTGATAAGGGATATTTTTATATCAGGACACTTTATTGAATTTTTTCCTCTTTTAAGTTAATTGCCCAATTTATTGTTTCAAATGGAGGTTAATACAGCCTTAAAACTCACTTAAAACCTCAAACTATGTTAAAAGAAATATGCATTTCTTGGTTTGTTCTAAAATTAATGTGTAGTAGTAATTAATTGTAGGTATGTTTAATTTATGTGATAAATTCTAGGTTGGTTTAGTGAAGTGGGAAGTGAAGATGCCAGCTTAAATCATTAACAAAAATGTATTAGGTAAGGATGAGGTGGGAGAATATTAGGGACCTTTTACAAGCACTCCTTTAGCTAACTTTAACCTTTATAAATGTGACATGAAATTACTGATGTCACATCATATTTAGAAGCCCAATTTTGACCTTTTGCAGACACAATTTTTATTTGCTTTATTTTCATTATCCTTTATTTATCTGTCAAAAGCCTGTTTTGTTTTCTGTAGGCAAAATTAATTAAAAACTTCTGAAAACAACTAGGGAAAACTGGTATTGGTACCAGTGAAAAACCACCAGGAAAATATAGGATTACATATGTGTTTACTGTGTACTTGTTCTTGTTTTTTTTAAACACTTCACAGAACATTGATAACTTTCGGTTAGTTGGTGAACACTGTTGCCAAACAACACATATCTTATTCATTATCACTGAACCGATTTTAGTAAATATCAATCAGTTTGCGCTATGATATTTTTTATTTCATTGAAATCGGCTTAGTAATAATGAATTTATCAAGAACTGAAGGTAGACAGGATTGGTAATGGAATCATATAATTTGTAAAACAATGGTTAAAACAAAATCAGTGTTCGCGCCAAGAAGTTTAAATTATTTTACCTGGACAATTGGCTAGCCTGAAGCGGGGACAGTGTGTCAAAATTGTCAACCCGGTTTTGCAAACAAAATTTTTTCTATCAGTGTTTTTTATAATTAGTATTCAAAGTTTTCATCTGTAAAGTTATTTTTAGTTTTACTGTTTTGAAAGTGTATCAAAGAAGTTAATACAAACATTAATTACAGTCCGTTAACTCAATTTATTACAAAAAACAATAAAAAATCAAAACCAAAATTAAGATTTTAAATATAAGCAAAACCCTGGTTAGAATACATCTAATCATATACATATTGGTCCTTCGAACCGGATACTACCAGTGCTCATAACTTTTAAAAAATGGTAAAGCGCATTAGGAACAGTCAAGATGAACATTAATAAATAAAAATTAGACAACAGCAATACATTTAAAAGTGAAATATCGTCAAAAAATTATATAACATCATCAAAAACTTTGGATTTAGTGAGAGTTCACAGTATAGAAATCAGTACAAAAAGTGCAGTATATGACCAAGCTGATTTGAAAAGGCGAATACATCGTTTACACATCTAAGTCAAATCGAATAAATTAAAGTGAGTTTTTTAACTTTGTAATAATCTTTTTTAATTTTTTGCCTGCTTTGGAGATTTAATACTACAAAAATAAAAATGACTACACAACAAAGAGCTACTTAAAAAGAAAAATTGACCAGATTTGCTAATTTTTTGACTGTGGAATCAATTAAACAACAACCAAATTACCTAGAAATCAGGTTGAAACTCAAAAAATATGAAAATATGGACACAGAATTTGAGAGAATTCAAGAGCAAATTGAAAGTGAACTTGATCAAAATGACGATCAATATGATACAAACATTGCAGCAGAGACAGAAGTACGCAACAGGTTCGAAGCAGATTTTTTCAGAATAATTTCATCGGCTGAATCAATTTTAAAGAGAGATATTTTAGCTACACAACAGCAAGTACCACAACAACCACAGCAAACCGGGTTGGGTTTGTCACAAAACCACACATTATTTTTACCACCAGCATTGCCAAGTCTAAAGATGAAAACATATGATGGCACATACGACAAGTGGAGTAATTTTCGAGATTACTTCATTGCAAACATTCACAACCATCCAACATTTCCAGATGTAACAAAGCTTGAAATTTTGAAGACTTCATTAGTTGGTGATGCAGAAAATGTTTTGGCAAATCTTGAAACTACACAAAACAATTATCAGTCAGCTTGGCAATTGGTGCAAGACAGATTCGAAAACAAGAGACTAATGATTAGAACACACATAAAAGGTATTGTTGATCAACCAGTCATCCAGAGAGAAAACTTTGAGCAGTTGAGATCATTTTTAGACAACACACAGAAACACATAAGGGCACTCAATACCTTGGGAGAACCCACAGCACAGTGGGACACACTTCTCATTTACATATTGTCAGGCAAACTTGACACACAGTCACACAAAGAATGGGAGTCAAGAGCAGCAGTATCTTTAATACCACTATCATTCAAGGATTTTTGTGATTTTGTACAACAAAAATGTTTTGTATTGGAATCATTACACAGAATTGCCGTGCAAAACAAAACACAAATTGGAAATCATTCAAAACAAAGCAACTCAAGTGTAAGCAAGTCATCACACAGAGCATATGCAGCAATGAGTACGCAAGAGAGAGTGCAAGCCAATCACACATGCAAATTTTGTAACAAGAAAACCACACATCAATTTTTTCAATGTGAATATTTTTTAAATCTCAGCACACATGATAGAATTGAAGAAGTAAAGAAACACAAACTATGTTTTAACTGCCTGGCCACAACAGACCATGGTAGTTTTGACTGTCCAAAAGGAGGCTGCAAGCGATGCCACAGAAAACACAACACATTGATCCATATAGAGTCGTACAACAATAAAGCACAAACTCAAAAACCTCTCACAGGCCAGCAGGCACAGCAAGTTCAGCAAAAGTCAGACCACACAGAAAAATTAGAAACCCACACAGCACATCCAGTACGAGTATAAAATACAAATGAGTCAACCACAGACTCAAAAGTTAGCACACAGCTAAATCAAGTCAAGTTCAGTGGCACAACAAGCACACAGCAACAAGTGTCACAAGTACTTCTCGCTACCGCAGTAGTAAATGTGTACAATCAGCAAGGAAACAAGACAACATGTCGTGTATTACTAGACTCAGCATCAGAACTAAATTTCATCACAAAAGAAGCACTAGATTTTCTTGGCATACAGTCAAGATCAGTGTCGTCACAAGTCAAAGGCATAGTAGGTATAGACACAAAAGTAACTGAGTCAGCAGACATCACACTTTACTCTCGAGTAAACAGATACAAAGTAAATTTAAAATTCATGGTTTTGCCAAAAATCACAGAAAATATGCCAGTGGTCGATTTAGATCATTTTGTGATACCAGACAATATCACACTTGCAGAGATTTTGACAAGTCGAATCGGAGCAGAACTTTACATGGATTTATTGTGCATTGGTCAGTTAAAATCAAAAAATTGTCCAACACTTCAAAACACATTGCTAGGGTGGATAGTGTCTGAAAAAACACACACACATACAAGCAAGCATTCACAGCAGTCATACCGAGTACATCTTACAATAACAGGAGACAATAGTCACACACAGCTACAAAATCAACTTAAGTCATTTTGGGAGTTAGAAGAAATCACATCAAAACCAGTTTGGACACAGGAGGAGAAAAAATGCGAAGAACACTTTGTAAAAACACACACAAGAAATCAAGATGGAAGATTTATAGTGAAATTACCATTCAATGAACAAAAAGACCAACTTGGTGACTCAAAAAAGGCAGCATTAAGAAGATTTGAATTGTTGAAAAAGATTCCTAAAACATCCTGATTTGTATAAGCAATATTCAGACTTTATGTCAGAATACGAAGAGTTACAACACATGAAACCTTCAGATCCAAACGATGAAACAGGATACTTTTTGCCTCATCATGCCCTACAAAAAAGTGACAGTTTAACAACGAAATGTAGAGTCGTATTTGATGGATCATGTTTCACATCTCCAAGTGGCCTCTCGTTGAATAATGTTCTCATGAAAGGACCTATCATCCAAGATAATTTGTTTACAATATTAACAAGATTTAGATTCCACAAATATGCACTAACAAGTGACATTGTTAAAATGTACAGGCAAATAGCAGTTTGTCAAGAAGATTGTAAGTATCAAAAGATCTTGTGGAGAAACACTCCAGAAAAAGAGATAAAAACCTATGAGCTACCAAGAGTTACATATGGTACAACACCAGCCTCATTTTTGTCAATCAGAAGTTTAGTTCAGTTAGCCATAGAAAATGAGAAAAATTACCCATTAGCATCAGAAGTTGTAAAAAGAGACTTTTACTGTGATGATCTGTTAACTGGAACATCAACAATTGATGAAGCAAAAGTCTTACACTCACAAATTACAGAATTATTAAAAAAGGGCTGCTTTGAATTAAGAAAATGGTGATCCAATGACTTTTCAATTTTCGACACAGAAGAAAATAACATTGACAATTACATGATTCCACATGACAAATTAGAAAGCACAAAAACATTGGTACTAATTTGGAACTCAAACAAAGATGTTTTCAAATGTTCAATAAATTCCACACAATCAGATAAAAAGTACACCAAACGAAGCATTCTTGGAGCAATATCATCCATATTTGATCCACTTGGACAGATTTGACCAGTACTCACGATTGCAAAACTAGTATTACAAGAACTTTGGAGATTATCTCTTGACTGGGATGACCCACTTCCAGTCTCTGAGCACACAAAATGGTCAAACTTACAATTACAACTCTCAGTGCTAAATCTTTTAGAAATACCAAGAAAAGTGACACATAACACCTCAGAAAACATCAAAGAAATTCAATTACATGGATTTTCAGACAGTTCTCAATATGCATATGGCGCATGTGTAATGTGTATATGTTCGAACTACACTCAAAGATGGAACACATTACTCACAACTGTTAGCCTCAAAATCTCGAGTAGCACCGATAAAAGTACAATCACTACCTCGACTTGAATTGTGTGGTGCACTCCTACTTTCTGAACTCATCATTAAGTTAAAACAAGCCATGACAGTTCAAATCGCAGAATGCCACTTATGGACTGATTCAACCATCATGTTATGGTGGATTTCAAAACCAAGTGTATCATCAAAAGTTTTTGTGGCCAACAGAGTATCACAAATACAAGAAAACACTCAAAATGACACATGGCATCATGTACCCACAGATCAAAATCCAGCAGATCATATTTCTAGAGGTTTATTGCCAGAACAAATCTTAGAAAATAAACTATGGTGGAATGGCCCCTCATTCTTACAAGAAAACAGTGAGAGATGGCCTTTATTTCCTTCCCAACTAGAAACTTTAATAGATCAGAACACTGACTTGGAAGAAAAACCTCAAACATGTAATATTGCCACACAAAATCCAGAAAGGTTCAATCTTTTTAAAAAATATTCAAGTCTTACCAAACTCAAGCGAGTCACAGCTTGGTGTTTGAGATTTATACACAATAGTAGAACAAAATTTCACAAACAAGACAAATACAGCAAAAATTTGAAGGCAAATGAAATTAAAAATGCTCAAAACTGTTTAGTCAGAATGGCACAGTTAGAAGATTTTAAGTTGGAAATAAAAAACTTGCAAAATAACAAGATGGTCGATTGTCACAGCAAATTAAAAAGTCTAAATCCATTCTTAGACGAAAAATTGTTGATAAGGGTTGGTGGCAGAATAAGAAAATCAGTTTATCCCATACAGTCAGATGCACCCTCTTGTCCTACCTTCAAATCACAAACTTACAGAACTTATAATTAGATATGAACATCTTTCGTTACTTCAGGCTAGCCAATTAATAACATGGCATTTCATACCAGCACGATCCCCAACATTTGGAGGCCAATGGGAATCATCCATAAAATCTTTGAAACATCATATCAAAAGAATTACTGGCAATGCTTTATTCACCTACGAAGAATACTATACATTCCTAGTGCAAGCAGAAGCAGTATTAAATTCAAGGCCTTTGGTTCCCTCCTCAAATGATCCAAATGATCTCACGGTCCTCACACCTTCCCATTTTATCTTAGGGGAATCTTTGATAAACACACCAGACCCAAATTACAACGAGACACCCAGACACCACCTCACCTCCCAACATTTTTGGAAAAGGTGGTCCACAGACTATTTAACCAGTTTACAAAATCGAAGTAAATGGACCCAAAAAGCCAATATTGATATCAAAGTTGGAGATTTGGTTCTACTTCGACATGAAAATTTGCCACCCGTCCAATGGAAAAGAGCACGCATTACCAATGTCTTTCCAGGCAATGATGGTCTTGTCAGAGTGGTAGAGGTAAAAACAAGCAATGGCACCTATAAAAGAGCAGTTAACAAAGTAAGTTTTCTACCAACAACTTGTTGAAAGGAACCTTTCAACGGGGGCAGTATGTTCGCGCCAAGAAGTTTAAATTATTTTACCTGGACAATTGGTTAGCCTGAAGCGGGGACAGTGTGTCAAAATTGTCAACCCGGTTTTGCAAACAAAATTTTTTCAATCAGTGTTTTTTATAATTAGTATTCAAAGTTTTCATCTGTAAAGTTATTTTTAGTTTTACTGTTTTGAAAGTGTATCAAAGAAGTTAATACAAACATTAATTACAGTCCGTTAACTCAATTTATTACAAAAAACAATAAAAAATCAAAACCAAAATTAAGATTTTAAATATAAACAAAACCCTGGTTAGAATACATCTAATCATATATAATCAGATTTTGTGAGAACCACTTAACCGATTTTATTACTTTGTCCCTTGTTAAGCGGGAGAAAAGTAGTGCTTTTTTATAGATTAAAAAAAACTAAAACATTTTTCAGAAAATAAGAATAAACATGCCATTCTGAAGAATCAAGTATGTTATCTTAAATATTAAGATGGCAGTAAATTTTGATCATGATCTTTAAAAAACAATCAATTCTTACCAGGATGTTTTTTCTTTTATCAAAATCGGTTTAGTAGTAATCAATGTATAAGGAAATAAATGCAGACATGCTTGGCAAGGCAATCATATAATATGCAAAACAATGGTAGAAACAAAAATATTTTGTTTTAGAACCATCGAACCGATTTTGCTGATTCGTACCTTGTTGTTCGTGGCGAGAATGCAGCTTTGTTACCGATTCAAATAAATAATTAAAACATGTTCGCAACACAAGAATAAACGAGCATCTTTGAAGGGTACAATTTAATTTCGTCCGCCATCTTGGATTTTCAGATGGAGGACAAAAAAATAAATTTGGTCAAAACTCTGATTAATTCTGTCAAGTGCAGTTTGTCCCATTAAAATTGATGGCATAGTTCAAAAGTTATAATGAAAAAAAAATTGCCCAGTTTTTTTGGCCCACCTGGTAATGTAAACTCAATAATTCATCATTATAAATGTGTGCTCCTAAAGTGATAATTCCTTATTTCTATAAAAAAATATTCTGTTAGATCTAATTTTAATCTGTCTTTTTAACTACTAAATTAAAACAACATCTGACTAGTCTGATAAGTTATATTAGGTGTTTAGACTTTATCACCAGTATTTACTAAAGGGTCTACAGTGCTAAGTGCTACAATCCTAGGTTTAAAAGTCTACATTTTGGTTGAAGGTTTAACTTATTTTTCCAGTGAATCCAATAGTTTTTAATATTTATGTAAATTGTTCATAAATACCTGGCTATATGGGTAATCTTACTTCGTTGTAACAAAGGCAGTATTTCCACACAAAGGTTATAAATAAATAAAAAGAATAAAATATTTTGGTTTAAAACTGGTAGCCATATTTAAACCTGCAAACGTCACTACAAAATGTTGAATAAAAACAGTGTAAGTCAGTGCCAGCTGTCCACTATATTTTACATGTTAATTTTTTAGACAAGTTAGTGATGATTAAACCGATGGTCGCTTGTTTTTGTTAATGTGTAACTGAAAAGGAATTCTAATATATCTTGTGCTTTTTACAGTAATTAAATATTGACATATTTAATAGGGTAATGCATCTACAGATATAGGTAGTTTTAAGTTATTTATGTAGCTTTGAATATTTTTGTATATAAGTTTTTTTGTCAATCTTGGATTATTTCTTTTGTTTTTCGAACTTTAAACCACCCCTCAGGGGTGGTACTACAATTTGAGACTATTTTTAACAGGAATCCTACGACTGCACAGACTAAATTTCCAAAAAGTCACATTTCGTTACAAAATTTTTATGTGGTTTTTCTTTATTTCTAAAGTGAGTTTGAATTTATATGAGATGAAACTCACTGAGAAATGCTAACTATCATATTGCACATTAGGGTGAACCAAATCTTTACAGTTATTTGACCTGTGAGTATTAAAAAAATACACTTAAACCGGTCGGTATCAAGTCTATAGACTGGATACTTAAACCCGGTCTACAATGCTAAGTCTTAAGGTCATAGTAAATACTGGTGTATAACTTTAGATGAATAAATGTATTTCTTTCTTTCTAATTGTGCATGCCTCAAATAATGGACAGGTGAAAAATGGGACATGACAAGTTCTCTATTATATAATTGATTTTTGCATTGTAGGGTGTCAAGGTCAACTTAAAATCAAATAAAATTTCTTAATTTTTTTATCTATATTTTTTTATTTACTAAAAATACTAAATATTCAAATAAAACCTGCTTTGATCCAAAGTTGATATTAATACTGTAGAACTTAAAATTTATATTATTAAATAATATTAATCTCTTACTTATGTAGTATCAACTCTGTTTTCTACAATGCTAACATAAAAGTAATTTCTTGCACAAGTTCATCTATTGTACTGATGAATGTTTTGAGTAAATTTTAGTTCTTCACTTAAATATTTTGCTAACATTTTATTTTTTAATTTAAAAACAAACATGAGCATATAAAAAACAACATGGTTTCTCCTCTGGTCGTTCTGTTGACACAAATCTCTTCTTGTATACAAACTTTATCTCTACTGCAATGGTCGAAGGTGCTGAGGTCCATGCTATTTACATGGACTTTAGCAAAGCCTTTGATAGAGTGAACCATGGTGTTTTGATGTCAAAATTAAAAAAGTATGGTATCACTGGTCCATTATGGAAATGGATAAAATCTTATTTATCAAGTCGGTCACAGCAAGTAAAGGTTGAAGGCTATCTGTCCAATATTTTTTTCGTCACATCGGGGGTTCCTCAGGGATCACATTTGGGCCCTCCTTTGTTTAATATCTTTATAAATGACATCTGTTCTTTTTTGGAGGTTGCATACCTATTATTTGCTGATGACTTGAAGATATATGCCAGAATTACCTCACAGCTAGACCAAATTAGAATCCAAAATGATTTAGATAAAATTGATAGGTGGTGTACTCTAAATGGTATGACACTGAACACTGCAAAGTGTCAAGTTATGCGATTTAGTAGACTAAGAAATAATTTCCTTCTAACCTACATGTTGGGTGGCAAAGTATTAAAAGAAATATCTGTTGTGAGGGATCTTGGAGTATATCTTGATTCAAAATTAACATTTTCTGAACATTATGAAAAGATCATAGGCCGGGCAAATAAAATGTTGGGTTTCATAAAGAGATCTTGCCAGGATTTTACAAATGTCAACACACTAAAACTATTATTTATAAGTTTTGTAAGATCAATTCTTGAGTTTTCTAACATCATATGGTCACCATTCTTTAATATTTACATAGATCGACTCGAGAGTATCCAGCGTAAATTTATTAAATTTGCATGTTATAAACTTAGTAGGAATGGCATTTTTCTCTCAGTGGAGGATACATATAAGTATGTGCAATTAAATGTTCTGAAGGACAGGAGGGAGTATTATGACGTATGTTTTGCTTTTAATATTATTAATAATTTTATATGTAGTTCAGAATGTCTTTCCATCTTACAATTCCATGTTCCAGGTTACATAACTCGTAATACTCCACTGCTACATGTCCCACATTGTCGTACTTATTATTTTATGTTTAATCCAGTTAATAGAATTAGCAGAAATGTTAACAAATTTTGTAGTCAACTTGATTTCTTTACCATTTCAAAAGATAGGTTCAAGACTTCTGCCAAGAAGGTAATTCTAGGTTACGAAATTTTTATACTTATCTAATTCTTGTAAATGTGAATACGTAAATAAATAAATAAATAAATAAATAAATTGTGTGTTAGCCTTTGGTGGACACTCATTAGAAAAAGTCTCTCCGGCATGTATTTTTTAGAGGTTCTTTTCTTGCACATTATTATGGCTGTTAATGACCTGTTTTAAATTTTTTGAAGGGATTTGATTTCTTGATTATTTAAAAGGTGGAACAAAGTGGAACAGTAGTCAAAATGGGGTGCAACAATTGACTTATATGTATGCACAAAAAATGGTATGTGAAATCCCCCTTGTGAATTTTTATAAATAAAAAAAAACATAAAAAACTACATAGAGTATAAAATTATCCACCTATAGCAAGTGTGGATCTGGGTCAAAATCTAGGGGGTGTACCTAATAGTTGACAAAAAAATTATTTATAATTTTTTTTCTAGGGGGAAGGGTGATTCTCCTGTTTTCCCTATAATTATTAGGAAAAAGTACATTTTGTAGTGGGGGGGAGTAATTACCACATGACCCCCCTCAAATTCGCGCTTGACCTATACATATTTTGTAAATTATGTTATTATTATTTAAACTCCTCGATAATTACCCAACTTACCTACTAGTATACACCCTCTAAGTCCGCTGGATATGCAATCATTCCAAAACGATGTGTAGCCTTCTTTGTCTTTTAACCCCAGCAACAGGACCTCTTCCATCAAAGTGAGCTGGGGCTCTTTTGTTTCAGGACCTTCATCTTCAGCTTCATCATTTGCTTTTCTTTCCTGCACTTCATCTTTATTGGTGGCGCTCTCTACTGTTGCTTCTTTAGTAACATTTCGCCTTTTCACTTGACCGTCACTACTATTACGATTCATTTTCGGCAAAATTCATAATCTAAATTAAAAATTTCTTTATATATTTTTGTTGACGTTGAACTAGGGATGTTAAAAGACAGGTAGCTAAGCAGAGGAACGCGTGCCGTATTTTAAATTGCGCATGCGTCTGTCTCTTTTATCCTTGATTTGCCGACCCCTCTCTCTCTTTCCCTCTTGCGTAAGTCCATTTCGTGTCTCACTTGCAAGTACGTTCGAGCCACGGTGGATAGAATACTAGAATGAACCGTGCGTTCGAGCGGAGAATAGTGACGTTACGACCAAACGGCCTAACCCATGGCGTACTCCAATGGGAAAAAAACTGCAACACTACTGCACAACTGAGGCAGGTGAATGCAGCTATCCTCTCTTATGGCGAATTCTTTTGGGAAAAAGGTGCAGCACTGGTGCCCCACTAGTGCAGTTTTCGTATTCTTTTCGGAAAACTAGTGCAATTTTTTGTATTCTTTTGACCAACTGATAAGCCCAGTGTTGCACTCAGTTCACATTTTTTGGCACGGGCTCTCCGAGCTCGTGTTGCACTAGTGCACTTTTGTATTCTTTTGAAACTGCACTGGTGCAATTTTTTGACAGCACCAAAACAGTGTCAGTGGACCACAAGTGGCCCACTAACTTTCTCAAAAGAATTCGCTATTATAATCACCTTGGTTAACGTAAGTGAGAAGCTACTCACTCACGGGCACAGGATTCAAGAATACAGCACCTGGTTCATTTGTTTAATTTTTCACGGAGTTGAGCGAGCGGCGATCAGCTGATCATCGAGCAAATAGGTCCGTAAATAAATCGGTTGTCTGGTAACTCTTAGCCAATAAGAACTCGGCAGCCTATGACGCGGCAATTTGCCTGCTTCAAGATCAATAAAGAGAGACCTATACGTTATATTATGAGAGAAATAAAGATAGAAGCCGTGAAAATACCAAAACTTATTAAAAAATTAAATAATTTAAAAATGTATGATAAAAATTCCAATAGTTTTATAAATATCAGATTCAGGACACGAGTATCAATAGTTTTCCTAAGTTAATTCGACACTTTTGTTCATATTAATTTTACATTTTTTCGCCGAACACTAAAGCAAACTAGTCACACATTATAGATTTTTTTGATGGATAGGAATTACTCCAAATTAGTTTGTATTATGCGAAATTTTTTCTAAAAAAAGGAAAGGAAATTGAAATAAGTCAATGGCAGTAAGGGACCATTCATAAATTACATAACGAAAAGATTCAGGATTTTTGATCCCCCCTTCTTAAGGCATTTTCAAGAAAAACTATAATAAAAATACACTGACTGTAACGCAAGGCTAATATTCATTCCCTTTAGCTTGAGCATTATACAGGATGTTCCAAGTTAAGATCGTCTTTGAGATATTAGGATTTAAGATTAAGATTTTTAATGACTTGAATCAAAATGTTTGCAAATTGTTTTGTTATCAGGGTTAAAGTCTTTCCTACAGCTCATAATGGGAGTCGTAGGAAGTTTTTTGTGTCTCCTGTAAAATTTATTTTGAACACAAAGCACTTTTCATCGAACCAACGACGATATTATAACAAAACAAAAAATGTGAGGTTATTGCACAGATTAGGATAAATATTAGCTTCCATTGAAACTGCACTCCATGCAAATTTTTGACAGCTCCGTTTCAGTGTCAGTGCACCACCAGTGCTGCACTCATTTTCCCAATGGAATACGCCATAAACTACAAAAATAAAGAAGCGCACGCGCAGTTAAAAAACTTGGATCAGTGTTGCCACCTCTACCGATTTTCGGTAGATCTACCGATTTAGCCTTTTACTTTACGATATACCGAATTACCATAATTTTCTACCAATTTTTTTTTCAATATAAACTTGTTTTTTTTTGATACACCTCGTAATCGCGATTAAAAAAAACACCATAAATAAAATATTATTTTTATGTAAGATCCTTTGTAGAATAAAAATTTTATTTCAAGCCATTGTTTTTAAAAGTGTATTTATGGCGCCATCTCTTGAAATTTGCGATATACTCAGCTGGCAGCCGCAAGCGGCATTAAAGATCACGCTATTATAAACTCTGAGGTTTTTTTTATAATATTATCTACCTAATAGAAACCTATTGCAATAAAGCCAGGCACAAATTGTGCCGGGCACTATATTGACAGTTTCACATTATAAGAACAGCTGTCTTCTTTTAAAATAAGGCCATTGTGTATTATAAGAGCCGGAATTAATAGTGACGCCACAATTAATAGAAAATAAACGACTGGATTTCTAAATTCGACTTTGGTATGTCAATTTTGAAAGATGAACTGTCAGTTTTTAATGCGAAACTGTTAATATAGTGCCCGGCACAATTTGTGCGGCTTTATTGCAATGGGTCCCTAGTATGTACCTAATTTTTTTATTTTATTCTTAATTTTGGTATTTTGTCAGTAAAAACAAATTGTAGAAATACAATTTACCTACTAAATCAATCCAAACTATCGATAGTTCTCCAGCACTGCTAGCTGAGATGATTAAAAAATTTACCGAAATCTACCGATTTTTCTCGAAGCCTTCTACCGAAGTGTGTTGCCGGCAACACTGACTTGGATTTAGATTTGCTTTTTAACGCCGAGTCATACGAGTGCTCAAATTTCGTAATGGAATACGCTATGACATCTGACGGACAGCTGATTTGAGTTTTGTCATTTGCCTTTTGTCCTGTGAGTATCCCTTTGGTGTTCTGTGCCTGTGAGGGAGGAAAAATACCAATAATAGACAAAAGTTAAAGGGTTTTAGTTTGCGCAGTGCGAATCAAAACATGAAAATTCTGGAAGTGGGGTACTTTTTCCTGGAGAACTTTTGCTAAAAATCTGTAAGGTGCATACAGGCAGCTGACTTGATTGTTATTTTGAAATGTACAGACACAACAATAGACAAATGATAGTATTGTTAAAATCTAGTGTGATAATTCTATGTGTAATAATATAAATCTATATCTATTCTTAAAATAATATAAATCAAAACAAGACGATGTCCACAGACAAAATTAAAGTTGCTGTTAGGCTAAGGCCATTTAACAGGAGAGGTAAGTACTACATACAACAAATTTGTTTTTTTAGCTCACATATATATATATATATATACTATAAGTAGTGTGAGCACATAACATAACACATATACTATAAGTGTGGGAGCTATGGTGATCATGTCAAAAATTAGAAAAAGGATGTTGCTCTGACTTCATAAATTTTTATATATCTTTATATGTATGTCTGTCTGTAATGAACAACTTGCATAACTCAAAAACTGCTTGCCTGATTTTAATGAACCTAGGTTGGGTAGATTTTAAAAATTGATAGTTGGTAAAAATATTACTTGTGTTTTAGATGAAATTTAGTACCTAGAATGGGTTTTGGTTCTAACAAGGGGTGGTCAGCTGACTTTAGAATAAAATCTTGGTCCTGTAGTGTACTTTAGGGTCCTGTGGAGTCCTGTAGACACCCCTTCAGGTTCTAAATGGTCCCACTTAAAAATAAATAAAATCCATCTCACATATATCAAAACAAGGAGTGGGTGTTGATTTCAAAAATTATTGTTTTGTTCAAAATATGACTTGTTTGGTACCTACTATAATAAAGGTCACTTGTGCATGAAGATCAAAAAATATTTTATAGTTTTTTAATTGGACAGGTCCCTGTGCGTCAGCTTAGGTGCCCATAAATTGGAGTAAATATATTTATTCTTCATTTTTTTGTTTTAATAAATAAAATTGCACACATTGATGACATACAAGCTTTAAAGATTTAAAATCTCCTTTGTGTATAATAAATTTGTTGAATACAAATGTTTTTTTAAAACAATTTTAACAATATAATTTAGAATTATTTTAAGTTGGTTGCACTTATGCAGTTATATGCACCCCTCAAACCAGTATCCGGTGTTGATCCGGCCTTAAAGACAGAAGAGCTGTCGTAGATCACTGACTATAGTTTGTTTTCTTTTATTTGTATTCGATCTTTTCATTGATCGATATGTATAGCAGTTTTTCGCTTGCTTTTGTTTTTTTTGTTTCTCTCATAACTTGGTAGATGGCGCTTCTTGCGATAGTATTCTCACTATTTACTTATGATTAGAGACAAAAGCATCTAATTAACTTCACAAGAATTGTCACATTGACCAAGCAGTGTTCTGAGGAGTCCCATAAGGACGAAACAGTTAACTGTCAACACTTATTAGGTGTCCATTAGATCTTGGACCCCTGTGAGGTTAAGCTTCAAGCTAACCACGGAAAAATATGAGAAAAACAAAAACTCCTTTTTGCCCGATTAGCCATGAAACTTGTTTGGCTTCTTGATATTTTTTCCAAAAGAAATTGGGGGGCTCATAGGATTCGTTTTCAAGCTATACTTGCGGGCGACTCAAATATGGAAAAATATGACCTATTTAATTTTTTTTGTAATAACTTATCGCCATATAAAAATAAAAACTGATATTAGTCTTATTTTATTGAAAAAAAAAGTCCTTTTAGGAATTTTATCAATTTTTGACATATAGTTTGTGGCACATACCTACAAAGTGGCTCAAAATTATTTTAAAAAAAGACAGGAAAAATACCTGATATTTATTAAATATAAAGAAAGGAAACTAAAAATGCATAGTCAACTTCACTTGCTTTCATGCGAGTCGTTTTAACTATTCTAGAGTGACTACTACTCAAAAAGACTCTTTTTCTTCAAAAAAATAAAATTAATATTGGTTTTTTATTTCTATTTGACGAGAAGTTATAGCATAAAAAACTACAAAAACTAAAATTTTTCCATATTCCAATGGCCTGCATTGAAATAATTATAGCTCAGAACGAAACTGATGACCCCCCCCAATTTTTTTGAGACAAGTATCAGGATGGTTTGGGCTCTAACATATCTTAAATTCACATCATTTGACGCATCCCGGTAAACACACTCTTCCATAGACAATTAGTAAACATGTCATGCATTGAATTAAAAAAATGTTTGAAATACCCTGTAAGTTTATCACACAACCTATTGTGCAAACATCACTCTAGAATAGTTAAAACGACTTACATGAACGCAAGTGAAGTTAATTTTGACTATGCATTTTTAGTTTCCTTTCTTTATATTTAATAAATCTCAGGTATTTTTTCTGTAGTAGAGGAGTGAATCAACTCGCACTTTTCGCATTAAAGCGGCCAGAGTAGGTTTTCATTTGGTTTCTGAAATAAACACTGTTTAATATACCTTTAAAGCAGATTAACTTAAAATAGTGCGAAATTGGACTTGATCCACTTTAATTCTGAACCCCTCATATGTGCTACATCGCGTCACATGACCTTTGTTGTTGTTTGTAGATAGATAGATTAGATTAGATAGAATTTTGATTTTTTTTTGTGTTTTTAGTAGATACCATTTTTGAGCAATCCTGCTTTTAAAGAGTAAGTGATTTAATCCAAAAATACTTTTACAGCATTTTTTTTACAAAAACAGTCTAAAAAACTTTAAAAAATATTTCCAAACTAGTTAGAGCCTTTCATTTAGAAATTTGTATTGGAGAACTTGGCTTTACTTTGATCTTAATTATTTTTACTTAATACCATTTTCGCATACTTGGCTTTTTTTACATAAAATGTTTTTGTTTTAATTTAAGTTTTTTTCATGAAATCTGGGATAAAATCTAACTGTTAAAAATTGTTCAGGGTCTTAAAACATTACTTTTTTCAATAGCTTAGGGAAAGTCGGATAATTTCTTTCTTTTTCATTTAGAACATCCTTATAAAATTTTATTTTTTAGATGTATTGTCATTATTTTTTTTTAGCTTAGTTTATTTTTTATTAAACAAAACCTAAAATACAAGGCAAACTGAATGTGATCGTTTATTATCAAAGGTAAACCAAGGACTTGGGAAGTAAACAAAGGTGTAACCTCCATAAACCTAGCAAGCCCACCTCAATAAAAATTTAAAAAATGTATTCCAGAATTATGTGCTTTTTATGTGCTAATTTCGTCCACTTTTTAAAATTTTTGTGCTCCTTTGGTTTCCACGGAAATTTAAAAAAATGATTGGCGTGCTAGGTTTATATAAACCTAGCAAGCCCATACAGAAATAATCAATATTTTTATAATATTTATATGCGAAAATTAAGTGCTTTTTATGTGCTCCCGTTTGCTAAAAACAAAATATCATTTATCAAGTTTTTAAGCTTTTTTTTAAAAAAAATGTGTGGGCTGGCTAGGTTTATATAAACCTAGCAAGCCCATACAGAAATAATCAATATTTTTATAATATTTATATGCGAAAATTAAGTGCTTTTTATGTGCTCCCGTTTGCTAAAAACAAAATTTCATTTATCAAGTTTTTAAGCTTTTTTTTAAAAAACTGTGGGGGCTGGCTAGGTTTATATAAACCTAGCAAGCCCACCTCAATAAAAATAAATAAAATACATTCCAGAATTATGTGCTCTTTATGTGCTAATTTCGTCCACTTTTTAAAATTTTTGTGCTCCTTTGGTTTCCACGGAAATTTAAAAAAATGATTGACGTGCTAGCTTTATATAAAGCTAGCAAGCCAATGCAAAAATTATAAATATTTTTATGCCCACCTCAATAAAAATTTAAAAAATTTATTCCAGAATTATGTGCTCTTTATGTGCTAATTTCGTCCACTTTTTAAAATTTTTGTGCTCCTTTGGTTTCCACGGAAATTTAAAAAAATGATTGGCGTGCTAGCTTTATATAAAGCTAGCAAGCCCATACAGAAATAATCAATATTTTTATAATATTTATATGCGAAAAGTAAGTGCTTTTTACGTGCTCCCGTTTGCTAAAAACAAAATTTCATTTATCAAGTTTTTAAGCCTTTTTTTAAAAAAAATGTGTGGGCTGGCTAGGTTTATATAAACCTAGCAAGCCCATACAGAAATAATCAATATTTTTATAATATTTATATGCGAAAATTAAGTGCTTTTTATGTGCTCCCGTTTGCTAAAAACAAAATTTCATTCATCAAGTTTTTAAGCTTTTTTTTTAAAAAAATGTGTGGGCTGGCTAGGTTTATATAAACCTAGCAAGCCCACCTCAATAAAAATAAATAAAATACATTCCAGAATTATGTGCTCTTTATGTGCTAATTTCGTCCACTTTTTAAAATTTTTGTGCTCCTTTGGTTTCCACGGAAATTTAAAAAAATGATTGACGTGCTAGCTTTATATAAAGCTAGCAAGCCAATGCAAAAATTATAAATATTTTTATGCCCACCTCAATAAAAATTTAAAAAATTTATTTTAGAATTATGTGCTCTTTATGTGCTAATTTCTTCCACTTTTAAAAATTTTTGTGCTCCTTTGGTTTCCACGGAAATTTAAAAAAATTATTGGCGTGCTAGCTTTATATAAAGCTAGCAAGCCCATACAGAAATAATCAATATTTTTATAATATTTATATGCGAAATTTAAGAGTTTTTTATGTGCTCCCGTTTGCTAAAAACAAAATTTCATTTATCAAGTTTTTAAGCTTTTTTAAAAAAAAAATGTGTGGGCTGGCTAGGTTTATATAAACCTAGCAAGCCCACCTCAATAAAAATAAATAAAATACATTCCACTTTATTATTATTATGTGCTATTTATGTGCTAATTTCGTCCACTTTTTAAAATTTTTGTGCTTCTTTGGTTTCCACGGAAATTTAAAAAAATGATTGACGTGCTAGCTTTATATAAACCTAGCCAGCCCACACATTTTTTAAAAACAAAAGCTTAAAAACTTGATAAATGAAATTTTGTTTTTAGCAAACGGGAGCACATAAAAAGCACTTAATTTTCGCATATAAATATTATAAAAATATTGATTATTTCTGTATGGGCTTGCTAGGTTTATATAAACCTAGCCAGCCCACACATTTTTTTTTTAAAAAAGCTTAAAAACTTGATAAATGAAATTTTGTTTTTAGCAAACGGGAGCACATAAAAAGCACTTAATTTTCGCATATAAATATTATAAAAATATTGATTATTTCTGTATGGGCTTGCTAGCTTTATATAAAGCTAGCACGCCAATCATTTTTTTAAATTTCCGTGGAAACCAAAGGAGCACAAAAATTTTAAAAAGTGGACGAAATTAGCACATAAAGAGCACATAATTCTGGAATGTATTTTATTTATTTTTATTGAGGTGGGCTTGCTAGGTTTATATAAACCTAGCCAGCCCACACATTTAAAAAAAAAAGCTTAAAAACTTGATAAATGAAATTTTGTTTTTAGCAAACGGGAGCACATAAAAAGCACTTAATTTTCGCATATAAATGTTATAAAAATATTGATTATTTCTGTATGGGCTTGCTAGGTTTATATAAACCTAGCCAGCCCACACATTTTTTAAAAAAAAAAGCTTAAAAACTTGATAAATGAAATTTTGTTTTTAGCAAACGGGAGCACATAAAAAGCACTTAATTTTCGCATATAAATATTATAAAAATATTGATTATTTCTGTATGGGCTTGCTAGGTTTATATAAACCTAGCCAGCCCACACATTTTTTAAAAAAAAAAGCTTAAAAACTTGATAAATGAAATTTTGTTTTTAGCAAACGGGAGCACATAAAAAGCACTTAATTTTCGCATATAAATATTTAAAAAATATTGATTATTTCTGTATGGGCTTGCTAGCTTTATATAAAGCTAGCACGCCAATCATTTTTTTAAATTTCCGTGGAAACCAAAGGAGCACAAAAATTTTAAAAAGTGGACGAAATTAGCACATAAAGAGCACATAATTCTGGAATGTATTTTATTTATTTTTATTGAGGTGGGCTTGCTAGGTTTATATAAACCTAGCCAGCCCACACATTTTCTTTAAAAAAAAAAGGTTAAAAACTTGATAAATGGAATTTTGTTTTTAGCAAACGGGAGCACATAAAAAGCACTTAATTTTCGCATATATATATTATAAAAATATTGATTATTTCTGTATGGGCTTGCTAGCTTTATATAAAGCTAGCACGCCAATCATTTTTTTAAATTTCCGTGGAAACCAAAGGAGCACAAAAATTTTAAAAAGTGGACGAAATTAGCACATAAAAAGCACATAATTCTGGAATACATTTTTTAAATTTTTATTGAGGTGGGCTTGCTAGGTTTATGGAGGTAAAGGTGTAGGTTAGCGGGTTACTTTTGAAGCTGAAACTAACACATTATTTTTTTCGAATTTTAATTTTTCTGTAAAGAAAAATGAAGCAGGCTAAAAAAAATAACGACTGGTACGTCTCAAAATATTATTTTATAAGAATATACTAAAAAACACTAAGAAAATTGCCTTAGTTTTCAAAAAATTCAAAAAATATTAGTTGTTTATATTATATCTAATTTTTGTGTACTACAAAAATCAGCTGGACCACCAATGACGTGAAAAATTCGAGATATAAGATCCGAACACCGGCTTATTCTTACCACTTTTTTTATTTTGTTTGTTTGTGAAATCCATTTTCTAGCTGTTCTGTATTCTCTGGTTTCGGCCAGCTAAACTCCGGGGCAGGACCTGTTTCGCTTTTCTTGCCGGACGCCCCTGAATTCCGACATGTCCTGAAAAATCCGGACGAGTGGTAGCTCTGAGAAAATATCATTTTTTTGATCAAATAGCAGTGTTAAGTTCACCAGTGTTACCTATTACTTTAACTTAAAATATAAAATCTTTTACCAACTTAAAATTATATATTTATTTTTATATTATTAAAACAATATTTTCTTTTTTTTGCTTTTATTTAGGCTAGTACTTTACATTAATTAAAATAATTCAGTTATTTTTCCTTTGTATTGTCTGGTTTAATCGAGGGTTTAATATTTTATCAAGAAAATTACCATTTTTCTATGTATGTATAACCCATATTTTCTTCATTTGGAAATCTTGCTAAAATATAAATGAAAAAAAAAACATATTTAAAGAAAAAGTTCAAAAATACTTTGGAGAAATTAATAAAATCATTAATTTTTGTTTTTATATAAAAATACATCATCGAGTGCAAATATAAAACTTCCCTGGTGTAAGTAGTACCCAATATATCTTAATTTTTTTAGTACATGTTTGAGCCAAATGAAATGGAAAACTCGGTTATTATTAAAGATATCGACTTTCTGATTGCACCTTACCGTGCTCTTTTTTTGAGCCTTTAAAAATGGTGTAATCAAATTTTTGCTATACCCTGTGGTTTCGTTAATACAGGGAGTTTTTGAAAAAATTGCATTTTTATTAATTCCTTGTATCTCGCTTATTTTGCAAGATATTTTTATTCTGTAAAAACCTTCACAAATTACAACTTTTTTATAGCAAAATAACGGCGTTGTCAATTTTTTAAAATATTTTTTAGTTTAAATTAAATACGGACCTGGTTTTTTTGAAATGAAACTTATAATAGTAAAAAAAAATTAGTCCGAACCTAGAAATTTCCAACGTAAATAAATATAAATTAAAAATTGCAATTGCTAGTTAAACGATTTTTAGTGTATCTGTTTTGAAATGTTAATCAAAAGATTTATAAAAAAAGTAAAAAACGTTAAAAAGATACAAAAATAATTTCATAGTTTTATTTGATGGTAGCACAGCAACTCATGAAATTTACTTTAACATGGAAAAACAAAAGCGTGGAATTGACATTGTCATTTTAGTAAATAGATAGGTATATTTGTGTATAAAATTAATAAAACAGTAAATGAAATAATAAAAATAACAAAAGTAATAAAAATTTATAAAAAAAGTAAATAAATAAAAAGAACTCTTTATATAAAAAATTTCTTCCAGACCGGATTCTTTTGGAATGGTACCGAGAATTGAGGCAGCATTGCCTCTCTGTATTGCTAGGCTGATCCTTTAGGTGATGAAGCTTTTAGCCATTTTACTTTTAAGTTTTTTACTAATATCAAAAATTAGGTTTTTAGCTTCATTAACCCAAGGACCAAATGTCTCAACACTAAAAGGTATAAAAATAAATCGGTCCATTAACTACTCATATTTTTTGTGTTTTGCTTCTTGACCACTACATGCAGCTTCACCAGCTTTAATAGATGTTTTTCTACATGTAGCGTCCCACAAAAGTGCCCTGCCTGCTTTCCAAGGCACCAAAGATGACATTTTAGTTGTCATTTTTGTGAATAGCTCACTCAGATTTTGAAAAATGTGATATGTTTGACTGCTTTGTTCAAGCAAAAAATATTTTATTTTTATGTATAAACCAATAACTTTCTTTTTCAACTTGAACCCATGATTTCTTCATTCTCAAATTTGTTAAGGGTCTTGCGAAAACACTAAGAAAAAAATATAAAAATATATTTTTTTGAAACTAAGTAAAAAAGAGTTTTTTGATCAACTTATTATTTTTTTGATTTCAATTTTGTTCTTTATAAAAGATTTATAGTTCTCGAGTTATCTTAAGTTTTTTTAGAACATGTTTTAGCCAAATTGGCAATACTTTTGATTGTTAAAATTTAATTAAAAAAACTACTACTACTAGTTTTTTTAAAAATTGCATTTTTATTAATTAATTCCTCGCTTATTTTGCAAGATATTTTTATTCTGTAAAAACCTTTTTATGGCAACTTTTTTAGAAGAAAATAGTAAAAACCAGGTCCATATATAATTTTTTTATCATAAATACTTTATCTCAAAAACTAAACACTATTTAAAAAAATTGACATACTTTTCTTCTAAAAAAGTTGCCACATAAAAATATCTCGCAAAATAAGCGAGATATAAGAAATTATTAAAAATGCAATTTTTTCAAAAACTCCCTGTATTAGCGAAACTACGGGGTATAGCAAAAATCTGATTGCACCATTTTTAAGGGCTCAAAAAAAGAGCATGGTAAGGTGTAATCAGAAAATCGATATCTATAATAATAACCTAGTTTTCTATTTAATCTCATCGACAATTGGACACGCTGTATACTTGGCATACACTTAATTATAAAATAGACTTTAGAATAAGGCGCCCATAAAATTAGCAGTGCAAGGTCAGCAGTGCCAAAATTTTATCACTTTAGGCTTATTTAATCTGATAGTTTTTGAGATATTGCTTCCACTGCTAGCTCTCTACAGGAGTTACAAAAGGCTTAGAGTGTACAAATTATTTATTTTTCAAATTTATGGGGGTTGTAAAGGAGGTAAATTCAGAACTTTGTAATGGAAACAGATACAAACATGCAGTAAAAGCGCATGTTCGTATCTGTTTGGATTTAAAATTTATGAATTCACCCCCTTTACACTCCTTACCTACTTCCTTGCCACCGGTTTTTTTCATAAACTTGTATTGTCACCAGATCAAATCATAATTCTGAAAACCGCGTTTTCCTATCTGTTTTAATTCCAAAGTTATGAATTTACCCTCTTTACAACCAAGATCAAATCATAAATCTGAAGACAGCATGGCTGTATCTGTTTTCATTACAAAGTTCCTAATTTACCCCCTCATCCACAAACTACCTCCGATTTTTGTTCATAAAATTTTATTTTTACCTGATCAAATCATAAGTAAAAAAGCCGCATGTTCGTATTTGTTTTGATGCCAAAGTTATGAATTTACCCCCTTTACTCCCCTCAGCCATCTTCATTCGACCTACATTACTATGCCCAATTTAACTAAAATCGGTTCACGGTAAGTGTGTTGAAAGTGAGCAAGATTTAATAAATAGACAGACAGATAAAGAGGCTCTGTAAAGTTATAATAAAATCGTTTAAAAATATATTATTATAGTTTTATACAAGTTGTTCCATATCGTCATGTTCAAACTTAGTGAGCGAAAGAAAACTTGTTTTTAAGTAAAAAAAGCAAAACTTGTAGATCTATTTTTATTTGTTTCAAAGTTGAATAATATTTTAAGATAACAATAAAAATAAAATCGTTAAGTAAATAAACAATGCTTTTATTTAAGAAATGTTTAATTAAGTTATTTGTATTATCGCGTAGTTTTTCGGCAACTTACTGTAAACGATCCATATAATATTCATAGGCGTGTAGCTTTGAAATAAATGAAGACTTTGCGCGTTTTTTTTTACTTAAAAAGAAGTGTACTTTACGCTCTCAAAATTTTAACATATGGATGATTCTACCAAAAGTGGGCTATATGTATATCATTTTTGGTCATTGCCTTTAAATAACAGTACAGCACAGTAAATAATTTTGTTTTTCTAAATTTATGTAACTAATTAGGTGTAAGCTAAGAAAAATTTATTTTCCCGAATTTTAGGAATTATTGCATAATAATTCCAGAGGGATTAGTACCAGATGAATGAGTTTTTTAATGGTTTTCCAATTTAAATCAAAATCTATTTAGACTACTTAACTTAAGTTTTATATAAACAAAGTTCCTATACTTATAATTTTAAAACAATCAACATAAAAATTATACTATTGATATCAGTCGAATATTTACTTACCAGAGGAATGATAATTGAAGCGTTCCTTTTGGATTTCTCTGAAAAAAATAAATTTTCTGCCGAAAATGAAAAGATCTATAACTTAAACCAAACTAAAGTTGACATTATCTGTCACAACTTGTCACCCTCACAAGTAAATTAGATATCCAGGGCCCTCTCTTTCTCTAGAAATTAACCGGTGGTATTCACAAATATTGTGTTATTAAAAATGGAGCACGTTTAAAATTGTAAAATTTTCTGGAGAAAATGTAAATTCGGATTTTCAAAAATATCATTGCAAACTTAAGTTTTATCAATTTTTTGATAAATAGTTAAGACTTGGTTAAATATTATTTATTAAAATATTTTTTTCAATCTGAGTTTTTAATATTTGGTTTGGGACTACACCAGAGGAATGAGGTATTTGCTTTGTAATAAAAAAAATTATAAACTTAATTTTTTTTATACATTAAACTCAAATGCTCCATAAAGAAAACATTTCGTTTTAAATCTTATAACTAAAACTATGCTTCATTTGCAGTCTGTGTTTGAAAAATATGCATTCCCGCTCCACAGCACCATTTTTGTAGAATCATCCATAACGATATGGAACACAACAAATGTTGTTCTTATACTCGTACGAAAGCTGCCTTTTATATTTTGCATATAGAAGCATAGAGGGCGACACTGATCGAGTGTCATTACTACAACATAATTACAATCTTTACCTAACCAAAATTCAAAACGTCAGTGCGATACAGATAGTTTTATGGCTACAGTGAATTTTTTAAGTTAACAAATCAGTAGAAAAAAGTTTTATAGCTACAGTGAATTTTTTAAGTTAACAAATCAGTAAAAAAATGTACTTAATTAAACCGAGAACATTTTCGGGTTATAATTTTTACAGCTTTCGAAGGAAATTATCTCAACAAGAATGTCTTCCGAGTTGATTTCTGTTTTCGGTAATGAAGCACCACATCAATTGACAGTTGGTATGGATAATTCAAGCGTGGACGGATTAGCCCTAGGGACGATTCAAGGCCAGGTGCACCAAAACCGGCTGTCACCCAGGAAACATCGGTGCTGTGCTTATGCTTATCACGGAAGATCAGCAAATATCGCGAGATTAAGGCTTCATTGGGGATTTAAAAGACCTCAATTCAAAAAATTTTGCGCATGAAGAATTAGGGGTGAGAAAATTAGTTTCCCACTGAATACCGCATGTGTTAAACGAACAACACAAAGAAGCTAGTGTCAATTGGTGTCAGAAAACCCTAGACCGCTTTGAGGCAGGAAACTCGAAAAATGTGTATAGCATTTGTTAGTGGTGACAAATCGTTAATGAACTCGAAATAAAATGTCAGTCGTCTGTTTGGGTGTTCCAAGATAAAGAAAAGCTAATAAAAGGATTCAAAAGACCTCAATTGAAAAAATTTTGCGCATGAAGAATTAGGGGTGAGAAAATTAGTTTCCCACTGGATACCGCATGTGTTAAACGGAGAACACAAAGAAGCTAGTGTCAATTGGTGTCAGAAAACTAGACCGCTTTGAGGCAGGAAACTCGAAAAACATGTATAGCATTTGTTAGTAGTGATAAATCGTTAATAAACTCGAAATAAAACGTCAGTCTTCTGTTTGGGTGTTCCAAGATAAAGAAAAGCTAATAAAAGGATTTAAAAGATCTCAATTAAAAAAAATTTGCGCATGAAGAATTAGGGGTGAGAAAATTAGTTTCCCACTGAATACCGCATGTGTTAAACGAAGAACACAAAGAAGCCAGTGTCAATTGGTGTCCGAAAACTCTAGACCGCTTTGAGGCAGGGAACTCGAAAAATGTGTATAGCATTTGTTAGTGGTGATAAATCGTTAATGAACTCGAAATAAAACGTCAGTCGTCTGTTTGGGTGTTCCAAGATAAAGAAAAGCCAATAAAAGGATTTAAAAGACCTCAATTCAAAACATTTTGCGCATGAAGAATTAGGGGTGAGAAAATTAGTTTCCCACTGGATACCGCATGTGTTAAACGAAGAACACAAAGAAGCTAGTGTCAATTGGTGTCAGAAAACTAGACCGCTTTGAGGCAGGAAACTCGAAAAACGTGTATAGCATTTGTTAGTAGTGATAAATCGTTAATGAACTCGAAATAAAACGTCAGTCGTCTGTTTGGGTGTTCCCAGATAAAGAAAAGCCAATAAAAGGATTTAAAAGACCTCAATTCAAAACATTTTGCGCATGAAGAATTAGGGGTGAGAAAATTAGTTTCCCACTGGATACCGCATGTGTTAAACGAAGAACACAAAGAAGCTAGTGTCAATTGGTGTCAGAAAACTAGACCGCTTTGAGGCAGGAAACTCGAAAAACGTGTATAGCATTTGTTAGTAGTGATAAATCGTTAATGAACTCGAAATAAAACGTCAGTCGTCTGTTTGGGTGTTCCAAGATAAAGAAAAGCCAATAAAAGGATTTAAAACACATCAATTGAAAAAATTTTGCGCATGAAGAATTAGGGGTGAGAAAATTAGTTTCCCACTGAATACCGCATGTGTTAAACGAACAACACAAAGAAGCCAGTGTCAATTGGTGTCAGAAAACTCTAGACCGCTTTGAGGCAGGAAACTCGAAAAATGTGTATAGCATTTGTTAGTGGTGATAAATCGTTAATGAACTCGAAATAAAACGTCAGTCGTCTGTTTGGGTGTTCCAAGATAAAGAAAAGCTAATAAATGGATTTAAAAGACCTCAATTGAAAAAATTTTGCGCATGAAGAATTAGGGGTGAGAAAATTAGTATCCCACTGAATACCGCATGTGTTAAACGAACAACACAAAGAAGCCAGTGTCAATTGGTGTCCGAAAACTCTAGACTGCTTTGAGGCAGGAAACTCGAAAAACGTGTATAGCATTTGTTAGTTGTGATAAATCGTTAATGAACTCGAAATAAAACGTCAGTCGTCTGTTTGGGTGTTCCAAGATAAAGAAAAGCCAATAAAAGGATTTAAAAGACCTCAATTCAAAACATTTTGCGCATTAAGAATTAGGGGTGAGAAAATTAGTATCCCACTGAATACCGCATGTGTTAAACGAACAACACAAAGAAGCCAGTGTCAATTGGTGTCAGAAAACTCTAGACCGCTTTGAGGCAGGAAACTCGAAAAATGTGTATAGCATTTGTTAGTGGTGACAAATCGTTAATGAACTCGAAATAAAATGTCAGTCGTCTGTTTGGGTGTTCCAAGATAAAGAAAAGCTAATAAAAGGATTTAAAAGACCTCAATTGAGAAAAATTTGCGCATGAAGAATTAGGGGTGAGAAAATTAGTTTCCCAGTGGATACCGCATGTGTTAAACGAAGAACACAAAGAAGCTAGTGTCAATTGGTGTCAGAAAACTAGACCGCTTTGAGGCAGGAAACTCGAAAAACGTGTATAGCATTTGTTAGTGGTGATAAATCGTTAAGAAACTCGAAATAAAACGTCAGTCGTCTGTTTGGGTGTTCCAAGATAAAGAAAAGCCAATAAAAGTGTATCCAAACAGATGATCGCGACATTTGTCTCAAAAGCAGGTCTTGTACCAACAATTCCTCTGGAAGATCAAAAGAAAGGAAAGTCATCGCTAAGCTTCAAGAAACGAACCCGGAACAACGAATCATCCTTCTTTAAGACAATATAGGTTTACTCAAAGCACAAAAAGCCATTGAATTTTTAACTCAACAAAACGTCTGATCGTTGGACCATCTTCCATACAGTCCCAACGATCTATATCTATCTATCTACTATCTATTTAGTCTTCTTCGATCCAACTTTGGACATAGGCCTCTCTCAATATCTTCCACTCTTCTCTGTCTGTCGCCCTGTTCGTCCATCTAGTCCCCGCATGTTTCTTCAAATCGTCCGCCCATCTCATTTGGGGTCTTCCCCTACTTCTTTTATTTTCCCAAGGTCTCCAGTCTACAATGAATTTGTTCCAACGATCGTCTTTCTGTCTGATATTTTGACCGGCAAATTTCCATTTTAATTTTGCTACCTCTCCTCTGACATCCCTTACTTTTGTTTTATTTCTTATCCATTCATTCCTTTTTCTATCTGTTAGCTTTACATGTAACATTAGTCTTTCGATTGATCTTTCGGCTTTTGTTACCTTATCCATGTTTGATTTTGTAAACGTCCAGGTCTGGGATCCATATGTGAGCACAAGAAGAATACATTGGTTATACACTTTCGTTTTAAGGTACTGAGGATATTTTTAATTTTTTAATATTTAGCTGCATATTAACGATTTATATACTTTTCCGAAAATCAAGAATGGGTGGCATGGTTAAAGATTTAGTCGCCAGAAGAAGCAATCGACGCCTTCAAGAATGCAATTTTGACAGTAGCAATAAAAGAGTGGAATTCCAGCTTTGACAGCTGGTTTGGGCGTATGCAAAAGTGCATTAATTTTCATGGCGAATATATTAAGAAACAATAAAGTCTTTAAAAGTTGTCTACTATTTTATTCCAGCTGTATGGCGTCACCCTAATTCTGAAACGTCGTAACCCAACTCAACAAAATTTTACAGGAATAAGAAAAGTTTGAAGCAAATTACATAGCGTAAGCATTATGCGACTTAAGGGAAATCGGGGAAATGACCGTTTTATATTTTTTTTTGGTGGCGAGGATTTAGCAGTATATAGCTTGCATGCATCATTACTAACCTTTAACGCAAAAATATGAATTTTCATTTTTTTGTGGGTTACGACGTTTCAGAATTAGGGTGACGATATGCAAAACTCTTACTCTCTTAACCTAAATTTTTGTTAATGTTTTCTTTAATTTGTGATATTTTATATTTTCTTTTTTTCAGAGTTGGAACTGGGGACAGAATCGGTAGTAGAAATGGTGCAACAACAAACTCTTCTCCATCAGCCCGCATCTCCATTGGACAAAGTTGACAGGTGAATAAAATCATACTGTATAATACAATTATGCAGGTTTTTCCGAAAAGGTCTTTACACTTTCTTATCACAGATTTCTTGGACCAAAATAAGTCGATCTAAGTCAATTTACTTTTGTCCGAAAATTTTCCGTTTCCGAGATACAGGGTGTTAAAGTTAACAAATAATAATCGATTTTTTAAATTATTTTTAATAAATATTTTTAAACCTTTTTTACAGGGGTGGATCTAGAAACTTTACTTGGGGGGGGGGGATATCATAATAAATATTGCATAGAACTATTTTGCACAGTGACCAGGAGGTGTATTCTGTGTGTAAAACTAAATATAGTTGGATATTTGGTGGGGGAAATTTTCCCTTTTTCGCCTCCCGTAGATCCGCGCCTATTTTTTAACGTATCACTTTCAAAATTGGTACTTTGGACATGTGAGGACTGTGGCCATTAGAGGACGACTAGTTTTTATGGTTTAAAATGGCCATAACTTTTTTCTCAGTGTATTTTTAACTTTTTTGTTAAGAAAATAATTGACTAAACTTATTTAAGCAAAAAAGGTACTCTTGTTAAAATCTCTTAAAGAAAAGAAAGCCGTTTTCAAGGTATTTTTTGGTTTTTAATGTTCGAAGCCCTACTGGAATAATCAAATTATTTTTGATAAAAAAATGAAACATTTTTAAATATTAAAAATATTAAATTAACAGTATTTTAAAATAATCCATTTGGTACTACGCATTCACTGATAAAATTTAATCCTATAAAGATAACAAATTTTTTTCCATATTATTTGATATATATATATATATATATATATATATATTTATATATATATATATATATATATATATATATATATATATATATATATATATATATATATATTTATATATATATATATATATATATTTATATTTATATATATATATTTATATATATATATATATATATATATATATATATATATTTATATATATATATATATATATATTTATATTTATATATATATATTTATATATATATATATATATATATATATTTCACAACGTTCTACGTCTTCCGATACCCAATCTCCACTCGTTTCTGTTTGCCCTTAATTCATCATCTAGGCCTCTTATTCTTATTTCACTGTCTATTCCTTCTCTCCAGCTTCTCCTCGGCCTTCCCCGTTTTCTTCAGCCAGTTGGTTTCCATTGTAATATTTGTTTAGGTAGTCTTCCATCATCTATTCTTTGTACATGTCCGTACAACTGCTAAAGTACGTTCACTCACTGTCATAATTTCTCTAATTCTTTGATTTGTAACTCTTTCTTTTTTTGATTTCCCTTTGGTCCCAATTATTCCATTTAATAAAGTTATTGCTTTTCTTCCTTGTACGTTTCTATCTTTTATAGATTTGTCTAGTGTTCCGTCAGCTGTAATTTTTAGACCTAAGCATTTATACTTATCACAGGACTGCATTCGCTGCCCGGTATTTAAGATTAGATCCTGTTTCATTCCACCGATACACATATACTCTGTCTTATTGAGATTAACCTCTAGTCCCCACTTATTGTACTCTTCTATTAGTTTTCGTGTCATATATTCGAGATCGTCATAATCCTGAGCCACCACTATCTG
Source organism: Aspidapion aeneum (assembly GCA_963576565.1). NCBI lineage: Eukaryota > Metazoa > Arthropoda > Insecta > Coleoptera > Brentidae > Aspidapion > Aspidapion aeneum. Next base: position 48,214,894 of record OY755048.1, read on the forward strand.
ATTATCGGCGAAACATAAAGTATACAAGGTGGTTTCATCCAACGGAATTCCCATGTTTTGGCATTTTCTCTTCCAGACTTTAAGGACCTGTTCCAAATATATCTTGTAGAGCGTAGGCGAGATACATCAACCTTGTTTAAGACCTTTATTTACTTGAAAGCCTTTGGTTAGTTTTGCTTTTATTTTAACTTTTGCCTTACTATTGCGGTATAACTCTTTGATGGCCTTAATTAGTTGTACGCTTATGTTTGTCTTTTCCAACGCTTTCCAAAGTAGGTTTACGTAAAGCAGATGCAGCTCTTGTCCGTATGCCAATTTCTTTTCAATAACTTGGGTTATACAAAAGAGATGATCTGAAGTCGATCTACCCGCCCTGAAACCGGCTTGTTCTTCTGCCTCCATATATATATATATATATTCGCTCTTCACTTTATTTCTTATTATTTTGCCATATATTCTGCTTAGCGTACTAGTTACAGATATACCTCTATAATTGTCACATATATCTTTCCTTCCTTCTTTGTGTATTGTGGATATATATGACGTTTTCCACTCAGTTGGTACTACAGCTACATTTAAATATTTTTGGAAAAGATTCCGTAATCTCCAAAACAGTTCTTTAGTGCCATATTTAATAAGTTCAGCTGACTTACCTCTTTTTAAGGTTGTGCACACGTTTTTGACCTCAGAGATTGTGAGGGGTACTGGAGATTCCATCGTTCTAATGATATTGTCTCTTTCGTCTTCCTTGAATTCTGCTCTATCTTCAGTTAGAAGTTTTTTAAAATGCTCTTCCCATTCTTTGTCTGGTATTGGTGAAATAATATCTCTGCATGTTTCTTTTTTGATCGATCTTATAGTTTTCCAGCTTTCGGTACTTCTCCTACCTCCTAAGTAAGAATCTATTTTCTGGCACTTTTGCATCCACGATTGATTTTTCTTATCACTGATCATTCTTCTCACCTTTGATTGCGCGATTTTGTATTCTTCTCTGCTTCTATCTGTCTTTTGGGATAAGTAGGTGTGATATAATTTCGTTTTTTCCTCTATTTCACTTTCAATCTCAGCATCCCACCAGTATGGTTTTGTTCTTTTAGGAGTTTCTTCTAGTAATCCTAGTGCTTCTTTTGCAGCTTGATGGATGCTTAATGTGATACATTCGTATTCCTCATCTGGGGTTTCACGTGAACTTGAATTAAGTTTTTCGTTCAGTCTCTTTTTGTATAAGTAATTTTATATAAGAAATATTACTAAAGCGGCTTTCTTTATCGGATTTTTAGCCTAAAATTGCTTTGGAAATTACTTTCTTATTAAAAATAGCAAAAAGCTACACTGAGAAAAAGTTATGATGATTTTAAACATTCAGAGAAGCACCTTCTAACGGCTGCAGTGAAAAGCTGTCCATATTCGGATTTCACATCCCAAAAAAATCCGCGGGTACTCATTTTGAAAGTAATACTTTTAAAAATGTCGAAAACATCGAATCGAACACAAAATATCGAATAACAATATAGCTAAAATGGAAAATTTTGAAACTACAAAATATTGAAACAACAAAATATCGAATCACAAATTATAGCAAAATACAAAATATCAAAAATATAAAATATTGAAAGAACGAAATATCAAAAAAACAAACTATAGAAATTAAAAAGCAGACAATGGTAAGGTTTGGTTTGGTTTGGTTACCTAACCAAACCAAATTAATTACCGATATTTTGGTTAGGTTTGCTTAAGCAAGGTAAGGATCAGGTGAGGTTAAGTTTTCGAAATCTTCTGTATTCAAAATTTTCTATTTTTGATACTTTGTATTTTCGAAATTTTGCGATATTTTGTGATTTGATATTTTGTATTTCGAAATTTTGTAGTTTCGATATTTTGTGGTTTCAATATTTTGTAGTTCGATAAAATATAGTTTAGATTTTTGCATCTTTTCGATATAATTATATAGTATTTTGTGTTTCGATAATTTTTCGCCCGGCCTAAAATTAGCGTTTGCTGTTACTTTTGTTTATTGAAAATTTTCTTTTTGCAGGAAACAACCAAAAACTTTTGCATTCGACCACTGTTTTTGTTCAGTCGATCCACAGCAAGACAACTTTGCATCGCAGGAAGTCGTGTTCGACAACCTCGGACGGGACATTCTAGATAACGCCTTTCAGGGATACAATGCTTGTATTTTTGCGTATGGACAGACCGGTTAGTTGGTTAAAAGTTTTATTGTTTTATTTTCAGGAACCTAAAAAAAAATGAAAATACCTAAAAATTGCAAATAATTTAAAAACAGATTTATCACAACTAATTGTTTGCTTTTATTAGCTCACACTACTACTATATAAGTAGTGTGAGCTATGGTGATCCTGATTTTTTCAAGAAAAAAAAATTTTTGTTTTGCTGTCTGTCTGTCTGTCTGTATGTCTGTCTGTCTCTCTTTCTGTATGTCTGTCTGTAACGACCAACCCTCATAACTCAAAAACCGCTAGTCCGATTTTAATGAAATTTGGTACCTAAGTTGGGTCTTGGGCCGTGATGGTCCCATTTAAAAATGAACAAAATCCACCAAACGCAAGCCAAATAAAATGGTGGGGGTAGATTCCAAAAATTAGAATTTATGTGAAAAAATAGCGTGTGTGATATCAAACGAAAGGTAATTAAGTCTGGAGTTAAACAAAATGAATTTTAGTTTATTTTAAAAAATAGGGTGGGCGTAGATGTCAAAAATTAGAGTTTAAATGAAAATATGGCGTGTGTGATATCAAACGAAAGGTAATTGAGTCTGGAGTTAAACAAAATACATTTTAGTTTTTTTTAAGATGTGGGGGTAGATTTAAAAAATTTGAGTTTAAGTCAAAACATGGCTTGTGTGGTATCAAACGAAAGGTAATTGAGTCTGGAGTTGAATAAAATATATTTCAGTTTTTGATTATATTAGCTCACACTATAACTATAGTACCTAGTGTGAGCTTAGGTGCCCATAGATTGGCAGAGTATTTTTTTTAGCCTTCAAATCGGGAATCCTGCTTTGAGTATTTCAGGTTACACCTATATATATATATATATATATATATATATACATACAGGGTGTCCCGTTAAGGATGACTGCTTGACTTATCTCAGAAACTACTACCGCTGCGACTTCGGAAAAAATCTTTATAACAAATTCCGGCCTGGCGAATTGATCTAAAATTTTGTTTATGTAGCTCCCCACTAGAGGACATTAATCAAATCTTCCGACTAGAAAAATTGTTTTTTTTGGCAAAACACTACTATTTCCTAAAAAATCCTGCATAATTCAAACCTCACATCTACCTCTGTTACATCATGACAGGGAGGGATTAAAAATGTCAGTTTTTATAAAAAAAATTATTACCTTAACGTAATAAATACACCTGTTCTTAACATTTATTCGACCTATGACGAAAAGCCTAAAAAATTTAAATATTTTTGACTTTTGCTTCAAATGACGTCGCACAAATTACATGGGCGTTGGGCTTCAGTGGAATGTATTTAGACACGTATGTTATAGAGGAGATCTTCCCATTAAACATTTAAATGGGACAAGTCTTTGGATAGGATTCAGAAGTTTGGAAATTCCATCTGAAGTTTGCAATTTGACAATGTTGTGACAGTAAAAATAAGCCAATATGTCAAATCATTTCGACGATAGTTTATTTTGTCAAATTGTTAAACCAACACACACAGAATATGTAGACCTTTAAGTTTGCTTATGATAAAGCATTTTTAGAATAATTGAGCTTTATTATTTATGTAATTACCGCGGGTCACGGGTCATTATATTTCAACAATTTATTTTCATTTGACAACTTATCACACCAAGTGTTAAGGTAACTAATTGTATTGATGCAAATTACCAAACTAAAAAAATGTCATCATAAGATTTGTCCCATTTAAACGTGGTATGCGAGGATCTCGTCTAAAAGATACGTAAGTCTTAAAGCACTCCACCGAAGCCCAACGCCCAAGTTATTTGTGCGACGTCATTTGTTCGATTTCCAAAGAGGAAAAGTTTAAAATATCAAATTTAATAACTAACTTTTTAAAAAAATTTAGATACAATCCAATCAATATTTTTACCTGAGGTTATTTAGCGATCTTCTTTACAAAAAATATTGAAATCCGTAAGTCAACATTTGACTTTTTTATGATATTAAAAAAGTTGCAAGTTTTAGGATTTTTTTAATAAGCCAAATAAATAATAAAAACAGATTTAGTTACCACGTAGTAAATTTTTTATAAAAAGTGGCATTTTCATTTACTTCCTGAGGGGAACACAAGATGGCGAGGATATTTCAATATTTTGAAAAACACCATTTTTTATTTTTGCTCGATATTTTAAAAACCCCTGTAAATAATTTTAATTTTGGTACAGCATCTGATACACAACTTTTTAGCCATTTAACCAAAGTTTTATTTCTTACCGTTTCCGAAATCTCCATATAGTTACTTTTATTTGGGTCACCCTGTATAGTATAGTGAACAGGGTTTTTCACTTAAGTTAACGCTTTTAAAGAGCTTTGGGTATTTTCGGTATGATAGAGAAAAAAGTGAATTTACCTTACTGTGCTTTAGCTGCCAATTGGAATTTGGTTTGTGAAATTGGCATACTGTACTGCCGGCCGCCGATTGGCTATACTTTTATGTACTATAATATTAAATAAGACCAATTATCCAAATTCCACCCATACGAAATTCTAACAACCAGTGGGCAAGGACTAACGAAGAAAAAGCAGATATTTTTGCAAGTCAGTTAGAAAAAACATTTTAGCCCCACGAAGCACCAAATGAAAACTTTCATTTAAATGAACCCCATCAAATCGAAGACCATATTAAGCTTACATCACAAAAAGAAATATTAACAGAAATCAAAAATATTAATTCGAAAAAAGTCCCATTGTATGATCTTATTAACGGGGTAGTCATAAAACTCCCCAAAAAAGCTATCGTAAAACTATGCAACCTAATTAATGCGTCCTTTAGGCTTAGGTATGTACCTAAACTGTGGAAAGTTGCAGAAGTTATCATGATTCCAAAACCGGGAAAACCACTCCATGACGTGTCATCTTACAGGCCAATATCTTTGCTGCCAATTATATCCAAGCTCTATGAAAAATTATTGCTTAAAAGAATAAAACCCATCATAGAAAGACAAGAAATTATTCCATCTCATCAATTTGGTTTTCGAGACAATCATTCCATGATAGATCAAGTACACAGAATTACTAATATAATAGAAAATGCACTAGAAGAGGGAAAAGTTTGTTCTGCAGTTTTTCTAGATGTAGCACAAGCATTTGACAAAGTCTGGGATAAAGGCCTTAATTTTAAACTAAAACGGTTTCTGCCAAAACAATATTCAGATATTTTTGAATCATACATATCTGATAGACATTTTAGAGTAAAACATACTCAAATTTAAGAGAAATTCAAGCAGGCGTGCCCCAGGGTAGCGTACTAGGCCCTTATCTATACTTATTATATCCCAAAGCCAGAAAATTGTCACTTAGCAACATTTGCCGATGATACTGGTTTATTGAAGGTAGAAAAATCTATTGAAAAATGCATAGAAAAACTTCAGGATGCAGTCACCGAAGTTCACAGTTGGACCACAAAGTGGCGAATAAAATTAAACGAAACTAAATCAATTCATGTTGATTTTACAAATAAATATATAAATCACATACAAATAACAATTAACAACATTCCCGTACCATATTCAAATCAGGCAAAATATCTCGGTATGACACTTGATGCCAAATTGTGCTGGAAAGCACATGTTAAGAAGAACTTGAGATAAGGTATAGAAAAATGAACTGGCTAATTGGAAGGAAGTCCAATTTAGCAATTTATAATAAGTTACTGCTTTATAGACAAATACTGAAACCAGTATGGACATATGGTATTCAACTATGGGGTGGTTGTGCTAAAAAGAGTAACATTTTCGTTTTACAGAGATTTCAAAATAAATTATTAAGAAACATTGTGAATGCACCTTGGTACGTTCGAAATAGTGACCTTCATCGAGATCTAAAAATCGAAACTGTAGCAGAGCCTATAAAAAAGTACGCAAAAAGCCATGAAGATAGACGCCAACTAAGTGAATTACATAAAACAAACAAAGCGAAATGAACCTGTTGAGTGAACCCTAAGTTTAAATCTGACTTTTCTAGTAAATTAAATTTAAAAAAAAATTGCTAATTAGTCTGACTGACTAGATTGTAATACAATAAACAGTGTGTTTGACAAATAAAAAAAAATAAATGAAAAAATAATAATATTAAATATTTGGTTTTTCGTTTTTGGAAAATAACATGTCAACTAAGTTTTTGGAAAAAGAACGTCAACTCTGCTATGTGGGTAAACTTTTAAACATATTTAAAATTGTATTTTTAAATTTTTTATGTTTCTTATAACATAATGACCATCTTTTTTTATAGGACTCAATTAGGAATTCAATGATAAAAAAGTATATTTATGTCCTTCTATCTTGAATCGGTGATATGGGTCGTAGTTTTGCTGCAGTGATTTGTTTCAAATTTATTTACTTATTACATATTATATTACCTTATCTGTTTACTATAGTAATGTTTTTAGCTCTCACATATACTATACTATAGTAGTGTGAGCTATGGTGATCCTAATTTTTTCGAGAAAAAAAAAGTTGCTCCGATTTCAAAATTTTTTATATATCTTTGCGTTTCAGATGATTTTGAAACTTTTTTGTTGCGCCGTCTGTCTGTCTGTCTGTCTGTCTGTAACGACCAACGCGCATAACTCAGAAACCGCTTGGCCGATTTTAATGAAATTTGGTACCTAGGCTGGGTCTTGGGTCGAGATAGTCCCACTTAAAAATGAACAAAATCCAACGAACACAAACCAAATAAAAGGGTGGGGGTAGATTAAAAAAATTAGAGCTTATGTGAAAATATGGCTTGTGTGATATCAAACGACAGGTAATTGAGTCTGCAGTTAAACAAAATACATTTTAATTTATTTAAAAAAAAGGGTGGGGGTATATTTTAAAAATTATATTTTAAGTGAAAATATGGCGTGTGTGATATCAAACGAAAGGTAATTGAGTCCGGAGTATAACAAAATACATTTTAGTTTTTGTTTTTTTTAAGGATGGGGGTAGATTTCAAAAATTTGTGTTTAAGTCACAACATGGCTTGTGTGGTATCAAACAAAAGGTAATTTTGTGTGGAGTGGAATAAAATATATTTCAGTTTTTAGTTATATTAGCTCACACGTACACTATAACTATAGTACCTAGTGTGAGCTTAGGGGCCCATACATTGGCAGGGTATTTTGTTAATGGCTAGACCGTAAATACAGTAAACTAAAAATATTTTTTAAAAACCCTTTGTTTTGGTTTTCAATATATTAATTAAAAAGGAAAAACTATCTATTTTCTTCGCGTCGCAAAAGCTCCGAAATGATAGGTCTTTTTTAAAGGTTGAAAATGTAAAATAAAAACATCTTTTAAACCATAAAATATATTGAGTTTAAAAGGCGAAATTATGATTTGTCTTCAACTTGTGGCAATTAAAAATTACCGTCTTTGCATGGCAAAATGGTAGGTCTAAACGGGACAAAAATTAAGAGCACTATTTTAAGGGGAGAAAATTGAAAATAATGATGATTTAACAAATAACAACAAAATAATAACTAAAAATATTAATATTTAATTTAATTAATATTTAATGATGTATTTATTTTTTTTTTGTTGGGGTGTCCAGTAAAACATATGTCCACAAATGAGCCGTTTGGGCTCTAGAACAAAAAACTTGTTTTTGGTATTTTTATTAGAAAATTGCACTAAAAAGTAAAAAATGATTTGGCAGTTTTTCTGTTAACGTCAGTATAGATTTAACAATAGCATTAATGACACGTTATATATTTTTAAGTTCGATATAAAATCTTAGCGCGATTATTAAGCCGCGTATCCATTTGTAACAAATGGTCCGTAACGTGTCCGCGAACATGTTACGTTACGACTAGTGGAGACAGAATTCTGTTGTATGGTACGCGTAACCAATTTGACACGCGTAACTGTTATAGTTTTTGCAAAGTCACTTGAATAATTCATAATACGAAGTTCTATCGGTTTCATGAAATTTTGCTTCATTCTGCCCTTCAAAAGTTATCCAAATTCATATAAAATCTTCCTGGTATAATTTCAACCCTACCGACAGAGAAGAGGCGCGACTCTTTGCGGTCCGACCACAAAGTATTTGTTTTCCGACCGACCGAACACAGGTGGATAGACGGCACCTGATTGGCAGATTTTTTTGAGATTTGCTTTTTGGTGTGCTTTTCGGGACCCCTTTAGTCGACAGTATGCAGAGTTAGAAAATAAATCAGTGTCATTCCTGTAGGTGTAGGAATAGAAAGTTTTATTATCTATTTTTATTTCTTTAGTTTACGCCATAATTAAATGAAATAATATTCATGAGTATATCTACCGCCGCCCATGTCACTTTCTATAAAGGATATGCCGATGGTCGGCTTTTTTCTTTGTTCAACTGACTTTGCAAAAACTATACAAGCCGAACCACCATTTGTCGGTTTCTAGCCGTCGCATCAAAGGACTGCTACGTTACGCTCGGAAACAAGTTGGGACGAGTACATAGGTAGGGTAAAACTTTGCGTTGTATCGTAACCTTGTTTAGTTACATTACAAGGTAATTTGGCGGCCAAAAACAAAAATGCTTATTAATGCGAACCGTGTCGTCTTGCAACGAGCCGAACATGTGCGGCGTTACGTTACGGGCCAAATTGATACGCGGCTTTAAAGATACCCATCAATTTTAAGTCCGATATAAAATCGTGGCCCATATACATCTTTATTAGCTCACACTACTACTATACTATAGTAATGTGAGCTATGGTGATATTAATTTTTTCGAGAAAAAAAAAGTTGCTCCGATTTCAAATTTTTTTTTTATCTTTGCGTTTCAGATGATTTTGAAACTTTTTTGTCTTGCTGTCTGTCTGTCTGTCTGTCTGTCTGTATGTCTGTCTGTAACGACCAACCCGCATAACTCAAAAACCGCTTGTCCGATTTAAATGAAATTTGGTACCTAGGCTGAGTCTTGGGCCGTGGTGGTCCCATTAAAAAATGAACGAAATCCACCGAACGCAAGTCACATAAAAGGGTGGGGGTAGATTTCAAAAATGAGAGTTTATGTGAAAATATGGCGTGTGTGATATCAAACGAAAGCTAATTAAGTCTGGAGTTAAACAAAATAAATTTTAAGTTATTTACAAATAAGGGTGGGGGTAGATGTCAACAATTAGAGTTTAAGTGAAAATATGGCGTGTATGATATCAAACAAAAGGTAAATGAGTCTGGAGTTAAACAAAATACATTTTAATTTTTAAAAAAAGGGTGGGGGTAGATTTTAAAAATTAGAGTTTAAGGCAAAACATGGCTTGTGTGGTATCAAACGAAAGGTAATTGATTCTGGAGTTGAATAAAATATATTTCAGTTTTTAGTAATATTAGATCACACGTACTCTATAACTACAGTACTTAGTGTGAGCTTAGGTGCCCATAGATTGGCAGAGTATTTAATGAGTATCTTTAGTAATCGCGCGACGATTTTAATAATATTTAATGTGCTAATAACGCTATTGTTAAATCTAGACTGTAGTAACAAATTAATCGTTTAACTTTTAAAAAAATTATTATTTTTGAAATCAGAAAAGAAAGAAAAGTTATTACTTAATGATTAAAAATACTCTGGCAATATATGGGCCCCTAAGCTCACACTAGGTACTATAGTTATAGTGTACGTGTGAGCTAATATAACTAAAAACTGAAATATATTTTATTCAACTCCAGACTAAATTATTTTTTGTTTGATACCACATAAGCCATGTTTTGACTTAAACTCAAATTTTTGAAATCTACCCCCACCCTTAAAAAAAAAACAAAAACTAAAATGTATTTTGTTAAACTCCGGACTCAATTACCTTTCGTTTGATATCACACACGCCATATTTTCACTTAAACTCTAATTTTTAAAATATACCCCCACCCTTTTTTTTAAATAAATTAAAATTTATTTTGTTTAACTGCAGACTCAATTACCTTTCGTTTAATATCACACACGCCATATTTTCACATAAACTCTAATTTTTGAAATCTACCCCCACCCTTTTATTTGGTTTGTGTTCGGTGGATTTTGTTCATTTTTAAATGGGACCATCTCGACCCAAGACCCAGCCTAGGTACCAAATTTCATTAAAATCGGCCAAGCGGTTTTTGAGTTATGCGCGTTGGTCGTTACAGACAGACATACAGACACACAGACAGACAGACAGACAGACAGACAGACAGACATACAGACAGACAGACAGACAGACAGACAGACAGACAGACAGACGGCGCAACAAAAAAGTTTCAAAATCATCTGAAACGCAAAGATATATAAAAATTTTTGAAATCGGAGCAACTTTTTTTTTCTCGAAAAAATTAGGATCACCATAGCTCACACTACTATAGTATAGTATATGTGTGAGCTAAAAATTACTATACAGGGTGTAATTTAAATTTTGCACTAAAGTATTTACACAGTATTTACTAAAGGGTGTGTGCTACAATCCTAGATTTCCCGTGAATGCAATAGTTTTTAATATTTATATAAATTGTTCATAAATACCTTGCGATATGGGTCATCTTTTTTCGTTGTAACAAAGACATTATTTCCACACAAAGGTTATAAATAAAAAAAATAATAAAATATTTTGGTTTAAAAATGGTAGCCATATTTAAACCTCCAAGCGTCACTAGGAAATGTCGAATAAAAACGGTGTAAGTCAGTGTCAGCTGTCCGCTATGTTTTACATGTTAATTTTTTAGACAAGTTAGCGACGATTAAATCGATGGTCGATTGTTTGGTGAATGTGGGGGGGATTCTAATATATCTTGTGCTTTTTACAGTATTTAAATATTGATACGTATTTAATACGGTAATGCATCTACAGGTATAGTTTTAAGTTATTTATGTATTATTTAGCTTTGAATATTTTTGTATATAAGTTTTTTGTCAATCATGGATTATTTCTATTGTTTTTCGAACTTTAAACCACCCCTCAGGGGTAGTACTATAACTTGAGACTCTTTTTAACAGGAATCCTACGACTGCACGGACTTAGTTACCAAAAAATGACATTTCGTTACAAAATTTTTATGTGGTTTTTCTTTATTTCTAAAGTTAATTTGAATTTATATAAGATGAAACTCACTGAGAAATGCTTACTATCATATTGCACATTAGGGTGAACCAAATCTTTGCAGTTATTTGACCTGGGAGTCTTAAAAAAATACTATTAAACCGGTCGGTATCAAGTCTACAAGTCTATAGACTTGATACTTAAACCCGGTCTACTATGCTAAGTCTTAAGGTCTTAGTAAATACTGGTATAAGGGATGGTAGAAAAGGTCCAAAGGACTTTTTTCTTGCTTTTTTCTTTTACATTTTGGGTCAAACGTCTTTGTTTTTTACATACCGGCTGTCAAACTTAACATTTTTTTTTATTTTTTTTTGTTATAAATATCCTTTAAATATAAAACAGACAATTGAAATTTTGTGGAGTTATGCTGTACAACAAATGTAATAAAGTGTTATTACTATTAAAAAAATAAAAGTACGTAAAATCAACAGCAAAAGTTTTATTAAAAAATATTAATAAATGTAGGGCTTATTCTACTATTTTCTGGTTTTACCTGAGACAATTTATTAAACTAAGAAAAGAAAACCAAACACCTGAAATCAAGAGACGAGTAAGATTGGTCTGGGCAGCATTCGGTAAATTAAGCAACATATTAAAAAATAAAAAATATCCGAAGTACCTTAAAACGAAAGTGTATAATCAATGTATCCTTCCTGTACTCACCTATGGATCCCAGACCTGGAAACTTACAAAATCAAACATGGATTAGGTAACAAAAGCCCAAAGATCAAAAGAAAGACAAATGTTACATGTCAAGCTAATAGATAGAAAAAGGAATAAATGGATAAGAACCAGAACAAAAGTAAGGGATGTCAGAGGAGAGGTAGCAAAATTAAAATGGAAATTTGCCGGTCATAATATCAGACAAAAAGACGATCGATGAAACAAATGTATCGTAAACTGGAGACCTTGGGAAAATAGAAGAAGTAGGAGAAGACCCCGAATGAGATGGGCGGACGATTCGAAGAAACATGCGGGAACTAGATAGATGAATACGGCAACAGACAGGGAAGAGTGGAAGATATTAGGGGAGGCCTATGTCTAAAGATGGATCGAAGAAGGCTAAATAGATAAACGTGTAATTTTTTATTTGAATTATTTAATCTTTTTGTTTAGTTTCGACCTTCCCCACCATCCCTTAAAATTAGGTGCATCAGTTAAATTACGTTTATATATTTTTTAGGTTCTGGCAAATCATACACGATGATGGGTTCCCAAGACAGCAAAGGTATTATTCCTCGATTGTGCGACTCGTTGTTCGATCTAATTGCACAAAAACAGAGCTCGGAACTGTCTTACAAGGTTGGTAAAAATTAAAAAAAATTGTAGCTAAGCGGGTATTGAAATATTTTGATATCTTGTATTTTTCCGTGGGCAGCTCGAAAGCTGTCCACCCACGGCCGTCCAAGATCTATTGGACACTGCATGGTCAATGCAGTGTTGCCAGACTTTTCTGACGACTTTCCTTCAATTAAGTGACAAAAACCCTTCATATCCTTCAAAACAGAATGGGTGGTCGACACCAAACCAAAAAAAACTTTACTGTAAACATTTTTTTTTACATAAAACTGGAAGAAAAGTCAAACAAATAAATTTATAGATTTATAACTTATTATATATAATCCTAAATTATAAAAACCAAAATTAAAAAAGTTAGTTTTTGTAAAATTATTGGAATATTTGCAAAATATATAACTTTGCCTCAAAATATTTAAACTCTTTCAAATTCGGATACAAACCTTCAATACTTCAATAGTCAAAATTTTTGTTCAAAACCGTTCATACTGAAGGAAAACCTTCAAATCTGGCAACACTGGTTAATGTGACATCTTTGTAAAGCTAGAGAGATGATAAATAAAATCTATATGTTTGTGGCGGATTCATTTTACAAACACAACTTTTTCTGGGTATTACGCCACTAGTAAGGAAAAATTACTTTAAAAAATTATAAAAAACCACTGCGTTTCTCCTAGAAAAATAAAAATCACTAATTTGTCAGTGGCTTTCTATAAAAATAAATAGTTGCCTAGTAAAAACTAAACCACTTATCTTTTAATTGAATTTGAATATGCTACGTTTCGATTGTCAATCTACAATCGTTTTCAAGCTTTTTATTTATATTTTGTCTCAAAATCTTAAATGTTTCTTGTTCAAATATATTTTTTATTATTATATCGTTGACAAATTGTCAATATTCTGAAGTTTATCAAAAACAATTGACCAATCTAAACAAAATACAAGGTAACATGATACTATTTCAAAACATTATGTCAGTCAATGTTGTTTTCAAATTTAAAAATAAACAGAACAGGGTGACTCATTAAAACTAGAATCAATAAGGTCTCTTTTTTATAACCATTTAGAAATGTTTACAAAATTATGATCATTGTGGGATTATATTACTATTATATCAAAATCTATTTAAAAAACAATAATCAGAATTTCATTACAGTATTAATTAATTTTGAAAAAACCTTTTTGCAAATCTTGTCTGAGAATAGGAAGCCAAGCTTTACTTATATCTATAGAAATACTTGAAAGACAGTTATCTTCATTTAAATAAATACATGCTGATTCTTTTAATTTTCTTTTAATGTCATTAGATTCTTTTTGTAAAATTATTGTTTCTCCCCATTTAATTCTATGATTACTCTCAAAAGAATGCTGACAAACTCTGGATTTCTCATTGACAATCGAAACGTAGCATATTCAAATTCAATTAAAAGATAAGTGGTTTAGTTTTTACTAGGCAACTATTTATTTTTATAGAAAGCCACTGACAAATTAGTGATTTTTATTTTTCTAGGAGAAACGCAGTGGTTTTTTATAATTTTTTAAAGTAATTTTTCCTTACTAGTGGCGTAATACCCAGAAAAAGTTGTGTTTGTATAGAGAGATGATATATACACCTGATCTTACGATATTGGTAAGAGAAATGATAAATATTGCCTGCGATACCGTACGCTTTTCAAAGAAGTGGTGACATCTACCGAATACAAAAGAAACTATCAGTAAAAATAAAAGGCAGGCAGATAAAGCGAAAAACAGTACCCATGACCGTGACATAATTTGTCCCTGAGGTCGGGTCAATGTATATCGCATTTTTACCGCCTTCGCGACGTTTTATGTGGAGTCAGCGGAGTATAATCCAAAAATACTACAAACGTAAAATTTAGTACCCGTGAATAAAAACACAGATTTTTTTCGTGGTTAAGCGGGTATAGAAAGATTTTGTTTCTCTTGTATTTTTCCATGGGAAGCTCGAAAGCTATACAACCACGGGTGTCCAAAATCTAATGGACACCTATTAAGTGTTGACCATTAACTGTTTCGTCCTTAAGGGACTCTTCAGACGGTATATACATCTAATTTTAGGATATTGGTAAAAGAAATGATAAATACTGCCTGCGATACCGTATGCTTTTCAAAGAAGTGGCGACATCTATCGAATACAAAAGAAACTATCAGTAATGACAGAAGGCAGGCAGATGAATGCTACATAAATCTACCGTTTTTTGCCCGATAGTGGACTTACTTAAAACCTACTAATTTTTGAGAAAATATGTACCAACATAAAATAAAAACTGATAATAGCCTACAAAGTGAGATATTAATGAGTTGCCTAGGTACTATCCTTGCTGAGACTCTAAAGTGTTAAAAATACCCACATTTCCTATTTATTTCCACAATAAATGAAAAAAAATAAAGCAAAATCATTAGGGACCCTTTGCGGGCACTCCATTAGCTAACTTTATCCTTTATTAATGTGACATTAAACGACATGTCACGTGATATTTAGAAGTCGTTGTGTTATTTTTGTTTTCCTTTATTTCTCTGTCAAAAGCCTGTTTTATGTTCTGCAGGCAAGATTAATTAAAAAGTTTAGAAAACAACTAGGGAAAAACTGAAAAACCAAAACCAGTAAAAAACCGCCAGGAAAATATAGGATTAGGTATTGTGTGTGTATTTGTTCTTTTTTTTACACATTTCACAGAACAATAATGACTTTTGGTTAGTTGGTGAACGCTGTTACCAAACAACACATATCTACCAGTTTTTATAAAAAATAATTTTTAATAATTGGCATAAAATTAAATCTGCGGATTACCGCACTTGTAGCTTTTGAAATAATTGTTTGGTATCAAAAAGATTTTAAATTTACATTACATTTTGTCATAACGTTATATGCTCGGCAACACTGTCTCTAAATAAAAGAACTTGTAGCCTGCATTATATGAACACAAGTAAGGTCAAACATTATACTTAGGCAGTGATAAAGTTTAAACCAGGTAACTGCGCATGCCTGAAATAAAGGATAAGTGAAAAATGGGACATGCAAAGGGTCCCTATTAAGTTTTAATTTAATTTCTTAAAAATTAAACATAGCAAAAACATACCTGAGGGCACGGCAGTGTCCAGCCAAGTTCGCAGCGTAAACTGCTGTACAGGGTGGGCCAAATTCGATGTTTTTTGTTGGTTTTAGGTATTTCTAGCCGAGATACACAAAAACGAGTGGACATTTCCTGGGCTCGATTTTCGAGACGTCTTCAAATATTAAAACCGCTTCTTGATAAACCTTGTAGTTTTTTAGCTACAAGGCGATTTTAAAAAGTGTGCATTTATGGAGTTGGCCTATAACTTTTTTATTTGCGAAAATTTCATTTTGGTGTAAGATGCTTTTTCACAGGTTTTTTTTTATGGAAAATCCAGAGAAAACAATTCAAATGTTTTTTTTTTCATGGACTTACATTTTAGTTCTCCAAACGAAAATTCCTAAATATCTTGAAAACTGCGTAACGAACTGTCATTTATGACATATCGTTAAACAGAAAATTTGCCGTAGATTTAGAAACAAAAACAAAAAATGAGTCATTTCGTAAAAAAATTTAAACTTTTTGTAATACCTCAAAAACGAAAAGTGACAGATAAAATTTAGTTTGACAGTTGGACTCTCCATAAAAAAACATGTAAAAAAGCATCTTGCACCAAAATGAAATATTCATAAATAAAAAAGTTATAGGCCACCTCCATAAATGCAAACTTTTCAAAATCCTCTTGTAGCTAAAAAACTACGAGGTTTATCAAGAAGCGGTTTTGATATATGAAGACGCCTGGAAAATCGAGCCCAGGACATGTCCACTCGTTTTTGTATACCTCCGCTAGAAATACCTAAAACCAGCAAGAAACATCGAATTTGGCCCACCTTGTATATACCATCTTTTCTTGAAACATTTCAGCCCATATTTGACCTATCTAAAACTCTACTTCAAAATGAACTACGAACCTCAAACTTTGCATAGCCGTAGATCTTCATAGAGTTAACAACCCCTCGAAGTTTCATGGACTTCTATACAGTAGTAAAGTAGTTACAAAATTTCATAAAACATCGAAATTGCCACTCACTCACTAGATCATCAAAATTCTCCTGTACTTCCAGACATGCTACAAAGCTAAAATTTGGCAGACTGATAGAAATTATGACCAAAACCTTGAAAAAATTAAAAAATCCCAAAATTCTAATTTAATCCCCTCCCCTATACATGTAAAGTCATGTAAAAGTAACATTGCCCACTTCCAGAAGCGCTAGAGAGCTGATTTTGGCAGACTGACAGGAAATATGATAAAACTATAGGAAAAAATTAAAAAACCCCAAAATTTAATTAACTTCCCTACCTTATAATTGTAAAATTATGTAAAAGTAACATTGCCCACTTCAAGAAACGCTAGAGAGCTGAGCTTTGGAAGACTGATAGGAACTATGATAAAACTATAAAAAAAAATTTAAAACACCAACATTTTAATTTACTATTCTCCCCCATAAATGTAAAGTTATGTTAAACTAACATTGTGCACTTCCAGGAACGCTAGAGAGCTGAGCTTCGAAAGGCTGATAGGAACCATGACAAAACCATAGGAAAAAATTAAAAAACCTCAAAAGTTAAATTTATTAAGGCATTGCAAAAGTTTTGAACAATATTCAGCATATTTTACTGCTTTAAAACTTAAATATTATACAAATCCTTTAAAAAAGGAGTGAAATCATAACAAAAACATTTCATGTGTAAAAAAGCCAAGTACGGGAAAATGGTATTCCCTAAAAAGAATTGAGATAAAAGTAAAGCCAATTTCTCTAATACAAATTTCAAAATGAAAGGATCTCAATAGTTTGAAAATGTTTTTTTTTTTAACTTTGCTATTACATCCAAACTTCTTTATCTTGGATTTTCTCGAAAATTATCAGGAAATTAAAAGAATGCCGAAACACGTTTATTTTGTTTACAAGGCGGACACTTTTTGGCTGTCTTGAAATTTTTGTAGCACGAACCCCCTTCGAGGGGTATTCTTTACCCCTATATTTTGGATAGGGAACGTGGGTCTAGTGATACCTTGTTTCTCTCTTGAATACCTTTACAACCGTGTAAAAATTTCGAAAATCCATAGATTTGTTTTTTAGATATTTGCTTTCAAATTTCCAAATTTAACATGGAATGATAAAATAATTATTAAATCTGAAATATATAAAATTCTAATAAAATTTTTATTTTATCAGTCTATGTTAAATTTGAAAGTTTGAAAGCAATCTTAAAAACTAATGGATAGATTTTTGAAATTTTTATACGGTTGTAAGGACATTTAAAAAGCCTTCAAAACAAGGTATCATTAGACCCACTTTCCCTATTCAAAATATAGTGGTAAGGTATACCCCTCGAAGGGGGTTCGTGCTACAAAAATAGTAATTTTTTAATTTTTGATAATTTTCGAGAAAACCCAGATGGTTCCTTTTTAAATTGTCACCTTGTATATCGTTGCTTGCTTAAATGACCCACCCTAGAAAAACGACTATCACGAATGGATTCACTACTCACAAATTAAATTTGCTAGATATGAGCGCCGATTGTTAAAAAAAAATCATTTTCATGCAGTTATTATTATTATTACTATTTTTTTGGATATGAGAGGTACACTGTACTAGTATTTCTTATTTTGAAATTCAAAGACAAAATATTCTTGAATAATGTAGTTTTTTTTATTAAAACTTGCAGATCGAGGTCAGCTACATGGAAATCTACAATGAAAAAGTTCACGACCTATTGGACCCTCAGCCAAACAAGCAGTCGTTAAAAGTCAGAGAACATAACGTTCTAGGTCCTTATGTTGACGGGTTGTCACAACTTGTTGTTACCTCTTTTCAGGTAAGAAGTTTGGTGTTTACTTGATAGACCAGTGCAGTTACCTAATAGGGTATTTGACAAATTTTAGAAAAGAGTTTAGAATGATACCTAGATCACTAATTTGCTACGCAAAATTATTAAAATAGTATATTTTATCATGACTACATTTAAAATCAAGTTTTCTAATTTCCGATTTGAATTTGCCGCTAAAATGCTCATTTCTAGCTTGAAGTTGCAGTGACGTCACAGCGCAGTAAACTCGCGGACAGATACTCGGCATTAAAGTGTTTATTTGTTTTTGGTCTGTGTTTTTACTGTTTTTTATGTAAAAAAAGTGTCCTATAAGTGGTGTGTAGTGCGTCAGTGTTCGAATACTAGCATAAAAACACCTGAAAAACTATTTATTCATGTGGCTACAGCAGTAAAAGAACGGAAAAGGTGGCTAGAACTTGCTCGAAGAGTTCCAAGGGCCTCACGTTGTCTATAATATATATAACTATTTCGTAAATGACGATGAAATTTTTAAGGTTATGTTTATTACAAGGGGTGGATGTGCATATGCAAGACTATGCAGTACATAGGCAGTACCTACGCAGGACTACGCAGTGTAACCTATGCAGTACTTTAAGTATTGCTAGCCGTTGTATACTTTTTGCCTACCTGTCCCCCCCCTCGGTTTATTACATGATTGTCGCGAAGACCTATAAGTAGAAAGATATACCACCAATTAATAGACATTGGAAAGCTCACTTTATAATAATTTTGGTGTTTTGAAATTTGTTATGAAGGGTCATAAGAATTCTTTGAAACAAAATGTATTTAGAAAATTTTGTTTTAAAAAAGCAATTTTTGATTGTTTATTAATGCTTAAAATAATAATGATTGGGTATTTTATTGAATCTATTGTAAGTGGCATATTAAACAAAAAAGCATAACATATAACCTAACCTCAAAATCTAAATGAGTAAAAGTAGGCGACGAATATCGTAAAAAAACTTTCAGTTATATACAAAACAACTCATCGAATACTTACATCAACATTTTAACGTTTCTAAATTCCGCAGAACAAAAATCACTGTTGTTGGCAAAGAAGCCTGCCACCATAAAGGAATTCAGCATTGGCAAGTTGGAGCTATCGGCTTTGGAGAATCCGTTTTCCATTGAAAATGTTTTTTATAAGCAAAACACAAAATAAAATCTAATTTAGGACGATAATTCGCACTTTAAACCAAAGCAAACATTACCATCCATAAGAAAATAACACAGAAAATAGGTTCGTTCGAGGTGTTTACTGTTTTGTGACGTCACTCGCAGCTGATTGGTAGACCGCCTGTTTTGAATCATGTGGCTAATTGTTTTAATTCACTGAATTTATTTAATAAAAAAAACTATGAATTTGAGAAAAACTTAAACAAAAAAGTTTGTTTTTAGCATTCTTAAGACCTAAAGAGATATCTAAAAATAAATATATATTTATTTTTTACTAGTCAAACACCCTATTTCAAAAAGGTTACAAAAAATTAGTATTACTTTTGTATTTAACTTTTTTTGATGGGAGATCTAGTTTCGCTGAAAACCTTACAAAACCATTATAAAATCGAAAAAGCTGTGATCGGGCTTAATTTTATTTTCATATTGGCTGCGATAGATGTGTTTTATTTCGAAGAGTTTTCATGCTGTTTTTGAACAAATTCCCGTGCGAAGAAAATGTTTGAACAAATTTTCATTCGAAGAAAAAATGTTTTTCAATAAATTTACATTCGAAGAAAAAATGTTTTTGAACAATTTTTCGTTTAAACTAAAAAATTAACAATTTTTTCGAAAAAATGTCTACGACCCGGTAGCTCAAAGGTCTAACTTGATAAAAGCACACTGCTTTTTATGTATAGCAACCCACTTTTTAGAGACTGCTAAATACCTAATAAAATTTTGTATAATTTTAATAACTTTTTTGAGTATGAGAAGCTGCCGCCTGAATCAGTTAAGTTAATCAGCTTTAAAATGATGTAAAACTCAGCTTTCCAGTTGCAGCTATAGAGTTTCTTAAAAATATATTTTTATTAACAAATATAACTCTTTAAGTGACCACTAACTACATATATAAATTTAATGCACCTTTAAAATTCAACTACACACAACAAAATTGTCGCAGTTGAGTGTTTTTGTCTTTTAAAAACAAAATATGTAGTAAAATACGTTATACTGATAAAAGTCATGTTAAAATTTCAGTAAATTGGGCAAAAAAGCAGCTACAGTATTTTGATCTAACGTGTTGATAAAATTTTTATAGTTCCCTATTAAATATGGTATTTTAAAATTTAAAGTTTTCTTGATATTAAAAGACAAAAACAGTCAACTTGGACAAAATCATAGCCTAAAACTATCCTGTTAGTCAGAGACAATTGTGTAAATCTGGCCGAACCTGGATTTGACATATATGGAGAATTTTGTTTCTGAGACCTATTAAACGAGATATTTCCGAGCTATTAAGTACTACCCTTGCAAATATACGTACCCTTACATATCCACAATATGCTGATTTCTGTAATTTTCTTGTAAACAAAAATTTTCCTAAATAAATTATGTTATACGTTTTTGTAGACAATAAAATTTCCATTTAAACCACATACGATTCCATGTAGTAAATATTAAGGTTTAAACTCTAGTGGCATCCGGATCTCTAGGATCCTCTTTTAAAAATCACCCTTTATTATACAGGGTGTCCCAACTAAAAGGTAACAGACGTGTTTTTGAGTATTTTTCGTGCGAATTTGGTGAAACGCTCGGACACGTCGATTTTGTTTGCGAGGGGGACACTTTTTGGCTATCTTGACATTTTTGTAGCACACACTATCTTCGAGGGGTATACTTTACCCCTATATTTTGAATCGGGAAAGTGGTTCTAGTGATACCTTGTTTTGAAGTTCTCTTAAATATCTTTACAACCGTGTTTTGAAAAATCCGTAGATTAGTTTTTGAGATATTTGCTTTCAAATTTTCAAATTTTACATGGTATGATAAAAATTTCGAAAATCCGTAGATTAGTTTTTAAGATATTTGCTTTAAAATTTTCAGATTTTACAGTTAGTTGGGACACCCTGTATGTTTTTTACGTACCAGGAGGTACTTGGCTTGCTTGTAACTTTTTTAAAGTGTTGAAATGTAACCTAGCAATTTAAATAGAGGACAGTGGATTGTTGAAACTTTTTCTGATATTTATTAAAATTTTGGGGTTATGTTTTACTGATGCCAACAAGCCGAATTAGCCAAAGACGGGCCCTTTTGGAAACAAATATTTTATGAGTTTTTCTGTTTTTATTATTAGGTACTTACTAATAGAAATATATTATGAACGTCAAATTTTTGTTAAAAGACCCTAAATATTGCTTTACATACTACCAAAGTTTGTATTTTTTTTATTTGGTAACATAATTGAATTTTTTACAGGATATTGACAACCTTATGGCAGAGGGCAACAAATCACGAACGGTAGCAGCAACTAATATGAACAGCGAGTCGTCGCGATCTCACGCCGTTTTCACTGTTATTTTGACACAAAATTTGACGGATACGCACAGCGGTGTATCAGGTAAGTAAGAAATCAATGCCTGTCGTTAGTATTGCACGTTCATTAAGGTCTACGCGTTTGGTGTTGGATTCGACATGTTAAGACGCGACGTTTTGAAGTTATTAAATGACGTGGCACAAATTACATGGGTGTTGGGCCTCGGTGGAATTCTTTAAGAATCACGTATGTTATAGATTATATCCTCCTATAGAACTTTTAATCTAATCTTCCGATGGACTCTAGGAGCTTTGGAATTTTTATTCAAAAATTGTAATTTGATAATTTTTTAATCTGTCAAATATTTTGTCAATTTTTTTGTTTTACTGCACCGAACCGAACCGAACCACCACGATCTCTCGGAGCAAAACTTAAAAATATATATACCGGGAGTATCGCGATAGTTTTTCGGTCCCGAACCAGCCCTGGGGATATCATACAATGTTGGATGGAGAACAGCTTCCAACAATACTGGATTGATATACCAGAACTGGCTCACTCTAAAGAGTTCATTAAAGGACCTTGTCAGAAGAGAGCCAGGAATATTATTGGACTTACCAGACAGGAGATCCGTATAGTGACTGGACTTTTTACGGGTCACTGTGAACTAAGAGTACCCATGCACAGAATAAGACTAACAGAAGAGACCTAATGTAGATTCTGTATGGAGGTAGATGAAACAGTTAGACATTTACTGTGCGAATGTCCGGCTATTGCACGTTTACGTCAAAACACCTTCGGTAAACCTCAGATTGATTCAGAAGATCTGAACAGTGTCTCACACAAATTGATAGCTAACCTTTTTGGAGGATTACGCATACAGTGGTGAGAAACCACTCAAAAGTGAGCCACAATAGACCCACTAGGGGTCGCAGTGGGCTGCAAGGCCCACTCATATATGAATCATCATCGTGATGGTTTCACTTAACTAAGGTTACTAATCCCCAAGTTTTAATTTATTAAATGACGGTCGGTAATATTGGGAATACTACTACTATGTCGGTTTAGAACGTTTTTCTACGTTGTCCGACGCCTATTCTTCACCTCCTTCGATCCTGACAGTCATCTTCCGTCAGGTTTTTTTGACTTATTGATTTTTGGATTGACTGTTGCCATTCCAGTTTAGGACGCCCTCTTTTTCTGCGCCCTATTGGTTGCCATTCTAGGACCTGGTTTGGTAATCTTTCGTCGCTCATCCGTTGTACATGGCCGTACCATATCAGTTGCCTTTTAGTGATGTCATCCGTTATGCTTCCCTCGATTCCCATTCTTTCTTTTATGATCTCATTTCTTATATGATCTGTTCTAGATATTCTCATTGATCTTCTTATTGCATCCATTTTGACACTTTCCATTTTTGCTTTGTATTTTTCTGTTACGCGACAAGTCTCTATTTCATACAACAGCGTGCTTTTCACCATTGTTTCATATATGTTAAATTTTACATTCTTTTTTATCTCTCTGCTCCATAAAATACTGTTAAGACAACCAATAACCTTTTTTGCTTTTACTATTCTTTTTTCCAGTTCTTTACAGTCTGTTCCCGCCTTATCAAATGTGACACCCAAGTATACATACTCATTACATGGAGATATTGTTTGTCCATTTTCTAGTTCTAATTCACTTGATTCGTTTCCAATACATAAGTACTGTGTCTTGTCCACGTTCACTGTTAACCCCCACTTTTGGTATTCTTCCGTTAACTTTCTCATCATATACTCCATGTCTTCTTTATCATTAGCTACAATTACTTGGTCGTCAGCAAACTGTAGTGTGTATATGGTAAATCGGTCGTTAAGTTGTATTCCCATGCCGCGCACTTTACGTTTCCAGTTTTTTAGAGCTACTGCGATATATATTTTAGAAAGAGTTGGAGAGATACAACATCCCTGTCTTAAGCCTTTCGTTACCAGGAATTCTTTTGAATGTCGATTTCCAATTTTAATTTTAGATTTTGACCCTTTGTATAGTTCTTTTATCGCTTTTATGTATGTATGCTTGATATTAGTTTGCTCTAAAACTGTCCATAATTTTTTTACTGGAACGGTATCATATGCTTTTTGTAGGTCCACAAAGGTAACATGAGTATCTATATTTCTGGCGCTCCTTTTCTCAATTACTTGTTTAAGACAAAAAACATTATCACTACAAGATCTGCCTGCACGAAACCCACTTTGCTCTTCTTCTTCTTGTTCATGAAAATCATTCACTATTAGATCTCTAAGAATCCTACAGTACAATCTACTTAGAGTACTGGTTACTGAAATTCCTCTGTAATTGTTGCAATCCAGCTTGTTTCCTTTTTTATGTATTAAGGATATGAATGCAATTTTCCATTCATCAGGCTGATGATATTGGGAATACCTAGGAATTTTATTTTCAACGGAGTAAATTTTGTGTCGTAGTTACCGTAACTGACTTAAAATTGAAAAATAATGCATTCCATTTTTAAAAAAAGTAATGATATAAAAATTGAGGTGAAATGTAATCTAAGTTTTGTTTTCTAGGAGAGAAAGTAAGCCGGATGTCACTAGTGGATCTTGCCGGCTCAGAACGAGCTGTTAAAACTGGAGCAGTTGGTGAACGACTCAAAGAAGGCTCAAACATTAACAAGTCTTTAACTACACTTGGTCTAGTCATTTCGAAATTGGCTGATCAGGTAAGCGTAACTTTTAATCTTAATTTTTTTTTATTGTTGTTTAGTATTTGTATTAATTTAATTTAGTATTTAGATGATGAGAAAGTTAACTGAAGAATACCAAAAGTGGGGGTTAACAGTGAACGTGGACAAGACTAGGGAATCCAATCCCGCACCAAAACCTCAGTCAAAAATTGCGGGATTGCAAAAAATAGTTAAATTCTTTGTAATCAGCCTACTAAATATGCTAATAAAATTAGTTTAGAGTTTAGTAGCAAAAAAATATCTATCGCATATAGATACAATACAAAATACAACAGTCGGAATAGTCTATAAGTTACAATGATTTTGAAAATATTTCCTGGGGAAAGATAACATATCTAATGTTTTATCTTTTAAACTGGATCTAATTTTATTCCACATATAACATGCGGCTGAAAACGCACGCTCAGCTCGAGAGGAGAAATCGACTTAAGACAGTTATACGCAGCTTCCAAGTATATGCCCCCTAGGGTCATTTCATGTTTAAGTAGCTGGTCAAGTGATGTTCGGGATCGGGCTGGTACAGCCATAGGAGAGGACTCTGATACTGATACCCATACAGTACGAATGCTTCGATCCAATTCCTCTTCTAAATTCAAAGGTGATGGTTCGCGTCTTATTATTAGATGAGATAAAGGTGCATTATCCTTTTATATCGAGTCCCGCAAATCCTGCGGATCTTGCACGGATAATCCTGCAACGTTGATCCAGCGAAATTCCTGCGGGTTCCAGCATTTGCGAGATTGGATTCCCTAGACAAGACACATTACTTATGTATTGAAGACTGAGTTAGAAGAAGAATAGTATGTATACTCGGGTGTCATATTTGGTAAGACAGCAAAAGACTGTAAAGAACGGGAAAAAATATAGTAAAAGCAAAAAGGGTTTTTACGGCCATGTACAACGGATGAACGACGAAAGATACCAAAGCAGGTCCTAGAATGGCAACCAACAGAGGGCGTTCTAAAGTCGAATGGCAACAGTCAATCCAAAGATCAATGAGTTAAAAACACGAGTCGTTAAATACCGAGATGAATTCCATCAAAGGAGCATGCGCCAAAATTAACGTCAAAATGTCTAATTTAAATGATTGGCGCGAATACCGGGATTGGCGCGAGATCGAAGAGCTTAACGTATAATAAAAAATTCAAGGTATAAAATAATGGTCAATTCTAATTTTTAGGTTTGATTTTATGTAGGTACAGGGTGGTTTTTTTATAACCGGAACACTCAGCAACTTTATCATTGAAAATAAAGGGCTATAATAAATTGTAGATTGTTTTGGTTAATTATAACAACTTTAAAAGCCAACATAATTTTTTTCTATCCGTCATCATGTACAGGGTGTCCCAAATTCGATGTTTTTGGGGGGTTTCGGGTATTTCTAGAGGGGCTAAAAAAACCTGATCCCCCTTTGCGACACTCAAATTTCAAAAGAAGCTTAAAGGTGAAAATCGCATTTTGATATAGCAAGCCGTTTTTAAACTACGGGGTGTTTTTAAAAAGTCTGCATTTTGGGAAGGGGTCTATAACTTGTTTATTTATTAATATTTTTTATTTCTGTGAAAACATTCTTAAGACACTTTTTTAAGAGGAATTCAACTGTTAAATTAAATTTCATTTGTCACTTTTAGTTTTTGAGATATCACATAAATTTTTTTTTATTTTTACCACATATTTTAGTTTGCTTAACGGGTTTAAAATATTTTAATATTATAAAATTATAAAAATAAAAAAATAATAAAGAGGTGATTAAAAAATAAAAATAAAGAAAACAATAAAAAAAATAAAAAATTTAAATATTGAGTGTGATACATCATTTTAAAGGAAATTTTAAACTGATTTTAAAAATCGAAAAAAAGAGAGTTATTCTGTAAGAAAAATAACAACTTTTTGCAATATTTTAAAAACCAAAAGAGATAAATAAAACCGTTTACATCTGTCAATTCTTCAAGAAAAGATCTATAAGAAAGCTATTTACACAAAAGCAAAATGCAGACAAAAACACTCCGTAGCTTAAAAACGGCTTGCTATATCTAAATGTGGTTTTCACCTTTAGGCTTCTCTTAAAATTTGAGCGCCGCAAGGGGGGCTCAGTTTTTTTCTATCTCCCCTAGAAATACCAGACACCACAAAAAAACAACGAATTTGGGACACCCTGTACAGGGTGTGACAATGAAGTCGATTTTTTGAGAGGGAACACCCTGTATATTTTTGCATTTTAAGATTCGTCTTTTCTTTTTGATTTCAAAAATATACAATATCTATGTGCTGCGATTAATATTCTTCTATATGCATTTCACGTTTATTTTGTTTTGCCATGGGAGTATTGACAAATTTAAATGCGCTAAATCTTAAAAAATGTTTATCGTAGCATAGACATACAGTAGTAGAACCCCGATGACAGTGTTTATTCAAATTAAATTGGGCACTAAATAATTTGTCACACAACTTGCACGTCACCGGCATTTTCACAGCACAAAAACGACGAATTTTCATCAAAGAACTGGGAATTATTAAAGTTTTGCTGTATAAAACCATACTGAACAGTTGATTGGTTGGCAGAAGTGACAGATCAACGCTTGCGCACGTCTTGGAATTCATCTCGGTATTTAACGACTCGTTTAAAAACAAACCTGACAAGATGATTGTCAGGATCGAAGGAGGTGGAGAATAGGCGTCGTACAATATAGAAAAACGTTCTACACCGACATAGTAGTAGTAGATCGCAATTGAGTTTATTGCATTTGAATTTCACACTGATTTGTATGACTGTTACCTGTTCTAGAGGCAAAACTTTGAATGTTATCTTTTAGTTTTTAGATTTCCACGTTTAAAATGTAAAATCAAAATTAAAACCCATCTGGTCAATCGTTCTCTCTACCAATGTATTGTTTTGTACAAATTACTACCTACTGGTTACAAGCCGACTCAAGACACCATCACGGGGGACCCCTTAGTGCTATCTGTAGACAATAGCGCTGTCTATAGACAATAGCGCTATCTATAGACAATAGCGCTATCTATAGACAATAGCGCTGTCTATAGACAATAGCGCTATCTATAGACAATAGTGATATCTATAGACAATAGCGCTATCTATAGACAATAGCGCTATCTATAGACAATAGCGCTATCTATAGACAATAGCGCTATCTATAGACAATAGCGCTATCTATAGACAATAGTGATATCTATAGACAATAGCGCTATCTATAGACAATAGCGCTATCTATAGACAATAGTGATATCTATAGACAATAGCGCTATCTATAGACAATAGCGCTATCTATAGACAATAGTTAACTTCTTCCTTGAAAAGGAAAAGAGTAAGCAACTTGAGTATGATTTTGTGCAAGTGAAGTTATTTTAATATATTTGCATCTGGTGGTGGTAGGACTGGAGTCCTCCCACAGGTGGTCTTACATAGATATAAAAATACCACAACCAACCCTCGGAAAAAAGCAACAATAATATAGTCGCGCAGATTAAGGAATTTACCAAATAATTTCCAGTGGGGTTTATACAATATAGGCGGAAAGGCGTTGTCTACCCTAGATGAAATTCAAAACACCTTTTTTTCATATCATACGTGTACAAACGAATAATAATTTTATCATTAGTCTCAAGTTAGAGAATGATTGAATTAAATAAATTTAAAGGCTAAAATCTTTATTTTCAATCATCACTATCAATCAGTATCATTAAATTTAAATATTAAAATTAAACTTAAAAAAAAAAACAATATTTTTTAGAATTTCAAAAATGTTATAAATATGTAGTTTAGCTTTGAAAAATTTTAAATTTGATTAAAATTCTGAAAACGTTTATAACTATAAAAAAATACTCTGCCAATATATGGGCCCCTAAGCTCACACTAGGTACTATAGTTATAGTGTACGTGCGAGCTAATATAACTAAAACCTGAAATATATCTTATTCAACTCCAGACTAAATTACCTTTTGTTTGATACCACACAAGCCATGTTTTGACTTAAACTCAAATTTTTGAAATCTGCCCCCACCCTTAAAAAAACAAAAACTAAAATGTATTTTGTTTAACTCCGGACTCAATTACCTTTCGTTTGATATCACACACGCCATACTTTCACATAAACTCTAATGTTTGAAATTTTCCCCCACCCTTTTATTTGGCTTGTGTTCGGTGGATTTTGTTCATTTTTAAATGGGACCATCTCGACCCAAGACCCAGCCTAGGTACCAAATTTCATTAAAATCGGCCAAGCGGTTTTTGAGTTATGCGCGTTGGTCGTTACAGACAGACAGACGGACGGACGGACGGACGGACGGACCGACCGACAGACAGACAGACAGCGCGACAAAAAAGTTTCAAAATCATCTGAAACGCAAAGATATATAAAAAATTTTGAAATCGGAGCAACTTTTTTTTTCTCGAAAAAATTAGGATCACCATAGCTCACACTACTATAGTATAGTATATGTGTGAGCTAATTGGCACTTTTTTGGACATTTCTTATAATAGGGTGGTTTGCCAACAAATACTCGTAGTATCATTGCGTAGATGACTAAAAGTAATTCTCAACAGTACAAACCTATTTTATTTTGGGAAATTCTAAACAAATAATTCTTTTGAGAGGCATTCACTAAGCCTATAATTTTTAACAATAAGATAAATTTTTGCATACCTACCAAAATATTTACGTGCCCCTCAGCGTGTTTTCAAGGGTTTTCACTTTACTTAAAATTAGAGTAGGAAAGGGGTTTATTATTTTATAGCCTGTTATTGGTCGAATACTTTTTTTTACTATGCCCCCTTGTTTTTATTATTTTTCGTAAGAATGCTAGTATTTGTCTCTGTTGGTTTAACACAGATTGCTGCGTTGCCAAACTGAAGTCCAAAAGTGTCATAGGCTGTGTTCCTGTCGCAAATGGATATAATTTTTAAATGTAAGAGCTGTACAAGTTACTAGGCCAGGCCAGACAATGATATCTAAATGGTTGGAGAAATCCATAATTTTGGCAAATTAAAACAAGTGAGGTTTGGTTTGCTGTTTTGCTTTGGTCTTTGGTCTTTTGCTGTTTTGCTTTGGTCTTTGGTCTTTGGACTGCGCAAATTTAGTTGGTTGGGGCCTGGCTCTGCGCCCCCGAAATATTTGAACGAAAAAAACGAAGGACCTTACTTTGGCAAAAGCTCACTTTTAAGACACATTTTCGCAGGGGTTTTCTACTAAGTACTTGGTAGGTTTACAATAAAAATTTTAATGGCAGATTTTTTTATATATAAACCAATTTGCCTCACACTTGAAACTTCGCGGTGTTTAAGGTGACTCAACCTTAAAATGGTGGATCCAAAATTACGAACTTTCTTATTTCTTATAAACCGATTACCTCATGGTATAATTTTTTTGGCAATCAGTATAATATAGTATCAGGAGAATTTTGTTTCTCCCATTTTTGCTTGATATCTTTAAAACGTTTCGAAAAATGGTGGGGTGTGGTTTTCGATATCATAAACTTAATAACCAACCGAGCTCTTAGAACAGCTTAACTTTCACACACCTCGGATATCATCAAGAAATCCACAAACCTTTTATTTGTCAAGACCGAGAATTAATCTAGGAAAATTCTCACCCCTGCGCAGAGCTTGCAATGTATTATTGCTCTGTTCAGGATCAATGCGACATTTTTAACTGTAGCTTATCAGCAATTAAAAACGTGCGCTTAGCTCAGATATAGTTGTTCTTTTCTGTGTTTTTTTTTATACTGATCCTTTTCTTTTTTAGAAATATTTGTTGTATTATTAAGTTAGTATGTATAGCTGTATGTTTTCCCACTCAATAATTGGATTTATTTCTGTGGAGTGGTGTAAATAAAATAAAATAAAATAAAATAAAAATAAACTAATTAGTGAGCTTCTGTCTGGGTAGATTTGAGCAGTTTTTAATTACTCCCATGCCATATGAGAAACTAAAGTAAAGGTTATCCCGCTTCGCAAAAAAGGATTTTATTATTATTACGCGCTAATAATAGTAGCTAATATTATAGTTTTCTGCTAATATCTCCAAAACTATAAAAGCTAGATATTAAATGTGTGGTTTTGCTGGAATAACAACAATATATATTTCCTAAAGTTTTCTTGGGTGTAGGGACGGACATGAAGAAAAACAATATTTCTGTGGCGACGTTTCCTAGTTTTATTTCTGCTTTTTCAAGCCTTAGAACCTAGTTTTTTAAATCCCTTGAGTTTTATGGTGTATTTTGGCTTCCCAACCTGCACATTTGAAAAAATAAAAAAATATGTTTTTTTTTTAGTCGGCAAAAATTGTTAGGTTATATTTTTGCCACAAAAATCTTTAACAAAAAAATTAAATTTGTTTATTTTTTCCAATTTAAATTAAAAAATTCGTCGCAAATTAAAGTAAGATGTCGAAATGTGCAGGTTGGGAAACCAAAATACATCATACAACTCAATGGATTTAAAATACTAGGTTCTAAGGCTTGAAAAATCAGAAATAAAATTGCGAAACGTCGCCAAAGAAAAATTGTTTTTCTTCATATCCGTTCCTACCCCCAAGAAATTTTCAGGAAACTTAAATTGCAGGAAACGATCTCAGTAATAAAAATATATTGTTATTTTAATTTTAAAAAATCTACAGGGACGACCGCAGGACACCCTGTACATTTCTGACAGCTAGCCTTACCGGGCAAATAGTGCTTTCCTTTGACTTACGCACCCAACTTAGTTTAACTACGTTCGTGAAAACCCATGCTTGAAGGACAAAATATTGAAATTGCAAATCCGTATTGCTTTATATAGAGAAAACCATTTTACAAGTGTTAAAAAAATTCCGTACAACTTCTGTTTTGCTATATGAAAATCGACTTTTACAGAATAATAATTTTTCTTATGTTTCAGACGATCAGCAAAAATCAGAAAGATAAATTTGTACCTTATAGAGATTCAGTATTG
The DNA here is from genome assembly GCA_963576565.1 of Aspidapion aeneum. Classification (NCBI taxonomy): domain Eukaryota; kingdom Metazoa; phylum Arthropoda; class Insecta; order Coleoptera; family Brentidae; genus Aspidapion; species Aspidapion aeneum. The sequence continues at coordinate 48,246,522 of OY755048.1, forward strand.
ACGTGGTTGTTAAAAGACAACCTAGGTGGCAATAGCAGAACTGTGATGGTAGCGACGATCTCGCCCGCCGCGGATAACTACGAGGAGACGTTGTCTACATTAAGGTAAAGTCTTAGAGATAGTAGAGAGTTATTGGAAATTCCAAAATAAGTCCGGCAGTAATAAGGCAACATCTTTAAATATTGCTAGACCTTAACGCGACTGGGAAAAATAAGTTATTGGGCCATCCCTTATTTTTAATCCCACTTTGAAATGTTTAATCATTAGTGTAGGGGTGGTTGCGTGCACTGTACTTTGAAATAAAGAGGAGGGGTTTTTTTTGTAATCAGTGATATAATTTTTTATTTCTATTAAGTTTTCATTGATAAGCGCTTTCGGCATTTCGCCATTATCAGTGTCTTGAAAATTGCGTTTCGCCAGTTTCACTAGTTCAGTAACTCACACTAGCTTTGAGATAACCTTCGGCCGCATGAGCGACTGGCACTCATAGTGAACCATGTCGCGGTTCAGGGGGCCGTAAGGGTGCTTTTTGGGTAGGGAGCGGTGTGGAACCGAACCCCAAACAACGAAGCTCCCTTAGGTTGAACCTAATTGTACCGCACTGTCGAATCAAGATAACAAGGTTAACCCGATTCGACCGTATCTATAACGATAAGGGCAATGTTAGCCTTGGTGTCCGCCGGGAAAATTACTTGGCGGATGGATCAAGACCAAGGCTAAAAATCAACACAGTTTTAGAGGGCTAAAACTTATTTGTTTAAAGGTCTATGGAAACTTTGAGAGGAGGTACTACTATTCTTGTACATTCTGCCAGTTTCAATAGTTCAAAGGCATTCCCACACTAGCTTTGAGGTAATCTTCGAGCGCATTAGCGCATGATCTCACCGAAGTGTTCCATGCTATTATTCTCTCTTGCGCATTCTAGGATGGCAAAGCTCTCTGTTTGAAAGACTGTCGGGTAATATCCCACTGGAAAATGCAAATCACTCCTAGCCCTTTCCCCGAATATTCATTCACCAGCCAGTCAGTTTTTAATCCGTCTGTATATCAGAGTAATCCTTCCTGTGGCAGTGGGTTGTTTTGTCCAGGCCATGATTCATATGTGAGTGGGCTATGCAGCCCTTCCACTGCGACCACTAGTGGGTCTATTGTGGCTCACTTTTGAGTGGTTTCTCACCACTGTATGCATAATCCTCCAAAAAGATTAGCTATCAGTTTGGTTGACACACTGTTCAGATCTTCAATCTGAGGTTTACCGAAAGTGTTTTGACGTAAACGTGCAATAATCGGACATTAGCACAGTACATGTCTAACTGTTTCGTCATTCTGTGCATGGGTACTCTTAGTTCACAGTGACCCGTAAAATGTCCAGTCACTAGAGGAAGGTCGCCTAATTTTGGATAGTTTTTTTATTTTACTTTTTTTGTGTGACGAAAACATATTTTGTTAATTCTTCTGTTCCTAAAATATGTTGTTACGTCAATAAAAACGGGGTACGCTCACAAAAATATGTATTTCAACCTTGAAGAATACAAAAATTCGACCAAAGTAAAACAAACCACTTTTTCAAATTTAAAAATAGGGTTCCCAAAATTGGATACCCTATATTAGCAACGCAACTACATGTGTTCCTAATTTTCGATATCCAAAAGTAGGTATAACTTCCTATCCAAAATTAGGCAACCTTTATATTCTAGGTTATTCGACTAATATCAAAAAGTCCGTGAGAGAAATTCTTATTTCAAATACATAGTCTTGTTCTACAACTATTCTTGTACATCCTTGCCAAATTACACTTTCCTAGGCTAAGTACTTACCTTGTAGTAATGGTTTACACGTGGAGCAACAAAAAACTCGTTTTCAAAATTAAACACATAAGCTTATTTCACCACCTAGTGATGAACAGTCGAACTATGCGCGTCTTAGAGAATCATTTTATGTTAGAGACGCTTCGTTTTGTGATTTAAATTGAAGGAAACTGTAAACGGATTTTGAGATAATGCGGTATCAAAAATTAGGCAACTATCCAAAATTAGGCGACTTTCCTCTATACGGATCTCCTATCGGGTAAGTCCAATGATATTCCTGGCTCTCTTTTGACAAGGTCTTTTAGTGAAGTCTTTAGAGTGAGCCAGTTCTGGTATATTCATCCAGTATTGTTGGAAGTTGTTCTCCATTCATTTCAATTTGGTTCATTTAGCAGCATTGTATGATATCCCCAGGGCTGGTTCGGGACCGAAATATTCAGCAGATGCCGCTTTCCTCGCTGCCTGGTCTGCTGCCTCATTTCATTCGTACCCAGAATGCCCTGGTATCCATACTAATGACACCTTATTAGCGCTACCAAGCGCATTCAGCGAGTCCCTGCAGCTCCTCACGGTTCTCGATGAGACCGTATAGGAATCAAGCGCTATTAAGGCTGCTTGACTGTCGGAGAAGATTTTTATTGTCCTGTTGGTCCATTCGTGATTAGTAATCCACCGGGCACACAGTTCAATGGCTACGAGTTCGGCCCGAAATATAGTAACCAATTGGCCGAGACTATGTTTAATTTCGACTTTTTCTTGGATACTAACAACTCCAGATCCAACGCCTGATGTCACTTTGGGTCTGTCGGTATACCAGAAGCTATCGTTGTTTGAAAAATTGGTCCTGTTCTTTAACCAGTCCTCCCTCTCTGGGAGTATAATGTTGTATAGCTTTCTGCTGTACACCGTGTTGGGCATGACGTCGGATATCATTTCTATAGTTGCATCCAACTCTTGTTCCCTAATTAGGGCTGTTGATATCACTTTGTTTGCCCTGCCATCCTGCTGGTTGGTTTTTATTCTATAAGTTGCCCTTCGTGCCTCCGCCTCTAAGAAAATGTGAAGTGGAGGTAAGTTCCTTAGAGAGTTGGTCCATATAAGTACTTACCTGCCTTCTCCTAGTTTCAAGGTGAGAGTTCCACCAGGGTGTATTCCTGGTGGTCCTGTAACAGTCATTGGGCACTTGTTATTAAATGCTGAAATGACTGCGTCTGTTAGTTCCTCACCAGCCATATCCAGATCGGTTTGGCTTTTTACCGTATTTGAGATTTCTCTGAGTCTCGCATTCAGGTCTAGTCGGTAGACATTCCAGTTTGCTTTCCTCAGGTTGATGTATGTTGTGATTTTCGGGTTAACACCGATATTTCAAAGCATTGTTCCTGTGGTCTGAACAACTCTTAAAAATTTGTCACTTTGTACCCCGAGGCAAAAAACTTTTTGCCTGACATTTTTTATCCCGTTTTTTTTGTTTTTATCCCTGATTCATCACTTCATCATAAAAATTAACACTTTTATTCCTAAAATGCGGGATAAAAAGTTCGTTTCTAGTGTACGAAAAATTATCATTTTACTCATCGACAAAATGTAGCCCTTGCTACGCTCGCGTTACAATCTTTTCACCTAGGGTTAAAAAGTGCCACTTTTATCCCTTGATATATAATATTTCGACATCAACAATTCCATGTTAAAAAATTTTTTTTGTCCAAAAACGGAATTTTTAACACACTGGCAGGGAATTTTTATCTCACAAGGTTGGGAACACTGATGGGGGTAAGGTTGGCAAGCGGATGGGGATTTTCATATAATCTTTCGGAAGGGGATCCTTATCCGTTAGCACTCTCTCGCGTTGTTATTGTTGTTGCTTTCCTTGTAAACAGCATTTTAAAAATCAAGGCATGAAACTACGTAATTGATCGAGCTCCCGCAACTGCGTAAGTGATCGAACTCCCGCAAGGTAACTAAAAAATACCGATTTGGGGACGCTATCTAAGAGTTATTTTTAATACAATTAGAATTAAAAAACTGGCAGCGTTGGCTCGGTTCGGTTGCAGTATTTCTTTTTTTCTTTGACCCCCAGAAATTTTCTGTCTATACTCGAAAACATGGCTTTTCCCATGCCAAATATAGGTTTGAGAATCCTGTTTAGGACTCTGGAGGACCCCAGTAAAAGTCACAAAGAGGTGATAGACGCTCATATATGATTTTTTTAAATATTTAAAAATATCTGTAAAGATTTACGATTTATTTATTTATATTGCTTGTCATTGTTCAGCTAGGATTCAAACTTTCAGTACAAGACCACGTGGCATTATTTGTTTTTGGTTTATACAGATACGCTGATCGTGCAAAGAGGATAGTCAACCATGCTGTGATTAACGAAGATCCCAATGCCAGGATAATTAGGGAACTTCGACAAGAGGTTGAAGCACTCAGGGAAATGCTTAAACAAGCAACTGTAAGTATTTAGTCTAATTAGGAACGGAAAAAATTTGCTAAATGATATTTGTAGTCCAGTAACCATGTTGCTTTGGGTGGGCCAAATTTGATATTTTTTGTGGTTCTAGCTATTTCTAGCCAAGAGACATAAAAACGAGTAGACATGTCCTGGACTCAATTTGCGAAACGTCTTCAAATATCAAAACCGCTTCTTGATAGACTTAGTAGTTTTTCAACCATGAGGGGATTTGAAAAGTCTGCCTTTAAGGAGGTGGCCTATAAATTTCGTTTTAGAATAAAATGCTTTTTTATAGATTTTTTAATAAATGATCCATCTCTTGAAGTGAATTTCATTTGTCGGTTTTAGTTTTTGAGATATTACATAAAGTTGGTATTTTGCTTATGGAATACCCTTGATGAATTTTATTTTGAAGGATGAATGTAAAAAAAAAACTTACTTTTTTACTATTTTAATTTAAAATCTGAAATCAATCCAAGTGACTTAAAGTAATTATGTCAAATATTATTAAAATATGACGTCATAACAATAATAACCAACATTTGGGTTCATATGCTTTGCATTGTTTATTTGACTTACGCCGAGACTTGTTTAACTTGACTTAAGTGTCATTTTATATCGAATCTACCAGGCTCCAGGATTCATCATCTCATATTTCAATCATTTTTGGTACTAGTCATCGAAAATCTGAAAAAATCCAAAATTCTAGATTTTTTTGACCAGTAGAATATTTTTTATTAATATTTTAAAATTGCAGTTTTGCCTTGACACAAAGTGAAATATCTCAAAAACTACTATTATGATTTATGGCTTGTAGGAAAGGCCTTTACAGTTGTTAATCATCACATAGCACACCTTTTATAATTTTCTTTTTGAAATTTTTGTAAAAAAATAGTTTTTAATCAGCCTTGAAGGTAACTTTAAGTAAACGTTAGATTTTCTGTGGTTATTTCAGAGAGTGGACCTGGGCTGGACACCAAAGTAACCAAAACTTGCCCCTCTTGCACACAAAATCGAGGTGTCCGAGCGTTTTAAAAAAAAATTACTCCTGAATTGCAAATAAATGTGTACCAAGCCACGTAACTACTGTATAAAAGTATTAATGTATGACAACATAAACATTTTCTACTGAACTCATCATTTTTGCACCCCAAAATTTTGTGAAAATCTTGACAAAGCAAATAAAAAGGGATGTTTTTGAGGAATTGTTTTTTAATTCGAATAATAAATCTTAAATATATATTTAGAACGTCTTTTTTTAGTAAGTGACGGGGCAAAACGGCAATTTTTAAAAATTAAAAAAGAAACTACTAGTTGAAAAAAATCTGAATCCCAAGACGCTTCTATTCCATAATGAGTGGATTCCATATGTTTGGTATGTTGACTGAAAACTTCTTTGTTTTACATTGTAAATGCAGAAGATAGTGTATAAAATTCTGCGGCTCTTCATAATTTTCCGGCCATATAATTAATACATTTGTCATCCTTGTATCATAGCCAGCGTAGAGTAAACGAACATTAAAAAGTACACATTTGGAAGATATTATAAAATTCGGTTTAGCAGATCATGCTTCATTCAAATGATTACAGGCTTCATTGTTCTGAAGCTAATGTTTTGCATCTGGAGTCGCATTGGCGAAAAGGAAAGCTTCCCACACAAATATACCAAGCATGGATGGAAACCAGGACATAAACTATTATAACTACTAGCCTATTGTTTAATTTATAAATCAAATCTTTATTTACGCATATAATTGTAAAAATAAAATATTTTTAAAAACACTAAATTTCAATAAATATCAAAAAACATATTCTTATTAAAATTTTAACATTTTGCAAATGTTTTGATACAAAAAATTGACATTAATTTTTTAGCACTTGTTCTAATAGTTTTTATAATAAAATAAAAAAGATTCCTGGAGTATGCACGCCAACCATTTCAAGAAGCTCCGGAGCATCGATGATATTGTTAACAAGCTTATAAATAATGTAAACATCTATGTAATTCCTCCTATTTTCCAGAGATGTTAGATTTAATAGAATAAGTAACTCTTGGCAGTTGATTTCATCGTAAGGGATTCCAAGTTTAAGACCGATTCGTTTTAGAAATTTTGTCTGCACTCTCTAAGCTGTCTTTATTTGTTTTATAATAGGGTTGCCAAATTGGGCTAGCATATTCCAGCATGGACCTAACAAGAGCACACAACAAATTTTTTAAGTTTTAAAAAAATATTATTACACTCACTAAGTCCTAAAAACAAATCCCAACATTCTCATGGCCCTGCTGATAGTCCTTTCAATGTGATAACTAAAAGAAAACTCGGAATCTAGTCAGACCCCAAGATCTTTAACTAGTTGTACTCTTGCTATCTCCATTAAGTCAATAGAACACAATTTCAAGTTTAGAAAATATAATGATTTTACATTTATCTATGTTCAAGTCTAGATTATTGTCTCTGCACCAATTAGACAAACCTTCAAGCTAATTTTGCAATGATAGGCATTGGAATTGACTACAATCTTAAAAATCTTAAAATCATCTGCGAATCCCAAAAACTTCGTCAAATATTAGGGCAAGACATTAAAACGGAAAGTTAAGAGATGTCCGCCTTGGGATACTGTAGACGCACCTAAAATTTTAAATGAGATTTAATTTTTTATTTTGACTGTTCGCTTTATTTTCCTTAAATTACTCTCAAACCAAGAGAAAAGAGGTCCATCTATGCCCAATGCCTGAAGTTTTGCTAGCAGAATGCTTCAGTCCACCCTGTCGAATGCCTTCTAGAAATCAGTATAAATCGCACCAACCTGATACTTACTCTCAAAGGCACCCACAGAGTTTCCTCATACACCAGTTGTTTAAAATAAATAAAGACGAAAGTGCGAAATTTTGCTTTTACATAGTCTGTAGTTTCTCTTTTTCTCTTCTCGAATATTCTTAATTTTTAATAATTTTCAGGGTTCTCCAGTTGGCGATACACAACGAGTAAACATACACGAAAAACTAAGTGAAAGTGAGAAATTGTACAAAGAGCACACCCAGTCATGGGAGGAAAAAATAGAGAAAACCAAACGAATAGAAAACGAACGTCAGCAACATTTGGAAAAAATGGGAATTAGCATACAAGATTCAGGAATCAAAGTCGAAAAAAATAAATATTACCTAGTCAACCTAAACGCAGATCCATATTTAAACGAATTACTAGTCTACTATCTTAAAGAACAAACTGTCGTGGGTCAAAGAAGTCCCGGTACTCTCACAGAACCCGACATTCAATTGTCAGGCTTGGGGATCCAGCCCGAACATTGCGTCATCACCATAGAAGATAACGAGTTATTTTTGGAACCATTACCGAATGCGAGGTCTTGCGTTAACGGCTTCCAGGTCAATGAAAAGACGCATTTGAGGCATGGAGACCGGATTGTTTGGGGCAACCATCATTATTTTAGAGTCAATTGTCCTCGATCTGCTGGTAGGTACTTTTTATTTAAGGATGTTTCTTGAAGAAACTTATATTTTTCAAGGCTTTTTTGTTCACAACAAAAATGATACGAACATTAATTCGCATAAAAAAGTGAACCCATCGGACATCAAATTGACATGTCCAAATTCCATTAAGAAATGGAAGGTTTGGTTTTCCTGTTTTAGTTTAATACTTTGTCCCAGGTATATAAATTCCTCTACTTGTTCTATTTTCTCTTGGTTTATTCTGATCGTGATATCCTCATCTGGGTTTGGTATGACTTTAATTTTAGTGCAGTTCATACTCAAGCCAATATTTTTAGCTGCTGTATCCAATTCCTTCAACATTTTTATCAGTTCTTCTTTCTTATCTGTAATTAAGGCAATATCATCAGCATATCTTAGGTGGTTCAATTATTGTCCGTTTACTTTGATGCCTATTTCTGCTCAATCTAAGTTTTTAAAAACATCTTCTAGGGCCTGGTTAAATAGTTTAGGGGATATTGTGTCACCCTGCTTAAGAGGTTTGGCTTGGTTCCTTCGTGGATTTTGATAGATGTTGCTACTTTCACTGCCCAGTGCTCAATGCTATCGAAAGCTTTTTCAAAGTCTATAAACGCCATATATAGTGGAATGTTGTATTCGTTGGCTCGTTATATTACGATTTTCATGGTTAATAGGTGGCCAACTGTACTCAAGCCTTTTCTCTCTGAAGCCTGCTTGTTCTTTTGATTGATATCTGTCAAATTTTCTAGTTAGTCTATCTGTTAATATTTTTGTGAGAAGCTTATACATTACATTGAGCAGTTTTATAGGTCGATAGTTTTTTAAGTCTACTCTATCGCCTTTCTTGTGTAGAATAATGGTTATTGATTCTTTGCAGTTGTTTGGGATTATTTTTTCTTTTATTCTTTTATTCAGGAGAATATGTAGGGTACTAACTACAGCTTTGATTTGTTATTTTTCATTTCAGATTGTAACTGAGTTTATGTTCTTTATTTTTGTTTGGAGTTTCTTCGTAATTTCTCGCGATGGTTCCTTTTTACAAGCTTTCATTTAACTTCAGATGTTCTGTCTAACTATCTAACTAACTATCAAATCTTGTGAAGCGTTTTTAACACACTTCCCATTATCCGATTTGGATGAAATTTGGTACACACATAGTGATCCCATGACAATACAACATTAAGAAAAAAATATCCTCCCACCCCTACCCCCACCCCTTCTATAGAAAAATGTGTTTTTGACACACTTCCCGTTATCCGATTTGGATAAAATTTGGTATACAGATAGTGGTCCGATGATAATACAACAATAAGAAAAAAATATCCTCCCACCCCTACCCCCACCCCCTTCCATTGAAAATTTTTTTGACACACATCCCGTTATCCGATGTGGTTGAAATTTGGTATACATATAGTGATCCGATGACAATACAATATTAAGAAAAAATATTCTCCCACCCCTACCCCCACCCCCTTCATAGAAAAATGAGTTTTTGACACACTTCCCATTATCCGATTTGGATGAAATTTGGTATACATATAGTAGTCCGATGACAATACAATATTGAAAAAAAAAATCCTACCACTCCTACCCCCACCCCCATCTATAGAAAAATGCGTTTTTGACATACTTCCCATTATCCGATTTGGATGAAATTTGGTATGCATATAGTGGTCCGATGACAATACAACAATAATGAAAAAATGTCCTCCCACCCCTACCCCCCACCCCTTCCATAAAAAATGCGTTTATGACACACTTCACTTCAAATGACTTTTATAAAATTTGGTATATGCATAAAGGTCCGATGGCAATACAGCTTAAACAAAAAATATATTTCTACCTCTACCCCCACCCTCTCCTTCCCCCAATAGAAAAATAAGTTTCCAAACAACTCACGATCAGCGATTTCATTATAATCTAGAATAAACTCTTCTGTTCTGTTATTGAATAAATAGTTTTATTTAATAGAGTAGATAGCTGAGACTAAAAAGTAGAAAATAAATTGGTAAAAAAATTTTTTTAAGTCACAAGCTTTTATAAAATGCACTAAAATTAAAAAATAATTTTCTAACATTCTAATATTATCATAATAATAAAAGCGATGGCCGCAAATCAAAGCATAAGTTAATCTAAAGTTGTGATCTAAACACTTAAAGAATATTCAACATAGCAGGTCATCAAAGATATGTTTGATGTGCCACAATGTTATGCCACGGATCACCTAACAAAAGGTGATCCGTGGTTATGCCATTGCTATACCTATGTCAGAGAACTGCTGGGGTATCTTAAGTCAGGTTGGGTGGGTTTAGTACCTCTGCATTTTTCTGCTAGATTGATTCTTGCAAATAGTGATATTTAATTGATACGGATATCTTATCGTGCTAACATCGTCAAGATTTCCATCAGTCGGCCATCGCTTTTATTATTATGATAATATTAGAATGTTAGAAAATTATTTTTTAATTTTTAGTGCATTTTATAAAAGCTTGTGACTTAAAAAAATTTTTTTACCAATTTATTGTTTGGTATAATTCTGTATAGAATAGTTGTGTGATATTTATAATATCCTCTTTAACGTTAATCTCTATGTCGTTCATATCCTTTTTTTAATTTTTTCATATCTATGTACCTAGAGTCGGCCCTAGACATTTCATATGTCTGTTATTTTCTATAGCTCTCTCAACTTTTATTTCTTGGCTCTTTCTTTTATTTTCTTTTATCATTTTTCTTATAGTTTTATTTACTTCTGTGTATTCTTTCGATGTTCTTTTTCCTTCTTCAGGTTCCGCCTTTTTTCCATCAGTCCTTTTATTTCTTCTGATATACAGTTTTCTCTCTTTTTATCTTTTTGTGCGATATATTTTCCTAATTTGGTCGTAGTTCTTGTCAGCGTATCATTTATTTTATCTATATTTTCATTTTCGCAGTTTTGGGTTAGCTGTTTCTTTAGCATTTCTTTGTAAATAGCTTTATTTTGTGTATTGTTATTATCAATTTTTCTTTTCATTTCGAAATTGCTGTCAATGCAGATTTTTGTTCTGACCATTCTATGATCACTACCTGTACCACCCACTTGGTGCATCAATTACACAAAATTAAATATCAAATCAAGTCTGAAAACAACCGACATTTTTATTGCTTACACTTACCCCTTTTCCAGGCTGCTCCAGCTCCCATATGAGACTCTGAACGGACACAAGATATCTTTTCCGTTCTTTTGCCTCGTGTTGGTCAGCTTCGGCACAAGACCCTCCAATCAAAGCACCTTCACGGTCAAAATCTGAGATGAGAGTGTGAGCGATAAGGCAAATTTCTATTAGGAACCCAATTCCCGAAATATAACGAAATGCTGTATTGGGACCGTTCCCAAACTAGATATAATAAAAAAGGCCACTTGGGACCCAATTCCCAACACTACCTGTTGTAAAGCTGTTTAGGACCGTTACATCTCTAACGATGTTTTTCTCAGTAGTTAGTTTGTAATCAATTTCGTTTTTCGTTATGCCATTAGGGCTGAGCCATGTCCACTTTCGTTGCGGTTTCTGTCTATAGAACGAATTTATTGCATAAAGGTATTTTTCCTCTAGATAATTCATTAAGGTTGTGCCCCTGTCATTCCTCTCTCCATAACCAAAACTCACTATTTTAGTCTTCCATGTTTATCCTCTTACCTAATTTGGCATTGAAATCTCCCATTACTAGTGTCAGATGGGTTTTGTGTTCTTCCAGGGATTTTAAGATGTCTTCATAGAATGCTTCGATACGCTCGTCATCGTAGGTATATCGCCTTATATCAGCAATTATACAACTTAACAATTCCCAGTAGAAGTTTCAAGAAATATACTTTTTTTTAGCTTCACCTTCCGAACCGCAGACACCAGCTCAAAGTATAGACTACAACTTTGCCAGGGACGAATTGATGTCAAACGAACTCAGCAACGACCCAATACAAGCTGCAATAGCAAGGCTTGAGAAGCAGCACGAGGAGGACAAACAAGGTACATTCCTTTCATAGCATAAACATTTCATATGCCACAGCATCAGTCCTAATACCTAATGCACAATAAATAAATATTCACTCATAGTTATTACAAACTTTCTTTGTAAAGGATTATTACATAACGGGGAGAATTTAGTGACATAAGGGAAAGGGATAAATAAGAAAACATTTATTATTTCGGGAGCCACTAAACCGATTTCTGTGATTCGTACTTCGTTGATTGCGGCATAGATAGAGATTTTCTATGAATTCAAAAAAGTCAAAAAGATTTTTGAAAGATAAGATTAACTACCGATAGATGAATAAGGGCAGTTCTTCAGAAAACCTGTAAAATGAGCTTTAATTTTTTTTGAAAAATAAATTATTAAAAAATAAGCTTTTTATTGTCTGTTAAAAAGAAAATGCTTTAATATTTTGCATAGAGTGTTTCCCAGAAAAAAAATTATATTTTTGGAGAAAAAGTAAAAATAAAAAAAAGTGATTTAACAAAGCTGAGGTTATGTTAACAAAGCTGATAAATTACTCAGAAAATATATGTAGTAAACAAATTTTACATAAAAAAGTCATAACAAAACAAAAAAAAGTACTTATTATCAAAAAACACAACAAAAATAGAAAAAATTAAAATACTCTGCCAATATATGAGCCCCTAAGCTCACACTAGGTACTATAGTTATAGTGTACGTGTGAGCTAATATAACTAAAAACTAAAATCTATTTTATTCAACTCCAGACTAAATTACCTTTTGTTTGATACCACACAAGCCATGTTTTGACTTAAACTCCAATTTTTGAAATCTACCCCCAATTAAAAAAAAAACAAAAACTAAAATGTATTTTGTTAAACTCCGGACTCAATTACCTTTCGTTTGATATTACACACGCCATATTTTCACATTTTTTAAATATACCCCCACCCTTTTTTTTAAATAAATTAAAATGTATTTTGTTTAACTCCAGACTCAATTACCTTTCGTTTGATATCACACACGCCATATTTTCCCATAAACTCTAATTTTTGAAATCTACCCCCACCCTTTTATTTGGTTTGTGTTCCGTGGATTTTGTTCATTTTTAAATGGGACCATCTCGGCCCAAAACTCAGCCTAGGTACCAAATTTCAGTAAAATCGGCCAAGCGGTTTTTGAGTTATGCGCGTTGGTCGTTACAGACAGACAGACAGACAGACAGACAGACAGACAGACATATAGACAGACAGACAGACAGACAGACAGACGGCGCAACAAAAAAGTTTCAAAATCATCTGAAACGCAAAGATATATAAAAATTTTTGAAATCGGAGCAACTTATTTTTTCTCGAAAAAATTAGGATCACCATAGCTCACACTACTATAGTATAGTATATGTGTGAGCTAAAAAAAGTATATTAACAAAACTGAGGTCAAGTTAACAAAGCTGATAAATCACTTAGAAAATATATATTGCAAAGCTTATTGGATTTAAATTTCTCATAACTAAATTTAAAATACTACTACTACCAAATAAACAAAAATAATTATAATGAACAAAAAACATAAAACCTATTATTTTCAAATTTTTAATCTATTCTTAAACCACTTAAATCTTAAATGAGCAACAATATAAAAAGTTAATCTACAGATAATGGTAGATAGATGGTTTGATGCTTTCGTTGGGAACTTGTTAAAACTATTTGGTTTTCACTCTCTCCAACGTCGATCACAAGGATACGAATGGTCCCCGTCTGGAACACGTTCTGACAATCAGGAACAAGTGATCCATGCCAATCCACGACCGGCATAAGTTGTGTAAAACCAACAGAAACATCTACTCCGAGGGAAAATACTCCTACCAGCATTGAATTATACTGATGGTTTGATGCTTTCGTTGGCAACTTGTTAAAACTGTTTGGTTTTCACTCACTCCAACGTCGATCACAAGGATACGAATGATCCCCGTTTGGAACACGTTCTGACAATCAGGAACAAGTGATCCATGCCAATCCGCGACCGGCATAAGTTGTGTGAAACCAACAGAAACAACTACTCCGAGGGAAAATATTCCTACCAGCATTGAATTATACTGATGGTTTGATGCTTTCGTTGGCAACTTGTTAAAACTGTTTGGTTTTCACTCACTCCAACGTCGATCACAAGGATACGAATGATCCCCGTCTGGAACACATGCTGACAATCAGGAATAAGTGATCCATGCCAATCCACGACCGGTTTCAGCCTTTTAGGCCATCCTCAGGTGAATGTAGGCGATAGCTCTGTGTAGAGCATAAGTTGTGTGAAAGCAACAGAAACACCTACTCTGAGGGAAAATACCCCTACCAGTATTAAATTATACTGATGGTTTGATGCTTTCGTTGGGAACTTGTTAAAACTGTTTGGTTTTCACTCTCTCCAACGTCGATCACAAGGAGACGAATGATCCCCGTCTGGAACACGTTCTGACAATCAGGAACAAGTGATCCATGCCAATCCACGACCGGCATAAGTTGTGTGAAACCAACAGAAACATCTACTCCGAGGAAAAATACTCCTACCAGCATTGAATTATACTGATGGTTTCATGCTTTCGTTGGCAACTCGTTAAAACTGTTTGGTTTTCACTCTCTCCAACGTTGATCACAAGGATACGAATCATCCCCGTCTGGAACACGTTCTGACAAGGAACAAGTTATCCATTATCCCCATCATACATTCTCTAGATTTTGCTTTTTTTTCATCTGCACCTTTTTTTGCGTCTTTCTTTTTTTATTTATTTTTCTAGAAATCAAAAAATTCATGTTTATAAAAAAGTTTATATGTGAAAAAAATGTACCTATTTTTTAAGCTTTTATAAAATACACTAAAAAGTAGAAAATAAATTGTTGGCATTAGGATATCATAATAATAAAAGCGATGACCGCCTTGTAATACAGTCGAACCTCTCTAACTCGAACCTCTATAACTCGAACCTCTCTATAACTCGAACCTTTTAAGTGGTCCCTGCACTTTTTATATGAATTTTAACCTCTTTAACTCGAATTTCTATAAGTCGAACTCTCCATAACTCGAACTGATTTGGTTGTCCCTTGAAGTTCGAGTTATAGAGGTTCGACTGTAATTTTGACCATGATTTCTTGATAAGATATGTTATTACATTTAATTATGATTGTTTGAAAAAATGTTAATTCACTATAACTAGCAACGAAATGCAATTATAAGTAAACCCAACCCAACCTGACCCAAGCTACCGTTAATTAACTTTTTGTGTAAACGAAAAGGGCCGAAACGTTTCAACTGTCTTTTCTGCCTAATAGTTGACCCAAATAATTCGAAAATACTTTTTATTTTTTTGCTACCTAAGCTTTTTCAGTAAATTATACTATAATATTCAACTTTGTTAACACATCCTCAGCTTTGTTACCACCAGTATTAACAAAGCTGATATTAACGGAGCTGAGGAATCTATTCAAATTTCCCGCCTAATTCCTTGAAAACAAAATGTTGGGATCAGTTTTTCTGCCCTGTTTTTTATTACGTTTTGCGCATTATTAAGTCACATTTAGATTATTTAAGACATTTTTTGTATTGTCAGGAACTTGACAACAAAGTTGAGAAAGTGTGCTTGTCACTTACCTGTTTTGTCACTTCAAAATTAAAAAAAAAAACACCAACACTTCACAGCGTCCACCTGCTTCTTGACAGCGAAGAATGTGACTAAAGTAAACGAAACAATGCAATGGCGGCTGCTTGTGTTGCCATATATGGATTTTAGTGCGATTTAAAAATTGGTAACAAAGCTGATGCAAAGAGGGTGTGACAACGATATTATTTAAAAAAAAAATCAGAGTGTCTTTTGTTGAATATTATTATTTTGGCTCAAAATAGTTTTTGAGTTGATCTTGTTAGAACTTAACTATATTAATGTAAATCATTAACCATAACTTTAAAAAATACTCTGCCAATATATGGGCCCCTAAGCTCACACTAGGTACTGTAGTTATAGTGTACGTGTGAGCTAATTTAACTAAAAACTGAAATATATTTTATTCAACTCCAGACTAAATTACCTTTTGTTTGATACCACACAAGCCATGTTTTGACCCAAACTCAAATTTTTGAAATCTACCCCCACCCTTAAAAAAAACAAAAACTAAAATGTATTTTGTTAAACTCCGGACTCAATTACCTTTCGTTTGATATCACACACGCCATATTTTCACTTAAAACTCTAATTTTTAAAATATACCCCCACCCTTTTTTTTTAAATAAATTAAAATGTATTTTGTTTAACTGCAGACTCAATTACCTTTCGTTTGATATCACACACGCCATACTTTCACATAAACTCTAATTTTTGAAATCTACCCCCACCCTTTTATTCGGTTTGTGTTCGGTGGATTTTGTTCATTTTTAAATGGGACCATCTCGACCCAAGACCCAGCCCAGGTACCAAATTTTATTAAAATCGGCCAAGCGGTTTTTGAGTTATGCGCGTTGGTCGTTACAGACAGACATATAGACATACAGACAGACAGACATACAGACAGACAGACAGACAGACAGATGGCGCAACAAAAAAGTTTCAAAATCATCTGAAACGCAAAGATATATAAAAAATTTTGAAATCGGAGCAACTTTTTTTTCCTCGAAATAATTAGGATCACTATAGCTCACACTACTATAGTATAGTATATGTGTGAGCTAATAAGTCAGAATGTGCTCACCTTGGGGTTGTGACATTAACAAAGCCTGAGACCTCAGCTACTGTTAATACAGCAAAAATCCTTAATTATTAAAATATTTTTCTTTTTTTGGTGAGGTAGCAGATTAGATTGCATTTTATCCTATTTTAAATTAAAAAGTAGGTTTCTGCTTCAAAAAATGAGATATTCACCCCTGTGACACTGTTTCACAGGTCTTCTGAAGAACTGCCCATAAATATGGTTTATAACAATAGTGAATGTGTACTCTTTCCTCCCCATATAATACCTCCCGTGTTCTCGTACCTACCGGAAGCTTGAAAGGACATACCAGTACTTAGACCGTTGGTAAATTTGCTGAAGATCATAATAAATACTCACGCAATACACAATGTTGCTAAAAATATAAATAAAACTTTCAAAAAAATGTTGTAAAACATAAAGGCCGTCACCATGGAATGACTGTCTTGCATTTAAAAATTAACTACAAATATTAGCTCACACTACTACTATACTATAGTAGTGTTAGCTATAGTGATCCCAATTTTTTCGAGAAAAAAAAAGTTGCTCCGATTTCAAAAATGTTTATATATCTTTGCGTTTCAGATTATTTTAAAACTTTTTTGTTGCGCCGTCTGTCTGTCTGTCTGTCTGTCTGTCTGTCTGTCTGTCTGTCTGTCTGTCTGTCTGTCTGTCTGTCTGTCTGTCTGTCTGTCTGTCTGTCTGTCTGTCTGTCTGTCTGTCTGTCTGTCTGTCTGTCTGTCTGTCTGTCTGTCTGTCTGTCTCTCTGTCTGTCTGTCTGTCTGTCTGTCTGTCTGTCTGTCTGTCTGTCTGTCTGTCTGTCTGTCTGTCTGTCTGTCTGTCTGTCTGTCTGTCTGTCTGTCTGTCTGTCTGTCTGTCTGTCTGTCTGTCTGTCTGTCTGTCTGTCTGTCTGTCTGTCTGTCTGTCTGTCTGTCTGTCTGTCTGTCTGTCTGTCTGTCTGTCTGTCTGTCTGTCTGTCTGTCTGTCTGTCTGTCTGTCTGTCTGTCTGTCTGTCTGTCTGTCTGTCTGTCTGTCTGTCTGTAACGACCAACGCGCATTACTCAAAAACCGCTTGTTCGATTTTAATGAAATTTGGTACCTTTGCTTGATCTTGCGTCGAGATGGTCCCATTTAAAAATGAACAAAATCCACCAAGCACAAGCCAAATAAGAGGGTGGGGGTAGATTTCAAAAATTAGAGTTTATGTGAAAATATGGCGTGTGTGGTATCTAACGAAAGGTAATTGAGTCTGGAGTTAAACAAAATTACTTTTAGTTAAAAAAAAGGGTGGGGGTAGATTAAAAAAATTAGAGATTAAGTGAAAATATGGCGTGTGTGATATCAAACGAAAGGTAATTGGGTCTGGAGTTAAACAAAACATATTTTAGTTGTTTTAACAAAGGGTGGGGGTAGATTTCAAAAATTAGAGTTTAACTTAAAACATGGCTTGTGTGGTATCAAACGATAGGTAATTGAGTTTGGAGTTGAATAAAATATATTTAAATTTTTAGTTATATTAGCTCACCCGTACTCTACATCTATAGAACCTAGTGTGAGCTTAGGTGCCCATATATTGGCAGAGTATTTTTTTGTTATAATTTTTACAATATAGTATAATTTTTTCACAAACACAACTTTTTCTGGGTATTACGCCACTAGTAGTACAGTGTCACAGTAGACAAAATATAAATAAAAAGCTTGACAACGATTGTAGATTGGCAATCGAAACGTAGCGTATTCAAATTCAATTAAAAGATAAGTGGTTTAGATTTTACTAGGCAACTATTTATTTTTATAGAAAGCCACTGACAAATTAGTGATTTTTATTTTTCTAGGAGAAACGCAGTGGTTTTTTATAATTTTTTAAAGTAATTTTCCTTACTAGTGGCGTAATACCCAGAAAAAGTTGTGTTTGTAAAATGAATCCGCCACAAACATATAGATTTTATTTATAATTTTTTCAGTTGCGCTAACGAAACAACGTATGGAATACGAACGTCAGTTTCAACAACTCCGGAACATGGTATCACCGTCCACACCTTATTCACCTTACCCTTACGACCCCTTAAGAATCACTGGAAAAAATACACCATGTACACCCACCACTCAGATGAGGGTTGAAAAATGGGCTGCTGAAACCGATGATATGTTTAGGAGAAGTATAGGTTTGTTTATAAATATTTATACAGGGTGGTTACTTTAAACGAAACGCTGTCTCTAGCGGGTTAATATTTGTTTTTTTTTTGATAAAAAATAAAAACATGTCAACTGAGCTTTCTTTCTGATGCAAAAAATGGTTGATTGGACCCCCGGAAAGGGTTCTACTACAACTCTAACAAAAATGTAAAAAATAATTATTAAAATGTTCACTCTTAAACTTATGAAAAAAGAGAACATTAAAGTGACATACTCAAATAAAATTTTATTTTTTTTATAATTTTTTGACATTTGGTTATTTGAAAATATCAAAAACAATCATTTTTGGTCTGGCCTGGCCGTCTGTCTGTCTGGTCGTCTGTCTGTCTGCTGTTTGTCTATCATATATTGCAATTCATTTTTGACTAAAGCTTCCGTGAACCGATTTTAATGAAATTTGGCAACATAATGTAGATCCGATGACAATACAATATTATGAAAAAATTTTCGGGGTAGGGGTAGGTTGAGGGGTGTAAAGGAGGGAAATTCAGATTATACAGACAATAAAATTTTATGAACAAAAATTGTCGTTAGGGGTTGGGTGGGTGAGGGGTATAAATGGGGTAAATTCAGAACTTTGTGTTACATTTAAAGGTAACAGATAAAAAGGAATGAATGGATAAGAAATAAAACAAAAGTAAGGGATGTCAGAGGAGAAAATATTAGACAGAAAGACGATCGATGGAACAAATGTATTGTATATTGAAGACCTTGGGAAAATAAAAGAAGTAAGGGAAGACCCAAATGAAATGGGCGGACGATTTGAAGAAACACGCGGGAACTAGGTGGATGAACACGGCGACAGACAGAAAAGAGTGGAAGATATTGGAGAGGCCCATGTCTAAAGATGGATTGAAGAAGGCTAAATAGATAGATAATTCAAACTGGTTACCGGAAATGAAATATTTGTATTAGACTTATGACGTCACACAGGCGCTCTTACTCAAATTTGAGGCAAACACCAGCTACTTAAAATTGAGTGATCCCTAACCAATCAATTTGGGGTATAGTCTAAAACTTCATTCTTCAATTTTTTTTGGGTAAAAAAATGATATCTTTGTAGATATCTAGCTAATTTCTTTACTATCCTAATTGGCGTATTAACAGCTTTTTCTGTAAAACCACTTTAGCAAAAGTTACAATCCAAAGTTTCTGAAAAAAACTGAAAAAGCCGCCATCTTGGATTTATGACGTCACGTAGGCTCTCCTACTCAAATTGGAGGCAAACACCCGGTGACTTAAAATTGTGTGATCTAAGTCTCAAAGCAACATTACAATAAAAAAGAATGGTAACATAATTCAAGATCCCAACATAATAGCACAAGAGTTCTTAAACCAGTTTTCCCTAGATCTAATACCTAACAATAGAGAAATTAAATATGAAAATAAAATCCCTAACTCATTCTTTCTGACACCTGTAGACAGTACTGAAATTTTGTCAATTATTAAAATATTTCCAAATAAACTTTCATCAGGTTTCGATGAAGTTCCAACATATATTTTAAAACAGGTTGATGAATACATATGTGAGCCCCTCACACACATTATTAATTGTTGTTTTGTCAAGGGTGAATTTCCTGTGCAACTAAAAAGAGCTAAAGTTATACCAATTTTTAAAAAAGGAGATAGACAGGTTCTTGGTAATGACAGGCCAGTATCTCTGCTGTCATCAGTGTCAAAAGTCTTTGAAAGGTCTATATACAATCGATTAATTAATTTCATAGAAAGAAACAATTTACTATATGAAGGCCAATATGGTTTTAGACCAAAAAAGTCCACAGAGGAAGCAATTTACAATGTCATAACAACAATACAGAATAACCTAGAACAAGGACAAAAAACCGCAAGTATATACTTTGACCTCTCAAAGGCCTTTGACACGATAAATCACAACTTACTTTTGGAAAAACTGCCACGTGTTGGCATTAGAGGGCTGCCTTTAAAACTGTTACTTTCTTTTATCACAGAAAGAAAGCAAATTGTTTCACTAACACAAGAACACAGACAGTATTTTTCGAACTGGTGTGACATGCAGCAGGGGGTGGCTCAGGGATCGATCCTGGGGCCACTTATCTTCCTGTTGTATGTTGATGAGGTTCAAGAAAAAATAACAGTTGGCAAAGTAGCCCAGTTTGCTGATGATAAAACAGTGACTGCATCTGGACGTAATAGTCAAGAACTTTCTAAAAAATGCTCTCAAGCTTCCAATGAAATGTCAAACTGGTGTACAGAAAATTCTCTTAGGCTTAACATGGGGAAAACTGGCTTACTAACTTTTCGCAAACAAATCAAAACTGATGAATCTTTATATGTTCAGTTCAATGGAAAGTCTATACCAGTTTTAGAATTTACAGATTTCTTAGGAATCACTATAGATTCATGTCTCCGTTGGGAACAACAAATAAATAAATTAAAAAACAAACTTAATAGCTCTTGTGCTGTTATAAGACGCCTTAGAGATCTGGTTTCATTTGACAGTCTTAAAACATACTATTATGCGAGTATACATAATGTACTGTCATATGGTATTATGTTTTGGGGGTCCTCCTCTTTTGCAATGGATGTTTTCCGAACGCAAAAAAGAATCATAAGGTGTTTACTAAAACTTCATGTGCTCAGCACTTCACCAGACTAAGAATACTGACAGTGCCATCTATATATTTCCTACAACTTGTTATTTTTGTTAAAAAACACAAAGCCCTTTTTCCAACAAATAGTGACAGATACGGCAGTAATATGACTGTTGAAACCAGACCCAGAGCTGAGCTCGCTATTCCTATGCATAAATCAACATTTTTTGAAACGGGACCATTTTATAAAGCTATAAAAGCCTACAACAGTTTACCAACAGAGATCAAATCAATTGAGAATGAAATAAAATTTGAAAACTTACTAATTTAAAAATGAAATAACATATTGTCATGTATGTAATTTGGGCATGCTATCCGGAACTTGGTTGGTTGACCTGATGTAAAAGTATTAGGACGTCAACCTAGGAAGTATGTGATGCAAACGATTTATGTTTGAGATTAAAACACGTTTGTAATCACATGCTTCTATAAAACCAATCAAGAACGGATAGTCGGGGTTCAGTTCAGTGAGTACGCTAAGTACCTAAGTTCTTAATAGTCAAGTATAGAAACAGTAAAGAGGTTCTGATCGAGAGCTGAACCCGACCTACACGTGAATAATATTTGTATCAGAAGACTGGGCCAGACAGTAGTGATTAGTGTGTAAGTATCTTTGTACTAGTATTAAATAAACCCTTAAACTATCTCACGATCCTCTTTATTTGTGCGCAACACGTACACAAATAGTCACGACAACCCCCTCGTGACAATATTGTTCCAACTATTTTGTACAAATTTTTGACGTTGCTTTGTCAAACATTGTTTTGATTTTGTCGGCAATAAATGTTTTGATTTGAGTTTTTTTTTTTGAGTAAAGTATGTGCACGTAAGGTATAAATGACAGCAAATTTTCGATTTAGATTCTAATTTTCTGCGAATTGCTCCTGCTTGGTCTTAAACTAACATGTTAAGAAAATAAGCCAAATCAATTAATATACAGGGTGGTTTAGTAGGCGCATTCGATAAAAAGTGTTAAAAGTAAAGTACCTTTTTTTAAGAGATATCAGAAAAACTTATTAAAAAATGTTGCTTAGAATTAAAAGTTACAGATGATTCTCAATTTTCAGAAAAATCAGGTAAAATTTTCTAAAGAAAATTTTCATAACCGACTTACAAAATCAAAATTGGCTGATTTTTCTGAGAATTGAGAATCTGCCATAAATGTTAATTCTAAACAATTCTTTTTAATAAGCTTTTCCGATATATTTTAAAACAAAGGTACTTTACTCTTAATACACACCTACTAAACCACCCTGTATATTGATTGATTTGGCTCATTTTAGCTTACACATATACTATACTATAGTAGTGTGAGCTATGGTGATCCTAATTTTTTCGAGAAAAAAAAAGTTGCTCCGATTTCAAAATTTTTTATATATCTTTGCGTTTCAGATGATTTTGAAACTTTTTTGTTGCGCCGTCTGTCTGTCTGTATGTCTGTCTGTCTGTCTGTCTGTCTGTCTGTCTGTCTGTCTGTCTGTCTGTCTGTATGTCGGTCTGTCTGTAACGACCAACGCGCAAAACTCAAAAACCGCTTTTCCGATTTTAATGAAATTTGGTACCTAGGCTGGGTCTTGGGTCGAGATGGTCCCATTTAAAAATAAACAAAATCCACCGAACACAAACCAAATAAAAGGGTGGGGGTAGATTAAAAAAATTAGAGTTTATGTGAAAATATGGCGTGTGTGATATCAAACGAAAGGTAATTGAGTCCGGAGTTTAACAAAATACATTTTAGTTTTTTGTTTTTTTTAAGGGTGGGGGTAGATTTCGAAAATTTGAGTTTAAGTCAAAACATGGCTTGTGTGGTATCAAACAAAAGGTAATTTAGTCTGGAGTTGAATAAAATATATTTCAGTTTTTAGTTATATTAGCTCACACGTACACTATAACTATAGTACCTAATGTGAGCTTAGGGGCCCATATATTGGCAGAGTATTTTTTAACATCTTAGTTTGCGACCAAGCAAAAGTGATTCCTAGAAAATCACAATCCAAAATCCACCATTTTTTGTCGTTTATACCTTACATCATCAAATCAGCCTACTAAACCACCCTGTATATTTATTGATTTGGCTTATTTTCTTAACATCTTAATTTGAGACCAAGCAGGAGCAATTTCCAAAAAATCACAATCTAAATCGAAATTTTTTCATTCAAATTTAAAAAAATCCAGGGCTTAGGCTGTTTTCTGGGAGCAGATTATATCTGTCTCCGTCGCGACGTCAAAATTAGCCTCAAAACCGAGGCAACCCTGACCGAAGCTGCAAATTGACAGTTGGTCTCTCCTCAGTAAACACCATATTTCATATTTCTTTTTCAGTTACCCACATCATCATTTCATCTCCTTCCATTTTATGGTTATGCTCGGGCTGAATGAAGCCTAATGAGGCAGAAACGCGTCCCCGTAGCTACCTTTACCTCTGAGGTCTTGCCCGTGAAACTTTTTTGTTAAGACTTTATACCTCGTGAACTTCCTTCAGAGTTATTTTATTTTAGGTCAATTAAAGGAAGATATTTTAAGAGCCAATTCGTTAGTGCAAGAAGCCAACTTCTTGGCTGAGGAAATGGGACGTCAAACTAAGTTCAGCGTTACGCTACAGATACCTCCTGCCAACTTAAGTCCAAATAGACGGGTAAGATTTGCATAACTAAACTGACCGTCGCGTCGCCGTCGGTAAAATAAAAATAATAAAATTTTGGCTGGACTCAATTTTTCTTGAGTCAATGCAGCTGTATGTGACAGAATTTCATTTCGAATATATATCTCTCACCTTTTTTGCAGACAGGCAGCAACAATATTTGTACGGCGTTCGTGAAGAAAATCAACCACCAATAAATCTCTGAAATCTCAAAAACCGTTATCAGAACTATTCTTGCAAAAAGATGGACTTGGCTTTTCGCGGTGCTGCCTCTCCAGGTCTAGGCCATCCGAAACATTTTGCAGATTCCCGAGCAAAATTTCGGACGTAGTGCTATAAAAAAATACTCTGCCAATATATGGGCCCCTAAGCTCACACTAGGTACTATAGTTATAGTGTACGTGCGAGATAATAAAACTAAAACCTGAAATATATCTTATTCAACTCCAGACTAAATTACCTTTTGTTTGATACCACACAAGCCATGTTTTGACTTAAACTCAAATTTTTGAAATCTACCCCCACCCTTAAAAAAACAAAAACTAAAATGTATTTTGTTTAACTCCGGACTCAATTACCTTTCGTTTGATATCACACACGCCAGATTTTCACGTAAACTCTAATTTTTGAAATCTACTTTTTGAAGAAAAAAAAAACTAAAATGTATTTTGTTTAACTCCATACTCAATTGCCTTTCGTTTGATATCACACACGCCATATTTTCACATAAACTCTCATTTTTGAAATCTTCCCCCACCCTTTTATTTGGCTTGTGTTCGGTGGATTTTGTTCATTTTTAAATGGGACCATCTCGACCCAAGACCCAGCCTAGGTACGAAATTCCATTCAAATCGGCCAAGCGGTTTTTGAGTTATGCGCGTTGGTCGTTACAGACAGACAGACGGCGCGACAAAAAAGTTTCAAAATCATCTGAAACGCAAAGATATATAAAAATTTTTGAAATCGGAGCAACTTTTTTTTTCTCGAAAAAATTAGGATTACCATAGCTCACACTACTATAGTATAGTATATGTGTGAGCTAAAAGTTCTAATAAAATATGTAGTGAAAATTGCGGACAACTTTGGTTTTATGCATTTTTTCGCTCCGAACAATAGTTTTAGCTCACACATATACTATACTATAGTTGTGTGAGCTATGGTGATCCTAATTTTTTCGAAAAAAAAAAGTTGCTCCGATTTCAAAAATTTTTATATATCTTTGCGTTTCAGATGATTTTGAAACTTTTTTGTTGCGCCGTCTGTCTGTCTGTATGTCTGTCTGTCTGTCTGTATGTCTGTAACGACCAACGCGCATAACTCAAAAACCGCTTGGCCGATTTTAATGAAATTTGGTACCTAGGCTGGGTCTTGGGTCGAGATGGTCCCATTTAAAAATGAACAAAATCCACCGAACAAAAACCAAATAAAAGGGTGGGGGTAGATTTCAAAAATTAGAGTTTATGTGAAAATATGGCGTGTGTGATATCAAACGAAAGGTAATTGAGTCTGCAGTTAAACAAAATACATTTTAATTTATTTAAAAAAAGGGTGGGGGTATATTTTAAAAATTAGAGTTTAAGTGAAAATATGGCGTGTGTGATATCAAACGAAAGGTAATTGAGTCCGGAGTTTAACAAAATACATTTTAGTTTTTTGTTTTTTTTAAGGGTGGAGGTAGATTTCAAAAATTTGAATTTAAGTCAAAACATGGCTTGTGTGGTATCAAACAAAAGGTAATTTAGTCTGGAGTTAAATAAAATATATTTCAGTTTTTAGTTATATTAGCTCACACGTACACTATAACTATAGTACCTAGTGTGAGCTTAGGGGCCCATATATTGGCAGAGTATTTGCTTTACGGTGCATAGTTGGGGGGTAGTTTGCAAATTTTAACAAAATCAGAGTGTAATCGCGGATTCTGGTATACTATTGGTTTTCTTAGTAAACTGATGCTTGATTCGTTACATTTGACCTTATATTATAAAAGATATGATTTTTTTGAAATGCGCCCAATTTGATATGGGCATTTTTCATTTATCATGATCTACGGTCGATATTTTCTTATTATTGTGGACCTACAATAGTCAGGAAGATTTTCAAAGGACCTGGATTTGAGGTATATAGAAAATTTTATTGCTGATTCTTATAGCCCAAGAACTCATCTTTAAAGATCCGGTTGATGTCACTCTGGCACCCTTGAACATTGTGAGATATTCAAGGCCGATTATGGAATAATTTTTTTTTTAATTGTTTAAAAAAATATAAATCCAACGCTGCGCGTATTCAATAGCTGTTGGGGTCCCATTAAATATAGGAAAAGCCCCTACCCCCTTCCCCTTAGGAACATGGTCAAAATGGCGCCGCCATCTTGGATTTTTGACTATTTTTCCTTTAATAGCCTTTTACTCAAAAAGTACTGACTTTTGAGAAAATCTGTTGAGATTAAATATAAAGCTCATTGAAAGACCTATCGAACGAGGTATCTGCGAGCTATCTAAGTACTATCGTTGCAAAGATACGTACCTTGAAGCATTTTGTTCAAAAGAAATACAGCAAAATTTTTCTATTTAACCAATTTTCTTAGAAACCAATCTTTTTGTGAAAAAATGGATGATATACTTTTTTTTAGACAATAAAATTTCCATTTTAATTATGTATCACTTAGTAGGAATAACTTTGATCATAGCGGCCCAGTGGCATCCATATATGTGGGTGATATACAGAAATCGTCGAAAATCTACATAATTTTTAGGTTGTTATTTATATATATATTTATTGGTTTCACAACGTTCTACGTCTTCCGATGCCCAATCTCGACTCGTTTCTGTTTGCCCATAATTCATCATATAGGCCTCTTATTCTTATTTCACTGTCTATTCCTTCTCTCCAGCTTCTCCTTGGCCGTCCTCGTTTTCTTCGGCCAGTTCGTTTCCATTGTAGTATTTGTTTAGGTAGTCTTTCATCATTCATTCTTTGTACATGTCCGTACCACACCAGTTGTTTTGTTCTTATACCATCCACTAAAGTACGTTGACCCACTGTCATAATTTCTCTTATTCTTTGATTTGTAACTCTTTCTCTTTTTGATTTCCCTGCTGCTCTTCTCTAATAGTCCATCTCCGTAGCGGAAAGCATTTTTTCTGTTCTATCCTTGATTGGCCATACTTCTGAGCCGTATGTTTTGATATACTTTGGTCCCAAATTATTCCATTTAATAAAGTTATTGCTTTTCTTCCTTGTACGTTTCGATCTTTTATAGCTTTGTCTAGTGTTCTGTCAGCTGTAATTTTTAGACCTAAGTATTTATACTCATCACAGGACTGAATTCGCTGCCCGTTATTTAAGATTAGATCCTGTTTCATTCCACCGATACCCATATACTCTGTCTTATTGAGATTAACCTCTAGTCCCCACTTATTGTACTCTTCTATTAGTTTTCGTGTCATATATTCGAGGTCGTCATAATCCTGAGCCACTACTATCTGATCATCGGCGAAACATAAAGTATACAAAGTGGTTTCGTCCAACGGAATTCCCATGTTTTGCCATTTTCTCTTCCATACTTTAAGGACTTGTTCCAAGTATATCTTGAAGAGCGTAGGCAAGATACAGCAACCTTGTTTAAGACCTTTATTTATTTGAAAGCCTTTGGTTAGTTTTGCTTTTATTTTAACTTTTGCCTTACTATTGCGGTATAACTCTTTGATGGCCTTAATTAGTTGTACGCTTATGTTTGTGTTTTCCAACGCTTTCCAAAGTAGATTTAGTGGTATACTATCATATGCCTTCTGCAAATCGACGTAAAGCAGATGCAGCTCTTGTCCGTATGCCATTTTCTTTTCAATAACTTGGGTTATACAAAAGAGATGATCTGAAGTCGATCTACTGGCCCTGAAACCAGCTTGTTCTTCTGCTTCCATGTCTTTATATTCGCTCTCCACTTTATTTCTTATTATTTTACCGTATATTCTGCTTAGCGTACAGATATACCTTTTGTTGTTGTTGTTATTTAATTTGTTTAAAACCAAAGTCCTTTAGGAAAAAAGTTTTACACGCTTTAATTAGACGATAAAATTTTCTTTACGATGATGTGTAACATCATTTGCTAAAGATTATGGCTAACATGTAAACGCTGTTTCTTAACTCATCAGTTTCAAAAATCACAAAAAAACCTTTTAAAGTATTTTTTGCAATATGTTATAGCAGCCTTTTAACTAACGGCGGCAGAATTATAAATATTAAAGTATATAATGTTATTTACAGAAAGGAGCTTTTGTTAGTGAGCCCGCCATTTTAGTCAAACGTGGAGCTTCTAGTCAGGTGTGGTCGATGGAGAAACTCGAAAACAATATCATTGACATGCGAGAACTATTTGACGAAAAAGAAAACAACAATTTAGACGAGCTTAAAGGACCTGATCCGTTTTTCGAGTCACAAGAAATTCACAATCTTATAGGAGTGGCAAATGTGTTTTTGGAAGCTTTGTTTCATGACGTAACGCTAGATTATCACACCCCTATTATTAGTCAACAGGGTGAAGTTGCGGGCAGACTACAGGTGAGTAAATAAACATTTTGCACCTAAATCATATCCCAAAAACTTGAAGAAAAGTAAATTAGAACATAATAGTTTGCTTTAGGGAATAATACGAGGGTGGATCAAATATAAACAAGCCTTTGTTTATAAACTAGTTATTTAGAAACATGACCCAAAACAGACATTTTTTCTACTTTTCTACACATCCCCTATCTCTGTTAATACACTTTTCCCAACGGTTTGACAGTTTCTTAATCCCGTTTTCATAAAAGGAAGCTGGGCGGGTATCTAACCAGTTGCGCACGAATGCCTCCACCTCTTCATTGGTCTGAAATTGCTGGCCTCCCAATGAATCTTTGAGTGGGCCAAACATATGAAAATCGCAAGGTGACAAATCTGGACTGTATTGAGGGTATTCCAGCAGAGTCCAGTGCCAGTGTCATTGATTTTGGCCTGTGTTAAAACTGCCGTATTAGGTCTAGCGTTGTCATGCAGGAGCAACACGTCTTGGATGGGGTGTACTCTCCTCTTTTGGCGATAATCAAGCTTTACCTGGTCGAGTAAGTTGCAGTAGTAATTAATATTAGCTCACACGTACACTATAACTATAGTACCTAGTGTGAGCTTAGGTGCCCATATATTGGTAATTTTCTTACAGGATAACCCCATTCTCATTAGTTACCTATTTATGTTTAATTCATTTATTAATAAGATTTTAAAATATTTAGAAGCCAGTAAAGAAATTAAAATATAAAATAAAAATACACAATATAACAAAGTACATAGAAATAAAGAAATAACAATTTTATGTAATATCTCAAAAACTAAAAGCTACAGAAAACATTCGATTTGCCAGTAAGATTCTTTATATTTTTTATAAAAAGCAATTTACAGGAAAACGACTTTTCAAAAATCGCCCTGTAGCTTAAAAACATGAGCATGAAGTTAGCGAGGCACCCATCGCAAATCGAATCGCCACTAGGTGGATAATTTGCCGTTAATTAGTTGTGGAAAAATTAATCAAATTAACGTCTAATTAACGGCATATTAGTCACCCTACTCCATTTCGATAGATGAAGTTAGCACAGCACCCAAAAAAATACACATAAATAAAAGCGACAAAATCAATTTATCCACAACTATTTAACGACTAATTAGCGGCAAAATATCCACTGTGTTTGATTTCAATAGGTAATGTCTCAAGTCATTTTTGACGAGGGTGCTTCGCTACATTCATATGAAGCTAGCGAAGCATTCAAAAAAAGACACAAAGAGAAAAGCGACAAAATTAATTTACAAACAACTAATTAACGCCTAATAAGAGGCAAACTATACACTATCTTAGATTTCGATAGGCGATATCGAAAGCCATTTTCACCACTTCATAAGAAGTTGGTGAAGCACCCAAAAAAACACTCAAAAATACACGCGATGAAATTAGTTTTTCCACAACTAATTAACGACTAATTAGCGTCAACTTATCCAGCACGAGGGTGCTTCGCTAACTTCATATGAAGTTAGCGAGTCATATATGGGGTGCTTCACTAACTTCATATGAAGTTAGCGAAGCACCCAAAAAAAACGGTCAGAAGGCAAAAATGTATAATACTTTAGGTTAAATCCAATAACATCAACCACAATAAAGGCGATTTCTGTTTTGACCCTCTCCGATTTTGATAATTTTTGACACACTTATTCTATCTACAAAAAAACTCGAAAATCCAAAATCTTAGAAGTTTTTTGATCAGTAGTTTTTGTTTTATCGATTTTTGAAAACTGCGTTTATTGTTATTCGCTCGTGCAAAAAATCAACCAACAAAACTCCTCTCCAGTCCCAGAAAACGGTCGCTAAAACTTTGACTGCAGAAATGATGGTAAGGACAACGTGGTTGACTCACGTTGTCGACACGCTCACAGCCGTCGTTAATTTCTTTGCACCAAGTTTTTACAGCTACCCACGAAAGCGTCTTATTTCCGAACTGTGCTCGCAATCTGCATCGAATTTCAGCAGGTTTAAGGTTTTCGCGTGTAAAAAATTTAATGATTATTCTTTGCGCAACACTACTGTGTACCTTCTTCTCGCTAATTGCGATTGCTCCTGGCCAAATGAGCATCGCGGCACTACCAGTCGCCTACATGCTGCTGAATATCCCTAATCCAAAATTATAACGGCCACGTTTATCTTGAATGACTTTTCCGTTAGTAAGTTTAAAAGGCTTGTTTATATTTGATCCACCCTCGTAAGTTTAAGTCTGAATTGCTCACTGCTCTAAATGTTAACTGTTTTAATTCAAATATTTTTAGAAGTAGCAGAATATTTACACTTAACATATAGGGTGGGTAACTAAAAGCACATCAAAGACACGGTTGGGTAATTACTCCTAGGTCGTCTTAGAAACCAAATATCGAAACGTTTTAAACAAACTATGAAATAAAGACTATAGAGCGTGAAACAAAACAGTATACAACACACTACACTCCGTTTTTAACTCTGGTGATCCTAATTTTTTCAAGAAAAAAAAAGTTGTTCCGATTTTGAAACTTTTTTGTTGCGCTGTCTGTCTGTCTATCTGTCTGTCTGTATGTCTCTGTCTGTCTGTCTGTATGTCTGTCTGTAACGACCAACGCGCATAACTCAAAAACGGCTTACCCGATTTTAATGAAATTTGGTACCCAGGCTGGGTTTTGAGTCGAGATGGTCCCATTT
This sequence comes from Aspidapion aeneum, assembly GCA_963576565.1. Taxonomy (NCBI): domain Eukaryota; kingdom Metazoa; phylum Arthropoda; class Insecta; order Coleoptera; family Brentidae; genus Aspidapion; species Aspidapion aeneum. Next base: position 48,277,663 of record OY755048.1, read on the forward strand.
AAAAATGAACAAAATCCACCGAACACAAGCCAAATAAAAGGGTGGGGGTAGATTTCAAAAATTAGAGCTTATGAAAAAAAATGGCGTGTGTGATATCAAACGAAAGGTAATTGAGTCTGGAGTTAAACAAAATACATTTTAGTTTATTTAAAAAAAAAGGGTGGGGGTAAATTTTAAAAATTAGTGTTTAAGTGGAAATATGGCGTGTGTGATATCCAACGAAAGGTAATTGAGTCTGGAGTTAAACAAAATACATTTTAGTTTTTAAAAAAAGGGTGGGGGTAAATTTGAAAAATTAGAGTTTAAGTCAAAACATGGCTTGTGTGGTATCAAACGAAAGGTAATTGAGTCTGGAGTTCAATAAAATATACTTCAGTTTTTAGTTATATTAGCTTTCACGTAAATACACTATAACTATAGTACCCAGTGTGAGCTTAGGTGCCCATAGATTGGCAGAGTATTTTATTAGCCTCAAATGTGGGGCGAAGTCATTGTTTCTTGTTTTAGCCCTTGTGTAATATTAGGTCATAACCAGTAGTCGTTATGACCAATATAGCGCCATCTTAATCCAATACTGGTAATCCGTCAATGTAAATGTGAAAAATTAAATTAGAAACTACAGTTACGAAAAGCATTTTATGATAAATCGTGTCAATGAACACAGCGGCACATTTTTTTGATTTGTGTAATGCATTGTCCAGTCGGGGACTTAATAAATGGCCGCTGCCGTTTTCAGAAGAGCTTGGATAAGAATCCCAATACCGGCCGTCGTTCAACACATATAATTTATTCGCATTCCTGGGTTAAATTTAATCATGAAAAATTTTGCTTAGGTCTGTATTTCGTTTGAATGTTCGGTTAAAAAAATACACATAATTGCAGAAAAAATTAGCTTTGGTCTGTAGTCCGTTTGAATGTTCGGTTAAAAAACTTAACTTTGTAAAAATATGTTTTATAATACATTAAATTAAACTTCTCGGTGCCCTCTATATCACCAATATAAAAGGCAAAGGACAAGTGTTTATAATAATGTCGCGAGAGGCCGCCAAAGTCACTTCAGTTTTGAGTTTTGGCAATTTAAACTTTTATTTATTTCTTACAAACACAAACCTTTACACCAACTTTTGGGGTCTTTTTTATTTCTTTGTGAGGCAAGCAATAAAAATATAACAATTGTTTTGACGTATATCCAATAGCAAAAAAGATGACTTTTTTTTCAAAATTTTGAATTTTTTGAAAATTTTCAACTTTTGATTCTATTTTTCTCGAACACCATTACATCTACAACTGTAATATTTTCAGGTTAGTATAAGGGACTCGGTAGCTTCTTTGTGGCACAGTATCAACTAAATGTTTTTTTAAAATTTTTGATGAAAATTTTCCTGACCAAAGGGGTACCCAAAAAGTGCTGTTTTTTAATTTTTTTAAATTGGTAACTTTGTAAAAATATATATTATAATACATTAAATTAAACTTCTCGGGGCCCTCTATATCACCATATAAAAGGTTAAGGCCAAGAGTTTATAATATTGCCGCGAGAGGCCACCAAAGTGACTACAGTTTTCAAACCATTAGACCAACTTTTGGGGTATTTTTTATTTCCTTTTGAGGCAAGTAATAAAAATATAACAATTGTTTTGACGTATATCCAATAGCAACAAAGTTGACTTTTTGTTGACAAAATTTTTAATTTTTTGAAAATTTACAACATTTGATTTTATTTTTCTCGAACACCATTACATCTACACCTGTAATATTTTCAGGTTAGTATAAGGGACTCGATAGCTTCTTTGTGGCACAGTATCATCTAAATGTTTTTTTTGAATTTTTTGACGAAAATTTTCCTGACCAAAGGGGTACCCAAAAAGTGCAGTTTTTTAATTTTTTTAAATGTTAACTTTGTAAAAATATATATTATAATACATTAAATTAAGCTTCTCGGGCCCCTCTATATAACGATGTAAAAGTTAAATGACAGGTATTTATAATAATACCGAGAGAGACCGCCAAAATCACTTCAGTTTTGAGTTTTGGCAATTTAAACTTTTATTTATTTCTCACAAACATAAACCTTTAGACCAACTTTTGGGGTCTTTTTTATTTCTTTGTGAGGCAAGCAATAAAAATATAACAATTGTTTTGACGTATATCCAATAGCAAAAAAGTTAACTTTTTTTTTCAAAATTTTGAATTTTTTGAAAATTTTCAACTTTTGATTCTATTTTTCTCGAACACCATTACATCTACAACTGTAATATTTTCAGGTTAGTATAAGGGACTCGGTAGCTTCTTTGTGGCACAGTATCAACTAAATGTTTTCTTAAAATTTTTGATGAAAATTTTCCTGACCAAAGGGGTACCCAAAAAGTGCTGTTTTTTAATTTTTTTAAATTGCTAACTTTGTAAAAATATATATTATAATATATTAAATTAAACTTCTCGGGGCCCTCTATATCACCATATAAAAGGTTAAGGCCAAGAGTTTATAATATTGCCGCGAGAGGCCACCAAAGTCACTACAGTTTTGAGTTTTGGCAATTTAAACTTTTATTTATTTCTTACAAGCACAAACCTTTAGGCCAACTTTTGGAGTCTTTTTTATTACTTTGTGAGGCAAGCCATAAAAATATAATAATTGTTTTGACGTATATCCAATAGCAAAAAAATTGACTTTTTTTGACAACATCTTTAATTTATTGAAAATATACAACTTTTGATTTTATTTTTCTCGAACACCATTTCATCTACAACTGTAATATTTTCAGGTTAGTATAAGGGACTCGGTAGCTTCTTCGTGGCACAGTATCAACAAAAATTTTTTTTTTAATATTTGGTGAAAATTTTCCTGACCAAAGGGGTACCCAAAAAGTGCAGTTTTTTAATTTTTTTAAATTGGTAACTTTGTAAAAATATATATTATAATACATTAAATTAAGCTTCTCGGGCCCCTCTATATAACGATGTAAAAGTTAAAGGACAGGTATTTATAATAATGCCGAGAGAGACCGCCAAAGTCACTTCAGTTTTGAGTTTTGGCAATTTAAACTTTTATTTATTTCTTACAAACATAAACCTTTGGACCAACTTTTGGGGTCTTTTTTATTTCTTTGTGAGGCAAGCAATAAAAATATAACAATTGTTTTGACGTATATCCAATAGCAAAAAAGTTGACTTTTTCTTCAAAATTTTGAATTTTTTGAAAATTTTCAACTTTTGATTCTATTTTTCTCGATAACCATTACATCTACAACTGTAATATTTTCAGGTTAGTATAAGGGACTCGGTAGCTTCTTTGTGGCACAGTATCAACTAAATGTTTTTTTGAAATTTTTGATGAAAATTTTCCTGACCAAAGGGGTACCCAAAAAGTGCTGTTTTTTAATTTTTTTAAATTGCTAACTTTGTAAAAATATATATTATAATACATTAAATTAAACTTCTCGGGGCCCTCTATATCACCATGTAAAAGGTTAAGGCCAAGAGTTTATAATATTGCCGCGAGAGGCCACCAAAGTCACTACAGTTTTGAGTTTTGGCAATTTAAACTTTTATTTATTTCTTACAAGCACAAACCTTTAGGCCAACTTTTGGAGTCTTTTTTATTACTTTGTGGGGCAAGCCATAAAAATATAACAATTGTTTTGACGTATATCCAATAGCAAAAAAGTTGACTTTTTTTTGACAAAATTTTTAATTTTTTGAAAATATACAACTTTTGATTTTATTTTTCTCGAACACCATTTCATCTACAACTGTAATATTTTCAGGTTAGTATAAGGGACTCGGTAGCTTCTTCGTGGCACAGTATCAACAAAATTTTTTTTTTAATTTTTGCTGAAAATTTTCCTGACCAAAGGGGTACCCAAAAAGTGCAGTTTTTTAATTTTTTTAAATTGGTAACTTTGTAAAAATATATATTATAATACATTAAATTAAGCTTCTCGGGCCCCTCTATATAATGATGTAAAAGTTAAAGGACAGATATTTATAATAATGCCGAGAGAGACCGGCCAAAGTCACTTCAGTTTTGAGTTTTGGCAATTTAAACTTTTATTTATTTCTTACAAATTCAAACCATTAGACCAACTTTTGGGGTATTTTTTATTTCCTTTTGAGGCAAGTAATAAAAATATAACAATTGTTTTGACGTATATCCAATAGCAAAAAAGTTGACTTATTTTTGACAAAATTTTAAATTTTTTGAAAATTTACAACATTTGATTTTATTTTTCTCGAACACCATTACATCTACAACTGTAATATTTTCAGGTTAGTATAAGGGACTCGATAGCTTCTTTGTGGCACAGTATCATCTAAATGTTTTTTTTGAATTTTTTGACGAAAATTTTCCTGACTAAAGGGGTACCCAAAAAGTGCAGTTTTTTAATTTTTTTAAATTGTTAACTTTGTAAAAATATATATTATAATACATTAAATTAAGCTTCTCGGGGCCCTCTATATCACCATATAAAAGGTTAAGGCCAAGAGTTTATAATATTGCCGCGAGAGGCCACCAAAGTGACTACAGTTTTGAGTTTTGGCAATTTAAACTTTTATTTATTTCTTACAAATTCAAACCATTAGACCAACTTTTGGGGTATTTTTTATTTCTTTTTGAGGCAAGTAATAAAAATATAACAATTGTTTTGACGTATATCCAATAGCAACAAAGTTGACTTTTTGTTGACAAAATTTTTAATTTTTTGAAAATTTACAACATTTGATTTTATTTTTCTCGAACACCATTACATCTACACCTGTAATATTTTCAGGTTAGTATAAGGGACTCGATAGCTTCTTTGTGGCACAGTATCATCTAAATGTTTTTTTTGAATTTTTTGACGAAAATTTTCCTGACCAAAGGGGTACCCAAAAAGTGCAGTTTTTTAATTTTTTTAAATGTTAACTTTGTAAAAATATATATTATAATACATTAAATTAAGCTTCTCGGGCCCCTCTATATAACGATGTAAAAGTTAAATGACAGGTATTTATAATAATACCGAGAGAGACCGCCAAAATCACTTCAGTTTTGAGTTTTGGCAATTTAAACTTTTATTTATTTCTCACAAACATAAACCTTTAGACCAACTTTTGGGGTCTTTTTTATTTCTTTGTGAGGCAAGCAATAAAAATATAACAATTGTTTTGACGTATATCCAATAGCAAAAAAGTTAACTTTTTTTTTCAAAATTTTGAATTTTTTGAAAATTTTCAACTTTTGATTCTATTTTTCTCGAACACCATTACATCTACAACTGTAATATTTTCAGGTTAGTATAAGGGACTCGGTAGCTTCTTTGTGGCACAGTATCAACTAAATGTTTTCTTAAAATTTTTGATGAAAATTTTCCTGACCAAAGGGGTACCCAAAAAGTGCTGTTTTTTAATTTTTTTAAATTGCTAACTTTGTAAAAATATATATTATAATATATTAAATTAAACTTCTCGGGGCCCTCTATATCACCATATAAAAGGTTAAGGCCAAGAGTTTATAATATTGCCGCGAGAGGCCACCAAAGTCACTACAGTTTTGAGTTTTGGCAATTTAAACTTTTATTTATTTCTTACAAGCACAAACCTTTAGGCCAACTTTTGGAGTCTTTTTTATTACTTTGTGAGGCAAGCCATAAAAATATAATAATTGTTTTGACGTATATCCAATAGCAAAAAAATTGACTTTTTTTGACAACATCTTTAATTTATTGAAAATATACAACTTTTGATTTTATTTTTCTCGAACACCATTTCATCTACAACTGTAATATTTTCAGGTTAGTATAAGGGACTCGGTAGCTTCTTCGTGGCACAGTATCAACAAAAATTTTTTTTTTAATATTTGGTGAAAATTTTCCTGACCAAAGGGGTACCCAAAAAGTGCAGTTTTTTAATTTTTTTAAATTGGTAACTTTGTAAAAATATATATTATAATACATTAAATTAAGCTTCTCGGGCCCCTCTATATAACGATGTAAAAGTTAAAGGACAGGTATTTATAATAATGCCGAGAGAGACCGCCAAAGTCACTTCAGTTTTGAGTTTTGGCAATTTAAACTTTTATTTATTTCTTACAAACATAAACCTTTGGACCAACTTTTGGGGTCTTTTTTATTTCTTTGTGAGGCAAGCAATAAAAATATAACAATTGTTTTGACGTATATCCAATAGCAAAAAAGTTGACTTTTTCTTCAAAATTTTGAATTTTTTGAAAATTTTCAACTTTTGATTCTATTTTTCTCGATAACCATTACATCTACAACTGTAATATTTTCAGGTTAGTATAAGGGACTCGGTAGCTTCTTTGTGGCACAGTATCAACTAAATGTTTTTTTGAAATTTTTGATGAAAATTTTCCTGACCAAAGGGGTACCCAAAAAGTGCTGTTTTTTAATTTTTTTAAATTGCTAACTTTGTAAAAATATATATTATAATACATTAAATTAAACTTCTCGGGGCCCTCTATATCACCATGTAAAAGGTTAAGGCCAAGAGTTTATAATATTGCCGCGAGAGGCCACCAAAGTCACTACAGTTTTGAGTTTTGGCAATTTAAACTTTTATTTATTTCTTACAAGCACAAACCTTTAGGCCAACTTTTGGAGTCTTTTTTATTACTTTGTGGGGCAAGCCATAAAAATATAACAATTGTTTTGACGTATATCCAATAGCAAAAAAGTTGACTTTTTTTTGACAAAATTTTTAATTTTTTGAAAATATACAACTTTTGATTTTATTTTTCTCGAACACCATTTCATCTACAACTGTAATATTTTCAGGTTAGTATAAGGGACTCGGTAGCTTCTTCGTGGCACAGTATCAACAAAAATTTTTTTTTAATTTTTGCTGAAAATTTTCCTGACCAAAGGGGTACCCAAAAAGTGCAGTTTTTTAATTTTTTTAAATTGGTAACTTTGTAAAAATATATATTATAATACATTAAATTAAGCTTCTCGGGCCCCTCTATATAATGATGTAAAAGTTAAAGGACAGATATTTATAATAATGCCGAGAGAGACCGGCCAAAGTCACTTCAGTTTTGAGTTTTGGCAATTTAAACTTTTAGTTATTTCTTACAAATTCAAACCATTAGACCAACTTTTGGGGTATTTTTTATTTCTTTGTGAGGCAAGTAATAAAAATATAACAATTGTTTTGACGTATATCCAATAGCAAAAAAGTTGACTTTTTTTTGACAAAATTTTTAATTTTTTTGAAAATTTACAACTTTTGATTTTATTTTTCTCGAACACCATTACATCTACAACTGTAATATTTTCAGGTTAGTATAAAGGACTCGGTAGCTTCTTTGTGGCACAGTATCATCTTAATGTTTTTTTTGAAATTTTTGACGAAAATTTTCCTGACCAAAGGGGTACCCAAAAAGTGCAGTTTTTTAATTTTTTTAAATTGTTAACTTTGTAAAAATATATATTATAATACATTAAATTAAGCTTCTGGGGCCCCTCTATATAATGATGTAAAAGTTAAAGGACAGGTATTTATAATAATGCCGAGAGAGACCGGCCAAAGTCACTTCAGTTTTGAGTTTTGGCAATTTAAACTTTTATTTATTTCTTACAAATTCAAACCATTAGACCAACTTTTGGGGTATTTTTTATTTCCTTTTGAGGCAAGCAATAAAAATATAACAATTGTTTTGACGTATATCCAATAGCAAAAAAGATGACTTTTTTTTCAAAATTTTGAATTTTTTGAAAATGTTCAACTTTTGATTCTATTTTTCTCGATAACCATTACATCTACAACTGTAATATTTTCAGGTTAGTATAAGGGACTCGGTAGCTTCTTTGTGGCACAGTATCATCTAAATGTTTTTTTTTGAATTTTTTGACGAAAATTTTCCTGACTAAAGGGGTACCCAAAAAGTGCAGTTTTTTAATTTTTTTAAATTGCTAACTTTGTAAAAATATATATTATAATACATTAAATTAAGCTTCTCGGGCCCCTCTATATAACGATGTAAAAGTTAAATGACAGGTATTTATAATAATGCCGAGAGAGACCGCCAAAATCACTTCAGTTTTGAGTTTTGGCAATTTAAACTTTTATTTATTTCTTACAAACATAAACCTTTAGACCAACTTTTGGGGTCTTTTTTATTTCTTTGTGAGGCAAGCAATAAAAATATAATAATTGTTTTGACGTATATCCAATAGCAAAAAAGTTAACTTTTTTTTTCAAAATTTTGAATTTTTTGAAAATTTTCAACTTTTGATTCTATTTTTCTCGAACACCATTACATCTACAACTGTAATATTTTCAGGTTAGTATAAGGGACTCGGTAGCTTCTTTGTGGCACAGTATCAACTAAATGTTTTTTTAAAATTTTTGATGAAAATTTTCCTGACCAAAGGGGTACCCAAAAAGTGCTGTTTTTTAATTTTTTTAAATTGCTAACTTTGTAAAAATATATATTATAATACATTAAATTAAACTTCTCGGGGCCCTCTATATCACCATATAAAAGGTTAAGGCCAAGAGTTTATAATATTGCCGCGAGAGGCCACCAAAGTCACTACAGTTTTGAGTTTTGGCAATTTAAACTTTTATTTATTTCTTACAAATTCAAACCATTAGACCAACTTTTGGGGTAGTTTTTATTTATTTGTGAGGCAAGTAATAAAAATATAACAATTGTTTTGACGTATATCCAATAGCAAAAAAGTTGACTTTTTTTTCAAAATTTAGAATTTTTTGAAAATGTTTAAATTTTGATTCTATTTTTCTCGATAACCATTACATCTACAACTGTAATATTTTCAGGTTAGTATAAGGAACTCGGTAGCTTCTTTGTGGCACAACTAAATGTTTTTTTTTTTGAAATTTTTGATGAAAATTTTCGTGACCAAAGGGGTACCCAAAACGTGCAGTTTTTTAATTTTTTGAAATTGCTAACTTTGTAAAAATATATATTATAATACATTAAACTTCTCGGGGCCCTCTATATCACCATATAAAAGGTTAAGGCCAAGAGTTTATAATATTGCCGCGAGAGGCCACCAAAGTCACTACAGTTTTGAGTTTTGGCAATTTAAACTTTGATTTATTTCTTACAAGCACAAACCTTTAGGCCAACTTTTGGAGTCTTTTTTATTACTTTGTGAGGCAAGCCATAAAAATATAACAATTGTTTTGACGTATATCCAATAGCAAAAAAATTGACTTTTTTTGACATTTTAAATTTTTTGAAAATATACAACTTTTGATTTTATTTTTCTCGAACACCATTTCATCTACAACTGTAATATTTTCAGGTTAGTATAAGGGACTCGGTAGCTTCTTCGTGGCACAGTATCAACAAAAATTTTTTTTTTTAATTTTTGGTGAAAATTTTCCTGACCAAAGGGGTACCCAAAAAGTGCAGTTTTTTAATTTTTTTAAATTGTTAACTTTGTAAAAATATATATTATAATACATTAAATTAAGCTTCTTGGGCCCCTCTATATAACGATGTAAAAGTTAAAGGACAGGTATTTATAATATTGCCGAGAGAGACCGCCAAAATCACTTCAGTTTTGAGTTTTGGCAATTTAAACTTTTATTTATTTCTTACAAGCACAAACTTTTAGGCCAACTTTTGGAGTCATTTTTATTTCTTTGTGATGCAAGTAATAAAAATATAACACTTGTTTTGACGTATATCCAATAGCAAAAGAGTTGACTTTTTTTTTCAAAATTTTGAATTTTTTGAAAATTTTTAACTTTTGATTCTATTTTCCTCGATAACCATTACATCTACAACTGTAATATTTTCAGGTTAGTATAAGGGACTCGGTAGCTTCTTTGTGGCACAGTATCAACTAAATGTTTTTTTTAAATTTTTGATGAAAATTTTCCTGACCAAAGGGGTACCCAAAACGTGCAGTTTTTTAATTTTTTGAAATTGCTAACTTTGTAAAAATATATATTATCATACATTTGATTAAACTTCTCGGGGCCCTCTATATCACCATATAAAAGGTTAAGGCCAAAAGTTTATAATATTGCCGCGAGAGGCCGCCAAAGTCACTACAGTTTTGAGTTTTGGCAATTTAAACTTTTATTTATTTCTTACAAGCACAAACTTTTAGGCCAACTTTTGGAGTCATTTTTATTTCTTTGTGATGCAAGTAATAAAAATATAACAATTGTTTTGATGTATATCCAATAGCAAAAGAGTTGACTTTTTTTTTCAAAATTTTGAATTTTTTGAAAATTTTTAACTTTTGATTCTATTTTCCTCGATAACCATTACATCTACAACTGTAATATTTTCAGGTTAGTATAAGGGACTCGGTAGCTTCTTTGTGGCACAGTATCAACTAAATGTTTTTTTGAAATTTTTGATGAAAATTTTCCTGACCAAAGGGGTACCCAAAAAGTGCTGTTTTTTAATTTTTTTAAATTGCTAACTTTGTAAAAATATATATTATAATACATTAAATTAAACTTCTCGGGGCCCTCTATATCACCATGTAAAAGGTTAAGGCCAAGAGTTTATAATATTGCCGCGAGAGGCCACCAAAGTCACTACAGTTTTGAGTTTTGGCAATTTAAACTTTTATTTATTTCTTACAAGCACAAACCTTTAGGCCAACTTTTGGAGTCTTTTTTATTACTTTGTGGGGCAAGCCATAAAAATATAACAATTGTTTTGACGTATATCCAATAGCAAAAAAGTTGACTTTTTTTTGACAAAATTTTTAATTTTTTGAAAATATACAACTTTTGATTTTATTTTTCTCGAACACCATTTCATCTACAACTGTAATATTTTCAGGTTAGTATAAGGGACTCGGTAGCTTCTTCGTGGCACAGTATCAACAAATTTTTTTTTTTAATTTTTGCTGAAAATTTTCCTGACCAAAGGGGTACCCAAAAAGTGCAGTTTTTTAACTTTTTTAAATTGGTAACTTTATAAAAATATATATTATAATACATTAAATTAAGCTTCTCGGGCCCCTCTATATAATGATGTAAAAGTTAAAGGACAGATATTTATAATAATGCCGAGAGAGACCGGCCAAAGTCACTTCAGTTTTGAGTTTTGGCAATTTAAACTTTTAGTTATTTCTTACAAATTCAAACCATTAGACCAACTTTTGGGGTATTTTTTATTTCTTTGTGAGGCAAGTAATAAAAATATAACAATTGTTTTGACGTATATCCAATAGCAAAAAAGTTGACTTTTTTTTGACAAAATTTTTAATTTTTTTGAAAATTTACAACTTTTGATTTTATTTTTCTCGAACACCATTACATCTACAACTGTAATATTTTCAGGTTAGTATAAAGGACTCGGTAGCTTCTTTGTGGCACAGTATCATCTTAATGTTTTTTTTGAAATTTTTGACGAAAATTTTCCTGACCAAAGGGGTACCCAAAAAGTGCAGTTTTTTAATTTTTTTAAATCGTTAACTTTGTAAAAATATATATTATAATACATTAAATTAAGCTTCTGGGGCCCCTCTATATAATGATGTAAAAGTTAAAGGACAGGTATTTATAATAATGCCGAGAGAGACCGTCCAAAGTCACTTCAGTTTTGAGTTTTGGCAATTTAAACTTTTATTTATTTCTTACAAATTCAAACCATTAGACCAACTTTTGGGGTATTTTTTATTTCCTTTTGAGGCAAGTAATAAAAATATAACAATTGTTTTGACGTATATCCAATAGCAAAAAAGTTGACTTTTTTTTGACAAAATTTTAAATTTTTTGAAAATTTACAACATTTGATTTTATTTTTCTCGAACACCATTACATCTACAACTGTAATATTTTCAGGTTAGTATAAGGGACTCGATAGCTTCTTTGTGGCACAGTATCATCTAAATGTTTTTTTTGAATTTTTTGACGAAAATTTTCCTGACTAAAGGGGTACCCAAAAAGTGCAGTTTTTTAATTTTTTTAAATTGTTAACTTTGTAAAAATATATATTATAATACATTAAATTAAGCTTCTCGGGCCCCTCTATATAACGATGTAAAAGTTAAATGACAGGTATTTATAATAATGCCGAGAGAGACCGCCAAACCCACTTCAGTTTTGAGTTTTGGCAATTTAAACTTTTATTTATTTCTTACAAACATAAACCTTTAGACCAACTTTTGGGGTCTTTTTTATTTCTTTGTGAGGCAAGCAATAAAAATATAACAATTGTTTTGACGTATATCCAATAGCAAAAAAGATGACTTTTTTTTCAAAATTTTGAATTTTTTGAAAATTTTCAACTTTTGATTCTATTTTTCTCGATAACCATTACATCTACAACTGTAATATTTTCAGGTTAGTATAAGGGACTCGGTAGCTTCTTTGTGGCACAGTATCATCTAAATGTTTTTTTTGAATTTTTTGACGAAAATTTTCCTGACTAAAGGGGTACCCAAAAAGTGCAGTTTTTTAATTTTTTTAAATTGCTAACTTTGTAAAAATATATATTATAATACATTAAATTAAGCTTCTCGGGCCCCTCTATATAACGATGTAAAAGTTAAATGACAGGTATTTATAATAATGCCGAGAGAGACCGCCAAAATCACTTCAGTTTTGAGTTTTGGCAATTTAAACTTTTATTTATTTCTTACAAACATAAACCTTTAGACCAACTTTTGGGGTCTTTTTTATTTCTTTGTGAGGCAAGCAATAAAAATATAATAATTGTTTTGACGTATAGCCAACAGCAAAAAAGTTAACTTTTTTTTTCAAAATTTTGAATTTTTTGAAAATTTTCAACTTTTGATTCTATTTTTCTCGAACACCATTACATCTACAACTGTAATATTTTCAGGTTAGTATAAGGGACTCGGTAGCTTCTTTGTGGCACAGTATCAACTAAATGTTTTTTTAAAATTTTTGATGAAAATTTTCCTGACCAAAGGGGTACCCAAAAAGTGCTGTTTTTTAATTTTTTTAAATTGTTAACTTTGTAAAAATATATATTATAATACATTAAATTAAGCTTCTGGGGCCCCTCTATATAATGATGTAAAAGTTAAAGGACAAGTATTTATAATAATGCCGAGAGAGACCGGCCAAAGTCACTTCAGTTTTGAGTTTTGGCAATTTAAACTTTTATTTATTTCTTACAAATTCAAACCATTAGACCAACTTTTGGGGTATTTTTTATTTCCTTTTGAGGCAAGTAATAAAAATATAACAATTGTTTTGACGTATATCCAATAGCAAAAAAGTTGACTTTTTTTTGACAAAATTTTAAATTTTTTGAAAATTTACAACATTTGATTTTATTTTTCTCGAACACCATTTCATCTACAACTGTAATATTTTCAGGTTAGTATAAGGGACTCGGTAGCTTCTTCGTGGCACAGTATCAACAAAAATTTTTTTTTAATTTTTGCTGAAAATTTTCCTGACCAAAGGGGTACCCAAAAAGTGCAGTTTTTTAATTTTTTTAAATTGGTAACTTTGTAAAAATATATATTATAATACATTAAATTAAGCTTCTCGGGCCCCTCTATATAATGATGTAAAAGTTAAAGGACAGATATTTATAATAATGCCGAGAGAGACCGGCCAAAGTCACTTCAGTTTTGAGTTTTGGCAATTTAAACTTTTAGTTATTTCTTACAAATTCAAACCATTAGACCAACTTTTGGGGTATTTTTTATTTCTTTGTGAGGCAAGTAATAAAAATATAACAATTGTTTTGACGTATATCCAATAGCAAAAAAGTTGACTTTTTTTTGACAAAATTTTTAATTTTTTTGAAAATTTACAACTTTTGATTTTATTTTTCTCGAACACCATTACATCTACAACTGTAATATTTTCAGGTTAGTATAAAGGACTCGGTAGCTTCTTTGTGGCACAGTATCATCTTAATGTTTTTTTTGAAATTTTTGACGAAAATTTTCCTGACCAAAGGGGTACCCAAAAAGTGCAGTTTTTTAATTTTTTTAAATTGTTAACTTTGTAAAAATATATATTATAATACATTAAATTAAGCTTCTGGGGCCCCTCTATATAATGATGTAAAAGTTAAAGGACAGGTATTTATAATAATGCCGAGAGAGACCGGCCAAAGTCACTTCAGTTTTGAGTTTTGGCAATTTAAACTTTTATTTATTTCTTACAAATTCAAACCATTAGACCAACTTTTGGGGTATTTTTTATTTCCTTTTGAGGCAAGTAATAAAAATATAACAATTGTTTTGACGTATATCCAATAGCAAAAAAGTTGACTTTTTTTTGACAAAATTTTAAATTTTTTGAAAATTTACAACATTTGATTTTATTTTTCTCGAACACCATTACATCTACAACTGTAATATTTTCAGGTTAGTATAAGGGACTCGATAGCTTCTTTGTGGCACAGTATCATCTAAATGTTTTTTTTGAATTTTTTGACGAAAATTTTCCTGACTAAAGGGGTACCCAAAAAGTGCAGTTTTTTAATTTTTTTAAATTGTTAACTTTGTAAAAATATATATTATAATACATTAAATTAAGCTTCTCGGGCCCCTCTATATAACGATGTAAAAGTTAAATGACAGGTATTTATAATAATGCCGAGAGAGACCGCCAAACTCACTTCAGTTTTGAGTTTTGGCAATTTAAACTTTTATTTATTTCTTACAAACATAAACCTTTAGACCAACTTTTGGGGTCTTTTTTATTTCTTTGTGAGGCAAGCAATAAAAATATAACAATTGTTTTGACGTATATCCAATAGCAAAAAAGATGACTTTTTTTTCAAAATTTTGAATTTTTTGAAAATGTTCAACTTTTGATTCTATTTTTCTCGATAACCATTACATCTACAACTGTAATATTTTCAGGTTAGTATAAGGGACTCGGTAGCTTCTTTGTGGCACAGTATCATCTAAATGTTTTTTTTGAATTTTTTGACGAAAATTTTCCTGACTAAAGGGGTACCCAAAAAGTGCAGTTTTTTAATTTTTTTAAATTGCTAACTTTGTAAAAATATATATTATAATACATTAAATTAAGCTTCTCGGGCCCCTCTATATAACGATGTAAAAGTTAAATGACAGGTATTTATAATAATGCCGAGAGAGACCGCCAAAATCACTTCAGTTTTGAGTTTTGGCAATTTAAACTTTTATTTATTTCTTACAAACATAAACCTTTAGACCAACTTTTGGGGTCTTTTTTATTTCTTTGTGAGGCAAGCAATAAAAATATAATAATTGTTTTGACGTATATCCAATAGCAAAAAAGTTAACTTTTTTTTTCAAAATTTTGAATTTTTTGAAAATTTTCAACTTTTGATTCTATTTTTCTCGAACACCATTACATCTACAACTGTAATATTTTCAGGTTAGTATAAGGGACTCGGTAGCTTCTTTGTGGCACAGTATCAACTAAATGTTTTTTTAAAATTTTTGATGAAAATTTTCCTGACCAAAGGGGTACCCAAAAAGTGCTGTTTTTTAATTTTTTTAAATTGCTAACTTTGTAAAAATATATATTATAATACATTAAATTAAACTTCTCGGGGCCCTCTATATCACCATATAAAAGGTTAAGGCCAAGAGTTTATAATATTGCCGCGAGAGGCCACCAAAGTCACTACAGTTTTGAGTTTTGGCAATTTAAACTTTTATTTATTTCTTACAAATTCAAACCATTAGACCAACTTTTGGGGTAGTTTTTATTTATTTGTGAGGCAAGTAATAAAAATATAACAATTGTTTTGACGTATATCCAATAGCAAAAAAGTTGACTTTTTTTTCAAAATTTAGAATTTTTTGAAAATGTTTAAATTTTGATTCTATTTTTCTCGATAACCATTACATCTACAACTGTAATATTTTCAGGTTAGTATAAGGAACTCGGTAGCTTCTTTGTGGCACAACTAAATGTTTTTTTTTTTGAAATTTTTGATGAAAATTTTCGTGACCAAAGGGGTACCCAAAACGTGCAGTTTTTTAATTTTTTGAAATTGCTAACTTTGTAAAAATATATATTATAATACATTAAACTTCTCGGGGCCCTCTATATCACCATATAAAAGGTTAAGGCCAAGAGTTTATAATATTGCCGCGAGAGGCCACCAAAGTCACTACAGTTTTGAGTTTTGGCAATTTAAACTTTGATTTATTTCTTACAAGCACAAACCTTTAGGCCAACTTTTGGAGTCTTTTTTATTACTTTGTGAGGCAAGCCATAAAAATATAACAATTGTTTTGACGTATATCCAATAGCAAAAAAATTGACTTTTTTTGACATTTTAAATTTTTTGAAAATATACAACTTTTGATTTTATTTTTCTCGAACACCATTTCATCTACAACTGTAATATTTTCAGGTTAGTATAAGGGACTCGGTAGCTTCTTCGTGGCACAGTATCAACAAAAATTTTTTTTTTTAATTTTTGGTGAAAATTTTCCTGACCAAAGGGGTACCCAAAAAGTGCAGTTTTTTAATTTTTTTAAATTGTTAACTTTGTAAAAATATATATTATAATACATTAAATTAAGCTTCTTGGGCCCCTCTATATAACGATGTAAAAGTTAAAGGACAGGTATTTATAATATTGCCGAGAGAGACCGCCAAAATCACTTCAGTTTTGAGTTTTGGCAATTTAAACTTTTATTTATTTCTTACAAGCACAAACTTTTAGGCCAACTTTTGGAGTCATTTTTATTTCTTTGTGATGCAAGTAATAAAAATATAACACTTGTTTTGACGTATATCCAATAGCAAAAGAGTTGACTTTTTTTTTCAAAATTTTGAATTTTTTGAAAATTTTTAACTTTTGATTCTATTTTCCTCGATAACCATTACATCTACAACTGTAATATTTTCAGGTTAGTATAAGGGACTCGGTAGCTTCTTTGTGGCACAGTATCAACTAAATGTTTTTTTTAAATTTTTGATGAAAATTTTCCTGACCAAAGGGGTACCCAAAACGTGCAGTTTTTTAATTTTTTGAAATTGCTAACTTTGTAAAAATATATATTATCATACATTTGATTAAACTTCTCGGGGCCCTCTATATCACCATATAAAAGGTTAAGGCCAAAAGTTTATAATATTGCCGCGAGAGGCCGCCAAAGTCACTACAGTTTTGAGTTTTGGCAATTTAAACTTTTATTTATTTCTTACAAGCACAAACTTTTAGGCCAACTTTTGGAGTCATTTTTATTTCTTTGTGATGCAAGTAATAAAAATATAACAATTGTTTTGATGTATATCCAATAGCAAAAGAGTTGACTTTTTTTTTCAAAATTTTGAATTTTTTGAAAATTTTTAACTTTTGATTCTATTTTCCTCGATAACCATTACATCTACAACTGTAATATTTTCAGGTTAGTATAAGGGACTCGGTAGCTTCTTTGTGGCACAGTATCAACTAAATGTTTTTTTGAAATTTTTGATGAAAATTTTCCTGACCAAAGGGGTACCCAAAAAGTGCTGTTTTTTAATTTTTTTAAATTGCTAACTTTGTAAAAATATATATTATAATACATTAAATTAAACTTCTCGGGGCCCTCTATATCACCATGTAAAAGGTTAAGGCCAAGAGTTTATAATATTGCCGCGAGAGGCCACCAAAGTCACTACAGTTTTGAGTTTTGGCAATTTAAACTTTTATTTATTTCTTACAAGCACAAACCTTTAGGCCAACTTTTGGAGTCTTTTTTATTACTTTGTGGGGCAAGCCATAAAAATATAACAATTGTTTTGACGTATATCCAATAGCAAAAAAGTTGACTTTTTTTTGACAAAATTTTTAATTTTTTGAAAATATACAACTTTTGATTTTATTTTTCTCGAACACCATTTCATCTACAACTGTAATATTTTCAGGTTAGTATAAGGGACTCGGTAGCTTCTTCGTGGCACAGTATCAACAAATTTTTTTTTTTAATTTTTGCTGAAAATTTTCCTGACCAAAGGGGTACCCAAAAAGTGCAGTTTTTTAACTTTTTTAAATTGGTAACTTTATAAAAATATATATTATAATACATTAAATTAAGCTTCTCGGGCCCCTCTATATAATGATGTAAAAGTTAAAGGACAGATATTTATAATAATGCCGAGAGAGACCGGCCAAAGTCACTTCAGTTTTGAGTTTTGGCAATTTAAACTTTTAGTTATTTCTTACAAATTCAAACCATTAGACCAACTTTTGGGGTATTTTTTATTTCTTTGTGAGGCAAGTAATAAAAATATAACAATTGTTTTGACGTATATCCAATAGCAAAAAAGTTGACTTTTTTTTGACAAAATTTTTAATTTTTTTGAAAATTTACAACTTTTGATTTTATTTTTCTCGAACACCATTACATCTACAACTGTAATATTTTCAGGTTAGTATAAAGGACTCGGTAGCTTCTTTGTGGCACAGTATCATCTTAATGTTTTTTTTGAAATTTTTGACGAAAATTTTCCTGACCAAAGGGGTACCCAAAAAGTGTAGTTTTTTAATTTTTTTAAATCGTTAACTTTGTAAAAATATATATTATAATACATTAAATTAAGCTTCTGGGGCCCCTCTATATAATGATGTAAAAGTTAAAGGACAGGTATTTATAATAATGCCGAGAGAGACCGTCCAAAGTCACTTCAGTTTTGAGTTTTGGCAATTTAAACTTTTATTTATTTCTTACAAATTCAAACCATTAGACCAACTTTTGGGGTATTTTTTATTTCCTTTTGAGGCAAGTAATAAAAATATAACAATTGTTTTGACGTATATCCAATAGCAAAAAAGTTGACTTTTTTTTGACAAAATTTTAAATTTTTTGAAAATTTACAACATTTGATTTTATTTTTCTCGAACACCATTACATCTACAACTGTAATATTTTCAGGTTAGTATAAGGGACTCGATAGCTTCTTTGTGGCACAGTATCATCTAAATGTTTTTTTTGAATTTTTTGACGAAAATTTTCCTGACTAAAGGGGTACCCAAAAAGTGCAGTTTTTTAATTTTTTTAAATTGTTAACTTTGTAAAAATATATATTATAATACATTAAATTAAGCTTCTCGGGCCCCTCTATATAACGATGTAAAAGTTAAATGACAGGTATTTATAATAATGCCGAGAGAGACCGCCAAACCCACTTCAGTTTTGAGTTTTGGCAATTTAAACTTTTATTTATTTCTTACAAACATAAACCTTTAGACCAACTTTTGGGGTCTTTTTTATTTCTTTGTGAGGCAAGCAATAAAAATATAACAATTGTTTTGACGTATATCCAATAGCAAAAAAGATGACTTTTTTTTCAAAATTTTGAATTTTTTGAAAATTTTCAACTTTTGATTCTATTTTTCTCGATAACCATTACATCTACAACTGTAATATTTTCAGGTTAGTATAAGGGACTCGGTAGCTTCTTTGTGGCACAGTATCATCTAAATGTTTTTTTTGAATTTTTTGACGAAAATTTTCCTGACTAAAGGGGTACCCAAAAAGTGCAGTTTTTTAATTTTTTTAAATTGCTAACTTTGTAAAAATATATATTATAATACATTAAATTAAGCTTCTCGGGCCCCTCTATATAACGATGTAAAAGTTAAATGACAGGTATTTATAATAATGCCGAGAGAGACCGCCAAAATCACTTCAGTTTTGAGTTTTGGCAATTTAAACTTTTATTTATTTCTTACAAACATAAACCTTTAGACCAACTTTTGGGGTCTTTTTTATTTCTTTGTGAGGCAAGCAATAAAAATATAATAATTGTTTTGACGTATAGCCAATAGCAAAAAAGTTAACTTTTTTTTTCAAAATTTTGAATTTTTTGAAAATTTTCAACTTTTGATTCTATTTTTCTCGAACACCATTACATCTACAACTGTAATATTTTCAGGTTAGTATAAGGGACTCGGTAGCTTCTTTGTGGCACACAAAATATATATTATAATACATTAAATTAAACTTCTCGGGGCCCTCTATATCACCATATAAAAGGTTAAGGCCAAGAGTTTATAATATTGCCGCGAGAGGCCACCAAAGTCACTACAGTTTTGAGTTTTGGCAATTTAAACTTTTATTTATTTCTTACAAATTCAAACCATTAGACCAACTTTTGGGGTAGTTTTTATTTATTTGTGAGGCAAGTAATAAAAATATAACAATTGTTTTGACGTATATCCAATAGCAAAAAAGTTGACTTTTTTTTCAAAATTTAGAATTTTTTGAAAATGTTTAAATTTTGATTCTATTTTTCTCGATAACCATTACATCTACAACTGTAATATTTTCAGGTTAGTATAAGGAACTCGGTAGCTTCTTTGTGGCACAACTAAATGTTTTTTTTGAAATTTTTGATGAAAATTTTCGTGACCAAAGGGGTACCCAAAACGTGCAGTTTTTTAATTTTTTGAAATTGCTAACTTTGTAAAAATATATATTATAATACATTAAACTTCTCGGGGCCCTCTATATCACCATATAAAAGGTTAAGGCCAAGAGTTTATAATATTGCCGCGAGAGGCCACCAATGTCACTACAGTTTTGAGTTTTGGCAATTTAAACTTTGATTTATTTCTTACAAGCACAAACCTTTAGGCCAACTTTTGGAGTCTTTTTTATTACTTTGTGAGGCAAGCCATAAAAATATAACAATTGTTTTGACGTATATCCAATAGCAAAAAAATTGACTTTTTTTGACATTTTAAATTTTTTGAAAATATACAACTTTTGATTTTATTTTTCTCGAACACCATTTCATCTACAACTGTAATATTTTCAGGTTAGTATAAGGGACTCGGTAGCTTCTTCGTGGCACAGTATCAACAAAAAATTTTTTTTTAAATTTTTGGTGAAAATTTTCCTGACCAAAGGGGTACCCAAAAAGTGCAGTTTTTTAATTTTTTTAAATTGTTAACTTTGTAAAAATATATATTATAATACATTAAATTCTAAAGCTTCTCGGGCCCCTCTATATAACGATGTAAAAGTTAAAGGACAGGTATTTATAATATTGCCGAGAGAGACCGCCAAAATCACTTCAGTTTTGAGTTTTGGCAATTTAAACTTTTATTTATTTCTTACAAGCACAAACTTTTAGGCCAACTTTTGGAGTCATTTTTATTTCTTTGTGATGCAAGTAATAAAAATATAACACTTGTTTTGACGTATATCCAATAGCAAAAGAGTTGACTTTTATTTTCAAAATTTTGAATTTTTTGAAAATTTTTGACTTTTGATTCTATTTTCCTCGATAACCATTACATCTACAACTGTAATATTTTCAGGTTAGTATAAGGGACTCGGTAGCTTCTTTGTGGCACAGTATCAACTAAATGTTTTTTTGAAATTTTTGATGAAAATTTTCCTGACCAAAGGGGTACCCAAAAAGTGCAGTTTTTTAACTTTTTTAAATTGCTAACTTTGTAAAAATATATATTATAATACATTAGATTAAACTTCTCGGGGCCCTCTATATCACCATATAAAAGGTTAAGGCCAAAAGTTTATAATATTGCCGCGAGAGGCCGCCAAAGTCACTACAGTTTTGAGTTTTGGCAATTTAAACTTTTATTTATTTCTTACAAGCACAAACCTTTAGGCCAACTTTTGGAGTCTTTTTTATTACTTTGTGAGGCAAGCCATAAAAATATAACAATTGTTTTGACGTATATCCAATAGCAAAAAAATTGACTTTTTTTGACATTTTTAATTTTTTGAAAATATACAACTTTTGATTTTATTTTTCTCGAACACCATTTTATCTACAACTGTAATATTTTCAGGTTAGTATAAGGGACTCGGTAGCTTCTTCGTGGCACAGTATCAACAAAAAATTTTTTTAAATTTTTGGTGAAAATTTTCCTGACCAAAGGGGTACCCAAAAAG
Source organism: Aspidapion aeneum (assembly GCA_963576565.1). NCBI lineage: Eukaryota > Metazoa > Arthropoda > Insecta > Coleoptera > Brentidae > Aspidapion > Aspidapion aeneum. The sequence goes on from OY755048.1 coordinate 48,299,463, forward strand.
TGCAGTTTTTTAATTTTTTTAAATTGTTAACTTTGTAAAAATATATATTATAATACATTAAATTAAGCACAGGTATTTATAATAATGCCGAGAGAGACCGCCAAAGTCACTTCAGTTTTGAGTTTTGGCAATTTAAACTTTTAGTTATTTCTTACAAATTCAAACCATTAGACCAACTTTTGGGGTATTTTTTATTTCTTTGTGAGGCAAGTAATAAAAATATAACAATTGTTTTGACGTATATCCAATAGCAAAAAAGTTGACTTTTTTTTGACAAAATTTTTAATTTTTTGAAAATTTACAACTTTTGATTTTATTTTTCTCGGACACCATTACATCTACAACTGTAATATTTTCAGGTTAGTATAAGGGACTCGGTAGCTTCTTTGTGGCACAGTATCATCTAAATGTTTTTTTTGAATTTTTTGACGAAAATTTTCCTGACCAAAGGGGTACCGAAAAAGTGCAGTTTTTTAATTTTTTTAAATTGTTAACTTTGTAAAAATATATATTATAATACATTAAATTAAGCTTCTCGGGCCCCTCTATATAACGATGTAAAAGTTGAAGGACAGGTATTTATAATAATGCCGAGAGAGACCGCCAAACTCACTTCAGTTTTGAGTTTTGGCAATTTATACTTTAATTTATTTCTTACAAGCACAAACCTTTAGGCCAACTTTTGGAGTCTTTTTTATTACTTTGTGAGGCAAGCAATAAAAATATAACAATTGTTTTGACGTATATCCAATAGCAAAAAAATTGACTTTTTTTGACAACATTTTTAATTTTTTGAAAATATACAACTTTTGATTTTATTTTTTCTCGAACACCATTTCATCTACAACTGTAATATTTTCAGGTTAGTATAAGGGACTCGGTAGCTTCTTCGTGGCACAGTATCAACAAAAATTTTTTTTTTAATTTTTGGGGAACATTTTCCTCACATTTGGTTCATTTTAGTTATTTCTTACAAATTCAAACCATTAGACCAACTTTTGGGGTATTTTTTATTTCTTTGTGAGGCAAGTAATAAAAATATAACAATTGTTTTGACGTATATCCAATAGCAAAAAAGTTGACTTTTTTTGACAAAATTTTTAATTTTTTGAAAATTTACAACTTTTGATTTTATTTTTCTCGAACACCATTACATCTACAACTGTAATATTTTCAGGATAGTATAAGGGACTCGGTAGCTTCTTTGTGGCACAGTATTATCTAAATGTTTTTTTTGAATTTTTTGACGAAAATTTTCCTGACCAAAGGGGTACCCAAAAAGTGCAGTTTTTTAATTTTTTTAAATTGTTAACTTTGTAAAAATATATATTATAATACATTAAATTAAGCTTCTCGGGCCCCTCTATATAACGATGTAAAAGTTGAAGGACAGGTATTTATAATAATGCCGAGAGAGACCGCCAAAGTCACTTCAGTTTTGAGTTTTGGCAATTTATACTTTAATTTATTTCTTACAAACATAAACCTTTAGACCAACTTTTGGGGTCTTTTTTATTAATTTGTGAGGCAAGCAATAAAAATATAACAATTGTTTTGACGTATATCCAATAGCAAAAAAATTGACTTTTTTTGACAACATTTTTAATTTTTTGAAAATATACAACTTTTGATTTTATTTTTCTCGAACACCATTTCATCTACAACTGTAATATTTTCAGGTTAGTATAAGGGATTCGGTAGCTTCTTCGTGGCAGAGTATCAACAAAAATTTTTGGTGAAAATTTTCCTGACCAAAGGGGTACCCAAAAAGTGCAGTTTTTTATTTTTTTTAAATTGTTACCTTTCTAAAAATATATATTATAATACATTAAATTAAGGTTCTCGGGCCCCTCTAAATAACGATGTAAAAGTTAAATGACAGGTATTTATAATAATGCCGAGAGAGACCGCCAAACTCACTTCAGTTTTGAGTTTTGGCAATTTAAACTTTTATTTATTTCTTACAAACATAAACCTTTAGACCAACTTTTGGGGTCGTTTTTATTTCTTTGTGAGGCAAGCAATAAAAATATAACAATTGTTTTGAAGTATATCCAATAGCAAAAAAATTGACTTTTTTTGACATTTTTAATTTTTTGAAAATATACAACTTTTGATTTTATTTTTCTCGAACTCCATTTCATCTACAACTGTAATATTTTCAGGTTAGTATAAGGGACTCGGTAGCTTCTTCGTGGCACAGTATCAACAAAAAATTTTTTTTAAATTTTTGGTGAAAATTTTCCTGACCAAAGGGGTACCCAAAAAGTGCAGTTTTTTTAATTTTTTTAAATTGTTACCTTTCTAAAAATATATATTATAATACATTAAATTAAGGTTCTCGGGCCCCTCTAAATAACGATGTAAAAGTTAAATGACAGGTATTTATAATAATGCCGAGAGTGACCGCCAAACTCACTTCAGTTTTGAGTTTTGGCAATTTAAACTTTTATTTATTTCTTACAAACATAAACCTTTAGACCAACTTTTGGGGTCTTTTTTATTTCTTTGTGAGGCAAGCAATAAAAATATAACAATTGTTTTGACGTATATCCAATAGCAAAAAAGATGACTTTTTTTTTCAAAATTTTGAATTTTTTGAAAATTTTCAACTTTTGATTCTATTTTTCTCGATAACCATTACATCTACAACTGTAATATTTTCAGGTTAGTATAAGGGACTCGGTAGCTTCTTTGTGGCACAGTATCAACTAAATGTTTTTTTGAAATTTTTGATGAAAATTTTCCTGACCAAAGGGGTACCCAAAAAGTGCTGTTTTTTAATTTTTTTAAATTGCTAACTTTGTATAAATATATATTATAATCCATTAAATTAAACTTCTCGGGGCCCTCTATATCACCATATAAAAGGTTAAGGCCAAGAGTTTATAATATTGCCGCGAGAGGCCACCAAAGTCACTACAGTTTTGAGTTTTGGCAATTTAAACTTATTTATTTCTTACAAGCACAAACCTTTAGGCCAACTTTTGGAGTCTTTTTTATTACTTTGTGAAGCAAGCCATAAAAATATAGCAATTGTTTTGACGTATATCCAATAGCAAAAAAATTGACTTTTTATGACAACATTTTAAATTTTTTGAAAATATACAACTTTTGATTTTATTTTTCTCGAACACCATTTCATCTACAACTCTAATATTTTCAGGTTAGTATAAGGAACTCGGTAGCTTCTTTGTGGCACAGTATCAACAATTTTTTTTTTTAATTTTTGGTAAAAATTTTTCTGACCAAAGGGGTACTCAAAAAGTGCAGTTTTTTAATTTTTTTAAATTGTTAACTTTAAGTTAAGTTAACAAAAGTGCACAGCGATAGCCGATCGAAGAAATGAAAGCGCGCGATACGATGTTCAATAATTCATTCATTCATAAACCTCGCCCGGTATTGGGATTCTCATCCAAGCTCTTCTGAAAACAGCAGCGGCCATTTATTAAGTCCCCGACTGTACATACTTCTTGTTCTTGAAAACAATATCAACAACAATTTAGAGGAGCTTAAAGGACCTGATCAGTTTTTCGAGTCATAAGAAATACACAATCTTATAGAAGTGGCAACTGCGTTTTTGGAAGCTTTGTTTCATGACTTAACGCTAGATTATCACACCACTATTATTAGTCAGCAGGGTGAATTGCGGACAGATTACAAGGGAGTTAAGGAATATTTTGATTCTTATCCCAAAAATGAAAAAAAGACCTTAGTAAATTAGAACATCATAATTTACTTTAGGGAATAATAAATTTAAGTCTGAATTTCTCATTTCTCTAAGTAAGTTAATACCTTGGTATTCGCAAAAATTGGGCCCTTTGCCCCGATAGGTTGGATTTTCAGGAGGCGTAAAAATTTACTTTACTCTATGTAGGTACAATAACATGGTTGCTCCCAAGTAGTACATTCCTTAATTATTCTAAAAAGCTAAGATAATAAAAAATTATTTTTTAAAGGACGCTATGAGTACAGTATGAGTGAGTCTTATTTATTGCACAATTTTATCAATCTTGCGCTTAAAGGATGAATTGCAGGTAAATATATCAATATCGATAAATGAATATATTTATTAATAAATTGGTAAAAAAAATTTTTTAAGTCACAAGCTTTTATAAAATGCACTAAAATTTAAAAAATAATTTTCTAACATTCTAATATTATCATAATAATAAAAGCGATGGCCGACTGATGGAAGATATCCGTATCAATTAAATGTCACTATTTGCAAGAATCAATCTAGCAGAAAAATGCAGAGGTACCAAACCCACCCAACCCGACCCAAGATACCCCAGAATTTCTCTGACATAGGTATGGCAATGACATAACATTGCGGCACAGCAAACATATCTTTGATGACCTGCTATGTTGAATATTCTTTAAGTGTTTAGATCACAAATTTAGATTAACTTATGCTTTGATTTGCGGCCATCGCTATTATTATTATGATAATATTGTCGGGTAGGATTTTATTTTATATCGAACCCTTAAACGAGGGTACCTTAGTAGATCTCTTATGTGAATAAAATAAATATGAAACTGTTTTAAAAACGTTACAAACTTTAATGAATACAAAATAAAACTCTGTTGCAATTTGCAAATTGTTACAAGACTTTTCTTATGACATATAAAACAAACAAGACCCAAAATATTAAAATAAAACTTTAACTTACCAACATAACAAACTTCAAAATATTCTTTAAATATAAAAATCTTATGTTTCTTTACTGACAATTAATTTTAGAGGTTTTAGTTAAATTCAACAAAACTTAGAATGTAACTACCGACTTGTTTTCTCAAAGTTTGGGTTTTTATAAACGGTAGGTTGGACCTAAATAATCCATTATCCCCTCTTTGAAGAGCTTGGAGGAACCAAGTCAGTGGCGTTGGTGATAATGCTAAAATTTACTTTACATTCCAGCTAATGAGCTAAACAAGTAAACCTAAACGAAAACAGAGATAAAACACATTTTATAGACAACATTTTCTTATCTCACAGTATTTCCATGTCCAATCACTTTAAAGGGAAAACCCTCTCGCTACGTGCTGTATTCCTACGCTTAACCATTACGACTCCCACTCTAGAATTTTCAATAGTTTTCTAGCATTAACCATCTGCTGTGTGGTAGGCGGCAACCAAATGTTTTCCATTTTGGAGGGAGGCGGAACCACTTTCTTATCTCAACAGAACCATAATTGTGTTTTTCGCTTTTCCAAGATGGTTTCGTACAGTGGCACAGTCAGGGGAAATTTACATTCCTGACAATATGAGAATGTTAGAAAATTATTTTTTAAATTTTAGTGCATTTTATAAACGCTTGTGACTTAATTTTTTTTTTTTACCAATTTATTTTCTACTTTTTAGTCTCAACTATCTAATCTATTAAATGACAATATTTGTTCAATAACAGAACAGAAGAGTTTATTCTAGATTATAATGAAATCGCTGATCGTAAGTTGTTTGGAAACTCATTTTTCTATTGGGGGAAGGAGAGGGTGGGGGTAGAGGTTGACATATATTTTAGCTCACACTACTACTATACTATAGTAGTGTGAGCTATAGGGATCCTAATTTTTTCGAGAAAAAAAAAGTTGCTCCGATTTCAAAATTTTTTATATATCTTTGCGTTTCAGATGATTTTGAAACTTTTTTGTTGCGCCGTCTGTCTGTCTGTCTGTCTGTCTGTCTGTCTGTCTGTCTGTCTGTCTGTCTGTCTGTCTGTCTTTCTGTCTGTCTGTCTGTCTGTATGTCTGTCTGTAACGACCAACGCGCATAACTCAAAAACCGCTTGCCCGATTTTAATGAAATTTGGTACCTACGCTGGGTTTTGGGTCGAAATGGTCCCATTTAAAAATGAACAAAATCCACCAAACACAAGCCAAATAAAAGGGTGGGGGGTATATTAAAAAAATTAGAGTTTATGTAAAAATATGGCGTGTGTGATATCAAACGAAAGGTAATAACGTCTGGAGTTAAATAAAATACATTTTACTTTTAAAAAAGGGTGGGGGTAAATTTAAAAAATTAGTGTTTATGTGGAAATATGGCGTGTGTGATATCAAACGAAAGGTAATTGAGTCTGGAGTTAAACAAAATACATTTTAGTTAAAAAAAAAGGTGGGGGTAGATTTGAAAAATTAAAGTTTAAGTCAAAACATGGCTTGTGTGGTATCAAACGAAAGGTGATTGAGTCTGGATTTCAATAAAATATATTTCAGTTTTTAGTTATATTAGCTCACATGTACACTATAACTATAGTACCTAGTGTGAGCTTAGGTGCCCATAGATTGGCAGAGTATTTTGTTTGGGCTGTATTGCCATCGGACCTTTATACATATACCAAATTTTATAAAAGTCATTTGAAGTGAAGTGTGTCAAAAACGCTTTTTTTATGGAAGGGGAGGGGGGGTAGGGGTGGGAGGATATTTTCTCATTATTGTTGTATTGTCATCGGACCACTATATGTATACCAAATTTCATCCAAATCGGATAATGGGAAGTGTGTCAAAAACGCATTTTTCTATAGATGGGGGTGGGAGTAGGAGTGGTAGGATTTTTTTTTCAATGCTGTATTGTCATCGGACCACTCTATGTATACCAAATTTCATCCAAATCGGATAATGGAAAGGGTGTCAAAAACGCATTTTCTATGGAAGGGGGTGGGGGTAGGGGTGGGAGGATATTTTTTTTTAAATGTTGTATTGTCATCGGACCACTATGTGAATACCAAATTTTATCCAAATCGGATAATGGGAAGTGTGTAAAAACGCATTTTTCTATGAAAGGGGGTGGGGGTAGGGGTCGGAGGATATTTTTTTCTTAATATTGTATTGTCATCGGATCACTATATGTATACCAAATTTCATCCAAATCGGATAACGGGATGTGTGTCAAAAACTCATTTTTCTTTGAAAGGGGGTGGGGGTAGGGGTAGGAGGATATTTTAGCTCACACATATACTATACTATAGTAGTGTGAGCTATGGTGATCCTAATTTTTTCGAGAAAAAAAAAGTTGCTCCGATTTCAAATTTTTTTATATATCTTTGCGTTTCAGATGATTTGGAAACTTTTTTGTCGCGCCGTCTGTCTGTCTGTATGTCTGTCTGTAACGACCAACGCGCATAACTCAAAAACCGCTTGGCCGATTTTAATGAAATTTGGTACTTAGACTGGGCCTTGGGTCGAGATGGTCCCATTTAAAAATGAACAAAATCCACCGAACACAAGCCAAATAAAAGGGTGGGGGAAGATTTCAAAAATTAGAGTTTACGTGAAAATATGGCGCGTGTGATATCAAACGAAAGGTAATGGAGTATGGAGTTAAACAAAATACATTTTAGTTTTTTTTTTCTTCAAAAAGGGTGGGGGTAGATTAAAAAAATTAGAGTTTAAGTGAAAATATGGCGTGTGTGATATCAAACGAAAGGTAATTGAGTCCGGAGTTAAACAAAATACATTTTAGTTTTTGTTTTCCGAAGGGTGGGGGTAGATTTCAAAAATTTGAGTTTAAGTCAAAACATAGCTTGTGTGGTATCAAACAAAAGGTAATTTAGTCTGGAGTTAAATAAGATATATTTCAGGTTTTAGTTTTATTAGCTCGCACGTACACTATAACTATAGCGCCTAGTGTGAGCTTAGGGGCCCATATATTGGCAGAGTATTTTTCTTAATATTCTATTGTCATCGGATCACTATATGTGTACCAAATTTTATCCAAATCGGATAACGGGAAGTGTGTCAAAAACATATTTTTCTATAGAAGGGGTGGGGGTAGGGGTGGGAGTATAGTTTTTTTTAATGTTGTATTGTCATGGGACCACTATGTGTGTACCAAATTTCATCCAAATCCAATAATGGGAAGTGTGTCAAAAACGCTTCACAAGATTTGATAGATAGTTAGATAGTTAGACAGAACATGTGAAGCTAAATAAAAGCTTGTAAAAAGTAACATTTTAGCTCACACATACTATAGTAGTGTGAGCTATGGTGATCCTAATTTTTTCGAGAAAAAAAAAGTTGCTCCGATTTCAAAAATGTTTATATATCTTTGCGTTTCAGATGATTTTGAAACTTTTTTGTTGCGCCGTCTGTATGTCTGTCTGTAACGACCAACACGCATAACTCAAAAACGGCTTGCCCGATTTCAATGAAATTTGGTACCTAGGCTGGGACGTGGGTCGAGATGGTCCCATTTAAAAATTAACAAAATTCATCGAACACAAGCCAAATAAAAGGGTGGGGGTAGGTTTCAAAAATTAGAGTTTATGTGAAAATATGGCGTGCGTGATATCAAACGAAAGGTAATTGAGTCTGGAGTTAAACAAAATACATTTTAGTTTTTTTTTCTTAAAAGGTGGGGGTAGATATCAAAAATTTGAGTGTAATTTAAAACATGGCTTGTGTGGTATCAAACGAAAGGTAATTTAGTCTGGATTTGAATAAAATATATTTCAGTTTTTAGTTATATTAGCTCACACGTACACTATAACTATAGTACCTAGTGTGAGCTGAGGGGCCCATATATTGGCAGAGTATTTTATTATTGATGCTATTTTTCCCTGTCTGTTTTATGAGAGTTTAAGTTGCAAACAAGTTTAGAAGCGATAGTAGTTTGGGACAGTTAATTTCGTTAGTTAAAAGTTTATGACAAAATTTTATCGTGAGCTTGTCTCTTTGATTGATAAGGCTATGTATTCCAATGATTTTAATACATTCTTCAGAACTCTTCAGTTTTTTGTCGACACCTGTTTTACACAGCAAAATTGACCAGCTTACGTTGTACCGTTTCCAACCAATTGTCTTCTAACTAATGAGAAATATAATACTTTCAAAACCTCAATATTCTTAAATTCACGACTTGTTATAATAACAAAACCTGACATTTTGAACGCTTTAGTTAGTTATAACATTATTTATATGATCCACAAAACAAAACTCTGACTTAATAAGCACCCCAAGATCATTTATAAGGTTAACTCTGGATATTTCAATATAATATCCTTAATTTTGTTTTTTTTTTCTAAAAAACGTTGCATTTACTAAAATGTGTTTCCATTTTGTAGTTCTTTACAGTCGCCTTCGCTGTAAATTCTTTTATTATTTTTAAATCATCAGGCAAAATAATTTGTGATTATAATTTGCAACTAATGATAAATTACATCAAGTATTTTTGAAATAAAAATTCGAGAAAACATCAAAGTTTGTTTCACAAGAATGAGCACTATAAAATTTATTATTTATTTACAAATTGTTACAAGACTTTTCATATTACCTATAAAACAAACAAGACCCAAAATATTAAGATGAAAACTTTAACTTACCAAAATAGCAAACTGCAAAATTTACTTCAAATAGAAAAATCTTGTTTCTTTACGAACAATTAATTTAGAGGTTTAAGTTTAAGTTCAACAAAACTTAGAATGTGACTACGCACTTGCCTCCTCAAAGTTTTGGTTTTTATTGAAAGTAGGTTGGACCTAAGTAATCCATTATCTCCTCTTTAAAGTGCTTAAAGGGACCAAGTCAGTGGCGTTGCTGATAATTCTAAAATTTACTTTACTTTCTAGCTAATGAGCTAAACAGGAAAACCAAAACAAAAACAGAGCTAAAATGACGTTTTGTAGACAACACTTTCTAATCTCAAAGTTTTTCCATAGCCAATCACTGAAGGGCAAACCCTCGCTCTATTTGATGTATCCTCACGCTTAACCATGACAACTCCCACTTTTCAGTAGTTTTTCTCTCATCAACCACCTGCTGTGTAAGTAGGCGGCAACCAAATATTTACCATTGTAAAGGAAGGCCGAATCACTTTCTTATCTCTGTGAAACCATGTTTTGTGATTTTCGTTTTTCTATACTGGTTTCGTACAGTCAAGGATAATTTGCATTCCTGACAATATCAGATTTATCTCCTTTTTTAAAAAGCGGTGTTACATTAGCCTCTTTTCATGCTTGTGGAAAAGTTTTCAAATTTAATGAGCAATAAAATATATGACAATGGGAATGAGAGGGTAGGAATATAATTATTTTCTGGGTTTTTAAGAAATGTCAAATTTTTGCTTCTTTTTTCGACGAAGCAATAATTTTTGAAATCGAGAAATTAGTTCCCAGGTTACAGTTAATCGAAATAATGCAGAATTTTGTAGACCACCCCATAGCTCGCAATATAATGTGCATGGTTGATACTAAAAAGCATATTTCACAAAAATAGCGATAAAGAATCCTTCAAACCGAATGTAAAATTCCCATATTTATAAAATTTTTTCAGTTATGAGGCCAAACATTTCGCCGTTATTTTGGATTAGTTCGTCTATAATACCTACTCATTTTTTTATAGATCGAATTAAGTCGAGTAACCGGTCATCTGCCCCAAGACAGAATATGTGAAGCTGCCTCCGACAATTCTTCGGAAGGAAGCAACGAGTACGAAGATCCAGTCTGCTCTTCGGTCACTATTAGAGTTCACATTAAGCAAGCCACAGGTAAAAATAGAAAATAAAACAAAATACTTTATTCGCTTAAAGGCCTTCATGCACTTTTCGTGTTAATGCAAATTTGACTCCAGATGCTCAAAGCTCTTACCTTTGGAATCACAATTCACTTATTGGACATTAGTCAAACTCATATAATATGGCTGCTCAAATATGAGAAACGTGAATTTTTTTTTCGTTTATGAACCGATTTTTTTTTAAAACTAACTTTATTTTATTTGATTCATTGTTGGCTTTTATCAAAACGATTAATCACTTGCATTTTTTTTTATTTCTGTGCAAAAAAAATTATCTTAACAAAAACTTTTTATCTAAAAAAAGCCAAGTGTGCGAAAATAGTATTCCGTAAAAAGAATTGAGATAAAAGTAAAGGCAAGTCTCCAATATACATTTTAAAATGAAAGGTTCTTACTAGTTTGTATATATAGTATGTTTTTTCAAACTTTGCTATAATCCAAACTTCTTTACGTTCAATTTAGCACTGTGCCTAAGAGTCATTTGCAGCCGTGATAGCTAAGTTTAGAAAAAAAAATTTCAAACTAGTAAGAACCTTTCATTTTGAAATTTGTATTGGAGAACTTGGATTTACTTTTATCTCAATTCTTTTTACAAAATACCATTTTCGCGTACTTGAATTATTTTTACATGAAATGTTTTTGCTATGATTTCACTACTTTTTTAAAGGATTTGGATAATATTTAAGTTTTAAAGTAGTAAAATATGCGGAATATTTTAAATTTTTTCCTATTGTTTTATTATAGTTCCTATCAGCCTTCTAAAGCTCAAGTCTCTACGTTCCTGGAAGGGGGCAATGTTACTTTTACATAACTTTACATTTATAGGGGAGGGAAGCAAATTAAAATCTTAGGGTTCTCAAATTTTAGCTCACACATATACTATACTATAGTAGTGTGAGCTATGGTGATCCTAATTTTTTCGAGAAAAAAAAAGTTGCTCCGATTTCAAAATTTTTTATATATCTTTGCGGTTCAGATGATTTTGAAACTTTTTTGTTGCGCCGTCTGTCTGTCTGTCTGTATGTCTGTAACGACCAACGCGCATAACTCAAAAACCGCTTGGCCGATTTTAATGAAATTTGGTACCTAGGCTGGGTCTTGGGTCGAGATGGTCCCATTTAAAAATGAACAAAATCCATCAAACAGAAACCAAATAAAAGGGTGGGGGTAGATTTCAAAAATTAGAGTTTATGTGAAAATATGGCGTGTGTGATATCAAACGAAAGGTAATTGAGTCTGCAGTTAAACAAAATACATTTTAATTTATTTTTAAAAAAAGGGTGGAGGTATATTTTAAAAATTAGAGTTTAAGTGAAAATATGGCGTGTGTGATATCAAACGAAAGGTAATTGAGTCTGGAGTTTAACAAAATACATTTTAGATTTTTGTTTTTTTTAAGGGTGGGGGTTGATTTCAAAAAATTGAGTTTAAGTCAAAACATGGCTTGTGTGGTATCAAACAAAAGGTAATTTAGTCTGGAGTTAAATAAAATATATTTCAGTTTTTAGTTATATTAGCTCACACGTACACTATAACTATAGTACCTAATGTGAGCTTAGGGGCCCATATATTGGCAGAGTATTTTCCTATAGTTTTATCATATTTCCTATCAGTCAGTCAGTTTTTTGATTTTTTCCAATGGTTTGGTCATAATTTCTATCAGTCTGTTAAATTTGTAGCCTGTCTGGAATTACAGTAGAATTTTGATGATCTGTACATGAGACATTTTCTTGATATTTCGTAACTACTTTACTACTTTATGGAAGTCCATGGAGGGGTTGTTAACTATATGAAGATCTACGATTGTTCAAAGTTTGAGTTTCGTAGCTCATTCCGAAGTAAAGTTTTAGATAGGTCAAATATGGGCTGAAATGTTTCAAGAAAATATGTTACAGCAGTTTACGGTAACTTAGCGGGGCACTGCGCTGCATCCAGATATCCCTCAACATTAGCTTTTTTTCCTCTTTGCGTTTTATAGAGTAACTGCTGATTATAATACAAATAAATCATAAAATACCAAGGAGATGTGCATTAACAAAATGCGGAAAAAAGTGTCATTTTGGTTTTTCTTTAAAAAAAGTCCATCTATCTAAAAACTCCTTAAAATCCAATTAAAATTTAAAATGCAGCTTGAATTTTTTAGCAAGGGTTAACTTAAAACAAAATTTCTCTCTAGAATCTTTATTTATTTTAAACATTTTCGGTTAGTAAGTATCATACCTTTTCGAAGTGTAAACTAAACAATTAGATAGGATTCTACATTGCTACTACTTATACTACTTGGTGAGCAGTGAGTTGTGATAGAGCTTAATCCTATGATGCAGACTATTGAATCCTGTGATAATTTGACCGAGCGTAATTTTTCAATATCCCTTAGTTGTGTACTTTTAGCTCACACATATACTATACTATAGTAGTGTGAGCTATGGTGATCCTAATTTTTTCGAGAAAAAAAAAGTTGCTCCGATTTCAAAATTTTTTATATATCTTTGCGTTTCAGATGATTTTAAAACTTTTTTGTTGCGCCGTCTGTCTGTCTGTGTCTGTATGTCTGTCTGTAACGACCAACGCGCATAACTCAAGAACCGCTTGCCCGATTTCAATGAAATTTGGTACCTAGGCTGGGTCTTGGGTCGAGATGGTCCCATTTAAAAATGAACAAAATCCACCGAACACAAGCCAAATAAAAGGGTGGGGGTAGATTTTAAAAATTAGAGTTTATGTGAAAATATGGCGTGTGTGATATCAAACGAAAGGTAATTGAGTTTGGAGTTAAACAAAATATATTTTAGTTTTTTTTAAGGGAGGGGGTAGATTTCAAAAATTACAGTTTACGTAAAAATATGGCGTGTGTGATATCAAACGAAAGGTAATTGAGTCCGGAGTTAAACAAAATATATTTTAGTTTTTGTTTTTTTAAGCGTGGGGGTAGATTTCAAAAATTTGAGTTTAAGTCAAAACATGGCTTGTGTGGTATCAAACGAAAGGTAATTTAGTCTGGGCTTGAATAAAATTTATTTTAGTTTTTAGTTATATCAGCTCACACGTACGCTATAACTATAGTAGATACCTAGTGTGAGCTTAGGGGCCCATATATTGGCAGAGTATTTTCATATTCCTTTACTCTAACCTGAAGAGGGCAGTTTGTTTTTCCTAAGTATGATTTACTACCCTCTCAAAGGATTTGGTAAATGCATTTCTTATTTGTTAAGGGTTTCTGGTTTTGTTTTAGTTACAAATTTGGTTTTTACTCAATCATTGTCTACAAGTTTTAAACAAAGTTGTTCACCATTTTAGCGGAAGGCCACCTTGTCCTTTTCTGTGAAACTTAAAAAAATTCCCATATAAACAACTAATTTTCTATTTTTTTCTAGGACTCCCTCCATCCCTATCCCACTTTGTGTTCTGTCAGTACACATTCTGGAACCAAGACTTGATCGTGGCCCCCGATAAAACTGTCAGCAACAGTGAAAACCAGCAGAAACATGGTACCAGCGCGGTATTTGACGATTGCAGAGATTTTACTTTTAACATCACGGAAGAATTTATAGAGCATTGTGCAGGTCAGTAAAAAGTCACAAAATCTCAGGTTAATACAGAAAGTTTTTCCATATTATTTTTCCTTAAATTTTAGATGGAATATAAACTTTTGTCTTAAACAAGTAATTGAGAAAAGGAGCGCCAGAAATATAGAGACTCATGTTATCTTTGTGGACCTACAAAAAGCATATGATACCGTTCCAGTAGAAAAATTATGGACAGTTTTAGAGCAAACTAATATCAATCATACATACATAAAAGCGATAAAAGAACTATACAAAGGGTGGGGACTAACAGTGAACGTGGACAAAACACAGTACTTATTTATTGGAAACGAATCCAGTGAGTTAGTACTAGAAAATGGACAAACAATATCTCCATGCAATGAGTATGTATACTTGGGTGTCACATTTGATAAGACAGGAACAGACTGTAAAGAAGTGGAAAAAAGAATAGTAAAAGCAAAAAAAGTTATTGGATGTCTTAACAGTATTTTATGGAGCAGAGAAATAAAAAAGAATGTAAAATTTAACATATATGAAACAATGGTCAAAAGCACGCTGTTGTATGGAATAGAGACTTGTCGCGTAACAGAAAAATACAAAACAAAAATGGAAAGTGTCGAAATGGATGCAATAAGAAGATCAATGAGAATATCTAGAATATTTATTTATTTATTTATTTATTTACGTATTCACATTTACAAGAATTAGATAAGTACAAAAATTTCTTAACCTAGAATTACCTTCTTGGCAGAAGTCTTGAACCTATCTTTTGAAATGGTAAAAAAATCAAGTTGACTACAAAATTTGTTAACATTTCTGCTAATTCTATTAACTGGATTAAACATAAAATAATAAGTACGACAATGTGGGACATGTAGCAGTGGAGTATTACGAGTTATGTAACCTGGAACATGGAATTGTAAGATGGAAAGACATTCTGAACTACATATAAAATTATTAATAATATTAAAAGCAAAACATACGTCATAATACAGGGAGTCTGTCCTTCAGAACATTTAATTGCACATACTTATATGTATCATCCACTGAGAGAAAAATGCCATTCCTACTAAGTTTATAACATGCAAATTTAATAAATTTACGCTGGATACTCTCGAGTCGATCTATGTAAATATTAAAGAATGGTGACCATATGATGTTAGAAAACTCAAGAATTGATCTTACAAAACTTATAAATAATAGTTTTAGTGTGTTGACATTTGTAAAATCCTGGCAAGATCTCTTTATGAAACCCAACATTTTATTTGCCCGGCCTATGATCTTTTCATAATGTTCAGAAAATGTTAATTTTGAATCAAGATATACTCCAAGATCCCTCACAACAGATATTTCTTTTAATACTTTACCACCCAACATGTAGGTAAGAAGGAAATTATTTCTTAGTCTACTAAATCGCATAACTTGACACTTTGCAGTGTTCAGTGTCATACCATTTAGAGTACACCACCTATCAATTTTATCTAAATCATTTTGGATTCTAATGTGGTCCAGCTGTGAGGTAATTCTGGCATATATCTTCAAGTCATCAGCAAATAATAGGTATGCAACCTCCAAAAAAGAACAGATGTCATTTATAAAGATATTAAACAAAGGAGGGCCCAAATGTGATCCCTAAGGAACCCCCGATGTGACGAAAAAAATATTGGACAGATAGCCTTCAACCTTTACTGGCTGTGACCGACTTGATAAATAAGATTTTATCCATTTCCATAATGGACCAGTGATACCATACTTTTTAATTTTGACATCAAAACACCATGGTTCACTCTATCAAAGGCTTTGCTAAAGTCCATGTAAATAGCATGGACCTCAGCACCTTCGACCATTGCAGTAGAGATAAAGTTTGTATACAAGAAGAGATTTGTGTCAACAGAACGACCAGAGAAGAAACCATGTTGTTTTGATGTTGTAATTTTCTCGAAAAATCCCTCACACAAGAAATGAGATCATAAAAGAAAGAATGGGAATCGAGGGAAACATAACGGATGATATCACTAAAAGGCAACTGATATGGTACGGCTATGTACAACGGATGTACGACGAAAGATTACCAAAGCAGGTCCTAGAATGGCAACCAATAGGGCGCAGAAAAAGAGGGCGTCCTAAACTAGAATGGCAACAGTCAATCCAAAGATCAATGAGTCAAAAGAATCTGACAGAGTATGACTGTCAGGATCGAAGGAGGTGGAGAATAGGTGTCGGACAACGTAGAAAAACGTTCTAAACCGACATAGTAGTAGCATAAACTTAACACTGGATGGTGATTGAAAAGCAAACATTATGAAAAACAACGGGATGAAAGTCTGAATAAATTTTGTCCAAAACTGATAACCAACATTTCATCTAAGCAAGAATCCACAAGTTTTTTATCTGTGAAGAATTTTTTATTGTGGCTAGGTGAATACGAATATTGTGCCCGAATCGATATAATTTAATATTGATTCTTGGAAAAATTCAAATTTTAGGGGTAAATATTCCGTGGGTAGGAGCTGCGAGAATTTTTGTTTAATTTTCATTTTAATCTAACTAAACTTATTTGTTGGAAGATCAAAATCTGTGTTAAACCTAACCGTGGTCAACATATCATATTCGGTGTCTGGACCACCAACATTTTGGAAAAAAAATATCCATACAAAACATGGTTTGTCGAAAAAATAAATGCTTGTCCAACAAATAGTTTTGCAAAAAACTTATTTGTAAAAAAACAAAAAAACATTTTTTTACAAAAAATTATTTTGAAAATAATCATTTTTTTTTAAAGTATTTTTTTCAAAAACTAATTTAAAAAAAAATATATTTTTTTAAATGAGACTAAGAAAAAATTCTTTTTTAGAAATTAATTTTTTTAGAATATGTTGCAATCTTAAACCTCATCGGCGGGGAAAATTTTTTATAATTTATAAACAAAGATATTTCTTGCCTAATTAACTAAAACTTTTTTTATACCATAGTCAGCTAGAAGAGTTTTTTAATACAAACATTTTACAGAAGAACTTTTTTTAGTAATTTTATAAACCGATTTTCGTTATTTTTCGATCCCTTCGGCCTCTTACTCTGTTTTTAAAATTAATAAAACATAATATATACCCCTCCCCAGGAAGTATAAATGCTAATTGTAAACAATAAACAGAATCCGAGGGGTCATCAGCTTTCAACAGTACTGTACAAATTTCACAACAGGACCCGACAATACCACGACAGGACCCAACAGTACTCGACAGTACACGACAGTACCCAACAGTACTCGACAGTACCACGACAGGACCCAACAGTACTCGACAGTACACGACAGTACCCAACAGTACTCGACAGTACCACGACAGGACCCAACAGTACTCGACAGTACACGATAGGACCCAACAGTACACGACAGTACTCGACACTACCCCCCAACCCCAACCAGTGGCGTAGATGCGAAAAGACATGATGAGCTTTTTTTTTTGGTCGCAAGTTTTTTGAGCGCGCGCTTTGTCCCTGTCGGCCTTCCCCAAACATGATGACCTTTTTGTTTTTTTTTGTTTTTTTGCTCGCATGTGTTTTGAAGGGCGTGCTTTGTACCTCGCAACAGGACCCAACAGTACTCGACAGTACACGACAGTACCCAACAGTACACGACAGGACCCAACAGTACTCGACAGTATACGACAGTATACGACAGTACCCAACAGTACTCGACAGTACACGACAGTACCCAACAGTACTCAACAGGACCCAACAGTACACGTCAGGACCCAAGTCCTGTTGGACGCTGTACAAAATTTTAGGGTGCCGATGACCCCTCGACAGAATCACTTACGCTAGCTTTGTTTGGTTTTTATTAATTTTGGTTGATATATTTAAAATAAGACATTTACAAAAATTTATAATTTAAAAAAGTCAAGACCGATAACTTAATGCTGAAAGCATTGAATTAAATATATTTCTGTAAAGTAATATCTTTATTTTAAACGCACCGCGTTAAGGCAGTGGTTTTTGCTCTTAGAAAAAAACAATGCTAGAATTAACTAAAACTGTTTTATTATATTACAGAAGGAGCACTTTCCATAGAAGTTTGGGGCAACCGAAGTGCTGGTTTTTCTAAATGTAAACCGGGATGGGAAGTCCAGGAACAGCAACTCGCAACAGCAAGGTATTAGTTAACTATTAGCTTTTTCAGGATGTCTATTACCGTTTTGAAATATAACTACTAGTAAAAATTAAAATACATGGATGGTCATAGTTAGTTCTTGTTCTGCAGATGTTTTGGTTATACTCAAAGAATTTTCGTGTACACTTGACATCATCTTGACACTTATTTAACTGTCAATGAAATTTGCGTTTTATGACAATTTGGCAATTTTGTTTTTATCGGATAATCATAATGCAAAACTGAACAGAGGTCCTTACTTAATTATTTTTAAAATATTATATATCATACTTAGCGTATGAGGGCGAATAATAATATTTTCTTTTCTACCTCCCCTACTCCGCCTTTAAAATTATTAAAAAAAAAAAACAATGATTATGTATGTATCTGAACGCAACTGTTCACTAAACACATTTATTTATTGCTAAAAATTCACTAAAAATCCCGAATCCTTATAATCCCATTTTCCCTATTCTATGCCCTACAAAAAGTGTGTGTGTCCACTCACCCATTATCCAACAAATCTCGCCACATGAGACGCGTTTGAGGGCGTTGGAGCTCCGATGCCACGTGTGGTCTCGATGATGGTCAAAGATGGAAAGGGGCGAATATCTCGCCTTTTTAGTGTTTTTGACGTATGTCACGTCAACACATGACACTTGGCATAGAATCAAAAATAGGTAAAGTTTTTGACAACAATTTCAATTTGGACCCCTATTCCTGAGAAATCTATGACCCACACTTTGTTTGAACACACATTCTTAAAATTAAGATCCAACAGTATCTCCCTCTCTCTCACACACTCTCTCTATCTGTGGTTTGCAATGTTTTTGCTTTTATAAACTTGGCATTTTAAAATTAAAGTTTTCCGTCATTTTAAAATACAAGATGGCGACTTCGATAATCTTATGTTTATAAACCCTTACATTTTACGAGTTACAGTATCTATTATTAAAAGCTGTCAAGTAGCTTGTTAAATATGACGATTTACCTAGGTGCTCTTTCCAGTCTAAGTGTTCTCACTCATAAAATGTCAAGGTTCACAAACATAAAATCAAGCATAAAATCGTTATCTTGAATTTTAAAATGGCAGAGAGTTTTGTTTACATGGAAAAAGTCAAATTTATGAGATTTTGTTTCACAAAACTCCACAAAAAAATTGAAAAGTAGTGATCAAGAAAAACTTCCGGCTTGTTAAGAGCCTAAAAATAATTTAATATTTTTGTAGGTGTCATAAACAAGGAGCGTAAATTATCCCGTGACTTTAACTTTGGCCGCTATCTTTAACTTCAGTATTGCGTTAGTAATTTTTTTATTTTCCTAAAAGTATATTTTTCTGACTTAGCGACAACGTTCTTTTCATTCGTGAAATTGAGACATATGGTAAAAAGTTATTTACAAATACATTTATTCCAAATAGTCTGGAGCCTAAGCCACTTTTGTCTGCATTTTTGCGTACCGTAATGAAACTTGGCACGATTATAATACAACACTATAGTATTATTTTACGAAGTGGTGCTCATCCCGAACCCAGTGCAGAGCAAAGATACAGAGTGTTTTATTTTTAATTGCATCTATCTCATTAAAATTCTGTATAAAATGTAAATGTGAAGCTAGAGCAATGAAACTTGGCACCGATTATAAGGACATATACGTTTTTAGTTTAAGCGATAAAAAAATTATATTGTTTAATTTTCTTTCAAGAAATAAAAAATAATAATTTTTTTTTTGAAAAATTTATGGTGTGAGTGTTGAGTAGAAAAAAAATTCCAGGCGGTTAGTTATGCAAGATAACTTGCTAAAATTTACTGTAAGCATTAACAAATTGTTTCTCTTTAAAACAAGTTCTGCGGGACTGGTGTGACTTATACAGGGTCGGAGTACAGGGGGGTTTTAATAAATAATTGTAAATTAAAAAAATCTAAAAAGATAGAAAGGTATGTGGATTTCTTAGACGTAACGATATTTTCAAAAAATATATACCAAATAAGAGACAATTAGCGTTTGTTTATATTTTACGAAAAGAAAATGAAAATTTTGTTGAACTGTTAAAAACACAGGCTGTTTTTAAAAATAAGTTACATTTTTATGATCAATTTAAGTAGTTTTTTTATGACGACGTTACAAATCACTATGGAACACTCAAAGTCAGTACGTTACAACAATACTAGCACAGCTTTCATTTTCTTAAATAAAAATTTTTGTCCAAAGTGTTAAAAAGTAACTAGACAATAAAGTTTTTTCCTAATTTTTTATTTTAGTGCTGAAAATTGAAATAACTCTAAATATGTCAAATAAACATCTCATTGCAGTCACTATATTCTCCTTTATAAACCATTTATCGGGCTCTATTTCTGTGATAAGCGGTACATCATTGCCGTTTTCTGAATGTATATACTGGGCGACAACAACTTTGCTGTCATTTTTACTGTTTTTTACTTTATTTATTTTAGCTACTGCGTTAATAGGAATTTTGCAATGAAACTTGGCACAATTTGTCGACTTATTACAGGTTATGAAACAAATGTTAATGTTTGTGTCATTTTGTAATATGCTGAAAGATACAAGGTGATATTAAAAAAATCAAGTAAAAAGTAGTAGTCTCAAACTTTGGGTCATACGGGTTACACAGTTTAAGAGACTTTCTGAATTTTACAACTTTTTAAAACTAGAAGAACGTCTTTCTCACATGGTGTACATTGTTTAATTTAGCTTTCTAATTGTAAGAAAATACAAGGTGTTTCTTTTGTCAATATATAATTTTTTTTAATACGTAAAACATTATTTCCAGCACTTATAAAATTAGAAAATATACAATAGAGAGTTAAACTATTAATCACCTATGTAGCTGTTAGGTTAGATACTTTAAGACATACAGGGTATTCGAATTAAAGTCGGTAATATTGTTAACTTTGTTATTATCATAAAGGTCGGTTAATTTATTAGGCAAAATTTTGATATTTTTTCCGCACTAAATTGGTGGAACAAGAATAAAATTAAACGACGCGTAGGTGAGTTATGGTAGAAAAAATTATTTTTAAAATATACACACAGTATACAGTACCAGAAATCGAAATTGTTTTTTATATATAAATGAAAGCTGTCATAACTTTTTATTTTAAGTAAAAAGTTATTAGATAATAAAAAATACAGTAACTTTATTTTATAAAAAATATTTTTTACATAATGTGCGTTATCATTATTTCTCAAATATCTATTTAATTATCACTTCTGATACCCAATCTCAAACAAGATGCAATTATGTAATTTTATTAAAAGTGTATGCTTTGGTGCCCAAGAAATGGCAGATTATGTTAAAAATTCAACATTCTAGATACTTGATTCCACTTTTACTTAAGTTATTAATTTTTATTAAGGCTTTTTCAGGTATTTTTAATAATCCCTGGCGTAAAACCCGAGATTAGTTGGTGGCTCTTCTCGGGTAAATTAATATTTGTTTTGATTTAGAATACTAAATTACCTATAAATCGATACCTCACACGACCACTTTAGACGAAATAAGATTTGAACAATTTATCCTCCTACCATTCGCTCCCTCTCCCCTAAAAAAAAACCTTATTTCCAACGTTTAATTTTAATAGATTTTTCTTAATTTATAGGCTACATAGCTATAAGCTTAAAGAAACAAAAAGTGTGCGCGAAACTAGTTTTATATTTAATTTATTAATTTTTCATTTCCCATCTCAAGTACGCCCCTGTATCTTGGCCCTGCACTGGGTTCCATCGGAGCACCACTTCTAGAATGGCATTCCTAGGTGTATGCTACCTCTGTGTCAAATTTCATCACGGTACACGAAAATGCAGACAAGCCCCTAAATTTCCGACTAAGGCCTGGAACTAAAAATGTTATGCGCCGCCCTGTATAAACCTAGATATATTAAGAATTATGAGCATGAAGTTAGCGAAGCACCCATCGCAGATCGAATCGTGACTAGGTGGATAATTTGCCGTTAATTAGTCGTGAATTAGTTGTGGAAAAATTAATTTTGTCGCTCTTATTTTTGACTGTTTTTGAGGGTGCTTCGCTAACTTCATATGAAGTTAGCGAAGCACCCTCGTAAAAATGGCTTTTATCAAAATCGATTATGGCGGATAATTTGCCGCTAATTATTCGTGAATTAGTTTTGGAAAAATTAATTTTGTCGCTTTTATTTTTGACCGTTTTTGAGGGTGCTTCGCTAACTTCATATAAAGCTAGCGAAGCACCCTCGCAAAAATGGCTTTTATCAAAATCAATTATGGTGGATAATTTGCCGCTAATTAGTCGTTAATTAGTTGTAGAAAAATTAATTTTGTCGCTCTTATTTTTTACCGTTTTTGAGGGCGCTTCGCTAACTTCATATGAAGTTAGCGAAGCACCCTCGTAAAAATGGCTTTTATCAAAATCGAATATGGTGGATAATTTGCCGCTAATTAGTCGTGAATTAGTTGTGGAAAAATTAATTTTGTCGCTCTTATTTTTGACCCTTTCTTTTGGGTGCTTCGCTAACTTCATATAAAGTTAGCGAAGCACCCTCGTAAAAATGACTTTTATCTAAATCGATTATGGTGGATAATTTGTCGCTAATTAGTCGTGAATTAGTTGTGGAAAAATTAATTTTGTCGCTCTTATTTTTGACCGTTTTTAAGGGTGCTTCGCTAACTTCATATAAAGTTAGCGAAGCACCCTCGCAAAAATGGCTTTACATGTGACGTATCAAAATCGAATATGGTGGATAATTTGCCGCTAATTAATCGTGAATTAGTTGTGGAAAAATTAATTTTGTCGCTCTTATTTTTGACTGTTTTTGAGGGTGCTTCGCTAACTTCATATGAAGTTAGCGAAGCACCCTCGTAAAAATGGCTTTTATCAAAATCGATTATGGCGGATAATTTGCCGCTAATTAGTCGTGAATTAGTTTTGGAAAAATTAATTTTGTCGCTTTTATTTTTGACCGTTTTTGAGGGTGCTTCGCTAACTTCATATAAAGCTAGCGAAGCACCCTCGCAAAAATGGCTTTTATCAAAATCAATTATGGTGGATAATTTGCCGCTAATTAGTCGTTAATTAGTTGTAGAAAAATTAATTTTGTCGCTCTTATTTTTTACCGTTTTTGAGGGCGCTTCGCTAACTTCATATGAAGTTAGCGAAGCACCCTCGTAAAAATGGCTTTTATCAAAATCGAATATGGTGGATAATTTGCCGCTAATTAGTCGTGAATTAGTTGTGGAAAAATTAATTTTGTCGCTCTTATTTTTGACCCTTTCTTTTGGGTGCTTCGCTAACTTCATATAAAGTTAGCGAAGCACCCTCGTAAAAATGACTTTTATCTAAATCGATTATGGTGGATAATTTGTCGCTAATTAGTCGTGAATTAGTTGTGGAAAAATTAATTTTGTCGCTCTTATTTTTGACCGTTTTTAAGGGTGCTTCGCTAACTTCATATAAAGTTAGCGAAGCACCCTCGCAAAAATGGCTTTACATGTGACCTATCAAAATCGAATATGGTGGATAATTTGCCGCTAATTAGTCGTGAATTAGTTGTGGAAAAATTAATTTTGTCGCTCTTATTTTTGACCGTTTTTTTGGGTGCTTCGCTAAATTAATATGAAGTTAGCGAAGCACCTTCGTAAAAATGGCTTTAGACATGACGTATCGAAATCGAATATGGTGGATAATTTGCCGCTAATTAGTTGTTAATTAGTTGTGGAAAAATTAATTTTGTCGCGTTTAGTTTTGAGTGTTTTTTGGGTGCCTCTCTAACTTTATATGAATTAAGCGAAGCACTCAAAAAACGGTTAAAAATATGAGCGACAAAATTAATTTTTCCACAACTAATTCACGACTAATTAACGGCAAATTATCCACCTAGTAGCGATTCGATTTGCGATGGGTGCCAAAATATGAAGCTAGCGAAGCACCCAAAAAAGGGTCAAAAATAAGAGCGACAAAATTAATTTTTCCACAACTAATTCACGACTAATTTGCGGCAAATTATCCACCATATTCGATTTTGATAAAAGCGATTTTTACGAGGGTGCTTCGCTAACTCACATGAAGTTAGCGAAGCACCCTCAAAAACGGTCAAAAATAAGAGCGACAAAATTAATTTTTTCACAACTAATTCACGACTAATTAACGGCAAATTATCCACCTAGTAGCGATTCGATTTGCGATGGGTGTCAAAATATGAAGTCAGCGAAGCACCCAAAAAAACGGTCAAAAATAAGAGCGACAAAATTAATTTTTCCACAACTAATTCACGACTAATTAACGGCAAATTATCCACCTAGTAGCGATTCGATTTGCGATGGGTGCCAAAATATGAAGCTAGCGAAGCACCCAAAAAAGGGTCAAAAATAAGAGCGACAAAATTAATTTTTCCACAACTAATTCACGACTAATTTGCGGCAAATTATCCACCATATTCGATTTTGATAAAAGCCATTTTTACGAGGGTGCTTCGCTAACTCATATGAAGTTAGCGAAGCACCCTCAAAAACGGTCAAAAATAAGAGCGACAAAATTAATTTTTTCACAACTAATTCACGACTAATTAACGGCAAATTATCCACCTAGTAGCGATTCGATTTGCGATGGGTGTCAAAATATGAAGTCAGCGAAGCACCCAAAAAAACGGTCAAAAATAAGAGCGACAAAATTAATTTTTCCACAACTAATTCACGACTAATTAGCGGCAAATTATCCACCATATTCGATTTTAATAAAAGCCATTTTCACAAGGGTGCTTCGCTAACTTCATATGAAGTTAGCGAAGTACCCAAAAAAAGGGTGAAAAATAAGAGCGACAAAATTAATTTTTCCACAACTAATTCACGACTAATTAGCGGCAAATTATCCACCATATTCGATTTTGATAAAAGCCATTTTTACGAGGGTGCTTCGCTAACTAATATGAAGTTAGCGAAACACCCTCAAAAATGGTCAAAAATAAGAGCAACAAAATTAATTTTTCCACAACTAATTCACGACTAATTGGCGATTCGATTTGCGATGGGTGCCAAAATATGAAGTTAGCGAAGCACCTATAAAAAGGGTCAAAAATAAGAGCGACAAAATTAATTTTTCCACAACTAATTCACGACTAATTAACGGCAAATTATCCACAATATTCGATTTTGATAAAAGCCATTTTTACGAGGGTGCTTCGCTAACTTCATATGAAGTTAGCGAAGCACCCTCAAAAACGGTCAAAAATAAGAGCGACAAAATTAATTTTTCCACAACTAATTCACGACTAATTAACGGCCAATTATCCACCTAGTCACGATTCGATCTGCGATGGGTGCTTCGCTAACTTCATGCTCATTTAAGAATTACATTTCAAAGAAATGATTTTTATGGTTGTGTGGGGCTAAAAGGGAAAGATAATTGTAAAAAAATAAAACTTGTAAACCATAACACGTAACAAAAAGCGGTATTTAAATTTGGTATTATATTGTATAGTTGGTCCCAAATTTTTTTATTTAAAATGGAATAAATTTTATTATTATTAGCATTTTTTAACTCTATTTGTAGATCACTGTTAGACAGATGGTCAGAACTTACCCGAAAAATCGAGCTCTGGGTAGAAATTCAAGAGCTTAACGATTTGGGTGAATATACTCCCGTCCAGGTGGCCATTACAAATGACATGATGACTGGTGGCATCTATCAGTTGAGGCAGGGTCAACAAAGAAGAATTGCTATAAGGGTAAGATTTTATATACATGTCCATTTATCGTATTTAAAGTAAGTTTTTGAAAAAACCCTAGACACTTTGTTTGAAACTCGTAGACAATGATTGAGTAGAAATAAAATTTCGGACTTTCATTGTCTTTATTTATTTTAAACACGACGTTTCGGGTAGGTTCGGTTCTTTGTATTTCTAACCGTTTTCAAGTTTAAACTAAATAATGCAGTCTACAGGCTACTATTTATACTACTTGGTGTGCACTCAGGTGTGACGTCCCGCCCCCTTTTTTAATCCTAAGACGCTTGTTTTCCTTAAGGAGTGGTTTCCATATGTTTGGTATGTCCGTGCTTGATTGACTGTGAACTTCTTTATTCTGAATTATAAATGCAGCTTTAATAAAATTTCGTTTTCGCCAATGTGACTCCTTATGCAAAACTATAGCTTCACACCATTGAATTGAATCCTGTGGTCATTTGACCAAGCATGATCAATCAGCTAAACCGGATTTTTTAATATCCCCTAATTGGGTACTTTTTAGATGTTCATTTACTCTGACCTGAAGGGGGCGTTTCGTTTCACCTACATATGATTTACCACACTCACACGGGATTTGAGGAATTTTCTGGTTTTGTTTTAGTTACAAATCTCCTTATTCTTTTTCCCGATGAAAATACTGTTTTACATTACAGTGTTTGGCTGCACGATCAAATGACTACAGGATTCAATGGTCTGAAGCTAAAGTTTTGCATAAAGAGTCAAATTTTGATCAGAAGATCGAGATCTACAACATACTAAAATTTCATTAAAATCGTGGATTTTTTAAAATGCCATTTAAGGTGCGCATGCTCCTTTGAAAGTTTGAAGGAAATTACCCCAAAAACTAATAGATTTTTAAATTTTTACACCGTTGTCAGGATTCAAAAGGTCTTTAAAACAAGGTAGGACTAGACCCACTTTCCCTATTTAAAATATACGGTAGTATGAACCCCTCGACGGTGGTGTGTGCTATAAAAATTTCAAGATAGCCAAAAAGTCTCCCCCTCGCAAACAAAATCGACGTGCTCGGCATTTTTTTAAATTTTCAGCCGTTTTCAAGAAATCCCGGGCGGAAAGTTTTAAATAGGACACAGTGTATAGGGATAGTGACTCATCGATATCTATGAAATAATGAAAATGCAAATATTTTGAAATGGATTAAATATAAACTAAATTTTTGTAACTATTTGTAATTTTTTTCGGAAATCTAGTTGGTGCAGTCATAGGATTCCGTATAAAATTGTTTCAAACTGTAATACCTCCCCTAAAGGGTGGTGTTGAATTCGAAATACTATAGAAATAATTAATGTTCGATAAAAAATCTAAATATAAAAATTTTTAAAGCCAAAATATACATTAATCTCTGAACCGAACCAAAATGTAGACCTGTCTGGACCGAGTTTACTTAGTACTTAGGACCCTTTAAAGGAAGGCACAATTAAAAATACAAGCCACTAAATACTACTTACTAGTGACAAATACTGCAATTACAAAGGTCCAAAGCACTTGACAACTAAATACAAGGGCATGCGGTGAAATTTGAGACAAATGAAGCAATTTTTGTTAACTTGCTTATTTTTATTTTTCTATCTTTTTTTACTTTTTGGTAAACTTTAATTTCTTGCTTTAGCCTACCGTTATTTATGATACCTCATATTTTCATTAAAACTTTCTAAAGAAAATTTTTTGTTTGTTTTAATGGCCGTTGCAATATCCTTTACCTAAACCGCACTGTGAAACGCGTATTTAAGTAATCTTGCAGACTGCTTATTTCGAGGCTAAAGGGCGCGAACTGAATACTCCATTCCACTGGCATGCATTGACCCCCCCCCCACTATGTTTTACATAATGAAACAAGTAATTGTGTCGAGCGCGAGGAGCCAGCGGTTGTCGTAAAAGTGACGCTGCTCTCGGTTCAAATCACGACCAACAATTAATGAATTCTTATTTGTTTTCTATGCGTACGACAAAGACAACTGCTTATATGGTTGTCGTTTCTTATACACCCTTCTATTAAATACAAATAGGTACATAACATAAGATGCCGCTTTTCTAGTAGATTGGTACGCGCAAAATATATTGCTTCTGATACTATCTTAACACTCCTACAGGACTGGCGCTAATTACGTCATGTCAGATTTGTTAATGGAAGCAATGCTTTCCTTGCTTACATGGAGCGCGCGCCCCTAACTACCTAATACTTTTAAACATAAAACAATTCGAAATCAGTGAAAATAATAAAGCGACGATATTTATTATAAAATGAAATTTTTATTGAGGTTATGTATAAACGTCAATAAAGGTCCATTGGTCAGATATAGAAGACGAGCAACAAAATACGAAAGGTATTTTTCATTGTTTATCAGTAGCTTGTATTTACTATTTTTATTATAAGTTCCTTTAAAATAATATTCTTGGCCGTTAAAATTGTAAATTATTTTAGATCCTGGGACTCGGTCAATAAAAATTTCTCTTTTTGTTTGTGACGTTTCAGTTTATTCAAGCATTATCAGACATATTCTTCTCTGTACGTTGCACTTCTCCATATACATTTTTTATCTCTCTGCTCCATAAAATACTGTTCAGACATCCAATAACTTTTTTTGCTTTTACTATTCCTTCCAATTCTTTACAGTCTGTTCCTGTCTTATCAAATGTGACACCCAAGTATACATACTCATTGCATGGAGATATTGTTTGTCCATTTTCTAGTACTCACTGGATTCGTTTCCAATACATAAGTACTGTGTCTTGTCTATGTTCACTGTGAATCCCCACTTTTGGTATTCTTCTGTTAACTTTCTCATCATATACTCCATGTCTTCTTTATCATTAGCCACAATTACTTGGTCGTCAGCAAACTGTAGTGTGTATATGGTAAATCGGTCGTTAAGTTGTATTCCCATGCCGTGCACTTTACGTTTCCTGTTTTTAAGAGCTACTGCGATATATATTTTAAAAAGAGTTGGAGAGATACAACATCCCTGTCTTAAGCCTTTTGTTACCAGGAATTCTTTTGAAAGTCGATTTCCAATTTTAATTTTAGGTTTTGACCTTTTGTATAGTTCTTTTATCGCTTTTATGTATGTATGATTGATATTAGTCTGCTCTAACACTGTCCATAGTTTTTCTACTGGAACGGTATCATATGCTTTTTGTAGGTCCACAAAGGTAACATGAGTCTCTATATTTCTGGCGCTCCTTTTCTCAATTACTTGTTTAAGACAAAAAACATTATCACTACAAGCTCTGCCTGCACGAAACCCACTTTGCTCTTCTTCTTCTTGTTCATGAAAATCATTCTCTATTAGATCTCTAAGAATCCTACCGTACAATCTACTTAGAGTACTGGTTACTGAAATTCCTCTGTAATTGTTGCAATCCAGCTTGTTTCCTTTTTTATGTATTGAGGATATGAATGCAATTTTCCAATCATTAGGTACTGGATGTCCATTTATGCATTGATTAATAATATATGCGAGATTTTCGAGTAATTGTCATTTGATCCATATTTGAGCATTTCAGCATATATTCCCCCAGGTCCGCTAGCTTATGCGGATTTAAGCTTTTTAATATTATTCTTTATCATTTCTTTTTCGATGATTACTTCTTCTCCATGTACTTCTATATCTCTCCTCGGAGAGGCTGCCAGATATTCGGGTCTCGTCTCCTGCAGCAATCCCTTGTAGTGTTCTGGTTTGATTATCTGGATGTTTACTTTTTCTTTTGTTGGGTTTTTTTTTCTGTGCGTATCAAATTTCTTAGCTGTCTTCTGGTTTCTCTGTAGATTTCTAGGTATCTTTGCTCTTTAGTACAGAGCCATTTCAAGTATGTGCGTTTTTTCTCTTTGACCATTTCCTGTATTTTGTCCGTCCAACAATTTTAACGATCAGGAATATTATTTTAAATTACAACAAATGCCAGGGCTTCAAGGCATGGATGGTTCTTCGGAGAAGTGCAACACTCAGAGAAGAATATATCTGATGATGGTTAAATAAACTAAAACGTCACAAACAAAAAAGAGAGATTTTTATTGACCGATTCCCAGGATCTAAAATAATTTACAATTTTAACGATCAGGAATATTATTTTAAATTACAACAAATGCCAGGGCTTCAAGGCATGGATGATTCTTCGGAGAAGTGCAACGCTCAGAGAAGAATATGTCTGATGATGGTTAAATAAACTAAAACGTCACAAACAAAAAAGAGAGATTTTTATAATTTTATAATTATTATAAGTTACAGCATTGATTTTAGTGGAATTTTGTCACCAATATCAAGAAGCTTGTATTTTTAATTGGGCCTTCACCTTTAGTAAGTACTGCTGAATGAATGATAAAATTTATTGAAAACAATATTTTTAGGTAAAACCCGTTCAAAACTCTGGAACCCTTCCTATTATCTGCCAACAAATAGTTAAAATGGAAGTGGGAGCCGTAATGGTTCGTAATAGACTCCAAAGACCGCTGGATTCTTATCAAGAAGAAGATCTCACCGTGTTGCGTCTAAAATGGAACGACGCTCTTCAAAAACGAAAACAATATTTACATTCACAACTTCAAAACCTGTCAGAAAAGCCAGAAAAGACAGAGAAGGATATAGAACGAGAAAAGAGCCTAATGGAACAATTGATTAACCTGACAGAGGAGATAAATGCTGTTTACGTGCCGCAACCCGGGACTGGCATACCAGGCGCACCGGCCATGTGGAGTCCGGTACCTGGTATGGAACCACATGTACCGGTTTTATTTTTGGATTTAAATGGTAAGGATAGTTTTAACGGTTGGCTTGTCGTTCACTTAAATTTAATCATAATTTTTATCTAAAGGAAATTAACTTGTTTGAAAGGTAACAAAATAGATTTTGTTGTAAGATATTTTGGTAAGTGCGCATGCAAAAAGGTTTAGTGAGTGAGTGATTTGGTGCGTGTGCCTGTTTGGCATGCAGGGCTCTCAGTACCTTCATATTTTATGAAAATGTTCATATTTTTTTTTCAGACTTCATAAAACTTCATATGTATAAAATGAATGAAGATGAACTGATGGGCTAAAGGAGAGTTATTAGAATAAGGCACGGATAAGACCAGGCAGCAATAAGGCCAGGCCTTATTTAGTTTTGCATTGTAAGATGCTTTAATTATAACATCAGCTGTTTTAAAGCCCAAAATAAATAGGTTCTGGCCTAATTAAGGATAAATAAATCAGGCCGTATTTAGTTCGAGCCTTAAAACAGCTGGTAAGTCATAATTGAAGCATCTTACAATGTGAAACTGTCTAAATTAGACCTGGCTTTATTGCGGCCAGTGGCGGCTCGGGAAGTATAAGAATGGGTGTGCGCTAAAATAAGTGAGTCGAAATAAATTTAAAATAAATAAAGTTAAAAAAATTTGCATATTTAAAGAACTTATGGTGCCCACTAGGTAATAAGATTGTCAAAGTAAAAAAAAGCAGGTCTCCAATAAATAAAAATATGCCTACACAAAAAAAAATACCTACAGTATACATACATATTAGTTTTTAGCCAACGATGGATAACATTAATTCAATGTACAAAACCGTTTTATCTTAGCTTTTGATTCAAATACCATTTCATATTGTAATGTTTGTATACGTTGATTCAAAAATTCATGCTTTTTAATTTTTGCCTGTAGATGATTTAAGTCAGTTACCCCTATGCGGCTCCAGCTTTTATCCATGCTTGCATTGAAAAATAATAAGCATGGAAAACAAAATAATGAGTTTGTAACATCACATCCACAAATCCAGTTGTTTTTTTGGTAAATATCTTTTCTAAAGTATCTTTTAAAATTCCTACCTTCTTTTCTTTTAGAGCAAGTTTGCGATAATTCTAGTTCTGGAGTCGGCCTTCCTAATCTTTTAATTTCAATTTTTTGATTTAAATTAAAGGAGGAAAAGCTTGCTATATTGTTTTGTACACAATTAAGTCTTGAATTACTTCCAGGATTACCCGAACCCGAACTTATAACTGCCTCAGACATATTCGACACTTGTAGATAATAATTAACCCAAAAATTACAAACAAGAAGCCGAAAACAGCATAAAATTCACTTAAAAACTGCGTAAATAAATTTTAATTACGCCCAATACACGCATACTAACGATAATATAAACAGTAATCAGCTGAGAACTATAAAAAAACGATGCAAGTGTATATTGATTTAGCGCATCACCTCGCCCTTTTCTCGGCCGATATCCCGAGCATTTCCGATCCAATTGCGTGGCAAAAATTGGATTAAAGAGGAACGCCGAATCCACGCGCACCTCCAGATTCAAGCCCGCCCTCTCATATCTCTAGATTTAAGCGAGGCGAGGCGATCGAAGGCCAAGTCGAAAAGATATTAATTATTTCCGGTAATGGCCGATAGATGCCACTAGCGGGATCGGGATCATTAAAAAATACTCTGCCAATATATGGGCCCCTAAGCTCACACTAGGTACTATAGTTATAATGTACGTGTGAGCTAATATAACTAAAAACTGAAATATATTTTATTCAACTCCGGACTAAATTACCTTTTGTTTGATACCACACAAGCCATGTTTTGACTTAAACTCAAATTTTTGAAATCTATCCCCACCCTTAAAAAAACAAAAACTAAAATGTATTTTGTTAAACTCCGGACTCAATTACCTTTCGTTTGATATCACACACGCCATATTTTCACTTAAACTCTAATTTTTAAAATATACCCCCACCCTTTTTTTTAAATAAATTAAAATGTATTTTGTTCAATAGCAGACTCAATTACCTTTCGTTTGATATCACACACGCCATATTTTCACATAAACTCTAATTTTTGAAATCTACCCCCACCCTTTTATTTGGTTTGTGTTTGGTGGATTTTGTTCATTTTTAAATGGGACCATCTCGAGCCAAGACCCAGCCTAGGTACCAAATTTCATTAAAATCGGCACAGCGGTTTTTGAGTTATGCGCGTTGGTCGTTACAGACAGACAGACAGACAGACAGACAGACATACAGACAGACAGACAGACAGACGGCGCAACAAAAAAGTTTCAAAATCATCTGAAACGCAAAGATATATAAAAATTTTTGAAATCGGAGCAACTTTTTTTTTCTCGAAAAAATTAGGATCACCATAGCTCACACTACTATAGTATAGTATATGTGTGAGCTAATAAATACAAAACAACAGTAATTATTTAATAATAGTTTGTATTTATGTTTTTTCTTGTTTTTGCTGGGGGTGCGCGCGCACCAGCGCTCATATGGACGAGCCGCCCCTGATTGCGGCCTGGTCTTATCTGTGCATTTTTCCAATAACTCTCTAATGTTTGCTACAGTGACTACTGTTAATGCAAACACAAATTTAAAATTACCTTTTCAGTCTTGTTAATACATAAATGGGGAGATAATTTTGATTTTAGAATTCCACCAGGAAAAAATAATAGACAAATTAAATTTCAGAGTTGAATAGTCGAGACAATGTCAACATTTCAAGATGATTGGTTAACAACTGACAAAGTCTGAATTGAGCAGGGCTTTTTCATGCATTTTTTTCTATTACTTTAAAATGTTGGAACCAAGCTTTTCCCTATTTCTTTACATGTAAAATTCACTCCTATAACCGGACACTAATAACCGGACGCCGACAATTTTTTTTGGTAAAAAATTCTGAATCCTCCCTTAACCGGACGCCAACCTCTGACAACGGGACGGAGCGCTGCACGACATGGGCATAAATATTATGTAGTATGTTGGCAACAACGCACTCTGCAGCCAGGGAATTATCTCTTTCCGTTTTAATGCGGAGACTTAATACTTCTGTCGTATTTATTCGGCGGGACTGCTATGTTTTATTTTTATTGTTCAGTTGGGTAGTAATAGATCTCTTTGAAATGGCGCCTAGTAAAAAACTTCTTAGTTTTCGTGAAAAAATGGAAATTGTTAACGTTTCGGAGAAGGAACATCTTTCAGCATGAAAAATTTAATATCGGAACAACTCAGGCAGCGGAAAATGTTAGTAAATATATATATTAAAATTTCGCAGTTTTCTCTTATAAGCGGACACCTCCAATAAGCGGACAAAATCGACGAGACCGTGAGTGTCCGGTTATAGGAGGTTTCACTGTATAGTTTTGCTTAGTAAATGTATTTTTCTAAGAAAAAAGTTGGGTTTGGCTTAATCGGTCATTTGGTAGGGGACCAAAAAAAACCTAATTTTTATAATAGAATATCACTTTATTGCCAACAAGCTTGAAAATCTACAATGTAATATCTTACAAAAAAGCAACGTCAAAAAAAAGACCAGAAATCCCACAGCACTCAAGTACAGAGAAACTCAGCCTCCCAAGAGCGGCAACATTCCATGGTTCTCAAGTTACTTGTGTCATTACAGTGTAATAATATATTGGTAAAATTCAAGTGCTTTAAATAACAAAAATTTTTAATTTTAAAATTAAAATTCTATAAACTTTTCACTCAGGTGCAAAATTTAAAAAAAAATTATTTATATTTCCTTCATATTTTTTTTCAAAATTTCATATTTTTATTAAAAAAATTCATATTTCTCATATTATTTTCCTGTTTATCTGCTGAGAGCCCTGGGTATGTATTGTCCGACCAGAATAAAATAATTCATCATAATTAGGTATTAATTTTATATTTTACTCCTAGCCTTTTTTTGCTGGAAAAGTTAAGCCTTATTTTTCTTAAAAATAAATATTTTTAAAAAACTTTTATACCTATATATCATAAATCCAATCGAATTCTCGGATTTATTAAACGCATATGTAATAATTTTCGTGATGTTAGACCTATTCTCAATGTTTATTACGCATATGTCTATAGTCAGCTCTCTTTTGCATCGGTCGTGTGGGACCCATGTTTTGATGTTTATTTAAAAAGATTAGAATCTGCCCAACATAAATTTCTAAGATAAATTGGCTACAAAACTAGAACACCTATATTTGATAGAGACTACAGGTTCATTATGCAATAATCATTTCGCTTAAAGACCGTAGAACCCTGTCCAATCTTTTGATGATTTTTAAAATAATGAAGCGTCTGGCATCGTGTCCAGAGGTTTACCAAAAAATACAGTTTAGACCACAAAACAATATGAATATAAGAAACCGTGAGCTGTTTGAAATACCTTTTCGTAGAACTAACTCTGGAGAAAATGCTCTCCTTTGTAGAATGTTGAAATGTTATAATCAATATTGTAATACAATTGAATACTTCGATATGTCACTCCCTAATTTAACTAGGATCAAAACAACATTTTTAAATAATAACATAATGTAACTTTCTCAAACACAAATGTTTCTTTTTTCTCATTTAGCTTGTAGTTAGTGTTTAGGATTTTGCTTTTGTCTCGCTTGTAATTAGTGTTTAATTTTTTTCCCACTGTTCTTACTATGTCGAGGGTTGCTTTTGTGGATGTTATCTTCTGTTGTTAACCCCTAATTGAAAATCAATAAATAAATACATATTATATATTACCTATTTCATCAGGTAGGAATCTAGAAACCTAAAAAATACCAATTGACTTTCTAAAAATTGCAAAAATCCCATTCGTTATATCTTCAAAATTGGAACTCCACACAGTTTTTTTAAAAAATTAAAAAAGTATAAGTGATACGCTACTGTTTCTTTTTGAATTTTATAATGTGTATGAAACGTGCCTAGTCATCCTGTTTGAGCCCCGCGATAACAATAGAAGCCCAATAAAAGGGTGTGGATTGTAAATGGGCCGGATTCTAAGTGAGCCAGCGGTAACAATAGAAACCCAATAAAAGGGTGTGAATTATGAACGGGCTGGCGTCGATATGGTTAAACGTACCAGACGAGTACCGTTTTTTCTTGTAATATTAAAATTTTGTTCATGGTAAATTTGCTAAAAATGAACACCACCCAGTAAGACAAAAGTGCTGTAAACAGAGGGAGATAGATTCAGTTGAGCCATCTCTTTTGCGCCTCATTTTATTCTGGCCGGACAGTATGTGGTTCTTCCAACACAATTAAAAAACTACTAATCCGATTTTGATTTTGGGTGTCTGTCTCATATATTTATTTGTTCACAACTACATTAAACGGTATAATTTTGTTTATTTTAATATGACGGCGGTGGTCGAAAGTGAGTTTGGTTTGGTGCATGTATCTGGGTGGGTATATATTTGGTTGTTCTGCCACAACTAAGAACTCCTGATCCTATTTAGGAGAGGGGGGAAGAAATAATTAAGAAAAAAGGGACAACAAAAAGGCTTTACCTCAGGTACCAGGGACCTTTCTCTTGTTAAGCTGACGCTCTAACGACTGAAATATTGAGGTACTGGTTGAAATCCGCTTATTTGAAAACCTTTTCGTCATCTGTAATTTTTGTTTGTTGGTAGGGCGCTAAACTAACGTTTATAATACTTTTTTAGCTGATGACCTCTCTACACACACTACCGGTGAAGAAGTAACAGTAACAGGTATAAATTCTATTCTGCCTAAGGAAGACGGTCGACAGTTTTACAGCTTACACATCTTACAGCACCTTGAAAAAGACGTTTGCGCCTTTGCCAGTTGGGACTCTTCGATACATGACAGTCAATATTTGAATAAAATCACCGAAGGTAAGTTATAATCCATAAAAAGCTACACTAGCATCCCGGCTTACGCTATATTTAGCTTCTCCTGTTTCATCCTTTTACCTGCTCTACAAATCGGGGGAAACGGCGCACAGTGGTTCAAAACCCCGAAGAAATGACGCATTGGGGCTCCTAAATGACTTTAAGCAAGTCAATAATTAGCTACTATTATATACTAACGGTTTTTCCTTGCAACACTTATCACTATCGCCGAATTGCTTATTGCCTGGTCGTTAAAGTGTTACATTTTTTGATTTGTTTGTCTCCAGTCCTGGATGGAACAAAATTAGTGTGTTGTTTACATTGTTGTTTTTATTGGTGAAAGTATTTTTTAAAAGATAATTTAATATCGATAAATTAGCTATTGGTAAGTACTCTAAAATATAATAATAATAATGCTATTATAGATATTTAATAGTATAAAACGATTATTTTTTAAATGAGCGATAATTTAATAAAAAATTGATATTTAACTTAATATATCTTTAGAGCTTCACCTAGCTCACCTTTAAAATTAATAACTTTAATACCCTATATATTACTGCTTTTATTGCTTATAATATCTGACCCGTCCTTACCCGGCCTTTTAAGCCATATCTTTTAATATAGATAGGTGTACCAATTTTAAAATAGACAATTTTATGTTAAACCGTTTATTATACAAAGTTAATCACATATTAGCCTGTTTTTCAAAGAAATGTTACTTTTTCGGTAAAAATTGTACTTATATCCCTTATTTAAAGGATAAAAGTGCCACCTTTTATCCTCAAAAATGCGGGAAATAGCTAATAAACCTCGAGGTTAAAGTTTTTATCCCCACAAGACGCTAGCCCTACCAAGTCCACTTCCAATCCCTGACTTCGCATGCGTAGATCTACCAATATTATTTACCTCATGTATTAGAATAGATGTACAGGGTGATTTTCACTTGAATGATTCTAACCACATGAAAATAGAAAGTTTCAAAAACCTAACCTAACGAAACCTAACAGATCTAACCGAACCGAACCAAAGCAAACTAAACCAATATTAAAAAAAAAACTTTCCTGACTTCCTACCCGGGATCCTAGAGGATGTGAATCCGAACCGGACCGTACCGAACCGAACCTATCCAAACCTAACCCTACCCAACTAAACCTAATTAGCAGTACGTGTTGTAGTTTAGTTTGGTTAGGTTAGGTTTGGTTCAGTTTAGTTAGGTTCGGTTTGGTTTCACATCCTCTAGAATCCCGGGAAGGAAGTCAGGAAAGTTTTTTTTTTGAAAAATATTATTGGTTCAGTTTCCTTTGGTTCGGTTCGGTTAGATTTGATTAGGTTTTGTTAGGTTAGGTTTTTGAAACTTTCTATTTTCATGTGGTTAGAATCATTCAAGTGAAAATCACCCTGTATTCATCTATTCTAATACATGAGGTAAATAATATTGGTAGATCTGCGCATGCGAAGTCAGGGATTGAAAGTGGACTTGGTAGCGCTAGCGTCTTGTTTTTATCCCCCAGAGAGTTAGAGTCCTTGCTACGCTTGTTCTGCAAACTTTTTGTCTCGGGGGCAAAAGTGCCACTTTCATCCCTTGGTAAAAATCCATCCTAAATAATAACTTTTAAACCAAATTAGATATCAATTTTAAGTAATTTTTTAATATGTATACTACCTAGGTATAGGACGATAAACGAAAAAATATAAAACTTATAAAAAAGTCTGTTTTTTCTGACAGATTTTATAGCGCCTTAAATTGTCAAAGGTTTTAATATTTACATGTCATTATCTAAAAAAAACTATACCTTAGTTTTAGCTATTTCAGCCACCCTCTATGCTAAAAACTAATGTGCATTATCAATATTTTATATTTGAATGAGGTTTAATGGATTTAATGGCAAATAAAATTGAATGCGTGTGGCATGACAGATGTCACTGCGCCGACTCTGAATAACTATTACCATGATTTTGCTGACCAAAAACACTTTATTATGATTGGTTCGGTTCGGTTTTCATTCTATCTTTTTTAATTCATGACCGATTTTAAATCGTGATACCTTTTTATTCACGACAAAGACAAAGCTTTTTGACAGACCCAAAATAAAAATGAAAGCGGTGCGCGCAATTTTTTCTCAAAGGGGTTAAAAATTGGCATTTTTAAAAAACGTCTGCTATCTTTAATTTTAGCGAAATTTTAATTTCAGTAATGGCGTCGTATAGCTTAAAGCTTTAGCTTCTAACAAGCCAAAAGTCTGTGAAATCGGTCCAGTAGTAACGAATTTATACCCAAAGAAATTGAATGCGGCAGTTTTATGCGGTTTTGAACCACTGTGCGGTGGTGTAGCAATATTGGTGTAAACAAATAAACGCTTGGCTAAATTAAAAAAGCGGTGGATCCATACTTTACCACTGAGGTTAATTTGTTCTATACTTAAATTATTTAGAGTTTAAGGGTTTTTATGAAATAACAAAAACTTTGTACGAATTACAAACACAAGTTATACAAGGTTCTCAAACCTTCAAACCTAGAAAAGCCGTGTGTTCGAGTATAGACAGACCGACAATTTGTGCGTGTTAAAGAAAAACAGATATATTACAATCTATTCAAAATTATGCCCTTAATTGACTGCATAGCCCGACTCTGTATGACGTTTAGGGATGGATCGATGGAACTGTACCTGTTACTTTGGAACAGGTATCGCCAACCTGTTCCGTGTACCTGTTACCTAATACAAAAAATACCTGTTTTGATTCCGCGAATCACAGATTCCAGTTTTGAACGTTTGGAATAGACGATGTTGGCATTTTAGAATAGGATATTATATTGGAATAGAATATTTGTTTCTATTTCATTTAATTGTGTTTTTTTTATTTATCAAATACACTGTGTTTATTGTATTACAATCTAGTCAGTAAGACTAATTAGCAATTTTTTTTTAACTTAATTTACTAGAAAAGTCAGATTTAAACTTAGGGTTCACTCAACAGTTCTCCCCGCTTTGTTTAGTCTGTAACTCACAATTGTGTTGTGTTTATAGCATTATTTTGTTTTATATAATTCACTTAGTTTACTAGCTCAAACGGTCTTCGAACTAGCATAGTATTGTCTAGAAGCTGAATTGCTTCCACATTCACATGCCGATGGAGTCTATCTTCATGGCTTTTTGCGTACTTTTTTATAGTCTCTGCTACAGTTTCGATTTTTAGATCTCGATGAAGGTCACTATTTCGAACGTACCAAGGTGCATTCACAATGTTTCTTAATACTTTATTTTGAAATCTCTGTAAAACTAGAATGTTACTCTCTTTAGCACAACCCCATAGTTGAATACCATATGTCCATACTGGTTTCAGTATTTGTCTATAAAGCAGTAACTTATTATGAATTGTTAAATTGGACTTCCTTCCAATTAGCCAGTTCATTTTTCTATTCCTTATCTCAAGTTCTTCTTTTTTTTTCTTAACATGTGCTTTCCAGCGCAATTTGGCATCAAGTGTTATACCGAGATATTTTGCCTGATTTGAATATGGTACGGGAATGTTGTTAATTGTTATTTGTATGTGATTTATATTTTTGTTTGTAAAATCAACATGAATTGATTTGGTTTCATTTAATTTTATTCGCCACTTTGTGGTCCAACTGTGAACTCCGGTGACTGCATCCTGAAGTTTTTCTATGCATTTTTCAATAGATTTTTCTACCGTCAATAAACCAGTATCATCTGCAAATGTTGCTAAGTGACAATTTTCTGGCTTTGGGATATCGCAAGTGAATAATAAGTATAGATAAGGGCCTAGTACGCTACCCTGGGGCACGCCTGCTTGAATTTCTCTTAAATTTGAGAATGAGTCTTCCTGTTTTACTCTAAAATGTCTATCAGATATGTATGATTCCAAAATATCCGAATATTGTTTTGGCAGAAACCGTTTTAGTTTAAAAGTAAGGCCTTCATGCCACACTTTGTCAAATGCTTGTGCTACATCTAGAAAAACTGCAGAACAAACTTCCCTCTTCTAGTGCTTTTTCTATTATATTAGTAATTCTATGTACTTGATTTAATTGTGTGATTTAAAAAAAAGATAAAAAAAACCCTAGTTGACCTGATTTTGCAGAACGAATTTGTTACTAATTTAAAAGAAATCAATAAAATTATATAAATAGCTTTAGCCTAGCATATGATTTTTTTATTCAAAAAGACGTGGACGTGATTGCCTACTATGGTAATAGATATCGCTACAATGTAAGATTCCGAAACTATAGGTACATTATAACAACAGCGAATCAAAAAACTTGGACCTGGAACAGGTTTGCACTTGGAACAGGTACAGCTCGGAATAGGGTCGCCATTTTGTAATAGGATTAAGTACAGGAGCAACAGGTACATTATAATAACAGCCAAATCCAAAGTAACAGGTATACGGTTGAAACATTTGGAACATTGACGGCATTTTGTAATAGGTTAATAATCTGGAACAGGATAATACTTGGGAATAGGGTATTACTTGGGAATAGGGTAATGCATCAGAGGAATATTAAAAAAATACTTTTGGGTACGAATCTAGAAACCTAAAAAAATACCAATTGACTTTCTAAGAATTAAAAAAGTGTAAATGATACGCCACTGTTTCTTTTTGAATTTTAGAATGTGTATGAAACGTACCTAGTCAACCCTAGACATCTGAGCGCGAAGAACCAAATAAACGACTGGTCGCAAGGACCAAGATGGCTTTGCCCGAAGGGGAGAAAACTAGAGAAATCCCAAAAAAAAATACCCCAAAGTTAAATTCGCCCCGTCTGGGAAAAACAGACGACTATTAAACTAAAAACGAAGGAAAAAAAATCGGCAACACGGTAGAAGCTTACCTTCTTTCATTTAACAGCAGTTCCACACTTTCTCGCGGCCGCGGCCTGTTCTTGTGGCTGGAATTTCGGTCTTAAACTTAACACCACGTGTGACTTCTTTCAGTTTCTTGTCGGAAGTAATTTCTTCATTCCACTGTCAAACTCCCAGCGTGTGCAAAAGCGCGTATGATTTTACAAAAATCATCAGGTGATCAAAAAGAAAATAACTTTCAACAAAGAGAGAAATTATCACCTGATCGGAATTTTTCCCAAACAAGGACTTTCTTTTGTTGAAGGTTTTTGCTGAAAGCCCAAAAATATCAAAACAAACTTTAAGGTTAGGTTTTCCAAAAAATTCAGAATAAAACAAGAACAAAAATAACTGGCAGCATTAAACAAACCTGTTTGAGCCCAGCGATAACAATAGAAGCCCAATAAAAGGGTGTGAAGTATAAACGGGCTGGAGTTGGTTTCGTTAAACCTACCAGACGAGTACCGCGTTTTCTTGTAATATTAAAATTGTATTTATTGGTAAATTTGCTAAAAATAAAGACCACCTAGTAAGACAAAAGTGCTGTAAACAGAGGTAGATAGATTGAGTTGAGCAATCTCTTTGGCGTCTTATACAGTATTAAGTTCGCTGCTTGGAGGTTTCACTTGCTTAAAGTCTAAACCTTGAATTTTCCTCAAAACTTTCAAGCGCTATATTAGCTAACCCATTTTCACTTGACGTAGTTGTTAAAAGTTAGTGGTCTAATTTTTTATTAATCCACCACTCAAGCACTATCGATTATTGGTTATCTGATTACTCATGAATAATATTGGTAGCCCTGAATACGAATCTGGTCAGTATTAAGGAAATACAATGAGGGAAAATATAATATAGGCATATTATATCGTCGGTCCAATGCCAAAGTCACGAATGTGCAAATTTGGCAATTTTCGCCTATATGCAGCAGTATGTACAATTTTATTCATAGTATTCAATGCCAAGAGCGCGAAAGTGTTTGCTCTCTCTCCCCCTCCTTTAAAAATTGTAAAAAATGAAATCTCTATTTCTCGCAATGTATCTTCAATGTTTAAAACGCGTTTTTCTCAAAACATCAATTATGCACATTCGTGACTTTGACATTGGACCGACGATATGTTCTCATCCTTTGGCTAAGTCATACTTGGAAAAACTTCAAAATTGTCAGGTGTAGCTTCTATTCTTGTTGAGGATAAAAAGCGAAAAAAATATGGTGAACTTCTAGATCGATTTATTTTTGTCGTGGAGACTTATGGTCCTTGGGGTTATGAGGCTAAGAGGCTAAGAGGTTGGTCCTGATATAGCATCGAAAATATCATCTGACCAGTCTCGTAGCTTCATTAGCCAGATAATAAGTCTTACGATTCAGAGGGGAATGCTGCCTCGGTGCTGAATTTTCAGTGTTTAATTATTTTTTTTACGTATATATATTTGATTTGCTTGATATTGGTATTTGGAATAGTAATTTTTCTGTTTATCAATAACCTTCTTTTTTTATTGTTCAGATTACACTATTTTCATAATTAGTATTTTTGGATAATCTAATAATCCATTATCCAAACGGTAATTTTATAATGATTGATTTGCATGTAAAAAATAATAAATCATGTTCTAAAAAATATAGGCAAGGTTAAGGTGTAGCTAAATCTTTATTAAAACGAACACAAAAAAAATATATATATTTTTCTGAAACTGTTTCATTCAAATGTCTTTATTTAAATCAGACAGGTAGGAAGAGAGTGATTTTTTGTATACAATGGCGACTTAAATTAGAGCGCTGCCCCGTTGATATTGTTTTTTAAACCAAAACACGTCAGGTCAGATCAAGTGATGTTTTTTATGGGCTTTCTCCCTGACGCAAAAAAAATTGACGAACCCTCGGAAACAGATCTACCTACATATAATTTTTTTAGAGGAGATGACCTTACTTGTGGTACCTGATTCATTTAAAAGCTTATGAAAAATAAATCAATAGTGTAAATGTTTGCACATTTAAGGGTAATTAAAATGTCAAAACATTTTTTTTCTAATTTTTACTTGATTTAATTGAATAGAATCATTATGAAAAGAGATAAACAATAAAATAATTATCAAACAAACAAACGAAAAATGATAGACGTGTTTTAGTTTTTAACCAAAAATATTTTTCTTTTTTCATGAGCTTTCGACTTTGGTTAGGTGAACTTTTCTATGTTTAAATAAATGAACTCTTAATTACATAAAATTTGGAGTTTATGTGTTTTTTTTTATTCTTACAGCTAACGAAAAAGTTTATATGATTTTGCGTTCGACTGTGCGATTGTCCCACCCAGCGCCAATGGACCTTGTCTTAAGGAAACGTCTAGCAATCAACATCTATAAACGCCAGAGTCTCACTGAAAGGTTGAAGAATCAAATCAAATCAAAGGTAATAAATCCTGTTTGTTTTACTACAGTCTTATTATTATCTGTCTATCTATCTGTCTATTTAGCCTTCTTCGATCCATCTTTGGACATAGGTCTCCCCCAATATCTTCCACTGTTCTCTGTCGGTCGCCGTGTTCACTCATCTAGTCCCCGCATGTTTCTTTAAATCGTCCGCGCATCTCATTTGTGTTCTTCCCCTACTTCTTTTATTTTACCAAGGTATCCAGTCTTATTATTACCTCAAGATAATTTCAGTGCAGCTTACTTATGAACTTCAGTCACCTACACTTGTGATTCCTCAGGTAACATTCACTTCTTGATGAAGGAAGCCAATATTAAAATCGGACCACTGGTTCGGGTCAGTCGAGGTAAAAAATTACTTTTTATAACTTTTGGGTATACAGCCCAATCTGATCGTCTTAAAAATTAAGGTTTTATAAAATACCTGAAAGTTGCAATAAGTTATATAAAGG
This sequence comes from Aspidapion aeneum, assembly GCA_963576565.1. NCBI lineage: Eukaryota > Metazoa > Arthropoda > Insecta > Coleoptera > Brentidae > Aspidapion > Aspidapion aeneum. The sequence continues at coordinate 48,343,741 of OY755048.1, forward strand.
TAACTGAGGGAACCTGGAGAACAAAAGTTATATTAACTTACCAAAAATGGTTTTATAAAAGAGCTGTAATATAACCGGAAGAACAGGATCCATTTTGCTGTATTATATAACTACAGTGCGTTTATATAAAAGGCCCGTTATAAAACCTTAAGTTTTTTGTGATTTTGTAGTCACCATCACTAACTTACGTTATGAGGAGTAGAAAGACGGAACTTGCAGCGTTGCCGCATCTAGTAGATTTCTATTTTTTTGGTAGATTTTTACCTTTAGTTAGAAAATTTTAGTAGGCAGATTTTTCGGCTTTGTAACGAAATAGTTCGGATATAGTAAATAGTACATATCTAAATAGCGCGTGTTTAAAATGGCGCGTATCAAAATAGCGCCTCTTTCAAATAGCGCGTGTTCAAAATAGCACGTATTTAAAATAGCGGTTTGGTGGTTTAGGCAAGCGCGGATTTAAGTGTGGGGTATATTGCCCTCCCTGGAAAAAAATATGCACTTTTTGGTAATAATTAAAGATAAAATAGGAGAATTACCTCCCCTAAAAAAATTATTACAAATAATTTCTTCGTCGACTATTACCCCCCCCCCCCCCCCACTTCCCTAGATTTTGACCGAGATCCGCGCTTTAGGTTAGGTAAGTTAGGTTAGGTTGTGTTGGTTTGGTTCAAGAGTCAGTATTGAGTAAGGTGCCTTGCGTTTTGTAACAGCGGTGTTTTGTAATAGCAATCTTTTGATGTGTGACATTTTGATACGTGCAAGTTTAGACACTCTATTTTTATACGTGCTAGTTTGAGCACAAGCTATTTTAAAAAGTGCTATTGTGAAAACTTGCCAATTTGATACGCGCTATTTTTAATACGCATCATTTTGAGCACGCTATTTTGATGTGCGCTTTTTTAAACACGCGATCAATTGATCGCGCTATTTCGAAACGCGCTGTTTCGTTACAGAGCTAGATTTTCCTTAATATGTTTTGGTAAATTCTAATTTGCAAATATTATTTTAAATTACGTCCTGCTTAATGTTTTTTTCTTAAAAATGCTTTAAAGGGGTGAGGCGAGAATCCTGAATTTTCAGCATTACGTAAAAAGACTGTTTACAATAATTCTATTGTTAATGGCATTTTTACATTATACTACAAAATATATATTAAACTTTAATAAAACCAACTAAGGAAAATTTGCCTACTATAAAATTTTCTGAAAACTGTCAAAATCTACCAAATTGTCAGGCTGTTTTTGTTTTCCTCGCAGACTGGTGGGACTTTTGGCCAGTACTTAGAAGCCGTGTTACTCTAAAAAAACCTAAATGTGAAAATAGCGACGTAAACAATGACCAACGTGTAAGAAATGTAAGAAATATGGTTGTTTTAAAATAAATTAAAGTGTTTTTTAGCCATGTTTGACCATATTCTTTTAGAAAAAAAAATAGTCATATGTAATTTCGCAGTCACTTGTTTTTTAAAGGGTAAAAATTTTGGTGAAAAATATTTATTATTATTTTTAGGATTAAATTTTGTTAATTTTAAGTTTTTTGAGCCCAGAACCCATAATTTTCACGGTAAAGTTGATAGGATTGTAGAGGAATTTGTTTTTGGTTAGATTTCTAACCTACTAAAGGTAGCTTGTTCAAATGTACGTTTCTGACAAAAATTTTAATACTTTGCAATCATCTGATCTGTCCCAAATTATAAATATCAGTTAAGCAGATTTCCATTAAGATTATCAAATAATTTAGTATATATAAATCATACAAAGTTCAAATAAATTAAAAAAATGTTTTACAATTTCTACTAAATAAAAGTATTTTTTAATCCTTCAGGAATAAATTATTTAAATATTCAGAAGCTAAAGTTTTACATAAGGAGTCACATTGACGAAAACGAAAGTTTATTGAAGCTGCGTTTATAATGCAGAATAAAGAAGTTTTCAGTCAACCAAGCACGGACATACCAAACATATGGAAACCACTTCTTATGGAAAACAGGCGTCTTAGGATTAAAAAGGGGGCGGGCTGTCACACCTGACTGCACACCAAGTAGTATAAGTAGTAGCCTAGAGACTAGATTGTTTAGTTTACACTTGATAACGGTTAGAGATACTTACTAACCGAAACGTCGTGTTTTTAAAATAAATAAAGACAATGGAAGCCCGAAATTTTATTTCTACACAATCATTGTCTACGAGTTTCAAACAAAAAGGTACTAGAGGTAATAAAAATCCATTGTAATTTTTTTTTCTAGATTGTCGGGAGCGACATGACAATATCAACCGGTGTAACCTATTTAGTTGTGTCAAATGTGCCAAAGGCAAGCGAAGAACTAGAAGACAGAGAAAGTTTAGCTCAGCTGGCGGCATCTGGTGACAACTCAAACTTATGTGATGGACAAGAGACATATATCGGTAAGTTTATCGAATATATTATTTGAAAAAGTAAAGAAACGCATCTTTTAAGTTATGTCTGTTACGGTTTATTCGTCAGTAATTTAATTTTTTTTGTTTTAGCTTTTATTTAGAATTTTTGCGAAAAAAAATATCCTAATACGACACTTGATATTTAGACAGCTTAGAAAAGAAATAAATAATTAAATGTAAACTAATACTATATTAATTAAATTTAATAATTTCATATATATTTATCGGTTTCACAACGTTCTACGTCTTCCGATACCCAATCTCCACTCGTTTCTGTTTGCCCATAATTCATCATCTAGGCCTCTTATTCTTATTTCACTGTCTATTCCTTCTTTCTAGCTTCTCCTTGGCCGTCCTCGTTTTCTTCGGCCAGTTGGTTTCCATTGTAGTATTTGTTTAGGTAGTCTTTCATCATTCATTCTTTGTACATGTCCGTACCACACCAGTTATTTTGTTCTTATATCATCCACTAAAGTATGTTCACCCACTGTCATAATTTCTCTTATGCTTTGATTTGTAACTCTTTCTCTTTTTGATTTCCCTGCTGCTCTTCAATAGTCCATCTCCGTAGCGGAAAGCATTTTTTCTGTTCTATGCTTGATTGGCCATACTTCTGAGCCGTATGTAATAATACTTTTTACAATGGTGTTATATATAAGCTTTTTGTTATGTTTTGATATACTTTGGTCCCAAATTATTCCATTTATTAAAGTTATTGCTTTTCTTCCTTGTACGTTTCGATCTTTTATAGCTTTGTCTAGTGTTCCGTCAGCTGTAATTTTTAGACCTAAGTATTTATACTCATCACAGGACTGAATTTGCTGCCTGGTATTTAAGATTAGATCCTGTTTCATTCCACCGATACACATATACTCTGTCTTATTGAGATTAACCTCTAGTCCCCACTTATTGTACTCTTCTATAGAAGAGTACAATTTAATAATTTTGACTAAATTAAATTAAAAATAAAGACTTTTTAAAACTTTTCTTATAATTTTTATTTAAATTGGGCTAATTTTTAATTGTTACCTTTAATTTATTTTATTCACTCAAACCTATTGCATAAATTGATTTCTGAACAATGATGACAGTTAAACTAAATTTTACTTTTTAAGACTAAGAGGCGTTGATATAATTATTTTCAGCATTATGTTTTGTTCTTTGACCTTTTTAATGATAATTGAAGGGCACAGTAAAAAAACACTCTGCCAATATATGGGCCCCTAAGCTCACACTAGGTACTATAGTTATAGTGTACGTGTGAGCTAATATAACTAAAAACTGAAATATATTTTATTCAACTCCAGACTAAATTACCTTTTGTTTGATACCACACAAGCCATGTTTTGACTTAAACTCAAATTTTTGAAATATACCCCTACCCTTTTTTTAAAATAATTTAAAATGTATTTTGTTTAACTCCAGACTCAATTACCTTTCGTTTGATATCACACACGCCATATTTTCACATAAACTGTAATTTTTAAAATCTACCCCCACCCTTTTATTTGGTTTGTGTTTGGTGGATTTTGTTCATTTTTAAATGGGACCATCTCGACCCAAGACCCAGCCTAGGTACCAAATTTCATTAAAATCGGTTAAGCGGTTTTTGAGTTATGCGCGACAGACATACAGACAGACATACAGACAGAGGGCGCAACAAAAAAGTTTCAAAATCATCTGAAACGCAAAGATATATAAAAATTTTTGAAATCGGAGCAACTTTTTTTTTCTCCAAAAAATTAGGATCACCATAGCTCACACTACTATAGTATAGTATAGGTGTGAGCTAAAACAGACATTTCAGGTAATTTTCAAGTTGAGTAAGTGCAATGATTAAGCAACTCAAATAGATTGGCGTCGAATTTGGCAAGAACCGGGCCCTCCCTATAGCTGTCCCTATATTCTTGTTTTATGATTGTTTCTCTGTGCTAATATCATGTCAGCACAATTCTAACTTCAAAGCTTTAAGGCAGAGAAACGTTTTCGATATTTAAAAAAATATTGAGCTTCCTGTGCCGAAGCGAAAATTACTTTTAAAGGCCTTAACCTGTCACCAGCCCTTCCCAATCGAATAGACTTCATTTCCCTTATTTCAACACCAATGGAGGTAAATTGTATTTTTGGGAAGCGAATTATTAACCTGGACTGCTATTTCTACAGATTTACTTACTGGAACATTATGCAAAATAACATTATTTGCTCTTATAGATCTTTCTCTCATTTATTGAATTGGTTCATTAGGCTCGGTGGAGTCAGCTTGGTTAACTTGAGTTGGAACTATTTACAGAAAGTTTCAATGTTATATTCTCAAGTTTTTTGCTGAAAGCGTTAATTTGATTTTCCATATTTTAAATCTTTATCTTTATCTAACTGAACTTTCTCAATTCTACCAGAACTGATTGAATGGTTTGGTTTTAGCTGTCCCTATATTCTTGTTTTATGATTGTTTCTCTGTGCTAATATCATGTCAGCACAATTCTAACTTCAGAGCTTTAAGGCAGAGAAACGTTTTCGATATTTAAAAAAATATTGAGGTTCCTGTGCCGAAGCGAAAATTACTTTTAAAGGCCTTAACCTGTCACCAGCCCTTCCCAATCGAATAGACTTCATTTCCCTTATTTCAACACCAATGGAGGTAAATTGTATTTTTGGGAAGCGAATTATTAACCTGGACTGCTATTTCTACAGATTTACTTACTGGAACATTATGCAAAATAACATTATTTGCTCTTATAGATCTTTCTCTCATTTATTAAATTAGTCCATTAGGCTCGGTGGAGTCAGCTTTCTTAACTTGAGTTGGAACTATTTACAGAAAGTTTCGATTTTATATTCTCAAGTATTTTCCTGACAACGTTAATTTGATTTTCCATATTTGAAATCTTGGCTTTATCTAACTGAACTTTCTTAATTCTACCAGAACTGATTGAATGGTCTGGATTTTTCGGCAATAGTTTTTTTAAGACCCTTAATTGTTAAACAGGCATCATTCATTGTAAATAACTCGTGAATTTTCTGGTATTCCGAAATCATGCAGAAACTTGTCCTTCTGGATGACCTTGTGTCCGATATTACCTCAGGATGAATTCCAAAGCTCATTTTCCTATTAGGTACTACTTGGCATGAAAAATTTATCAGAACAACTTGATGATAAAGGTCCTGTATTTATTCCCAATTGTCTTCGCTCAGTCGGTGAGTTTGTCTGAGAGAAGTGGGCCACTTCCTTACTTCTAAATTTAACACAGTACCAACACTGTTTATTACGTTTGCTATTATCCACTTCCTTATCCGTCAGCTGAGCACAACGTGTTTGAAATGAGGAATTACATCCAATCCCGGTACAGTAAACCTTTCCAGAGATCGACAAGAACTTAAAACATAGTTTGTATTTGGACTTAGGATGATCGTCCCTGCTTCTAGTCCACTGTGCAAAGCGACTTACTAGCTTGTCTAACGAACTGTCACGATCAGCTGTTTTTCGATCCAAGATGGTCGCCATAGGACAAACAAAGCGTTTTCCCATAAGCCGCAATGTTAACAAAAACGTAATTTTAAAAAAAAGTGAAACGATTTAATTTACAACAAAGATGCTGTTTTAAGTATTGAACCTTTGTACACATGGGAAAAATGCGTTTTTCTTAAAAAAATCAATTGAAGCCAGTAAATCTCAAATAAAAGGGACCATGTTTTGTTCAAAAGTCAGGTTATGTTTTTATTTACTTTTGTTTTTTTTTACTTTTTTTCCAGTTTTTTACTCAGTTTGAATCATTATTATTAGTTTCTGTGCTGTTATGAATTGTGGCAGCTGGGAAGAGCTTGATAATGTTAGTTTTGATGGAATGCCAAGTATTTTGACCTTAAAAAATCATTTTCATTTAAATGAACTAGGTATCAGCTCAAAGAAGGGAAAAGAAAGTGGATAAGTGCTCTATTACCTGACTTAACAGAGGATAAATTGAAATATTCGAAAGTTTTTTTGTCAGGTTTGTTTTGGATAAATGTGTAACTGCCATTTTGGCAACATTTTCTATTGGGATCTTTTTTGTGCTTGAGTGGACCTTTTGCAGAAGTGTAACATAGAATTGTGTTAAACTGTAAGAAATATTTCACTATGATTTTTTTACTATTCTAGGCAAGCAACTTTCAAAACTAGAATACAGCAATGATCATGACTGGGTCTCTCCTGAATGGAGTATTGTTTCAAAATGGTTGAAAAATTTTAAAAATGATGTTTGAAAAAAGGGTCCACAGAAGAAAGAAAAGGAAAACAATATGAGGTTAAAGTGTGAATAATGAGCTGAACCAAATTTGTACACCATCCTACAGAACTCTTAAATAAACTCTTGGTAGTATAGCATCCTGTATAGTGTCGAGTGAAGTCCTGTGTCATCAAAGTTTCTTTTTCTTTAATAAATATTTATTTTACAGACCTCAAAACAGTTTAGAATAAACTGGTGAATTTGACAATCTCCCTAACTCAAACCTCTTTTTATCTTAAACTATTTTGGTGCAAATTTTCCTTTATTTCCATGCTTTTTGACACCTAAAACTTGTACACCGTAAAATTTGTATAGTATCTGACTGGACCTACTACAAGTCCTGTTGTGAAATTTCTACAGTACTGTTCTGAGCTTATTACCAAAAAAAATTTTTTATGGCAGCATTAATAATAGATGGAAAAAAAAGTAATCTTTGTTGACTTTGATGACCACAAGAAAAACAAATAAGTTCTCTCAGATATTTTTTTCAATTTCTCTCAAAAAAACTTGGGTTCTAATAGTCGTAATAGGTCATATGCTGTTACGCCCAATTGTAGAGTAGAGTATATATTTATTTGCATAAACTTTTAGATACATAATTGAGCAAATATTGTTACAAAAAAACAGTAATAAAAGTAATAGTAACAGTAGTAATACAACAGCGAATAATGTACTGTTGTAAAATTTGAACAGTACTTACTGTTGTGAGCTGATGAACCTTGGGTTTGACCGTACTTAAGCCCTATGTATTATAGCTCATGGAAAATCATATGGTGATGTACGGTGTGTGAGGCCAATGACAAGAAAAAACTGTATTTTAATTTTGCAAGGTTTTTTTTTTAATATAATGTTTACTTATATTTTTTTTAAATAAACATATTTTGTAAAGTACTTATTAGAAGTTTGCTTGACCAACCTCCGTTGGAACTCATATGTGCATATTGATCTGTTGGACTGACCTACCTATAAGTTGTGCCTCTTTTTCATGTTACTACTGGAGGGTTAAAACAATTAAACTTTGTCTAAACCTGAAAATCATAGTGAAATATTTTTCACAGTTTAACGCTATAGAAGGCCTATTACTTAGCAAAAGGTTTAGTCAAGTACAACAAAAGATCCTAATAGAAAACCTGAGTCTATTTCAAATTCGTCTCTGTTAAGTGAGCCTTGAAGTGAGCTCTTTGAATAGAACTACTTTCTCCTACCTTGGGCTGATTCATTCGTCAAAAAACTTCAAAAACCTTTGGGGGCCCGATACCTTTGGGGGCCCCCAGAGGTCTCATGATGTACTTTATGCTATGTTTTCTGTTTATTCATGAAATATATGGAAAATATCTAAAAAAATATGTGGTTTGGGGGGGTCCGAGCCCCTAGCCCCCCGCCCCCTTGGTGCGCCCATGTAATAATTCAAAATAATTGAAAAAACTAGAAAATAAGTTTTAAAAAAACAAAATAAACAAAAACATAACCCACTTTTTTGAAGAAAACATGGTCCCTTTTATTTAAGATTTTCTCGCTTTAGTTTAATATTTTTAAGAAAAACTCATTTTTCGCATATGCGCAAAGGATCTGTTCTTAAAACGGATTAATTTTTTAACTAAAGCTCTTGTCGTTTTTGTAAAATTTACGTTTTTGTTAACATTACGGCTTATGGGAAATCGGTTTGTTTGTCCTATGGAAGACATCTTGGATTTGATCATATGTTTTGTCAGACAGCCTTACTAACCTTGGGCCAGGTGACTCTTATAGGTTATGTTGTATAAATTGATTAACGATAAAATTGAACAGTTTATGTGGCATTACGATTGTTTTTGTTAAATATTCTCCATATATCACAAAAAATTTGTCTAAAAATAAAACGAAATTGAAAATACGACACAAGATATCTTAACTGCGTTTACCGCACAGTGGTACACGTACACTTTTTTTATTTATCAGTAAAAGACATCAAAAACTACTTCTAAAATATTAATAACAGCATAGGCTTTTTTCTTTCTTGGCTGTTTTTGTTTGTTTCAATTTAAGATTTAATTCATGATATATGTATGAGTGTGCGTGTGTTTGTGTGCGTGATGTATCTAGTTGTGTGATTTTGTAGGGTTTTTCATCTTAAGAATATTAAAATAGATTTTCCTTGTAACTTATTATGTATCATTTAGATATAACTATTTTCTGTACATTTCTATACTGTCATTGGGCTTATGACTGGAATAGATTGCAAATAAAAATAAAAAGAAAAAAATAAAACACGCAAAACACATTGCCGACTGCAAAGCAAAACTAACCTCACTATTTACGAGATGAGCTGTTTATCTCGCACGTACCTAGCCAAAGTAATAGTAACTTTGGTTAGGTGTAGTCTGACTACTATTACATTGGCTAGGTACGTTTGGGCAGATAAACAGCTGATCTCGTTAAAAGTAAGGTTAGTTTGTTTATTTTGCTCTGCGGTCCGTAATGTGTTGTGCCTGCTTAGTACATTTGTAAGTGTTTGAGTTTTGATTTAGTTTTATTTTGTGTACATTTTACGAATCGCGGGTTGCTGATGAAATCTGTCAAGTTCGCGTAAACTGTTGTTTCAACTTTTCTTGAAACATTTCAACACATATTTGACCTATCTAAAACTCTACTTCGGAATAAGCTACGAAACTCAAACTTTGCACAGTCGTAGATCTTCATAGAATTAACAACCCCTCCAAGTTTCATGGTTTCATAAAGTAGTTACGAAATTTCAAAAAACGTCGAAACTGCCACTCACTCACTCAAAATTCTACTGACTGACTTCCAGACATGCTTCAAAGCTGAAATTTGGCAGACTGATAGAAATTATAAACCAACCCTTTCAAACAACCAAAAAACCCCAAAATTCGAATTTACTCTCTTCCCCTATGCGTGTAAAAATAAAAAACCCCAATATTTTAATTAACTTCCTTCTCCTATAAATGTAAAGTTATGTAAAAGTTACATTGCCCACTTCCAGAAACGCTAGAGAGCTAAGCTTTGGAAGACTGATAGGAACTATGATAAAACACCAACATTTTAATTAAACTACTTCCCCCATAAATGTAAAGTTATGTAATTGCCCACTTCCGGGAACGCTAGAGAGCTTAGCTTTAGTAGGCTGAAGGAACTATGATAAAACCATAGGAAAAATTTAAAAAAACCTTATAATTTTTAATAAGGTACTGCAAAAGTTTTGAATAATATTCCGCATATTTTACTCCTTTAAAACGTAAATATTATCCAAATCCTTTAAAAAGGAGTGAAATCATAACAAAATGTTACGCGAAAATGATATTCCATAAATAAAATTGAGATAAAAATAAAGCCAAGTTCTCCAATACAAATTTCAAAATGAAAGGTTACTAGTTTAAAAATGTTTTTCTAAACTTGGCTATTACGGCTGCAAATGACTCTTAGGCACAGTGCTAAATTGAACATAAAGATATTTGGCTGTAATAGCAAAGTTAAAAAAAAACATTTCCAAACTAATAAGAACCTTTTATTTTAAAATTTGTATTGGAGAACTTGGCTTTAATTTTATCTCTATTCTTTTTACGGAATATCCTTTTCGCGAACTTGGTTTTTTTTTACATAAAACTTTTTTGTTATGATTAATTTGTTTAATCAAACTGCAGTGTTTATAATAATTTTCCTTGTAAGGTTGCGTTTTAAATATTTGTTGAATTGAATTGTAATTTTCTTATTTTTATATTACAGAAAAGTACATTAGAGGAGTCAGTGCAGTAGAAAACATTTTAACGCTTGATAGGCTTCGGCAAAGTGTGGCTGTAAAGGAACAACTGCAGGCTAAGGGTCAACCTCTAATGAGAAAGACTGTCAGTGTTCCTAACTTCTCACAGGTAATAACTTAATTCATCGTTAGGCTAGGCGCGCACTTGCGATTTTCTGCCGCGCGATTGTTTAATAGCAATTAAACGAGAAACTTACAACGGCACTGCACGCACATGCATCAGCGACCAAACCAGCTACGTCGCATATTGAAATGAATCGTATGGAAAGGTATAAATCTGAGCGCACTTGCAACTTTATAATCGTGGTTTTTGATACTGGGAGACAGTACAACGTGTGTATTTTGTAGTTTTGTGTTGTGTGAAAAAGCCGAATTGTCCCTAAAAATGTCTGACGATGATGCTCGAGCCATATACACGAAAAGAAAATGAGTTTATTTAGCAACAAACTAAAGGAGTATACCGACAGATATTTAATACCGAAAGTGTGTGTGAATATCGTATGTAACTCAATTAAAACAAAAAAAATATGATAATTTAAATAATGGGGGCGTGCTGTTCATTTCCCTTAAGAAATCAGATATAATAGAAATAAATTGTTAATAGTTTACTATTAAAACTTGACATAATTAGCGCCAGTCTTGTAGGAGTGGTAAAACCGAGGGGTGAACAGCTAACCCAAAATGTGTACACCGATTGTGAAAATCCACAATCTTTTGGTAAGATTGTGTAAAGATTGTGAGGGATTGTGGTAAGATTGTGAAAGATTGTGAGGGATTGCGAGGGATTGTGGAGGACTGTGCAGCCGTGTAGCGTGCCTTACGGGGCGGGGGGGCAACAGCCCATGAAAAATTTTTGCGACCAAAAAAAAAAGTCATCATGGCTATCGTTTCCTTTGCGAAGGACTGTGGTAAGATTGTGAAGGGTTGTGGTAAGATTGTGAGTGATTGGGACAGATTGTGTTAGAGATTGTGAGTGCTTGGGAGGGATTGTGTAAAGATTGTGAAAGATTGTGAGTGATTGGGAGGGATTGTGTAAAGATTGGGAAAGATTGTGAGAAATGTGTACACCGATTGTGAGAGCTGTTCACCCCTCGGGTACAACTGTATCAGAAGCAATATATTTTGCGTTTACCTATGTACTAGAAAAGCGGTATCTTATGGGGCGTATAAGTAACGGCAACCATATAAGCAGTTGTCTTTGTCGTACGCGTAGAAAACAAATAAGAATTGATTAACTGTAAGTATTGATTTGACCCGAGAGCAGCGTCGCTTTTTTTGACAACTGCTTGCCCCTCGCGCTCTACGCGGCAGTTACAATTGCTTCTTTCATTATGTAAAACATAGTGCGGGGTCAATGCATGCCAGTGCAATGCGAGAATTCAGTCGTGCCCTTTAGCCTTGAAATAAGCAGTCTGTTAGATACTTAAATAATCGTTTCATAGTGCGGTTTCGGTAAAGACTATTATATTATAGTGTGGTTTTTTATTAACAAAAAGTTTACTTTAGAAAGTTTTAATAAAAAGATAAATAGGTATTATAAATAACGATAGGCTAAAGCAAGAAATTAAAGTTTACAGAAACCTAAAAACGATACAAATAAGCAAGTTTTAAGAAAAATGCTTGTCTCAAATTTCATCGCACGCCCCTGATAATCATCATGAATTTTATAAAATTACCTTTCTTTATTCATTGTTTCCTAGTGTTCGCTTATAATAACAAGGCTATCACATAAGTTGTAGAATCCATAATAGTAATTTTCGATTCGCTGCGACAGGAAAATGGCAAGTGTACGTCTAGCGTTAAAGTTCTAGTTTAGTCAAATGGTACACAAGGAAGGTTTGAAGTAAAAAGTTCTGGTGTAATTATTTTAAGTGGTTTTTTTAAATTTGATGAAATTGGAAACGGGACAGTAAATATATTTAAGATATACATGGATCACGATGGTGACCGATTAGGTATTAAAACATTAAGCTTTTTTCTTAAAACCAAGACTTGATTAAAATGTTAGCCGTAATCTTAAGCGAATTACGTTGTACATCAACAAATATAAAATTTTATCGCCTTATCATAACTAGTTCTAAAAAATGTTATTTTTGGTTCAACCATTGTTCTGCATATTATACGATTGCCTTGCCAATCATGTATTTATATTCTTATAAATTCATTACTACTGAAAAGATTTTAATAAAATAATAAACATCCTGGCTTCAAATTTAAGATGGCGGACAGAATCATACTTGTTTCTTCAAAATGGCGTGTTTATTCTTATTTTCCGCAAATATTTTAGTTTTTTTTTTTTTGATTTATAAAAAAGCACTACTTTTCCCCCACACAACGAGGGACAAACTAGTGAAATCGGTGTGGTGGTTCTCAAAAAAATCTATTTTTGTTTCAACCATTGTTTTACAGATTATGCGATTGCATTATAAATTCGTTATTACTAACCCGAATTTAGTGAAATAAAAGAAATCATGGTGAGAATTAATTGCTCTTTAAAGGTTATAATCAAAATATTCCGCCATCTTAGAATTTAAGATGTCGGACAGAATCATACTTGATTCTTCAAAATGGAGTGTTTATTCTTATTTTCCGAAAATGCTTTTTTTTAATTTATAGAAAAACACTATTTTTCTGCCGCTCTCAATCAGTTTGCACCATGATGTTTTTTATTGCACTAAAATCGGTTCAGTAATCATGAATTTATAAAGAACTGAATGCAGACAGGATTGGCAATGCAATCGTATAATTTGTAAATCAATGGTTAAAACAAAATCAAGTTTTGTAAGAACCACTTCACCGAGTTAACTACTCTATACCTTGTTAACCGGGAGAAAACTACTGCTTTTCTATAAATTAAAAAAAAAACTTAAAAAGATTGGTTTAGTAATAATGAGTTTATAAGGAAATGAATGCAGACAGGATTGGCAATGCAATCGTATAATTTGTAAATCAATGGTTAAAACAAAATCAAGTTTTGTAAGAACCACTTCACCGATTTAACTACTCTATACCTTGTTAACCGGGAGAAAACTACTGCTTTTCTATAAATTAAAAAAAAAACTTAAAAAGATTGGTTTAGTAATAATGAGTTTATAAGGAAATGAATGCAGACAGGATTGGCAATGCAATCGTATGGCTAAAACAAAAATAGATTTTACTAATTTGCACCTGGTTGTGTGGGGTAAAAGTAGTGATTTTCTATAAATTAAAAAAAAAACTAAAATATATTCTAAAAATAAGAATAAACACGCCATTTTGAAGAATCAAGTATGATTCTGATCTTAAATTTTAAACAAGTTTTTGTGACTAATCCGGTAAAAACAAGTATTTGTTTCTCTCATATTTTTCCGTGGGTAGCTTGAAAGCTTAACCTCACAGGGGTCCAAGATCTAATGGACACCTAATAAGTGTTGACAGTTAACTGTTTCGTCCTTATGGGACTCCTCAGAACACTGCTTGTTCAATATGACACCCTTGCGAAGTTAATTAGACGGTTTTGTCTCTAATCCGATGTATATAGTGAGAAAACCCTCGCAAGAAGCGCCATCTACCGATATACGAGAGAAACTAGAACAAGAGCAGGCGAAAATAAACTGCTCTACATATCGATCAACGAAAAGATCGACTGCAAAGAAAAAAATACAATCCGTGGCCTACGACAGCCCTTCTGTCTTTCAGGCCAGATCAACGCTGGTTAGCGTTTTTTTAATCGGGTAAAAAGAAGGTTTTAAATTTCACGTTTGATTATGATCTTTAAAAATCACTCAATTGTCACCAGGATGTTTTTACTTTATCAAAATCGGTTCTGTAATAATGAATTTATAAGGAAATAAAATATGATTAAATGAAACAATGGTTGAAACAAAAATATTTTTTGTTTAGAACCACCGAACCGATTTTGCTGACTCGTACCTTGTTGTGAGAGGCAAGAGTGCAGCTTTTTTACTAATTTAAAAAATAATTAAAACATTTTCGCAACAAAAGAATTTTATGTATGCCTTCGGTAGTTCAGTGGTAGAATGTTTGCCTCGATAGCAAGAGATCCCGGGTTCGATCCCCGGCTGAAGCAGAAAACTTTTTTCTTATTTTTCTTTCTTTAATTTCACTTTTTATATAGTTTTGGGTCCTTGCATTATTTGCAAATTGGTATTTGATAAATATATTGGCAAATCGCCCATTTGCGATCAGAAATTTTAACACACGAAAAGGTGATCTCATGCTTTCAGACGTTGTGGGAAAGAAGGGTTTAGAGAGATCAGTTGGATGACTTGGTCGAGTTAATACCCTGAGGCTTTCTCGTTCTTGTATTGAGACACCGCAGCCTGCATAGATGGAAGTTTTCCGAAAATTTATGTATGGCTTCGGTAGTTCAGTGGTAGAATGTTTGCCTAGATAGCAAGAGATCCCGGGTTCGATCCCCGGCCGAAGCAGAAAACTTTTTTCTTATTTTTCTTTCTTTATTTCACTTTTTATATAGTTTTGGGTCCTTGCATTATTTGCAATTTGGTATTTGATAAATATATTGGCAAATCGCCCATTTGCGATCAGAAATTTTAACACACGAAAAGGTGATCTCATGCTTTCAGACGTTGATTCTTTACGTCTAATTTGAGTTATCATACCTTTGACAGTGGGAAAGAAGAGTTTAGAGAGATCAGTTGGATGACTTGGTCGAGTTAATACCCTGAGGCTTTCTCGTTCTTGTATTGAGACACCGCAGCCTGCATAGATGGAAGTTTTCCGAAAATTTATGTATGGCTTCGGTAGTTCAGTGGTAGAATGTTTGCCATAGATAGCAAGAGATCCCGGGTTCAATCCCCGGCCAAAGCAGAAAACTTTTTTCTTATTTTTCTTCCTTTAATTTCACTTGTTGTTTATAATTTTGGGATTGGCAAATCGCCCATTTGCGATCAGAAATTTTAACACACGAAAAGGTGATCTCATGCTTTCAGACGTTGATTCTTAACGTCTAATTTGAGTTATCATACCTTTGACAGTGGAAAAGAAGAATTCAGAGAGATCAGTTGGATGACTTGGTCGAGTTAATACCCTGAGGGTTTCTCGTTCTTGTATTGAGATACCGCCGCCTGCATAGATGGAAGTTTTCCGAAAATTTATGTATGGCTTCCGTAGTTCAGTGGTAGAATGTTTGCCTAGATAGCAAGAGATCCCGGGTTCGATCCCCGGTCGAAGCAGAAAACTTTTTTCTTATTTTTCTTTCTTTAATTTCACTTGTTGTTTATAGTTTTGGGTCCTTGAATTATTTGCAATTTGGTATTTGATAATTATATTGGCAAATCGCCCATTTGCGATCAGAAATTTTAACACACGAAAAGGTGATCTCATGCTTTCAGACGTTGATTCTTTACGTCTAATTTGAGTTATCATACCTTTGACAGTAGGAAAGAAGAATTAAGAGAGATCAGTTGGATGACTTGGTCGAGTTAATACCCTGATGGTTTCTCGTTCTTGTATTGAGACACCGCAGCCTGCATAGATAAAGTTTTCCGAAAATTTATGTATGGCTTCGGTAGTTCAGTGGTAGAATGTTTGCCTAGATAGCAAGAGATCCCGGGTTCGATCCCCGGCCAAAGCAGAAAACTTTTTTCTTATTTTTCTTTCTTTAATTTCACTTGTTGTTTATAAAAAAATCCATCTTGTATTTTGAGATGGCGGCAAAACAATATATTTAGTCAAAACTTTGATTAATTCTCTGTCAAGTGCAATTTGTCCCATTAAAACCGGTGGTATAGTTTAAAAGTTATAGTGAAAAAAAATTGACCGGTTTTTTTTGGCCCACCCACATGACGTAATGAAAGGCGAAAACGCGTTTTGGTCCGCGTATGTGTAATGTATCGTGGTTAATACAAAATTTTCCTTGTTGCAAACAAATTTAACAACACATCTCCTTTAAAATTTTTTCAGCTGATGATGTCGAGTCTTAGCATGGATTCACTGCACATACCTATGGTTAGGTCCGAAAGCGTATCTGAGTTTAATGGAGATTTGCATGGATTCACTCAATCGAAACCAAAGAACACGAGTATCGATATCGACTCCACACCGCCCAAACCTTATGGAGGCCTAGGTAAGTTAAACATTTTTATTAACTTTTTAATCTAAATGGTGTCCTTGTACCTAATAACTTACTTTTTTTCTAACGCAAGATTTAGTACCCGTGAATGAAAAAAAATTGTCGTGGCTATGCGGGTAAAGAAAAGTTTTTTTTTCGTTTTGCTAGTTTTTCTTGTATTTAGTAGATGCCGCTAGTTGTAAAACCATACGGTTTCGCAGGCATGATTTCTCTTAATATTAGGCGGTTTGTAGAACTCTTATGTTTTGACAACTTTAGAAGCCGTTGTGGTAGTACCATGGGTCGTTCTTCTCGAAGTTTTTGGAACACGTTTGAAACTGTCACTTTTAAAAGTCAGACTATTGTTTTACGCTTTATTTTACAAAACAAATATTTCAAGTGTTAGAAACTGGTGATATTTTATAATTTTTAATACAAGTCGCACAATATCTATAGTAGCGGTCTATCTATTTTCTATTTAGCCTTGTTCAATCCATCTTTGGACATGGGCCTGATATCTTCCACTCTTCTCTGTCTGTCGCCGTGTTCATCCATCTAGTTCCCGCGTGTTTGTTCAAATCGTCCCCCTACTTCTTTTATTTTCCCAAGGTCTCCAGTTTACAATAAATTTGTGCCATCGATCGTCTTTCTGTCTGATATTATGACCGGCAAATTTCCATTTTAATTTTGCTTCTTCTCCTCTGACATCCCTTACTTTTGTTTTATTTCTTAATCATTTATTCCTTTTTCTTTCTGTTAGCTTTACATGTAACATTTGTCTTTCCATTGATCTTTGGGCTTTTGTTACCTTATCCATGTTTGATTTTGTAAGTGTCCAGGTCTGGGATCCATAGGTAAGTACAGGAAGGATACATTGGTTGTACACTTTCGTTGTGAGGTACTGAGGATATTTTTTATTTCTTAATATGTAGCTTAATTTACCGAATGCTACCCATGCCAATCTTACTCGTCTTTTGATTTCAGCTGTTTGGTTTTCTTTTTTCAGTTTAATAATTTGTCCCAGGTGTATATATTCTTCTACTTCCATTTTCTTTTGGTTTATTCTGACCGTAATATCTTCGTCTGTTTGTTATGATTTTAGTTTTAGTATAGTTCTTACTGAAGCTTATATTTTTAGCTGCTGTATCCAGTTCTTCCAGCATTTTTATCAGTTCTTCTTTCTTGTCTGTTATTAAGGCGATATCGTCAGCATTAGGTGGTTCAAGAATTGTCCGTTTACTTTGATGCCAATTTCTTCCGAATCTAAGCTTTTAAAAACATCTTCTAGGGCCTGGTTAAATAATTTAGGGAATATTGTGTTACCCTCTGACACCTCTTCTTATGCGGATTAGCTTGGTTCCTTCGTGGATATCTGTGATCTATTCGGCTATTAATTAAAGTTGCTTTTAATGCCCAGTGCTCAATGCTTTCGAAAGCTTTTTCGAAGTCTATAAACGTAATATATAGTGGAATGTTATATTCGTTGGCTCGTTCTATTAGCATTTTAATGGTTAATAAGTGGTCAACTGTACTGAAACCTTTTCTAAAGCCTGCTTGTTCCTTTCATTAATATCCGTCAAATTTTGTTGTTACTCTATCTGTTACTATTTTCGTGAGAAGCTTATAAATTACATTTAGGAGTGTTATAGGTCGATAGTTTTTTAGGTCAGCTCTATCGCCTTTCTTGCGTAGAATAATGGCTATGGATTCTTTCCAGTTGTCTGGGATTATTTTTTCTTTTAGTATTTTATTTAGGAGAATATGGAGGGTATTAACTACAGCTTTACCACCGTACTTGAGCATTTATGCCGTTACTGCGTCTTTTACAGGTGATTTGTTATTTTTCATTTTCTTTAATGCTCTCTTTATGTCCGCTTTGCTTATTTCAGATTGTAGGTCTGAGTTTAGGTTTTTTATTTTTGTTTGGAGTTTCTTCATGGTCTCTCGTAATGGTTTCCTTTTTGTTTGGTATACTTCTGCATAGAATAGTTGTGTGATATTTATGATATCCTCTTTAACGTTAGTTTCTATGCCGTTAATATCCTTTATTTAATTATTTAATATCTACCTAGAGTCGGCCTTAGACATTTCATATTTATGTTATTTTCTATAACTCTCTCAATTTTAATATCTTGGCTCTTTCTTTTATTTTTTTTATCATTTTTCTTATAGTTTTATTTATTTCTGTGTATTTTATAGATGTTCTTTTTATTTCTCTCTCGAGGGTCCGCCTTTTTTCCATCAGTCTCTTTATTTCTTCTGATATACAATTTTCCCTCTTTTTATCTTTTTGTGCGATATCTGTTCCTACTTTGGTCATAGCTCTTGTCAGCGTATCATTTATTTCATCTATATTTTCAGTTTCGCATCCTAAGTTTTGGGTTAGCTGTTCTTTTAGCCTTTCTTTGTATATAGCTTTATTTTGTGTAAGTTTATTCATGTCAAATTGTTCATTGTTATTATTAATTTTTCTTTAAATTTCGAAATTGCTATCAATGCAGATTTTGGTTCTGACCATCCTGTGATCCCTGCCTGTTGTAAAGCTGTTTAGGACTGTTACATCTCTAACGATATTTTTATCAGTAGTCAGTATGTATCCGGAATGACATTTCGATAGTGCGCAGACGCAGTTCTTACCATTACCACAACGAAGTCAAATAAGCGGTCCAAAAACTCCCTAATATCGTAAGATGAGATTCATAACCGTCTCTTTAGCTCATCAAAACATTGACCATGCAGTGTTCTTTTAGGATGAAACAGTTAACTGTCAACACTTAATAGGTTTCCATTAGATCTTGCACTCTCTTGAGTGTACAGCTTCCGAGCTGCATACAGAAAAATACACGAGAAACAAAACCTTTCTTTACTCGCTTAGGCACGACTTTTTTTTATTTTTAATTTTTTTCTTTGTTGTAAAATATAAAGATTCCTTCCTATTTACTTACTAATAATGCTACTTTTTTGCGTATCAACAACCATACAAGAAGGCTAGTTTTTTAATCATATCCAAGCCTGCTAATTTGGTATTTTATAGTTAAATAGAAATTATAGTTAGGAGGGCAGTTTAAAATGACAGGCTTTGGCAGAATTCTTTTAAAATCACATGTGTTATAGACGAGATCCTCCAATACAACATTTAAATGAGACAAATATTAATATTTTTAAAAGAATTATATAGAATAATCAGGTCACTTGAAGTATTTTTGTAGTTTGTAGCACTAAAGTTTTTAATTTTTAGCCCGACAATATCAGATTTGAATGATTTTAATTCAGCAAATCTAAATAGTTTATTTTAGCTTATTACGTCAAACAAGCCTTACATATTTAATTAACTTTGAACCTAGACCTCAAGTTAGTGTACCTGCTTGTAGAGAGAAGATAAACGTATCTTGTTTCAATTTTTTTACTGTGTGTTGTAAAAGAGATTTAATAAAAATTGAATGAATTTTTAAATTATTATAATTTTTTAAATATTGCAATAAAACTAGCATTTTTTTTTAATTGATGAATATAAAAGTTTTAAGTAATGAACTGAACGGCTGTACACCGCATCCTATTTTCAAAACCATAAAAATAATAATAATAATAATAGGGACCTATTGCAATAGTGCCAGGCACTAATTGTGCCGGGCACTATATGGACAGTTTCGCATTATAAGGACAGCTGTCTTCTTTCAAAATTAGGCCATTGTGTATTATAAGAGCCGGAATTAATAGTGACGCCACTATTAATGGAAAATAAACCACTGGATTTCTAAATTCGACTTTGGTATGTCAATTTTGAAAGATCCACTGTCGGTTTTTAATGCCAAACTGTCAATATAGTGCCCGGCACAATTTGTGCCTGGCTTTATTGCAATAGGTCCCTATTAATAAAGGTTAGGTGTAAGAGTAGTAATTGTTCTTCACCAAGAAAAATAGCTAAATTGTTTGTAATAATAAAATTTTTCAAAATGCTATACGAAATTGCTTGTAAATAATAAAATCTTTGACTGTTTTCTAAAGATATGTGTAAATATTAATATTAATATTTAATTCAATTTTTATTTCGTCTGATTTACATATTAGGTCAAAAATAGACAGCCAGAACGAGCGCTGATCGAAGTAAATTAGCTAGTGGGTAAAATTTAAGCTTTTTGGAAAAATCGAAAAGCACATCTGAAATTTTTAACGAACATTATTTTTGACCGAAAGTTTTTTTGAACAGACTTCCGGAAAAATGATTACTAACTGAATGACCCCACTTACACTACCTCTTTCAAAAGCCTAAAAAAAAGACGAACAGAATATATTTTTTGACATGCGTTAATTAAAATGTCAAAAAATTATTTTAAAAATTGTTCACTTGTGGTACCATATTTGAAAGCTTTTACTCAAGAGAAACAACATAATTTTATTATTATATTAATTTTTTATATACACGTCAATTAAAATGTAAAACATTTTTGACTTGTGGTTTAAACAAATTATTATCTTTATTATTTCACATTTTAATTGACGTATATCAAAAGGTATACTCGTTGTTTGTTTTTCTTTTTTTATAAGCTTACGAACGAGGTACCACAAGTAGGGTCATTCCATCTGAAAAAAAGTTGGATGTTAATGGACTCCTTGCTAACGATTTGTCAATAACAGAAGTCCGTGGAAAATAATCCCCGTTAAAAATCTCAGATAATGTGTTTTTGAATTTTTCCAAAAAGCTTAAATCTCACCCATTAGCAAATTTTCTCCAACCTGCTCGTTCCCACTGTATAGTGTATACTAATATAATAATTTTTTTTTTAATTATTCCAAAATAATAGTTTAGTCAAGATTACTAAGATAATTTTCAATTTTTTCGTTTGCACCCACAAGGCTCCATTCTATCAGGTAAAATGGAGGCTTGCTCATATGACTACCCAATAATGAATGCAAAACCAATCTGACCGGTTTTTTAATGCATCCTTCTTTTAGTGGTTTACCAGAAAAAATATCCAAACCAGGGAGGAAATTATAGAACGAAAAATTATAAAAAAATGTTTTTGTGCTTCAGCTGGGACTCGAACCAGGAACCTCTGACTGCGTACGCCAACGCCCTATTAATTGGGCTACAGATGATTATAACTTTCAATCATGGTTAATGCCATAGTATAGGAATGCTAGTTTTCAGGGTAATCACTCGACCAAGTCATTTAACTGATTTTATAATTCTTCGCTTCCACTGTTAAAGTATGAACTCAAATTAGACGTAAGAAAAGACGGAAGCATGAGATCACCCTTGTATGTGACGATTGCCAATAATAATTTACACTTAAACAGGGGGAGCGAAGAATTATTAGTTGAATGGATTTGTCGCGTGAAAACTTTAAGAACTTGCGTTCCTATGCTGTAGCAGTAACACAAACTTTAAAAAATGTAAAATCATGTGTTTCGTACAAAGCCAGAGATTCCGGGTTCGAATCCCGGCTGAAGCACAGGAACCTTTTGGTTATAATTTGTCCTTCTTTAATTTCATGCTTGGTTTGAAATTGTTGTTTATGGTTTTGAGTAAAACCTTGCATTATTGCACTTTGGTATTTAAAAAAACAGGAAAGATAATGTTGTAGAATTTAGAAAGGCGTCTTAAAAAATCCATCTCGAATTTATTGTTATAAGCTAAACGTGATTGCAACTGTAAATAAACCGTAAAGTTTCCCAAACAGTTTGGTAATGTGCTATGCCATTTGAGACTTCGCCATTTAATATTATCTAACAGCTGATATCTGGCATAAGTGTTCGACCAATGAAATGTATGAATCGATACGCCTACAAATTAGGCTTGGTCTCGAACAGGGCCAGAAGACTTGGAATCTTGGATGCTTTTATGGCTGGACCATGTACAGGGTGTCCCAAATTGGACACTTTTACAGGGTTTAAGGTACTTCTAGGGGAGACAGAGAAAAACTGACCACGCATTGCGAGGCTCAAATTTCATGAGAAGACTTATAGTGAAAACCGCATTTTGAAATATCGTCTCGTCTTTGAGCTACGGAGGCTTTTTGAAAAGTCTGCGTTTTGGAGGGGGTCTATAACTTCGTTATTATTGGAAATATTGATTTAGAGTAAATTGCAATTTTATAAACTTTATCACGAGGAATTCAACCGCTAAATTAAATTTTAACTGTCACTTTTACTTTTTGAGATATGACGTAAAGTTGCATTTTTTCTTATGGAAGGGCCTATATTTTAATTAATTTTCGAATTCGTCATTGAATTCTTTTCAAAATGATGTATCATATGTCATAGTTTGATTCAACGGTTTCGGAGATAATTAAAGTTTTTTATTTTTGTCTAGTGTGCGTTGAATGACGTCAGGTGCCATTGACGTGAAAGCCTTGCGGTCAAATGCTACTTCAATACTCCTATAGTTTTGTTGTCTTATACTATGCAAATCAAGTTGGCCTTGCGTCTTGGCGTTTTCTCATTGTTTTCAATTGTTTAAACAATTTGACATTACGCTTTGATATGAAATTATTTTGCACAAAAGCGTTTTAATTTTATTTTGAAATTTGTATCATTTTTGTTACTTTTTATAACTAGGCTTTAAGGGCCGGCAGCTGAATTATAATTTTTCCAAACTAGGCTTACTATATTTTTGACTGTGTAAAATAATAAAAATACTGGAGTGCCTTGACCTGCCTCAGCAGGAAATCATAGCGCACTAGAAATAAGTGAAAAAGCTGAATATCTCCTAAACCGCTCAATGAAACTATGACGTATGATACATCATTAAAATATAGGCCATTCCATAAGAAAAAATGCAACTTTATGACATAACTCAAAAACTAAAAGTGACAGTTAAAATATAATTTAGCGGGTGAATTCCTCATAACAAAGTCTATAAAACTGCAATTTACTCTAAATCAAAATTTCCACTAATAACGAAGTTATAGACCCCCTTCAAAAATGCAGACTTTTCAAAAAGCCCCCGTAGCTCAAAGACGAGACGATGTTTCAAAATGCGGTTTTCACTATAAGTCTTCCCTTGAAATTTGAGCCTCGCAATGCGTGGTCAGTTTTTCTCTGTCTCCCCTAGGAGTACCTTAAACCCCCTAAAAGTGTCCAATTTGGGACACCCTGTACACCGTAGGTGTGTCTACAGGGTCATTTAAAGATGAATCTGGAACCCGATCAAAGAAATGTATTTAAGGGAATCCAGGGACTTTATTTTCTAGTTATGTATATTAGTGTAATATTTATGTTATTTAACCCGCGTAATTAGTTATGATTATGCAAATATTCATGGATAAAACAGATTTACGAAAAATACAATGGCTACGTAGCGAGAGATCGTCCCATGTGACGTCACTCTCAGGTTGCTATCTCAGCGCGAGAAATTCAAATTCGCGTGTTTGTCGTTTCACTTATAATATGCAAACACTACATCCCTCCTCACTAAGACTATTTAGCACCGTTTCTCTTAAAGTCCACTATACTTAAGTTCCTACACAATTCAATCAATCAATCAATGTATATTTTTTAATAGTGTAGGATACATCCTAATATACAATCAAAAGTAAATGTAAAATAAATATAAAAGTCACAAAATTCAAACTTAAAGTAAAGTAAAAAAAAACAAAAAACATTTGTGGACCAGTACACAAAATAGAATAGTAGACTAATGGCTGTCAAATACACAGCAATCCTATATTTTAGAAAAGGATAACAGATAAAAACAAAAAGATAAAAATAATAATAATCACCTTCTCTGTACAATATAAAAGTTCAAACTTTGCTTGAAAACATTCAAGAGGATGATTCTTTCACTGATGATCATGATAATGATGATCTATTATATTCCACAAGCTCTCTGTAAAACAAAAGATTTGAGTGTTACACATTCTAGCACGATCAACCTGTAACTCATTATTTGTTATAGCTCTTGTTCTATAATCATGAATTTCAGATCTAAACGTTATGAATTGTTCGAAATACTTGTTTAAGATCTTAATAATAAAAATCATTGATATCTTATATAATCTATCAAGAACAGATATCCACTAAAGGGCGTCCAACATGAATGAAGTATGTGTATATCTGTTAACCCGAAGTAAGTTCTCACTCCTCTATTTTGAAACATTTGCAATCACTGTATTTTATTTTTATCAAAAGAATACAAGGCCCTTGTGCAATAGTCAAAGTGCGGCTGAATTATGCAAATATATCATGTTATTCTAGCAAACATTGACAGAGGAGATGTTATTCTCGAAAAGAAGTAAATTTTTTATAAAAATATAAAGCCCAGATACTTGAACTCATCCACAAATTCTATCCTTTCACCTGCTTCCACTTTTACATCCAACAGCTTTGTATTTATGTGAGATAGCAGTATAGGCTCGGAAGGTCTATTTTGTGTCATTTTAGTCAAACCACGAGTAGTATTTATTTTTTTTACTTTGACAGGATGCTTCCCACTTTGTAAGAAGGAATGTGCCTATGTTCAGTGTGCTTTTCTGCGACATACTCATGTTTTTCAGTTTCTGGTGACATATAGGTTTCTGTAAACCTCCTCTGTTTATCTGATTTAAGTGTATTTTCCACAGTTTTCCTGTTGGCAAATGGCATAAATACCCGCCTTTGTCTACTCTTTTTTCTATTTCTGTTTCAATCCACTTTTTCTTGTTGACAGTCCTGTAGTCACGAACGTCAACCTTATCTCCTTCTTTGAAATTGTATTTTCTTATCTCCTTTGTATGTTTTTCTTTTATCTTAATTACATCAGTCTGTACTTTTGCTCTTAGATTAGTCATTTCAGATTTTACTGGCTGGTGTTTTAAGTTTTTAATCTCGTTCTCAATTTTCTTCTAAACAATAATTCTGCAGGCGTTGCCTGGGTGGTACAATGTACTGTATTTCTATATGACAGTAAAATTCTTGATATTAATACATCTAATTGTCGTTTCACTTTCAATATGCAAACACTACAATTAGCGCCTAACGTATTTTGTTAATTGGACGCGTAAGACGATATTATTTTTTGAAAAAGTAGGACACAAAAACAATACTACTGGCTACTTTGCCAGAATGAATGGTGAAGAACAATTTAGTGTGTAAGTTTATGTTTTTATATTGTTTTTCTTTCCTTAAAATATTTTATAAATCAGTAAATTTGGCTACACATTACTTTCTTATTTAGAATGTATCAATATTTGTTTTTTTAATTTTTTAGAATTTTATCTTGATTATAAATAACGGCAGGCTCAACCATCAATTTAAGAACTTCAAATTGACACAAATTTTTTCAACAATTTTTTTTGCCAAAAGTAATTTTATATACATTTTAAAATGAACAAGTATTTGCCCCGGACTGATGAGTCCTTGCAAAATGGGGTTGTGGGACGTTTTTTGTTTTATCCCAATTTTAGGATTTGTAACTTCCTTGTTATTTGTGGAGGATGTGCTGGGTTCATCTAGGATTGTGTTTGGAGTGGTAAAAGTAGTTTCTTACCTGCTTTAGTTGTCTGCGTGCTTGAGACTAGTTTCTGACTTATGACTGACCTGGTCTTCCTCTTGGTCTTCACTATAGCTCCTATTCCTGGCCACCTATAACTTTATGAACGCTTCCAATCTTCAAAACTCCGATACTTTAGTATTTTCTTTTGTGTCAGGATGCGTCCCACTCTGTACAGTTTTCCTGTTGGAAAACAGCATAAATACACGCCTTTGCCCACAATTAGCGCCTGTATATACCAAAGGATACGAGCTAAGTGTAGAAGAGACCTTTAAAAAAGTATTAAATAACTCTCAAGCTTAAAAACGAATTCTAGGTGCATTGGGTAAAGTTTGAATGTAAAGTAAAAAAATTGTTCTTTGAGTATACATTTCTTCCCTTAAAATTACGTATTGATTAATTTTAATGCAAGAACAAAATAGTTAACATATTGGCAAATTGGCAGAAAACTGTCCAACAACTTTACTAACGAATTTTGCAAATCTTTTACAAATAACAAACTCCGAACTTTATAAAATTTTCTTTTATAATTAATTGTCTCTTTTTTGAATTTTACTAGCTTAACTTAGATTACAGCTACCTATATCTCGGTATATTAAACGAGCTTGGATTTTTTAAGACAAATGGTTTGTTAGAAAAGTGTAGATACAAAAAAAAATGTTAACAAAAGGCGCAGGGTAATAGTTGATGTTGTGTCGATATTGAATAAATGAATGGATATGGGGATCTGATACTTTCCTAGCCCATTATCACACTACAAGTGAACTCCATGCTATGTCAGCCTTGAAAAGAGTTTTTTTGCAAAGATCTCAGAAACGAACGACGATGTTTTTGGTTAAAAAACAAATTATAGAGAAAAATGTGATCTACAATATTTCGAAAACCGTATATTGATGCGATGCTCCGTTAAAAGTCAGTTAATCTTTTTAAATTTCATTAGTATTACTGGATTTTGAACAAGCTTCTTTCAGCTCGTTACAGTGTCGAACACTATTTTTCATGAGAATTGGTCCAGCGATTCCGAAGCTATCGTGAGACAGACATCACAATTTTTTTTCATCAAAAACAATACCTTCTCTAGCCAAACTGTCTGGGCTAGGAAGGTAAAAATTATAGTTTTTTTAAGTATCATCGACTTATAAAAAAAGTCGCAAGAGTGAAGGTAATCGACTTTTTACATTTTAGACTGCGCCCTTTGTTTCCATATGTAGATAAAAGAAAGAAACCAAGGCATGATCTGGTTTAGGACTATGTATGTGACACACAATTAGTTTTAGAGTTTACCGAGATATTTATACATGGTGACCACTTTTTTGAAACGCAGCGGCTAGCGAAGTAAAATGTGTTATTTTAGTTAAATGTAAAAACATGTTAACCAAGATTTTTATTAGGCGATTTTTTTACAAAAACATTTTTTGGAGGGACCCTGAAAGGACCGTTTAAAAAGTCCACCTTGCTCAAAAGCTTATTAAAAAACAAAAATGCGTGTATAATTTTGACAAAAAATATATGTTTCACATTTTGTTTTTTAAACATTTTTCAGAAAAATTTGGGCATAATTAGTGTGTCGACAGAAAATGTATTCTTTATAAAAAATAAGGTTCAATCAAAACTAATTATTTTTTAAATGGTACCTCACTTATGGCACCTTGTTCGAAAGTTTAAAAAAATAAGATAAATTGTGTACAATTACCAACACGTTCTATTTAGTATGTTGTAAAATAAAATTTATCATTAAATTAAACAAAGAATACGCTTTAAAATGTTATTTTTCTATATAAAAAAATTATGTATATTATGTAACAATTTTTTTTAATAACTTTTTACTTAGCGTTTGACATATGTTAAAAACAAAATGAAAAATGTTTTTTTTTTAAATTATTTAAAAATAAATTATTTTAAAAATGTTTTTTTTTAACATTTTAGAGTCCTTGTTAAAAAAATATTGACACGCATTTTTCTTTTTTTTTTTGGCTTGCGGAAAAGGTACAAGTAGTGTTTACTCGCTAAACGTTTATCTAACAGTGTTTTTATCAAAAATATTGCCGGTTTAAAATCCCAGTGAGAGTGTTTTTAGATTTTATTTAAAAACTACATTTTTACTCGCTAGCGGCATCGGTAGCATTTTATTAAAAGTCCCTATCCTGCATATACGCCACCTCGGATATTCTTTCTATTCGTAGAATACGCAAGGAGTACTATACCCCATTTTTCGTAAGAAATATTAAAAATTGAAAAGTAAAAATTTAAATTCACCTTGTTTGTTTTACCGCGTTTAAAAAAATAATATTTTTATTTTCAATTCTCAAATCACTCACTTCAAAATGGCATTTTAATATTTGGGGTTTGTTTTACCCCTGAAATTAAAAAAAAAATAGATTTGCATTGATTTGTGACTACTGTGATTATTATTTATTTAAGGTATTTTTTTATTTTCGAGATATTTGCGTTTATAAAATCAACATTTTTTAAAGGAGAATATCTAAAAAATAAATTGATAAATTCAAACACCAGCCTTACCTATTATAAGTAAAATTTTTCGGAAAATTCTCAAACGATTACAAAAAATAATTTTCACTTGTAAGCGAAAATCAACATCTCACAACAAAAAGACTATTAAAAAAATCATAAAATTTTAAGCAGAGGAAGATGGGGAAATATATTAAAAAGGGTATTTTTTTTATTTACTTGGTTGGTAAGTGTTAATTAAATAATTATTATACTATAAACTTGATAATTTTACAAAATGGGTGATAAAAATTATGAGTAGTAGTAGGTTAATTTTGTCCACATCAAAAATTATCACTTAATTTCATTTGTCTGTTGTAGTTTAGCGTGTTTAATCTAACTTTAATAGTTTTAAATAAGCTATTTCTTAAAAGTCAGGAATATCCTAATGATAGTTATATGACAAAATTCATAAAAAAAAATTAAAAAAGTCATATGCAAGTCTGTAATTATCATTTTCTACCAACACACACTCACCGACATGATAAACGGAGCATCCGCACATTTTTTTTTATTATTAATTTTAGGCAAAAAAGTTATTCTTCATTAAAAGTTCTGCATGTTCTAAAACCTAAAATTCAATCATCAGATATCAAATTTTTTTAGTCGTATCCGAGGTTGGTAAAAAATATGAATTTTGCCTAGCATCTATATTTTTGACAATATTAAAAATAGCTATAAAAAAAGTTGTTCAAAACTAAAAACCACGATAAATATGACTTTATTATTTTTTTCATTCTGTTAGAAAAATTGGATATTCCGACGCGTTCAAATTTCGAAATGAGTCACGCCAATACTAATGCCGAAATTCCCACTTTTCAGTCACTTTTTCAATTTCTAGAAAAAAGATGTAAAGTTTTGGAATCACTTCCTCAATCAACAGCACTTAAAAAGGTGCCTACCTATCAAAAATCAAATTCCATGCAAATTCAGTTTGGGCAAAAGCCTACCTATCAAAAATCAAATTCTATGCCAAATTAGTTTGGGCAAAAGCCTACCTATAAATCATCCAATTCGCCTTTTATAGGACTGGCTGGCACCTCAACTAATTCAAGTACGGGAATAAAATGTTTCCGGTGTAATCAAGGTCACGTGCTTTCGAAATGTCAAACATTTCTTGAACTCTCGCCTATCGAGCGCCTATCTTTCGTCAAGCAGAAAAAATTATGTCTAGCGTGTTTTCATCCCTCGCACGGGGTAGACACGTGCAAATCAAAATATTCATGCAGGACTTGCAATAGTAAAAGGCGCCACCATTTACATCCATTTATAATAAAAAATTATTTTATAGTAATTTTCCTACATGAACTGAAAAGTTAATAACACTTACATTTTTATCTTTTTATAATTTCTAACGCGTTTTGGCGGTCGGAACAATTAATTTGACTAGGTTACATGTAACTACAGTTAAATTTGCATTGTTATTGGAGACATGCATTTAAAAAAATGATAAATAGTTTTTAGTTCTCATCAACTTCTCCTAATAACATCTTTCGATATTGTCAAAAATGAATGTACTTAATAACTTAATATTTTTTGACAAACCTCGTATAGGATTGAAAAAATTTGATTGTATTTAAGTTTTAGAACATGAAAAACTTTTTATAAAGAACTTTTTTTCCTAAAATTGATAATAAATAAGTTTTCCATATGGTTTCAACTTAGCTAGACATACTGTATAATAAAGGAATTTAATGTTTAACGGGCTACTCCAGTCTGGAGCGTACGGTCTAATACTGCGTGACTTGAGTCTACGTGTGAACACAGCTAATCAGCTATAATAGCAACTTGTTTATTATAATGTAAATACACCAAACCTAACCAACCTAAAGAAGAAAGAAATAAAAAATTATATAAATATATGTTTTGTTGTAAAAAATGACCTGGAATTTTCTCATGCAGAGAACCTGGAAAAGTCAGGAAATTCAACGAAGATTTTTCTATACGAACCCTGAATGTGATGAATTATTTATAAATCATTTGTGTATAATATTTAAAATAAGGGCAAATAAGCAAAGACGCACCTAGAAAATTGTACATGTTTGTTTGTTTGTAAAAAACTAGTTATTGTTAAGTCTATAACCTTAATAAAAACTCTGGTCTTAAAATCCTAGTAAGTATATACTGCTAAAAAGTTACCAAGTTATCTAAACTTTTTCAGTTTAATAGGCATTCGTAACACCCGATGTAAGATAACAGTTTGTCTGTGTTGTGTCTTAATTAGGGACATTTTGAAACGCTTATTTGACACTTCGTTATTGTTATGGTTATTCCGGAGGCTTCGCAGTAGCTATTTGGTATTCCTTTATCTTTATTAAACACACCGAAGTTCGTTAATTAAGGAGACGTTTCCCTATTGTTATCGTTATTTTGTACAGTTTACCAATACAGTTGTTTATGCTTTTGACCAACTCTCTTCTGTGGTTTTGAACACATTTATAGGTTAATTTTAGGATTAGTTCGTGATTGGGCCCATAGAAATAAAAAAATAATTAGAACGCTTCTCAAACCTGCGCAGACTGGAGGAAAAAAAATTGAAATCCGCCATTTTTTCACAGATTGAGCAAGGCCAACAAGACAGGCATGATTCAAACGGCGGCATTGAACTAAACTTGTGGTAAAACATAATATTTTTTCTACGGCGACCTCTAGGAGTGGTGGCCTATACTACGCTTGTAAGGTCACTGCGTTCTGAAGCCTGGCGACGCAGTTTTCGTAATCCAGGATCAACTCAAATTTAATGAAAATTATAATATAGAAATAAAATTAAGAAAGTAAACAGCGATGGAATTTGACAAATACAGACAATAACACTGACAAATGAATTTTGTTTTGATTGGCATGATTTGTGTTTATCGTTAATTAAGATAACGAAAAGTAATTATAACGGCTTTCAAAGTTTTCAAAATTTTAAGCGTTTCAAAACATCTCTAATGTCACACTTATATACAAGGCAAGTAGCCCATTTTTTAAGGGTTCGTGAAAAATCTGCACTATGCATGCTTATGGTAGTTATCTAACCTAAACTGACTTTTTCTAAATGTTTCAGCCCGACCTACATTCCTTAACTTGAACTTAAATTTGAACTCACTAAGAATGCAGCAGCCGAGCGGTAACTCCAAACGTACGTCACAAGTCAATAGGACTAGACATGTTCAATTTATTTATTTATTCCTCCTTTTCTTTTAGTTTTATTGAAAAGATAATAGTTTGACAAAATTAAGCTGACGAAGAAAGAATATTTTTACTCTCATATATAATGGGCAAATTTAGGTCCAACCTGTGGATTTGAGATGTCTAAAAAAATGTATTTTGATGGTCGGGGAATCCGGCTGAGGACACTCCGGTACCCTTGAGCATTTTGAAATATCAAAGATGGCGAAAAAATATGTTTTTGAAAAAGCTTCCACAGGCTACTGAACTTATAGATGCAAGTGTGTAAGATTTCTCCAGCATGTATCGCATCGGTTAAACACTACTTGAACTAGCTAGTTGAACACCACTCAGAGTAAAACTAATATCGCTCTTCTTCGCGACATGTTTTTTCACACCCGGGCACTTGTACAGAAATCGACCATCACAACAGATCTCTTCTGTCAATGAATCTTGAAATCTCTGTTATTCTGTCCCCGGTCGAGTTTGATGTTCGTTTAAACATATATATATTTATCGGTTTCACAACGTTCTACGTCTTCCGATACCCAATCTCCACTGGTTTCTGTTTGCCCATAATTCATCATCTAGGCCTCTTATTTCACTGTCTATTCCTTCTCTCCAGCTTTTCCTTGGCCGTCCTTGTTTTCTTCGGCCAGTTGGTTTCCATTGTAGTATTTGTTTAGGTAGTCTTTCATCATTCATTCTTTGTACATGTCCGTACCACACCAGTTGTTTTGTTCTTATATCATCCACTAAAGTACGTTCACCCACTGTCATAATTTTTCTTATTCTTTGATTTGTAACTCTTTCTCTTTTTGATTTCCCTGCTGCTTTTCTCCAATAGTCCATCTCCGTAGCGGAAAGCATTTTTTCTGTTCTATCCTTGATTGGCCAGACTTCTGAGCCGTATGTAATATACTTTTTACAATGGTGTTATATATAAGCTTTGTATTATGTTTTGATATACTTTGGTCCCAAATTATTCCATTTAATAAAGTTATTACTTTTCTTCCTTGTACGTTTCGATCTTTTATAGCTTTGTCTAGTGTTCCGTCAGCTGTAATTAGACCTAAGTATTTATATTCATCACAGGACTGAATTCGCTGCCCGGTATTTAAGATTAGATCCTGTTTCATTCCACCGATACACATATACTCTGTCTTATTGAGAATAACCTCTAGTCCCCACTTATTGTACTCTTCTATTAGTTTTCGTGTCATATATTCGAGGTCGTCATAATCCTGAGCCACTACTATCTGATCATCGGCGAAACATAAAGTATACAAGGTGGTTTCGTCCAACGGAATTCCCATGTTTTGGCATTTTCTCTTCCATACTTTAAGGACTTGTTCCAAGTATATCTTGAAGAGCGTAGGCGAGATATAGCAACCTTGTTTAAGACCTTTATTTACTTGAAAGCCTTTGGTTAGTTTTGCTTTGCATGATTCATTTAAAAGCCGATGAATTAGATTTCTCTACAAATCAATGTCACATTCATAAGTTTGAAAAGCTAGTTATTGCTCAATCTCAAAAATTAAAATTATCTCCCTGACCTGAAACACAGTTTTTAATGTAATAATAATAATTCATCTTTAAAATCTTATCCTGATCTAGGAAGTAAATATCAAGGCAAACTCCTGGGCATTCTGTCAGATGATTCTCACCGCCAAGTTAAGAAAGACCGTATCTTATCTTTCGGACGCTAAATCCGCTATTAAATCATTATGGCTCCCTGTTTCAGTGCAAAGACCTGTCACCCCTCAGGATTTAAGAAATTCCTTGTCTCTATGGTCTCTTCAAGGTTCACAAACCTGGTTTGCCGCTTCAACGCAACATATACTTTAGCCAAACACCTGGGTATCTATTCTGAGTCTTGAACGATGTAACCATCCACATCACAACCTTTGACCAATAGCAAACTCTACCCTGGTATCAATATTAAATCCTTTTACAAATAAAAACTGTTTTGTGCTTAACTCTTTCCATTTTGGTGAACAGCTAAAAGAAATAAAATTAGATCCGCATGTTGTTTTAGGAAGCTTCGACTTCGAGTCTCTTGTTACCAAAGTTTTTGGTCCTGAACTCATCAAAATCATTTCAGTTATCTTAGAATCTTACTCTAATTAAAATACGCTTATCCGGAACATATTTTATATGTATCGGTAAAATCTATAAACAAATATCTGGAAACACAGTGGGTTCACCATTCTCACGTGTCGCAAATACATACATTTATAATATATTTGCAAATAATAATAACATTTTTAAAGAGAAAGTACTTGATAGTTTCTATTTTAAACCTAAACTCTGGGAATGACCTGTCGATGGTACTTTTGTTATCTTGCCTCATGACCAAGAATCTCTTCAAGCTTTTCTTCATCATATCAACTCTATACAATGATAACAATGATCTTTCATTTTCAGACATTCTTATTAATTGTAAACTTAATCTAACGCTGGGTCATTCAGTCTATAGAAAACCCACTCCTTCCGATCGGTATCTTCATGCATCATCGCATCATCATCCCGCGCCTAAATCATCTGTTATCACTACTGCTCTGGTTTATAGAGCAGTAAAGGTATTTTAACTCGATTGTTTCAATCAGGAATTAAAACATCTTTTATCTGTTCTTATGGTAAAAAATTTTCACCATAAAGGTATTAAGCGATCCCTAAGAATATACCCCACAAACACTTAGATCCATGCAACTTCAAGGAAGATCTCTTTCTGGCCACGGCAGTACTTTCTTGTATACAGAATGTTTACCGATCATTTATCAAAAATTCTCAAAAAGCAAAATCATAATATACAGACGAGACAGAGACATTTATTTTAAACAAGACGTTTCGGATAGTAAATATCTCTAACCGTTTTGAAGTGTAAACTTACTAACCGAAAGGTCGTGTTTAAAATAAATAAAGACAATGGAAGTCCTAAACTGTTTTTCTGCTCAATCATTGTCTACGAGTTTCAAACAATCTAATGTATCTGCAGCCCAATATTACATTGAAAAAACAGGCCGAAAGATATCAACTAGACTGAAAGAATATGGGATCGGTTAGACTTTGACCAATCTAAAACGCTTGCCTCTAATTCTTATATGAAAGAAAAATCTTTAAAGATCCAATAAACCTTAACCACGACACAGGTCTTTCACCTATGTGAGAATCCGTGACACGATAAATCAAATCAGTTTCAGATGCGCTCTCAAGTGACCTACAAGTTAATTGGCGAAACTTCAGCCAGTTTTTAACCGACGCCGACGCAGGAGAAGTCCAGAAGAATTGTGTCTATAAGAAAATAATAGTTGTTAAAAACATAAAACTAGGCGCAATTCACCAATAGCTAGTTGGGGTTCCATTAAACATAGTAAAAGCCCCGACCCCGTTCCCTTCATTAGGATTCTAGAAATTGATTTCCTTCAATGTTTCTCTTTATTAGCCGTTTACTCAGAAAGAACTATCCTTGTAAAGATATGCTGATTTATAGCACATTTTTATTAATCAAGTTATCAAAATTGTTTATGTTAAACTAATTTTCTTAGACATGAAGTTTGTTTGGAAAAGTAATAGAAATGTAGAGAATAATATTTTCACTAAACTACATATCATTTAGTGCAGTTACAGGTGGGGGTAACACACCAATGGTGTCCATCTACTGAAATCATTAAAAAAAATATATA
This sequence comes from Aspidapion aeneum, assembly GCA_963576565.1. Classification (NCBI taxonomy): domain Eukaryota; kingdom Metazoa; phylum Arthropoda; class Insecta; order Coleoptera; family Brentidae; genus Aspidapion; species Aspidapion aeneum. The sequence continues at coordinate 48,379,063 of OY755048.1, forward strand.
AAAAAGTTTTCTATTGTATGTTTTTTACAATTTTCTTAGAAACTAATCATTTTAAGGGACAATTTACGTCCAAAACTTCATTAAGTTTCACTTCTTTTTAAAGAAGACAATTTGTAGACAACGGAGCATATACCGTTTCTTACCAATAATCTGAATTTTTAAGAAAATCGACTGCAACCTTAAATAGATTTTTGACGGTTTCTATGAACAACCTTTTTATAGACGCCACTGTACCATCAGGAGTTAACTAAACATTAAAAGTAACAAAAAGCTAATAAATGTTTTTGAAACAAGGGGGGTCGGAGCTTTAACTATGTATATATAACTATTAATTGTGCTAACTGTCCGCTAGTGCCATCTTGAATATCTAAAAATAATCAAGGGTGCTAGGGATAAATCACATCTGTAAACTAGAATCAGCAGTATTTTTTTTATATACCGCAAATCTCACTTCTTTAAAACTTCTATTTAATTCTGTTGCTTTTATTGAACCATCTTTAGCACACATTTAATAGATTCCTATGGCTATAGTGGTTTTTGAGGCGTATATATTTTTAAAATCTTGTTAAAGATTTTGCAAACAATTATGTTTTCTGCCTTATTAAAAAGGCATAGTAAATTTGTGTATATTTTGGTTATATTAAAAACAGTTAGTTACAATCCAAAATGATTTTTTCTTTCTTCGGAAGCTTAAACGTTGGCTAGTTTTATCTTTTAAATTGGACATTTTGTATCAAAATCGTTTTAATATTTTAGATGGTTGATAGTATTATTAGTTTTTTGTTTTTTTTACAGGCTGATGTTCGTTTCACACTGCTTCATTTATTTATTTTTTGTTTTTTAGTTTCGTAAATAACAGTTTTTTTATTATATTTTTTATAGGTTATTTTCGTTTATTATACACTCTGCATTTATCATCCTATTAGATCAATTAATGCCATTTGTACCAGGTGTTGCGTTATATTTCTTCCCACCCCTTTTGACCACAATTTTCGTCATAAAAAAAAATTGAATTAGCAAATTTTTTCCTTTATGGTTATAGTATAGTTTATTTTGATATTTTTTGTTTACAGCGGCCAGATAAAAGCTTTTTTTAAAGAAAACTAAAAGGCGTTTTCTTTTCAAAACTAAAGCATACTTTGTAGCTGTTAATGATAGTTTACGAGATATAACCATTTCTAATTTTTTAATTATTATAACAAAATAGTGTCGCACTCCGTTTTCGTGCTTATAGGGTGTGGGCAGTAGGTAGAGTTGTTGGAGAAGACAAGGATCGTCAATCTCCAAACAACCTTACCAATATATTGTTTATTAAATGTAGAATGATATAGCTTTAGTATTAAATAAGAACAGTGTGATGGTTTAAGACGTAATATTAAAATTTCCTTGTTTTAGACAAAGAGTTACAATTTGAATATAAATGTACTTACAGTATTACTAACAGGAACAGGTCAGGACACATTTTTCTTGGCGCTCTACTGTTCAGCTTTCACTCCTCTACTCATATCCCAGTAGGCTATTACCTCGCGATTATTACTTTCTTCCTACGTCAGCATTTATTGGCGATGGTCCGTTGCGAACGCCATAATTGCTGACACATCGAAGCAAAGTTCGTTCAATGACTTTTTTGAGGTACTAGATCACTGGATCATCAGAATTTTGGCAATTGGTAAACAATTGATTTTAAGAAATATCTGATTTAATATTTTACCTACTTGACAATAGTCACGCTCCAAGTATAATATCACCTTTTATTAATTTCACTGTGCATATACGATCTTTATTACGTTTAGAATTTTCTCACAAACTGTTATATAACTTAAAGGAGTGGTATACACAGAGGGGTAACGAGTGGTTTATGGTTATAAAATTAATTGGTTATATTTCTAAACTATAATTTACAGCTATAAAGCCTGTTGTAATCAAGGAGGAAAACATTTGCTGATTTAAATGCTTTTTAATTTTTTTCTTTATGAAGAAAAGTAACGGTCAAAAAGGGTGTAAAGTAAGAAGTATAATGTATTCCTGTACATCATACTTATATCTTATAACATTTATTATTTTCACACAAAAAAGATCTGGTTTTTGAGTACACAAGAACACAAACACATTTCGAAAAAGCTGGCAGAAGATCCTTTGAACTCTTTTATAATTTATATATATTTTTCAGTGTTTCCTGGTGGTATATCGCCTGCAAATGCCAAGCTTAGCCTAAGAATGACAACGCTGCACGAAGAACCCACCAAAATGCCAAGAAAACATTCGTTTGACTTTATTGGTGACAATCCCATTGAGGAACAAATCGAAGAGGGGGGTTATAATGACAATTCCAGCAATAATATGGTAAGAGTAAATTTTTTTAGAAGCATGGATATTACAGTGTATGCCAACGCCATGGTGGGTATAATACTGTCTAGATGTTACACTTTTATCAAAAAATAACATTATACCTACTTCTTTCTCTCCAAAAAAAAACAAAATAGATTTTGCTGAATATTTTTTATTGTCAAATTAAATTAGTTAATAATATTAGTTATTTATTTATACAATTTCGTCACGTTCAGTTTTATTCAACTTATATCTATATACATGTGTAGCCTAAAAGTTGTCATTAAATTACAATAAAAATATTAAAATTAAATTCTGTAAGGATTGAACCTCTTTGTTATCCTCTTTTGTCGAATCGGTCCTCCTGCTGGCTTCTTTTCATCCTTCTTGAAGATATCCAATGTGTGCAGCTTCTTGGTGACTACAACTTTCTTCTGGGTGTTTCTCGAAAACAGTCTAGCGACATCTCCACGTTCAACCTTGATTGACATGCCTGGACGTGTCAGAATTTCCATTTGTCTTCTCTGGTCTTCCTCCTTGGCGTCGGCAACCATTTTCCTCAGTTGATGGTCTCCTTGGCAGATGTTGTTCCAAAGTGTGCAGCTTCTAATCGCGGCCAACAGCGAAATCGGGTCTAACAATCGCAGAATCATACACCACATCTCAATGGGTAGCACTGGAAATTCGGTCTTCGATAAATCGATGAACGGCAACAATTGGTACATTTTGACACTTGTGTTGACAGTTTGAAAAGGAAGTTAAAACTGAAGAGTGCGTTTCGAATGTGGTCTATTTATATCACGCTGTGTGCACTGGTCCATAAAATACCGAATGTGCGCGCTAAGGGCCCCGCCCTTTTTTTACGGTTCAGTGCTTTCGTCAAAGTTCATATTTTGCGTTGCGATTGTCATATGTTGTTTAAAAAACCATTTCCGCTTATTCTTGTCTTGTTTGTCTCTGTCTTGCGATGTGAAGCTGTGATATTTTATGTCCATAAATTAAGACGTGGGTTCGTACGATGTTATGAGTTCGATATTCGCAACATTCTAGAGTAGAATCATTTCAAAACCATCATGTTCTTTTAGACTAGCTGTTTTTAGCGTTCAGGTCACGGATATGTATAATATGAATATCTGTGGAGGAAGTTTAGTTGCCTTGCCTAAGTTATTTCTTTTTAAAAAATGTCGCTGACAGAACATTGACTGACAGAAGATAAATTAAAACAAATAAACTAAAACATTTTTAGGTAGCAAGTACTTTTTCCAGAAATACAGTTGTATACTGCCGTCTTTAATAAAAAGGCGCATGTAGAAATTTCATGTTTTGCGAAACACTTGTTTAAAGTCTTATACGTTTTTTTTATTGTATCGTAATTTTAAAATAAAAAGTAAAAATAAATAAATAACTCACTAGGGTAACGTTTAAAAATCATTTTGAATGCGTAGCAGCTAAGGTGATATTAAATAAAAAACAAATAACAGTTTGGTGTTTATATAAACCTCTGAGTAGAGATAAGCACATATTTTTCAATAAATTAGAAAATTGGCTAAATAATATCGGTGACAGAGAAGTACTTTTTGGCCGGAGATTTAAATATGGAGACATTGTTAGATGCGGGGCGAGATCATATATGTAAATGCCATAGACAGTCAGCAGATTTTGTACTTTGAAGAATCCTCTGCAACTATCATTTATTTCATTTTATTTTTACTCGAATAATTATTTTTTGTTGAACAAGTACTTGTTGGATATTAGAGTTAGCACTCTAGAAAACTATTCCATATCTTATTAAGGACTCAAAATTTGCAAAATATGCAATAGATAGAGCAAACCAACTCACTGTTCTGAGCATAATTGTCTAAAGTCTATTTGTATGCCTAACAATTTTGTCTTACGTACAAGAGGCATATCTGATGGTAGGTTTATGCTCTCAGGAGTGACAGATTGCTTAGTTTGGTTCGGTTAAGTCTAAGAAAATAGTATTGGTTTTGTCTTTATTGAGTATAAGTTTATTGCTGGAAAGCCATTTGTTTGCTTTCTTAGAGCAAGTGGATACAAATTCGGAGAGCTTTGCAAGGTCTTTTTCTGGTGTAACAATGTTTGTGTCATCAACGAAGTTTACTGTGATACATTTTGGGTTGTTCAGACTGATTAGTTCTTTCAGAAAGGTGATAAACAAGAGAGGTCCTAAAATACTGAAATCCCAAATATGTTTATTTCAATTTCAGATTAGGCAAGTTTGTGTTGTCTATCATTAAGACATGATGTGATCCAATTTAATGTTTGTGCAAAAGTAATGCAGGGACATTCCTAGTGCCATATTTTTTCCTTTCAGGTGCCTTAAAATTGTTGTCACGGTGGATCTGTTTCTAAAGTTAACATTTTGCGTGTTACAAAACAGGTCACATTTATGCATAAATTGCACTATTATTTTACTCATAGCTAGTTCGAAGAGTTTCGAAATATCGCCAATATGCTAATTGGGCGACAGTTTTCAAGCGAGCATGAGTCATCTTTTTTAATTATGGGTTTAACCAATGATATTTTGAAATTCGCTGGAAATATTCCATTTTTAAAACAGTTATATAAATATGGTAGAGGACTTTTGGCAGCTGGTACGCTGGGTTTAACTGTTGTACGAATATTATCTTCTCCATAAGTATTTAATTTTTAAGTTCTTTTGACAGATCTAAAAGTTCTTTGGGTGATATTCTTTCCAAGTATATTGACTGTGAGTTTTTTAGTATAGTTGAATCATGTAATGAATTCTCCTGATTTTTTTTGTAGATTAGGAAGAATATTATTTACTAAATATCTGTTGAAATCATTGGCTAATTTCGGAAGATCTCTTTGTACTTTGAAACCATCAGATTTTGTCAACATTGTCCGCATAAATTTCATCTTCTGCCGTTTTAGTTGATAACCTATTTAAAATCTAAGTACACTTTTTCCATTGCTTCATATTTAACTTATCTGTCTAAACGCTAAAAAACACATAATCTAACTACAGTAAAATGCTGCGATTATAATCGAACACATAACGTCGTACAAGCCTACATCTTAGAGAATCACGATTATTTAAAGAATATATATATGACAAACATTTAACGCAATAGGATTTAAAGTTTGATGAAAGCACTCAACCGCAAAAAATGGGCGGGGCCCTTAGCGCGCACATTCGGAATTTTGTGGACCAGTGCACACAGCGTGATATAAATAGGCCACATATGGAACGTACTCTTCAGTCTTAAGTTCATTTTCAAACTGTCAATACAAGTGTCAAAATGTACCAATTGTTGCCGTTCATCGATTTCTCCAAGACCGACCTTCCAGCGCTACCCATTGAGATGTGGTGTATGATACGATACTGCGACTGTTGGACTGTTTATCGCTATTGGCTGCGATTAGAAGCTGTACACTTTGGAACAACATCTGCCAAGGAGACCATCAACTGAGGAAAATGGTTGCCGACGCCAAGAAGGAAGATCAGAGAAAACAAATGGAAATTTTCACACGTCCAGGGATGTCAACCAAGGTTGAACGTGGAGATGTCGCCAGACTGTTTTCGAGAAACGCCCAGAAGAAAGTTGTAGTCACTAAGAAGCTGCACACATTGGATATCTTCAAGGACGTAAAGAAGCCAGCAGGAGGACCGATTCGACAAAAGAGAACAACAAAGAGGTTTAACCCTTACAGAATTTAATTTTAATATTTTTATTGTAATGTAGTAGACATCTTTTAGGCTACACATGTATATAGATATGAGTTAAGCCGAACCGAACCTGACGAAATTGTAGAAATAAATAACTAATATAAATAGGTTTAATTTGAGAATAAAAAATATTCAACAAAATCTATTTGATTTTTTTTAAGAAAAAGAAATAGTTGTTAAGTTATCTTTTTCATAAGTGTTTTTACTATTAAAAAGGTTATTTGTAAAAATCTAGGTAATATTATTATCTATGAACTAGCAACAAAATTAGTGTATAATAAAATAGCCATTTCTTTGTATGGGAGTACATCCCTTTTAAGAGCAACTTAGTTAATAAAATTAAATGCTTAAACTTGCCACCCTGTTGTGCTAAACAATTAAAGAGTACATCAAAAGTTTGCAAGAATTTAATCATTAAACATAGTTTTTACTTCAACCTAATATCTCAAGCTGCTCAAAGCTAAGAGGAATTGCGTGAAAAATGAAATCACTCCTTGCTTGTGTTAAACCGATAAAAAAAAATATTTTACTCGATTAGAGAATGAAAGTCTCTCATTTAAAAATTTAAAGTTATTAGGGTCTTGGGCGCACATGACGTTCTTGAGCTATAACTTATGAATTAGTAAATGTGCAATGCAATGCAAAAAATCTTATGAATTAGTAAATGTGCAATGCAATGCAAAAAATAAAAGTATCAAAAACAGTTTTTTGCTCTAGAGCCCAAACGGCTCATTTGCGGACATAAGTTTACTGGACTAAAAATGTTTGTTTTGATGGCCTCTACCACCCCTTACAGTTTGTCGGTATATTTTTGGGAGACTCTGCAGTGAAAAATTACTAATACTATTCTTGCTTACTAAGGAGACTTTACACAAAATTTGATTTATTGTACAGAAACAGTCAGATTTTGAATGCTTTCTTAGGCTAGACGCATAATAACAGTCTCTGTTAATAATGTTACTATTCTCTGTTAATTGTCTATTCTTTCTCGAAAGGAAGCAATACGATGCCACTACAACATCGTGGTAGTCTATTTAATTTTCAAAATATTGTGTTATAGACAACGCGTAATTTGTTATTTGATGCTGCAGTGTACTTGCACCATAATTTACTTGTATATACACGTATTATGTAAGAGGTGAATAGTTGTTTTTCACTTCTGACGCTGAAGACGGTACCTTAAGGTTTCCATATTTTCGCGGTTTAAATACCATGAGATGGCACTTATCTCCGTTAAACTTTAGGCCAAATTCTTGCGCAAACTGCTCACAGGCCCGTATAAGTTTCTGCAATCCATTTGTTGAGGGACTGAACAAAACCTTGTCATCAGCCTAAAGTGTTTATCCTCTCTGCTCCGATATAACAGCCAGTGTCAACTTTTTCAGTCTCTCCGTTAGTTTGTCTATATAAACATTAAAAAGGTAGGGAGATAATAAGCCTCCCTGTCTAACTCTACATAGAAGTTGAAACTCTTCAGATTCTGTGTCTCCCCATTTTACTATTGCCGTGCTATTCTTGTTCCAATGACTTATAAGACGAAGGATATCTGCATGTACCCCACTGCATGTCCAAAATGTCATCTAGTATTGGTAACTCGATTCTGTCGAATAGTTTACTGCGGTCCATAAAGCAGCTGTATACTGGAGTGTCCCGTTTATTAAAGTTTTGTTTCTGACCATTCTGTGATCACTCCCTGTTGTAAAGCTGTTTAGGACTGTTACATCTCTAACGATGTTTTTCTCAGTAGTCAGTATGTAATCAATTTCGTTTTTTGTTCACGATGTTCAGTTTCATTACTAATGTAAGATGGATTTTGTGTTCTTCCATAGCTTTTGAGATCTCTTCATAGAATGCTTCGATGTGGTCGTCATCGTAGGTAGAAGTATACTTGAATAACTTTAAGTGATGCTCTTTTAATTTTGAGGGTAAGATAGGCAACGCAATCTGAGATTCCTTAAATAGTATGAACGTGTTTTCTGATTTTCGACCAGTTTCTGACAAGCCTACAATGTCCCATTTAATCCCAGTTTTTCCTCCAGTTCATTTATTTTTTCGTCGGTGTTCATTGACCTAATATTATTTGTTCCTATTGTTAGTTTTACTAGGTTTTGTCTTGTTTGATCCTTTTTATCATAAGCGAATTATACCAATTACCGAAATAATCTTAATAGTATATTAGATCAGACCTATATAAGCGACAGATGGATAAAAACTTTACTAAAGGGAGAAACTTTGAAAGAATGTAACACAGGTCTTAAATAAGAATTACAGTACCAAAAGTACGAAATATAAATATTGGAATAGCTATAGCTTTTCCGCAGAAAATTATATCTGAATCAATTAATATAAAAGCAGCGAGCTATGGGGAAATTAAAAACGTAATACGGTCCCTAAAAAATAACGATGACCTAAGATTAGAATTAGTTAAAGAAATATCCTCATCAAAATCTTATAAATAGACGTCTGCAGAACTACTATTTTCACAAACCTTTAAAACAAGCTGTAGTTTTACATAAATAGGTCAAGAAACAGATATAAACAATTATAGACCAATTTCAGTATTTTTAATATAATTCAAAAAAACCGAAAATTAACACCTGATTAGTGACACTTTTCCAGATTTTGACCTTTTTCCGATTTTTCGACACACCTCGAGTTAGACACTAATACTAAATTCACTTTTATTTTCACTGTTATTGTTAGTGATTGTATTATAAAAAAAATCTATTTAAAACTAGCCCACCAACAAGGAATACCTTAGGTGGGTAATTTATTTATTTGTATTTTGTTATTGTACAAATAAACTATTATTATATTATTGGTTTGTTGCTAGTGCATAGATAATATTTTATTTAGTGTCTTTTATTATTATTATTATTATTGTTATTTTATTTGTAATGTCTAGACATGTACGAATCACTTTTGTGAAAACAACTTTATGAACAATAACATATTATTTCTCCTCAAAAAACAAAATAGATTCTTTTAAATATTTTTTATTGTCAAATTATGTATGTATATAATTTATTATTCATTTCTACAATTTTGTCAGGTAACTTATATTTATACATGTTTAGCCTAAAAGTTATCACTATATCACAATAAAAATAATAACATTAAATTCTATAAGGGTTAAACCTCTTTGTCGCCCTCTTTTGTCGAATCGGTCCTCCTGCTGCTGACTTTTTTTCTTCCATCTTGAAGATATCCAATGTGTGTAGCTTCTTGGTTACAACAAATTTCTTCTGGGCGTTTCTCGAAAACAGTCTGGCAACATCTTCACGTTCAACCTTGGTTGACATGCCTGGACGTGTGAGAATTTCCATTTGTCTCCTCTGGTCTTCCTCCTTGGCGTCGGCAACCATTTTCCTTAGTTGAGGGTCCCCTTGGCAGATGTTTTTCCAGAGTGTGCAGCTTCTAATCGCAGCTAACAGCGAAATCGGATCCAGCAGTCGCAGTATCATACACCACATCTCAATGGGTAGCATTGGGAGGTCGGTCTTGGAGAAATCGATGAACGGCATCAATTCGTACATTTTGACACTTGTGTTGACAGTTTGAAAACGAAGTTAAAACTAAACAATGCGTTTAAACTGTGGCTATTTATATCACGCTGTGTGCACTGGTCCATAAAATACTGCGGAAGTCACGCCCATTTTTTTTCTATTTACGGTTTAGTGCTTCGATCAAACTTGATCATTTTGCGTTTAACGTCACATGTATTATATAAAAAAAAACTTCTCATTATTCTTGTGTGTTGATTCTTAAAATCATTAAATAATGACTCCATGTATTATATACATTTGTATATGGCCAATATTATGGTAATAAAGATCGGTATATGTATCTATCTAATCGGACGCTACTAGAGAGTTTGTCATTAAACTTGCTTCACTGACACACACATTGGTAAACAGATAATTTTATATTCTACAATAAAGTTTATTATATATTTTCTAAAGATTCGTCCCCTTGCATTTTATTAAAAGGTTTGGATTCATGGGTTGTAGGGGTGGATGTAAAAAAAAGCCTCAAGGCTTGAAAAAGTAGAAATTGTCCACGAAACGTCGCCAATAACCAAAGTGTTTTCTTCACGAATCCAACCCTTTTATTATATATTTTTTCCGAAGAGTAGCATTTTGGCAGAATTTTAAAAATCTTAAATATTTTAGTTTTTGGGTGGTCTACGTTGGGTTTTTGGGTATTTTGCAGCTGAAATTTTAAAACCAATATGATTTTATTTTTTGGTTAGGTTTTTTACGCTTTAAGTGCATTTCTGTGTCATTGAAGGTTTTCGGCATCAATTTAGTTAAATTTTTAGAAATTCTAAATAATAATAACTAAGCCATAGAAAAAGAGAGGACAAAAAATGGTCCTGACATTTTGAGTACTCAACGTCTAACGTCAATAAAATAGCCCTGGGCTTTTTGAGAGTAGCTTATAGCCCTTTCAAGAGCTACCTAATTAATTTAATTAAATGCTAAAACTTACCACCCCGTTTTTCTGAACAATAACCTAAACGGTCACAAAATCCTTGCCGTTCATTGTTCTGTCCGCGGCATCGAGTCCAGACAGTACGAAAATTAATTGGGGCTCTACATACAATATACAAGTACGAATCGACGATTCCTAGCCGCTCGGGTTTCTCTGATCGCAAGCCATATTGCGGCCCGCGTTACCATGGAAAGGGGGCGGAGTGGTAGGGGAGGTACTCCGCTGTTTTAATACAATGAAGGGCACACTTATTTTGCGGTCAGTCTGATTAATTGGGTGGCGCAATGGGAATTGATGTATTGTAGGGTGTTATTATACATATACTAATGAAACAACCAAGGTCAAAAACATATATTTTTATTACAAATATAATGCAGTTTTACAAAAAAAAATAATTTGTGAAAATGTCTTTTAAGTGGCCACCACCTTTTTCTAAACCTTCTTGAAGTGATTGAAAATTCTCTGTAACTCGTTGCAGTATCTCCTGGTTTATCGCTCTGATTTATGGAGTAATGTTGTCCTTTAAAGCTTGTAGCGTTTAAGGTCTAGTTTGGAAAACCCCATAAGAAAGAATCAGGGCTGTGGTCAAATCTGGTGACCTCAGCGACCAATTAAAATCTTCATAACGGGATACAAGTCGTCCAGGAAACAAGTTTGTTAGAGCAGCCATGCAAATCCGCGCAGTATGGCTTGTTGCGCCATCTTGCTGGAACCATAAGACATTATTTTCTATCCCCAGTCGTTGCAATTCAGCAGGTAAAAACATTTGAAGCATCTCCATATACCGTCCAGAAGTTACAATCACTGTCATTTTCCTTAAAAAAGAAAAGTAGGGGCCTAATGTTCCTAATGCAGACACACCGCACCATACTGTTACTTTTTCTTAATGCAGGATTTATGGCTACTAAACTTCATTACATTTGGAATATTTTCAGCGGTTGAATGTCCCCTTCACTTTACTCCTATTTGGACAGTGGCGTCTCATACATCGTCAATACCCATTGCGCCACTCTGTATACCATGATAAGACGATTTTGAACGAAAGTAAAAAGGAAAATTAAAAATAATGTAAGCAGGTAAATCCTATGTTGATTTTCATTTCATTTTTTAGAGTAATTTTTTTTGGGTAAGAAATATATCTCAATTTGGCAAATTTTTTCATATTGATTTAAGAACTACCTGTCTGCCTGAAAATGTCATCGCCCTGTGCTAAACAGTATCCAAGCCTGCTATAAAATTGAGTTCGGAAATTTCCTGGGCTTCCGTCAAACGCCATAAAAAATAAATTTGCCATCGCTTGGTAGCTATTTCTCTCGAAATACCATTGAATCATCTGTACTTTTTCTGAATGCTAAATGTTATACACATAAAATTTGCCTTAAAAATAAAAAACTCACTCTTACCTTTATCAGTGCACACAGACGAGTGGTCACGATGAATACCCTCACTTCCCGACTGCGCCAGCCCAAATCCCGCCTAATACAAAGCCGAAAATTTTTATTTCTCTCTTACAAACACGAAGCAGTCCATGGATCCCTAATTTTTTACTATACTGTATGTTGTTGAACTTTAAAAAAGCCTATCAGAGGGCAAAACAGCATAGTTAAAGATTCCCTATTTTTAATATTTCAGTACTACAACAGAAATAAAAACACCCGACGATCATTGATGCCAACTTCACGCACTCTGGATTCCCTGACAGAACTCGCTTTGCGCACCGGAACTCCATCTGCCAGCTCGAGTGGTTATGGCTCACAAGCAGTCTCATTCACAAACCTGTCTACTGATGATTACATGACAAAGAGTATCATCAACGATGAGATGATACCTGAGTTGGATTGCAAACCTTTATATCCTGATTCCATGGATATAACTGTAAGTAGAAAATAATGACCTAGGGCGGATTGGACCTCTACCTATACGTAATATATGCATGCACTTTATAAATCCATTAAACTATTTTTTTTTAATATCGTTAAAAGTAAACCTCTGATAAAATTTTTGGTTAAAGAATATGTACGAGGTGGCCAAATTAGATGTTTCCTGGGGTTTTTTTTTACGGGTATGCGCACTCGCAAGGAGATCCCAATCACGCTCGAGAAGCGGCAAGTGCGCGGAAATGTTGGTGTGTGTTGGTTTTGAAACGGTTCAGGTTGTAACCTGCAGGGAAAACTGTCGCAGGGAGTTTATTCCACAGCGATGCTGTTCTCCAGATATATGAATTATGATATAATGAGGTTCTTGGTGCTTCTATTTTGACAATAAATTGTCTGTTTGACGTGTTCGCCTAGTAGGTGCTACTCCCGGGGGGATCATACATGCCAACTCTTCAGAGCATTTTCCGTGATAATACCTGTAGAAAAGAGAAAGATCGCCCACAGTTCTTCGATGTTCGAGACTATCAAAGCTACGGGTAACGGGGTCATTGATCAGCTTGATAGCTCGTTTTTGCACGGTGTTCAAAAGCATTAAGGTATGTTTGGGTGCCGCACTCCATATATGTGAGCAGTACTCCATAGTTGGTCGAATCTGTGCTTTGTAGTCAGCAGTTGTCTTGGTGTATACAGATGTCTTGTACGAAATAGCACCCCAAACTTTTGGGACGCCCTTTTAGCTATATCTGCCACGTGACTGTGCCAAGACATGTTGGTCTCTGCAGTGACTCCTAAGATGTTCAACTGGCTCTGCAATGCGACAGCACTTCCAGATAGCATGATGTTTGGCTCACCGGTGCTGGTCTTTTTTGAAAACAGGGCTGCTTGGGTTTTCTGCGTGTTGAACTGTACAAGGTTTTTGTTGCATCAGTCAATAGAGGACTCCAGGTCGTTATTTATCTGCGATATTTCAGTTAGTCTAAGGTAATGGAATTCACGTGCGGAGAGACATGTGGGTGGTATGACTGAAGAGACTACATTGCCATCATCTGCAAAGCAATAAAGTGGATTTACTGTTTTATCTATGAGGTCATTTATGTAAATCAGAAAAAGTGTTGGCGAAAGGATTGCTCCCTGTGGCACACCAGCATTTATTTGGTAAGAGTTGGAGTTCCGGCTATCCAGTGCAACATAAATGGATCTATCCTTAAGGTAACTTTTAAACCAAGTGCAAAGTTTCGGCGGCAATCCCGTTGCTTTGAGGTTGTTGAGCAGATTTTCATTCTTCCAGACTTTATCGAATGCTTTAGATATATCTAATGCAATTGTTCTTGTTTCACCTCGCAACTCAATCGCTTTTTGCCATCAGTGAGTGACGTATGTAAGTAAATCGCCAGTTGACCTATATTTTCGAAATCCGTATTGCTTGTCGTTGATAATTTTGTACTTTTCCAAGTACTTGGTTAGGTGATTGTTCACAACTCTTTCCATTACTTTTGATATCACCGGAAGTAGAGCAATTGGTCTATAGTTTAACGGATCTATCTTTTTTCCTTTCTTTGGAATGGGTTGTACTCCGGCAGACTTCCATGATGATGGATATACTCCTTGCCTATAAGATAAATTGAATAATTTTGCGAAAGTTGGGGTGAGTTCGTTAGCACAATTTTTGAGTACTATCGCGGGAATGCCATCTGAACCCATTGCTTTGTTTGTATCCAACTTTTTAAGGGATTTTCGTATTTCTCTGTGACAAAAGGGTACCTCTGGCATACTGTGGGAAACCCTTTCAATGAACGGTGGAGTTTTTCCATTTGGCAGTTAGGTTTGAGTTGGAGGAAAAGATTTTGGCCAGCATATTGGCTTTTTCCTCTGATGTTGTGGCTAAGTGAGTATTTTTATCTGTAAATGGTGGTATGGATGACTTGGTGAAGTTTGATCCAACAGCTTTTGCAAGAGACCACAAGGACCTAGAACTACTTGGGCAATTCAGCAACCTGTTTTTTATTCTTTGATTGTATGTTTCTTTGGCGGCGTCAATAGTAGTTTTGCAACTATTTCTGGCTTCTATAAATTCTGTGTGGTTTTGAGCGGTTTGTTGTCGTTTCCAAAGGTTATATGCTCTGTGTTTTTTCTGTACAGCCGTTTGACACTGGCTGTTGAACCAAGGTTTTGCACTAGCTCTGCGTTTTATTGTATGTGGGATATATGCATCCATTCCAGCAAATAGTGGGATCAGCTGTTTTAAAGCAAACCTCTTGCCATGGAAAGTCCAGGTAAAACTGTTTAAGGTCATTCCATTTTGCCGATTTATAGTGCCACATTTTACGAGGAAGTGATTGTTGGCTTGGTGGTATGAGCATTTCGCACTTTGTTCTTATAAGTTTATGATCGGATGAACCAAGTGGGGGATCTACTTGAATTGTGTACGAGTTAGGATTTGTAGTTAGTCTAAAAGCGCTGCAAATTCACCCCTTTCTGAGATACGGGTAGGTTCATCGACAAGCTGCTTTAGACCACAACTTATGGCACAAGATTCTGCTTCCCTGCCTTCATTATCTGTTTTGTTGTGGTGTTTTAGCCAGGGTATATTGTGGACGTTGAAATCGCCTAACTCGGTGTTACTTGGCGGTCCGTTCAGGCCGCAGATGAACTTGGTCGATGACTTTGAGGTGAATTTTAGCCATATGATATCGAGGTTCGCTGGTTCTAGCTTCTCCTCTCGATGACATGAAAGGTCATTTTTAATGTACACATAGATCCCAAAATTATGTCGAAATCGGTGGTGTAGGTCATAGCCGGGATAAAGATAGTTTACAATAGGTGTTGCAGAACTGATTTTAGTTTCAGTGAGAACAAGGATGTCAGGTCTTTGTTCTTCAAGATGTTGGTGAACTGAATTCATGTTGGTACTTAATCCTCTTATATTGCTAAAATCAATTCTGAGTTGAGTTTTTGGTCTTCTTTTAATATTTTTACCTCCGGAATATTTTGATCTTGGAGGCGCCATCATGCTATGTTACTCATTGTTGGAACCGGACTGCCAGCGCAGTAGCGGAACGTGGTGATACCACTTAGCGCTACTCAGTTCTGGCATGGTGGTATCTCACCGGTCGACGCCCAATGAGTAAAAAGCGTCTACCACCTACCTTAGATATTTCGAGCCTAGCTTTTTGATAGGAGTAGTAGGTTTTCAAAGTCTGCAATTATGGAGGTGGCTTAGAACTTTTTTATTTATAAATTTTGGTGTCAATCGCGTTTTTATAGATATTTTAATAAGGAATCCATCTGTCAAAGTAAATTTCATCTGTCACTTTAGGTTTTTGAGATATTACATAAAGTTGGTATTTTTCTTATGGAATGATACCCTCTTTGATCGGTTTTTGAAATTAATCCCAGTTCCTAATTTTTTATTAATTGTTTTTTTACTTTTTTTTTAAATAACTTCTTTATTTTTGAATATATATTTTTTTTAATTTGATTATTTTAAAATATTTTAAATTCAGTCACTAAATTACACTATTAAGAAATATATATAATTTATATACCACCTCAAAAACTAAATGAGGCAGATAAAATTTAGTGTAACAGATGGATTCTCTATAAAAAAGCATTTTACACCAAAATGAAATTTTCATAAATAGAAAGGTATAGGCTACCTCCATAAATGCAGACTTTTCAAAATTCCCTCGTAGCCTAAAAAGACATCTCAAAAATTGAGCCCAGCATATGTCTAATCTACTCGTTTTCATGTATCTCATGGCTAGAAATACCTAAAACTCAAAAAAAGCATCCGAAAGCTTTTCAGGGATATCTGTTATACTTATCATTGTTAAAGGGATATGTATAGTTTGAAAAGTGAGTTTTATGGGAAAATGGAATTATTATGAATATGCAAATTGTGAACCGCTATACCACGAAGACCCACCAATATGACGATTATACACACATTTTTTAGTTAGGATTGTGACTCATAGGGGTTAGAAATATCTGGAGAATAATTTTCCAATCTGGTTAGGCTGCAAGCATGCAATTTTAAGGGGCGAACGTCCAATATTTATTTGTAGAGGTCCTAATTTTAGGAACCGAACCGAACCGAATTTGGCCCACCCTGTACATATATTATCATAATCCGAAAGCTTTTCGGTGATATCTGTTATACTTATCATTGTTTAAGGGAAATGTATAGTTTGAAAAGTGAGTCACCAACGTGACGATTATATAGACATTTTTTAGTTAGAATATCTTAAGAATAATTTTCCTGGTTAAGCCGCAAGTATGCAATTTTGAGGGGCAGACGTCCAATATTTATTTGTAGAGGGCCTAATTTTAGGCACAATTGACCCTATTACTACTAGAGATAAAAAACTTAAGTTAAATATAAAAAAATGCAAAATAATTACTTTTACAGGAAAAAATACAGAATAGCCAATTTTTCTTTGAAATTCTGGTATGTTTTAGGATTGTATCATCTGGTTTAGACACAGGGGCGTATCAAAAGAGCGTAAAAATACTTGTTAAATTTTTATCAATAAATCACCTAATAAGTTTGTTTTTTAGACGCAACAAATGTGTCAAAGCTGTTGCAATATTAATCCAGCTGCTATAACATTTTATGCAGTGGCGTCCCTTGTTATTATTTTTTTTATATAAATGCCTGTAAAAGGTTAGTATTTCTGAAAACACATTTAGGCATTATCCTATTGACTTTAAACTATTTTAGCTACTAAAATAATCATTTTTAAACATTTTTATATAGTGGCGTATCCCATTTTTTAAATTGTAAAATAAAAAAGTTGGCTTGTTAGGTAGTAATGATTTTTAAATTATGTTTAATGAATCTAGTATGGGTTACTAACTTGTGATCAGAACGAAAATATTTAAAATATTATTTAAAATCATCGTGGTAAAAAATAGATGTAATAAAAAAATAAACTTTAGTTTAACTGCATTAACTGATTTCTGTGTTATACAAATAGTTTAATAAGACATTTGCAGTGATTTAAAAATACATATATAACCGAACTTAAAAGAATGTCGTATTTGTTGGCGGTTCTTAAAAGGCCTAAGTTTTAGGATGTTTTCGATACCCTAAAAACCAAAGTATACTTGTAATATAAATCTAAAAGTTATTGTTATAGCTTTCAAAGTACAATATGACTTATTCTGGTAAAATGCTTCTCCTCTTTTTAAAAACCAATTTTTTATCTTATTTTACAAATAAAGAAAGGGCCCGCCCCTTTGTATGAAACTATTCAAACATGACTTTTTTTACTAGCTATATGGTAAAACTCAACAGTAGAAGGACTAAATATCAGTTCAGAGATACTTGAAGAACATATGATTATATTTACATATTTTTTTTAACATGTATTTTTGTATTTCTTTGATACGCCCCTGTGTTTTATAATTCTTTTACATGGCCATAGAACATATTAAAATTTCTGAAAAATTGTCTGGTATCGGCGCACACCTATAGTTCTGCCAAGCACGCACTTTTTAGAAATAGTTTACTAAAAACTGTATTCTTTTGCAGGTCCATGAAGTAGAAAGTGCCAGTTTACAAAATGAACCCGTTCAAAATGCAGAAGAAGATCAAGAGTCAAATAGCGGTTCCACAAAATCCAAAGTACGTGCAAAATTCGTTTTATTAGGTTTACTTCTATGATACTTAAAGTGGATACGCACTTCGCATCGCTTTATTGTAAACTTAAATCCGACAATTTGATTGACCAGGCTCGCTGTCGATAGTGCTCTTACTGACTGGTTGGAATACGTACGGGTGACAAACCGTAGCTTTACGTAGTAGTGAGCTGTAAACCACAAACCTGACCAATAATGTAACAGAATTTCTCAGTTACACGAATGCCAATGCGAAGTGCCTATCAACTTTAACACTGATATTTGTAGAGTGGTCTAAGTGATCTAAGTGCCAAAAAACATTTTTGTGGGAAACTTAAAAAAACTGTACAATTTATGCAAGTGGACTTACGGATAACGTCATTTTAAATATGCAATATGAAGCATAAGGTGGGGAAATGACACTTAGATCTTATAGCCCCGTATTGGCCTTGACACCATCATTTTGGGTGGAAAATCTAAAATTTGTATATTTTGGCACTTAGATCATTTAGCCTGGACACTCTGCATTTACTGAGGCCTATGTTTTAGCCTAAGTTTTGGCTTAAGTTTAAGATCTTGGTCTAAAATTGAAATATGCATTGGTTGGAAATAACGGATTTTTTGCCGAAACTGGCCGCAATTGATATGGTATTTGTACCTACATGGTGTGTTTGGGCTTCAAAGAAGTAGGCAAAGTTGAAGATCAATACAAGGCCGCGGTTGGGAAGTTATGTTAAGCCGACAAAGAGTGTCACGCAATCCTCATTGAGAAAATAAAAATTGCCTACCGCGGGGTGCTTAGCAGGCCGGCCTACTGGTTCATCATGTAGTATGAATGAGTTTGTGTCTTTCCCCTGTATAAACAAACATTGCAAAGAAATTGCATTGTATTATAAATGGCTGGAGATCACAGTACTCCATAGCCATAGCAAATCCAGTGACAAAGAGAGAGTACTGTTCAAAGTGATTTTAATATATATCTTAACTTTTAGGTTCTTCGGCGTAAAAAGCATGCCTTGAAAAGCACAAATCAATTGTATGAAAAACATGTTGAAAAAAATTGCAGTTTGAGTTCTTCGTCTGAAGAAGATGGCTTTAGTAATTCAATGACCAGATTTGAGGGTAAGAAGCTTTTTAATTTTTATTTATCTTTTCCTCTAAAATTTAACTTATTTACGTTATAATTTAATAGCCTTTATACAACTCTATTAATTAGTGATGAAATTAAAGAACGAATTTTTTTCTTAAAGTTTCCTGTTCTTCAACCGGGACTCGAACACGGAACGTCTGGCTTGTTACGCCAACGACCTACCAATTGGGCTACCGAAATACATGAAAATAAAATTTTAAAAGTGTGTCTTAGTGAATCATTATAGGAACGCTAGTTCTCAAGGTATTCACACAACCAAGCCATTCAACTGATTATTTATTTGCTCCTACTATTAAGGTTTAAATTATTATTGGCAATCGCGATTAAAAATATTTACACACAAAGGTGATCAGAGTCGGACTGGGTACGTAGGGGCCCCGTAATCAGGAAAAAACAAAGTGTATTGGTAAAAAACAATTAGTCCTTATTGCTATACATTGTTAAAAAAAAGCCAAATTTGCAGTTCAACTATAATAAAATTTTCTGACGGTCGACATGGAGGGCGTCGTTTGGCTCATCACTCATAAAAAGAAGTAATTTAAGGAGCTCTTGAAACAGGGTGCTTCTTAGCCTATTCTTAATATACTTTACTTTGGAAAAAACCCTTTTACATGATACCTGTGTCGCACGGTGGTCAGCTTGTCGGTTCTGATCGATCGAAATTATTTTAGGGTTTTAATTTTGACAAATTGATGCTGAAAGTTAGGAAATGTCAACTAGCGTTTAAAAAATGTGATTTTATTATACTGTGCATTCAGGAGATGGTACAGTCGCGTCCAAAAATATGTCACATATCGTTTTTTTCCTCTTAAGCAAATAAATTGAAAAATTGATATTTTGAGAGTGTGTGTACGTAGTTGCCTTAAAGCTTTTTTTTATTTAACATACTTTTTTCATAAAAATTTAACTAAATTTATTAATGTTGCTATACAATATATATCAATATAGATCAATCACTATCAAATTTTGCAAGATTTTTTACCATACACTGATATTCTTTATCGTCTTTATATTCACTATTTTCACATACATAGTTCAAATTGGATTGATTTTTATCCAGTGAAACCGGTGTCTTGTGACATACGTTAAATAAATTACGTCGGCCAATCCCATGCGCCAACGCTGAAACAATAATTCATAGCTAATACTGCGGCAAGAAACGGCAGCTGAATGTAGCACAAATACAACCCTTAATACATGATTGAATTGACTTTTTCAGTCCAATATTTATAATACATATTTGAAAAATTATGCATTGCAAGGACGTGATAAGTTTACCAAATAAAAAAATTCTTACAAAAACAAATTAAACTAAAATTCTAACAAACAAATAATAACTACTAGTACCTACAATTAAATATTTATCAACAACAAATCTAATAATATTGAATTTAGATAGTATATCTTTTTGCATAAAAATAGAAATAAATTATATATATTTACTTTGAGACTATAATTTAGCCTCTCAAAAAAAAGTTAAAGTATTAAACTACATGTGTATTCAATCTAGTAAATCATGAATTTCGTCTCTGCTTAATTCCCTTAAAAGCATGCCCTTTAATGACTTTTTAAAGGTTTGTAATAACTGTGTAGTTCTTAGTAAATCTGAAATTTTTCGAAATACACTGGTACATAAATATACAAAGCATCTTTGTCCAATGGACTTTTTCATTTGGGGTATTATAATGCATGTTTGCTTGTGCCTTGTGTTATATTCATGTTCTATATTTCGGGTTGTAATTTTTTTCATAAATTATTGCCATACTTTGAAAAAATAATTGTCTATCATCAAAAACTTCACTATTAGAAAATAGCATGTCAGTTGGATAAATGCTTTAAGGCTCACGTATATACGTAATTATAAGCAAATATGTCAAACATTTCAACGATTTTGGCAATTTGCTACACCTCCCGGACCTATCGGGGGCGATGGTTACACCTAGGGTCCCTGTATGCTGACATATTTGGATATTATATCTAAATATGTCAACATACAGGGACTCTATAGTTACACCTAACTAAGGTTACTAATGTTTAAGCATTAATTTAATAAGTGACCTAGAATGTATATGTGTGTCAAAACATTTCAATTTTTTTTTAATTTGACAGTTTGTTACCCAGTGCATTACCTACAACTACCTAGGAGGTAGTGCACAGTGCTAAGCTAACTAATTCTATTACTGCATTTGACAATGACGACGTAAGTTAAAAAATTTATTTAAAAATTATTGTTTTTGTTGCTCCTTAAGTTGTTTTTACGTTTTTTGTTAATTTTGTATTTTTTATTCTGTGATTTTTGTTTGTCAAGTATTATTTTCCGTTTATGTTTTGGTTTTATTTCAATTTTTTTAAGCGAAATGGTTAGTTTTTGCGTATGCAATATTTTTCAAAACCAGAACGTCACGAGAATGATTTATAATCGCGAATTTGCTGCTGATATAAATCAGAGACGCTTGAATCCTTTAAGAAATCACAGAGACCTCTCTCTTTGGATTACCGAAAGCAAAGTTAAATGGTGAGTCTCGGTTATGCATTAACTGAGACCAAAAGTTATGTCGTGTATTGGAGACGGAAGACAATATATTTGAGATCAAGTTTAACTTTTTAGTTAAAACGCGGTAGAAAAGTCGTTTATGTGAAGAACAAACCAAAAACCGTTTGCCTTTTAAAGCTTGGTCAGCAAAACTAATTCAAGTAAATAGATATTGGTTCCTAATTACCTACGCTGAGTTTCATTAGTATTTTAAAACTCATTTAAGGAAAATACTCTAGACAGTTTATCTCGAGAGTAGCTCTCACAAGATACATTTTGAAGAGTATCTGTCAGTTATACTCTCAGTTACACTTCAAAATGTGTCCATTTGCGAGAAATACTCTTAAGCCGAGCTATCTATTAAATACCTCTATCTCTCTCTCTATATTGGAGGCACTCTAAATTTCCAAAAAATAGCATCTTGTAAATATAGTACCTACTACAAATAATGAAAACACCTCAGACGTTTATTTCAAGACATGTGCTTAAATACCGCCCGCCATCCTGTATTAAAACGACTTGCCTTAGTGGTGAGGTTAGGCCTTCTGTAGAAAATAAAATATACCGAAGGACCACTCGAGATAGCTCGAGAAAAACGTGGGGGAGTTAAGAGGGACTGTATCTTTCCACAGGGCTCCAACAGGGAAAAAAGAGCCTAAAAACTTAAATACTAAAAATAGCGCAGCAATGAAAAATTATCAAGAAACGACTTACCATTAGATGTCTTTTGTAGCTACTTGGCTGGCCAGCCCGATTATACGCGAAGTACCAGACTCTCCATTGTTCTATAGTTCAAAATGTTCCAAACACTAATATCTAATAAACTAAAGCGTAAAATTAATAGTTTCCACAATTTTAATATAAAATAATAGCGGTGCGGTGACTTTCCTTGCACGTGGCGCGTGGTTGAGTTGTTCTCGCAGACAATCGGCGTTTTCGTCTGCTAGGCCGAATTTAGCCGCTTATCTCAAATCCTTCATTGCTGGAAGAAGCGCGCGAAGTTTAAATTTAAAATATGGAAAGATATAGCGTAAAGTAAATCAAAATAATATTCTAAAAACGCTTGTAAGCGTAGAAAATGTAACCCAAAAATATTTAAAAACTAAGAGAGATAGCTTCTCTAATTTTAAGTGAAAATTAGAGAATATAATTATTTACAAAAATAAAAACAAGTTGGGAAACTTGTTCATTCGGCCCACCAAAATGAGCATCATTTTTCGGTAGGTGAATCTGAATCAATTGGAAGGGGGCAAAGCTTGACTAAAGGTCGTTTAAAGATACCGGACGCGGTACGAACATTTGCCACCCTAGCGTGCCCATCAGGCCCTAAAAATTTCAATAATGCGACCTACCCGCCATTGAAGGGGCGGTGATAACTCGTCTTTGATAAGAACGAGGGTACCTATTTTTGGCTCTGCGCATGGTTCCAACCATTTATTTCGTACTTGAAGGGTATGTAAAAATTCTTGGCTCCAACGACGCCAAAAATCGGCTTGTATTCGTTGGACCAAGTTCCATCGCGATAACCGATTCTCAGGTTTACTTGAAAAATCTTCATCAGGAACAGAAACTAAAGGTCCATGTGTTAAAAAATGTCCCGGTGTTAAAACCTGTAGATCGTTACAGTCGGTAGATTGCGGGGTCAAGGGGCGAGAATTTAAAATCGCCTCAATTTGACAAAGAACCGTGTACAACTCCTCATAACTTAGAATTTGCGAGCCAATGGTACGAATTAAGTGAGTTTTTACTGATTTTATCCCTGACTCCCAAATACCGCCGAAGTGGGGAGCTGATGGAGGGATAAAATTCCAGGCGATAGCTTGTTGCGTGCAAGCATTTCTTGCAAGATCCAGCAATTCTTTGCTTGATTTAACGAAATTTGTGCCATTGTCTGAAAAAAGAGTTTTTATGTAACCTCTTCGGGCAACAAAGCGACGTAGCGCAGCTAAAAAAGCGTCCGAAGTTAGATCTGACACTAACTCGAGATGTAAAGCTTTAGTATTTAGACAAATAAAAAGGCAGATATATGCTTTTTGTGTTTTTACACCTCTGTGTTTACTGAGAGTGATAGGTATAGCACCACTAAAATCTACTCCACTAAAAGTAAAAGGCTTTTGTGGAATCAAGCGGTAGGACGGAATTTGTCCCATGATTTGCTCATAAGAATGCGGTTTGACGCGAAAGCAACGAACACATTTGGATAAAACCGTTTTAATTAAGCGTTTGGCAGATAAAATCCAAAAAATTTGACTAATGAGATATTGGACTGTTTGCACTCCAACATGCAAATATTTTTTGTGCATATATTCAATAAAAATATAAGAAAGTCTACTTTCCTTGGGTAAAAGAAGAGGATGTTTTTGTCCGTAAGAAATAGTCATGGCTTGTTGAATGCGTCCTCCAACTCTTATAAGACCATCCTGGTCTAAAAAGGGATTCAATTTTTGTATGGGTTTTATGCATTTTTTCTGGTTTTGAAGGTTAAGAATTACTTCAGAAAAGTATTTTTGTTGTTCGTGCTTAGCCAAACATTTTAAAGCGTTAAAGAGATCGATATAATCTATATTTGTCTTTTTTCTGACGTCTGCGGATAGTCTACAATTATTTATGAATCGTAAACTGCGGGCTAAAAGTAGTTGAATAGCGTAAAAATCGGATTTATTATTTAAAAGCGAATCCAAAAAAATTTTCAGTTATTCGGTCACAAGAAATCAGAGCAACATTTTTTCGTTCCTCAGTCTCTAAACTGTCATTTATTTTGACTTGCGGGATTTTTGTTGGCCATTTATCGAAAGATTCTTGTAAAAAACTAGGGGCGGCCCACCATAGGGGATGATTTAAAAGCTCACTCGGCGAGCAGCCGCGGCTGGCTACATCGGCACTATTGAGAAAGGTGGGGGTATATAACCAACATTCTGAATTAATATTATCTTAGATAAGACTAACACAATTTGCGACAAAAGTTTTCCATTTACTTGGATGGGATTTTATCCAGTGTAAAACAACCATTGCGTCCGAAAAAGCGTAAATATTATTTATTGTGAACCTTTTTATGAATATATCATATGTGTATTTTAAGACCTCAGATAAGAGAGTAGCGGCTAGAAGTTCTATTCTCGGAATACTAACAAATTTTTTAAGTGGAGCGATGCGACTTTTCGCAAGAACAAAATATATGTGATATTTAGCGTTTCGTAAGACACGTAAGTATATTACGCATGCGTACCCTCGTTCACTCGCATCACAAAAACCACAGAGATCGATGGATTCGGCGTTGGTGATGTCAATGTGGCGGGGTAAACTAAATTTTTCTAAAACTTGAAATTCAGATTGATAGAGTGTCCACTGACGAACTATTTCTAAAGTAGGCGTGGCGTCCCAGGAAATACCAAGTAACCAAATTTGTTGAATCAAATATTTTAAAGTGAATGTTACTGGGGTAAGATACCCATGGGGGTCATAGCAGCGTGCTAAAAAAGAGAGAAGCGTCCTTTTAGTACAGCTTTGCTGATTAGGTAATATGTTAAATCGAAACTCGTCGTATGAAGGATGCCAGCACAGGCCTAAGACCTTAGTGACGTCATCCGAATCGAGAGATAAAACTGCGGGGTTGACTAAGGAGGGATCTAAATGAGAGATCACTTCTGAGCGATTGCTAGACCATTTGTGTAATTTCAAGCCAGCGTTTCCTAATAACTCCGTAAGCTCATGCTGCAAATTTAACGCCTCTTGAACCGTTTTACATGAAGTAGTGACGTCATCAATATAGGTATCGTTAAGTATAACTTTAGCAGCGTGAGGGTAGTTATCATATTCGGACTCAGCTAAGTGCTGAAGAGTGCGTAAAGCGAGATATGGTGAACAGTTCACTCCGTAAGTGACAGTTCGTAGTTTAAAAACGGAAACTTTGTCATTAGGGTTAAACCGCCAAAACATTTTTTGGTATTTTTGATAATCAGGGTTGATATTTATACCACGATACATTTTTTGAATATCGCAGGTGAGCGTCACAGGGTTAAGGCGAAAATGTAATAATATTTGAATAATATCTTTTTGTAGTTTTGGACCCGATAATAAAACTTGATTAAGCGAAATATGCGTAAAAGGGTCAGTAATACTCGCATGAAAAACTACCCTTGTCTTAGTAGTGATAGCTTCATTTTTAACAACAGCGAAATGTGGAATGAAATAGCTGTCTGAATCGTCTTCTTTTTCTGAGTCATAGTCCATATGACCCAATTCCAAATATTCATTCATAAATTTAGAATATTCACAATACAAGTTTTTATCGCGAAGCAGTTTTTTTTCTAAAGATAAGAAACGATTTAGCGCGACTTGTTTTATTGCGGGAAACTGCGGTGGATTTTCAAATGTGCGAAAGGGAAGGGATACTGTATACCGGCCGTCTTGATTACGCGACACGCTCTGTTTAAAATAATTTTCACAAATTTCATCCTCTGGTTTCAAATGAGTTTTTTGGAGGACGCAGTCGGTTTCCCAAAATTTTGAAATTAATTGCGAAAGCGAGTCATTTTCATTTTGACAAAAAAGAGCATTAATTGGCGGGGTAGAAATTAAGGGTTGATTTATTTGTCCCATCAAAATATAGCCGAAAATAGTTCCCATAGCAAAGGGATGATTTGAATCCTCGCTAGCGATTTTTTCACCCTGTATAATTAGTGGAAATAGATCCATACCAATTAGTAAATTTACAGGCGAAGGGTTGTAAAAAGTGGGATCTGCTAAGGGTAAATTTTTTATAAAATGCCAATTTTCTGTATTTATTTTTACTGACGGTAAATCAGTACAAACTTTTTGCAAAATAATCGCTTGCGTAGACACAAAAATATCTGGTTTTTGAAAATTACAAATTTTAATAAAAATCGATCCTAGATCAGAAGTAAGAGAGTTGCCTCCAACCCCCTGTATATTTGAACATAAGGGTTGTCTTGGAAGGCCCAATTGTTGCGCTAATTTTTGAGAACAAAAAGTGTTTTACGAACCGCTGTCTAACACGGCTCGAACTGTTTGAAAGTAACCGCGGACATCTTGAATTTTTACGAGGATAGTTGACAATAAAACTTGCGATTGCGCAGAAATAAAACCACAATGCGTGGAGTTAGAACCTGAAGGAGTTGCGATTGGTACTTGTGAATTAGAAGACGTCGAAGTAAAATTTTGATTATTTTGAGAAGAGGCACTTTGAGGGAACTTATTTTGAGTAGAGTAATTTTGAAGCGGACAACCAGTAGCCGGGGATCTAAAACTTTGCTGGCTGGCGAAGTAACCACGTGGTGCGCTACTGGAGACGCGTTGGGAGAAATATTAGAGGGATTTTGTGAGAAATTCACGTTAGCATCAAAATGTGATCTATTTTGATTTTGAGAATTAGCGTAATTATAATTTCGCTCAAAATGAATTAATGTCTTTGATTACCAGGGCAATAGCGACATGAGCGTAGACTTTGACAAGTATTTGTTGAATGTATTGAGCTTAAACAATTTAAACATAGTTTTTTATTTTTAGCGTAAGCATAGCGTTCGTAGGCAGATTTACCTTTAAATGCGTGACATAAATATATTGAATGTGTGTTAGAATCACAAAAAGCGCATCTATCTTTAGAATGAGTATTTTCCGTACCAAGTAGCGTTTTTGTATAATAAGGCGAGGCGTTATTTTTATAAAACTGTTTATTATTTTTAAATCTATTTTTAGATTGTAGCGAATAAAGCGAATTACATTGAGTTTCAAGGAAATTATAAATTTCTTGATATTTGGGCATTTCATTAGACCTAGAATTAGCTAGTTCAAAGCGCGAAAGTAGTACCTCAGGCAATTTATCTAGTAAAATGTTGGCGAGCGGAAAACACCATTGATCAGTGTCGTAATTTAGAGTTTTTAAAGCCTCAATGTTTTCTGAAAAAACATCAAGCAGCGTGCGCAGCGTTTCTGGATTATCGTCTTTGAGAGCGGGAAAATTATACACGGAGCGCCAATAAGTTTGAGCCGATAAGCGGGGGTTATGATAGCGTTTTAGAAGCGTATTGTAAGCGATTATATAATTAGCGTCGGTTATTTGTAAATGTTTAACTACGTTTAAAGGCGGTCCTTTTAGGAAGGACAGTAACAAATTAAATTTAGCGTTTGTAGGAATACTAGGATTATTGTGTACAGAACTATTGTACATATCTAGAAAGGTTGGAAACTTAGTGATGTCGCCATGAAATTCGACAATGCGCAGTCTTGGCATTAAAGACGCCATAAAGCGGTCTGGATCAGAAGAATTTGAAATTTGCGTTAAGTTTTGAGGTTGAGGAGCTTCAATTTTCACCTCAAATAGTTGTTTTTGAATTCTTTTAATATCATAGAAGCTGTGGTCAAACTCAGTAAGGCGTTCATTTTCTTCTTCCAGTCTCTCCGGACTTGCCGAATAAGCCTCTATTATTTGATTTTGATAAATAAAAAATGTTTCTTTAATTTCATCAAGGTCGATAAGTCGAACCTGTAAACACGGTTGTTTTGTATCATCCGTTAGGCATGCATTAGCTAAGTTATGAAGAGTATTAAGGCGATTATGTTGCACATTACGGAGTGCTTCTAACTTCTTAAGTTGCGTACTCATTGTAATGTTTTTAAAAAACTCCGTTAAAACAGGTAAACGATTAGTTTCCGAAATTTTTAATATTTAAAAATTAAAAGCGTTTAAAAGAAAAGAAAATAGGCGATAAAAAATGTAAACAAGTCTCATTTACCTCTCTAATATCGTGGTGTTGGAAACTTTTCCTACGTGCAGGCGCCAAGCCAAAAAGAGGTAGGAAATGCGCGAAAACAATGCGCGTTCGGTACTTTTTTACTTGTTATTTTTACTGCTAGCACAGCAAAAGATCAAGGTCATGCGTATTTATTAAAAATTTTATTTTTAACAAAATGCGATTTAGACTTTAATTTTTCCCGGGGTCCTGTTATCAGGCTCGAACCTGGACCAAATGGTGAGGTTAGGCCTTCTGTAGAAAATAAAATATACCGAAGGACCACTCGAGATAGCTCGAGAAAAACGTGGGGGAGTTAAGAGGGACTGTATCTTTCCACAGGGCTCCAACAGGGAAAAAAGAGCCTAAAAACTTAAATACTAAAAATAGCGCAGCAATGAAAAATTATCAAGCACCGACTTACCATTAGATGTCTTTTGTAGCTACTTGGCTGGCCAGCCCGATTATACGCGAAGTACCAGACTCTCCATTGTTCTATAGTTCAAAATGTTCCAAACACTAATATCTAATAAACTAAAGCGTAAAATTAATAGTTTCCACAATTTTAATATAAAATAATAGCGGTGCGGTGACTTTCCTTGCACGTGGCGCGTGGTTGAGTTGTTCTCGCAGACAATCGGCGTTTTCGTCTGCTAGGCCGAATTTAGCCGCTTATCTCAAATCCTTCATTGCTGGAAGAAGCGCGCGAAGTTTAAATTTAAAATATGGAAAGATATAGCGTAAAGTAAATCAAAATAATATTCTAAAAACGCTTGTAAGCGTAGAAAATGTAACCCAAAAATATTTAAAAACTAAGAGAGATAGCTTCTCTAATTTTAAGTGAAAATTAGAGAATATAATTATTTACAAAAATAAAAACAAGTTGGGAAACTTGTTCACTTAGCGTATCATGATCTACACATTGTATATATTAAAAGTCATTTGATGAATTAAAACTTGGAGATTAGTAACCTTAAATTCAGGCCTCCGAGCGATACTCACGGTATTTATATTTAGGTTTTGTGACATTGACATATTTGCCTATTATTGACATCAAATTACAATTTTTGAATAAAAATTCTGAAATAAAGCATTTCACCGAAGCCCAACGCCCATGTAATTTGTGCAACGTCATTTGTAGCCCAGAAACTCACTTAAATAAGATGTCACAAGAAATGGATAAAATAATTTAAGGGCACGGGATAAGCACACCTTGTTTAAATATTTTAACCAGCTTAGACCAATTTAGAATATAACTGTTTGGTCAAATAAATGAATATTTAAATGAAGTGTGGTTCGGTTCATCTTCAAGATATACTTGGAATAAGTCCTTAAACTATGGAAGAGAAAATGCCAAAACATGGGAATTCCGTTGGACGAAACCACCTTGTATACTTTATGTTTCGCCGATGATCAGATAGTAGTGGCTCAGGTTTATGACGACCTCGAATATATAACACGAAAACTAATAGAAGAGTACAATGGGTGGGGACTAGAGGTTAATCTCAATAAGACAGAATATATGTGTATCGGTGGAATGAAACAGGATCTAATCTTAAATAGCGGGCAGCGAATTCAGTCATGTGATGAGTATAAATGCTTAGGTCTAAAAATTATAGCTGACGGAACACTAGACAAAGCTATAAAAGATCGAAACGTACAAGGAAGAAAAGCAATAACTTTATTAAATGGAATAATTTGGGACCAAAGTATATCAAAACATAACAAAAAGCTTATATATAACACCATTGTAAAAAGTATTATTACATACGGCTCAGAAGTATGGCCAATCAATAATAGAACAGAAAAAATGCTTTCCGCTACGGAGATGGACTATTGGAGAAGAGCAGCAGGGCAATCAAAAAGAGAGAGAGTTACAAATCAAAGAATAAGAGAAATTATGACAGTGGGTGAACGTACTTTAGTGGATGATATAAGAACAAAACAACTGGTGTGGTACGGATATGTACAAAGAATGAACGATGAAAGACTACCTAAACAAATACTACAATGGAAACCAACTGGCCGAAGAAAACGAGGACGGCCAAGGAGAAGCTGGAGAGAAGGAATAGACAGTGAAATAAAAATAAGAGGCCTAGATGATGAATTATGGGCAAACAGAAACGAGTGGAGATTGGGTATCGTCGGAAGACGTAGAACGTTGTGAAACCGATAAATATATATATATATATATATATATATATATATATATATATATATATACTTATCTAGCTGACCAATGAGTGGATTCTGCTCGGTCTCAATATTTCTCAGGCTCTAACACCTATGTTGTTTGTTTCTGTATAATGTAACCACTTTAAGTGATTCCAAAACATACTTTACTGCTACTTTTTTAGGTGTCTTCATTTCGTTCTCAGATTCGCCTTCCAGACTTACCTCTGGGAGCAAGAATTAAAAACTTCTTGGTTTTTATCATTTTACAAAGCAAAATATGAAATGGTACTAGTATTTACCACAAAAAACGAATTAAAACTAAGTAGTTCTCGGTAATTCCCCTAAATCTTACCATTTGATAACGCCTCTTTTCCGTTTTCATACGATCGACATTCGTTACTCTTTATACTACTATAATACATTGATCCTCACTGTTCACACTACTGGGAGGTTCACACAAGCGTGTGTTCACACCAGCGCGAGTCTACTGTAATACAAAAATTTGCAGTGGTGAGGAAAAACGCGGGGGGAGGGCAGCATGTTTCCCGTTCTTGCTTCAGGCGGCCGCTAGTCCAGCGACG
This sequence comes from Aspidapion aeneum, assembly GCA_963576565.1. NCBI lineage: Eukaryota > Metazoa > Arthropoda > Insecta > Coleoptera > Brentidae > Aspidapion > Aspidapion aeneum. Next base: position 48,410,281 of record OY755048.1, read on the forward strand.
GCCCGGAACCTTTCGGATTAAATTAGTACAAGTTTTCTCTATTTTTTACAGGGCAAAAAATTTTTACAAAATTATAACTAGTTTTTTGCAAATATGACTCAGAAATATGAGGTCTGCCAAATGGCCCTATACTTCTTGTTTTAGCAAATATTTTTTTTGATCAGTTGATTTAAAAAAAAAATTGAAGATTTAATAAAATAAAGAGCTCTAAAGAGACGTATGAGGTTAGATTGTTTTGTTTATTTTTTAGATGATCGTAATTCAAATTTTGGTTCGAAACCCGATCTCAGCGTTCCCGTCCCAGAGTGGGTTGTTTTGGGCGAGAGCGTACTTATCAGGCCGTACAACTCCTCTGGCGTAGTGGCGTATATAGGCGGTACCGAGTTCGCCGGCGGCAACTGGATCGGAGTGGAACTCGACGCACCCAAAGGTAGGCTACTTAAACATACGGATGATTTTCGCTACGTGAAAACATACTAATACTACTACTATGTCGGTTTAGAACGTTTTTCTACGTTGTCCGACGCCTATTCTTCACCTCCTTCGATCCTGACAATCATCTGTCAGGTTTTTTTTACTGATTGAGCTTTGGATTGACTGTTGCCATGAGAGTTTAGAGCGCCCTCTTTTTCTGCGTCCTATTGGTTGCCATTCTAGGACCTGTTTTGGTGAGCTTTCATTTAATTCTTTCTTTTATGGTCTCATTTCTTATATGATTTGTTCTAGATATTCTCATCGATCTTCTTATTGCATCCATTTCGAAATTTTCCATTTTTGATTTGTATTTTTTTGTTACGCGACAAGTCTATTCCATACAACAGCGTGCTTTTCATAATTTTTTCAGATATGTTAAACTTTACATTCTTTTTTATCTCTGCTCCATAAAATACTGTTAAGACATCCAATATCCTTTTTTGCGTTTACAATTCTTTTTGCCAGTTCTTTACAGTCTGTTCCTGTCTTATCAAATGTGACATCCGAGTATACATACGCATTGTTCGGATTTCATCCTCAATTTATTAGCTAAATAAGTTAGAATTTTTTTGTTTATTTTATTTCGTTTTATTATTTAAATTATAACTATAAAATTACGCCTAATAATATAAGAAACCTTTATTTCCCGCGCCGCGACTTTTATTTAAATTTCTCGTGTATCCAATGAAAGGACTAGAGCGAGCACAGGAAGAGCCCTCTGGTGGCGAAAAAATGCAACGTAAAAACGGCGCAAGAAAGTGCGCATGAAACTGGGACTTGAGAAAAGAATGTCAAGCTAACCGCGCGCGGAGTGAAAATAAAACTTCAACATTCTAAGAAAAACTCCGTCTAAAAAGTGCCAAAACGTTCTCTAAACCCAACCCGCAGTTTGTTCGACTCAGCATATGGACATTACAAGACTGGTAAGTGTGAGCTCTGTCCTCGCTATTTTTTTCTATAATTAAAACGTTACGCAAATCTAAAATTGATACTTATCAGTTGGTAGTGGACCTATATGCTAGTTCACGCATTGCATGGAGATATTGTTTGTCCATCGTCTAATTCTCACTCACTTAATTCGTTTCCAATACATAAGTACTGTGTCTTGTCCATGTTCAATGTTAACCCCCACTTTTGATATTCTTCCGTTAACTTGCCCATCGTTTACTCCATGTCTTCTTTATCATTAGCTACAAATACGTGGTAGTCAGCAAACTGTAGTGTATATGGTAAATCGGTCGTTAAGTTGTGTTCTCATGTCGTGTACTTTACACAATCAATATAACAATCAACAAAATAAATCTATCAATGTCACATTATAAAGAGTGATGTTTTTTTTTCGTGAAATTAAAAATATGTTTTTTTCTCTTATTAATGTTTTATCAAATTAAGAAACAAGTATCTTAATTTGATAACACCCTGTACATCTAATCAAAGATTTTATGATGGTAATCTTAATTTTTCACCAAGCAGAATTTTTTATAAATAGTGAGTTTTTTTCATAAAATCAAAAATAACGGATTTTTTCCTTTTCAACTCCATACGGGGACACACTGTAGATAGATTTTTGCAAAGATTTACATCTGATATGATTATAACTCTTGCTTCGCTCATGGTATAATAAACTCATGGTCTCAAAAAAACTCAATTTATACCAATTTGTGTTTAATATTATATTTTGTTAATGCACTAATTTAAAAATGACATATTATGTTACTTTACAGATTTTTTTCTTTATTTAACATGAAACCAGTTAGTTATAATATTGCATTCATTCACTCAAAAAATATTTGCAAATTTCTTTATTTTATAAGAAAATTTGTAATTGTGTTCCATTTTACAAATGTATGGGCACTACGTCATTTTCATCTATATTACTGCTAGATATATTGACTGTTTATTAAGCAAAAAGGTGAGTGGTACAATTTTGGTTTTCCTATTTTTTAACGGTATGACTACGATTTCTTTTCGAAAAATATTTTGGACTTTTTTCAGAAACTTTAAAAAAGTGAAAGTGCAAAAAATTTTACCGATTGGGTGTTATTGACTACTTATATTACATAGTTTTTGAAAAATCCTCAAAATTTAAAAACTAAAACCTAACTCAAAAACCAATAAGACAGTTCCTAGCATTTTTTTAGGTATATAAAAAATTTCATTAAAATCATTTAGTTAGTTTTGGAGTAATAACATGATATATTTTAAAAAACGGCAAAAAGTCAGCTAATTTCTGACCAATTTTACCGTATGATGAAAATGTGGGTATTCAGAACAGTCAAATAGTGCACTTGTCTTTTTCCGATATAGCCCAATTGCATTCGGGCTTGTCAGCATACGTGTTCGTACATTTTTGGAAAATTTCAAGTTTTGAGGTGAAATTTCTGGACACTTATCGTGTACCAAAGGAGGAAGAGACCCCATTTTTGACGGTTTTCCCCACTTTCCCTTACTTAAAATTTTCCGATTTTTTTTTTAAATCGAGTTTTATGTTCTACGATCTCTTCCCAACAAATATTTACAGTACCGTTTCATCTTTCTTCGTGAAATGGTATACGCGTAATCCTAAAATGAAGCGATCGTGGTCCAGGAGAAAGAATCGAAAAGTGAAGCCCTCATAGCTGGCTTTGGAAACAATGGCAAATTTAAATTCACGGACGCGAATTTTTAAGTACGCATGCGTATGTCTTGTCATGTCGGCACACAGCTGCCGTGTGTGGAGGCTATCTACATTTGCGGGTTTGCGTTTGTCGTGTAAAATTATGTTTTTTTTCTGTGAAAATGGGAAATAATTCACGTAATACGTGTGCGGTTGGTGGAAAAATGTCCGGGAGAAGTAAGGGAGTGCAGTTTAATAAGGTGTATTTTTCTTTATTATCTGTTAATAAAGTTAAGAGTGGTTTATAAATGTCATTAAACACTTTTCATGGTGTCGACAATAAATCTGCCCAATTAATTTGAGAAAAACTACAATTTTAATCCACAATTTGATAAATTTTCACCCAATCAACAAGTTTATAGAAAAAAAAATAAACATAACCCTAAACTGTTGACAATAATTGTCAAATAATGTAGTGACATATCGGAGTAGTTCCAAAATCTTCAAAACTAACGCATGCGCAGTAACCGAAATCCTGTCTACCCGAGAAAGGAACATCAAGAATGTGTACCCTATATTTTTGCTCTAACGTATTTGGCGAAAACAAATAAAAATTGGCGACACAATTGTTGTTTAAATAAAAAATTTATTTACATAGGAAGCATTATTAAACAAAGCGAGTAGGAAAACCGTGAATCAGCCACGGCCAATTGTTGACCGCGACAGATTTACCGCCGTCTAATTCGCTGATTCGCCCCGGAGAATATTCTCCCCAAGCAAAAAAAAAAAAAATATATATATATATATATATATATATATATATATATATATATATATACAGGTGTTCGGCACATGAACCGTCGAAAGTTTTTGGGATATTGTTGAGGTCATTTGCTACCTTTTCAACCTTGGAACTTGGGTCCTTAGAGGCACGGCTAAAGAAATATGAATTTTTTAATTTTTTTTCTCAAATTACCCAAAATCCTACCTTTATACCCTCGTAAGCTTTTTATTAATGTCTGGAAAGCACCATTTTTATTTATAATTCTCTAATCTTATGCTACTTCTACTAATGAATAGATTTGTTAAAATTTATGTACCAAAGGGACATACGAGGTTTTTTATTGAAGAACATTAGTGATTTTGTGAAAGAAAATCAATTTCAAAATTAAAAATTAAAAAAAGTATCGACACTTGAGAACTTCATTTTCGTTTAAAAACTTCTCTAGTTGATTACCTTTCTAACGGTATGCTTCACATTGATTAAAAAAAACAATTCTGCTTTAAAATACGGATATTCTGTGAGACGGGCAATAATCGTTCGCACTTGATAAGAAAAACAATTTGATGTTTATGATCGTTTCTAACAAAATTTATAAATAAATAACACAATACATTATTGTTAAAAGTTTAACTTTTGTTTAAGTAGGTAAACGATCATAAACATCAAATTGTTTTTCTTACCAATTTTGGACGAGTCTCGCCCTTCTGACGGAATATCAGTATTTTAAAGCAGAAATGTTTTTTTTATCAATGTGTAGCATACCGTTAGAAAGGTAATCAACTCAATAAGTTTTTAAAAGAAAATGAAGTTATCAATTGTCGATACTTTTTTTGATTTTGAATTTTGAATTTGATTTTCTTTCACAAAATCACTAATGTTCTTCAATAAAAAACCTCGTATGTTCCTTTGGTACATCAATTTTAACAAATCTATTAATTAGTTGAAGAAGCATAAGATTACAGAATTATTTTTTTTAAAATGGTGCTTTTCCAGACATTAATAAAAAGCCTACGAGGGTTTAAGGTGGGATTTTAGATAATTTGAGAAAAAAAAATTTAAAAATTCATCTCTTTAGCCGTGACTCTCAGGACCCAAGTTCCAAGGTTGAAAAGGTAGCAAATGACCCCAACAATATCCCAAAAAATTTTGACGGTTCATGTGCCGAACACCCTGTATATATATTGAAGAAATAGTCCATGTTGGGTGGAGGTGATTTATAAATCAAACAAGTTCAGTCGTTCTCCACTAGTTTTATTTTTTTTTACAACTACATGTTTTGAGAGAATACGCTCTCATTTTCAGGTTGTACACTGAAAGAAAATTAGGTGAAATAAATGCCCGGTTCCTAAAATTATTTATAAAATTAGTCACCTCCCTAAATCAACAAAAGAACAACCTAAACCTAAAACCTAAAAGAATGAAACCTACCTTGATGGAGTTAATCCATCGCCATTGCCTACAGTTTGTAGGCTCAAAAAATTTGTGTGTGTTGGTGTTGGGGTAAGTGTTTTAAGTTTTGATTTACAGTTTTTAATTCGTTGTACATCTTACGAATCGCGGCTTGTTGATGAAAATTTATATTTTCGATGCAAGTGCAGTGTTTTTTAATCTAACGGATTATAGTCCCTAGTGTTTTTCCTTGTAAAAGTTGCGATTTATGAGGGTCCGTCGCGTTGTGGATTTATATCCTATTTTGGGTATATTTTGTGTTTTGGTAATGTGTTGTACTGTTTCATTGCACATGCTGCTGTAAAATTTCTTGAGCCTACAAACTGTAGGCAATGGCGATGGATTAACTCCATCAAGGTAGGTTTCATTCTTTTAGGTTTTAAGTTTAGTTGTTCTTTTGTTGATTTTGGGAGGTTACTAATATTATAAATAATTGTAGGAACCGGGCATTTATTTCACCTAATTTTCTTTCAGTGTACAACCTGAAGATGAGAGCGTATGCTCTCGAAACAACATGTAGTTGTAAAAAAAATAAAACTAGTGGAGAACGACTGAACTTGTTTGATATATTTATATATATATATATATATATATATATATATATATATATATAAAACTTACTCGCACAAACTCCACTAGTTGAGACAAAAAGTATGCTATACACCAAAAACTGCCTTTTGATGAATAAAAAGTGTGCACTAAATTTTTCAAAAATATCTTAAAACAGTATCACCATCTTTAACTGTAACTCAAAAGTTAGGGCATTCGTTTATATAAAGTTTTTTCTCAAAATGGACCCAAGAATTACCCCTTCAATATTAGCATCTGACTCAATAACACCCTGTGTATCCATTGCCTTATCCTGTTCATAAACTATAGTTTTTTCGTTTTCGTTTTTACTTATGGCTCTGTCCGCCTATGCAGACAATTTGCCACCTCAATTTGGTGGACACCAAGATAATCTGACTTGGAGTCACTTGGTGCCGGGACAATCACAATTCATTCTCTCATACATTCATACTACATGAAAACTTAACGGGCCGGCGCCGGCGTCAAGAACCCCCAGGGTAGGCACTTTTATTTTCTCAAGGAGGGTTTAATTTTGCCTGGTCTTTATTGTGCTAGCGCCATCTACTCGCTTAACACGGGACCACCGGCTTAACTTGACTTCCGAACCACTGCCTTGTATTGAACATCAACTTTGCCTACTTCGTTCATGGCCAAACTTCGCCTGAGACAGGTTTTTACCTCTATCTCCGGTGAATCTGTATTCACACAAGGATAATGGGTTCGAGCTTGTAGTGGCGATCACAGAACCAATCAGGGTCACTTCATAAACTATCAATATTTTTTTTAGGTAAAAATGACGGCAGCGTAAAAGGTGTCCGATACTTCAATTGCAAACCGAATCATGGGATGTTCGTACGACCTGACAAGTTGATGTTGGACAGACGAGGACGAGCCATGAGACAGGACAAAATCGAAGCTGCTTTGAAGGACAGATGTATAAACAACAGAGGTAATATTTTGTTTAAAATTATATATAATAATTAAGTAGAAACAAAACTTATTTTAAACCTGACGTTTGGGTAAGTAAGTATATCTAACCATGTATACTAAACAATCTAGTCTACAGTCTTCGACTTTTTTTTTACGGTTTTTACTCGCAAGGAGATCCCTATCACGCTCGAGAAGCGGCCAGTGCGCGGAAATGTTGGTGTGTGTTGGTTTTGAAACGGTTCAGGTTGTAACCTGCAGGGAAAACTGTCGCAGGGAGTTTATTCCACAGCGATGCTGTTCTCCAGAGATATGAATTCTGATATAATGAGGTTCTTGGTACCTCTATTTTGACAGTAAATTGATGGTTACCGTCTGTTTGACGTGTTCGCCTAGTAGGTGCTACTCCCGGGGGGATCATACGTGCCAACTCTTCAGAGCATTTTCCGTGATAATACCTGTAGAAGAGAGATAGATCGCCCACAGTTCTTCGATGTTCGAGACTATCCAAGCTACGGGTAAGTGCGGGATCATTAATCAGCTTGATAGCTTGTTTTTGCACGGTGTTCAAAAGCATTAAGGTATGTTTGGGTGCCGCACTCCATATATGTGAGCAGTACTCCATAGTTGGTCGAATCTTCGCTTTGTAGAGTGTCAGCAGTTGGCTTGGTGTATACAGATGTCTTGTACGAAATAGCACCCCAAGTTTTTGGGACGCCCTTTTAGCTATATCTGCCACGTGACTGTGCCTAGACATGTTGGTCTCTGCAGTGACTCCTAAGATGTTCAACTGGCTCTGCAATGTGACAACACTTCCAGATAGCATGATGTTTGGCTCACCGGTGCTGGTCTTTTTTGAAAACAGGACTGCTTGGGTTTTCTGCGCGTTGAACTGTACAAGGTTTTTGTTGCCCCAGTCCTCTATTATCTCCAGGTCGTTATTTATCTGCGATATTTGAGTTAGTCTAAGATGATGGAATTCACGTGCGGATAGACACTCAGTGGGTGGTATGACTGAGGAGACTACATTGCCATCATCTGCAAAGCAATAAAGTGGATTTACTGTTTTATCTATGAGGTCATTTATGTAAATCAGAAAAAGTGTTGGCGAAAGGATTGCTCCCTGTGGCACACCAGCATTTATTTGGTAAGAGTTGGAGTTCCGGCCATCCAGTGCAACATAAATGGATCTATCCTTAAGGTAACTTTGAAACCAAGTGCAAAGTTTCGGCGACAATCCCATTGCTTTGAGCTTGTTGAGCAGATTTTCATGCCAGACTTTATCGAATGCTTTAGATATATCTAAGGCAATTGTTCTTGTTTCGCCACGTAACTCAATCGCTTTTTGCCATAAGTGAGTAACTTATGTAAGTAAATCGCCAGTTGACCTATATTTTCGAAATCCGTATTGCTTGTCGTTGATAATTTTGTACTTTTCCAAGTACTTGGTTAGGTGATTGTTCACAACTCTTTCCATTACTTTTGATATCACCGGAAGTAGAGCAATTGGTTTATAGTTTAACGAATCTGTCTTTTTTCCTTTCTTTGGAATAGGTTGTACTGCGGCAGACTTTCATGATGATGGATATACTCCTCGCCTGTAAGATAAATTGAATAATTTAGCGAAAGTTGGGGTGAGTTCGTTAGCACAATTTTTTTGTACTATCGCGGGAATGCCATCTGGACCCACTGCTTTGTTTGTATCTAACTTTTTAAGGGATTTTGGTGTGCAGTCAGGTGTGCCCCTCCGTAATCCTGAGACGCTTGTTTGTCTTATGGAGTGGTTTTCATATGTTTGTGTGGTTTTCATATGTTTGTCACTCCCTATGCAAAACTTTAGCAAGCATAGTGAATCGAACCGGATATTCTCTAATTGGGTAGTTTTTTGATGTTCGTTTACTCTAACCTAAGAGACCGTTTCGTTCCTACATATGGTTTACCGCACTCACATGGGTTATGGTAAGTGCATTCCTTATTGTGCAAGTGATTTTCTAGCTTTTTTAGTTACAAAACTCCGAATCGTATTTCCCGTTAATGTTTGGCTACTCGTTCTATGTTATCTGAAAAACCCTGAACATATGGAATATTGATACCACACTAAAGTCCTTTTTAATATTCTCTACAAACTTAACTCTTTGCTTCGTAACAACAGAATGATTATACTTAAAATTTAGTTTTTATACAAATTATCTGTAGATTTATAATCAGGTTTGAAATAGGCTGTTTTTAGCTCCAGGCAAGCTGTGATACAATATTTCAGAAAAAATCGTAGAAAACGAATTTCTATCGTGTAGATCTGGCAAATGGTGCAGAACCACTCTGCACCCATTCCAAGGGAGTGGCAATATTTTACGAAATTTTTAATCCACTATTTTTCGGCATTTTCGAGCATATTTTATATATAATAACATATGTAAAAATTGGTAAAGACATTTTTTATTGCTCGTAAAATTTCCAATTGATTGATACATAGCTACATAGCTATATCAACATGACGAAGAGCAGCACTTATACTTGTATTTTTTATTTAAGTCAAATAATTTTTTTTGGTAAATTTATCACGTCCTTGCAATGCAACTATAGGTAAATTTAGTGGGAATAAGGACACTGTTGTTCTGGTAAATATACGTTTTAATCCATCGGTAACGTTTCGACAATGGTTTTTGTCTTCATCAGACTAAAAAGGTTTCAACTCATTAGTAAGATAATACAAAATACGGCACATTAATACATCACCAATTAAAAATTATTATTCTTTTCCCAATAAATAACATTTAAAATGACCTTATTGACAATATATTATTTTTTTCCTAAATATTTTTTTCCCTTTTAATGTATATGTAACTGATTTTTTTATTTATTTATATAAAAAAATAATTATGGTTTATTTTTCTTCTTTTTTTTTAATATACATATATAAAATTTTTTATACAAATTTTCAAAAAATTTTGTCACTATAGTAACTGATGGGTGGCTCAATAAAATACGCACAAAGAGATCAATCAGCTATTCATATAAAAACAACAATAACAAATAAAACCTGTAGCAAGCCATAATACCATGTAGAAAATAACAACAATGTACACATTATAAACCTATGTTAAAATTTAAAAAGAACTGTTAAAATATTTAAAATTCCGTACTCACCCTTCAGACTAGATCCGAAACGTTACCGATGGATTAAAACGTATATTTACCAGAACAACAGTGTCCTTATTCCCACTAAATTTACCTATAATTTTTTTTGCTTGCCGGAAGCATCTGAGGCCAAAAAAAAATAGAGTCTTATAGCCAGATCAATTTTCTTTCGAAAAGCTTATATACTTATAGCTGCCTTTAAAATTTTCATGCGCGGTAACAACCACGCGGGACTGCACCATATGCCAATTGCTGCGAGGTATACTTTTGAAGGCGATAATTACGGTCAAACGTTTGAGGACCTACTGGTTGGACACTGACCGTTTAGACGGAGATATTTCGATTTTTCTAAATACACATAGTTTGTACACTGATGACGTCAACAGGGGCCGGGGGCCTGTCTGTGAAAAAAGCTGTAACAACAATATTTTTGGAATTTTTTAAGAGTTTTTCAACGATGTATTTCAACATCCATTTGTGCTACCCGTATTAGAGGTCTTTCTATTTTCCTAAAAACATACCTATACAATAAAACTGTTTGGTTTTCACTATCTCCAACGTCGATCACAAGGATACGAATGATCCCCGTCTGGAACACGTCCTGACAATCAGGAACCCCCCCCCCCCCCCGATTGTCAGGACGTTTGCCAGACGACCATCCCCCCCCCCCCCCCCCCCCCCCCCCTCCCCCCCCCCCGACGCCCCCCCCCCCCCCCCCCCGAAAGCATCAAGCCATCAGTATAATTCAGTGCCGGTAGGGGTATTTTCCCTCGGAGTAGTTGTTTCTGTTGGTTTCACAAATACCTATACAATAATGACGTATTTAGTATGGGGAGGAGGTCACTCTGATATAGTGTCTCCCTGCGTTTCTTTTGGCTTAGTATGTTGATAAGCATAGTGCAAAATTTTAGTGGTTAACTGGTAACAGAAAGTAGTGTCATCGGGGTTTAAAAAAATATATTTCTTTTGCAGATTCCCTGCCTCGGCAGAAATTACAGAAAAACACCAGAGTAAGCGTCAAATCAAAACATCCAATATAGTCTTCGCGCCACCGCTATTAAATTGGTGCATTTTACTATTTTTATCAGTACCTACACTATCATCACCACCAAAAGAGGACAACAAAGAAATCGCCGCATAAACAGGTCAGATAATTTTTTTAACTTTGCCTACAATTTTTTGTTTTTTTTCACGATAAACTAAGACACGGTATGTTAACGCGCAACCGTATAACAGGAAGAAAAACCAGTGGATGCCATATATAAAATTATAGATTCCATCTTGAATTCTATAAATAACAAAAATCAAATACTAGCGGTATATCTGGATCTGAGTAAGGCTTCTGATAGTGTTGAACATAAAATTCTTATTAGAAAACTTGCAAAATGTGGAGCTTGAGACAGCGAGGGTCAAATTTCTAGATCAGAATATCTTGAGGTTAGGAAGGGGGTGCCGCAGGGCTCAATTTTAGGACCTCTTCTCTACATTCTTTACACCAACGAACTGCCAGACTATATTAAAGAAAAATTGGTCCAGTTTCCAGGTGACACTACGGCAATCATATCTGTAAAAATGTAGATGTTGTCAGCTTCTTGGTTATGCAGAGTGTGGAGAAGAATGTGTAGTTAGGTGAAAACGGTCTAATACTAAATACTGTTAAGTCTCACTTTGTTATATTTGAAGGAAACGAAAACTCCAATATAGCACTTGACTTGGCAGGAGCTCTGGTGACTTGACTGGAAATGCCATATCGAAGGCCCCTTTAACGATATTGCAAAATACAGTTTTTCACTTAGTCATATCTCGAAACGTGAGGAAATTATTGAAAATTGTCGACCTGCTTTTATAAAAATGTTATTGACATTTAGATTTACGAATGCGAAAAATTTTATGTTAAAAATAAATCTTTGTTTGTCGACAGTGGCGTATATAAGGGGGGGCCCGGGGGGCCCGGGTCCCTCCGAAGCTGAGGGTTTTTTAGATATTTTCTACATATTTCTTGCATACAAACATTAAATACGGCCTCATGAGGTCTTGCCCCCCCCCCCCCAAATTGTATAAAGTGTCTCCCCCCCCCCCCAAATTGTATAAAGTGTCTCGCCCCCCCCCCCCGAAACTTTTTTCTATATACGCCACTGTTTGTCGATAACATAAGAAACCATAATTATTCAACTCGAAAGATTTATTGATAAAACACAAATTATACATTTATTCAAAATTGAGTAAA